>OY740784.1:15987987-18556194 GCA_963514005.1 Raja brachyura | reverse complement strand
ACTGAGCTTAATGAAAAGAACTGGAAAAGAACACCACTTTTCATATTTCATGGGCCTCCTTTCTCACAAGGCAGATACTGATGATTGCTATCTAATAATATGGTTTTCAGATCAAGGCTCAAATTCAACACAAATCTCATGGTTTGCCAAACAATGGATATGCCTGTCCTATATATTTTGGCGACTTGGACTCACCTCAAAGTGCTAGAAAGATATCACCAATGCCATCTATGCAAAATCTGCTAAATCCATCAGCGGGATAAACAAACCGCAAATCAACAACCTGGTCCAGGCAATATTCTGGCACTATAATTCCCTAATTGTACACAGTTTGTTTCATTTTGCAGGCAATATTGTTCATATAGTTGACATTGGACCCAGGAAACAGATACTCTATTCTGAGATTTAAAAAAAAAAAAATGCTGGTGATACTCAGTAGCCCAGGCAGCATCCATGCAAGGAAAAGAGTTGATGTTTCAGGTTAATGACTTTTCATCAGAACTCTACTCTGAACTCTGCCAAGGTAAGAGATTACTTAATGGACAGAGGAAAAGTTTCAAGAATGTACCCAAGTCCACCTTTTAAAATATTGTGACATCCCCATCAATTCTCTGGAATCTCTGGGCCCACAAATGCTCAAGATGGAGCAGAGGCATTTGAGAGGGCACAGAGAGCTTTGAGCGCAAGGAGACACAGCATAAATAACAGAAGGATTACAGCACCTCTCAATCTACACACATTCTCACCTACCAAGCATCTCCTGTCCCATATTTGGGAAAGGTCCACGGGTCCTGTATTCAACTCACTACCTAGGTACACACAGAACCAAGTAATCCTCGATCCCAAGATACTGTAAGAAGCTGTTGGGAGATTCAAGATTGTGATTTGGTGTATTAAGGGAAAAAGTGTTGTGATCTGTGTGTATGAAAATTATTTGGGGTATTTGCTCATGGGGATGGTAAGCATTGATAAGGGTTGGTTAGCCCCAAAGGCCTGTTTCTCTGCTGTAATTAAAGCCAGCTGGAAATATTTTGGAGCTAAATATATTAAATCTATCCATATAAAAAATTACATTTGGAAAAGTGCACATTTTGCAGTTTAAACATTTTTTTAGATAATGAAACTGCAATATTGAATAATGAGTAAAACAAACAATTTTGGATAAATTCTCTTCAGAAGTATATTAAAGGCAAACATTAAGAGTAATATGTCTTTATAACTGAATTATTTAAGGGCATTGTAAACCAATGCTTTTGCTCAATATTTGACATTAATCTACATTACATTTTGACAAAGCAAGGCATCAGTGAATGCTTTGATCTTAACCCAAGTAGTAAATTATCTGTTCAAGACTTTGAGGTCAAAGAACAATGTTCAGCCTCAATTATGAAGCATGAGGCAAGATGAAAAGACCACATTACATCTGAAAAATCTATCACAAGGACAACCAACTTAACAGACCAAATCCACTTCTTCCAACTGATCAACTAAAAAGTGTTCAAGTAAACCACAAGTGTGTTTGATTGTGTAAAGTATAATTGTGACAGAAGCCTGATCTTTGAAATTGTTAAATTGCACCCAACCCAATAACATGGGAAACTGAAAGATTATTTTCTGCAATAGAAAGTTATAAATATAAGCCATATAAAAAACAGGAAAAAAAAGATATATTTTCAAATTTCAAAAATTATAATTAATGCCCGTTGAACTTTAGAATATAGATAATGCGGGCTGGGTAGGTCAAATTACCATGTGGCAGAAGCAAAAACCTTCAGTGGTGAATCCACAATCAATTTAACACAGTGAGTCCTTTCCCTTTCATCAGCCCTGAACAACTCCAAACTCTGGGAAAGTTGATCAGATTTTGTGGTTACTGCCAGTCCTTCCTTTAATTATGAGTTGTAGGTACAGTGACTCACTACAAAACTGCATGACAGGTACCTTCAACACAATTGCCAAGCTACATTGTTTCATTTTAGGATTTAGGCTTCTTCTCTTTCTTTCCCAGAACAGGCAACATTGAATACACCCAAAAGGCACAAAACCACAAGAATTCCTGCAGCCTAGATTAAAAACAGTAACTGCCTTTGGCATTCAGCCAATGTCAAATCTAGTTAGTAAGAAAATCAGATTGACTAATAAGCTTGAACCATTAAGTAAGAATCAAGAAAATTGCTAACATTTTAATTATAAATATGAGTTTTCAAAATGCCTCCAACTTGACTTCACAGTATCACTAATCCATTGTCTGTTTCTGTTAATACCATTAGCACTCAAAAGAAAGTAGGGATACTTGTAAAGAAAACCACAAGATACATTTTTAAAGAGATGATGATTACCGGATGTCAGAAGACATATTATATTGCAGCTGTGACTACATAATTACCTGTTTGCATTATTGCACACCACAGTTTAGATTTAATAGTTTAGTTGACAATGCTGTGAAAGGCATTTGGTCCACAACTACACTTTCCAAATATTCTTTCACTCATAGGTCCAACCCTGGGAACATTACAAGCTGAGACATAGGTCAATAAGAAACATTGGCGAACACAATAGCCATTGCCTCAAACAGCGCTGTTGACAGACACAAGCACAAAGGCAGTGAATAGAGTCCCCCTCAGTTCTCACACACAGCGAAGAATGAGTCAGTGTATTGCTGCTTTGGTGCTCTGTTTGTACAGTGTATACAGCTTTTGTCTGCAGCCACTGTTCTCTACTGAATGAGGACTAAATAGTCTAGGAAGTGCACTCATAAGAAAAGCCTTTTACTCCCACCTCAAGCCAGGACAACGTTCAGTGCGTGTGATAGGCCAGCAAAGAAGTGTAAAGTCATCTCCTGAAGTATAAAACCACATTTACTTGCTTGAATTAGCAACATGCATTAATTTGAATCCATCAGTTCAATTGGAGATCATAACCCTTTCCTCCTTATTCAATAGTGGGACAAGAATGTGCATTATTCAAACGCAGAATGCTGTCCTTTTTTCTAACATTCTTAAAGTTATATATTAAGAATGTTGATTTTTTTTACAAAGTATTAAATTACAACATTTCTTCAAAAGAGTTTGACACTAATTAATCATAAATGTTACATTTTAAAAAATGGTGAATTATGTTGGGATAACGTCAGGATTTTCTGGGCAAAATCAACCTCATAAGCACGCACACACAGAAATGTTCACTTTCAGCATGGACCACTGGAAGGATTAGGGTTCCCCATCATTAACTACTGCTGGTGGATAATCAGCACCACTCCTCACAGCCCCATAGGAGAGAAACCAGAATCAATTAAATCAGCAAAATTGCCCATTGGAAAAAAGATTGTAAGATCATAAGACATAGGAGCAGAATTATGCCATTCGGCCCATCGAATTTGCTCCGCCATTCTATTATGGCTGATCTATTTTCCCCTGTCAACCCCATGTTCCTGCCTTCTCCCCAGGACCTTTAAGAAAGAACCAATCCATTTTCCCTTTATAGTAATTTTACTGGTGGAAAACAAATGTTCTGAGGCACTTGACAGGGGCGTTCCAAGGGGGAAAGGAAGACAAGGGTCAAAGTTGTCCAGGTAGAGAATTCTGGAGTACAAGGCCAACATGGCTTATGGTGCAGTCATCAACAGATGGATGAAGAAAGTGAAGTCAGAGAATTCAAAGTGCAAATCCGCGTGCTGCGGATGAGTTAAAGCTAGTTGGTATTTAGGCCATAAATAGAATCAAGGAACATAGGAAAAAGTACACCAAATACTTCAATCCTTTTCTAACTTTCAATATGACCATGGCTAACGAACATCTACTACTGAGACCACTTAGGTGTTTTAAACTTCAACAGTGACTAGCATAGCTTCTACATAGTGATCCTGAATTCCATACCCACCATCGAAGAGAAATCATTTCCCTCACTCAATCCTATCAGTCAGCATAATATATTAAAACATTCAAATAACCCCTAACCTGCCTTTTGCACAGGAAACAATAATAATTCGACATGAGTATTTATTTTAAATTGGACGTGAGCCCAGGCAGGGTAGCAAATTGAGTGATGATGGGTCACAGGGGTTTGGCATATGTTAAGATAAGGTATAAGAATTTTGGTTGTGTAAGGCATTATGTAAGAGCTTAAAATATTGAAGTGTGGATTTGCGTTGTTGAGTTAAACATCCTGAGTCTGCAATTTTGGCAATGAAGGTACACAATTACTTCATTTTATTACATTTTTCATCCATCACATTTGCCTCTGAAGAACTGAAATGTTTAATGTTGAACAAGAGTTTAATTTTTTTTTACATTTCATTTCCTAATAACCCTTTGAAGTGAAAGGCATAAATAAAAAATGCAGATCTTCTCCAGGTAACTGCAAGGTTTCGATCTGTGAACTATTCGCAAGTCAGAAGTATGGCCACAGACCAGTGTTCCCACACTGCAGCCGGAAAACCTTGTTCATATGTATGGGACAGTGCACAAGTATGGGACATTCGAAAGCTGTGGCAGACATGTACATTAAAATTTATTTACGTCACTGCTGATGGATTTGTTCATCATCAGATTATCTTCACGCATCAGGAGATAAAAGGATAATGTCAATCAACAAAAATATGCTCACATCAAGTCTGCAGTTTGTACCATCTACAAAATGCATAGCAGCAATTGGTCAAGACTATTCCAGCAGCATTGTCACTAAAACAATGTGGGAATTCTATCACTAGAAAGATGCGGTCATTCAAGCTGTATTACACCACTACCCACTCAAGAGCTATTAGGAATGAGAAATAAATGCTGGCTTACCAGCAACACCCACATACTGCAAATTAAAAAAAATACAGGGCAATGTTGTCAAGATGATTATTTGAATGTCCTGAAGTTATCAGGAGTCATGGTAAATTTTCACAGAATTGTTTTCCTTGATTAGGGCATTAATTTTTAAAGATGTGCTTCACATTCCAATCTACAAAGATGAGTACGGATGCTGAGCACCGAGAGCAATGACTCTCCAGTGGAATAGGTGCGTAAAACTGACGCGAATGCCAAAGTGGTGCTTTCGAGTTTGTTATTTTCATCGATAACGTGCTTTTCAGAGGTTAACAAAATTGCTCAGTTAAAGTGAAGCTCTACTATTTGCCATGGCAAACTGCACACATTTTTAAACTGAATTGCAAGCCAAACTCACAAAAAGATTAATAGAATTGTCTGAGGATGTAAGTGATCAAAACAAATTTTCAAATTTAGAAGAAGCAATATTTTAAAAATCAAGAGCAGTGAAACTGCCTGCAATTTTAATCAAAATCGTTTGTATACTAACAGAGTAGTGGTCAAATTATTGCTAGATACGAGAAAATAGAAGCGTTCAAATAGATGGCCATAGTTTATTCAAAATATCAGGACAGTATACAGCATCAATCAAAATCTCAAATTGTAATCTAGTAAGGCTTTGAATAACTGACAGCAACTGCCTACAAATGTGCAAAATAATAAATCAAATAAACAAAATCTGGCATATGTCACATTCATACTTGTTAATTTTATAATTTTTTTAAATTATTAAAGTATAATCAATTTTGTTCATTTCTAGACTACTGCTTCAAGAACAGAAATAGATTTGTCATAGCTGCCGAATTTTCTAAAGAATAAAAGCAAACCCATTAAAACAAAAAAAATTGTAATATGTAAGTATTTCTGCAAATAATCAAACTTGGTTTGAGAATGCAAGGAAAATGTAAAAGTAAATGGGTTTTTTTTTCGTTGCAAGTAAATAAAATGTGTTGTTTGCTTCTATACATTGATATGGCCTTAATAACAATGCATCATTGATGATAATATTACATTTTAAGACCCAACTTCATATTGAATTACTTTATACTCATACTCGATTAGAAGATATATATACGTTTTGTGAAGCGTAGTCAACTCTTTAAATGTAAATCATCTTTATTGCAAATAATAATATTTATTTTATTGAAATATGGACATTAGTACATTTTGACAAATCTACAGAATGACATGTCATGAAATTCAAAAGTCAATAACAGAAAGACAAAGCGCTATTTTTAAAAGCACTGTTGTCACTCCTCGGGTCTTAAATTTATGAGTGTCATTTCTAAATTTACTTTCAGTGCAATTTTCAAAGCATGAAAAATTGAAGTATTATTCATTTGGAAATGATCAATAGACTGTTTCTATATATATGCAGTGCAAGGAATTCTTATTAAACGTGTCTTCACATATTTACTGTGGTATAAATTATCAGAGTACATTTTGCATTCTTGTGAGATTTTGATTTCACAGGCAATACATTAGAAGATTGCACTCATACATGCCTTAGAGAGGATCTGAATTCGCTGCACATTCAGTGCTCAGCATTACCCCTGAGATGACTGATTTATATTATTTAAATGAGGTAGCCAATCCAATGAAATAATGGCAAATTTTAGTTTAGATTAGTGATACAACGCGGAAACAGGCCCTTTGTCCCATCGAGTCCATGCCGACCAGCAATCCTTGCACACTAACACTATCCTACACACACTAGAGACAATGTACAATTTTACCAAGCCAAGTAGCCTATAAACTTGTATGTCTTTGGAGTATGGGAAGAAACTGGAGCACTCAGAGAAAACCCATGTAGGTACAAACTCTGAACAGGCAGCACCCAAAGTTAGGGTTGAATCCGGGTCTCTGGTGCTGTAAGGCAGCAACTCTACCGCTGCACCGCCAATATGGCAAATTATAATTCTTGACTATTTAACTTTATTTTAATAATTTTTTATACAAGCTAGCTCGAGAGATGTTCCAGGATCACAGACTAAAACAATGTCCAAGGTTTATCATCAGTTGGAATTTGCGCCACATTGTCATACTCCTATTAGGTACAGAGAGTCAATTTAGTCAGGACTGCATATCCAGAAGGACAAAGTGTAGGCAGGACTACATGCAGTGAGACGGGTCAGGAATAATCTGATCAATGCACGGATTATTCTGCAGTCCATAATATGTTTATTGACCGATTAAAAAAATGATAAATCACTTTAAAACTGCAAATGTGAGCCTATTCAGTTTCCATTCAACAAAAATATCCATTGACTTCAAATTAATTAATATCAAGTAATATCAGTTGTATTTTCTAAGCTTATGCAACTAAAATGATTGAGGGGAAATTGATCTGTAACTGTATATTTTACCAGCAATAAGCATTACAATTAAAATAATTTCTCTAGTTACAGACATTTTGTACTTATAGATGCACACAAACATACTTAAAATCAAATCTCGCACACTTCTTTATCAGCACTAAATTACTTACACTCCATCTACCGTTGGTCTTCTGCACACACAGTGAAACTTGCCACCGAAGTCAACGTAAAGGTCATCACCCACTACATGGAAGATGTTACCAATGACGACTTTATCTTTGGCAGGACCCATCTGCATCAGAGGGGAGTGCCTCAATAATGAGGAAAATGACTTTACATTCTGTGTAGACACCTAAAAGGAATTGTAAAAGCATATTAATCGCAGATCAAACTAGACGATGCTTATCTATGGAATTAAGTTTTACAAATTTTCCATATAGAAAACACAAAACTCGTATTTATGATGCAAATAACTGGCTTTCATCGCTAAAGCAACTTACTAGCATATCATAACATTGTTTTTATTGCTACATCTACAATTGCAGAAAATTCTCAAGTCTGATCCCAGAGAAAAATCTAATCAAGAGGATCATTTGGATTTAGGCCTGGAATGATTTATAAGCAAGAACAAAGAATTTTTGCAAATTGTTGCATATTAATTACTATTATAAAACAGAGTTTGAAGGATTTTCATTTGTAAATTCAGAATGTGAGAAGTTTTCTCTTAAACACAAAGGCAGATTAAGAAAATAATTAAGAAACATTATTGTAACCATTTATATACATGCCTATAATAATTTTCCTTGAAAATATTATTGCACACACAAAATCATGGCAAATTTCTAGTTTGGCCATTGTTTTAACACTGAGGATAAACATCACCTAGTAACTATAGCTTATTCTGCATAACAAATGTAATCACTCTTCAATTGCCCTGCAATCACTTCTGGAAAAGCCTCACACCATGTGCAGTGAGAAACTAGAGGATTAATTATTACAGATTATGTTCTGTTACCTAAAATTATATATATATAATGTAAATCACCCTGTTATTGTACAGAAGTATTCTACTCATAAGGTTTTAAAAAATGGTTCCATCTTTGACGAAGACAAGCACCTCATTTAAAAAATGCACTCACAAGAAGTACTCCACAGGAGAAAATCAAAATAAATTTTAAAATGGTTTTTGTTTTACAAAGTTTCTTTGTAAATGATATCAAGTGCATTCAATGGCTCTATGGATTTTTTTTTTTGGAATCTCAATCAGATCCATTCAAAAATCGCTTATTTCCCGATACTGATATTTAATTAATTTTGAATCAATTGGGTGGAAGAATTATTGTTTGAATAAAGATAGTTTTTTTTTAATTAACTTATTGGAAATTGTAGATTATCTGCATGACGACTCTGAAAGTGCCATTATGTTGTGGGGCTGCTTGTGTTATTTTAGGTTCAGGTTATTCAGCATCCTGATACATGAACATACACATAACAAGATGATGCAAATTAAACAGTGGCTGACAACTGTAAAAGACAATCACCGCCATTATCTTGTCTCTCAAGCTTCTCAACTGCAATAGAAATGTCCTATTTTGTCCAGGCAGTTTGTGTTACTTGACACTGTTGATCGTCCGTGCTGGGAGACTAGAATGGTGGCTTTATGTGCAGCTTTGGTGAGGCAGAAATGAAGATCAGACACTATGTCCAAATGTCTTTCTTAAATCTTCATTTTGTCTGAAACACGTGAACTACAGCCAACAGAAAATGCTATCAATATTCAATTATACTTCATTATACCATACTTCATTAAAATACTAGTAAGAATGACAGAAACCTGAGAATCTTCAAAATATTTTATGACTTTGCAATGGCTTCCTTAAGTCAGATGCGGAAACATCGCCGTTTATATTTTCACTATTATTCCTGAACCTATTAATTTTTATACATCAGATTCAACATATGATTGCTACAGAGGTTCAAAGATGCTGTTTCCAGTGTGCATGTCAGCAAATGGTTTTATGGTTTATGGTTTATCTAAAGCATATTGCTCCTGGGAAGCATGCACTCACTTTTAGAAGGAGTCCTTTTCAATGGACTAAAGTAAAGATTGCTTGAAAATGCTCTTGCCTGAATGTTCAATAGGAAATCATTCACAGAAAACAAGCTCCCCGTGATGTTGATGTGGTACTTGTGTTGAGCATAATTTACATAATATAGGTGGAAAGCTGTGTCTTTGCATTTCTTAATTTATTACTTGTTTATAACTAAAAAGTATTTGGTAACCTTATGACCATCAGCAAAAAATACAGTGTGCTAACACTGATCGAGGATGAGATAGAGTTAGGACAGGAATTACTGGTTAATGTATCCACGATACTGCCTTATGATCAATGTGCCTTTAGTTAAGTACTGGATTCATTGGACAGACAAGACTATTATTAGGAAGACAAATATGTTTAAGTATATGACTTAGAGCACTAATGGCCAAAGGTTACAAGTCAGTTTTAATGGGAAACAGAGTCAAAAACAATTCACATGAAACTTTTCGATATCTTGCCATATTTATCACATATGATAACTTTAAATACCAAAACATTCCCTTAGTCTGAAGATAAGCAGTTCCTGGCAT
This sequence comes from Raja brachyura, assembly GCA_963514005.1. The sequence goes on along the minus strand of OY740784.1, from coordinate 18,546,436 downwards.
CACTATTATAGAACAGTACAGAACTTGCAGCAGCCAATATCATAGAGTCAGTCAGTCATTCAATGTGGAAACAGGCCCTATGGTCCAATTTAGCTACACAGACCGACCAACATGTTCCATCTACACTAGTCCCACCTGCCTGCATTTGGCCCACATTCCTCTAAACCTGTCTTATCCATGTATCTGTCCAAATGTTTCTTAAACGTTGCGGTAGGACTTGCCTCAACAACCTCCTCCGGCAACCATACACCCTCCACCCTTTGTGGGAAAAAATTTCCCCTCAGGTTCCTATTAAATCTTTCCCCCTCACCTATGTTCTCTGGTTCTCAATTCCCCTACTCTGGGCAAGAGACTCTGAGCATCTACCCAATATATTCCTCATGAATTTGTACACCTCTATAAGATCACCCCTCATCCTCCAGCACTCCAAGAAGTCCTAGCCAGCTCAACCTCTCTCCATAGCTCAGTCCCTTGAATCCTAGCAAAATCCTCTTCAGCTTCTCTGCACCCTTTCCAGCTTGACAACATCTTTCCTATAATATGGTGCCCAGAACTGAACACAATATAATGCGGCCTCATTCCATCTTATACAACTGCAACATGACCTCTCAGCTTCTATACTCAATACTCTGACTGATGAAGGCCAATGTGCCACAAGCCTTTACGACTACCATATCTACCTGTGGTGTCACTTTCAACGTACTATGTACCTTCACTACTACATCCCCCTGCTCTACAACCTTTCTGAAACCTCCTGCTTAAAACCCAAAAGGTCAGAAGGATCATGAGGCCCCGCTTTCACGGTCGGTATTCATACTGAAAATCAAGAGCCCTACCATTCACTGTGTAGATCCTGCCCATGTTAGTCTTCCCAACATGCAACACCTCACATTTCTCAGAATTCAATTCCATCAACCATTCCTCAGCCCACCTGCCTAACTGATCGTGATCCTGCTGCAATTCGTATATCCAACTTTCAATCCCTGTGCCTAATAACGCAACGTTAAAAATAGATTCTGCATTCCTACTCTGAGAAACATTAGTACACTGACTGAAATAATCTATTAAACTATACCAATGATTCAGCAATAATCTATTAAAAATCACTCTCTTCGAGCATCGAGATAAGAACATGCTGGAAATATTCAGCTGGTAACTGCTTGGCCTGCTTAGCATTTCCAGTATTTTCATTTTTATTAATAAAAAACAAAAGAAAATCTATTTTGTGGACTATTTTTGCTTTCAGAAATAGTCCGCCAAACGCCCTAGAAAAAAAATCAAATCCGTTTCATTAAGACAACTAAAGGACAGAAAAATTAGAAATTAAGAGATCATCTAAGAGAACAAGGGAACTGGTAAAAGTGAAATAACCAAAACTGGAGTAGGTGTTGTTTATGTTACATAGGGAGAAAAAAGCAGAAGACTTTTAGACATGGCCAATGCAATATTCAGTTACATGTTATACTATAAAAAAATTGGAAATAAAAATGGCAACAATTCAAATTTAACACACATCAATGGGGAGAAATTTGTTCGCTTTGATAGTTCCAATATCATCGTAAAGTCTCAGCAATGTTATTACAGATCTAGCATTTACTAATACAATGTACAAATAATCAACAGCTCTAAGTTAGCTATCTCACGTAGAAAGCTTGACTGAAAGTACAAGCAGTTCGTCAGTAAGGCTAGCATTCAGCTCATCTACCTGCTCCATCGTTCCTATGCTCACCTGGATAAGCCGGGAAGCTCTGCGAGAGTCATGTTTTTTTTTACTTCTCAGGTGTTTTTAATACCATCCGGCCTGCACTGCTAGGGAACAAACTGACGAAGATGCTCCATTGGTGTCCTGGATCACCAACTACTTGACTGGACGACCACAGTACGTCTGTGACGGAACTGCGCCTTGGACATGGTGGTGAGCAACACAGGGGCCCCACAGGGGATGGTCCTCTCTCCCTTCCTGTTCACCATCTACACCTCGGATTTCAGATATAACTCAAACTCCTGCCCGGGCGGGGTGCGGGAGGAGGAGGCGGTAGCGCCGCTGTCACAGCCGCTGCTGCTCAGGGCCGTCATTCGCTTCGACCCTTCGTCACCCTGCACCTAGTATCTTTGCCCCGCAATCAAAGATACTAGAGGAATACAGCCTCCGGAACGTCAGTTCCTATTCTGCAGAGTTGCTGCATGACCTGCGGAGTTACTAGTTTTTTGCGTTTCCCGGTATAAACCAGTATTTGCGTGCCAAGCCGGGCAAAATGAGTCGGCGTTTAGGTTGCCCGGCACTTTCTGTGGTCATTGGCACCCGGGCAACCGCTAATTTCGAGCCCTGCTTAACACCAGATTTCAGTGGTATGTAAAAAATGTATATGATTGCATTGTGAATTTTGAAAAACTATTGTTCACCACTAAAGAAACACAAACCTCCAAGACATTCACTGAGCAACAGGATATCGGAATCAAACTAAATCAGAAGGGACCGATTACACCAGTGGTATGAATACAGCAAGATTACTTCCTGCATACAATGTAGTGCCCTTCATATGCAATAACACTTCTCCTTATCTTGCTAGATTTAAATAACCGAGATAACAGTTCTGCAATTTCAAAACTCTCACTTTGAAAACAGAATTTGAAATCAACATAGACCCGTACCACCAGGACAGATGTTCATCATCTTTTTCCTTGCATGAAACTTTCTCGCTTCCTTGATGAAGACCTTAGATTACAACAGAGAAAAGAGAATTTCAGCTTTCTATCCTGCTGAAGAAACAAATTTCCACAATGTTTCCCAGATATAATTGTACATGAAAACTAGAAACAAAATCAGCCCAGGAGGCATGCAATGTGCAAATCAACTGTCATTTCCACCAAGAAATACATTGGTCAGGATTTCTCTGATAAAAAAGACTTTTTGTTGTTTTTTGTTTTTGTTTATTTTATTAGAAGTTAATACAGTACAAAACAATACAGTGGTACCTAATTTTAGGTGCCAACTATGTCATAACGTAATACATTCTATGTACAACCTCTAGTTTTGTTTTTGTAAAGGAAGTAAAAAAAAACAAAAAATAGAGAGAAGAAAAAGAGGAAATATAGATAGTAGAGAATAGAAAAACATGAAGTGTGTAAAGAAAAAGTAGAAAGTAGAAATAGGAGAAAAAGACCATTAAAAAAGAAATTTTCAAATCTTTGTTGGGAGATGTAAATCTGTCCACGACCTGACCTGAAATCAGTAATCTTTACAGTACTGCTGCATCACACGATTCCAAAAAGTCGATGAAAAGGGACCAACTCCTTAAGAATTGGTCATATTTGTCTGTTAGACGGAGACTCATTTCTTCAAGGTGTGCTATGTCTGTCATATTCCTAATCCACATTTTAATAGTTGGTATAGCTGTATTTTTCCAAAATGTAAGTATCAATTTCTTTCCAAATATTAACCCATAATATAAAAAAGATTTTAATGTCACACAGTCATCAATGATGTCGGAGGACTTACAAAGGCTGTTTCTGACTCAGGTAATTATTATGACAAGTGACTTCCCACCCAATTCAAATCGTTTATAATTTAAGAATAGGTCAGTCTTTGCAACAAAAATTTAGAACAATAATTATTTGGAAAAGGACAGTTTTCAAAGCCAGGCCAGTGAATATTGTTTATCATTCTGATGGATGTCAGGTGCATTTGACCTTTAAGCAAAGAAAAATTGATAATATTGGCAGCAAAGCTTTAGAGAAAGGTAACAGAAAGAATATAAAAATAAACGAGCACATTAATCTACGATGTGCAAAATTCAGTCTGTCAAAAAAATGTTGATGGAAAATCAACAGAGCTGTTAAACTCTTCAAAGCTAGTGTTAAGATATTAAAGTTAATCTTCATAAATTAAAGCTCAGTCAAACTACTTTAGAACAGCTGTTTGGTCAGATAAAGACCATCATTTGAAGTCACAGCTATAAGCTTACAAAGCGCTCAGCTGTTGATGACCAATTTCAAATGAGTTTATGCTTGGGTCACTGATAATGACTTCAGAATTACTATTCTGAACTTCTGCATTTTCTACAGTAAATTGTTACCTTTCCTCAGCACATTGTCAATTATTCCCAACTATATTGAAAATGCTATTGAATGTTTATACCGTTACAGTACAAATACAAAAGCTAACAATTTAAAATTGAAATGAGAAATATTTATACTTTCATCCATGTCAATGTAAAAATGTATTTATCCATTCCACTTCTTTGTATAACTAATGGCACCAGTCCAAATATAACTGAATCAGCTGGACATTTGAAACATTTAGGTATTAAATAAAGGCTATATGTCTAGTGCTGGATGGTGAGCCTGATAGGGGTAGTGTCCACTGGTCAGGGTAGACAAGTTGCCAAAATGCCCTTTTACAGCCTGTATGTCTATGACTGTATTGGAATAGAACGTGTTAATAGATGCATTAACTTCTCTGCTTATAGGTCTAAGAAATTTGTTGGACCTTCTTCTTTCGTGTGGCGTGCACAGCTTAAAGTTGTAGAACAACTTGTTCTATTTGATCTTCTGTTTGTGCACGTCAAGTTGATTGCTTTAGTCGAAACAGGGCGGACCACATGAAGGTTGCAATCTTCGTAACCTAATTTACGTATTTAACTTCAGTGTTAAAATAGCTAAATTCCTTTACCTCTTACTTGATTGGTAAGGCATAGAATTTACAACTTTGTATCCTATGAAATAATAATTTTATATTGATTACAGTCATAGAGTCTTACACAGTGGAAACAGGCCCTTTGGCCCAACTTGCCCACATATCCCATTTACACTAGTCCCACCTACCTGTGTTTGGCCCATATCCATCTAAACCTATCCTATCCAAATTATTGAAGGTTCTTAAGAAAATGATTTATTTGCATTTGAGATAGCATTGCTTATCTTAATTTGGCCTAGAAAAGGTGGTGGTGAGCGAACTTCTTGAAGAGCAGAGATTAGGTAGAAGCCAAACAAAAATGCATTATTCTGAAGTAATTGCACAATTATAAGTATGCAATTGGTGTTATAAACAAAAAATAAAAACATGGTTTAATTGCTTTATTTATGTTAAAGATAAAATCCAATAGCTTTTGCTAAAGCTTCTTTGACATTTATGGGGGAGAATGGCTGAAAACAAGTGTCTGAAAATATTGCATTAAAAGCCCATAGAACATTACAGCACAGGAACAGGCCCTTCGGCCCACTCTGTCCATGCCCATTGAGTTCTTTGGGAATTATTTCCTCAAAGTGGATTTCTGGATCTATCCAACCTTCTGAAGGAGAGAGTGTCAATGCCATGAAATTATATTAAATGGTTACATATTTATGGTGCAGATTAATCAACAAAGACAAAATAACCTAAAACAAATAATATTTTGCATTATTGAAAACTGGAAATAGTCTTACAAAAATAAAGTAAGAAAGCAGAAACAAATAATAATATTCAGTTGATTACAAGACCAAAGCAAGAGACTACCTCATATTGCTGCAGTGAAATAAATTCAGTAAACACTTCTAACCTTAAAGTTTAAAAGCTGCAAAGTACTGTCTTTAAATTTTATAACAATAGTAAAGCGCTGAAAGGGAAGACAGTTCTTCATGCATTGCATCAGAATTTGAACAGGCTGAGAATGTAAATGACATATTTTAAACTATGCCATTACAGGAGTTTAGTTTAGTTTCGAGAAACAGCACGGAAGCAGGCCCATTGGCCCACCGAGTCGCACTGACCAATTATCCCTTACACTAACACTATCCTACACACTAGGGACAATTACAATTTTTACCGGTCAAATTAACCCACACACCTGTACACATTTTGAACCAGAGCACCCGGAAAAAAATCCAAGCGGTCACGGGGAGAACGTACAAACTCCGTATAGACAGGACCCATAGTCAGAATCGAACCCGGGTCTCTGGCGCTGTAAGGCAGCAACTCTACCGCTGTGCCACCATGCCACCCCTTGCTGCACCACAGTGCCACTCCTCACAGTACATTACAGATTAAGTCATATTAAAATCACAAACATTAAGTGGTTTAAATAACTTCGGAAATCTATAATGCTGAATGAAAAACCGAAATAACTCATCTACTAATGGCAGGGATGTTTCTGATCACTATCCAACGTGGGAGATGCCAGAACATGTTAGTCCTAACCAAATGCAAAATTATTTCATTATTAAACCATCTCAAGGTTGATTAGCTTGCAGCAACTGCAACTCCAACAAGAACAGATTAAATCAGGTAAAAATCCAGAAGGCATTCCTATTTGTTATCTACTTCCATAGAAAGGCAGAGGAAAAAATACCATGAGAATAATCTGATTTCATGGCCTTTTAAAAAAACAAAGTAGTACAATGTATCTCAATGTATATTACAAGAACATGCAAACGCTTTGTAAAATAACATAGTTGGTTCTGCAGGAAACTGTAAAACCAAATTACGTCTTAAAAATATGACTATAACATTGCAGAGACGCCTCCTGCAGTTCTGACTATGTCTTTGCAACGGAGGTTTCATTTACAATTTATGCCAGGTTGTTCATAGATGCCACCATGTGGAAAACTTTAGAAATAACTGTGTGACAGTTTTGCACTGAATTGCTTTGACAACGAAAAGCACAGAATCACAAGTTCTGATTTACTCACTCACTCTGGAAGCCCAAGCACATGCTACCACACACTTGTCATTACAGTGTTTCAATGTGGTTTCAATGAATTGCTGTGTTACAATACATTATCATAATATTTAATTTTCTTTAAGTCGGAATAAAATCTCAACTCCAAATGTGTAAAATTTGTTTTTGAAAAAGTTATGAGCTCTAATTAGTGTTAACAGATTTATTAAAACCTGACCTTTATGATTGCCGCTAACTTTGAGAACTAAGCTGCAAAGTATTCGACCTTGAATTGACTTTTGTTACCTGCTCAGGCAAGCTGGGGATTTAGCCCTTCGATGGGACAGCAATACATTTTTTTTGATTACCGGACAATACATTCTCAATGTAGGAGGTCTAACAACATGGAAATAGAAAATGAAAATTCATTATTTCTAAACAATAACTGACAGGCAAGCTATGGCTCCAGCTCTGTATGATCCATTCCATAATAGTCTGACCCACTAACTCCAGCTTTTTGTGTCTATCTTCAGTGTAAACCAGCATCTGCAGTTCCTTCCTATATATTTTATAAACATGATGAGATACACAGCACTGGAAACTAACTTTACAATTGCTATACCTCTTCCATCAATAGAATGGTTCAATAGCTCAAAGAATTAAAAGTCAAATGGCCTCACTGATGAAATCTAATTCCTCTGCTCTGTCTTTAAGGATTTTTTTAATGTTTTCTTTTAAATTCAATTTCATGCTGTCAAAAGTAATTTATAAAAAATCTGGAGGTTATTTATGGCTGGATTTCAATATATCCTTCTGTCTATTCAGGGAAAGCATTTGATTTTTTTTTTCCAGTCACAGACCTTTTTTGAACAAAGAAAAATGCCCTTGGATATATTATTTTACTGGTCCAATTTAAAAAATGTTAGTTCAATCACATTAGCTGCTGCTTTTAAACAGTAAATGTTTTCTGTGCATATCTGAAAAGTTAGTTAGCTAAGGTCATAAACATTCATTAATAATATATAACACTGTTTTTGCTATAATTTGAGATTGCACCCATTGTTTTGGTTACATCACAGGAAGGCTGTGAAGGTCCTTGAGACGATGCAAATAGGATTTACTGGAATACTTCCAGGGATGATGGATTTTAGACATAATGCAGAACTGAAAAGTTGGGTGTACTCCTTGAAGAAAATAAATTTAAGAGATTTAATAGAGGTTTATAAGTTAGTGTAAATACGTGAGCGCCTCCCATAATTCAGAAGCAACTGCTCAACGAAGGCAGACATCATTGCCAGCACAGCTTTTAAGCAGCAGAGGAATAAAGTGTTTCTATGTTCAAGCTTTACAGTAGTTTGATTTGGAAACTTAAAAGATGACTGTGGTTTATTTGTGCTAAGACAGTCCAGTGCCACAAAATAAATTTAATTTGAGTATGGATTAATAATATCTTGAAATCATTGCTGAAATGCTGTTTAGATATAGACTCAGGCTGCCACTGAATTGCCTGGATGAAGTTGAAGTAATTTATGTTGTCAAACACAAAACCACCAGATCACATGAATGTACAAATTGGGAGAAGTAAGCTCATTGGCCACGTTGGTCTGCTGATTTAACATGGTCATGGTTGTTTTGATTGTAACCCCATCATCTTCCTGCCTATCCTTTGTACTATTTCAGCCCAAACACCCATCTCACCCTGATGCCTAAAAAACGATCTACCTATGCCTTAAAAATATTCAAAGGTTATCTTCCTCATAGAACAGTGGATTCCAAACATTCATAGCACCCAGAGGTAGACTCGAAATGCTGGAGTAACTCAGCGGGTCAGGCAGCAACACTGGAGAAAAGGAATGGGTGACGTTCGGGTCAAAACCCTTCTTCAGACTGAGAGTCGGGGAGAGGAATTCTAGAGATATGGAGGGTTAAGGTGTGAAAATGACAGATCAAAGCAGACGATGATAAGAAAATGTAGAATGGTTCATTGTTAGCTGAGGGGAAGGTGACAAGGAGACAAGCAATGAGTAAATTTAATCAGAAGGACAGTTAAACTTGTCGGAGAACTAGGGTGGGAGAGGGACAGAGAGAGAGGGAAAGCATGGGTTACATGAAGTGAGAGAAATCAATATTCAACCGCTAGTGTAAATGACATCCAGACTCAGTATACGATTCAAACACATCTTTAATCAGCACTAAAACTTAAGCAGTCCAAGCAAAACACGAGGTGCTGTTCTTCCACTTTGTGCTGGGCCTCCGGGAGATCGTGGAGGCCTAGGCGGACTGTGGAGGTGTTCTATGGTGCAAACCAGCACCTGCAGTTCCTTCCTACTTACTTCATAGCACTCAGAATGTTTCTGCCTCAAATCTGACTTAAAAGTGGGTGCAACCTAGTTCTAGATTCCTGAACAACAACAAAAAAAAAACTTTCTCTACTTGCAAGCCCTTCAAAAAAGTTGTTCACCAATCTTTCCAAAGATTACAAAATGGAATGTTTTGGGTTCATTTGTTATAAACCTCATGTAAATTCTACAGTTATTGATAAAAAATTGCAATTAACTGAATCTTCAATTTATATCTTGAGCGTTTTGGTTGCTATCTACTTTTTTATTTTAAACAATGATATTTCAGGGTCAGTAATTTTCGTTTCACATTCGGAAATCTGCCAATCCATGCTATTCACTTATCACTTCCTACTGTTTAGTAAATATAGCAATTGACGTAAAACGTTTCCCTTTTGTAGAAATGCAAATAGTGGCTTATTTTTGAACACCTCAGATGTGTGGATGTGGGGCCATCCTGGCAAAACTGCATTTATTACCCATTTCTTACTTCCCTGTGAAAGGTGGGATTTTTTCAATTATACATTTCTGTGTATTTAACTTAAGTAGGAAATTTTAGGACATTGACCCAGCGTAAACGGAGGCCTGACAATAAATATGCAAAGCTAGTTTGCAAAGTATGCAAATATAGATAAATGTGAGGTTATCAATATAGATAAATGTGAGGTTATCCACTTTGGCGGCAAAAACAAGGGGGCAGATTATTATCTCAATGGGGTTAGGTTAGGTAAGGGGGAGGTACAGCGAGACCTGGGCGTTCTTGTACACCAGTCACTGAAAGTTGGCGTGCAGGTACAGCAGGCAGTGAAGACAGCTAATGGAATGTTTGCCTTCATAACAAGAGGATTTCAGTACAGGAGTAAAGAGGTTCTTCTGCAGTTGTATAGGGCTCTGGTGAGACCACATCTGGAGTATTGTGTACAGTTTTGGTCTCCTAATTTGAGGAAGGACATCCTTGTGATTCAGGCAGTGCAGCGTAGGTTCACGAGATTGATCCATGGGATGGCGGGACTGTCATATGAGGAAATTGAAAAGATTAGGCTTGTATTCACTGGAGTTTAGAAGGATGAGGGGAGATCTTATAGAAACATATAAAATTATAAAAAGGACTGGACAAGCTAGACGCAGGAAAAATGTTCCCAATGTTGGGTGAGTCCAGAACCACGGGCCACAGTCTTAGAATAAAGGGGAGGTCATTTAAGACTGAGGTGAGAAAAAAACTTTTTTACCCAGAGAGTTGGGAATTTATGGAATTCGCTGCCACAGAGGGCAGTGGAGGCCAAATCACTGGATGGATTTAAGAGAAAGTTGGATAGAGCTCTAGGGGCTAGTGGAGTCAAGGGATATGTGGAGAAGGCAGGCATGGGTTATTGATAGCGGACGATCAGCCATGATCACAATGAATGGCGGTGCTGGCTCGAAGGGCCGAATGGTCTCCTCCTGCACCTATTTTCTATGTTTCTATGTTTATAGAGTGCCATAAGTTGAAATGTGTTGCCATTAGACACAGAAGAAAAATTATGGTATTGGAAAAATGCAGTAAATATAGTCCCTTCTCCTGCAGGGGTGTATGCTTCAAGGATGAACGCAGAAATTAAGCAGTGACCAGATCAAACTAAATTATTGATAATGTTGTGGTTAGGTTGTCATTAGGATCTGGAATGTGCTGCCAGGGGTGGTGGTGTCTTTCCTATCTATGCGCTGAATGGATTCTACTTTCAATGACAATGCTACACATAATAATTCCTAATGAAAATATTGTGTGCGCCAATGAGCCACAGCGAGAATGCAATTTTTATCTACTATAGATAGATACATAATGATCTTATCCAATTTGTAGTATATGTATCCCGTTTTAAAGTTTATGTACAGTAAACCCTCGTTGTAACAGACCATGAGGGGGGGAATTGTGTCCATTATTGCCCATTGTCCGCTATACCTATACAATGATAATAATATTATCATTGTATAGGTAGTAGAAACAAACAACTGCAGTTGCTGGTTAATACACAAAAGGACACAAAAGTACTGGAGTAAATCAGCAGGTCCGGCAGCATCTCTGGAGTACACGGATAGGTGCAGTTTTGTGGCGAGACCTGTCTTCAGACTCTCGACTGGAATTGAACTTGGAATCCAGGTGAGTTGATGGTGCCGGCCTGCTGGCGGCTAAGGGAAAGGTGAGGATCAACGGGGTCAATAGTCGCGGTCCAATATGACGGCAGCAGGCATGGCCTGGAAGCACCAAGGAAGCTGCGTGGGTCGGCAGTGGTGGCAGAAGATCTGGCCTGTCAGCGGAGCGAGCCAAAGGCGTTGTGGGGACAGCCAGGACTGCAAGCAGCCAGGTAGGCAGGCGGCACGGACCATGGACAGCGTGGCAACAGCTGGGGGCGCAAGCGGCCCAGGGAGGCGGAGTTGGCAGCCGTCTGCAGATCAATCCACTATAACCAAAATCCGTTAATAAGAAATCCGCGAAAACAGGGATTTATGGTATACAGTAAAAGAGTAAGCATCACGTAGAACATAGAAAGTGGACTTTTGAGTTAGAAAAGAGGTTCTCCGATTTTATTTGCAGAAAAGACACAACAGTGCAGTGCAGAAGCGGGCCCTTCGGCCCACAATGTTTGCATCGTACACGATGCTAACTTAAACTAGCCTCTGCCTGCACGTGATCCATATCCCTTAATTTGCTGCATATCCATATACCTATCCAAAACCCTTTTAAATGCCACTATCGGATCTGCTTCTACCACCAACCCTGGCAGCATATTCTAGGTACCCTCCACTCTCTATATGTAAAACCCTTGCCCCGCACATCTTTAAACTTTCCCCCTCTCACCTTAAACCTATGTCATCTAGTCTTTGACATTTCCACACTCGGAAAATGGTTTTCACTGTCTATCCTATCTATGTCCGCCATTTTATATGCTTCTCAATTATATATCTTTCTATCAAGACTCTCAAGAAAACAATCCAATTTGTCTAATCTCCCCTTATAATCAAAACCCTCTGGTCAAACCCTCTGCATCCTAGCAACATCTTCTGCACTCTCTCCAAACTCTCCACTCATTCCAGTAATGGGGCAATCAGAACTGCATACTCCAAATACTCATAATACTCCAAATGCGGCTTAACCAAAGTCCTATAAAGCAGCAACATTACAATCTTCACTACTCTGTCCACCTGTGAAGCCACATGGGTAGATTTGCAGTAACTACAGTAGTGACTATATGCAAGAATCTTATTTGACAAGTAAAGAAGGAATGGGTTTGATGGTGTTATTCACAATGGATGGTCAGTCTGAACCACTTTTGGCAGTTCTTGGGATAAAGAATGACTTGGTTTGACTCCAGTTCAGCAGGTTCAGAGGTTGCAGATGAGGAAAATATGGAACCCACAAACTCTGCCACAAGGGAAAAGAATGAGCAGGGCTGGGTAGCGAGTGAGTAGTTAAGAGATCATTTCTTCTACTAGTTACGCTAAGAAACTGGATACAAGGAGAGGTACAACTGTGTGATATGTTAAGATCCTTTAAGAGGGTTTAATGCAATTTTGAAAACAGGATGATCATGGTTTTAGAAAGTAAGAATAAATTATTTATTGACAATCATGTGTTTCTAGTGTATTTTAGGGGTTGTCTAATTAAAGGGGTTGTCACAGTGATGCAGCTGCATTGTAGTGCCAGAGACTTAGGTTCGATCCTGACCTGAGGTAATGTCTGTGCAGTTTGCATGTACTCTTGTCCGGGTTTGTGGGATGCTCTGTAAATTGCTCCTAATGGATGCAAAGGTGGGAAAACATGGAACTAGTGTGAACATGTGATTTTTGGTTTTGGATTTGCTGGGCCAAAGGAGCTGCTTCCATGCTGTATCTCTAAAACTAAAAAAAACTAAAACTAAAATGTACAATTACTAGTAAATAATCAGGTTTCTTAAACTAATAATCTAGAATTATCCTTGGGTATTGACTCTGGGCAGCCAATACAACGGCTCTGCCCTAAATAAAATAAGCAAATCCAATATCATCGGAAAGAATATACATCTACTTTGGCCCTTTCACAACCTCGTGACATCCCCATTACACCTTGCAACCTATTAAGTACCACTTGAAGTTTGATTACTATTGTTTTGCAGGAAATAGAGCATAAATTTGCACACATAACACTTCTGCAAGTTTCCTTGCTCCAAAACAGTGTTATGGATCATTTGTATATCATGTGAATGAAAGGCAGCTCTGACAATGTGGCTGTTTATTTTAGATAGTTTAGCTTAGAGATACAGTGTGGAAACAGGCTCTTCGGCCCACCAAGTCCACGCTGACTAACGATCATCTGTACACTAGTTCTATCCTACACACTAGGGACAATTTACAGGAGACAATTAACCTACAAACCTTGAATGTGGGAAGAAACCGGAACACCTGCAAAAAATCCACGTGGTCACAGGGAGAACGTACAAACTCCATACAGACAGCACCCATAGTCAAGATCAAACCTGGGTCCCTGGCGCTGTAAGGCAGCAACTCTACCACTGCGCCACTTTTACTCAGTACGACATTGGTTTATGCACAACATTTCTTGTATCCAGTCTTCTGACCTGGAGACCAAAATACTTCCCTCTGAGCCACAGATGACACAAATATCATGGAATGTTTCCCATCATGTATTAATTTAGGACAAGTAGAGTATTCAGTGAAAATGTTCCTTTAATTAAACGTTTTATTGCATTTTAATTGGAATCATTTGCAAAATATAAATTCAATCTCTTGCAATAACTCACTCCAAAACAACATCATGTGACGAGTTGTTAAAATAATTGCAAATGTTGAAATAAAAATAGAATAGGATGGAAACACTCAGTCTGATGAAATAGCTTTGACCTGAATTGATAACTCTGTTAGACACAAAATGCTGGAGTAACTCAGCGGAACAGGCAGCATCTCTGGATAGAAGGAATGAGTGACGTTTCGGGTTGAGCCCCTTCTTCCGACTCTCGACCCAGAGCGTCACCTATTCCTTCTATCCAGAGATGATGCCTGTCCCGCTGAGTTACTCCAGCACTTTGTGTCTATCTTCAGTATAAACTAGCAACTGCAGTTCCTTCCTACACATTGATAACTCTGTTGCTCTTTCCACTGATGCCGCTTCACCTGCTGTTGTTATCAAGTACTTTATTTCACATGGTGTATTATTAAGCAATGAAAATCATGTTGATCACCCCATTTGATTCACAGCCCTTATTGAGTTAGCTAAGAGCATCATAACTAGTCTCACTGTACTATGCTAGGCAAAACATTAGCTAGATTGGCAACATCGAGATAGTTATTTGCCAATCCATGCTGAACATACTCGTCCAGCTCTCAAGCAAGGGCAGCTTCAGAGATTAAATTGGAGGCACTTGAGACTGGAGAGGTTTCGTTCTGCCAATACTTCTGTTCAGTCAATGCATAAAGAATAGACCACAAGGGACCTACATTCATGACAGGAGGCCCACACGTGGTCGGTAAGGAAGGAGAGCAAAATTGAAAATGAATAAAGCACAAACATACAACTAATGAGGAAAGCAGTTCACATGTTTTTGCAATTTTATTAATCAGGCCTGCATTTCAAACATCAAAATGCTTCCATGAAATAAGAGAAAATATGTTTATTTCCTTCTAATAAAGAACAAATTTAGTACAAGGTGTAAATTTGTAGATGGGTAAATCCCATGGGCAATGGGCAATGGGTAAATGGGCATGATTAAAATCCTGCATATGACCAAAAGCGAGCAACTGAGGAAGCCAATGACTACTCACTGCTGCTTATCGCTGGAAACTTTCACAAACACCTAGGAATATCAGGAAGAAAATTTATGTCCAGTGTTGGTGTTAAATCATGAAATGAGTTTGTTGTTTCAATTGCATGATATAAACCTTTAACTTAATGACACCAAGCAATGACATTCACACAGAATTAAGGTTAGGCAGCATGAACTGGAATTCTGTAGACTATGAAACATAGAACATACAATACATCACAGGAACTGACCCTGTTCCCACAATGCCTGTGCGAACATGAAGTCAGGTTAAACTAAAGTCCGCTGTCTGCATGTGATCCTAATTCCTCCATTCCTGGCATATCCATGTGCCTATCCAAACATCTCTTAAATGCCACTATTGCATCTGCCTCTCAACCACCATCCCTGGCAGTGGGTTCCAGGCACTGAGTAAAAAAATCTTTCCGCCTCACATGTTAAAACATTGTCCTCTAGTCTTTGGCTCTACCCTATCTATGCCTCTCATAATTTTACATACCGCATTTCCCGCCAATGAAGACGCACCTGATTTGAAGTCCCCATTTTGAGTCGCTAAATTTTGAAAAAAGGCTGGCGGGACATAGAATTTCTCGCGCTCAAAAATAAATAAATAAAATAAAAATGAAGAAAGTGACAATTCAATTTGCCCAAGGCTTCCATATCCCCTCCATTCTGAATGACTGAATGGGTGGGGGGTGGAGGGTGACATTAGGTGGAGAGATGGTGGGAAAAACAGGAGCGCTAAGGAACTAGGATCAGTAGTGCCAAAACAGGAGCGGCCGCCGGGACCAAACAGCATTCCCGGGCCAGCAGAAGGCACTTAGGTGGCCGTCGGTTCCGCTGTCCGGTCCCGGCGGCCGCTCGAGACCTGAACTACTTCCCTCTCCGGCGGCAGTCGGAATTTAAGGATTTGCGGGAAGCGGCTGACATGAGCGATGCTGGCGAGCGCGGGAGAGAGGTGTTCAGACGGAATGCACTGCCAGAGGTAAGCGGGCCGGCAGAAGGCACTGAGGTGGCGGCCAGTTACGCTGTCCAGTCCCGGCGGCTGCTCGCAGCCACCCGAACTACTTCCCTCCACGACCACAATACGGTGGCTCCGCGCCTGGAGCGCTGCGGCGAGTGAGTGAGTGAGTTGTTGGCATGATCCCCGACCCCCGCCTTCTCAATGCTCCTGCCCGCGTTGAACCGGGCCAGACTCCCCACACGCTGTGAAAGGAACTCCCACCCCCACAGCGGCGCTGTCCTTTCACAGCCGCTTCCCACTTTACAGCCGATTCCCATCAGCTGTCACCAGCAATGAGGAATAGACTTGGCTCGATCTTGGTGTTGCTGTACTGAGGGATAGCCATGTCCATCTTTCTTGGCTAACAACCTAACCTTCGGCCTCCAAGACACGTGTAGATTTTCGTGCCTTATTTTTGGGTAAAAAATAGCATCTTCATTGCCGGGAAATACGATACTTCTTTCAAGTCTCCCCTCACCTTCTGAAGCTCCAGAGAAAAGAATCCAAGTTTATCGATACCTTCTATTCCAGGCAGCATTCTGGTAAACATCTACACTCTTGCCAATCCTCCACATCCTTAATGAGGCAGCCAGAACTGCACACAATACTCCAAATGCAGCCTAAAGGGCCTGTTCCACTTGGCTGTCATTTACGCGACAGACCGGTAGTGACTGACGCGCGACAGTTGCGTGACATCATGCATCCGCAGAGCAATCTGGAGTGTGTGACATCATTTGAATACCCAGATTATGATCTTTACCCAGCTTATGATATTTATGGTGATTTTTTAAAAATGTTCCCGTTTCTTGAGTGGTGCTAGTAATTGGAAAACTGCAGATGTAATGCCCCTATTCAAAAAAAGAGGTGAATGAAAAGTAGCAAGCTGCAGACCAAATTAATCTGTGGGAAGGAACTGCAGATGCTGGTTTAAATTGAAGATAGAAACAAAATGCAGGAGTAACTCAGCGGGACTGGCAGCATCTCTGGAGAGAAGGAATGGATGATGTTTTAGTCTGAAGAAGGGTCTCGACCCGAAACATCACCCATTCGACCCAGTCACCCTGTCCCACTTGGCCGTCATTTACACGACAGGCCGGTGGCACGCGAAGATTTTGTGCAGTACGAAATCCTGGCACGCTGCGCGATACCGCGCGCAACTCCACGCCACTCCATGCGCTCGTTCCGCGCTACCAGGTCATGTAAATGGCGCGCAAATGACGGCCAAGTGGGACAGGCCCTTAACAACATTTTATAAAGCCATTGCATGATTTACTGAATCATACTCAAAGTCTTGACTGACGAAGGCAAACATACTTATACACCTTCTTTGTCAATCCATCTACTTGTGTTGGCACTTACAAGGATCCCAGGATCTCTCTGTATGTCAATGCTAAAACATGTCAATCCATTAACTGCATATTTTCACTTTATGTTTGACCTCTCAAAAGTGTAACATGTCACACTTGCTCAGATTAAACACAATCTGCCATTTCTCCACCTATTTCTGTAGCTGATCTATAACTACTGTATACTTTGACAACCTTTCTCACTGACCGCAACCCTACTAATTTTGGTGTCATCTGCATATGTACCGACGAATCCATCGACATTCATGTCCAAGATGCGTGTACATTTCACAAACAACAGAGGTCCCAGCACAGATCCCTACTGAACTTTAATGGTCACAGACCTCCAGCCAGCAAAACATCCGTCCATCACATTCCTCTGCCTTCTATGAGTAAACCAGTTCTGAATCCAAATAACCAAGTCACCATTGATCTCAATCTTCTGGATTAGCCATGTGGGACTTTATCAAATGCCATACTAAAATCTATGATGACAACATCCACCACCATACCCTCAACACTCAACTTCATCACTTCCTCAAAAAAGTCAATCAAGTTCGTAAGACGTGACCTGGAGCAGACAAAGTCATGTCCATTGCCCATTCTCTTCCAAATAAGAGTAAATCTGATCCCAAAGAATCCTCTCCAATAGCTTCCTTACCACTAACATGTGGCTCACCGGCGTATAATTTCCTGGTTTATTTCTACAGGCCTTTGTAAACAGAGGATCAAAAACGGCTGCTCCCCAGTCCTTCACAACCTCACAGGTGGCTAAAGAAGATACAAAAATTTCCATCAAGGCCTCTGCAATCTTCTCTCTTGCCTGTCTGAATAATGTGGGATAGGCCCCATCTGGCCCTGGGGATTCATCTACCTTAATCCTCTTGAAGAGCACCAACCCCATCACCACCAAACTGCCCTGGCATATTAGTAATCCCCTCCATGTCCTCCTCATTTGTGAATAGAAATGCAAAGTACTAATTTATGTTCATAAGTGATAGAATTAGGCCAGTCGGTCCATCAAGTCTACTCCGCCATTCAATCATGGCTGATCGATCTTTCCCTCTTAACCCCATTTTCCCCATAACCCCTGATATCCATACTAATCAATAATCTATCTATCTCTGCCTTTAAAATATCCACTTACTTGCCTCCACTGCCTTCTGTGGCAATGAATTCTACAGAATCACCAACGTCTGACAAAATAAATTAATCTCCTTCCTAAAGGAACGTCCTTTCATTCTGAGGCTATGACCTGTGGTCCTAGACTCTCCCACTAGTGGAAGCATCCACTCCACATCCACCCTCTCCAGGCCACTCTATTTGCTACCACATCTTCATCCTCCGACTCCAAACATGAATTTTCCTGCGCAGTTCAGCTGAACCAGGAATTCCTGATGTAGATACTATGTGCTGACATTAAAGAGTTGAATTCTTATACACTGATATCACTTACAAAAGAAAAGGAAGAGCAGGCCATTTGACCAATCAAACATGCCAATCAATATGACGCCATTCATGACTGATCTGCCCGGGACTCTTTTTTGTCCCAATTCCTCATTGCTGTCAGTTCTGCAATCTTTCAAAAATGTATCTATCTTCTTCTTAAATCCTTCCAGTGATTACCTTCCTCACTCTCCTAGATATTACTGCGCACCAAAATTATAAATCACTGCTCACTTATCTTGTAATTATATCTCATTCCAGACTCTTAGATCATATACAAATGACCAAAGAGGAGGCATTGGTGATTTTGAAGTGCATTAAAGTAGATAAATCCTCAGGACCTGACCAAGTATGTCCTCAAATCTGGCAGGAAGCTAGACAGAAAATTGTGGAGGCTGACTATTTTGTGCGATATTTAAATCATCTTTAGTCACAATTAAAGTTCTACAGGACTGGAGGGTGGCTAATGTTGTACTGTTATTTAACAGGCCAGTGAACCTGACATCAATGGTGGGAATGTTGTTGGGGAGGATTCTTTGGGACAGGATCGGCGAGCATGTGTATTGGTATGGACTGATTACGGATTATCAGAATGGCTTTGTGCATGGAAAATCTGTATTTTGAAGAGGTCACCAAGAGGATTAATGAGGGCAGGGCTGCCCAACAGATGTCTGAAACACAAAGCGGTGTAGTAACTCGACAGGTTAGACAGCATCTCACGAGGACATGGATAGGCAACATTTCGGTCAGGACTCTTCTTCTCGGACTTCAGAGTCCTCGAAACGTCACCTCTCCATGTCCTCCAGAGATGCTGCCTGACGTGTGAGTTACCCCACAAATGTGTGTTCTCTGTAAGATTCCAGCATCTGCAGCTCCTTGTGACTAGTGGACGTGGAGGGGGGTGTGAGGAAGGGGAGAGGAATGGAAACGGTGCAATGTGGTGGATGTGGGAGCAGGTAATTACAGGGGGTGGGGGGGAAGAAAGACTAGGTGCCGAGGGTAGGTGGGAGGGAGCAGTTGGGAGTAGGGAAAAGGGGGCATGGTTATGGAGGGCGATGCACCGTGGTGGTGGTAGTGGATGTATTGATGTGGTAGTGGATGTATTGAGGTGGTGGTAGTGGATGTACTGAGGTGGGAGTGGATGTACTGAGGTGGGAGTGGATGTATTGATGTGGGAGTGGATGTACTAAGGTGGTGGTAGTGGGTGTACTAAGGTGGTGGTAGTGGATGTACTAAGGTGGTGGGAGTGGATGTATTGAGGTGGGAGTGGATGTATTGAGGGGGTAGTGGATGTATTGAGGTGGGAGTGGATGTATTGAGGGGGGAGTGGATGTATTGAGGGGGGAGTGGATGTATTGAGGGGGGAGTGGATGTATTGAGGTGGGAGTGGATGTATTGAGGTGGGAGTGGATGTATTGAGGGGGTAGTGGATGTATTGAGGTGGGAGTGGATGTATTGAGGGGGGAGTGGATGTATTGAGGGGGGAGTGGATGTATTGAGGGGGTAGTGAATGTATTGAGGGGGTAGTGAATGTATTGGGGGGGTAGTGAATGTATTGAGGGGGTAGTGAATGTATTGAGGGGGTAGTGAATGTATTGAGGGGGTAGTGGATGTACTAAGGTGGTGGGAGTGGGTGTATTGAGGTGGGAGTGGGTGTATTGAGGTGGGAGTGGATGTATTGAGGGGGGAGTGGATGTACTGAGGGGGGAGTGGATGTACTGAGGTGATTACGGGGAGTGAGGGTGGCTCCGGCTCCGGGCAGCCGGTTCATTGCCAGTTCCGTCCCCGCACTCACCGTCCTGTCGCCCAGCTGCGGCTTCTCCAGCAGGTCCGAGTGCTGCTCGTAGGCTGCGGCGAAGCCGCTCCGCTTCTCGCTCTCTGACGAGCGGGACCTAGCACCGATCGGCGTGAGGCGAGCGGTCACCACCCGCTTCAGCGCTGCAGTTGCTGCTCTTGTTGCGGCGCCGCCGCCGCCGCCGCCGCGCCACACGGTCGCCATGATGCCGCCGGTTGGGAGGGAGGGAGGGAGTGACCTCCAGACACGGCGCCGCCGCCAGGTGGCCAGGTGCTACTGCCGCTGCGGGACCTCCAGACACGGCGCCACCGCCAGGTGGCCAGGTGCTACTGCCGCTGCGGGACCTCCAGACACGGCGCCACCGCCAGGTGGCCAGGTGCTACTGCCGCTGCGGGACCTCCAGACACGGCGCCACCGCCAGGTGGCCAGGTGCTACTGCCGCTGCGGGACCTCCAGACACGGCGCCGCCGCCAGGTGGCCAGGTGCTACTGCCGCTGCGGGACCTCCAGACACGGCGCCGCCGCCAGGTGGCCAGGTGCTACTGCCGCTGCGGGACTTCCAGACACGGCGCCGCCGCCAGGTGGCCAGCAGCTACTACCGCTGCGGGACCTCCAGACACGGCGCCACCGCCAGGTGGCCTGCAGCTACTGCCGCTGCGGGACCTCCAGACACGGCGCCGCCGCCAGGTGGCCAGGTGCTACTGCCGCTGCGTGACCTCCAGACACGGCGCCGCCGCCAGGTGGCCAGGTGCTACTGCCGCTGCGTGACCTCCAGACACGGCGCCGCCGCCAGGTGGCCTGCAGCTACTGCCGCTGCGGGACCGCCCCGGGGAATCCACCGTCTTCAATGCTACAGATGTGGCCAAGTCATTGTTGTCCATTAACGGGGAAAATGCACTAAAATCATTATAACTATGCCTCCACGGCATTGCAATGAACGGCATGAAACTGGAAGAGGGCTGACAACTAATTATGAAGGGGGATGTGAAACCAGTTCGTGGGATGGATTTTTAAATTTAATAATATCGTATGTATACTAAGGCATCCATCCGTCGGGCGTTCGTAACCCTGGCCGGCTTGTACTGTATTATTTGTTTTTCCTTGGCTTTTATCACAGCCCCATTCCCTTTCACTGAGATGTGTGGCCGGTATAATACAACAGGTAGCTCAGCCACTTTCCACGCAGCATGTTTCTAAAAGCAGCATTGTAATAATGAATATATAATCGATTACAACACTTTGGGATCAAGAATGATATCGTTCTGCTCCGGTTGTGTGGGTTCTGAGGTGGCTGATGCAGTGACTGTAGGCTAGGGAAAGCTGACTCGTCCACCGATGGGTAGGCGAGCTTGCAATCTCAGTACTGACATCTTTAGACACGGATACAACTCGGAAACAGGCCCTTCGCCCCACCAATGGCACCCTACGCCAATGGTGGGGCGAAGGGTGGTCATCGGGGCACAGCGGTGGAGTTGCTGCCTTACGGCGAATGCAGCGCCGGAGACCCGGGTTCGATCCCGACTACGGGTTCTGTCTGAACGGAGTTCGTACGTTCTCCCCGTGGGTTTTCTCCGAGATCTTCGGTTTCCTCCCACACTCCAAATACACACAGGTTTGTAGGTTAATTGGCTTGGTAAATGTAAAAACGGTCCCTAGTGGGTGTAGGATGTTCGTGTGCGGGGATCGCTGGTCGGCTTGGACCCGGTGGGCCGAAGAGCCTGTTTCCACGCTGTATCTCAAAACTAAGGTAAACTATATCTCTAAACTAAAGCAGCGATCACCCTGCACACCAACACCATTCTGCACACTAGGGATCGTTTTTACAATTTTACTGAAGCCAATTAACCTGCAAACATGTAGGAAGGAACAGCAAATGCTGATTTATACCGACACAAAAAGCTGGAGTAACTCAGCGGGTCAGGCACCATCTCTGGAGAAAGGAATTCTCTGGAGGGAAACATAGAAAGAACACCAACTCGCCTTCCCAATCTGACCTTAGAGCGAGACCAAATGCAAATTGGTGGAACAGCACCTCATATTTTGCTTGGGCAGTTTACAACCCAGTGGTATGAATGTTGATTTATCTAACATATTCCCTCTCTCTCTTTCCCTCCCCCACCCAAGTCATCATAGTTTCACTGTCATCCTGTTGAGTTTCACTGTTTGTATAATTGATCATCATTGCTTTTATTAATTTGTTCTATGTACCTTCTATATCTCTCATTTCCCTCTCCCCTGACTGAGTCCGAAGGGGTCTCATCCCAAAACGTCACCTATTCCTTTTCTCCAGAGATGCTGCCCGACCCACTGAGTTACTCTTTGTTTTTTGTGTCAACCTATCAGCCAGTACTTTTTTGGAGTATGGAAAGCATAAACAGGAAAAGTTGGAAGCACAGATGAAAAGAGCAAAGTACAAAGGCAGTTTTTTTCAATAAATAAATCTGTGTACAATGCCAAACATGAAATATTGACCTCTAGTGGAAGAACAGAACTAAGCAGTACTGCCAATACAGAGAAATAACTAAAGATATTGATTGGCCTAAAATAAAGAATATGGCAGTAAACGATTGGAACAAGTTGTTCTGATGGGCGGGGGCAACAATGGCAGTTCTTTCTTTGTTTCCTCTTCACACAAGTGATTTTTGTTTGGTTAACCTTTTCATATAGTTACTTGCCTCGAGTTGTCTAGATCAGGTTAGTTTCAACAAAATAATACATTATTCTTTGGGCTTGCAAATATATTCCATCAACACTTACATTTTTTTTGTTACCGGTAAATTGAACTGAATTCCTCATTTGAACTGAATTTGTCATTCACTCTAGACTTTCCACAGCCCCTTTTCAGATTTGTCTGTTTGGGTCTTATACGGACAAAGTTGACCCTTTAATGGTTGCAGTAGAAAATGCTGGGAACAGAGAGCAGCTGGTGGTAAGCAACGATGAACCTGAAAGTCATACTGGGAGTGTATCTGCAGAAAACAAAAAGTGGGGATGTGGATGTTGCTGCAGTCCCCTTGCAGCTGAAAGGAATAAGATGATTTGCTGGATGTGGAGGGGGGGGGGGGGGGGGGGGTTTAAAGGCAAGGACTGGTAGAACTCTACAGGGGGGGTGGGGAGGGGGGTTGGTAGGGAGAATGAAATAGAGTTCCTTGTGTCCAAAAAGACAGGCAAATGCTCATCGCTACACCATTGAGTTACAGAAGATGGATGGAATTGAAAGTGAAGTTGTTGAAGGCAGGAATAAATTTGCACAGCAGCTGAGAGCTTTGGTGGAGAACAGGGAACGTCTTTGTTCCCGAAAGAAGCAGGTCCAAAAACCTTCCTGTTGGGAGGAGGAATAGAGTAGATGTTCATAGTAAAGTTATGCCACAAGAAACTGCAGACACTTGAATCTTGAGCAAAAAATAAACTACTGAAGGAACTCTGTAGATCAGCCTGAAGAAGTGTCCCACCCAAAACACTGTGTCCACTCCCCCCCACAGATAGTGTCCAAAGGGAACTGACCTAAAATGTAATTGGTCTGTTCATTCTCTCTACAGATGTTGCTAGACCTGCCTAGTTCCTCCAGGACTTTGCTTTTTGGTAGACATGAGGCAGTTAGGACCAGGAGCTTGAAGTTATTAAAATATTGGAGGGCATCAGAGGTGTCCAGAATGTCAGTGGGAAAGGACTACATATCGGGAAATTAGAGTCAAAGTGTGAAGAGGCAAGTTCAGTAGGGGAAGTGCAGGCAGAAACAATGGGCCTACAAGGGGTTCAGTTTGTGTTGTATCTAGGGCAAGAAATATAAGCAAGCACTGTAGAATTAGGCCACTAAGAGTTTGTGAGCTTTGGAGGAGAGATCTCCTGATGTGATGTCAGTAATGGCCTGGGAGTTTCTTGATGTGGTCGAGGGGAAGGTACAAGGGAAAAAAAAGGATTACAGGCAAAAAAGGTTCTCATAGATAGGAAGAGCCAGTTATCTAAAGTTGGAGAATTCAATATTGAGTGCAAAAGTCTGAAACATTCCTTGAGCGTGTATTGGATCTTATCCAAACAGTAACCTTGAGGGAGCCACATTTCTCATCCATAGGGGAAATCAAGGATTAACTCTGTAACATAAAATGTTATGCCATAATAAACAATTTTATTTTATTACTATAATGGCCAATTGGTCATTTCAAAGTCAGCATTAGCAAAGTCAGAATTGTTTGGTCAGGTAGGTTTACAGATAGGCATATGGCTTTGAATTCAATGCTGTACTGTCTGAAATGCCCAGTGTTAAGATGGTTTGCACTGCAACAAAAATAAATCAATAGGCAAAATCGTGTTTAATTCTAGACAGAAAGGTTCACTTTAAAACACTTTACCATCAACCTTTATTAAGTGATTTTTTTGGTTACAGAGCGCATCAAGATATTTCTGTGACTGTACCATATTTCACCTATCTTGAAAAAAATTACCATTTTACAATTTTAACACTGAACTCATGAACCTCAAATATTTTCAAATATGCAGAAACTTGACATCTTTTAATCAATGTCATTCATTCATTTGGTCTACAACATACAGACCCAAAAAATCTGAATCTTAACTGCTGCTAACTGTCAACATGCACTAAAATGAGAAGTGTACATTTGCAATCACTTCCCTTCTACAAAATACTTTGCCATGTATTAAACGTGAAACTAGCTGAATAAGATTTACAATAGGCAAAAAAAACGTACAATTCAAAGTCTGAAGAGAAATACAAGTAGCTTCAGATCAGTTTATGATATTTTCCTGCAAATGAGCTGGAACACGTTACACCTCCCAGAAGAAAGATCTTCCACATGTCTTTAATAGACAGTTAAAATTAAAACACAAGCTATCATTTTTAGGCTGAGGCATAATGTGGGTCTGCTGGTTATCAAATTTAGAGCATTTCAAAATAATCATCACGAGAAAAAAACTGCAATTTAATATTCCATACTTCACGATAGTTTCCCTGCGGTATTAAACATGGTACGACTTTTGAAGTGTCATTCATGCTGAAGAATCAGACCGAAAAGTATTCCATCCAAAACAAAGCAATTTTTGCTATTAGGACCAAACTGATACCAGTGACGATTTTTTATTACAGTAATCTAGGGCCAGGCAGACCTTGAGCAGTTAAATACAAGTCACAATGTTGTGTGACAAGGGCACAACTGGATGGAAGAACGCTGTTATTTATGTTAATGTTCTTGATTTGTAACATGTCAAAAAGGAGACATAAAACCACATTAACGAGCTTCTTGAACATCTGAAACCTCTTCTGTAATGGTCTCACTGGCACTTGCATTTGCTGCTGAGTTTAGAACGTTCCCAAAATCACCACCACCTTCCTTGTTGCCTGCGACCTTAGACTAAATAAAAAAAGTCAAATTAATACGTTCATCCAAAATGTGGTTTAAGTACAATACTGAACCAATTAAGACTCCTAGAAATTATACAAACATTTGCAAATTCCTGGCTGTAAAGTTTTATTAAGCTATAAAACAGACAGTTATCTCAATAAAACTCAATAAAACAAACTGAAAAATCAATGAACTGATAGCTGACAGTAGTGTATGCAAGTATAGGTAATTTGATTATAATATAATAGCTGTGTTTTAAACAATTCTTACTTATTAGAAAAGTTGTGTTGTAAAAGCAATTGTGTCAATGTGGGG
The DNA here is from genome assembly GCA_963514005.1 of Raja brachyura. The sequence goes on along the minus strand of OY740784.1, from coordinate 18,520,409 downwards.
AAAAATGGTAGGAACTAGAGAGTTTCAGACATTCTTCCTCCTCCCCACAGGATTAAAAAAATGATATTGTCAATAGCTTTAAGTTTATTTTTGTAACTGCAAGCTAAAAGTACTAAAGGCTATCCGTTACAGTTTAATATTCTTATCATTGCACAACTATCAATAGAGGCGTTTGAGTGTTATTTGAATGGCCACCCGCAATGAAACTGTCAGTGAAAGACAAAGTGCTGGAGTAACTCAATGGGTCAGGCAGCATCTCTAGAGAACATGGACTGGTGACGTTTTGGGTCTTCAGTGAAACAGTGTTCTTAAGAGGCAATGGTATGTCTGATTACTGTTAGAGTTACAAGGAAATGATTTGTTTTTCCCCCACAAGACCTTATTTCCACTATAGCTTTGATCCCCCCCACCCCCGGCCGTTTGCTTCAATCTCCAAAGTGACTTTTAAGTGATTCTCTAGTTCTCTAGTGGGTCATAGCCAATTCGGCACATGTAATACAATAGTGCTCCCAATTCATCATTACGTTATATTCAATTTGCGGTATGGAAACACGTATTATAATAGAACCACTTGTGTGTAATGTTGCAGGAATAGGAATTGATTTTAGGTCTATAAAAGCTCATCCATGCTCTCTTCCACTAAAACCATAGCATCATCATAGCATCTTTCTGGCTTAACCCACAAATTACATCACCCCAGTTAATTAAACTTTACATTTCCAATCAAGCAAAAGTGCCGTGCACCAACTTTATTTTTGAATTGAACTACTTGGGTGCAAAGCAAGATCCAGATATTTTTTAAACAACGGTGATTAGGAAAAGGATCTGTGACCTTCTGATTATTAAATGATCAAATACTGCAGCTTATTCACCTTCAGACAAACGGCTGCTGCATCAGCAAACTTCCATTTTAATGGAGTACCTCCTTTTTAATCAACAATTTGGGACATGGGTGTTTCCGTAAATACAGCACTCAGTAGTGAAACTGAAGGTCTCCAAACTTCCAGGTTATTTTCCTGTTTTTTAATGTAATAATCCCATTGTTTCATATCCTGTATTATATGTAGTATAGATTGTGGTGTATAGCCAAGATAATGAGATGAAGCAAAAATAAATAAATCTCTTTTTACAAAGAAAAATATCATATGTCCATGTGTTTTCTTGCCTTTTTTGTGTGACATTTTTTCAAGCTGGATTTCATCAAATCCTTAGGCTAATTTACAGTGCCCTCCATAATGTTTGGGACAAAGCCCCATCGTTTATTTATTTGCCCCTATACTCCACAATTTGAGATTTGTAATAGAAAAAAAATCACATGTAGTTAAAGTGCATATTCCCAGATTTTAATAAAGGCCATTTTTATATATTTTGATTTCACCATGTAGAAATTACAGCAGTGTTTATACATAGTCTCCCCATTTCAGAGCACCATAATGTTTGGGACGCAGCAATGTCATGTAAATGAAAGTAGTCATGTTTAGTATTTTGTTGCATATCCTTTGCATGCAATGACTGCTTGAAGTCTGTGATTATCAACATCACCAGTTGCTGGGTGTCTTCTCTGGTAGTGCTTTGCCAGGCCTGTATTTCAGCCATCTTTAGCTCATGCTTGTTTTGGGGGCTAGTCCCCAAAAGTTTTCTCTTCAGCATATAAAAGGCATGCTCAATTGGGTTCAGATCAGTGATTGACTTGGCCTATCAAGAATTGACCATTTTTTAGTTTTGTTGCTTTAGCAGTATGTTTGGTATCATTGTCTTGCTATAGAATGAACCGCAGGCCAATGATTTTTGAGACATTTATTTGAACTTGAACAGATAGGATGTGTCTATACACTTCAGAATTCATTATGTTACTGCCAATTGCAGTTGTATCATCAATGAAGATAAGTGAGCCAAGACCTTCAGCAGCCATACATGCCCAGCCAATAATACCCCCACCACCGTGTTTCACAGATGAGGTGGTATGCTTTGGATCTTGGGCAGTTCCTTCTCTCCTCCATACTTTGCTCTTGCCATCACTAATATGTTAATCTTCCTCTCATCTGTCCACCTTTTTCAAGAACTTTGGTTGTTCTTTTAAGTACTTCCTGGCAAACTGTAATCTGGCCATCCTACTTTTGCAGCTAACCAGTGGTTTGCATCTTGCAGTGTAGCCTCTGTATTTCTGTTCATGAAGTCTTCTGCGGACAGTGGTCATTGACAAATCCACACCCGATTCCTGAAGAGTGTTTCTGATCAGTCGGACAGGTGTTTGGGGATTTTTCTTTGTTATAGAGAGAATTATTCTGTCATCAGCTATGGAGGTCTTCCTTGGCCTGCCAATCCCTTTGCGATTAGTAAGCTCACCAGTGCTCTCTTTCATCTTAATGGTTCCAAACAATTGATTTTGGTAAGCCTGAGGTTTGGCTGATGTCTCTAACAACTTTATTCTTGTTTCTCAGTCTCATGATGGCTTCTTTGACTTTCATTGGCACAACTTTGGTCCTCATGTTGATAAACAGCAATAAAAGTTTCCAAAGGTGATCTTCTTCTTGCGTATGACATGCAGAGCCTAAAGTTGTACGACAACTTGTGCTATTTGATCTTATTTGATTGTGCACGCCGGGCTGATTGCATTCGTCCAAACAGGGCAGGTTGCAATCTTCCACCCCAAGCAAAAGTGATGAAAAGACTGGAGGAAAGACTCTTAGACCTGCATTAAGGAGGCAATTAAACACTCCTGCGCAATTACAAAGACCTGTGAAGCCATGTGTCCCAAACATTATGGTGCCCTGAAATGGAGGGACTATGTATAAACATAGCTGTAACTCCTACATGGTGAAACCAAAATGTATAAAAATGGCCTTTAATAAAATCTGATAATTTGCACTTTAAGCACGTGATTTTTTTTCTATTACAAAGCAAATTGGGGAGTACAGAGGCAAATAAATGATGGATCTTTGTCCCAAACATTATGGAGGGCACTGTATACCAGAAAGATCACATTAATTTTGCAATTAAATAACTCTACAAGCCAAATGTTATCATTTATCGCCCAATTTGATGGTTTCTGATGCTTAAAGTTTTTGCAGCAAAACGCGAGTAGCAGTGCTCCTTTGGTCACACGTGAAATGTGTGATTTAAAAGCAGCGTAACCGTTTATATATTTATTGTTTCTTTTTAATTGTTTATATTTTGTGTTTTAGCTTTTCATTGAAATACTTAATAATGAATAGTACTCAAAATCATGAAATAAAAATCTAGTCTGCTCACCTATTTTATCGGTCTAATTCTGTTGTCCCTCCCGTTTTCTGACCTCGTCAATGCTATAACTTTTTTTTTGCACTCGTCGCGATTAAAAAATCAAACAACGCGATTGACCTGAACTACGGGCCTCGTGGTAGGTTATGTGCCAACATTATGCAAGGGAGCTTAGAAATGAGTATAAGAGACAGTATCCAAGTGGTCGCGTTGTGGGCACTCTGAGATCTGAAGAATGCTGTGCTCACTTTTTTTGTTTGGAATTATTGGTTAGTAAAAATCTTTTTGCACTTTTTAGTTCTGTTCTTGTAAATGTTGCTTCTAGATTACTATAGAAATGGTTAAATTCCTTTATAATTTTTTTTGCTTGTTGCCATATTGTTGTAAAGTGCGTGCACTGTAGCGAAGGGAAACGAAAGTGATCGGGTTCTAGATAACGCCATGTATCGTTGAAAGTATGCTCTTGGCCACACAGATGCTTTTGGTTCCGGGCAAATTGAGTAAATTAACAACACATTCGATGAAAGGTTACTATATGCTCTCCATTTATGAATATAATAAAAGAAAATAATTTTTAAAAAACATTTCTTCAAATTATAAAGTACTAAATTTTGGTCAAATTTGAAATCTTCTCAAAATTATTAAAAACAAAACTGGACCCCCATACAGAATTGATTATTTTTGGAACGTTTCCTCAATTATATTCAAAGACGTTTCCTCAATTATGGCCCGATAATGGCAAAAAAACGTATTCTTAAATTTTGGAAAAATGCATCCACCCCAACTCTTAAAATGTGGTTCACATGCATGTCTGAGACACTACATCTCGAAGATATGAGACTCGTCGTAGCAGGAAAATCAGAGCAATTTTTAAAGATATGGTCTCCTTTCATCGATTCATTACAAGCATAGTATGGTGCAACACAACTTCGGAATTAAACCGATTTATGGACAGGGTGATGGGTGGGGTGAGAAACGAAGTAGATATATCAACACGTTTTGGTCTTTTTTTTCTTTTTATTATTTTTCGTTTTTGTCTTTTTATTTTTTTGTAAGTTGTTACTTAGTCACTCTGCGACTACACTCTTTGGTAGTTTAGGGGTTTACACATTCACTAGCTCTTTCACTCTCTCTTTTTGCTCTTTTTCTATTTCATTGTTGTCAAAATTAAAATGGAAGATGTACAATAAATGTATTTTGTCATATGCCATGGTTTATACTACTGTACACTGCTAATAAAAATATTATTTAAAAAAAAATTTTGATCACAAATTGGCGCAAAGGGATCATAGGTAGGCTCTTTTTTAATGCTGTGGTATTTTGTTATAATTTAATAAGTTTCAAATTTGGCCACCCATGTCACAGGTTGGTACCCTTATTCACGAAAACACCCACATATATCCTTAAGTAAGAAATGTTAAAACAGTTTAAAAATGGATATGCATCCATTTATGATTATTTATGCATCCATGATATGCATCCATTTTTCCAGTTTACAAGGGAAAATGCGAGACATTTCCAAATTCTGACACTGTACACTTTAATCTCCCTTAGTCTAACAGTATCTACCTTCACAGATATGAAATTTTGAAAAATTATGGACTGTATTGCAACTTTTTTTTAAAAACATACTTTTATGTTTTCAACTCTATCTTCGAAGGATTTGAAAGTCGGTGAATTTCTACAAAACAAAAGGAAACTCTGTTTAACACTTAAAGATTGAACAGAAGAAAATGTTTCAACAAGGTTTAGCCAAACCTTTTTATAAATAGAACGATAGTCATTCACATTATTTCACTTAAAAAAAAAAATCATAGTCATACAAGTGGAAACAGGCCTTTCGACCCAACACCAACCATCTACATTAGTCCTACCTAAATGGGTTCAGCCCATAACCATCTCAACCTGTCCTATCCATGTACTTGTCTAATTGCTTCTTAAACATTGTGACAGTCCCTGCCTCCACTACTTCCTCTGGCAGCACATTCCATACACCCACCACCATTTGCGTGAAAAAATTACCAGTCGGATTCCTATAAAATCTTTCCCTTCACCTTAAATCTATGCCCTCTGTTTCTTGATTTCCCGAACTCTGGGCAAGAGACTCTATGCAACCACCCGATCTATTCCTCATGATTTTATACACCTCTATATGATCACCCCTCATCCACCTGCGCTCCAGGGAATAGAGACCCAGCCTGCTTAACCTCTCCCTATAGCTCAGACCCTCAAGCCCTGGAAACATCTTTATAAATCTTCTCTGCACCCTTTCCACCTTAACATCTTTCCTCTAACATGGCACTGAGAACTGAATACAATACACAAAATACTCAACAGAACACAGTATTAATGTACAGAATAGACATAGAACTATATAAAACGAATGGTGCATTGTAGGAATAGAAATCCATACTTCTCGGGTACGATAGAAAGCACAATTTGGAAACGTTCTGGACAAGAGAAGCTGCAGCTGCTGGAATCTGGAGCAAAAAGCAAACTGCTGGAGGAGTTCAGCAGGTTGAGTGACATTTGGAGGTTGGTGGTGGAGAGATGTGGGGGGGGGGGGGGGCACGAATAGGAAGGGGAAGAAAATGTCTATGTTATTTGTGTTGAGACGCTGCATCAGGAATAGTTCTTCCCTTGAAACTGCCACATCACATATTACCTATTTTCTCAGGGTTAGATAATATCAAATATCATGTTTGCTTGTATTGCAACAAAACCAGTCATGAGAATAATCAAAATCTCGGTTTGATTTTCTCCTCATTAATCAACTGTAGAAGAAAGCTGGAGTTGTCAGCAAAGAGTGGAATGGGATCATTCAGACAGCTCCGTTAGCATCAAAACGTTTCTCTCCCCCTTTTAAAATCATGCCTACTGAATTCCTCGCTTCCCCAATGAAGGCTGAAAATTATAGAGCGAGCATAATAGTCGTCAATGTTAACATTTACAAACAAAAGTTAGTACATTCAAAACGTCTACGATCTACAATGTGCAATAGAAACATCACATGAAATGACTAAACAATTTCACTACTTCAACGTTGTTAAAACAAAAATAGTACCTCATAGCGGGCATGCTAATTGAGTGTCGTAGGGAGTGAATGCTAACCGGCCAGCATTAAGAAAACAGCAGAAAGTTAGTTTCAACTATTTAATATTCTATTAAATTCTTTGACTGATTTACAGAAAGGAATTATGTTCTTGATACAACTTAGTTTTATATTTAAAACGTTCCATTTGATTTTCAGCAAAATATCCTCTATTAAACTTTATATCCAGCCATGCATATCTATCCTTTAATTATTTCACAATGAAACACATATTGTATCTAAAAAATTAAAGGTTATTCTTCCTTACCTAAAAGAATGTGAAATTGCATGTAATCTGCAGGATGCCATTGTGAGACGGAATGCATTAATAAGAAAATTGAACATAAAACAGATCACTACCACTGCAAGATTTATCATGAATCCAGATATTTTTCAGAAATGATTAATAGGATTTATTTGCAAGCTTTGTGAGCTCCCAATAGACAGTAATCACAATGATGCACTTATTTATACAATTTTCCAGCACTTATTTATACAATTTTCCACAATTCTCCACTGGATTAGACATCAGTAAATTGAATTAGAAGAAACTTTTTTAAAAAATGATAAACAGTAAAAGGAGTAAAAAAGATAAACAGTAAGGAGAAAAAAAGGTAACAAAATGAACACACCCAGAAATTTTGTAGCAGTTGTCCAAATCTAAAGTGCTATTCAGAAATCAGAAACCATTCATTACATTTTATAACATCAATGCTCTTCTATTATAGAGTTTGCAAGTGCTAGCATTACAAACTAACTTGCATTAAAAAGGAGTATACGCCAACAAAATGACTAACCTGAAGGATAATGCAAAAACGAAATACCATCCGATATTATTTTCAGTATGATACATTCATAATTACCCACAAATACTGAACTTTGCAAGACCCTTATGAACACTTGAGAGATTTGTCAACAATGGGAAACCGTACAACAGATTGTTGAACTCTAGAGGCAACTTCAATACATCGTCTCAGTAACACCTTCATTGACCCAGTCTGGATGCATGTGCCACCTCAAGTAGTAGGTGATAAAGGGGGGGAAAAAAACAAGCAGGAACATTAGCTCAACCTTGTCTTCACCAATTAACTTGTCGCATTAATAACAATGACTACATTGTCCAAGCAAAAATAACTGAACTTGATGCATGACAGTCTTCTTGATGTGAGGTGTCACTGTGATATGCGGGATACGTTCAGAGCAGATCTATCACCTTAAAACTAGGCATTCTTGAGTCATTGCAGGGTGGCAGCTGTAGAACTGCATGCACCCACTATTTGCAACTTTGTAGCCTGCAATGTTTCTCAGTTTTAATCGCCATTAATCCAAAGTACTAACCGTGGCTCAAATGAGAAGCATAGAAGAACTAGCCAAGCACAACAAAAGCTTTCTTAAAAAGAGGCACCAGCCCAATGAACTACAACAGGATTATATGAATTATAAGATGCAGCATGGCAGTCACATTCAAATGGTCCTGCTGCCAATGGACTATCCAAAAATTCTTCAGCCATGTCATAATGGGATTTAATAGTGAACAATTAAGCATTCTAAGATCCGTGCCATTGAGAGTACTATAGACAAGGTAGCATTGCAACCATCTTAAGAAAGAAGTGAATGGTCCATTTTGGTTTCTACGAGGTCTCCATTTTTCCAGAAGCTTATGAGATAATGTTTGACACAACAAAGATTGCGGCTCCTGATAACATTTTGCTGTAGACTAAACTACAAAACTTAACCCCACTGCCCTGTTAAAATACTGAATGTCATTCTTCAAATGAAAATGATCTGGCTTGTTCTGTCCAGAAAATAGGCAATCTAACTTGATCAATTAACATTAGGGTTATTTTCAATCAACAGTAAAGTGATGAACAATGTCATCAATAGTGCAAGTACGTGCATAGACCATCAATCTGATGACCACTGCTATATTTGAGCTCACCCAAGAACACTCAGCTCCAGAACTCACTGTTTTGGTCCAAACATTGACAAGAAAATCAAATTTCAGAGGGAAACTGACCCTGCCCTCAAGGCAGCATTACATTGAATGAGACACTGAAAGTATTCTTGAATTTAATGAGAATCTGAAGAATGTTTTTACTGGCTAGAAGGATAACCAGCCAAATAGAAGAGAGACGTGGTTATTGGAGGCAGTCCCAAGATATTTCTGCAGCTGGTACTCAGGAGTGTCCGAGACACAACAATTCATCACTGCTTGGTCATATGTCCTTGTTAAATGTGGGAGTGCTCATTAATGATTGCATATCATTCATTTCCATTCTCAGCTCTTTAGTGAATGTACCTACATGCAACAAACTAAGCAAAACACTGAACTTCCAAGGATCATTTACAAGACATTAATGTAAAAACAAGGAAATGCAGATGCCAATTTACAAAAGACAGGATGCTGAGTGTCCTGCCGTCAGTGTCTTTGTCTGCATGACACTGATGTTGAGCAAAGATCAAATCTAATAGGTTGGTGTTATGCAGTTCCCCGGGGGGGGGGGGGGGGGGGTTATTGGTCACCATAGTTAACTGGATCTGTTAATTGAGAGAATGAAATTTTATTTTCAAACAGCTTGCCCAACTCAAAATCTCCACCACACCCTTTGTGGCTGCAGAGGCACCATCTGGAAAATTCACTGCAGCAACTTGCCAGACTAAATTAGTGATTTTTTACCTTCCATTTTTGTTCTAGACAGATTAACACTTGCATTCAACTTCCCCCAGTCACTTTATATCGTCCTGACATAAGAGTATAACTAGTTACACAATAGCCTCCATCATATTCTGGAAATAATTTCTCAACACCACTGAGAAACAAATTATACAGAGTACAGAAGATAAAAGCAATATGTCATCAACAACAATAAATTCAAGGACTCCTAGAGCGTGAGAATTACATAAATTCCTGATATCGAGAATATTAAGACTACATTTTGCCTCAAGCAGCAGCAGCACTCCAGTATCGCATGCAGGAAACTATTCTTGATATGCAAGCCTTGTCATGAAGTCTTTTTTGGATAAATCTGGGTTAACTTTAAATCTAGGTCTAGTTTCCATTGCCTCCAATTTAAGCATAGGTGGTGACTTATTAGAAATCAAGTGAAAACTCCAGAATGATAATCTCCTTCAGTCTAACATCTACACTAATTATTAACCATCTGTTGTTAGTCATCTGATCACCTAATATCTAAAGAGGTGGTACATTAACCAGTTTTGTTGTTTAAGCAATAGCGAGGGTAATAGTCTTGTCAAATGCAAGAATGTAATTCAGAAAAGAAATTATGGAAAATTGTGGAAATAAATAAAGGCTTGAAAGTGAAGACATTGGTTATCATGAGGACAATATGGTTATCATGCTGGAATTAATTTACAGTAGAACAATGATAGCTTTATTGGTGTTAAAATCAATCCATTTGAAAAATAATCAGTTGATAGGCATAAATGAAATAATATAATAGCCAGCAAACCTGGACCAAAACATTCCTCATGGCAGAGAAAGCATACATTTACAAAAAGGGTAAGAGGGAAAAGAAAATATCCTAACTCTGCCAGAAACACAGCAGGTACTATCCAGGGTGGAACTCATCCCATCCAAACCACTGCCTCCCCAGGTACCTTCCCCTGTAACTATAGTAGATGCAACACATGTCCCTATAACTCCTCCCTCGACTCTGTCCAGGGACCCCGACTGTCCTTTCAGATAAGGCAGAGGTTTACTTGCACCTCCTGCAACCTCATCTACCGTACCCGTTGTTCAAGGTGTGGACTCTTATACATCGGCGAGACCAAACGTAGACTGGACGATAGTTTTGTTGAACACTTTTGCTCACTCCGCCTGGACTTACCCGATCTCCCGGTTGCCAAACACTTTAATAACCTTTCTCATTCCCACACTGACCTTTCTGTCCCAGGCCTCCTCCATTCCAGAACAAGGGGTCACAGTCTAAGGATAAGGGGGAATTCCTTTAGGACCGAAATGAGGAAAACATTCTTTACACAGAGAGTGGTGAGTCTCTGGAATTCTCTGCCACAGAAGGTAGTTGAGGCCAGTTCATTGGCTATATTTAAGAGGGCGTTAGATGTGGCACTTGTGGCTAAAGGGATCAGGGGGTATGGAGAGAAGGCAGGTACGGGATACTGAGTTGGATGATCAGCCATGATCACATTGAATGGCGGTGCAGGCTCGAAGGGCCGAATGGCCTACTCCTGCACCTATTTTCTATGTTTCTATGTTTCCATTGTCAGAGTGAGGCCAAACGAAAATTGGAGGAACAGCATTGCATATTTTGCTTGGACAGCTCACAACCCAGTGGTAGAATATTGATTTGTCTAACTTGTTGAGTCTCATATTCTGTACTCGTTCTCATTTGGGCCACAGCTAACAATGGCCCGTTTCCTTTATCATCGTTACTTTTTTGCATATCTTTCATTCATTTGTTCTATCTTTCTATATCACCATCTATATATCCATATCCCTTTCCCCTGACTCAGTCTGAAGAAGGGTCTTGACCCAAAAAGTGACCTATTCATTTTCTCCAGAGAAGCTGTGACTCACTAAGTTACTCCAGCTTTTTATGTCTATCTTTGACATTAACAGGGGAACAGCTAACTAACTGAAAATTAGGATGGGCTAAATGAGTCAATCAAGTCAGCAATTACAATCAGTAATGAGTGAGTGCCTCAGATCATTACTGGGACACAAACTATTTATGATCGAGACTTGGGTGATGGGGCGATCTAAACAAATTTGCTCAAAGATAATAGCTGGGATAATAAGTTGAGGAAGTGAAAGAATCTTAAGAGATACAAATAGGATAAGAGAATGGGTAGATGTAGTATCATGTGGGAGGTTATTTACTTCGTAAGGATAAATGCAAAAGCAAATTAATTAAATGGAGTGAGCCCACAAAATGTTTACAAATGAGACAGGGAAATGTAGTATATAAAACACAAAAGGTTAGCATGCAGGAACAGAAATTAATGAGCAAGGTTAATGGAACATCAGCTTTTATTGCAAAGACAATTTTTGCTGCAACTTTACAGAGCACTGGTGACATCTGGGAATTTTGGTCTCCATTTTCTAAGACAAACCTACATTGGACACAGGGCGAGAGAAGGTTAATTGCATCGATGAATGGGGTTGAAGTACGAACAAAGCACGTGCAGATTTAGCCAATACTTATTGGAGTTTAAAAGAATAAGAGAAAAACTGTGTAAAATGTACCACACTGAGTTGGACTCGGAGGGTGGATATGTTGAGAAGACTTTTCACCTAGTGTGGTATCTGGAACCAGACGGCATCATTTCAGAATAACGGCTGCCATTTAAAATAAGTAGAACTATTTATAAAGGTCACAGAGTTTTGACAAGGAAGTCAAGAATTGTGGGGAGAGAGCAGGCAAATTGTTGGATGCGAGCAATGGATCAGCAATGGCTTTGTTTGTTCATATTACTTTTACAGACAGTACAATCAGAAAGAGATTTTTTTTCCTCCAGATGTCCCACTTGGACATCTTTTCAAGAACAGTGGCTCAACTACCAAACTGTTTTTCAAAGTGCAGCTCAGTAAAACTCACCAGGCTGCCCTGCAACTTCCAAATTTAGAAAACCTCAAGCTCTCTCAAAGTCTGTTAACACATAGAAACATAGAAAATAGGTGCAGGAGTAGGCCATTCGGCCCTTCGAGCCTGCACCGCCATTCAATATGATCATGGCTGATCATCCAACTCAGTATTCTGTACCTGCCTTCTCTCCACACCCCCTGATCCCTTTAGCCATAAGGGCCACATCTAACTCCCTCTTAAATATAGCCAATGAACTAGCCTCAACTACCTTCTGTGGCAGATAATTCCAGAGACTCACCACTCTCTGTGGGAAAAATGTTTTCCTCATCTCGGTCCTAAAGGAATTCCCCCTTATCCTTAGACTGTGACCCCTTGTTCTGGACCTCCCCAACATCGGGAACAATCTTCCTGCATCTAGCCTATCAAACCCCTTAAGAATTTTGTAAGTTTCTATAAGATCCCCCCTCAGTCTTCTAAATTCTAGCGAGTACAAGCCAAGTCTATCCAGTCTTTTCTCATATGAAAGTCCTGACATCCCAGGAATCAGTCTGGTGAACCTTCTCTGTACCCCCTCTATGTCAAGAATGTCTTTTCTCTGATTTGGAGACCAAAACTGTACGCAATACTGCAGGTGTGGTCTCACCAAAACCCTGTACAACTGCAGTAGAACCTCCCTGCTCCTATACTCAAATGCTTTTGCTATGAATGCTAACATACCATTTGCTTTCTTCACTGCCTGCTGCACCTGCATGTCTACTTTCAATGATTGGTGTACCATGACACCCAGGTCTTGTTGCATCTCCCCTTTTCCTAATTTGCCACCATTAAGATAATAGTCTACCCTCCTGTTTTTCCCACCAAAGTGGATAACCTCACATTTATCCACATTATACTGCATCTGCCATGCATTTGCCCACTCACCCAGCCTATCCAAGTCACCTTGCAGCCTCCTAGCATCCTCCTCACACTACTCCCCAGCTTGGTGTCATCCGCAAACTTGGAGATGTTGCATTCAATTCCCTCATCCAAATCATTAATATATATTGTAAATAGCTGGGGTTGCAGCACTGAGCCTTGCGGTACCCCACTAGTCACTGCCTGCCATTCTGAAAAGGACCCGTTTACTCCTACCCTTTGCTTCCTGTCTGCCAGCCAGTTCTCTATCCACATCAATACTGAACCCCCAATACCTTGTGCTTTAAGTTTGTATACTAATCTATTATGTGGGACCTTGTCGAAAGCCTTCTGAAAGTCTAGATATAACACATCCACTGGTTCTCCCTTATCAACTCTGCTAGTTACATCCTCGAAAAATTCTATAAGATTCGTCAGACATGATTTACCTTTCGTAAATCCATGCTGACTTTGTCTCATGAATTCATCACTTTCCAAATGTACTGCTATCCCATCTTTAATAACTGACTCTAGCAGTTTCCCCACGACCGATGCTAGACTAACTGGTCTGTAATTCCCAGTTTTCTCTCTCCCTCTTTTTTTAAAAAGTGGGGTTACATTAGCTACCCTCCAATCCTCAGGAACTACTCCAGAATCTAAGGAATTTTTAAAATTATCACTAATGCATCCACTATTTCTGTGGCTACTCCTTGAGTACTCTGGGATGCAGATTATCTGGCCCTGGGGATTTATCGGCCTTTAATCCATTCAATTTACCCAACACCACTTCTCGGCTAACCTGGATTTCACTCAGTTCTTCCACCTTATTTGACCGCCGGTCCCCTGCTATTCCCGGCAGATTATTTATGTCTTCCTTAGTGAAGACAGAACCAAAGTAGTTATTCAATTGGTCTGCCATGTCCTTGTTCCCCATGACCAATTCACCTGTTTCTGACTGCAAGGGACCTACATTTGTTTTAACTAATCTCTTTCTCTTCACATATCTATAAAAACTTTTGCAGTTAGTTTTTATGTTCCCTGCCAGTTTTCTTTCATAATCTATTTTCCCTTTCCTAATTAAGCCCTTTGTCGTCCTCTGCTGAATTTCCCCCAGTCCTCTCGTAGGCTGCTTTTTCTGGCTAATTTGTATGCTTCATCTTTTGTTTTTATACTATCCCTGATTTCCCTTGTTATCCATGGATGCACTACCTGCCCTGATTTATTCTTTTGCCAAACTGGGATGAACAATTGTTGTAGTTCATCCATGCAGTCTTTAAATACCTTCCATTGCACAACCACTGTCAACCCATTAAGAATCACTTGCCAGTCTATCTTGGCCAATTCACTTCTCATACCTTCAAAGTTACCTTTGTTTAAGTTCAAAACTTTGTTTCTGACTTAATTATGTCACTCTCCATCCTAATGAAGAACTCAAGCATATTATGGTCACTCTTGCCCAAGGGGCCACGCACAACAAGACTGCTAACTAACCCTTCCTCATTACTCAATACCCAGTCTAGAATAGCCTGCTCTCTCGTTGGTTCCTCTACATGTTGGTTTAGAAAACTATCCCGCATACATTGCAAGAAATCCTCTTCCTCACATCAGTGAGAAAATATTATAGCCACAAGCTTGTGGTCTCGGCGAAGGGATCAATATAGGAATGAGGTAATGAACAACTTACTGAAATGAACGAATTAATGAAGTTTATTGGCCAAGTATTCACATACAAGGAATTTGCCATGGTGCTCTGCCCGCAAGTGACATGACATAGTGACAGTTAGGAATGACACATAAAACATGAATAATAAAACATTGATTCAGCATGTGAATTAAATAAAATACCAGAGCAAAAGGAGGTTACAGATTTTTGGTTATTTAGTAGAGCTACTACTAGTGGAAAAAAGCTGTTTTTATGTCTGGCTGTGGCAGCTTTGATAGTCCGGAGTCTCCTTCCAGAGGGAAGTGATTCAAAGAGTTTGTGGCCAGGGTGAGAGGGGTCAGAGATGATCTTACCCGCTCGCTTCCTGGCCCTTGCAGTGTATAGTTCGTCAATGCAGGGAAGATTACAGCCAATAACCTTCTCAGCTGATCGAACAATTCGCTGCAGCCTCCGGATGTCGTGCTTGGTTGCTGAGCCAAACCAGACCATGATGGAGAAAATGAGGACAGACTCTACTCTACGATGGCCGTATAGAATTGGATCATCATTGCCGGTGGCAGATTGTACTTCCTCAGCTGCCGCAGGAAGTACATCCTCTGCTGTGCCTTTTTGACCGTGGAGTCGATGGTAGCCCCCCATTTAAGGTCCTTGGAGATGATGGTTCCCAGGAACTTATAAGACTCCACAGATGTAACTGTGGTGGTGTTGATGGTGAGTGGAGGGGGAACTCTCCTAACGTCTATTATAAATTCCACTGTCTTAAGAGCATTGAGCTCCAGGTTGTTGCAAAGGCACCAGGACACCAGCTGCGTCACTTCCTGTCTGTAGGCAAGTTTCTTCCCCATCCTGGATCAGTCCAATAGGGGTTGTGTTGTCCACAAACTTGAGAAGCTTGACTGAGTCAGTGGAGGTGCACTCATTGGTGTAGAGAGAGTACAGGATAGGGGAGAGTATGCAGCCTTGCGGTACTCATATGCTGAGGGTTTGCGGGTCCGAGATGTGCTTTCCCAGCCTCACATGCCGTTTCCTGTCTGTCAGGAAACTGGCGATCCACTGACAGAGGGGTTCAGGCACAGTCAACTCGGAACTTTTGGAGTGCAGTAGCTCTGGCACAATGGTGTTGAATGTAGAGCTAAAATCAACAAACAAAATCCTCGCAAAGGTCCCCTGGCGGTCATGGTCCTGGAGGATGAAGTGCAGGCCCAGGTTGACTGCGCCATCCACAGATCTATTGTGCCGATATGCAAACTGCAGAGGGTCCAGCAGGGAGTTTGTGATATTTTTCAGCTTGGCCAGCACAAGCCTTTCAATGGTCTTCATGACTACAGAGGTCAGTGGGCCAGGCCTGTAGTCATTAAGACCAGTAATTCTTGCCTTTTTGGGTAAAGGGACAATTGTGGAGACTTTAAAGCAGGCAGGGACAGTACAGGTTTGCAGGGACTGGTTGAAAATGTCTGTGTAGACCTGTGCCAGTCGTTCGGCACAGAGTTTGAGAGCAGAGGGGGAAACATTGTCCGGTCTAGGGGCCACTAGGGGGGCCGCATTGATGGCAGCCTCTGCCTACAGTCTGTCTGTTTTTCTATTTTTTTTATTTTTAGTCTGTTTTAAAAGTGTGTTTTTGAGGTTTCTTTAGTTTTTCTATGTGGGGGAGGAGAGGTAGGGTAAGGAGAAACAGTCCCTTTCTGACGAGAATGCGACTATTCTCCGAGTCACGTCCTCGCCCCCTCCTCGCGGACTACCAACTGGATTGGCGCGGCCTTTCCTGCCGGGGACCGGCCAAAGCTTCAGCGGCGCAGCACTGGATTCACCGTGGAGCGGGCGATGCCTACCTGGATCGCCATTTGAAGCTTTGGAGTGCTGGGCCTGCTGCTTCAACATCGCGGAGCTGGGGTTTGGAGAGCTCCAAGCGCGGGCAGCGCTCTCTTCAACATCGCAGAGTCCTGGGACCCTTTGCCGAGGGCCGCCAGCGTTCAATCTCCGCCCAGCGCAGCCTGTGGATTTCGGGAGCCGCAGACTCCGGTAGGAAGTGGCCGATTCAGATGTCCAAGCCGTTGAGGTGGTTCTCCCGTTCGGATGTCGGAGTTCCATCATCCCGGCAAGAGGGCTTCAACATCGGGCTGCCTGTAGTGGCGACTGCGAGGGGTTCAGGAGCCCCCCGACCACGGGTGAACAGAGGAGGATAACTGAATTTTGGAGCCTTCCCTCACAGTGGGAAACTTTGATTCCGCTGTGTGGGGATGTCTGTGTTAAAGACTATCGTGTTCGGTGCTCTATTATTCGTATGGCTGTATAGTGACCACACATTTCAGTGTACCAATTGGTACATGTGACAAATAAATGTATCTTGTAGATTCCGGCTTTTCTGTCTTCAGAACAGCCTCGCCACCTCCTCTATTTTTTATTGTTGATGATGGAGAAGTGATATTGTGCAGCACAGAGAGGATGGGTAAGTGGGTGTGAAGTGGTGATTGGAGAGAGGTGGGTGGGAAAGGGTCCAGTCTTTTCAGACTGGGGTCTTGCTGTAGGTGTGAAGTGGCGAATGGGAAGAGTGGGTGCAGAAGGTTTGTAGACTGTGGTCTGGTTATTTGTTGGGGAGAGGGGGTACCAGGGTTAACTTTCTGCTTGTCAAACCTGCAGTAGAATTCATTCAGGTCGTTGGTCAGCTGACGATTGTCCAAAGAGCGGGGGGCTTTCTTCTTGTTGCTGGTGATTTGTTGCAAGCCCTTCCAAACTGAAGAAGAGTCACTAGCTGAGAACTTGCTCCTCAACTTCTCAGAGTACCTTTCCTTGGCAGCTCTGATTCCTCTTCTCAGCTTGTATTTGCCTGCCTGTAGAGGTCTGTAAAGGAGGGATGGACTACCTGGAAGGCCCTAAACTACTGTGCAAGATCTTTCCAACACAGAATTGCAACTGTTGAAATGTGCCCACTGCCGAAAATAAATAAAAACTTGGGTGGATGAACACAAGACAGCAGCTTGAACAAAGAGATTTAAAAAAAGATAAATGTTTTATTGGAAAGCTTACGGGTACTGTTCCAGCATGATTTCTTGCTGCACTAAAAATAAATGTATTATGTGAGATCCTGAAACTAGAGATCTTGCTTCAATAAAAAAGGCCCGATTGTTACTGAATAAACTATACATTCAAATATTTACTATATCCAATATTAGAAATTATGACTTTGTTATACATTATAATCTACACCAATTAAGTATTAAACAAACTCACTTCACATTTTCTGTTACGTTGTGCCAGATCGAACTTGGCCCAACCCCCTGTCAGGCCTTTCCCAATATTTCTAAATATGTCTAAAAACCTTTTTTTCTTAATTTAAAAAGATAACTGTTATAAATTCTTTTGCTTAATGGTCTAAACCACTTATTTTTTCCATCTTTGGATTAGAGTGGGTGGGGAAAGATACGCTAGTTATCCTTAGTACAGTGATGAGAGGCTGTACAGTATACCAAGTGTAATTGGTCCTGATGGGTGCTGGGTCTAGCAACTGAGGACCTGTATCTGACCCTCATTGTGTCCACAACAGGATAAGCACAATCATTTCAGTGAACCCCATGGCCTAAATATTTCCACATCTGCAAAACCTGGAATTATTTGTATTAAAACTAGCAACAGGAGATGACACACGGGGAAAAATAATTGAATTACTCACATAATTTGCTAATACTTGGTGCGTAGAGGATACTTCCATTTAAGAAATGAAGGCAAATAAACATTAGATTTCCCTACCTTTGCTCTTCATTCCAGCAGCTTCCGCAGGTCACTTTTTCAGTAGTATTTAAGAGGGGATGGTTGTGGGAGGAAAGGCAACCTTCTCAATCTAGACGAGACACCTTCCTCCAGTACAGACCTGCCAAAGTGCAAGTCATCCTTAACCAACACACCCAAGGAATATTGCTGAGCAAACTAAAAGGGTTGTTCCAAATCACAAGGAGTCTATATGCAATCTAAGGTTAGCCAATGATGCAAATCTAGTAAAATTACTTAAAATGTCTACTTGAACTTTTAGAATCTACCTTCATAACACAATGGTTCCAAGTCATTTATTTAGCCATTTCCACATGGTACTAGAAATACTACTTCCATTTGGAACAAATATTTGGTTAATTAACAGATATCTCAACATGAGAAAGTCTGCAGCCATTAAATGGAATCTATACTCTAACATTTGTTCCTAACATGGAGGATATAAAAACATAGTTTTGCTACAAATCAAAGCAAATGACTGCAAGCAGAAATTTAAAAAGCAACAAAGTCATTTATCATCCTCTACAAAATGATACAATGGTCGGCAGGTGTTATAATCTTGAGCAATAAACTGCTGAATGACATTTTGGGTTGGGATGCTTCATGTCATGAAGGGTCCCAACCTGAGACATTGTCTGTCCATTTGCATCCATAGATGCTACCAGATCCACTGATTTCCTCCAGTAGTTTGTTTTTTTATCCTTGCCATGGCTTGGAGCCAAGACTATTATTGAAAAGTGTTTTAAACTTCAGAAATTTAATGTTTTAAATGCCAAAAGTTGGGAAAATGTATAAATTGGAGCCCAAGAAAAAGTTGAAGGAATACAAAATGAAGGTTCATCTTCATTAAAAGCAAATAGCAGGATTATGAATACTCCTCCCTCCAAGCTAGAACTTTGCTGTTTACCCAATACAGGGATAAGGATTACCTGAATAATTACAAATGTCCTCTCCTACAAGTTTGTTCAATAGGCTATACTAGCTTTTAGATTATTGGGACAAAATAATAGAAACAAAGTTTTTCTACTGCTCGTTTCAAAAACAACATTTCTATTGCAGAGAACATCAATTCCACATAAAACATGGCATATTCTCTAATCAAGAATTTGCACTGAAACTCACCAAGATGTGGAAAACAAGCAGATTCAAACTCCACCCAAATTTATTCCACTACAAATTCCACTTAATGGCAAGAATCAAGTTAGCACCAAAACACTTTTGCTTCTATCAATTAATGTTCCCAGTTCACAACAAACCATTACTTTAACTCAGTACTTAGGTAGACTTGGGTAGAGGCTTTTTTATTTGCAGCAAAGCAACTTCCAAAAAGATTAACTGCTGCAAAGTATATTCTTGAAGTAGATGATAAAGCATACAATCACCAGCATGGTACACTGATACATGCAAGACTGCTTTGGTTACAGCACATCAATTCCTTCCAGATGACGTAACAAGACCATGTCAAGGCTCAGGAGGATTTTCAATAAGCGAGTTCGGTATCTCGATTAACGCAGGGAATCATTGGATTGGTCAAAGGTCATTCAGGAGTAAAAAAAACGAACGCAGCGATGTATAAACTGTGTATAAATTGCTAACTATTCTACCAAGGAATTAATCTAGAATTGTCAACTCAATAGCTTCCTTTCTTGTTCTGCTGTTCACACACTACTTACAGTCCCAGTTCCTGTTCAGTTCATTAATCTGCAATTATGAGGTATACAAAAAGTGAAAGAATTTATTATTTACATCTAATTCTTAATGTGTTTGCTACTGGAATAAGAAAATATTACATGTTTGAAACATTTTGTTATCTTTATTCATAATTTGTGTGTAAAAATATTTAATCTGAGACAGGCAGCGACTGTATCAGTGTGATCTGAGCTGATGCTTTACCTACAATGGTGTGAATGTACAGTTAAGGCAAAGATTCATCTCCGAGGAAGACCGAGTACAGGGTTGGCCCTGTGAAGGAGCCGCCAATCCGATATAAGACATTTAACTGCAAAATGCCTGCCCTTTAGTGTTGGACAGATTGAGTGGAGGGTCTGTGCTGTTCCAAGTTTGCGGTGGTTGCGGTCAGTTTCCCTCAGCCATGTCGCCCAGTGCACGTTGACCAGCACTGTTCGCCACCCCTTGTCAGCAGAGGCTCATTGTGCAGGTGTTACTCAAAACCCAAAGGTTTTGTGGAGGTTCTGCATTAGGATCGGGCACGCAGCGAGCTAGCAGGAGGGCTGTCAGATCAAAACAGTCCAGGTTGCCGAGTGGCTGAAGGGCGTATTTTAATGGGTCATTATTAAACTGTTCCATTTGTGTGGCATCGCCAGCTCTCTCTCCCAGATCCCCCCCCCCCCCCCCCCAACTGTCAACAAAGTCTGACTGAGATAACGCTCATATTACGGGTTGGCTCCGCGCTTGCCCACTCGCTGGGGCGGGCTGCGCCTCCTTCAAAGAGAGCGAGAACAGGTCCCGTCAGCTGGGGAGCTGCGACCCACTCCTGAGTGAGGCCACTAGTTTGTCTGCAAATTCTCGTAATTATCACCGTCCAGTCACCCGGACCCGGCTCCCAACTGTGTGCCCTGACAAACTGGAACCAACCCCAGAGGTTAAAGCGACAGCATCTTTATTTAAGCCAACCCATCTCAAAAGTTTAACCAGCCTGTTCGCATCCAATCTGAACTTTCCAACCTACCTCCACACAGCACATTCTCGTTTCCTTCCATCCAGGAAGGCCGTTTAGATAGGAAATGTAAGGACTGTCAAATTGGTTGACCACACAACTTGTAATTCATGCAAATCAATATTGAATTTGAATGGCTGAGACTCGGGTTAATACCATGGATTTGATAATTGACAGGTTCGTTCCAGGCATTCTTGTGTTTTCAAGGCTGGTGCTGTATCGAGTCAATAATTTAAATAGATACAATCGTGGATTTGTGGCCTACTGCTGACATATTTGACGGATACATTTATTTATAAATCTAATCAAAATTAATGCGCCGGTCCGTACACACACATCTTAGCTGGCGAGAATGTTTATCCCAAATGACCCATAACCAGGGCATGCGCAGTTGTAATACCGAACTCGCTTATTCTAGTTAGTTGTAAAAATATTTCTATACAGCACACTTCTTCACAGAACAACATTTTCAAGGAAGCGTGTATGATTAATGAATTCAAATCAAAGCATTAAAGATGTCCGTCTGTTACAATGTGAGCCTAGTTCAGCAAAAACAAACATGCAGGTAATTGTTTGCAGATGGGGAAACTTTAATTTGTATATTCTTTTAGCAAAAATAATCAGGTAATAAATAGGACATTAATTTTAAAAATCATGTAAGTTCTGACTTCTTCAAAGAAGAAATGTAGACATTAAGTTCTTGAATAGAGTATGGACACAAATTTAGTTCTACACTTCCTCGTGAGTTCTTATCTGGCAAATATTGACTTGAAGCATAAGTTATTACTATATATTTCATGCATACAAAGATTTGATAAGATGGCTTTGTATACTTCCAGAGCAAAAATCATGCAAAAATCATGCAATAATAATGTCATGTTGGCATAAACACACATTTGAAAGATAATACCATTGTTCCAGATCCTATTCGTTCACGATGAACTATGAAGATCAAATTTGGCACTATATTAAACCTACTTGTCTTTAAGAACAAACCCCTTTTGTTTAAAAATAAAGCTTGCTTATCTCTTCATTAAATTTGAGAAATCACCATATTTCAATGAAAGACTAATGATGTTTTTTTTAATTTAGAAAACCAATCGATTTATGCAGTAGAGTGGCCAAGGCCTGTAACCAAACTATCATCTTCGAATGTTAAAGTAGTTTTAACTCCACAAATAATAATGTGCAAAAATAAAGTTCTATTGAAGATTAGCATTACGTTGAACTGGAATAAACTTCAGTAACACAATTCAAATTAGCTCCATCTGAAATAAAATAACCACACACACATCTGCACAATGTAATTCAATGCCAATTCAATATGTTTCTTCTATTATCAACATTTTTTTTCTTTAACAAGTGTTCACAATTAAAATTACTTCAAACTTTCTGCAGCTACTTTATAAATTAAATGCTGTTAGCATGACTGAGATATATTCTTCCTAAAAACAAGAAGAAAATTTTATATATGTATATCTATGAATCCATTTCAAGCTAAAACCAATACACTCAAGTTCCAGTAACAACCAATATCAAAATAAATCACTCTCTTTTGAGGGGCTGAAGTGCAGCTGGGGAAAGAAAATGAGGTGGTTTTGAAATTTGTTGGTTTCAAATTTCAATTTCATTTGAAGTTTGATTTCAAATATACATCTGAACTAAAACTGCTACAAAACTTACCATTTTACAAAAAAAAAAAATTGTATTGCCTGATCACAACAAATCAAATCTTAGGAGGCATAAGAGTAACACTTTGATTTTCAAGATTAAATTAATTGTAGTCACAAAAAAAATAGGCCATCATCCAAAATACATCGGTTGAACTCACTACATGCAAACATAAGCAAGTTTGCATTATCCTTATTTTATCATGCTAAACTAGATTTAAATTATCTTGAATAGGCTGGTATCAGTTCTGCTAAAACCATTTAACACCAAAAACTATTATAGCAAAATAAGTTAATGAATCATTTTATACTTCAACTACACTAAAAGTCACATTTCCTGTTAATAATTCAGAGAAACCGCAATCCAAGTTTATCAAATATTACTGCTGGGTATACAGAATGCAAACCCTTTTTGCAAAGTGAAGCAGAATGGAAAAACCAAAGTGATAACAGAAAAGTCTTCAGAGACTGCATTAACTGATAATAATATAATGGGAGGCTAATGGGAGACTACAGAAAAATAAAAATCACATGATGGTCCAAAGCCTAAAATGTATTTGTAGAACTGACAGCCAAGTTCACAAGCAGACTCATTTCCTCGAACTGTCTTCATGGAGTAAGAGGCCAAAGCAGAATTGTCCCAATTTGAAAGTGCTGAAACATCACTCATCTGTAGGTTTAAAAATCAATCAGTTCTATATTTTTCCCATGAAATCAATATCTTTGAAAATATCTTCCACCAGGAAATACATAGCAGTGCTGACACTCTTGCCACATGGCCAGACATAAAAAATGCACATGGATTACCCTTGCGTGCAACCACCAGCACTTAGCTCACGTAGAGTTAATGTTTCAGACTGATGACCTTCTTCAGAAATTCAATGCCATTTTTCTTGAAATACACCACTTGTAGCAGCTCTGCTCCTCTCTCTGGTGTGATTTTCATTTGTCTTTTTGTTCCTCTGCATTATTTCAATTTTCCTTGCTTTTAATAGGGTGTTGACCAGTTCTGAAGGCCCATCAAACGGAAGCATGAAAGCTGTTTCTGCCATCATAGGTACAGCCTGACAGAGTATTTGTGGGCATTTTTGTTTGTTTTTTTCTCCCCAGATGTTCAGAATAAGATTAAGATACCAACAAGTAGCTCACCTGCGCTCTACTGTGCTAACAAGGGCACATTGTAATGGAGGACATAAAATACAACAAATAATTTCTAACTAACTTGTAATGCACACATTTCCTTATCAAAATGTATTCCAATCCAGTAGTCAGTTGGGAAAAATAAGTCAAGACAATGCAAAATTTTTAATCTTTTGGAATAAGGATCTGAAACTACATTGCACAACGTAAAAAATTCAAACGCATGTTCAAAAATTTAAACGCCACCTCACTCATGCTTCAATCTAACTATTACCATGCAAAATGCAATCCTCATGCAAAAACAAATAAGGGAGGCAAAATAAACATAAAACATTCTTACCTTTTGTGCCTCCTAAAGTGTTTTCCTGCATGCCCCTCCAGATCAAGATCTGGTACACTAAGCGTGGCCTTTTATTGCCCCAAAACACCAGTTACAAACCCTTCAATTTGAAACTTCCTACGTCCCGAAACAGCTCCCATATTTGTTCAGAAATACTGCCCCTGGTACTTCAGGTGAAAGCAGCAGCATATTTTAGGCGATTCATTCAATAATTGATTTTTCTAATCTTCAAGACCTAGGGAGTTTGAGCCAATAAATGCATGTGTTCTACAAGCTGGAGTTTTCAAGGTAGGTATTGGATGTCACTGCAGTAGTGGATCAAATGGCACAATAACCTATAACTGAACTCAACTAGCAAAAACCTCTGCACAATTGTAGGGCATGGTAAAAAGGGATCAAGAGGGAAAAATAAACTACAGGCTACAGAAAACAAATAGAAACTTTAGAATGAACAAATTTTTTTTAGCAAGATACACACAAGTAAGTTCATTGAAACAATGACAATAGAAAGATTGCCCAAATTGTATTTTGTCAAAAAACACAATCATATTCAAAATTGGGAACTGATGACTGTTTTCTATATTGAGTAAATCAGAAAGGCAGATTGAGAAAGAGCAAATACACTAAATAGAAATGGGAAGGAAAGAAAAGAAATTACAACTGGGATGCAAAAAAAAAAAAAATTTGCAGTGAGCAATATATTCTGGTAACCTAAGAACATCGGTGAGGACCATAATATTATTGGGGCAAATTTGAAAACAAGTACCCATTATTGACCAATTTTGTAGAGCACCACAATATATACCTTAAAGTATGATGCAACAAGATAGATAAATGTTCTAAGTTATTGACATCAAATGAGTAAATTTGACTTAAGCATCCAGTACATTAAAAATATTCCTTACTATAGATATTTTAGTGTTGACTAAAAATTAACTATAATAATTTCAAACTGTACTCAAGTATGTCAGGAGTTAAAAATGAATGGTACTATAGATAAATTAAATGATTCTAAATAAAAATTCAGCAAGAGTTATTTAAATCAAAGGAGAAAACAGCTTGACATACCGAACATCTTCAAACTTTTTGGTAATGACAGAACCAAAATTATTAAATGCAGAGGACGCCTTCTGACTAGCCTGAGCAAGGGTTTCCGATGTCTTCTTGAATCTATAGAAATTAAAATTTAACAATTTAAAATATTACTTAAAAAGCACCATGCAACTACATTGGAAACAGAAGCTAGGAGAGTCTAAGTGAAGCACTACCTTAGTTTCATTAGTAGATGTGGGCAATTATAGTAGGAACTGCGTATGCAATTCATTATACAGATTTGAGAAATTGCTGGAAAAGCAGACAAGATGCATGAATGTTCTGCAATATAGCATGCATCTCCTATCAATTCTGCACAATGTATGCTTATTTTCTAAAATACTACCTCTAGAACATGTTACATGCTGGACATTAACCTATGATTGATTACAAAGGTATGCATATTTTATTTCATTGTCCTGAAATGCCAAGTGGTAGGATTGCATTTCCAAACTCTGACTCTGTAAACTTTCATTGTTGTTGGAGAAAGTGGTCACTTGAATTCATAAACATGAAGGCGAAATAGAGTATTTTGGAAAGACCATCATTTCACATATCATATGATGGGCATGTTCAAATTCAGTCAAAAACAGTACACTCAAGAAAAAAGAAAAGCACCACAGAACTTAACTATTAATGCAAGGTTTACCATTTCCGTGCAGCAGCTCAATATGAATGTCAGAGACATTTTGATTCATTGGTATTAAAAGCTAAAAGAGTTCCTAAAGTTTTGAAAAGGTACCAAGTTGTTCAATTCGAAGCTCATGGCAATGTTGCTACCGCCAACCACCTAGCTGTTAAGAGCCAAGGATAACATACCTACCTCATTTTAAATACTCAATTACTAATCTTTGAATAATGAAGCCCAATTATGGAAACTGCTATGCCTTCGCACCAATACATACATAGCTAGGGATTTGAAATTATTCGTATTATTCTTAGGTTTTTTTTTAAAGCAAATTGTTTTTCAGGATGTGAAGACAGTGGCCATCTGCAGTTGGCTCCATTGTTTACACATAAGAATTACTGGTTAAGTTACTTCCCTCCATTCTAATACCTTAATAGATTAATGAATTAATTTCCATTTCACCACTTACATAGTGGGATAGAATTGCCCTCTCCTGGACAAGTAAAATAATAATGTTTAAGAAGGAACTGCAGATGCTTCAAAATCGAGGGTAGACCAAAATACTGGAGAAACTTAGCGGGTGAGGCAGCATCGATGGAGCGAAGGAAATAAGCAACGTTTCGGGCCGAAACCGTTCTTCAGACTTCAGTAAAATAATAACATTGTTCCAACTTCTTTAAATTGCCCTAATTCTGCCTTTATCCTCTTTTAAATAAAAAGTAAAATAAAAACAAAAACAAACTGGTACTTTGAAGTATCTCTTACCCCTCTATATTAGGAGAGTTTGTGTATTAGCTTGTGGAATGGGACAGAAAAGGTATTTGCCCATTCTCAATTGCAAAGAAATAGGAATTCAAAATCTCTAAACACCCCAGTTGCAGAATTGTCTGTTCAGCTGATGCAGAAAGGAAGTTTGTGCTACCCACATTTAAAAAACAAATTCCCAACTTAATCTCTGAAAGATTGCACATTTAATCAGAAATTCTGGTTATGTAAACAGAGTTAAATTTTGAATGGAATCCTGTGATAATTCAATTGTAAAATAGAACGGCAGACTAAAGGGCCTGTCCCACTATCACGACCTAATTCACGATCTCTGCCGAGTTTGCCCTCGACTCATACTCGCAGCATGGTCGTCACAAGGTCGTAGGAGGTCATAGCAGGCCGTGATGCTAGTCGTAGGTGATCGTGGCATCAAGTAGGTCGGAGCGTTTTTCTAGCCTGATGAAAAATGTACACAAGTAAAAAAGGTCATGAAAGTGGGATAGGCCCTTAAAGCCCCGTCCCACTTTCACAACCTAAAACGCAACCTCTGACGGCCTTAAACGACCTAAATAAAATATGAAGGTCGCGGTAACCTACGACTTTCCATGACTATGTCTACGACCTCCTACGATTATGTTGAAAACTGGCTTCGACCATGTCCGTTTTATTGCTGTTCGCAGTAGCCCTTTTGCTTCAGCAGCCTTTTAAGAAAGGCAGAAGGGGAAGAGCAAAGGTGAAGAGGAAGCACAAGAAGAGGTCTCAATGGGTGAATGGAGATGTGATGGACTGTCCCAGTACACCAGATGACTGGAAGAGAGTGGTGCTGGGCTTTGACAAAAGATGGAACTTTAAGCACACATGTGGGGCAGTAGATGGCAAGCATGCTTTTCTTGTCCCTGTACCCCTCATTTTCCTTTTCGTACAGGATGGCATTCTGCTGGAACCATTCCTCAAGGTCCCCCTCCTGCTGCCTGGTGAAGGTGCAGGGCATAACCTTCCTCCAGCCCTCCCTCACCACCAATGGGGCATCTGCCTCTGATGCTGTGTCAGACACAGAAGGGCTGCTTTACTGCCTTCAAATGAGGTAGTGAAGGGTGGGGTGGTGGTGGGGACATATACTACCACCCTAGTCTCCTCCTCCAGGGGTCTCTCATGCAGGGCTACCTCCTCCTGTGGCATCACCTCCTGCCACTCCTCCTCTTCGGTGGGCAACACCAGCATGGCTGCTTTTTTTTTTAGGGTTGCAGGGCTCCCCCTGCGCTGCTGCCTTTTTGGTGCCATCTCTAAAACACAAGCCTCCTCTAAAAAAACTCTCCAGCTATGTATGAACATGCCTTGGAGTGACAGAGGTGACATTCTGCCGTTTAAATAACCTACTGACCTATTATCCACCCCGGAGCTATTAACTTTAACTGCCTCCGACCACCTATGACTAGCATCACAACCTACTCCGACCTACCTAAGAGTAAAAAGCATCGATTTTTTCCATGCCAACCTTTTTTTTATACTCGTGGACATTTTATATCCGTCTAGAAAAACCGCCGCGATCTACTTGATGCCACGAGTTAGCGGAGACCACTCACAAGCATGAGGAACACCTCCTACAACCTCGTGGTGACCTTGCTGTGAGTACGTGTCAAGGGCAAACTCGGCAATTAGGTTGTGAAAGTGGGACAGGGGCTTTACTGAAATCACTTTCATATAAATAATTCTGTGGTGATGTAATTTTGCAGAGCTTGTAATATCAATTTACAACAGGGAGAAAATAAACAAACCTCGGGTATGTCTACATATTAGCCAGTAGAAATTTAAATGTACATTTACCCATGCAAACATTTATTTCTATCTGGACTTTAAATAATGGAAGAATGAAGATCTCCCATTCCTATACACAAGTACAAGTTTATCTTCTACAACTCACAAGCCTGCCTTGACATTTATTCAATTGTGATTTTTTTTGCTCCCTACTGTACAATGCACTTACGCCACGGAGGATTGTACATCTAACCAACTTTTTGACAAATTATGTTTAAGTTCATGTAGTGGAGTCAGTCCTAGCTTCTTCTTTAACTCAGCAACATGTTTCTCTTTTGCTGCGAGGACTTGAGAAAGTGTTTGTATTTCATCCTCCACCTAAAAAACAAAAACAGAAGTAAGAGTTTATTATTGCAAATAAACTATTAATATGGTCTTCTACCCACAACCTCCCACTGTAGTTTTGCATCATTTTTCACCAGAGATGGGAAGTATACTGCAACCTCATCTCTAACCAATGCTTCAAGGATTTACCAGTGAAAAATGTTTAAATAACACTTCCTGGACAGGATCCATTCATTTATGTGTGCTGCCCTTCAAAAGCCAAGAAACATAACTTACTCAAATTCTCATCACAATTGATGGAGCAGAGAGCAAGTACAAAGTGTATTCCATGTGTGTGCAAACATAAACATATGAATTAGGCGCAAGATTAGGCCACTCAACCCTGCTCCATTTAAGAACATGGTTGATCCCTTGTAACCCAAACCTGGCATTCCTGTCTACCCATAGTAGCTTTTCACCCCCAACTTATAAGTATTCATCTATCTCTACCGTAAAGATATTTAAGCCTGTGCTGCCATGACCTTTTAAAAATTCCAATGACTCAGTTAGAAAACAAATTCATCCAATTTGTCCAAAATGGCAAACACCTTTTTTCTTTAAAAATAGTAGCCATTAGCTCAAGAATCTCCCACAATAGAAAATATCCTCTTCATATCCATTGTGTCAAGACCCCTTACAATATTACATTCATGCCATTTTGGAGGACCTTACCGGAATAATGAATAATGGTTCATTATTAGCTGTGGGGAAGGTGACAAGGAGGCATACAATCAGTAAAATTAATCAGAAGGACAGCGAAACTAGTCAGAGAACTAGGGTGGGGGAGGGACAGAGAGAGGGAAATCAAGGGTTACTTGAAGTTAGAGAAATCAATATTCATACCACTGGGTGGTAAGCGGACCAAGCGAAATATGAGGTGCTGGTCCACCTATTTGCGTTAGGCCTCACTCTGACATTGGAGGAACCCCAGACAGAAAGTTCAGAATGGGAAGAGGAATGAAAGTGTTTAACAACCGGGAAATCGCACAGACCTAGGCAAACTGAGCGGAGGTGTTCAGCCAAATGATTGACGAGCCTGGGCTTTGTCTTGTCGATATATAGATGTGTGCACTCCCAATAGAGGCAAAAATTGCCCACAGCTGCTAGTATCAAACTTACAACACAAAAGTGCATTCTGCACACTGCATTCTGCTCCCGAAATACTGGATATCAGAAACTTCAAACCATGCAAACTGCCAAGAATTAGCACTCAGACCTTCATACTAACAATTCAGGTGCACTAACTGGTTTTATGCCATAATGTGGCATGTATTGTTAATAAATCTATTTTACTATAAACTGTGCAGGCTTAACTTCATTCACTATAGTGAATTCTCCTGGGTTTCCCACTGGCCTCAACTTTGGCATTTAAAAATGGTAAACAATTACAGATGCTGGAACTCTGATATAAAAAAGACAGGTAACAGTCAACAGGTCATGCTGCTTTGATGAAAAGAGAAACAAACATAATGTTTTCAGTCAAAGATCATTCAACAAACTGAGAATACAATTGCAGAAAGGGCGGGGAAATTATTAATATGATAAAGGAAAGACCTGATAGGGTAAAGGTTGGCAGAAAGCAAACATAAAATACATGTCACACATGTCATGGTGGGTTGGGAGGGAAGCTGGCAACTGGAAGATCAAAATCACCCATGCACACTAAATGGAGGAAAGTGGTTACCCAAACTATGCTTAATTTCCCAAATTTCTCACGAGACTACGCACCATGAGCAACCAACACAATATAGTAGATTACAAGTGAAAGCGAATGCCATTTCAAATAGGAGTGTTTTATGCAATGGATGGTGGGAAGGGATAAGACAAAGAGCATATATTCCATATATATCCTGTGGTTGACAGCAAAATACAATGAAATGGGGAATGTTGGTAGAAATAAGAGAACCAGTCCCGTCGAAATACTAAAATCGGAGAAGATTCTGAAGGTGCATCTGGTGACAAGATCTCATTCAAGATGGTGGAAAATAGCAAGAAGATAAATCCATAATTTGGAAACCTGATGGAATGAAAGGCAAGGTCAAGGATAATACATATTTGCTTAATCATGTTCCTTTGACACTACCTTCTACAAATTGCCATTGGAATGTTGAGGCAAGCAACTGAACTCTTGTAATCATCTTGTGCTTCAGCCTGGTATGTGACACGATTAGCAATTCCAGCACAAATCAAACTTTAAATTAACCAGATTACTGACGAGATAATTTCATTTGATGACACCACATGGTTGATTCCTTCCAAAACTTGTTTAGGAATCAGGAGCATAAAAGGGTTGATTGTTTCCCTTAATCTACACAGGCATGCAGCAACAAGGCCCCAATTAAGGCTCAATTTTGAAATACTGTTATTCATTTACCAATCCTGTCATTGCCTTGCCCCTCCCGAAAGTAACTCCAGCTCTCCAAAATCTAAAATGTCTCATCTTTTCCATCCAATATTTTGCAATCACCCCAACTAGATTGCTATATTGTGTAATTATGGATTCCTAGATTATGAAATTAGCTTGCTAAATATTTATCATGCTTTCTTCCTTTAAGATTAGAGTGTCTTAAATCTATTTTGAACCAGGCTGTTGATCACAAGTAACAACTTTTTTCAATAATGCAAGTCGATTTTATTTGCAACTGGGTCACACCCAGATCCCGGTCAGAGCTGCACCAGAACGTGCCGATGGTGATACATTGTCTTGACCTGCAGACTTAACTATGTACAGCAGTGCGCTCAGCCACTTATTGGCAATGAACCAAAATGGCAGCCACCGGGATCTATGATGGTAATCACCCCGGGAAGGAGAACGCTATACTGGCTTCCCTGAAGTGGCTTTCAATATTAAACAGCATTATCTAGCACTTGGTAGAAAACCTTAGCTTTATTTGAATTTATGAAGTCCAAGATTTTATGTTGAGCTCTCAATCAATAATATTGCATACCACGTCTTCTGGTAGGTACAAGCATTTCCAAATAGTTTCAGGATCACAATGTTGGCAGAAGGTAATTCAAATAAATTCCAGTGCTGTTCAACGTTTTTAAAACAACCAAATGGGTCACCAGAGCTAAAGAAAAATTAGGACTCTGCAGAGGTGAGAACGTCAATGCATTGGAGGAAATGCCTCATTATTGATCACTCTCATAAATATACTCTTTTGATGATCTGTGGTGGCCTTCTAGTTTTTCATGTTTGCAAGGTCAGTTGCACACATACATCCCATCGCACACAACGAAGAAGAGATGGTGCTTTCCAAGCTCGAAACAGATTGAAAATGCAGTGGTCTTCAAAGATTGTTTTAGGTCATCTTTCTAAACTTGGTGTTATAAAGCAGAGCTGACTCACAAATAATTGCTCATACAAGTTTAATGTGGGTTCCTCAGGCCCATCATTTAATAACTTTGGTAGACACAAAATGCTGGAGTAACTCAGCGGAACAGGCAGCATCTCCGGAGAGAAGGAATGGGTGATATTTCAGGTCGAGACCCTTCTTCAAAACTTGGTCTGGACAAGTACGGAACAGCTGAATTCCAGAGGCGAGACAACAGTGATTGCCTTTAACATAAAGGCTAAATTTGATCAAATGCGTCAAGGAGCTCCGAAGTAAACGGGCATCAAGGGTAATGCGCTTGTTTAAAAGGGAGGGTCGGGCCTCCCGATATCCCAGACCCTATCCATTATTTACTAAAAAAGCCTAAATGAGTGCAAGTCCAACATTCCTTAAGCAGTTTGACATTATTCAGGACAAAGGAACTCATTGAAATGGTGCCTATTCACCAACCAAAATGTTTGTTTCCCCACCACAATGAGTGTTCACCACAATTTGTGCAAAATGGCTATAGTATACACCATTTAAAAATCACCACTGTGGATCACCATTCTGGAACTCCCTATCCACACCATTATGGGAACACTTTCATCCAAAGGAGTGCAAAGTAGGCAGCTCCCTCCCCCCTCAAGGATAATTTGAGATGAATAAGAAGTGCCAGCTTTGCCAATAATCGCCAAGTTCCATAAGTAAATTAAAAAAAAACTTGATCTGTCAAGAACTTCACTGCCTCCTAAGTATTAACATATGATTCTTCAAAGTAATCGAAAAAAGGCTATCATTTTAAAAAAGGGAGAAAAAAGTTGATAATAGTAGATTACATATCAGCCCTTTCCCAATAGTCACGTTCCACCTAGCTAATGGTTGCTGCCAAAAGGCCAACAGCCCCAAATTATAATCTAATTTAGTAAACTCCCCATCTTGTTACCAGGATGTGTTGTTACCAATGTCAGATATCCCTCAAAATAATACCATCTGCTCTGGGATTCATTCCATGCTAGAGGACCCAGTTTCTTAGAGAAAATTCAGGACACGCAAATATTGTGGAGACTGCCCAATTGAAAAGCAGGACTTTTCGCAAAGTAATGAATTAGACTTTTAAAAACTCACTGAAAAAAAAAAAAATTGAGAAGTCATTAGATGTGGAAAACATACCCCTGGAGAAATTAGTGATGCATCCAGGACAAAAATCAAATCTTCAGTTAATACCAAAAACTCAAGAAATGTACTGAAACAGCCCGTTTGCCAAACATTACCCAAATCCAGAGGCAGATTATTTCATTGTGCGTTTATCTGTTCATATGATTTCCTGCACATAAATCACTTCCTACTTTACAACCCATGTGGTTTCTTAACAGTTGAAAAATTGTTTCACATCTTTTGTCCTTCTAATAAACTACAATGCTTAATTTAGTTAGCAAATAAAGGCTCCCTCTCATAATATATTTTCAAATCAATTGGTATTGGATCCCACAATTAGTCACTCAAAATGCACACACGATCCTAGAAATTCAACACAATCGCTCTTTTTTTTCCCGTAAAAGACAAATTCTTCAGGGCGATTGCGCACATTTCCTGTCAAATTGCAACCCACCAGGAAATTGGACAGAGCACCTCCTATCAGAATTCAACAGAACGTGTTACTTCTCCTTCATATTCTACACATAAGGATGGCAATGCAGTGTGGCAAATACCGCGACAAAAATTGGATGTAAACTGTACCTTATGACCTTTGTAAATAACAATGTTCTAAAGCAGGCCGGAATGCGGCCCATAACGCGAAATCATCCGGCCCACAGGCATATTTTCTTTCCCGCAAGAATCCGACCCGTAGTCATATTTTTTTTGCTCAACGCGCCCCGGAACCATTCCGGCCAGCAGGCGTACTTTTTTTCCATTCCTAGCAACCCTGTTTGCTGATACAAAGAAATAGGACCTGATGTAATCCCACAAACAGGGCAAAAGGTGGACCTAGAACAGTGAGCGCGGCAAAACAGCAGACAGTGAGCGCGGAAAAACTTTGATTGGCAGTGGCGGAAAGAGACTCTCTCTCTCTCTCTCCAATGGCTACAAAACGCAGGAAGGTGGATGCTGTGTCTTCCAAGACACTTGGACAGAAAAGTACTTATTTTCTTGTTGTGTTGCAATCTGTCCCGACGCCGGAGTTTCGATCACCCTTCCCCTCACTGATGTTAAACTATAACCCAGCTCTCCATTTCCTGCTCCCCATCAATCCCCTTTCCTTTGAACTCATTTGCATGGATATCTGGGGGCTTTCCACTAAGAAAAAGCTGAATGAACCAGACTGACTTATCACAAATATGCAACACACTCCTGTGTGCTTTGTTTCACAGAGACATGACACACCCGACTGCAATTCGGGCCGAAGGCTTCTCCTTTCATCGGATGAAGCGTACAGCGTCTTCAGGCAAGGTTAGTGGCGGTGGGGTCTGCTTTCGAATCAATACCTTGTGGTGTTCAGATGTAGCAGTTCTGCTCTCCAGACCTGGAATATCCGACTGTGAAGTGAAGTGCCGTCCCTACTACTTGCGGTGGGAATTCACAGTTATCCCGACAGCAGTCTACAACCTTCCCCACACAGACGCCAAGCTTGCTCTGAATGAACAGCTTTGAGACAAAACACCGAGGCCCTGGTCGTTGTAGCCAGAGACTTCAATCAGGCCAACCTCAGGGGCGTACTCCCAAAGTATTATCAGCATGTCTCTTGTTCTACCAGAGGCCAGAACACCCTCAACCCCTGCTGCACATCAATAAAAAAATACCACTCTGTCCCTCGGCCACATTTCGAGAAATCTGATCATCGAGCTGTGCTTCTACTCCTTGCCTAGAGGCTAAAACTGAAGCAGGAGGATCCAGTACAGAGTGTTGTTCAATGCTGGTCAGTAGACGTGACAGTCGAGTCAGTGGACTGGTCCATATTCAGGGATTTTGCAGCCAACCGATGAGTACGCCACTGCCATGACTGACTTAATCAATAAGTGCATAGAGGAGTGCGTGCCGGCGAAGATAATCGAGTGTTCCCCAACTGGAAACCATGGATGAACAACAAGGCACATTCACAAGTGAAGGCGAAGTCAAACAATCCCGGGCGGTTCAAGAAAGCTCGCTATGATCTCCAGAAATCCATCAAGGATGTCAAGAGACAACACAGAAACAAACCCGAGTCCCAGTATAATAATTTGGACACGCAGAATGTGGCACGGTCCGAATACTATAACTGGCTGCAACGTGAAGTCAGGCAACATCACGGGTAATAGCGTGGCCCTACCTGATGAACATAATGCTCACTTTGAGCATAAGGCCATTGGGGCAATGCCATCCAGCTCCTCAGACTCAAGGATCACTGTTGCAGAAGTTAGATCGGCCTTCCTGAGGGTGAACACACGGAAAGTAACTGGCCCAGACGGAGTCCCTGGCCACATCCTTAGAAAATGCGCAAACCAACTAGGAGTATTCACGGACATCTTTAATCTCTACCTAGGATTAAGGGGGGAATCTTTAGTCAACCTACCTGCCCATCCTCCCTGAAGTAATGAAGTGCCATAAAGCAACTTCACTGATCTTTTTGCAAGTTTCATGTTTATTGGACCAGACAATAGAGGCATGGTCACTTCTTTGAATTTGAAGATACAGGTTACTGTAAAGAATCCCAATGACATAGATCTCCCAACCATTTTAAAGAAAATACACTTCCTTTTCAACTCAGTCCATTCTTAATCTGACCATTCTTTACCTTAGCAAGTTCATTGGTCAGTTCTTCTCTATCTTCATCTGTCAATCCACCTCCTAGATCAGCAGTTGCAGCAGCATCTTCTCCTACTTCAGCAACTGGGTCACTTTGCAGCAGGCCTGCAAAACAAAAGCAGGAAATACTATACAATTAGCTATTTACATTTACCCTGCAGGTTAAACTGTTACATAACTTGCTCAAAACTTAATCTTTTTTTTAAATAAAGACACCATGTGAGATAAATATACCTATTTTGTATCAATTTTTAATTAGTTCTCCAAAGGCAGCAGTTTTCCTTGAAATACAATATTTAAAATAAAAATCCCAATTTTCATACAAGAATCCAGGAGGTGCAGGTAGCTAAAGCATACTAATCAAAAAATAAATGTCAACGTGATTCATTCATTTGAAAAAATCATGATGTCAAAGATTGTGTAAGAAGGAACTGCAGTCACTGGTTTAAACTGAAGATAGACACAAAATGATGGAGTAACTCAGCGGGACATGCAGCATTTCTGGAGAGAAGGAATGGGTGACGTTTTGGGTCGAGACCCTTCTTCAGTCTCTCCTTCTCTCCAGAGATGCTGCATGTCCCGCTGAGTTACTCCAGCTTTGTGTCTAACTTATGATGCCAAAGATTTATCCCCAAGCCTCGTTTGAAGAATGTATATTGCGATCACTGCTAGTAATTTTAGATAATTCTCATGTCCTTCTTCTAACCTTTTCCATATCTCCACCTATTTTATCCCATCCAAATTTTCTATGATCTCTTTTACAAAGATTTTGTCAATACCCTCTTGTTTTGAAAATGAAGACATAGAAACATAGAAATTAGGTGCAGGAGTAGGCCATTCGGCCCTTCGAGCCTGCACCGCCATTCAATATGATCATGGCTGATCATCCAACTCAGTATCCCGTACCTGCCTTCTCTCCATACCACAAGGGCCACATCTAACTCCCTCTTAAATATAGCCAATGAACTGGCCTCAACTACCCTCTGTGGCAGAGAGTTCCAGAGACCCACCACTCTCTGTGTGAAAAAAGTTCTTCTCATCTCGGTCCTAAAGGATTTCCCCCTTATCCTTAAGCTGTGACCCCTTGTCCTGGACCTCCCCAACATCGGGAACAATCTTCCTGCATCTAGCCTGTCCAACCCCTTAAGAATTTTGTAAGACAGATGTAAAGCAGTTATTTAGTACCTCAGGCAAAGCTGCTTCCTCCACAAGATCTTCTGGGTTCATAATCAGCTCCACCTATTTGGATCTTTCTTTTGTGCGTCTGTGCCGCCTGCAAGGTTATTCCAATTTTTTTTGGCCCTTATTTCCTTTTCCACTCTCCTTTATAATCTGCATTCCACTAACTGTATTTCAAAACAGTTTCATTTTAACTTAAGTCTTTAAACATGCATATAACTCAGAGCTCCTTCTTCAGTCTCTTGAAGTGTGATGGAAAAGACCCAAACTCTGCCCTCTGAAAGCTTCTGATTGTTCATTTACTGTTTTACCTGCCAATCTGCGTTTCCAATCCACCTGGGCCAGATCCCTTTTCAGCTCACTGAAATTAGCCTTCCAGTTGAATATCTTCACCTTTGCTTGTTCCTTGTCCCTTTCCATAACTACTCTAAACTTAAGACATATAAACAATTAGATTGCACCAAAGGGGATGTCGTTGTGGTTCAAGATTATTGGACTTTCACCCCACCCAACTCCCCATAGGGAAAAACGTCGAAAATTCTCAAGCAGTTAATGAATCATCAATGCTCACTGATCAGCAGATACTGTGCCCCGTGATGTTGGAAATACTAATCTCTTTTGAGACTGGGACTTAAAATTTTCATTTTTAGATTTTAAAAAGTCAGCAGTAAGGGAAGATTCTTTGCTGTGAGAATTTGCACTGGCACATTGTAAAATGGCTCAAACCAGGAGGCAAACATATTCATCTATTAATAAGTTAAAAATATTTTTTTTTTTTTAAGTTCATCAGCTTTTACAAGTTTTTACAACAAAATGTTTTACTCAGCTTTCTGTAATATGGTAGCTCACTACAATAAAGTAGCTTATGAAGTAAATAGTGTTAAATACTACTCTTATCGATCTTCAAAGGATTTGATAAAATGTATATAGAATAGTGTCCGAAGAAGGATCCCAATCGGAAAAGTCACATATCCATGTTTTCCTAAGATGCTGCCTGACGAGCTGAGCACACCAGCTCTGTCTTTTTTGTAAACTAGCATCTGCAGTTCCTTGTTTCTACATAGAATGGGCAGCTGGTCCAAAATAAATTTTGCCAAAATACTGCATGCAGATATTATAATGGGAACTTGTAGACAACTCAAAGTGCTGGAGTAACTCAGTGAGCCAGGCAGTATCCATGGAAAGAATGGATAGGTGACTTACTTCAGCACCTCATATCTTGCTCAAGATTCCACTGTTCACAGTTCCTCATGTCTCAAAATTGGGAGTTTCTGGTTTGAGCATGTCGAATATTAAATTATATTAGATAGCAGTTTGGATGGAAAAAGTAAATTGTTTTCAAAAAACCGAAGCGTAATGTTCAGCTGGGTCACTTTCATTACACTTCCTACATAGTTACATCTGTTGGTGACTTGACCCATGCCATGGAGGTACTTTCAACTGGTTTTACATGGGCTAGTTTCATAATTTCTTGTTTATAATAAAGACCGTTTGTCAGCAGTGGGTTCAACTCATCAGCAGTGCATCCAGAGAGATACAGTGCCCTCCATAATGTTTGGGACAAAGACCCATCTTTTATCTGTTTGCCTCTGTACTCAACAATTTGAGATTTGTAATAGAAAAAGTCACATGTGGTTAAAGTGCAGAGTCAGATTTTATTAAAGGGTTTCACCATGTAGAAATTACAGCTGTGTTTATACATAGTTCCCCCATTTCAGGGCACCGTAATGTTTGGGACACATGGTTTCACAGGCGTCTATAATTGCTCAGGTGTGTTTAATTGCTTCCTTAAGTATACCTGCAGGCATAAAAAAATTCTCAGCACCTAGTCTTTCCTCCAGTCTTTCCATCACCTTTGGAAACTTTTATTGCTGTTTATCAACATGAGGACCAAAGTTGTGCCAGAATTCTCTCTATAATTTAAAAAAAAACAAACACCTGTCCGACAGATCAGAAACACTCTTCAGGAGTCAAGTGTGGATTTGTCAATGACCACTGTCCGCAGAAAACTTAATGAACAGAAAAACAGAGGCTACACTGTAAAATGCAAGCCACTGGTAAGCTGCAAAAATAGGATGGCCGGGTTACAGTTAGCCAAGAAGTACTTAAAAGAGCAACCACAGTTCTGGAAAAAGGTCTTGTGGACAGATGAGACGAAGATTAACACATCAGAGTGATGGCAAGAGCAAAGTATGGAGAGAACGAACAGCCCAAGATCCAAAGCATACCATCGCATCTGTGAAACACCGTGGTGGTGGTGGTGTTATGGCCTGGGCATGTATGGCTGCTGAAGGCTCACATCTTCTTTGATGATACAACTGCTGATGGTAGTTGAATAATTAACTTTTAAGTGTATAGACACATCCATACTGCTAAAGCAACAAATTCACTTTTACAAAGCTAAAAAATTGTAAATTCTTGAGTGGCCAAGTCAATCACCTCAACTGAGATGCCTTTTAGATGCTGAAAAGAAAACTGAAG
Organism: Raja brachyura; assembly: GCA_963514005.1. Next base: position 18,480,984 of record OY740784.1, on the reverse strand, counting down.
GGGACTAGCTCCCAAAACAAGTATAAGCTAAAGATGGCTGCAATGTACACCTGGCATAACATCACCAGAGGGAGAAGACACCCAGCAACTGGTGACGGTCATGAATCGCAGACTTCAAGCAGTCATTGCATGCAAAGGATATGCAACAAAAAATACTAATCATGACTACTTTAATTAATATGACATTGCTGTGTCCCAAACATTATGGTGCCCTGGAATGGGGGGGACAATGTATAAACACTGCTGTAATTTCCACATGGTAAAACCAAATATGTATAAAAATGGCCTTTATTAAAATCTGACAACATGCACTTTAACCACATGTGATTTTTTTTGTATTACAAACCTCAAATTGTAGAATACAGAGGCAAATAAATAAATGGTGGGTCTTTGTCCCAAACATTATGGAGGGCACTGTAGTTACTGTGAGTAGTACCAAGATCCAGAAAACTTTCTTCAAAACGCAAAAAACTCAGGATACCGAATTTACTTCCCATCCAAGCATGGAACCAGCAGGATGGTCAACAATTTGGACTTCACGTGTAACAATTAATTAATAAATATAAAGCACATAATGATGTTATCAATGGATATTAATAGAAACATAAGATTGTGAGAGGCATGGATAGTCAAAATCTTTTCCCATTAAGGGGGAGGTGCAGCGAGACCTAGGCGTCCTTGTACACCAGTCACTGAAAGTTGGCGTGCAGGTACAGCATGCAGTGAAGAAAGCTAATGGAATGTTGGCCTTCATAACAAGAGGATTTCAGTACAGGGGTAAAGAGGTTCTGCTGCAGTTGTATAGGGCTCTGGTGAGACCAGACCTGGAGTATTGTGTACAGTTTTGGTCTCCTAATTTGAGGAAGGATATCCTTGTGATTGAGGCAGTGCAGCGTAGGTTCACGAGATTGATCCCTGGGATGGCGGGACTGTCATATGAGGAAAGATTGAAAGACTAGGCTTGTATTCACTGGAGTTTCGAAGGATGAGGGGAAGATCTTATAGAAACATATAAAATTATAAAATGACTGGACAGGCTAGATGCAGAAAAAAATTCCCAATGTTGGGCAAGTGCAAAACCAGTGACAACAGTCTTAGAATAAAGGGAAAGCCATTTAAAACCAAGGTGAGAAAAAACTTTTTCACCCAGAGAGTTGTGAATTTGTGGAAGTCATTGGATGGATTTAAGAGAGAGTTAGATAGAGATCTAGGGGGTAGTGGAATCAAGGGATATGGGGAGAAAGCAGGCACGGTTATTGATTGGGGACGATCAGCCATGATCACAATGAATGCTCGAAGGGCCGAAGGGCCGAATGGCCTCCTCCAGCACCATTTTCTATGTTTCTATGACAGGGACCCAACAGGTCCCACTTGGTCTAGTCTCCTTTAAACTTTGCTCCTCACAAAGCTATGCCCTCTAGTATTTGACATTTTCTACCCTGGGAAATAGGTTATGACTCAACCTTATCTATACCTCAATTTTAACTACTGATCAGGTCTTCCTTCAACCTATGGTGCTCTAAAGAAAACAATCCAAGTTTGTTTAAAATCTCCTTATAGCTAATGCTCTAATCCAGACAGCATTCTGGTAAAAGATAGACACAAAATGATGGAGTAACTCAGCAGGTAGCATCACTGGAGAATGTGGATAAGCGATATTTCGGGACAACCATTTTTTAATCTGAAGAAGGGTTATGACCCGAAACCTCACTTGTCCATGTTCTCCAGGGATGCTGCCTGACCCGCCAAATTACTCCAGCACTTTGTGTTTATCTTTGGTGTAACCCAGCACCCGCAGTTCCTCGTTTTTGTATTCTGGTAAACTTCTTCTGCACCTTTTCCAAAGCCTCTGCATGCTTCCTGGGGTGACCAGAACTGCACACAATTTTTGGCACCTCCAAAGGGATCCCACCACTAGTCACATCTTTCCATTTCCACCCCTTTCTGATTTCCACAGAGACTGTTCCCTCCGCAACTCCCTGGCTCACTCATCCCTTCCCATCCAAACCACCCCATCACGAGGAACTTTCGCTTGCAACCACAGGAGATGCAACAACTGTCCCTAAACCTCCTCCCTCGACTCCATCCAGGGTTCCCAACAGTCCTTTCAGGTGCAGCAGAGGTTCACTTGCATCTCCTCCAACCTCATCTACTGCATCCATTGTTCTCTGTGTGGGATGCGAAATATCGGTGAGACCAAGTGCGCAGTGGACGATCGTCGTACTGAACACTTGCGCTGTCCAATTTGGCCTATGCGGTTTCCAGGTCGCCAAGCATATTAACTCTCCCTCCCATACTGACTTTTCAGTCCTGAGCCGCCTCCATTGTCAGAGTGCAGCTACTCGTTCCAACTGTTGACATCCCTTCATTATCACCTCTTTCCCAGCCAACAATGGGCCATTATGCGCTCCAACCTTCCTTGATTGTGTTACCGGCCCTGCATTGTTCTGGCCTTTTTCTTTTAACTTCAGTTCTCTTCCCTCTACTTTCAGTCTGAAGTCCCAACCTGAAACCTCACCCATCCTTTCTCTCCAGAGATGCTGCCCGACCCACTGAGTTACTCCAGCACTTTTTGTCTATCTTCACAATACAGCAAATGCAGCCCAAGCATTTTTATCCTCCCCACATTACAAACAATTCAGTCCAGATTCCTCCACTCACCTATAGTGGTCAATTAACCTGCCAAACAAAACACCTTGTGGGAGGAAACGGCTAGCATTGGAAAGAAGTCCACATAACCACAGAAAGAAAATGCAAAAAGATCAAGACTGAACCGGATCACTGAAACTGTGATGTGCCAATGTGCCACCTCATTAGGAATAGAGAATGCAGATGCACTGACATTCACACGCTGCACCATCTTACAGAACAATGGAAGCAACAATTCCAGCATTGTGGAACCGGAGGAGGGGGGGGGGGGGGGGGGGGGGGGGGGGGGGGGGGGGGGGAGAAGGGGGGGGGGGGGGCGCCGCCCAACTGGTGAATTGTGATGCACTCTTTCCAATGCAACCTTTTGATATTTTAAACTACTGACCTATCTGTTCCCTGTTGAATGCCCAAAAGATCCCATTGATCTATTTTGAAAAGCAGCACAAAATGAAGGATCAATGACTTAAAAGTTAATCATTTTGCTTTCCTTGGATGTTGCTGCCATGTATTTCCAGCAATATAATGACAAATTATCAATTAAAATGCTCAAAGCAGTTGAAACACACCCCTCTCCAATATTGCATATTTATCTATAACCAATAAGCCATTTTTTCCCCCCTCACTATCCCCCAATCAATAATACATAAAGTCTGAAGAAGGGTCTCGACCCGAAACGTCGCCTATCTCCTTCGCTCCTTAGATGCTGCTGCACCCGCTGAGTTTCTCCAGCTTTTTGTGTAACCCCCAATAATACATAAACATTGTTCCCATAGTTCAACTCAAGTTTCAGGAAATTAATACAAATATAGTTTGGCAAAGCCAAACCTAAAGCATGCACAACTGATTTATTCCAAGAATGGTAGTCAAAGAAAGGGAACAAACAGTACTTTCATGCTTACAAAAAAAATCAAATTTATGGATACAATTGGCTTTTCACAAATAATTTGTGAGAAAAGGCAGTCACATGAATTTATTTGAATCACTCGAACCCACTCATTTAGTCCCCAAGCCTCAGTAAACTGACAAGTAAATTAAACCCTCAATTACTTTCCCAGACAACATCAAGTAGTGCTCATTAATAATGCTCAATAGTTCTCACAAGCTGCCTTTAACAGCAGAAACTAATAAATGGTTGAGCATGATAAATTAAAACCAGCAACAAAATTTCCTTAAATCCGCCAAGTAGGTAAAGCATATACGGCCAACAGAAATAAGAGAAAGCTACTTGACTATTAATTATTCATTCTCTGGAGGTGGTTAATCCTTTTCCATGTTTTGCTTTTCCTGCATAATTTTAATGTTTTAAACTTGCTATGTATATTAGTTTAGAGATATATCACTCAAACAGGACCAACTGCCCACCAAGTCCGCACCAACCAGCAATCCTCGAACACTATCCTACACACACCAGGGACAATTTACACTTATACCAAGCCAATTAACCTACAAACCTGCACATCTTTAAAGTGTGGGAGGAAACCAAAGTTCTCGGTCACGGGAAGAACGTACAAACGCGGTACAGGTCTCCATGGTCAGAATCGAACCCGGGTCTCCGACGCTATAAGGCAACAACTCTACCGCTGTGCCACTATGCCACCCTACATCTCACTGTTAAAAGTTTTGTGTCCCTGATCTTCTGGATCAAAATGCATTGCACATTCTCACATATTAGGCAAGGGTTCCTCGATGTGTGGCAATGTAGTCTATGTTAAAAGGTTGGTACAATGTACTGACATGCCAAAAAGAAACAAATGTTTTTTAAGTGAGGAAAAAAAGCATAAAAAAGCAAGAACATTGGTGTTAAAAGTCTTTTTGAAAGCAGTAAAGTAATAATGAAGTCTTAATGATGAGTGCACATGCAATATAGATCCTTAAAGCATGATCAGTCACAGGATCACAGCATCAATGATCTTTGCACAGCATCAGAAATGTTTTAAAATACATTGTGCCGAGACTAGCAAATAATGCCGCCTTTGAGGAAACAGGTAGTGGGAATGCAAATCATAGAAACATGCAATGACATAGAAGCTTGAAGGATGATACAGGTAAAAATGCATTAAAAACATTATAAAGAAAGTAATGCTATGAAATGAAAGGGAAGAAGGAATGTGGACATAGATATTGGTAACTGGCAGTGGCTGCAGCTAAGAAAATCAGTTAATGGTTTGGAGAAGTGAAGATTACTCAAATCCTTAATTGTATCATGGAAAAGGAATATGACCCGAGTCGAGGGACTGAATAAAGCTTAAAAGAAAGCCTTTGAATATGCCAATATTAAGTTTGAGGAGAAATGAATGATAAACATCAATATCTTGGCATGAGCAACAGTTGGATGAAGCTGGGATTTACTTCTTATGATCAGCTTAATTTTGCAAAATGCGATAGGAAGGCAGTTGTCATTGGCAGAATACTAATGACAAAAGTAGAGGTGACAAATTAAAGGCTAGAAGAGTGCACTATGTCATAGACCAGTTAAACGGGATGAACGAATAGAAAGCAATTAACAACATATTTATGACATAGGCAGGCAGGTGCAGACAGTCAGTGTCTAGAGAAAGATCCTTCAGCCCAATTTGTCTATGCCGACCAATATGCTTCATCTAAGCTAGTTCCATTTGCCCACATTAGGCATCAATCCATCCAAACATTTCCTATCCATATATCTTTCCAAATATCTTTTAAATATTATTGTACCTACCTTAACTGCCAGCTCTTTCCATATGCCCACTACCCAGAGTGAAAAAGATGGTCTCAGATTCCCATTAAATCTTTAAACCTATACATGTATACTCTGGTTCTTGATTCTTCTACCCTGTGGGGAAAAAAACTGTTTACCCTAATTATTCCCCTTATGATTTTATACACCTCCACAAGATCGTTCTTCAGTTTCCTGTGCGCTAAGGAACAAAATCCTTGCTTGTCCAACCTCTCCTTGTAACTCCGGCCCGCTGGTCTTTACAACATCCTTATGAATCTTCTCTGTATTATTTCCAGCTTAATGGCATATTTCCTATAGCATTGTGACCAAAACTGAGCACTGTACTCCAAGTGGTTCCACACCAAGGGCCTGTACAAATGTAAAATGTTCCAACTTCTACTCTCAATTCCCCGAGTTCCAAAAGCCTTATTCACCACCCTATCTACCCGTGATGCACTTTTCAGGGAAATATGTACTCGTAGTCCTAGATCCATCTGCTCTGCAATAACCCCCAGGATCCTAACATTCACTATGAAGGTCTGGCTCTAAATTGCATTGTTACAGGGAGAACGAACAAACCCCTCATTGAAACTGGAGGTCAAGAATGATTATTGGACACAGGAGCAGTGAGACAGCAACCCTACCAGCAGTACCACTGTGCTGCCCTAAATAAACAAAAGCAATGAATTTCTTGGCCAAAAGTGTGTCTTGTGATAACAACAACTTTACTGGAGCTACTCTCCATTAATCGCAACAAGAGAAAAATTCCCCTTGCAATAATTCCCCACCTCTTATTATGAATCATTTCTCCATTACCACCAAATTATCGTCCACCTTCCATGGTATATTCCCAGCCAATAGCAGGAACTAACACCCATCTTACCATCTTCTCTTTTGCCATCATTCTGAATTCCACTTACTTTACATGAACACATAAATGCTTGTACTCAAGTATTACTTACTCTGGCAGCCAAACATAGAATGGTTGACCACTTTGAGGATGGTCCTGCAAATCAACAACATAACCCCAACTTTTTTTCAAAATCAAATTGTCTTCTGAACATTAAATTCCACTTCAAATCTGTTCAATACCCCATCCTCTTTATAACACAATACCAAATATGGTCAAAGACAAATACACAATGTACAGTATTGAGAGACAATGTCAGACAAATCTTAGATTTTTGCTATGCCACTGTTTAACTAGCTGATCTGATCAGTGGTTCTCTAATTGGTTTCAGCTTTCCACATGCTATTCATTTCCCCCACCACATTATCACTTTTTTGCAATGAAAATAAGTCATGCTTTCCCATTGACAGCAGAACTATCTGAACTAAGACACGTGGTAGAGGAACTCAATGCCTAACGACTGTTTAAGGGGAAAATATTCTCAAGTGAACACATTTGCATCCTTTAGAACTAGAATTTCAGAGCTGACATTATAGAAAAACGTAATCAGGAAAACAATTCTAGTCAATTGAATAATTTATTAAAGTGTGGAACATGCGCAGCCAAGAGTAAAGCTCCATGCAGAAAAGTGTGGTATCCTTAGATGATAAACTACATAAACAAGGAACCATTCAAAGCCAATGGTTCAACAATTAACAACAGTTTCAACATTAACAACAATTGAACAACAATATCATACAAAAGTGTTGTCATGCAAGACTAAATGCGTACAGCTAATAGAACTCCTCCTCTAGCGCTCCAGTGACCTGGAGTCAACCCTGACCTGGATGCTGTCAAGTTTACATAGTAACCCTGCAACTGAATGAATTTTTCCCCCATGCTCTGGTTTTCCCCTTACATCACAAAGGTGCACATGGTTACAGAGAAAATTGATTTCAGAACACTTAAGGGGGAAATCAGGAGGGAAAGTTAAATCAGGCACGAATATAGTGAACGGCCAGGCCCTGGGTAATGTTATTAAACAGCACGACCCTGTGCTACAAATATAGTTCCCACAAAGTGATCGGATATGGTATCCTATTTTCATCAGCCAAGGTATTGAGTGTAGGAGCTGGAACATCATATTACAGCTGTCCAAATTATTGGTTAGTTGGATTTGAAGCATTGTGTGCAGTTCAATTCGCCACACTATAGGAATAATGTGATTAAGGTAGTGGATATAGAAAAGATTCTCGGGAATGTTGCCTGGACAAGGAGAGATTGGATAGGTCAAGTCCGTTTTCCAGAGAGGTTGTATAAAATTATGAGGGGCATAGATAGGGTAATGGGGCTGCCCCACTGTACGAGCTAATTCAAGAGTTTCCCGAGTTTCCCGATTCGAACTCAGAGAATTACGGTAATAGCCGCTCGTAGGTACTCGGGGCTCTCAACGTTTCAACGTTGAAAAATCTTCACGAGTCTTCACGAGCCTAGCGCGTTTCCAGAGTACCTGCCGTTAGCGTTACAGGCCGCTAAGAGACGTCCCCCCCCCCCCCCCCCCCAAAGGGTATGGAAATTTGAAATCAATGGGCATAGATTTAAGTTTATATGAAATAATTAAAGGGCACCAAAAGGCATGTCTTTCTGCAGAGGATGGTGAGTATCTGGACAGAACTGTCAAAGGTGGTAGTAGAAGCAGATTTAGTTTAGTTTTTTTTAAAGTTTAGTTTATTGTCACATAAGGTATAGTGGAAAATGAAAAGCTTTTGTTCTTGGTTCTTGGTTACTTGGTCCTCCAAAATATTCCAACTGGAATTTAAACTGGAGGTGGTGAAGGGAGGGGTTTAGCCAGAGAGGGTTATTGGGAAGAAAGATCCACTTTAAATTTAGTTGCATCTGGCTGGGCAACCGTGGCTTGGTGGAGATTATTCCATGCTTTAATAGTGCGTGGAAAGAACAAATTGCTGTACACATCTGTCTTTGAGGCTGGGACCACAAATTGGATCGAATGCCCTCGTCTGCTCCTAATTGGTTTGGGGTTGGTGTAGGTCTTGTGATCTATGTCTAGCTGGCCATTTAATATTTTGTAAAAACGGGTCAACCGGTAAGCTTCACGTCTGTCTTGGAGAGGGTTCCACCCCAGAGAATTCAAAAGTTTGGTGACACTCGCTTCTCTCTCGTAGGTGTTAGTAACAAATCGAGCGGCCCGTCTTTGGACACGTTCGATGGATGAAATGTTTTTATCTGTTGCATGCTATCCAGTCAGCGGAAAGACAATACATGATTACAATCGAGTCATTTACAGTGAATAAATACATGATAAGGGAATAACAGAAAGAACAGTGAGAGTCACAGGAGTGGAGAAACAAGAATGTAAAACAAGGGTGACATGGAAGCTACAGATTATGTAAAGAACCAAGTAAAGAACCAAGTCAAAAAGAGATTAATGGATGGGGAAGATCATGGGATGCAAACAGGAAGATTAAAAATCTTCATCAGCAATCTAATAACTTAATCACATATTTCCCATGAGCCTAGCATGTGCCCACATTAATTCACCAATCTGAAAGGAAGGTGCATTAGGCAATGGCGTGTAATCTGTCAGAGGAACACAATGTTGAATTAATGTACAAGTTGTATGATATGCTAAATATAAATTTGTTGAACCTGCCAACTCCAGCAAGATCATTAAATAACCTCCTACATTTGTTAATCCTGGCCAAAGTGGAGAGGTAAGGACTTTAAAATGGGGTAAAAGCTTCAGGGCTGCTGGGAGATTTGGTCAATTTGGAATTGCTCTCTACAGAACTGGGACCAGCTGCGGAGTGGTGCCAGTTTGTCTAGACCCTAGATACAAGTTGCAAGAAAAGAATAAGAACATCTGAAGACCCTGTCAATTAGGTGCAAAATCCATAGAATGGATTGGATAGCTGCAAACCAGACAAACACCCTGTAAATAATGTTGCAGAGTTCTACTTTGCCGAGCGTTGATTGGATGCGGTATTGAGCCTTGTCTGGGTTTTTTACAGATCCGGGTAAATGTTTGTAAGTTGGCTTCCTTGAGAAGTTCTGTTTGAATACAATGTATTAAGCCGCTGTATTATTGGGTTAGGGAAATGTCTGTTATGTATGGGGTTAATCGATATCTGCAATTGGATTGTTCAGAGACCACCCCCATGTGGTTTGGCCCCTCGAGGTCCCGGGACCTATTAAAGTCCGCTACCACGAGGTCCAGCGGCGATCTTCTGGGAGAACGCTTGGGACTGCGTGACCTTCTGGAGTGTCTCGTTTGAGTGAGGCCTAGAGGGCTTGATCAGGCAGATACGAGCATCGAACCCGCGGTGGGATAGGTACAGTAGTTAAACTGTAATTGTGTTTTGTCAAAATGAAGATTAGTTGTTCAAGTGCTTGATTCAGTGATTTTGGACTGAAACTAGACTGGGGGAAGCTTAGAACAAGCAATTTACACATTGAGCAACAGAAAATGTCATTGGCTTCTTACTATTCAGGTTTAGGGGCTTGTGACACTAATTCACCATGTTGCTCGTCCACTTTACATCGTACTCTTCACACTAGTCTTCCAACGAACCAGTTTGTTACCGTAGATGGCATGGTCTCTCAGATTCAGATTCAATTTTAATTGTCATTGTCAGTGTACAGTACAGAGACAACAAAATGCATTACACTTTGTCACACTTTGATCAATCATTGGTCAATCTTTTATAAGGTTGGTTCAGTTAAAGAACAGGTTCTATCATTTTCAGAAGCCACCATGGTTTGGGCTGTACCTTTCAGATTTAATTCCACTAATTTTGCTCTTAAAACCTAATAGTTGAAGTGAAAAGTATAATCATTACCTTGAGATCTTTGGTTTGGACACCCAAAGGCATTCCTCTTCTTTACAGACCATTCTCTCTGCAATTAAAAATATGCCTGTTTTCTCACTTTTCCAATTCCAACCTTTCGCAAAATGGAAAGTCAGTTTCTATGCCCCCAGATGCTGTTTAAGAGGGCTTTGCTTTCTTTTCAAATTTCCAACATCTACAGTTTTCTTCTCCACGTAACATTGGTTTGCAGGCTTGCCTGATATAATATTGTTCATCCATGATAGGTGCAAACAGCCAACATGGAACATCATGCTCTATGCAATAATTAATGAGGGTCGGTTTAATACCACACTGATCTCTGCAATTCATTTCAAGTACCATTCCAAATTTAAACCCCCCTGCCCCATTCTTTCAATCTCATACTGTTGATTTGTTCCCATTTCTGCTTTTTACTAATTATTTTATTTATTTCCTGTTGCCTTCAACACATTTATTTACTTCATTTATGCTTTGACCTCAACTGCAACAGTTTCTCATAGCCATGATGCATAACACCAAAATTGATGTTCTACGAATGAACACATAACTACCACACTCCCCAAATAGTGACTTCTAAGTAGGCAAATCAAATTGCAAGCCAAAGATAAATAAGATTAAGTGAAATTATCCTGAAGTCGGAACAAAACTAGATTCAACCAATAACAAAACACCATGCTTATTTGTCAAGGTTTCACCACAAGACATTACATACAAAATGCATGGCTTCCAATTTAAATTCAAGATATGACAATTGCCACGTATTTCAAGATATACAATTCTTTATTTTAAAATTTCATATATTCCCCCCTCATGAATCACAATCTGCAGTAATGTTTAACCTACCCCATACACTTACAAATGGTGAATAGATTTTCTGATAAAAACTAAAGGCATAAGTAAACAGCGTGCAAACAATGGTTTTAAAGAAGCAAGCTAACAAGTTCTAAAATACAAAAATGCCTATGGGTAAAATTCAAGCCAACATTTGGGAGAGCTGGAGAAATTTACCCCAATTCACAAAATTTGAAGCTAAATGCAGCCACAACAGAAATAAAGATGCGATGTTATGCGATGTAAGTCTAACAGCGCAACTATTACTCTACCTTAAATCAGGTAATATTAAAAAAGGTAAATTACTCTGCATCAATCAGGTAGTTAAAAAAGTGAAATACTGCAGATAATAGGCAACCATAGTGAAACTGAAAACCCTGAGGAAAATTTGCAGAAAAGGGAACAAAATAACATTTCAGGTGATCAACTCCAGGATTCAGATTCAGATTCAATTTTAATTGTCATTGTCAGTGTACAGTACAGAGACAACGAAATGCATTTAGCATCTCCCTGGAAGAGCGACACAGCAAATGATTTGAATAAATAACAATAAGTGTCCGGGGGGGGGGTGATTGGCAGTCACCGAGGTACGTTGTTGAGTAGCGTGACAGCCGCCGGAAAGAAGCTGTTCCTGGACCTGCTGGTTCGGCAATGGAGAGACCTGTAGCGCCTCCCGGATGGTAGGAGGGTAAACAGTCCATGGTTGGTGAGAGAGGTCCTTGGCGATGCTGAGCGCCCTCCGCAGACAACGCTTGCTTTGGACAGACTCAATGGAGGGGAGCGAGGAACCGGTGATGCGTTGGGCAATTTTCACTACCCTCTGCAATGCCTTCCGGTCGGAGACAGAGCAGTTGCCATACCAAACTGTGATGCAGTTGGTAAGGATGCTCTCGATGGTGCAGCGGTAGAAGTTCACCAGGATCTGAGGAGACAGATGGACCTTCTTCAGTCTCCTCAGGAAGAAGAGACGCTGGTGAGCCTTCTTGATCAGAGTTGAGGTATTGTGGGTCCAAGAGAGGTCGTCGGAGAGGTTGGAGAGGATAAAGTTAGAGATATTACAAGATTAAAACTACAGAGAGAGATGGATGGGCTGGGAAGGGGCAAGTGAAAGATCTACATTACCCTCAAAGATAGGAAAGAGCAATGATAAAATAGGCAATGCAGTTGGTTGAAAGGGTGGTAAAGGCCCGATGATAACAAAAGCCTTGTCTGGGATAGGTGTAAACTGAGAGACAAAAAAAATTCCAGTCGAACAAAGACCTGTTCATTTTCCCTAGCCCCCTACTAAACACTTTATCCAACTTTGTATTCTCCAACTTTTCCCAGTTATGAAGTAAAGTCATGCACATGAAACATCTGTTCCTCTTTCCATTATTAAAATGGATCTTTGTCATGTTATGTTAATACAAAAATACGCAAAATAGAAATTCATGTACATAGCCAGTACACAGTTCAATAATTGGATCAAATTAGTGAAAATATCAGCACTCATCTCAAATGCATTGCACGTGGAAGCATCTTTTCACAGGTGGTTCAACAGTAATAACTACAAACTACAAACAAAGCTGACATTTGAATTCAAACTTCAATTTGGAAAGGAAATAACTTAAATAGCACTGAAACAAAATAATGCAGATGATGGAAATTCAAAACAGAACAAAAAATACTGGAGAGTTTTTAAGAAGGAACTGCAGATGCTGGAAAATCGAAGGTAGACAAAAGTGCTGGAGAAACTCCGCGGGTGCAGCAGCATCTATGGATGGAAGGAAATGGGCAACTTTTCTGACCAAAACTTAATTTAAAAATATATATTATCTATGGGTATTATGTTTACAGCCCTGTTATACTGCTGCAAGTAAGCATTTCATTGTTCAGTTGTCAGTACATATGACAATTAAACACTCTTGACAGTTAACATTTCAGAACTAAGAAGAAAAAATAAAAATCAATGAAGTTTTAAGTTGCAAAACAGGATAAAGAGGTGGAGTGATCACACAAAATATATGCAATAGGATGGAGACAGATGTTCAGTTTCTATGCCCACAGATGTTGCTTCAAAGGTGACAGCAAAGCAAACAGAGATAAAATGTAATCGGGGATAGTCTGACTGGTCAGAAAACTGGGAAGGGGGAGGGACGGATTACATTTTATCTCCGTTTGCTTTGTCGTCACCTTCTCCTCACAAACTTTGATCTATCCTACATTTTCCTTGACCAACATTTCTTTTGATGTCCTATATTCACACCCTTCCTTATCTCCATTGCCCGACTCACAGGCTTAAGAAGGCACTCGACCCGAATTGACACCCATCCTGCTATCCAGAGATGCATTTTGTGTCTATCTTCAGTATAAATCAGCATCTGCAGTTCCTTGCTACACCTAAGAATTCCTAAGAACATTCGGCTTATAGAAATTTGTGGTATGAAAACAATTGTGTCAATGGGGGAAAAGAAGGTTTCAGAAATAAAGAGATTTTTATAATTACATGTTGAGTTTTATAAACATACTAAGAATTGTCAATAGAAGCGATTACTTGTCAATCTCAAATAGCCGCCCAGAGTGCAGGAAGCTGTTGTGTTCTTAAGAGATGGAGTTTGACGACTACAGGGAAGTTACATGGAAACAGTGTTTCCCCCCCCCACCCCACACAGACAGCTTTTTTTCCCTGCCGGTTTTTCATAAATGGGGAAACAGGAGATTGCAATTAATGTTGAAAAGAGAACAAGCTATGAATCAGATGTATGTAAAAGAAATAAAGTGCTGGGTCCTTTATTTTTATAAATCACCTCAGATCGGACAACAGATTTGGTGGTATAGTGAAGGTGGCTAAGGTTACTTCTGGGTGTAGGTCAAGAGGGAAAGTCAACAAAGAAATGGTTGATGGTAAAACAAATTGAAAGTGACTTTGTGGATGTTAAACCAGACCAGTACAGCAAATGACCTTGGGGAGTTTTACTGAAGAACAAGACCTTGGGGTACAAGTACACAATTCTCTGAAAGTTGTAACGCAGTAGAAAGAGGCACATGATACACTTGCATTAATCTACGGAGGCATTGAGTACATGAGCTGTCATGTCATTACTTCTAAAATTATTATTAAGGCTGCACTGAGTTTTGTGTGCAGTTCAAGTCACTGTGCAATAAAATAACATGATTAAGTTAGAGGGTGCAGACAAGATCCGTTAGGAATGTTGCCAGGATTAAAAGACGCAAGTCATGGAGAGGGTAGATAGGCCGGGTGTTTGCTCTAGGGTGGAGGAGGCAGAGGGGGTAGCCTTAGAGTCATATACAATTATGAGGGGCATAGATAAAATCAATAATATCCAACCCCTGCCCCTTCTCCATAGAATAACTACCAGAGTAGGTGGTAGAGGCAGGTTCAGTTACAATGTTTAAATGATTTTTGGACAGTTAAATGGACAGGAAAGCTTTAGATGGATATAGGCCATTGACAGGAAAATTATGTCAGTGTAGATATATTTCTTGGTCAGCCTAGGACAAAGGGCCTATTTACATGCTTCATCATAACTATTAATCTTCATATTATCCTGAAAGAGTAAATTTATAGGTTCAAGGACAAGGTGGGTTATCTATTTTGAAAAGTGGTGGAACCCTTGTTCATCAAAAATGTACAGCTCAGTAAATTCTCCTGGACACCATCACAAAGTACCAAGATTTTAGTGAAGGGAGAGAAGGGAATGAAAGGAGGAATGTGCTGAACAATATTAAGCAATAAAAATTGTAGGCTCAAACTTTTCAACAGCTTTATTCGGAACCTCAACAATGGTCATGTGCTTTTATGGTCAGGGTCAAACCCTGGTCTTTGGCATTGTGAGACAGCTGCACCAGTAAAGCAACTTTCTTTGCACGAATCTGCAGCTGGTGATATCAGATCATTAAAATCAGCAAATCATAGAAACATAGAAAATAGGTGCAGAAGTAGGCCATTCGGCCCTTCGAGCCTGCACCGCCATTCAATATGATCATGGCTGATCATCCAACTCATCGTTGAAACATTAAAAAAAAATAGGTGCAGGAGTAGGCCCTTCGCCCCGTCGAGCCAGCTCAATATGATCATGACTGATCATCTACAATCAGTACCCCGTTCTGGCTTTTTCCTCCAGATCACCCGTTTCCCTTAGCTCTAAGAGCTAAATCTAACTCTCTCTCGAACATTTCCAGTGAATTGACCTTCACTGCCTTCTGTGGCAGAGAATTCCACAGATTCACAACTCTCTGTGTGAAGAAGTTTTTCCTCCTCTCAGTCCTAAATGGCCTACCTCTTATTCTTGAACTGTGACCCCTGGTTCTGTACTCCCCCAACATCAGGATCATTTTTCCTGCATCTACCCTGTCCAATCCTCTAAGAATGTTATATGTTTCTTCAAGATCTCCTCTCATCCTTCTAAATTCCAGCAAATAAAAGCCCAGTCGACCCATTCTTTCATCATATGTCAGTCCCGCCATCCGGGGAATTAACCTGGTGGACCTACTCTGCACTCCCTCAATAGCAATAATGTCCTTCCTCAAATTAGGAGACCAAAATTGCACACAATACTCCAGGTGCAGTCTCACCAGGGCCACGTACAACTGCAGTAGGACCTCCTTGCTCCCAAACTCAATTCATCTCACAACGAAGGATAACGTGCCATTGGATGTCCAGTCACTCTACACCTCCACTGGATGTCCAGTCACACCTCCATCCCCCACCAGGAGGGTCTTAAAGCCCTCAGTTTCTTCCTCTACCGCAGATCCAGCCCATTTCCGTCCACCAATACTCTCCTCCGCTTAACAGAGTTGGTCCTTGGACTCCTCCCACTTCCTCCAGATCTAAGGTGTAGCTATGGGCACTCGCATGGGCCTGAGCTTTGCCTGACTCTTTGTAGGGTACGTCGAACAATCCCCGATCCAGGTGTACACTAGCCCCATCCCCAAACCTCCGCTACATTGACAATTGCATTGGTGTTACTCCTGCACCCATGCAGAACTCACCGACTTCAACTTCACCACTAATTTCCATCCTGCACTCAAATTCACTTGGACCACCACCAACATCTCCCTACCTTTCTAGATCTCACCGTCTCCATCACAGGAAACAGACTATTGACCGACATCTACTATAAACCTACTGACTCCCACAGCTATCTTGACCACACTTCTTCCCACCCTTCTTCTTGTAAAGATTCTAACCCCTACTCCCAATTCCTCCGTCTACACCGCATCTGCGCCCAGGACGAGGTTTCCCATTCCAGGGCATTGGAGATGTCGTCATTCTTTGGCTCCCCTCCGGAGTTCCCCTCTTCCATTATCGATGAGGATCTCACTAGGGTCTCCTCAATATCCCACAGCTTGGCTCTTACTCCCCCTCCCCCCCTCTCGTAACAAAGACAGAGTACCCCTTGTCCTCACCTTCCACCTCATCAGTGGTCGCATACCGTATATAATCCTCCAACATTTTCGCCACCTCCAAAGGGATCTCACTGCTAGCCATATCTTCCCATCTCCACCCCTTTCTGTTTTCCGCAGAGACCGTTCCCTCCCTAACTCCCTGGTCAACTCAAAGGTTCAAAGGTTCTTTATTAGTCACATACACCAATTGGTGTAGTGAAATGTGTATTGCCATTGCAGCACATAAAAAAGAAAACAATATAACAATAATAAAGAAATTTAACATAAAAAACATCCCCCCCACAATGGTTCCCATTATGAGGGAAGGCACAAAGTCCAGTCCCCATCCCTTGTCCACCCATAGTCGGGACTATTGAGGCCTCCGCAGTCCGGAGGCCTCAATAGTCCGCATCGGGCCTCCTACGGAGGCCCGATGCTCCAGGCCATTCTCGCCGGATGATGGTGCTCCGGCGTCGGGAGAATCCTCACAGCGGCTTGGGATACCTGGAACGGCCACTTCCTTACCGGGGACCGCGGCTTCCGAAGCCGACAGGCCGCGCTGGATGGAGCTCCACCACTGGCGATCTCTGCAAGAGATCCCCGGTTCCTGGTGTGAAGTTCAGCTTTGCCGCCCGCGGCTGGCCGCTCCACAAACCCGCAGCACCGCGATGTTTCATCGGCGGTCTTCAGCTCACCAACCCGGGCAAGGCATCGCCCGCTCCGCTCCGCGATAGCACTCCAGTTCTGCGCCGCCGCCGAAGCTGAGGTTCTGGCCGGTCCCCTCAGGAAACGCTGCTGCAGACCCGCTGGTAAGCCGCGAGGAGAAAAGCCGCCTCTCCAACCAGGTAGGGACCCTAGAAAGCAGTTTCCCCCTTCCCTCCCCCCCACATAAAAAAGACTAGAACTCTGAAAAACAAAAACTGAACTAAAATTTAAAAAAAGATGAAAAAACAGACAGCTGCAGGCTGGGCTGCCATACCCGTAAAGGACGGCGCCCCCACTTATCCCTTCCCACCCAAACCGCCCCTTCCCCAGGTACTTTCCCCAACAACCGTACGAGATGCAACACCTGTCCCTTTACCTCCCCCCTTGACTCCATCCAAGGACCCAAACAGTCTTTCCAGGTGAGGCAGAGGTTCACTTGCACCTCCTCTACTGCATCCGCTGTTCCAGGTGTCAAACCTCTCTACATCGGCGAGACCAAGCGCTGGCTCGGCGATCGTTTCGCTGAACACCTCCACTCAGTTCGTCTTAACCAAGCTGATCTCCCGGTGGCCGAGCATTACAACTCCACCTCCCAATGTGACCTTTCTGTCCTGGGTCTCCCCCATTGTCAGAGTGATGCCCAGCACAAATTGGAGAAACAGCACCTCATATCTCACTTGGGAAGTTTACACCCCAGCGGTATGAACATTGAATTCTCTAACTTCAGGTAGCCCTTGCGCTCTCTCTCTCTCTCTCTCCATCCCCTCCCCAGTTCTCCCACTAGTCCCACTGTCTCCACCTACTTTCTTTTTTGTCCTACCCCTTCCCCTGACATCAGTCTGAAGAAGGGTCTCGACCAGAAACGTCACCAAATCCTTCTCTCCATAGATGCTGCACCCGCTGAGTTCCGTCAGCATTTTGCACATGCCTTTGATTTTACCAGCATCTGCAGTTCTTTCTTACGCATGCATTGGCTTTCTTCACTGCCTGCTGTACCCGCATGCTTACTTTCAGTGACTGATGTGCAAGCACACCCAGGTCTCATTGCACCTCCCCTTCTCCTAATCTGACACAATTCAGATAATAATCTGCCTTCCTTTTCTTGCCACCAAAGTGGTAACCTCACATTTATCCACATTATACTGCATCTGCCATGCATCAGCCCACTCACCCAACCTATCCAGTCACCCTGCAGCATCAAAATTGAAAGATTAAATGTGAAGAGTCCGGAGTGGTCAAAGTGACCCCAACCAGAACTCATCATGAAGCCATAACAAATTGTTAGGTTTAAATAATGTGTTAGCTAGTGGAAGGCCGTCATATTTTATTCAAAGGTTGCACATTAGTCAAG
Organism: Raja brachyura; assembly: GCA_963514005.1. The sequence goes on along the minus strand of OY740784.1, from coordinate 18,462,607 downwards.
AGTACTGCAAAATCAGCAAGGATAGAGAAAGAAGCCAAACCCATCAACAGAACCTCTGATTTACCCAGCCCACGACAGTCCAGGAGGGAGGCCAAAAATATACATTATGTGGGTCAGTTGTGGCCTTGGAAGGAAGGAGTCATACACTGAAAATATACAAATATTAACTGAAGACAAAAATGCAGTTTACCGTAGTCAATCTTCAGGTGAAGAACAAATATGATCTACCTACAAATGGTTCACGAATCATAAAAAAAAATTCTAAGTGGTAAATTCCCCAATTATAAACAATAGACAATAGGTGCAGGAGTAGGCCATTCGGCCCTTCGAGCCAGCACCGCCATTCAATGTAATCATGGCTGATCATCCCCAATCAGTACCCCTTTCCTGCCTTCTCCCCATATCCCCTGACTCCGCTATTTTTAAGAGCCCTATCTAGCTCTCTCTTGAAAGCATCCAGAGAACCTGCCGCCTCCGCCGCCCTCTGAGGCAGATTACAAGTTTTGGTGAGAAAATATTTAAATGGTGTTTACCTAAAACATGCAACATATACATAAATGCTCAATAAGGATCTTTACAGTGCCCTCCATAATGTTTTTGACCAAGAATCATAATTTATTTATTTGCCCCTGTACTCCACAATTTGAGATTTGTAATAGAAAAAAAAAATCACATGTGGTTAAAGTGCACATTGCCAGATTTTAATAAATGCAATTTTTATGCATTTTAGTTTCACCATGTAGAAATTGCAACAACGTTTATACATAGACCACCCCCCCCCCCCCCCCCCAATTTCAGGGCACCATAAATGTTAGGGACACAGCAATGTCATGTAAATGAAAGTATTTATGTTTCATATTTTGTTGCATATCCTTTGCATGCAACGACTGCTTGAAGTCTGTAATTCACAGACATCCACAGTTGCTGGGTGTCTTCTCTGGTGATGCTCTGTCAGGCCTGTATTGCAGTCATCTTTAGCTTGTGCGTGTTTTGGGGACTAGTCCCCTTCAGTTCTCTTCAGCATATAAAAGACATGTTCAATTGGGTTCAGATCGGGTGATTGATTTGGGCACTCAAGAATTGACCATTTTTGAGCTTTGAAAAACTCCTTTGTTGCTTTAGCAGTATGTTTCGGATCATCGTCTTGCTGTAGAATGAACCGCCGACCAATGGGTTTTGAGGCATTTATTTGAATTTGAACAGAAAGGATATGTCTGTACACTTCAAAAGTCACAATGCTACTACCATCAGCAGTTGTATCATCAATGAAGATGCGAGCCAGTACCTTCAGCAGTGTACATGCCCAGGCCATAACACCCCCACCACCGTGTTTCACAGATAAGGTGCCATGCTTTGGATCTTGGGCAGTTCCTTCTCTCCTCCATACTTTGCTCTTGCCATCACGCTGATATAAATTAATCTTCATCTCATCTGTCCACAAGACCTTTTTCCAGAACTGTGGTTGCTCTTTTAAGTACTTCTTGGCAAACTGTAACCTGGCCATCCTATTTTTGCAGCTAACCAGTGGTTTGCATCTTGCAGTGTAGAAAATTGACAATAGGTGCAGTAGGCCATTCGAGCCAGCACCACCATTCAATGTGATCAATACTGCTTCTGTATTTCTGTTCATGAAGTCTTCAGTGGACAGTGGTCATTGACAAATCCACACCCGACTCCTGAAGAGTGTTTCTGATCTGTCAGACAGGTGTTTGGAGATTTTTCTTTATTATAGAGAGAATTCTTCTATCATCAGCTGTGGAGGTGTTCCTTGGCCTGCCAGTCCCTTTGCGATTAGTAAGCTCACCAGTGCTCTCTTTCTTCTTAATGATGTTCCAAACAGTTGATTTAGGTAAGCCTGATGTTTGGCTGATGTCTCTAACAGTTTTATTCTTGTTTCTCAGTCTCTTAATGGCTTATTTGACTTACATTGGCACAACTTTGGTCCTCATGTTGATAAACAACAATAAATGTTTCCAAAGGTAATGGAAAGACTGGAGGAAATATTAGGTGCTGAGAGCTCTCTTTTTCCTGCATTAAGGAGACAATTAAACACAGCTGAGCAATTACAAACACTTGTGAAGCCATGTGTCCCAACCATTACGGTGCCCTGAAATGGGGAGACTGTATAAACACAGCTGTAATTTTTACATGGTGAAACCAAAATATATAAAAATGGCCTTTAATAAAATCTGACAATGTGCACGTTAACCACATGTGATTGTTTTCTGTTACAAGTCTCAAATTGTGGAGCACAGAGGTAAATAAATAAATGATGGGTCTTTGTTCCAAACATTATGGAGGTCACTACAGTTACGTCCTTAATAATTCACTGTACCAGATGTATGGAGTCATGTGGAAGTGACTCAGACTACAGCAATTATTTGAAATGATCACCTTGAAAACAAAACACTGGTGTCTTGTAAAACTAAAATTGCACGTGTAATGTGCTTTTCTGTAAGAAACAAAGTAGCTCATTTGTAGATTGTGCCATTTATCAAATACAGAATGTGCTACATGTAAGTTTAAGAACATTCTATCTTCGAACTAAAACATGACAACTGTTACAACTATTACTTCGAACCGCACCAAAGTAATGAAAATACATATAAATTAGTTACATTCCTGCAAATAAATTTCCGTTAGCTTCAACGTGAAAGAAAAATAGATGAACCAGCTGTTAGCATGAGCGCCCATCGCACCTTAAAGGTGCTCTGGTGCCGCTTCAAGCGGTGGACAAAACATGGCAGCATCACTGCATTATTTGGGTTTACGCAATCAAATGAGTTTAAAGGAAAATCGTGAAGCGGATGAAAACAAACGGGAGCTGCGCGCTGCGTGTGCACGGTGGGACATTCGCGCAGATGGCACCGGAGCAGCGGCACCGCCTCTGCCTCGGTCGGAGTCGCCCCTGCACGACAGACAACTTAACCCAGGCGACGCCGTCGCCGCCGCCTCCCGTCTCAAAAACCCAGCATCTCCACTGACCTTCGTTGGAGGAATCCATCCCTCGCTTGCTTCTTCACAACACTGACAGCGGAGGGAAAGGTTGTGGGAGAGAAAAAAAACCTGGAGGTTTGCTCCGCCTGTGCGCTCGCTCCGCTGACAGCGACGCTCACCCGTCTGTCCCAATGCCCGCCCGCCCGCCCGCCCACACTGGACTCGACCCTGCCCCCCGTCCTCCTCGCGCCGCCGCCGCCGCCACAGGCCCCGCCCACATCAACCGCCTTTTGCAACGGCACGCGCTGCTTGTCTACGTCACCCGCCAAAACCCTCTGATGGCAGCGGCACGTGCTGGCTGGCAACGTGTCGGGAGCGCGCCCTCCTCCTCCCCGCGCCCGCTACTTGCTGATGAGCGTTAAAGAAGGAACTGCAGATGCTGGAAAATCGAGGGTTTACACAAAATGCTGGAGAAATCCAGCGGGTGCAGCAGTATCTATGCTCCATGCTGCTGCACCCGCTGAGTTTCTCCAGCATTTTGTGTAAACACTTGCTGATGAGCTGCGGGACAACGGGGAGGGAGGAGTCTGTTCGTAACTTGCAGCCTGCAGCTTCTGAGCCTGGGCTGGGCTGGGACAGGAGTCGGGAGACGGAGTCTGAAGAAGAAACATCACCCGTTTCTTCTCTCCATCTCCATAGATGCTGCCTGTCCAGCTGAGTTATCCAGCATTTTGTGTCTTATCTTCGGATGCAACCGTGCTCTCTCTCTCCATCAGCGGCACTGCGTGAAACCCAGTCTCAATTCTTCTGTGCGTTCATGGAAAAAATAGGTCACTGTTCACTTCGTTGATTGGCATTATGATTATTGAATAAAATGTGTTTTTTTGCAAAATTAAGATAACGAGATAGATACCAACGAGGAAGATCATCCAATCCATTCTGGGTAATTTTCCCACAATGATTCTGCACTTCTTTCATTACGGTGCCCAGTTGAAACGCGCTCAGGTTCTTGCCGCCACTAGTTTGCCCCGAAGTTCATTTTCAGTTTTTCTAATTCAGTGATGAACTTCCGAAATTTATCTGTTACTCCTTTTAACCTTGAAAAAATCCTGGCATGCATCTTGTGTTTTTGATTTTTTTTAAATCGGCTTCTTCAGTTCCATATGTCTCCAAAGAGAGATAAACCGATCCTTGACTTAAACACCTTGAGTTAGATAATATGTGTAAACATGGAATTGCAGGTGCTGCTATACAAAAAAAACCCCACAAAGTGCAGGAGTAACTGGGTCAGGCAGCGTCCCTGGAGAACATGGATAGGTAATTTTTCAGGCCATGTGAGAACAAGGAAAGATAATGGCAACTGATTTCTGCTGATAAAATGTTTGTAAATCATCCTGCCATAACCAACAGGCTGCTTTATCAAAAGGACAAACTGAGAACACCCCTTATTTTTAGTCAGTTTTAAAAGTTTTGGAGATTTCTTTAGCTTTTCTATGAGGGGGGCAGGGGGAAACCGTTTCCCAGTCACTTACTTGCAAGGACGCGACTATTCTCCGAGTCGCGTCCTCACCCCCCCTTGTGGCCTACCACCTGGGTTGGCGCCGCCTTTCCTGCCGGGGACCAGACCAGAGCTTCAGCAGTGGCGGCGCAGCGCTGGATACATCGCGGAGTGGGCGATTGCTTACCTGGAACACCGTTGAAGCTCCGGAGTGTTGGACCTGCTGCTTTAACATCGGAGCTGTGGTTCGTAGAGCGGGCGGCGCTGACTTCAACATTGTGGAGTCCTGGGGCCCTTTGCCGAGGGCTGCCAGCGTTGAATCTCCGCCCAGTGCGGCCTATGAACTTCGGGAGCCACAGACTCCGGTAGGAGGTGGCCGATTCGGATGTCCAAGCCGCTGAGGACGTCCTCCAGTCCCGATGTAGGACTTCCATCACCCCGGCGAGCGGGCCCGAACATCGGGCCGCCAGTAGCAGTGACTGCAGGGGTTCGGGAGCCCCCCGACCATGGGATGACAGCAGAGGAGAATGACTGAATATTGGAGCCTTCCCTCACAGTGGGAAACTTTGATCCCGCTGTGTAGGGATGTCTGTGTTAAAGACGATCGTGTTCTGTGCTCTATTATTCGTATGGCTGTATGGCGACCACACATTTCACTGTACCAATTGGTACATGTGACAAATAAACATATCTTGTAACATGACATGCTATTACAGGGCGTGGGGTATGCACAACATCTGGACTGCCCCGAAAGCCACCATAAATAGAACATGTGAAGAAACCTTCAGTTTCTCTCATGCAAACTTAAGGAGTGATTTACTAAAATATGTCGAAGAGATCCATGACCTCGTTAACTGCAAACAATGTGTCCTTGGATTGAAATTCCTACCATGCCACAAGAGAAGGAACATTCTATAGGCACCTGAATGCTGAGGTTCAATAGAACATTTATAACCTAAAAAGAGCTGATGGGTGTATGATGCAGATTTGTCAGTGTCCTCAAGGCCATATTTATCTCAAACACTGAAGGTGACAATCTTCTGAGAATGGAGACAAAAATAACAAGGGCAGAGAAATGATCCATTGGAAAGGATTGCTCAAAATATTTCATTGTACTGCCTTAAAGGAAAGCAGAATAATTATCCTAGCTTTCTTGTTTTATATGTATCTCTCTATATTAATAAAGAAACAGATTATCTGATCATTATCAAATAATTGTTTATGATAATATTCTTTGGGCAAATTGGTTGCATTGTTTCCTATTTTATAATTACACTTCAAAGGTGCTTCATTAGTTGTAAGGTGTTTTGTAATATCTCAAGATAATCGATGCAGCTATTAATGCATGTCATTTCCTTCTTTTGTATAGGAGTAATATTAAACAGATACCCCAATTCTCTCTAACACCACAGAATACACTTACATAGATAAGGATCACCATGCACAATAGAAAATTGTCTGAAGAAGGGTCTCGACCCAAAACATCACCCATTCCTTCTCTCCAGACATGTTGCCTGTCCCGCTGTTACTCCAGCATTTTGTGTCTTTCTTTGGTTTAAACCAGCATCTGCAGTTCCTTCCTTCATAGAAAATTCCTGACGGTTATGAGAATGATAATGGTAAACTTAGATCACACGATGATTTCACTAATTTTTGAAAGGATTTTTTTAGAAATACAGTAAAACTCTCTCTAACTGTTCAGAATTCCCAATGGTTCAGCATCTGGCTCACCAAGTGTTTTCCCTAACTTCCTTTCCAGTCAGACACATCCCAGTTTCCGGTGCTCCTGATTCACATACTCTGAATTTACCATTGCTCCAGTTACTGTGCTCTCTTCCAACTCAATCAGGCTTGGCTCCTGTATTCCCTTCCAATTCACTGTTTCCCTGGTTCCTATGCTCCCTTCCAGCTGATCAGAGCAATGGTCCCTGATCTATCTTTATCTTACTGGGAAATGTATTATGATTCATCTAAAAAAAGTGAATTAAAACTCTATTGGAATAAGAATAACATCCAGTAGTCGAAAATGTTTGTTACCCTGGCCCCATCAGGGCCTTGAGTGCATTGGACTTTTACTTTTTTTTTAGTTTCATTTAGAGGTACAGTGCCTTTTGGCCCACCGTGTCCACTCCGACCAGTGATTCCCGCACACTAATGTTCGATCTACACACACAAGGGACAATTAACAATTATACCAAGCCAACTAACCTACAAACCTGTACGTCTTTGGAGGGAGGAAACCGGAGATCCCAGAAAAACCCCACGCAGTCATGGAGAGAAGGTACAAACGCCATACAGACAGCACCCACAGTCAGGATAGAACCCAGGTGTTTTGTCACTGTAAGGCAGTAACTCTACTGATGCGCTACCGTGCTGCCAAATAATTTACTGCATTACTTCCAATTTGTTTTGGACGTTGAAACCAGATTTGATTGAAATCCAAAAGTTAAAGTGGTTTCCATCTGGACTTTGACGCACAAAATGATGTAATTATGTATAAATAAATCAAACAGTGTTTTGAAACACATCTAAAGTAACCCTTTATCACTCTAAAGAAGGGTCCCGACACTAAACATTGTGTGTCCGTTTTCCTCCAAAGATGCTGCCTGGCCTGGTGAATTCCTCTGGCTCCTTGTTTTTCCTCTGGCGCCTTGTTTTCTTGCTAAAGATTTCAGCATCTGCAGACTCTTACACCTAAAGTGACAGCACAATTTAAGAAGAGATGCCTAAAATCTGCAACGGCTTTTTAGTTCTTTAATACCTAAGTGAAGGCATTGACTAATTAATTTTCTTTTGTCACTGGCATGTCTTTTTGTGCCGGTTATATACACGCTTGAAAAATGCATTTTGATTATCTCATTTTTCAATTTCTTGATGTAATATTCTCCTTCATAGAGTCTTTTCAGCTATTCTCTCCATTGTTATTATCTCCTTTATTCATAAAGTCATAGTCATAAAGTCATAGAGTGATACAGTGTGGAAACAGGCCCTTCGGCCCAACTTGCCCACATCAGTTGTATCATCTGCAAACTTGCTAATCTCTTGCTATGTTCTCATCCAAATCATTGATACAGATGACAAACAGTAACGGGCCCAGCACCGAACCAACATGTCCCAGCTACACTAGCCCTACCTGCCCCTATTTGCTCCATATCCCCACAAACCTGTCCCATCCATGTACCTGTCTAACTGTTTCTTAAATGTTGGGGTAGTCCCCGCCTCAACTACCAACTCTGGCAGCTTGTTCCATACACCCACCACCCTTTGTGTAAAAAAAGTTACTCCTCAGACTCCTATTAAATCATTTCTCCTTCACCTTAAACCTATGTCCTCTGGTTCTCGATTCATCTACTATGGGCACGAGACTCTGTGCGTCTACCTGATCTATTCCTGTCATGATTCTATACACCTCAATAAGGTCCCCCTCATCCTATGCTCCAAGGAATAGATTCCCAGCCTACTCACAATCTCCCTGTAGCTCACACCCTCTAGCCCTGGCAACATCCGTGTCAACCTTCTTTGTACTGTTTCCAGCTTGACAACATCTTTCCCATAATATGGTGCCCAGAACTGAACACAACACTCTAAATGCATACTCACCAACATCTTATATAACTGCAACATGACCTCCAAACTTCAATACTCTGTCTGATGAAGGCCAATGTGCCAAACTGCTTTTTGACCACCTTATCTACCTGCGACTCCACCTTCAAGGAACCATGCTCCCCCACTCCTAGATCCCTCTGCTCTACAACACGCCCCAGAGCCCTACCATTCACTGTGTAGGTCCCGCCCATGTTAGACTTTCCAAAATTCCATCAACCATTCCTCAGCCCACCAGGCCCATCGATCAAGATCCTGCTGCAATATTTCACAACCATCACTATCTGCAAAACTACCCACTTTTGTATTATTTGCAAACTTGCTAATCTTGCCGTGTGTGTTCTCATCCAAATCAGTGATACGGATGACAAACAGGCCCAGCACCGAACCATGAGGCACACCGCTAGTCACAGGCCTCCTGTCCGAGATGCAACCTTCCACCATCACCTTCTGCTTCCTTCCATTTATCAATATCCTTTGAGAATTTGCCAATTTTCTATCCATTCAGCGATCTCTCCTTGGAAGAGGATTCCCATTATCAACATTTAAGTTGAAGAAACATGGTTCAAATGTTTCTAGCCAAAACGTCTGACGTCTTCATAATAATAGAAATTTGAGAGTAATTATTCTTGCCATTAAGATGCGGCTGGATGCACAGACATATTAAAAATAATGTTATCTGACAACATCTCATGTGTAGGATTGAAGGGCTCTGAATTCAACTGGACCTGCTCACAAAATGTAAGTTCAGGACTTCAGCCTCTCCCCACCCAAATGCCACCAACTAGTACACATTATTCCAAATCCCAATTATTTTCTTTCTTTCTCCCAATCACCATTTCTGTCCCTCCCAATTACCCCATCTGCTGATCCAATGATCTAATCGTGCACTCAAAAGACTTCATTGTTCATGGTGCTTACTATTATTAAATCTTAAATAACAGTACTTTCAGCTAAGATAAAGATGCAAGGTTATGGATATTGCTTTCTGAAAAATGTTGCTCAGAGTTAGCTTTCCAAAAACGGTATATTGGCCTTGGTTGTACATGGCTATGTGTTGCCTTGTTTAAGAATTTAACTGCTGCCAATTGAACGTTCTGACATGGAAAATTAATAAATGTGAGTGTGGTCTCTAATTTCTTGAGGCACCTGCTACTAACTTGTAGGGGAATTAGGAGTGGGTTGACTGATGGGGAAAATATTGAAATAAGATCTGAGCAAATATCTGTGTCATTTTAATTGAATTAATTCATTACTTTTAGTTTGGCATTGACCATGGCACGGCATGCATGGCCGAGTCTAAACTTTGTTATTAAAAGAGCCAAGCAAAAGATGGAAATTGGCTAATTGGAAGGAGGTTATCTCAGGAGAAATTTAGAATGCTAAAAGACTATGGAGGTGGCCTGAATCATTACATTCTTGCCAACAACTCCAGGAACTCCTCAGGGAATTGTTCTTGACCCAATGATATTTCATCCTTTATCGTCCATTTGCCACAAGAAAAGTGAATATCCATCCATCACATGAAAAGGAGTAGTTTATTTCTGGTTATTTAAGGTGCATTCATAGCTCCTCCAAAAGCAAAGCAGTTTTTCTGCAGCATCCAGCAGCAGGGCCTGGATACCAAACAGGCTTTAACTGTTTAATGGCAGAATTCCTTTACTTCTTGTCGGGCGGCACAGTGGTAGAGTTGCAGCCTTAAAGCACCAGAAACCCGAGTTCCATCCTGACTAAGGGTGTTGCCTGTACGGAGTTTGTACGTTCTCCATGTCACCATGTGGGTGTTCCCCGGATGTTCCAGTTTCCTCCCACACTCCAAAGATCTGCAGGTTTGTAGGTTAATTGGCTTTTGGATAATTTGTAAATTGTCCCTTGTGTGTAGGATAGTGCTGGTGTATGGGAATTTACTGGTCAGCGTGTATCTCTAAACTAAACTTGTAAGTAGCAGGATATGCCCCCATTCAACAAGTGAAACCCCAGCCACCTTTTCTTGTTCATTACTACACTGTGTCCCACATCAAAATCTTGTGGGTCAACATGGGAAAGAAGTAGAACAGCCATATTATCAATGTCCTTTGATAATTAGCACAGAGGCCGAGTATGCCATATCACTTCCTGACCTTTAAAAACCTCCTCCGATTACATAGTTATACAGAATTACATAAGATATACATTACAGACACAAGCTATTCAGCCTAACTCATCAATGTTGGTGTTTGCACTCGGGCAAGTCTCATCCTAATTCCGTATACTTTATTTAACCTTTTTATTCCTCTTGGCATCACTACATTTAAGTTCATTTTAATTGCAGACCTCTGATGCTGATTTTAATACTTTGCACAATTATATTTTGTTATTTTCCAGTCAGTTTTTATTTTTGAAGGTGAATATTTCAGTCTAGCCATCATTCAGCTAACTCTGCCCAAGACTAATGCATTACAGATCTAAGGACCCAGGTTTGACCCTGACCTTGGGTGCCATCTCTGCAGAGCTTGCACATTTTCACCATGACAGAATAAGCTTCTTCTAGATGTTCTAGTTTCTTCCCTTATTCAATTGACAGAATGGCAAGATAAATCACAACTATAAATTACCTGTTAGTGTGATTCAATAATCAGATAACCCAAAGAGGAAATGATGAGTAGGAGTGAGAGAGGATACGTTGCAGGTGTGCAGGGAGATGTGAATGGAGTTAAAAGGATTTCTCTATTGAGGACCGAAATTGATGCATTTGGCCTCATTTTTTAATTTTTTTTAAAGAAAAATTAGATAAGACAACATGTCATCTGCCACTTAACTGCTTGGTCTGCTTGTTTCTAATGCAAAGCTTTTTCTCAACAGTCAGGTTGGAATAAACACTGCAAAGTTGATATCATCTATAAATGTTGGTATTGAATTACTTGCTCCCTTCTGAATTATGACTGCAATTTTTAAGTAGAAGGCTCTCATTTCTACAGCTTTGTTTCCTCCAAACTGAAATTTAAATCATAAAACCACTTTCCCTGTAGTTTCCTTTTCAATTAAGATTGGCGATCCCAATAAAATTGCTTGACTGAGAGGCGTGAATGCTATCAACTGACGTAAAGCAGGCATGCTGAAGAATTGGCTCAATTTTTTTGTGTCTCAGTCAATATACTGGGTTTGTTTTCAAGATGGGAAGGGATAGCTTGTTCTTTATTATTAGATAGTTCTCAACCTTATCAAAACTATGTAAGCTTGGATTTGAATTTCTGGGAAGATTTGATTAAGAATAAGCAATTGGTAGTTCTGAGTATCAGTCATTTTTTCGTGCTCAAATAGTAAAATAAACCAAATAAAAATAGAGCACAATTATAATTGCAAACTGAGCTCAGACATTAGATGAGGAGGAATATGGTTTGCCGCATTATCTTTCTACATTTATATCAGACATATGTTATCTAGAAACTATTGCATTCTGCAGCAGTTGCTGGATCATCAGCCAAACTCTTATTACATTTCTTAGTTATGAATGCCAATGCTATTGTTTCACAGTTCAATATTTAAGCATCAAAGTAAATACAATCATACCGCAGCTTTTTGGGGATTTGGGTCTCAATTAAAGCCAAAATTAGATTTTATAAAGTTACTAGACTAAGTGGGATCCGTTGGGTCCCATGTTCACAAGGGAGGGCTGGCCCCCGACGCAATATTCCACCTCTCCACCAATTCCAATATTGGTGGCCAGTGGGGGCTTTCTGGAGTGCTGGTATGGGTTCTTGGGGTGGCAGCTCAGTCCCTCAAGCCTGATGTGCTGGCAGCTCACTCACGGCTGGTGGGCTGGCAGTTGACTCATGGCTATTCCTTGAAATTCCATTTTAATCTGGATCCAAGGCCACCTAATTTAAGTGCAGTTTCATACCACTTTCAGCAGGGTGCAAGGCCACCAAATTCAAATCCATTTCCCTACCATTTCAAGCAGGGTGCAAGGCCACCAAATTCAAGTGCAGTTTCATTCCACTTCATGCAGGGTGCAAAGCCACCAAATTAAAGTGCAGTTTCCTACCACTTCAAGCAGGGTGCAAGGCCACCGAATTCAAGTGCAGTTTCCTACCACTTCAAGCAGGGTGCAAGGCCACCGAATTCAAGTGCAGTTTCATACCACTTCAAGCTGGATCCAAGGCCACCAAATTCAAGTGCAGTTTCATACCACTTTCAGCAGGGTGCAAGGCCACCAAATTCAGTGCAGTTTCATACTACATGCAGGGTGCTAGGCCACCAAATTCAAGTGCAGTTTAATTCCACTTCAAGCAGGGTGCAAGGCAACCAAATTCAAGTGCAGTTTCATACCATTTCACGCAGGGTGCAAGGCCACCAAATTCAAATGCAGCTTTATACCATTTCATGCATGGTGCAAGGCCACCACATTCAAATGCAGTTTCATAACATTTCAAGCAGGGTGAAACCACCATAAAACCACACAAAACACCAAACTCACAGTTCAGTAGACATTCAGTGTGTTCAGTTGATTCATAGGTCAGTCAGAGTCATGACCTCTCCCTCCCCCATCATGCAGAGACTGAGCCACACCCACACTGCCGGGTTTTTATAACCCCTCCTCCTCACACCGGAAAAGGTGTGGCCTTCATGGTGTGATTGACAGGAGAGAGATTCTCAACAATTTTTAAACTCTAATAACACTTTTATTTTTCATTGCTGAGCGGAGGGGGACTGAGTAAGATGGCCAAAAATCACAGCCATAAGTGGTAACGTTTTATCTAAAATCATTATACAGTGCAAACAGGAAGTTACCCAAAGCAGCCACCCCACGATTTGCAGTAAGTAGTGCCTTTTAACTTCAACCTAAGCAGCCATGCCACCATTTGGAGTAAGCTGTGCCTTTTAACTTCAACCCAAAGCAGTCAAGCCACCATTTGCAGTAAGTAGTGCATTTTAACTTCAACCCAAAGCAGCCAAGCCACCATTTGCAGTAAGTAGTGCATTTTAACTTCAACCCAACCCCCAAAACAACCATTTGAGGCAGTGCCTTTTTACTTCAAACCAACCATATTTTCATTTTCAAACTACGTTAAGGGCACTCACAGTTGAGTGGACATGTATTCAGAGCTCAGAGAGACGTGAACCTCTGGCTTTCTCCATCTTGCAGATACTGAATTAGGCACACCACTTCCTGGTTTTATAGTCCCTCCCCCTCCCTCCAGCAGGGGCAGCAGAGATAATGGTGATTTTTTAAAAAACATTAATATCTCTCTGATTTTCCATCGATGGGAAACATCATCTGGTCCAGGAAGGCAGAGGGGGGTCTGAGCGAGCTGGCCAAAAATGATGGCCGTAGGTGGCGGCTTTTTTTCAGAAATCACAGCACAGCGAGCCAAAAGCAGTCAAGATCAGACTTTTAGTAATATAGATTTCCAAAGGTATTTCCAACAATAGAAAACTTGCATATCCAAGCCACTAATTTATACCTGAATCTCTTTAATACACATTAAGACACAAAACCCTCCACCTCTGATTTAACCTTTATATTTTCTATGCGTTCTCCATATCTGGAGAAAATTATGCCAGAGGTGTCAGAGGTTATGGGGAGAAGACAGGAAAATGGGGTTAGGAGGTTAGAGAATGGGGTTAGAGATGGATCAGCCACAATTGAATGGCGGAGTAGACAAATGGGCCAAATGGCCTAATTCTACTCCTATCTATATTATTATAATCAGAATCAGATTTTATTCGCCAAGTATGCTCTGCAACATATGGGGAATGGCAGCCCTTGCTGCAGTCTGTTTGTTTTTTCATCTTTTTGTTATTTTTAGCGTTTGTTAAAAGTTTGTTTGAAAGAACTTCAGTTTTTTTATGTGGGGGGGAGGGGGAGGATGTCGGGGGAAACTTTCTTTCAAGTTCCTATCTTCCCGGAGATGTGATCAATTTTTGGATCACATTCTCCGGGCTCTGCGGCCTACCATCGCTGGAGCTGGAGGCCTCCTCGGACTGTCGTGATCCCCACCGCGGGGCGCGAACTTAACATTGGAGCGGATCCCTTGCCTCGGATCGCTCCCACCGTGGCCTGCGGACTTACCATTGAGGGCTCACAGTCTCGGGAGAGGCAAGTCGGGAGCGCCAACGCCGCAGAAGGCTCGACCAGCCCTGACACGAGATTTGATTGCCCGGCGTGGGGGAACTGACAACCCCCCGATGTAGGAGCTAAACGCCTCAACGCGGAGGGCCCGAACGCCGCCGGCTAAGGGAGTCAAGACCGTCCCGTCAACGGAGGGCTTAAGGCCCCCGACCGAGGAAGAACAAGAGGAAGGGACTTGAACTTTATTTCGCCTTCCATCATAGTGAGGAATGTGTAGGAGTCACTGGTGGATGTTCATGCTAAAATGTGTTTTTGAGTCTGTTGCTTTTAATTGTATGACTGACCTAGCCAGTGAATTCCTCGTAATGTTCCAAAACATACTTGGCGATTTAAAATCTGATTCTCTTTATTATAAAACTCTGATCTTGGATTTTTACGTGTGTTTCCGTGCTTGAACTCTTCCTTTGATTCACATCTCCTCGAAAACCCAATGCCGTAACGGTGAGATTTTTACATATTCACGTAGAGAATTATCTCATGATTTCAAAAATCCCCCCTCATCTGAAAATTTGATTCATTATTTCCTGAGTTTATAACTAAAATTGTTCTCCAATCTGACATATTTTTTAAATCTAACGTGCTGAAGTGAGCTGGATTACGTCACAATGCCTCTGCTCCTCGCGGCAAGCTGCGCAGAATTTTCAACGTGCAGCCCCATTGTTTTCTACGAGCTTCACCCCCCCCCCCTTCCCCTCCCCCCCCCCCCCCCCCACCCCGGGCTCCGGATTAAAGCCGTTGAACACGCGGTTCCTTGTTTCCCTTGCTGTTAGTTCCAATTACTTGAATGTGCTGGGAATCTGATATGGATGAGCCATATCATCCTGTGGATGAGGATATGTATCAAGTACTGGGTGGAGTATATAAATAAGGTGATGAAATTACTGGTATTCTGGCAACACATCTGAACAAGACTCTGAGTCATTTAGGAATAGGAATAGGAAAGCTTTTATTGTCTGAAATTTGGCAGAAGACCTCACCATTAAATCTTTCAAACCAGCACCAAGACCTGGCCTGTTGAAAAATACCTCCCTGTCAGATCTTTCATGTATGATCAGCGTTTTGGCAAAACAGTACAATGGTCTTGTAATTGGAAATAAGATGCTTACCCTTCTCTTTCTAGAAGAGTATTTTCGCAGAAGGACTGGGAATTCACCCCTAACAGCATAATGAAGGACTGTGTTCACAGCTTCAGAACTGTATGTTGAGTCAATATCAATTGAGACAATATCAGTTGTCTCAAGGAAACCATCAGCATGGTTAAAGTCACTCTCTAGTGTGCCTGAAACTCACTGGTATTGCAATGTATTGTCTGTGAGCTAATGCTGCAAATTGGCATGATTGAAGGTCCAGAATTGTGCACTGACAAACGTGCCGAAGCTGTGTGCAGCCACTGCAAGAGCTCTGTGGGGAGAGTTTAAGATCCAATTGATGGTATAAACATTAACTTAAATCTGGGTTGGAGCCCCATGAATTCCCGAACTAGACACCAGTTTTTCTCTGTTTTGTGCATTTCCTTATGATCCATTAAACATCATTCGCCCCAAAGAACATTCCCACTCGTTACATCTACAAGGCAAATAGCTGAGAGCACTCATCAACATATTTGTCACATCAAGAGCACTGGCCCGTCAAACCCCATGTCTATTCAGTGATCTCAGAAGTGAACTGTGACTCCTATGTGTTTCTGAGAACTGGGCTCTTACTCTGGCTGCTCAAGGTGCTGGAAAAATACCACCTAATGCGGTTTCTGCAAAATCAAATGCAAAAGATAAACAAACCAATGTCAGTGTCCTGACTGGCACCCCCAACATTGTTGGCCTTGTTAGTCGCAGCATATTCAACAGCAGACTCCCAAAACAGACACTCTATTCTGAGCTCTGTGATGAAAAGAGATTACTAGGTGGATGGAAAACAGGTTCAGGGATGTGCTTAATGCTTCCTTATAGAAATGTAGTATCTATCACCAGTGACTCCTGAGAAGTTCAGACCTCTGATACCTCAGAGTGGAGAAGGATTATTGAGATGCTTAAGGCCAAGCAGCAGTACACAGAATGTCTGCGTAAGTGATGGAAGAAGCAAAACACACTCATCTGTCCAATTATCCTCATTCTGCCTCAACTGTGGAAAATCTGTGATTCTCACATTTGCCTCATTAGCTATCTGAACCTACAAATCCAAAGTGGAAGCAAGTCACCTTTGAACTGTGGGATTGCCTAAGAAGAGCAGAATTGTCAAAGAGGTTTTTTTTTTCAGAATCCAGCATTTACTTAGATTTAATTTTATCAACAGTAAGGGGAACAAGTGATCGCTTGAATCACAAAAAGTATTTTTATTAAATGAAAATGTATTCATATTGATGCACTAATCTTCAATTTTACTTCGGAGTCATGTGAGTGATTTCGTGAGGAAGCCCCGCCAGTGCGCATGCGCGTCATTACGTCAGACGCATTGGTGCACCGACAGGCTGGAGAGCGCAGCTCCACCAGCGGTAAGTAAAACACCCGCAGGTAAGTGTTTTAAGCTTACTGCAGTTTGCTTAGGTCCCGTAAGGCTGGTTGCAGGAACCAGCAGGGACACTTCCAAAATTGGAAAATTAACAGAAAAGTAAGGCGAGGTGTGCCGCCTGTAAAAGTAAAAGCCTGCCCGCTGGACCACGGTTAGCGGGCGTATGCCGGCTCCGGAGACGCCGGCTCCAGAGCCGCCGGCAGTACAGCCAGCGGCAGCAGCTCCGGTGCCTCAGAAGCACTGTGGCCACTCCTGTCGGGAGGAAAGGCCAAGAGGAAATTATCCAGGCCTGTCGACTCTGATGAGTCACGCCAGAAAGACTCCCCTCCTACCAACAATAAGGTTAGGGGACGTCTGGATGAGATGGAACACCTCCTAAAGGAAAAGCTAAAACCGTGAGGTGTTCCAGCCAGGGGTATACCCCAGGGTTCCCCAGCAGCACTCAGCAGCAACCTCTACCAGAGGTCCGTATAGTGCAAGAACCAGATGCCTACGAGCCTGTATGGTGACCCATACCAGCAGCATCATGTCATGGGCTGCATAATACCTCCCTTGGGCATGAGCCGGAAGAGCCAGGAGAGCCAGGGCAGCAAGAGTTTGACCCTGAAGTTGGTGATACTGCAGAAGAGCACACACCAAAGCACACGAGCTTCGCTCCAGGTGTGCCGGATGTGGCAGGTAAATTCGCTATCACCCGTGTGAAGTGTGCATCACCCAGAGAGCCCACTGTAAACCAGTGCATCTGGGAGCAAATGGGTGCAACCATGCGATTGCATAAACCAGGAAGCCTTAAAACTAATCGGATCAGGTATAGCGACTTTGGGTGGTCAGTCGAAGGGGCACCGCTATCAAACTCACAGCGGACATGTTAGCCTGCTGTGTAACGCCCACTTTGAGATCAAACTGTCTGACGGAAAACGCCATCAAGCCAACTTCAATCAACTTCAACTGTGCAGATCATCCAACATAGCCACCAAACTTGTTGTTTGGTGAGGTTCTGGCAAAGTAAGACGAAGACTGTGCATGATGTCGCCTCATCAACCATACCCATTCAGATGGGTCACAAACGCTGGGGCAGGGCGATCTCATTACTACACCATTGGAATGGACCAGTGCACAACTCCAGCAAAATTAGGAGGCAAAAGAATCCAACAACCATGGTGGTACAAGCAGCTGGACTTGTCCAGGACATATCCTCTAGAGACCAGTCACCAGTAGGGGGTAGTTTGCAATTGTTCTACAATGAAGGGTACTGTATAACATCAGAGGCATTTATAATGGACAGTTTTAAGGGTTTTGAATTCAATTAATTTTGAATTACCCAAGCAAAAGAAGGATGTTGGATGTCGAGCCACTCTAAGACCTAGTCCGACTAAAACTCCTATGTCCAGTATAAATACTTTCAAATGGAAACGTTCAGTACTGCTAAGCAACTGCTTTCCAAAGGATGTTATATGGCAAGTATAGATCTGAAAGAAGCATATTATTCAGCACCAATTCATTACAATACCGCAGATATTGGAAGTTAGTTGGATGCGACAACGGTGGCAGTTGAAACAAAAACATGCAGTTGGCAGCCCAAGCTATCACCGAGTTGCAAAGATGGATAACAAATGTCTCACGTTGCTCTGGTAACATTCTGAGCAAACAACCTGCAGCTGCTTTACAAGCTGAGGTGAGTGTTTCAGGACGGGGAGCCACTGATAACACATTTCCAGCCGCAACAGCAAATGGAGTATGCAAGAGGCATTAATCCTACAGATGCAGGGGATAAAATATTTGGAATCGTTGGGGGCATTCTATGCCCCAGAAAAGCGTACTATTCAACAAATGCATGACTTACATGTTCAGCGCCAGATAGACAATACCACAGCAATTGTATATATTAATTACTTGGGCAGAATTAAGTCATTATCATGTGATAATCTGGCTAAACCCCATCTGGCACTGCTGTATTACTAGGGACATCTGGGTCTTAGCAATCTACCTACTAGGTAGAGATAACGTGGTGGCAGACACCAGACCAGGTAAATTTAAAGACAACATAGAATGGATGTTGAATCCAAATTTTTTTTTTAAATGGTCACCCAGTGTGGATTGCCAGACATAGATCTGTTGCATCCAGATTAAATCACCAGTTGCCTAAATATGTCTCATAAAAACCGGATCCAGGGGCAGTGGCGATGGATGTATTCCCGCTACATTGGGGAGGTATGCTCTTCTACGCTTCCCCATTCTGCCTTGTCAACGTCTCACCAAAATTGAGCAGGGCCCTCTCATCCTTCTAAATTCCCTTGAGTACAGGCCCAGTGCCTTCAAATGCTCATCATGTGAGAGGTTGGGCAGGCTTGGACTTTATTCCATGGAGCGCAGGAGGATGAGGTGTGATCTTATAGAAGTTTACAAAATTATGATGGGAATAGATAGAGCAATGGGAATAGGTGGGGTCTTTGATGGGAATAGGTAGAGTCTTTTACCCAGAGTAGGGGAATCGAGAACCAGAGGACATAGGTTTAAGGTGACAGGGAAAGACTTAATAGGAACCTGAGGAGTAACTTTTTTACTTTTTTGGAAAGGGCGGTGGGTGAGCTGCCAGAGGAGGTAGACTGCTACATGGATAGGATAGGTTTCGAGGGATATGGGCCAAACTCAGGCAGGTGGAACTAGTGTTGATGGGACATGTTGGTCGGTGTTAGAAGTTGGGCTGAAGGATCTGTTTCCATGCTGTATGACTCTATGACACTAACAATATTTAAAAGATATTTGGACAGGTACGTGGATAGGAAATGTTTAGAAAGATTTTGGCCAAGTGCAGGGGGGTGGGACCAGCATAAACGGAACACCTTGGTCGGCATGGACAAGTTGAGCAGAACTGCAGAAGGGCCAGTTTCCATTCTGTTTGACGTTATGACTGTGAGTTCCCTCAAAGGTCACATCGTCAGCATCTTATTACAATGACACCAGACATTGTGTTCAGCAAGCACCCGAGCCACTTCCTCAGCTTTCTGTAACTTCCCCATTCCAGCCATTGCTGCTCTCTGGTTGCCACCTATCATAACCTGACTGGGTGGACATTGTGTTTCTCTTGTTCACTGTTTATTGTTAACTGCACCTATATTCTGGGTAGAACATTAAAGTCAGCATGGATCAGAAGACATTTCTTCCCCATAAAGCTCAGGACCACATCATGTGCCGTCTTAGTTGCTGAAATGGTAGGAACATCAGCAGAAACCACTTTTTAAAAATACTTAAGCCCTTGTCCCATGATGCGAGTTTACCCTCCGCTCTCCCGAGTTAAAAAAAAAAATCAAACTCGTGGTACTTCATCACGAGTATTTTATTACTCTTGGCGATTTTTCACACTGTTGAAAAAAACTTCACGGGTTTCCGCGTTTTCCGAGTACCTGCCGTTAGCGTTACGAGCTGCTACGAGATATCCACGAGCTCCGACGTACCCGCTACAAACATTCTACGTACTTACCACGAGTTTGATTTTTTTTTAACTTGGGAGAGCTCTTGGGTGAACTCGCATCGTGGGACAGGAGCTTTAGCTGGGAGAAATGCGAAGCTGCCTTGCACATTCTAGTAATTTATTTAATTTTGAACAGCAGTCTGTATTCATTGTTTGGCAACATAGATCATGTTGTGATAGAAACAAAAAATTCATTCAAACATATTTTTATGATCACACCAATGTGCTACCCCATGGGACTGTGTAACCTTTTAAATAAATTCTGTCAAAATATGAACTGGGATTAATTATTATACCTTAACAGATAACAATATGTGATGTACTATGAACTAGAGATTATAACATAAAGTATACCTGGGCTACATAGATTCTGGCTGTGAATCAAGAAGATGTTATATAAACTACCGGTGCCAAGTTCCTGCAGTTTGTTCAGATCTTGAATGCATACTGGTCAAACCCAATCTTTTTTACCAGATTTATCAGCACAGAATGACCAATAAACACTTTCTTGCTGCATCAGCTGCCTCAAGTCTCGTGCAAACTGTTCATGTAAGACTTATTACATACATCTGAGTAATATAGCACTTGGAAAGTACAATGTTTTGTTTTGGGATAAAATATTTCACTGAGGCTCTCAACTCTCTCTGACGAATGTAAACAATCTTATTGCAATATTTTGAAGAAGAGCAAGAAAATTTAGGTTCAGGTTTATTATTGTCACGCGCCGTCCTGTACGGGTGTGGCTGCCCAGCCTGCAGCTGTCCATTTTTTATCTCTTTTTTTATTTTTAGTTAGTTGAGTTTTTCTGTTTTTCAGAATCCTAGCCTTTTTTATTTGGGAGTTGCGTGGGGGGGGGGGGGGGGGGGGGAGGGGGAAACTGCTTTCTAGGGTCCCTACCTGGTAGGAGAGGCAGCTTTCTCCGGGCTGCACCTGCGACCCGTCCTCGCGGCCTACCAGCGGGCCTGGAGCGGCGTTTCCTGGGGGGAACCACAGCTTCGGCAGAGGCGCAGCGCTGGAGTGCTATCGCGGAGCGGAGCGGGCAATGCCTTGCCTGGGTCGCCGCTCTGGAGCTCCGGTGAGCTAAAGACCGCAGGAGAACAACGCGGAGCCGCGGGACTGTGGGGCGGCCAGGCATGGGCGGCGGCGCTGAACTTTAACATCGCGGAGCCTGGGATCTCTCGGCGAGATCGCCAGTTGTGGAACTCCAACCAGCGCGGCCTGTTGGCGTCGGAAGCGGTGGTCTCCAGCAAGGAGGCGGCCGTTACAAGGTACCCCCCGAGCCACTGAGAGGGTTCTCCCGTCGCCGGAGCACCATCACCCGGCGAAGAAGGGCCTGGAACATCGGCCCCCATAGCCGTGACTGTGGAGGCCTCAATATACCCGACTATGGGTGAACTGGGGATGGAGTCTGGACTTTGTGCCTTCCCTCATAATGGCAACCATTGTGGGGGGATGTTTTTTATGTTTTATGTTAAATTCTTTAATGTTGTGTCTTGTCTTTGTCTGTGTGCTGCATGGCAAGACAAATTTCACTACACCAATTGGTGTATGTGACAATAAATGTCCTTTGTCCTTTGCCGTAAGGTACAGTGAAAAGCATTGTTGTGCACGCTATCCAATTAAATTGGATAATATTATACATTGATACAATACATCCCTATTCCAGTGCAATAGGTTGAGCAAAGGGGAAGGTACAGAGTGCAGAATAGAGATCTCAGCATTGTAGCCCAACAGTTTCATAGATAAAGTGCAAAGTCCACAATGGGGTAGAGATGAATTGGACGGTAACCGAGCTCATGGAAGAACCATTCAGTAGCCTGGTGACAGAAGGGAAGAAGCTATTCCTGAGTCTGGAATACCTGCTTTCACACTCCTGTACATTCTGCCCTACAGGCACAGGAAAAGAAGGATTGATCATGGTGGAAATCTTTGGTTATTTTGGCTCTTTTTCTGAGATAGTGTTAAGTCAAGAGTCAAGAGACTTTATTGTCTACTGTAGATGGAATCAACGGTAGGGAGTCTGGTTTGTGTGATGGGCTGGGCTACATTCACAACTCTATGCAATTCCTCGCAGTCTTGAACAGAGCTGTTCCCAAACCAAGCTGTGATGCAACCTGACATTGTGCTTTCAATGGCACATCTGTAGAAGTTAGTAAAAGTAATTTTAGACATGCCAAATTTCCTCAGTCTCCTGAGTCAGAAGAGGTGTTTGTGTGCCCACATAGTTGTCACTTCATTGTGGCTGGGCCACGACAAATGTTTGGCAAAATTAACACCAAGGAACATAAAGCTCACAATCATTTCCACTTTGGCACCGTTGAAGCTGATTGGGGCATGTGCTCCATGACAATTCCTGGTCAGTAACTAGTTTCTTCATCATGCTGACATTGAGGGAGAGGTTGTTGCTTGAGTTTAGTTTAGAGATACAGTGCGGAAACAGGCCCTTCAGCCCACCAAGTCCACACCGACCAGCGGTCTGAGCACATTAATACTATCCAACCCAAGGGACATTTTTTACATTTATACCAAGCCAAATAACCTACAAACATGTTCATCTTTGGAGGTAGGAGGAAACCGAAGATCTCAGAGGAAAGCCACGTAGGTCATGGGGAGAACGTACAAACTCCACACAGACGAGCATGCGCAGCCAGAGTCAAACCCGGGTCTCATAAGGTCATAAGGAATAAGAGTAGAATTAGGCCATTCGGCCTTTCAAGTCTACTCCGCCATTCAATCATGGCTGATCTATATCTCCCTCCTAACCATATAACCATATAACAATTACAGCACGGAAACAGGCCTTCTCGGCCCTTCCAGTCCGTGCCGACCATTTATTTTCCCCTAGTCCCATCTACCTGCACTCAGACCATACCCCTCCATTCCCTTCCTGTCCATATACCTATCCACTTTACTTTTAAATGTTACAATCGATCCTGCCTCCACCACTTCTGCTGGAAGATCATTTCACACATCCACCACTCTCTGAGTAAAGAAGTTCCCCCTCATGTTACCCCTAAACTTCTGTCCCTTAATTCTCATGTCATGCCCTCTTGTTTGAATCTTCCCTACCCTCAATGGGAAAAGCTTATCCACGTCAACTCTGTCTATCCCTTTAATCATTTAAAACACGTCAATCAAGTCCCTCCTTAACCTTCTGCGCTCCAAAGAATAAAGACCCAACTTGTTCAACCTTTCTCTGTAACTTAGTTGCTGGAACCCAGGCAACATTCTAGTAAACCTCCTCTGTACTCTCTCTATTTTGTTGACATCCTTCCTATAATTAGGCGACCAAAATTGTACACCATACTCCAAAATTGGTTTCACCAATGCCTTGTACAATTTTAACATTACTTCCCTACTCCTATATTCAATGCTCTGATTTGTAAAGGCCAGCACACCAAAAGCTTTCTTTACCACCCTATCTACATGCGATTCCACCTTCAGGGAACTATGCACAGTTATTCCTAGATCCCTCTGTTCCACAATTCCTCAATTCCCTACCATTTACCATGTACGTCCTATTTTGATTTGTCCTGCCAAGATGTAGCACCTCACACTTATCAGCATTAAACTCCATCTGCCATCTTTCAGCCCACTCTTCCAAATGGCCCAAATCTCTCTGTAGACTTTGAAAATCTACCTCATTATCCACAGCACCACCTATCTTAGTATCATCTGCATACTTACTTATCCAATTTTCCACCCCATCATCTAGATCATTGATGTACATGACAAACAACAGTGGACCCAACACAGATCCCTGAGGCACCCCATTGGTCACCGGCTTCCAACCTGACAAACAGCCATCCACCATTACTCTCTGGCATCTCCCATTCAGCCACTGTTGAATCCATCTTGCTACTCCGCCATTAAAAATCTCTTCAAAAAATTCAAGAAGGTTTGTCAAACATGACCTTCCAGGCACAAATCCATGTTGACTGTTCTTGATCAGACCCTGTTTATCCAGATGCTTATATATATTATCTCTAAGTATCCTTTCCATTAATTTGCCCACCACTGACGTCAAACTAACAGGTCTATAATTGCTAGGTTTATTCTTTGAACCCTTTTTAAACAATGGAACAACATGCGCAGTACGCCAATCCTCCGGCACTATTCCCGTTTCTAATGACATTTGAAATATTTCTGTCATAGCCCCTGCTATTTCTACACTAACTTTCCTCAATGTCCTAGGGAATATCCTGTCAGGACCTGGAGACTTATCCACTTTTATATTTTTCAAAAGTGTCAGTACTTCCTCCTCTTTGAATCTCATAGTTTCCATAGCTACTCTACTTTTTTCCCTTACCTCACAGAGTTCAATATCCTTCTCCTTGGTGAATACCGAAGAAAATAAATTGTTTTGTTTTCCTAACCCCATTCACCTGCCTTCCCCCCCATAACCTCTGACACCTGTACTAATCTAGAATCTCTGCCTTCAAAATATCCACTGACTTGACCTCTACAGCCTTCTGTGGCAAAGAATTCCACAGATTCACCACCCTCCAACTAACTAAAATTTTCCTCATCTCCTTTCTAAAAGAATGTCCTTTAAATCTGAGGCTATGACCTCTATTCCTAGTGGAAACTTCAGTGGGTTTCCCTGTCACAGAGTGAAGGAAACGCCAGTGGGAATTCCCTGCCACAGAGGGCAGTGGAGGCCAAATCACTGGATGGATTTAAGAGATAGTTAGATAGAGCTCTAGGGGCTACTGGAATCAAGGGAGATGGGGAGAAGGAAGGCACGGAATATTGATTGGGCACGATCAGCCTTGATCACAATGAATGGTAGTGCTGGCTCAAAAGGCCGAATGGTCTCCTCCTGCACCTGTTTTTCTATGGGTCTCTGGTGCTGTAGGCACTGAAAAGCAGCAACTCTACCACTGCGCCACCATGCTGCCACTGACACCATGTTACTCATTTCTCTACCTCGTTCTTGTACTCTGTCTTGTCATTGTTCATGATCCAGGCCACCACAGGGGTGTCATCTGCAAACTTGTAGATGGAGTTAGAGCTGTATTTGGTTGCAGTCATGAGTTTACATGGAGTATAGTAGAGGACTGAGAATGGTGGGGATTATTGGGGAGAGGGTGTTGTCACTTCTCCTCACTGATTGGGGTCTGTTGGTCAGAAAGTCAACGATCCAGTGACAGACAAGGGGGGCGGGGGTGGTTACTGTTTCCTAGGTCCAAGAATTTGGAGATGGGTTTGGATGGATTATGATGTTGAAGGCGGAACCAAAACTAAAGAAAAACCCGTGTGACAGAGTAAATTTCACACATATTCAATAATTAATTTTGAAAATATCAGATCCAAATATTAGGATTCTTTTGCAGGAAGTGATGGTTGCTAAGTATTTGCTGTTGGTTTGATTTTGAATCGCAGAATTTTTATAAATGGGTTCACAGATTGCAGATGACACCATTGATGGAGTTGCGGCAAGTGAGGAAGACTCTCACCCGATACTGTGCGATATAGATCAGCTGTAGAAATGTGTGAAGAAATGGCAGATGGCAGATCCGAGAAAGTGTGAGGTATTGCACTATGGACAAGTTAATGCAAGGATAATGTACACAGTTAATGGCAAGACTATTAACGGCATTAATGTAGAGTGATATCAGAGTCCAAGTCTATTGCTCCCTGAAAGTGACAACACAAATAGGTAGAGTGGTAATGAAGGGAAATTGGGCAGGGCATTGTGTCATGTTGCAGTGTACCATAATTATCATGGGATGAGGGATATTGCAAGAGTCTATGAAGAACATAATTTCCAGTAAAGACTGTAGGCCTAGGATGCCTCAGATACAGATCATCCTGTCATGTTGGGGTTTCAAATATAGCATGCAATCGAACTGGATGATGATAAGCAGGATACAGGTGCCTTTGAGCATACCTGTACATCAAGAAGAGGTTATATAAACTACCGGTGCCAAGTTCCTGCAGTTTGTTCAGATCCTGAATGCATACTGGTGCAACCCAATCTTTTTTCCAGATTTATCTGCACAGAATGACCAATAAACACTTTCTTGCAGAAGAATAGGATAAAGAATAGGATATGCTCAACACCCAGCTTGAGATTTAACTATTCCTTTGGTTTATGTTTCATTCATGAGGAGAAGAAGAAGAAGAAGGATAAGGATCTTCTTGTTCTTTTTAATCACTACCTAGGGATTGAGGATGGCGCCTTCCACTCTGGTTTAGTGGGATCTGCGATGGTTAATGAGGCTGATGTGTGAACAACAAGGAATGGGGGTTGGCTGATGGACTGGGCAGGTGTGTAATTTGTGAGGTGGCGAACTCCTCCCATTACCTATGCAAGGCTTCTGTGTGTGTGTGATGCATGAGGCTCTCAACACCACCCCAAATGTTCCTTTCCCACATGATCAGTGATACTCTAGAATCAGTGGAATCGGGAGCACATCATGGCATAATTTCTTTGTTTTCCTAGAACAGCGTGTCTTTTCTGGGAGAAAAAGACACGGTGCTGGAATAACTCTGCAGGTCAGGCAACATCTCTGGAGAACTTGGATGGGTGAGGTTTTGGGCCGAGACCCTTCTTCAGATACACCAGCCTCATTAAGCTTGTTCTGGGAGTCTGGTGTTGGGCATGAGAACAATCTCGCCTGACCTGTATCCAAATGTGTGTCACTAGAGCCTTAATGCTTGTGATGCTGGCTTGGGAGAGTGAATTTGTTTTATTCATCTTTCCAGTGAATTTGGAAGATTATGCTGAGCGTGCATTGGTAGTATTTTTCCAGTGCCTTAAGATGCCTGCTGTAGTCAGTCTGGGTTTCCAAAACAGACAGGAAGGCAGGGACTTCTGACTTTCAGTAGTTTCTGTAATTGCTAAATGAAACGTAGGTTGAACATAATGCTTTAAGGGAGATATATATTGCAATGCGGAGGCAGTTCAAAAGGTCCAAAGATCTTATGAAGTCAAGAGTGTTTAATTGTCAGATGTACCAGCAACGGAACAATGAAACACATACTTGCTGCAGTTTCTACAGGCCTTTTAATACAATAACATACAAATAAATATACAATAATCAATCATTTAAAATAAATAAATAATCATAAATACTTGATAATAACAGTGCAAAATTAAAACACGTAGTACAACCAAGTTCAGGGTAGGTTATCCACTTTGGCGGCAAAAACAAAGGGGCAGATTATTATCTCAATGGGGTTAGGTTAGGTAAGGGGGAGGTGCAGCGAGACTTGGGTGTCCTTGTACACCAGTCACTGAAAGTTGGCTTACAGGTACAGCAGGCAGTGAAAAAAACTAATGGAATGTTGGCCTTGATAACAAGAGGATTTCAGCATAGGAGTAAAGAGGTTCTTCTGCAGTTGTATAGGGCTCTGGTATGACCACATCTGGAGTATTGTGTACAGTTTTGGTCTCCTAATTGGAGGAAGGACATCCTTGTGATTCAGGCAGTGCAGCGTAGGTTCACGAGATTGATCCCTGGGATGGCGGGACTGTCATATGAGGAAAGATTGAAAAGACTAGGCTTGTATTCACTGCAGTTTAGAAGGATGAGGGGGGATCTTATAGTAACATGTAAAATTATAAAAGGACTGGACAAGCTAGATGCAGGAAAAATGTTCCCAATGTTGGGCAAGTCCAGAAGCAGGGGCCACAGTCTTAGAATAAAGGGGAGGTCATTTAAGACTGAGGTGAGAAAAAACTTTTTCACCCAGAGAGTTGTGAATTTATGGAATTCGCTGCCACAGAGGGCAGTGGTGGCCAAGTCACTGGATTGATTTAAGAGAGAGTTATAGAGCTCTAGGGGCTAGTGAAATCAAGGGATATGGGGAGAAGGCAGGCACTGGTTATTGATAGGGGACGATCAGCCATGATCACAATGAATGGCGGTGCTGGTTCGAAGGGCCGAATGGCCTCCTCCTGCACCTATTTGCTATGTTTCTATGTCAGATTTGCTGATGTAGGTTTGTGGCTTGTGTTGTGCAGGGGTTTGATGGTTGCTAGGAAGAAGCTGTTCTTGAACCTGAAATGCTACCATAGGTATGGACTTGGTAATATCAATCCAATACAATAAAAATACATATTGAAAATAGTAATCTGAAGTTGAGAGCCTTGGAAATGATCCAGAAAGGGAAAGTCAGAACAATTGATATTGTGACATGAAAATGAAAAGCAATAAAGTAGGTATGTTACAAAACTTACCTTGAGCAGCGCTACAGTTCTGCCACTACCGTGTGCGTGACTTTGGCACCTTTCAGGGGGGGGGGGGGGGGTCTTAAAGTGCCGTTTTTCTACGGACTGGGCAAATCGATCCATGTCGGGCGATTTCATTGCGGAAGAAAAATCGCTCCGACATTTCATTCATGAAGGTATTTTTAAATTACGCTAGATTATTTATTAACTAGAGTAATTTAAAAATCACCTTCAAAAGCTGTGAGCGCCGACAACAGGAAGGATTTTGCGTAGGGGAGAAAAAAAGGTACAGAGTTTATTTTTATATTAAAAGTTGGTTTTTATGGAGGCTTTAATCATATTTTCATGTTGCGAAATGGGGTCCAAAAGAATGTATGAACCAACAGTATTAATTTACAGGCAGTAAACACTAAATTCCTTCCATTTGGCCCAGAAATTCATGATAATGAGATTTAAAAATTATGTTATATTGTGGATTATTTTTTTATTTTTTATTTTTTTTTAAATATATTTTTATTAGAGGCCGTACATATTACAAATAATATAACAATTTTTTTTCAGATATAATACATCTTTCCAAACTTATATAAATATTAACAAACCATATATATAGGCCTCCATTTTTTTTATAGAGTGAAAAAGAGAAAAAGAAAAAAGTATAAAGAAAAAATAGTGAGTAATTAGAAGAGTATGATTATATTTGATTAATAAAAAAATAAAAAAATTAATTAAAACAATAACCAAAAAAAACCTATAACTAGTAAACAGTTATTATACTTGTGGAAAAGAAAACAGTATACATCTTATCAATGAATGGAACAATTTCTAATTATAATATATAGAGACAAGTATATAAATCTGAAATTAAACATTTTTGTCTGATTTTCCCACCGGGTACTTATTGAGTTTCAATGCCGAGCCCAGCTACCCCTTCATATAATCAGTGAATGTAGACCATATTTGTTCAAAAAGCTCAAGTCTATCCATTAGGATAAACCTAATTCTCTCCAGTTGTAATGTCTCCAACATTTCCACTGTCCACATTTTAATTGTCGGGGATAATGGTCCCTTCCAAAATTTTAATATTAATTTTTTTCCAATTATTAAACAATAATCCAGAAAATTTCTTTGATTTGCTGTTAAAGTTTGGTTTGAATCTAAAACCCCAAATATAATTAATTTTGGGTCAAGGCTTAATATAATCTTTAAAACTATGGAAATAATATTGTGGATTATTGTGTGAATGTTATTTGGACACTTAGGCAATTTTTAAAAAGTTTATCTTTTCTTAAGAAATGGATAGATGTTTAGATCTACTCATTGAATTTTGTAATTAGCTACAATTAGATAACTAACTAATTATATGCTTTAATTTCAGGTCATCCAAGTAAGATTGTTTCATATTTGTTTCAGAATGCTTCAATCTATAATAACTGAAAATTTCATTGAGTTCTCTTAATTTTTAAGAATGTTATGGGCTTTTAACGGTTCTAGATCACAGCTTTTGAGTTAAGTCAATTGAAAGGCAATGGGGAACAAGATGCTAATTTCCGAGTATGAAAATGGTCATAACTTTCTTAATACTGAAGATATGAAAGTGAATTAGGTGTCAAATTAAACTTATTTTTATGCTTTATCTGATGGGATAAATTGCAGACTTGATTTTTTAAATCTCAAAATTTTGTAACATTGCTAAATAAAGAGTTTGGGGAAGAAGTGTCTGAAGGGTATCGCCCGAAATGTCATCTATCCATGTTCTCCCGAGATGCTGCTTGACCCGTTGAATTACACCAACACTTTGTGTCCTTTTTAGTAAAAAAGAGGATCGATATAATGTTTACAGGTCAGGATGCAAAGCACCATGAAAACAGATGCACAAAACATGGACACATATTAACAAGCGGAGATCATTATGGTTGATTTCATGGTATCAAAGAATGTACTAAATGAAGTTAGATCATAGCCCAACAATGTTTGATAAGAGTCTCTAATTTGTGTTGAATTACATATTAACCTGTTGAGTTTTAGATTATACAATGGAATATGTTCATAGTTACGCAATGTTATAATTTTATATTGAAGTAAAAACTGTCCAACAGCATGTGAAACCAGATGTGTACGAAGCTTATCTGGAGAAATAATCCACTGGTATTATCAGTACCTGGGGTAGGCATTTCTGAAATGCTAAGTACAGCTTACATTGAAGAATTTTATAGTCAAGAAGATTAAGAGATTGGGTGAATTTATGTTTGGTTATATCTGTAAAGGCTTGGTTAATTGTATACTTTCACATATTTGAACAGCAACTAACTAACTTAGATGCAAATACATAGTTGTATGAATTTATTACTTTCTTTAATGTAGGAATTGTAGTTAAGGGTACCTTTAAGAACTGTCTACCACTGCATTGTTGTACTAAATAATCCTGCAATAAAGAGTGTTTTGTTTGCATTCTGCCACTTGCCATAATAA
This sequence comes from Raja brachyura, assembly GCA_963514005.1. The sequence goes on along the minus strand of OY740784.1, from coordinate 18,431,829 downwards.
GTAACAACAGTAAAATGCCTAAAGCTACTGAAACATGAAGTGATTTAAATTGGTTGATGATTGGCTTCTGTGATAGTGTAGATCTCAGGAGAAGACCAAGATGAATATTTGCTCATTATGTTTTCCATAGATGGTTGAAAATATTTAACCATTTGTACTACCTTATTGGAGTCTGTCAACATTAATATTTTTGGAATCTCCATCTCCCATTAGCTGATTAACCACCAACCAAGAATTCTGGGTGGAATGATCAGACAAAAGAGTTATATCCTATCCATCAGTTGCCTCATCACTTAGCTACATCAATAGCTGGCTTTTTTTAAGCACCCTTCTGGCAGGTTGGCACGTCATTTTTATGTTAACCAAGTTCTGCACATTTTACATTTTTTCTGGCTTGATGCTGGTACTGTATATATTTCTCCTACATCTGATGGTTCGCAAAGTCTTTGGTGTGCCTACTTTTGAGTTGCCAGACTTGTTCTAAATCTATTCATTTCAGAATGGTAGAAGTGTCCCTCTTTGTAAAGAGAGTTTCTCTACAATATATCAATCAACTACAAGCTTGCATGTACGTTGGTAAAGCAACATAGCTTTATAATTATATGTAGAAACGAACTGCAGGTGCTGGTCTACACTGAAGATAGACATAAAATGCTGGAGTAAAGGGCCTGCCCCCCTTACGCTATTTTTTAGGTAACTAGGCTGTTCCCACATAGTCGCCGGGTGTCATAATAAGTAACAACAGTAAAATGCTGGGTGTCGCCTATGTGGTCGTGAGTAATCTCCTCAGTCGCCCAAAGAGTCGTAGCGTATTTCTGGTTGCCGCTGGATTTTCAACATGTTCAAAAATGTTTCGCGACAGTGAGCGTAGCTTGACTTCTCCCGACATTGGTGTTGTCATAGGCTGTCGCCAGGTGATGTAGGTTGTCATTGGTGCTGACTTTGGCGAATTCCATTGGCGACTGCCTACGTCCACCTACGTCAACCGGCATCAGGTACCGGTGACTGAATTGTCTTCAGTTGTCTTCAGTTGTCGTTGACGGGGTTGTAGCTTGTCGCGGGAGGACGTAGGTTGATGTTGGTTGTCGTAGGTTGTCGTAGGTGTGGTCGTAGGTGGATGTCCTAATGGGTCGCCAGTTGTCGGTAGCTTGCCGTAGCTTGACGTCAACTAGGTGGTAGGTTGTTGTAGCTTGTCCTAGGCATTGCTGTGGGGGGGATCCAGTCGCCAGTTTTTCGGCGACCTGCTGTGACTATGACAGTCACCAGCAGTCGCTTAAAAAATTGCCTAAGTGGACAAACGCTTAACTCAGTGGGCCTGGCAGCATCTCTGGAGCAAAGGAATAGGTGATGTTTTGGGTCGAGACCTTTCTTCAAGCTGAGAGTCAGGGGAAAGGGAAACTGGAGGCATGTAAGGGTACAAAACAGATCCCAGTTAGCATCGATGACCAAAGAGACTTCAATGGTCTATTGTTGGCTATGGAGGAGGTAATAACAAGGAGATACCAACAGTGAAACTAGCAGGATGACTAGGATGGGGAAAGGGTGGCGAGAGAGGAAATGCAAGCGTTACTTGAAATAAGAGAAATCAATATTCATACCATTGGGTTGTAAGCTGCCTAATTTCATCGACGTTCAAACTGCTTTCTGGCTAAAATCCTACAGATGCTTTTCTGCAACCTGGAAGGATGTACAAATGTAAACATTGATGGCGTTGTGAACTTAATTGCAAAACAGTTGTGCAGTGGTTTGGTATTCTGATTAGATAGGAGACGCTATTTTACATGCATTCCAGACACAAAACCCGGATGAATCCATCTGAAGCCGGCATTTCACCCAGACCCCTAACTTCCCAACAAAGATAACAGGTGGATTTTTTACTTATGTGTATTTTATGTGTATTTTTAAATAATTATGGAACAAAGCACAATGATAGATATGTCATTAACTGGACAGAAGAGACAAATTTCAACAATTATGGATTTTTAAATAATTACTTTGAAAACTGTGAAGTATGAAAAGTAATTTAGTTCTAAGATCAGACTATGACAGAAGACAAGGTACATTAGTTATTAAAGAAAACTGTGCAAATACCGTGGTGTATCATTTTTATAATATAATTAAATTAAGTTTAGAAACACGCATCATCATCATCTGTGTTATTATTTTCAACTATACAATGATTAATTTCCTCCAACAAACTCCAAAGTAGAAGACTTTATAACTGTCTGACCCTGTTTCGGGTTTTAAGATAGCGTTATCTTGTTCAAATACCTCTTTCAAGTACTGTTATTAGAAACATAGAAAATAGGTGCAAGAGTAGGCCATTCGGCCCTTCGAGCCTGCACCGTCATTCAATATGATCATGTCTGATCATCCAACTCAGTATCCTGTACCTGCCTTCTCTCCATACCCCCTGATCCATTTAGCCACAAGGGCCACATCTAACTCCCTCTTAAATATAGCCAATGAACCGGCCTCAACTACCTTCTGTGGCAGAGAATTCCAGAGACTCACCACTCTCTGTGTGAAAAATGTTTTCCTCATCTCAGTCCTAAAGGAATTCCCCCTTATCCTTAGACTGTGACCCCTTGTTCTGGACATCCCCAACATCGGGAACAATCTTCCTGCATCTAGCCTATCCAACCCCTTAAGAATTTTGTAAGTTTCTATAAGATCCCCCCTCAGTCTTCTAAATTGTAGTGAGTACAAGCCAAGTCTATCCAGTCTTTCCTCATATGAAAGTCCTGACATCCCAGGAATCAATCTGGTGAACCTTCTCTGTACCCCCTCTATGGCAAGAATGTCTTTCCTCAGATTTGGAGACCAAACTTGTACGCAATACTCCAGGTGAGGTCTCACAAAAACCCTGTACAACTGCAGTAGAACCTCCCTGCTCCTATACTCAAATCCTTTCACTATGAATGCTAACATACCATTTGCTTTCTTCACTGCCTGCTGCACCTGCATACCTACTTTCAATGATTGGTGTACCATGACACCCAGGTCTAGTTGCATCTCCCCTTTTCCTAATTTTCCACCATTCAGATAATAGTCTACCCTCCTGTTTTTGCTACCAAAGTGGATAACCTCCCATTTATCTACATTATACTGCATCTGCCATGCATTTGCCCACTCACCCAGCCTATCCAAGTCACCTTGCAGCCTCCTAGCATCCTCCTCACACCTAACACTATCCCCCAGCTTAGTGTCATCCACAAACTTGGAGATGTTGCATTCAATTCCCTCGTCCAAATCATTAATATATATTGTAAATAGCTGGGGTCCCAGCACTGAGCCTTGCGGTACCCCACTACTCACTGCCTGCCATTCTGAAAAGGACCCGTTTACTCCTACCCTTTGCTTCCTGTCTGCCAGCCAGTTCTCTATCCACATCAATATTGAACCCCCAATACCGTGTGCTTTAAGTTTGTATACTAATCTATTATGTGGGACCTTGTCGAAAGCCTTCTGAAAGTCTAGATATAACACATCCACTGGTTCTCCCTTATCCACTCTACTAGTTACATCCTCGAAAAATTCTATAAGATTCGTCAGACATGATTTACCTTTCGTAAATCCATGCTGACTTTGTCCAATGATTTCACCACTTTCCAAATGTACTGCTATCCCATCTTTAATAACTGACTAGCAGTTTTCCCACTACCGATGTTAGACTAACTGGTCTGTAATTCCCCGTTTTCTCTCTCCCTCCTTTTTTAAAAAGTGGGGTTACATTAGCAACCCTCCAATCCTCAGGAACTACTCCAGAATCTAAGGAGTTTTGAAAAATTATCACTAATGCATCCACTATTTCTGTGGCTACTTCCTTGAGTACTGTGGAATGCAGACTCTCTGGCCCTGGGGATTTATCGGCCTTTAATCCATTTAATTTACCCACCATCACTTCCCGGCTAACCTGGATTTCTCTCAGTTCCACCACCTTATTCGACCCCCGGTCCCCTGCTATTTCCAGCAGATTATTTATGTCTTCCTTAGTGAAGACAGAACCAAAGTAGTTATTCAATTGGTCTGGCATGTCCTTGTTCCCCATGATCAATTCACCTGTTTCTGACTGCAAGGGACCTACATTTGTTTTAACTAATCTCTTTCTCTTCACATATCTATAAAAACTTTTGCAGTCAGTTTTTATGTTCCCTGAATGTTTTCTTTCATAATCTATTTTCCCTTTCCTAATTAAGCCCTTTGTCCTCCTCTGCTGGACTGAATTTCTCCCAGTCCTCTGATAGGCTGTTTTTTCTGGCTAATTTGTATGCTTCATCTTTTGTTTTTATACTATCCCTGATTTCCCTTGTTATCCATGGATGCACTACCTTCCCTGATTTATTCTTTTGCCAAACTGGGATGAACAATTGTTGTAGTTCATCCATGCAGTCTTTAAATACCTTCCTTTGCACATCCACTGTCAACCCTTTAAGAATCACTTGCCAGTCTATCTTGGCCAATTCACTTCTCATACCCTCAAAGTTACCTTTGTTGGAGTTCAGAACCCTTGTTTCTGACTTAATTATGTCACTCTCCATCCTAATGAAGAACTCAACCATATTATGGTCACTCTTGCCCAAGGGGCCATGCACAACAAGACTGCTAACAAACCCTTCCTCATTACTCAATACCCAGTCTAGAATAGCCTGCTCTCTCGTTGGTTCCTCTACATGTTGGTTTAGAAGACTATCCCGCATACATTCCAAGAAATCCTCTTCCTCAGCACCCCTGCCCAATTGATTCACCCAATCTATATGTAGATTGAAGTCACCCATTATAACTGTTTTACCCTTGTTGCACGCATTTCTAATTTCCTGTTTGATGCCATCCCCAACTCCAGTACTATTGTTAGGTGGCCTGTACACAACTCCCACCAGCGTTTTCTGCCCCTTAAAGTTTCGCAGCTCCACCCATATCGATTCCACATCCTCCAAGCTAATATCCTTCCTTTCTATTGCATTAATCTCCTCTATCACAAGCAACGCTACTCCACCTCATTTTCCTTTCTGTCTATCCCTCCTGAATATTGGATATCCCTGGATGTTCAGCTCCCAGCCTTGGCCCCCCTGGAGCCATGTCTCCGTGATCCCAACTATAGCATAGTCATTAATAGCTATCTGCACATTCAACTCGTCCACCTTATTACGAATGCTCCTTGCATTGAGACACAAAGCCTTCAGGCTTGTTTTTACAACACTCTTACACCTTATACAATTATGTTGACAAGTGGCCCCTTTTGATTTTTGCCCTGGAAACCCACCACCTCTTATTCGCTGTTTATTATTTTTTTTCTTCTTTCCCCCCTACATGTTGGGTCTGAGTGCTTCCCTTCTCTGCCTCCTGCTTCAGACCATGTCTACTGGCTTTCTCTATTTGAGTCCCTCTATTGAATGCTATTTTTTTCTCCATATCACATTGAACTATTCTGTTATGTTTCTCTACTACTGGAATATTAAGGTACTCTAGGTACACCTCAAAATACATATTGTATTGGTTATTCGAAAAGCAAAGTTAGTGAAAAAAAACCCTGCAAATCAGCACATGCAACTTACTCGATATTACCTTTAATTTATTTTCACCTGAAAAATTTGCATGTAATTCATATTAAAGTTGTAATTCTTTCACTTGCCCACTAGATGAAGTTTTGCAGAAATAACCCTCTCTTTTAGTCTGCCCAGTCCTGGTTAAACAATCAGATTTTACACAACTATCTGGAATCACAGAGGACATCTAACAATATTTGTTACTGCAGTGGTGCTGTGTCGTAGAAGGCTTGTATTGTTCAAACTGTAATAACTACTGAGGATTTTTTGAACTATTGTTTGAATTAATATTTATATCTCCAAATTAATAAACTAAATTTGTATTGGGTCGCTTTGAATTCCCAGAACAATTTTCACAAATATTTTAATGTGTCAGGGCAAGTTCTAGTTCATAATCTGAAGAGGATCAAATGTCTGCAGTTTGATTCAACAGCATAATTTCTCTTTTATAACATTGACTTTAATCCAATATAAATTCAGTTTTTATTTTAGGATAGTGGAACATTAGAACTTGGCCAAGAAAAATTCTATGAACTGTGATTTGAAAGGGGTAGTCGTAAAATTGCAAAATAAAATGTATGCAGAAATACAAAGTATACAAAATGCATAAACTAATAATCTCAGTGGTATTTTTCTGCCTTTTAAATTTTTACTTTTATATTTTGGTTTAACAACTTCATGGACATTTAATACTCAAAATAATTTAATATTGACTAATTTACTTGCTGAAAAAGTTTGCTTCTAAATTTTTAAAAAAGGAACTTATGCACAACTATAAATTTTGAGAACTTTCATCTTTACTTTCTAAGGACTATTTTAAGACATTTTTATAACAGATGGTCAAGTCAAATCGAGTTTATTGTCAAATGTAAAAGCTGGTGAGGTACAGGTACAATGAAGATCTTACTTACAGGCAAATAGTCCCAGCCAACACACAAAAATATGAATTATACATAAATTAGACAAATTCTCCAAGATGGTGTTTATGAGGATATTGCCAGGACTTGAGGGCCCGAGTTATAGGGAAAGGTTGGGCAGGCTGGGGGTTTATTCCTTGGAGTGCAGGATGCTAGGAATGGTGTTATAGAGGTGTATCAAACCGTGAGAGGAATGGATAGGGTGAATGCACAGTCTGCTAGTTCTTTGGAGATATTGGGAAATCAAGAACGGGAGGGCATAGGTCTACGGCGAGAGAGGCAAGATTTAATAGGAACGAGGAGCAACTTCCTCACGCAGAGCACTATTTGTATATGGAACGAGCTGGTTGAGACAAGTTCAGTAACAATAGGTTGTAGGTTAATAGGCTTCAGTAAAATTGTAAATTGTCTCTAGTGTGTAGGATAGTGCAAGTGCACGGGGTCATCGTTGGTCGGCGTGGGCTCAGTGGGCCAAAGGGCCTGTTTCCGTGCTGTATCTCTAAAGCTATTTGGACAGGTACATGGATCAGAAAGGTTTTGAGGGATATGGTTCAAATGCAGGCAACGTTTCAGACTTGAAGAGTACAGGATGGTGCTTAAAACGTGGCAACGCTTGTGTACCTACTCAGTGTGGTCTACTATCTTATTCTCTTAGTTTGATTTTGCCTAATGTACAATAGGATTGTCACTGAACTAGATGCAAAAAACATCACTGCAATTAGGTACATGTGGCAATATACAGTAGTACCATTGAACCATTGAAAAACCTGGTAGTTGTAGGAAAGCAACATGGTCGGGACTTTGCACTTCTGCAAATCCTGCCCAATGGTAGCAGCAAAGAGGCAAAGTCTGGCCTGGATGGTGGGGATTGTGGATGATAGATGCCTCCTTCTTGAGGTAGCATCCAGGGTTGCAGTGCTAATTGGTTAGGTGCCGGAGATGCCAAACAGGGGCGTCATTTCAGGTTTTTGTTGGGGGAGGAGGGGCAAGCTAGTCTCCCAAGAGGGTCAAACAAGATTATAGCCCATCACTACATCCCAGTGTATAACCAGTACAATAAAACATATAATACTTAATTTAATAATATGACAAAATATTGCACGGTTGCACTCACTAATTATCATCATCGTTGAAAGCATCAACGGGAACGGTGCCTTACAATGCTATGTACAACAGTGATCGCAACTTCTACCGAAGTGAGGATGGCCGTTGGCTCGATAGAAGCTCATCCCCCCTTTGACATCTTGTTTTTGGCCCTGCTGGGAGTCCACAGCCGCGCCTCACCTGCCAAACTGGGTGGGGGAGACGGTTTAGTCACCGATTATCCGACCATGGAGCAGGTAGCACGGGATTACATGGTACCCGTGGCGGGGGGAACTCCCCCCCAACCTGAAATTATTATGAAATATAATTATCAAGCAAGTAAAGAAAAAGATAGTAATTGTGTAGTTCTACAGAGGTGCCGGCCTGGCACTAACTCGCCCTGACTCTCCCGCAGCTCTGGGTCTTCATACACTCACGCAGTCACTCACACTCACACACACACCCACACACACACCGACTCACACCGACTCACACACCCACTCACACACCCACTCACACACCCACTCACACACACACACACACACACACACACACACACACACACACACACACACACACACACACACACACACTCACGCACTCACACTCACACACACACCCACACACCGACTCACACCCACTCACACCCACTCACACACCCACTCACCTACACACACTCACACAGACTCACCCACTCACCCACCCACTCACCCACTCACCCACACACACTCACCCACACCCACTCACACCCACTCACCCAACCACTCACACCTGCAATGGACCACAACTGTGCTTCATTCGATGCCAGATCCACACCCTCAACAAATGCTTCCTCGCCTATCTGGACTTTACCAAGAATCACCAGCTTGCCTGCCTCCAGACTGGTCCCTCAACCGACACTCCTTGACTCGGCTCGACTGCCTGCTTGCAGGCCTGGAGCTCCACCGCTGGACTGTGGAGCCGCCTACATGATCACCATGAGGCCGAGATGGCCACCAAGAGGAGCAGCAAAAACATCCACCACCTCTCCGACCCTCACTGCCTTCCAGGCCCGGACCACCAAAACTGCCGGGCTGCCGACTCTCACCGCCTCCCTGGGGCCACTGCTGTTGTCGCCAACTCTCACCACCTCCCCGGGGCCACCACCGCTGTTGCCGACCTTTACTGACTTCCGGGGGCCACCGATGCTGCTGCTGCCGACCCGCATCGCTACTCCAGCCCCGCACGGGCCTCAACCAGCGACTCCGCCGACCCTCACTTCTACAACCACCACCAGCGGGCCAGAGCTGTCACCTCACCAGAATTCCAGGCTCAGCACCAGGCCCACAATGCAGACAGCGTGTGGTCTGACTCTGCTGGGTCCTATTGCTTCCCCCCCACCCCCTTCCTACAGGGAACCTCAGTAGTGATGGGTCTTTCCCTTCCCCCCCCTTTTAACCGGGTTACCCCAACCGCACATCCGCTAGTTAAAATTCCCCGCTGTTTATTTTGGCTTTTTTCTACAGAGGTGTCGGAGGGGCGCTCCAGTGAGCTCTGGCAACACTGCAACCCTGGCAGCACCTCATGGAGATGCGTTCGATGGTTGGGAAGGGTGTGGCCTTGTTGGACAGGGCTGAGTCCACCACTCACTGCAGCTTCTTGCATTCCTGTGCATTATAACATATATAATAACATATATAACAATTACAGCACGGAAACAGGCCCTCTCGGCCCTTCCAGTCCGTGCTGAACATTTATTTTCCTCTAGTCCCATCTACCTGCACTCAGACCATACCCCTCCATTCCCTTCCCGTCCATATACCTATCCACTTTACTTTTAAATGTTAAAATCGATCCTGCCTCCACCACTTATGCAGGAAGATCATTCCACACAGCCACCACTCTCTGAGTAAAGAAGTTCCCCCTCATGTTACCCCTAAACTTCTGTCCCTTAATTCTCATGTCATGCCCTCTTGTTTGAATCTTCCCTACCCTCAATGGGAAAAGCTTATCCACGTCAACTCTGTCTATCCCTTTCATCATTTTAAATACCTCAATCAAGTCCCCCCTTAACCTTCTGCGCTCCAAAGAATAAAGACATAACTTGTTCAACCTTTCTCTGTAACTTAGTTGCTGGAACCCAGGCAACATTATAGTAAATCTCCTCTGTACTCTCTCTATTTTGTTGACATCCTTCCTATAATTAGGCGAACAAAATTGTACACCATACTCCAGAATTGGTCTCACCAATGCCTTGTACAATTTTAACATTACTTCCCTACTTCTATATTGAATGCTCTGATTTATAAAGGCTAGCACACCAAAAGCTTTCTTTACCACCCTATCTACATGCGATTCCACCTTCAGGGAACTATGCACAATTATAATTGCCTGAGCAAGTCATAATGTACCAATCAGGATACTTTCTACAGTGCATCTGTGGAGGTTTGTTAGAGTGTTCAATGACATGCTAAATATCTTTATACCTCTAAGAAAATAGCAGTGCTGATGCACCTTCTTCATGATTACAACGAAGATAAAATGAAAATTACATAAAGCTTGTTAATCCCTTGTCAAATTGTACTTAAGAAGTAAAAGTAGGATTAGAAAATGGGCAGGGAGATTTGTAATTAATTCCTAGAGGAGGAGGGTGGAAGAGAGAGAAAAGAAATAGGTGAAAAAGGATCTAGGAGGGAAAGACAAATTGTTAAATTGATTTGTAATTGGCCAAAAGCCAAACTCATGTTGAGAAGTTGGGTGGTAAGTATTCCTAGATATGTGAAAGTAGATGCCAAATGATACCGATCCCAAATAATATTTAATGAAATGTATGTCCACAGTAGCCATCTGCTCCTCATAAATCTCTGTAACTGAGTGAAAAAAACTGCAAATTATGAAAATTTGATCTAAAAACTGAAAATGATGGATAAAGTCAGCTGGCCAGCAAGCATTTGGAAGGAGAAACAATTTAGTCTCAGAGCTGTTACATTCACTGATCCAACCTCACCAAGGGAATACCATCATCCATCCTTTGCACTACCATGGTTTTCTAATTTATGTTTTTGCACTAATGTTATTTTGCACAGCCTTTTCCTTTTCACTGCTTTTGATGTGTAATTTACATATATTTGATAATGTCCAACGCATGTTCAGCCATGTGGCCTGAGTCCATGTGCCTGTAATGCTGCCACAAGTAGAATTTTTACCTTACTTCACTGGTGCATATGACAATGAACCCAAGCTGACTTGGCTTATTTTTCTTTCTACAAATGCTGGAGAGAGAAGAACTCGCAGGAGAGGAAACAGTGCACAGAGAAGGTAGGGGCCAACTTCAAGTACAGCAAATGGAGTAGGGACAAAAACTACTCCCAGAATTAATGGGAAAACTACTGTTCATCAGATAAACAGCACTGTCTGAGGAGCAAACACATAAAATATCCGAGTCTGAAGAAACTTCCTACTGTCTCGAAGACAAGAGTGTTCAACTAACATGAATATAGCGTATACATTAATAACAACTAACTTCATTTTAAAAGTCTTCATTATTTCAAGGGATATGCTCTTTGGTATTCTATATTTCAATACACAATAGGCAGCAGTGCTGCTACTAATAGTCACTGCCTCTGAGCGCCAGTTAAGTAAGTTCAATCCCGACCCTGGGTGTAGTTTGCATGAAGTTTGCATATTTTCACAGTGACCATCTAGGTTAACTCCGGGTGATCCCAGTTTCATCTCACATGCCAAAGATGTACGTGCTGGTGCGTTATTTCACCACTGTAAATTGACCCTTGTGTCTTGGTGAAAGTATGGGATTGATGTGGGATGAGTGTCAAACAAGTGGTCAGTGCGGACATGCTGGGCTACAGGTCTTGTTTCTGTGCCACATCTCTCCAGGATTCTAGAATTCTGAGGACAAATGAAGGCACAGACTTGGACAGAAGGAAGGAGCCCTGACCCATGGATTTGCCAGAAACAGAGGAAGGCAGGAATTGAACCCGAGACATTTGGACTGAGTTAGGTGTAGGGAATACAATCCATGCATCAGCAATGTCATGAAACCAGGAGCAGTGGATCTGAGCAGTGTGCAAGGAAATATTAGGAAAATTGCAGTTGGGTAAAAATGCAGAAAATTAAACTTAATTTAAAAACATGGTTTATTATTTGTATTAATATGACTTAAATAACAGAGGGCCGAAGATTTCCACTGTGAAATTCAGTGGACAGTGGTATGTGCGAACAATTTTTGTTATTATTGACCCCTATCTAGTGGTTAATTGACTCAGTAGCTAATGGAACAAATAACATTGACAACCCATCAAAAGAATCATTGATGACCCCGATATAAAATTGATCACACTAGGTATGTCAGAAGCCTGTTCTGAGCTAACACTATTTCAAAGACATTTCCTTAACTATGGCCTGATAACGGCAAAAAAACTAATACTTACATTTTGGAAACAGCCAACAGACCCTACAGTGAAGATGTTGATTACAAACATGTCCGAGACACTACATTTGGAAAACATTAGGCTTGTCTTGGCAGAAAAAACAGATTTATTTCTCAAGACATGGACACCCTTCACCGAATTCTTACAAGAATAGTATGGCGCAACACGAATCTAAATTTAAATCCGATCCTGGGTTGGGTGAGGTGGGCGGGGGGACGAGTGGCAGGTATATCTCCACTTTTCTTTTTCGTTTTTTTTAATCTTTATTTTTTTCGGCCACACTACTTTGGTAGTTTAGGGGTCTTTTCTTTGTGCTTTTTCGAGCTATCTTTTCACTTTTCACTTTTTCCCTCTCTTGTTCTCTTTTTCTTTTCTTTTTTCATTTTCAGGTTATAAGGTTAAAAATAAAGCTGTACAATAATTGTATAATCTTAGATTCCGAATGCTTTATCTTTGTACAATTGCGTCTAATTAAAATAAATAAATAAATAAATAAAAAGAATCATTGATGATATTTAAAGAAGCAGAGAAAAATGTTGCTCCATTCCTTTGATGAACTTTGTGTCCAGGTTTGCTAAACATTTCGAAATTGAATGTTGCACCACACATAGCCGTTTTAATATATAGTAGATCTTGCTCCATCAATACTGCTTCTGGAACCAGAATGAAATGTGCACTATTACAATCAAGTAGAATTGATCTTGTCAGATATACCTATGCACAAACCTATGGCCAAATCTGGGGCCTGTCATTAATATAGCATTAAGAACTTAAAGTAATAAAAGATACAACTTTAGTTTTATGATCTGTTTCTATTATCTATTTCTATTACATCCTAATACTCTGAATAGCACCATTAAAAGTGTGTTTAGTTTAGAGAATCGGTGCAGAAACAGGCCGTTCGGACCACCGAGTCCACACTGACCAGTGATCCCCGTACATTAATACACGTTCCTATACACACTAGGAACAATTTACAATTTTACCAAGCCAATTAACCCACAAACCTGTATAGCTTTGGTGTGTGGAGGGAAACCGGAGCTCCTGGGGAAAACCCACGCAGGTCACTGGGAGAACGTATAAACTCTGTACAGATAGCATTCGTAGTAAGGATCGAACCGGGTCTCTGGCACAGTAAGGCAGCAACTTACAGCAACTCTACCGCTGCGCCACTATGCCACCCAACTGGTGACACACAGTGACACAAGGAACTGTAGATGTTGGAATCTTGAACAAAACACGAAGTACCTCAGCGGTTCAAGCAGCATCTATGGAGGGAATGGATAGGCAACATTTTGGGATCCTTCTTCAAACTTGATTAAAAGGATGATGTTCACTTTGAACTTTAATGACAGTTCCAAGTTTACTGTGGCAACTTATTGTGTAATTGTAAGCCTACGCATGTCCTTTTCATGTGGACAAAATGTTTTTAAAAAAGGGAGAACCCTGCAGTTTAGGTTGAACATGTTTTTGAATTGCAGCAAAAAAAATGCTTTGATTTTGGAAACTTGAACATAACAAAAAGAATGAGAACTATATGTTACGACGAGTAGGCTATTCAGTCTATAAGGCTGGTTCTACTGATCACTTGGCTTGTGCTTGATCAGTATCAGGACTTCACCTCCCAGGGTGTCCCAGTACCTCAAAGGTCAGTTTATTGTCACATTTATTGCCAATTAGGGGGTACAGTGAAACTCAAATACCTGAGATACAAAATGAGTGTGCAATATACAAACTAAGTATGAGGTTAGACACAAAATGGAGTAACTCATCGGACATGCAGCATCTCTGGTGTGGAGCAATGGGTGACATTTCGGTCAAGACCCTTCTTCAGTCTGAAGAAGGGTCTCAACCCAAAACTTCACCCATTTCTTCAGTTACTCCAGCATTTTGTGTCTACCTTTGGTGTTTCCCAGCATCTGCAGTTCCTTCCTACATAAGTATGAGGTTAGCTTGTTTTAAAGGGATCACCTTCTCAAAATGATCATACAGCACGAATACGTGTTTGAAGTGATAGATATATGTACAGTGAAAGGTGACAAGAACAAGTTTGAGGGCATACGAATTATAAACAAAAAGACCAACCTCCATCTAGTTTGTTTTCTATGACTAATTATATCAATCAATTGATTTCTCTCAATTAGTTTGCATCAGGTTCAAAGCAAAGCATACACAGTAATTTAAATCTTGCTGCTTTTGGAGAAGCATATCAAATGTGCACGCATGAACATTTATCCTGTACATTATATTTTAGGGTTATGGGGGTGTTGGAAGTTCCTCCCTGCCTTCCCAGCACCCTTGCCTCTTCCTCCAGCATGTCCCACTGGACTCAGCCATGACCCTTGGTAAACCCCAGTGGTTTTGTGGAGGCTTATCTTGCCACCTCAGTCAGGCTGCATGTCGCTGAGAGGAAGCGGCTAAATGCCTGCCTCCTTTGCCAAGCTGCTTGATATGCTGCAATACTGGCAACCATTACATTGACCGGCTTCCTGGAATTTGTTAACATTTGTCTTCATCTGCTTCCATATCCTCTGGTGTTCATCACAGCAGTGACAGGTAACCAACTCCTGCCAGGCCGATTAGATTTCTGTTTGCTGTACTTCTATCAACATTGTTGTTTAAAGGGCTCATAATGTGCCTCTCGATCGCTACCAGTGAAAACCCTGTCCCTATACCTCCTCCCTCGACCCCATCCAGGGAGCCCTTTCAGGTGAGGCTGATCACTAGAACCTCCTCCAACCTCATTTACTACATCCGTTGTTCACAGTGTGGATTCCTATATATCGGCGAGACCAAGAGCAGACTAGTCGCTCGTTTCTCTGAGCACTTACACTCGTTACGCCTAGGCCTACGGGATCTTCCAATTGCCAACCATTTCAACTCTCCTTCCCATTCCCATACTGACCTTACTACCCTGTGACTTCTCCATTACCAGAGTGAGGCCACACACAAATTGGAGGAACTGCACCCCATATTTCGCTTGGGCAATTTACAACCCAGTGGTATGAATATTGATTTATTTAATTTCAAGTAACCCTTGCATTCCCTCTTTCACCGTTCCTCCCCCACCCTAGTCGTCCTGCTAGTCTCACTGCTCATATCCCTTTGTTAGCACCTCTTCCACAGCCAACAATGGACCATTATGGGCTCCACCTTTCCTTGGTCATCGGTGCCGGCTCTGATTCTGTATCTTTTCCTTCCTCTAGTTTCCCTCTCCCCTGTCTCTCAGTCTGAAGAAGAGACTCAACCTGACTCACCTATTCCTTTTCTCCAGAGATGCTACCTGACCTGCTGAGTTCCACCACCATTGAAACAATCTTCAAACAAACTCTAATGTCAAGGTAACACAATTTTGGTTATTATTATGGACAGAGTATTGCTCTTTTCTTAGCCTTCTGTGCAAGTAGACGCCATGGTGTGCTTTCTTGGCCACAGCTTCGATTAATTAATTTTGTTTACTCTGTCTATATAATTATAGACAAAGAATATTTGGCGTGTGTTGCAATGACTCTCACCATTTTCTACAGATTCACCACAGATCACATCCTATTCAGAGGCATGCCATTCACAAGTCTGATATCAGTCTGGCTCAGCCCAAGACTATAAAAAACGCAAAGATCATTGCAGTTCAACACAATCAATCAAGTCCATCACATAAATTAGCCTCCACACCCCCCCCCCCCCCCCCCCCCCACTCCCATTTAACTCCATTGATACCACACTGTCACAGGAAAGCAGCCAACATAATCAAGGACCACTCACACCCTGATCATTCTTTCTTCTTTCTATCTTCCATCGGGCAGAAGATACAATAGCTGAAAGCACGCACCATCAGATTCAAGGACACTTTCTTACCTGCAGTTACCAGACTCTTAAATGGACCCCTCATATACCACAGATGATTTACTGGTCTTCCAATCTATCATGTTGTAGCCCTTGCGATATTTGTTAGCTGTACTTCCTCTGTAATTGTAACATTAAAGCATGCACGTTCATTTTCTCTTCTGCACTACTGGATGTACTCATGTATTGATTTGCCTGGTAACATGCAAAACATTTGTTTTACTGTATATCAGTACAAGTGCAAAAGTAAGCCAATACCAGTACCGATATTAAATGTATTTATTGGGCAATACCGCTACAAAAGTTTAATAAAACCAGACCCTATTTAAAGTTTACAAATTTCATGTACACTTAAATACCTTCATGTCAAGGTACACAGTGGTACAGTTAGTAGAACAGCTGCTTCACAGCCCCAGGGACTTGAGTTTGATCTTGACCTCCCATACAGTCTATGTGGAGTTTGAAGATTTTCTCTGTAAGTGTGTGGATTTCCTTTGAATGCTTCAGTTCTCTCCCACTGTCCCCATTTGGGTTGATAGGCCATAAATTATTGTGTGTGAGTGGTAAAATCTGAAGGTATTGATGGGAAAGTGGCAAGAATAAAAAAGGAATTAGTGTATGATTAGTGAAAAGGGGTTGGATTAGTTGGACTAAATGGTCTGTTTCTGTGAAGCACGATGCCATGACTTAGCATACCCATCTAAGAACAAGTTTTATATAATATGGACCTGGAAAGAATATTTCTTCAGATTTGAATTAATTTATAATCATTACTAAGAGACGAGGGCAATAGATCAAGAGATGTCTACTTATGTAGTTCATGGTGCATGTTAAGTTTTGTCATAAAATTGTTGAGACAGAATCAATTGAAGGGTTTTAGGGAAATGTCCAAAAATAGATGAACAAAGATCTGCAGGGTTTCGTGGAGAGTGAGGTAAATTTTGAATGGCTCCAGCCAAGAAAAGGCAAAGACAGAAAGAAGTGGATTGCCGTTTATTCTTGCATGCTGTACACTCTGTGGTTATAAAACACGTTGCACACCCATTGTCCTTGGAGGCAGGCTGTAGCAGCATGTAGTCATATCATGGAATCCAAGGATTGCACAGCACAGAAACGGACTATTTTGGCCACCTCATGCATGCCCAACATAATGCAATTTTATGCTGATCCCACCGCCCCGCTTTGGTCCCATATCCTTCAATGCCTTAAAAGTCCACATGCCTTATAGGTGTTCATCATACTTACTACTGATGGAGGGGACATCACAATGTCTTGTGAATAGATAAGTCAGAATATTCTGTGTAACTTCACCAGTCCTATAGTAAATTAGACCGAGAATAATGCATGCAGTCAGAGTGGTGAATACATTTAAGGATGAATTCAGGTGGATTAGAATATCTTTCTTGTCAAAGAAGGAAATAAGCAAGTCCAGGATAATCAAACAGGAAATTAACTGACTTGACAGAAAGAGAGAACGAGTAAATATTGATCATAATATTTGCATAATAAATTAACATGAAAGGACAATGGAGTTTCCAAGATACGGGTACTTGGCAAGAAAAGCTTAGTAAGATAAGAGTTCAGATTCACAGAGTAGAAAATTCTTATGAGCAGAAAGAAATCTTCAAATAGAGATATTTTGAGTCAAATTAAAACAAGATATTTTTCTATATGGCTAATATATTCAAGTGGTGAGGGATAGACTGAAATGGATCAGAATCTAGATTTAATTAATCTAACCTAAAATCAAGAGGGAAAATACTCAAAGGGTCAGGCAGATAGACAAAAGAAAACCAGACTTAACATTTCAGGTCAATGATGTTTAATTAACTCAGTAAAATCAACGATGTAAAATATAACTCTCTCATGCCCAAAGTCAAACAGAAACCCTAGCTAGTTGGCATGCGATGATGGCATTTCAGACAGTAGGTATCTTTGTCAACCTGAAGAAATGCTGTCTAGTATAAAAAATATTTGGTAATGGTGAGGGAGGAAAAACAGTCAGAAGAAGAAAGGGAAACCAAAGACTGTAGGATAATTATTATCACATTGTCACTATATTTAAGTAAATCACACTATTATTGTCATGATTTTGAACAGAGGCAACCGGCACAAAAAAGGGGATCAAAATGACTAATTGTTTATTCGATTGCCAAACAACTTCTAACTACTCTAACCAATGACCACAACAGGAAGCATGTTTTATTTAATGTCTTTCTCATATCCTTGATGGTGCTTTTTCTTTGCATACTGTTTTGTTTATGCTTGAGTTTTATGGTTGGCAACTCCCATGGCTATTTTTGTTGTGAGGACCAGTGAGTGGGCGCACATATCAAACATAACATTTTCACCAGCTGCACACACACACACTTTACTTCTCCCAAGCATAAGAATGAAAACACATCCTATTAGAATCTATCATCTGAGATAAATTAATGAATAATTTGAAAAATGTGTTGATCAAAGATGTCCCGTGCTCTTTTGTTAATGACTAATAATATTGCACAGTCAGGAGTATTTTAAGGCTGGATTGAAAAGAAAATTTCAAAAGGTGACTCACTATCGGCTTTTTTGGGGAAAATCAAAGTGTATAAGAGAAAAAGTACAAAGCTGTTTTGAATGTTGTTATAAAGAGAGTAATTAGAGTAAGCAGGCATTGGTTTATCTGTCAGAAGATACCAGGGCTGAAACCCAAAATAGTGATCATAAGCAAATTGAAGAAGGCATGAATTTGGGGACACCGTATCACCTATCAGTTAATCACCAACACAAGGCATTCTGAACTGAAACATGGATAGATTACATTTCAGGTCAGACTGAAGAAGGAGCCTCCTGACTCAAAACGTCGGTCATTATGTTTTCCAGAGATGCTGCCTGATTCACAGAGTTACTCCAGCATAGCGTGTCTATTTAAAATTTGGTGGGGAGGAAATTCTGCTTACATCCACGCTCTCAATCACATCTGGGAAAACGTGAATGTGCCATCGTACCTCAGGGTTGCCATAATCATAACCATCTTCTAGAAAGGAGACAGATCCAACTCTGGTAACTACAATAGGTTCTTCCTGCTGCTTGCTGCAGGAAAAGTCAGGGTCTTCCCCAAATGCCACCTCCTATAGGCTGCAAAGTTGCTCCCCAAAATGCAGTGTGAATTCCGTAATCTAGCGGCAGGGGTAGATAAGATTGTCACTGTGTGATAACTCCAAGAAAAGTGCAGAGACTAGCATCCACCACAGGACAACGCCTTTTACAACCTCCCTAAAAACTTTGCCTATCACTTTGGTGGGATACCGAAGAATCTTCCACAAATATGCCACAGAAATGTATCCCCCCATCATATTTTTTTATATTGACATGCAAGCCGTAGCCTCAGCGGACTGGTCAAGGCTGAGTCAATGCCCCAACACTTCCTTCAATATTTGCTACCACAATGCTGAACCTTAACTCCAACAAGTTTCTTGCTGAGAGCAGCTAATTTACAGGTCTGATGGGAAAATGTTCAACATACAGTGTCACCACCCCAGAACTAATGTCACTCCAAATTAATAGACAATACTTATGTATGTGCAACATTAGAGACCAATCTCCATGTCATTGTCAACTTGTTCACCGTGCGAAATAAGAGAATGAGCCTCTACCAATCTGTTCCTGTATATGATATTTTCCTTTGATAATAAACTCCCCAATGAGAATCTGGATAACATAGACAACCCTAATGAAGGTAGATATCAATAATGAAATTCACCACTGTCTACAGTACATAGGCATGACCTTTGATTGACTGGGGAATTGTGAATGTGGAGATCTAGATGGCGATCTGGCTCAATGTTCTTGGTCTATTGAGCAGCAGTCATCCTTGCTTTTAATGCTCCGTAAAAATATTACCGACTGCAGGCTACTGAAAGCAATGGAGTCCATCACCAATAACACCAAATCCTTCAAATTCACTAGCAACATGAGCAAATTAACATCGGTAGCCTCTCACAAGCCCAGGGCAACAGCACGGAGTGCCTTGTTACACTCAGTCTGCTCCATTTGGCAGCCCATGTAAGGACATAAGAAATATAAATCATTCATCTCCACAACCATGCTCCACCCTTAAACAAGATTATTGTTGATTTTCTGTAGCACCATTTTTCTGCCTTGTTCCCTTGGTTTCTTTAAACATCCAGAAATCTATCAATCTCTTTCATGAATACAATCAACTGGGCTCCACAGTTCCCCATTTTAGAGTATTTCATGTTCCCCACCCTGTGAATAAAAACAGTTCTCCTCATCTCAGCCCCAAATAATCTACCCCTTAATTTGAAACAGTTCTAGATTTCTAAGCCAGGATTTGGTAATTTATGTCAAGGATATTCAGGTCCTTTTAAGTATGAAAACTTCCACTTTATTGGATGAATGGCAGTATTGAGATAACATTGGCAGAGGGGAAATTGCTTCTGGAAAACATCCTGCTGCCATCCACCCTGTTAGATCCTTTGAAAAATCTAGCATGTTTTAATTACGTCATCTCTTATTCTTCTAAACTTTCTCAAGGCCAAACCTACGCGATCTCTTCTTATATGACAGACGCGCCATTCAGGAACCTATTTGGTGAACCTTCACTGCACTTCCTCTACACAACAACAAGTACATCTAAAATTGTGAATGACCCTCCAGACCTACCAGATCCTCATTTCATCAGTCTGAAGAAGGGTCCTGACCCGAATCGTCTTCTCACCATTTTCCACAACAGATGTGGCCTGACTGATGGATTTCTTCCAGCAATTTGTGGTCTCCTCATTCCTATACACCAATCCTTTTGCAATAAAGAGCAACTTCTTAATTGCCTGCTACACAGCATGTTAGCACTTGGTGACATGTCAAGGATGCTCAGGTCCTTTTAAATATGGAAACTTCCCCTTTATTGGCCAAATACCAGCAATGAGATAACATTGCCAGAGGTGTAATTGTTTCTGGAACACAATTATTCATTACTACAAATGACTGCTTTAGCAATTTGCGATATTTGCTGCATCCAATGCTCTTGGTTGTTTAGTCTGTATATATTGTCAGTTATAAACACATTTGCAAACTGGATTACTATGTGGTATGACTGTGGTAGTACATTGTTGTATGAAATACTACCATCGGCTGAGCATTACTGCCTTCAATAAAGGAGGTTCTATTGATAGCTCTATCTCCTTGGTTTGGCTTGGCAACAGCAACACAAACCAGCCAACCACCTTATTGGCAAAAGCTTTGTCTTGTTGCTATTTGAGGGAGTGGTAGAGCAATGAATTGGTCCAAAGGATATAGGCAATGGAATTAATTAGGCTGAGCAAGGGCGATGACAGCATTGGATTTGACTAATACATCAATGAGGAGGAGAGAGACAAATAATCTTAACCATGAATATGTAATGAGTGCAAATATTCCTGCTAGCAAAACATATTGCCACAGTACTGGAAAAGGACACAGACGGTAGAAACATGCCCTTCCCTTCCTGCACCCCATCATGAAGGGGTATTTTCAACCCCTTCCTGTTTCCATCTACCTACTTCACATCGGTAGCCCCCCCCCCCCATATCTGGTTTTTATTCCATCTACCATTCAGCTCTCTCCTAATGGCTTTCCATTTTTCCACCAATTTTCACCTTCCATCATTATCAGAATCTAGGACAAGCAGCCTTTGTGTTCAATTTATCCAGCAGCTGATTTCACTTCCACCCTTCCATCCTCAGTCCTCCAATCTCCTCTTGCTTTTGAATCCGTGCCGCACACATGTTTAAGCTAGTTATTATCCTAATCCACTCGCGACCCTGATGTAAGATTTCAACCCAAAATGTCGACTATTCTTTTCCATCCACAGATGTTGCTCGACCCTTTGAGGTCCTCCTGCAGATGGTTTATTGCTTCAGATTCCAGCATCTGTAGTCTCTCATCTCCAAGGAGATATTGACGCTGGAGGGTCAGCTAACATGTATGTTTTTCTAGATCAAGGTCTCATATTGGGGCATAATAAAACATTAAAGGGGCTTTTCAATACAGTGACATTTGTGGAAGCTACAGTTTGGAGTTAACAACCAGGGAGCAGATTAAGCTATTGTTGAGAAGATGGATGGGTTGAAGGTACTGGCAAACCATGTCATTTGTGGATTTTGTTTGATCTTTGAAAAACATGTTTAGTGCATTTAATAAGTTCGTGTAAATGTTCTCCGGTTTGTTTTGTGTGGGGGGAGGGGGAAACTTATTTTTTCAGTTTCTTACCTTGCCAGAGACGTGGTGTTTCCCGGTTGCGTCTCCGGTCGCTTTGCGGCCTATCATCGATGGAGCTGGAGGCCTCCTCGGACTGACTTTGGGCCCCACCGCAGGGTGCGGACTTAATATCGCAGCCGATTCCTTGCCTGGGATCACTTCAACCGCGGCCTGCGGACTTACCATAAAGGGCTCGCCGTCTCGGGAGAGGCAAGTCGGGAGCTCCATGGACACAGACGCTCGACCAGCCCCGACGCGGGATCCAATCGCCCAGCGCGGGGAAGCTCACATCCCCCTGATGCAAGAGCTGATCGCCTCGACAAGGAGGGCCCAAAACGCCACTGGCTATGGGAGTGAAGATCGTTCCGTCAACGGAGGGCTCGAGGCCTCCAACTGCGGGAGAGCTAAGGGAAGAGATTGAACTTTTTTTCGTCTTACATCACAGTGAGGAATGTGGAGGAGTCACTGTGGTGGATGTTTATGTTAAAATGTGTTTTGTGTGTTCTGTTGCTTTTTATTTGTATGACTGGGCAAATGAAATTCCTCGTATGGTGCAAAACATACTTGGCTAATAAAGTATTATTGTATTGTGATTGTGGTTGGCAAAGAAAGGATTTAGGCAAAACTGTTGCACTGCATTGAGTTCAACACTTGACAGACTGTGTAGTACAACCACCAGCATGAAGATGGCACCTCAAAATGTGAAACATTCTCACATGATTGGAGCTGAACAATATCTCTTGGGATGTGATACTTTTGTTATGGCTTCAAACTGCAACTAATATGTGTCAGTGGAGGTGAATAGTTCTTACTCAACCCAGTAATAAGAGCATTCTGCTATCACAGAGAGTTGATATTACATTCTTTTTAAGCCAAATAAACATTTTTTTATGACATTTTAGTGCTGAGTAGGATTTGTTTCAGAAGCTGTGGAGATATCCCCAATTAGTTCATTCTGTCTTTCTAACGAGAGGAAGAACTAATAGATATGAGGAGCTGCTCTGAGGAAATAACATAATCCATTGAATAAAAATGCTAATCCTGTGCACTATATATCATTATATTTTGTAAACTGACACACCTTTTTCTACTTAATGTTGAAATAGCTCATTTATTAGATGGTTTCATCTTACTCCTAGTTCATATAATGACCAAACATTTCCACTTAGAAACATGAAACCTCCTAACCAGCATGCTGAAGCACAATAGAAATCTGCTTTTGGACACACATGTGTCATCTCTCCTATGTTAATAGATTAATGGATTTTTTGCATTTCACACACGAATGGATAAATGGACAGGCAACGCTTTGAACAGGAAATGTATCATTTATCAGTTTAACATGATAGCCCAAAAAGTTGCTGCCAAGATAATGTTAATGTGTAAATGGTCTTTTCAAAACAGAGATTCCTCGTAAATTGTGAATTACCACATTTTACAGTTGTATAAATAACAAACTTGTCTTTGTACGTATTAAATGCTTTTGCTGAATTTGCACATTAAATGCCCATTAATGCCCCATAAAATCCAGAGCTAGCTTTAATTGTGTAAACTGAAGATAGACACAGAATGCTGGAGTAACTCAGCGGGACTGATAGCATCTCTGGAGAAAAGGATTGGGTGACATTTCGGGAGAAGACTTATGCACTGGCAATCAACTTCTCTGGCCCAGAAAAGTATATTTATTTTCCTTTCTGTCTAACTTTTCTTTCTTTCTCCCTATTATAACAGAACATGAAAGAACAATGCCAGGACCAATGTCACTACCTCAGGTTTCCCTCCAAGTCATATTTTTCATTGCTTTTCCATTGTTGCTGGGTCCACATCCTGGAACTATCTACTCAAAAGCATTGCGACATGACCTTCACCAGAGCAACTGAAATGGTTCAAGGAAGACAATTAGCAGTGGACAGCAAATGATGGCTATCCATCAATGGCCAGATCCCAAGAAATGAATTAAATCAAATCATTGAAAAAATATTGCAATCTTCCTGAAAATATTTTAGCAGCAGTCAATTAGTAAACAATTAGATACTAAAGTTGGAAAGGTATTTAAATATTCAATACTTCAACCTTTTTGTTCTCAGCGATTTTTTAAACATGATGTGATTTGCTGTTTCAACTATATTTTCAAGTTGTATCACTCTGATCTGAAAAAAAGTTCTCCTCTTTTGTCTGCTAAATCTTCAATCAATTACATTATGTTTAGGCCACAATTTTTGACCACTCTGGTGGGGAAGATAATTAATTCCTATTTACTTTATCTAGTCATTTCATAATTTTATGCAGCTCAATTAAGTCGCAGAGAACACAGGAACAGACGAGTCAACCTCTTCAATAGTTCAACAGTGCTTTGTTCCCGATGTTGGGGGAGTCCAGAACCAGGGGCCACAGTTTAAGAATAAGGAGTAAGACGTTTAGAACGGAGACGAGGAAACTCTTTTTCTCAGAGAGTGGTGAGTCTGTGGAATTCTCTGCCTCAGAGGGAGGTGGAGGCAGGTTCTCTGGATGCTTTCAAGAGAGAGTTAGATAGGGCTCTTAAAAATAGCCGAGTCAGGGGATATGGGGAAAAGGCAGGAACGGGGTACTGATTGGGGATGATCAGCCATGATCACATTGAATGGCGGTGCTGGCTCAAAGGGCCGAATGGCCTATTCCTGCACCTATTGTCTATTGTCTATTTGTCACATATGTTACATTCAATTTGCATAAATTACAGATGTGGGCAGCCCCATTTTTGGCGCCATTATTCAAAGTCCAAAGTCTGGTCGGCCCATGCACTCGATGTACTGGAGCAGTTTCCACGAACCCACGTCCCTCTCATCTCCTCTCCTCTCCTCTCCTGGTCATTTTTGTGTCCCGGGGGCGCCTCCTGCAGCCTATAATTAGGCGCTGGTGGCATTATCCCAGTTCACCCTCCTGGTGGTCCTTGCTCCTCATGTCCTACTTCTCTAGCTCCCTCCCGGTTTTGCCGTCTGCCGAGCCTTTGGGCGGTTTCCCGATACTCCTGACTTGATGAGGCTTCAGGTGGGTCCCCAGTTCCATAGACAGCTGAGCCTTCGGGTGAGGTCCCACTGACTCCGACGAGCCTTTGGGCCGGTTCCCTGCCATGACAAGCGACGAGCCGATGATGTATTCAAGAGAGTTGGATACAGCTCTTAGGGCTAACGGAATCAAGGGATATGGGGAGAAAGCAGGAATGGGATACTGATTCTGGATGATCAGCCATGATCATATTGAATGGCAGTGCTGGCTAGATGAGCCAAATGGCCTACTGACATCTCCGATTTACCCTTCTCCCTCTCCAATTGTACATTAAACTTGACCATATTATGGTCACTACCTACTAATGGCTTCTTAACCTCAAGTTCCTTTATCAAATACGGTTCATTCAAATCCGGATCCTCGACTTCCTCATCCACAGACCACAGTCTGTTCGTATTGGTGGTAATGTGTCAGACTCGATAACAATCAGCACGGGAGCACCTCAAGTCTGCGTGCTCAGCCCCCTGCTGTACTCATTCTATACTCATGACTGCGTAGCCAGTCATAGTGCGAACTCCATCATCAAGTTCGCTGACGACACCACTATTGTGGGACGTATCACTGATGGAGATGAGTCAGAGTATAGAAGAGAGATCGAGCGACTGTCCATATGGTGCCAGCACAATAACCTGGCCCTCAACACCATCAAAACCAAGGAACTGATTGTGGACTTTGGAAGGAGTAGGATGGGGACCCACAGTCCTGTTTATATCAACGGGTCGATGGTTGAAAGGGTCAAGAGCTTCAAATTCCTGGACGTCAACATCTCTGAAGATCTTTCCTGGTCCGAGAACACAGATGCAATTATTAAGAAAGCTCATCAGCGCCTCTACTTCCTGAGAAGATTACGGAGAGTCGGTCTGTCAAGGAGGACTCTCTCTAACTTCTACAGGTGTACAGTAGAGAGCTTGCTGACCGGTTGCATCGTGGCTTGGTTCGGCAACTTGAGCGCCCTGGAGAGGAAAAGACAACAAAAAGTAGTAAACACTGCCCAGTCCATCATCGGCTCTGACCTTCCTTCCATCAAGGGGATCTATCACAGTCGCTGCCTCAAAAAGGCTGGCAGCATCATCAAGGACCCACACCATCTTGGCCCCACACTCATCTCCCTGCTACCTTCAGGTAGAAGGTACAGGAACCTGAAGACTGCAATGACCAGGTTCAGGAATAGCTACTTCCCCACAGCCATCAGGCTATTAAACTTGTCTCAGACAAAACTCTTAACATTAATACCCCTTTATCTGTTATTTGCACGTTATCAATTTATTCATTCATGTGTGTATTTACGTATATAATGGTATATGGACACACTAATCAGTTTTGTAGTCAATGCCTACTATGTTCTGTTGTGCTAAGCAAAGAAAGAATTTCATTGGCCTGTCAGGGACACATGACAATAAACTTTTTTGACTTTTGACTCTTTTTGACTCATTACATAACACTAAATCCAGAATTGCCTTCTCCCTGATAGGCTGCAATACAAGCTGCTCTAAGAATCCATAACGGAGTCACTCCACAAACTCTCTTTCTTGGGGTCCAGTACCAACCTGATTTTCCCAGTCTACCTGCATGTTGAAATCGTCCATAACAACCGTGGCATTACTTTTACTACATGTGTGCTGTACAGTCAAAGAAAAGATTATACATGATTACAATCATGCTGTCCACACTGCACAGATAAAGGATAAAGGGTGCAACATTAGATTACACCCTTGCTCCTGAATAAGCCCAACTTTTTTCTTAATAAATTTCTTGCTCTTTACATACAAATGTATTTTATGTTTTTGCTGTTGCCAGTATTTTTCTTATGTTATCTATTTGCTTCCCTAATTTCCCCTTTAATTTCACACTAAACTTCCTATATTCGTCAAAGCCTACTGCAGCGTGGAGGTTCTAAGCTTGCATTATTCTGTACTCAAAGGAACACACCATGCTCTAGTTCTGCCAGTTTGCCCACCTCTTTATGTGAGCGTGTTTTCCCTGAACTGCTTGAATCACCTTTGTAAATCCCTCCCATTGCTCAGAGACAGATTTACCCTGAAATAGCTGGGTCTAGTTCACTTTTGCTAATTCATTTTGCAGTCTACTAAAATGCCCCTATTTAGAAATGTTATTCGTGTTTTATCTTGCATTCGTTTTTTTCTCTACATGATACGCTGAAAGCTGGAGCAAATTATTGAAAGACCACAGCTAAAACTAGCAAGTCACAGAAAATAGCAAAATTGAAATAAGCCACCATAGTAAGGCAACAAAATAGGACCATTCATCAAGTGAGCAGGTCACCGAGTGGTACTGTGAATCTGCTGTATGTTTCCTGCTGGCTCCCTTCTATTTTGAGATATGTACATAATACAATTGCAATGAAGCTGCTCTATTATCCAGTGTTCAATTCCATTTGCAATGCTATTGATGATGCAAACGTGCAACATGATTTGCTTTGCCACATTAGTACAGAATGCCTCACATTAAATATAATCTGAGCTTCCCACTCCCTACTGTTTTAGTTTCCTATCCCACTCTCACTCTGATCTTTTAATCCTTGACCTCCCGCTTTGCTCCAATGAAGCCCAATGCAACTTGAAAGATAGCATCTAATCATCTCGGCACCTCACAACCTGCGGATTAAACGATTTGTGGTACTTGCTGCTCATTTTCCCTCTATCCCTAGATGTTCTGGTATCTTTCCATTTCAATTTCTTTCCTTTTTTCTGTGTGCATTCACTTGCTCATGTTTTGAACAATTGTTACCTTGACATATTTGATCTGCAAACTATTGCAGGCTTTTCTCCGATACATTCCTGTCCAGTTACTCTCTGTAATTAAAAACATGCTTTCTTTCTCACTTTTCTACTTCTGATGAAGATCCTTGGCCCAATCCAAATCCCAAAACAATCCAAGTTTGGCCAAAATCTCCTTATAGATTGTACCCTCTAATCCAGAGAGCATGCGGGTAAACCTCTTCTTCACCCTCTCCAAAGCCTTCACATCCTTCCTGCAATGTGGCAACCAAAGCTGCACAAAACTCTCCAAATGCAACTTAACCAAATACCTATAAAGTTACAACATGACTTCATGACTCATACTCATTATGATTTCTCCTTTTATAAATTCATGTTGACTCTAGACTATCCTATTTTTTGTTGTTGAATATCCTGCTACCACTGTCGCAATAATGAGTATTACTTCACAGTATCTTTTTACTTACACCAATTCATTGAATTCCTCCGTTTCATTAAACTCTTGGTATTCTGGCTTTACTGGATAGCTTTTTGTTTCTGTTTCTACGCAGGCAGAACCAAAGTGTTTAAATACTCTGTTATTTCTTTGTCCCCCTTTAGCGTGGATGGGGGAGAACCAGTGGATGTGGTGTATCTGGACTTCCAGAAGGCTTTCGACAAGGTCCCACATAAGCGATTAGTATATAAACTTAAAGGATATGGCATTGGGGGTTCAGTATTGATGTGGATAGAGAACTGGCTGGCAAACAGGAAGCAAAGGGTAGGAGTAAACGGGTCGTTTTCACAATGGCAGGCAGTGACTAGTGGGGTACCGCAAGGCTCAGTGCGGGGACCCCAGCTATTTACAATATACATAAATGATCTGGATGAGGGAATTGAAGGCAATATCTCCAAGTTTGCAGATGACACTAAGCTGGGGGGCAGTGTTAGCTGTGAGGAGGATGCTAGGAGAATGCAAGGTGACTTGGATAGGCTGGGTAAGTGGGCAAATGTTTGGCAGATGCAGTATAATGTGGATAAATGTGAGGTTATCCACTTTGGTGGCAAAAATAGGAAAACCGACTACTATCTAAATGGTGGCCAATTAGGAAAAGGGGAGATGCAGCGCGACCTGGGTGTCATGGTACACCAGTCATTGAAAGTAGGCATGCAGGTACAGCAGGCAGTGAAGAAAGCCAATGGTATGTTAGCTTTCATAGCAAAAGGATTTGAGTATAGGAGCAGGGAGGTTCTACTTCAGTTGTATAGGGTCTTGGTGAGGCCACACCTGGAGTATTGCGTACAGTTCTGGTCTCCAAATCTGAGGAAGGACATTATTGCCATAGAGGGAGTGCAGCGAAGGTTCACCAGACTGATTCCTGGGATGTCAGGACTGTCTTATGAACAAAGACTGCATAGACTCAGTTTATACTCTCTAGAATTTGGGAGATTGAGAGGGGATCTTATAGAAACTTACAAAATTCTTAAGGGGCTGGACAGGCTAGATGCAGGAAGATTGTTCCCGATGTTGGGGAGGTCCAGGACAAGGGGTCACAGCTTAAGGATAAGGGGGAAATCCTTTAGGACCGAGATGAGAAGGAATTTTTTCACACAGAGAGTGGTGGGTCTCTGGAACTCTCTGCCACAGAGGGTTGTTGAGGCCAGTTCATTGGCTATATTTAAGAGGGAGTTAGATGTGGCCCTTGTGGCTAAGGGGATCAGAGGGTATGGAGAGAAGGCAGGTACGGGATACCGAGTTGGATGATCAGCCATGATCATATTGAATGGCGGTGCAGGCTGGAAGGGCCGAATGGCCTACTCCTGCACCTAATTTCTATGTTTCTATGTTTCTATGTTTATGAATGCAGCCCTTTCTGACTGCAGGGGACCCATTGTTGATATTCCCAATGATTGTTTAACGTTTTGGTAGATGCTTTTGTAATCAGCTTTTATGTGTTCCTTTTGAAATTTACTTTCGCAGACTATTTTTGTTTTCATAATCAACCATTTTAGTTGTATTGCAAGCTACTCCCAGTTCAAAGAATTTATGTATTTCTGGCCAATTATTGGATCCAACATAAATCTTCACTTCTTTTATTAGCCGTGGCTGGATCCCGTAACCTGTTGTGTTTTTGCAATTCCTGCACCCATTTCCCAGACATTAGTCGCAATCTATTTATTGTCAAACATTTCAATGAAGCTCCCTAATCTATCCAAGCCAACCACTTATCTTTCTTCATTTCGTGATTTAGACCCTAAATTTGGATTGAACTACTTTGTACCTTCATGAAGAACTTTGTCATGTTACAGTCATTCTCCCCAGATGGACACCAAAGAGCAAGTCCATCAATGACATAGTTTTCATTGCACAAAACAAGATGTAACAAGAAGAATGAGTGATGTCCCCAAAACTTACAAAGTTCTTATGAGGCTTGACAGGGTAGATGTAGGGCTGATGTTTCTCCAGGCTGGACTGTCATAGTTTCAAAATAAATGGTCGTTCATGCAAGACTGAGGCATTCACCCAGATGATATTGATTCTTTGGAATTCTCTCCCCAAGAGGACAATTGACGTTCAGTCATTGAGTATATTCAAGACATTGATAGATGTATGTATGGATAATTAGTGAATCTAGGAATAGAGGGCTAGGAAGGTGGTACTGGTGAAAGGTCAACAACTACCTTACTGAGTAAAGTGGTGGTTGATTTTGTTACAGAGGGGCGGCACAGTGGCGTAGCAGTAGAGTTGCTGCCTTACAGTGCCAGAGACCCTGGTTCAATCATGCAGTGGGTACTCTCTGTATGGAATCTGTACGTTCTCCCAGTGACCGCGTGGGTTTTCTCCGGGTGCTCTGGTTTCCTACAACATTCCAAAGCGGTTCAGGTTTGTAGCATAATTGGCTTCTGTTAATTGTAAATTGTCGCTTGTGTATAGGATAGTGTTAGTGCACAAGGTCATTGCTGGTTGGCATGGACAGTGGGCCGGAAGGGCCTGTTTCCACACTGTATTTCTAAAGTCTAAATCAGACTCAAGGGGCCAAATGGCCTGCTGTTGCTTTTATTTTATGTGTCTAGACTAAAGAAGGCACATTACATGTTCCCCGAGTTTACATTGATGCATTGAGTTTCATTGGAACAGGCCAAAGAGTAGGACGGAGAATTAATGACAAGGGTCACTGGCAAAAGATTGGGATCACATTTGCCTATTAAACAAAAGTGTTCTGCAAAGCAATTACCCAATCTGTTGTTTTGTTTTCCACAAAGTAAGGAAGACGACATCATGAACACCCAGTACAGTATATTAAATTGGGAAGAAGTGCAAATTAATCACTGCTTCACTGGGAAGAAGGATCTTATGCCACCATGCCACCTATGAATGGCGTACTTGGTTTATTTAATATTCTTCTCAAACCACAAACATACACATCTTACTCTTCCATATCTCGATGTTTCCCTCTCTTCTGATTCTCAGTCTGAAGAAGGGTCTCGACTCGACGCGTCACCCATTGCTTTTATCCAGAGATGCTGCAAATTCTAGGAATGATATGTGGAAGAAGTGGGAAGGGAAAGGGTAGAAAGACGGATGTTGGATTTCCTGTGGTTTTAGGAAAGGGGCAATGAGCACCAAAAGGGTGAAGATACATTAGGTGAATCCTATTAGTTTGGAGGTGTTGGATATTATACAAGATGATTCATTGTATAAAGAGGGTCTGACTTGGAGAGCAAGGATTGTGCAAACCCTAACCATATGCTGAAGTGAGAACAGAAATGTAGGAAAACAAATAGACATTTTGAGCATAATATCAGCTTTGGTGAAGGGGAAACCACGATTGAGGAAAAAGGATAAAAACTATAGGTGTAGAATTTGACATCCGCGACCACGGTGCAGCGCACTTCCATTCAATCATAACAGTATTCCCGAGGTACCAGTTGCCTGTCACTTTTAATTCCCCATCCTATCCCACTCTTTATATCCCAGTTGTCAGCCTCCTGCACTCTTCCAATAACGCTCAACCAAAGTTCAAAGTACAGAACTATTTCTCCAGACTTAGCACATGAACTCAACACTGACGTCACCAATTTCAGATAATCAGTCATTCCAGCATTCCAACTTACAGGGCGGTGAATCTGTGGAATTGTTTGCCACAGAAGGCTGTGGAGGCCAAGTCATTGGATATTCATAAGGCAGAGATAGATAGATTCTTGATTAGTACAGGTGTCAGGGGTAATGGGGAGAAGGCAGGAGAGTGGGGTTAGGAGGGAAGATAGATCAGCCACGATTGAATGGCGGAGTAGATTTTATGGGCCGAATGGCCTAATTATGCTTTTATCACATGACCTTATGACTTTATATTTATTGCAAATTTTTTCTTGGTGTTCCGGTAATTTGGGATTTTAAAAATTATTTTGTCTAGCTGTGGAATTCTAGGAGTGCTGGCATTCATCCCTAATTTCCCCAGAATTGTGTTGGCAGTTAAGATCAACCACATTGGTTGTCATGCAGGAAGATTGTTCCCGATGTTGGGGAGGTTCAGGACAAGGGGTCACAGCTTAAGGATAAGGGGGAAATCCTTTAGGACCGAGATGAGAAGGACTTTTTTCACACAGAGAGTGGTGGGTCTCTGGAACTCTCTGCCACAGAGGGTAGTTGAGGCCAGTTCATTGGCTATATTTAAGAGGGAGTTAGATGTGGCCCTTGTGGCTAAGGGGATCAGAGGGTGTGGAGAGAAGGCAGGTACGGGATACTGAGTTGGATGATCAGCCATGATCATATTGAATGGCGGTGCAGGCTCGAAGGGCCGAATGGCCTACTCCTGCACCTAATTTCTATGTTTCTATGTCATAAGTCGCATATAGGACTTATGGGAAAGGATGGCAGATTTTCTGAAACAGGTGTTAATCCAGAGGTTTCATGATCACCATTACTGAGATATTTATTAATTTCACCATTAATTCCAAATTTCATCTACTTTATTACTTGAATTTCAATCATCTCCTTGCCACCCCTCCACGTACACCTTTTGTTATTCAGTATCATTTATCACAACTTTCACTCAGCTGCTCTTGCGCCATTTACTCTCTCTTGTTGTTCTTCTGTTCTCACTGCACCCTCACACTCCAGCCACTTCACCAACCAAATGGTTGGCTGAGTGACTTGTGCAAAGGCAACCACATTGCTGTAGAGTTGCTCATACAGAGGTTGTGCCAGGAAATTGTAGCAAATTTCCTTACCCAACAGGCACTCCTTTTTTTTCTAACCACAGTAGTTTCATGATAGTCATTTTTAATGTTAACTACACATTCCAGATTTACATCATCAACAAAACTGAAATTCCTATGTTGCCATGGTGGGAAATGAACTCACATCTCCAGTTCATTAATCGAGTTCTCTGGATAGCTAGACCAATTTCATGGTAAACTTGCTGTGGTATCCCATCTCTCTCTGCTAGATTAACCGTCAACTAATCTTACATCGCGATTACAGTAAGTACCTTTTACACCAATGATCTGTGAGATCTTTCACAGTCATTCCCAAAAATCCCTGGTCTTCTATCACGGGGAAGGAAGAACCAACTCTCATGGTCATGGAGTGGTACAGCATGAAAACAGGTCCTTCAGCCAAGCTCAACTGGAATGCCCATCAATGCGCATCCCATTTTGCTACATTTGACCCAAGTCCCTCTTTTCCTTTTTAACCATGTACCTGTCCAATATATATAATACCTGTCTCTACCACCTCCTACAGCTGGTTCCAGAACCTCACCACTCCCTCAATGAAAATCTAGGTCCTCAATATCCTTCAAATAGTTCCCCTTTCATCTGAAACCTATGTCCTCTAGGTTTACACTCTCCTACCTTTGAACTATTTGGAGGCCTAAGGTATAATCCACTTTCTTAAGTCTAAGTACTACCTATAAAGCTTCATCTGTTAATTCCTTAAGGATGTCCTCCATGTGTTCTGCTGCAACATGCATCCCGATCAACAGTGCAATACCTCCTCCCCTTTTTGAACCCCATTCCCTCCTGACATTTCTGAAAACATTATACCCAGGAACATTACTATGACATTCCTGCCCTTCCCTCAGCCACTTTTCCACAGTTGCCATAATATCATGATCCCATGTGCTGATCCATGTTCTCAGCTCAATCATTTTACCTGGAAAGGTCCTTGCATTAACGTAAATGCAGTGAAGCCTGCCTATTCTCCAATACTTGGCAACCCTTGACCCATGTCAAGTTGCATTGTCATGAGACATGCCTGCTATATTTTCTACACGTGCTTCTCTCGTCCCTCCTATTACACTATTATTATGTGTCCCATCCCTGTGTCACAAGTTTTAAAAAATCCAGAGTATTTCTGGGAAACCTTCCGGGCAGGATATTGGTCCCCTCCAGTTTAGGCACAACCCATTGCAAGAATACCCTCACCTGTATGTTTCTTCCATGTTATGACTAATGTACATTATTGTTCTTCCATTGTCATTCACTGGCACCCGATCTAAAATATCTGTCCATTAAAATTAAGAGAGCACTAAGGATTGCTGCAAGTCAAGTACAAAGTCTGACGACCTGAGAAATCTGAGATGGGCAGACAATGTTGAGGAATATGCAAGAAATGGAAGAATCCTGATAATCACAGAGAACTAGTGGAACCTTGGAGTACATATCCACAGATGAACGTAGCAGAGCAAGTGGAAAGGCGGGAGGGAATGTTAAGTTGATTAAACACTAAAGGGGCTGTCCCACTGTACGAGCTAATTCAAGAGTTCTCCCGAGTTTCCCCCGATTCGAACTCGGAGAATTACGGTAATAGCCGCTCGTAGGTATTCGAGGCTCTCATGGACATTTTTCAACATGTTGAAAAATCTTCATGAGTCTTCACAAGCTTACCGCCTCTCCCGAGTACCTGCCGTTAGCGTTACGAGCCGCTAAGAGACGTCCCCGAGCTCCGACGTACCCGCTACGTACATTCTACGTGCTTACCACGAGTTTGAATTTTGAGTTTGAATTACCTCGTACAGACAGGCCCTTAAACTAGGCTACAAATGAAATACTGCATACATTTTTGATCCTCTTGGGAGATTAGGGAAGCACAGAGACAAAGAAGCTTATGGAGGAAACAGAGGGTTGATCGAGATAATTTTGACTGCAAGTTGCATTGTTAGGGAGGTCAGGCAGACAGTTTTTTCATGTAAAATGTTACCTGCTTCACTATTCTCTAAAAGATTTAATGTTTCTTTTCTCTATTATTCCTCCTTCAGGTTATTTTAAACATAATATAAAGTCTGCCCTCCTGTGTTATACCCTGGCAGCTACCATTGTTGTTCCAAAAATGCAATTCCTTCAAAGTGATTACATGCATCACAAAAAAGATTAAGGTCACTGCACTTCTTCTTTAGTTTCTCATTGGTGCTGAGGATTACTCCCCCAGCAGCTGGGTTTATCAACATATGAGTCCCAGTTTGTATAAAAAGAATCATAATCCTAATCATAATTACATTTTATTAGCCAAGTATGTTTACAACATACGAGGAATTTGATTTGCCGTACAGTCATACCAGTAAAAATCAACAGAACACACAAAATACATTTTAACATAAACATCCACCACAGTGACTCCTCCACATTCCTCACTGTGATGGAAGGCGAAAAAAAGTTCAATCTCCTCTCTTCTTTGTCCTCCAGGGGTCGGGGCCCTCTAACCTTCCGTTAACGAGACGATCTTACACCCGTATCCAGTGGCGGGCCCCCTCGTTGGGGCAATCAAGCTCCTGCACCTGGGGGGAGTCTCAGCTCACCCGCGCCGGGTATCTACGCCGGGTCAGCGCGAGTCGAATGTCGTGCGGCTTTTGGAGCTTCCCAGAGTCTGTCTCAACCCGAGACTGCGAGCGCCTTGATGTTAAAGTCCGCAGACTGCGGTTGGAGCGTTGATCCCACGTAAGGGATCAGCTACGATGGTTAGTCCACGCTCCGCGGTGGGGCTCAAAAGCAGTCCCGAGCAAGGCCCCCATCCCCAAGATGTTAGGCCGCAGAGTGACCGGAGATACAATCCGGAAAACAATCGCATCTCAGGCAAGATAAGAGATTGAAAGAATGTTTCCACTGACTCCCCTGCCCACATAAAACAAACCAGAGAACATTAAAACATACTTTTTAAACACACTAAAAATAACAAAAAAAAGATGTAACGGACAGACAGACTGTAGGCGAGGCTGCCATCAAAGCACCACCCGATGGAATAGTGACTTTGCCCTTAGTCTGCTAACATCCTCCACATTCCCTTAAAACCTTTTCCATCAAGCTTTCTAAACTGGATTTCTTTTTTTTAAATCAATCAAATCCTACCCCACTACCTGTCCATTTTACACCACAGTGACTTCAACAAAAACTTATATCAGACAGAGTGCACTATGTGTTGTTGGTGAGTCTGATCTGGTGAGTTTGCTGAAGACACAAAAAAAAACTGGAGATGCTGGAACACTGAGCAAACACAGAGTACTGGAGGAACTCAGTGCGCCAGGCAGCATCTGTGGAAGGAAAGGCTTTGGTTTGAGATCTCTTCAATCTGGGGCAGAATCTGGACATGAAACATCTTCCATCGATTCTCTCCGCAAATGCAGCTTGTCACTTCCAGAACAAGGGGTCACAGTCTAAGGATAAGGGGGAATTCCTTTAGGACCGAAATGAGGAAAACATTCTTTACACAGAGAGTGGTGAGTCTCTGGAATTCTCTGCCACAGAAGGTAGTTGAGGCCAGTTCATTGGCTATATTTAAGAGGGCGTTAGATGTGGCACTTGTGGCAAAAGGGATCATGGGGTATGGAGAGAAGGCAGGTACGGGATACTGAGTTGGATGATCAGCCATGATCACATTGAATGGCGGTGCAGGCTCAAAGGGCCGAATGGCCTACTCCTGCACCTATTTTCTATGTTTCTATGTCACACTGGGTTCCTCCAGCGCTTTGTGTTTTGCTGTTTGGCAGGTGTGCTACAAATATATTCTCTTGCTATTTAAGACTTAGATTTTCTGCCTTGCCATTAATTGTTTTTGAATTATTGAAGTATCTCTTTCACTTGACTGTTTTTACCCAGGCCCTATGACAGGTGTATGTTACTGATGCAAATGATGGCTGGTGTAGCTGATGGTAGTTCCTGCACCAAATGCAAACATCTGATGATCAATTGACAGAAATATTATTACCTCAAGGCCCCTTTTGATCTACTCAGTGAACTGAGTTTACAAACATGTGTTGTCATAAAGTGCACATAAATATGAAAGGTATCAGCCTGAAGAAGGGTCTCGACCCGAAATGTCACCCATTCCTTCTCTCCAGAGATGCTGCCTGTTCCGGTGAGTTACTCCAGCAATTTGTGTCTATCTTTGGTGTAAGCCAGCATCTGCAGTTCCTTCCTACACATATTGTCTTTTTATTGTTGCACAGTGAAAAAAAAACACCATAGATAATTTATCTGGGTATTTATTAGAATATGAAAATAAATAAATAAAATGTCTAATGGGCACTCATGCAACAGAATCCTATGACATTTGCCCAATTTCCTCTTGCGCACCCTTGGGAATTGGCCAGCCCATCTGTCAAATGGAATGAGTTTGTATACATTTGTGTTCCATCCCCCAGTAGCAAAATAATCATTAGTCTGCTCAAATATAACGATTTACACAAATTTACCAGATACCTTTCTGATCGTCTCACTTGAACCCTGGTTGAGGCACACCCTAGTGAACTATCCATTACACATGCTTTGCATACATCCTTCCATGTTAGATTCTATTTGTTACTCTCAGCAAAATAGGATATAAATTGGTGCATTTAATCAGTACGAGACTAAAGGGCCTGTCCCACTTTCCCGAGTTATTCACAAATTCTCCTGAGTTAATCACAAATTTTCCCGAGTTTTCAAACTCGCAGAATGTTTGTAACGAGTCTGTAGGAGGCCGTAGGAGTCCGTGAATATATCATAGCAGCCCGTGATGCCAGACGTAGGTACACGGGGCATCAGGTAAGTCGGGACGGTTTTTTAGCATGATGAAAAATGTCCAGGCAAAAAAATAGCCCCGAGTACAATAGAACTGTATAGCACAGGACCCACAATGAATGTGCCAAGACCTTGTCTTATCTGCTTGCTTATAATCCATATCCCTCCATTTCCTGCATATCCACGTGTCCATCTAATAGCCTCTTTAATTCTATTATTGTATCTCTCTCCACCACCACCATGTCAGCTTGTTCTAGGCACTCACCATCCTCTGTGCAAACTACTTATCCTGGGCATCTCCTTTAAACTTTGATTTTCTCACCTTAAAAGTCAGCAACAAAGGCTTGCACTTTCATTAGACATAGGTGACGAGTGGTACTCCACAGGGATCTGTCACATGCCTCAAAGCTACAACAAATTTATAATATCTTTGGAAAAGTACCATTTAAGAAAGAAGGGAGAAAATCAAGGAACTGTGGACTAGTTAGTTTGACATGAATTAG
Source organism: Raja brachyura (assembly GCA_963514005.1). The sequence goes on along the minus strand of OY740784.1, from coordinate 18,393,512 downwards.
TTCAAATGACAGTGGCATTGCAGAGTAATCTTCCCCCCCGGATCCTACAATAGGTGCTTTTGAAACTTAAAATCTCTTAATTAATGCAAATCTGACTTTACACAAATTCTCCCACACATTTAAAAAATATTTTTTCAAGAAAGCAATAATAATTATGTAATCTTTCATGGTATTCATTAATGACTGGACAATATCTATTTTATTAAATTGATTATGACTAGTGTTAATTAAATGATTCAACACAATGAAAGAATTGTAGCCAGTATATGCGCAGAGATGTGAGGTGTGTTACTATAAAAAATTGATATTTCTGACCTACTAGAGAAGTCGGCTTATGGATAGTTCCGGGCCTAACCTGGGGACTGGATGTACATTAAAGGATTAACTTGTTAATCCTATTATGTTCTAGGGAGCTCATGGTGTGTAGAATGTTTGCTACATTTTCGACATTTTAAAAATGACTAAACTCATGCATTACTTTCATATTCTTCATTGGTGTAATGAAAAACTGCACACACTCTGGAGCCTTGCATGTGCGGCGAAGCTTTCATAGTTTTCTACACCAAGCAGCCTGCAGTGCAATATTTGGTTCCTTGCTAGACACTAAATTTTTGTGTTCAACTGAACATCAGCATTTAATGGTTTTGAATCTTTTAAAAATATTATATTTTTCTATTCTGACTATCAATGGGGAAAATACATATTTAATCATGTATTAAATGATGATACATTTAATGTACCATTTTGGCAGAGTTTTGGGATCTCAAGCACATGCAAGCATACAAACAAACAAAGATGAGAGTTTTAGTAATATACTAGACCAAGTGCAGACCCGTTGGGAGGCGTGGTCCTCCAACTCAAGCCGTTCCCGAACGTAAGATTCCAGCAATCTCCTTGCCTCCCTCAGCAGCGCTCTTTAAAAAAAAATCCAATTGCACCAGTCCTGCATGTTGCAATAGCAATACGTCCTCCCCTGCTAGTCGAGCCATTGTGACGTCATCAGTTGAAGCTGGTTGGTTTGAAATTTAAGGTATTTTGATTTTTAAAAATTTTAATCAGTAATGTCGAGAAATAAAGCATAAAATGTTCAGTGAAAGCGATCTCTATCTAGAGGGGGAAAATGTCAATCAGAATATGTAAACATCTTGTGAAAGTTGGCATTTTTAAAGCTTTAATCGCGAATAATGTGTCAAATATAGGATGAAATCTTCACTGAGGCTGATCACTGCTAGCAGAGCCATTGTGACACCATCAGTTGAAGCTGGTGGTTTTAATTTCAAAGGCTTTTGACTTTTTTAGACTTTTAATCAGTAATGAGTCAAGAATAAGTTGAGAAATAAAGCATAAAATGTTCAGATAAGGTGATCCCGAACTCGAGAGGAAATATGTCAATCGGAATATGTAAAAATGTTATCGTTACCGTGTAGTGTTTTTGCAAAGATGTAAAGCCAACCACATATATACATACACACACACACACTTTTACACACATACAAGATCAGACTTTTAATAAGTATTATATATGATATATTCCTTTGTTAACTTGTCTGCATAATTTCCTGACACTTTGCAAGCCCTTTACTTTCCTATCTATCTTTATATTGTCGTCAGACTTGGACATTTTATATTCTATCATTTCATCTAAGTCTTTAATATAATAAATGGCTTAGGAGATGAGAGAGAAACATAACAGACAACTAAAGATGTACCAAAATCTAAGTATTATACGAATGTTTTGGCTTCTTCATTAGGTCCAGGGGTCAGTTATCACCAAAGATACTAGAGGAGCAAGATAGACCACTCCTTCGAAATCCAATGGACTGATGTGTAGTATGCAATGGAGCGCAACGGAGCGCAACGGAACGTCACTTCCACCATTTTAGGAATAAGACCCCGATCTCCATTATGTCTCTTGCAGTTTAATCCATGTCAGTACATTGGATTTTGCAGTTTATCTTGGTCTATCTTAGCCTTCTATGTTAGACCATTATGATCTTTGTTTATAATAAATAAGGTGCTTCTTTAAAAAAAAAATTAAAAAGGGAAACTGCGTATAAAATGAGCGACAATGCGCAATGAAAATTCTCTGGACCATATACATTCTATGATCTTTGGTTTAATCAGTGTTGTGGGGAAACGGTATGTGTGTGTTTCAGTGTGTGAGAGGCAAGATAGAGATAATAGATTTCAAAGTTCCTCATGGATCAGAAGCAACTGATTTAAAGCAACTCATGATGTACATGAGCCATTCTCATGATGTGCATAAGCCTTAAAGGCAATTATATTTGCCTTTATTTTTTTGCCTAAAAGATATAAGAAACATAAACCATAAAGGGTATATTTATATTTATATATTACTGGACCCATCAGGTCCCAGCAGCAACACACGGGAGGGCTGGTCCCCAAACACATTATTCCACCTCTCTACCAATTTCAATATTGGTGGCCAGTGGGGGGGGGGGGGGGGGGGCTTTCTGGAGCGCTAGAATTGGCGTTGTGGGCTGAAGGGACTGGTTTCCAGAGGGCTAGTATGGACATTGTGGGCCAAATGGATTCTTGGGCTCAGTCACTCAAGCCTGTTGTGCTGGCAGCTCACTCACTCACGGCTGGTGGGCTGGCAGTTGACTCATGGCTATTCCTTGAAATTCCATTTCAAGCAGGGGGCAAGGCCACCAAATTCAAGTTCAGTTTCTTACCACTTCAAGCAGGGTGCACGGCCACCAAATTCACTGCAGTTTCATACCATTTCAAGCAGGGTGCAAGGCCACTAAAGACAGCGAGTTGTGACCTCTCCCTCCTCCATCTTGCAGAAACTGAGTCACGCCCACACTTCTGGGTTTTTTAGTCCCTCCCCCCCTCCCACCAGAAGGGGCATGGCCTTCATGGCGTGATTGACAGGAGAGAGAATCTCAACATTTTTTAAACACTATTAACTGTTTTATTTTTCATCAATGGGAAAAATCCTCGGCACCTGATGAGCGGAGGGGGACTCCGAGTAAGATGGCCAAAAATTACAGTCGTACGTGGTAGCGTTTTTTTCTAAAATCATTATAAAGCGCAAACAGGAAGTGGTTAAGATCAGACTATTCATTATATAGAAGGCAAGGTGACTTTAATTAGGCAAGACGACTTTAATTAGGCAAGGCAACACAGCTTTAGCATTTCCAAACCAAAGGCAACACAGCTTTAGCATTTCCAAACCAAAGGCAACACAGCTTTAGCATTTCCAAGCCAAAGGCAACACAGCTTTAGCATTTCCAAACTATATTTTCAAAGCACATTAGGGGCACATCAGTAAAACCACTCACAGTTTAATAGATATGTGTTCAGCGTTATTCACATCTCAGACCGAGAGACGTGACCCTCTCGCTCCCCCATCTTGCAGAAACAGTCAGAGGCACTCAACACTTCCGGGTTTATTAGTCCCTCCGGAAGGGGCGAGGCCTTCAGGAGAGAGAATATCAACATTTTTTAAACACTAATAAATTTTATTTCTCATCGATGGGAAAAATCCTCTTGTCCTGTGCAGCGTAGGGGGACTGAGTAAGATGGCCAAAAATCACAGCCATATTAATGCGATAAAAATGATTTTTCTCCCGCAATTATTGTACCCCTTTCAATTAATCCCGATATATCTCCCAAAAACTTTTTAAAAAAAGGTTGACTCTATAGTCACCAATTTTATCTGGGATTATAAGAACCACAGAATAAATAAGAAACACTTATGTAAATCAAAAATAAATGGAGGTTTAGCATTACCGAATTTTATGTTTTATTTCTGGGCAGTTAATATTAAAAATATGAATTTTTGGTTGGAAGAACTGGACAAACAACCAGATTGGTTAAAAATGGAACAGGAAGATTGTTTATCTTTTGAAATTGGGTCGATTCTATTTGCTATTACTAAATTAAGCAAAGATACCTATAAAGAAACCCCTCTGCTTACCTCAAAGGAAAAAATGTCCAACGTTTATACAATAATAAATAAATCATCATTTGCATTATTTTGTGAGGCTAACAAATCACAATTTCATACTATGTATATAAACAATTGTATTACTTAAAATAAATTATTTAAGAAAATTATGTACTTTACTTATGTGCCACTTTTTAAACTTTCTTGCACTTCCTTTTAACGGTCATGTCCTGCATTTTTCTATTCTTAAATTTGAGTCCGTAATGTGGACACTCACAAAGATTACTACAATTCTAGCCTTGCCTCTGTGGCAACACAACCTCATGTCCTTGTATTCCTTTGTATTGTGTATTGCTGTGTTTATTAGATGGGAAATGTTGTTCCTGGTCATGTTAATATCATCAAATTCTGTGTGAAACACTTTCACATACACTTTGCAGAACGCTAGAAAGTATTCAGAAGGCACCATCAAGGAGCCAAAGTCAGATGTTGATGTGTGATATGTTTTATGATGGATGAATATGCATGCAGGATGAACTAAAGTGGCATCAGGTTGGAGTTGAACTTCTCTGCATGTGTGGCATTTTGAGGACAGTTCATGTAAAGTGATGATTGTGCAACAGATGTGACCTGCGATGTAAGCCAGTGTATTTTCTTCAGGGAGATCCTGTCAACATCTGAAATTACAGTAAAATATCATATAGAATTAACATAAGAACAAATTTGATTATAACTACATACCTGCAGAATGGATGATATGTCACTTAATTGCAATTGCTTTCAGGGGTGGGGAGAGACATGTATATTGAAGATGCATTTTTTGTCTAATAGGTTCAATTTATCTTAAATGTAGAAGAGCTTACACTAACATGCATGCCTTACATCAAGAACAAAACCAAAAATGTACAGCAGTGTAAAAATTGATACCTTAATCATTATTTAAGAAGGAACTGCAGATGCTGGAAAATCGAAGGTAGACAAAAATGCTGGAGAAATTCTCCAGCATTTTTGTCTACCTTTATTATTGTGGTAAGTCTAGATCTATAAAAGAAGACTTTCTAATAACTTGCTCATGTAACAAAAAATGAAGTCTTATATAATATAATACATTGTTGGGATTATAAGAATAGAATTTCTTATATGTTACAGTCATCATACATTGAGAAGGAGATTAAAACTTTAATGTGTGCTCCTCGTGGCATATCGTTGTTCCCTATAATACCATTTATTTAATTTTAAACATCATTGATCCGTGTACATTGTGTACATTTAACACCATTTATCCTGTATTTTAAACACCATTTCAAAGCGGCTTAAACACAAACCGATTCCGGATCTTCACGGCTTGGAGGTCCCGAATCGGCCTCCGCCTACCGGAGACTGGGGCTTCATGTTATATGCCACGAGCCGGCAGTCGGAGCTCTTGTCCGGGGAGGAATCCCAGACTCTGCGAGGGAAAGTGGACGCTGCCCCCGCAACTAGAAGCGCCGCAGACCGCGGCTTCAGGATGTTATAGTCCGCGGGCCAGCGATCGGAGCAATTCTTCTGGCAACCCCCGGCTCCGCGATCTGAGCTATAGGAAGAGATCGGGCAGGCTACATGACAGAAAGTAATAGTTCTTTTCTTACCTATCATCTTTAGTGCGGAACCTGAAAAAGGACAGGTCGGGTCGCTTACAATGGCGATTCGAGCACTTTATAGCGGAACAGCACGCTACGCTTGTAGATGTGGACGCCATGACAGAAGCCGATTCACAAAAAGCTCATATATTTGATTCCCAAAATGGCGTGAAAAAATTACCCATGATGCCCATGACCAACTACAGCTCTTTTGCCTAGTAGTCTATCTTCCTTGTCTAGTATCTTTGGTTATCACTTTACTACTGTGAAAAAAATTCTCACATCCACATATGATATGTTTCAATTGGGCAGCTTACAACCTAGCGGTATGAATATTGACTTCTCTAACTTCAACTAACCCTTGCGTCCCCTCTCTCTCTCTCCATCCCTACCCCATCCTTGGTCTCCGACCAGTCTGACTGTCCTCCTTTTTAATTTTATCTTTGTATGCTTCGTTGTCACCTTCCCTTAGCTAACAATGATCTATTCTACATGTTCCTTGACCTTCGTCCCCTTTGATGTCTCGTTTTCACAAACCCATCCATATCTCTGTGTCTACCGCTCTCCTGACTCTCAGTCTGAAGAAGGGTATAGGCTCGAAACATCACCCATTCTTTCTACCCAGAGCCTGTCCCACTGAGTTACTCCAGCATTTTGTGTCTATCTTTGGTGTAAACCAGCATCTGCAGTTCCTTCCTGCGTATATGATTGCTAACTGGAATAGAATCTATCTCCTACACCAGAACTGATAAAACAGTGTCAACAAAAACTCCAGTTATATCAACAGTAACCAACAATATTGAAAATAACCTCAGGAATATCAGGAGCCAAAGGTTTCATATCATCAACAGAATGCCCAATCTATTATAGAGACTGCATCCCCATCCACAAAGTGAGTCACATCTTTCTGTCTGAACAAAAGGGCTTGTATGACAAATAATAATAGATCTTTAAATGTTAAAATTAATTTACAGATGATTGGACAAAGGCCAGAGATGAAAAGACTAAATGTGCGAGATAAGGAGATGAAGATCGAAGAGCTATGAATAGTGAAGCCAGAGGAAATAATTAGGTATTTAGGTGGGGGGGGTGGAGGTCAGCAGGAGAGGGGGGGGGGGGGGGGAGCCAATGGTAGGAGTGTGTGTGATCAAAAGGTGGGTGAGGAAGAAGCTGGGAAAGAAGGTGCAATGGAGTAAGAGGAGGAAATAGAATTACAGGAGGCTGAATAAACAATTGCTCATTGTTAGTGCAACTGTATTCATATTATTTTGTTGTATTCTCATTCATACGTCAAAGAGAATCATCATTTATCAGAAATGCAAACCTTTCTACAATCTAATAAAGTCTCTGCTGTTTACACGGGCTATAATTTCTTAATCCTAAAAAACTTGGTCTCATTCTCTCTGTCCTATTCCCTGCAAGAGCCCTCAATCCTCACAACACATACATCAAATACCGCATTACAACCATTCACAAAACCATATTTAGTTTGCCACTATTGATGTGCCTTGAGATCACACAATATTTTATCTTCTGATATTTACAATCACTTCTTGCCATCTGAAGGCCTGAGAAGAGGAATGTGCACTAACTTAAATTTGATCGATTTTGTAGGGAAACTAAACAGACACTTATGAAGTATATTAGCACGTGTCATTACTGTGAGTGATTTTACAATAGGTGGGATGCATGCTCTGTTGGTCTGCCTCGGGTCTCTATTTTGAGTCACAGACAGTCCCTTCAAATTATTCTGAACCTCATGAGCTGCCATTTTCCTCAGGGATCTTAATTCCTAGCATGGGTGCAGAACAGGCCGATTCTTCATTAAGGTGCAAAGAGAAATATTCTGAGAAGTAAAATCAGAAAATAATAGAAATATTTAGCAGCTCAAGCCACATCTATGAAGGGATAAAGAAGTTCAAGTTCAGGCTCATGACTGTTCATCAGAACTGTAAATAGTTGAGCTAGAAACCAGTTTAAAGGTACATTTTAGTGCAGCACATTGGCGCAGCGGTGGAGTTGCTGTCTTACAGTAACAGAGACACAGGTTCCATTCTATCTATGGGTGCTTTGTTACGCAGTTTGTACGTTTTCCTTGTGTGTGGGTTTTCTCTGGGTGCTTCGGTTTCCTCTCACATTACAAACACGTGCAGGTTTGTCGGTCAATTGGCTTCTATAGTGTGTAGGATAGAACTTGTTTACATGTGATTGCTGATCGGTGTGGTCTCGATGGGCCAAAAGGCCTGTTTCCACGCTCTATCTCTAAACTAAAAACTAAAGAAAAGGGGAAAATGAGGTAAAGATCTAAAGAGAAGGCCTCATATAAAATGGATCACAGGAGGGATTCATTAACAAAAGGAATGTGCTTATGAAGGAAGTATATAATGTGGTCCTCTGTGCTCATTCTGCTGTGATTTGAACCAGGCATGTATATAATCTTTTCTATTGGGACTTGAAACAGTGTCCCAATTTCCAGCATTCATCAGAAGACCAGACCTCAAACTGAAAATACTTAAATCCCCAATAGAATGTCAAGAAAGATTCCTCTAATCCCTTTCAAATGCACGTTGCAATCTGGTTGACAGTGACCTCTCAAGATAGTCCTTAAAACTGACCTGCTCCTCTCTCAGTGCTGCTACACTGATGCCGAGAATGCATTGCAGAACATTGTCCAAGAGATGTGTTTGAGATCTCCATTTTTTCAAATGTTAATTACCATAGCCAACTCCCATGTTTGTTTTGGGGAGATCCTTAGGGCTTCACTTTATGTCTAATCCTCTGCTTGAATCTATCATAACGAGATCCCTGAGATCATTATCTTTGTGTTTTGCAAAAAGGACATGTCTTACCCCTTTTCTCAACCGCACCAGAGTCACTTTTACCTCTATTTTGTCTGTCGGTCATTAAGGACAAAGCTGGTAAAGTAGGCAACCTAAATAATTACAGGCCCATAGCTTTAGCCAGCATTTTGTCAAAGGTCCAAGAAAGAATTCTGCTGGATAGAGTAAATGAGTTTGTTAACTCCACAGATAACTAGTTTGGTTTTAAAGCTAAACATTGCACTGACTTGTGCATATATGCCCTAAAAGAGATTGTAAACAAATATAGAGGTAAAAATTCATAAACTTATGTGCTTTATTGATGCTTCCAAAGCTTATGATCGTGATAATCATAGGAAGTTGTTTGTTAAAATGAGTCAAAGAGGGGTGCCTAAATACATTGTGAGAATTCTGAGAGGAGGGGGGAGAGTAGGAGCAGGGGGGAAGAGGAGGAGCAGGGGGGAAGAGGAGGAGCAGGGGGGAAGAGGAGGAGCAGGGGGGAAGAGGAGGAGCAGGGGGGAAGAGGAGCAGGGGGGAAGAGAGGAGGAGGAGGGGGGAGAGGAGGAGGGGGGAGAGGAGGAGGGGGGAAAGGAGGAGGGGGGAGAGGAGGTGGAGGAAAGGAGGTGGAGGAAAGGAGGAGGGGGGGAGGAAGTGTTCCCGAACACAATACTCCATTGCTCTAGGCTGGTGTTTTTATATGCAATGTATATTATATAATGGCGTCTCTTGTCTGGATCTTGAGTCTGAAATAAAGTTTAATAATAATAATAATATTTACATGGGTATTTTTGCCTGATGCATACTAACTCCTAACGTGTGTAGGAAGGTATTGGAAATGCTGGTTTAAACCGAAGATAGACATAAAACGATAGAAGGTGAACTTAATATAATCATGATAGTACATGCGAAAGAGAAGCAGTTTGAGCAGGTCAAAGGCCCATCATCAGTTCTGATGACGGGTCTCCGATTTAAAATGTTAACTGTTTCTCTTTCCACAGCTACTGTACGACTTGCTGAGTGTTTCTGTTCTTATTTCTGATATCTAACCTCCACAGTTTTTTCCATTCTCATTTGACGTGAGAAAGTTTGTGCAGACTTTTTAATGGTGTACACGAAAAGAGGAAAACAATAACATATTTTTCTTGTTGGGGCCTGTGCATGTTGAAGTTCAATAAAGAGAGAGAGAGGGAGAGATAAATTATGCTGATGCAATAGCACACTTGACTTTAACAAACTTCACAATCTATTTGTGAAAACCATATTTACAATTGTCTCTAAACATAACGCAGCATGCCCTCCACAATTTAATGATAAATGTACGAAGGCTGATGATAATGTAGGAAGTTTGGAAGGCTGTGTTGAAATTGAAATGAACTTGCAAAGTATCTGATTAGATGTGAGACAATGATCATACAAGAAATGCAATTGGTGTCTTAAACACAATATTTGTGGTGTCTCCTGCAACATATATAACCATATAACAATTACAGCACGGAAACAGGCCTTCTCGGCCCTTCCAGTCCGTGCCGACCATTCATTTTCCCCAGTCCCATCTACCTGCACTCAGACCATACCCCTCCATTCCCTTCCCGTCCATATACCTATCCACTTTACTTTTAAATATTAAAATCGATCCTGCCTCCACCACTTCTGCTGGAAGATCATTCCACACAGCCACCACTCTCTGAGTAAAGAAGTTCCCCCTCATGTTACCCCTAAACTTCTGTCCCTTAATTCTCATGTCATGCCCTCTTGTTTGAATCTTCCCTACCCTCAATGGGAAAAGCTTATCCACGTCAACTCTGTCTATCCCTTTCATCATTTTAATTACCTCAATCAAGTCCCTCCTTAACCTTCTGTGCTCCAAAGAATAAAGACCTAACTTGTTCAACCTTTCTCTGTAACTTAGTTGCTGGAACCCAGGCAACATTCTAGTAAACCTCCTCTGTACTCTCTCTATTTTGTTGACATCCTTCCTATAATTAGGCGACCAAAATTGTACACCATACTCCAGAATTGGTCTTACCAATGCCTTGTACAATTTTAACATTACATCCCTACTCCTATATTCAATGCTCTGATTTATAAAGGCCAGCACACCAAAAGCTTTCTTTACCACCCTATCTACATGCGATTCCACCTTCAGGGAACTATGCACAGTTATTCCTAGATCCCTCTGTTCCACAGCATTCCACAATTCCCTACCATTTACCATGTACGTCCTACGTACATGGTACAACAGCCCTTCATTCTTCTCATTGTATTATTATTTTGCCGATATTTAGCGTAATTCATGTGGAATCATCAGTCAAGGGAGCTGGGAATATTCCAAGTAAATATTGATTCACAAAGTACTCCTTGAATAGATAAGGTCATGCCAAGTCCTGAAGGATGAATGCATCAAGGTAGCTTCCTGCACACCCCACAATGATACGAAGAATAATCAACTTGTTTGACCTGGAATGAATGCATGTCTCTGTAGAAATATCAAAGTGTTGAATAAACTTTCTAATCAGTAGAAAATGCATACAATTTTCAAAGCTCACAAATTCTTTTCAACTTGATTCAGTGATGCAGACAGCTGCTGCACCACATAATGCATCTACTGTGCCAATGACAGATAAGCATACATGTCCAAACGTGCATCGTGGAGACTTGGCAAAGGATTATTAGAAGGGACGAAAGATCAAGGAAACTCAAGGCAAACAACTCAAAATGGCAAAGTGAAGCTTCTCCCAGACCTTGGCATTACATTATTCTACAAATAAAACTAAGTAATTCATTTCCTGGTTTCTCCGGAAACTGTCTCTCTCTGGAAACTCCTTTTCTGCTACGAGCGGAAATTTAAACAAAAGGGACAAATCTTGAACTGCAACTAACAATTCATGCCGTCCATTCTACTTAATATTCCTAAAAAGCAAGTCGAAGTTTAACCCAATATTTTTCAAGAAACACAAGAGATTGTCGATGTTGGAATCTAGAGCAAAAAAAACAAACTGCTAGGGGAACTCAGTTTAAGTTTTGTCACGTACTGAGGTACTGTGAAAAGCTTTGGTTGCGTGCTATTTCGCCAGCAGAAAGACAATACATGATTACAATCGACCTATTCACAGTGTAGAGATACATGCTAAGGGAATAACGTTTAGTTCAAGGTAATGCTAGTAAAGTCCAATCAAAGTTAGTCCAAGTGACCCAGGTTACATAGACGGTAGTTCAGGACTGCTCTCTGTTTGAAGTAGGATGGTTCAGTTGCCTGATAACAGCTGGGAAGAAACTGTCCCTGAATCTAGAGGTAAGCATTTTCACAATTCTATACCTTTTGCCTGATGGAAAAGGGGAGAAGAGTGAGTGGCCAGGGTGCGACTCATCCTTGATTATGCTGCTGGCCTTCTTGAGGCAGCGTAAGGTGTAAATGGAAGGGATGTTGGTTTGTGTGATGGTTGAGGTTTCGTCCACAAGTCGCTGCAATTTCCTGTGATGCATCCCGATAAAATGCTTTCTAAGGCGTATCTGTAGAAGTTGGTGAGGGTTGTTGGGACATGCTAAACTTGTTAAGCCTTCTTAAGCCCCTGTCCCACTTAGGAAACCTAAACAGCAACCTCTGGTGATCTTGCCCGCCACCCAAAAATCAAGGTTGTGGTGACCTGCAACCTCCTACCACAATCCACACATACGTTGAAAACCTTCCTCGACTATGAAGAAAACCGGCTTCGACAAGACCTGCGACTAAAAAATTATCGATTTTTTAAACGGCAATTTATTTTTAGTCAAGGCCAGTTTTAATCATGATGGAAAAATAGCAGTAACTTTGATGAAGCCTCGACCACGCGGAAACCATTTTGGTATTTAAGGGGCTGTCCCACTTACGTGTCCTAGGCACACAAATTACGCGACCTCATGGTTGCGTTGAGCCGCGACGGTCCCGCGAAGGTCGCGCACGATCTCATGCGTACGCACAGCCGTCTGGAGCGCATTACGTCATTTGAAGATGGACGCAAAATGCCGGAGTAACTCAGCAGGACCGGCTACATCTCAGGAGAGAAGCAATGGGTAAAGTTTCGGGTCGAGACCCTTCGTCAGTCTGAAACAAGGGTCTTGACCCGGAAAGTCATCCATTCCTTCTCTCCAGAGATGCTGCCGGTCCTGCTGAGTTACTCTAGCATTTTGTGTCTATCTTCAATTTTCTTGGCCCCGCTCTGGGAGTAGAAGTGGGGGCGGATCCGGACCGCAACGGCCGTGAGCCCCAGGCCGAGCTCGGCGATCATTTGCCTGCTTCTGCTACTGTTGGAGGTGAGGCGTTGCGTCACGCCAGGGTCTTGAGCCTGTCCCACTTTGGCCGTCAGTTACGCGACAGGCCGTTGGCGCGCGAAGATTTCGTTCCTACAAAAATTTTGGAGCCCCACGTGATGTCGCGCACAACTACATACCCCTCCGCACTTCTAAGTGGGACCGGCCCCGCGCGGCCATGTGATGCCCGTGCGCCTCAACGCGACCACGAGTTTGCGTAATTTGCGTGCCAAGGACACGTAAGTGGGACAGGCCCTTTACTCCTAGGAATTTGAAGTTTTCAAACATCTCTACTTCAGCACCATCAATGCAAACTGCATCAAGCAGAGACAAAAGGACGGTTGAGGGTTTGCGTTGAGGCACTGCATCAGGAATGCAATGACCCAAAATAACCCATAATTATTTTCAAATAGCGAATAGATTGAATCAAAAGCAGCAAATAATATTTCAAACCAAAAATCAATGATGATGTACATAGATAAACATAAATGTTTGTGATTCCAATAATTCACTGCAGATAGTAACTGTGTAGGTCTCAGAGGAATAGCTGAAAAATGGAATAGTACACATACGCTGCTTGCTGTAAATTCTTACTCTACTTACAGAGACTCCTGCAAATTATTATTTTTCTCCTTCGAGTTTCATGTCCTCAGGTGTATAATTTCACAGCTGTGTTGAACAATGTTTAGCACGCCATTAATTTTCTGGCAGCTTGCAGGCCACCTGAAATATTATTTAAAATGAGTAATATTTGTCTACAGAGGTCATTTCCTGACAAATAAGCCTCATTTTATTCTGTTGTGCCGAAGTTGTCACAAATATGGCTCACGCTTTTAAGTCTGGTTTCCTCTTGTGATGAGTTGGGAATTACTTCCTGGAAAACATGAATTGACATGCCCACATTGCTGCTTCTGCACACAAGGGTACTGTCCTGCGCTGTTGGAAAGTCACACCTTCCATCTAGTTTTGGATTCAGGTGCTGAATCCCAGCTATTTTTTCTATATTTACCTGGGTAGGTCCTTGGGCAGGAAATGGGAGTGACGGGAGGAGGATGAGGGAAATGAGAAGGAGGGACATAGGGTGGGGAGTGAGGTGGTAGAGGGAGATGGGGGGGGTGGAGGAGGGAGGAGGGAGATGGGGGGGGAGTGGGGTGGTAGAGGGAGATGAGGGGGGGTGTAGAGGAGGGAGATGGGGGGTGGGGGAGTGAGATGCGGGGTGGAGGAGTGAGATGGGGAATATTGGAATATTCCATTGGGGGAACGAGTTGTGTTGGGGAACGGGTGAGTGGTGGAATATTGCGTTGGGGAACGGGTGGCATTGGGGGACCAGGCCACCCGTGTGACAGGGACCCAACAGGTCCCATTTAGCCTAGTAACATCTAAAATCGGTTGGGTTTGCCAAACTCAATTCCTACTCATGCAGCATGGAAACAGGCCCTTCGGCCCAACTTACTCATGCCGACCAAGATGCCCCATCTACACTAGTCCCGCCTGCCTATGTTTGCCCCATATCCCTCTAAACCTTTTCTATCCATGTACCTGTCCAAATGTATTTTAAATGTTGTTATAGTACCTGCCTCAATTATCTCTCTGGCAGCTTATTCCAGAAATCCACCACTCCTGTCATAGAACCAAATCGACTCTGATTTTCTTAGTTCCCTGTGCCAAGCCTTTAAGAATGAATTTGAGCAATTTTCCTAAAATGGATGGCAGGCTAACGGTTCTCTTATCTGCAGTTTCTGTTTTCTGGACTAGCAGTGCAACATTTGTTCCTTTCTCATCTAGGCCTGCATTAAATTTTAGAGAATTTTAAAGACCACCATTATTGCGTCTGTCACCGGTGCAGTTACCTCTTTAAGACTGCATGATGCATGATCATGCACCCACACCCTTTGTAAGCTGTTAATCCCTCAATTCAGAATTTATTTTCATGAATAATTGGTTTAGGTTCTTCACTGCCATTTGCGCCTTAATTCCCCAGTATATTTGGTATATTTATTGTGCTTTGGTGGTCAGACACAAAATACTTATTTAATGAGTCAGCCACTTCTTTATTCAATATTGTAATCCTTCTGAGGGTCTCATGGTTACATTTTACATTTTACATTCTGTTTGTTTTTATAAGGGGATAAATACAACTTTTAAACACTTTCGTTAATTTGTTCCTAACTTCTCTTGCTTCAGCACTTTTTTTGCTTGTACATTGTTGGTTTTTGAAACGTACTGGCCAATTTTGTGCAAATCCACCCTCTGTGTCTCTCAAAATCTCATGAACCGTTTGCAGTCCCAGAAAGTGAACCAAATCCCATGACTTGCATGTGTGCTCATCACTAAATGGAATGATTCATGGGCAACAACCATGCCTCAGATGTCAGATCCTGAGCCACTGGCTCCAGCCCAACCTGATGCTTCTGGGGATCAGAGACTTTAATACAACAATTACTTGCACCCAGCTGGAGCTACAAAAATGCCAGCCAGGGTTGGTGAATATTTCTGTGTATCTGGCTCTTCACTTTAGACTAATGAGCTCCATTCCCTTATTCAATACTGAATTCATTGGCATGGGAGATTAGATAAATGGCATCCAACTTCCAATGCAATCTGGACCACTACGTTTCTGGGAAATCTTGTAAACCTCCCAATCTAAACTATTATCATTAAACATTCCCAATAGTTTAATTTCCTAACAAAATGTCCATTTGTTAAGATTATTTAAAATGTATTTAAATACTCTCTATTATTTGTTATTGACAAACCTTTTCATTTAATTTCTTGTATTATTTTAGAAATATTATAGGGGCGGCGCATTGAAGGCAGCCTCTGCCTACAGTCCGTTTGTTTTTCAATTTTTTTTATTTTTAGACAGTTTTAAAGTTTGTTTTAGGGAATCTTTAACTTTTCTATGTGGGGGAGGGGGGTAGGGTAAGGGGGAAACTGTTTCCCTGTCGCTTCTTAGCGGGGATGCGACTATTCTCCGAGTCGCGTCCTCGCCCCCCTCCTCGCGGCCTACCGCCTGGATTGGAGTGGCCTTTCCTGCCGCGGGGATCCGGACCAGAGCTTCAGCAGCGGCGGCACAGCGCTGGATTCACCGCCGAGCGGGCGATTGCTTACCGAGACCGCCGTTGAAGTTCCGGAATGTTGGGCCTGCTGTTTTAACATTGGAGCTGTAGCTTGGAGAGCTTCCAGCACGGGCGGCGCTGACTTCAACACCGTAGAGTCCTGGGGCCTTTTGCCGAGGGCCGCCAGCATTGAATCTCCGCCCAGCGCGGCCTGTGGACATTGGGAGCCGCAGACTCCGGTAGGAGGTGGCCGTTTTCGGATGTCCAAACCGCTGTGGAGGTCCTCCAGTCCCGACGTCGGACTTCCATCACCCCGGCGAGCGGGCCTGAACATTGGGCCGCCCGGAGCGACGACAACGGAGGGTTCGGGAGCCCCCCGGCCACAGGAGGACAGCAGAGGAGGATGACTGAATTTTGGAGCCTTCCCTCACAGTGGGAAACTTTTACCCCGCTGTGTGGGGATGTCTGTGTTAAAGACAATCGTGTTCTGTGCTCTTTATTATTCGTATGATTGTATGGCGACTACACATTTCACTGTACCAATTGGTACATGTGACAAATAAACGTATCTTGTATCTTGAACTCATCAGCTGCACCAATGTAATTGGTTTTATATAATTGTGTCACTTCAAAATCCGGTGTAAAATGTTATGATAGAGTGATCATATTTCCACAGAGGATCACTTACTGTGAAATTACTATTTAATTCTAACATTACACTGGGCATGGTCTAAAATAGCCTTTTTCCAGCTGGATTGATATAACATTGCTCCAGGAAATAATTTTAGATTTGTTCTCTGACCTTGTCTTCCAAACTACCTTTGCCACTTTGAATTGTCACATCTATATGAAGATTAAAGTTTCACTGTAGGCTATTATTTCTTGATCAATATTCCATACAACAGTGCTGCTGATGTTAAGGTTCTATAAAATATGCCCACTCATCTTTTGTGGCCTTTGTTACCTAATATTACTTCCAATTTTTCTGAGCCAACATCACACTTTGCTACTGACCTTATATCATTCATTATTAACAGAGGTGTCCATCTCATCTTTTTCCAGCTCATCTGATCTCATGAAATGTCATACATCCTGGAATATTTAACACTAACAGTGACAGATAGATCAAATCCAATTTGCGCCATCGTTCAGAGATGCTTTGCATATTCTGAAATAGCTTTTTTTACTCCACCAATTTACTTTTGATCTTTGCGTGAGAAAGAACTGCAGAATCTGGTGTAAATCGAAGAAAGACACAAAAAGCTGAAGTAACAGCAGGCCAGGCAGAATCTCTGGGAGAGAAGGGATGGGTGATGTTCCGAGTCAGGACCCTTCTTCAGACTGGTTAGAAATATGGGAAATGAGTGATATAGACGGTGATGTGGAGAGATAAAGAACAATAAATGAAAGATATGCAAAAAAGTAACGATGATAAAGTAAACAGGCCATTGTAATCTGTTTGCAGGGTGAAAATGAGAAGCTTGTGCAACTTGGGTGGGGGAGGAATAAAGATAGAGGGAATGCTGGGGATACCTGAAGTGAGAGAAATCAATATTCATACCACTAGGCTGTTAGCTGCCCAAGTGAAATATGAGATGCTCTTCCACAAATTTACCGTTAGCCTCACTCTGACAATGGAGGAGACCAAGGACAGAAAGGTCTGTGATCTTGTTTATTTTACAATCACTGCTAAACTTTCTCTTCTTCTATAGTGCCCTGTGGTCGAGGGTGACTTTAGTTCTGAGGAATGGAAGAAACCGTACATTAATTCTTTTAACATGGAGTAGAAGTTTCACATCAGCTAAACTGCAATCTTGACAGAACAAGATTTTGATGCAAGGGCACGGAGATCCAGGAAATGGATCTCCAATGGAACTGGAGATCACACCAAGGCAGACAAATGTACGTAGAATAATCATATCAATAAAGAAGATTAAATGTAAATTGGTAAAAAGCTGAATATGCAAAGCAGATAAAGCAGGGCAGACAAATGTATGTAGATCCCCCCTCATTTTTCTAAACTTCCGCGAGTATAGGCCCAGTGCCGACAAACATTTATCATATGTTAACCTACTCATTCCTGGGATCATTCTTGTAAACCTCCTCTGGACTCTCTCCAGAACCAGCACATCCTTTCTCAGATATGGTGCCCTAAATTGCTCACAATATTCCAAATGCGGTCTGACCAGCACCTTATAGAGCCTCAACAAGACAGCCCTCTTGAAATAAATGCTAGCAGCACTCCCAAGTCCCTTTGCACAACCGATTTCTGGAATCTCACCCCATTGAGAAAATAGTTTGTGCCTTTATTCCTACTACTATAATGCATGACTACCCCTCCACTGATTTTCGTATAATCCGCAAACTTTGCCACAAAGTCTTTAATCCCCTCGTCCAAATCATTAATATACAATGTGAAGAGTAGTGGCCCCAGCAACGAACCTTGCGGAACTCCACTAGTCACTGGCAGCCAACCAAAAAAAGCCCCCTTTATTGCCACTCTATGTCTTCTGCCATCCAGCCAAACTGCTATCCATGCTGGTATCTGCCATTTGATACCATGGGCTCTCATCTTCCTAAGCAGCCTCACATGTGGCACCTTATCACAGGCTTTCTGAAAATCTAAGTAAACAACATCTACTGACTCTCCTTTGTCTGTCCTGCTATTTACTTCTTCAAAGAATTCCAGCAAATTTGTCAAGCAAGATCTCCCCTTCACAAAGCCATGCTGACTTTGGCTGATTTTATCGTGAACTTGTGAGTACTCCGTAACCTCATCCTTTAAAATGGACTCTAAAATCTTACCAACCACCAAAATCAGACTAACCAGCTGATAATTCCCACAATTCTGCCCTGCTCCCTTTTTGTGCAGCAGGGTAATACTGGCAATTTTCCAATCATCTTGGACCACTCCTGACCAGTGATTCCTGAAATATCACTATCAATGCCTCCGCAATCTCTAAAGCCACGTCTTTAAGAAACCTAGGGTGTGTACACACGTGAACGAGAGAAGTAAAAAGAGGGAGAGATCGCTTTTGATGTTTCCAGTCACACTCTGTTTATCATTTCCAAAATTCTACTTTGTTAATTCTATTTTCTAATTAGCCTCTGTTGTCTGTTCCAGATAATAATCCCCGAGGCACTCATGTGCAATGATGACACACATCTGTCTTTCTACAAATAAAAATAGGTGTCTGAAATAATTTTAACGGAGGTAATTCTTTTAAGTAAATTTGCCAAGAGTAAAAGAGCTTTGTGATTATGGTATTTTGCATGTCATGCTGGTATGGTCGCACTATATTTGTACTAAATCTGCATATTTATTAAAAAATGTGTTCATTCATTACCTGATTATCGACTCTACATTTACTCCTGTAGTAGCCATTAAACATATTATTGCAGAGCGTGCATTAATGATGGATACTGTTATAAATTTGTAATCATAGCCTATCAAGCACTCAAGCATTGCCCACATCCCAAATTGTGCGTTTAGTTAAGTTCCATTTTTTGTATGTCGATGAATTATTGTTGTATTTATTCTAAAATTCCCAAGGCATGGCCCTGTGTAATGCCTGTTCAAAGCTGGTTTCAGTACACTGAAAAAAAAAATGCATAAAATGAATTTGTAAGAAAGTGGGAAAACTGAGCAAAATATACCGAATGACTATTACCGAATATGCCGAATACTGTTTTACCTTTGAGCAAAACAATCCACAGTTACAAATGCATCGTGGATATGTGCAGCATGTGTTACCATTTGTAGATAAGACAACTACTGTACATTCCCAGTTTTGAGCAGGGCAGCACAGTGGCTTAGCGGTAGAGCTGCTGCCTCACAGTGCCAGAGAAGCGGGTTCAATCCTGTCTATGGGTGCTGTCTGTGCGGAGTTGGTACATTCTCCCTGTGACCACGTTGGTTTTCTCCAGGTGCTCTGTTTTTTTCACACATTCCAATGATGTGCGGGTTTGCTGGTTAATTGGCCTCTGTAAATCATCCCTAGTATGTAGGATGTAAAACTGGGGGAAAATTTAATTAGTGTACGGGTGATAGACGGTTGGCATGGACTTGGTGGGCCAAAGGTGTATGTTTCCATGCTGTATCACTAAACTAAATCTAAACAGGCTGAAAGAGAAAATGTCTTGAAAGTTATTTGTCATTGAAGCAATTACAATGTTATGTCATGGCCATCAGTGACACACCATCACTTATATGGAAAGACAGAACTGAGATATAATCTTGCATAAATACTGCATCGATTCATCAGTAGATCATTATGAATGTTTATATATGCACATTCATTATAATGCTAAAGAATGCTGAATTTGCTAAACTTGTTTCATAGCATGAATAATTTTCCACCTAATAAGGACATAGAAATCTACTATAAAAAATAATTTCCAACCAACAGATTTGGTGTCAAGTTAGAAATGTATAAAAATATACATGATAAAATAAGCATAGGAGTTGATTGCTGCTGCTTGCAAAGGTTCAGTAAGGGAGGCAAGAAGCAGATGAGGGGATTCATGCGAGGTTGAGGTTAGGTCAAATAAGTCCAATGGGAAGAACAGACAGGGTCATTTAATGTACACTGTGGGACTGACACGATGGTGTGAAGAGTATTTATATTAATACAGAGAATATATCAGGCAAGGCAGATTATCTTAGATCCTGTGTAATTAAGTAGAACTACAATGTTATAGCCATTACAGACACTTGGTTGAGGAAAAGGTAGAAACTGCAACTCAGCGATCCAGGTTCAGATCTTTCAAGGAACAATGCAGAGATATGTAAATGAGAAGGGGATTTGCATTATTGATCAGGAGAATGTTACAGTTGCAGTTAAAGTGAACATCATGGATTTGTACTGCAGGCCGCCCAATAGATAGAGGATCAAATACTTTCTGTCCATCTAAAGTATGAATTTCAGTTAATTTCTTGAGAACTTCAATTGTATCATATCATGTGCTAAATTCCAAGAAATGTGCAGGGATCGCTGGTTGGTGTGGACTCGATGGGCTGAAGGGCCTGTTTTCGAGCTGTATCTCTAAACTAAACACAATTCTAGTTTATGCAATTTCTCCACCTAATTTAATCTTTAGAATCTATATATCATTTTAATAAATCCAAGCAGCTCTAATACCACTTCAGATAAATCCCACCTAAAATTAAACCACACATAGTCCGAACAACCCATGTATTATAACATATAACTACTCATTATAACATATTACTCATTATTTCATGTATGGCCTAACTGAAACTTGGCATGGCTTCAGCATAAATTCTACACACGTATATTCAAATGCACTAAATATAAAGAACGGTATTCCCCTCAGATTTTGTGTACCTCTCCATTACATTCTAATGATCTTTATACATGAAACATCAACCTCTGAAAATCTACCTTTTGTCAATGTATAATTCAGTTGAAAATGTATTTCTACAAGAAGCTTTATTGAAGTAAAAACTGTAACCCACTGTAAATATTGCAATATTTTGTTACCATTTAGACTATTACATAGAACTTTGACTTTATACAATATAAAAAATACCACTAAACAGTTGACAAAGATTCTAGATATGAGGGAAAAGAACTAAGACCATTCTGCTCAGGCCAGATGGGAGGACAACTTCAAAACTTAGTCCTAGTTAATGGGAAAGTTGCAATTGTAGTTATTTATCGCAAGTGGGTTGGGGGAGGATGGGCCTTTACAGTAAGACCTCTCAACCACACAACCAGCCTGCAGTCAGGAAAGATAGCCTGACCAGTCACCATTACACTTTGACTGGTGAATCACAGGAAGATACGGGGCTGCATTCAAAAAGGGTGACTAGTTCAGGCACCAGAGGCTAGGTCTTATTGAATCCCCTCCCCTAGGATGGTCATTATTATGCACAGTGTTCAGCTCATAGCATTTAGGAGAGGAGAGAAAGGGAAGGCTATTCTGCTGCTAGCTGCTATCATAACATATTAAATATTAGAATAGATAAGAAGATTTTTATGTAATTTCATAAAAATCTTCATTAACTTCACCACCAATTTACATCCTGCATTCAAATTCACTTGGACTATCTCCAACACCTCCCCCTCCTTTCTTGATCTTACAGTCTCTATCACAGGAGATAGACTATCGACTAACATCTATTACAAACCCATTGAATCCCACAACTATCTCGACTACACTTCTTTCCACCTTGCTTCCTGCAATCCTTGTTCGAGGTGTACCGTGGCCCTATCCCTGAACTCTACCTCCGCTACATTGATGACTGCATTGGTGCTACCTCCTGCACCCATGCAGAACTCACTGACTTCATCCACTTCACCACTAACTTCCATCCGGCACTCAAATACACCTGGACCATTTCCGACATCTCCCTACCATTTCTAGACTTCACTATCTCCATCACAGGTAACAGACTACTGACCGACATCTACTACAAACCCACTGACTCCCACGGCTAGCTGGACTACACTTCTTCCTACCCTGCTTCCCATAAGGACTCTATCCCCTACTCCCAATTCCTCTGTCTACGCCACATCTGCACCCAAGATGAGGTGTTCCACACCAGGACATCCGAGATGTCCTCATTCTTTAGGGAACAGGAATTCTCCTCTCCCATGACCACCCGCACATGTGTCTCCACGGTATCCCACAGCTCCGCCCTTGCTTCCCCTCCCGCTAGTCGCAACAGAGACAGAGTCCATCCAGTCCTTACCTTTCACCCCATTAGCCATTGCATACAACACATAATCCTCCAACAATTTTGTCACCTCCAACGGGATCCCACCACTTTCCGCCTTCCGCTGAAATCATTCCCTCTGCAACTCCCTGGTTAACTCATCCCTTCCCACCCAAACCACTCCCTCCCCATGCAACCGCAGGAGATGCAACGTGTGTCCGTATACCTCCTCCATCGATTCTGTCCAGGGACCGCGACACCCCTTTCAGGTTAGGCAGAGGTCACTTGCACCACCTCCAACCTCATCTACTGTATCTGTTGTTCAAGATGTGGACCAAACGTAGACAAGGCAATCGTTTCGCTGAACACCTTCGCTTAGTCTGCCTGGGCCTACCTGATCTCCCAGTTGCTAAACACTT
Source organism: Raja brachyura (assembly GCA_963514005.1). The sequence continues at coordinate 18,370,711 of OY740784.1, read as the reverse complement.
TAATTCTCCTTCCCATTCCCACACTGACATTTCTGTTCTATGTCTCCTCCATTGTCAGAGTGAGGCTAAATGCGAATTGGAATTTCGTACTTTGCTTGGGCAGCTTACAGCCCAGTGGATAGACACAAAAAGCTGGAGTAACTCAGCGGGACAGGCAGCATCTCTGGAGTCTGAAGAAGGGTCTCGACCCAAAATGTCAACCATTCCTTCTCACCAGAGATGTTACAATTTAATGTACAATTTGAGAGGAGGAAGGGTAAATTGGAGGTGTCAGTATTACAGTTGAACAAAGGGGACTATGAAGCCATGAAGGAGGAGCTGGCCAATGTTGACTGGAAAGATAGGGATGACAGTGATACAACAATGGAAGTATTTCTGGGAATAATACAGAAGGTGCAGGATCACTTCATTCCAAAGAGGAAGAAAGATTCCAAGGGGAGTAAGGGGCGACCGTGGCTGACCAGGGAAATCAGGGACAGTATAAAAATAAAAGAGAAGTAGTACAACATAGCAAAGATGAGCGTGAAGCCAGAGGATTGGGTAATGTTTAAAGAGCAACAGAATATAACTAAAAAGGCAATACAGGGAGAAAAGATGAGGTACGAAGGGAAGCTAGCCAAGAATATAAAGGAGGATAGTAAAAGCTTCTTCAGGTATGTGAAGAGGAAAAACTTAGTTGAGACCAAAGTTGGACACTTGAAAACTGAAAAGGGTGAATTTATTATGCGGAACAAGGAAATGGCAGATGAGTTGAACAGGTACTTTGGATCCATTTTCACTAAGGAGGACGCAAACAATCTTCCTGATGTACTGGTGGACAGAAAATCTGGGGTGACGGAGGAACTGAAGGATATCCACATTAGGCAGGAAATGGTTTTGGGTAGACTGATGGGACTGAAGGCTGATAAATCCCCAGAGCCTGATGGTCTGCATCCCAGGGTACTTAAGAAGGTGGCTCTAGATCTCGTGGACACATTGGTGATCATTTTCCAATATTTTATAGATTCAGGATCAGTTCCTGTGGATTGGAGGGTAGCTAATGTTATCCCACTTTTTAAGACAGGTGGGAGAGAGAAAACAGAGAATTATAGACCAGTTAGCCTGACATCGGTAGTGGGGAAGATGCTGGAGTCAATCATAAAAGATGAAATAGCGGCACATTTGGATAGCAGTAACAGGATCGGTCCGAGTCAGCGTGGATTCACAAAGGGGAAATCATGTTTGACTAATTTTCTGGAATTTTTTGAGGATGTAACTGGGAAAATGGACAAGGGAGAGCCAGTGGATGTAGTGTACCTGGACTTCCAGAAAGCATTTGATAAGCTTCCACATAGGAGATTAGTGGGCAAAATTAGAGCACATGGTATTGGGGGTAGAGTGCTGACATGGATAGAAAATTGGTTGGCAGACAGGAAACAAAGTGTAGGAGTTAACAAGTCCCTTTCAGAATGGCAGGCAGTGACTAGTGGGGTACCGCAAGGCTCAGTGCTGGGACCGCAGCTATTTACAATATACATCAATGATTTAGATGAAGGGATTCAAAGTAACATTAGCAAATTTGCAGATGACACAAAGCTGGGTGGCAGTGTGAACTGCAAGGAGGATGCTATGAGAATGCAGGGTGACTTCGACAGGTTGGGTGAGTGGGCAGATGCAGTTTAATGTGGATAAATGTAAGATTATTCACTTTGGTAGCAAAAACAGGAAGGAAGATTATTATCTAAATGGTGTCAAGTTGGGAAAAGGGGAAGTACAACGGGATCCGGGGGTCCTTGTTTAGTCAATGAAAGTAAGCATGCAGGTACAGCAGGCAGTGAAGAAAGCATGTTGGCCTTCATAACAAGAGGAGTTGAGTATCGGAGCAAAGAGGTTCTTCTGCAGTTGTACAGGGCCCTAGTGATACCACACCTGGAGTATTGTGTGCAGTTTTACTCTCCAAATTTGAGGAAGGACATTCTTGCTATTGAGGGAGTGCAGCGTAGGTTCACAAAATTAATTCCCGGGATGGTAGGACTGTCATATGCTGAGAGAATGAAGCGGCTGCGCTTACTCTGGGATTTAGAAGGATGAGAGGATATCTTATTGAAACATATAAGATTATTAAGGCTTGGACACACTAGAGGCTGGAAACATGTTCCTGATATTGGGGGGAGTCCAGAACCAGGGACCATCGTTTAAGAATAAGGGGTAAGCCATTTAGAACGGAGATGAAGAAACACTTTTTTCACACAGAGAGTTGTGAGTCTGTGGAATTCTCTGCCTCAGAGGGCGGTGGAGGCCAGTTCTCTGGAAACTTTCAAGAGAGAGCTAGATAGGGTTCTTGAAGATAGAGGAGTCAGGGGATATGGGGAGAAGGCAGGAACGGGGTACTGATTGTGGATGATCAGCCATGATCACAATGAGTGGTGGTGCTGGCTTGAACATATGGCCTATTCCTGCACCTATTATCTATTGTCTATTGCTGTCTGTCCCGCTGAGTTACTCCAGCTTTTTGTGTTGATCTTCAATTTAAGTAAGTAAATCTCTTGTCTGATTTGGTTATTTATTTTAAAAAGATATAATACCTGCCACTGATTTTATATTGTTTTTTCTCTTTACAAATCTGCCTGATTTACTGTGAGCTGGCTTTGTCACATATTATGGAAGTCAATATCTCAAAATAACATTTGCCTCCGCCTCCAGGCCATTTCCTCTGGTAAGGAATCCTTGCCGTCCAGTAACGACCCATTCTCTGGTCCTTCATCCTCCTCATGAACTCTCCCTGCCGGCCTCCAACCCTCTCTCGACCTTTTTATTTCCAATGGCCGATGTGACATCAATCGTCTTGATATCTTCAATCCCATTACCCACTCAAATCTCCTCCCCCTCCTCTGAATGCACAGCCTTCCACTCACTCAGCAACAAGCTCAACACTGTTATTAAACCCAATGACAAGGAAGGGGCCATTGCAGTCTGGTAGGTTGACCCTTATCATGATGAGGCCAGGCGCCACCTCGAGGACACGTCCTCATATCTTCTCAAAGTTAAAGGTGTAGGCATGGACAGTCACATCGGTGAGTATGCCTGCCTTTTTGTCAGTTACCTCAAACAGTGATTGACTATCCCCCAACTCTTTTTCAGCTACATCAACAACTGCACGGGAGCTGCCTCCTGCACCCGTGCCAGAACTCGTTTTCATTAACTTTACCACTAATTTCCACCCTGTCCCCAAATTCACTTGGACCATCTCTGACACCTCTCTCCCCTTCATGATCTCTTGTCTCCATCAGTGGCATCTACTACAAACTACCATCTCCTGCAGTTATCTGGACCACTTCCTCTCATCTTGTCTCTTACAGACGCTATCCCCTACTCTCAATTTCTCCATCTCAGCCGCATCTGCTCCCAAAATGAGGCTTTCCATTCTAGAACATCTAAGATGTCCTTTTTCTTTAGTAAATGTGTTCCCCCTCATGCTGTCATAGATGAATCCCTCATCCGCATCTCTCCTTTACTCTCTCTACACCAACGACTGCACCTCCATTGACTCCTCTGTCAAGCTTCTCAAGTTTGCGGACGACACAACCCTGATTGGACTGATCCAGGATGGGGAGGAATCTGCCTACAGACAGGAAGTGACACAGCTGCCATCCTGGTGCCCATTGCAACAGCCTGGAGCTCAATGCTCTTAAGACAGTGGAATTGATTGTAGAATTAAGGAGAGCTCCTGCTCCCCTCACCCCATTCACCATCAACAACACCACAGGCTCTGTGGAGCCTTTTAAGTTCCTGGGAACCATCATCTGCAAAGACCTTAAATGGGGGGCTACCATCGACTCCACAGTCAAAAAGGCATAACAGAGTATGTACTTCCTGCGGCAGCTGAGGAAGCACAATCTGCCACAGGCAATGATGGTCCAATTCTATACGGCCATCGTAGAGTCTGTCCTCACCTTCTCCATCATGGTCTGGTTTGGCTCAGCCACCAAGCACGACATCCGGAGGCTGAAGCGTATCGTCCGATCAGCTGAGAAGGTTATTGGCTGCAACCTTCTCTCCATTGATGAACTGCACACTGCGAGGGCCAGGAAGCGAGCGGGTAAGATCATCTCTGACCTCTCTCACAAACTCTTTGAATCACTTCCCTCTGGAAGGCGACTCTGGACTGTCAAAGCTGCCACTGGAATATAAGGGGTAGAAGCCATTGCTAGAGCACATAGGATATTACATGCAATTCTAGATACCTTCAGAAATGTTGAGATTGGAGGAAATGCACTATAGACTTATCAGAATGATTTCTGAACTCCAGAGGTTGAGGTAGAGAATATCAGGACTCAGATTGCAACTGCTGGAATTTTGAAGTTTGATCAATATTTTCTGGATAATAAGGGGAAATTAATGATAGACCACATAGAGACTGCATGAGAAGGGGGATTTGGGGAGTTTACCCGACATTCAATGTTCATGCTATTGGGTTGTACAGAACTCAAGCAGAATCTGGGGTGTTGTTCTTCCAGTTTGCATTTGACCTCACTCTGGCAGTGGAGGAGGCCAACAACGGAAAGGTCAGTATGGGAATGGGAAGAAGAGTTAAAATGGCTAGTGACTTGCAGCACAGCAGGCCTTGGCAGATAAAGTGCAAGCGATTGGTGAAATGGTCCTCTAGTCTTTGTTTGGTCTTCCTCAGTAGAAAACTACGTGATCAAAAGGTGAACATTTGCTTTTCTTTGCCTCTCAAGGTAATTTCATCCATTGAGTGGTTCAATATAAGTGCAACAGATGCAGAGGAAAAATGCAATACAAACTATGATATTTTATTTTGTACTTCAAATTCCATTTTAGTTCAGCAAACGTTAATACGTCCACATCTATTGAACGAAAAATGATGAATTTCTTCAAGGTATGACAGATAAACATCTTGTCTTTGTACATATTCTGACTCTTAGAGGTACATTAAATTCAAATTTCTCTCCATTACAGCACAATAACTCCCACCCTGACATATAATATCTCCTGAGGCATGTGAAGTGTTCAACATAGTTTTAGTCAATTACTAACCTTTTCCAGGAGCTGACAAATAACATGCTGAAACTGGAATAAGCTGAATCCAAGCAACAGCAAGGAGAGTTCTTGCATGACATTTTTTAAATAGGTTCCATTTTAGGCAGGGGGATAGTGCGAAAACACAGACTTTAAGCTTATTATACATTTTTGCTATGTTTTCAGCTAAGCCAATTAAAATTAAAATAATTATCAATATCATCTAATACAGCAACATGAATACAGTTTTGCATATTTCCGTCCATCTTCATTTCATGCAGTTTCTCACAATTAAGGGAGACTTGCTTTCAAACTAAGGTGGTTGAAAAATTCTAGGTGAGGTCCACAGCCACTACTGCAGGTCGTCATCAGGATGGGTGGATTATTTGGTACGTTGTATGCTCTTTCCATTGTTTGTGCATGGTCTCCATGTGCACAAGATGCCGAGTGTCTTTCAAGGTTGCCCTCTTCCATTTTGATCAGTCATTGAATAGGGACCCCCATGAATCAGTAAGGATATTACATTTATTTTAAAGAACATCATTCACGTGTTTTTTTTTCTGCCCTCCAGGAAATCTCTTGCCGTGACTAAGATTGTTTCAGGTGTAGGCCCGTCATCAGAGCTGGTTGAGCACGACCAAAGTCTCAGTGTTGGGGGGATGTTAGTCTGGGAGGACTTGTTGTCATTAGTTCATAATCCTGCCAATGGATTTGGAAGATTTTGTGGAGACAGCAGAGGTGTTATTGCTCCAATTCTTCAAGGTGCAATTTGTAGCTTCACCATATCTCCATAGTTATGGGAAGCTGGGTTTCATTTCTGTTTAGTAAACTGAGATTTGTACCAGGTTTTAAGTTCTTGATCTTCGAACATTCTTATCCAATAAGCCAAAATCAATGTAAGTATACTGAAAACGACAATGAATTTGATCATCAGAGTTTGCCTTCACTAACTTTTAACCTGGTGGAACTGAAGTATTGCTGTTGTCATTTAGCAGCCAGGGTGATAGAAATGACAGAATGTTAAATAGAGCAATGGTCAGTTCTTGACAATACAGCACTTTTATGATTCTTCATTTGAAAATTACATAATCTGGCAGCTGCCAGCATTTGGATTAAGGGTATCAACATAAGGCTTTGGTTCGTTATAACAAGGTAATGTTCTCAGCCTCTCAACAGGAGGAAGGCTCCATTGGAGTTAGATTTTCTTAATCCTGCCTTAACACTCATACTTTCTGATAAATTTGTTTTATTTTCTCATTCTGATGCATAAGTTGCCTGAGGGGTTCAGTTCTACTCCCATTGGTTCTGGGGTCACGTTTGCTAGTTTCACACAGGGAATTGATGCGATAGTGGACTGGAACATTCTTGATTCCAAATTCAATGCCATGAAGACAGAAGAACTATTACCCAACAGTTTGTTCTTTGAGCTCCACAATCATTCCCTCCTATTAGGGGAGTTTATTCCTGTTTGATTGGTGTGTAAATATGTGCTTCATCACTGTGACTGTTTATTAGGTTTTCAATCACAGTAAAGGACTAACTATGGCAAATGTGGATATCTGCTAAACGCATTAACTATTTCATATATTTTGAGTTAAGAGCAATTGTTGTCTTTTTTAAAAATCTTTGCCTTTCTGTACATGCAACATAAAAATTACAATTACATATGCTGACACTATGCCTAGTTATTTCATAATACCCAGCGGCCTACCACATCACCACCCTATGCCACGTTTCCTCACTCCGCTGCCAGACTTCTTGCTCACTCAGTCTCTTCCATAAATCAGATCGCCAAACTCGCCTGCCTCGTCTCCATTCTGATCAATAACATGGGGGTACACAAAAGGCTGGAGAAACTCAGCGGGTGCAGCAGCATCTAAGGAGCGAAGGAGATAGGCAACGTTTCAGGGAGAAGAAAGGAAAAAGGAGGAGGAGGAGCCTGAGGGCTGAGGGAGAAGTGGGAAGGGGAGGAGACAGCAAGGGTTAACAGAATTGAGAAAATTCAATGTTCAAGCCCAGAGGATGCAGACTCCCCAAGCGGAATATGGGGTGCTGTTCCTCCAACTTGCGGTGTTGCTCACTCTGGCCGTGGAGGAGGCCCAGGACAGAGAGGTCGGATACAGAATGGGAGGGGGAGTTGAAGTGCTGAGCCACCGGGAGGTCGAGTTGGTTATTGCGGACCGAGCGGAGGTGTTCGGCGAAATGATCGCCAAGCCTCCGCTTGGTCTCAGCGATATAGATCCGCTGGCATCAAGAGCAGCGGATGCAATAGATGAGGTTGGAGGAGGTGCAGATGAACCTCTGTCGGACCTGGAAGGACTGCTTGGGTCCCTGAAAGGAGTGGAGTGGGGAGGTGAAGGGACAAGTGTAGCATCTCTTGCGGTTGCAAGGGAAAGTGCCCAGGGAAGGGGTGGAGCGGGAGAGAAGGGAAGAATTGACAAGGGAGTTGTGGAGGGAGCGGTCTATGCGGAAGGCAGACAGCGGGGGGAGATGGGAAGATGTGGCGAGTGGTGGGGTCACGTTGGAGGTGGCGAAACTGGCGGAGGACTATGTGTTGTATGTGCCGGCTGGTGGGGTGAAAGGCGAGGACCAGGTGGACTCTGCCCTTGTTGCGAGTGGGGGAATGGGGAGAGAGGGCAGTGTTGCGGGGTATGGAGGAGACCCTGGTGCGAGCCTCATCTATAATGGGGGAGGGGAATCCCCGTTCTCTGAAGAATGAGGACATTTGTGATGACCTGGTGTGGAACACCTCATCCTGGGAGGAGATGCGGTGTAGACGGAGGAATTGAGAATAGGGGATGGAGTCCTTACAGGAAGCAGGGTGGGAGGAAAAGAAGTCCAGGTAGCTGTGGGAGTCAGTTAGTTTGTAGTGGATGTCAGTCAGGAGTGTATCCCCTGCAATAGAGATGGTGAAGTCAAGGAATGGTAGGGAAGTGTCGGAAATGGTCCAAGTGTATTTGAGTGCCGGATGGAAGTTGGTTGTGAAATGGATGAAGTCAGTCAGTTGTGTGTGGGTGCAGGAGATGACACCAAAGCAGTCATCGATGTAACGGAGGTAGAGGTCGGGGATGAGGCTCTGGTACGCCGAGAACAAGGATTGTTCGACGTACCCGACAAAAGAGGCAAGCGTAGCTGGGGCCCATGCATGTGCCCATAGCTACGCCTTGTGTTTGGAGGAAATGGGAGGAGTCAAAAGAGAAGTTATTGAGGGTAAGGACCAACTCCGCTAGACGGAGGAGGGTGTCAGTGGACCGGTATGGGTTGTTCCTCTGGTCGAGGAAGAACCGTAGGGCTTTGAGACCATCCTGGTGGGGGATGGAGGTGTTGAGTGACTGGACGTCCATGGTGAAGATGAGAGGATGGGGGCCTGGAGAATGGAATGCGCGGAGACGACGGAGAGTGTCTAAGGTGTCTTGAACATAGGTGGGGAGGGATTTAAGAAAAGGGGGATAGGATGGAGTCAAGGTATGTGGAAATGTGTTCGGTGGGGCACGAACAGGCAGAGACAATGGGTCTGCCGGGGCAGTCAGGTTTGTGGATTTTGGGGAGAAGGTAAAATCGGGTCTTGCGGGGCTGGGAAACGATGAGATTGGAGGCTCAGGGGTGCAGGGAGCCGGAGCTGATGAAGTCGGTTATGGTGCTCGAGATGGTGGCCTGGTGCTCGTCAGTGGGGTCGTGGTCCAGGGGTAAGTAGGAGGTGTCCGAGAGTTGGCGTGTGGCCTCCGCTTTGTAGAGATCGGCGCACCAGACTACCATGGCACCTCCCTTGTCGGCGGGTTTGATAACCCAGTCTGGGTTGTTACGTAGTGAGTCGATGGCAGTACGTTCGGGTGGGGAGAGATTGGAGTGAGACAGGGGTGGAGAAGTCGAGGCGGTTGATGTCCCGACGGCAGTTCTGGATAAAGAGTTCCAAAGCCGGAGGGCCACGAGGGGGGGGGTCCACGAGGAGGGGGTTCGTTGGAGACAGGAAAAGGGATCATCAGTGGGGGGGCAATGACTTCTTCCCGTGGAAGAACGCTGTGAGGCGGAGGCAACGGTAGAAGAGCTCCAAGTCGTGGTGGGCGCGTTGAACTCATTGAGGTGGGGTCGGAGGGGGACAAAGGTAAGACCTCTGCTGAGGACCGACCTTTCAGTGTCAGAGAGGGGGAGGTCCGGGGGGATGGTGAACACGTGGCAAGGATGGGGGTTGTTGCCGGAGGAAAGCAGGTGAGTGGACGGAGGATGAAGCGTTGTGTGGTGGGGGGGGTGGAGGGTGGTCAGGGGGTGGGGGGGTATGGGGGCTGTGGTGTGGGTGGGGATGAGCTGGGGTTACATAGTAGGAGGGGGATGGGAAGACCCAGTGGAATAGCCACTGAGGTTACCAGGGTTGGGGAGAAGGGCACTAGGAGTGGTGGGAGTTAGCAACGTGGAGACTTCAGGCCCGCTGCAGAGTCCAATCTGCAGGTGAGGTGATGGCTGCGGGCTGCTGGAGGGCGGTGGAGTGTCGTGGTCGGCGGACCCGAAGGTAGGAATCCGCGGGCAGTAGAGTCGGGGTCGGCGGGCGATGCGTGGGTGGTCCCGGTGGGCGGGTGGTCGGTGGGGCGGCGCAGTTCGGTCCAATAACATGTCTATCTTTCCTTGTACTCTGCCATCTCTTCACTTCCTCACCCATGTCAACCCCGCTCTCATCAAAGAATCCTCAAAAGATCTCTCACAATTAAGAATTTGCAGGATATCATCTTGACAACAATGTGGTGCATTATAATAGTAAGATTAAATGAGAACTTACCAGTTTGAAGTTTGATCTTTATTTTATGAGGAGTTACGATGAGGGACTACGTGAAGAACCCCATCCAGCCGCACGTGCGTCAATCTTCAAAGCAGCGGTATGAAATCACAGGTAATAGTGGCTGAAGTATAATAGTAAGATAACAGAAGACTAGAACTACCAGATAACATTTATGAGGGTTGGGAGCAGAGGGCACGTAGTCCCTCATCGTAACTCCTCATAAAATAAAGATCAAACTTCAAACTGGTAAGTTCTCGTTTAATCTTACTATTTTACTTCGGAGTCACGCGAGTGACTACGTGAAGACTTCAAAGCTCTGTGATTTCATGCCGTGAGAAACGAGCCTACACAACCACAACTGCTTCATTGAAAAATGAAGGAAAGCATTCATAATGCATACAGTCATGACATAAATTTAAAACATGCTGATGCTGTTTAAATGAAGTAATAATATTCAGTATTAACTAGAACATAAAATAGAGTTGACAAATACCCTTGGTCTAGCAATAGGTTATTATAAATGTTTGGAGATTCGTTCGTTGGACCATGCTGCATCCGTAAGGATGAGGTCTAGTGGAACGTAAATACCCTTGCTGCTGATGTTGTAACAGCCCTGGTGGAATGAGATCTGGAATCAGAATCCATTCCTACATAACGCAAACTCCGTTTTATCATTAGGAGTGGCCTGAACAAATACGTTCTGCTAACTTTTTTGTGATTAACAAACATTGCTAGTTCAGGACCTCGAAGGCTCTTGGTGACCTTGACGTATTGTTGTATATATGTGTCTTACGTTACCAAAGGTCCCCTGGCGTGCCTGTAACTATTTTGAGACCCGACACCCCTTCTGCTCTGCTCAAGTATTTATAAACATAAAATATTATATATTATTATTTACAGATGTAATCATCCTGTACGTCGCAATTATGTAGTGACTGAACCTGCTGCGCTAACCAGCGCCAGAAGGATAACTACCTAATGAGCTCTGGTCAAAGTCAAGGATGTAGTTGGAGCCCCCTGGTGAAATAGTTTTCACAATATCAACATCCCATACGACATTGTACTGGTCCTGGAAGACCTTGTGTTAAGATATCCTTATAAACTTGATATCCAGGGTGAACCCGACAGAGCGGGTCTTGTTTGCTACATCCAATTCAATGAGAAGGCACGTTGGCACAGTTAATGGCCGTACAACTTAATTATTGACAAAAGATCATGTAACATGAACTCCAAACATCTGTAATCTATACCATTTTCAATGTAACATGAGCATTAAACAAACTCTTTTCATCTCCTGGAAATGGAAAACCCTGCTTTTTGGTGCTATTCAAGCACTCTGAACACATAGAAGGATAGATGTAACAATCCAAACCTTAGGGCAGTTTATTGAATCTGCAGAACATAATTTGATTTATCATGCAACGGCTGATTTCCCAAGCCTCATGCTGAACCAGCAAAGTTACGTTTAAAATAACCATATAAGGTTGTATTTTTATTCCCGACAAATCGGGAATCAACGTTGCATAAACCAATCACACAATAGGACCTAAAACGGGCTTTTAATGACTTTATTTGAAGCCCCGATTAATGAAGCAAATGGAGCAAGATATAAAAGACCTTCCTTCTCCTTGTAGCGAGAATGTATGCCTCGCCACTGTTATGCCACATATTTTGCAACCTGTGAATAAGCATAAAAAACAAACATATCTATATTTGGTGTTCCATGGAACCAGAGTTTCATAATACGGTGTGATTCAACACCAATTCTGTGTTGCCATTGACCTATACTTGATGATTCTCCAGTGGCAAACAAGATTATGTAACCATTACAGGAGTCTTTAATTGATTGCACCCATGTGACTAACATATGCCACCATCATAATGTATCAACATGAAGTTGAGCATGCAGATATGCATATTTGCTCAATCACTCTTTAACCCATACAATGCCCATAGGGTCTATAGATAGTTGATACCAGTAAGTGAAGAATTGGCAAGCCATGCAAATCTGCCCCACCTCCAAACTCGAGGTGATATTCACAATTTAGTGTTTGCCATGAACGGCAACTGTGGCCCGATTTCCGAGCCGGTCTTGCAAGACAATCCTGGCCCTTATACTGAGCCTGCCCAATTATAACCTGCTTGGAATGCTAGTATTGTCCAGTTTTACATGGTTAGACTCCTCAAAGTAGATGATAATGTCTCAATTTTTTGTATTATCCAACCAAGTGTACATCTTACCAAATTGTAAGTGGTCCCTTAGTTATAGAGTACCACAGGTATGTGGAACCTCTGGCCAACTTTCATGCTGCCACCAGCTTCAGTGAACTGCTACTGCCGATCTATGAAGCCTTACTCGTTCAATGGCTTGTGCTTCGTCCTCCAGGTATCGCCTATCAAATAGGTCTTACCTGAATAGAAGATTTGGCGGCCCGCTCTATTGTCCCCCTGAAAGTGGTGTTCACTGTATATGTGTTTGAATGGCAACCTTGCTACCAAGCATGGTACATCTGGCATGTGCCCTTCATCCCTTGGGCATGCTCCACGGCTATACCCGCAGACTCAGCATTAGATTATACTGACCCGGCATGTTCCCATCTTACATGTGGGAGGCATTAAGCAGCCCTGCTATAAAGCGCTGCTGGCGCGGCTTCAGCAATACGCCGACTTTGCCATGGACCTGGCTTCAGACTAATACTGACGCGGCATGCTCTCCTCCTACATGAGGGAGACATTAAGCAGGCCTCTTACAAGGCGCCGCTGGCGCAATTTCCCATTTTTAGGGCCATTAGCACCATTTTGCAATATAGTTAAATACTTACCTAACAACTACTGGAGCAGTAATTAATACTGTTTGTCCACCATTGTGACTTTAGTAACTTCAGCTGGTAATAACAAGTTGTGTCAAAAAATGACCTACATGGCACTTTATAGTTTACCATTTAACAGGATGACAGTTCTCCTACTTGCACAGCTGAATCCCATCTATACTATTGCCAATTAGTCTAATGAATAGAAGGCTGCTTTATAACAACAAGGCTGTTACAGGAGTCTATAGACTGCAATCTGTTGCCCAGGCCGGCGTCAATGGCCAATTGAATAGATAAAGGTAAATCCCAATGTCCTACAAGTCTATTTGATAGCAATCTTAAACTGGATAGAGGAGTCCAATTTCTCAAATATAGTTTGAGATTTGAACAGTGGATTTTAGCACATACATACCCAGTGTTTTTGAACTCTTGAGTAGTCCTCTTTGAAGGCTTTTTTGTCATCATTCTGTTATATTGCCTTATCCGAGCAATGCCTCCTCAAATATCCCCCATGATCACTGTAAATGGGAATACACTATAAAAACAATTGTTAATCTACCACCTTTCATAATGAACAGGCCATGCCTGCCATCATTTGCTACACTGCCATAGACTTGGCATCCCCAGTAAGCAGCCTATTCCCATGAAGCAGCCCTGAACAAGGTACTGCTGGCACTCATGAAGCAGCCCTGAGCAAAGGTGATGCTGGCACAGCCTCTCCAATAGGGTAGCCTGCCATAACTTGGCATCCCCCTGGAGCAGTCTTGAGCAAAGGTACTGCTGGCACAGCCTCTCCAATAGGCTGGCACTGCCATAACTTGGCATTCCCATGAAGCAGCCCTGAGCAAAGGTGCTGCTGGCACAGCCTCTGCAATAGGCTGACACTGCCATAAACTTTGCTGCTGGCGCGGGCTCTCACATTGACCCGCGCTGGCCCAACTCCCGCTGTAGGAGTGTCTCTAGATTCACATTCCCGGTGGGGAACCCTCCCAACATCCGGGCTGACCATTTTTGTCAGTTGTCCCCATATCCTGCGGATGACTACGGTTTGGGAACCGCAATGCTGCTGGATTTCCCCTTCCTGGGAATCCATATACATATATATATACCCGCGGTAACCCTCCCGGCACCCGGGCTGACCTTTCAGGTCAATTTAACCCCATATCCTGGGGACTACTGCGGTCTGGGAACCGCATATTATTGGATTTCCCCTCACCAGGAACCCAGCCTGACCGTTTAGGTCAGTTTTAACCCCATCTCCTGGGGACTACTGCGGTCTGGGAACCGCATATTCTTGGTTTTTCCTTCCCCAGGAACCCAGGCTGACCGTTCAGGTCAGTTTAACCCATCTCCTGGGGACTACTGCGGTCCGGGAACCGCATATTATTGGGTTTTCCCTCCCCGGGAACCCAACGTCTAGAGTCACTGACTGTCTTATCAGTAACTCCAATCGCGAACCCGACATTCGCTAGCTCCCCACTTCCGCGGTTGGATCAGGGTTTTCCCACAGCCCTCAGCTGGTTCCTTCGTCGGCCGTCACTAAAAATCCGGCAAAAACCTCTGAAAACCGAAGTTCCTGCAGGAGACCTAAAACAGGTAAGAAATACCACTTACCTGAAGTTTAAACTTACCGCTGGAGGAGCTCCACTGCTCCAACCGGTCGACCTGCACCAATGCGTCTGACGTAATGACGCACGTATGGCTGGACGGGGTTCTTCACGTAGTCACTCACGTGACTCCGAAGTAAAATTTAAGCATTTTCATTAGTGATTATGCCAGCTATTTCTACCACTGCAGCTTAGTTTTTCACCATTATGGTTTATAATGTTATGGTTTTGTTCCTTTTATTTGAAAAATAGTGCATTTCTAACAAAGGCATCTCTTCACTCTTTTGTATTGTTCATTCTTGACCTCCCAAAAATCTATCCTTTTCTTTCTCAATTAAACTATGTGTTAGCTCATACTTAGATCATCCACTGGCATAGAGACACTTTTCACATGTATGGATGTTTCTTCAGTAAGTGTCTACTTTGATGTTTCGGGAAACCCGATTATAAAACTTAAATTTTTGCCACTTTTAATGTTGTTTCACATAGATGAACATCTCTACAATGGGAAAAATATGTTTGGCGCAATCTTTTAGGGAATTTAATTTATTTTTTCCTCTACTTTTTCCAGGTTGCCCATTGCATTCAGTCATATCCGTTGCATTTTTATGATGAACAACACTGTAAAATATAACTGATTTAAGAATATAAAATCAAAATTTTGTCGCAGTCTTTCAAATTATAGAGTATCTTCCTCAAATAAACCACCAAAAAAAATGTTTTCAGTCTAACGCATTGATTTTAACCCTTCGTAACAGTTTACTGCCGAAAAAAGCGCTTGATTTTCAGCAAGAATAGTAACCGTCGCATAACTTTTCACCAACTTCCTCTAAAACAATATTAACTTCAGATGAATAGGCAGAAGCATACTGTTCATTTATCAATTACAATTCATAATTATGGGCATTGTTGTATTATTTTACATATTATGAGCATAATGTGACGGACATGGAGATGATCAAGTTCGGGAGTGCCGCGTGACGGAGATGACTAAAGGATGATTCTTCAGTAACTGTCTACTTTGGTGTTCCACTACTGATGCTGTAAATAAGGAAAATCCGTAATTCTATCCCATTTCTTCTTTTTCTATATTGTTAATAAACATAATCCTCATAAATAAAGATTAAACCTTAAATGAATAAAGTGTTATTTTTCATTTTTGCCCCCCGATGTTCAATGCCCTTGTCCCCCCCCTCCCAAAGGTTGAAGAGGGCCGGGCATGGAGAGGGACATCGGGTCACGGGAAGAGGCGATGGCTGCGACAGGCCTTTGTGTCCGGCTGGAGCTGGAGGTAAATGGAGATCGGGGGTTAAGTTACGGAGGCGGCCGTGATGGGTATCGTGGCCCAAGCCTTTAGCCCAGGATGGCCTCGCCGGAAGGCCATGCCTGGCCATATCGTTTGAACGAATGGCACATGGCACAATTTGTTCTCCAGAACAAATTTAAAACAATTTTTTTTTTTAAATTTTCAAAGTTCAGCACCGTGTCGGAGATGGTGCTGATTAAAGGTACTCACCCGTTATGCAGCAAAAAGCGGAGTTTTCACATGCTTCTCGTCCCGTGAATCAGGAGAAATTCACAACATAGGTGACTTTCGAATTCCACTGTCTTTTGAGGGCGGAGGTGCGCGTCAATTCCATTTATACCCATGTGGCATGGCTCAACAAAGGTGAGTGATGGTAAATGACTCCAACCATCGGGACAAGAATTTTTTGGAAAAACCTGTAAGATTTATAATTTTATCAAGCATCGAGGAATTTTTTTTAAAGGTGATAAATATTTTAATTAATAAAACCTACTGTTTAAATACCTACTGATTTTTAAAAAAAATAACACTTTATTCATTTAGGGTTTAATCTTTATTCATGAGGATTATGTTTATTAAGAAAAAGAAAAAGAAGCAATGGGATAGAATGACAGACTTTCCTTATATACAGCATCAAAGTAGCGGGACACCAAAGTAGACAGTTACTGAAGAATCACCTGTATGCTAAAAATCCAGCTCTACAGTGGCTTGCAAAAGTATTCATACCCCTTGAACTTTCACATTTTGTCATGCTGCAAGTCTTTTTGGGATATGTCTCTACCAGCTTTGCACATCTAGAGACTGAAATTTTTGCCCATTCTTCTTTGCAAAATAGCTCAAGCTCAGTCAGATTGGATGGAGAGCATCTTCAGCAATTTTCAAGTCTTGCCAGAGATTCTCAATTGGATTTAGGTCTGACAATTGGACTTTGACTGGGCCATTCTAACACATGGATATGCTTTGATCTAAACCATTCCATTGTAGCTCTGGCTGTATGTTTAGGGTCGTTATCCTGCTGGAAGGTGAACCTCCGCCCCAGTCTCAAGTCTTTTGCACACACTAACAGGTTTTCTTCCAAGATTGCCCTGTATTTGGCTCCATCCATCTTCCCATCAACTCTGACCAGCTTCCCTGTCCCTGCTGAAGAAAAGCATCTCCACAGCATGATGCTGCCACCACCATGTTTCACAGTGGGGATGGTGTGTTCAGGGTGATGTGCAGTGTTAGTTTTCCGCCACACATAGCGTTTTGCATTAGGCCAAAAACTTCAATTTTGGTCTCATCAGACCAGAGCACCTTCCTCCACATGTTTGCTGTGTCCCCCACATGGCTTGTGGCAAACTGCAAACGGGACTTCTTATGGCTTTCTTCTTGCCACTCTTCCATAAAGGCCCGATTTGTGGAGTGCACGACTAATAATTGTCCTCTGGATAGATTCTCCCACCTGAGCTGTGGATCTCTGCAGCTCCTCCAGAGTTACCATGGGCCTCTTGGCTGCTTCTCAGATCAATGCTCTCCTTGCCCAGCCTGTCAGTTTAGGTGGATGGCCATGTCTTGGTAGGTTTGCAGTTGTGCTATACCATTTCCATTTTCGGATGATGGATTGAACAGTGCTCCGTGAGATGTTCAAAGCTTGGGATTTTTTTAATAACCTAACCCTGCTTTAAACTTCTCCACAACTTTATCCCTGACCTGTCTGGTGTGTTCCTTGGGCTTCATGATGCTGTTTATTCACTAATGTTCTCTAACAAACCTCTGAGGCCTTCACAGAACAGCTGTATTTATACTGAGATTAGATTACACACAAGTGGACTCTATTTACTAATTAGGTGACTTCTGAAGGCAATTGGTTGCATTGGATTTTATATAGGGGTATCAGAGTAAAGGGGGCTGAATACTTTTGCACGCCACACTTTTCAGGTTTTTATTTGTAAAAAAATTTGAAAACCATGTATCATTTTCCTTCCACTTCACAATTATGCGCCACTTTGTGTTGGTCTATCACATAAAATCCCAACAAAATACATTTACGTTTGTGGTTGTCACATGACAAAATGTGGAAAATTTCAAGGGGTATGAATACTTTTGCAAGCCACTGTATGTCTCCACTGATTCTTCAATTATTTGTTATTACATTTTGAAATAGATATATATGTTGGTTATGATGCACGGATAACTTTCCAGCTCTTGACAAAATACTGACAGATCTTTATCATCCATACTGAAGGGTTGTCAGACTCGCAGTGTAACATTTTACATGAAAGACACATTTAACAAGGTGGCACATCTTTCATATAGCAGTGAAGGAGTCAACAAATTGGTTGCAAGTAGGTTTGAATTCAATAACTTTTTGAATCAAATGTGAGAATGGCCCAACCAAGGATAATGATCCTGCTGTACTGGAAAGTGTTTTATAGTGAGCGATGCCTCTGGCAACACAAATCATGTCATAAGAAATTTATGAGTTCTTCCGAGCAACAGAAGGTAGTCATATATTGTAAAAATATGCCCTAAGCATGTTTCTCATTTGCAGTGATCAAACTTTCAATGTCTGAGGTATCTTTTATAAGATATCAGCAATGTTCCATCAACTTTCTTTCTCTACAAATGTTGCTTTACTCTTGCCTTCGTGAAAATAAACAGTGATATGTTCCAAGCATTTGTTTTCATTTCATTAAGAAATCAAATTCTAAAACTTGAGTTATTTTCCATTTAATAGTCAGAAATATTTTCTTTGTAATCAAAAAGAAAATACTGTGACCTGCATTGAAAGAAAATGTTGTCCCATATCCATAAATTTTCATTGGCAAATAGCAACCAACATCTCTATTTGTACCAAACTGATATACAGTGCCCTCGATAATGTTTGGAACAAAGACCCATCATTTATGTATTTGCCTCTGTACTCCACAATTTGAGATTTGTAATAGAAAAAAATCACATATGGTTCAAGTGCACATTGTCAGATTTTATTAAAGGCAATTTTTATAAATGAGCAGATAGGAAGTGTCTATGTACTTCAGAATTCATTATGCTACTATCAGCAGTTGTATGATCAATGAAGATAAGTGAGCCAGTACCTTTAGCAGCCATACATGCCCAGGCCATAACACCCCCACCACCGTGTTTCACATATGAGGTGGTATGCTTTGGATTTTGCGCAGTTCCTTCTCTCCTCCATACTTTGCTCTTGCCATCACTCTGATATAAGTTAATCTTCATTTCATCTGTCCACAAGACCTTTTTCCAGAACTGTGGTTGCTCTTTTAAGTACTTCTTGGTAAACTGTAACCCGGCCATCCTATTTTTGGGGCTAACCAGTGGTTTGCATCTTGCAGTGTAGCCTCTGTATTTCTGTTCATGACGTCTTCTGCGGACAGTGGTCATTGACAAATCAACACTTGACTCCTGAAGAATGTTTCTGATCTGTTGTACAGGTATTTGGGGATTTTTTTAAATTATAGAGAGAATTCTTTAATCATCAGCTGTGGAGGTCTTCCTTGACCTGCCAGTCCCTTTGTGATTAGTAAGCTCACCAGTGCTCTCTTCCTTCTTAATGATGTTCCAGTTGATTTTGGTAAGCCTAAGGATTGGCTGATGTCTCTAACGGTTTTATGCGTGTTTCTCAGTCTCATAATGGTTTATTTGACTTTCATTGGCACAACTTTGATCCAACAGCAATAAAAGATTCCAAAGGTGATGGAAAGACTGGGAGCTGATACCTGCTCTCTTATACCTGCATTAAGGAGGCAATTAAACACACATGAGCAACAACAACAACCTGTGAAGCCATGTGTCCCAAACATTATGGTGCCCTGAAATGGGGAGGACTATGTATAAACACAGCTGTAATTTCTACATGGTGAAACCAAAATGTATAAAAATGGCCTTTAATAAAATCTGACAATGTGCACTTTAACCACAGGTGATTTTTTCTATTACAAATCTAAAATTGAGTAGTACAGAGGCAAATACATAAATGATGGGTCTTTGTCCCAAACATTATGGAGGGCACTGTAAGATTCAATAAGGCACATAACTGTTAACATGCCCAAACAAAGTAAGAAGATGAATGGATCTGGTTTTCTTTAAATTAGATTAGTACCGAAAAAATACCCGCAGAATAACTTAGGAAAGGCAAGGGTGGACATTGTTGAAAAGAAGCATGACAGATTTCAAATGAAGGTCTTGATGCAGCTGCCAAGTCAGCAAGGCTGATTTTGGATTAGATGTTGACCCCGATTAACTCATGACATTCCTTTTGAGCTGCATTTGCAAATTTCTTGTGTGCACCACTAATTTTTCCTGTAATTATTGTTTTGACATCTGTCTCCACTTCTGCCGTCATAATGCAGTCTATGATAGACTTATCTGTACTTTGTGTCATGGCTGAAGGTAGGTAAATAATTTTCTGAACATATCATGAATGCAGAAATTACCAGAAAACTGCAAAATCTGTGAAGAAAATGGATTTGCCCATGGGACATTGATCTGGGATGCTAATTTTCTTTAATAATCAGGAGTGGATGGGCAGTTAAGGAATCCAAGAGTCATTCCTAAACCATTTCGAGAGAATGTCCGTTGCAGGTAGTTAAAAGCACTTGTTAATCAGGAGGTCTATGGAGAATTTCAACTGCAGAGCATAGTACAATTCCTTTTCCTGTCCAACAGGTGAGGAAGTTGACTGGTAGGTGTGGCATTTTTAGAAATTTGGACTGGTTTTGATAGAGTCCTACATATCAGATGAGTGTGCAAAATTAAAATGGATAAGATTAGAGTAACATACTTACATTGTTTGAAAATTGGTTGGTAGGAAATAGAGGGAATTAATGTTTTTTTTCTCAGAGTGGCAGGCAGTATTTCGACTTGGGTACTGCATGGGTTCAGTGCTTGAGCCCAGATAGTCACAATATACATCAATGATTTGGATGAGATAAGTAAATGTCAAATCCCCAAGTTTGAAGATGACTCGTAGATGGGGGGGGGGGGGGGGCATCACAGGTTAGATGGCAGTGTGAACTGTAAGATGCAAAGAGGCACCAACGTCAATGTCAGTTAGACAAGTAAAGTCAATTATTTAAGCTCAGTTTGTCAAATGGCATTCAGATCTGAAATTTGCATACTGTATGTCAAACGTGTAAACTAACATTTGGAGCAAACTTTGAATATGTCCAGATGTGGTTAAGGATCAGTTAACTTAAATTACAGTGCATAACCAAAATTCTCATTACAAATCCCTATTTCAGTATTGCCCCAAAAGATCACAATGCACCAGAGGCAAATTTTAAATATTTGTAGTTTAATTATAACAATTTTGCTGCATGGCAAAGATGCACACTGAACTAAATTACTCTTCATCTAAAAGAATCGACACAACATTTCTGCTCCATTTCACCAATCTTCTTCTTTGATGTTTGTGCCTACAAATCAAAAGTAAGTAGTTCAATGTGTGTGAAGTCTGTGGGATTTCCTCCAAGAGTTGTTAAGAGCAACTTTTAAAGCTATTGAAGTATTTATCACAGAGAAAGCATGTTTTACCAACAATTCTGTGCCCTAAAAAGTACAAATTCATTGGTGGTTTTCTGTGCTATGTATTAGGTTTATTTGTTTCTTTAAAGCCATGTTGTGAAGCGCAATCTTCTGATGCAGGGCTGTTTACATTGAAATATTGTCACAATAACGTATCACTCTTGATTGAAATAAAGCAGCAGACAACTTATGTAATAGATAGATGTTTAGTTATTTATGGCTTTTCATCGTCATCCTGGTCTCACTATTTACTCTTGCCTACTGACACAGAACCTTTGTGAGATTTGATCACAATGTTTTCTTGCACCGTGCTGGGATCACAGAGGAAAATAACAGAAAGAAAAAAACTATTCCAACTAAATTTTATATACAGAAAAATAATAAATCAAGCATTACAAAGAATTTATAACACATTTTTGAGCTTCAAAACTAACAACAGTAAGCACTCAGTTAAGATTATTGACAGACATTACATCTTTTCATTTTTCATTATACTGTATATTTAAATATAGAAAAATAACAATGGGATATTCTGAACATATAATTTTACCAAATATCTGTTTATTGGATATATTCATATTTTTAAAACTTTTATAATATGTTTGAATGCATACTTAGTAATCAATTACACATTTCAAAAGTACAATACAAAAACTTTAGTTGGAGTTGAACAGCAATGACAAATCCACTTAAAGTTTGGAAGAGGTGCAATATTAAGATAACCATGGACTCTTATGACCTCAGTCGTCTTGGGATGACATAAACTAAAAAACAACGAATTATGGGGAAAGTTTGTGTACAGTCCTTGTCGGTATAAAACCTGAAAATGCACAAGTAGATATTGTCAAGTTGGCAAGTGAAGCTGAATTTGAAGCAGCAGACCAGGATGGTGTTTGAAAGGTGACTGGAATTGCATAACAAATGAGAATCTGTTTGTATTGATCAGAGATAAAGGAGGAACAAGACAACACCATCACAGCAGCACAACCACCAAAATAACTCACCATGAAATGGATTTTAGATGCATTCTCCAACACTAGGAAAGTGACAGCCACATTCAAACGTAACAACTCCAATGGAGCACCATATTAGCAGTTAAAGAAAAGTTAAACAGTACATCTAATGTCCACCAGCACCTCCCATAAGCCTTGTTCATCAATCATCCAGAAACTTACCACCCACTGTGTATAAACACATGCCTTGCACATCTCTATTAAACTTTGCCCCTTTCATCTTAAAACTACACCCTCAAATATTTGATTCTTCCATCCTGGGAAAAAAGGTTTTGACTGGTTACCCTAAATATCCCTCTCATATGGATGATATTGATGATTAAAGTTTTAAAAAAGCCAAATACGGCTTCTGAGAGAGAGAGAGTCTTCCAGCAGCTTCCAGTGATGATGTCACAATGCCATCTCACAGTCCACCAATCACATTTGGCTCTCATTTACACAAGCTGCCAAGTGCGACAATGACATCACAATGGGATGTTGCCAACGGTAACGGCAGCAACAACTTGAAGGAGATGTTGCCAACGGTAACGGCAGCAGAAGCTTGGAGGAGAATGCGGTGCGCCGCCATCGAGGGAGGGGGAAAGGGAGGGAGAGGGGGAGAGAGAGAGAGAGAGAGAGAGAGAGCGAGATGCGTTGGGGGAACAGGTGAGTGATGGAATATTGCGTTGGGGAGTGTGGGGGGGGGGGAGGAGTGTATGACGGAGGGAGGGGTTGAGTCAAAAGTTGGCTGAATTTTCCTGGCAATCTGAAATTAATGGGTAATAATTGCTATCATGTTTTAGTTCAAGAAAAAAAATCTGCAATTGCATAGCACTGAAAAAAGATACTATTATGCAATTGAATTTCCATGCCATTGTTTTTTGTTAAACTAGAAATAAACTATTCCCTCCATCAATTATTCAGAATAGAGAACCTGTAGATTTTAAACTAATTAGACCAAGTGGGACCCGTTGGGTCCAGTCCCCTCAACGTGCGGGGACGTAACCCCCATAAATGCAAGCTCTCCACACATATATATATTATTAAAGCCTAAAATATGAATAACTTAAAATATAACAACAAATTATACCTTAAACATGCGATTTATTCAGTTTAGTTGTTTCTTTTTGCGTCTCTTGTTCCCCTCTGTTTTACGTCCTTTCTTATTTATCCTCAGCGTGTTTATTTCTTGTTGCGTCTCTTGTTCCCTTCTGCTACTCATGCCTATGGATGTCCCTTTGCGTCCTTCCTTGACCATGCGGCAACTCGTTTGCTCCCTCCTCCTGGCATGATGTAAGAAATAGGTAGATATTAATCAGAAAGTAAATACAAATAAACTTCTAAATACAATTCCATCTATTAATGAACTGGTAAGCATCAGATCAAATGGACGATCTTTTTGTTTGAAATAAAATAAAACTCAATCCAAGTGGTTCTTTTTTACTTGCCAGTTTATGTTTTTCCTTCTTTCTCGTTGATCCTCGACGTTCAGTTATTTCTTGTAGTCTCTCTTTCTGGAACCTGGTCTATGGTTCTCGTCAAACTGATTTTCCATTGTTTGTTTTATTATCATGACACAAATCCAAATTGAAGTCTGCAGCCTTGCGAGTGGATTGTGATGTCAGTTGGATTTTTCTTCTCCAAAATGGGGGTCCCGTCCCTTCAATGTGCGATTGTGGGGGGTGGGATTTGAACACCCCTTTCTGTTTCCCTGCACTATCAAGCACATATTTTACTGATCAGGAACATTGACCTGTGGAGTAAATCTGCAAATTCCAATTTTGAAAATATCCAATGTTAAAATGTTGTAGTAAATGAGCGGCTTTGGCACAATGTGAGCATGTGGCACTTGGAATCCTCACCGTTAAAGATGGATGGTGCTGCAAGGTTTGTAGTATGAGAGATCAGTTTCCCATCTGCTTGCTTCCATTCACATTCTGGAACCTGAACTATGGTTCTCTTCAAACTGATTTTCCATTGTTTGTTTTATAATCATGACACAAATCCAAATTGAAGTCTGCAGACTGTTCATCTAAATATATTAAACCTGGGAGCTTTGTCTAACACCAGTCAGGTTCTGTGAACTATACAAATGTAGTGTTGATGCCAAATGTATTGTAATGAAGCAGGTCAATGAATTAACTCCCCTTCCCATTCCAAAATTGACCTTTTGTCCCGGGCCTGCTCCACTGTCAGTGTGAGGCCAAATTGGAGGGACAGCATATTTTATTTCTCTTGGGCAGCTTACAACCCAGGATTTGAATGTTTTCTTTAATTTCAAGTAACGCTTTCATTCGCTCCTTTCCCCATCCCCCGCCCTATCCACTCACGCATAGCTCCCAACTGCGCAGGCCCAGCTAGAGAGGGAGGGGGTAGAGAGGGAGGGGGAGGGGGTAGAGAGGGAGAGGGGGAGGGGGGTTGAGGGAGAGTAGAGGGAGGGGGGAGGGAAGGTAGAGAGGAAGGGGGCGTGAGACGGAGTGTAATCCTCTCTTCCTCAATCCCCCCACTCTCCCTGCTCAACTCCCCAGGATTTTATTTATTTTCCTCCACTCCCCAATCCCTCCCTGACCTCTTAGAGCGGAGCCGATGGAGCTGGTCTTAGCAGGCCCGAGCCGAGCGGGACCGAGCGGAGCATAGCAGGTCCCAGCGGGGCTGAGTGTGTGGGGCGAACGGGTCCTAGCGGGTTGGAGTGCTGTAGTGCACCTTGTAGGGGGGGTAGAGAGGTAGGGGGAGGGGGTGGAGAGGGAGGTGAGGGGGTGGAGAGGGAGGTGAGGGGGTGGAGAGGGAGGTGAGGGGGTGGAGAGGGAGAGCGCAAGGGATCCCAGCGGGGCTGAGCGGGTTGGAGTGCTTGACCCTTGCGCGTTGGCCCTTGCGCTCGGAGTGTGCGAGAGGATTGTGATGTTAAAAATGTAGAAAATGTCGTTGGAGCACTTGAGTCCCCCTCACGCACGGAGTGTCCGGTCCTGCCTTGCGAGTGGATTGTGACGTCATTCTGAATTTTTTTTCTTCAAAATGTGGGCTTCAAAAACTTTAATATTTTGAAAGTTTTTAAAAGATTATTAACTTGGGAAATATAGGTTGAAATGCAACGGGAAGATATTTATCGTGTCAGTGAGAAAAATGTGAGTACCATGTGTGAAAATGGGAAGGCTGTGGCCTAGCGTTTGGAAGAAGATAGGAATTAAAGAGATTGACATATAGCTGACACAGCCCTAGCCCACATAGACACAAAAACAATGGGAAGAATTTTAGTATAATATATATATACTAGACCAAGTGGGACCCGTTGGGTCCTGTCCCCTCAACACGCGGTTGTGGGGGGCAGCCTGCAGCGTCACACACAATAACCACTCCCCACACACACTACCCCCTCCCCTCTTGATATTATACTAATATTATAATTAATATTAATTAATATTTAATTAAGAGAGAGACAGAAGGAACTGCAGACACTGGCTTACCAAAACAGACACAAGTGGTTGCAACTCAGTGGGTCAGACAGCATCTCCTGAAGACGTGGATAAGTAACATTTTGGATCAAGACCCTTCTTCATATTTATTTAGTTAGTTAGATTTAAATCCCACAGATGTCTTAAAGGGATTTGAACACCTCTCTCTAGTTCCCTGCACTATCAAGCATATAGTTTACTGATCTGGAACATTGACCTGTGCAGTAAATCTGACAATTCCAATTTGGAAAGTATCCAATGTTGTAGTAAATTAGTGGCTGTGGCACAAAGTGGCCATGGGGCACTTGGAATCCTCAGCATCAAAGGTGGATGGTGCTGCAAGGTTTGTAGTAGAAGAGATCAGTTTTCCATCTGCTTGCTTCCATTCACATTCTGGAACCTGGTCTATGGTTCTCTTCAAACTGATTTTCCATTGTTTGGTTTACAATCATGACACAAATCCAAATTCAAGTCTGTATTTGGACATATACCCAATGATGATCATTGGCAAAATTTGGGGGTTAAAGCTTGTTAGAAGGTCAAATTGAGTTACAAAAAACAGCATTGGTATGTTGAAAAAATTGACTTCTTCAGTGTTACATGATTTGATGACTTGGGTGATTTGACCACAGATGAAGGGGCTGAATGCACTGCAGTCACATATTATATAAAGAGATTTAGGAGATTAGCAAATCATGAGAACTAAGAGACTGCTAAGAGATATAGATAAAGTGAACATGCAAGAAATCAGCAGGTGAGATTATCCACTTTCAAAGAAAGAATGTAAAAGCAATTATTGAAATGGAATGACATTACAAATTTCAAAAGGCTGATGAAATGTGGGTCTTAATTGCCAGAGAATGTAATATGTGTACAATTTTGGCCTCCATATTTAAGGAAAGGTGTACAGTTGGAAACAGTGCAGAGAAGTTCACCGTTGATTACAGGGATGAGGGATTGAGATATGAAGATGGATTAGGTTGATTTAAGGTTAAACTTTTAATTTAAGTGGGTATCTAGAATTTGGGAGGCACATTTTCAGGACAAGGGGTCATCCATTTCAGTCGTAGTTGAGGAGGAACTTCTTTCTCGACAATTTCCTTGGAATTCCCTGCTCCAGAGTGCGTTGTGGCATAATCAATAAATATTTCAAATAATAACATCAGAAACTTAAACATCAACGGAGTCAAGGAGTATGAGGAAAAACATGAAATTGATGCCAAGGTCAGGACTGGACCCATCATGATCTAAATGAACACATTCAGGAGGGGCTGATATGCTTACTCCTGCTCATCATGTTCCTATGAAAGTATAGCTCAGGACCATTGGAACATTGTGCTTTTTGTAATGAATTTGATTGCAATCTTAGGTATTCTAATGGCTCTATTTTGTGTACATTCATTAGCCTCAGCTGATGTCAATCCAGAGATATGGTCATTGACCACATCCATCATTTTAGAAATGCTTCCAATTTGAGACAATTTCCATAAAGCACCATTGGTCTTCCCTTGTGTCCAAGTAGCATTCAACATCTTTTAGATGTTTTAATCATTTCCACTAGTTACAAAACTATCACAAGTGCACATCTTTTCATCTTTTCCAAAGGAACTGTCTCGCTTCAGATTGGACTTCAGATCATCACTTCTTTTACACTGTCTATGCAACACCCATCTAGTTTGCTCTATCTATAAAATTGCGCAGATTCTCCAATACAGTTTAAAAGTACTTCTGAGGAGGAAGGAATTGTAAATGCTGGTTTATACTGTAGATACAAAATGCTGGAGTAAATCAGCAGATCGGGCAACATCTCTGGAGAAAAGGAATAGGTAATGTTTTGGGTGGGAACCTTACTTCAGACTGAAAGATGGAGGTGGGGGAACTGGAGGCGGGAAAAGGCCAGACGTTGTATATTCACATTGTATATTACCGATTAAATGAGGGGATTGAATGCTTTGTGGCCAAGCTTGCGGATGATACGAAGATAGGTGGAGGGGCAGGTGGTGTAGAGAAAGCAGGAACTTTGCAGAAGGATTTGGATAGGTTGGGAGAGTGGGTAGAGGAGTGGCAGATGGAATATAGTGTGGCAAAGTGTGGGGTCATGCATTTTGGTAGTAATCTGCGTAAATTATTTTCTAAATGGGGAGATAATCCGGAAATCGCAGGTGCAAAGGGACTTGGGAGTATTGGTGCAGGATTCCCAAAAGGTTAATCTGCAAATTCAATCGATAGTAAAGAAAGCAGACGCAATGCTACCATTTATTTTGAGGAATAGGTAGTGACAGTCTTTGTAGGCAGCAGGATGGGAGGAGGTGCAGTCCAAATAGTAAGCTAGTTCGGTATTACGAAAAAAGCAAAAAATCATGGGATTTGTCAAAGGTCACTCGCAATAAACACCCCAGGCAACCATGCCGCCGCATGCACACAGACCCTCCCCTACAAGCACCCCAAGCCAGCCGGGGGCGGCCAGAGACGCCCAGGGCGACCCTGGACCGACAGGACACCGGCCGCCCAGGCCCACTGCCAGCAGCGGAGAAGAAACGCCAACTCCAGTTCAACTCTGTCTATCCTGCCGGGTTAACCGACAGCCCTGGACTGACGGGACACCGGTCTGGAGCAGTGGAGCTAGCACTATTTGTCCATGCCGGCTGCAAGCCCGGGCCAGCACCCTGCCAGTCCAGGGCCGCCAGTCACCCGGTGGGACAGGCAGAGCCGAAACGGAGCCAGTACCTCCCCTCTGCGCTGGCTGCAAGCCCGTGTCGCCACTGCAACGGGCCTGCGCCCCGCCAGCCCAGGGCCACCCCGGACATCTCCGGCCGCTCCCGGACAAGAACGGGATACCCAAGAGGGAATGGGGACGGCCCAGCAGCAACTCAGCAGTGCTTGCATCGCCGGAGACCCGGGCCGATCCCGACCACGGACCAAAGGCAGGTCTGCACCCACGCAGCAGCACAGCCGCCAAGAATGTTTATCGCGAGTGACCTATGACCTGAGCATGTGCAGTCCGAATACCAAGCTCGCTTATTGTGGGAGTCACTAGGTTTGTAATAGAAGGTAGACAAATGTGCTGGAGAAACTCAGCGGGTGAGGCAGCATCTAAGGAGCGAAGAAATAGATGACGTTTTGGATCAAGACCCGTCTGAAGAAGGGTCTCGACCTGAAACCTGGTCTCACCTGAAGGGTCTCACCTATTCCTTCGCTCCAGAGATGCTGCCTCACCCACTGAGTTTCTCCAGCATTTCTGTCTACCTACGATTTTTCCAACATCTGCAGTTCTTTCTTAAACAGGTTTGTAATAGATGCCAGTCACTAATCTATCTCCTGTGATGGAGACAATGAGATCAAGAAAGGGGAGGGAAGTTTTAGAGATAGTCCAGATTAATTTGAGGGCAGGGTGGGTTAAAAGTACTTCTCCCAATCTCGCTCGTCATTGTTGATGACATTGCTTCTAAAAACTGATGTGGTAAATGTTTTGATTACATCAATTCTCAACATACAATTCACCAGTTATTCTCATTTTCATCGTGGCCAAAATGTATCATTTCACAATTTTTCTGCCTTTGGCCATTTCTGGTAAAGGGGCTGTCCCACTGCGGCGACCTAATTCGCGAGTTTAGAAGAGTTTAGGAGAGTTTGAAAAAATGTCATGTTGAAGGCCTCCTTGGACTATGTAGAAGACCTCCTTCGACCAAGACTAGCTTCAGGAAAATTGGACTCCGAATATTGGAGAGTGAAGACGACCTCCTTCGACCTTGTTGAAGACTATCTACGACTACCCTCAACTACCTACAAATAACATGCCGACCTACTATGACCTACTTCGACTAAACCTACGAGTAAAAAAAGTATTGATTTTTTCCATGGCGACCTTTTTTACTCGCGGGCTTTTTTCAACATGTTGAAACCTAGCCGAGGCCTCGAGTACGCGGGGACTACCCTCGAGCATGAAGGAGAGTTACAAAGACATCCGACGACCTTGTGCCGACCATGCTGCGAGTAGAGCCCAGGGCAAACTCGCCAGAACTCGTGGATTAGGTCGCCGCAGTAGGACAGCCCCTTTCTGGCACCCCTTCATGTTCCTTCACCCCTCATAAAAAGAGACAACTCAGCAGGTCAGGCAGCATCTCTGGAGAAAAGGGCACGTTTCGGGGCTAGATCCTAATTTAGACTGTATATGGTTCAAGACATTTACAATTAATGGACCAGCAACAATTGAATGGGTGATCAGCTGAAATCGACGAAAAAATAGCAGCGAAGCCAACGTAACAAAAAGGTGTTATTTATTGTGGTAATTTATCTTCTCCCACTGCCCCATTAATAATCACAACTGTTACATTGTTAATGTGAGGTAGATTAAAATGCATTCATCAGCGATAATCCGCACCTGGGCAATTGTTCAGCCGGATCTACATCCCTTTCGAAAAATAAAAATCCACAAAAGCAACAGCTTTGCAAACATCGCCGCTTTCACCGAAACGCCGAGGAAATGGAATAGCGGATGAACCCGGCGCCCAGTTCCCCATGAGAGAAATCCCAGTGCGTTGCAGCTGCCATGCACGACATAGCGGTGCGGGGCACAACCAAACTCTCAGGTGAACAAGCTGCTCGAGTAGTTACAAAAGTGAGAGGGAGGGAAATGAAGAATGACCTGGCGGTTGTTGGCCAGAGGCGGAGCGGTGGCCGCGGTTGCGGCCGGTGGTGGTGGCGGCGGTAGTAGTGGCGGCGGCGGCGACGACTCGCGCGGTGCAGTGTGGGAGCGAGGGGTGGCCGTTGGCGTCCGTTGCGTGTCTCGCGGACTCAGACCGCTGCGACCTGGCGCCGGCGCGCGCGCGCGGACGGACGGACCCAGCGACCCACGGAGCGCGCGGCCGCTCTCTCGCTCGCTCTCAGCGGGACAACAACAGGCGAGTGAACCAAGGCCCCACTCGGCGCCCCCGGGCCCCGCAGCCACAGCGGCAAAGCAGAGGGAGAGCGAGAGAGAGACCTGCTCGCAACTTTTCGAATTAATCTGACGCTTGAAAAGGGAATAGCAATCCTTCCCCCCCCCCTCTCCAACCCCCAACCCCCTCTCCACTCCTCGGCACGAAGCAGGTCGGCGCCACAAACGCCAACACGCACAATGTCCGGCGAAAGGAACAGGCGCTCGCTCGCTTTCCGAACCGGGGCCGGGGCCGCAGCCATCGCAGTGAAAATCGAAGCTGATCTCGCCACCCACAACAACACAGAGGCCTCGAATGGGGCCCTCGGCCGAAGCAGTCCAGATAAGCCGGCTGCTCTTCTTGCAGAGGACGCCGGAGACGGGGTCGGAGCCAAGACTGAGGCCGCTCAGGATCAAGAAGAGGACTGGGTGGAGACGGTGGTGGTGGACGATGTGTTCCCGGAGCAAGAGGGCTCGGTGCGAGTGGTGGACGGCGGCTCCATCAGCAGCAACGAATCCGAGGAGGAGGCGACGGCGGCGTCGGTGGTAGAGGAGGAGGCGACGACGAACGGACCCAGGAACGAAGAGCGAGCCGTGGCTCCCGGGGATGGAGCCATGGTCAGAGTTGGGCGAGACGACGAGGAGGAGGAGGAAGTTGTTGAAGAAACGAGTAGTTGTAGCCGGCGGGGAGCCGGGTTAACGCTGCTGGGGAGGCCCCAGTCCTTCTTACTACCGCAGCAACGCACTTTCCAGAGGTCGTGGCTGCAAGAGTTTCCGTGGCTTCAGTACGAGCAGGAGACAGGCCTCATGTATTGCTCCTGGTGCCTTCGGGCTAACAGCGGCCCGGGGAGTAATAATAATCGCAACAAGTTCGTGAAAGGCAGCCGCAATTACAGGAGGACCACGTTATTGCGGCACCATCTCTACGCCGAACACCGGGAGAACGACCCGGTGGATGTAGCTGCCTGTATGGAGGTGAGATAATTTAATGATTACCCAGCCAAAAACAGCCTCGGCCTCTTCAACAAGGGGGAGGGCGTTAAGTAGTCATTGCCGTGACTCCATTTACTTCAGACGTTTAAGGAGGACCTGCAGATGCTGGAAAATCGAAGGTAGACAAAAATGCTGGAGAAACTCAGCGGGCGAGGCAGCATCTATGGAGCGAAAGAAATGGGCAACGTTTCGGGTCTCGACCCGAAATGTTGCCCATTTGCTTCAGAGATCGGATTACATTCGTGACTCGTTGGGCTACGTTAGCCTTTATGATTTCGGGTTATCTTTTCCTTGCCTATCTTGCCAAATCCCATCCCCCAAACTCCTGACTACATGTGCACAGCAGATTGAATTCGGTTCTATTGATCCGAGCGGAATTTGATCTTGTACCCTATTTACATGGCGCGGTGTCACTGGATCAGAACATAGCAGCAAGGGGAGTTGGGGGATCACATTACTGACCAATATATGGTGTTCAGGGAACGGAGAAGAAGCACCACCAAAAAACGAAGCCTTCCTAGGTTGCAAAAACCGGCCAGTTGGAGAATATAATTTGATGCAGCATTGTAAACTCGAATATGAGTTGGTCAGTGTCAATTTGTTTTGAAGATCAGGGCTTTAAAATCCACGCAATTATTAAATCAGAACGTGGTAGTTTTGTGAGGTCAAACTGTTGCAAAATGTAAAATAATGAAGATACAGCGTTAAACGATGACAATTGTAAGACCGAAATCAAAACTGGAAAGCCCAGAGCAGATTTTAGTCGGAATCTGGATAGTCAACTGCAAACCCTTAATTGGGATTTTACAAAAAAGTTGTTTTTTAAAAGCTAAAAAAATATGGGGAATTGTGGTTCAGGAAATGAAATACAGTAGATCGGTTTTAGGTTTATATAGTAAAAGTAAATTGATAGATTTAGTTCTGTGAGTGTTTAGAAATGTTATAAATTAAACGTATTTAGTTATATCCACCAGTGACATTGGTTTGAACACTGTTATATTGAGGAGAAATCACGAATTGCAGTCTGTTTTCGGTGCATTGTTAAGGCAGCTATAAATATCTGGCACACCATTTACAGACACACTTCAATGACTGCAACACAACTTCATTCCTGCTGCTTTGCTGTATTTTGTAAATTAGAGCAAACATGATATAATGCAAATTCAGATTAAAAGCACACAAACCATTGTTTTAGCTACTAATAATTTGGAATTAAATATAACCAACGTGGCTGTAGGGATAGTTCCTTGTTTCAATGTAAGTTGTGCAAATCAAGAGCAGTTGTTAACTGAAGAGCTTAAAGACACTATAAAATTACGTGAGAATCTTTCATCTTGTTTTGGGTCCATCTTATTTTGTGTGTTGACAGTGGTGTCATCGTCCGTCCTGAAAAGGACGCAAGCATCATGGTGGCAGGTTTTATAAATTTGTCCACAATGCCTTTTGCTGTAATACCCTCTTTAAAAACTCCCTACGCCACATTTATGGAGAGGGTAATTTGAAAAGCCACAGCTGCCTTGTGAAA
The DNA here is from genome assembly GCA_963514005.1 of Raja brachyura. Next base: position 18,337,798 of record OY740784.1, on the reverse strand, counting down.
GGTATTGTACCAATCCAAAAGAACAGGCTGTCTCAAGTTACTGTAATCGCATCTGCCCTAGATGAGTCTACTGTCACGTTCACATGTTTATTTTTTTCCTATTTCGGTTCTATGCCTATCCTCTGTCCCATGCATGTCAGTTTTTGTAGCAACACAGGTGGAAGTTTTTGATTAGATGCATTGCCGTCAAGCCTGAGGCTATTTCAAGATGACATTCAGTTCAATAAAATGTGAATAGTAGGGAAAATACAAGAAAATAGTAATGGAATCCCAGTTTTAAAGAACATCTCTAACTTCAAACGACTAAAGTGTCTTAATTGGATGCTTTGAGATGTAACAGAATGTGCTATCATAGTAAGTTAATATATTGTAATGTCAAAAGGCGAAGCATTCGAGAAACTTATTCGGTCAGGCACCATCTGTGGAGGGAAATGGGTAGACAACATGTTGGGTTGAGACCCTTCTTCAAACTGACTTGAACACTCTGAGAAGGGGTCCCGAGCAAAAAAGTTGTTTGCCCATTTCCCTCCATGTTTGCAGCCTGACCTGCTGAATTCCTCCAGCACTTTTTTTTTGTTCAAGATTCCAGCATCTGCAGTTTTTATGTCTATATTTTAATGTTATTTTTTATCTTGGTTCGCTCAAATATTTTTCTACTGAAGATGCATGGATAAGCTTTGATTTCAAATATAAATAGAACAGATTGAGAGGATATGTTGCCAATATTTCCACGAGTCGTATGAATGAAGCGTTCCCTGACCCATATAACCAAATATTGATAATAGGTTTTTAAAGTTAGGATTCACTACATTTTAACAAGGTTCCTGAATGAACCACTTGACTAGGGCTTTTAACATAGAATAGATAAGTGCTTTGGTGAGATGTATTTGTAACTACCTTCTAGCTTTGTGCATTTAAAATCTTGTTTACAAAAAAGGATCTTGATTAGTTATTGATGGTTGTTTGGCAGTATTTTGTTCAAAAAAGCTTTGCCCCCTTGCTAGGCTTTTAACTAGATTTTTCAAAAAAGCACGAACTTTCTTGGAGATTATTTCCCAATAGATTTTTATTTTGCACAAAATTTCAAAATCATTTTAAAACTATACATTTATAGTATCCTTCACCCATTCTAAATTATCATGGCATGACTAAACTATTTCAGTGTAGGAAGGAACTGTTGATGCTGGTTTACACTGAAGATAAACACGGTGACGCAGCGGTAGAGTTGCTGCCTTACAGCGCTTGCAGCGCCGGTGACCCGGGTTCAATCCTGACTACGGGTGCTGTCTGTACGGAGTTTGTACGTTCTCCTCGTGACTGTGTGGGTTTTCTCCTCCTACACTCCAAAGACGTACAGGTATGTAGGTTAATTGGCTTGGCATGTGTAAATTGTCCCTAGTGTGTGTAGGATAGTGTTAATGTATGGGGATTGCTGGTCGGTGTGGACTCAGTGGGCCGAATGGCCTCTTTCCGCACTGTATCTCTAAACTAAAAACAAAATGGAGTAACTAAGTGGGACAGTTTTTCAGAACTCTGTCTGAAGAAGGGTCTCGACTCGAAACATCACCCATTCCTTGTCTCCAGAGATGCTGCCTGTCCCACTGAGTTACTCCAGCTTTTTGTGTCTCTTCGGTTTAAACCAGCATCTGCAGTTGCTTCCTACACAAAATGCTAGAGTAACTCAGCGGGAGAGACTGCATCTCTGGAGAGAAGGAATGGGGGATGTTTCTGGTTGTTGTTTTCACACCTTTCCCTTCTATATCTCTAGACTGTTCTTTCCCCGACCCATCAGTGTGAAGAAGAGTCTCGAACTGAAACGTCACCCATTTCTCTCCAGAGATGCAGCATGTCCCGCTGAGTCACTCCAGCATTTTGTGTAAACTATTCCAGTTCTGTTGCTGAAGTTTAACACTTTCATTATGTTTAATTATATTGTTACATAATAGTGAATATGAATATTCACTTTCACATTGAATATTGCCTTCAATTTATAAAATTTTGTGTGATTGGAATGCTTTTACTGTGAGTTATAAAAATTAATAATTGGGTGACGTTTCGGGTTTCGACCCAAAGTCACCCATTCCTTCTCACCGGAGATGCTGCCTGACCCGCTCTGAGTTATTCCAGCATTTTGTGTCTACCTTAGATTTAAACAAGCATCTGCAGTTCTTTCGTACACATAAAAATTATTGAACTCGCGTAATACCTTTTATTCTAGTTTTCAAATTTGTTTTCCAAGCATTTTCCATTTTTATCTTGACTTTGCCTATTCCATTCATCGAATTATGCCATTATTTCATTTTTATAATTCTGCTTGTAAATAACCTTAATTTTTCTGTGTAAGCTATTTTGATTTGATCTAAACTATATGAGCTATTTTTAAATTAATTTGATAGCACTGCATAATCACTGAAATGATGAGCATTAATTATTTTTACTGAGATTTTAATGTTTAGGGACAGTGACAAAATTAACAACCATTTGGAAAAGTGACGACTATTCGGAAAAAGCACCATAGATTTTTTAAAGGCAATTCTGGTCTAATGGTTTTATTTTTGGTGAGCCAATGTTGTTAATTGGTGTATATATGTACTTCAAAAAGCCTTTTTATAAGATGTGACATATTAGACGCCATCAAGATTGATGCCATGAAATAAAACATGAAATAAAAGGATACAGTTTCCCTGAAGGAAAACATAGGACCACTGCTTTGCATATATTATTGAGTTTGGGTTTGTGAGGAGGGGAATAATAGCTTCAAGGCAAAGGTCCACTACAGCGTGGTCGAATGGGTGAATAGGTGACCATTGAAGTTTAACACTAATTTTTTTTAATATGGTAGAATGATGCTACGAAATGCTAATTTGGGCGCAACTGGAGAATACGTGAGTTCGGTATTCCGACTGTGCATGCCCAGGCCATAGGTCACTCACGATAAACATTCTCGGTAACTGCTACAGGAATACAGACCTGCGTTTCATCTGTAGTCAGGATCGATCCCAAATCCCCGTCCCCTCCCGAGTGTCCCATCCATGTCCGGGGGTGGCCAGATATGTCTGGGGTGACGGTCAGTGCTATATCCAGCTCAACTCTGCTTCGATGCCCGAGGAACCCGTTCCCCGACGGGCCGGGAACCGTCAGCTGCATCTCTCATCTTATCCAGTGGCTGTCGGTTAACCCCCTCGGTGCCGGAAAAGGCCAAGCACCAGTCATCAACGGGGATACACACAAAATGTTGCAGTAACTCAGCGGGTCAGGCAACAACTTTGGAGCAATTAACCAGAAGTGATACGAGATATTTTTAAGACAGTTAGTGGTTAGTAATGCACTGCCAGATGTAGTTGCAGATCAGATTTAATTGCCGTGATCAAAAAAGTACGGTATCTGAAAAAAAGAGCTTATAGGGCTCTGGGGTGAATGCGAAGAAGTGCAACCACATGAATGGCTCTTGCATGAAACCACTATATATTCGATAGGTCAAATAGCTTTATTTCATGTTGGAAGTCTTTTGTGATTGTGGACCAGGATAACATTGGATGGGACATATTTTATTATTTTCATAATGCACTGTCGGGCTCAAGACCCCATTGATATAATTTTAGACTAACATTTGCGATGTGTATTTACTTATATTTGCATCTATTATTTTAATATAGAGCTAACTAAGACATGATGTGAATATTGCAATATTTAAATAATAGTAGTACACTAGGCTATAACGTTTGGTATTTCGATTGCATATAAATATTTTTTTATTGAAGAATTGATATACACTGTCAATGCTTTGTTCAAGTTGTGATGATCAAGATTTTAAACTGGTTTTGTGTGTGTTTGATATTCTGACTGAGGACTGGAAAGATGTTTATTTGCGTGAATTATATTAAATGTAATATTGAAGTTTTCTATATTAATAGCTTCCAGGTTAAATTTGTTTTTTTTGAAAAGCAATTGGCAGTTTAATGTTATTAGTGCATAAACATCAGGTGTTGATTCTTTCAGAGCAAAATTCAGTTTCTACTTAGACATAGCTTAACTATGTTGTCCTGCTTATTCAATTCAATTAAAACTGTCTACTGCTTTTTGTTGGTCCCCCATGCAGTTCCATTTCTTCATAAATTATTGAGATTAATAATAGAAGCTCTTAATTACATGATAGATTTCATGAAGTGTAGCTGATGTCCTTAAAAAGAAAGATATTCTACCAATTTTCAAGTTAGTAACTGATAATTAGAGCCAGGATTTTGCCATGTGCCTTTTCATGCCTTTTTTGATGATTTCACCAGGATAATGACTTTTTCACGATCGAGTGCCTAAATCAGCCTTTTTTTGCCATTTTGCTAAAAGGTCTCTAGTTCTACTGTGATTACAATGACGTTTTATATGTTAACACGTTAATATTGATGTTGATACTTGCAAGAAAACATCCACCACCGGGGTGAAACCGGGGGCACCACTTTTGGTTATTCATTTGTTTGTACCGCTGCCCACTGGTTCAGTCTTCTCCAAGATCTTTTTAAGAAAGAACTGCAGATGCTGGAAAAATCGAAGGTAGACAAAAAATGCTGAGAATACATACATCTATGGAGAGAAGGAATAGATGAGACCAATTCTGGAGTATGGTGTACAATTATGGTCGCCTAATTATAGGAAGGATGTCAACAAAATAGAGAGAGTACATAGGAGATTTACTAGAATGTTGCCTGGGTTCCAGCAACTAAGTTACAGAGAAAGGTTGAACAAGTTAGGTCTTTATCCTTTGGAGCGCAGAAGGTTAAGGGGGGACTTGATTGAGGTTTTTAAAATGATGAAAGGGATAGACAGAGTTGACGTGGATAAGCTTTTCCCATTGAGCGTAGGGAAGATTCAAACAAGAGGGCATGACATGAGAATTAAGGGACAGAAGTGTAGGGGTAACATGAGGGGGAGCTTCTTTACTCAGAGAGTGGTGGCTGTGTGGAATGATCTTCCAGCAGAAGTGGTGGAGGCAGGATCGATTTTAACATTTAAAAGTAAAGTGGATAGGTATATGGACGGGAAGGGAATGGAGGGGTATGGTCTGAGTGCAGGTAGATGGGACTAGGGGAAAATAAATTGTTGGCACGGACTGGAAGGGCCGAGAAGGCCTGTTTCCGTGCTGTAATTGTTATATGGTTATGTGGTTTCAGGTCAAGACCCTTCTTCAGACTGATATGGGGGGGGCTGAAAAAAGAAAGGAAGAGGTGGAGACAGTAGGACTAGAAGGAGACGAGGGCTATCTAAAATTAGAGAAGTCAATGTTGATACCGCTGGGGTGTAGCCTACTCGAACAAAATACCCAAGCTTGTTTCCTCACTACATTTACTACTGGCTCCAGTCGCAAATCTGAGTTTTCGAGTGATCTGTGCAAGGTATTCATTGATGCTGGAATTCCACTGTGGAAATTGGAAAACAAATCTCCGTTGTTTTTAGAGAAATACACAGAGGAACATATACCAAACGAGTCATCATTACAGAAAAATTATGTTGACAGATGTTGAAATTATGTCCCCCCCCCCCCCATGATTGTCTTAATAAATGAAATATCCAGTGGTAACCATTTAATTTTGAATTAATCCTACTTTACCAAATTAAGGGTTTGGCAGGAAGTGGCAAAGTGAAGATCAAAAGTAAATACAATAATTCAACCAAGTTGTGCACTCAAATTGACATTGAATAACTAACTGTAAACCATTGAAGTTATTATGGAGAAAATATTGACATATGTTGGGTTCAATACATTCAAAATGCTAGGGTTTTGAGATGATTCATGTCCTATCAATTTTTTCACAGTTTAATAGTTTGCTGAATGAATCTCGTAACCAAAACTGCTTTAAACACCCTTGTAAACAGGACTATTGTGATTGTTCAATTACATCAAAAGTATACTTTAAAATGGATACTACAGGGTATTATCATTTTCATTTAAGAATTGGAGAGGCCAGCTGTTCTCATTTTAAATGACCTCTTTTCATCATATTTGCCTTTTATGAGGTTACATAGGAGACTTGATGCTACAAATTCAAGTTTATCTGTCCAATAAATCTGTTCCAAAAAAACATGTAAACAGTATATAGTAATTTAATGTATTCCAAATACAACGACAATACAAAGTGCAAGAGTGGAGCTTTGATTTTCCCCGTATTCTTTGTTTTTAAACTGAGGCGGTTTGAGGATCTTGTGGTTAGCTTAAAATGTTGGGTCACCTGAAACCATATGGCAGGGCTTTATTGACCCAAGAGACTGCATGTCTATATGAACTATTAACTGCTTTTGGATTCTTTTTCCTGGATTACCAGATGAATGTTTTCAGCCAAATACATTATTGACTAATGTAAATAAGCAAAATTATTTGTTATTGAACGAACAGTTGATTCTAGATTGGAGTATCAGGTCCTGAAGCCTTCAGCACGTTGTCAGTAGTATGGACTATCTGCAGTAATATGATAAGAGCAATGTTACTAATTCACCCTGATCACAATCTGTCCCATTTTCCACTGGTTACATTTGGTTACAACAGTTTTTGTACCTGAAGTTTCGGAAAGAATAATAAATTGTACTTTAAGGGCCTGCCCCACTTGACGATTCTTTTTCGGCGATTGCCGACATAATTGACTGACGTATCATGTCATCGAAAAAGTCGCGGCGTGTTGCGGCGTGATGACGTATTGACGCGCAGTGTTTTTTCAAGTGTCGCTACATTTATTTTTATCACCGCTGGATTTTGAAATGTTCAAAATCTTTAGGCTACACTGATATGATGCCGGCAGTCGCCGAAAAAATCGCCAAGTGGGACAGGCCCTTCTTTATTTGACATAGCAGATCTACTTTGTTCCAGTCACTCAAGTTTCAAGGTCAGTTTATTGTCACATGTACCAGTTAAGGTACAGTGAAATTTGAGTTGCCATACAGCCATACTAAGTGAAAAGCAACAGGACACACAACCACATAAAAGTTAGCATAAACATCCATCACAGTAGATTCCGCATTCCTCACCGTGATGGAAGGCAATAAAGTTCAAAATTCTTCCTTTGTTCTCCCGCGTCGGGGCAGTCAAACAATCCTCAGTCGGGGCGATCAAAGCCCCTGCAGCCGACAATCGAAGCCCCCGTCGGGGTGATCGAAACTCCCGGGTCGGGGGCTTCACAATGTTAAAGTCCACAGGCCCTGCGGTTGGAGCTTCGATACCTGGCAAAGTCCCGCGGACCCCTGCAGCTTGGAGCGCCGGGTCTCTAGCATTCGAAATGAATATGGAAACAGGTGTGTGAATTCTACCTGTTAACTAATTTATTCAGGTTATAAGCAGAGGGGGAATTATATTGTTGGATCACTATATTTTGGATGCAGCCTTCCAGGGTTTTAACAGTGAAATTAACATGAGGCTCTTGCAATTCGGTGTTATGCCCTTTCGTTTATTTATTTACAGAGGGTCCGAATACAAAAACGGGGATGTAATGCTGAGGCTTTATAAGGGACTTGTTTCCACTAGTGGGAGTCTAGAACCAGAGGGCATCGCCTCAGAATAAAAGGATGTGTCCTTAGAAAGAAGATGAGGGGGAATTTCTTTAGTCAGTGGGTGGTGAATCTGTGGGTGGGGGGGGGTGGGTTGCGAGGAAAGCTTCTGTTTAATTAGAGCCGAATGTGTTTGATGCTGGTATGGTAACTGTTTAATGCTGCATTTTGATGAAGGCTGCTTATTTGTATATAACTGGGAATTTGAAGAAAATGTTAAATAGTATTAAAGTAAGTCATGGAGGAGTGTTTTTGTCCACAACTACTGCATTTCTATTCCTTATTTTCAAAGCGTGGAAAACAGTGAGCAGCGGGCGGCTCCTCTCGGCAGCTCTCTGGTGATCTCGGGAAACTCGAGCTGAGGTGCGAGCGTGCTTCGACCAAAGCTCTCGGTGGGCCTCGGGTGCTCCTCGGCAGCTCTCGGGTTCTCTCGGGAAACCTCGAGGCACGAGCATGCTTTGACCGCAGCTCTCGGGCGCTCCTCGGCAGCTCTCGGTTGTTCTCGGGGAAATCCAAGCCGAGGCGCAAGCCATTTGGCCCTTTGAGCCAGCACTGCCATTCAATATGATCATGGCTGATCATTCAAAATCATTACCCCATTCTGCTTTTAACCTATACCCCGTGATTTTGCCCTACGAGCTAGAACTAACTCTTCTTAATAACATCCAGTGAATTGGCCTGCATTGCCTTCTGTGGCAGAGAATTCCACAGATTCTCAACACTCTGGGTGGAAAAGTTTTTCCCATATAACCTAAAGATTGTATGTAAATATAGATGATCTCGGCTTGCAGCCACCCTCCAATATTTTCATTCATTTCTGCTATCCAAAAATGTGAGGATATAGCTTAACAGACCAATAAGTGTATCAAAATGTAACAGAAACATGGACACGTATTTTCATTATTCTGCAAAGCCAAATGATTATATTTAGTTTCCAGATACAGAACGGCGACTAGTGATCCCTGTATATCAACACTATCCTACACACACTAGAGACAATTTTTACATTTACCAAGCCAATTAACCTACCGTATTTCCCGGCAATGAAGATGGACCAGTAGCTACCCGCCCACCACCACCTGCGCCGGTTGCGCCTGTGCCGAAGGACACCATGGCTGGCTGGCGGGCCGGCCGGCAGAAGGCGCTGAGGTGGCGGCCGGTTCCACTGTCCGGTCCTGGCGGCCGCTCGCAAGCCACTGAGTGAGTTGCTGGCATGATTCCCGACCCCCTCCTTCTCAATACTCCTGCCCTCCCCGCAACTTTACCCCTGGCGGCCCAGCCAAGTTTGCTACTTTGTGCTGACCTGGACCAGACTCCCCACATGCTGTGAAAGGAACTCTCCCCTGCCAGCGGCGCTGTCCTTTTAAATCAGCTGCCAGCAATGAGGGCTAGACTTGGCTATCCCGGGCCGAGTGGGAGAGAGAGGCTCTCTCTCCCGGGCCCGGGCCGAGAGCGAGAGAGAGGCGGAAGGCCCAAGCCAAGGGGGAGAGAGGGGAGGTGGGGGGTATGTCCCGGGCCAAGCTGAGGGGGCAAGGAGGAGACGGAGAGAGGGGGGGAGGAGAGAGAGGGGGAGGAGAGAGAGGGGGGGGGGAGAGAGGGAGGGGGGGGGGAGAGAGAGAGAGAGAGACTGACTCTCGGTTGCTCTTGGGAAACCCGATCCGATGCGAAAGCGTGGAAAACAGTGAGCAACGGGCGGCTCCTCTCGGCAGCTCTCTGGTGATCTCGGGATACTCGAGCTGAGGTGCTCTCGATGGTCCTCGGCAGCTCTCGGGAAACCTTGAGGCACAAGCGTGCTTTGACCGCAGCTCTCGGGCGCTCCTCGGCAGCTCTCGGTTGTTCTCGGGGAAATCCGAACCGAGGCGCAAGTGTGGAAAACAGTGAGCAGCGGTTCGTGAGGAGGAGAGTCATTGTGACATCATCAGCTCGTTAACTTTAAGAAATATTTCAGATTTGTGAACAATTTTAATAAATAACTCAAGAAATAATGAATCACATTTCCAGATAAGGCTATTTTTGACGTCATGGTGTAAATCTCTATCGGAATATGTAAATTATTCACTGTTAGTGCTTTGTGTTTTCGAGGAGATGTGAGTCACAGACTAACAAACAAATGCACAAATAAATAAATCCACATCCAAGATCAGTTTTATAATTATAGAGATGCGGTATTCATAAACATAGAAAAGAATAAGAAATATGTGTACTTACCGTGCCAACTAGGTCACTGGTGGACACCACACAACAACTGTTACACAAAAACAATATGGTGGGCGGGTAGCTACTGGTCCATCTTCATTGCCAGGAAATACGGTAGGTTAATTGGCTTGGTAAATGTAAAAATTGTCTCTAGTGTGTGTTGGATTGTGTTTGTGTATTCTGATGCCATTTTCAGAAACTTGCCATCAATATGCTATCTTTTCATATATTTATTATTGATACTATGATAGTCATGAACCCAATAAAGTGCTTGTCAACTTTTTTGAAGGAATTTGAAATTTAGAAACATAGAAATTAGGTGCAGGAGTAGGCCATTCGGCCCTTCGAGCCTGCACCGCCATTCAATATGATCATGGCTGATCATCCAACTCAGTATCCCGTACCTGCCTTCTCTCCATACCCTCTGATCCCCTTAGCCACAAGGGCCACATCTAACTCCCTCTTAAATATAGCCAATGAACTGGCCTCAACTACCCTCTGTGGCAGAGACCCACCACTCTCTGTGTGAAAAAATTCCTTCTCATCTCGGTCCTAAAGGATTTCCCCCTTATCCTTAAGCTGTGACCCCTTGTCCTAGACCTCCCCAACATCGGGAACAATCTTCCTGCATCTAGCCTGTCCAACCCCTTAAGAATCTGAAGAAGGGTCTCGACCCGAAACGTCGCCTATCTCCTTCGCTCCTTAGATGCTGCTGCACCCGCTGAGTTTCTCCAGCTTTTTGTGTAACCCTTAAGAATCTTGTAAGTTTCTATAAGATCCCCTCTCAATCTCCTAAATTCTAGAGAGTATAAACCGAGTCTATGCAGTCTTTGTTCATAAGACAGTCCTGACATCCCAGGAATCAGACTGGTGAACCTTCGCTGCACTCCCTCTATGGCAATAATGTCCTTCCTCAGATTTGGAGACCAGAACTGTACGCAATACTCCAGGTGTGGCCTCACCAAGACCCTATACAACTGAAGTAGAACCTCCCTGCTCCTATACTCAAATCCTTTTGCTATGAAAGCTAACATACCATTGGCTTTCTTCACTGCCTGCTGTACCTGCATGCCTACTTTCAATGACTGGTGTACCATGACACCCAGGTCGCGCTGCATCTCCCCTTTTCCTAATCGGCCACCATTTAGATAGTAGTCGGTTTTCCTATTTTTGCCACCAAAGTGGATAACCTCACATTTATCCCCAAATTTTACCCCATTTGTGACATTTGTGTGCAGTATTGTAAAAAGACACATATATTTTGCATTGCTCCTGGAACAGAAAAGTTAGTTGATCAACACATCATGAACTGAATTGTGTAAAGCATGAAACTACTCTTGAAATATGGGTGTGCCACAATAAAGAGCATTAAATAACTCGCAAAATATTGCTTCAGTGCTCTTAGCTGTTGAAAGGACTTCTGTCTCTCACCCCACCTCTGACATCCAGCCATTTTGTGTTAATCGTAACATTTTTACTGGTCTGGAAATGTTACCCTGGAATTTTTGTAGATTTTTCATAATGTATCCGTTTCAATAATTTCAATAAGAACATTTTAAACATTTAACATTGAACATTTAATAATTTAACAACCTTATACAAATCAAGGAAAGGATGGGAGGGAACACGTGTACTTCGGGGAAAGGGATTTTTGATGGTTGGAACAAAGGCCAGAGATAAAAAGCCGAAGGTGTCAGAAACTCATTGTAGTCGTGTTGTCGGAGAAAGGAATGTAGGGGGAGGTGAGAAATGGATGGGAGTCGAGTTGGTGGTACAGGAGAGCGGTTGGGGGGGGAAGAGAAAGTTGGAGGGGTGGGGAAGTATGAAGAGTTGGGGTTGTTAAATGTTAACTAAAATTTGAGAATTCAGTGTAAGTTGGGGAGCTTAGAACCCAATGGTATGAACTGAATTCTTCAATTTTAGGCAACCTCTAGCAGAAATATTGGTCTAGAGTGGGTATCGTGGTGGGCTGATTGGGGCAGTGTGGGTGCTGTTTGAAACGTTTTTGAGAACCAGTGTATAATAAAAAATAAATTTAATGATGTTCCAGGAGAAGTGCCTAGTCAAAATATAAGATGCTTTGTTGTGTTTATATTGAGTTTTATTTGAGCAGTGAAGGATATTAAGAACATGGTTTAGTTTATTATTTATACATGTACAGTTGCAGTGAAAAACTTTCTTAGTGTGCTATCCAATGAAATACAAATCATGCATGAATACAATTATACACAAGTAAAAAAAGAAAACAATTATACGTAGATTCTCTTCTGAGACAGCACGCAACGAGTTGCCATGTTCTGGTGCCATCATGCAACTTTCAAGGCTCAAGCCTCTGAAAACCCGGTTCTTGGCCTAAGGAGATAAATTGTGAAAATATGAAATTGTTTAAGGTGCAGTATCCTGGCGGCAGTGGATTGGTGATGTAGGAGTCATCCTGGCCTTGCGCGATACCATCGGTTGCTTTCCTCGACATTCAGTGCAGATGCTGCAGACTGCACTCAATTGGCTCACTCAGCTAGCTGTAGGACTGTAGAATTGACGGGAGGCAGCCCTCAGCCTCCTGCACCGCAAGGAATAAAGTCCTAGACTTCTGAACCCTTTCCCCCCCCATAGTCCCATAGGATCCTCAAATTCAGACAACATCCTCAAATCTCCTTTGCACTCTTTCCAACTGAATGACATCTGGAATGCAGATATTCAGAATCTGAATACAGGAATGACATCTTTCCTGTGGCAGGATTGACCAAAACTGAACACAGTGCTCTAAATGTTGCCTTGCCGATAGCCATTATATACAACCATAACATAATGTCAACTATAACATAACGTCTCAATTTCTGTACTTGATACCATTGAATGATGAAGGCAAGTGAACCAAAAGCCTTCTTCACCATCCTATTACCGGTGTTCTTAATTAAGCTCACGATTTTCAAAATTTTTTTATCTCAAATTATGACATGGGATTAAAGGGATTGTGGCAGCCAGGGTACAGTACAAATTGGTTGCCTTGCCAACAGGTGTTAGTCTTTTCACCCTTTTTGTTATTTTTAGTATGTGTAAATGTATGTTTTAATGTTTCTTAGTATGTCTTATGTGGGGGCGGTGGGGCAGAATAGGGGGAAACCGTTTTTCAGTCACTTACCTGGATGGAGATGTGTCCTTTCTCTGTGTCGCATCTTCGGCCCCACCTTGCCTACCAACTGGATTGGCGCGGCCTTTCCTACCGGAAACCGGCCAGAGCTTCAACAGCGGCATAGCGCTGAATTAACATCGCGGAGCGGGGCGATCCCTTGCCGGGGAACACCGGTGTTGGAGCTCCGGAGTGTTGGGCCTACTGACTTTAACATTGTGGAGCTGTGATTTGCGGAGCTTCTAGCCGCGGGTGCGGCGCTGACAAACATCGAAGAGGCCTGGGTTCTTTTGCCGAGGATCGCCAGTGTTGGAGCTCGGCCTGTGAGCTTCGGTAGCCGTGATCTCCGGTAGGAAGCAGCCTATTCAGAAACTCCAAGCCGCTGAGTGTGTTCCATTCCGACACCGGAGTTTTGATCATTCCGGCGAGAGGACCTGTACGTCGGGCTATCCGTAGCAGCGACTGCGGAGGGTTCAAAGGCCCGACCACGGATGACCAAAGAGGAAGATGACTGAACTTTATTGCCTTCCAACACAGTGAGAAACGTTGATTCCGCTGTGGTGGTTGTTTATGTTAAACTCTATTGTGTATTGTGTTTTTATTCGTATGGCTGTATAGCATATCAAAGTTTACTGTACCAATTGGAGCATGTGATAATAAGGCAGGGCAAGGCAAATTTATTTATATAGCACTATTCGTACAAGCAGCAATTCATAGTGCTTTACAGGAAAAAAAACAAAAGAATAACATAGTAAAAAAACAGCAGGACAACCAAACAACACGGGACAACAAAATAGCCAATAATCAAAAGTTACAAAACAAGCAATACGACAAATGCATGAATAGTAAAACAAAGTCACTAAAACAATAAATTCGGAGTGAGAGCAGCGGCAGCCATTCGCACCAGCGTTCACTCTCGCCTCCAGAGCTATCTGCAGCACACCAATAAAGATAAAACACAACAGTAAAGAATTTAACATAAAACATTAAAAACATCCCCCCACTGTGGGGGAAGGCACAAAGTCCAGTCCCCATCACCATGTCCACCCTAAGTAGTCGGGCCTATTGAGGCCTCCACAGTCGCCGCTAAGGAGGCCCGATGTTCCCGGCTGTTCTCACCGGGTGATGGTACTCCGGCATCGGTAGACCCTCTCAGCGGCTTGGGGTGCCAGGAACAGCCGCCAACCGGCCGTGCTATACAGAGCTCCACACACTGGCGATCTCGGCGAGAGATCCCAGGCTCCACAAGTGTAAAGTTCAGCGCTGCTGGCCGCTCCCCAGACCCGCAGCTCCGCGATGTTTTTATTGGCGGTCGCAGCATACTGGAGTTCCAGCGCGGCGACCCAGGCAAGGCATCGCCCGCTCCGCGATAGCGCTCTAGCGCTGCGTCACCTCCGAAGCCGAGGTTCTGGCCAGGTCCCTCAGGAAAAAGCCGCTCCAGACCCCGAGGACGGGTCGAAGTTGCTGCTCGAGTAAAGCCGCCTCTCCAACCAGGTAGGGACTTGAGAAAGCAGTTGCCCCCTTCTCCCCCACCACCCCACACATATAAGCGGAAAGAGAGGGAGAGAGAGAGCGGAGAGAGAAGGAGAAACAGAGCAGAGAATGTGAACTTGAGTTGAGTGGCATCTGCAGAGGATGGGGGACGTGGGGAAAAACAGTCAATTTTTCGCATCATTGCCATGCACAATGGGGGAGAGTTTAGAGATGAAACTTGGACAATTCTTCTCGCCCCCCCCCCCCCGCCCAGATTGTGTGCCACCAGCAGATTGTTTGCTGCAAACAACATAAAGAGTTGCTTTGCAGGCTGCTGCTCTTTTGGTAGTAATATGGAGTTGGGATTCTGGGCATAACCTGCAGATTTAGCATAAAACACAACACAAGTGTTTTGATGGCGATAATCTGGGCAATCAAATGGATGTAGACAGAGTTGTGGAAAGGTAAAAAATAAGGCAGATAAATTTAAGGTAGAAAAGTATGAAGTGATATATTTTGAGGATGTTTGTACTAAATTATCCAGGTTTCTAAAGATGCAGGACAGACCTTCACAAGTGTACATAAATCCTTGAAGGTAGCAGGGCAGTAATACTGTGGTGTTAATGAAGCGTACTGCTTTTACTGGTTTTATGGAGATGTATAGTATTAAAGCAACCATATTTATGCTGAGCCTTTATTTGTTTGGAATCAGCTGAATTATCATGTCGACCTTACTCACTTGCATGTTATGAAATTAGTGAGTAGATGATAAGGATGTGGAAGAAGTCTAGTGGAATTATACCATGAGCGTAGTGTTTGTGTAGAGTAACACACAAGTGGTCATTCTTAGAAGCAAGAATTTTAATCACACATTTTGAGGTGTTCAAAAATTTGAAGGGGTTCCAATCAATAAATATTTCTGATGTTGCACAGGTATTTGACAAACTGAGTGTTTTCAGTGATTACATTTACAAAAGAACTGGATGAATATCTAAGAGGGAAATATGTGGAAAATGCGACAAATTGGAAGACACTTTAAAAGGTCAGACATGGGTCAGTTTACCTCCTTCAGTGAATTACCATTTTGTGATTTGTCAGCTTTTGATCAAAATCAGGTTATTATATCTGCTCGAGAAATTAACTTAAGATAGACACAGAATGTTGGAGTAACTCAGCGGACCACAGGCAGCATCTCTGGGTAGAATGAATGGGTAACATTTCGCGTCACGACCCTTTTTCAGACTGAGGGCTCAGAGATATGGAAGGGTAAGGTGTGAAAACAAGACATCAAAGGGGCCAAAGACAAGGAAAATGTAGAATAGATCATTGTTAGCTATGGGAAGGTGACAACGAAGTATACAACAATAAAAATGTAATCAGGACAGTCAGACTGGTCAGAGAACTAGGATGGAAAGAGGGCATGCAAGGGTTACTTGAATTTAGAGAAGTCAATGGAATGGGAATACCGCTGGGTTGGAAGCTGCCCAAGCAAAATATGAGGTGCTGTTCCTCCATTTTGCATTGGGCCTCACTTTGACAGTGGAGGAGGCCAGGATCAGAATGGGAGGGGCAGTTGAAGTGTTTAGCAACCAGGAGATCATGTGGGTTTAGGCTGACTGAGCAGAGATACTCAGCAAAACGATCACCAAACGCACGCTTGGTCTCGCCGATATATAGGAGTCCACACCTGGAACAGTGGATGCAGTAGATGAGGTTGGAAGAGGTGCAAGTAAACCTCTGCCTCATCTGAAAATTAACTTTGTTGCATTCCATGACTGGAATGATTTTATGTCCTGTAATATCAACAGAAACGGTTCTTGCATATGCACATTTGATGAACTTGATCAATTTTTTGTCTATCACAATCTACAAATGTAAGCATTGAATGGTGTGGATTATTCTTTTAAGAAATTTGCCCTGCTGAAGCTCAGTCAAATGAAAGTCTGAAGAAGGGTCTCGACCCGCCTGTCCCACTGAGTTACTCCAGCATTTTGTGTCTCTTCAATTTAAACCAGCATCTACAGTTCTTTCCTTCACACTTGTATTTACATAATGATTTTCATATATTTTTCAAAGTGTCCCAAAAATATTTTGTGCGTGAGTAAGTACTTTACAATTGTCACAACTATTAGAATGAATACAGCAAACTTCATTTAATGGGAGGTAACCAGATAATTTGTTTTGAAGGTAATTGTTGGTTAAAATATTTGTGGTAACTCCACTGTTTTTCTTTGTAAATGATCCCATGTTATTATTTCAGTCACCCAAGAGAGCTGATGGGAATCCAGGTTTAATATTTCTTCTAAAATTAACACAAATCTTTGGTATTTTTCTTCTGATCTGAAAGGAGAAATAAATATTTATAACACAGAAGAGAACCATTCAGCATACTCTGTTTATGCTAGTTGGAGTAGATTTATCTTATCAAATTCCCACTTTGCAAACCTTGGTCTATAGTGCAGAGGTTACACCACTTCAAATGGAAATCCAAGTATTCTGGAACAGGCCTGAACAGTGTTCCTATCTGCTGACTTGCCTCCCTTAACTTTTCCAGAAAATCTTTCTATTTTTCCTTTATAAGAATACCATGTATCAGACATGGATTTACCCACAAATATAGTCACTCCAGGTGTTTTCCCAATACAGTTTAGCTTTTAGTTTCGGAGGCAAAGCGTGGAAACGGGTCTTTCGGCCCTCTGAGACTGTGCTGACCAGCGATCGCCCATACATTTTGAGTGAGGGTAAAAGGAGATTGTGGGGGGCCTTGATGAGAATCTTTGTTTTTTCTGTAGCCATAGGCGAGGTCTCAGAGAGAGTTGCCAGTGTTGTTCCTTTTGTATAAGAAAGAAAGTATAGTGAATCCAGGGAAACATAGAAAATAGGTGCAGGAGGAGGCCATTTGGCCCTTTGAGCCAGCACCGCCATTCACTGATGTTGACGCCATTCACTGAAACATGGCTGATCGTCCGCTATCAATAACTCGTGTCTGCCTTCTCCCCATATCCCTTGACTCCACTAGCCCCTAGTGCTCTATCCAACTCTCTCTTAAATCCATCCAGTGATTTGGCCTCCACTGCCCTCCGTGGCAGGGAATTCCATAAATTCACAACTCTCGGGGTAAAAAAGTTTTTTCTCAGCTCAGCTTTAAATGACCTCCCCTTTATTCTAAGATTGTGGTCCCTGGTTCTGGACTCACCCAACATTGGAAACATTTTTCCTGCATCTAGCTTGTCCAGTCCTTTTATAATTTTATATGTTTCTATAAGATCCCCCCTCATCCTTCTAAACTCCAAGCTTAGTCTTTTCAATCTTTCCTCATATGCCATCCCAGTGATAAATCTCGTGAACCTACACTGCCTCAATCACAAGGATTAGGAAATCACCTCAAATTAGGAGACCAAAACTGTACACAATACTCTAGATGTGGTCTCACCAGAGCCCTATACAACTGCAGGAGAACCTCTTTACTCCTGTACTGAAATCCTCTTGTTAGAAACTATAAGCTGGTGAGCCTCGCATTAGTAGGGAAACAACTGAAGTGAATTCTTCAAGATGGGAGGTAGACAAAAGTGCTGGAGAAACTCAGCGGGTGAGACAGCATCTATGAGCGGGAAAAAGAAAGGAAGAGGCGGAGACAGTAGGCTGTGAGAGAGCTGGGAATGGGAGGGGAAGGAGGGCGAAAGCACGGACTACTTGAAATTGGAGAAGCCATTGTTCATACCACTGGGGTGTAAACTACCCAAGCGAAATATGAGGTGCTGTTCCTCCAATTTGCGGTGTACCTCACTCTGGCCGTGGTGGAGCCCCTAGTCAGAAAGATCAGATTGGGAATGGGAGGGGGAGTTGAAGTGCTGAGCCACCGGGAGATCAGGTTGGTTATTGCGAACTGAGTGGAGGTGTTATGGGAGGCGATCGCCAAGCCTGCGCTTGGTCTCACTGAGGTTGACCATACACTGAATAATCCAACCACATTTTTGTTTGAAAGAAATAATAGAAATTGCATTTATTGCATCATATAAAAAGAGTTGAGAAACTGTATTATAATTTAACTGCATGTCATTGTGGTTTATATCATGTCTTGATTGGTGAATATGTTTAGTTTGACTTTATTTGAAGCAGAAATAATATGTGAATGCCTCATTGAGCATAATTCCAACTGGCACTTCATCCAAGCACATTATCGCACGTGTCATGCAAGCCGTCTTAAATAACCACCTAAACTGTCGTTTGGCAACCTAAAAAGCTGCCCATGTTGCCCGGCTGGAAACGGAGAAAGAAGATTAAGTGAGAGCCCTGTAATCTTAAAAGATTTCAGTCCCTAAAATATTTCTGCAGTATGGGAAGCAGGATTGGGTATTAACTTGGGAGAAATGTAGAGGTTTGTTTTTGGTGGAGCACACTTTGTCTCTTTTTTCAGTTAGGCCCAGCAACATTGTTCTGGCCAACAGCAGGAAAAGTAGGGCCTAGTAGGTGGTGCATTTTGTTTAGTTAAATTATTTTTTTTCCTACTAGTTAAAATAAAGTCTGTCAATGTATGTAATAAGTTATAGAACCAATGAAATTGTTTTTACATTATTATGTTTTAAACAGCAAAACAAATGTATGTATGCAGGTAATTCACTTGACCCTCGTTCATTGATTGCTATTCGTGCATCTGCATACTTGCACGATGTGCCCCATCTCAATGTTTGTTCGTTTTTTTGCAACAAAAATATCTGCATATATTTATTGAGCCAATCACTGTCCATAGAAATACTCTGATTTGTTTCCGGACCACTTGTGTCAAGTGACTAGCTGCTGTACTCTGCTCTGAAAGAGCAGACTTTGTACATTTGCACAGTTGCACTGAGTGATTTCAAAACTAATCGTTATTTGTAAGTTAAATTATAAGTAGTTTATTAGTTACTGTGATTACTTGTATCTTTTTAACTTTTTTTATATGCATGTTAATCTCTTCAGAACATTACGTGGTATATTTATGTGTATTCATGTGCAAAGAGGAGGCCGTTAGTCCAATCAGTTGCTTTCGTACGATGTACATACCCCTATACCTTTCGGATAATGGAGTTTATAATACAAAACTTGGAATTGTTGGAAATACTGAGCAGGCCAGGCAGTATCCATGGGGAGAACTGGTTAACATTTCAATATACTGACTGGCAATCAAAGGGGGACAAAAGCGTAAAATGTAATGGAGTTACATTTCTAGACAAAGTGGGACCCGTTGAGTCCCTATCACACGGGAGGCCTGGTCCCCCAACGCAACCCATTCCACAATGCAATATTCCACCACTCACCCGTTCCCCCAACTGCACAGACACGGCTCATTTCCCCTCATCACCCAGCTCTTCCTCCCCCTCCTCTTCACCCTCCCTCTTCTCTCCCCTCTCCTCCTCCCCTCACCTCTCCCACTCCTTTCCCATACCCTCCGTCACTCCCTCCATAACTCCTCTCTCCCCCCTTCCCCTTCCCCCACAATCCCTCCTCACCTCCCCCACTGTCCTCTCTTCTATTCCCCACTCCCTACCTCTCCCACTCCTCTCCCTCTATTCCCCCTCCTCCCCCGGCACTCCTTCCCGCTTCCTCTTCACCCTCCCTCTTCTTACCCCTCCATTCCCCCAATCCCTCCATCTCATCGCTGCGGGCCGCGTCCTCCGGCGGCTGCGGCATTGGCTGTGGCCGTGCCCTCCAGCAACTGTGACCATCCCCTCCGGCCGCTACTTACCGTCAGTCACTGACTGACAGCGGACGCGGCCAATCCTTCACAGCACTCACCGGCCGTCCGACTGACCGACTGAATGACTGAGTGACTGACTTCTGTCTGACTATAATCGTAATCCTAACCCTAGCTCTTCATTTTTATTTAACAGTTCACATCATAACTTTACAAAGATAAATCAATTGTAAAACAAAATTATCAGCTAGGTTAGCATTACCTTTATTCCTTCCATACCTCGCTATTGTTTTGATGTAATTAGGAGGTTGCCATGATCCCAGAGTGCTCGCTGGCTAGCTACCATGAAACGAAGCGCGTGTTTGGTCAATTGGTGTCCGGCGCAATGTCAAACGTGCATTGATTGGACAATTACCACTCGGAAAATTAGAGGTTTTTCTCATATTTAAAAAAATATGTGCGGGTTTTGTTCCTGACGAGTTTCAGGTATAATATTTTTGCACAATATGTTAAAAATTCAGGTAGTTATGTGATTTGGGTCACAAACTTAAACGAAAAAGCACCTCGGCCAACAACCTACATATATATGTGACATTTTGGATATAATCAACTTTTGTTTCATGTTGCAAATTAGTATCCAGTGTATTCCATGAGTAATGCACTTGTTGGATTTGCCCAATTTCATTACATGCAATCTATCCATTGAGAGCTAGTACTCCGTTAATACTTCTGAGGGAATAATGGTTATGTAAGTGGATTATAAATGTGAGAACTAGAAACTGAAGATGTGCAATTGCCTTGAGAAAGCTATTGGAAAAATTATACAAATGTTATTGTCCAATTACCATTTGTTTGTGTGTTGCTTTCTTTCTATTCCAAATGTTTGATTGCTTGATAATATCCATTATCCCATTATATGTTTTCGTTCAAGTGTGAACACCAAAATGAGGTAGCAAAAAATGGTCATTAGTGAGTAGATATCATTTCTGGCGACTGAGTTTGAATTGAGGCTAAATGAATGAAGGGAATATTTGACGTATCAAAAGAGTCCCAATCAGTCTGATAATATTTATTATTTTCATGGATAATGGATTGTGCATTACTCATCTATACATTGGCAAACTAATATTGTTTGATGAACAGAATGATTCACACAGATGTAAGAAATCACATTATTGGATAAAATAAATTGTATTGAAAGTGTACAATAATCTAGTCAAAATGCAACCATGTTATTCTCCATTGATCGTTCTCCTTTATTATAGTCAGGAGAAAGAATTCTTTAAAAAATCAATAAACATGTAATTTGTTTTTGAATTATTTAAAATCCAGAATGGTTTGTTTTTCCAGGAACCTATGCTTGCCTCTGGATCAACAGACGACTTGTACGGTGATTATAAAAGTGAACGAAATGAAATTTCCTATTGCTATCAACTACTTCAAGAATTGAATGAACAGCGGCAGCAAGGAATTTTGTGTGATGTCAACATTGTGGTGAAGGGTCAGGTTTTCAAAGCCCACAAGAACATACTAGTTGCAAGCAGCCGTTATTTTAAGACACTGTATTGCTATACTCCAAATGAGAGTTGTGACCAAGTTACAGTAACTCATCTTGATGTTGTTGCTGTACAAGGTTTCACAGTCATTCTAGATTTCATGTACTCTGGGCATTTGGTTTTAACTAGCCAAAATGTCATTGAAGTTATGTCTGTAGCAAGCTATCTACAAATGACTGACATTGTCCAAGCTTGCCGTGGTTTTATAAAGGAAGCCCTCAACATCAGTACAAAATCTAATGCTGCAGAAAAAATCATAGTGCAGTATGAGAAGGTAAAAACGTCCAACCCATCCTTTAGAGATAATACAGTAGCCATGTTGAAACATGAGCACAGCAGCCCTTGGGTGGTCAAATCTACAAGTACGATGAATAGTTGTGCAACAGGTGGTTTGCATGAAGAAAGAATAAAGTATGAAATGGAGGGCTATGGCTTAGATGTGGGTTCAGTAATGCACCAGGATGAGAGCTACCATCTTAATGATGCAACCTGGAGTCAAGAAAACTTTACAGATTATGGTGGAAAAGATCTGCAGATGGGGCTATCTCAAGATCAAAGTGCTGCTTTTTCTTGGGGAACTTTGGGGAAATTAATGTTGCAGCAAGCAGTGCCGCGAAGTGGACGAAGGAAAAACCACATAACTAGAAGAATCGTATACAATGTTGCACCAAAAGTTGAAGAAGGAGCTGGAGAAAACTTAATGATGCAACCTCCTATGGCATTCTCCGAGGATGGATTGCAGGAAATTCCTGTAGACCCTTTCTCAGGTACTATTATATGTTAATTATGCGAGTATCACAATGTTGTACGTTACAGTTGTGTTATTAAAGCATCTGTATGTTAGAAGGTTTAGGCACTTTGGTGCAGCAATGAAGAAATGGTGCTCACAGAGAAGTCCTTTTTTAAGGCAGTGTTAAATTAAGATTGAGAGTGTTAAATTAAGATTAAGTTCAGCATTAAGGTAAATTGTTTATCTGATCATTGTAACCTTGTGGGTCCTCGTATACAAATTGACTGCAGCATTTCCCACATTACATAGATGATTATACTTAAAAAAATATTCATTTGTTGTAACATGCTTTGGTTCCTGAAATTGTTGAAGATGTTATGTTAGTGCAAATTTCTTATTTATCACATTAATTCTAGAAGTGAATTCCCAACTTCATGTATCCGAATGAAGTTTATTGCGTTTTCAAAGATGATAAAAATTGTCCCTCAGAATCCTACTAAAATGTTGCCCCTTTCACCAAAAATCTATGCCTTCTTGAAAACATAGCAAATAGGCGCAGGAGGAGGCCATTCGGCCCTGCGAGCCAGCACCGCCATTCATTGTGATCATGGCTGATCGTCCCAAATCAATAACCCGTGCCTGCCTTCTCCCCATATCCCTTGATTCCACTAGCCCCTAGAGCTCTATCTAACTCTCTCTTAAATCCATCCAGTGATTTGGCCTCCACTGCTCTCTGTGGCAGGGAATTCCACCAACTGCATCTGCCACACATCTGCCCACTCACTCAACCTGTCCAGGTCACCCTGCAACCTCCTAACATCCTCTTCACAATTCACACTGCCACCCAGGTTTGTGTCACCCGCAAACTTGCTAGTGTTGCTCCTAATTCCCTCTTCCAAATCATTAATATATGATCTCGATCCACCCTTTCTGTTCCTCTCATAATTTTATATACTTTTATGAGATCTCCCCTCAACCTCTACTCCAGAGAAAATCCAAGTTGTCCAACCTTAGTAATACCCACTAATCCAGGCAACATTCTGATAAACTTCTGCACTTTCTCCACACTTCCACATCCTTCCTATGAATTGGCCAGAATTGAACACAATACTCCAAATGTGGTGTTATCAAAGTTTTATGATCATTCGAAACATCATCGGTCTACTCACATTCAAGGAGCTATGGTCTTACTTCTTCAGATCCTTCAGTACTTCAATGCTGATTAATGATGCCTTACTAAAATCTATGCAGACAACATCCACTGCCCTACCTTCATTGATCACCTTTCTCACCTTCTCAAAGAAAATTCAGTTAAGTGAGTAAGATAAAACCTGCCATGGACAAAGCCATGCAGACTGTCCCTAATTTGTCATTAATTCCTTGTGCTTTAACTCTTAACCAAATTCAGATTAGGGACATTATTGATTACTTCCTGGAAATCCATATGACATCGATAATACATCACGTTTCCCAATACTCTTCAACAAAAAGTAGACCAGGCATTATCAGTCCTTTTCAGATCCTAGCTTTCTTTGCTCAGCTGAAATGTGTTCAGTCACTACATTCTGAAACATACATTCCAGTAATTGTCTAACAAAATTAATGAACATGTAGTCTAATCATTTTATTTCCCTTTGTTAGGTTCCATTCAATCTTAGAACATTGTGGACCGAAGGATCAAGAACAGGACCTTCGGCCCACAATATGTGTGCCGATCATGATGCTAGGACTAATTCTTATCTGCTTGCACATAATCAATATGGCTCCATTCCCTGTATAGCCAAAGGTCTCTTAAATGCCACTATCGTATCTGCCTCAACTACCACCTCCTGCAGCATGTACCAGGCACTGTTTCTACACTTTATGTAAAAATAAAAATTGCCCTGCACAACTCGTTTAAGTCAAGAGAGTTTTATTGTTACGTGTCCCAGATAGGACAATGAAATTCTTACTTGCTGCAGCACAACAGAATATGTAAACATAATACAAAATGGAAGATAAAAGTTCTGTGTGTCTATAGACCATATATACACAATAAATAAACAGATAAAGTGCAATAATAATAATAGACAGTTATTGTTCAGCTTATTTGATGTCGTATTTAATAGCCTGATGGCTGTGGGGAAGAAGCTGTTCCTGAGCCTGGATGTTACAGATTTCAGGCTCCTGTACCTTCTTCCCAAAGGCAACGTTGATGAAAAAGGTTCTGACTGCTATCCTCTCTATGCCTCTCATAATTGTATATACTTCGATCAGGTCTCCCTGCAACCTCTGGCATTCCAGAGATAACAATCCTAGTCTGTTCAATTCTAATACCCCCTAATCCAGACATCATTCTGGTAAACCTTTGCATATTTTCCAAACCCTCCTTATCCTTCCAGGGTGACTAGAACTGCTCGCAGTACTCCCAATGCAAACTAACCAAAGTCCTATAAAGCTGCATCATGACTTCCTGACTTGTACTCAATGCCCTGACCTATGAATGCTAGCATATCATATGCCTTCTTTGTCATTCCATCTAGTTCTGTTGCCACTTTCAGGGAGTTATGAACTTGAACCTCAAGTTCCCACTGTACGTCAGTGTTGTTAAGGGTCATGTCATTAATTGTATAGTTTCCTCTTACATTTGACCTCCAAAAGTGCAACACTTCACACTTGCTCGGATTAAACTCCGTCTGCTATTTCTCTGCCCATTTCTATAGCTGATCTACAGTACCCTCCATAATGTTTGGGCCAAAGACCAATCATTTATTTATTTGTCTCTGCACTCCACAATTTGAGATTTGCAATAGAAAAAAATCACATGTGGTTAAAATGCACATTGTCAGATTTTAATAAAGGCCATTTGTACACATTTTGGTTTCACCATGTAGAAATTACAGCAGTGTTTATACATAGTCCGCCCCATTTTAGGGCACCATAATGGTTGGGACACAACAATGTCATGTAAATGAAAGTAGTCATGTTTAGCATTTTGTTGCATATTCTTTGCATGCAATGACTGCTTGAAGTCTGCGATTCATGGACATCACCAGTTGCTGGGTGTCTTCTCTGGTAATGCGATGCCAGGCCTGTATTGCAGCCATCTTCAGCTTATGCTTGTTTTTGGGGCTAGTCCCCTTCAGTTTTCTCTTCAGCATATAAAAGGCATGCTCAATTGGATTCAGATCGGGTGATTGACTTGGCCACTCAAGAATTGACAATTTTTTAGTTTTTAAAAGAGTTTGTTACTTTCGCAGTATGTTTGGGATCATTGTCTTGCTGTAGAACAGGGGTCAGCAACCTACTGCCCCCGGGCCGAATGCAGAACCCGAAATCATCCGGCCTGCAGGCGGATTTTTTCCCCGCAATCATCCGGCCTACCAAGCGCCGTTCTGTGAACACGTTTAAGAAAGTACTGCAGATGCTGGAAACATCGAGGGTAGACAAAAATGCTGGAGAAACTCAGCAGGTGAGGCATGCAAGGATTGCATGAGGCTGCCTCAACCGCTGAGTTTCTCCAGCATTTTTGTCTACCTTCTGTGAGCACGTGATTTGAAGCCTGCCATCCGGGGTGGGATGGGGCCGGGGTCCGTGTGATAGATGTGGCCCGCCATCCGCTCACAGACATGCGTCCTGACCCCTATGCAGAACAAGGTTGCCGACCCCTGCTGTAGAATGATCCGCCGGCCAATGAGTTTTGAGGCATTTCTTTGAACTTGAGCAGATGGGATGTGTCTATACACTTCAGAATTCATTATGCCACTACCATCAGCAGTCGTAGGATCAGTGAAGATAAGTGAGCCAGTACCTTCAGCAGCCATACATGCTCAGGCCATAACACCCCCCACCACCGTGTTTCACAGATGAGGTGTTATGCTTTGGATCTTGGGCAGTTCCTTATCTCCTCCATACTTTGCTCTTGCCATCACTCTGATGAATGAATCGTCATCTCATCTGTCCACAAGACCTTTTTCCGGAACTGTGGTTGCTCTTTTAAGTACTTGGCAAACTGTAACCCGGCCATCCTATTTTTGCGGCTAACCAGTGGTTTATATCTTGCAGTGTAGCCTCTGTATTTCTGTTCATTAAGTCTTCTGCGGACTAATGGTCATTGACAAATCCACACCTGACTCCTGAAGAGTGTTTCTGATCTGTCGGACAGGTGTTGGGGATTTTTCTTTATTATAGAGAGAATTCTTCTGTCGTCAGTTGTGGAAGTCTGCCTTGGCCTGCCAGTCCCTTTGTGATTAGTTAGCTCACCAGGGCTCTTTTTCTTCTTAACGATGTTCCAAACAGTTGATTTTGGTAAGCATTAGGTATGGCTGATGGCTCTAACAGTTTTATTGTTGTTTCACAGTCTCATAATGGCTTCTTTGACTTTCAAGGCCACAACTTTGGTCCTCGTGTTGATAAACAGCAATAAAAGTTTCCAAAGGTGATGGCAAGACTGGAGGAAAGACTAGGTGCTGAGAGCTCTCTTATACCTGCATTAAGGAGGCAATTAAACGTACCTGAACATTTACAAATACCCTTGAAGCCATGTGTCCCAAACATTATGGTGCCCTGAAATGGTGGGATTATTACAGCTGTAATATCTACATGGTGAAACCAAAATGTACAAAAATGGCCTTTAATAAAATCTGACAACATTGACCACATGTAATTTTTTTTCCATTGCAAATCTCAAATTGTAGAGTACAGAGGCAAATAAATAAATGATGGGACTTTGTCCCAAACGCTATGGAGGGCACTATATATCACGCTGTATATTTTGATAGACTTCCTCAGCAATTTTGACACCCCAGCAATTTTAGTGTTATCTGCAAACTTGCTACCCTACCTGTCAACTTTTATATCCATGTCATTTATATCTTCTCTAGTAATTTGTAGTATAATTGTTCTACAAAAGCTCTCAAAGTCAGTTGATACGAAATTATTGCATTTGTCTGTTTGCCATTTTTGTAATTGAAATTAACCACTGATGCTGGTAATCTGAAATAAAATAGAAACAGGTGGAAAAAGCAGGTCTGGCAGCATGCGAAGAGAGAAACAAAATGTTTTGTCAATGACCTTTGATCAGAACAACAACATGGAAAATAACTTTATTTTGCGTTGCAAATAAAGGAAAAGGGCACACAAGTCGCATCTTTGAAAGGTGGGAAACTGAAGGGAGACAATTATACAACTAGAGGTATTGACAGTTGAAAAAAAGTGGTAAAATCTTAATTGTAGCTGTCTTTCTGGTGGAGATGTAAATCGAAGATGAATTAAAGTAGAGAAGGGGTGGGAAGAGGAACTTGAGATACAAAACACTGCAGTCACTAAATCTGAAATGAAAGACAATGTTAGAAATACAGGAGGTCAGACAGTATGGAGAGAAAAAATGAAGTCAGCCGTACAGGTTAATAACATTTCATCAGAATTGGTGACCTGAGAAAATGGTATCTAAAATAGTTCAGTTTATTGTTGGGTTCTGAGGTCTGTAATACACCCGGTCAGAAAATGGAGTGATTTTTCTCACGTTTTCGTTGGAACCAATGGAAGAATTTGATTGAATGAAGAATATAATTGGAATAAAGAATTAAAGTGACAGACAACTGGAAGGTCACAGTAATCCTTATAGACTTAATTAGGGTGTTTTAAAAACTAACCGCCAATTGGGAAGAGATTGCATTGTGAACAGTGAATCCAGTACACTAAATTGGGAATAGTACAAGTGAACCTGTAAGAATTGTTTAGGTACTTTCTGGTAAGAAGAGATGATGTAAAAGAGCAGATTCTGCATTTCCAGTTGTTGCATGGAAAGGGGTAACAATGACAAGTGGATGTTGAAGATGTATACGCCAGGAAATCCCAGGGGGCAGTCCTTTCAGAATGCTGAAAGAAGAGGGATTAATGGATCTTCTGTAAGTAGTAATTATAGGACAGAATGGCAGAAGAGTTGGATAGGTACTTCGGATCCGTCTTCACTAAGGAGAACACAAAGAATCTCCCAGATGTACTGGAGGACAGAGGATCTAAGGGGGTAGAGGAACTGAAAGAAATTTTCATTAGGCGAGAAAAAGTATTGGGTAGGCTAATGGGACTGAAGGATGATAAATCCCGTGGGCCTGATGGTCTGCATCCCAGGGTCCTCAGGGAGGTGGCTCTAGAAATAGTGGACGCATTGGTGATAATTTTCCAATGGTCAATAGATTCAGGATCAGTTCCTGTGGATTGGAGGATAGCTAATGTTATCCCACTTTTCAAGAGAGGAGCGAGAGAGAAAACGGGGAATTACAGACCAGTTAGCCTGACTTCGGTGGGAAAGATGTTAGAGTCAATTATTAAAGATGTAATAATGGAGCATTATAGCAGTAAAAGGATTAGTCCAAGTCAACATGGATTTATGAAAGGGAAATCATGCTTGACTAATCTGGAATTTTTTGAGGATGTGACAAGTAAAATGGATGAAAGGGTGCCAGTGGATGTAGTGTATCTAGACTTTCAGAAAGCCTTTGATAAGGTCCCGCACGGGAGACTGGTGACTAAAAATTAGAGCACATGCTATTGGGGGTAGGATGTTGACATGGATAGAAAATTGGTCGGCAGACCGGAAGCAAAGAGTAGGAGTGAACGGGTCCTTTTCAGAATGGCAAGCAGTGGCGAGTGGAGTGCCGCAAGGCTCTGTGTTGGGGCCGCAATTGTTTACCATATATATAAATGATTTGGAAGAGGGAATTAGGAGCAACACTAGCAAGTTTGCGGATGACACAAAGCTGGATGGCAGTATGAACTGTGAAGAGGATGTTAGGAGGTTGCAGGGGGACCTGGACAGGTTGAGTGAGTGGGCAGATGCAGTATAATATACATAAATGTGAGGTTATCCACTTTAGCGGCAAAAACAAAGGGGCAGATTATTATCACAATGGGGTTAGGTTAGGTAAGGGGGAGGTACAGCGAGACCTGGGTGTCCTTGTACACAAGTCACTGAAAGTTGGCATGCAGGTACAGCAGGCAGTGAAGAAAGCTAATGGAATGTTGGCCTTCATAACAAGAGGATTTCAGTACAGGGGTAAAGAGGTTCTGCTGCAGTTGTATAGGGCTCTGGTGAGACCAGACCTGGAGTATTGTGTACAGTTTTGGTCTCCTAATTTGAGGAAGGATATCCTTGTGATTGAGGCAGTGCAGCGTAGGTTCACGAGATTGATCCCTGGGATGGTGGGACTGTCATATGAGGAAAGATTAAAAAGACTAGGCTTGTATTCACTGGAGTTTAGAAGGATGAGAGGGATCTTATAGAAACATATAAAATTATAAAAAACTGGACTGGACAAGCTAGATGCAGGAAAAATGTTCCCAATGTTGGGTGAGTCCAGAACCAGGGGCCACAGTCTTAGAATAAAGGGGAGGTCATTTATGACTGAGCTGAGAAAAACCTTTTTGACCCAGAGAGTTGTGAATTTATGGAATTCACTGCCACAGAGGGCAGTGGAGGCCAAATCACTGGATGGATTTAAGAGAGAGTTGGATAGAGCTCTAGGGGCTAGTGGAGTCAAGGGATATGGGGAGAAGGCAGGCACGGGTTATTGATAGCGGACGATCAGCCATGATCACAATGAATGGCGGTGCTGGCTCGAAGGGCCTGCACCTATTTTTTATGTTTCTATGACATGTCACCTCTTTTATCTCTACCCTTCTCGTCACCTAGTAATCCAATGAAGCAGTGGTTCACTTCTACTTCCCGGAATTTCATGTGCAACACACGGCATTTAATGTGATCTCAATGTTTGAGAAATCAAGAGCAGATTGGATAATTGCTTTGCAGAATGTTTCAGTTCAGTCTAAGGGTGAAAGTGAGCTTCAATTATGACATTTTTAATTCTCGGTCGTACTCCCATTCTAATCTCAATCTTTATGCCAATGCAGCCCTGCTTGATGAACAAAACCTCCTCTTTTGACCAGGCACATTATTTCTTGGGATTCAACATTGAATTTTGCAATTTCAGATGAACAGCCTTCCCTGTTTGTATTAGAACAAGTCAGTTCAGATATAACGTGGACTCTACTTTTGTTCTGATAGATGCCTGACTTGGTGATCATTTCCTGCATTCTATTTTATTTCATTTTCCCGAAATTGCAATTGCACCTCACTGTCCTAGCAAATTGTCTCCCCTTTTATTCGTCTTTCAATTTCATCCACAACAGACAGAGCAGCTGCTGTTAACCACTGGCATAAATGGCATTTACATCATTCAATCTATCTTGTTCCATATTCTATCACTGTTTCCTTTGTCCTTTCCATTCCTCTCCTATCCCTATCAGAAAACGTTAGAGTTTTCATTTCATTCTGATGAAAGGCCATCTAACTAAAATTTAAACTCAATGAATGCTGCCCAGTAAGTTACAGCAGTCTCTATTTTTATGGTATATTTGTAAACTATGCTAATAATTTAGGATAATTTTACAGAATTATCATCATCAGGATTGTCACCTCCTGTCTTTGATTATCTTCTTTGGATTTCAATCACTGTACAATTATGGTTTTATTGATATTGAACATTTTGCCATCCTTTAACTTTCCTTTCCCTTTATCCACTGTCCTAGAGTTCCTTATCTTGCTCTAAAACTTTTTTAAACATTATGTTATGCTTTAGTTATTTGTACAACCTCCATTGGTTCTATTCAATTTTGTTAGCTTTCGGTCCTTCATGATCTCCTAATGCTATACGTTTCCATTTGCTCTAAAATAAAATATAGCTATTTTAATCCCTTTCTTAATATACATACCACCACCCTGTTCTTCTCCCCAATTCCCAACCCATGCAGTAAGGAGACCAGAATAGACAGTGATATTCCAGGTGCGTTTTCTCCATGCCCTGTATGACAGGAGCAGAGGATCTCTACTCTTGTAATCAAATCCTGTGCATTATAGTCTGACATAACGCTTGCCATGGTTCTTCCTGGGCTTAGCTAACATATTGAGCTTGTCGATTAACATATTGGGTAGGATAATCCTGGGGACCAAGAGGTGGAGTGTGGGCAGAGAGAAGAGAGAGGGGTGGGGGAGTTGGAAATGTCCCAGTGTGGCAGCCTATGGTGTCTTTGAACATGCATTCTCCTCCAGCCAGGGATTGCTCCTCTGTGATGACTAGTTTCCAGGCCCAGCACTCTGCTCCTACCCGAGACCAAGTTTTTGGTATCCTTCACCCATTTCATCCCTCTAAAACTCTCTTCACCAAGCCAGCAGCATTCTTTTGGCCTTCCTTGCGCTTTGTTTTAAAACAGCTTGGGAGACTGAGGACGGAGAATTAAAGTAAAAGGAGAACGGAAACTTGTTTTATGTACATGCTGAATGGTGTTTTCCAAAGTGGCTATTGTATCCCCAGTGGAATTGTGAATTGTGAATAATGGATAATAAATCAAAAAACTAAGATGAAATTTCTCTTGTCCTTGTTTTCAATCTCAGCAGCCATCAAATTCAGTGGATGATCCTTCCCAGTTTCCCATGCCTCTGTGATGTCACAACCAATTTCGCTGATGAAGAATGAATAAACTGACCTCAATAAAAGTGGAGGCGAGAAGAAATGTTCCTGTTTGTGACGTCACGGTGGTACGGGAAAAAGGTTGATCCATTGAACATGATGACAGGTGATGGTGAAAGCAAGGACTAGGGAAATACCATCTTTGTTTTTGGAGTGGGGAAAAGGGTGAGAACAGAATTATGTGAAATGGGAGGGGGACAGTTAAGGAAAATTGCAGACAGGGAAAGCACTGGTGGACAAGATGGCCAGCAGATATGATGGAGCTAGAGAAACTGTAAGATTAGTAGAATGGAGTCCTTGCAGGAAGTAGGGTGGAAGGAATTGTGTCAGGTAGCTTTGGAAGTAATTCGGCTTGCGGTAAGCACAAGATACTTGGCCTATCGATGAAATGGAGGTAAGCTAAGGAAACGTCAGAGTTGACCATGTACGGGGGAGAGCAGGCTGCATACCATGCATAAAAGTGAAATATTTCGAGTTTAAGATGGGAGCAAGAAGTAGCACAACTAAGCATCACTTTATTAGAAAAAAGGTACTGAATTAAAATTGAAACTTGCAAATGTTCCCTACAAGTGGTACAGCATTAGAGTTACTGCCTTTCAGTGCCAGAGACCTGGGTTCGATCCTGACTATGGGTGCTGTCTACGGTGTTTGTATGTTTTCCCTGCGACCTGTGTGGGTTTTCTCTGGGATCTCTGGTTTCCTCCCACTCCAAAGACATTCAGGTTTGTAGGTTAATTGGCTTGGTATAATTGTAAATTGTCTCTAGTGTGCGTGGAATAGTGTTAGTACGTGGGGATCGCTGGATGGCATGGATTTGGTGAACCGAAGGGCCTGTTTCCGCACTGTATCTCTAAACTAAACTAAGAAACTAAATTTGCTATTACAATGCTTTTTGGAGAAAGTGAGTGAAGCTGAAGTTGATTTACATGCAGAAGACAGGTAGTTTGTGCATCTGCGAAGGACCTCCAGAAATTTGTAATGAAAATGAGACGGCTGGGTTGGGAAACTGGAAATGATTAGGGTGCTAGTGTAGGTTAAAATAAGAAATGTCAACCATATCGAAAAACACTACAAGACTTATTGAGAACGATGTATCAATGTGAAGATATTGAACATAGTTTGTCAGTACTTTTTGCATAGTTTAAATTTAAATTGATTCCAGGTCTATCTTAGAAATGCTCATACCAAAACAATATTGATCTGTAAAAATAAGCATGTGATGTTGTAGCAGTGCATTTGGCAGCACTTTCACCGTGCAAAAACGGAATGCCATTCTGAATGGCAGGCGGGTTCTCTGGATGCTTTCAAGAGAGAGCTAGCTAGGGCTCTTAAAGATAGCGGAGTCAGGGGATACGGGGAGAAGGCAGGAACGGGGTACTGATTGGGGATGATCAGCCATGATCGCATTGAATGGTGGTGCTGGTTCGTAGGGCCGAATAACCTACTCCTGCACCTATTGTCTATTGAATGCTGGGTTTGAACACTGCATATCTTTAGATCTGTGAGAGAGAGAGGACAGTTGTGATATGTTTCTTTTGTCAATGGCCTTTATGCATTCTTTAGGTTCTAGTGTATAATGGCCATTTGGGTGATATCCTGATGGGGGCCAGTGAAATAATAGGCCATGGATAAATGCTTTCTTTGGGTCAGATCATCTGGAAATCAAAAAAGAAAAATGTTATTAATATAATTATTCTCTTCCAGCTGGAACATCTGATCAATTCAGATTTGGACTGTTACAAGAAGCTCAAAACGGAGAGTCGTGGCTCAATGGTAGGTATTTTCCAAGTAAACTAACAAGATTGATGGGTTTGGGAACATTATTTGCATTACTCGAGTCACATTAGTTATGGTGTGATCACAATTGAGAGAGCTGGTTTAAATCTATGCTTTGAAAGCAACTACAGCCTTTTCTTTGCTATAATGTGATTTTCTGTATCACATAACCAAAGTGTGAGAGCATGAAAATCTGTATTTTGCATTTACAGTGTATTTCCATTTACAGTGAAGAGACAGTTCTAATTACAAACCAGGCATAGCTTTTTGGTTTATGTATCAGAATCTATTGTTTTATTTTTATTTCCCTAATCTCTGATTCTACCACGCTACTGTATTTCACCTTTGATGCTGCCAGTCCTCCTCTTGGGTTCCAATCTACTATAAATCTTGAGATTTTCCAAATCCAGGTGATTTACTTCCAGAATCACACCCTGACATTTAAATGTTATACCTTCTGTCTTTTATTCAGAAGGAAAACTAGAGCAAGGCGTCCAGTGCAAGTTTAGTATCAATTATACCTGTATAAGAGAAATGTGGCAGACAAAAGAAGCTGTAAAAGGAAATGGGCAGCACGGCTAAACAAAGTAGCCTATGCTTAATTCTACACACTGTTGATTTAAACCTTCCTCCATTTCCATTGAGGGGAGGAGATTGCTGGAGGGCGGTGGAGTACCTGCAGACTGGACTCTGCAGCGGGCCTCAAGCCTCCACGATGCTAACTCCTCCCACTATTCTGTTTTTAACGGAACTGGGTCCTAGTGCCCGTCTCCCCAGCCCCGGTAACCTCAGTGGCTATTCCACTGGGTCTTCCCCATTTCCCCCCCCCTACCATGTAACGCCTGCTCTTCCCCACCCACCCCACAGCCCCCATACCCCCCCACCCCCTGACCATCCTCCACCCCCCCCCCCCCCCCCCCCACCACACAACGCTCCGTCCTCAGTCCACTCACCTGCCTTCCTCCAGCTACAACCCCCATCCTTGCCGCGTGTTCACCATCCCCCCGGACCCCCTCCTCTCCGACACCACAAGTTCGGTCCTCAGCAGAGGTCTTACCTTTGCCCCCCCCCCCCCCCCCCCCCCCCCCCCCCCCGTCCCCACCTCATTGAGTTCCGCGCCCACCACGACTTGGAGCTCTTCTACCGTCGCCTCCGCCTCACAGCGTTCTTATACGGGAAGATGTCCTCTCCCCCCACTGATGATCCCTTTTCCTGTCTCCCGCGAACACCCTCCTCGTGGACCCCCCTCGTGGCCCTCCGGCTTTAGAACTCTTTATACAGAACTGCCGTCGGGACATCAACCGCCTCGACTTCTCCACTCCCCTGTCTCACTCCAATCTCTCTTCCCCCCCCCCCCCCCCCCCCCGAACGTACTGCCATCGACTCACTCCGTAACAACCCAGACTGGGTTATCAAACCCGCCGACAAGGGAGGTGCCATGGTAGTCTGGCGCGTCGATCTCTACAAAGCGGAGGCCACGCGTCAACTCTCGGACACCTCCTCCTACTTACCCCTGGACCATGACCCCACTGACAAGCTCCAGGCCACTATCTCGAGCACCATATCCGACTTCATCAACTCCGGCTCCCTACCCCCCGAGCCTCCAACCTCATCATTTCCCAGCCCCGCACTGCCCGATTTTACCTTCTCCCCAAAATCCACAAACCCGACTGCCCCGGCAGACCCATTGTCTTTGCCTGTTCGTGCCCCACCAAACACATTTCCACATACCTTGACTGCATCCTAACCCCCTTTGTTAAATCCCTCCCCACCTATGTTCAAGACACCTCAGACACTCTCCGTCTGCTCCGTGCATTCCATTCTCCAGGCCCCCATCCTCTCATCTTCACCATGGACGTCCAGTCACTCTACACCTCCATCCCCCACCAGGATGGTCTCAAAGCCCTCCGGTTCTTCCTCGACCAGAGGAGCAACCCATACCCGTCCACTGACACCCTCCTCCGCCTAGCGGATTTGGTCCTTACCCTCAATAACTTCTCTTTTGACTCCTCCCATTTCCTCCAAACACAAGGCGTAGCTATGGGCCCACGCATGGGACCCAGCTACGCTTGCCTCTTTGTCGGGCACGTCGAAAAATCTTTGTTCTCGGCGTACCAGGGCCTCATCCCCGCCCTCTACCTCCGTTACATCGACGACTGCTTTGGTGTCATCTCCTGCACCCACACACAACTGACTGACTTCATCCATTTCCATCATCCACGCCAACTTCCATCCGGCACTCAAGTACACTTGGACCATTTCCAACACTTCCCTACCATTCCTTGACCTCACCATCTCTATTGCAGGTGATACACTCCTGACCGACATCCGCAACAAACCAACTGACTCCAACAGCTACCTGGACTACTCTTCCTCCCACCCTGCTTCCTGTAAGGACTCCATCCTCTAATCCCAATTCCTCCGTCTACGCCGCATCTGCTCCCAGGATGAGGTGTTCCACACCAGGTCATCACAAATGTCCT
This sequence comes from Raja brachyura, assembly GCA_963514005.1. The sequence goes on along the minus strand of OY740784.1, from coordinate 18,301,747 downwards.
CATTCTTCAGAGAACGGGGATTCCCCTCCCCCACTATAGATGAGGCTCGCACCAGGGTCTCCTCCATACCCCGCAACACTGCCCTCTCTCCCCATTCCCCCACTCACAACAAGGGCAGTCATCCGGTCCTCACCTTTCACCCCACCAGCCGGCACATACAACACATAGTCCTCCGCCAGTTTCGCCACCTCCAATGTGACCCCTCCACTCGCCACATCTTCCCATCACCCCCCCGTCTGCCTTCCGCAAAGACCGCTCCCTTGTCAATTCTTCCCTTCCCTCCCGCTCCACCCCTTCCCCGGGCACTTTCCCTTACAACCACAAGAGATGCTACACTTGTCCCTTCACCTCCCCCCTCCACTCCTTTCAGGGACGCAAGCAGCCCTTCCAGGTCCGACAGTGGTTCACCTGCACCTCCTCCAACCTCATCTACTGCATCCGTTGCTCCAGATGCCAGCTGATCTATATCGGTGAGACCAAGCGGAGGCTTGGCGATCGTTTCGCCGAACACCTCAGCTCGGTCCGCAATAACCAACCCAACCTCCTGGTGGCTCAGCACTTCAACTCCCCCTCCCATTCCGTATCCGACCTCTCGGTCCTGGGCCTCCTCCACGGCCAAAGTGAGCAACACCGCAAGGTGGAGGAACAGCACCTCATATTCCGCTTGGGGAGTCTGCATCCTCTGGGCTTAAACATTGAATTTTCTCAATTCTGTTAACCCTTGCTTTCTCCTCCCCTTCCCACCTCTCCCTCAGCCCTCGGGCCCTGGCAATCCTTCTCTAACCATCTCTCCCCCACCCAAATCGCACTAGCTTCTCATTTTCACACTACAAACAGCTTACAATGGCCTGTTTCCTTTATCATCGATACTTTTTTGCATATCTTTCATTCATTGTTCTTTTATCTCTCCACATCACCGTCTATATCTCTCGTTTCCCTGATCCCTAACCAGTCTGAAGAAGGGTCTCGACCCGAAACGTCGCCTAACTCCTTCGCTCCTTAGATGCTGCTGCACCCGCTGAGTTTCTCCAGCCTTTTGTGTACTCTCCATTTCCATTGACCTTTTTACACAACAATTTTTTCCAAGGGATATTTGCCTACACCTAAACTTGTTGGATTACATGAGTATTCTAAGTTGGATTACATGAGTATTTGGAGTTTTCTATGATGGCGCCTACCTGTGGCGACATTTTGCCAGCTGCACGATAGAAAATCTTCAAATAAAGTATTTCTGAGCTCACCTGTATAAAATAATCTTCAGAAACCAGTGATGTAAGTAGCAAGCTGCTAACACATTTGAATGCAGTAGCACTACTGCGATCTCCCGAAGGTAGCAACTGTAAGGGAATTCCCGATCGGTGGGGAATCCCCGGCCTCACGGAGGCTCGCAGATACAGTAAGTACTGTACATGTAAACACCGGGGAGGCCTTCATGGAGTCCGAAATCGAGGCCGTCGGGCAGGATCTCCCAGCAGCAAAGGAGCTGGAGGTGCCGACTGTAAGAGAATTCCCGGTCGGAGAGGAATCCCCGACCTCACGGAAGCTCGCAGATACAGTAAGTACTGTACCTGTAAACACCGGGGAGGCCTTCATGGAGTACGGCAACGTGGTCGTCGGGCAGGACTACAAGTAAGACTGAAGCGCAGGGGACTTCGGCCCCCATCCCTACCATCCTACTTGCCAACGTACAGTCAGTAGAAAACAAAGTGGAGGACTTAAGGTCAGGGCTGCCTTACCAAAAGGAGCTGAGGGAATGCTCTGTGTTCTGTTTCACAGAGACATGGCTCACACCAAGCTCCCCAGACTCAGCCTGAAGGTTTATCCATCCACTGTATGGGCTGCACGCAGGCATCTGGGAAAGAGAGAGCAGGGGGCATCTGCCTCATGGTCAACTCTGCGTGGTGCTCAGACGTGGCAGTCCTGTCTAACGCCTGCTCTCCGCACCTGGCGGTGAAGTGCCGCCCCTTCTACCTACCGAGGGAATTCACCTCCATTATCCTGACCGCGGTCTACATTCCACCCCAGGCAGACGTTCGTCTGGCACTGGAGGAGCTGCACGTCGTGGTCAAGAAGCACCAAACAGCCTACGCCGAGGCGTTTACCACCGTAGCTGGGGACTTCAACAAAGCTAACCTGAAGAAATCACTCCCTAACTTCCACCAACATGTCTCCTGCAGCACCAGAGGATCAAACACCCTTGACCAGTGCTACATGACCATCAAAGACGCCTATCGCTCTATCCCTCACCCTCACTTCGGAAAATCCGACCATTAAGCAGTGCTGCTTCTTCCTGCATACAGGCAGCAACTAAAGAAAGCACCCCCAGAGGAGTGGACTGCAAGGAGCTGGTCTGAGGAGGCAGAGGAACAACTCCAGGACCGCTTGGAGTTTGTAGACTGGGCAATGTTCAGGGACATGGCAACGGACCTGAATGAATATGCCCCAGTGGTTAGACTCCACAACGAAATGTGTGGAGGACTGTGTTCCAACAAAAACCTTCAGAGTGTTTCCTAACCAGAAGCCTTGGATGAACCATGAGATCCGCATTCTTCTGAAGAACAGATCCGTGGCATTCAGGTCTGGCGATGCAGAGATCTGTAAGAAGTCCAGATACGACCTTGGTAAGGCCATCAAAATGGATCTGCTCTAAGCTGGAGGATGAGATGGATGTTCTGCAACGGTGGCGGGGCTTGAATGCCATCACCTCCCACAAGACGAAATCAGGAGGCAGCTCAAATGACAGCGAAGCATCACTCCCTGACGAGCTCAATGCATTCTACACACGGTTCGATAGGGAGAACACTGATGTGCCTTCCCGAGTCCCCATTTGCCCTGACGGTATTACAGTTACAGTCACAGAGGCTGATGTCAGAAGATCCTTCACGGGGGTGAACCCTCGGAAAGCGCCTGGACCTGATGGTATACCCGGTCGAGTTCTAAAGCCCTGTGCAGACCAACTGGCGGGAGTTTTTGCGGACATTTTCAACCTCTCACTTCTGAGGTCTGAGGTTCCCACCTGCTTTAAGAGGGCATCAATAATACCGGTGCCCAAGAAGAATAAGGTGATGTGCCTCAATAACTATCGACCAGCGGCACTAACATCTGTGGTGATGAAATGCTTTGAGAGGTTGGTTATGGTGCACAGCAACTCCTACCTCGACAAGAACCTCAATCCACTACAGTTCGCATTCCGCCACAACAGGTCAACGGAGGATGCAAACACCTCCCACTGGCTCTCCACTCTGCATTGGACTACTTGGACAATAAAAACACTTACGTCAGGCTGTTGATCATAGACTACAGCTCAGTGTTTAATACCATCATCCCTTCCAAGTTGCTTACCAAGCTCACGGAAATGGGCCTCTGCGCTTCCCTCTGCAATTGGATCCTCCACATCCACATCCACAGACTGCAGTCTGTTCGAATTGGAGGAACCACTTCATCCTCGGTAACAATTAGTACAGGAGTACCTCAAGGCTATGTGTTCAGCCCCCTGCTTTACTCACTCTATACTGTCATGACTGTGTAGCTAGTCATAATGCGAACTCCATCATCAAGTTTGCCGACGACACCACTGTGGTTGGACGAATCACAGATGGGGCCGAGTCAGAGTATAGAGTGAGATCGGCCGACTGACCAAATGGTGCCAGCACCACAACCTGGCTCTCAACTTCAGTAAGACCAAGTGACTGATTGTGGACTTTGGCAGGGGAAGGATGAGGACCCACCATCCTGTTCATATCAATGGGACAATGGTGGAGAGGGTCAATAACTTCAAATTCCTGGACGTGCATATTTCCGAAGATCTCTCCTGGACCCAGCACACCGCTGCAATTGTAAAGCATCAGTGACTCTACTTCCTGAGGAGATTATGGAGATTAGGCAGGTCGAAGAGGATTCTCTTAAACTTCTACAGGTGCACGATAGAGAGCATTCTGACTGGTTGCATCGTGGCCTGGTTCAGCAACTTGAACGTCCAGGAGCGAAAAGGACTACACAAAGTTGTGACCACTGCCCAGTCCATCACCGGCTTTGACCTCCTCATCGTCAAAGGAATCTATGGTAGTCGCTGCCTCAAAAAGGCAGCCAAAATCTTCAAGGACCCACACCATCCTGGCCACGCACTCATCTCACCATTGCCATCAGGAAGAAGGTACAGGAGGCTGAAAACTGTAACGTTCCGGATCAGGAATAGCTTCTTCCCTAGAGCCATCAGGCTATTAAACACAACAACGAATAAGCTCTGAGCTCTGAACTGCAAAAGACTATATTATTATTGCACTATATTTGTTATTTACTGAACTTTTTCTTTTTGTTCTCTTCCCCCGTTATTACTATGGTTACATATTCACATATTCTGTTGTGCTGCAGCAAGTACGCATTTCATTGACCAATGACAATAAAACACTCTTGACTTGACTCTTATATATTGGTGAACTATAGATATTCAAGGGATCACAAGCAGCATTAGAAACCAGATTGGAAGTTGCTTTATCCTCAACGTTTTGGTAAACATCACCGAGGAACATCAGTGCAGACTATCCTTCACTGAACAATCCTTGCTGGGATCTGCAACCTGTTGTGAATTCTAATACTGGCTCATAAACATGCAAAGACTCTTCTTGATAGTCGCTGTCAGCGGGAGGTGGAGCTTACTCCTGTGTCAGCGCGATCAAGGGACCAATTGAGGTTACTCGCGCTGACACACGAATAAGCTCCACCGCCCACTGTCCTGTTATCATCGCCCGTTGACCCGCTCCGCTCTATGATCTTTGCTCTTGAGCTGGTCCCCTCACTGTCCAGTCTACATTGAAAGACACGGACCGAGCAGTGAATGCCATGCAATGTCACCCAGCGCAGCAAGTGACGCCATGTCCTGTTCCCGGCAGCAGTCGGAATTTAAGTAATGCCGGCCGCTCGCAGCCACTCGAGCTACTTCCCTCCCCGGCCATAATGCGGTGGCTCCACGCCCGGAGCGCCGTGGTAGCATTGAGTGAGTGAGTTGCTGGCATGATCCCCAGCGGCGCTGTCCTTTTACAGCCACTTCCCATTTTACAGCCACATCCCATCAGCTGCCAGCAAAGAGGGATAGACTTGGCTAACCTTCCGTACGGCAACATCGTTCTTGAAGTTGTTGTACTGAGGGATAGCCAAGTCTATCTTTCTTGGCTAACAACCTAACCTTCGACCTCCAAGACGCAGGTACATTTTCGTGACTTATGTTTGGGTTAAAAATAGCATCTTCATTGCCAGGAAATATGATATGCTATGTTCTTAATGACCTCCGCATACAAAGAGATTTGAATTCAAAGGATTTGTAGATGGGTGTATCTGGAAAGCACGTGTACCTTGCCATTTACTTGCATCATCTAGAGAAAACGTTCTCTTTTGTGCACTATTGTAACTTTTAATAATGAACAATGCCTTATTTTAACAGGAAAGTAAATAAACTGCATGAATTCTTTATCTGCTAGGTGATGCTTCAATTGGTAGCCAAAATAAATTCAAATGCCCGCATTGTAATTACATTGCTAAATATCGACGCACATTGAAGAGGCATCAGCTAATACATACTGGGGTGCGATCCTTTGCTTGCGACATCTGTGGAAAGTTGTTCACACGAAGAGAACATGTTAAGAGACATTCCTTGGTAAGTATGGGTGCTGTTTACAAGAACTGTGAGCTTTATACTTACTTGGCTCACTTGCCCCTGCCTCTTGATCTTATTGTATATTGGTGACATCATCATAAAATACGTTCGCTGACCAAACATACATGTACCTTGTCAACTCTCACCTTCACTCTTCCTTTGAATTTGGTTGATCGGACAACATGCTGTTTTGGTTGAACCACAGTTTCTTCTATTTAACGATTAGGAATAACAAAGCATTAGATTTTAACCTTTGTCACAAGTTTTATAGGCTCCCGTAGAATCAGACAGTGGACAAATTCAAACTCCTAGGAAACTCTTCTCTCTCCCATTAATTTGGTTATGATAACCTCCCCTGTGCATCGGCTCATTTGTTGATAAAAGCCTTATCCATTTTTTTTTTCTCACATCTCTGCTCCATTTCTTTGAATCTTTTGCAGGTTGTTTTTTTGTCTTCAAACCGCAGGTCATCTAAATCTCTGCTGCCCATTCATACCTAATCACTTACTATCTTATGGTAATGCTCTGTTGGCTACATGGTCCACCATACCTTTAATTTACAATTTCTAGCGTAATGTTTAAATATGCCATGGCTGTGAGTATTGCTTCCTGACCTTGATTCGTTGAAAACATACCAAAATCCATCTCTGATTTGTGGGCCCTCTACTTTTAGTAGCTGATGTATCTAACCATTCCTTCTCTGAAAATCTAGAAATTTCCAATTTTTTCTTTGATATAGGTCCTCCTTAACCGTATCTCATTAACCAAATGTTTGGACATTTGTTCCAATATCTCGTGTGTCAGTGTTTTATCTTGATTGCATCTCATTCTACTGCAATTTTTTTTTCCTATTATGTATTTTGTTTTGTGTGAAATTTGATGTAGCCAACTTTATTGATTTTCATTGTTTTCTCTGTCCCTCCTTACATTACACTGACCAAATTTCATGAATTTAGTTAGTTCTTGACAGATTAGTGAGATTTAGTTTGGTTTGGTTTAGTTTAGAGATGCAGCGTGGAAGTCAGCTCTTCGGCCCACCAAATCCATGCTGACCAAATACTAGTTCTGTCCTGCACACAAGGGGCAATTTTTACAAAAGTCAGTTAACCTACAAACCTGCATGTCTTTGGAATGTGGGAGGAAACTGGAGCACCCAGAGAAAACCCACAATGTCACAGGAAGAACGGACAAACTCCATAAAGTCAGCACTAGTAGTCAGGATCAAACCTGGGTCTCTGCCTTTGTTAGGCAGCAACTCTACCGTTGCGCCACTGTGCTGCCCCCAAAATCCATTTTAAGAATGTGTAAAAATGGAATTATAATCAAATTCTAGTCTTTAGTATTTAAGGTATGTATAATTTCATTATTTTAGTTGATAGTTTTTGGACTGAAAAAGGCTGTTGTAACCAAAATCGTGTACATTTAGAGAATTCTTAGCTGACGCACTATCATATTCCTACACAATCCAGCAATTTATTTCCATGCACAGTGCCCACCATAATGTTTGGGACAAACATCGGTTATTTATTTGCCTCTGTACTCCACAATTTGAGATTTGTAATAGAAAAAAATCACATGTGCTTAAAGTGCACATTGTCAGATTTTAATAAAGGCTATTTTGATACATTTTGGTTTTATCATGTAGAAATTACAGCAGTGTTTATACATCGTCTCCCCATTTCAAAGCGCCATAATGTTTGGGACACAGCAATGTCATGTAAATGAAAGTAGTCATGTTTAGTATTTTGTTGCATATCCTTTGCATGCAATGACTGCTTGAAGTCTGCGATTCATGGCCATCCCCAGTTGCTGGGTGTCTTCTGCCAGGCCTGCATTGCAGCCATCTTTAGCTTATGCTTGTTTTGGGGGCTAGTCCCCTTCAATTTTCTCCAGCATACAAAAAGGCATGCTCAATTGGGTTCAGATCGGGTGATTGACTTGGCCCCTCAAGAATTGACAATTTTTTTAGCTTTGAAAAACTCCTTTGTTGCTTCAGCAGTATGTTTGGGATCATTGTCTTGCTGTGGAATGAACCGCTGGCCAATTTGTTTGAACTTGAGTAGGTAGGGTGTGTCTATACACTTCAGGATTCATTATGCTACTACCATCAGCAGTTGTATCATCAATGACGATAAGTGAGCCTTCAGCAGCCATACATGCCCAGGCCACAACATCGTGTTTCACAGATGAGGTGGTATGTTTTGGATCTTGGGCAATTCCTTCTCTCCTCCATACTTTGCTCTTACCATCACTCTGATATAAATGAATCTTCATCTCATCTGTCCACAAGATCTTTTTCCAGAACTGTGGTTGCTCCTTTTAAGTACTTGGCAAACCCAGCCATCCTATTTTTGCAGCTAACCAGTGGTTTGCAGCTTGCAGTGTAACCTCTGTATTTCTGTTCATGAAGTCTTCTACAGACAGTGGTCATTGACAAATCCACACGACTCCTGAAGAGTGTTTCTGATCTGTCAGACAGGTGTCTGGGGATTTATCTTTATTATAGAGAGAATTCTTCTGTCATCAGCTGTGGAGGTCTACCTAGGCCTGCCAGTCCCTTTGCGATTAGTTAGCTCACCAGTGCTTTCTTTCTTCTTAATGATGTTCCAAACAGTTGATTTTGGTAAGCTTAGGTTTGGCTGATGTCTCTAACGGTTTTATTCTTGTTTCTCAGTCTCATAATGGCTTCTTTGACTTTCATTGGCACAACTGTGGTCCTCATGTTGATAAACAGCAGTAGATGTTTCCAAAGGTGATGGAAAAACTGGAGGAAAGACTAGGTGCTGGGAGCTGCGTTGAGGAGGCATTTAAACACACCTGAGCAATTACAAATATCTGTGAAGCCATGTGTCCCAAACATTATGGTGCCCTGAAATGGGCGGACTATGTATAAACACAGCTGCAATTCCTACATGGTGAAACCAAAATGTATAAAAATACCCTTTAATAAAATCTGACAATGTGCACTTTAACCACATGTGAATTTTTCTATTACAAATCTCACATTGTAGAGTACAGAGGCAAATAAATAAAAGGCGGGTCCTTGTCCCAAACATTATAGACGGCACCTTATGTTCAACAGAATTGTGTTCATGCAGTACAATAGTTATGTCGTACCATCTTTCACCTGTCACTAACTTAATTAGAAAATACATGTTGACCAGAATAATTGCAAGTTCATATTTCTAATGTTTGATTTGATTAATTTTTCTCCACAGGTACACAAGAAAGATAAAAAGTACAAATGTATGGTTTGTAAAAAGTTCTTCACTCTAGCAGCCAGTGTTGGTATTAGGCACGGATCTCGAAGATATGGTGTATGTTTGGATTGTTCTGGAGGTGATCGACAGCCAAAAGGTGACCATGATGGTATGGACCTGATGGTTGATCCAGAATTTTTTAAGGAGCAGCAAGAAGAACAGGATGAGCCAGGTGGACTGGAACAGGAAGAAAACGAGAGAATGGTTGGTGAAGATGTACCAGATGAAGAAGGAGCAGGGAATATTGATAAAGAGCAATGGGAAGATGCTGAGGCTAGTGAGACATATGTCATATTAGACAATGACTAACTAGTACTTAAGCCCTTGTGTTGTAAAACGGAAATGTTTAATTATGGTTATTCACTGTATTGGCAAACCCCAAGAATTTTATTTGAATTTCAATAATTATGGATTGGCAACAAAACACTAAATTTTTGGTATTTTGCTGATTATTGTAACTATTGGATAATTGATATTTTAATTATTGTAGTTAGTGGTTCATCCACAGTAATGATGGAAGAGTCTTAGGGTCAGTGATGGGCAATTCCTTATAATAATTGATACTGATATTACCACATTCTTTCCCCATGAATCTACCTGAAAAAGTATGAGGTAAAAATGTAATAGCATCTCTCACTGACTGGGATACAAAAGAAAATAAGAACACACTGAATTCTTGTTAACAGGAGAAGGTCACCCGACACAAACAAACATAATTTCTGGAATTGTGAACCCCTGGGTTTACCTATCTTGCTCTGTTCAAAGCAAAATATCCATTTGTCTCTTGACATCATTTGTTTACTAGCATTTCCTGATGATTCTTCCACAACTAGCATTTTTTTGGATGAATCATTACTGTAACCTATTCTGTTAATTCAACTTATTCTTAAATTGTCCCCACCTATTTAATTCCATCACTTTGATGTTTGCCTGAGTCCGTTTGTTGATTGGTCATGAGAATGTGATCTTGGGTCATGTTAAACTCTCCTTTTTATCCAAAGAACATTATAGTCTTATAATTTAATTCCTTGTACTCAGGATCTTTGTTCATCTTTCAACTTTCTTGAAAGCAGTATTTTAATCCCGGATAGGCAAACAAAGCTGAACAATATTGCGTTTGGAGTCTGGCCATTCGCAGCTGCAACTGTAATCGTGGAATGAATAGGGTTTTCGAAAAAGATTGGGTTTTAACTTTGATTTCTGGAGTGTCTTTTTATTCTATGCATTTTCAAGGCTCAACCTTGCAGGCAAGAAAGCCCATTTAATTATATTACGTAGGTGCTAGTAACTTTTAATTTTTGAAGTGTTTGTCTGCCATTTAAAATAAGTAAAGCCAGCATGCAATCACTGGAGAAGTAATCTGCAAAATAAATGGCATCTGAGGTAAATGATTGCAGATTGTGGCATTTAAACAAAAATAAATTCACTGTACAGCATCATTAACAAAGACCATGCTTAATACAATCTTATTTCTGTGAACTGAAGGGGAAACAACTGGATATGTACTTTTAAACTGGTGGTTTACTAGTTATAAAAATAGAATAACTGTCTTATTGAATAAATTAGTGTAACTGAATTCCAATTAACCTAAAAGCAATGATGAGAATGAGTATGATTTTTTATATATATATATATATATATATATATATATATATATATTCATGCTACTTAAAGATCTATTTAATGTAAAGTTATATATTCCTCCCCTGACATTTATGATTCTGAATTTCTTTACACACTACATAATGAAATGCCACCACTTGTGGTTTTACAGGGAAAAACACTTCAGATTTTGGTCCTTCAGTTTACCTGCAATCGAGTATAGCCTTTGTTTTAAACTAGAGAGAAAGGCTGTCAATATTTTTGTTTGCAGCATTCTTCTTGGCCATTTTGTTTAAAAAATGATCCATTGTGAAAAGAGAAATTGCTGGGGCATGAAGAGGATTGTTTAATCTAATTGAGCAATTTGAAAATGACCAACTTCGAAGTAAATTAAGATTGAGACAGATCAATATGAAATAACTGACAATTGCTTGAATTAAATGCAAGTTAGTTCATGTAGCGTTACAGCGAAGCTGCTTTGAAAGAAGATCTGCTTCAGTCAAAGCATAAAAACCACTGGAAATACTCATCAGGTCAGGCAGCAGGTTTTAAGAGAGAAATGTGTGTTAACTTTCCAGGTCGAGCTTTCATCAGAACTACTTAATTGTTGTGCAGTTAAGAGTATTTGAAGTTGCTTCAATCTAAGCATTCAAGGCATTTTGAAAGATGGCTATAGAAGATATTAAAAACCTTAAAACCATTGTAAAAACCAAGTTTAGTATATATTTCCCCCCGTGAACATAATGTAACCAAAACTACGACAATGCTTTTGCATACTCCTGTGACTAATAACAATGATTCCGTTGAGATAATACATTTACTTTTTTGTTAAGTTTTTAAAACTATTAAGCAACAGTTACAACTAATACACCTTTTCCCTGGTTTTGTAGTTGAGAACATTCTTGGTTTCTTCCCTTTGGGGAAACTGCTCCTGGATTTAGGAGTTGAGATTGATTTCAGAAACCAGAATTTTCTGCAGAGAAATGTAGTATCATCGTTGTTTTGAGAATGTTCCAGAACACCGAGTCTAATATATGTACTATTATTGTTTTTTTTAAAAGGTGAGCTGCTTCAAACAAACAATTTGCAATGGTATTGTTAGAAGACATTTAAAGCTGTTATAAATGAGCACATCAAACCAAAAAGATATATTGAAAGACTGCTGCATTTTTTAGAACGTGGCTGTGGAAGGTTCTGTTTCACTTTTCATGACTCCAGAATTTCCAATCTGCATTAGATGAGTAACTATCTTTGTCAAAAATAGCAACAATAATATAATTGTAAATTTTGGCATTGGAGAAAATAAAATGGGGACTGGTAGTTTAAGGGGAAATTGTGTTCTATAAAATTCCTTTCATTGTGTTTTGTATTATGGAATGCAGTGTCCTTAGCATTGCAGCTTTTTATTTTTCCAGGCTTTATCTGTCGTAATCTGATGATCCTACTGTAGTTTAAAGCGGGTAAGCGAGAAAATGTGTAATCTGTTTAAGTAAGCAGCATCAAAGATGAACAGCACGCCACTCACAAAACCCTCCATACACTTTCTCAGAGTTGATTTTGCTAGAAATTATTAAAAATGAGAATACAGGCTGTTTTTTGTCCTGAATGATAGCAATCAATTCGGCACAAATTAAAACATGGCCCCTTAGTTTGTATACTTACAATGCGTTGCCCCATGACATGCAATATTTTCACGTTTGGCTATTGGACTGTATTGTGCTTTAAAACTGAACGAGATGATTTTGTGTGTATATTAACTTTTTCTGTAAGTTCTGCACACAAACATGAAGAATTTATTTTAAATGGGTTTGCTGAACGGTCTCTAAAAATACAGAATATGATGCTGTGGGCTCACTACACCTTTTATACACCGGTAATTATATTTCCACTGGCTTTGAAAGAGGTTTAGCTCAATGCTATTCTGCTCTTGTACTCAATTTTCAGATATTTATCTCTTTTAAAGAAAGCTAATTCTTTTTGTTTCCATGCCAGTTGGCGATTGGTATTCCACGTTAGTCTTGTCACTGATGTCATCACAATTTAACATGTTTATCTGATGAGAGATTATCAAGCCAAATAAGAGGTAACTTAATAGCTTGTTCATATTTATGTCTTTTTAATATTTTAACATTTTGAAGAATATGTTGCCCTTTTAATACTCGAGGCAATCTTATGGAAAGTTAAGATCAAGATAATTTAGGAATTGTATAAAGTTAACACTTTATATAGTCTTGACTATTTATATTATTGCAGGTTGGTATTAATGCACTTTACCATGTTTTGAAACAGGACACAGTGATGTCACTGCATTGACAATTGTGCATGTTAGAGAAACTTTAACCTTGGCTCTGATAAAGGTATAGAAATTCTTATAAAAGTTTGTGGCCCCTTGACGTTAAATCTGCACTCTCTTATCCTAATTTATGCCCCAAAATGTTGTGCCTCTCAGATCATTCGACCCCAACTTTTTCTTGGTCTTATTGCTTGTGTTTATTTTTGAAACATTTTAATCTAGGTTTCCACATACTATCTGCTGACACTTTCTCAGTTATCGTCCTCTTGTTCTCTAATAATGTAAGTAGACAATGGGTTGGTGTGCTAATGTTACTAAATACATGCACATCGGCCAGAAAAAAAAATTAGAGTTGCAGACATCACTTTTTGAGATCAATGCACTAATGTTAGTACAGAAGGGAATTGTCAGTCTTTACAGCCTGTTTTTATTGACCCCTTCCCAGATGAAATAACTTAGTTTCACTAGGAGATGCCAGTATACAGTACTGCAAGGTGTTGCTGTATATTGCAATGGTCTATGCTTTAAAACAAAAGGATAATTTTATGAAGCATATTATTTTACAGTTGTAAAGACTACTGCCACTGTAATTCAGGCCACAGCTATCAAGATACATTTCTGTTCCAAAAAATGGACCGTGATCCATTTTCTTCAGCTTTAGATCTCGGTAACCATAATTACCAAAGATATGACAGAATGCAAATTTATGGTTATTCAAAAGAATGCAAAATAATTATCCTGAAAAATAAGTTGTAACATTCTGAGATGTTTGTGGTAGATTCTTCTAGTTTTATCACTTGAGTTTATTAAAACAATTTTATTATTTTAAAGGGCAATAAGAATAGTTTTTAATTCCACATGGATTAAATATTTAAATATGAGTTAGATCAAATAATTAAGACAATTAATTGTGAATTTATATCAATTCTGTCTTTGGCTGTAATTTTCCATTGGTGTTGACAGCTATTTGTAGTTTAAATTGGGTGCAGCAAACCAATTGATTAGATTAACCCTTTTTCAGTTTTGTATGTGCCAAACTTGAAGTGTTTAGAGCTAAGCAAGATTTAGGAACGCCAGAAAGCCAAGTCAGAATGCCCTGTGAGGATTTGCCTGCCACTGATTATTATGAAACATAGCATTCTATTGTTTAAGGCAGTTGTGTGTCTAATCCATAAAAAAAGTTTATATTGTATATGTGATCAGCAAGTCTGACAATTTGTAACCGCAGATATGATAATTATCCACGAGACAAAATTAATAAGCTGTGCTTTGGAAAGTAATTTTTGCAGACTTTTAAATAGTACATTTTAGTCCCATTCTTGTTTCCTATCAGTTATTTATTTATTTAGTACAATGGATTTATTTTCACTGTATAGACTGCTGTGTGTAATAAATATCTGTAGTTTATAGTGACAGCATAAAGCAGCTGATTTATTTATATGGAGGAGGGAGAAGAAAGGGAGGATTTCTGACTAGAACAATGAGTTGATTGAGGTGTTTGACAAAATACAAATTGTAGAAATGATTCTCATTTTAAATAATTCTGTATGAATGTAATTATGATAATCATAATTGGCCATGGAATTTACCTCTGATTTAGGAGTCATGACTTTTAAATGATGGGTTGGTTGATCTGATCAGTAAATATTGGCGATCCCCTCATTGTGTAGACCAAACATGCTTTTCTGCAATAATGGATTTTTTTGTAGCAAAAGACGATTGGGAAAAAATCTGTAAGGGCACTGATACAATGATATTAAGTCACATAAGAATTGATTTAGGAGCCAGTTCCATAAGATTAAATTAGGTGGAGCTTCTGGATAGTGCATTGCATTCAGCTGATGCAATATAACACATTCTTTTTTTTAAAATACTTTATACAAATAATATATATACACTGCAGCAACTATATATTTTCCTATGAGTGTGGTTGCAGTTCAGTTTAAGAAAATCATTCATTCTTGAGATTAATGATCCTCAAACATTTGTGTTTTGCTTTGAAGTTACTCAATAGTTGAGGGCAATTTCCTTGCAAAAGCGATTTAAACATTAAATTAGGATCAAAAAGCCTAACAATCAATTTTCAGATTTTGTTGAGTAGAAGCAAAGAAAAATCTGATTAGAGTCTCTAATTTAGTTATATTCTCCCATCCTGTAGATGGCATTTATTTAAAAAAAAAGTTAAGGGCAAAAGAGGTAAAATCAATCAAATATGTGTCTCATCATCAAAATGGAAGATTGTAATATTACATGAATGGGAGACCAAAATGTGGTTTAGATACTCAGAATGATATTTGCATTATGCAACTGTCTTTGCAACAAACACTATAGTTTTCATTGCACACTGGTCAAAAGCAGTAACCCAGAAGATTACATTTTCAATTATTTTAGAGATCAGTGGAAAATAAAAACATATTGGTGCCTGAATTCAAAAAAATTGTATGCATTAACATCTACATAATAGCCTAATGGAAGCTTTAATCTTGCTGTATTGCTGTTGTTCCCGAGGATTGTTACTTTGTAAACACTGACCAAGAAACTATGCATGTTAATTTTCAAAACCCAAATCGACAGTCTAACATTTAT
Organism: Raja brachyura; assembly: GCA_963514005.1. The sequence goes on along the minus strand of OY740784.1, from coordinate 18,286,356 downwards.
ATCTCTCATGGGTGTCAATATATAAAATGTGGCACCATGTACACACACTCTTTAGTTGCTTTTTGTACCAAACTCTGTAGTTTTGAAGCACTGAACAGAAGAGAACATTTGTTAATATGAATGTGACACAAGTTACCAGGGCAGATTCTTTACGCTTTGCTATGCTTGTATGTAAGATTATGGAAATACTTTTCCTTTGGAAAATGTTAACAATTGGTTGTTTCTCATTTTGGAACTTGTTAAAGAAACTCCAAGCTCTAACTCACTTATATTCAATACACTGGGGTCTGCCGAATATTGTTCTTGCACTATATTATTTAAGTTACAGACTAATGCAACTTCAGTTCCTTAAATACATTTTGCTCGTGATTAAACCAAAGTCATTTTCTGTTGATTTTGTTAAGAATAAGTTAAACCTCAGGAAGTAGACCAAAGTAGTCTTGTAAAAAACAGAGAAATGGTTGGGGATACTGGTAAATGGAGAAACTGTCCATTTAAGATTGTTAAAGATTCCTTGATACTGGTCAAATAAAAGCACGGGGTTGTATCAGCTTCTGTGATCATTCATTCTATACCCAATAACATTTAAAAAAAATTGGTCATCTCAGTGCTTTTTGTGGAATTCAGTTGTGAACAAATGTTGCATAATAGTTGATGCATTACTGGTAATTTGTTATATGGATGGCACTGTGACATTTGACATTATGGTGTTACAGTGTATAAAATGTTCTTTGAAATCTGATTTTCTTTATGCAAAAACTAAACGTATGGCCACCAGAAGTTACACTTGTCACTAGAATATCTCTGAGTAATTAAGGCTGACCTCAGATAAGATTAAACATTTAGTTTGAAGCCCAAATTTTGAATGGGATGCTAAAATTGTAAGGGCCAGGAGGGTTTGTGTATTAAATGAGTTGTACTAAAGCCTGGACTTTCTTTAAAAAGAATTTTTTGAACAAGTTGATTTCCTCCCCTCCAAACCTTCCCATGTTTCTCCAAAGGCCTCAGGGTAACCACAAATACATAACGTATGGATATGAAAGAGTTCACTTTAAATTATGATAATAGTTCTGTGTTGCACATTCATTTTCCTTGTTACTAATTTTCTTTTAAATTTGATGTGTTTTAATATGTACATTTGATAAATGATCAGTTTGTAGATTGTATTCTGTAAACTGTAAATTCTTTTTCTAAAGACTTAACAATTATTGGTGACTATTTTTGCTTGTCTAAGCTGGTGCTATACTTGTACTAAACACAAATGTTGAATGATTTGTTTTGATATCTTGGATCTTTAATCACACTTTATATGTTTCACCATTGAATAAGAACGTGATTTTAATCAGACAGCTGTGTTGAATTTGTGATTTCCACTATCAATGCAGACAATTAGTGTGTCTCGTATTGAAGTGGCAGATTCTGAGAATGTATTAAACCATGTTCTGGGAACAGAGTTGATCTTTAAACTTAAATTTTTAGCAATATCAATGAGTATAACTGGTTATATTAGGTGAAACATTATTTCATCCTTCATGATTACTCAACCATTGTCCCTGTATCTTTGGCTGCCTTGACCTTAAATTTCAGATGTCCATCTTTAAACATTTCCAATTCTTTACATGTCTTCCAGTTGCTCCATAGATTTGCCCAATTTCAGTATGCTTTAGATCATCTTCCCTATTGGTCTTGTGACTTGCCATTATTTTTTCTGTTTGATAACGCTCCGACAAGTGCCTTGGGATAATTTGCTGCTTTAAAGGTGCTATATAAATGGAAGTTGTTCATATTCTGCAAAATGCAGTTGTTTGTTTTGTTTCATTTACTAACAGAAATTGCATTTGACACCAACAAATGTGCATTATGAGCAAGCAGCAGTTACAGCCATATTTGTGTTGAAAGATAAAAAGTGCAACTTAAAGGCATGACTTGGTAGTGAGAGGGAAGAAAGTATTTGGAAGAACAGAAAAAAACTCACATTTGTGAAATCACCATAATATGATCGATGAAATGATATTGTATGTTTAATCTGTGTAGTGAATCCGCAATTTCAGAAAGTGCAAAAATATGCCAGCATTCCTGCTTTGGACACTATTTCCCAGCTTGGCCAACAAATGCAATTTGATAAATCACTTTATCTAAAATTTCCAATGCTCGTTCCTCAATATCAATGGAGAATAACAGTTGGGTGAGGTAGCATTGTTGTTAATGAGGAAAGATTGTTTTCTTAAGTTAATGGAGTGGAGGATCTACTGTATTAAATTGGTTGTACCATTTACATTTCCAAAGCTGTTCTGATCACATCCCCAAACCCAATTAAATAACAGGTCAGGTTTCCACCAATTAAGCCTACTTCCAACTTTACAAGCTCGTTGAAAATAATACACTAACGGGCATCTTTTTTTAAGTTTTAAGCATCAAAAATAGTTTACGAAGAAGCTAATTGCACCAATGGAACTAGAAAATGATCAGTTTTGGGTTAATTTTGATTATTTATATTAGGACTACTTGCAGGTTTTGAGATAAACAATAAAAGTATTTTGTAAAAAGCATCTTTAGCTGCATTAATAAATACACCTGATTACTATTCTAAAATGAAATGTTTTAAAAGTATACAAGGGATTAATAAACAATTGCATTCCGAAATGCTCTACTGTTTTGGTTCATAGAAGATCTTTCGATTGTAATTATGCTAATACAAACTTAAATCGTAATGTTACTTCACAAAACCAATGTAGTTTTTATCTAGATAGCTGATTCTACCCAAACCAAGAAGAACTTGCTCAGACTAAAATAGGGGTAAATACAATTATTAGCAATGCTTGCATTGTTCAAGATGTGAAACTGATGGGTTAAAATGGGATTTGAAAGTGGCAAGCACTGAGGTCATGATCACAATGACAGGTAAAGTATGATTCTGTAGCATAAAGATTTCCTATGTTTATTTTCCCCAATGCATATGACTAATGTATTGGAAATAGTGAATACAATAATCTACATTAGTTGGAGTAAATATCAAATGCTACCCCATTGAAATAGCTGTTGGATTATCAAGGTAATGGAACGTCATGTGACAGGAAAGATGAGCAGTAGTTTTCAAGAGTAGTTCTAGAAAATGATTACGTTGAATAAAATAGTATGTTGCAGATTATGATAATGTGATTGATTCTGTTGTGGATTAGATGTATGGGAGTGAATAATCATAAACCAAATAACTCAAGATTATTTTTAAACAGGTATGTTTTTGTACGGCATTGGAGAGAGAAAGTGAAGGAAAATGTATTTGGTACATTGCATAAATAAGTTGTGAATTGAAAACACAACTGTAGAAATCTGTAACACTAAAGCAGACTATTAATATACTGAAATTCTGAATAGTCTGAAGAATGGTTCCGACCCGAGACTCACTCATTCTTTTTCTCCAGAGACGCTGGATGACCGCTGAGTTAATCCAGCACTTTGTGTCTATGGTATAAACCAGCATCTGCAGTTCCTTCCTACACATTAATGTACATTGTTTGATAATTCTTTAATAGGAGAGTGGAAAACATTATCATGCCATGTTCTATGTTTTTGTATATACTTTGCTTTAAGTATTGTCCAGTTTTTAGAAAGACACCTGGCAGCTACCTCAAGACAACGGCATCCACAAGATGTCTTGGTAAAAAGCATTTCATGCTGTAAAAATCCACTGAATAAAAAATAATTCTGCCTCCGTTCCTCACAGTCATTTTGGAGATTTATACCGATGATTGCAGATTTTTAAACCAAGTGAAAAATCTTTCCTATTTGCTTTCATTCACCAATATCCTACAGGGATTAACTCTTATAATTTATACAGCATGCACTTAATGTGATTCTATAGTGCAAAAACAGCAAGGAATGGCAAAAATGCAGTGTTTAGTTTGTCAACAAGGTACAGTGAAAAACTTTTGTTGCATGCTAACCAGTTACCACATGTTGATGTCACCACATACAAGGATGTTTGGGTGTTTTGCAGAATCCCATTTTACCTGTCATTGTGATCATGACCTTATGATGCTTGCCACTTTCAAATCAATATGTCCCATTTTGTCTATATCAGTTCCACATCTTGGCTAATTAAAAAAATATTTTTTTAAACACATAAATGTTAAGATATTTCAGTATGCCTCATGGCCTACATTTAATCCAATGAAATAGTTCCAATGGGTTAAGTTTGTATACTAGATTATAATAGAAAGATTAAACGAGAATTTACCGGTTGAAGTTTAATCTTTATTTTATGAGAAGTTGAAGTGAGGGATTATGCGAAGAAGCCCGCCAGCCCACATGCGCGTCAATCTTCAAAGTAGCTGTATGAAACCACAGAATAGTTGCTGACCTAAGCTATAGAAAGATGAAAGGGCTAGAACTACCGAATGATCTTTATGAAAAATGGGTTGGGAGTTGAGGGCACGTAATCCCTCATTTCAACTTCTCACAAAATAAAGATCAAACTTCAACGATAAGTTTTCGTTTAATCTTTATATTTTACTTTGAAGTCGTGTGAGTGACTACATGAAGATTTCAAAGCTCTTTGGTTTCATGCAGTGACACAATCTGTGTGAAACAGATAAACCATTAATGGTAGGAAAAAACATGAGTTATTAATATCATGATGCTAACTTGCATACATGGCCATTGCTCTAAACTGGCCTGTAGTCCCAATAGACTGTTGAGTTAGAATTATGCACATTGTTGCATAAGTTATTGTCTATCTGCAAATATCCAGACATATTCCACCAAATGTTATAATTTATTAACCTGCACTATGTAAACCTCATGCTGTATGATGAAAAGGAAATCCATTGAGCCATCAGCAATATCTTGAGACTTGAAACAAAAGAACTATCTTCCATTTCATAGGCACTAGCAACTGAATGCACTTTTATACCTAATGACATCCCTGATCTCTGCTCTGGTGGGTATGCTGTCAACCTCAAATGTACGTAATCCTGCTCATTTGCTTATGAGATTATTTCTATAACAAGCCACCCTTATGTCAGTATGACGTGGAGACTAAGCCAGAGATTGAGTAAAGGCTGTGTTCTTTATGCTGAGATCAGCTGCTGAAAGCATAATCATCTTAAGATACTGGTCCCATTAGGAAAATGTTGAGGAATATTTGCTGATATACATCACACATCCCAATGAGTGCAGGCTATTAGAGTGGTCAAATAAAAGACACCCTGCATAACGTTAGAGAATAGTGGGTGAAGAACCAATCATCTATGTCCTACTTATGGTATTACAAAAATTATAAAGCAGCACAAGCAATGTCAATTGTGCTATCCCATAAAGTTTCTCTAGGCTCAAACTGGAAGCCACACAAACCTTTGTTACTTCCGTATAAAATTGACTCGCATACATTGTTCACAAGCTTCTCATACTATTGTGCAGCGCTAGCTGCCCGAGAAGACAGGCTGTCTCAGCTGTCACTCGTGACTTAATAAATAAGAGTTGCTTCAGCCGTCTACCATGGCATGATTGAATAGGCAAATTGGTACTGTTAAATTTCATGTTGCCTCATTTGTAATATCGCAAAAGATATCTACTGACAACCCATAAGTTTTATCAGTTGCAATTTTGCATATTACCTAAAACTCAATGACATAATGCCCTTTAATCTGAGATGTGCAGCACAGGCTTTCACCACTAGCTTTGTTATTAAAACAGCAGAACATGTGCCTTATGTGTATAGATATGACAGAGAATGCAACTACAAGATCGATTCTCTGAGTCGGTTAAATTGCAGACACCTAATCATCCATCTTAAGCTGGGTAAGTAAACCCACAATTTGATTACCCTAATGCTAACCTGATTCGGCCTGCATCATATTTCTGTAATCTTAAGAAATATATCCCTCTAGTCCTTAGCCAGACCACTCATCCTCGGATGAGTTGTCACTGATTGCACTCGGAACCGTTGTTTCTCTGTTGATCCTACGGACGGAAATGTTTTGGCTTTCCTACCCACGGAAGATGCATTATCTAGTTATTCATACATGTCGCTGATAATATATAATCAGCAGCTAATGACTAGAGCTGAAATCACAATCTCCCTTAGATATGGGAATACGAGTTCCCTGTCAACTCTTGACTAAGAGTCACCATGAATACGTAGCATTTTCCTTCAGAGTGGAGATTAGTATAATGCAAGGCTGAATCAGGAATTACCTTGCAGTCCTTTGACTGAAACCACATGTCTAAGTTGCCAGAGTGCATAACACAATCTCTTCAACCCGCCACTCAATCAGGAATACTGGTATTGAGAGCCTATGGACGATTATGAATACATTGTTGATTCAGAACATGAACCTGCAGGTCAGATAAAGTTATATTATATGCCAGAAGATCCTCCTGCTGGTAACTACCTGTCCCAGAGAGGATGGCAATGATGATTCCAATGAACCAGTAACTCTACGAACCAAGGAGAAATAAACCATATGTTTGAGAAAAGCTTCAACTACCTTATTCTATTGAGCAGTCTGATAACCTCTCATAGATGATGAAGCAGTGCTTCTCTGGTCTCTATGACCCGTATGACCAGTCGGTTCCATGATGGTCTACCCCGATCCAGGGTAACCAAACTGTTCCTACTTGGAACTTACAGAGGTTACTGTGCAAGGCACCTTGTCAATGTCTTTATAACAACCTGATCTTATCCCAGAGACAGTGAAAAAACTACTAGATAGCCCATGCTGGCAGTAAACCCAACCTGGGCCGACAGACTGCTCCATTTCGGAGTTTACGGAGGTTAATAACGAGACCTTACTTACCAGCGTCTCTAACCCCAGGTCGATTTCCTTTGTTGGAGCTTCAGCAAAGTTCCATTTGCAGACTCTGTCCATCATGCTTGTCATTTCTGTTAGATAGGTGATGCCACTGGCTAACTTCTCTTGTAGTGGCTTGTCCGCCTCTAAGGGAATAGCAATTTTCGAGGCAAGAAAGCTCACAGCTTTTCCTCATGTTTGGAGTCAGTCCGTACTGATCTCTGACACTCTGTTAGAGTGGGAGAAAATTTGCACCCTGAACCAGGCGTTTCCATATCCGTATGCCTCAAACTGTCTGTGCATGCTTCCATAATACCGAGCATATTTTGTGAAACCATCTCCGATAGTCTTTCGGGTGGGAGGAAAATACGAACCCTGAAACCAGGGCGTCTACAGGCATATGACTTGAACTGCTTGTGCATGCTTCCGTAATACGGAGCATAATGTATATGGCTCCCTATCCATCACTTCATATATCCGAGTGGGAGGACTTATGCAACCCTGAACCAGGAGCTGCCTCAGGCATGAGTGCATACACTTTGGCACCATCTCCATCGCTACGTTCAACTGGGTGGGAGGAAAGTGGCAACCCTGAACCAGGAGCTGCTTCAGGCATATGTGCATATACTTTGGCACCAACTCCACCACCCCTTTCATCTGAGTGGGAGGAAAATTTGCAACCCTGAACCAGGAGCTGCTGCCTGACATGCCTTCGTAAGACGGAGCATTCCTTGTGTTATAATTTGATTCATCAGATGTTCTAATTGGGACAAAGCCCAATCACATCTGCCATATATGTCCCAAGACTTGGCTATGACTTTGCCCCGACTTGGGGTTGTCAGGCTGCTTCCTTTAGCAGCCGAACCGAGACTAGCTGCAGATAGTTGCTCTAGTTATGATTTATCAAACAGACTGCACCTGCTAGTGACTCCTAGTCCTTGCTCCCTTCCGGAGCCAATGGAATATTACAGGGAAGGACTGGAGCATCTCTGGCCCCCAAATGCCAGACAGAGTGGGTGAAATACTGCAACCCTGCCAGGTGCTGTCATAAACAATGACGTTTATATGATTATAGAAACCTATCCCTATAAAATCAGAGATTTGATCACTTTATTGATATGCATATAGTTGGAGTCTTTTGTAAAAAATCTTCCACTCTAATGAGCGGAAATTACCATGACGCCACCTGGTGTAGCTCCCCCACAGGTGACTGATAGGCACAGCTCCAACAAGGCTTCCCAAGCCAGGTGCTCTGGACTGCAATAGCAAGGCCAATTCCAGTACACCATAGGTGTAAGTGAAAATAAATGTCCTTTGTAATTATCTCTTTTAAAACATAAACTCTATTGGCATGATAAGATATATTTGTGATATTGCCAAGAAATAAACATGATGTTAGAATGCTATCAGCTATGATATAGTCACAAACGTGACCCAATGGCAACTGTTATTAATGCCAACTCTATTATAGCCGTCCCAAAATAAAGTATACACTATATGCTGCTGCAGCATAGCTGTAGCAGTACCTGTTAAAATTGTTTGGTGCTACGTCAGGCTGAGCTACCTAAGCGGTAGCTCTAGGCCACGGCTATTTAAAAACTTGCTTGCTGCTGGAAATCTGCAGTGAAATAGACCTCGCTGCGGCAGCCGCAATTTATGAATTCTAGATCCTTACGGAGCTCCACAGCTGTCTCCAGCTATGGCTGCCTGCTCCCGTATGGAGCTCTGCTCCCGGCAGCTGCAATAACTATTCCAGCCGGCGGTCCCAATTTCGGCCGTCTGCTGCCATGCAGCGCCATAACGGCAACAGCCACAATCCCAGCTCCTTATGGAGCCCTATGGACGCTATATTGAATTCTAGCTCCTTATGGAGCTCCACGGCCGCCTCCAATTTTGGCTACCTGCTTCTGTATGGAGCTAAATGTTTCTCTTACTTTAGCTCCTATGGAGCTTCCACGGCGGCCCAAACCCCCCTGCTGCCTCCATAGCCACTCTGGGCCCACTATAGAGCGGCCCAGTGAAAAAATTGACTTACCTGGTCAGAGCAGTTCAAAACTGCTCCGACTCGTGCCATGCGCTAGACACATTGACGCGCTGGCGGGCTTCTTCATGTAGTCACTCACGTGACTTTGAAATAAAATTTGGAATGCAACTCTAGAAACATTCTTGTGAATTAGAAATTGTAAACAGATTATAGGAATAGTAATAAGGTATTCGACCCTTTGTGCTTGCTGAGCCATACTCTATAGCATTAAAAATATTCTATTGAATACGTTTGATCACTTGCCCTCCACTGTTCCTTGCTGTGGGGTTCACTGATGTTTGGTTAAGAAATTTCAGCCGATCTTGTTTCTAAATAGCATACTCCCTATACTTAGGCTCTGATCCTTCATAAAAGAAAGAAGGGTCTCGATTTTAAACGTCGCCCATTACTTTTCTCCAGAGATGCTGCCTCACCCGCTGAGTTACTCCAGCATTTTGTGTCTACCTCTGATCCTTGGTCCTAGACTCCTACCACCACACATCCTCTCTACATTTTAGTTTGTGTAGTTTTACAATTTAAAATATTTCTGAGACCTGTTATTCCTCTGAACTCCAGCGAATATAGACCTAATTGACCACTCAATCTGTTCTGCTATTAAAGTAGCAATGTTACAAAATTTTGAGATTTTAAAAATCAAGTCTGCAATTTATCCCATCAGATAAATCATAAAAAGAAGTTTAATTTGACACCTAATTTACTTTCATATCTTCAGTATTAAGAAAGTTATGGCCATTTTCATACTCGGAAATGAGCATCTTGCTTCCCATTGCCTTTCAATTGACTTAACTCAAAAGCTGTGATCTGGAAAAGTTAAAAGTCCATAACATTCTTAACAATTAAGAGAACTGAATGAAATTTTCAGTTATTATAGATTGAAGCATTCTGAAACAAATATTAAACAATCTTACTTGGATTACCTGAAATTAAAGCATATAATTAGTTAGTTATCTAATTGTAGCTAATTACAAAATTCAATGAGTAGATCTAAACATCTATCAATTTCTTAAGAAAAGATAAACTTTTTTAAAATTGCCTAAGTGTCCAAATAACATTCACACAATAATCCACAATATAACATAATTTTTAAATCTCATTTTCATGAATTTCTGGGCCAAATGGAAGGAATTTAGTGTTTTATGCCTGTAAATTAATGGCCATTTAAATCAACTAGCGAGTGGGTTTTAGTGGAATGCGGTGGATTGGAACGTTGTGGTTAGCAGTGAAGTCGGGGGGAAAAATACTGGGGGTTCATACATTTTTTGGGGACCCCATTTCGCAACATAAAAATATTATTAATGCCTCCCGAAAAACCAACTTTTAATATAAAAATAAAGTATTTACCTTTTTTTCTCCCCTATGCAAAATGCTTCCGGTTGTCTGCGCTCACGGCTTTTGAAGGTGATTTTTAAATTACTCTAGTTAATAAATAATCTAGAGTAATTTAAAAATACCACCATTCATTAAATGTCGGAGCGATTTTTCTTCAGCAACCAAATCGCCCGACATTCATCGATTATCCAGGCCTGTGGAAAAACGGCACTTTAAGCCCGCCCCCCTCTGCAAGGCGCGAAAGTCGCGCACACGGGGAGTGGCAGAAGTGCAGCGCCGGTAAAGGTAAGTTTTGTAACATACCTAATTAAAGGAGTTAAATTATTAAACCTTCCTCCATGGCAAGAACCTCTTCCCTCAGATAAGGAGACCAAAACTGGATACAAAACTCCAGAAAGGGGCTCACCAAAGCCTTGTATATCTGCAGCAAGATATTCTTGGTCATTTATTTAAAACTAAATGGTTACTTTTCTAAACGTGTTTTAAGTTTGTCAAACATGGCAAGCTATAACTATATCTTAAGGGTGTCTTTGCTAGTTACACATGATTAAAACATTGGTTCTCCAAAAATGCTGCATGACCCGCTGAGTTACTCCAGCTTTTTGTGTCTATCTGAGGTGGGATAGCATTGTTGTTCAAGGATGGTATCAGAACGATGTTGAGTTGTGACACAGAGCAGTGTTTAATTTAGAATTAGTTTGCGTTGACATCACGAGTGGCAGATGAAAGGGGAGAGAGACAGGAGGAGGCTATAGGCTCACAAAATATGACCCCTCGCGTGGAGCATATATATATATATATATATATGGGGCAATTTGAAAGGAACTGCAATTTCATGGAAGATTTTAATTTACATGTTGACTAGATGAACCAGACTGTGAAGGATGTAGAAGAAATTGTAGTGTGCACTAGGGATTGCCTCTTGGAGCAGTATGTTATTGAACCACAATGATGAGCGTTTGAAAGCACTGGACTTGTCCTTGCTGGACTTTAGAAGGATGAGGTGGGACCTCATTGAAACACCGCATAGTGAAAGGCCTGGGTAGAGTGAATGTGGCGAGGGTGTTTCCACTAGAGGGAGTCTAGGACCAGAGATCATAGCCCCAGAATAAAAGGACACACTTTTAGAAAATAGATTAGTTTGCAGGTGAAAAATCTGGCATTCATTGCCACAGGCGACTGTGAAGGCCGAGTCAATAGATATTTTTTAAGGTGGAGATCAACAGATTCTTGATTTATTCCAGGGGTTATGGGGTAAAACCAGGAGCTTGGGGTTGTGAGGGAAAGATAGATTAGCCATGATTGTATGGCAGAGTTGACGATGGGCCAAATTGCCTTATTCTGCTCCTAGAAGTTATGAACCTATCCAGAAAGAGGATATTTTTGATTAGGTTATGGGTAATGAAGGACTGATTGGAGAGAGTTTGTGGTTAAAGATCCCCTCAGCTGTAGCAGGTGAAGTCGCGTAAGGTGAACTGGGAAAGTAAACTAAAAGATGAGGCAGTGGCAGGTACTCAAACAGCCGTCCATAAAACAATCAGCCGGAATTTATTCCAATATGAAAGAGGACAATCTGGTTAACAAAGGAGATGATGGATAATGCTGAGAGTGGACATACAAAGAGGCAAGGGCCTGAAGCCAGAAGACGGGGAGGTTGTTAGGATCCAGCAGCAAATTAGCAAAAAGACGATAAGGGAGAACATTGATTTTGTGGGAATACTTGCATGTAATATCAAAACAAACACAAAGCGTTTCTGCTGCTACAGGAAAAAGGTGGCTAGGGTGTGTAATTGCTAGAGAACAAAGTTACAAAGTAAGAACAGGGAATAAAGAAACAGAAGATTATGTTGAATTAATATTTTGCAGCAGTTCTTACCATGGAAGACATTGCAAATATCCCTAAGATTACAAATAGGTTAATTTCAAATAACTGCAAGAAATTGTAAAAATTCCAAGGCCTGAAGTTTGGAAATTTGTGGGCCTAACGGTAGACAATTGTCAGGACTCAGTGACCTGCAACAAAGGAAGTGATTGCAACCATTCTGGATCCTTGGCTTGAAATTTTTCAACACTCCAACTTCCTGGAGGGTACCAGAAGATTGGAGAACAGCCAATGTGGTTCAGTTGTTCAAAAAGTAAGACAAAGGCAGATGGTTTAACATCTATTGTTGGTATGGTTAATACAGAACAATACAGCAAAGGAACAGGCCTTTCAGCCCACAATTTGCAGAACACGATCACTATCAACATTAATCTTCCTGCATATAACCCATTCCCGACATGTCCATATGCCTATCCAAAAGTCTTTTAAATTGCACTGACGTATTTGCTTCAACCACCATCCCAGGCAACATATTCCTGACACCACCTATTGAAATGATCAGACTCACACATTGTGATTAGAATCCATAGTCTTTTATTAGCAGCTCTGCGGAGGAAACTAGGTGCTTTTGTCTCCATGCATTCATCTAGTTTAATTAGAGAGAGAACTCACTATCAAGCCTGTGGGTACTATATATATTACTAACACACTAATCAACAACCTCTTAAAGAATTAACTACAAATGTAAAACTGATTATACAGAGCACATATAGTATGTGTCAATAAATTGGAGGAAGTTCAAACAGCCCGAGTACTTTATGGTGGGCTTACAAACACGACCTGCATACATACGGTACAGTCCTGCATCTCCTCCCGTCACTGGGGACACGATCGGTGGTAAGAAGGTGTTGGAGATTGAAACGGCATTCCCGGTGTCGAAACAGGAGACTTTGGCACAGGTGAAGGTGGTGTGGCCATAGGCGAAGTAACCGGATCAGAAACAGGTTGTTGCCTTCAGTCGGGCTGATGCCGCTGGATGTGGATGGAAGTATACTTGTGCGGTCAGGAAAGTACGGAGGTGGTGCTGGCTCATTCACAGGCAGGATATGTTGCCTATTACGTCTGTAGGTGCCGCCATCGGCATCGACCAAGTATGAACGTGGCTCGGAGGCAGTTCCAGAAATTACACCGAGGCGGTCGTGACCTTTGTCGGTTTGCAGACGCACCACCTGTCCCTCAGCTAGCGGTGGAAGCGGTCTGCTCATCTTATCATACCACCCTTTCTGAACATCGCGCTTTTGTTGCAGTCTGGACTGGACTGGACTTCTGATGGTGGGAACACATGTGGTACCAATGCCTGTTTCACCATAGGCAATGTGGCTCGGGTCTGCCTTGACATCAGACGCTGAGCGGGTGAACCCAATATCGGGTCGCGGAAGATGTTGCGCAAGTTAAGCAGGTCCAGCTACACATCTGATTTTGCTCTGTGGGACCGTTCCATTAATTGTTTGGCACGTTCAGCTAGTCCATTCGACTGAGGGTACTCAGGGCTACTGATGATGTGACGTAAACCCCAGCATGCAGCAAAGTCTTTGAAGTACTGGCTGGTAAATTGACTGCCATTATCAAATAGCAGTTGACATTGAGCTCCATGGTCAGAGAAGCGGTGTGCCAGCTTCTGAACTTCCCCATGAGGAGTGGAGCTACTAAGAAGATTGGTGCAAACCAACCAGAATACGAGTCGACAAGAACCAGGTATTGTTTGCCACGTCACTCAAATATGTCAGTTGCCACTGTGGACCATGGGAGGGCAGGAACCTGGTGTGAGAGAAGTGGTTGCTTTTGTTGATGTGGTGCCAAACGTGCACACTGCACAGGATTCCACTTTCTCGTGAATGTAATTAGCCATGCCAGGCCAGAAAAACATGTTTTTTGCCCGCAGGACAGTTGCTTAGGCGCCTGGGTGTCCCGCATGGATAGCATCAAAATACTTGCTGTGTAGAGAGGCAGGAACTACAGCTTTGTGGCCCTTTACGATAATGCCACCTTGTAGTACTAGTTCATCACGAACGGCAAAGAAGGGCCGAACTGGAAGTGGTAGATTGTATTGCTTGTCAGGCCAACCGCGCTTAATGACAGAGGAGAATAATCGTAAGGTAGCGTCAGCGTGGGATACCATGCAGGACGAGGAAATAAAGGAAACGGTCATAACCACAAAACCGTCATCTGGCGTGGATGAGCCCTCGCAGGTCTTTCGAGGAGCACGGGAGAGGGTGTCAGCCAGTGCATGTCCTTGACACGTTTGTAGGTTAGAACAATGTCATACTTCTGAGGGTTACACAAAAAGCTGGAGAAACTCAGCGGGTGCAGCAGCATCTAAGGAGCGAAGGAGATAGGCGACGTTTCGGGTCGAGACCCTTCTTCAGGAGGAGTTGTGATCCAGGGCAATCTGCCAGAATGAACTCTTGGCATCTAGCACTGTGAATACAGTCGCCTTGCCCAGCTGCGCTGCAATATCTTCCACTGTGCGCATGAGATAGTGTGGCCGTTTAAATCTTTAGGATTGATGCAAATCCGCATTTCTTCCTTGTTGTTTTTCGCTGCTACAACCATGGTCGAGACCCAATCTGATGGGTCATTGATGGGGGTAATCACACCCATAGTCACCATTCTGTCAAGTTCACATTGTAGAGGGTCCTGCATAACATAGGGTATCCGGTGTCTGCCGGACGGACAACTGGGAGTACCTCGGGGTCAGTCGTGATTGTGTACTTGACAGGTAACTTGCCCAGCTTGTCGTCGAACAGACTTTTGTATTGTGTCTGGATTTGTTGAGTGAAGCCACATGTAGCAGACAGTTGATAGACAGATGTACTGAAGGTGACCAGACCCAGGTCGTTACAAGCATCAATGCCTTTGGATAGACTCGGTTTGTACTCGATGGAATTTAGAAGATTGAGGGGGGATCTTATAGAAACCTACAAAATTCTTAAGGGGTTGGACAAGCTAGATGCTGGAAGATTGTTCCCGATGTTGGGGGAGTCCAGAACAAGGGGTCACAGTCTAAGGATAAGGGGGAATTCCTTTAGGACCGAAATGAGGAAAACATTCTTTACACAGAGAGTGGTGAGTCTCTGGAATTCTCTGCCACAGAAGGTAGTTGAGGCCAGTTCATTGGCTATATTTAAGAGGGCGTTGGATGTGGCACTTGTGGCTAAGGGGATCAGGGGGTATGGAGAGAAGGCAGGTACGGGATACTGAGTTGGATGATCAGCCATGATCACATTGAATGGCGGTGCAGGCTCGAAGGGCCGAATGGCCTACTCCTGCACCTATTTTCTATGTTTCTATGCCTTGCAGAGAAGGCACTTTTTCTCGGACAATAAAGAAGCTCAGGCTGTGAACACGTGAATCAAGATAGCATTGTTACTCGACTTGACGGATAGGGAGCACTGTGGCACCTGCAAGTGGAAGAGTGGCGGCCTTGTGATTGATGACCTCGTTTTTTCAAATCCTATTGAGTTCAGATAAGGATAAAACATTGCAACAAGCTCCAGTGTTGAGGATAACAATAATATTCATTCCATCAATGAGGAGAGTGACCATGGGATCTTGATGTTGATGAGACAAATCAACAAGGAATGTATGTTAATATCCAGTCTCTTGTTAGCAGGCAGTATGTCCTTGTTAGTCAGAGAAGCTTGTGTGGGAGCCGCATGGGAAGGCTCTGGTTCTAAGCTCTCACGTTGGAGCAGGACGGATTGCTTTGTATTCTGTTTCCAAGTGAATGGCAACAACGAATGAAGCGATTTCTGCGTTTACAGAAGTTTTCCATAAGCCGGGCAATAAACCTCCACAGTTCCCACAATTATTAATTAACTTTACTCCAGATCTAGCGGGCACCTGTGAAAACTGGCGTTGGGCCTGATAAACCGTGCTGGTAACATTATAGGCAAAATGGGGGCCCTGCCCCAAAGATTTGGTGTGAGAATCTGTAATTTCTGCAATAAGACCGATTTTCAGCACTCTCCAGAGTGAGATCAGCATCACGTAGAAGTTCATCACGTACCTTATCATTGAGAATTCCATAGTATTTTATTAGCAACTCTGCGGATGAAACACTAGGTGCTTTCGTCTCCATGCATTCCGCTAGTCTAACTAGAGAAAGAGAGAGAGCAATCAAGCCTGTGGGCAGATCAGCAGTATGAGTGACATGAGGAATGTGCAGCATGCATAATCTGTGTGGTTATATATATATATATATATATATATATATATATCAACACCACCCCCTATGTAAACTTGCTGCATATCTTTAAACTTTGCCCCTCTCACCTTAAAGCTATGCCCTCTAGTCTTTGATTTTTCCTTCCTGGGAAAAAGATTCTGAATCTACCTTGGGTATGCCTCATATTTCTATCAGGTCTCCCCTGAAACCTTCGGCGTTCCAGAGAAAATAATCCAAGTTTATCTCACCTCTCTCGGGCTAATACCCCCTCATCCAGGCGTTCTGATGAACTTACTATGCACCTTTTCCAAAGCCTCCATATCCTTTCTGTAATGGAACTGCACATAATGGTCGTTTAACCAAAGTCCTATAAAGTTGCATGGTCTAACTCACCAATAGTCAATAGTACTTTGTTTGTCGCATATACTGCATATTGAATTTTATTTTGCACATTTTACACAAGTGGGCACCACCATTTTCAAAGTCCGGTTGGCCTGTCTGTGACCTTGAAGACGCTGGAGGTATTACCCCGGTTCACCCTCCTACCGGCCCATGTTTCTCATGTACGATGTCACCAGCTCCTTCCCGCTTACGCCAAGCGACGAGCCTTCGGTCTGGTGACTGGTCCCCTCAACCACCAAGCCTTCAGGCGAGGTCCCGCCGAACCTTCCGCGTGGGCACTGCGCCCACAGCACCTTGTGAAGACCCCCGTTACCCCAACCTATGAAAGCAAGCATACAGTAGCAAATGCTGCCTCTATCACGCTACGTGTGTTGCCATTTTCAAGGAGTTTATGGACAAACTCCAAGATCCCTCTGTACATCAATGCTGTTAAGGGTATATGCCCATTAATTGTGTATTTCCCCCTTACATTAGACCTCCCAAAGTGCAATACAGCATTCTTGCTCAGATTAAACTCCATCTTCCATTTCTTTGCCTATTTCTGTATCAAGATTTATATCTCCCCTATTTACTTTGACAGCCTTCCACAGTCTGTGACCAGAGCAATCTTGGTGTCATCTGCACACTTGCTAACCAACCTGTCTACATTTATGTCCAAGTTATTTATATGTATCACAAACGGCAGAGGTCCCAACACAGATACCTATGGTCAGAGACCTTCAGCCTGAATATTGTCCTTCCACTACAACCCTCTGGGTTCTATCAGTAAACCAATAACAAATCAATTTGACTAAATCACTATTAATCTCAATCTTAATCTTCTGGTTCAGCCTACCATAGAGGATTTTATTAAATGCCATACAAATAAAATCCATGTAGACAACATCCACCACCCTCGTCACCTCAAAAAGTTTGATGAAGTTAGTAGGACACAACCTGCCATGTACAAAGCCATGTTGCTGCACATAATTAACCCATTCTCTTCCAAATAGGAGAAATCCTATCCTGAAGAATCCTCTCCCAATAGTTTCCTTACCATAGATGTGAGGCTCACAGTCTTATAATTCCCTGGGTTCTCACAACTTCCCGTAAATAAATGAATAATGTTGGCTACCCTCCAGTCCTATGGGTCCTCACCTGTAGGTAGAGAAGATGAAAAGATCTTCATCAACGCTCCCCAATGTCGTCTCCCTCAATAACCTGGAATGAAGCCCATCAGTTTCTGGGAATTTACCACCTTAATACTCTTCAACATCTCCTTAATCTCAAACTGCTCTTGTATATTACTTTTCTCTGCAATTATCTCACTGTCCTCCATGTCATTCTTGGAGAAAACGGTTGCAAAGTGTTCATTCATACCTGGCCTATATCCTCAGGTTCAAAGCACAAATTCCCTCCTTTATCCTTGAGATTTTCCTTCGTTATCCTTTTGTTTTGAATAAAGGTATAAAAATCTTGGGATTTTCTTTAATCTGACTCCCCAAAGTCATTTTAGCCCTTCTAACCCGCTTCTTTTCTTTCCTACTTTCATTATAATCCTTAAAGTCCCTGTCTGATTCTAATTTTTTAAACCTTGCATGCAGTTACTTTTGCTTATTGACTAAATTTACAAACCCTTTGGTCATCCAAGGTTCCCTTACTTTGCCATCCCTATCCCTCTTCCTTACTAGAATATGCCAGTTATGAACATTGATCAACTGACCTTTAAATCCCCCAGTCCACGTCAGATGCGACTACAATTGCTCCTAGTGCACCCTCCCGAGCTCCTGCTTCATGACATTGTAGTTTGAAATTTAGCACCTTCTCGCAAGATCCAGCCTTCTCCCTATTCAAAACAATCTTGAAGCTTTTAGAGTTGTGACACTATCCCCAAAATGTTCTTCTACTGAAACAATGGTCACCTGGCCAAGCTCGTTTCCCAACTCAAGGTCCAGTACGTTCCTTTCTTGGGTTGCATTATCCACATGCTATTTCAAGAAACCCTCTTGGATACACCTCACAAATTCTGCCCCAACTAAGCCTTTGGCACTGAGCAAATCCCAGTCAATATTGGGAAAGTTAAAATCACCCACTAGACAACCTTGTTGCTTTGGCTTGTTTTGGTGATCCTTCTACATACCTGTTCCACTATCTTCTGCTTGTAATCAGGAGGCCTACAGTGCAATCCTATTTGAGTGCTTGCACCTATCATTTCTAAGCTTCACCCATACTGTCTCAGTGGACGAACCCTTCAGTATGTCCTCTCTGAATGCGCCGTGACAGTCTCCCTGTTTAGCAGCACAACTCCTTCACCTCTTTTGCCTCCCTTTTGATTAGGTCTGAAACATCGAAACTCCAGAACGCTGAACACACGCCAGTCATGTCTCCCCTGCAACCCCATTTCCACAATGGCCATTACATCATAGTCCCAAACATCACCTACTTTCCCCACAATACTCCTTACATTGAAATAAATACTCTTCAGCCCATCCGCATCACCATATTTCTTCACCTGTCCTTCCTTTGAGACTAGACACGAAATGCTGGAGTAACTCAGCGGGACAGGCAGCATCTCTGGACAGAATGAATGGGTGACGTTTCAGGTCGAGACCAGTCTGAAGAAGGGTCTTGACCCGAAACGTCACCCATTCCTTCTCTCCAGAGATTCTGCCTGTCCCGCTGAGTTACTCCAGCATTTTGTGTCTATCTTTGATTTGCACTTCTTTCCTACTTCCTTTGCTCTTCCTACTTCCTTTGCACATCTGCACTTCTTTCCTACTTCCTTTGAGACTTACTGGTCCTAATCTCTACCTTCCCACCACTCAAATATCTGACCTACTTTGGTTCTCACCCCTCCATTTCTCTGTTATGTTTAAGTTAATCAATAATTAAAGAGGAAATAACTAATTATTTAGACAAGCTGATTATAAACAAACTTGGTTGACATGGTTTTATGAAAGACAAGCTTTGCTTATATTCACCGAGGACATTACAGGGAGGGTTGATAGAGGGAGACCTACAGCTGTAGTGCATTTTGATTACAGAAATACATATGACTAGACACAAAGAAAGGCATATGACCAGTCACATATCAAAGGCATTGTGCCACATAAGAGGCTGGTGCATTAACTTGGAGCCCAAGGTGAATTGAATCTAACGTGAGTTGAAAGCTGATTGTCACAAACAAAACAGAGTTATAATTAATAGTTCCTTTTCAGACTGGAGGGATGTTATTGGGGGAGTAACCCATGGATAGTTTCTTGGCCCGTTTTACATTAATGACCACCTGGAGAAGGAAATAAAATGTGAAGATTCCAAGTTTACTAATAACTAGACTAAGTTGGGTCCCTGTCATACGGAAGGCCTGGTTCCCTAAAGCAACTCGTTCCCCAACGCAATATTCCACCACACCCATTCCCCCAATGCAACCCGTCCCCCCCCAACACAATATATTGCACCAATCATGCATAGCCCCCAACTGCACAGGCATAGCTCATTTCCCTTCATCCCCCAGCACTCCCTCCCCCTCCTCTTCTTTCTCCTCTCCTCCTCCCCTCCCCAATCTCTCCATCACCTCTCCCTCCCTCTCCTTTCCCCTACCCTTAGTCATTCCCTCCATCCATAAAAAGCAACATCTGCAGTTCCTTCCTCCACAGGTAATTAATTGTTAGCTGTGGTTTAGATCCAATTGACTTGATGATTGGACCAGTTTGCATCGTGTGTGTGTGTCACAAACTGCACAGCCACCCTGCAACATGACACTCCCTCCCTCCGTCTGCCCACTCCGGCTCAGACACCGCTCGGCCCATCCCCGTCCTGTCCGACCACACGCTGCTGCCGCTCGGCCCGTCTCCGACCTGCCCGCCTGCCCATTGCTGCTGCTCGGCCCGCCCCCGCCCTATTCACCCACCTACCTGCCTGCTCGCTGTCGCCGCCGGGTGGATGGAGTCGGTGTTCATCATGGTGGGCATCATATGAGCTGGTGGAGAAGATCTCCAAGAAGGCCGTAAGGGTGAGTTACCGCAACGGCGGCGGAGGAGGAGACGAATCCGGGGGGATGGGTAGATGGGACCGCCATTGTCGCAGAAGGCGGGCAGGGGAGAGGAGTGAGTGATGAGGGAGAGAGAGACTGGACCAGGGCCTCCACTGAACCCCCACCCCCCGCGCAGCCACTACCGGTGGTGGGGGAGACAATAGACAAGTTACTGTGAGGAGGGGAGAGAGGAGTTTGTGAGTGAGGTGGGACGGGCTGCCGGTGGGGCAGGAAGAGGTGTCGCCGTAACTGACAGAAGAGACCAATCTGCGTGGCGCTGACTGATGGAATCTGCGCACGCGCGTTTTAAAAGGTTTTTAAACCTCGATAACTTTTACAATATACCACCGATCGGAACGAAACTTGTTGCACTCGCAGCACAGGAGAACGGTGAGTAACCTGACGAAAACCTATTGCGTACCATGGTTGCGCAAATATAAAAACTGCGCAAACAGAAGAGCACAAGATCAGAAATCGATATAGATAGATAGATATGAAAAATAGGTGAAAGTGCATGTGCTTCTGCAAAAGGATACGGATAGGTTGAGTGGTTGGGAAAATCCTGACGAATGGAGTGTAATGAGGGAAAAATGTGAGGCCATGCTCTTCACTAAGAGGAATCAAAAGGCTTTTTATTACCTAAATGGAGAGGGATTGCAAAAGAGTTGAGCTCAGAAAGATTGAAGTAATTTAATCACAAAAGTTAACAGCACGTTCAACATAAGAAGGCATGTTGGCCTTTATTACGAAGGGGTGGAGTTTAAGAAATTGTAGGTTTTATTACAGTTATACAGGGTGTTGGTGAGGCCACATCTAGAATGCTGTGCACAGTTTTGGACCCCTTACCTAAAGAGCAGATACAGTGGCTTTGGAGATTTACAAGACTAAATTCTGGGATGAATGGGTTGAACTAACAGGGTTTAGATAGTTTGCATCAGTTCCTCCTTGGAATTTAGAAGAAATAGAGTCAACCTTATTCAAACAAGCAAGATCCTAAGGAGGCTTTGCAGGGTAGATGCGGAGATATTGGACACAAGGGGACATAACAATAAAATAAGAGGCCAGTCATTTAAAAACAAGTTTGACAAATTGTCTTCTGTTGTGAATTCCTGGAATTCTCTACCAAGGGTAATGGAAGCCAAGTCATTAGATATATTTAAGATGGAGGGAGATATTTGAAATATTGAAGAATCGAGAGGTATGAGGAAGTGGCACAGGAGGTGAGAGCTCCTGACAAGGAGGCAAAAAGTAGAGGTGTGCAGAAAATCCAATAAATTCAGTTTCCGGGCTACTTAAGACTGCAGAAAATTGGAAGAGATGTTTTATTTTATGGTGGAATCAGCAATCTAGGTCTGTGAGGATAGGGGCAATGGACAAGTGCGATACTGCTGTTTTGAATGCAGTAACTTTTCTGATAAAACATAAGGTATTTAAAAACTGCTGAAGCCATGCAAAGCAATTGCAAACACTGTCTTCAGTGCAATGGTAGCAAAGGCATTTGATCTTAATTTTTCCAATCCCATTTTAATGAGTGTTATGGAATATGCATAGTGGGAGGCCAGACACAGGCACATTGCTTTAGTTTGGAGATGTAAAATGCCCGCCAGATACATTGGAGAGAGGGAGAAGATTGATATGGGAGTGATTGGGTTGGTAATTAACCAATCTTCTAACATTCCAAGAGGTGAAAATAATATTTGCACTTGCTCTTGTTTTTTTGCAACCGGTGCTATGTAATCAAATGCCAAAAATGATGCCAGTGAGTAGAGAATAGCTGTACATGTAATATTTAAAACTGCATTAAAAATGATCATATTGTCTTGTTTGGATTTTTTTTCATTTAAGTTTAATTGCAAGGTTGAAAACTGATGTCCCACTCTAATTTAAAATCCTGACCATTTCAGAGAATATTCCAAAGCTTGAGCCTTAAAATATCATGCATTATTTTGAAAAATTAAGAATTGTAGTGTTTCTTTTGTTCCTTCTGGTCATAGTATTTGCAACTTGCTTCATGGTGTCAGCAATGCAGGAGATTTCCTTACAACTTTCTGACCGAAGAGAACTTTCCACCATGAGTTGAGATTTTAGGCTGCCCAGGTCCTGAGCTAGTGTATGGATGTATCCTTTCATCCGAAGAATTTCAACATCTTTTTCTGAGTTCTATATCAGCAATGCAAGAGATGACAAATAAGAAATATCAGGGAATAGGTATTGCAAACATGGTTATGAATATTTACACCTAACAGAATTAATCTGTATGACAAATGTCTATTACATTCAATGACATCTCAGTTGTGCGCATCTACAACTGTTGTTATATTAAATTATCACCCATGTTAGTCTAATTGCACTAGCCACGATTGTTTGATTTTCTTTTACAGTATAATTAAAATTGATCACTTAATTAATTTGGGAATTAATAACTACAAAAACTGCTACTACATTCACTTAAAGTAATTTTTCATCTAGTCTATTGCTCAATGAAAAACATTTTCTGTTTAGAGAGGACTAGCCAAAGTAATAGGGCACCATTTAAGTGTTCAACATGATAGTTATGTCTGGAAAATATTTTTTAGCTATACATAGATTAGCATCCAACAATTTAGTTTAACTTAGAGAGCAGGCCTTGGAAACAGGCCTTTCAGCCCGCTGAGTCCGTGCCGACCAGCAATCCCCGCACACTAATGCTATCTTACACACACTAGGGGCTATTTACAATTTTTACCAAAGCCAATTAACCTACAAGCCTGTACATTTTTGCAGTGTGGGAGGAAACCGGAGCTCCCGAAGAAAACCCGCAGGTCACGGGGAGAACATACAAACTCCATACAGATAGCACCCGTAAACAGGATCGAACCTGGGTCTCTGGTAATGCAATGCTACCGCTGCACCATCATGCTGCAAATATAATGGCAGAATTCAAAGCTGGGGCTTCTGGAGTCATATGTCATACTTCTGACATCTTCAGATGGCGGAGTGGATTTTATGCAGTGAACACAGACATAAACAATGGGCAAATAGATACGTTCTATATCAAAATACCTGTTTATGTAATTCAGAGATGTATTCAACTAGACTTGTTTTCTCTGTCTTGAGTTGGGAGTTTTCCAGCTTGATACTGGAAAGGTGTTTGTCCAATGTAATCAGTTGGTTCTGAAGTGATTGCCTATTCAGCTCCACAGAACTCTTTCCTTGCTCTAGATGTTGAAGCTACAAGGGTATTTAAAAATTGACAAGTATATATTCTCCTTCAAAGTTTCCTATTACCCACCAATCTAATACATTTTACATTTGTATTTTCAAGTTCTCTTAATCCCTTGATTTCTGACTAAAATGTCTATTTTGTGCTTTACATTTTGCATTAAGTTTTGGCTTGGATCAATTATACGAATTCAAGCCCCCGCAGCTATCAATGTTTGTAATCTACCAGAGAAAAAGAGAAGGCAAATTCATCCCTCGCATCTGTTCTAAAAAACTGTCGGGGAAGTGGTAAAGCTTATGAACAAGTAACTGTTTAATTTGCAAATGCCAATCTTGCATCAGTTTTTTTTACAACTTCCCAAATCAAATACGAATTCCTTTTATTAAAGTCAAACAGGGAAGCAGCACAGACTCATCCTGAAAGTTTTCTCTTTTTTAGAGTGAGTCTTTTAGAGTGATACAGTGTGGTAACAGGCCCTTCAGCCCAACTCGCCCACACCAGCCAACATGTCCCAGCTACACTAGTCCCACCTGCCCGCATTTGGTCCATATCCCTCCAAAACTGTCCTATCCATGTACCTGTCTAACTGTTTCTTAAATGTTGGGATAGTCCCTGCCTCCTCTGCAGCTTGTTCCATACATCCACCACCCTTTGTGTGAAAACGTTAGCCCTCAGATTCCTATTAAATCTTTTTCCCTTCTCCTTAAGCCCCTGTCCTCTGGTCCTCGATTCACCCACTCTGGACTTCATCTACTTTTCTCCTGGATTGAAAAAGCATAGCTACGATGTGATTCATGATTTTGTTATTTTCTTTTAGCTTTTAAGCTTTGAATTCTCACTTGCCTCAAAGCAGTTTTTCGGAAAATCAATTAGAAATATTTTACGTGTTTTAATGATACTGCAAAATTCATTTCCAGCATTATTTCCTTAGTTTAAATAAAGAGCCAAAATGCCAGCTTGAAACAACTGATAATATATCTGGAGTGATTGTTCTCTGTTTATTAGTTGGTCGGCACAAAATGTACAGCATGGAAGCAATGTTCCCTCCGTTCATTGTCTTTTCTACCAGCATAACTCGCAACTCTCTCCTCCTTCACGGCATTTTGTTCCCCCTTCAAATATACTGTATATGTACATTCACATTGATTACTTTGGGGAATTTTGCATTCTCACAACTTTTTTGTAAATTTGATAAATGCAATTTGATATTAATAACTAATTTAATCTTCCTTGTAAGTGGAAATATTCTCCTTCTGTAATCAAAACATCAAGAATTTTAAGACCACTTTGGTGACTGTCGCAGTTACTTCAAGGTAAAACTTACACATCTCTTCATCCTTTCTTGACAAGCCTAAGCTTGCAGCTCTAATATTGTCCTTGCATGTTATTTCAGAATCATGACCAGTATGTTTTTATCCTTTCCACAGTAAATCAGCCAGAACTTCACTGTGTATCCTGTTGTCCATTCAAACAATCTTTGCATTGTTGATTTGCAAATTAATTTACCATTTATTTATTTTGGTATTTTACCTGAACAGTGATGGACAAAATTAGTTACAAGCTACAAGTGGTGACCAGGAAGAAGAGAGATGGCCATATTTATTAATATGGGCATAATAATATGTAAGGGACGATGTGTTACTGGGGACTGGAACTGGTATTTTGCAATTAAGTCAAGTTAATGTAGATTGGTCCCAATAACTTTAAATGTGAGCACCTATGGCCATCTACAGTATGCCACTTCTGATGCCAATGATCCACATTGATTTCCAGGGTCTAGGAACTGAAGGTTGGTATCTGATTCTACCAACGAAACATAGTGTGAATTCTGTTGGCCAGAAGTTTACTTAAATCCAAGGAAGTTGAATCGGCTGTGCTGACCTGTTTGAACAGATTAACTTGTCCCAAGGAATTATGATTTGCTTCCCCAGCCGAAGGCGGAGATGGTTAGGTAGAAGTTTAATCAAAATTTAGGTAAAGCAATGACAGGCTCTGCACTGGTAGGAGCATGTAATATGCCCCATTATTTTGAAAGTTCATAGATGATAACCACTTCAGCTCCACTTCCTCAAATCTTTTGTAAATTGTCCTTCATTGTAGATTGAAGTAATAGATTTCCTAACGTTATGGAAAGAACACTTACAAATACTGTATCCCAAAATGAAACTGTAATTGAAGTTGAAATTGCTGCAAAATCACACCTATTAATTTAGTGTATTCAAAGGTTGATAGCTTTCATTGGGACAAATCTATAATTATGAGAGTGGACCCAAAACCATTCCACAATGTTCAAATTAAATAACTTTTACCTGTTTCAAGGCATTGACAGCCTTTTTCTCCTCCTCCTTGATAACTCTTTTTAAATAGACTAATTCCAATTCAAGCTGTCTCTCGTTCTCCTTCAGAGAAGTTAATTGTGCAATGCTGTTTGAATGCTGAGAATTCTTCTCATCCCTAGCTGCTTGAGCCTGCAATAGATTTACCATCTTATAATCAAGTGTTTCTAAGTTATAAACCTTAAGATCTAAACAATCACTTTATTGATCTCAAACGATTAAATACTCTTGAATGAGAACTTCCATCTGCAAAAACTTGACTAAAAGTAAATTATCAATTCCAAGTAAAGATAGACACAAAATGCTGGAATAACTCAGCGGGTCAGACAGCATCTCTGGAGAAAAGGAATTCGTGACGTTTCGGGTCCAGACCCTTCTTCAGACTGAGAGTAAATAATGTTGGCAAGATTCTTCGCATTCTTTTACTGAACAGGAAGGAATCAAATATGTTCAGAGCCCAGAAATGTTATGAATCCCGTGCAACATATGCAACACTATTCAAAGGGGTTCCTGCAGTTAAGGGCTAAGCCGCTTCTTGAAAAAGGCAATATTTAGTACTGAAGAGGGGAAAAAAGTGTCATACTTCTGAGGATGAACTGGAAATGTTGCTGATCCATATTAAACATGGAAGAACAACCATACACAACAATTCGGC
Organism: Raja brachyura; assembly: GCA_963514005.1. The sequence goes on along the minus strand of OY740784.1, from coordinate 18,259,535 downwards.
CTATGTGAAAGTAACACGGTGAGGATGACATCAGATAATTATCTCGGTGAGTGAATCACAGAAACAAACACCAAGTCCATTTTATACTGCTGATTTACAATTGATGCACTTGCAAGATCTGGGTCAGGAACTTTACTGGATGCATGGCCTGAGTCAGAGTCTGGATCGTGGGCAAGGTGCGAGGTCAGAGTCATGACTACCAGGACTAAGGAATGTGGGTAGGCTCATGGATAAGCTAATGCTCAAGTCATTACATCCATGGAGGGGTTGATCACTTATGCCATTGCAGCTTTTGTGTCATTGCCAATGGGCTTGATAGTATTGCATTTTTTCTTATTTATGGGAAGTCCCTGCCCCTATCCCTCATAAATAACAAGGAGCTGAAACAAAGTCATTTATTGCCCTTTCAGGTAAGCACATGTTTTTTTTTAAATCCTAGTAATGTAACTACCCTGCAACACTCATGCCAGCCAGCAAATATCAAGTCTTTATTCTCATCCTCCTATTATCTATTTCATAACTTCTGGCAACAGGATCTGGACGCAGTAGTAGGCAATTAACAACAGAGCTGGCTGCACAGAATTACAAATAACCCGAAGCAACAGTCTGCATTTAACAACATGCCAGAGTGGCCAAAGGCAGTAATTACATTAAATATTAGTGTGGTAGTCTATATGCCTGATTTATTTGTTAAAAGACATTTTTTACTCATTTAAACTTAGCGAATCATTAAATGTTGTTCCAATTTCACACTCAAGAGATCCACAAACTAGCTGATCTAGAAAAACAGCTGGTCATGCATACCAAAACGAACCCTTAAGTCTAAAGGCCAAATCAAGCAGAAAAGACTGCACAACTTTACCGTGATAACCAATACCCCTGCCCCAACCACTACTGTTCTTCATTCTAAGCTAAATGCTAAAAGTTTTACTGACAGTGTAAAGGATGAATTTGTACACGATGTGGGAGATCACACAACAGCTGGAGAATGCGGATACGTAAAGTACCTGAAGACGAGGGAGATTGCTATGAATGAAGAACAAATAGCAGTCTTGCCATGCTGTCATGGGGATTTGACAAATGGCTTTGACTAGTATTTGAGATGTACTCGATTTCAATTTCCCAACATGTTAGACTGCTTGAGTGGCATTAATGATATGTATTCATCATCCAACTCCAAAGTAAACAAGCTCCAGACCAGCTCCAAAAGTTGCATATTTTGAGTGCCGATGGATGGTGCTTTGTCCAGCTGGTTTCTTGCTGGAGACTCAATGCTCCAGACAGACTGAAGGTTGGGTCAAAGCCCACAGTAATAATTGCTATTAGATCTTAACTCCAAGTTTTATTTTTGCCTTTTTGAATGTCTGGTATGTCAAACATCTGCACCTCCACATGGTAACAATACAGCAGGACAAAGCACAACATTTTTACAGATGGAAATACAATTTCATTTCGGAGTCACGTGAGTGACTTCGTGAAGAGCCCGCCGGCGCGCATGCTCGACATATCGTCGTAACGCGTTGCTGCGACGGCTGGCGGTGGAGCGCGCTCCTCGCCAGCCCTTCATAAGGGGCCACGGAGGTGAGTATTCCACCTTTAGTTGGTGGTCCTTGTTGTCTGATTATGTCTTGCAGCAAGGACATGGATGGGAGTTCGAAGGGCCGGAGGACGTCAGGACGAGTTCGCCGGTCAACAGTTCCGAGGCCTTTACCATCGGCAGTACCTGCAGCGCAGGCCGGGACTCAGGCGGAGATGTGGGTAAGCCCTGTGTTCACAGGTCCAGATCCGCCAGCACACCACAGCTCGGAGGAGTTCGACGAGGAGGAGTGTGGTGTGCCGCCATAGCAGGGGGACCCTGCCATGGCAGTCAGGTTGTCAGCGGGCTCGCTGGCGACCTCGAGCAGGGCGCGTGCCGTTGCACGGCCTGTTCCACTCAGCCCTCCGAGAAGGGGGAGGGGAGGAGCCCAGAAGCCTAACCCTGTTAGGGCTAAGGCATTGCCTGTCGCGGAGGAGCGGTCAGGTTCCAGGGCGAGACCCGGGGCGGCTGTGAGGTCCAGCCGGCACACCCCGACTCTCGACGCCGGGACGGGTCGGTTGAGTCGGGTCTCGTCGCGGTCGCCGAGCCCCCCATGGATGGGTGGGCGGCACCATGCGTCGGCAACGTCCACGATGTGGGCAGCCGGCAAGACTGCGCGGGCCCCAGGCAGCCATGCTTCGGCTGGGGCCGACACCTCGCCGCATGTGCCCTTAGTGGCAGCGGCTTCAGCTCTCGCTAAACGGAGGCGATTGAACACGCCCGCGCAGGAATCGCGCAGTTTCGCCTCGGCGGCTGTTAGCGACAACTACCGGCACCGGCACCGGCAGGGCCTCGACGAGGTGCGGGCCGATGACAGGAGCCCGGTTTTCTTTTCAGAGCCGGAGGACTCCGACCACCTGAGTGTTCAGGGTGAAGGGCGTATTGACCGTATGGAGCGGCTGCTGGAGCTCCTGCTTCAACGTCAACAACAGCAGGGCAGCAACAGGCACAGGGCGTCTTCACCAACATCTACTATCAGCCTGGAGCAGCACGAGGAGGAGGTTCTGGTGGATCCCGTACCACCTCCGGTGGAGGTGCCAGCGGAGGAACTTTTGGATGTGGCGACCAAATTCGCGGCCCCACATACGGCTGGTCTTCCTCTCAATTCAAAGCTGGCAGCCACAGTGGACTTTCTTAATAATCAGGTGCTGCAGGAAGAAGTCCTCATCCAGGCTATGAGCCGTCACAAGGCTCCATCAAACTGCAACTCCCTCAACGTGCCTGTGGTCAATACGCCAATATGGGGCAACATCAGTGCGGCTATCCGTCAACAAGAGCTACAATTGCAGCGGATCCTGAAACTCCTCACGGCCGGTATTACCGCCTTTGCGCGGTCGGTGGACGAGGACGAGCTGAATTTGGACCAGGAAGATGCTCTGGCCTTATTGTGCGCGACCCAGCACGAAATCAACGGGTTTCGCAAAAACAGCATCCGCCCAGCACTCAACCCGAAGTTTGCAGGATTGTGCAAACCACCGCCGCCGCCGCCGCCCCGTCAGCTCTTTGGTGAGGACCTCTCGAAGAGAGTCAAAGAGCTTGACGAACAAGCCAAAACGGTGGGGATCATGCGCTCTAAGAGTGCCCCCACACCGTCCGGCTCAAAAGCTCCATACATTCGCTCACGAGGGTCGGCCAGTGCCTCGACGAGGACTCACCCTCTAGCTCCACAACGACAACAACACCAGAACCAGCACCAAGGGTCTTTTTTAGGACAGGGTCGGCAGAGACCTTTTTGGAAATCGAAGACGCCGCGCCCTCAAGCCAACCCAGCACCTCCACGGCCACCCACACGTGTCAAGGACCGCCGGTAACCACGGAGGTGAGGGGGTCTGGTTCTCTCTTTTCTCTCTGTTTAACTTCCCATGTTGGTGGTCGTTTACGGTTGTTTTTGGATGCATGGGGTAATTTTACTGGTGATGAGTATGTGTTGCGGAATATTCAGGGGCATAAAATTGAGTTTATTAATGGCGACATTCCTCCATCCCAGCACATGCCTGGTCGTACGTTCAAATTGTCTGCTGCAGAACAGGCAGCAGGTTACAAGGAAATTTTAAGTTTGGAACAGAAGGGCGTGATTGAGAAAACAGTGCATGAGCCAATTGAATTTGTTTCGAACATATTTACTAGACCTAAGAAGGATGGAGGCTGTCGTGTCATTATTGATCTAACCCGTTTGAATACGTTTGTAACATATACTCATTTTAAAATGGATACGTTTGAAACAGCCAAATCATTGATTTCTCATGGCTGCTTTATGGCATGCATTGATTTGAGGGATGCATATTATTCAGTATCCATCCAGAAAGATGATAGAAGGTTTTTGAAATTTATCTGGATGGGGCAACTTTGGCAGTATAAGGCTTTGCCTAATGGGCTTACTACAGCCCCTAGATTGTTCACTAAATTGGTGAAGCCAATCATGGCTTATTTGAGACAACGACATCATATAGTTATGGCCTATTTAGATGATGTCTTTATTGTGGGCCACACCCTGCAATTGGCTGAACAGTGTGTTGCAGCTGCTGTCAATATATTTCAACAATTAGGATTCATTGTCCATCCAGAGAAATCAAAGTTCTGCCCTGCCCAGGTAATTAATTACCTAGGGTTCACGGTGAACTCAATGAGCATGAGGATAACTATACCAATTAACAAAATTGAGGAAGTCACCAAGGTGTGCAGAGATTTAATTGGCACCAATATACCATCGATTCGGCATACAGCCACAGTAATTGGCAAGTTAGTGGCTTTGTTTCCGGCAGCACGATATGGACCTTTGCATTATCAGAATTTGCAAAGAGCTAAAATTACTGCGTTAAAATGGAACGCTGGTCATTACGATCGATCTATGCAGCTGCCGTCCGAAGCGATAACTGAGTTGCAATGGTGGGTGTGTCACATTAGCAACTCATTTAAGCCTGTCAGGGAGGCTAATCCGGTGGTATATTTACAGACTGATGCAAGCTCCAATGGCTGGGGAGCTACTGATAATTGCTCTAGTTGTGGGGGTAGATGGGACACCCTTGAGGCATCGATGTTGTTGACTCAAGGGATTAACTATTTGGAGTTGCTGGCAGCATTCCACGGACTTCGTGCATATTGTTCCAAGCTTGTTGGAGCACACGTCCGTCTCCAAATAGACAACACCACAGCTGTGGCATATTTAAACCATATGGGTGGTACCAGGTCAGTTCCGTGTGACAAATTGGCTAACTCAATTTGGCTCTGGTGTATTCAAAGAGACATTTGGATTTCAGCTACCTATTTGCCAGGTGAGCTTAATACTGTGGCGGACACCAGGTCACGCAAATTTAATGACAACATTGAATGGATGTTGCATCCTGAGATTTTTGCTAAAGTCACAGCCAAATTTGGTAAACCGGACATTGACCTTTTTGCGTCACGGTTGAACCATCAGGTACCAGCCTACGTTTCATGGGAACCAGATCCTGGGGCAATAGCGCTAGATGCATTCTCGCTGGACTGGGGGAATTGGGTTTTCTATGCCTTCCCTCCGTTTTGCCTCATCAGTCGGGTATTGCGAAAGATTCAGGCAGATGCTGCCAAGGGCATCCTTATTATACCCGACTGGCCCACACAGCCTTGGTATCCGGTGGTCTTTGACATGCTCAACGAACCTTGGGTCCTTTTGAAGGGTTGCCCACAATTGGTTACTCACCCTGTGTCAGGGGAGCCACATCCCTGCCATGGCTATTTAAATTTGTTGGCTTGCAGGTTCTGAACAGGCCGTTAGTCCAATACGGCCTCTCGGCTCGGACCATGGATACCATCGGGGCGTCGTGTCGAGAGTCCACAAGGCGAAGATACCGCTCGCATATTAAGAAGTGGGAAGCCTACTGCAGCCGCTCTCGCATCACGTACGATGACGTGACAATAACCGACGTCCTGGAATTCCTCGCGGGGTTGCACCATGATGAACACTTAAGTTACAGTGCCATCAACAGCGCCAGAAGTGCGCTATCATTCTACCTCAAGATTGGGGTAGGATCCAACAGGCTAGTGTCCAGACTCATGCGGGGTATATTCAATATGAATCCGCCTACACCACGCTATAATATCACCTGGGATGTCAGGGACGTATTAACCCTGCTCAGGACGTGGTCTCCCATGGAAGGGCTCCAACTGGACCAACTCACCATGAAGCTGGTGATGTTACTAGCGCTGACTTCAGCTCAGAGGGTACAGACACTACATAAACTGCGTGTCGACAGAATGACATCTACCCCTACAGAAGTAGTCTTTTTCGTTGACGAGCTACTAAAGCAGCATAGACCTGGGTGCACAGGGCTGCAGCTGAAGTTCCCGGCATACCCCGCAGATGCTAGGCTATGTTTAGCCTCACATATCCGCCACTATGTCAAGGTGACGGCACGCATCAGAGGAATGGAGAGATACCTGCTTGTCACTCATAAGAGACCTCATCATCGAGTGACAGTCCAGACGATATCCAGGTGGCTTCGAGTCGTCTTGGGTAAGTCAGGTATCGACACTAATGTGTTCAAGTCTCATTCCACCAGGGCTGCATCGACGTCAGCGGCGAGGGTCATGGAGGTGCCCATGGACCAAATTCTCGCCACAGCAGGATGGGCGAATGAAGCTGTGTTCCAGCGTTTTTATAACAAGCCTGTTGCTGCTCCTCTACAGTTCGCAGAAGCCGTGCTGAATGCAGGTCAAGAACGTGGAGATGTCCCCGCATGAGGGGTTTTGATTTGTTATTAATAAATATGCTTTTGTTTTGCAGTATGAGCTATTGAGCCAGTTTGTTCCTCCCATCCATCCCTGGTAGTGGTGTGTCAGCATGGACGTGGTCCAGGGCGTGTAATCACAGAAGCTTTGAAGTCTTCACGAAGTCACTCACGTGACTCCGAAATGAAATAGTAAGATTGAACGAGAACTTACCAGTTCGAAGGTTGATCTTTATTTCATGAGGAGTCGAAGTGAGGGATTTCGTGCCCTCCTCGCCCAACCCTCAATCACCTTCATCTGGTAATCTTAGTCAATTCAATCATACTATGCGAAGTCATTTCTATTGTTGGTTCTGTGATTCCACGCCGCTACTTTGAAGTATGTCGAGCATGCGCGCCGGCGGGCTCTTCACGAAATCCCTCACTTCGACTCCTCATGAAATAAAGATCAACCTTTGAACTGGTAAGTTCTCGTTCAATCTTACTATTTCAAATGATAAGTTTGTAACCTAGCTAGAGTCAATGCTTCTTAGACATTTTTAACTGGCAAAATTAGCTTTTAAATGTAACCCATGATCTGTAGCAATATCCTTCAACTCAGTTGATAAACTCATATATTTAATCTGACGTCTGTGACACAAGTAGAATAAAGTTTCAGAAACACACAAAGCTGTTCTTTCTACCATTTTAGACATCCTCTGCTCTGGCCATTTAAAACATGTCTGTATTGACAAATAACTAATCAAATGTAACACAAGAATTATGCCCAATATACCCAAAATTGTATTTCCATCTGTAAAAACATTGCGCTTTGTCCTGCTGTATTGTTACAAAATTATATGACTAATACAATTATTCCCTACTTAAAAAAGTATTTTTCTTGAAATGTACCTACTCTCTCCACATCTTGTGTTAGTTCCATCACCTGGGAGTGCAAAACAGCATTTTCTTTTATTAAGCGGCAACAGTCATCGGCCTCTTTATTTCTGAGAAATTTATCTTCCTCTGCCAAGACCTCTTGGTCCCTCAGCTTTTGCTGCAGGCCGTTGATTTCATTTCTGAAAATACAGAGAGTCGGTTCTTCTCAAAGTAATAAAGTGCATGTACATTTCATTATTTCTTTGAATACACACAACCTCATCTGAGCCAGTGAAGAAATTAGTTTCTCTGCGGCAGAACTGTTGATGAACGATGTAACAAGTCTGAGTGAGGCAAGATGGTGATAAATACAGGACAAATTCAAATGACAGAAACCAGTAAATATCGATGCATAAATGCACAGATCCAGCAGCAATTAGTACAATTAGGCAGGGAAATTATATTTTAAGTGGATTGAAGTACAAAAGAAAGGAAATCTTGTTGAAACAAGAATGAAAATATCCAATGTCTTGAATTGAATGCAACAAATTCCACAGATTCACCACCCTCTGGCAAAAGAACTACTCATCTCCATTCTAAAGGTATGTCCTTTTATTCTGAGGATCTATACTCTGGTTATAGGCTCTCGCGTTACTGGAAACATCCTTTCCATGTCATTTCCATGTGTTCCTACGTGTCACCCGGAATAAAAATATGAATGCTGAGAAAGTCAAGGCGAAATCCTTATTATTTATTGGTGTCAAACATTTAATACAAAGTATTTAAAATAAACTGGATTGGCTTCACTTTAACAGCCTTTCATTAAAATATAAACACTAATGCAAAATGTCCTCACCGCAGTTCTCTAGCAATGTGGTCTTGCATGGATACGGTACTGGTGTAGAATTTCTCCTCGCACTGACGAAGTGCAACTTGGGCCTTAAACAACTCCAGCTTTTTTTCTCCAAGCTGAACTTCTGTAGCTTGATGCTTCTCAACATGTTGATTAAGCTTGCAAAAAAAGGTTTCAAGTTACAATATGTAACAGGTGGCGCAAACCATCAAATTTAACTGTTGCTTTTCTAGTTATTGTAGTCCTCTACTGCCTCGACTTTACGCTTGGCCTCACCAATGTACAGGAGGCCACATTGGGAACACGGGATGCAGTCCATGAGGTTGACCAAGTGCATGTAAACCTGTGTCTCATCTGGAAGAACTGCTGGGTCCTTGGATAGAGATGTTGATAGGGTTTAGGGATTAATATAGGATTAATGCAAGTGGATGCTTGATGGTCACGCCGATCTTAGTGGGGCAAAAGAACCCGTTTCTGTGCAACATCACTCCATGACTTATAAGACAGTAAACTTTTTTTTACAGACAATGTTTTTCACTATATCTTTGTACACTTCTAAACCAATATCAATAACAATACCACACTAGGTGTGATTGACAGACTAACGCCAACTGGAAGAGGGCAGAAACTTTTGCCTCAGGCAGATAAAGCAAGTGGACATGAAGTTGAATGGTGAGATGAGAGCATCGACATTTTAAAATGGAAATAAATAAACTAATAAAATTTAAGAAGATAAAAACCTTTGATCTACATGGATTGCATCCATCTATTTTAAAAGAATCTTGGAATGCCAACATATTTAATAATTTGTTAAATATATTTGTAACTAGTTGCTAGACAAATAGGAAAAAGAGAATTATCGGTATCTATTCATAATGGAAAAATATGTTGGTAAAAAGTTTACATCTTTCTGTTCTGGAATAATTGTTCAAGATTTACATTGAAAACTCAGACTTTGAAATCGAAAATACAATTTCTAAATATGCAAATGTTAAAATTTAGATAACGATAGCCACACCGATGGGACAGCAACAGGTTATGGCTGGACGTTAATACATTTGCAAAAGGGAAAATATTTGGCAGGTGGGATAAATGTGGAGTAGTACATTTCGGCAAAAGGAATAGGGCACTCACTCTTTGCTTTTAAGGTGTCTAACCGGTAAGGTAGTGAAAATAATGCAATCAACGTACAACTTCAACATTCACTAAAAGTTGGGAAAACAAATCAAGCGTTACGATTTATTTTTGAAGGGCTTGAATTAGAAAATAAAGTGTACTACCTTGATTACTTCACACTTAGTTATGATTATAAAAGGATGCGTGGATGATTTACAAGAATTATGTCAAAAGTGCCAGAGTATAATTACCAGGAAATAAGAATGAACTGACAGGGTCTGTTTTCTCCCTGAGAAAAGACAGCAGGCTCCTAATAGACATATTTAACATAATTAAAGGTTTTGTTAGAATAGATAACTGAAGAATGTTGCCATGTAGGAAAGAACATAACTAGAAGCCATCATACAAGATAATCAACTAGAAATGTAACAGGGCATTAAGCAAAAAAAACCATACTTCTTTATTTAAAGAATGACGAGAATGCAGAACTCATTAAGATAGGGAGTGGTTCAAGCATTTAAGGGAATGTTGGACGAGCACATGAAAGTGAAGGAATATATGCTGAAGAGACACAAAAAGCTGGAGTAACTCAGCGGGACAGGCAGCATCTCTGAAGAGAAAGAATGGGTGACATTTCGGGTCGAGACCCTTCTTCAGACGTAATGGGTGAAATTTTGCGTCAAGACCCTTCTTCAGACATATATATGCTGACAGATTTAGGTGAAAAAATCTGGAGGTGACTAAAGGAATAGAAAATATTAGAATGAACTGGTTTTCTTAAAATTCCTGACTGCTGGATATCGAATTTAATATTATGTAATGGTATGCATCTAAATAGTAGCAAAACATACAAAATGTTAATTCTCCTTCTTTTGAACACAATTCTACATTGTTTGTGCATGGTATATACTTTGTTCTAATCATTATTTAACATTAACCCTTCTACTTGTGCAAACTACACTAAGTCAAGCCAACATAATTTGCATGGACATTTTTTTAATTGAAGCTTTGTACATGTGTTGTCAAAATTAACATACCATTTGAAAAAATGGCAAAATAAATTCACAATAAACAGAGAGTGGGCTGTTTTCAAGAATATTGACATGGTCTCAGCTGGCCAGTAAGAGGTTTACAGTCTCCTACTTATTATTAGGCAAGTTATATTTTTTCATCTCAATGAAGGCGATTGATGGAAGCATATTACCTCTCTGGAATGGACCTAGATGTAGATTATTTACCATGACTTTAATGGAAAACGTTTCTACTTCTAGAAACCATTATTTCAACTTTATATAACTGGAACTTTAGACTCCAAAGTGAGATCAGTGTTTGATTCTCATAATAGATTGGTATTGTACATGTTCAAAAGACAGGCTCGCGACATAAATTTGGAGTGAATAGAAATCATTCTTCTTTTCATATTTTAAAATTGTGATGAGAATTAAACTCAAAAGGGCTAAGAAATTGGACAATATTTAGTAATTGAAGCATGTTGTTACCTTTTCCCTTCTGTATACCACAGAAATTCTGTAGTTAGAATTCAGTGATTGTAATAACTTAGATCATAACAAAGAAATTATGATGTTAAGTTAGTGCAGAATTAAAATAACATATAGAACATAAAACAGCACAGCACACAAACAGGCCTTTTGATGCATGATGTCTGTGATGCATAACACTATCTATGAGGCATTGTTTTTGTCCGTACACTAATGCAGTATCTTAAGGACAATTTTCATAACGAGAATAAATACAGTGCATTTAAAAAATGCAAAACCTTGAGCAAAAAAGCCGTACCATAACTCCATCAAACGTACCTGTGTTTCTAGCAAATAGACTTGATGTATTCCATCATTTGTCTGGGCAGTTGTCCTTTCCAGTTCCTGCTTGATATTCACTAGTTCAGACTCTTTGTAAGTTATATCTTGGTTAGCAATTTCCTTTAGTTTCTTAATTTGAACTAATTCTTCCATCAATAAACTCTTCTCTCTTGACCTAGACTCTGTCATATTTATATTTTTAGTCTTAATGCAATAGCAACTACCATAGATCAATAAAGCTTTGATTGAGATGATGGGTAAAATATATTAGAGGTAAAAATATTGTTAAATCTGTTCTTAAATTTGATTGCTTCTAAACAAAAAGAGTTTTATCTTAGAAAACAAAAACAGCATAAACGCATAATCATCTGTAGACCTATTCACTAAACTAATTACATCCTTTCACAAAACTCATAACGTCCTCTGAGTGAGGGCTATATGTATGTAGTGATGTTTGTATTTAATCTATTAACCACTGTTGTTTGTTATAATATTCTTATACCAATGTAAAGCACTTTGGCCAACAAGAGTTGTTTTTTAAATGTGCTATATAAATAAAAGTGACGACTTGACTTGATTTGAAAATTACTTTTAGCAGACTCCTCTGTACCAAAATTATTAAATCATTACAGCATAGAAAGAAATCAGACTAATTGAACTCTTACCAGCATTTTGTTAGTCACATTCTCCATTTTTTATCCCCTGCATTGCTTTTCCTCATTAAAAGTAAATTGCAATTCATGTTTTTCTGCAAACGTTTATTCTGTTGCCACCCCTCAACTATGCTCATGTTGGTTCTCCACTTTCCACTGACAAAAAGTATTTATTTATTAACTTTATCTGAACACTTTATCTTGATACTCCTTTTTCCTCTTGTGACTAATATGGTGCCAGAGAGTGGTGACATTTTATATGAAGCATCTCTTAAAATAGTCTTCTCTGGTCAATTTCATTATTATCTATCTGTCCCAACACAAACAATCTTATTCGATCCAGCGCTATAAGTCTCCTGCCAACTGTCATTCCGACCAAACGCATCTCCAAACTCCTGGACCTGGCACTCAGCACCCAACTCTGCGAATGGATCTTTGACCACAATCAGCAATATTAGGCATCAGTATATTCTCCACATTCATTTTCAACGCCAGCAACCAGAAATGCTGCATTCTCTGCCACCAACTATAATCGCTATCACGGTGGGCGGTCACAGTGGCGCAGCAGTAGAGTTGCTGCCTTACAGCGAATGCAGCACCGGAGACCCGGGTTCGATCCCGACAACGGGTGCTGTCTGTACGGAGTTGGTACATTCTCACCGTGACCTGCGTGGTTTTTCTCTGAGATCTTCGGTTTCCTCCCACACTCCAGAGACGTACAGATTTGTAGGTTAATTGGCTTGGTAAATGTATAAATTGTTCCTAATGGGTGTAGGATAGTGTTAATGTGCGGGGATCGCTGGTCGGCGCGGACCCGGTGGGCCAGAGAGCCTGTTTCCGCTGTATCTCTAAACTAAACTAAACACTCATTACCATGCCAGCCACATTTTGCTTAAACTCCATTTACATATTAGATAGACACAAAATGCTGGAGTAACTCAGCGGAACAGGCAGCTTCTCTGGATAGATGGAATGAGTGAAGTTTCGGGTCGAGACCCTTCTCCCTCCGTTTACATGTTTGCAGATTACCTCACTAAGGTAGGCTAGATCTTGAACAATGATGTGATGGCATACAGGATGCAGCATGAAGCACGGATGCAGTCAAGAAGTGGGGATGGGGTGGTAGAGAAGGATGCATTATAGCTTGGTTTGACATCTGCTCTGCCCAAGACTGCAATAATTGCAGACAGTTATGGATGTAGCCCAGTCCATTAGAACACAGCCAGTCTCCCTCCCTTGATTACACTTCATGCTGCCTCAGCAAAACAACCAATATAATGAAGAATCCCTCATGTCCCCTTCTCCCACTGCCATCAGGCAGAAGGTACAAAAGCTTGAAACCACATCCCACCAGATTCAAGCACAGTTCCTTCTCCATTGTTATCGGAACCTTCCACAGAATTCTCACAAGCTAGGATGTATTCCTGATCTCGCAATCTACTTTGCTGCAGCCCTTGCACTTTTTTTAATCTTCCCATTCTCTGTTATTGTAACAGTATGTTCTGTACTCTTCTTTTCTTTTTTGCACTACCTATTGTACTCATGTATATCATTTTATATGTAATCGTATGATGTTTTATCTGGATAACAAGCAACGTTTTCCAGTTTATATTAGTCCAAGCGACAAAAATAAACCTATGATCGCTAAATCAAAGCAGATTTTGGAATTACTGGTCTTTATTAGACCCAACACTGCTGTAATCTGCTGTGAGTACAAACAACCATGGTTGCATAGTAGTCGGTGACTCCAGGTGCAGCTGCAGTGATGCCGCTATATGATTAACACTTTGCGGTGCATGTGATCATCTCAGCACAACTTGGAAGACCAACTGTTTTATCAACTGAGGGAATTCACCTCCACCATCTACATCCCACTCAAAGTCAACAACAAGATGATACTGGACAAATTATAATCTGTTTGCAACTCCCTTGAGACAGCAAACCCTGATGCCCTATTGTTCATTGCCGATGATGTTAATCAAGCAAACTTCAGAAATGTACTCCCCAAATATTATCAGCATCTTTCTTGCCCCACAAGACTGTTGGTACACCATCAAGTGCACCTATCGTTACATCCTCCTGATCGCTACATCCAGTCTGATCTTGTGTCAGTGCTGAGACTGCTGGCTCATAGAGAGTCTGGAGTGCGATTCACCAACAAAAGAGTAATACAGCAGTAGTCTGACACGGCTGAAGGTCTACCTCAGGACTGCTTCATGTCAGTACGACAGGAAACTGATCAAGACCTCTTCATCCAGCCTAATCATCATAGTTTTATCTAGAAATGGATTGATGATTGTGTTCCAACAAGGATAATTAGGAAATCTAACTGTAAACTTCGGAAAAACAGTTGCTCTGCTGAAGTCCTGAAGGATGACCTAATGCAGTACAAGAAGACCAAGTATGATCGCCATGAGGCTATCAAGGATGCAAAGAGAGATATCTAGGAAAAGCTGGAGGTTCTATTCAATTGAGCAGATGTTAGGTGACTATGACAGGGCATCAATATCATCAGGGCTATAAGCTGAAATCGGAGGTGAATTCAGCCAAAGACGCATCTTAGCCAGATGAACTCAATGCCTTTTATGCCCATTTTGTACAGGCAAGCAACTGACCACTGTCTTACACGATATCTTTAACCTTTCATTTCAACAGTCTACTGTCCCCAACTGCTTCAAGAAATCGAAATCAATCCAGTCCCCAAGAAAAGTAACCTGTCTTATTTCTAATTGAAGCTACGATGACTGAGCTATACCCAGTAGCTCTAACACCCAACATAATACACTGCTGAGCTGTAATCAACACTATAATACCAAAATAATGAGGAAAACACTGCCTGTGTGCCTGGGTGCTGGACTTTCTCACCGCCAGGCCCCAGGTGGTCAAGATGGGGAGAAATACCTCCAACCCCCTCACCCTTAACACAGGATCCTCCCAGGGTTGCGACGTCAGCCCCCTGCTGTACTCCCTGTACACACATGACTGTGTGGCCTGGTTCAGCTCCAACTCTATCATCAAGTTTGCAGATGACACTGTGGTGGTGGGCCTGATCTCCGATAACGATGAGAAGGCCTACCGGGAGGAGGTGGCTGATCTGGCACTCTGGTGTCAGAACAACAGCCTCCTCTTGAATGTCACAAAAACTAAGGAGCTGTGGACTTTAGAAGGGCACAACAACCGAGAACGTACAAGCCACTGGGGGTAAATGGGACTATTATGGATAGGGTGAGCCGCTTTAAATAGCTGTGAGTCCACATCACAGAGGATCTGACATGGACAACACACACTGCTGCACTGATGAGAAAGGCAAGGCAGCGCCTTTACCACCTCAGGCAGCTATGGAAATTCAAAGTCTCTCTGAGGATCCTTCAATCCTTCTACTAGAAAGCATCCTGTCTGGAAACATCTCGAGCTGGTTTGGCAACAGCTCTGCCCAGGACAGGAAGGCTCTGCAGAAAGTAATGCGTTCGGCCGAACGCACCATGGGAACTACACTCCCCCCCTCCCCCCCTCTCCCCTTGCAGGACCTATACACCGGAAGGTGCAAGATCCAGAGCCAGCATTATCATGAAGAACCCCTACCACCCCAGCAACGGACTGTTCCAGCTGCTACGGCCAGTCAAGCACCTCTGCTGTCACGCTGTGAAAACAGAAAGGACAAGACGGAGTTTCTTCCCACAGGCCATCAGGACTGTAAACTCTGATCTCACCAGGGAGTAATTACTGTTGTGTCTTTTTTTTTAATGTAAATACTGGTTCTGTTCTGTTCTGTTCTGTTGTTTTGCACAATCCCGCAGGCATTGCCACTTTCATTTCACTGTACATCTTGTATGTGTTTGTGACAAATAAAGTTGGCTTGACTTGACTAAGCTCAACTCTAAATTGCTTTCCTTGAGCCGGGTGGCTTCTATCTGCTGCTAGCTTCTGGATTTCCTGACCACCAGAACTGTCAATAAGAATTTGTCATAACATTTCCTTCACTCAGACAGGATTCATCTTGCCTGGTTTGGTTTAGTTTAGTTTAGAGATACTGTGCGGAAACAGGCCTTTCGGCCCACGAGTCCACACCGACCAGCGATCCCCGTACACTAGCACTATCCTACACACATTAGGGACAATTTACATTTATACCAAGCCAATTAACCTACAAAGCTGTACGTCTTTGGAGTGTGGGAGGAAACCGGAGCACCAGGAGAAGGTGCAGTCACGGGGCGAATGTACAAACTCCGTACAGACAGCACCCGTAGTCAGGATCGAACCCGAGTGTCCGGCGCTGCAAGCGCTGTAAGGCAGCAACTCTATCGCAGTGCTATCGTGCCGACACCGCTGGTATGGCAACTGATCTGTCCTTGACCGCCTGGGCCACCGGCAGAGAATGGTGAATCTCTCACAGGCTCATCACTTCCTTCTATCCAGTTCATCTTCATAATGTATTACAACAGGAACGCTGGAGGCCTGGATATCTAGACTTAAGAACAGCTTTTTCTTTACTGCTATCAAGCCCCTGAGCTAATCTCCTCTTTCATACTCCCCTCCCAGAGGTGCTGCCATGTACTCACTCAACTCCATCGCATTCCATAATTGCACTTCAGTCTCTTTTTCCCACACTACGTCACATTGCACTACAATCTTTAAACCATTCTGCAGTTTTGCATTTGACATTGTATTTCTTACTTGATCTATTATTACCATGCATACTGTTTACTCTATAAGCTTCAAGCGAGTAAGGAATTTCATCACACCCTGGTGCATATGACAATAAACTAATCTGAATCTTCCCACCATCCAGTGACCCAGCAATGAATCAAGGTAAAGCAGCAGTTCACTTTATGTAATTCCAATTTAATGTATTGAATTCACTTCTTATGCTACAGTTTCCTTTTCACTGCAAAAACCAAATGCTGATTTGTTTGCAGAGCAGCTCTGTTCAGTTTTCAAGTGTGATCTGAAGCAACATTTACAATTAATCTATAATGTGACCATGATTAAGGTATGATGCCACTGTAACCTAATTGCAGACCTAAACACAACTTTATCAAAGGAGTTGATATGTACATTTGGATAAGAAGACTGTTGAAAGTTTGACTGACAATTAAACAGCACCCATGCACGTTAAAAAGGCCACATGAATTTTGGCAATGGATCAACATCGTTCTAATAGTGATCAGCTGAACTCAAGAAATAGAGTTCTCACAGAGGATTTTAAATACTATTTAAGCCATGCAAACTATTCACCGTTCACTTACTAAAGGAAGTTTTATGAAGTCATATGAGACACGTAGAGACTTTCAGAGAAACGTTGTCATGACCTCATTAAGACTACACTATTAAAACATCATTAAAAGTCTTGAAACTCTGAGGGGAGGGGAAACGACAAAGTTGGAGACAGCTAGCTGGAGGTTTTGTGCAAGCAGCTGTACAGATGCTGCATATTCTGTTGCAATGAAATTGCTTCTAATTAGCAACAGCATGTTAAATTTGGTAGTGTCTGTTCTAGTGCCTCCAGGCAAGTTTAAGTCATGATAATCACCAATTTGCTCCAAACTCAAATCCTTTGACAGGCATGTATCATTAGCACAGCAACCACTCAGCACCTGTCCGTTGGGCAGACCAGGGCGAATGATACTGCCGCTCAATGCTGAGATATAGGGGTCGGAGTGCATGCTGACTGGCACAGTGATTGTGGGTCAAAGGTGGAGAATGGCAGGTGCCCCTCCATTCTGTCGAGAAAACTTTTTCCTGCAGTCACTCTCGGCACCTTTATTGAATGTGATGGAAGCTGCTATCTCTTTTCTTTAGGAAGAGGTTCACTTGCACCTCCTCCAACCACATCTATTGTATCCGTTGTTCAAAATGTGGACTCTTCGGCGAGACCAAACGCAGACTGGGTGATCGTTTCGCAGAACACCTTCGCTCAACCCGCCTGAACCATCCTGATTTCCCGGTTACTGGACACTTTAATTCTCCTTCCCATTCCTACACAGACCTTTCTGTCCTCGGTCTCCTCCATTGTCAGAGTGAGGCTAAATACAAATTGGAGGAACAGGATCTCATATTTCGCTTGGGCAGCTTGCAGTATGAATATTGATTTCTCTCACTTCAGGTAGCCCCGGCATTCCCTCTCTACCCCGCCCCCACCCAAGACGCACTAGCTTCTCAATTTCACCTTACAAACAGCTTACAATGGCCTGTATCCTTTATCATCATTACGTTTTGGAAATATCTTTCATTCATTGTTCTTTATCTCTCCACATCACCGTCTATACCTCTCGATTCCCTATCCCTAACCAGTCTGAAGAAGGGTCTCGACCCAAAACATCACCCATTCCTTCTCTCCAGAGATGATGCCGGTAGCACTGAGTTGCTCCAGCCTTTTGTGTCTATATCTTTTCTTTGTTTGGGTGTACAACTCTGCCCCACCTAGAGGCTCCCCCAGGGTAATCAGATCATTGATAACTTTTAAGTTTATTTACAGCGTAGTGCTATCTATTCTCAAACTCAGTACCAGATGGAGCAGTTGAGATGACTTGCATTGTGCTTCAAGGGGAAGGTTTGATAAACTCATAAAGAAAGGAATAAAATGATCCCTTCATGTAGTTCAAGGAGGAATAAGGTTAGGATATTCATATGGGTAGAAATATTTGCTCGTCCAATTATCAATACCATTACTCCTGCCCTATAATTTAAATTTTGTCATGAAATGGGCCAAATCAGGAAGATACTCCTTTACCTGACAGCTGTTTATCAATAATGCTTTGGGCCTGAACGGTAAGGTGGGACAGGAATTGTTGATTGAAGCGGTGGAGGTAAGGTCAGAAGAAGGGTCTCGATCCGAAACGTCGCCCATCTCCTTCGCTCCTTAGATGCTGCTGCACCCACTGAGTTTCTCCAGCCTTTTGTGTACTATCAATAATGCTTGATGCATTATAGAATAATATATTTGAAATGCGGTTCCATTTGATTTAAAACAGCTAAATTACAGAATTAGAATGAGGTGACAGACTCAAACTGATCAAAGGTAAATTTATAACATATCTGGAAGGTTTTTTTTAAATACACAAAATGATGAATATTCAGAACTAAATTCTGAACAGGGATTTTAACCACCACTTATTTAAGAAACATAAAGCATATGGCAGTTTGCCATGTGTAGGAAGGAACTGCAGATGCTGGTTTAAACCGAAGATAGACACAAAGAGCTGGAGTAACTCAGTGGATCAGACAGCATCTCTGGAGAAAAGGGTCTCGACCGGATATGTCACCTATTTCTTTTCTCCAGACATGCTGTCTGACCCGCTGAGCTACCCCAGCTTTTTGTGCCTGTCTATTGGCATCCGTGATGGATAAACTGAAATAGACCAAACAGCCATTCGCATCACCACCCAAATTGTGACCTGGTAGGCGAACATCACATTTATTACACAATACCGTGAGAAATACGTACTCTATTTATATCACATTTAAGTAAAAGTATTTAAAGTATATTAAAAATATGATTAACCAGCTGCCACCTTGTGCTGAACAAAGATTTCTGTAGAAAAGCTCCTTCTCAGACTTTGATGTTGCAATTCGGGTGTCTCTCTTTCTAATTTCTAGCTGGATGAGTTCAATTTCAGCTTGCAGCTCCTATAAAAGTTACAAATAATTCACAGAGATCCTTAGAACTTAAGTACATTTTCAGAATCAAATAATATGAATAGATTGTTAACATGTCTATGTTTTAATCTCTTTCGATTTATTTTATTCTTGGTTCATTTCAGTTCTCTTAAGAAAATCCTAAACTATTTGTATAAAATGACTCAATGGGTACATAATTTGTAATAGGTATCTTTCAAAAAGTTTAAATCAAGTTACTTTGGAGGACCTTGGGGATTGGGGTGGAGGGCACAGTCGCTGGGCTGCTTCCAGGCAAAATTGTAAGAGTTTGCAAAGGAAGCAGAATGGTGCATCTGCCAGAGCTGCGACCTCTGCAGATGTCTGGGTGCAATCCTAACATCGGGTGCTGTCTTGCTGGAGTTTGCATGTTCTCCATGTGACTGCATGGGTGTGTGCATTCTCCATATGAGTGCACACCCTCCAATTTCCTACCACATCCCAAGACTGTGCATTGACAGGTTGATTGGACACTGTGTGTTAACTCTGGTGGTGGAATCTGGGAGGATTTACAAGAATGTGGGGAGAATTTAAAAATATGTTTAACATAGGATCAGTAAAAATGAGTGGTTGAGGATCAGCAGGAACTCAGTGAGCTGAAGGGTCAATTTCCATGCTTAGTTTAGTTTAGTTTAGAGATACAGCTGTGAAACAGGCCCTTTTGCCCACAGTGTCCACGCCGACCAGCCATCCCTGCACACTAACACTATCCTATATACACTAGGGACAATTTACAATTTTATCAAGCCAATCAGAATTACAAACCTGTATGTCTTTGGCGTGTGGGAGGAAACTGGAGTTCCCGAAGAAAACCCACGTAGGTCACAGGGAGAACATACAAACTCTGCCCAGACAGCACCCGTATTTAGGGCCAAACCTGGGTCTCTGGCATGGTAATGCGGCAATTCTACTTAAAGATATATTTAAGATTAGGAAAAACCATATTCCATTTATCTCTGAAAGGAAGTAACCGAGCCACTGAGATCCGAAATATTAAGCATTAAATAGCTCGGAAACCATAAATAAGGAATGGATTAACATGTCAGCAGGAGAAAGTACGATACAAATTCAAACTATCTGAAGGCAAATTGATTACTCAGCTATCTGGAACAAACAATCAATCTGGAGAGCTGCTTGAATGTAAGCAATACAAGTTCACCATCTTCAAGCAAAAAGGGAAGAGCATTAGAAAACGCTGTTATAGAATAGAGAATTTAAAAGTCAATATAACTAGGTCCACAGGACACTAAATATATTCAAATGTTTTCATATTATTATACAATTTAAATTCACAAAAAATCTGTTTGTACATACCTTCATTTCCTTCAACATTTTCTCTGCCTCCTGTGCAATTTGTGGTGGGATGCCTGCAGCTTTCTTAGCCTGTTGCCGTGTTAATACTTGTTGTCAAGGAACAAATTTTAAATGTTGTAAACATTATTGACAGAACATTAGAGTTTACTAATTGCAATGGTTATTAGCAATAGATAAAAAACATAATTTACAATTGGTTTTGTTATTGCATATACAAGATATGAATTATTTTTTTTTAATCCGAAAGGATATAGGAAACTGGTTTCTAATTCCAACAGACAAATTTGCTGCCGAAGATTCTTTATGTATTCAGTTTCAATTGAAGCCAGTGGGTCTGCTGACCATTTTCTAAAACAGAAATGCAGTAGCGCTAGCATTACTTAGCATTTTTCTAATCATTTACCTTTTTGAACTGTTGTAGAATATAGAACATTGATAAGTACAGGACAGGAACAGACCCTTTAGCCCTAAATGCGTGTCAAACTTGATAAAACGCTAAATTAATCTCATCTACCCGCACATGATCCAAGCCCTCCACTCCAAGCCCATCCATGTGCATATTTAAAAGCTGCTTCAACGCTGCTATTGTATCTGCCTCCACTGCCTCTTGGCCGCCCATTTCAAGCACTCACCTCCCTTCTGTGTAAGAAACTTGCATCCTACATCTCCTTTAAACTTTGCCCCTTTCACCTCAAATCTGTGCCCCCTAGTCTTTGATACTACCATCATGGGGAAAAAGATTCTGACTGTCTATCCTATTGATGCCTCTCATAATTTAATATACTTCTATATAAGAAATGTTATATATTTTATCATCACCACTTAATGTCTGCCACGCCAGAAAAAAAATCCAAGGTTGAATTATATGTCCAAACTCGTCTTATAGCTAATATCCTCCAATTCAGGCATTTGATAAATTCTGCACCTTCTCCAAAGCCTCAACATCCTTCCTGTAATGGGGCAACCAGAGCTGTACATAATACTCCAAATGTTCCATAACATTGCATCATGACTTCCTGGCTCTTATACCTAATGCCCTGACCTATGAAGTCAAGCATACCTTATGACTTCTTTACCATTCTGAATACATGTTGCCATTTTCAGGGAACTATGGACTTGGACCCCAAGATCCCTTTGTGCATCAATGCAGTTAAGGCCCTTGCCATTACTTGTATACTTTACCCTTATATTCAACCTCGCAAACTGCAGCAAATCACACACTTGCTTCGATTAAATTCCATCTGTCATTTCTCCACCCGTATCTGTAACTGATCCAAATCCCATTTCATTATTTGATTGCCTTCCCATCAACATTTAAATCAAAGTTTTTTATAACTATCATATACCACAGCGGTCCAAACATAGAACCCTGTGGCACTCCACAGGTCACAGACTTCCAGCAAAAATAACACCTTGCCACCACTATCCGCTATCTTCTATGGATTAGCCAGTTCTGAATCTAAATGACCAAGTCACAGTGAACCCTATACATCTTAATCTTCTGAATCAGCCTACCATGAGAGACTTGCTAAATCTATATAATTAAAAGTTTCATCTTGACCACTTCCCGTCTGCGCTGTATATTGATTTTAGAAAAAAACACTACCATATATCGCTATGATTTTTGGCCATCTTACTCCCAGTCCACCCAGATTTTTCCCATAGATGAAAAATAAAAAAAGTTATGAGTGTTTAAAAAACCTTGAGATCCTCTCACCTGTCAATCACCGCGATTAAGGTAACGCCCCTTCCTGAGAGGGGGGGGGGGGGGCAGGACTATAAAACCCTGGATGCCTGGATGTGACTCAGTCACTCTGCAAGATCGTGAGGGAGAGGCCACGACTCTCATTCTAAGCTGTGAATCAACTGAACTGTGAGTCTGCAATGTAGTTGCAATAAATTATTTAATAGCCCTTAATGAAAATGAATTTAGTTATTTGGCCTGCCCTGTGCTTGAAACTCAATGGCAATGCAAATGAAATGAAAATGCAATGAGCTGTTTGGCCTGCCCTGTGCTTGAAACTGCAAATGGGAATGGAAATGAAATGAAAAGAAAATGCAATTAGATGTTTGGCCTGCCCTGTGCTTGAAACTGCAATGGCAATGGAAGTGAAATGAAAATGCAATCAGTTGTTTAGCCTGCCCTGCGCTTGAAACTGCAATGGCAATGGAAGTGAAATGAAAATGCAATCAGCTGTTTGGCCTGCCCTGTGCTTGAAACTGCAATGGCAATGGACGGGAAATGAAAATGCAATCAGCTGTTTGGCCTGCCCTGTGCTTGAAACTGCAATCTCCAGCCCAAGAATCAATTTGGCCCACAATGTCCATACTAGCCCTCTGGAAACCAATCCCTTCGGCCCACAACACCCATACTAACGCTCCAGAAAGCCCCCCCCCCCCCCCCCCACTGGCCACCAATATTGGAATTGATGGAGAGGTGGAGTATTGCATTGGGAGACCAGCCCTCCCTTGTAAACATGGGGCCCAACGGGTCCCACTTAGTCTAGGGACTTACTAAAATACAAGTAGCTAAATCTGCTGTCCTGCCATCATTAATCAACTTTGTTACCTCCTCTAAAAAACTCGATCAAGTTAGTACGACAAGACCTGTCACGGACAAAGCAATGCTGACTGTCCCTATTGAGCCCATTTGCTTCCAAATGAGAGAAAATCATATCTCAAAGAATCCTTTTCAATAGCTTTCCTACCACAGACATGTGGCTCACTGGCCTATGATTTTCTTGATTATCTCTACTTCCCTTGCTAAACAAAGCTAAAATATTGATATCTCCATATTGAGGCTGAGAGGCAGAGATCTTCATCAAGGCTCCTCCAATCTCCTCTCATGCCTCTCTCAATACCTGGAATAAATCCCATCAGGCCCTTGGGATTTATCTACCTTAGAAATATTTTTCTAATGACCCACCAAGCTCTGGGTAAAAACACTTGCCCTGCACATCCTGTTCAAACCTTGCCTCTCTTATCTTAAAACTATGCCCTCTACTTCTTGACATTTCCACCCGTGGTAAAAGGTTCTGACTGTTTATGCTCTCTATGCCTCGCACAATTTTATATACTTCTATCAGGTCTCCCCTTAATCTCATATGTTCCAGAGAAAACAAACCAAATTTGTCCAACCACTCCTTATATGTAATGCGTCTAATCCAGGCAGCATTCTGGTATACCTTTACCCACCTTCTCCAAAGACTCTACATCCTTCCTGTAATGGGGCAATAAGAACAACACACAATTCTCCAAAATGTGGACTAATCAACGTCCTATAAAGCTGCAACATGACTTCCTGACTCTTATACTCAATGCCTTGATCAATAAAGCCAAGCATAGACCTTCTTTACCACTTATCAACTTATGTTGCCACTTTCAGGGGGAAAATGGACTGGGATCCCAAGATCACTCTGTACATCAATGCTGTTAAGGGTCTTGCTATTAACTGTGTTCTTTCATAAGTGATAGGAGTAAAATTAGGCCATTCAGCCCATCAAGTCCACTCCGCCATTCAATCATGGTTGATCTATTTCTCCCTTCTAGCACCATTCTCCTGCCTTCTCCCCATAACCTCTGACACCCGTACTAATCAAGAATCTAACCTCTGACACCTGTACTAATCAAGAATCTCTGCCTTAAAAATATCCACTGACTTAGCCTCCACAGCCTTTTGTGGCAAAGAATACCACAGATTCACCACCCTCTGACTAAAGAAATGTCTCCTCATCTCCTTCCTAAAATAATGTCCTTTCATTCTGAGGCTATGATCTCTAGCCCTAGACTCTCCCACTAGTGTAAACATCCTCTCCACATCTACTCTATCCAAGCATTTCACCATTCTGTATGTTTCAATGAGGTCCCCCCTCATTCTACTAAACTCCAGCAAGTAACATAGAAAAATAGATGCAGGAATAGGCCATTCGGCCCTTCAAGCCAGCACCTCCATTCAATATGATGAAGGCTGATCATCTAAATTCAGTACCCCGTTCCTGCTTTACCGAAGCCAATTAACCTACAACTATGCATGCCTTTGGACCTTGGGAGGAAACCGGAGCACACGGGGAAACCAGCGCAATCAGGGGGGAGAACACACATACTCCATATAGCCAAGCACCCGCAGTCAGTATAGGAGCAGTGCCGACAAACGCTCATCATAGGTTAACCTACTCATTCCTGGGATCGTTCTTGTAAACCTTCTGTGGCCCCTCTACAGAGCCAGCACATCCTTCTTCAGATATGGTGCCCAGCATTGCTCACAATATTCCAAATGCGGCCTTACCAGTGCCTTATAGAGCCTCAGTATTACATTCTTGTTTTTATATGCATGACTCCACACTTTGTTACACTATATTCCATCTGCCACTTCTCTGCCCACTCTCCCAACATGTCCAAGTCCTTCTGCAGAGTCCTTGCATTCTCGACATTACCTGCCCTTCCACCTATTTTCGTATCATCTGCAAACACGGCCACAAAGCCTTCAATCCCTTCGTCCAAATCATTAATATACAACGTGAAGAATAACGGCCCCAGCACCGACCCTTGCTGATCTCTGCTAGTCACTGGCAGCCAACCAGAAATAGCCCCCTTTATTGCCACTCTATGTCTTCTGCTTTCCAGCCAACCTGCTATCCATGCTAGTATCTGTCCTTTGATACTGTGGGCTCTCATCTTCCTAAGCAGCCTAACGTGTTGGGAGGTCGTGTTACAGTTGTACAAGACATTGGTGAGGCCACATTTAGCGTACTGTGTTCAGTTTGGTCACCCTGGTATAGGGAAGATGGTGTCAAGCTGGGTGCGGAGAAGATTTACGAGGATGTTGCCAGGACTCGAGGACCTGAGCTACAGGGAGAGGTTGAGCAGACTAGGAATTTATTCCTTAGAGCACAGGAGGATGAGAGATGATCTTATAGAGATTATAAAGAGGATTATATACGGTAAGTGTCTTTTACCCAAAATAGGGGAATCAAGAACCAAAGGACATAGTTTAAGATAAGAAGGGAAAGATTTAAAAGGAACCTGAGGGGCAACGTTTTTTTACACAAAGACTGGCAAGTATATGGAACAATCTGCCAGAAGAGGTAGTTGAGGCAGATACTATCACAATGTTTAAAAATACTTTAGGACAGGTACATGGATAAGATAAGATTAGAGGAATATGGGGCAAACACTGGCAGGTGGGACAAGTATAGATGGGGCATGTTGGTCTGTGTGGGCAAGTCGGGCTGAAAAGCCTTCTTCCACGCTATATGAATCAATGACTTTATAACTCCACTGGTCACAGGCCCTCAACCAGAATAACATCATTCCACTACAACCCTCTGTCTTCTATGAGTAACCCTGTGCTGAATCCAATAACCATGTCACTGTCGATCCTGTGCATTTTATTCTTCTGGAATAGCCTACCATGAGGGACTTTATCTTACAAAATCCATGTAGACGGCATTCTTTGATCTCCCTATATATTTCCTTTAGAAGAAAACCTGGCGGCCAACATAAATAATTGGTTTCTCACCAGCTTCAAGAGACTGTCATGGTTGAGACAGTACACCTTTATAAAACACCTGTGAATTGTGCGTCACTCAGGGTGCCGACGGTGAATCCGACAATTGGACACCCATGAGTTCAACGATGCGAGGACAGGAAATACGTTTCCAGCGGGTCCTCAAGCTTATTGCGGCTGGCATCACTGGTTTTGGGAAGCAGGTAGAAGGGTGTGCAATGTCTAAACTACAAAAAGACATGTTGGCATTGTTTTGTAAATCTTATTTTGAGATCAATTGTAGGAGGAAAATCGCCATTCAGCCCATACTGCACCCTAGATTTGCAGGTCTGTGCAAATCAAGTAATGTTCAAGCTCTCGCTTATTTATTCGGAGAGAACCTGCATAAGCAAATTAAAGAAATTGATGAGGAGGCAAAGACTATCAGCCTCATGAAACCTTTCATGTATGGCCAAAGAGCTGGCTGGATAAAAAGGGGGTTTGATTCAGGAGCAGGAACAAGCAGAGGCAGGGGTATGGTGAGAAGGTATTATTACCCATCACAGCCCAATGTCCACCCATATGTTGGAAGGAGGAGACCGTCACGGTAATTTGCTGAGGTACAAAAACGTTATTCCATCACAGAGAAAACTTTTGGGGAACCTCCGGTTGGTGGTAGATTACAATTGTTTTATGATGAATGGTGCTGTATAACATCTGATCGGTTTATATTAGATACTGGGTCAGGTTCTGTAATAGAATTTATGGAAGGAGTTGATCCACCTGTACAGAATAAACCTAATCGGGTTTTGGTGTTTTCTGCACTTGAAAATTCTCAGATAAAAGAAAAAGTAAAACATTTATTTGAAAAAGGAGTAATTGAAAGTACGGGGAATCATCCGCAACAATTTGTGTCAAATATTTTCCCCAGGCCAAAGAAAGATGGGGGTTATAGAGTCATTCTGGATCTCACAAAATTGAATTCATATGTCCAGTATAGACATTTCAAAATGGACACCTTCAACACTGCAAAGCAGTTGTTGTCCATAGGCTGTTACATGGTTACTATAGACTTAAAAGATGCGTATTATTCAGTGCCAATTCATCACCATTATCACAGGTACTTGAAGTTTAATTGGATGGGTCAACTGGGGCAATATAAAGCATTACCTAATGGGTTAAGTTCAGCTCCCAGGCTGTACTTAAAATTATTGAAACCAGCACTTGCATTATTAAGGGCTCAAAATCACATTGTCATAGCTTATCTTGATGATATTTGAATTGTTAACGCCATTCAGGAATCAGCTGAAGAATCAGTTTCAGCAACTATAAGCCTGTTTGAAAGGCTAGGGTTTCTGATCCATCCAACAAAATCAAAGCTACAGCCATCCCAAACAATTGATTATTTGGGGTTTGTCATTAATTCAGTTGCTATGTCAGTAACTTTGCCAACAGATAAAGTTGTGGATATTACAAATGCGTGTAGTTGCCTTGCTGACAAACCTTATCCCTCCATCCGAGAAGTAGCTAGGGTTATTGGTAAGATAGTAGCAGCATTCCCTGCTGTTGAGTTTGGTCCTCTGCATTATCAAAATCTTCAAAGGGCAAGAGCACCAGCACTAAAAGAATGTGCAGGTCATTTTGATAGGTGCATGCAGTTGCCAACGGAAGCTTTAGCTAAATTACAGTGGTGGATTGGGAATGTTGCACAAGCTGCTAAAAACAAATTTTTGTTCAGCAACCTTCAGTGCTATTGCAAACTTATGTGAGTGCTCTCGGATGGGGGGGGGGGGGGGCTATGGGAAATGACACCAGTTGTGTTGGTAGATGGACTGTCCAAGAGGAATTAATTCTCCAAACATATGGTATCAATTATTTTGAGTTATTGCGGGCATTTTTTGGATTGAAAGCTTATTGTTCTACAATGAAGGACTTGCATGTTCAATTACAAGTAGACAATACCACAGTTGTAGCATATATCAATCACATGGGTGGGGTAAGATCAGTATCATGTGATTATCTGGTCAACCTGATGTGGCATTGGTGTGTATCTAGGAATATCTGGCTTTCAGCTATCTATCTCCCAGGGAAAGACAATATTGTGACAGACAACAGATCACGAATGTTCAAAGACAATACAGAATGGATGTTAAATCCACAAGTTTTCAAAAAGTTTGTCAGTCGGTGTGGGTCACCAGACATTGATCTGTTTGCGTCCAGATTAAATCATCAGTTGCCTAAATATGTCTCATGGGAGCCTGACCCAGGAGCAGTAGAGTTGGATGCATTCTCGCTACATTGGGGAAATATGTTCTTCTATGCTTTTCCCCCATTCTGCCTGATTAGGCAATGTCTCAGTAAAATAGAGCAAGACTCTGCCACGGGTGTTTTGGTGGTTCCAAACTGGCCTACACAGCCATGGTTCCCATTGATGCTTAGAATGATAATTGAACCATTTATGATGATTCCCAGCTCCAGTGATTTGTTGGTACAACCAGTGATGGAAGAAATTCATCCATTGCATGATCATATTAATTTGTTAATCTGTAGGTTCTGACCAGACCATTATAAGGGTTTGGACTGTCGGATAGGACCATGGATGTCATAACTGCAGCTTGGATAAATAGCACTAAGAAACAATATATGTCTCATATAAAGAAATGGGAAGCTTTTTGTATTCAGTCAGATATATCTTATCATACTGCAAACATATCGGATGTATTGGAGTTCCTTGCTATGTTGCATTTTGATCAGCACCTCAGTTATAGTGCCATTAATAGTGCTCGTAGTGCTTTGTCTTCCTATTTACGACAATTTTCAGAACATCAATCTATCGGGTCTCATCCATTAATATCCCGATTTATGAGAGGGATTTTTAATAAAAATCCTACCAAACCCAGATATACAGAAATTTGGGATGTCAGTATAGCTCTTACATTGCTTCGGCAATGGGCTCCAATTACGTCACTGTCTTTTCAGAAGTTAACATTTAAAGTGGTAATGCTCATGGCATTCGTGTCAGCACAAAGAGTACAAACATTGCAAATGTTACGTTTAGATTGTATGCATTTGTCTGCAGAGAACATTACTTTTTATGTTTATGATCTAATCAAACAAAGCAGACTGGGGAAGTCTGGAACCAAGGTAATCTTTAAAGCATACCCTGTCGACCAAACATTGTGTGTGGCTAAGCATCTGACTTGATATATTGAAGTAACCAAGAGTCTCCGGGGTTGTGAGACAGCAATGCTTATTACCCATAAAAAAACATATAAAAAAGTGTTAGTACAAACTATTTCTAGATGGTTAAAACAGGTTTTGGATTTAGCTGGAGTAGACACTGATGTGTTTAAATCTCACTCCACTAGGGCGGCATCCACATCCACGGCGAAGGCACGGGACGTGCCGCTTGACCAAATTTTAGAGGCCGCAGGATGGTGTAAAGAAGAAACTTTTTCCAAGTTTTACAATAAACCTGTTCTCACGGTGCCAGGGTTTGGACACGCAGTGTTGGGTTCTGTTTGATTGTTTGCTTTGTTTTATGTAATGGTTTTATATCTTTTGTTGTAATCTCCCCCTGGGATAGAGGGGTTATTACTTTTCTTTTCTTTTTTATTATTATAATTATTAAAATACTTATTGCATAATTCAAGCAATGTTCAATATATATTATTTACTCACCACTGTGTCGACTGAAGCAGTGTGTCGTATGGAATGAATCTACGACATGAAAATCACAGAGCTTCAAAATTTTCACGTAGTCACTCACATGACTCCGAAGTAAAATAGTAAGATTAAACGAGAACTTACCTGTTCGAAGTTTGATCTTTAGTTTATGAGGAGTTACGATGAGGGATTACGTGCCCTCCTCTCTCGACCCTCATAATCTAAACGATCATCTGGTAGTTCTAGTCTTGTGTGAGCCTTACTATCTTACTTCGGCTATTAGCTCTGCGTTTTTCACGCGAAGTATGCCGAGCATGCGCCTGGCGGGGCTTCTTCACGTAATCCCTCATCGTAACTCCTCATAAAATAAAGATCAAGCTTCAAACAGGTAAGTTCTCGTTTAATCTTACTATTTCATTCCCAATCTCCTTTGATGCCCTTTGTATCTAAAAATCTCCACAAATAATATTCAGTGACCTGTACAGCCCTCTGTGGTAGAGTATTCTACAGGTTTGTCAACCCTCGACTAAGGAACCTTCACCCCATCGCCGTACTAAATTTCTTGCATTATAAACTAAGGCGTGATTGCTCTTTCTAGATGAACCTGGCGAAACAGCTTTCCAATCTGGGTTATGCAATGCTGTTTTGCAAGTTTCAAGTTTTGCAAGTACTCGAGCATTATTCTAAAGTCTATTGAGCACAGACACTGTCAACATAATCTGTCTGCATAAGTCAAACACACCATCCCAAAAGGATCAGACTGGTGAACCTTCTGGGCAAGTATATCGTTTCTTAGGTAAAAATAAACAAAAATGTATTGAGTACTCTAGGTGTGATCTTACCAAACATTCATTTAGCAAGATACCTTTGGTCCTGTACTTAAAACCTCTTGCTTTGAAGGCTGAGGTACCATTTGCCGGTTTGCTTTTGACAAAAGGTGTATAAAGATATTCAGGTCTCTGAACAAAAACACTACTCAATCTAACAACATTACCTCATGACTGTTATTCTCAAAATGGTAGCCACATTTATCCATATTATGCTCTTTTTGCCCTCTCATTTAATCTGTATGTCATAAATGTATGTTGTAATCACTTTGCATCATCTTCACAATCCAAAATTATACTGTTTGGTGCCGCTGCCAAACTTCGAAATAATACATTTGCCCCCTTATCCAAGTCATTGAGTATTCGATGATCCAAGGAATGCCCCACTGCTTACTTTCCACCCAAAAAAAACCCTATTTATTATTACTCTATTTCCTGCCTGATTTTCAATCCATATTAATACCTTACTCCCAACAGCAATATACTTTAATTTAACATACTAACCTTTTATGTGGCATTTTATCAGAAGGTTTCTGAAATTCCAAATGCAGCATATTCACTGATACTTCCTGATCTTTTCAATCAGTTGCATCCTTAAAGAATTCCAAATGGATGTTAAACAACCCTTTTCTGAAATCCATGTTGATTTTGGTCTGATCACCTCAATATTTTCTAAGTATCCTGTGACCTTGTCTCATAAAAGTATTTTCCCATTAGTTATATTCAGCTAAATAACCTGTAGTTTGCTGTGTTCTCTCTCCCTCCTTTTTGTAAATAGAGCATTTGCCATTATCTATTCCCCTGGAGCTTCTGTTTAATGTAGAAAATTCTGAAATATGGTCACCAATTTCCATAATACTATTTCCATAATAGCCATGGAATACTTCCATGAGAGGCAAGTTTTCCAGCTTGACTATTTATCAGCTTTCACTTTTCCAGCACTATTTTCTTGTTAATACTCATTTCCTGCAGATTTCTGGTTTCCTAATACGCCTGAAAAGTTACTTCTGTTTTTGAAATAGCTGAACATAATGTCCTTCATCAATGATTTATGACCAGCATTGCATTTTCCTAGTTTATCTATTCAGGAATGTTAGAAAATCATTTGCGAAGACATCTTTTACAGCGTTCCAACAATCATTGTTCCAACAATCGTTCCAACAATCCCGCCCAGGGCACCATCTGTCCTTGATCTGCTTTTATTTCTCATTGTGAAGACATAATCAAAGTAGAATGCAGAACTAACTATTTATAGAGATATTGCCATAGGGGAGAATGATGAGAAATAGCAGACAATAGGTGCCCTTAGAGGAATAGTAGCGGTGGTTATGGGGCACTGGAAAATAAGTCATTGCAAATGATTCTCAAACATGCCTGAATAGATAAATTAGTAGAATGCATTATCTTACAGCAGGGCATTGGTCAGGAATCATTCATGAAAGATGTTATGTTCAAAAGCTGGAGGCAGATTAAGTAGGACAAGAAGCGGTTTGATTTTCTTTATCTCAAACACATAGAATGTCATTAGGAACTTTGACAGAAGCTGTTTTAAGGCACTTAACATAGGCATTGGGATTCAAATGAGAAGCTTGGGGAAAGATGAACACTGATTTGGGAGGCTATAACTTTTTCGATGGAGAGAAAAAGAGAGAGTGGGAACTGAGTTGTAGTCTGAAAGAACAGTGACATGGGGCTGAGGAGGGACCAAAATAAAATCATTAATAACATCACATAACAAGATAATTGCATGATCAAAAGCTTGGTGTAAATTGTGGAACAGATCTATGGGTAATGAAGAATATAGGAGATATAAGAAAGAAACTACAAATAGATGCTAGGAAAGCCTTAAAAGTTTTGCCTAATTATGCAAAGTAAAGTGTGTGGAGAGACAAAAGCACCTGACTAATTGTAACTAAAACTGAAATAAACATGTCCATAATCTTCATTAGGTATTGAAGTTGAGGGGAGGGTAGGAGTTTAGCAAAATGGCTTTCATTGTGTAATATTTTTTTATTTGAGGTAAACCGTTTACAATGTAAAACTTACTTTATAAACTAACACCTTAATTCAATATTACTACAAATAACATATCAATACTTAATATCTTCTATTTTTTGGAAATAAAGAAAAAGATATATAAAAGAGAAAAGAAAAAAGAGTAAATAAAAAAAATAAAAAAATAAAAAAACAAAAATAAAAAATTTATAAAAAATTATTCTTCCCACATACTTCAATCGTAAATAAAAAGAAAATAAAAAGGGAAAATTTGAAAAACAAAAATATTACATATATATAAACAAAAACTAAAGTCATTGTACGAAATACTATTTCATTCAGAAATATCTCTAATAAATGCACAATAATATCAATTATAAGTAAGTTATTCGCATCGGATCCATAGGGTGTCCGTCGAGCCGTGATCCCAAGAATAGCTACTTTTCTAAATACTGTATATATGGAGACCATATCGATTCAAAAGAATTATACCTGTCCAAAAGGACAAATCTAATTCTTTCCAAATTCAACGTCTCCAACATCTCTGCTTTCCACATTTTAATTGTTGGAGATAATGTTCCCTTCCAAAATTTAAGTATCATTTTTTTCCCTATTATTAAACAGTAATCAAAAAAATTTCTTTGATTAACCGTGAGTACCAAATTTGGCTCCGGGATTCCGAATATTATTAATTTTGGGTCTGGGTCGAGTTCAACCTTAAGAACTTCCGAAATAACTTTAAAAATTTCAATCCAATAATAATTCAACCGTGGACACGTTACCAAACTATGCATTAAATTTGCTTCAAGATTCTTACATTTATCACAAATAGAGGAGAGATTAGGAAAAATACTTTTTAATTTGGTTTTCGAGTAGTGTAATCTATATATAACTTTAAATTGTATCAGTGTATGTCTGGCATTCAAAGAACACCAATGTATTCTTTGTAAGCAT
Organism: Raja brachyura; assembly: GCA_963514005.1. The sequence goes on along the minus strand of OY740784.1, from coordinate 18,226,059 downwards.
TCTTCCCAAGTTTCTTTTGTTATAGGTAATCCGATTTCATTTTCCCATGCTTGACGATATGTTTCAGTTGTTGGTTTCTCTTTATCTAAAATAGTATTGTATATATAAGCTATAAGCTTATCCGTATTTGGATGTAAATTAAACAGCTCATCTAATAAGCCTGGTTCTTTTTTTTTATAGTCTTGTGTGTTACATTTAATAAAATCTCTAATTTGTAAATACCTAAAATGATGTTGTGAAGGTAATCCAAAAATATCTTGTAACTCTTCAAATAATAAAAAATTTCCATTTCTATAAAGGTGTCCTATCCTTTTAATTCCTAAATCCTCCCACAGTCTAAACCCCGCATCTAAGATTGAGGGTTTAAACAGTGGGTTATTTCTAATTGGTAACCTAAAAGAAAGATTATCCAGATATAGGGTCTTAACTATCTGTTTCCAAATACGCCTATTATTATGAATTATAGGGTTGTCCCTATAAGTCTTTTTTTGTACTTCCTTAGGTGCGAAAATAATCGACTCTATATTGAAAGGTGAACAGTCTTCCTTTTCCATTTTTAACCACATTGGTTCAACATCTATATTTACCCAGTATGGTACAGAATCCTACACTATAGAAGGCTGCCATTGGATTGGTTGAGTCAGCCTATCGCACTGTTGGAGCAGCAGCGGGAGATTTTAAAAGGCAGCGGTTGGATTAGTTGAGTGATCAAAATTGCTGCTTGAAAATTGCTCATTTTCGCCACCTCCAGCGTGACCCCACCATTCGCCACATCTTCCCATCTCCCCCCCTGTCTGTTTTCCGCAAAGACCACTCCCTCCGTAACTCCCTGGTCAATTCATCCCTTCCCACCCGTACCATCCCCTCCCCGGGCACTTTCCCTTGCAGCCGCAAGAACTGCTACACTTGTCAATTTACCTCCCCCCTCGACTTCATTTAAGGACCCAAGCAGTCGTTCCAGGTGCGACAGAGGTTCACCTGCACCTCCTCCAACCTCATCTATTGCATCCGCTGCTCTAGATGTCAGCTGATCTACATCAGTGAGACCAAGCATAGGCTTGGCGATCGTTTCACTGAACACCTCCGCTCGGTGATAATCTACCTGATCTCCCGGTGGTTCAGCACTTCAACTGCCCCTCCCATTTCGAATCCGACCTTTCTGTCCTGGGTCTCCTCCATGGCTGAAGTGAGCACCACCGGAAATTGGAGGAGCAGCACCTCATATTTTGCTTGGGCAGTTTATACCCCAGCAGCATGAACATTGACTTCTCCAATTTCCGGTAGTCCTTATTGTCTCCTCCCCTTCTCAGCTCTCCCTCAGCCCTCTGGTTCCTCCTCTTCCTTTCTTCTTCCCCCCCTCCCCCCCCAAACCCTACATCAGTCTGAAGAAGGGTTTTGGCCCAAAATATTGCCTATTTCCTTCGCTCCATAGATGCTGCCGCACCCGCTGAGTTTCTCCAGCACTTTTGTCTACCTGCAAAGTGTAGTGGAGTGGTCTATTGGGGGTGGCTGTGTTGGGAGAAGGGCTGTGTAGAGGGGAAGTGTGACGCTTTGGCATGAGGCTGAGCAAAGGAGAATAGGAGCCAAAGGAACAGTCTGCCATTTCTTGTGTGTAATTGTTGCATTTTATTTTCCTCTTGATTTTAGTGCTGTAGTGATGGCAGGTAGAATAGTGCAATGTTCCTCCTGCAGTATGTGGGAAGTCCGGGAAACTTTTGGTGTCCACAATGACTACACCTGTTGGAATTGTGTCCAGGTTTCAGCTCCTTACAGACCACATTAAGGAACTGGAGATGCAGATGGATGACCTCAGGATCATCCAGGAGAATGAGAGCTTCATGGATAGGAGTTAAAGTAAGGTGACCATGCATAGGGTCCATGAAGAGAGTAGATGGTTGACCACTAGAAAGAGGAGTGGGTTGAGAGTGCAGGTGAAACATGTGGCCATTCCTCTTCAGACAGGTATACCCTTTTGGATACTATTGAGGGGATGACCTGTCAGGGGTTAGCAGTAGTAGCAGTCAGGTCTGTGGCATCAAACCTGGCTCTGTGGCACAGCAGGGAAGAGTGCTGTCAGGCAGAACCATAGTGGTAGGAGACTCATTAGTTGGGTGGGGGAGGGGGAGGTGGGGAGGGTGGGGGGCAGACACGAGATTCTGTGGCACCAATTGAGACTCTGGGATGGCATCTTGCCTCCTGGGTGCCAAGGTCCAGGATGTTGACTACCTAACATTCTCAAGGGGGAGGGCGAGCAGCCCGAAGTTGTTAAGCATGTTGGCACAAATGACATGAGTGGGAAAAGGGATGAAGTCCTGCAAAATGAATTTAGATAGTTACACAAAAGGTTAAAAAGAAGGAACTCCTGGGTAGTGACCCCCAGCTTACTCTTGCTGCAATGTGCTAGTGAGGCTAGGAACGGGAACATAGAACAGATGAATGAGTGGCTGGTTTGTGCAGGATACAGGGATTTGGATTTTTGGACCAATTATACCCCTTCTTGGCAGAGGTGACCTGTATAAGAGGGATTGGTTGCACTTGATCTGGCGGGGAACCAATATCCTGGCAGGTAGGTTTGCTGGTGCTGTAGGTGTGGGTTTAAACTAGATTGGCGGCGGGGGGGGGGGGGGGTGAATCCAATGCAGGACTGAGGAAGGTGAAGGAGAATATCGCAACAGTAGTCCGAGATGACATTGCTGACGAGCTGAGAAATAATAAAACGATGATCACCTTATTGGGAGTCTACTAATGGCTCTCAAATAGTCAACGGGAATTAGAATAACAAAATATGCCAGGAGATTGCAAACAGATGTAAGACTAATAAGGCTGTCATAGTAGGGATTTTAGCTTTCCCAATATGGACTGGGACTTTCATAGTGCCAAGGCCTTAGATGGGGTGAAATTTGTCAAATATGTTCAGGAAAGTTTCCTCAAGTAATTTAAGTGTAAATAGGCGAACCTTTTTAGACCAGTGATCTCTGTTCTATTAGATTTTAAATAGTTAAGAATAAAGACAGGTTAGGCCCACAAGTTAAAATTCTGAAGTGTGGCAGGAACTTGCCAAAGTTGATTGGAATAGGCTGTTTGCAGATAAAGGAATGTACAGGAAGTGGGATGCATTTGAAAGCATGGTGACGAGTTCAAAGCATGAATATCCCTATTAACGTGTAGGGCAAGGCAAGAGGGAGTAAGAAGCTTCTTGTTCTGTGCGGAGTAGGAAAGCTCACTGTTCCAGGTCACCACTATTAATTCCTTTATAATATAATTATAAATAATATATATAATATTATATATAATATATATATAAAATCCCTACTAACAGCCATCAGGCTATTAAACCTGGCTCGGACAAAACTCTGAACATTAATAACCCATTATCTGTTATTTGCACTTTATCAGTTTATTTATTCATGTGTCTATATATTTGTATGATGGTATATGAACACACTGATCTGTTTTGTAGTCAATGCCTACCATGTTCTACTATGTTTTGTAGTCAATGCCTACTATGTTCTGTTGTGCTGAAGCAAAGCAAGAATTTCAATGTCCTATCACGGACACATGACAATAAACTCACTTGAACTTGAATTACAGGAGATGATAAGGGTTTATTTATGGGAATCCTTTGTGGCACACAACTTGAGAAGGGGCAGAAAAGTTCCCCAAAGAATAGAGGGAAATATATAAATGAACACAAGAAACAGGAACAGATATAGGCCACTTAACCCATGAGTTCTTCTGCAACATTCAATAAGATCGTGGATGAACTGCCAGTTCCATATAGCCCTGAGTTTTAAACACTCATAGTGGTCTAGCCTCCACAATCCTTTGGTTGATTCAAACCCCTCTATTTTTTATGCTGCTCAATTTTAAATGGTTATCCCCTTGTCTTGCAACTCTATCTTGCAATTATGCTTCCTCATTCAATACTTTAACTCAAGAATTTAATGAGGTTGTTAAGATGATTTCCTTTGGAACTGATTGCATAATTTGCAATAAATGCTTTTGCAATAACCACTTTTGCAATCTGAAATGCACTAATCTGGCAGTTAATATCCCCTGAAATGATGCCGCTTTAGCAAGATTCGCAAAATTATTTTTGCAGAGATTACATTCTAAGAAATGTAATTTAATCTTTGTAATATAATTTTTATTTCCAATTATAAACCTAATAAACCATAATAGTCAATTTTCTTTACTTATTTTTGCAAGCAGAGGGCACAGCCCAACGTACCACTTTAACACACCTTAAGGCTCCATGTTCAGTTTTCAGTGCAAGCTAATTTAGATAATCCCATGTGGTAAATTATTTACTTTGATTGGTCTTTACATAGAAATACCTGGATTCTCGAAAACTGAAAATCTCTGGCCTCAGCTGTAAATATTGCATTTTGTCGACACTCTTAACTATTCTATTTCCATATTATGTTGTCTTTATGCTCATCAATCTAATATATTCTTGAATGTTGTCTTTGCTTCATCTCCAATCACTAGCCTGAAATTGAATTTCAACTTTATCTCATTTTCCATGTTAAATCTTAAATATTTAAGCCTGTTCCTATACCTCCTCATTCTAGTCCATTCAGCTATTGTAATCCTCAAATATGTAACCATATACAACACAATGATGTGTATTTATTTACAAAAGACACCTAATAAATTAGTTATGTTCCAGAAAATCTTATTTTTTCTTCCTTATAGTATGGAGTGAAATATTACAATGCACCGCAAATCATTTCCTATGTTTCCCTCAGGCCCCAAATTACCTCTACGTGTTTATAGTCCATGCCTTACAATAAAGACTAAAATTATTTTTTTGTGAAAAAAACATTGACATTTCAGGTGAAATAAAATCAGCCAGATTGCATTCCAATTTCTCCCCAATGAAACTTTTATATTCGGAACATCAATAACAATATTGGGCTCAAGTGATATACATAAAATCCTGTCTATGTTTTCACCTTTAGTTCAAGTCATTCGAGGCTGGCCAGGAGAAACAGGATTTTACCCATTATGAGGATTAAAAATGGCTTACGCATTTTTAATTTACACTGAAAACTTGTACCTGGCATTAAGTGGCAAATTACTCTTCTTCAACAATGATCCACTGGTTTTTCTCATTTTTTCTATAAAGAAAGCATAAATTAACTTCATAACAACTTTTTTTAGGCAATGACACCTTATAACGGCGATAAGCAGCGTCAGACATCAGCATTGATTTGTTCAAAGAAACATAGAAACCATAGCCCAGCTGTTGGCAGTTGTGCAGTTGCAAGCAGAAGCAGAAGCAGAAAAAGCTAGAGTTGACTCAGCAGGACAGGCAGCATCTCTGGAGAGAAGGAATGGATGACGTTTCAGGTCGAGACCCTTCTTCAGACTGAGAGTCGGGGAGAGGGAGACACAGACATAGGGATGTGTAAGGTGTGAAAACGTAACATCAAAGGGATGAGGGTCAAGGAAAATGTAGAAAAGATCATTGTTAGTTAGGAGAAGGTGACAACAGAGCATACAGAGATAACATTTAATCAGGGGGACAAACTGGTCGGAGAACTGGGATGGGGGGAGGGGGGGGGTATGGAGAGAGGGGAAACAAGTGCTACTTGAAGTTAGAGAAGTCAATGGGGTAGGAGATTGCAACCTTCACGTGATCCGCCCTGTTTCGACGAATGCAATCAACCTGGCGTGCACAATCAAATAAGATCAAATAGAACAAGTTGTCCTACAACTTTAGGCTGTGCACGCCAAACGCAAGGCGAAGAGGACAAGTCATTATTCACACCGCTGGGGTATAAGCTGCCCAAGCGAAATATGAGGTGCTGTTCCTCCAATTTGCGCTGGGCCTCACTCTGGCAGTGGAGGAGGCCCGGGACAGAAAGGTCAGTGTGGGGATGGGAGGGGGGAGTTAAAATGCAGGTAGGTTTTTTGTTGTTGTTGCTGCTGCTGCTGCTGCTGCTGCTGCTCACCCGACATGTGGCTCCGACTTCTCCCTCGCAGCCCCCACTGTGCAGGGTTGCCACGGGCAACGCCGCGCCTGGTTACCACGGGCAACGCCGCCCGACTTCTCCCTCGCAGCCCCCACTGTGCAGGGTTGCCACGGGCAACGCCGCGCCTGGTTACCACGGGCAACGCCGCCCGACTTCCTGGAGACGGCCGCGCTCACCGGAAGTGCTGGTCTCCACCGCAGCCAGGCACCAAGTGCTGGAGCAAGTCGGCGGCGCCGGCGGAGAGGAGGAGGAGGAATGGGCCACGTTTCCGGACCCTCCTTGGCTTCACTGAGCTGCGGCTGCGGCTCTTCGGGGTATTGCACACAAATCAATGCAATCGGCCGACTTGTCTTCAACGAGAAAGACGAGCAACAAATAACTCCTGGGCTGGAGCAACTCGGTGGGTCGAGCAGGATCATCTGGCCGCGTTTGGGCCGGGACGCTGCATCGGGTCTAAGAGTGGGTAGGGGAGACATTCAATATCAAGAGGGGCGGAGGGTGAGGCAGGGGACAGTTGGGTGTCAGGTGGACCAAGGGAGGGTGAAGGATGAAGGGCACATCAACCCCAGTAGGGGAGGGGGAGGTGTCGAGTTGGCAAACACAGGCAGGTGGGTGAAATAGGTGGAGGTAGAAATTACCTGAGCACACTTGTCTGCCTCTACCTATCACCCACCTGCCTCTGCCTCCCAACTCCATCCCTACCTGGCCAGAAGGTAGACAAAAGTGCTGGAGAAACTCAGCGGGTGCAGCAGCATTTGTGGAGCGAAGGAAATAGGCAACATTTCGGGCCGAAACCCTTCTTCAGACTTAATGGCTTGAAGTGCCTATCACTCTCCCTTCCTCCATCCACCCACTGACCCTGATTCACCCCTCCCTCTCTCACTAGCTTTCTTCCCTCTCTACGTTTAGTCCTGATACAAAAAAAGTTTAGTCCTGATACAAAAAAAATCTTATATTTCATTACCCCTGCCTCCAAATTTAAACTGAATTTAATAATCAATAGCAATATATCAAATTTTCATTACCCCTTGCTTCCTCCAACAAGTTGTTTGTTGCTCTAGATTTCAGCATCTCTTGTGTCTCATTTGAGAAAGGTGACCTGTATTCATTTTTGTGTGGCCCTGGTTAATCAAAGAAATTCATTTAGATTTGCCTACTGTAAGCAGAGGTCATTAAGCTGCAGCAGAACATCAACTATACTGTTTGGGCACATTCATAAGTTATAGGAGTAGAATTAGGCCATTTGGCCCATCGTCACTTCAATAAATCATGGCTAATTTATCTTTCCCTCTCAAACCCATTCTCCTGCCTTCTCCCCATAACCCTTGACATCCTTACTAATCACGAACTTGTCAATCTCTGCCTTAAAGATATCCATTAACTTTGCCTCCATGGCAGTCTGTGGCAATGGCTGACACAGATTCGCCACCCTCTGACTAAAGAAATTCCAGCTCATCTCCTTTCTCAAGGTATGTATTTTTATTCTAAGGCTACGGCCTCAGTTACTAGAGTCTCCCACTAGTGGAAACATCCTCTCCACATTCACATCCAGGCCTTTCAATATTTGGTATGTTTCATTGAGGTCCTTTCCCCCTCATCCTTCTAAACTCCAGCGAGTACAGGCCCAATGCTATCAGATGCTCATCATATGTTAACCTAATGATTCCTGGGATTATTCTTCTAAACCTCCTCTGGACCCTCTCCAACATCAGCACATCCCCAGATATGGAGCCCAAAACTACTTACAATACTCTAAATGCGGTATGACCTGTGCCGTATAAAGCTTTACATCCCTCTTTTTATATTCTAGTTCTCTCTAAAAAAAATGCCATAGGAGATGGCGGAATATAATGGCATATGTGTTTCCATGGTGTACAATTTCACATACACATTTGATTGTTGTAATTGTTAAATATTGCAATGTGGCTTACACAAGTTGGATAATTTTCATTGGCAATGACAGGCAGGTAATGAATGTAGCGTTCAAGTCAACAGGATACAGAATTGGCTGTATAATCATGCAATCTCATTAGGCCACAACAACATTATATGTTTAGGCATATCCTGCAATTTCATAGCACAAAATCCTGAACACACCAGGAATCTGAAATCAACAGATCTGATGAAAGCTCATCGTCCTAAACCATTGTCATTCGTTCATTCGTAAGTTCGCCCTTCGGAGATACCAACTGCATTTTGTTGTCTCTGTATTGTACACGGCACAATAACAATTAAAGATTGAATTGAATTAACTCTTTAGTGACATATGTCTGACGGCTGAGTATTTCCAGTATTTTCTAATCCCATAATTTTCTGATTCCTTTAATCTAACGGTTTCTCATGATAAAGTCTACATCTTAATGTGCTGTTTGGCTTCTGGAAAGTGAGTGAGGAGAATAATTACAGTTAATCAAAATAAATTGATTCAGCATCTGGAAAGTCATTCACCTCTGTGTGAAAACTGTTTTTCATTTCAACCTCTGCCTAGACTTAGTTGCCTTTCCAAATGTTCATACAAATTAAAACAAGATTACTGTTGATTTTTGAGCAATGACTTTCTGTCAATGTAGCCAATTCTAAGCTCAGACGGTCATTTGTCAAATTCTTCCCCCATCAATTGCACATATACGGTCCTGCCCTATTAACATTCCATTGTCTGCAAAATGAGTTTTTCCAAAATGTAATTGTGTTGCTCCTGTGAAATGGATTTACAGTTAATAACATTATTGCAGACACATATTTTCTTTTGTTCTGATCCACTAAATTTAAACTGAATTTAATAATCAATAGGAATATATCACAGTTTGTAAAGATTGTCCAATCTTACAGGCTCACATTGTGGAAGAGATGAAAAATTTGGTGCGTGTTAATTAAATTCAAATAACAAATGGTCTCTGCTGCCACCCACAGTCGATTCACAGGAATTTAGGAAAGTGCTTGTATCACAATCACAATACTACTTTATTAGCCAAGCATGTTTTGCAAAATACGAGGAATTTCATTTGCCAAGTCAGTCATACAAATGAAAAGCAATGGAACAAACAAAATACATTTGAACATAAACATCCACCACAGTGACTCCTCCACATTCCTCACTGTGATGGAAGCAGGGCAGGCCTTAAGCCGATTGGACCAACCCAATTGGGCCCTGCGCCTAAGGCGGGCCACGCGTTAATTTTCCATATTTCGTACGGAAATATAAATTCACTTATTAAATAAAGATTTTTAAAAAACCATTCGGCCCTTTGAGCAAGCACCGCCATTCAATATGATTATGGCTGATCATCTAGAATCAGTACCCTGTTCCTACTTTCTCCCTACATCCCCTGATTCCATTAGCCCTAAGAGCTACATCTAACACTCTCTTGATTACATCCAGCGAATTAGCTTCCACTACCTTCTGTGGAAGAAAATTGCACAGATTCACAACTCTCTGTCTCAAAAGGTTTTTCTTCATCTCAGTCCTAAATGACGGACCCCTTATTCATAAACTTGGTCCCCTGGTTCTGGAATCCCCCAACATGGGGAACATTTTTCCTGCATCTAGCCTGTCCTATCCTTTAAGAATTTTATGTTTCTATAAGATCCCCTCTCATCTTTCTAAATTCCTGTGATTATAAGCCCAGTCGATCCATTCTTTCATCATATGTCAGTCCCGCCATCCCGGGAATGAACCTGGTGAACCTACGCTGCAGTCCCTCAATTGCAAGAATGTTCTTCCTCAAATTAGGAGACCAAAACTGCACACAATACTCCAGGTGCCATCTCACCAGGGCCCTGTACAACTGCAGTAGAACCTCCTTGCTCAATTTCTTAGCCCTTACCCTAAACCCATGCCCTTGAGAAAATTCTGCCATGGGGAAAACATTTCATCAAGCCCATGGTATTTTCCCATGTTTAAACCTGCTCAGACATCCAATACCTTTTCTTTTCTAAAGGAAGCGTATTCTAAAACTTTACCAGTCCTTCCTTGAACTCTCACACTACAATGTCCTGGTGGTTGATATGTAGGGTAAAGTCGGGCTGGGTACTAAGCAACCGAGATTCTAAATTCTCTGTATAAATTACATCAGGAGTCAAATGACAGACTTGTTATTACTTGGATTACTTCATATAAATTGCAAAAATGTTGTACTCCATTTCATTAAACTGTAAATGAGGTTGGAGATGACATTTAGAAACGGATCAATCAGATCTTCTAGCACCGAACAATCATGCTCATCAGGCAGGCAACTTTCATTACATCTTAAAATTTCCATTCAACATCAGCTTTGTTTGTGCACACTTCACAGTCCAGTCTGATGGGAGTATCCGGTGGGGAGATCTGACCAATTAAATGTATCACTCTGTGCACACAACCTCTCAGAATAGATGTAAACTTGGCAACCCAAAGTCTGTGGTGGAATTTTCTTTGGGTCATGTTAAAAAGAGATTTGTTCTTGGGGCCAGAATGAACCCAAAGGCTCAGATGGTCTCCAGTGAACTTATAACATCAGTCTCTGTTCTTATAAACTCAGATGATCAGTATCAAAAGTCTGGAACCTTTTGTACCCAGTCACTAAGTACCCAAATGCATTTAATGAACAGATTTAAAAAAAAATTGCTGCAGCATGTAAAAACATTGTATTACTTGAGATAATTTCTAGTTCATCATCCCTTTTTCTAATTCTCCAAGCATACATTAGCATTATTATTTCCCCACAATTCAACTGGCATTCATCATCCCTTCTTATCAGTTCAAGATGGCACTTTCCTTTCATTTCTCAGATCAAATTGGGATCACTCCTCCCTCACTTAACATCAGCACTGCTTCTTCCCCAACCAACGGCATTTGCTCGTGTCTCCTTCTCGCCAAGGACATTACTTGCAGGTTCCTCCCTTTCTCACCGTAAGCACAGCCCCTAATTTCTGCTACCAGCCTGACTTCATGAAGTGGGGTGGAATACAAGGCCCAGTCCACATCAATGGCACTGTCGTGGACATGGTCGACAAGCTTCAAGTTCCTAGGCATAGATATCATAAATAATTGGTTCTGGTTAAATCACGTTGAAAGCTACAGCAAAAAAAACTATGCCTCTACTCTATCGGAGACTGTAAATTCTCCATGTCCCCAGTGACTCTCACAAATGTTGGCAGGTGGACCACAGTACATGTGATAATAATAAGGAACCAAAAAACAATCAACACCTTTTCACTTCACTGTTATCAATTTATTTTCACATAGTCATGTACCTCCCTGTCTCTTTACGTGCAGCACTAATTTCACCAGCTGATGACTTTTCGCCCCACATTCGTGCATTCTCAAGGAAATTTTAAGGTTGGCTGCATTGTTTAAACATTTTAACAGTTAACTCATAAGCAGGTGAGGTAAGTATTAGTAAAATGCCTACGACATATAATGCTAGTAATACAACAATGTTTTTGGATAAATTTAGAATACATGCGTACATGTAAACATAAGTTTTTTGCAACTTTTAAATGTCCCTGTCTCAAAACATCCACAGGAAACATTGACTGCATATGAAGATTTTTATTACATAATACATATTTACAATTCTGCAATGGTCATACTTGTAATAAACCAGTGCATTCAAATTGAATTTTTGTTTCCCTGGCACTGGATTTAAGCTCTTCAAAGATAAAGACATCAATCTTTTCAAAACGCTTACCCAATATTCAAATCCCAATATTAGTTGGGACTAGAGTATATAAACTTAGACAACGGCAACTGTAAAATATCTATTAAACAAGTTCCAAAAATCACAGTGACCTTAACCTTTTTAGGAAGAAATTACCTAAAAACCCTAAATAATACCTGACCTACCAGATTTCCAGCTCCAATTAATTTTCAGTTATCCAAAGTTGATTTCTCATGTACTACGTAAAGAGATTCCTATGTGTCACTAGGTTGATTAACTCCTCCAGTAATGAGAAATACAAATCATTTCACACCCAAAAAGCACTGGCCTGGGCAAAACTGCAGTACCAGGCCAGTTGAGCCCTAAATCCCACAGGAATGTACAGCTACTCTGTCACGGACACTAACAACACAATGGTTTTACTGTCTCCTTGGTATATGGAAACTGACAATGTGAAATAAAGCATTATAGTACACAGTTAAAGCTTGTAATATGTACAGTCTGTTAGTCACTAGCACAGAAATTTCATCCTATTAGTTAACAGTCATCATGAATATCACACCGAACATTGATATTCAGTGAGAAACAGGAGTTGCTATCTTCAGGCTTGGAATGTTAATGTTAAGGTGAAATCTTTATCAATGATTCATTTTAGAAATATTGGTTCTATGGTACATAGGTAATAACATAGCAAAATATTACTTCATATGCACATCCTGTTTTCCAATGGTAGATTTACTCATCAGAATTTAAACAGGAAAGGTGGTGGTTTTGTTTTGGCTTTAACTGAGATGGGTGCTTGATATTCAAAATATACCCCCCAAAAAGGATTGCATAGTCAGCTCCAATTTACGAACTCCTTTAGCTTATATATATTTTTGTGTGTGAGCAAAGGTGGGAAGTGACAATGGTAGCCCGTGAGGAGAGAAATAAACGCAGAAGAAATCTGCTGCAGCGTCACATATTCGTGCCAGGGAATTTTATTTTCCAGTTAACCTTGACTATACGATGCAATGAAGACAAATGGGTGCCTATGAGGCCACCTGTCACCAATTTGGAGCCAGGATCCCAATCCAAGACATGGGTTTGGAAGCTGAGTGGAACTAATGCATAATATTTAGGGAAACAAATCAATAACTGAATACTCATTTTATTCAAGAAGGCAAATGTTTCTTCCCTCACCTAGATAACTATCAAGATTGAGAGACAGACACAAAAAGCTGGAGTATCTCAGTGGGACAGGTAGCATTTCTGGAGCGAAGGAATCGGTGAAGTTTCGGGTCGAGACCCTTCTTCGGACATGCTGCCTGTCCTGCTGAGTTATTCCAGTTTTTTGTGTCTATCTTCAATTTAAACCAGTATCTGCAGTTCCTTCCTACACATCAAGATTGGGAGCTATGGCTAGTTTACCATTACCTTGCCTTGGTAAATTGAAACCAATCACTGTGATACTCTGGTAATCTAAAACGCTAAGGACTTTGGTGGTTCTGGACAGTCTGATTTTCCAGATAATAATTGGACACACTTTCATTTACTTCTTTTTTAACATGCAACACCACAGTATAGTATGTTTTCTAGTCAGTGTGTGAATTGTGATACTGGTACAGTTAAAGGGAATGCAGGAACTAGATCCTGTTAAATTCTGAAGAAGGATCTCAACCCGAAACGTCACCCATTCCTTCTCTCCAGAGATGCTGCCTGTCCCGCTGAGTTACTCCAGCATTTTGTGTCTACCTTCGATTTAAACCAGCATCTGCAGTTCCTTCCTACACCTGGTAAATTTAAAGTGAGCATAGGAACTGGGGTCCCAATGTGTTAATGGCAGCCTGGGAATGAGAACTCTGGTATAATAAATGGAGTATGGGAGTCGGGGTCCTGATATATTAAAGGGAACAAATGAACCAGGGCACTGGTGTGCTAAAGAGAGCCTAGAAACCAGAGCCCTAGTGTGTGAAAGGGAGCATGGAAATCAGCACTTGGTGAAATAGATGCCTATCATTAGGATTTCTGAACATCACTAACTAGACAGGAGTTTACTGGCTATCTTTATCGCTATTCTCATCCTATTTATACAGCATAGCAGGTGATCTTGAAACTTCCCAGGTCTATATGACTGATTGAACATTCACGTTGACCCTTTCTTCAGAATGCACTGTGTTAGGGTCAGAGACAATCGATTCTTAGATGATGCGTGTATCATTTTCATTACTTCATAAAGACTTCTGATTAGCATATATATATATATATATATATATATATATATATATATATATATATATATATATATATCCTAGTTTGCCTGTTAAAAACGGTTTGGTCTGATGATATGAAGGTAGCAGTCAGCTGCAATAGCTGCACATGGAGAGATGAGGATACTTGCAGGTGCAACATGAAAACAGCTTACAATGTATGAAGTTATATCTATGTTTTTAAGATTGTAACAGTTAACTAATGGGCATATGCCCGAAATATTCATTTTCATATGTCATGTTGCAACATGGATTTTAACTTTGGAATTAAAGGAGTTCTGTGTTCTTTGTGAATTTTCATCTTTACTCATTCATGGGATGTGGACATTGCTGCTATGTCTAGCATCACTGGCTATCCCTAACTACCTTTCAACTGAATGGCTTGCAAAACCATTTTGGTGAGCACTAAAGACATTGCTGAGTATCTGGAGGGCTTCACACACCCGCCAGGTTGGGTAGTGACAGGTGATGTCCATTCTTAGAAGAGAATACTAGTTGTCATTTTACAAAAAAATCTGGTGGTTTCATTGTCACTGTTACAAATAACATTTAATGAATTGAATTAAATACTCCAGTAGCTTGCTGATTTTTGAATTTGTAAATTTGGTTGATTAATCCATATCTCTGGATGAAAAGCCAACTAACTTCACTTTCATCCAGATCTCTGGATGAAAAGAGATAGGCACTAACATCACTTTCATCCTACCATATTCCAAGTGTTGGATTGAACCGCCTGCAAATACATTTGGAATTTTAGTTCACATATATTTGCACTTTTAATCAGTCTATTGTGTTTTGTTGAGGTAAGTTAACCAACCCATTGTACAATTTAACATTTGAAATCTACTATTGTGAATGTTAGTTTCCTGATAAGACTATGCTATCCATTAAATTATATTTGCAGATTTCCTTAACTGTGAGAGGGATTTTAGCCAGTGTAACCGTACCACCAATTGTCTAAGATTGACAAGGTGCTCTATTAAATTCTTTTGCACCGTTGTTTTCCCAAATAATGCAAAATATTACTAACAATCTGATAAAGTTTACACCTTAAACGTTTACAGAGATGTTTGACAATCAGACAGATTTGTACAGAGGAATGTTTTACTCATCACGTGTAATCAGACTGCAGTATAACAGAAAATTACAAGATGCATAGCTTGCAGTTTTATTACATTCAATCAACCATTTCAAAAAGAGATTTTTACATTTACCACAACTGCACATATCTGTCACACCATTAGCCTTTCCATTGGCTGTAAATAATGCTTCAATTTGGAAAAAAAAGTTCAGAAATTTAGAGACATCATTTAGAAAAAAAACATGTAAATGGACCTCTGCTGTAAGTTAGATATCAACATATGGGATAAATCACCAAGAAGTCACCAAGGAGAGAGACAGAGAGAGATGGAGAGAAAGGAATAGAAACAAAATAACGTTTGAAATAGCACGATACCTCTGTACATCAATGCTGCTCAGAAACAGGTTTGCAATGCTGCAAAGACAGAAAGAGCGAGAGACTCAGAGAGACAGAATAATGTAGAGATTGAGAGAGAGAGAGAGAGAGAAGAGAGGAATCATGTAAGATGGCAAAAGCGATAAATTGAGGTTTACTAAATTGACAGCAATTTTCTGGGTCAAACTATCTTTTTCTATTTCCTAACCTTTTTTTGAAGTTTTATGACAATTTTAATTTATCGATGATTTCATTCAATGCTAAATATGGTGTGCAGTTGTGGTGCGTCCAAATCTCCCTACAAATAACAATCAATGATACTGCACTTGTTCTCCTGAGTAAATCCTACTAGTCCAAACATAGGAACATTTGTTATGGCTTGAATAAAGTCCTGCCCAACATTTTCTGCCATTTAACAAACCTGTGAAAACAGCAATCCGAGGTTTTATTTTCTTTCTGGCAAGTAATGTTGGTCTACGTATTGGCAAATACAATGTCCTTTGGTAGAAAACAACATTCATTAACTTGGAATCATGTACAAAAATTCATCAATATCATTTGACATACTTCAATCCTTCAAAAAACTATTTTGCCATGTGCTGCCCATGGCAACTGCAGTTTGTGTCTGTCAGCACCAAGAAATCGTTTGATGACATTTGTAAATCTTAATTTCATTTTAGAATGTACATTGTAGTCACTTTACAGCCAAACTATTACAGGTCTTGTCTAACAGATACAAAATAATTTCACAGTGTCAAATTACCAACTTTCCACAATCGATAATTGATATTGATTTACTCTCCATCGGGATTTTTAAAAAAATGCATTTTTACCACAAATTGGGTTTAACTAAATTATTCCAGAGTGCGGTAAAATATGGGCTCAAGCTACTTCCTCACATATAATAAGTATACAAGTTGTTCTGCAATTCTTAACATCTATTTCAATACTTTCCATTATCTTTATTCATTCCTAGTGTATTGCAAGTTAAATGTTTTCTACTGTTTGTTTCAAAGGGTAGGTTAGCAGACAATTCTACAGGAAGATGTCAGAAGCAGAGAAAAATCAGCTTGGTGACACATGTATGTGGAAATGCCATAATTATGGCATGCCATAGGAATTGCAATGCAGTTTCAAATGCGCAGGAAGGACAAAGAATAGCAGTGGCACAATGGGAAAAAAATTGTTGTAAAATTGTAATTATATTATTGTAATATAATAATTGTATTATTGTAAACAAATATTAAGAACTGCTTTGTATTTCAAATGTACAATTTGGCATTTCTTTGGTAGAAAACTACCTTCTTCCTTAAGTTAAACAAACATTTGTTGTATCACTTAAGAGCAAATGATTCATATAATGTGACTATGTATTGTTGAATATCTTGTGATAAGATTTTAGAGGATGAAGAATAACAAGATGTTTCTATTGTCAGTAATTTAATGCATCTGAATAGAAGTTAAGAGTAATGAAAATGATTGGATATCAGTGGACTATTCCCGTGCTGTTTGGTTTATTAGTTATTATGTGGAAACAGTACCGGCAAGCCCCACATTATGATCGCTTGGGATCCCCTTTACGGAATTCACAAATCACCAATCGGGTGTCCAGGGTTATGGGGAGAAGGCAGGAGAATGGAGTTAGGAGGGAGAGATAGATCAGCCACGAATGATTGGCTGAGTTGACTTGATAGGCCGAATGGCCTAATTCTGCTCCTATCACTTACGACTTAATGACTACCCAAGTATTTGAGATACAAAATCAAATTTACTCTCAAGTATCTTACGTGAAAATAATTTTTAAATTATTTATTTTCAACTCTTTTTCTTCACGTGTGGGCAATGACAGGGATTTGTGTTATGCGGGAAAACGAGTTATGAAATTTCTAGGAATGCAAACATCTGCAAAGCAGGTTCATCTGTACTTTCAAAATTATCATTAATTAAAGGAGTCAACTGTGTCTATTCTTATTTTTCCCAATATTCTTTAATTTTTTTTTCTTTAACACAATGACAGCAACTGGAGGTAAAGATACTGGAATTTAGAAGGAAGAAGAAAAGGCTTACATTTCTCCATTGTTAACTTGCAAGTTTACATGAGCAATTTGATCTGAGATTTTGCTCATGGATATGACGTTTGAACTATAAATGTTTTCTTGAGATTCAAATAAAGAAACTAGCTCAGCTTACCATAAAATTGATCTATGAGTGTTAGGTGGGTAAAAAAAGGAGAAACAGTCTTGCCATTAACCCAAGGGTAGGTATGATTAGATAATCTTAAGAAATGAAGTATTGCTGTATTAACTACATTATTTCAAATAATTGAATAAAATAGAATTGCTTGATCTTAGAATATTAAAACTTTAAGTCTCAATGTTTTGACAATTAAGAACTAGAATATCAATATCCAAAGATTTTTTTTTTGAGTTTGGGTAAAAAGTATTTAATAGAATGCAGGTTGTGTAAATTAGAGTGAGATGCTGTATGATTTTGTGTGATATATAACACCTACAGAGACATATTGGTCCGTGTGGCCTATTTCTATAATATAAATAGTTTATAATGCATTACAAAAATGTTTATTTTTGGCTAGGAGATAATTACTGTCATATCTGCTAGACAAGAGGAATAAAAGCATGGCTTGGTTGATCTTAAAATTAGCACCTTGTAGTTTTGATGTATTCAAGTTCAGTGCACAATGTGACTTAATAAGATAAAATGCTGCAGCACAACTGGCTAAATAGAGAATAAGAGCATTCCTATAATTTAGGAAAGTGAATGCCACTTGGGCAACCAATTAGAAATTCACAAAACATGTTTGCAATATAATCACAATAGGCATTTTATATACACGCACAAATATATATATTTATAAGAAGGGATGTGCAAACACCCTAACTTTGTTTTTCCTAAAAATGTTCATCAAACTTAAGAATGTTTCATGAACAGGTACTACCTACTTTCTTACGTCCTTAAGTGCATCATTCAGAAATATTGTCACATTTGGTTTAGCAGTGCAAACTAGTCTGTAGGAATTGTCATTGGTGGCTATAAAATGTATATGCTGGCTTGACTGGTTCCATCATGAAATTTACAAACTGTGCCACAATGCACAATCATTATTTACGCTTTCTTAGTCCCCAATCCAAATTTTGGAATAGACAACCTTTACATATTTTTCAAAGTATATTTCTTGAACAAATTGTGCTTTATAATTAGTCCGAATCTTGGTAAGAACAGTGTTTAAATGGGAAAAATAGCTAAAAAAAGCATAATCTTGTTTGCGTTCCACTGAGTGAAGCTTATAGCATTAGAAAGTGCATGTTGACCACTGCTTTCAAATAAACTTGGACATCACTATGAGACCTTTTAGATGAAAAATTGTCTCAATAACTAAAACATATTTTGTCTACATGTGTATTTGAAATATTTCTTTGACAGGACTGAATTTTTTTTTTTCCTGTTTGATATAACTAATTTGAAGATTATTCCTGATCAAGGCATAGAAGACAAATTGGAAGACAAATTCTCGATCATTTCAATAAATTAGCCACGTTATAATTTGTCAAGAATAATTGAAAAGCTTAGAAAACATGTCTGAGATTTTCCTGGAACTTGTTTGTAATCATGTGTTTCAATGCACTTATGGTGGAGTTGTGTCAACATACCACAAATATCTCCTGGCTACGTACTCCACAATAATTCAGATGTCTGACATGGTTTAAATTCTAATGCCAGCTAGTCTCCTCGGAATTTACATAATTACAACAGATATTTACTTTCTGAAACACAAATCAAATTAACCCCATTCATTTCACAATTGTAAATAGCAATAGGAATGGTCAATATTTCAGATTAATTGATTTAGTGATTTTATTAATGAAAGGTTAATATAACCTTCCTTAATGACTATAATTAGATACTGAATATGATTTTTAATTAATTTTGATAAATCTCGTTTTATATGATAGCTGGTTTCAATTATTTAAAATCAGCTATCATTTTAAATTACATCTCTATTGTTCAAAAAGTATTTTAAAGCATATTTAATATTTTAGGAGAAATGCAGATCAACACGATTTTAAAATTATTTGTCCGGTTTCCTCGTTTATCAAAATAGCTGCTTCAATGGTATGATGTTCCCTATCACTTAATCATCAATCTGAGGCATTTTGCTCATGGTGTTACAGCCCAATTTATCAAAAACAGTTGAACCACATGCTATTTCCTGCAGTGGCAGCTTTATTTGGCTGGGCGCAATGAAAGATATATATCCTTTCATTTTCCCACAGGAGATTGGTTTCCAATTTTATGTAAGAAATGGCTTATATGCATGTTGACATTTCAATACCGTATATCATGGTTTTACCAGCCAAGAGAAATGCCAACAATTTATGGGTAATTTTCATCCTCACTGCCTGCTTGGCAATAAAACGGAGTGGGTTACTACTTGTTACAGAATCAACTTGATTTTATCTCTATTAATTTCAGATACATTCTTCAGAGGGTGAGCCTTTCATTCCGACAACTCACTTCCTTCGTGCTTGCCGTGAACATTCACACCACTGTCTCGCCATAGGTTAGGTGTGTTGGCCGCCACACCGAGAATGTGTTGTATAAGCTTACAAGTTAGAGAGGACTGCAGCCAACATGACAAATTTTAAACAAACCCTGCTACCCTCCAGTGGTAAAGTTACAAAAAACAGGCATCAGCTCAATTGCACATTTCTTGTTCAACGATCCAGTTCAATGCACATCCCTAACAAGTCCACTAGTTCGTAATCAAAACTACGTAGCTGTTTGTTACTTTTTTTGCAATTAAAAACAAAGGTCCTTGGCTGGTGTTCCACATTGTCTTTTTTTATGATGCAACACATCAATTTTGCTTTACTTGACGATTTTCACACCAGTGGGAAGAAACAATTTCATCCTCCATTCTACAGATCCCAATCTTGCAGTTCCCTCGCAAACTCCCAGAAGATAAAGCCTTCAATTGGATGCAATAATCCACATATTCATTTTGCTCATGTACAGTAAATAGCTGATGCAAAGAACATATAAGAAACACCGGTGGAAGATAATATTTTTACCAGAATTGTGAAATGCGGAACTTGTTATCGCATTGAGTGTCTGGAACAAATAGCATAGTTTAAGGGGAAAGGTAGTAAATGCATTTGGATAAAGTGGAAGGGTATGTTGATAGTATGAGATGAAGTAAGTTGGGAGAAGACGTGTTCTGTACAGAATACTTTGTTCCGTAAAACTTTAAAGAAATTGCATGTAATACTAATCAAGAGAACAGTGAAATCATGGCAAAAATATTAACCACCTTAATGCTTCATTGGTCAGAAATATGTTCACAACCAGCATGCTTCCTGAGAAGCCTCCACGACTAAATAATAAATTTGCAATGCAGTATTCTTCATTTCCTGGTCAGTCAATACTTCAAACCATTAAAGAAGCATTTGCTTCAGAACTGCCTCATCACTCGAGTCCACTTGCTCACAGAATGAGATTTCCATGTAATGTATCTTCCATCACTGTTATCTGAGTAGCCTGTTTGCCGCTCAGTTCCACATAGACTTCTTTTAAGTGCAACTCGTTTGATATGAATGTTGCTGCTACATTTATACATTTATTTAAAAAAACAGTTTAGTGCTTCAAAATACTATTCTTAATAGCTGCCCAAAAATTTGTCTCAAAGGCCTTTCACAACTCGCTTCTAATCAATAAATCTTTGACAAGCTTTCTTCCAACGGCAGGCAGTACACCACATATCCCGGTTTTCAATACCATACACTTTCCGGCATTTCTTTCCTTCCCCACGGATTTTTCTGGAAGTGAGAATAAAAACAAATTTATATTGGTGCTTGGAGGATCTATCCCGTTTAAGTACACCTCTTCTAATGGAAATCAGGAGAACAATTTTCATTGTAATGAATGACCATTAAAAAAGAGGATTAAAGAAGGCCTTAATTAAAGAAAGGCCTGGATAGAGTGGATGTGGAGAGGTTGTTTCCACTAATGGGAGAGGCTAGAACCAGAGGGCATAGCCTCAATAAAAGGACGTACCTTTAGAAAGATGAGGGGGAATTTCTTTAGTCAGAGAGTGGTGTATCTGTGGAATTTATTGTCACAGATAGCTGTCGAGGCTAGGTCTTTAGATATATTAAGACGCAGGATGACACATACTTGATTAGTAAGGGTGTTAAGCTTATAGGGAGAAGGCAGGAGAATTGGATTGAGACGGAAAGATAGATCGGCCATGATTGATGGGCCATATGGCACTACTTCTGCTCCTATGACTTAAGAACATATGAAGACCATCTAATTAAGCTGCACGATCACAAATCACTCAATGTAGAAAATAAAATGAGGTAATTTCATTTGTGAATTATTCACTGAGGTATAAACAATTCTGTTGTTTCTCATTAAAAGATTCAGCTCTTGTTTCATTTTCTTCATTTAATTGAAGAAGTAATTCTCAGTTGAAGTTAATTGTACTTGCTTATATAGTATCTGTCACTGTTCTTCAAAAGTAACACTCAGTTGTTTTAATGTAGTACGGCACTATAGACTAGAAAATCAATGATAACCAGTTATTTTAAACTTCCTGTGAATGCAGGCTAATGAACATTTTGTTTAGAGCTGATTGTTGGGTCTAAAATTCAAAAACGTGCATGAAGCCCAAGGCATTGTTTGTTACTGGAAATATGTTGTATTCAAAAAATTGTCCTTCACAATTGAAGAATGTAAAGGGATTAGCAGATTGCCTTAACCAGGATGGGAGTTGAAATGAGGGCTGAAGGGTGTTGGGGAAGTCAAGATGAGGTCTATGTACCACGGTGGGTGGGCTGAAGTGGAGGGAGGGTGCTGGATTAGGGCTTGGGGTAATTTTGTTGATGTATCGGAATACAGTTTTAGGAAATCTGGTAACGAGCAAGAAGAATATAATTCATGGGCAGACCTAGTCGAGGCTGCTTTCATCAGATGAATTATATGGACTGGAACATATTGAGCCACCTACCCCTGCAATGATGATGAAGTAGGCTTCACAAATGCAGGAAAGTTTGCCGCTGTGTTACAAGACTACAGACAAAAGTCACAGAACTTCTGGCATACATGGCACATTATTGCGTTCACTGTTAACCTCTATCTCGCCTGGAGATTTGCATTTAGGAAGTGCAGAGGAACAGAAAAGAAAATTGCAGACTCTGCAACTTGCAACGTCTCAGATTTTCAGATAATCAGATTTTCCTTTACATATTATTTTTTATTAAAACCAAGTCCTTTAGCACACACAATTATGCTGCCAGCTATCATAGTTCTAGATGCATATTAATACAGTAATTTTATTAATAATAAATGTTCAGAATAATATACAGAGAGGAAGCTTCTTCAATTCAAACAAGAAAAGGATCCTTGTTAAAATATATTTAATATCCTGCCCATAGGTCACAATTTTATTGTGTCCCTCTATCATATATGTTTTATGGGTGAACATTTTAGGTTACAACTCTACCATAATTAAACCAATGTGTTTTGAACTGTTTGTTGTTGGTTTTGACGATGTAACAGATGTATTATACATTGTGAATGAGCAATGTGTACTGTACCTTGCTCCAACCACTGGTCTCGGTGGAGAGGGTTGTGAAGAAAGGGGCTGTTGACGTTGTTCTCCAGCACCCACAGAATGACTATGGGTCGGTGAAACCTGGCACACACAAAAAAATCCCATCAGTCTCACTCACGTTAAGATCCAGTGAGTAGTATTCAGTTGCAATCCTACATTACATTGCAAAAAAGGTATCTAAATAAACCAAGGATTGCAAAATGAATATTCACTCTAAAAAGGGTGTAAAAGGTACCAATTCTTTTGGAAATATAGGGATGTGTTTCCTGCCATATGTTCATCAAAATGCTCTGACACTTCCAAGACAATATAAATGAACAAGACTTCTTTCGGTTTTCTGTTCCTCATATGAAACAAGCCTCATTGTTAGTTGGAGAACTAAATCAATCCCAACAAGCATATTGATAGCCGAGCCCATTGATGTCTGATGAAATTACAACTGTGCAAAATGATGTAACTTTGTCTATTGGTCATTTTTAATTAGATTTTTAAAATGTAGTGTTCAGAATTTACTAAAACGAGTCATGATCTAAATAAAGTATTTCAAAGGCCTCATTATGATGAGATCTAAAAAGATAGTGTTGTATAATTTTCAGTTGCATAGTTATTTCTCTCTGGTCTTAAAAACCTATACAGCGATACTTCAACCATGCAGTGTTTAACTTGTGGCATCTATGTTAATGTACAGATTATTACATCAGGCCAACAATGTAATTAGAGCTCCTTCACAACGTTCTGCCCATCCTCCACAGTAGGTTGTCAGTTGCAGACCACCACCTATTTTAGTTCATGCAGGGGATCTGGATATTACTGATAAATCTCAGCTATGATTCATTCCTAACTGCCCCGAGGAGGTGGTGATGTCCTGCCTCCTTGGACTGAAGCTGGTGAAGGCACTTCCACAAGAAAAGAGTTTCATAATCTTGATTTAATGACAATGGCAATGTAGAATTTTGCAGGGTAGAATTTAATTTGGTGGGATATTTGTGGGTGATGTTTCAAAATGTCTGGGGACCTGGTCCTTAAAGGTGGTAGAATTCCAAGATGTGACTTGCTGCAGCCGGTTATGTGTTGTTAGTAGGAGGAGTAAATGTTGAGTTTCATCTCAATTAATGTTGAAAGTCAGCCAGGCAAGTGGAGAGAGTGGGTTCTGTAACATTCCTGCATGGTCTGTAGATGGTGAAACCATTTTGAGAGTCACACCACAGAATACTCACCCTCTGATCCGTTCTTGGAACTACAGTATTGATTTAGTGCCCTTTATCTTACAATCCCCTGAGAAAGTTCATGCTCCATTTTAAACGTATGAGCACAGAGATTAGATTGGCACTCAGCGATGCACAGAGGAAATGCTGTGCTCTCAGAGACATGTGCATGGGCTGAAATGTTAATCTTGAGGCTCTGTATGTTCTCAATATAAAGTCAGACCCAAGGCATTATTTTGAAGATAAGACTATCCAGTTTCTTGGTCAATATTTATCCCTGAAGCAGTATCACTGAAGAAAACCTCTGATTAGAGGAGCTCAGATTGAAAGAATGCTAACTCAGCCTGTCCGCCCATAGGAAGCTGTTGAGTTTTTCCCGCATTTTTCTGTCCATTTTAGATTTTCAACATCTGCGGTTGTATTACTTTTACACTAAAAATAACTTAGCTGGTCACTTCCACACTACTCTTCTTGAGAGCTTGCTGTGCACAATGTGGCTGCCTTTTGTTCTAAGAATACAATAACAATCATACGTCAATAAAGTACGCGGTTAGCTGCAAGATACTGTGCTATGTACAAAGACCTGAAAGGCGCAAAACTGAAGCATGCAGGTTGAACACCGATTTACCAGAAAGTGATGGTCTGTCAACCCCTATAAACAAAATTACAAGAGCTCAATTGAAATCCCCTGAGCTGCCACAGATGGCATTGCGAGTGGAGAGCGCTCTTTCCGGTCATGTCCCTGTCATGAAAGAATCAACTATGTTCTCAATCTTCTCTCCTAACTTTCGCACAGACATTACAGCAAACCTTCGTTTTAATGATGCCCTTATGACAGATGTCAGATATAGTGGATGGACCTGCCGACCCATCCCAGACTCGCACCGTCTCACTGCCCGTTTACAGCCCCGGTTCCGACCCCACTCCTGACTCTCAAGGTGCACCAGCGAGCCCTCTTCATCCACCAAAAGGACTCAAAGTGTTGGAGCAATTCAGCAGGTCATGGGAAGTGTGTCATTAGCAGGCCAAGGGTGCATTGTCATTTCATTAACGGATGATCCAGAAAGGCTCTGGAACCGAGGTGCCGGAAAATCGGTGTTCAACGGCGGAAGGGTGGCACAGCGGTAAAGTTGCTGCCTTACAGCGAATGCGGCACCAGAGGCCCGGGTTTCATCCAGACTACAGGTGCTGGCTGTACAGAGTTTGTACATTCTCCCCATGACCACGTGTGTTTTCTCCAAGATCTTCGGTTTCTTCCCACACTCCAAAGACGTACAGGTTTGTAGATTAATTGGCTTTGTATAAATGTAAATTGTCCCTAGTGTGTGTGGGATAGTGTTAGTGTGCGGGGATCGCTGGTTGGCGCGGAGTCGTTGGGCTGAAGGGTCTGTTTCCGCGCTGTATCTCTAAACTAAAATTAAATTAAACCTGTTCTTTATTGTTTCTGTCTTTTCAAAAAAACAATTTCTGGGGTAATATTTAACCATTGGTTAAGCATTAAACCGAGTGGATCACTCAGCCAGCACCATAATAGATTCTATAATGCATGCGAGATGTGTTAATATAATCTGATATCTAAGTGTTTTATTGCCCACCATCACAAAAGAAAGGAAAGTAAAAGCAATTTTGGCATTCAAAGTCCAATGCATGGAGGACACAACGTCCTCAACTAACTCTGGCATCTCCTTGGCTACACATGACATTGAGTCCTGCATGAGCAACAATTTCCTCTATTTAAGTTCAAGTGTGCGCCAAAGGGGGCAGGAGGTAGCTCTGGAAGATAATATTAAGGAGAATCCAAAGAGATTTTATAAGTACATTAAGGAAAAAGGTGTAACTAGAGAAAATAGGGCCCCTCACAAACCAAAGTGGACATCTATATATATGTAGAGCTGCAGGAGATCCTATCCATATCCATAATGAGTACTTCTCTGCTTTTACCATGGAGAAGATCAGGGAGGCTAGGGAAATTGGAACAGTTAATGGAGATGTCTTGAGGACAGTCCGTATTACGGTCATGAAGATACTAGATGTCCGGCATTATAAAGGTAGATAAATCTCCTGGGCCTGATCAGATATATCCGAGGACACTGTGGAAAGTTATAGAGAGGAAACTGGGGGAATCCTGGCTGAGATATATGAATCATCGTTAGACACAGGTGAGATGCCAGATTAGGGATAGTCAGTATGGTTTTCTAAATGGGAGATCCTGTCTTACGAATTTGATTCCGTTTTTTGATGCATGGTTGGCTACCCCAGAAGGTTGGATCGCATGGGATCCAGGAAGAGCCAGCAAACTTGATACAGAACTGGCTTCATGAAAGAAAGTAGAGGGTGGAGGTGGAAGGGTGTTTTTCTGAATGGAGGTCTGAGACGAGTGGTGTGCCTCAGGAAATGTGCTGACCCATATTTGTTTGTGGTTTATATCAGTGATCTGTGTGAGAATATACAAGGCATGATCAGTAAGTTTGCAGATGACACTAAAGCAGGTGGTATTGTAGAGAGTGAAGCTGGTTAGAAATTGCAGCAGGCCGGAATGAAATGGCCAGCTATTCCTATAACATCACCCGAGCAAGTCAACTTGAAGATCTCATGAAGCTGGACCTCAGGTCTGGAAATGAAGCAGTGAGCTGAGCCCATAGGGAATGTTTACATTTAGCTGAACGTGAAATTGGTGCTCGGTTTGACCCCGCATTTAGGTTAATGAGAAATTTGAACCCCCATGAGGTGTGGCCCAGTGTCTGCACAAACCAGCTCATGGGGTTGCAAGCCAGTCAGAATGCTGCAATATGGACCATTACATTCAGTGTGACCCCTCCACAAATGTGTAGCTGATACATGGTTACTACTGGCTACAGAGGTAGGTTAGCATCAGGCCTGTGCCTTGCAG
Source organism: Raja brachyura (assembly GCA_963514005.1). Next base: position 18,199,006 of record OY740784.1, on the reverse strand, counting down.
GTTTGGAGTGAAAGATCTATCACTCCATATCCTATCTTATATTTCAGTGAAAGCACTGACAATGGGTTGAGGGGTCACCCTCCAAGCACATTTCTTCAAGCAAGCTTTGACCACATCCATGAACCTTGTCCACCAGGTATTCTCTGAACGTGCCATTAACTCCTGAGCATGCGTAACCCATGAGCACTCAAAATGGACAAGGGTAATTAGGAATGGTATTGAGAGCCCATGCATCAGGAGCACACAGGGACATTGTGTCAACACAGGTAGGAGTCACTGAATGGACTATCCACCTGCTGCCATGACAACCGCCTCAAGAATCTGAGGTCCCCATATTGGACTCATCAGTCACCTAAGAAGCCACAAAACTGGAGTGGAAGCAAGTCATCCATAAACCTGGCCAAGAAGAAGACTATTGAAAAACGTTTTGTGAATGCCCGTCATGTGAAGGCTTTCCTATCTTATGTCTCATGATTTAAAGATCATTTGAGAAGCAAATACTGACTAGCTGTTGATAAAAGAAAATCATATAAATGTTCCTTTGTCCAATAAAGCTTAAGAATCATTCAAAGTATTATAATGAAAAGAAGTAAAACATAGGTTTTATGTACAATAGCAACCGACATTTAACTATGAAGCCACACTCATTAGATCTCAGTATCTGGAGAATACATAATGAGCTTTTGATTTAGTTCAATTTTGCCAGGGGGATTGAAGTACAATACTACAGCGCTGCACTGCCTTGTAACAAAGACGTTCATTGTACATATCGTAATTCTCAAGAGCTGACAAATATTCTCATTAGTATGCTCTAATGGGCAAAATATGATAATTCAATGAGACAAGAACAATTACTGTAAATCACAGTGCTCATACCAATAACCGTGCTTTTTGCAGAGCATTGGGTAAGCACCTGCACTACATTAAGTGTCTCTGTCTGAACTTGGTAAAAGGACTGAATATGAATGTATTGTGCACCATATATTTTTCATAAAAATCATTGAAATCAACAACAGCTCAACCAAAATTGCCACAAGTAGTGAATGAACACATGTTCAGGACATTGTAAACTGCTTTTGCAGGTCAATGACACAGCAAGAACAGAGTGTTTTTCAAACTATTCCTGGAAGGGTTATTATTCCTGTTCGTAGATATTGTAAATCATTCACACCACCACTGCTATTTTCCATGATATTGATGGTCTTCCTCCCTGTATTCCTCACAAGCATTGGGATAAAAACCAATGGCATTTCAGGGATTTGGATGAGAATGTAAAGGCATGATTAGTACGTTTCTAGCTGGCACTAAACTGGGTGGTATCATAGACAGTAAGTTTAGCTAAAGGAGTTTAATGCAGATAATGTAAGTGCGAGGTGTTGCTATTTGGAAAGCGAAACCAGGGGAGGAGCTTCACAATGGGGAGTGTTGTAGAACAGAAGGATCTAGTAGTGCAGGTAGACAAAAATGCTGGAGAAACTCAGCGGGTGTGCGGCAGCATCTATGGAGCGAAGGAAATAGGCAACGTTTCTGGGTCGAGACCCTTCTTCAGACTGCTAGTAGTGCAAGTATATAGTTCCTTGAAAGTGGTTTCATGGGCAGATAGGTTGATCAAGAACACTTTTGGTACATTGGCCTTCATCAGTTAGGGTATTGGGTATAGAAGTTAGGATCTTGTGTAACAGTTTTGCTAGACGTTGTTGAGGCTGCATTTGGAGATTTGCATTCATTTTTGGACACCATTGTTGGGTACATTATGGATAATAACGAATATAGGAGGGACATCGATCATCTGATTGAATGCTACCAGAGCAGCAACCTTGCTCTCAACGTCAATAAAAAACAAGGAGCTGACTTTAGAAGAAGAGGAAAGTCGAGGATCCACAAACCTATCTTCATTGACGGGTTGGTGGTGGAGAGAGCCAACAATTTTAAGTTCCGGGATATGCCTATCTCAGAAGATCGGTCCTGGACATAGCACATTGATGCAATCATATGGAAAGCCCATCTACACCTCTATAAAAGAATGAGAAGATTCAGTCTGGCAATGAAAACTCTCTTGAACTTCTACATGCAGGGGCATCTTGGCCAGGTTCGGCAACTTGAATGCCCAAAAATGACAGAGTTCCTCAAAAGTGGTGGATTCTGACCACCCCACCATCAAAGGGAACTATCGGAGGCTCTGCCTCAAAATGGCAGCCCAGCATCATCAAGGACCCACACCATCCTGGCCATATTCTCTCACTTTACTTCTGCTATCGGGAAGAAGGTACAGTAAACCCTTGTTTGAACGGACCCTTTTATCCTTGATCCATGACTATCCTTGATCGGACTTTGCTGGCTTTACCTTGCGCTAAACGTCATTCCCTTATCCTGTATCTGTATGTGAATGGCTCGATTGTAATCATGTATTGTCCTTCTGATGACTGGTTAGCACGCAACAAAAGCTTTTCACTGTACCTTGGTACGTGTGACAATCTAAACTGAAACTGATAACATATGTAGTAGACCGGCCAGCTGAAGCACGTCACTGCTCGCACTGTCTCTCCTACCGTTTATGGCCCCAGCTTCTGATGCAACCCCCGACTCGCAAGGTGCACCAGCGAGCCCTTCTTCACCCACCGCACGGTTTGGTGGCACGGCTGTAGTTGCGGCTCGTGTTGTAGCCCCTTGGGACAGCGCATTCTCTCGGGCCACTGCATCCGACAGGGCACGCTCGGTCAACGTGGGGCTTCCTGCCTTCCCACCTACCCCTGCTCCCTGTTGGCCATTGCTTTTCCTCTCCCCGGTCGAATGTCGCCATCTTCAATCGTCCTCTCCCCCCCCCACCCTTCAACTGCTGCTTCTTGGTGTCGGCGCCGGCTTTGTCCGCTCCATGCTCGACCACCGCCCCCAGCTCCTCCTCCCATTGCTCTGTCCACTTGGCCTCTTCCCCTTCTCTTGCAACCTCGTCACCTCCTCCTCCTCCTTCTCCCCCGGTAGTCGCCAACACACTTCACCTTGGAAGCGGCAGCGCGTTTCCAATCAAAACAATTTTAATCCATGGCTACCTCCGATACGGATCAGTCATATTTCAAATTAAACTAGTGTCCATTGCTACTCATACAATTACCCAACAAGGACATGGCTACACATGAGCTACTTCAAAGTTGGTTTTGGAACATCGTTTGCTCATAAAAAGTGCAGTGAGACCTTCTGGCCAATCATTTGCTGACAGTATTAAGCTAAGCGACCCTGAAATCATATGAGCTATAACAGCTCTAAGAACATTAGCATGAATTCCCAATATTGTCGAAAAAGATTACTAGGTGAGGCAATTATTTACTTTGTACATTTTATGAAAAGGTAAGTTACGATTTCAATTCCATTAACAGAGGGGATCTCACTCTCTTAATGCAATTAGCCCCTTTTAACTGCTAATCACATTAATTCTTTCATCCCAAAGGGTATTAACTACTCATTAATTTGTCATACACTGCAATCAAAGCAGCAAAATAAATTTTATGAACACAATTAAATGCAGTGGCTACATACACTAAATTGTGTACTGATTGCATTCAAAACAGTGCAGCAGATAAAGAGGACTCGGCACCTAATGTGCCCCTTTGTTACCTCAACTGTAGACTGGGCAAATTCACTGATTTAATAACTTCCTTCTTCACAAATTAGATCAATAAGATACCATCTCTGACCATTGTACTATTCTGATTGAAAATCTTGTAGAGTGCATTGAAAAAGGATTGCATTTTACCCAACATCTTGATGTTTTCAGCTGCCCCAAAACTTCATTGCCTGGAAGCCACAGTTGTCGGTCAAGTTTTGAGCTCCTCATACTTACTGGGATGCCCGTGAAGGTGACTGGAGGAGATTGCCAGGAGATGCTGAATCCATTGCTGGTTGGCGTGAACTTTGATCCAGGAATATTGACCGGTGCTGTGGCCTGGTGCAAAAAAAAATGTTTAGGTAAGGAGATGGCTTTGCTCAAGTAGATGAAACTTCACTGTGCAAGTACATTCTATCTGTATTGGTAGAAAAAGATCATACATTGCAAATTATGACCAGAGTTAATATTGACACATTGCCTGAGAATTCTATTTTGTAGCTCAACACTTATTTATGTTGTGTTATGGAATTTCTATGAAAGAGCTTTCATTAAAAGGAATTTTTAGAACGTAAAATGTTGCTTTTGTGTCCACTATACATCTTAAGTATAGAAGTTGGGAGGCATGTAACAGTTGTACAAGACATTGGTGAGGCCACATTTAGAGCATTGCGCTCAGTTTTGGTTACTCTGTTGTTGTTAAACTGGAAAGGCAGAGAATATTTACAAGGATGTTAACAGGACTCGAGGGCCTGAGCTATTGGGCAAGGTTGAGCAGACTAGGACTTTATTCCTTGGAGCGCAGAGGATGAGGGATAACCTTATAGAGATGTTTAAGATCATGAGTAATAATTAGGGTAAATGCACTGTGTGTTACCCAGAGTATAGGAATCAATATCAAGAGGACATAGGTTTAAAGAGAGGATGGGAAGATTTAATATAAATCTGAGGGGAGGCTTTTTTACACAAAGGGTGCTGGGTAAATGGAAGGTATATACATTTTGAAATGTAGCCATCATTGAAACAAGGAAAATACTGAGGCAAAATTCTGCACAAGCTAGTTTGGAAAAATGTTAAAGTTATAATGGCCATATTTTTTCTGTCATTCTGACTGCACAATAAATATTAATCAGACGAAAGAGGAAGTTTCTTTGCTCATCTATGAAATTTTCAACAGCACACTGTCTCTATGGTTTCAACTTAATTTTACTCTTCATCTAAAAGAAACACATCATAAAACATTAAAACCTCTGAAAATTATGCAAACCATTCAGGCTGCAACTTGTTACCTGATATGCGTGGTCAGTGTGGACCAGGTAGAGGCGGGTCGGTGCGGACCGACTCAGAGGAGTTGTAGGTTTGGTCTCGGTTCTTGTGACGGTGGTTTCAGGTCGTCCTAAGTCCAGGCTTGAGAGCGTAGGTGGAGACGCCACTGATGGTGACACTGGGGAAAGGCTACCTATACCCTCAGCTGCAGAATCAGTGTTCAGTTTAATCTCCTGGTAATAGAAGTCCTCTTCACCATCGCTGCAATCTGAATCTACGTTGCGGCTGTTGGGAGAAAATAAGCACCACTTAGCATCCAGCGCTGAATGGAAGCTAAGTTCAACATAAATTGCATTGATCAGAAGTACATGCCCTTTTCAATGCTACAGAAAGCTTGGCTTGCTTTGCTCAAACAATGAAGGCAGCCTTTCTAACAACATAGTCACATTTCCTGACATTAACTAATTGCACCAGTTAATAATGGGAAATTAATTCAGACAATAATTATGACTTTTCTATTATCAGGGGTTGCAATGAAAAAATAGGATTTCCTTTTTCATCTTAGCTGGATTCCAAATTTGTCTAGGTAAAAGCAAACCTAATTTAACATAATGGGTCAACAATATATGAATAGATGCTATTTCATAGAAACATAGAAATTAGGTGCAGAGGTAGGCCATTCGGCCCTTTGAGCCTGCACCGCCATTCAATATGATCATGGCTGATCATCCAACTCAGTATCCCGTACCTGCCTTCTCTCCATACCCTCTGATCCCCTTAGCCACAAGGGCCACATCTAACTCCCTCTTAAATATAGCCAATGAACTAGCCTCAACTACCCTCTGTGGCAGAGAGTTCCAGAGACCCACCACTCTCTGTGTGAAAAAAGTCCTTCTCATCTCGGTCCTAAAGGATTTCCCCCTTATCCTTAAGCTGTGCCCCTTGTCCTGGACCTCCCCAACATTGGGAACAATCTTCCTGCATCTAGCCTGTCCAACCCCTTAAGAATTTTGTAAGTTGTAATTTCCTCCCATGAAAATGTTTGCTGGTCAGCCCACTGTAGAAGTGTGGGAGAGACAAATGCAGGTCTGTTTACTTTGATGAGGTCGCGTGAGGAACAAAACACTGCAGAAGCTGTGAATCTGAAACACAATTGGAAAATGGCCGAAGAACTCAGCAGGTCAGATGATATCCACGGAAAGACAAAATTGAGACAACTTTTCAGGTCATGGCAAAAACAAACAGGTTGAAGTTTCAGAAAGAGGGAGAAATGGAGAAAATAGACTGAATGGGACAGGGAACAGACAAAAAATGTTATGGTGACTGTCACTTTAAATACCAATAGTTAAAGACAGAAAGATTAACTGAAATTGTCAAACTCAACATTGAGTCCTGAGGGTCACAGATGAAATGCTGTTTCTCAAAGCTGGACAGGGATGAATAATTACAATGATATGTGACGTCTGTAGTAAAAACAGGAGTGCATTTCTTTTTTGCCGCTAATTAATACAATAAAAATCACGTGCTGCTTGATCTATCTTAATTTGAGGGTTCACAGTTAAAGTGTATTTGTAGCTTTGGACTTATTGCCATGACAAACATTTTTAAATTTGATTTGGATGTAATTCAATTATTCAATAGAAGAATCTGCAGATCTCTAATATATTTTACTACACTGTTTTAATCTTTTATTGATCTCTCTGTTCCACTTTCTGAAATAATCTGCTGTTCGTGGACTGATGCAGCCAAATTGCAAAATAGATCTGCATTCATCCTTACAATCTGCAATAACTATTTTAATAAATTACAACTTTCTTCTTTTTAAATGGAAAGAATTTATGCAAAACATCTGCCAACATCTGAAACGCTCAAAGTATGAACAGTCTTACTGGGCAGACACTTTCTTAAATACACTTGGGCATGGAAAATTAATTATTTGACCAAACTGTCTAATATTGTTATTTTTAACTTGCAAGAGGCTGGGTCTACAGGAGCATAGTTACTGTTTTTATCATTGCCAGGTCCAGGAGATCGAGGATGGCTTGTTTCCACTCTGACTGTAATGGTAGACACAAAATGCTGGAGTAACCCAGTGGAACAGGCAGTTTCTCTGGAGAGAAGAAATGGGTGACGTTTCGGATCGAAACCCTTCTTCAGACTGAAAAAGGGTCTCGACCTTAAACGTCACCCATTTATATCAGTCTGAAGAAGGGTCTCGACCCGAAACGTCGCCCATTCCTTCTCTCCGGAGATGCTGCCTGTCCCGCTGAGTTACTCCAGCAATTTGTGTCTACCTTCGATTTAAAACAGCATCTGTAGTTCTTTCCTACACATTGGAACTGATGGTTCTGTGTTGACTGAGGTCAATGTGGGAACTGCAAACTCTTCCACAGATGGGCAGGGAGTGACTGATGGGCTGGGCAGTTAGTTGGTGCATTCTTTAATAACATCCCATCTCCACCTTCTCTACTTTAACCAAACATAAGCCAGAGATTGCCAATAGGTGAGGTTGCATAACATTTTCAAGTAGGCTTTGAGGATTCCTGGAATGTTTTTATCCTGTCCACCTGGTATGTCTTCTCCGACAGTGTGGATTGTTAGTTCATATATTTTTAAGCAACTTTATAACCTTCAGGAAGCATCATGTCAATTTCAATAATTTGACTCGTGGATGAGGGAATAGGAAATGAGAGGCCAATTCATGCTCCATGAACTGCAGTTTTGTACTGATATGTCTTCAAATATGCATATTGTATTTAGCTATCATCTCACTACTATACCTGTTCGGTAAAGACTTTTATAATTTTACTGTTCATCCTCTCTTCACTCCATGTCACCAAATTGTTTTTGGTCTTTACCCTCTTGTAACACACAGATCTTTTAATAGATTGAAAATGGTATAAAAATGCAATCCAATGAAAAATCTGAGGAATGATAAAGGCTCATGTGTAAGAAAGCCACTATAATTTCTGTAAGTAAGGTACAACTCATCAGATTTCAAATAGCTAGGTGGTACCTCAAGATTATGGTGTTATAGGTGCCATGGAGTATGGAGTAAGTGACAGGTTGAAATGCAGGTGACAAGTCTGTCCTGAGATTTTTCCAACATAAAAACTTTGTGATCAGTTCACTAATTGTGATTAATTTATAACCTGCCTTGAATTGGCATTAAAACAGCTGCCCGCAAACCGATCATCGTAATTGATCAAATAAATTGACATGTGAGTTAGTTTGTAGCTATTAAATTATCAGGAAATGAGAATGAGAGCCATGAGCGCATAAATAGTTATTCCAATTTTCTTTTTTCAGGAGACAAATTCTAGAATTTCTATCAACGATTAATATTTGTTATATTACTTTGCCAGCTGCTTTTCTCAATCTTTTTTTTCTGTTTAACAAATCTATTAATAGTTCAAAATTAAAATCTTATCTTAAGTGGTCTCTGTTGCTTATCGAAAAGCAACGGAGAATTCTGTGGAGAAAGTTAACTTTAGTAGCTTCAGAAACAAATATATAGGGGGCTGAATTTCCTAAACTGAGTGTTATTCCACACTAGCATGTTTGCAGACATAGGCCAACTCAAATATGCAAAGAAAACAAGAGGTGACAAATCAAAAACTGTAACATAGAAACATAGAAAATAGGTGCAGGAGTAGGCCATTCGGCCCTTTGAGCCAGCACCACCACTCAATGTGATCATGGCTGATCATCCATAATCAGTACCCTGTTCCTGCCTTCTCCACATATCCCTCGACTCCGCTATATTTAAGAGCTCTATCTAACTCTCTTTTGAAAGCATCCAGAGAATTGGCCTCCACTACCTTCTGTGGCAAAGAATTCCACAGATTCACAACTCTCTGGGTGAAAAAGCTTTTCCTCATCTCAGTCCTAAATAGCCTACCCCTTATTCTTAAACTGTGACCCCTGGTTCTGAACTCCCCCAACATGGGGAACATTTTTCCTGCATCTAGCCTGTTCAATCCTTTAAGAATGTTATATGTTTCTGTAAGATCCCCTCTCATCCTTCTAAATTCCTAAAGCCCAGTCGACCCATTCTTCCCTCATAGGTCAGTCCCACCATCCCGGGAATTAACCTGCTGAACCTACGCTACACTCGCTCAATAGCAAGAAATTCCTTCCACAAATTAGGAGACCAAAACTACACACAATACTCCAGGTGTGGTCTCACCAGGGCCCGGTAAAACTGCAGTAGGACCTCCTTGCTCCTAAACTCAAATCCTCTCGCAATGAAGGCCAACATGCCATTAGTTTCCTTCACTGCCTGCTGTGCCCGCATGATTACTCAACTGCCCAACAACTTTTGAATGTTTAGATCCATTAAGTGCGTGATTTCATGAGATGGCACTGCAAACAATCCCCCTTCTGCCGACATGTTACCAACATTCTTTAGATGCTTTGTTATTCCACACTCATGAAACTAACCTGTAACATCTCTGTTCTCTCTGAATTGCCACTATATAATGTACCTTTCTTACAAAACCCCATATTACAAAACTCCTTTGCGATTGAAATCCCATCAATCCCGATTCAAAATCTTTAAATTTATCTTCTGCCCCACCAAAAGCACCGGGATCTAATTGAGTCAGTGCCACAAGAAATACATGTCCTTCTCTAATAAGAAACAGATAAATCCTTCCAATATCTCACCTCTGTGGCGAACAAAGAACGTAAAACATAGAACGTCACGGCACATGAACAGGCCCTTTGGCCCAAAATGTCTGTGCTGAACATGATGCCAAGAGCATCTTACCTCTGTGGTGAAAATTCATTTCACATGCACTTTATGTGCAATGTGACGAATAAATCCGTATTGTATTGTATCTCCGATCAACGCCCGCATAGTCTCCTAAATACCACTAGTGTATTTCCCTCCACCACCACCCCCAGAAGCATGTTCCGGGACCCTCACCACCCTCTTGTGTAAAATACTTGCCCCACACATCTCCTTTACATGTTGCCCCTCTCAACTTAAAGCTTAAAGCCATGGCTTCTGGTATTTCATTTTTCTGGGGAAAAGGTTCTGACTGTCTACCTTTTCTATGCTTCTCATAATTTTGTACACTTCCATCAGATCTCCCGCAGCCTCTGGCTTTCCAGCGAAGGGAACGCAAGGCTGCTCAACCTGTAGCTAATACCCCCTAATCCAGGCATCAATCTGGTGAACCTTCTCTGCACCCTTTCCAAAGCCTCTACATCCTTCCTGCAATGGGGCGAACAGAACTGCACGCAATTCTCCAAACGCGGCTGAATCAAAGTCCTATAAAGCTGCATCATGATTTCCTGACTCCTATACTCAATGAACTACGAAAACATGCATACGAGATGAAGGTTTGTCCTGGCTTCACTCTTAATGAGTTTTTCTTCCCCTACCCTCCAACCAAACATTGGAGATTATTTCTAAATTCTCTTTCATACACCTCACACACACACACACACAAAAATCAGTATGTTGCTATAACACAATTCTGTTTCTTCTCCTCCCATCAAAACTCTACACTGCCTGTTACCCTACCATGTCCTACCCCACTTCCATTTTTTCCACCAAAATCTGCACTTGTTAATAATCTATTATCCTGTAACATCTTCCAGTTCTAATGAATGATCACCAACCTCAAATGTTTTCTCTCTCTCCATCGATGCCACCTAATTTGCTGAGTATTTCCAGGATTTCACTCAGAAGTATTGGATTCAAAATCATTGGACAGGTTTTATTATCCACAGTGGGGATTGCCTCATTATGATGTACAGTATCAGTTCCTATGAATATCATGTTCTGCCCGTTCATTATTTTGAACATCAGGCTTCACAGCAACAATTCGAATGTGGCAACTTTCTCGTTTGCGGCTATATTATACAATTACATTGTCAACAGTAAATTCATGGTAACATATGATTAGATTGAGAGTAAGACTTAACTGTAGGTGATCCAATTACCTTTTATCAAGAGTTGTAATTTCATATCATTAGAGTCAATATGAGTTAATCTCAAAAGTAGCTGATTCTTGATTTTTAATGGCAGAGTAGTATTTCATAATGTGAAAACTGATGGGGTGGAAGATTGCAACCTTCACGTGGTCCGCCCCGTTTTGACTAATGCGATCAACTCGACGTGCACAGACAGAAGATCAAATAGAACAAGTTGTCCTACAACTTTGGGCTGTGCACGCCACACGAAAGAAGAAGATGTGAAAACTGATCAACTTAAGTCAAGTGGAGTTTATTGTCCTCTGCACAAGTATGGTGAGATACAGGTGCAATGAAAATCTTGCCTGTAGCAGCATCACAAGCACATAGACTCTTATAACACACAAATACATACATTATACGTAAATGACACATGAATTCTACAAGGCAGTGAAATGAAAAGACTACAAAAAATAAAGCATTAGTGCAAAAATACACAATTAAAAAACAAGTCAATGGGAGTGCCAGATGAGGTCCATAGTGTTCCATTGCTGGTCGGACTAGAGTCGTACAGATCAGTTCAAGAACCTGGTAGTTGTAGGATGGTTCCTGAACCTGATGGTGCGAGACTTCAATCTTCTGTAGCACTTGCCTGACAGTGGCAGCGAGAAGAGAGCATGGTCTGGACAGTGGGGAACATTGATAGTAGATGCCGCTTTCTTGAAGGTGAGCAGGGCTGTGCCCTTGACGAACTGGGCTGAGTCCACCACTCTTTGCAACCTCTTCTGCTTCTGTGTGTTGTAATTGCAATACCAGGCCATAATGCAACCAGTCAGGGTACTTGCCACAGTGCATCTGTTGAAGTTTGTTAAGAGCATCTCTTTAGACTTTTTAAGAAAGTAGAAGCACTAGCGTGCCTTCTTCATTATTACATCTATGTGCTGGACCCAGGTCAGGTCATCCAAAATGTTAGCGCCCAAGAATTTGGAGCTGCTAACACTCCTCACCACCGACCCACCAATGAAACTGGCACGTGGTATCTTGACTTCCCCTTTCAGAAGTCAACGATTTGTCCCTTGGTTTTGTTGCTGTTGAGTGAGAGGCTGTGGCACCATTCCACCAGGTGTTCTATCTCTCTCCTGTATGTTGTTGACTCTTCATCACAGTGGTGTAATAAGCAAATGTATATATGAGATTGCAGCTATGCTTCGCCACCTAGTAATGGGTGTAGAGCAGGGGGCTAAGCATGCAGCCTTGAAGTGCACCTATATTAATGGCCAAAGGCAGTAGTCATTGAGGCTTTTCAGGGGCATCAAGATGATATCCTTTTGGTACTGGTGGCAATCTCAAACCGCAGAACCAAGAGTTTGAAGTCAGAGGTTATTTTTAGTTTAGTTTAGAGATACAGCGCGGAAACAGGCCCTTCAGCCCACCGGGTTCCCGCCGACCAGCATTCCCCGCACATTAACACTATCCTACACCCACTGGGGACAATTGTTTTTTACATTTACCAAGCCAATTAACCTACAAACCTGTACGTCTTCGGGGTGTGGGAGGAAACCAAAGATTTCGGAGAAAACCCACGCAGGTCACGGGGAGACCGTACAAACTCCGTACAGACAGCACCCACAGTCAGAATCGAACTCGGGTCTCTGCTGCACCATCGTGCTGTTCCAGAATTGCTATTATTGTTAGTTGCTATTATTAAATTAAGATCAACTCTCTGCAGAACCTGTTCAGACAATCTTTTTCTTCCTCTTCTTAGGCAACCCCTAAAGGGATTGGCAGGACTTGCTTCCACGCTGGCTCTGTAGCTTCTGTCTAATGAGGCTAATGTGGGAACCGCAGGTTATTGCAGATGCAGCAGGTTCCTGACAGGAAGGTGGCTGTGTAGTTTGTGTCCCTTATGCTGTAAATGCATGACTTCTGGGTGACCCATATGTGGTTTCAAGGTTCTCAATACCAAAACGCCCACTCCTTCTCCTCCTAGATTGAGTGTGGCCCAGGCATTCATTCCTACTATTCGGTGGGCATGGTGCATTTTGCAAGGAGGCTTTGACCTCATTGTTTGCAAAATGACAAAGATCAGCACATTATCCCGAGCGGATTTCTGACTCAAATATTCATGCCCAGACAGTGGGTAATGTACTTACAGCGCATTTACCTTCTCCGTCTCAAGAGCAGATGAATCTCCACATCTGGGAGTAAAGCTCATCCAGGTCACGGGGAGAACGTACAAACTCCGTACAGACAGCACCCGTAGTCAGGATCGAACCCGGGTTTCCGGCACTGCATTCGCTGCAAGGCAGCAACGCTACCGCTGTGCCACCATGACCGCCCGGGGACAAGGCAGGAAAATGGGTTAAGGAGGGAGAGATCAGCCATGATTGAATGACGGAGTGGACTCGATGGGCCGAATGGCCTGATTCTACTCTAACTTGTGAAGATGTTCTTGAGTACTCTAGCCAGCTGGTCCGCACAGGTCTTTGGCACTCGACCAGGTACACTGTCTGGGCTTGATGCTCTGTGTTGACTCATGTCTGGGTGATACAATATTGCACTTCATTCTCCAGTGGGTGCCACATTCCAAGGCCCTCACCTGTTGTTGGACAATTTACTGAGGCTACAGAGCCTGCCCTGAGACCTGCCAAAAATGCTATCATTGTTCGAAACTGCTGCTGACTATACGAAAAGGCCTGACTTTCAAGACACTTCTTGTTTGTAATAACTGCATTCGTAATCCATCAAATGTTGGATCAATTATGTAACTCGCTTCCTGTCAGGCAGTTGCTGCATTGAATATTTTTTTCACATTGAACTGGCTAATCCCTTTCACTCAATAAAAATGATGTAAGTACGTTTCTATGCTGTAAATGTCCCGTAAAATGATGCTCCTTCCCTGTGGCATGCATCTTACCCCAAGTGGATGGTGCGAATGTGTTTCTGGATCCCTGCCGCAGTGCTCAGCACCTTTCCACAATTCTTCCACAAACACTTAAACATGACTTTCATGGAGTTCTGCAAAACAAGAGACCATAATAATGAAAGCATCCTGCATTTAGGTACGATGCTATTCTGGGATTCAACCTTATGTTTTAGATTTTAATTTTAGAGATACAGCACGGAAACAGGCCCTTTGTCCCACCGAGTCCATGCCTGCCATTGATTACCCATTCACTCAAATTCTATTTTATCCCATTCATGCATCCACTCCTGACACAATAGACATAGACAATAGGTGCAGGAGGAGGCCATTCGGCCCTTCGAGCCAGCACCGCCATTCAATATGATCATGGCTGATCATCCCCAATCAGTACCCAGTACACATTATGCAATTTTACAGAGGTTATTTAACCAACAACCCCACACGCCTTTGGGATATGGGAGATGGAGATAGCAGGTTTTAAATAAGCAATTGGAACCTTCTTTGGATCTCGGCAGCAGTAGGCAATAACTCCCAAGGCTGCTCTACAGATTTGCAGCTGCACCTTTTATTTTCCTGGGCTTGACAGGAGAGATGCCTTGGGGTAAAAACATGCGAACCCGGTGGAAACCCACATAGTCACAGGGAGAATGTGCAAACTCCACGCAGGCAGCACCCGAGGTTAGGATCGAATCCGGGTCTCTGGCGCTGTGATGCAGCAGCTCTACCCACCATGCCACTATGCTGCCAAACTATGTAAAAGGAGGAAATAAGATGGAAACGTTTTGACTGAGGGGGTCTAGAATGGGGCTTTTGAGGAGATGATTGGTGACCCTCAGACTATCTTTGATCGGACTTTACTGGCTTTACCTTGCACTAAATGTTATTCCTTTATCATGTATCTATACACTGTAAATGGGTCGACCGTAATCGCGTATTGTCTTTCCGCTGACTGGTTAGCGCTAAACAAAAGCTTTTAACTGTACCTTAGTACACGTGACAATAAACTAAACTGAACTGAAGATTGGTACCTGCCGTAGGATAATTACTCACTGGATTACAGGAGAAACCAGAGAAGTATTCAGGACCAGGACGGAGTAAGCAGGGAGAAAGGGAAAAGGAGCCCAGACAGTTGTGAAGACGGTCTCAGTCTTAGTGACCAGAAGAATAACTGTGCTTCTCCGTCTTGCTACTGGAGGTGACGACCGAGAGAGTCATGAGGACCAAGACCGACCAAGACCGACCCCTGTGCACAACACTTATTACATTTTGTCAACCAGTAAAAGACCAATACATGCCTGCATCATATTTCCTACCAGCCAGCCAGGCTTAAGAGCTGCATGGAAAGAAAGGATAGATGAAGATAGCAGGCTTTAAATAAGTAATTGGAACATTATTTGGATCTCGGCAGCAGTGGACAATAAGTCCCAAGGCAGCCCCCGCAGATTTGCAGTTGCACCTATTATTTTCCTGGGCTTGACAAGAGAGATGAGGTCTATACTTGGTGTAAAAACAGGCAAGACGTTGAAGACTGTTACACTTCCACCTGAATAGTTGGAATGCATCTGTGTGGAGAACCTCTAAATATATCTCATTTTTTTAATTAACAGAGCTTGAAGAGACAGTCGGGCACTCGGAGTGTAGGAAGAAAGCTTTGGTCTTGGAAGCAATTGTTGCAAAGGCTTGGGTTCCAGTCAATACTGGGCTTTGGACCTCGTTGAAACAAGTGGCAGATGGAATATAGAAACATAGAAATTAGGTGCAGGAGTAGGCCATTCGGCCCTTTGAGCCTGAACCACCATTCAATATGATCATGGCTGATCATCCAACTCAGTATCCCGTACCTGCCTTCTCTCCATACCCTCTGATCCCCTTAGCCGAAAGGGCCACATCTAACTCCCTCTTAAATATAACCAATGAACTGGCCTCAACTACCCTCTGAGGCAGAGAGTTCCAGAGATCCACCACTCTGTGTGTGAAAAAAGTCCTTCTCACCTCGGTCCTAAAGGATTTCCCCCTTATCCTCAAGCTGTGACCCCTTGTCCTGGACCTCCCCAACATCGGGAACAATCTTCCTGCATCTAGCCTGTCCAACCGCTTAAGAATTTTGTAAGTGTTAAGAATATAGTGTAGCAAAGTGTGGAGTCATGCATTTTGGTTGTAGGAATAAAGGCGTGGACTATTTTCTAAATGGGGAGAGAATCCAGAAATTGGAGGTGCAAAGGGACTTGAGAGTGCTGGTACAGGATTCCCAATAAGTTAATCTGCAAGTCGAATCGGTAGCAAAGAAAGCAAACTTAATGCTGGCATTTATTTCAAGAGGGGTTGCATACAAAAACAGGGAAGTAATGCTGAGGCTGGTAAGACCGCATGTGGAATATTGTGAGCAATTTTAACATGTGTCTCGATAACTATTGATCGCTTCCAATCTACAAAGAGCAGGTCCCAAACTGTTATATAGAAGCCCAAGAAAATATTTTGAGAGTTGAGTTGTTTGTTTGCACGTTCAAGGTGGATAAGTGAGAGGAAGAAATGGGAGCAGCAGGTGAGATACTTTCTACATACCTTCCTCTTCCTCGGAATGGGTTCATCAAACATCAGGTTGCTGGATTCTGCCTCATCGATGCTGTCGTCTGGCTGCACAGTTGCACGGAAAGGTTTGAAGCTGTCAGCCGATAAGGGAGGTGATGGCGTCGATGGGTTTGACTGGTCACTCGGGGCCCCCCAGCTCCAGTTGCCACTGCTGCTGTAGCTCGAGGACATGTTAGTCGATTCCTTCCAAGAACCATTCTGATCTGTGCCACAAAATGCAGCAGAAATGATCATTCATCATCTGCAAAATTTATACCAAAGCTTCCTGTATATATACCGTATATGTTGCTGAAACCAGTGATATTTTTTCAATTATCGTCTATCAGAACATGGTGATTTTCATTTGGATGGTGAAGGAGTCAATCGTCTACCTCTTGTAGAACATGTTTACTTTTTATTTTCCCCATCCCTACCTCTTTTCCCATCCTTCTTTCCATTCATATCCTACTCGGGATGTGCACTGGACAAGAGTGGGACAAGGGGAACACAGGTTATATTTAATATCTCTACCATCTGGCGCTGTTGATGAAAACTGTGATCTGAGGGCTCTTGGGCAGCATGGATCCAAGCCTAGAAATGATACCGAAGAAAGACACAGGGTGCTGGACTTAGTCTGAAAAATAAGAAAGGGGATTGGGTGCGAAAATGAAAAGCAATTATGTTCTACAACAGGCACATGACTCAAGGGCCTGTCCCACCAGCATGCGATTGCATGCGTCTAGCGCGACCAAACGCGGTCGTTTGAGACGTACGGCCTCGCGAAGCCGGTCCCAATTCGAACAGCGGAGGCATCTGGAGGTGTGCGGGGCTGGTCCCGACATCATACTCACCAATCAGCTGGGCAGGAGGCGGGCCGACTGAATTTGGATGTCAGGCGGTGACGTCATCAAGCAACGGCTCGCCGAGCGATGACGTCATCGCGTAATGCCACGCGCTAGGCATACGCCGTCAAGACGCTGCGTACAACGTCAAGACACTGCGTACCCCCATCGAGACGCTGTGTACGCCCTCAATGCGCCTGCGGGCAGAAAGGCCGTTGGCGCGCGGGATTTTCGGACAGTTTCAGTTTTTCGGGGGCCCCGTGCGATTGCAGGACCAGCCCCGCACAACGCCGATCGACTTTGGACCGGCCCCGCGAGGTCGTACGCCTCAAGCGACCACGTTTGGTCGCGCTTAACCCATGCAATCGCATGCTGGTGGGACAGGCCCTTTACTCTTTCACTTCACCATCCAGGTGAAAATAACATGTATATGTGAGAATATGTTAGTGTTGCCATGACTAACTATGATCCTGGGTACCAGGGCACACAGACTGACAAGACCATTCGGGGCAGAGCGAGTTACTTACTGAGAGAAAGAAAGACCCTGAGTAGCACAAGGCCTCATTAATCAGTAGAGAACCAGCAGGTTCTCACTGAGATTAGTCAGACAGAATGGTAGAAATGCAGTTTAGGTTTCTTCAAATATTCTGATTAAGAAAATAAGTATGTCCCATTTAACAGTGTTGGGAATGAGATTTTTCCTGTTTCCCTGAGTGCACTATAAGTGCATGAAAATGACACATAATCTGTATGTATGTAATAGGATCATAGAAAATTACACTTTAGAGAGAAAGAACCTGAATTTATGTAAGAACCATTCATAAATGCTTTCTATGATCGTTCTCTTGCCAGCATGTTCCTGATTAGTGACCTGATTTTGTACTGTGCCTCATTACACAGTATAATGACCACATCATTTCCTCTTGGAGCGTATAACATTTTTGTATGTGGATGGTTACAGAGTATACAGGACTTTACTCTAATTCCTCAGTGTGTCTGACCAATATTCAATTGAGATGCTCTGATTCAACTTCCTTATTTTATATTTTTTAATCAACTTATTGATAATGTATTAATCCTGCGTTATCCTATATGCAGTATGCAGAGTTACCGTCTGGTTCCGCAACCGCTGTATGGTTCAAAGGTTTCTTTATTGCCACGTGTGCCAGGTACAGTGAAATACATTTTTGCAGACAGCTCAGCAAGTCTACCCCCGTACTTAAGCACAGTCCCCCCCCCCCCCGGTCAGCCCACCGAGTCCCTATGCAAGAGGTGGCATTTTGTCGCCATTTTACAGTCCCAGCTGCACTTGACCACAAAGATGCTGCCGTCGCCTCTATTCCGCTCGTCCTACGAACCATCGTCCCTCTCCACGTCTGACCCTCTCTAGCACTCGTCCCCAGGGCGTGCTTCCCGCAGCCAACCTCGAGGGCATGGAAGGTAAGACCTCCTACCCCGCCCGGTTCATCTTACCCGGCCTATAGTCCAGCCGCATCGTTCTACGGACAAATGCTGTTTCTTACCAAAGTGAGTACACTTTAAAAATACTTTCAATAGGTGTAACATGCTTTAGGACAACTTGAGGTTGTGAACGTCACTATATAAATTCAAGCAAAACACAAAGTGCTGGAGTAACTGAGCTGGTCAGGCAGCATCTGTGGAGTGAATGGACAGGTCACGATTCCATCGGGACCCTTCCTCCGACTCAGCAAAACATAAAATGACAATAGACAATAGACAATAGACAATAGGTGCAGGAATAAGCCTTTTCAGCCCTTCGAGCCAGCAGCGCCATTCACTGTGATCATGGCTGATCATCCGTAATCAGTACCCCCCCCCCCCCCCGTTCCTGCCTTCTCCCCATATCCCATGACTCCGCTATCTGTAAAAGCTCTATCTAACTCTCTCTTGAAAGCAGCCAGAGAATCGGCCTTCACTGCCGTCTGAGGCAGAGAATTCCACAGATTCACAGCTCTCTGGATGAAAAGGTTTTTCCTCATCTCCGTTCTAAATGGCTTACCCCTTATTCTTAAACTGTGGCCCCTGGTTCTGGATTCCCCCAACATCGGGAATATGTTTCTTGCCTCTAGCGTGTCCAAACCTTTAATAATCTTATATATTTCAATAAGATCCCCTCTCATCCTTCTAAATTCCAGTGTATACAAGCCCAGCCGCTCCATTCTTTCAACATATGGCAGTCCCGCAATCCTGGGAATTAACTTCGTTAACCTACGCTGCACTCCCTCAATAGCAAGAATGTCCCTCCTCAAATTTGGAGACCAAAACTGCACACAATAGTCCAGGTGTGGTCTCACCATTGTCCAACTGCAGAAAGACCTCTTTGCTCCTATACTCAACTCTTCTTGTTATGAAGGCCAACATGCTATTAGCATGTAAAGTGCTGACGTTACTCAAGATTCTGACCCATCTGCAGTTCCCTGTGTCTTCTCTTTATATAAATCCAAGTTCCTTCTCTCTAATCGTCCAGCTGTTTGGGTGACAGAAACATAGAAACATAGAAATTAGGTGCAGGAGTAGACCATTCGGCCCTTCGACCCTTCGAGCCATTCATTATGATCATGGCTGATCATCCAACTCAGTATCCCGTACCTGCCTTCTCTCCATACCCTCTGATCCCCTTAGCCACAAGGGCCACATCTAACTCCCTCTTAAATATAGCCAATGAACTGGCCTCAACTACCCTCTGTGGCAGAGAGTTCCAGAGACCCACCACTCTCTGTGTGAAAAAAGTCCTTCTCATCTCGGTCCTAAAGGATTTCCCCCTTATCCTTAAGCTGTGACCCCTTGTCCTGGACCTCCCCAACATCGGGAACAATCTTCCTGCATCTAGCCTGTCCAACCCCTTAAGAATTATGTAAGTTTCTTTAAGATCCCCTCTCAATCTCCTAAATTCTAGAGAGTATAAACCGAGTCTATCCAGTCTTTCTTCATAAGACAGTCCTGACATCCCAGGAATCAGTCTGGTGAACCTTCTCTGCACTCCCTCTATGGCAATAATGTCCCTCCTCAGGTTTGGAGACTAGAACTGTACGCAATACTCCAGGTGTGGTCTCACCAAGACCCTATACAACTGAAGTAGAACCTCCCTGCTCCTATACTCAAATCCATGACAGACGGCCATCAATATGCCACATTTCCAGTTCATTCAGTTTAACCACTGGAAAATGGAAAGCTCTGCTGCCCTTGGCATCCGTGCCTAATTCTGCAATCTGTAGAACCGTCATGTGAGGAGACACCACCACTCAGGAAGAGCTGTTCACTAAATTGACCCGTGATCCCCTTAAGCATCGTGTGCAATATAAAAACTGTTACTTAATTAAGTTAGAAGTCGCAAATTGAATCTGGCTTTACTGAAAGGACCCTTTTATAAACAATTCTACATTAGACATATTGATGTTTAATAAAGAACTGCAGATGCTGGAAAAATGGAAGGCAGACAAAAATGCTGGAGAAACTCAGCGGGTGAGGCAGCATCGATGGAGCGAAGGAATAGGTGACGTTTCGGGTCGAGACCCTTCTTCATTCTGAAGAAGGAATAGGTGACGTTTCGGGTCTGAAGACGGGTCTCGACCCGAAATGTCACCTATTCCTTCGCTCCATAGATGCTGCCTCACCCGCTGAGTTTCTCCAGCATTTTTGTCCACCTTAGACATTTTGATGACATGTAACTTTAAGGGCTTACCCGCCACACGCACTGCAGGGGGAGGGCTGCGGACCAGCGGACTGGTGGACAGGCTAGTCAGGACCATTGCTGCCGTTACTTTGTCCATCTCCCTTTCTTCAGAGAAGTTTCTACATTAAACAAAAACAAAGCAGACAGAATCAGCAACAACTTCCAGCCTGTAGAAAGACCCCATACTTCCTGTAAACAGACACAAAGACTGTTCAA
Organism: Raja brachyura; assembly: GCA_963514005.1. The sequence goes on along the minus strand of OY740784.1, from coordinate 18,177,971 downwards.
ACATTTATCTGTTAAAACAATGCCGTGGGTGGAAATATTGTCAGTACAGAAGTATCTGCGAGCTAAACATAAACAGCATGTTATAGGCCACATCATCCTGGAAAAAATTCCATGTTAATTATACAAGCCAATATTAATGCACATATCAATCACCAGAATCTCCTGGTCAGGATACACTGCTCAAACGTCAAATTCACCCAAACTCATCTCACCCGTACACTCTCCTTTGTTTTTAAGAATGTGCTGGATTATTGCATCAATTGCCTATGATTGAGTGTGATGGAATATTCTCCACTCCGCTGGATATGCACAGTTCAGGCAACGTCAGGAATTTAACACCTTCCTGTTTAGTTTGCACAATATGCATTACCTTAAGCATTCGTTGTCTCCACCACCACAGCACAGTAGCTGCGGTACGTGTCATCTTCAAAATGCTGTAATTACTTGCACAGGCCGTTCTGAAAGCTGCTGCCAGCTCTATTGTTAAAGAGGTCTGGTTGATTGATTGATTAAGGTTTATTTAAATAGGGACAGATACAAAAACATAGATACACTTGAAATAGTCATCTTATGTATGCATCATAGTGTTTTTAGCCGAAGCTAATTTGCAACACTTGTTAGCAAGTCCATGACCAGATCATCATCTGCAAGCTCATCTCCAGATCACACACCAACCTGACTTGGAAATATAGTAAACCCTCGCAATAACGTACCCACATCTAATGATTTCAGCATCAGGAAAGTAGGTGACCATCGCTTTCACTGGGGTAATTAGAGAGGAGCAATAATTGCGGGCCTTGGGATCAATGCCCAATCTTGAAAAAATATCCTGATACTTGCAATAATAGCAACTGTATTTCGAAAAAAACATAGAGCGAGCAACCCCCTTTTGGAACATTCATGGATTAGGCTTCACCTCCGCAGCTAGTTCTAGTGTGGGCTTTGCTGAGAACACGTCTTGCAACACACCGGGATTGCCAAGGGAACTCCTGTGGGTCTGATTGGAGCGTGCCCATCCATCCTTAAAATTAGTTTATCCACGGTGACACAAAGAGAATGCAGAGTTATTCCACTCACTAGGGAGCTGGTCCCGCACATCATGAAAACCGACAACCACTCAGCTAGAGAATAGCTGGAATACCTCTGATTAGACCAATTTGGTACCTTGGATACCAGTACTGAAAGGAAAGAAAATCACACACGACCACTTAATGCAGAACTGGAGTTATTCAATGGTATAGAGTTGAACAAGAGCTGCTGGAGTAAATCAGTGGGTCAGGCCGCATCTGGGGAAGGAAATGGATGATTTCCTCCGGGTTGAGTCCCTTCACCTGGACTAACAGGGTAGAGTGGAAGTAGTTGGTGTGAGGAGATGGGGACGAGGGGAGGAGCAAGAGATGGCAAGCAATAAAGGGCCTGTCCCACTTGGCCATCATTTACGCGCCATTTACGCGACCTGGTAGCGCGTGGGTAGCGCGGGACGGGCGCATGGAGTGGCGTGGAGGAGTGTGGAGTTGCGTGCGGTATCGTGCAGAGCTCCAGGATTTCGTGCTGCATGAAATCATCGCGCGCCACCGGCCTGTCTCGTAAATGATGGCCAAGTGGTACACCCTGGTGCGACGCAACGTCTCACCTCCAACAGCAGCAGAAGCAGACAAGCGATCGCCGAGCTCGGCCTGGGGCTCACAGCCGTTGCGGATCCGGATCCGCCCCCACTCCTACTCCCAGAGCGGGGCCAAGAAAATTGGAGATAGACACAAAATGTAGGAGTAACTCAACGGCACCGGCAGCATCTCTGGAGAGAAGCAATGGGTGACGTTTCGGGTCTGGACCTTTCTTTCAGACTGAAGAAATGTCTCGACCCGAAACATCACCCATTGCTTCTCTCCAGAAATGCTGCCGGTCCCGCTGAGTTACTCCAGCATTTTGTGTCTATCTTCAAATGACGTCACGCGCTCCAGACGGCTGTGCGGACGCATGATGACGGGCGTGGATAATGGGGTGATGGAATAAGTGAGGGGTAAGGGGAAATAAGCAGAGTGAAAGGGGACGGGGGGGGGGGTATTGTAAGAAAAGGGGTGTGTGTGTGTGAGAGGACATGGTTAGACATGAGGAGCGGGCATGGGACAGATCGGGCAAAGGTTATTTGCAATTGAGGGAATTCAATGTTTATACCATTGGGTTGTAGACTGCCCAGGCATAATAGGAGGTGCTGTTCCTTCAGTTTGTGTTTGATCTCACCCCGGCAGTGGGCGAGGCCGAGGTTAAACAGGTGGGTGTGAGAATGAGAAAGGGAATTAAAACAGCTGCTGGAGATCCAAATGGCCACAGTGGACAGAGAGCACATGCTCGGCAAACTAGTCACCCACTCGAGGTTTGGTCTCACCGATGCAGAAGAGGTCATATGGAGAACATCGATGAGGTTGGAGGAGCCTTTATCTCAAGGAGAAGGGCTTCTTAGGTCCCTGGATGGAGGTGAGGGAAGAGGTGTTACATCTTCTTTGGTTGCAAAGGAAAGTGCCTGGGCAGGGGGATGGGGTGGGGAAAGATGAGCAAACCAAAAAGTAACAGAGGATGTGGATCTGCACTCTGTGTGCTGTGGCCACCTGGATCGCACGCTTTACCGCTATTTTAATTTCCCTTCCAATTCCCACACCATCCTGCCTGTCCTCAACCTCCTCCTCTGCCAGGATGAGGCCTAATGCACAGTAGAGGAACTGCACCTCATATTCTGTCTGGGTAGTGTACAAAAATATTCCGTCAGACTGTGGCTATGACCAAGGACTCTTGGATAGTTAGTCATTTTAGGGACATTAAATTAGTGAGGGATACTGGTTCTTCCTTCACTGACATAATAAGGCATTTGTAAAATAAAACGTAGGACTGCCCAAGGATAAAGTGGGCGATTTATAATCGGAGTCAGAGGATGTAGACAAGGTGTAGAAATAGTACTTTGCGTCTGTATTCATCAAGGAGAAGGGCATGGAGGACATTGAGATTAATTTCCGAGGATTTTACGAGACACCAGGAGATGTGAAGGAGAAAGGAGGGAGCCCTTGGCCCTCAAACAACTCCAGCTTGAGATTAATGAGGATGACGTTATGATATCACTAAGACTTGTTTGAATCTCATGCTCAACAGCTGAGCAATATGGAACTAGAAGAGCATCCGTTACAGAGGAAAAAGAACAAGAAATTGAAACCTCCGAATCTCAATAGAGACTCACTGCAAAAGCACTGGCGGCAGCTTTGGGCCCCATATCTGAGGAAGGATGTACTAGCTCTGAAGAGAGTCCAGAGGAGGTTTACAGAAATGATCCCAGAAATGAGTGAGTTAACATATTATGAGCATTTGAGGGCACCGGGCCTGGTTTAGAAGGATGAGGGGGGACCTCATTGAAACATATCGAATAGTGAAAGGCTTGGATAGAGTGGACGTGACGAGGATGTTTCCACTAGTGGGGAGTCTAGGACCAAAATCATAGCCTCAGATTAAAGGAAGTTCCTTTAGGAAGGGGAGGAATTTCTTTAGTCAGAGGGTGGTGAATCTGTGGCATTCCTTGCTACAGAAGGCTGAGGAGGCCAAGTCAATGCATATTTTGAAGGCAGATATAGATAGATTCTTCATTAGTACGGGTGTCAGGGGTTATGGGGAGAAGACGGGAGAATGGAGTTAGGAGGGAAAGATAGGCCAGCCATGATTGAATGGCGGAGTAGACAATGCACCAAATGGCCTAATTCTGCCTCTATCACTTGTGACATGACCTTTGAAGAAATTTGAAGAAGTTTTGGTAATGCTCAAAGAGCAAGACCTTAAATGAATTACACCAAAGGCTTGTCAATTTTTAGAAGCGCCCAAAAAACGTCTCAATCTTTGCTTGATATGTTTCTAGAAGAGTTTGAAAAATAAATTAGAAACAGCTAACCTTAGCCGCATGTCTAGAACATCGACCTCATTACTGTGGATATAAGGCTATCATTTCCAGTAATAGTTGTGTACACATGGATACAGTTCCTGACCATTGGAGAAATTGGTGAGCACATCTGTAAAAAGTGAAACCATTCGTAAACCAGGCACAGCTTGTATTAATATTCCTGAGAAAAGGTCAACCATTCCAGATTCTTGGCCATACCAACAGTACCGGCCACAGTGGCGCAGCAGTAGAGTTGTTGCCTTACAGCTCCGGAGATCCGGGTTCGATACCGACTACGGGTGCTGTCTGTATGGAGTATGTACGTTCTCCCCGTGACCGCGTGGGTTTTCTCCAAGATCTTCGGGTTCCTCCCGCACTCCAAGACGTACTGGTATGTAGATTAATTGGCTTGGTGTATGTGTAGATTGTCCCAGGTGTGTGTTAATGTGCAGGGATCGCTGGTCGGCGTGGACTCGGTGGACCGAAGGGCCTGTTTCCGCACTGTATCTCTAAACTAAACTAAGCAGTACAATAATTGGGAACCTCCTGCAGTATACCTGCACCTTGCAATACTACCGGGGATTTGCTTTGGTGCTTCCAAACTTGAGAAATACTTGGTCCTTTGTTCACTAGTGCTGTCAAATTGCAACATCCTGCCCTTGAAACATCGGAATTGTTTAACCCTTCAAATTGCCACAATAGATAGGACTATGAAAATGATTTCCCAGGGCAGAATAAAGACTCATGTTACCATGTGATATCTGTTGACTAATGTCTATGTGCAATAGATAAAAATAATAGTAAGATTAAACGAGAACTTACCAGTTTGAAGTTTGATCTTTATTTTATGAGGAGTTACGATGAGGGATTACGTGAAGACCCCGCCAGCACGCATGCGCGACATTTCTTCAAAGCAGTGGTGTGAAATCACAGAAATACAGTCACAATGACTAATATAGTAAGATAAACAAGAGAACTTCCATACCAGGTGATCTTTATAATAGAGGGTTGGGAGCGGAGGGCACGTAATCCCTCATCGTAACTCCTCATAAAATAAAGATCAAACTTCAAACTGGTAAGTTCTCGTTTAATCTTACTATTTTACTTCGGAGTCACGTGAGTGACTACGTGAAGATTTCAAAGCTCTGTGATTTCATGCCCTGGAAGCTCCATGCTCACACACCGCTAAAGTTGGGATAAGAGGATGAACGTAATTCAGACAAGACACTGGCTGAAAAACAAAATCAGGTATTTATTCATACCAAACAAAAATAGTGTCCCCTAAGGGTAACTATCTGGCAGCACTTAAAATCCTCCCTGCATAAGTGTCAGGGGAGGTCACGGGTTTATAGTAAAAGCGGTGGAAGGTCTTTTCGTTACTCCAACCCGCTGTAGCCAGGATGTGATCCAATGGTACCTCCATCCTTCTAGCCGCCGAGGTGGATGCTGCCCTGGTGGAGTGAGATTTAAATTTGTTAGTATCCACCCCCGCTGCATCCAGTACCACCCTTAACCATCTGGAAATGGTTTGCACCGTGACTCTGTGATGGGGCTTCTTGTGACTAACAAGCAAAGCTGTTTCCGAGCCCCTACGATTTTTAGTGACTGTAATGTATCGTGATATCATAGAGACGATACAAAGACGAGGATCTGCTGGGTAAGCCAGAAACTCCAAAGTATGTCCAGACACTCCGGGTCGATCTTGTTTCAGCAGTCCCTGCACATAGAAAGTGATTTTGTCACTGGTGATTGCCATATCATCCAGGTTAAGTTTGTGCAGGGACTGGACCCGTTGTGCCGTGATAAGTGCCATAATCATGACCATCTTATAGGTGAGTTTCGCCAAAGGGAGTCCCGTGTTAGGTGTCCATCCTCGCAGCATAGTCAAGACTGTGCTGATATCCCAAATATGGCTATATCTAGCCCTGGGGGGATTAGAATTGAATATTCCCCTCATAAATTTGGATACTAGAGGATGTGACCCAATTCCTAATTGGTCACTCCCCTTGCCCAAGTAGGACGATAGGGCACTCCTGGCACAGTTAATGGCACTGTAACTCAAACCCTCATCGAAATGAAGGGTAGCCAAAAATTCCAGCACTTCCGTTATGGTGGCGGTTTCATATGTTCTGTTGGCTGTGACGCAGTATCCTTCCCATTTCCTGATGTAGGTCAGGTACTGCTTTCTTGTGGACTCTCTGCAGGCTGCTGTGATGGTATCAATGGTCCTGTTGGAGAGCCCGAATCCGTGAAGTGCCCGTTTTAAAATCTGCAAATTAACAAGTCCATGCGGTCATGACATGGATGACATTCTCCTGTAACAGGATGAACGAGCAGGCTTGGTCTTTTGTTCACCCTGATACAGGGTTCTGTGGCCATCTTCTGTACCATAGGGAACCATGGTTGGGTAGGCCAGTCGGGCACCACCAAAATACCCGATGCTGAGTCTTGCTTTATTTTCTGCAAGACCCGACTGATGAGGCAGAAAGGAGGAAATGCGTAGCAAAATAGTTCCCCCCAATGTAGCGAGAAGGCATCCATCGCTACTGCCCCCGGGTCTGGCTCCCAAGCAACATATGTTGGTAGTTGGTGATTTAGCCTGGACGCAAAAAGGTCGATATCTGGTGTTCCATAACGTTCTACAATATCTGAAAACACATTCCGATCCAACATCCATTCTATGTTGTCGTTGAATTTACGTGATCTGGTGTCTGCCACTGTATTTAGCTTACCTGGAAGGTAAGTAGCTGAAATCCAAATTTCTCTTTGCAGACACCAGTGCCAGATATTGTTAGCCAATTCATCACACGATATCGACTTTATACCGCCCATATGATTAATATATGCTACCACCGTGGTGTTGTCAATTTGTATTCTTATATGAACTTTGTGCATATTAGTGCAGTATGCTTTAAGGCCGTGAAATGCTGCAAGCATTTCTGCATAGTTAATCCCCAAGTTTTTGAATTGGGTTAACTCTGGTGCACTCCATCTACCTCCACAACTAGAGGTAGTGTTAGTAGCTCCCCACCCTTTGGCACTGGCATCCGTTTGTAAGATGATGGAGGGATTGATGATATTGATAGGTTTAGAACAATTTTGGGCATTACCCATCCACCAATATAATTCGGCTTTTGCCTTTCCGGAAATTTTCATGGGCCTGTCGAAATGGCCAGCATGATTTTTGAGCGCTGTAATTTTGGCTCTTTGTAAGTTTTGGTAATGTAAGGGCCCAAATTGTGCTGCAGGAAATGCAGCTACTATCTTCCCAATCACTCTGGCCACCTGCCGAATGGATGGGACCTTAATGCCAATGAGGCTCCTGCAAGCCTCTATCAGGTCTTCCACCTTGCTTGGTGGCAACGTGACAGACATTTGCACTGAGTCAATAATGAACCCCAGATATCTCATGGTGGTAGAAGGTTCCAATATTGATTGTCTGGATGTATCATAAACCCCAGCTTCTGAAAAAGACGTTTCGTGGCTGTAACTGCCAAAGTAGCCATTTCCAAATTCTCCCCCACTATGAGGATATCATCAAGATAGGCCATAACAGTATGTTTCTGTTTCCTTAAATAGGCCAAAGCTGGTTTTAATATCTTGGTAAATAATCTGGGTGCTGACGACAACCCATTGGGCAAAGCTTTGTATTGCCATAATTGTCCCATCCAGACAAATTTTAGGTATTTCCTATGATCCTTGTGTATGGGTACTGAATAATATGCATCCTTGAGGTCAATGCATGCCATGTAGTACCCATTGGCTATTAACTGTATTGCAGTATTAAAGGTGTCCATTTTAAAATTAATATACTGGACAGAAGTATTCAGATCGGTCAAATCTATAATGATGCGGCACCCGCCGTCTTTTTTATTTTTGGTGAATATATTAGACACGAACTCCTGAGGTTCTTTGATGGTTTTCTCAACTACCCCTTTTTCTATTAATCTTTGTAGTTCAGCATGCCCTGCTGCCCTTTCTTTTAGGAAAAGGACAAATTTCCGGCTAGGTGCATGCTGTACCGGGGTAGGGAGTTCATGAACAAATTCAATTTTATAGCCCTGGATACTTCTGAGTATATAAGGATCAGAGGTAAAAGTGAGCCAATTCTCGAAGAATATGTGCAACCTGCCCCCTACACAAAGTGAATTTAGACCAGATGTGTTCCTGGGGACCCCAGACCCACCTACCTCCATGGTTACTGCCGGTGTGGAGGTTTCTGTCCTTGCTTCCTTGGTTGGTTGTGGGTGTTCTGGGAGTGGCGCATCTTCCAAGAAGGCCGGCCTGGGCCTTGGCCTAAAAAAGACCGCTGTGCAGGAATGCCGGCCTTCGAGCTTTCACCACCGGCAGACCTGTTATGGTAACTCTGCCCGGTGGATGTGTAGGGGTGCTGTCTGTGTGGGTGTTGCGGCTTAGTGTAGCCAGGTTTTATAAGGCCCAAAGCCTTGGCCTCCTCGTCAAGGTCTTTAACCTGCTTTGGGAGATCTTCCCCGAACAGCAGGCTAGGAGGCTGAGTCTTCCCAGGCTTACACAACCCCGCAAACTTGGGGTTAAGCGCCGGCTTTATGATGTTCTTTTGAAAACTGTTAATCTCAAATTGAGTATTACAGAGTAGAGCCAAAGCATCCTGTAATTCTTCCGGCATATCCACACCCACTGCAGTTCTTGCTACTGCCGTAATCCCTGCGGTTAGGAGCTTCAGAATCCTCTGAAGTTTAATCTCCTGGCCTCTACTAGAGGGGCTCATGTTTCCCCAAATAGGGTTATTTACTGCAGGTACATTCAATGAGTTGCAGTTCTCAGGTGCCATATATTTGTCTGCTGTAGCATTAATGGCCTGTTCCTGCAACTGGTTAGTTGCCATTTAGTTGATGCTGGCAGCCAGCTTAGGGTGGATAGGTAAGCCTTTTTTGTTAGGCATAGCATGCTTGCTTACCATATCCATGTAGTCTTCACACACCCCTGACACTTTCGGCAGTTCAACCAGCTCCCCTTCTTCTGGGTCAGCCCAGTTCTGACCCTCAACGCTCCCCTGTATAGAGGGGGAGACATTGGGCAGTCCTCGATAGGAACTTGCCGTGGGCCTGCTAGGAGTCCCACTGTGACCCTGCCCCTGCATTAGCAGGTCACGTTGGAGCGTTTGCTCCATCATCCGCTCTATGCGGTTTAGACGACCTCTGTCGCTATCTGCGAACGGGGTGTCCTCGGGACCAGACTCCGCTGAGTCGGCCCCGGCCGACTTCCGGGTGGTTTTCCCGCCCGACCGTGGCGTACCAATGGTCCCAAAGGGCGAAAAGTCGGGAGCTGCAGGTAAAACCTGTAACTCTGGAGAGGCGGCTCTCTGCTGGCTGCTCTCCTTGGCAGCTGCTTTGGCCGCTGTTCTCTTCGATTTTCTTTCCATTTCGCTGGTCGTCGACTCACTACCTCCGGTGAGACTTACCTGGCGTAAGCTATTTAAACTTGCGCTGGAGGAGCCCCGCTCCTCCCGACCGTCGCTTCCGCATGCGTACGACAATATGTCGCGCATGCGTGCTGGCGGGGTCTTCACGTAGTCACTCACGTGACTCCGAAGTAAAATTAAGAATCTTTATATAGAAATGTTGAAAACCACAGCACATTATCAGTAATTAGTTTATTGAACACACTGTCGTGACTGTATTGTAATTACAGAAAACCAAATGGGTAAATGTTGATTAAAATAATTAATTGTCTGTATGCATTCCTAGCATTTCGAAAACTATAGCAGCTACAAATATTTTGCATCAAAAACCTCCACTTCTTTGTTCAATCAGTGTTGTAGGAGTCTGTTATGAGATCAGAGACATGCTCACCAACAAAGCAGATAATAATAGATGGTTGCCGGAACAGTAATCTGATCATGCAACTCTGCTTGTCATTAAATATAAGAACAAGGGAATTCTCTGGGAAACCAGAAGGGTATGATTATTATCAAAACCATAAAACTGCAATACAATTTAAATTCTATCATCATGTTTTTTTATGAGAACATGACATTCAAACATTATCCTCCTTTTGAGGTATCAATTTCATAAAATGGATGGGCATATAAAGTCAGTGAAGATCCTGAAGTTAATGGGGACAAATTTTGCACCCAAAGTGTTTAAATGTTAAGACTGTGTTGAACCAAAATTCACAGTGTGTCATTTGTAATGGATTTCCATGAGTAGCTATAAGCTGGAAGTTACAGACAAAGCATGTTCACATGCCCATTATTTTTTGTATATTTTATGTTATGACTTCCCCCTTTTGCTTGCAGTGAGAGAGGGGGGGGGGGGGGGAGAGGGAGAGAGAGAGGGGGGGAGAGATAGAGAGAGAGGTGGGGCGGAGAGGGAGAGAGAGGGAGGGAGAGGGAGAGGGGAAGGGAAAGAGAGAGAGAGAGAGAGAGAGGGAGGGAGAGGGAGAGGGAGGGAGAGGGAGAGGGAGAGGGAAAGGGAGGGAGAGGGAGAGAGAGAGACGCCTATTATGTAAGTCGGGGAGTGCTGCTCGTTACAAATGTCCAAGTCACCATGCATCTTAATCTTCTGGATCAAGCTGAGCATTCATAAATAATCATAAACTGTCCCTTATGCACTTATCCCACAAGCTCATCCCTTTCCTAAAATCTATTTCCAGAGCTTATTCCAAAGCTATAAGTGTGAGATTGTAAACAATGCTTCATAATCCCGCAGGTGAACTCACTCACAGCATGGACTGTTAGGAGGCAACCAGGTAAAATTACATGTCTGAACCAGATTTGTCTTTAGCTCTTGCAAAGTAATGATTGTTTTCAATTAGCAGTAATGAAATACCCCACTGATAGGAATGGATAGGATTTCCTTCTGCGAGGAGCTAGTACCTTGCGCAATATTATGATTCTGAAGGGCAAGTGGGTCCTGGCAAGGGCAAGGAAGAGATTTATTGTAACAAAAATGGGGGAGGAACATCTGTTTACAAATACATGAAGGAGGTCTTATCACTTTGAAAAAGGATAAAAAGTGTTGTTAAGCTTAGTGGTAAACCAGAAGATTTAGAAAGTTTTAGAAACCAGCAAAGGCTACATGTAAGATAATAAAGAATAAGATAGATTAAGAGAGTACTGCTGCCTTACTGCGCCAGAGACCCGGGTTCGATCCTGACTATGGGTGCTTGTCTGTACGGAGTTTGAACGTCCTCCCTGTGACATGCATGGGTTTTCTCCGAGATCTTCGGTTTCCTCCCACATTCCAAAGAGGTATAGGTTTGCAGGTTGACAAAGGTGCTGGTGAAACTCAGCGGGTGCGGCAGCATCTATGGAGCGAAGGAAGTATACTGTCTTCGGAGGAAGGAGGAGAGAGGAGGACGAGCTCCATAGATGCTGCCACACCCGCTGAATTTCTCCAGCACTTTTGTCTACCTTCGAATTTCCAGCATCTCCAGTTCCTTCTTAAACATAGGTTTGTAGGTTGATTGGCTTGGTATAAATGTAAAATTGTCCCTAGTGCGTGTAGGGTAGTGTTCATGTGCGGGGATCGCTGGTCGGTGTGGCACCGGTGGGTCGAAGGGCCCGTTTCCGTGCTGTATCTCTAAAAGATAAATAAAGAGCTTCAGTGCATATGCAGAAATGACAACAAATAACTGATGTAAACATTGATTCCTTAGAGGAATCCCAGAGACTATCCACTTCCTACTTATCCCCCAAAGCCCATCCCATTCCAAAGATTTACTTCCAGAGCCTGTTCCAAAGCCAGAAGTGTACGACTGAAAACACTAGAGAATGCTTCATAGTCACGTAGATGAAGTACTCACATGGCGTGTTCAGAAGTAGCTGAGAAAAATTACATGTCTAAACCAGATTCTTTTTCAGCTCTTGCAAAGTAATAATTGTCTACAATTAACAGCAATGAAATACCAAGAGGGTAGGAATTGATACGATCTGAGTGACTCATATCTTTTGGAAGAATAGGGAAAGGAATATACGGAAAAGTGATATAAGAAAATTGCAGAGACAAATAACATGATTTCACAAATCACTGAAAACAGCTCTACAATTGAAACATAAGGGACCAAAAGGAACGGACGAACTTAAACCAATGATTATCATTGGAGAACTCATTATTGAGGCTGAAAGCTGACAAGTCCCTTGAATGTAATGACCTCCATCCTCAGAAGATACATAGATAATAAGCACGTTGGTTGTGATGTAAAGTTCCCTGGGTATTGGAAAGGTCCCAATGGTTTAGAAATCTGGAAACAAGGGTAGCAGAAACAGCAAACTGTTGCTAATCCTGTCATTGAGAAAATGACAGAATCTGTTACTAAGAAAAAACAGTATATTTAGAAAGTAATAATAAAATTATGTACAGAAGGATCTCGGGGTCCAAGTCCATAACTCCCTGAAAGTGACAACACAAGTATATAGAGTTGTATGGTGTGTATGTATGGTGTGTATGTATGTATGTATGTATGTATGTATGTATGTATGTATGTATGTATGTATGTATGTATGTATGTATGTATGTATGTATGTATGTATGTATAGAGTATATGGTATGCTTACCTACATTGGTCGGGGCACTGTATATATGAGTCAGGAAGTCATGATGCAGCTTTATAGGACTTTGGTTAGGCCGCATTCTGAATATGTGTTCAGTCTGGTTGCCCCATTATATAAGAAGGATGTGGAAGCTTTGGAAAGGGTGGAAAGGAGGTTTACCTGAATAATGCCTGGATTAGGAGGTATTAGCCAGAGAGAGGTGGGACAAGCCAGAGGTTGCGGGGACACCTGATAGAAGTATATAAAATTATAGGAAGTGCAAAGAACAGAAAGATCAAGGACAAGAGGGCAAAGCTTTAAGGTGAGAAGGGCAAAGCTTCAAGGAGATGTGCAGGACAAGTTATTACAGAGGGTGGTGAGTGTCTGAAATGAGCAGCTGGTTGAGGCAAATGCAACAATGGCATTAGAGACTTTTGGATAGGCACATGGATATGCAGGGAATGGAGGGATATGGATTACGTGCAGGCAGATATTGCGGGCCGAAGGGCCTGTTCTTGTTCACTGCACTGCTCTTTGATCTACATTTTAAAATAAAATGCCAATAATTCACTATGTCATTGTTTGGAAGTCTCAGTGGTTCAGCATCCGGCTGATTGGTTCCCACGCTCACTTCGAACATGGCAGGGGCCTGGTTCCCACTGGAAACACACTGGGTTCCACTGGCACAGTCACTTTAACAGGGCTGCCAACTCCCACGCATTGAGCGTGAGACTAACGCACTTCAGGAAATTCTCACGCTGATGACAAAAGTTCTCACGTTCAAAACATTTTTTTTTTAAATATATGAATAAATAAATAAAGTCACACTTCACCACACTCACCAATGAGAATAGTTTTTTGTCGGCGGGTTCCCCGCAAAGAACGAGCAATTTAATTGGCTTAAGCCCATCGCACACAATTTCAAATGGCAATGTAGACTAAAATGCTGGAGAAACTCAGCGGGTGAGGCAGCATCTATGTCTGAGTTTGACCCTTCTTCACACTCAAGCATTTCTCCAGCATTTTTGTCCACCGCTCTTTAGATGCTGCCTCACCCGCATTCACATTCCCGTGCAGATGGTGTGAGAGGTGAGACGCGGCGGTGGTCCCAGCACCGATCCCTGAGGAACCGCTCTTCACCTCCGGCGGCTGCTCTGTCCACACCTCATGGAGCTTTAACCCCAGCCCGGAGCCAGGAGCGGACCAACTACGTGGGGGCGATGGTGCCGCCTCTGGAGCCGCGTGGATGAATTTCGGGCTATAGCTCCGCTCCGTGCCCGACCCACGGGTCACTGACCCTCACCTCCCCCGGACCCCAGCGGGACACAGGGCACCTGGGCCGGCCCGCATTCCCGCGGAGGGAGTGAGAGAGGGAAATGCTCCCCGAGCATCGCCAAGTCTCCGCTCACTCCGGGTGTTGTCGCCGCTTCACTGACCCACACTCTCATACGCAACCTAACACACACCGAGACACACACACACTGGCACACACAAGGTTTAAAGGGATTTGGGCCAAATGCGGATAAATGGGACTAGTTCAGATGGGGCATCTTGATCCGCATGAACAAGATGGGATGAAGGGCTTGTTTGCATGCTGTAAGACTGGGACACACTGAAGAAAGGGTGCAATTGCTCTGGAGAGGATCCAGAGGTGATTTATGAACATATTGGCAGGGCTGGAATTTTTGTGTCACTTTGAAGAAAGGTTTGGTAACTGGAATTGTATTCTCTGTAGCAACGGAGGTGAAGAAGAGACTTAGTTGAGTTGAATAATATTATGAGAATAGGACCTGTTTCGCTTAACAAAGAGTGTAGGAAGGAACTGCAGATGGTGGTTTAAACTGAAGATAGACACTAAAAGCTGGAATAACTCAGCAGGAAATGCGGCATCTCTGGAGAGAAAGAATAGGTGATGTTTCGGGTCGAGACCTTCAGACTGAAGAGGTTGAAAACCAGCCATAAAGCACAATGACTGGAGATGTGTGTTATCCAACTAAGGGCAGAAATTATAATCATGTGTTCATCTTTATTGACGTGACACCATAATAAATATATTACAGAAAAAATAATTTAATGGGAGTGGCACGGTGGCGCAGCGGTAGAGTTGCTGTCTTGCAGCACCACAGACCCAGATTTGATCCTGACTATGGGTGCTGTCTGTACAGTATTTGTACATTCTCCTTATGACCACATGGTTTTCTCTGGATATTCCGGTATCTCCCACATCCGAAAGAAGTGCAGGTTTGTAGGTTAGTTGGCTTCTGTAAATTGTCCGTGGCGTGTAGGATACAACTGGAGTAAGGTAGATTGCTGGTTGGTGTGGACTTGGTGGGCCGAAGGGCCTGTTTCCATATATATGTTTTACATATATATCTTAATTTCATTAAACCATATACGGTTGAATATGTGGCATTATTTTCGTCTTGTTTCTATAGTCAAAGGGCAAGGTTGATTGATTTATTTGTGCAGAACAGTGATGGAAGTCTGACTCCTCTTGCCTTGTTTCTAGGTTTTTGTTTCTCTATATATATGCATAACAGCATGAATTATAATCTGATTTCCATACATGAATATACTAAGGTCATTCATGTGCTGCACCTGTTGATCAGAGCCTGGCTCCTCTGTGGAATGTAGTCAGGAATGTAATTTAGCCTAACCTTATCATTACCTAATCCAATTTGAAGCATAAATGTTGCATTCAAGTGAAAGTTAAAAGACTCGCAACAGTATGCACCAGATTGCACAATTTCAAGCTGAAAAATGCAAAAGCTCCCTACCAAAAACAACCCCCCCCCCCCCCGGCTCGGTCACTACGCCCCCTCGCAATTTCTCACTCTCAACTCTCACCCAATGTTGACAGCCCTGACTTTAATCTCATTGAAGTCTTGGTCCCCACACCCACTTTAAAGAAACTGGGGTCTCCTAGCTACTCTAAACACACTGGAGCCTGTTGTATTCGAGGGCTAAATAAGTCATAAACTACACTTGGTGTACAGAACCCGAAGTGTATTTATTTCAAGCCAACATGGCTGCCGCTAAAGCCCTGCAGATCCCCCCTGGACCCTCCCTTAGGAAACCTTCATTTTGAGACAGAGTCCTCTAGCGGTGACTGCAGGACACAACAGAGCCCTGTTACCATTACCACTATATCAACTTGAGCCGTATTCCACATTCATTTGAAACACCCTGTGGACCCATCCCCACATTCACCGTAAACAACTGGGGCATCTTTGTCACGATCCCTTTAAATACACTAAGCCCCATTCCCATACTCCCTGAAACTCACCCGGTTCATTGGAAAATGGATTATACTACTGCACAACATAAACACTAAAGAAACATGAATGCTGGAGTATTAATAGGAATAATATCCAATAATCTGGAATCTGCCAGTCAGGCACACTGATCGTTCAAGGCTGCTGGATTTTCCGGGTTTTACTGTATCATTAAGTCAACAGGGCCTCATGAAAAATAATGTTTTTTGCAAATGTTTTATAGTTCTTTGAGCCAGGTGGCAAAAGGGAGACTAGTCAATGTATTTGGATCCATTGGATTTCCAATATACATCCAGTAAAATTTGCATAACGATATAAAATCATTTAGGTCCTGCTTCCCATACCCACTTTAAACACACTGGGCACATCAAAGTTGTTGGATAAGAATTCATGGTGACGCATGTGATATACAGTGGCTTGCAAAAGTATTCATACCCCTTGAACTTTTCCACATTTTGTCACGTTACAACCACAAATGTAAATGTATTTTATTGGGATTTAATGTGATAGACCAACACAAAGTGGCGCATAATTGTGAAGTGGAAGGAAAATGATACATGGTTTTCAATTCTTTTTACAAATAAAAAATGGAAAAGTGTGGCGTGCAAAGGTATTCAGCCCCCTTTACTCTGATACCCCTAAATAAAATCCAGTGCAACCAATTGCCTTCAGAAGTCACTTAATTAGTAAATAGAGTCCACTTATGTGTAATGTAATCTCAGTATAAATACAGCTGTCCTGTGAAGGCCTCAGAGGTTTGTTAGAGAGCATTAGTGAACAAACAGCATCATGAAGCCCAAGGAACACACCAGACAGGTCAGGGGTAAAGTTGTGGAGAAGTTTAAAGCAGTCCAACACTCTTCCTAGTTATCCTCTTGCTTTTATTGTATATATAAAATGCCTTGGGATTCCCTTTAATTATTCTTGTTAAGGACATTTCATAGTCTCCTTCTGCTCATCCCAATTCCCTGCTAGCGTTCTTTCCTATATTCTTATATTCTTCAAAGACCCTGTCCAATTTCAAGTTCCTGAATCTTACATTTTTTTTTTTGGCCAAAGTTACAACCTATTTCATCTTTCAAGGATTCCTTACTTTGCCATCCTTGTCCTTCTTCCCGACTTGAACTTGCTGGTCCTGAACTCTGATCAGCTGGTCTTCAACGTCATATTTAATAAATGTGCAGACGATATCGCCGTGCGTAACGATATGTTGGATTTCAATAGGCAATAAACAATAGGTGCAGGAATAGGCCATTCGGCCCTTCGAGATCTGCCATTCAATGTGATCATGGCTGATCATCCCCAATCAGTATCCCGTCCCTGCCTTTTCCCCATATCCCCTGACTATTTTTAAGAGCCCTATCTAGCTCTCTCTTGAAAGCATCCAGAGAACCTGTCTCCACCGCCCTCTGAGGCAGAGAATTCCACAGACTAACCACTCTCTGTGAGAAAAAGTGTTTCCTCGTCTCCGTTCTAAATGGCGTACTCCTTATTCTTAAACTGTGGTCCCTGGTTCTGGACTCCCCCAACATTGGGAACATGTTTCCTGCCTCTAGCGTGTCCAAGCCTTTAACAATCTTATATGTTTCAATGAGATTCCCTCTCATCCTTCTAAACTCCAGAGTGTACAAGCCCAGCTGCTCCATTCTCTCAGCATATGACAGTCCCGCCATCCCAGGAATTAACCTTGTATGGAGGGATATGGATTATGTGCAGGCATCAATAGCAAGAACGTCCTTCCTCAAATTAGGGGACCAAACCTGCACACAATACTCCAGGTGTGGTCTCACTAGGGCTCTGTACAACTGCAGAAGGACCACTTTGCTCCTATATTTGATTTCTCTTGTTATAAAGGCCAACGTGCCATTCGCTTTCTTGACTGCCTGCTGTACCTGCACGCTGACTTTTATAGACTGATGTAAAAGGACCCCCAGATCCCGTTGTACTTCCCCTTTTCCCAACTTGACGCCATTTAGATAGTAGGGATTTTTAGGAGGGAACATCATAACTTTGATTCAAGTTATAATTGAGTAGGTGAATCGAGGACCAGAGGACACAGGTTTAAGATGAAGGGGAAAAGATTTAATAGGAATCTGAGGGGTAACTTTTTCACACAAAGGGTGGTGGATGTATGGAACAAGCTGCCAGAGGAGGTAGTTGAGGCAGGGAATATCCTAACATTTAAGAAACAGTTAGACAGGTACATGCATAGGACAGGTTTGGAGGGATATGGACCAAACGCGGGCAGGTGGGACATGTAGGCCGGTGATGGGCAAGTTGAGCCAAAGGGCCTGTTACCACACTGTATCACTCTATGAATGGTTCCAGAACAACAATCTTGCTCTCAACTTTGTAAAGACCAAGGTTGACTTCAGAAAGAGAAAACCGAGGATCTATGAACCTGGCTTCATCGATGGGTCGATGGTGGAGAGAGTTAACAGTTTCAAATTCCTGGGCCCAGCACATCAATGCAATCACAAAGAAAGCTCAACAATATTTCTACTTCCTAAGAAGAGAAAAGAGATTCCTGCTATATAACTATAATTGTATATCCAATTAATAACCATGTAACCATATAACAATTACAGCACGGAAACAGGCCTTCTTGGCCCTTCCAGTCCGTGCCGACCATTTATTTTCCCCTAGTCCAATCTACCTGCAGTCAGACCATACCCCTCAATTCCCTTCCCGTCCATATACCTATCCACTTTACTTTTAAATGTTACAATCGATCCTGCCTCCACCACTTCTGCTGGAAGATCATTCCACACAGCCACCACTCGAGTAAAGAAGTTCCCCCTCATGTTACCCCTAAACTTCTGTCCCTTAATTCTCATGTCATGCCCTCTTGTTTGAATCTTCCCTACCCTCAATGGGAAAAGTTTATCCACGTCAACTCTGTCTATCCCTTTCATCATTTTAAAGACCTCAATCAAGTCCCCCCCTTAACCTTCTGCGCTCCAAAGAATAAAGACCCAACTTGTTCAACCTTTCTCTGTAACTTAGTTGCTGGAACCCAGGCAACATTCTAGTAAATCTCCTCTGTACTCTCCCTATTTTGTTGACATCCTTCCCATAATTAGGCAACCAAAATTGTACACCATACTCCAGAATTGGTCTCACCAATGCCTTGTACAATTTTAACATTACTTCCCTACTCGTATATTCAATGCTCTGATTTATAAAGGCCAGCACACCAAAAGCTTTCTTTACCACCTTATCTACATGCAATTCCACCTTCAGGGAACTATGCATAGTTATTCCTAGATCCCTCTGTTCCACAGCATTCCTCAATTCACTACCATTTACCATGTACGTCCTATTTTGATTTGTCCTGCCAAGATGTAGCACCTCACACTTATCAGCATTTCATTTCGGAGTCACGTGAGTGACTTCGTGAAGAACCCGCCAGCACGCATGCGCGACATATCGTCGCTCGCATTGCAGTCGACGGCTGGAGAGGAGCGCGGCTCATCACCAGCCCTTCATAAGGGCCACTCAGGTAAGTACTAACAACCTTGAGTTGGTTGTTCTGTGTGAATAATTGTGTTTTCTTCCACAGAGACATGGACAGTAGGAAAAGTAAAGGCCGTAAAACTTCTGCAAGGAGTTGTCGGCAACCCAACCCGGAGCCCCCCTCCACGGCAGGAGGACGGGCCGGGAAAAAGGCGCGCAAGCCGGGGAGCCCTGTATTCACAGGATCCGGTTTACCGACGCAGCTATGCCCTAGCGGGGTACCTGCAGAACAATCAGTCGGTACAGCGCCGGAGCAGGTGCATCCTGACTCCATCTCTCTCTCACCCACTGGGTCGTTTGCAGAGACAAGTAAAAGGGATTCGCGTGCTGATGCACGGCCCTTCTCCCTGAGCCCTCTTGAAGGAGGCAGGGATACAATTCCACTACCTAGCCCTTCGCGGGTTGAGGTCTCACCAGGAGCCACTAGGAAATGGTCTGGTGAATCAGGCAGGCCCGAGTCCACTGGCAGACCAAGAAGGGCCAGTGTCGACTCACCACCCAGAGGGACCAGGAGGAGTCACAAGGGTGGAGCCTCGCCTAGGTCACCGCTTCCCCCGCTGGGGGCAGGTCGGGACCGTACGCCGTCTGGGTCCAGATTTAGGACAGTCGGCAAGCCCGTGCGGACGTCGGGTCACCACGCTGCGGCGTCAGGTGCCGACCTCTCCCCACCCATGCCCTTTGAGGCAGCCGGGTCCAGCTCAGCGAAGAGGAGGCGCTCGAGCAGGTCCGCGCGGGAATCGCTCAGCTTCGCCGAGGCGGCTGGTAGCGACACATCATCACAGTACCGATATTACCTCGACGAGGTACGGACTGATGATCGAAGCCTCAGGAGTTCCTTCGGGCATGAGGCCTCTTACCTCCCACACCCGCCTGATGAAGGGCGCTTGGATCGTATGGAGAGGATATTGGAGCAAGTTCTACTCAATCAGAAACAGGACACACACAGCTCCAGGGGACTCATGGATATATCCCCGTCCCCATCTATGGACAACATAAGACCTGATGAGGAGGATATCCTGGTACATGCCCCAGCAGCACCTGAGGTCCCTCAGGAAGATCTGCTGGATGTGGCAGCCAAATTCGGGTTACCCGTATCATCAGGACAACCCCTCAACATCAAACTGGCCGCAACCATAGATTATCTTACCAACCATCAATTGCAGGAGGAGGTCCTTGCGAAGGCCATGGAGAGACACAAGGCTCCAGGGAACTGCAATTCACTCCACGTGCCGATTGTGAACATGCCAATCTGGGGTAATATCAGCCCGGGCATCAGAGCGCAGGAAGTGAAACTGCAGAGGATTTTAAAACTGCTTACGTCTGGGATCACCGCTTTTGCAAAGTCGGTAGATGGGGTTGATCTAAGCACCGAACAGGAGGATGCTCTAGCTCTGCTCTGCAATACGCAGTACGAGATCAACGCTTTCCGGAAGAGCATTATCAAACCTTCCTTGAATCCCAAATTTGCGGGACTATGCAGAGCACCTCCTACCCCCCCACCTAGACAGCTGTTCGGGGAAGACCTCCCAAAGCAGGTCAAAGAGCTCGATGACCATGCGAAAACCATAGGTCTGATGAGACCACATTTTGTGGCCAGACCTTCGGCCAAGAAGACACCTTACTTCAGGCCACGAGGTCAGACCGATAGGCCAACAAGGACCTACGTTCCGGCACCTCCTCAATATCAACAGCCTCATCAGCCCAGGCCTTTTTTAGGACTAGGCCCTCAGCGGCCAGCATGGAAGATGCGGATTCCGCACCAACCACGAAACCCAGCGCCTCCACGTCCCACCAAAAATCCCAGGGACCGCCGATAACCATGAAGGTAAGGGGGTCTGGGTTCCATGCACTTGCATGTCTAACCTCACGAATTGGGGGTAGATTACGGGGATTTAAGGAGGCTTGGGAAACCATCACTTCAGATGAGTTTATCTTGCAAAGTATTCAGGGTTATGAAATTGAGTTTATTCATGGCCAATTGCCTCCACCCCAGCATATGCCGAATCGCAAATTTGCACTTTCCAAAAAAGAATTGGCAGAAGGCTATGCTGAAATCTTGAGTTTACAAGACAAAGGTGTGATAGAACGAACCACACATGAACCAGTTGAATTTGTGTCTAATATATTTACTAAAACTAAAAAAGACGGTGGATGCCGGGTCATTATAGATTTAACTCACTTGAATACCTTTGTAAAATACACCCATTTCAAAATGGACACATTTGAAACAGCCAAATCTTTGATTTCGGAGGGCTGCTTCATGGCATGCATTGATTTAAAAGATGCATACTATTCAGTATCCATTCGGAAACATCATAGGAAGTTCTTGAAGTTTACCTGGATGGATCAGCTTTGGCAATACAAAGCATTGCCCAATGGGCTTACTACAGCCCCCAGACTGTTCACCAAACTACTCAAGCCAGTGTTATCTACACTGCGGAGACAAAATCATACGGTCATGGCCTATTTGGATGACATTCTGATAATTGGGCACACTCTGGAATCCGCAGAGTTGGCGGTTTCAGCCACAGTGGAAATTTTTCAACAAATGGGGTTTATAATCCATCCAGACAAATCAAAGTTCCTCCCCGCACAGATCATGGACTACTTGGGGTTCACAATAGACTCCAATCGCATGATCACCACCATCCCAACTAACAAAGTTGGTGATGTGTTTCAAGCATGCAAGAACCTGGTCTGCGCCAGTATACCGTCTATCAGATTAACTGCCAGGGTAATTGGCAAAATTGTAGCAGTATTTCCAGCTGCTCAATATGGACCTTTACACTATCAGAATTTACAAAGGTCAAAAATAACAGCATTAAAATTAAATGCTGGACATTATGATAGACCCATGCAGTTGCCGGTTAAGGCAAAACTTGAGTTACTATGGTGGATTGGCAATATCCATAACTCATTTAAACCCATCATTGTGCCTCGTCCAAAGGTATACTTGCAAACAGATGCAAGCTCCCATGGCTGGGGAGCTACAGACAACAATAACAGTTGTGGAGGTAGATGGGATTCACTTGAAGCTACTTTGTTGTTAGCACAAGGGATAAACTATTTGGAGATGCTAGGAGCATTCCACGGACTTAGAGCCTATTGTTCAAACATGACTAACACTCATGTCCGTCTCCAAATAGACAATACCACTGCGGTGGCTTATCTGAATCATATGGGCGGTACCAGGTCAATTTCATGCAATGAATTGGCAAACACAATTTGGCTCTGGTGTATTCAACGGAATATTTGGATCTCAGCTACCTACTTGCCAGGTGAGCTCAATACAGTGGCGGACACCAGGTCACGGAAGTTCAATGACAACATCGAGTGGATGTTGAACCCCCAAATATTCACCAAAATTACAGCCAAATTTGGTAAACCGGATATTGACCTTTTTGCGTCACGGTTGAACCATCAGGTACCAACATACGTATCATGGGAGCCAGATCCTGGGGCAATGGCGATGGACGCATTCTCGCTAGACTGGGGGAAATGGTTCTTCTATGCCTTTCCTCCATTCTGCCTCATCAGTCGGGTATTGCGGAAAATCCAGCTCGATGCTGCCAAGGGCATCCTCATTATACCCGACTGGCCTACGCAATCATGGTATCCGGTGGTCCTTGGAATGATAAGTCAACCATGGGTCCTCTTGGAGGGTTGCCCACAATTGGTGACGAACCCTGCCACAGGGGAACCACACCCCTGCCATAGTCATTTGAATCTATTGGCTTGCAGGATCTGAACAGGCCACTACTTCAGTATGGTCTATCTTCAAGGACAATGGATACCATGGGAGCATCATGCAGGGAGTCCTCAAGACGGCAGTACTTATCGTACATCAGGAAATGGGAATCCTATTGTGGCCGCATGGACGTTGCATATGACTCCGTCTCCATCACAGATGTGCTGGAATTTCTTGCGGGGCTACACCATGATCAACATCTCAGCTATAGTGCCATCAATAGCGCCAGGAGTGCGCTCTCGTCCTACCTCAATATTGAGGTAGGATCCAATAAATTGGTCTCCAAACTTATGCGGGGGATATTTAATTCCAACCCGCCGAGGCCCCGTTACAACGTCACATGGGATATTGGCAAAGTGCTGACCCTGCTGAGAACATGGTCACCCATGACGGGGCTCGAATTGGACAAACTCACCCTGAAGGTGGTGATGTTGATGGCACTTACTTCAGCACAAAGGGTGCAAACGCTTCACAAGGCCAAGATCGACAGAATGATCTCTACCCCTGAACGGGTCACTTTCTTCATTGATGAATTGCTCAAGCAGCATAGACCTGGATTCACAGGGCTGCAGCTGGAGTTTCCAGCATACCCCGCTGATGCTAGGCTATGCATAGCCACCCATATCCGCCACTATATCAAAGTGACGAGGAAAATAAGGGGAATGGAGCAATACCTGTTCATCAGTCACAAAAAACCTCACCATAGAGTGACGGTGCAGACGATATCCCGATGGCTCAGGATCGTCTTGAACAAAGCAGGTATTGACACTGATGTTTTTAAATCCCATTCCACCAGGGCAGCATCAACATCGGCGGCAAAGGCCATGGAGGTGCCCATGGACCAGATACTTGCCACAGCGGGATGGGCCAGTGAAGCCACTTTTCAACGGTTTTACAATAAACCCGTCACCATACCTGGAATGTTCGCAGGAGCCGTGCTGGATGCAGGCCGAGAACATGCAGTTCCCCCTCAGTGAGGGGTCCTTTCTTGTTGTTATTAATAAATATTATTATTTTTTCAGAGAAACAGTGACGGAAATTGATTACTGCTGTCCACCTTTTCAGTAGCGTGTGTGATAGCATGGACGTTGTCCAGGGCGTGAAATCACAGAAGCTTTGAAGTCTTCACGAAGTCACTCACGTGACTCCGAAATGAAATAGTAAGATTAAACGAGAACTTACCAGTTTGAAGTTTGATCTTTATTTTATGAGGAGTTGCGATGAGGGATTTCGTGCCCTCCGCTCCCAACCCTCGATCATAAAGTCAACTGGTAACTAGAGTCTCTTTAATCTTACTATAACAAGTCATTTCTTGGCTTGGTTTTTCTGTGATTCCACACCGCGGCTTTGAAGTATGTCGCGCATGCGTGCTGGCGGGTTCTTCACGAAATCCCTCATCGCAACTCCTCATAAAATAAAGATCAAACTTCAAACTGGTAAGTTCTCGTTTAATCTTACTATTAAACTCCATCTGCCATCTTTCAGCCCACTCTTCCAAATGGCCCAAATCTCTCTGTAGACTTTGAAAATCTACCTCATTATCCACAGCACCACCTATCTTAGTATCATCAGCATACTTACTTATCCAATTTTCCACCCCATCATCTAGATCATTGATGTACATGACAAACAACAGTGGACCCAACACAGATCCCTGAGGCACCCCACTGGTCACCGGCTTCCAACCTGACAAACAGCCATCCACCATTACTCTCTGGCATCTCCCATTCAGCCACTGTTGAATCCATCTTGCTACTCCGCCATTTACACCCAAAGATTGAACCTTCTTAACCAACCTTCCATGAGGAACCTTGTCAAAGGCCTTACTGAAATCCATATAGACAACATCCACTGCTTACCCTCATCAATTTCTCTAGTAACCTCTTCAAAAAATTCAAGAAGGTTTGTCAAACATGACCTTCCAGGCACAAATCCATGTTGACTGTTCTTGATCAGACCCTGTTTATCCAGATGCTTATATATATTATCTCTAAGTATCCTTTCCATTAATTTGTCCACCACTGACGTCAAACTAACAGGTCTATAATTGCTAGGTTTATTCTTTGAACCCTTTTTAAACAATGGAACAACATGCGCAGTACGCCAATCCTCCGGCACTATTCCCGTTTCTAATGACATTTGAAATATTTCTGTCATTACATTGATATCTGAAGATTCTTATTTTGAAAAGCCTGGCATCCAACTCAAGTGGCTATAACAGAGTTTTGACAATACTTGAAATATCATTTCATCTTTATCCTTTTGTAGATATGCAATGGAAATATTTGAACACTCCCTGTGTTTGCTTCAAGTTGTCAGCATTTGAAGATTTGTATCCTTTTATCTGAAATGGTCCGGATTTCAGGTGCTGACTGTGGAGGTAACAGTTGGGAAGTTGTTTTTGCGTTGTTGCTAGGGTGCGCATATCACTTAGGTATGTTACACTTAGGTATGTTACAAAACTTACCTTCAGCGGCGTTGCAGTTCTGTCACTGGCTGTGTGCGCGACTTTGGCGCCTTTGAGAGGGGGGCGGGTTTAAAATGCCGTTTTCTCCAGCTTGTTGAAATTGATCTTTGTCAGGCTGTTTAGTTGCTGAAGAACAATCGCTTAGACTGCCGTTTTATCAAGTTTATTAAAAATAGCGCTGGATAATATAATAGCAGGAGTAAAATTAAAATCGTCTTCTAAAGCCGTCAATGCCGACAACGGGACGGATCTCACGTACGGTACAAAGCAAGGTACGCCGTTTATTTTTACATATAAACGTGTTTCTTAGGATGCCTTTAATCAAAATTTCACGTTGCGAAAAGGTGATTTAGGCCCCATGTATACCGGCAGTGTTTTTCCTGCCGATATGGGGTTTAAATTCACCGCAAATGCAACGTTCCAATCGCGTTCCACAAAATCTCACTCACAAGATGATTTAAATGGCCATTAATTTACGGGAATTAAACACTAAATTCCTTCCATTTGGCCTATAAATTAATGATAATGAGATTTAAAAATCATGTTATATTGTGAATTCTTGTGTGAATGTTATTTGGACACTTAGGCTATTAAGAAATGTTAACCTTTTCTTAAGAAATGGATAGATGTTTAGATCTAGTAATTGAATTTTGTAATTAGCTACAATTAGGTAACTAACTAATGATATGCTTTAATTTTAGGTCATCCAAGTAAGATTGTTTCATATTTGTTTCAGAATGCTTCAATCTATAATAACTGAACATTTCATTCAGTTATGGGCTTTTGACTGTCCTTGATCACAGCTTTTGAGTTAAGTCAATGGAAAAGCAATAGGGAACAAGATGCTAATTTCCGAGTATGAAAATGGCCATAATTTGTTTAATACTGAAGATATGAAAGTGAATTAGGTGTCAAATTAAACTTCTTTTTATGCTTTATCTGATGGGATAATTGCAGACTTGATTTTTAAAATCTCAAAGTGTTGTAACATTGCTACATCACTATCAGGATCAGTAGGAAGGGTTCGCCCCTAACTTTCTTTGAGCCAAGTAGTTGCCAAGTCATTTCAGACGGCAGTTTAAAGTTAGCTTGATTATTGTGTCCAGAGTCACATTCAGTACTGACCAAGTAAGGACTGCGGATTTGCTGCTCAAATGGACATTTAATCAATCAAAGTTTTAATTCGTCAATACAGATTTTAGCTTTTCATTCTACATTATTTAACAATTGTCTGAATTTAAACTCAGCTGGTGTTGTGGGGTGTGATATTCTGTCCCTGGATAACCAATCCCTGTTTTTGAATTACTAATCCTGTAATTTAATCGCTACTGCTGCTTAGCCTGTTGCAAATCCAAATGCCACCTTTAAAAATTTGAGAAATAAGGAAACATAAAAATAAGGAGAATATATTTTCTTTAAATAAATTATATAATCTATATAAAATGGGGGAATATCCATTTTAGACTGTGGCAATGTATGACAAGTTTTTGATGTCAACATCTCAACTTTTCAACTCAAGTCATCATCATTGTATTTCCTACAACGCCAGTACAACGCCAGTAGTTATGCATATTTATACTGAGAGTAAAAAAGCTTATGTAGCTACTTGTTCCCACACGTCGGGACCATTTGTTGACATATTTTTATCAGCTGTGATAACTTTTGGAAGTTGTTGTTGGATTTTGTGTGTACGGCAGCAATCTTTTCAACAAACCTATTTGCAAACTTAATCCTGCCGCCTGGCTTCATTCTCCATTCTTCAGTCACCCTACACCTTTTCGAAGAGGAGGTAAAAATCCCAGGAGCCCTTAAAATGCTTATAGGATTTTGGCTAGTCAGAAATAAAGAGCTGGCTCGGAGACAGCTGGAACACTTCATCCAACTTAGTTCCAGTCCAGCACTTTCAAGTTCCCAGTGAACCTCCATGAACACTAGCCAGGCTCGAGTGAGAACCACCACAACAGCAGCAGGCTTGTGAGTCCAATTAATAACAAATCTAATCCAAAGAGTTCTCATTCTGCTTGCGAAGTGTTAGAGAATAAAATACCACATTTGCAAATCAGCAGTGGGGGGGGGGGGGGGGGTGTGGGGGGGAATTGGAATAAATTGTTTTTTTGTTGTTTTTTGTTTTTCCCATGAAGAATTTATTTCTGAATAATTAAATGCTCATTGTACAAAAGAAAAATAAATTTTCATTTTAAGCTGTTTTGTCTAAACTCACTCATCTGGTTTAATGTGACCTACTTTGATTAATCTCACTTCGACACAGTTCCATGTGTTGAAATGAATTTGTAATCCTCTTTATTTTTTATCATGTACCTCTCACTTTCCTAAAATTAACCTGAGTTTCTTCACAATGTCATTTAACTTTCCTTGTTTCTGTGATCCTGAGGTCAAGAATAAGGCCATGATTGAGGAATTATTTGTTGCGTTTGAGTGATAACAAAGTGGATAGGGTGGTCCAGAAGGTAAGTTTTCTACAAGGTTCGCAGAGGGAGCACAGCTTTAAGGATGTGGCCTCTCAGTCTGAAGAAGAGTCGCGACCCGAAACATCACCTATTCCTTCTATCGATTGATGCTGCCTGTTCCGCTGAGTTAGTGCAGTATTTTGTGTCTATCTTAAGGAGAAGGCCGGCTTGATAACACCCTCATAGTCAGACATATCGAGGTTCTGCAGATCCTTCTATGCTGGTCTGTATGACAGAAATGCCACAGACATCAATCACAGTCTCCCAGAACCCCTTGTCCTCTCTCACAGAGATCTTAGAGGACAGCAAGGAGGGGAGTCTGGACCAACAACTGACCATGGAGGAGCTGACCAGCTCCATCCGTTCCTTTAAGATGATTAAAACCCCCGGAAGCGATGGCACACCAGCTGAGTTGTACTCGGCTCTGTGGAACTGTATGGGCCCTGACCTGCTGGAAGTGTACAATGCCAAGCTTCTGGTCGGCAGCATATCAGACTCCATGAAGAAGGGCAGCATCACCCTAATCTACAAGCAGAAGGGGGAGATGAATGATATTCGAACAGCAACCCATCCTGCTGATGAACGTGGGCTACAAGATCCAGTCTAGAACCATCGGCAACCAGGTCAGGTCTGTTCTGGGACAGGTGATCCACCCGGACCAAACCTGCGCTGTACCTGGTTGGAAAATCTCAGACAGCCTGGTGCTGCTGATGGATACCATCACCCACGTGCAGGACTCACCATCACCCAGGTGCCTGCCTGGTCAGCTTGGTCCAGGAGAAGGCCTTTGACAGGATATTGTACACGTGCATGATGGACTTGCTCTCCAAAATTCACTTTGGGGAGTCAATGAGGAGCTAGATCCAACTGCTCAATCTGTAGTGCAGTCCAAATCAACAGGTGGGAATCAGATAGCTTCCTCGTCAGGAGTGGAGTCAGGCACAGTTGCCCACTCCCCCCTGTATTGCTCATCTACTGTATAGAACAATTTGCTGAATCTATCAGGGAGGACAAGAGCATAAGAGGGGTGACATTGCCAGGCAGTGGGGGCACTCAGATCAAAACCTCCCTGTACACGGACAATGTCGCTGACTTTTGCTTGGAATCAGGGTCGGTCCGCAGATTGATCAGCATCTGTTTGAGTCGGCATTGGGATCCACAGTCAATCACAGCGAGAGTGAGAGTGCTCTTCGGCAACTGGCCTGACCGATCTTCCATCCCCGTTCTCCAGAAGTCTGACTTCTTGAAAGTGCAGGGGATCTGGTTCGGGGGGGGGGTTGCAAGCACGTGAGGAGAATTGGCTGGAACAAATAGCCAAGATGGGGAAGAAATTGGGTCCGTGGAAGCAGCATTCCCTCCGTTGGGTCCCGTCCCCTCAACGCGGGAGAGGGGAGGGGGAGGAGAGGGGGAGAGATGGGGGGAGAAGAGGGAGGGGAGGAGAGGAGGGAAGAGGGGGAGGGGAGAGGGGGGAGGAGAGAGTGGGTAGGTGAGAGGGTGGAGGAGAGGGGGAGAGAGGGAGAGGAGAGAGGGAGGAGGAGAGGGGGGGAGGAGAGAGGAGGGAGAGAGAGGGGGGGACAGAGGGGGGAGGAGAGAGAGGGGATAGGGGGGAGGGGAGAGAGGGAGGAGGGGGGAGGGGGAGGGGGAGGGGGAGGGAGAGAGGGAGGGGGGAGAGGGCAGAGAGAGGGATGCTCGGCAAGCGGGGCGGACGCTGAGCGGGATGAACGGCGAGCGGGCGGGGCGGCGACCAAAGCACTGCGAGTTGGGGCGGTGACGTGAGTCGGTGGAACGCAGCACAGCAGGCCGCGCGGAGCAGACCCATTGTGACGTCATCAGCGGGACTATTTTCAGAAATAACTCGATAAATAAAGCCTTAAATTTTCAAGTGCAGTTTCTTACCACTTCAAGCAGGGTGCAAAGCCAACAAATTCAAGTGCAGTTTCCTACCACTTCAAGCAGGGTGCAAGGCCACCAAATTCAAGTGCAGTTTCCAACCACTTCAAGGAGGGTGCAAGGCTACCGAATTCAAGTGCGGTTTCATACCACTTCAAGCAGGGTGCAAGGCCACCAAATTCAAGTGCAGTTTCATGCCACTTCAAGCAGGGTACAAGACAACCGAATTCAAGTGCAGTTTCCTACCACTTCAAGCAGGGTGCAAGGCCACCAAATTCAAGTGCAGTTTCATACCACTTCAAGCAGGGTGCAAGGCCACCAAATCCAAGTGCAGTTTCATGCCACTTCAAGCAGGGTGCAAGGCCACCAAACTCAAGTGCAGTTTCATACCATTTCAAGCAGGGTGAAACCACCATAAAATCACACAAAACGCCACAAAAACAGCACGCTCACAGTTCAGTAGACATTCAGTGTGTTCAGTTGATTCACTGCTCAGACAGAGTCGTGACCTCTCCCTCCCCCATCTTGCAGAGACTGAGCCACACCCACACCTCCGGGTTTTATAACCCCCCCCCCCCCCTCCCACTGGAAGGGCCGTGGCCTTCATGGCGTAATTGACAGGAGAGAGATTGTCAACATTTTTTAAACACCAAGTTGAGTTCAAACCAACCACCACCAACCATTTGCTGTGCTTTAGTTCATACCAACCACCACCAACCATTTGCTGTGCTTCATTTCAAACCAACCACCACCAACCATTTGCTGTGCTTTAGATCAAACCAACCACATGTTCATTTTCAAACCATATTAAGGGCACTCAAGGTCAGTAAACCACACTCACAGTTTAGTAGACATGTGTTCAGTGTTATTCACAGCTCAGACTGAGAGACGTGACCCTCTTGCTCCCCTATCTTGCAGAGACTGACTGAGGCATTCAACACTTCTGGGTTTTATAGTCCCTCCGGAAGGGGTGTGGCCTTCAGGAGAAAGAATCTCAACATTTTTTAAACACATAACTCTTTTATTTGTCATCAATGGGAAAAATCCTCTTGTCCTGCGCAGCGGAGAGGGACTCTGAGTAAGATGGCAAAAAATCACAGCCGTAAGTATCAGCGTTTCTTCTAAAATCAATATACAGAACAACAGGAAGTGGTCAAGATCAGACTTTTAGTAATATAGATATGATATGATAGATCATATATATATACACACATGCACATACGTACATACAAATAAAACAAACAATAATAGGAGATAATTGAGAGAGGATGCAGAAGAGGTTCACGGGGATGTTACCTGGATTAAACAATATTAACTAAAAGGAGTTGGAAGAAACTTGGATTGTTTTCTCTGGAGCGTTGAATTTGAGGGATAACTTGGTGGAAGTTTTTTTTTAACAATGTTGAACATGAATGGCGCAAGATCGCACTGGAAACAGTAGAACTCTTGTGCACTGCCGCAACGTAATCTACTATTCCTACATTGGTATTAAAGTATGATTGCGCCTATGTATATTATAATTTTTATTTGTTTACACTGTATGTTATTGTTATTTGTATTTCACGGTAGGTACGTGTAACAATAAAGCACTATTTAAACAAATAAAATTATGAGAGGCATAAACAGGGTCTATAGTCTGAACCCTTTCCTCATGGTGGAAATGTCAAATACTGGAAGCCACAGTTTTACGGTGAGAAGGAGAAAGTTTAAAGAAGGTTTATGAGGGATGTTTTTTTAACACAGGGAATGGAATGCATTGCATTCTGGGAAGTCAAACCAGGGTAGGACCTTCACAATGAAGGATAGGGGCCTGGGCTATCAGAGTGTCAGGCAAAGTGGTGCAGAGCAGAGGGATCCAGGTGTACAAGCACATAGTTACTTTCCTGAAAGTGGTAGCGCAGGTGATAGGGTGGTAACAAAGGCTTTTGACATGCTAGCCTTCATCACTCAGGGAATTGCTTATAGAGTTGGGGTGAGAAGTTAGAGAGACTGCACTTTGAGAACTGTAATCAGTTGTGGCCACCCTGTTGTGGGAAATCTGTTGTTGTGGCCACCCTGCTATTGGAAAGATCCCATTAAAGTGCAGAGTACGGAGAAGTCTTACGAGGATGTTGTCAGAACCCTTGAACTTGAGCTAAAGGGAGACAATGAGCAGGATAGGACTTTATTTCTTGGAGCGCAGGAGGCTGAGGCATGGTCTTATGGAAGGGTATAAAATCATCAAGGTAGCGGATTCAAGAACTAGCGAGCGGGGGTTTAACGTGAGATAGGGAAAGTTTTCTTACAAACCTGAGAAGCAATTTTTTTCCACACAGATTGCTAGGGGAATAAGTTGAGGTAGGTGCATTAACAACATTTAAAGGACATTTGGGCAGGTGCATCGGTGGGAAAAGCACAGAGGGAACCCAAATGCAGGCAAATGGGACCAGCTTAGATGAGGAATCTTGGCTGACTTGGCAAGTGGGCCGAATGGCCTATTTCCGTGGTGTATGACCTTTGTTCTCTCCACATTCCCATTAACTCCCCGTTCAGCAATGCTACTGCTCAGTACACATTTAGGGCAATTCAATGTATCTAATTAACTTACCAACCTACAAGGCTTTGGGATGTGGGGGGAAACTGGAACACCTGGGGAAACCTACATTGCTACAGGGAGAGTGTGTAAACTCCACACAGACATTATCAGAGGCTAGAGTTTAACCCAGGGCACCTCTATTAGCTGTAACACTGTGCTGCCATAATTAGTTTTTGGACCTCTTAGACATTCTCATCAAACCAAAACAGATATTTAACAGTACTGAAGCCAAACGTTTCTTCACAGGCACTAATTATTTCGGACTTCAGGCTAGTCCAGAATTTGAGCAGTGATACAGTCAGCCTTGAAGCCTTATATTCCCATTTGACATGTGGGCTTTTATCATTCTTGTCAGTCAGGAGTGCAGTGAGGCTGCCAGTCCTCATTGAGGTTGGAGCATCCTACCATCGTGGCCACCACCAAAAGCAGCAGATAGACACAAAATGCTGGAGTAACTCAGCGTGTCAGGCAGCATCTCTTGAGAGAAGGAACGGGTGATGTTTCGGGTCGAGACCCTTCTTCAGTGTGATTGTCATTCCTCTATCACACTGTGGTCAATAGCTTTGCTACTGGCATTGCTGCCCTGAGTGATTCATGATGGACAGAGGATGAACAGCTCAGTAAATTTGGCAGTAAACGGTAAATCTCAGGACAGTGGAAAAGAAATGCCATCTGTGTGGTGGGCGTTGCTACCAAGCATGAGCTGGTTCAGCATGGATTCTACCCATCCACAAGCATGACAGACATCTCACTGTGGATAAAAAATGCAGGGAGCCACATCAGCCGCTATGCATGGCTTTGTACAGCTTCACGCAAACCACTGACTATGCAAATCAAGAGGGTGTGGAGCATAGAAACATAGAAATTAGGTGCAGGAGTAGGCCATTTGGCCCTTCGAGCCTGCACCGCCATTCAATATGATCATGGCTGATCATCCAACTCAGTATCCCGTACCTGCCTTCTCTCCATACCCTCTGATCCCCTTAGCCACAAGGGCCACATCTAACTCCCTCTTAAATATAGCCAATGAACTGGCCTCAACTACCCTCTGTGGCAGAGAGTTCTAGAGACCCACCACTCTCTGTGTGAAAAAAGTCCTTCTCATCTCGGTCCTAAAAGATTTCCCCCTTATCCTTAAGCTGTGACCCCTTGTCCTGGATCAAAGAGCATCAAAGAGTCATACATCACGGAAACAGGCCCTTCGGCCCAGCTTGCCCATGTGGACTAAGTTGTTCCATCTACATTAGTCACATCTGCCTGCATTTGGTCCATATTCCTTTAAACCTTTCCTATCCACTTCCCTGTCCAAATATCTTTTAAATATTGTTGCAGTTTCTGCCTCCTCCAGCAAACAGCTCATTCCATATACCCAGCACCCTCTGTGTATAAAAATCTTAGATTCTTATTAAATCTTTCCCCTCTCACCTTAAATCTATGTCTTCTGGTTCTTGATTCCCCCATTCTGGGTAAAAGATTCTGCCGATCTACCCCATCTATTCCTCTCATGGTCTTATACATGCTGTCAGATCGCCTCTCATCCTCTTATTCTCCAAACCTGCCCAACCTCACCCGAAAGCTCAAGCCCTAGCAACATCCTCGTACTGTGAATCTTCTCTGCACTATTTCTTGCTTAACAACTTCATTCCCAGAGCAGGGTGACCAAAACTGAGCACAATACCCCAACCGTAGCCTCAATACTTCAATTGTGGCCCAAAACTGCTCACAATATTCCAAATGTGGTATCATCAGCACCTTATAAAGCGTCAGCATTACATCATTGTTTTTATACACTAGTACTTGTAGTAAACCCACGCGGTTAGAGAGGACATGCAAACTCCAGACAGACAGCACCCGAGATCAGAATGTGACCTCAACTGCGCGGCCCTGTAATTGATCACATGGACAGAGGAGATGGTTTGAATGTCAAAGCCCTCTTGAAAAGCATGGGAATCCCTTCCCCATGATGGCTTAAAAAACAGGACGAGGAATTCACAATGGCATTGAGCACCTCGGGTCCATTCACTGAGAATATCCAGAAGCCTGGCCTACATGGCAGGTGGAGCATCCTAATTGCCAAAATGTCCACCTATCAAACGGTTCTTGACTCATGAATCCAGTTCCCACACCGGCGTCATCAGCAACAACAGAGTCCACAGAACTAAAGTGGAAAGAAGTCGTCCTTGACCCTGAGAGAACTGCCTCACAACATCCTGAGGTATAAAAAACCACTGTGGAATGAGCTGTTTGCTCTGTGATTACATCCACAAGAGGGCCTACCAATAAAACTAAAGACCTAATTCTCATACTTAGATTTTATGTTCAGGCACATTTTAAAAAAAGTCACAAAAGTAGGATTGCAGGAAATAAAATCAGATTAGTAGTGATAAATGTTTGAAAGCAAGTGAAAATTAAAATTATGTTAATCAGCAGTATTGTAAGGATATTATAATGTATACGATGCACTTAAAGCCCTGATTTAAGTTCCTTCCTACACCTGACAGATCTTTAGACTGGCACTGATAGAAATACTATTATTGAAATGGCGCAGTGTAAATTAGCAGTAATGGCCCTGTCCCACGATGCAAGTTCATTCAAAGAGTTCTCCCGAGTTTGCCCTGATTCGAACTTGGAGATTTACGGTAATGGTCGCTCATCGGTACTCGGGACTCTCGTGGACATTTTTCAACATGTTGAAAAATCTTCACGAGTCTTCCTGAGCTTACCTGCCGTTAGCGAGTCTTCCCGAGCCGCTCAGAGACGTCCCTGAGCTCCGACGTACCCGCTACATTCATTCTCCGTGCTTACCACGACTTTGCTGGAATGCTGGAGTAACTCAGCGGGACAGGCAGCATCTCCGGAGAGAAGGAATGGGTGACGTTTCAGGTTGAGACCCTTCTTCAGACTTCAAATACAACAACTGGGGCTGTCTGCAGGAATATGTAAACATGTTGCAGCGTGGAGTCCCAAAATACTAGAATGGGAAAGTTAGAACAGCTCTTGTGCAAATCCTTAGTAAAAATGCTTTAATTGAGTCTCAGGTCATAGATCAGGGGTTCCCAACCTTTTTCGTCCCATTTACCCCTGGCAGCTTTAATAGCACATAACAATATTATTTCACTTATTTATGAACAACTAATGACGAACAGATATCGGTGTACCAGAACCAAACACAGTCAGTCAATGAGAAAAATATGTACATATCCAGAATCAACAAATTTACCCCCTGGGTAGGCAAACTTTACCCCAGGTTGGGAAACCTTGTCATGGATGATACTGGTGAGATAGCACTGGTTAAAATCTGTTATTAATGTCTAATGATGGTGATGGTGAGCCACCTTCGTTTTTTCAGTTTAGTTTAGAGATACGGCGCGGAACTGGCCCTTTGGCCCACCGAGTCTGCGCCGACCAGCGATCCCTGCACATTAACGCTATCGTACACACACTAGGTACAATGCACAATTTACAGAAGCCAATTAACCTACAAACCTGTACATCTTTGGAGTGTAGGAGGAAACCGAAGATGTCGGAGGAAACCCATGCTGTCACGGGGAGAACGTAAAACTCCATATAGACAGCACCCATAGTCGGGTGCTGTAAGCGCTGTAAGGCAGCAACTCTACCGCTGCACCACCGTGCCAACCTCCTTAACCTTTCGTAATGGTTATGATGATGCTCGTGCAATAGCATCCAGGTGGTGGTATGGCCACGCAGGTGCAAGTAAAGATGGTGCATGACTTGAATGGGAACTAGGAGGTGTTCAATGTAGATCAATATTGGTACTTGCATTCATCATCAGATTCAGATTCAGATTCAATTTTAATTGTCATTGTCAGTGTACAGTACAGAGACAACGAAATGCATCATGGTAGTAAAGTCACAGGGATGAAGGATGTGATGATGCAAGCTTTGTGACATAGTCAGGGTCATACAGCATGGGTACAGGTCTACGCTCAGAGTTCACCCACCTTACTCGTCAGGCCTCTTGCAATGAAATAAATGTAATACAATCCGACCGCCTCTCCTCGCTATCCTGATTGGAAATGCTCATTAGCCATCTCAATCGTGTCCTTTATGTTATTTAGCACCTGTTTAGGCTGATATGGGCAAGGAGCTGACCACTGCAGGAGCCAGTGGACAATCTTCCTCCGTATGACCGATATTTAACAGAAGCCAATGTATGAATGTTTCCAACCCCTAAGCAAAGGTGGCCTGAACAAGTAGATTTTTTTTTCAGTACGTCTTGTAGTATTTTCCAAAACTAACTTCATTATTTATCCATGGCAAACTCCTCAGCAGATGTTATTTAAAAATCGAGACACTAGAGACAGCAGATTCACAAGTTGTAGGAGTAGAATTAGGCCATTCGGCCTATCGGATCTACTCCGCCATTCAATCATGGCTGATCTCTGCCAGCTAATCCCATTTGCTTGCCTTCTCCCCATAACCCTAGACACCCGTTCTAATCAAGAATTTGTCTATCTCTGCCTTATCCACTAACTGGGCCTCCACAGTCCTCTGTGGCAGAGGGTTGCAGTGGAGATGCTGGGGTCTGGAGCAAAACTCAAATGCTGATGGAACTCAGCAGGCCAAGCTGCATCCATGAACAGAAAAAGCAGATGATGGTGGGACCTGGTCTGAAGAAGAGTCCCGACACGAAAACCTCATCTGTACTTTTTCTTCCACAGATGCTGTCTGGCCTGCTGAAGTCATCCAGCAGTTTGTTCTTTTAAAAATCAATTGATACTGAGTATGGAAGAAAGAGAAAGACTGTGTGTTCCTTTTAGAGAAGTGGTCTGGATAAGGGTCACATCATCACTGAATAGATGTGCCTGGATCTTAGCAGCAGGTGCGTGACTAGGTACAGACAGCTTTCACATCCAGTGGACCCAGCTACAAACCAGTGAACATTGGTCACGATTGATACATTGAGGATGTCTCACAATAGCTCACAGCGAACAGGAACTGGCAGAGAATATAGCAGAGAATATGGCCATGCAGAATCTAGAGAACATCCTGAAAATCACAAAAAAACTGACAATACTAGAAATCTAAAATCAAAACAGAAATTGAGGGGGATTCCTCCGCAGGTCAGGCAGCATCAGTGGAAAAAGAAACAGTAATGTTTTAGGTCTACAACTCTGAGTTCTGACAAAACATTGACTGCACCTTTTTCGACAGATGCTGCCTGACTTGTTGAGTTTTTCCAGCATTTTCTGTTTATATTATGACAATGCCTCGTTGTTTAGGAATTTGACTATTTTCTGTGCATATCCCCTTAAAAGCATCCCAATCCAGCTCCTTATTAACCCATAGAGTTAAAACAGATAACATGCACCATATCGGACACACATCTGCTTCAGGTTTGACTCATCTGATTCTAAATATTACACCGTTCATACCCTCAATGTCCCAAATTCATGAGACTCAGCACCGTTCATTCCAACTATAAATAGCACCAGGATGCTTCACTAGGTTTTACTGTACTTTTTTTGTAGATAGCAGCTCCAAAAAGGAAGTGAGGAAGATTAACTCTGCAACATGCTTAGCGAGCTCCCGTGGCCACCATTGTAAAAAGTGATCAGGTTCAGTTACTGGGATCAGAAGAGAAGCCTAACGTGCACAAGGCCAAACCCTTGGGAGCTGGAGTTGCCAGGGTTTACACTTCAAGCTATCCCGTTGGGGCAGCTTAACAATACTTGGTGACTGTTCCTGCATGATATTAAAATGAATGACATCCTAGCCAAACAGATGAAAGGGCCACCTTAACACTGAGAGATCCCAAGAACAGCCAGCAACATTTGGGGTGAAAATTAAGAAGTAACTTGGAAACGTTTCCAACCGTAGAGTCATCAAAAGCCGCAAAGTCTACACATACCAGCGTATATTTACACTGCTTGCAGTTTTCTTGGGATCCTTTTTTTTAGTTTAGTTTAATTTAGGGATGCAGTGTGGAACCAGGCCCTATCGGCCCATGCCGACCAGCGATCCCCGCACATTAACACTATCCTATACCCACAAGGGACAATTTTTACATTCACCAAGCCAATTAACCTACATACCTGTACGTCTTTGGAGTGTGGGAGGAAACAGAAGATCTCAGAGAAAACCCACGCAGGTCACGGGGCGAACATGCAAACTCCGTACAGACAGCACCCGTAGTCAGGATCAAACCCGGGTCTCCGGCGTTACATTCGCTGTAAGGCAGCAACTCTACCGCTGTGCCACCGTGCTGTTGAATAATGAACAGAATTCTTGGCTGCAGAACCAATGTTGATGAATATGCAATTGGTCTCTGTGCATTTGTAAAGGATTACTAATGCCTCTCACAGACAAGGAACATAAATTTCATCAAAGAGTGCCTGCTGCAACACTCCAGCTGGCTGAGCATATCCTTTTGCAGGAATCCCTTCTGGCTTGTTATCATAATTTAAAGACACCTGTACCATGCTCATTAATATTCTGATCACTGCACACATTAGGGTATCAGCGTTCTGTGCAGTCTCTAAGGAGCCAGCAATCCAGGCTGAAGGAAGTAGGCTAATAGCCCTGTCCCACTGTACGAGTTGTTTCAAGAGCTTTCCCGAGTTTTAAAAAAAATCAAACTCGTGGAAGCACGTAGAATGTATGTAACGGGTACATCGGAGCTCGGGGACGTCTCTTAGCGGCTCGTAATGCTAACGGTAGGTACTCGGGAAACGGGGTAAGCTCGGGAAGACTCGTGAAGATTTTTCAACGTTGAAAAATGTCCACGAGAGCCCCGAGTACCGACGAGCAGCCATTACCATAAATCTCCCAGTTCGAATCAGGGCAAACTCGGGAGAACTCTTGAATGAACTCATACAGTGGGACAGGGGTTTTAGTCATCCTTGGAGCCATCCAGTTTGCTTTTGTTATTGTTTCCATGGCACAGGACACTGGAAGGTCGAGGATATGTTTGATGATATCCAAGTAACTGTAACTACCTCCCAAGTCCTCTGAACTCACAAGGTTATGGTCTCCTCATACACTATTACCATTGAATGCGAGACAACGAAGATTCCGAGAAGTCGTGCATTTACACAAAGTAATCGTGAAGTTTCACGTTGTAATCGTGAAGTTTCATCTATATATTTTTATCAACATTCAAGCCGATCAAAGTTACATAGTTTGACAAATGCTGAACAAATTTTGCAAAAAACAAAGTTTGGACAAGTTGCTGCCCTCCCTCAAACTGGGGCAGGTCACCCAGGCAACAAGAGCACCACCCTACCTGCTTGCCATATCAGGGAACTCCAGCAGATGGGCCGAGCAACTTTGGATAAGCCCCATACTGTATATACTGTGTTATATATACTCTGAAGAAGGGTCCCGACCCGAAACGCACCCATTCATTCCTTCTCTCCAGAGATAGTGCCCGTCCCGCTGAGTTACTCCAGCATTTTGTGTCTATTTGCTTTGTTCCTTCATTTCAGGTAACAAGGTTCATAGACTTCAACAACCCCTGAATTCTCACACTCCCATGGATCATTCTTCCTTTCACATTCCATCTCTTCCGCCATTTTACTCCTTACCACATTTTCATTATCCTTTCTAATTATCATCTCCTGATCCTCTGCAGAGCCTTCGGTTTTAACACTCCACAATTAGTTCCATGTCCAAAGTGATATTGATGCCTTCTTCTGCAACTTTTGGCCCCATGCCCATTTCATCAGCCAAGAATTTCTCACCCCTTTCATCCAAATTCTGAATCCCCCCTCCACTCTGCTAGCCGCTGGCATGGCAATGACCATCCCACTTCCTGCATACTCTACCGCCCCAGCAATTGATTGGCAGATTATTCTCTACCCTACACAGATAGTATGTCAGCGTTCGGACACCTCCACGTACCTCCCAGTGTACATTAGACCCTTGTCTCCAACACAGTCAGTGATCGCCTCTCCTCCGGAGACCTCTCCACATCTTCCAACACTATGCACAGCCCACTTTCCTTCCTCTTCAATAAGCAGGATTCTCCTAAAAGGCCCATCATTCCAGTTTGATGTATAGAATGTATTTATTCTTATTGTAGATTGGCTATTGCATGTTAGCCAATCAGAATGCTCAGTGATTATAACTCCGCCTAATTATAACATTCATAGTGTGAGAACTTGCCCACTGCCGTACCAGTGTGAACGTGTAATGACCTGCTTAGAAGATTATAACCTGAACAATAAAGATGATTGTGTTTCAACCTGTGTGAGTTTGTGCTCTTTACACTTATCATCACATTACTCTTTTTCTCCATGCTCACTCCCTCTCCACTTACATCATTATACTTCCGATCCTCCCCACTAATTTCACAGTTGCCAGTTGTCTGGCCCTATTGTC
This sequence comes from Raja brachyura, assembly GCA_963514005.1. The sequence goes on along the minus strand of OY740784.1, from coordinate 18,137,261 downwards.
TAATTTCAATCATGTGCATCCAATTCCTATACACCTCCACTCCACACCACCATGTTTGGAAGGCTCTTGAACAGCAGCCAACAGGACCCTTCCTCCTTTGCCTGGCCAAACTCATTCTCACATTGAACAGCTATTCCATTCCCTTCCTCTAAATCAAAAGTGTTGCTGTGGGAACATGTAAGGATCTAAGCTATACCCAATGCTGTGCAAGATATATGGAATAGTCCTCACTTCAGTTCTGCTCAGGGCCAAAATCTCACCTCTTTGATGCGTGTACATACCAACTTGCTCCCTTCTCCCATTTTCACATAGTCCATCTCTGATTCTTCTCAACTTCTGTTTCCCCATCTGTGATAAGGTTGTGGACTAATATCCATTAAAAGACCACCAATTCCCACAGTTAGCTTAGAGATGCTTCCTCCCACACTGCTTCCTGAAAGGACTCCATTCCATTCTTCTAGTATTTTGCTTTGTCAATTCTGCATCAACGAGAAAATCTTCCAAACCCACCCATGCTTCCTCAACTGTGGTTTGTCCTTCACCATAATTAGTGACGTTCTCAATGCATTGTTCTCATTTTTCTCCCTCCTCTCTTGTCCTCTTTGAAAAGTAAATCTCAATAACCTTTAATATCCATCAGTGAACAGCAATCCCTGAGTGTGATGCAGAAGTTCATCCTAGGGATTTTGTTTTCAGAGATACAGCATGGAAACAGGCCTTCAGTCCACCAATTCCCACCAACCAACAATCCCCGCACATTAACACTATCCTACACACACTAGGGACAATTTACATTTATACCAAGACAATTAACACACAGACCTGTGCATCTTTGGGAAGTGGAAGGAAACCAAAGATCTCGGAGAAAACTCAATAAGGTCATAGGGAGAAGGTACAAACTCTGTACAGATAGCACCCGTAATCAGGATCGATCCCGGGTCTCTGGCGGTGTAAGGCAGCAAATCTATCGCTGCACCACCGTGCCGTCCTTTTGACAGAAACTACGCTGAGTTCCCTGCCTGCAATCAGGGGGTGCAGTTGTGCCTTGGAACAGGAGGCTATATACAGAGAGACATACTCGCTGCAAAGCAGTTATCACAAACTTTGCTCCTTGTTGTGGCTCAGGTGGGAGAATTGCTCCCAGACTGCTCTGTGTCATGTGCATCCCAACGAGAGCCCACCTCCTCCTTCCTCCTGCTCCCTCTTCTAGCTGATGTTCCTCTGCTCATTCTCCCTGCCTTGGTCTATATCTCCTGCTGAGTGCGGGTTGGTGCAGGGACTTTTCTGGCCCTATTGACTGGCACAAGTGACAAAATTACGCATCATGACTGTAATAGCCACCACCTCAGTGCAGCAAGTCATAGTGTATGTAATAGTTGCCTCGATGCCTGCATGGAAGTAGCTACCTCATAGCTCATAGCCTATTGACCAAAGCCGCCTGCAGACGCAAACGCCAAATGGAATCAAAAATAAAAGCGACGCTGAACCATGCAACTGGAGCTTACTGAGAAGATTTCAGTATAATTCAGTTAAGTGACAACATCTTTAGTGTCATTTGGAAGTATTTCTCAGGCAAACAGCACCAGTTGTAAGCTGAGTCACTTCCATGTTTATCTACACGATCTGCTAAACTCTCAAATGTTTTCTCTCTAAGCCCAAAATAACATCAACAGAAGGCTCGTTCTCACAGAGATAAACAGGCATGCCTGGAAAGAAATCTAACAAAGGTATTTCCATTCTGCAGCGACTCCAGATGTGGCAGAGTTGGCTGATGTTGTCCTCCTGAAACAGAGGGAAGAACTCGTGGCTCCAGTGCATGTGATTCTACTAGGTTTACTTGCAATAACCAGTTATTTTTGTTCCACTCAGTGTCCGTTGGTGCTACATTTAACATTATATTTTCTCTTATTTGATATGAGTGGACATTTGGAAAATCTTAGAATGTAGTGATTAATCCTTTTACTGCAAGAGTTCAGCATATTTAGTTGGTGGGGCTGATTTGATCCTGGCGATAAACCTCTCTACACGTTTTGAGAAAAAATGGCGACAGATTTCCCCGGCTAGAACTGCTCCCACACAACTCCTTGCCAAAAGTGCAGATGACTCAGAGCATTCCGCCTATCTCTCCACAGTTAGAGATAAGCTCTGACCATGGGGAAGGGAAGCAGTGGCATATATCTAGCTGCTGCTTATTTGACACTGCAGCCACTGTCTTGTACTGAGGGCATTTTGCTGTGAGTCTTCGATTCTTGTCTTTTGCAGACATGTAAAAGGCTGGAGGACATTAGTTGCAAAGTCCCACCCCCGTTCATATCGACCAGTATGAACTGGTTCCAACCACTATGGGTGTCAGGAAGCACTGCCCGGGTGAACCACTGAAGAGTTAGCTGAAGCCGCTTGCTCAGTTCCTGGTCGTCGACGGCATTATAAAACGCCCCCATAGTTTTCAACAGCTTTTTTTTCTTATTCCATCAGATGTGCAGGACATAAAAATAACACACTGCCCTTGAGGAGAAAATCAAGTGTGAGGAAATGTTAGTCTGTTGCTCTCAGACTTCGTCCTATGCCGAGGTTTAGCAGGGGTAGCCGCAGCCTAGACCACAGGTCGCTTCAAGGCAATGGAAAACATTTGCTTCGGTTGGCTGGCTCACGGCCAACAGTTCTACACACCCCCTCAGCAGAGAAAGCATAAACAAGAGTCTGGTCTGGCCAGTGTCCCATCGCAAAGCCAGGCTCAGACAGTAATTTGCTTCATATCTATGATACCGACTTCAGGACTGGCAAATAGAACTAAAATCTGTCAGCTGATAAAAGTACACACAACTATTAAAATGTCAAATGCAGCAATAAAAGACGTTCCCTTCCACAGCACAACGTAGGCTTTGCTCTCAAGATTTAACAACACTGCTTGCAGTTCTGTGAATATAAAGTACACTGGAGCAATCTTTAATCTTAAAATACTTATTGGCTTCATAATAATGTCTTTCCCACTGGGAGTATAAGAAAGTGCAACCCAGCAGCATGAACACTGAATTCTCCAATTTCAAGTCATGACACCAACCCCGATTTGCACACATTTCTCTCACCACCTCAGCCTCTCTGCTCTCTTCCCCTCCTCCATATACTCATCTCCCACGTATGTTTATTTCAGATCATTGAGTCCCATATTTCCCTATATGCCCCCTGTTTATTTAACCCTCCCCCATCCTTGCCCACCCACATGCCTCCCTCTGGCTTTACATGTTCACTTCACTCCAAATCTAACACAACTTTTCACCTCTGTCACTTACTCCACCATTCTGCCAGGCACCCCCCGCACCTGCATCCACCTATCACTTGCCCGAATTTGCCTCCCACTTCTGCTTCCTCCCCCACTCTTCATCCAATCCGTCTGAAGAAGGGACACAATGTGCTGAAGTAACTTAGCAGGTCAGGCAACTCCTGTGAAGAGCCAGGCTGGGTAGGTGACTTTTCAGATCAGGACCCTTCTTCACAACCGATCCAAAACGTCACCTATCTGTGTTCTCCATGGTCCTGCCTGACTCGCTGAGTTACACCAGCACTTTGTATCTTTTTTTTTGTAAACCAGCATCTGCAGTTCCTTGCGACCCTTAAGAAGGGTCCTGACCCAAAATGTCATCTGTCCATTCACTCCACAGATGCTGAGTTCCTCCAGCACTTTGTGTTTTGTTCAAGATTCCAGCAGCTGACGTTTCTTGTGTTGACATCAAATCCTTTAGCATGTTTGCAATGGAAGGAAATTGCACAAGACGCCGCAAGGAATTTTAAAAGGCAGCCTTTTAACAGAAAGTAGGAAAATCAAACAGGAAAAAACTCAAGAGATAAGTTATTTTTACAGAGCGAAAATAAGTTCATGTTCCCGGAACTGATGGACATTGTACACCAATTTATGACAGGAAATGCAAGATCCAGTCCTGTGCATTATAGGATGCTGCATCACCATGCAGTCAGTTGTATTCGTAGGATCTGCACCTTCACTCCAAATGTAAAAGTAAGATCTATAGTAAAAACTTAGTGGGAACGTGTGGGTGCAATGAGGATGACTGAAGTCGTCGACAAACGGTTGGCATGGATTTGATGACCTCTATGTATCATAATGTTCTAGCAGCAAGGAGGACACTTATCATCAATAGTTAAAAGGGATTTTGAGAGAGTTTGCTGTTGATTTCTATTGGCTGTGATTACACTGATAGGGCACAGAAGTGTTGTGAGCTTTGTAGTGTTCTGTTGGGATTGGTTTGGGGATTGGTTTAAGTTCAGGTTTATTATAATCACGTGTACCCAGGTACAATGAAAAGCTTTGTTTTGCAGGCTATCCAATCAGATCAGTTAATACTATACATAAACACAATCATGCCAAACTGGAGTACAGTAGGTAGAGCAAAGGGAAATATGCATAGTGTAGAATATAGTTCTCGGCATCGTAGCACACCAGTTCCATAAAAGTCCAATGTCCACAATTGGGTCGAGGTGAATTGTACAGTACCCTAGCTCATGGAAGGACTGTTCAGAAGCCCAATAACTGAGGGTTAGAAGCTGTCCCTGACTGATGGTGTGCGTTTTCAAGCTTCTGTACCTTCTGTCCAAGGAAAGACTGAGCTGGCTGGGATAGTCTTTGATTAGGAAAGAACAGCAGATGCTGGTTTAAATCGAAGGTACCACCTCCAACAGCATTTAATCCTCCAACACTTTCGTCACCTCCAATGGGATCCCACCACTGGCCACATCTTCCCATCTACACTGTGATATCTTATGCTCAGACACAGAATACGAGTTGACACACTGGTGACCGGATATCGACTGCACAGTGCACTGTGGTTTATTCAATCATTTACAATCCTCCGACACAAAGGTGGCGCTATTACAACTCCTCACACCTTAATGAAAAAAGTTATCGCCTTGTTGACATTTTTGAATATAACATTGTTGACATTTTTGAATATAATAAGACGGTATGAATTTATTACAATCTTGTCTGATAGATTGAATAAAACGAGGGCATCGTGCATATATGTTGCATATACAATGATATGTACATTTCAGAAAATAAACTTCACAAATTAAACTTAACCACTGGGTTTCTCCTTCTCTCTGGATATCTTCCCTAACCAAAGGTTTCTGACTGTTTAGAACCACAAGGACTCATTTTTGACCGAGTTAAGTCTTCCTTTTGATCTACATTCATAGATTCCGGTCCATCAGTCAATTTTGTTGGACTGTCAACCACACTTGAACCTCCATTTGCATGCTGGTTCAAACTCTCACTATCATGTGTACCTGCTTGTACCATTTCTGGTTCATCCATTGGTACCTGTACTTGAGTGATAACCAAATTATCTGGCTCGTCTAATTGATCTGGTTGCAAACCTGTCTGTGCATGCATAGGCATGATATGGTCAATGTGTACTTTTCTCAACTCTCCACTTCCAAACATCTTGACCAAGTATGTCCGTGGTTCACACTTTCTCACTACTCTTCCAGGTAACCACTTTACCCACATGTGATGATGGCTTTTCACCTTTACCTTCTGACTCAACTCAACACTCCTTTCCTTTACTCTACTTCTGTCATGATATGCTTTTTGTTTCTCCCGTTTCTCTTCTACAAATACTTACAGTCTTTCCTTGACAGAAGGTACAGAATCTTGGAAACGCACACCATCAGAGCCAAGTTTGGTTGCAACAGTGAAAAACTTGTTCTTGGTTTTCTCTTCAAGAACAGTTCAGCTGGCTTTTGACCAGTGGTGGTGTGAGGTGTTTCTCAATATGTAATCAGAAAGTTAGCCAGTTTGTGAGACAGAGACAACTGGCTTTTCTTTGGATTTGGATCCAGCAGTTCTTTGGCTAATGCATGCTTCACAATTTGCACTGTGCATTCTGCTGATCCATTTGAAGCAGGATGGTATTGTGTGTTTTACACCATTCCCTTTCATGAATTGTGCAAACTCTTGTCAGCAGAATTGAGGTCCGTTATCAGACTCAATTTCCTCTGGAAATCCTTAGGACGCAAACAATCCTCGCAAAATGTCTATTGTTTTGCTGGATGTTGTTTTGTTCATCAGAAGCATCTCAACTCACTTGGAGTGACTATCAATCACAATGAACAATTGTTGTCCATCTAACGCTGCAAAGTCAACGTGTAATCTTTGCCACACTCTAGCTGGCCATTTCCATGGCTGTAGCGGTACTGTTGGTGGATTATTTCCCACTGCTTGTGCTACACTCTTTCACCGATTGTTCTATGTCCTTATCTAGACCAGGCCACCATAGATAGTTTCGAGCTAGACTCTTTGTTGGACACATTCCCAAATGCTGATCATGAAGATCTCCTAGCAATTTTACTCCGTATCTTTCAAGGATTACAACTCTCGCTCCCCACATGACACACCCTTGGTCTACTGAGAGTTCATTCCTACGTACAAAGATTGGTTTCAGTTCTGTCTCTGAATCCGGCAATATGTTTGGCCATCCATTTGACAAAAGTAAGTCAGTGCGAGTAGCCTTCCGAATGTCCCCTGAAGTGACAGGTACATGAGAGAAATAAAACACGTCCTCTCTGTTTGGGGTAACCTCCGATTCCAAAGGTAAGCTAGACATGGTATCAGCATTGCTATGCTCTCCTCCCTTATAATACTGAATATATGCAGAAAATATCAATGCCCATCTTTGCATTCTGGCTGCTGCCAGAGTTGGTATGTGTGCTTTTGGATTTATGATCACTGTCAACGGCTGGTGATCTGTCTTGATACCATACAAGTATTTGTGAAACCTCCTCATTGCCAAAAATCAATGCAAGAGCCTCTCGCTCTATTTGCGCATAATTTCTCTCACTGGCACTGAGTGTTCTAGACGCAAATGCTTTTGGCCTCTCCTCTCCATTTTCTAGCACATGTGAGATCACAGCACCAACACTGTCTGGTGAAGCATCACAACGTCATTGGCTTATTGACATCGTAATGAACAAACACTGTACTCTCTGCTAACTGAACTTTATATGACTTGAAAGCTTGGTCATATTCGCGAGTCCACTTCCACGGTACATCTTTTCTCAACAGCTCGTTCAAGGGATGTAAACAGGTGGACAGATTTGGCACGAACTTCCCATAATAATGTACTAATCCTAAAAAGGATCGGATCTCAGAGATGTTTCTGGGAGTGGGTGCATTCTTGATTGCATCAACTTTACCCTTGGTGGGGTGTAGACCATCCTTGTCTATCTTATGATCCAAATACCTTCGGATGTTGCTCGATTACGTCCTCCGGACACTTGAATTCTTCGCGAACGAGGAATATCGTGTTCCAGTTTAGCTTCAAGATCTGAAACCAATTCCTACCTAGCAAAACAGGCTTATCTCCCTTTACAACTACGAGAGGCAACTCCGCCTGTTGCTCCTTATGCCTAACTGGTACCTGTACGCATCCTAACACTGGAATCTGCTCTCCAGAGTAACCACGTAGCTCGATTTGCTTCACTTCCAAAGGAATTTGACTCAGCTTCACCCAACACACAGATTCTGGAATCACACTCACAGATGCTCCTGTGTCGACTTCCATGCTAACGTGAGCTCCATTCAACTGGACTTGCACGGACACATTCTTTGTCTTCCGGTTTGCTAGCTCATTGCTGCAGATGGTATACGTGTTGAGAGGCTCTTCCTCTGCCTGCAGTTGATCCACAGAATGCAGCGACTGAAGATGTGTACTTGTTGTTGAACCTTTGCACTGCTTAACCTTGCGACAAGCCTTCGCTAGATGGCCCATCTTGCGACACGAGTAACATTCCGCCTTGAAGCACAGACACGACTGTGCTAGATGTGTGCCCAAACAGCGATAGCATGACTTTGCAGTAGTCTCGCTACCCTTCCATGGATAACGATTCTCTGACGTCATTGTCGACTTATCCATCTTTGGTTTGCTGGACTGCAGCGTGTTCAACTCTTCCGCTGCTTGTCTAGAAGTTGTCCTGACTTCTCTAGAGCTTCTCTCTGCCATATCCACTGACAAAGCAGTTTTATCAGCTGTTTCAAATGTCAGGTCATACACCGTCATCAGCTCACTTCTCAGCCCACACAAGAAACAGTCTCTTAACGCCCGATCTTGGAAATGTCCAAAATTACAGTGAATTGATAACCTCTTGAGTGCCACAATAAAATGACTAATGTCCTCCTCTGGAAGTTGGCATCACGTTCTAAATCGATAGCTTTCAGCTATTTCTAAGGGCTTAGGGTCATAATGTTCTGTTAACTTCTTAAGAATATCCAACGGCGTGTCCTTTGGCTTGGCTGTTTATGATCTTGACCGCATCATAAACATCGGGACTCAATTCAGTGAGGAAAATTGCTCTATTCAAAAGTCTTGATTCCGCATCAGAAGGTTCTACTTCAGTAATGTTACTCACAGCAAAGAACATCTCTAAAGTTCAATGTAGGCGCTGAACGTTTCCCGGCTTTGCTGGAACTCGCCCAATCGTTCGATGTACCCGCTGGGCACCGCCATTTTGGATTTCTAACAGTCTCACAGAATTCAAACTTTGTGACCGGATTTTCAGCTTTCCTTGACACCGAATGTTATACAACACCTCTCCGTGCATCTGTAGAATTCCTTATCTACACAAACAAATAAAGCTGGGGAATCCGCGATCCCATCCTCGTCGCCATTTTGTGATATCTTATGCTCAGACATAGAATACGAGTTGACACACTGGTGACCTGATATTGACTGCAAAGTGCACTGTGATTTATTCCATCATTTATAATCCTCCAACACAAAGGTGGCGCCATTACATACACCCCTTTCTGCTTTCTGCAGAGACCGTTCCCTCCCCAATTCCCTGGTCAACTCCCTTCCCACCCAAACCACCCCCTCCCCAGGTACTTTCCCCTGAAACCGCAGGAGATGCAACACCTGTCCCTTTACCTCCCCCCTCGACTCCATCCAAGGACGCCGACAGTCTTTTCAGGTGCAGCAGCGGTTCACTTGCACCTCCTCGAACCTCATCTACTGTATCCGCTATTCCAGGTGTCAACTTCTGTACATCGGCGAGACCAAGCACAGGCTCGGCGATCGTTTCGCCGAACACCTCCGTTCAGTCCGCCTCAACCTACCTGATCTCCCGGTTGCTCAGCACTTTAACTCCCCCTCCCATTCCCAATCTGACCTTTCTGTCCTGGGCCTCCTCCATTGTCAGAGTGAGGCCCAGTGCAAATTGGAGGAACAGCACATATTTCGCTTGGGTAGCTTTCACCCCAGCGGTATGAACATTTACTTCTCTAACTTCAAATAGCCTTTGCTTTCCTTCTCTCTCCATCCCCTCCCCCTTCCCAGTTTTCCCACCAGTCTTACTGTCTCTGACTACATTTTATCTCTGTCCCGCCCACTCCAATGACATCAGTCTGAAGAAGGGTCTCGACCTGAAACATCACCCATTCCTTCTCTCCAGAGCTGCTTCCTGTCCCACTGAGTTACTTCAGCTTTTTGTGTCTCCCTAAGTCTCTGATTAGGTTGATTGCAGGAGGGTATTATCCTGACAAGTTCAAGTCCTCACTCACCATTAGTTCCCATCCTATTTTATGACTGACCATCTTTGTAAGCATCTGACCACAAGGTATTATTAAAAGCCATCCCAAAATAAACAGTTAAAAATCGAATTTATAAATCATTACATACTACGTGGAAAGACCAACTTTTCACACTTGTATTAACACGATAGAATAGAACTTTATTTATCCCAGGAGGGAAATTGATCTGCAAACAATCAGAAAACACAAGATATATGAAACATGAAACATGAATTTAAGTGACGAGTAGAAAGGATGTATCTTTAGAAAGGAGATGAGGAGGCATTTCCTTAGTCAGAGAGTGGTGAATCTGTGGAATTCATTGTCACAGACCGCTGTAGAGGCCGCGTCATTGGGTATTTTTAAAGCGGAGATTGACTGGTCCTTGATTAGTACGGGTGTCAAAGGTTACGGGGAGTAGGAAGGAGAATGGGATTGAGAGGGAAAGCTAGATCAGCCATGATTGAATGGCGGGGTAGAAGATGGGTGAATGGCCTAATTCTGCTCCATGACATGAACTTGTGAGCATTGTTCCTCACGAATAACACGTTAGAAACCCTAGAAATCTACTGGAGGACAGATTACATGAATTCAATCACATCATTTGGACACTGACATCAACAATCATATTGAGAGCAGTCTGAGCTTATACAGTAGGAACCTGAGGTTTCACTGCCCTTCCCTGACATTGGGTGGCTTCTGCTTGGTGCTTCAGTAGCCCAGCAGTAAACCAGCAGTTTTCATTTCCCAAACCTCGAACAGCAGCCTCGAGCATCCAGTTGGCCAAGTTCAAGTTCAAATTCCATTTATTGTCACATTCACCAATTGGTACAGTGAGACTTGAGTTACCATACAGCCATACGAATAGAAAGAACACAGCACTCGATAGAGTTTAACATAACATCCACACACAGCGGAATCAACGTTTCCCACTGTGAGGGAAGGCAATAAAGTTCAGTCATCTTCTTCCTTGTTCACCCGTGGTCGGGGCCTTTGAACACTCCACAGTCGCCGCTATTGCGGCCCGTTGTTCAGGCCCCCTCACTGGGATGATGTTAGAACGGGTGAAAACATTCAGCGGCTTGGAGTTTCCGAATCGGCCGCTTCCTACCGGAGACCACGGCTCCCGAAGTCCACAGGCCGAGCTGGGCGAAGATCCAACACTGGCCACCCTCGGCAAAAGATCCCAGGCCTCCACGATGTTAAAGTCAGCGGAACCACAGCTCCACGGTGCTAATCAGCCGGCCCAACACTCCGGAGTTCCAACACGGTGATCCCCGGTAAGGCATCGTCCCGCTCCACGATGCTATTTCAGTGCTGCGCCGCTGCTGAAGCTCTGGCCGGTCTCCGGCAGGAAAGGCCGCGCCAATCCAGATGGTAGGCCGCGAGGGGGGGGGGGGGGGGGGGCGAGGCTGCGACTCGGAGAAAAGACGCATCTCCGTCCAGTTCAGTGACTGGAAATGGTTTCCCCCAATTCCCCCCCCCCCCGACCCCCCCCACATAAAAAAAGACTAAGAAACCTTTAAAACAAACTTTTTGACATACTAAAAATAACAAACAAAAGAGTGAAAGGACGGACAGCTGTTGGCGAGGCTGCCACACTTGATGGCGCCACCCGGCCTTGATCACCACAATAACAAAGTGGAGTCGAAAAAATAGTCGATTTCACACCTCCTGCCTCGAGTGACCTGCAAGAGTAAATTTGTGTGGCCGGAAATCCATTAGTAGCAAGCCAGTCGAGTCATGGTAACCTCTCCCTTCTGCTGCTAGAGATTGGTGAAAGACAAGTGCGACTATCGTTCCTTAAGCACTCTCTGCCTTCCTTCACCCTATGATGAAGAGTCTCCTTTAACATCTGTCAGGGGCCAGCTCTTTGTTTCTAATGAAGGGCTGGAATCCCACCCTGGCTTATCGAAACCAACTTGGAGGAAGGTTCAGCTTGGAGTACGGTCCAGCCCTTTTTGTTTTTGAGCAAGTGGTCTGGAATTCAAACACATGTGACCTCTTTAAGAGAGAGGCGCATGAGACTGACAAACAACAGATACTTTCCTTATCTTTCATGCTGTCAGCAAAGGATATTTCCATCTGTTTATCTTTAACCTATCAGAGTCACACATTTCACAACACCAGAAGTCAATTGGAAGTAATCCATCTAAGCTGAACACATTTTATCCAGTGAAGTGTACCGTCCTCACACATGTATTTGGCAGGAATCTTAGAGATATTTGCATTCACTATTCTAATTCAGGTTTCATTTAGTCTATAATTGCCACAGTGAGATGAATTCTAGAATGGAAACTGAAAGATGATAGAAAACTCAAGTCAGTTTTGTGTGCTGCTCTCATTATTCAGTGACGTACTATCTGCAGATCCCTGCAGGTCCACTGGGAATTTAGATTTTTTTTTTAGTTTAGCTTACTTTAGAGATACAGCGCGGAAACAGCTCCTTCGGTCCATCGAGTCCGCACCAACCAGCGATCCCCATATATTAATACAAGTCTACTTATATTAGGGACAATTTAAACTTATACCAAGTGTACAAACCCAAGTCAATTAACCTACATACCTGTACGTATTAGGAGTGTGGGAGGAAACCGCCGATCCCGGAGAAAACACACGCAGGCCATGGGGAGAACGTACAAACTCCGTGCAGACAGCACCCTTAGCCGGGATCAAACCCGGGTGTCTGGCGCTGCAAGTGCTGTAAGGCAGCAACTCTACCGCTGCGCCACCGTGCTGCCTGGTGGGAGCATTGGTGAATTAATGGTAAATAAGAGTGTTCCACCAGAGCCCTATCTGTTGTTTCCTATTTACCATGAGAGGGATTGCATGCAATGTTGCGTGCTGGCCAGCAGTGCAATATAAATAGCCGACCTGCTACGGGAAGTCAGGGTCAGGGGCAGGATTGGGAACTGCAGGCATTGAGGCATATTGGTAGGTTTGTGCCTAGAGGCAGGGTCCAGTGCATGTGGCCGGGAAAGAATCATTGGAATTGGAACACAAGGAGTCAGGAACGTGGGTGAGTTTTTGACTGGAGTTGGGTCCTGACTGCTTGTGTAGTTCAGTTCGGTTTGACGAATGGGGACTTTAATATCCAATAGGAGGGTTGACTTTGTGCTGCTGTCTTGCAGTCATTGCCAACGCCCTTTGAGGTACCCACATTTCTGTTGTTTTTTACGGGAAGCCCTTGCCTCTAAGCCCCGTGAATAATGAGAACATACAGCTTAAACAGCTTTCCTTTTCCTGTGAACAGGAAATCTTGCCAGAATTTCACCTTGGGGGTATCACCTTACTACCCAGAGGGTCAACTGAATAAATCCTCATTGCCCACCAAATTCAAGAAATGGGTCAGGCATAAAACCTGGACCTTCACATGGCCGTTTGATAAATGCCCTTGATTCCAGCAATTATGAAGCCCTGCGAAAGGGAGTGGCCAGATCGGGCTGATTGTGTCCACCTCGACTGCTATTTCCGATACTGCCTGTTACCACATTGTTCATTATAGTTTCCAGCATTTTTCTTACCACGGATAATAAGTTAACAAAGTCAAAGTATCCTTTATTGTCATTCAGTCTGAACGAAATTTTGTTGTCTTGCAGTCATACATATAATAAAAAACAAAACACGCAATAAACACAGAATAAACACCTCCTCACTGTGATGGAAGGCAAAAGTCTTAAAGTCTTTGTCTTCTTCCCTCCTTGTTCTCCCTCTGCGCTGAGGCGATCCGGGCCTCCGATGTTGTCGGCCACTGGGCCCGCGGCCGAGCCTCCGAACCCGGGCCGCCGCCACCGCCATCGCCGGAACGCTGGAACACCGCTACAGCTCTGAAGCCGGGTCCGCCGCCGGAATGCTGGAACGCGGCCACAGGAACGCTGGAACGCCGGAACACCGCCACAGCTCTGAAGCCGGGTCCGCCGTTAGGTCTCAGCACAGACGGAGACGAAGACGGGGGACACAACAAGAAAAAGTCGCATCCCCCCGAAGAGAGTGTTTCTCCCACCCCCCCCACCACCCCCCACACACACACATACACAGCCTAATAAACTAAATTTAACTATGTTTTAGTTAAACACAAGAAAACAACAACAAAAAAGAAAAAACAGACGGACTACAGGCGAGCCGCAGCTGCCAGGCAGCGCCGCCACTTCCGGAACATCTTATAGTTTTCAGTTTCCTCATATCCTTTTTTGAATGGCAGTGGGAGGATTGCATCTTGTGGGACATTTTTGATAATAAAAACAAAGGAACCCACTATCACTTCAGCCTCCCAGCATGCGATTCCAGCACATAATTCTCCAACATTTCTTCCAGCCTCAATGCGATCTCACCATCAGTCACATCTTTTCCTCCTGACCCCTTACTGCTTTCCATATACACCACTCTTTCCATGATTCCTTGGTTAATTCGTCCACCCCCATCCATCCCATCCCCTCCAGAGGCACTTACCCCTGCAGAAAGTGCAACATTTGTCCCTGCATCTCCTCCCTCAGCTCCATTCGGCGACCCAAGCAAACCTTCCAGGTGAGGCAGAGGTATACACAGACCTCCTCCAATGACATCTGCTGCATTCAGTGTTCTTAGTGTGGCTTCTTCTATCTCAGTAGAACCTAGTGTAGACTTTGCCAAACACACATTCAGCTAGGGCGAGCTGGAACTCCCAACTGCAAGCTGCTTCAATTCCCTTCCCCATCCCCATAACCACTTGCCTGTCCTCAGGTTCCTCCAGTCCAACAGCGAAGCCACTGATAAACTGCAAGAACAGCACATCATATCCCCCTTTTTTTTAACCCAAAAAAATATTTAATTATTAAAAAATAATATTTACACTACAATAATACAAACATATATCCATAATAAACTACAATACAACTATGTTACAATCCTTATTGAGGATACATTCAACACCCTGCGGAGGCCAGCGGTCCCGGAACTCCCTCAGGGTGCCCGTGGACAGGGCTTATTCCCTTTCTAACCTCACACGGGCACGGACGTAACCCCGGAAAAGGGGCAGGCTCCTGGCTCGGGTAGAGCGCTCCACTGCCTGGAGCCTTGACTCGCGGATGGATGGCTTGGCCAGGCCCAGGAGCAACCCAACCAGGACATCTTCAGCCCTACCCTCCCCCCTACGCACAGGGTGGCCAAAGATGAGGACGGTGGGTGAAAAATGCAGCCACAAGGCAAGGAGCAGCCCCTTTAGGTATTTAAACAGTGGCTGCAGACTCACACACTCCATGTACACGTGGCACACAGACTCTTCCAAGCACTCCATGTACACGTGGTACAATCATATCCCCCTTGGATGGACTTCAACCCAACACTATGCCAAAACAGAATTCTCCAAATGCTAAAACCCCTACTTCTTTCTACCCAGCTCACTGCCCCCAGTTCCCCACCTTTCATTCCATTCTAACCACCTTTGCCATCTAATTCTTTTCTCTCCTCCAATTGCTCATCACTCATCCTCCCCTACTCCGGGACACCATTTCTCCCCACCCCGTTCCTAAATGCCACTATCCTCCCTCTCATCTCATTCCCCACTTTATTTTTTTAATCAGATTCCACCATTCGCATCCCTTTGTCTCCCCATTGATCACCCCCTAGCCTTGGTTTCAATTACCACCTCTCTTTCCTCTACTAGGCTCATCTGCCAAAACTCTTTCTCACCCAAACACACCGATCACTTGCCAGTTTTGCCCCACCCTCCCCTCCACCTCTTTCTACAGCAATCTCACTCAGTCAGTCTGAAGAAAGTCCCGCCTCGAAAACCGATATGTTGATTTCCTTCCACAGGTGCTGCCCGAGGCGCTGAGTTTGAGCTCCAGCGATTTGTTCTATGCTCAGGAATCCTATATTTGCAGCCTCCAGTGTCCCCTGATCCGGGCAATGGGCTTGAGTGAATTCCATTGTACACTTGCTTTGCTCAATCGGAAATTGAAAAGGACTGCCAATGCGGGAAATCTGAATTAAAAAACTTTGGATGCTGAAATAATTGACCTAAAATATTAACTGTTTCTCTTTTCATAGATGCTGCTTGGCTTGCTGCATATCTTAAGCATTTTCTGATTTTACTTAGTCAACTTCTTAAGCTAAACATTCCAAGCTAAAGATGTCTGTTCTCTCTTACCTCACCTCTTATTATCAGCATCACCCTTCTTCCTTTTCCACTTTGCCTCGCTTTGTTAACAGTAAAGCCTTAAGGGCCTGTCCTACAAGCATGCAACTCTATGCAATGAACTCGATCAAACTAGAAGCCAAAGGCAGAGCATGTTGGAAATACTCCGCAGGTCAGTGCATCCATGGGAAAAGAATCAGGGTCAACATATAGTCAGAGTCCCTTTGATCTGACGAAGGGGGATTTCCAACCTGCCAGAGCTTCTTTTGTAACCTTTAATTCTAGTTTACTCTCCCACGCTATCAAACACCATACTCATTCATACCATCTATTAATAATAATTCATACTCTCTTCCATGTATATACCTAGCAATGTTAGAAAATGTTGAGATAAAAAAAATCAAGTCTGCAATTTATCCCATCAGATAAAGCATAAAAAGAAGTTTAATTTGACACCTAATTCACTTTCATATCTTCAGTATTAAAAAAGTTATGGCCATTTTCATACTCGGAAATTAGCACCTTGTTCCCTATTGCTTTTCCATTGACTTAACACAAAGGTTGTGATCCAGGACAGTCAAAAGCCCATAACTTTCTGAAACATTAAGAGAACTGAAGAAAATGTTCAGTTATTATAGATTGAAGCATTCTGAAACAAATATGAAACAATCTTACTTGGATGACCTGAATTTAAAGCATATAATTAGTTAGTTACCCAATTGTAGCTAATTACAAAATTCAATTACTAGATCTAAACATCTACCCATTTCTTAAGAAAATATTAACATTTTTTAAAAAGCCTAAGTGTCCAAATAACATTCACACAAGAATTCGCAATATAACATGATTTTTAAATCTCATTGTTATAAATTAATAGGCCAAATTGAAAAATTTAGTGTTTAATGCCCGTAAATTAATGGCCTTTTAAATCAACTTGCGAGTGGGATTTTATGGAATGTGCTGGATTGGAACATTGCGATTGCAGTGCATTTAAACCCCATATCGGCAGGAAAAATACTGCCGGTTCATATGGGGAATAAATCACCGTTTCGCAACATGAAATGTTAATTAAGGTCATCTTAACTAACAAGTTTGTATGTAAAAATAAACGGATTTCCTTTACCTGTCCCCTACGTAAAATCCGTCCCCGTTGTCAGCGTTCACGGCATTAGAAGCTAATTTTTATTTTACTCCAGCGCTGAAATAGTCGGGCGATTTTTTAAAAAAATTTCACTTACCGGCAGTTGGAACGAATCTTCAGAAAAAGCTCGCACTCCGAGAAAATATAATTCCGGAAGGCAAGGGAAAACCGCATTTTAACCCCGCCCCCACCTCCTCAAAGGCGCCAGTCGCGCACACGGCCAGTGACAGAACTGCAGCACCGCTGAAGTAAGCTTTGTAACATACCTAATTTACCTATATAAAAAAGATTAAAGGAATTCACAGCCATGTGCTTACTTAGAAAAAAAAAGTTCTGGGTCATTGCAAGATAATTGATATAAATCCCTCTTGTGGAAAAGCAAAAGTAACTTCAGATTCTTCAGATTGTCCAATTTATGCTTTCCTGGTAGACTGAGCGCAGGAGCACAAGGGAATCATTTAGCCAGAAATAATTTAGTTCCCTCTTTTCCCAATTGAGTCTTTATTACACCAATCCCCGGATGGCAGCAAATGTGGAAGACATCCTTTCACATTTTGACTGAACAGTAAGCTATGGCAAGGGAACTGAGATGAGTTGCTCACTGATGCTCCTACAAATGAGTTGACAAAGCTTCTGTACTTCACTCTGGCGCAACCAAGAAAAGCAGTGACAAATGGTTGGGTTTAACGTCAGACACCAATGCCTCGGAGCTGTTCAGCTTCACTCCGCAGATAAACTGCACATTCTACACATCAAATAAACGAGTATCCGGAATGTCTGAGTTATGGCACGGGTTGGAGGAATGTTGACCAGATCACCATGGTAACCTTATTTAGGCATGGCATCCAACACAAATGAGCAAGGCCAACTTCATTAGTTTGCCTGTAACACAGTGTGCTCCACATGGGAATTCAGATTTTCATTGAAGTAACGATCCAATGGGTTTGATGGAAATCTATGCAGTTAAACATGAAAGAATTCACTGTCATTAAGGTGACTGCTGGAAACCTCTGTCTTTGCATCCATTAGAAATCCCACATTTTACTTTACTAAAGTAAATGCTGCTTAAGTGATTTGCAATCCAAAGGAGTACTAAAGTTGGCAGCTAAGAGGAATCTACAGCCTCTACACAAAGTAAATAGATGTGCTCAATCAGTGAGGGTCGAAAGTCAGTCAAAAACAAGTAGTGCTTAATAGTCAAAATGTTTCTCCTTTCTCTTCAATACAATCTTCAGCCCCCACCTTATTCTGCCTGCTCACATTTAACCAGACCTTTCCAGTAACATTAGTGAGTCTGCCAACTCAATTGTTTCTCTCTCTGTTGTCAGAAAACAAAAACTTCCCAAGTACACCAAGGGAAGTGTATTATCTGTTCAGCCTGACAGAAGTAGAACACTGAAAAATGGCTGCAATCTGACTCATTTACCCACTGAAAACAACTGCTTGTTATTTTGACTCATACGAAACAGCTACAGCAGCACATTGCCCTGGCAGAGTTAGAGCGCTATACTTTAGAAGCAGGAAGCTTTTAACATTCAAATCTCCTGCTGCTCTCGTACAAAAATCCTCTTCCCACTGGTTCCATTATGAGTTTCTGTTCTGAATGAGGTAGCACCTGCAATGTTTCCTCAATAACAGATACCACCAGGATCACATGCGCTGGTATAAAAATGCTGGATACCCAGCAGTTCAGACAGCAGAGTAGATGCTTCAGGATGGCGATCTTTCATCAGAATACACACAAACTCCTAGCCAAATTCCACAGTTCATCCATTACTTTGTTCCTCTTTTCACTCAAACCATAACTAGAGATGACAGGGGGAGACTAGATTTTTCCACAAAGAGAGATTGAACATAACCAAGACATACATATTTCCTAAATCTAAAGGGAACAGAATATGATTAATCTAACTTTTCTATTCTATTCTGTTCTATCTATTCTAACATTATCCTCATCTTAAAGTATTAGACAGTATGCAAAAATAGAAAATAAAGCAAAAGTGAAATAAAAGCAAATTAAGATAACTGGTATGCTGCAGGCAGTTCCAATGAACAACTTCAAGACAGCATACACAAAGTTAAAATCTCTAAATAGTTCCAGGCAGCAGAATGTCCAATAAATGGACATTGCACTTTAAAAAGTTGTACATTATTTATTGGTAAAATTCTCTCTGAACTTCAATAATTCATAACACCAGTTTTTGTTTGTTGCGCGTATTGCTGCAGTCAGCTTTGTGTATGGGCTTCTCGTTAAATTAATGCAATGCGCCAAACAAGCAGACCCTATTGCCCCATAACTGAGTAAATATATAAGTTAATCTTCCTAGCTATTCAAAGTAAATGGCAGAATATTAATTGCTGGTCTGTTTGGGTCCTTTCATGTAAATGAGCTTTGATCATTTTGATACAAATAAACCGAACCATCCTGTGATTGAACTTGGCTTTTGAACTTGCGCTGCTAAGTGCACAGAGGCATATTTTTGGTAGCGACATCATGGGATTTAAATCATTTAGGTAGTAATATGTTGAGAGCTGTTTAAATGCCCCCAAAGTGGCAGCAAGGTCTTGTTGGAGAAGACAATTTCGAGATTCAATGCTTTGTGCGAGTGATCCCCTTGGGAGCAGCTGGATGACAATTCCAAGGTGTTAATGGAACTTTTGAACATTGGATCAAAGGATTCAGCACAGAAGGCAGCCACTCAACCCCAGTGCCAGCTCTCCACAAGAACAAGCACCCAGCGCATTGCCAAGCCCTTTCCCCATAACACTCAATTTTAAAGGCATTTTAACATGTTTGGAGTTTTACCTTTGACCATGGGTTTCTTAGGCTTCTGCCAGAGAGAACAAGACAAGAGCAGATTTCTGCCAAAGTACTGACAGATAAATCGGGCAATAGCCATGAAAAAAAAATTCAATGCTTTGTTGAGCAATTCTGTGCATAACTTGTGCTGAATTCTAGCTTTGTAAATATTGTAATGTGTAGAGGTCCATCTTCAGGTCTTTGCCTCTCCTTCATGTTCTGTGCTCTCCAATCCTGTGAGGAGAGATATGTAAGTGATAGCAACGGAGTGTGGTGAACAGATGAACTGGTTATGGATCACTACAGGGCAGGCATGGGTTCTTGTGAACTTGAGATTGCATGCCAGTGGTAACTGGATAAATGGGGTATTAGAACAGAGTCTAAACCAAAACAAATGGGAGTATCTCCAAATTATATCGGTATATGGAATGGTTTGATGCAGTAGGCTTCAAAGTTTACGTTGAGAGAAGTTAGTATAATATTCACATCGTGATGCAAGTATCTCACATTTTCTCACTTTTTGAGATATTCAAATTGCTTTCTGCAAGAAGGCAGGAGGCCAACAGCGGGTGAAGTGTGTAGGAAGAAACTGCAAATGCTGGTTTAAGGTCTGAAGACGGGTCTCGACCCGAAACATCACCCATTCCTTCTCTCCAGAGATGCTGCCTGTCCTGCTGAGTTACTCCAGCTTTCTGTGTCTATCTATTGCGAGTGAAGTCTGATAGACTAAACTGCATTTATTTCATTGGAAGAGGCATGATAAGCAAGGTCGATGAATTCAGAGCATTGACTAGAGGGAATATACCAGCAGTACTTAGAAGTTATTCCTGGGGGAATCACCCAATGAGGTGATATGGGTGGAACTAAGAAATAAGAATAGGGTGTTTAAGAAAGAACTGCAGATGCTGGAAAATCGAAGGTAGACAAAAATGCTGGAAAAACGCAGCATGAGGCAGCATCTAGTAAGAATGGGGTGATCACATTGTACTGTAGGCCCCCCAATAGTCAGCAGGAGGTATTATATAGGGACATCACAGATACCTGCAAGTATAATAGGGTTGTTTTAGGGTTGTAACTTTCCAAACCTCAACTGATACTGCCATTGTACTTGAATGGGGTGGAATCTGTTAGGTTTGATCTGCAAAATTATCTCAATCATTATGCAAATAATCTGACTAGAGATGGGGCGAAACGCGACCTCCTGTTGGAAAATAAGGCAGGGCAGATGACCATAATTCTATTTGTTTTAAAATTGTTATGCAAAAAGATAGGACTGACCATTGAGTAGAAGTCCTAAACTAAGACAAGACCAATTTTAATGGTATTCAACAGAACTTTCAAAAGATCATTGGTGGAGGCTGTTTGCATGTACAGGGAGTTCTGATAAATCAGAGGCTTTTAACTGTGAGATAACAAGAGAACAGGTCCATCATGTTCTGTAAAAGTGAAGGGTAAGGATGACCGAGTAGTGTGGCCTGGATGACAAGGGAAATGGCAGCTCCGGTCAAGAAAAAAGGGTGATATGTCAGGTATAGGCATCTGGGATCAAGTGATTCCTTTGAGGAGTAAAGGGGTTGCAGGAGTACTCCGAAGTGGGAAATTAGGAGGGCAAAAAGGAAGCACAACAGAGCTTTGGTAGATAAAATAAAGGAGATTCTACAAGTATATTGAGGCAAGAGTTACTGGGGAAAGAACAGGGGCCCTTAAAGTCCAACAATGTGTCCATGTGTGGAGGTATAGAAGATGGGCGAGGTGATAAATTAATATTTCTTGTCTGTATTTACCGTGGAGAAAGGCATGGGTGCAGGTATACTCTGGGAAATTAATAGTCTTGAAGAGGGTCCACATTACATAGAAACATAGAAAGTAAGTGCAGGAGAAGGCCATCCGGCCCTTCGAGCCAGCACCGCCATTCATTGTGATCATGGCTGACTACAAAAGAAGACAATATCTTTATGTGTGCAAAATCAATTTGAGTCTTTGAAGATGTGACCAAGAATATTGATGAGGGCAACTGGATCCTCGACTTCCTCATCGGCAAACTTCAATCAGTTTGGTCGCAACACCTCCTTCTCGAAGACCATCAGCACTGAGCTATAATGGACTTTGTATAAGGATGCAATTTGTACTTTGTCTTGTACCATTCTGGTCTGGTTACTTAGTATAATGGATAATTTGTTGTATTATTTTTTATTGAGTATTAATTTGTTGCGTTGCTGCATTAATGTGCCTGTAAAGATGCACCAATTAATAACTCCATTTTTTCCATTCCAGTGCATACAATAATTAGATATTCTTGATTCTTGAGTCATTGAGTCAGAGAGTCATACATCATGCAAACAGGCCCATCGGCCTAACTCTTCCAAGTTGACCAACCTTTTTAAACCTTTTCTATCCATGTACTTGACCAAACGTCTTTTAAATGTTGTTATGGTACCTGCCTCCACTACTTCAATTGACAGCTCATTCCATATACCCACTACCCTCTGTGTGAAAACGTCCCTCAGGTTCTTATTAAATCTTTCCCCTCTCAACTTAAACCAATTACATGTAATTCTTCATTCCGCTACTCTGGGAAAAAGACTCTGTGCATTCACACAATCTACTCCATTCATGATTTTATACACATATAAGATCATCTTACAGCCTCCTGCATGCCAAGGAATAAACCTCTCCCTGTAGTCCAGGCCCTCAAGTCCTGAAAACATGCCTGTAAATCTTCTTTCCATTCTTTCCAGCTTAATGGCATTTTTCTTATCGCAGGCTGACCAATCCTGAACACAATACTCCAAGTGCTGTCTCACCGACATCCTGTACAACTGCAACATAACGTCCCAATTCTATATTCCCAGGGCCAAATAGCTCCACTTACAACAGATCCCCAGAAACTGCCTTATGCCTGTGATGTACTCAATGAAAGTTGTGCCAGTCAGTTTCCCAATCAAAATAAAACTATGCAGTTTAGAAGTAAATGCATAATAAATGCACAATATAATGGAGACTTGTTTCACAGTTCTTCATCAGGGGCTGGTCAGTTGCATAGAGCAGTGGTTCAATGAGAGCTATTGTTCTTGGGAAACTATTCCTACAGTGATAAACACTTTTCATGATGAATCATTTCAAATGCTTTCATTTGGACAAACTTAATATTGCAATAATTTGGAGCTACATGCTTTGCTGATGCCTGACCCTCCTCTCACCACCCCTCTTATTTCAGTTTTCTTTTTCATAAGCATACTCCTCAGGGAGTATTTGCCAAAGTTTAAAAATACGTATAATCCACAATATTTACAACGTCTGTTCATATGGTGGGCACCCATAAATGCCAGCAAATGTCCCACAACTACATCCAGAATTAGTGAGATCAAGTGCATGGGCATACTTACCATGCATAAAGCCGAGAAGTGATTTCAAGCAATATATTATAGTTCAAACCTCTGTTAATAATGGCGAGCATTTGAATTTGTCCAAAGAACCCTGTCACGGCTGTGCCCAATTGGCAGACAATAGTTAGACCGTGGAACATACTGCCCCAGGGAGTGGTTGACACAAAGAGCACTGTTACTTAGCAAGAAATGTATAAACACAGGAGGGAGACTTTAAAATTGAAAGGAATAGATTATGTTAACTGGTTTAGATAAAGGATATGGTAGGAGGCTCATGTGGTGCAACAGCAGAGGCATGGAGCATCTGCATCAAATGGCTTGTTTCACTTCTGTATATTCAATGCAATTCCATTAGTCCATTTAGTGCAGATTAATCTAAAGCAGGTAGATGCCATCAGAGTTCTGGGAGAAAAGGCAGCTGAGGATTCTGCCCATAAACTGCTTGGTGAGTGAGAAATAGTGGGAGCCGGCGGGGGGGGGGGGGAATCAACAAATCACGTATTAAAGTTCACCCACTGAAGATTGATTTTTTAATCTTGATCTAGTCGGCACGGCACAGTGTGGCACGGTGGCGCAGCGGTAGAGTTGTACAGCGCCAGAGACCCGGGTTCGATCACGACCACAGGTGCTGTCTGTACGGAGTTTGTACGTTCTCTCCCCATGTCCTGCTTGGGTTTTTTCCAAGATCTTCAGCTTCCTCCCACACTCCATAGGTTAATTGGCTTGGTGTAAAACTTGTTCCTAGTGTGTATAAGGTAGTGTTAATGTGCGGGGGATCGCTGGTCGGCGCGGACTCGGTGGGCCGAAGGGCCTGTTTCCGCGCTGTATCTCTTAACTAAAACCCAACTTGTCCCACACTGAGAAATTAACACTAAATGTGGAGACCCTGCACAATTCACAGTGAGATGATCAGTTTTAAAGTTTCTGTCACCTATCGCCACTTTTCCAAACACCTTTCAAAATTTCAAAACAGAATCACCGTTTTGTAGAGTTTATTTGCTTCAACTTCAAGTTTGTCTGGAGTCAACCTTTAACATACTTGCACTTATTGTAACTTTGTAACTTTAAATACATTCTGATTTACCTAGAGGCGTGTCACTGGTTTTACTGTGCGTTACAGAGATCATGTGAATGAATCTATGGTGCGCATCATAACTGTATTCAATGGTATAAAGTATGCTATTGCAGG
Source organism: Raja brachyura (assembly GCA_963514005.1). The sequence continues at coordinate 18,113,053 of OY740784.1, read as the reverse complement.
AGCTCTCCTGTGATGTTGCTGCTCACATCCAATTTGGGGCCGACAGCATTACAGTGCCGTTTGAACACACTGGAAGATTACTCATTCTCTGCTGCAGAATTCTAAAGGCCCTGTCTCACGGTGCGAGTCCACCCACAAGTGACCCCAAGTGAAAGAAAAAAAAACAGACTCGTGGTTATGTACGAGATTTCAAGTTTATGATCAAGTGTTTAACCGAGTTCCCACGGGTATGTCATTTCTGCGATGTTCCAAGTTCCTCTCCCGAGTTACCAAGTTGCTCTCCCGTTACTCTTGGCCCAACCGTGAATGAAGGTATTTTTTTAATAAAGCAACAATGTTAAAGAAGACATCTCCATCCTGCGGCTTTGAGTTAAAGATAAATTCAGCGCAGCCGCATCTATTGATATGACCTACAAAGGGAAAATGCGCACCCTCCAGTGCCAGAGCAGTTATACTTATGATTTGTTTGAAACACACATCACGTAGTTAGAAGACCAGCGGGCGGAGGTTTGTTATATTTTAATTGAATTTACTACCAGGTCTACACACTGCGGGGAGACGGGAGATGAAATCTTTGAATGTGGACGGATGTCTCCACTCCTGCGCGTTCTAAGTGGAAAATATTTTTAGTTGCCTTTCAAGCCGGGCTTTGGTTTTATTCCTTGTTTTTGTTTATTCGCACACACTTTTCTTGTGTGAGGGTGTGAGGTCCATGCCGGGTGCCGGCCGGCCGGCCGTAGCCGCTGTTCTTTCACATCAGTTGCACATCAGACTGTTGGGAGACGGAGCTCAGGGTTCGCCTCCTGAGCTGCTTTGGTGCCCAGGCGTGAGTTGAGGTGGTTGGGGGGGATGCACCGGCCTCATTAATCTGTCTGGGGTGACAAGGCTCTTGGGTTGTCCCCGTGAGTGGTGTGTGAGGGAGGGTTAATTCTCTCCGATCTCTCTCAAGCCCCGGACGAGAACAAAGGAAACCTCTCTTGCCACCGCGTACAAGCCCATTGTATATAACTTTGCTGCTGACGCGCACACGCACTCTCTCTCCCTCTCTCTCTCTCTCTCTCTCTCTGCTCTCTCTCACTGCAGCTCAGAGCCCATCCTCGCCACCCTATAGTGGTAACATTCACATCGGGTCCCCTTCACACCCACACCCCCTCTCTCCGACACAGCCCCCACCCCCTCCCCCCACAAGACAACAGGCAGCGTGAGAGACAGAGAGTTTGTAGGGTGTTGGCTTTGTATAAGGTTTTCTTTTTTAATTATTAGCTAAGGTCGCATTTACATATTTTAAACAAAGTTTGGAGCGCTTGACAATATTTTTTGTTTATCTTTGTGCTCGTCTTCAGAAAGGGTTCAGACCGCGCCCCGCTTGGCTCATTGCCCCCTTTGAACCAAGCCCTGCGAGAGGGAGGGAGGGAGGGAAGGTGTGCGTGAACAAGACCGCCGAGGAGGAGAGGGAAATGGGGGGGGGGGGGGAGGAGAAATAGGGAAGAAGTTAGTTGTTCAGATCAGAAACCTGTAGGCTGGGAGCCATGATGGTGAAGAGAGCACCCATTTCTTCTGAGGAGTGCATAAGAGACATCGATCGGAAGCAATGTTCCTCTAGAACTACAACTGAAACCATGTCCACATCACCTCCTCTTGACACACACACACACACATCCAAGACTGTTTGTGCAGAAGGCATGATGGTGAAAAGCGCACCCATTTCTTCTGAGGAGACATCGATCGGAAGCAATGTACCTCTGGAACTACAACTGAACACACACACACACACACCAACCTGTTCGTGGCAGAAGACACCAAGAAAGGAATAACGTGTAAGAAAGGAACTGCCTGCAGATGCTGGTTTAAACAGAACATAGACACATAAAGCGGGAGTTAACTCAACAGGACGGGCAGCATCTCTGGAGAGAAGGACTGGGTGACGTTTCGGGTCGAGACCCTTCTTCGGACTGGTTAGGGATAACTGCATCTGCAGTTCCTTCCGACACAGTGCACATAGCGCGTTGGTTGACCCTGATCAACGCCCTCTTCTTCAATATTCAGTTTAAATTTCCAGGGCTGCTGCCTGGCCCGCTGAGTTATTCACTGAAAGTCCAACTGAAGACACTAAAGAGAGACACAGAGTGCTGGAGAAACTCCGGCAGAGTCAGGGAGCATCTCTGGAGAAGAAGGAATAGGTGACGCTTCGGGTCGAGACCCTTCTTGAGACACTGTTGGCCATGATCCGTGCACTGCGTAACCGGAACGTGGCACATCATGAGGGTAAGGTAGGGAGAATACTTCACGTCAAGCAAGTAAAAGCCCGACAGTTTATAACAACTTGGTATTTACATAGCTTCCTTCCTGTCGTAAAACAACAACAAAAACGCCTCATGGTGCCTCAACTAACCGAAGATCCGGTGAGGAGATATTAGAGCATTTGGCCATAAGTTTGGCCGTGAATGTGGGACTAAGAGACCAACATTTAAAAGACGGCAAGACAAAGTGCTGGAGCGATTAATTCAGCGGGCCAGGCAGCAGCCCTGGAAAATATGGATAATAGGTACAAGTGGAGGAGAGGTGTACTGACTGTGTGGGCAGACACTTTGGTAGTGATTGCCCACCAGTCTCAAAAGCCGCTGTGTCTCCCTGTCCCTGGGATAGCAGGGGGCGATCAAACAGCACAATACCCCCCTATGTCATCCCGTCACCAATTCCTTCTCTCCAGAGTTCCCACGGTAGTCTCACGAATCACTAAGGTAAACGCACGGGCCACTACGTTATTACAACGAGTTTAAATGTTTCCATTTTTAACTTGAACCGTAAATTTGACTCGTGGAAAGTATCAAACATGTTTGATTTTTTTCACGAGTTAACAAGTTTCACGGGTACCTGCCGTTAACGCCACGAGTCGATAAGTTGCACGCGCGAGTTCCGACGTCCCCGCTACGTTGATTGTACGTGATTACCGCGAGTGAAAACTCGGGGTCCCTCGTGGGCCAACTCGCACCGTGAGACAGGGGTTTAATGGAGGGCCTGACAGTTTTCACTGTTCACCGCCCAACTACTCACCTAAATGCACTACGATCTACATTATCAGTCCCTGCAACAGGCACACCATTTTTTTCTCACTCATTCTACAATTTGTCAGGCTGTATTCTAAATAAATGAAAGATCATACACACACACACACACATACATGTAACGTGAATGTCCACAGTCAATTGCAGCCACACAGTGCACATCATACAGACTGACCCATTGAAAACTCAGTTAACCCGAGGAAACTATGACCTAATTTCCAACCTCCTTCTCCATACCAAAGTCCTTGGACACAGAGCCTCCCAATCTATGCCTATCTTTTCCTGGAATTTGTCCGAACCCTTACAATTAGGTTTCTGGCTGGACAAAATACTGAAACAACAGCGACTAAAGTAAATGATGCAGCTCTTAACGTGTCTGCAGCATCTGACACAAACCATATAACAATATAACTATACAAATACAAATGGCCACAGCACCCTCTTCCAATTCCATTCTTATCACCCTTCTTATCAGAACCTTTTGGCCTGGTTCCACTCTTACCTCTCCAGCTGAAGCCGTGACTTCTGTTTCCATTTGTATAAACAACATTAAAACCCAGGAATAGGAGTAGACCAGTCAACACAAGCCCAGATTTTGTACTCAGCGATGAACAAACATGATTCAACATCACCTTGAAAATGTTGTCCAGGGTTCAGGCTTCCTCTTTATAGGATAGTTTTAAACTGTCGCTCTCTGTAGCGAATTCTCAGAGACAAGAAATGAAAATAGAAAAACACCAACCCTGAAAAAATAAATTTAACATTAAAGATATTTCAAAATTTAAACTTTCTTATGACAGAATGAGGCTCCATGCCAATGAAATAAAATGTTATGGGCCAGATAAGTTGTTTGACAGGAATTATAATTTTATTACACTATTAAACACTCAGTTATTACTCACTGAACAAGTTTTTACTTTAAAACGATTATTTGGAGTGAGTCATCCTTGATTTTGTGTTGACTGCAATAGCTAAGGATGAAAGAGCGCACTCTGTTTTGAAGAAGGGTCATTCAAATCTCTGCATTTAACTGAATTGTCGGGTTGCTGAATGCAACAATCAGTTTAACTCAGTTAGCAACGAATGCTGACTGTTTCATAATTATTCTGCAAAGTCTAGGCCGTAAAGTGAGTGTGCTGTCTGTAAATTCGGGTTGGAACGAATTCTGCAGTTATTTTGCATTATTAACGGAAGTTCAGGTTCACGTTTGTTATTGTCATTTGTACCGAGGTACAGTGAAAAACATGATGTCCAATCAGATCGTATACACCGTACATAAACACGGTCAAGTCAAATGCAAGTACAATTGGGGTGGCAGAGTGATGCAGTGATATTGCTGCCTTACGATCCCATAGACCTAGGTTCGATCCTGATTACGGGTGCAGCCTGTGTGGAGTTCGTACATTCTCTGTGTGACTGTTTGGTTTGGGAACTGCTCTGCCCAGGACAAGAAGGCTCTGCAGAGAGGAGTGTGTGCGGCCGAACGCACTATGGGAACTACGCTCACCCCCCTGCAGGAACTATACATCAGAAGGTGCAACTCCAGAGCCAACAAGATCATGGGGGACCCCTTCCACCCCAGCAACGGACTGTTCCAGCTGCTACGGTCAGGCAAACGCCTCCGTTGCCGTGCTGTGAGAACAGAGAGGATGAGAAGGAGTTTCCTCCCGGAGGCCATTCGGCCTGTAAACTCCTATCTCACCAGGGACTAACTTTACTGTGACAATTTACTGTTGTGTGGTGTCCTTTTATAATTGCTGGTTTTTTCCTTTTTTTTCCTCCTACAAATATGTAATATGTGAATATGTGATTCTATTCCATTCTGTTTTGTAGTTTTTTTGCACAATCCGCAAGCATTGCCACTTTTCATTTCACTGCACTTCTCGTATGTGTATGTGACGAATAAACCTGACTTGACCACATGGGGTTTCTCCAGGCGCTCTGGTTTCCTTCCACATTCCAAAGATGTGCAGGGTTTTGTAGGTTAATCGCCTACCGTAAAATTGTCCCTAAATTGTCCCTAAAATTGCCCCTTTGTAGGATAAAACTAGTGTACAGGTGATCACTGGTCGCTGTGGACCAAAGAACATGTTTCCATGCTGTATCTCTAAACTAAAGTGAACTAAAGGTAGAGTAAAGGGGAAGTTCTGTCAGGAAAGTTTGAGGAGTCTAGAATTACTATTACTTTGCAGACACATGTTTTGCAAAATAAGTTACCCTTGTTTGTTATCAACAAAGTTTAACAAGAGTACCCATGACAACAACAACAGCTCCATTTATATAATACTTTTAACATTATAAAACATCTCACAGTGCTTCTTAGGAGTTATATCAAACTAAATTTGATATTGAAATCTATTTGGAGATATATGGGACTATGGCGAAAGCCTCGGTTGAAAAGGCAGGTTCATCTTACCAAGTTATCGTGGGTATATTCTTGAGTTGCACCATGCGGGGGTGATGCAATGGGCTAGATCACCCTAGATACAACATGCTGCCCCAATGCGCCCCCTTCAACGCCTGCCTGCTTGCACTAACAAATTCTGGATAAGACAGGCCTGACAATTTGACCGTTCAATCGAAACAGACATCCTGCAAGCAGAGTGAAACTGGCTTTTTTTTCTCTTTGAGGGGAACCCAGGTATTGGATTCAGAGGCCCCCGACCCAGAAGCCTGATGATCTTTGACAGCTCAACACGGTTAAGGATGTTTGGAATCTTTTTTTACATATCTCTGATAGTCTAAACAACTGTTTAAGTTTAAATAATTACAGACCACACAAAAATTGGTGGAGTCATTGATACTAATGAAGATCCAAGAATACAGCGAGACAAGTCAGATGAAAAGTTGGGTGGAGTGGTGACAGATGGAATTTAATCCAGAGACATGTGAGGTAATGCACCTTGAGTGCAAGTCCATAGATCCCTCAAAATTGTAACACTGGTGGATAGAGTAGTGAAGAAGGCATATCTTGATAAGTCAAGTCATTAACTATAAGAAGTTGATGTAGCATACTATAGCACTGCAAAACTTGGTCAGACCGCACTTAGTGGGTTTTGTGTAGTCCTGGTTGCACACCACAGGAAGGATGTGGAACAATAAAGGCAGTACTGAAGATATTTACTAGGAAGTTAGAACATAGAACAGTACATAGAACATGATACACATTGGGGCAGCAAAGTGGGGCAACGGTAGAGTTGCTGCCTTGTAGTGCCAGACCCCTAGGTTCACTCCTGCCCACGGGTGCTGTCTGTATGGAGTTTATACGTTCTCTCTTGACCATGTGGGTTTTCTCTGGATGCTCCAGCTTTCTTCCACATTCCAAAGACGTACAGCTTTGTAGGTTAATTGGCTTTGGTAAAAATAGTTAAATTATCCCTAATGTGTAGGTTAGTGTACAAGGTGGTCACTGGTCAGCTCGGACTTAGTGAGCTGAAAGGCCTGTGTCTGTGGTATATCTCCAAAGTCTAAAGTTCCAACAGTATAGCACAGTAATAGGCCCTGCAGCCCACAAAGTCTGTGCCAAATATGATGCTAAATTAATCTCATCCACCTGCACGTAATTCATATCTAACTCTAATCTCTGCATATCCATGTACTTATCTAAAAGCCTCTTAAACAAGAGAGTCAAATCAAGAGTGTTTAATTGTCATCTGCACTGACAACATAACAATGGAATTCTTACAGCAACAGAACAGCCTGTCAAAAAGAATACACGTAGATAATATATAATTTTAAAAATCTAAGAAATTAATAACTTCAATACTAATGCAAAAAAAAACATGTCCTAAGTCAAACCAATGGCTCATAGCTATGATTGGTGTTATGCAGTGTTCAAGAGCCTTATGGTTGTTTGGAAAAAGCTATTCTTGAACATAGTGGTCACAGTTTTCAGACTCCAGTACCTTCTCACGATGGTACAGTGGCTTGCAAAAGTATTCATACCCCTTGAACTTTTCCACATTTTGTCACGTTACAACCACAAACGTAAATGTATTTTATTGGGATTTTATGTGATAGACCAACACAAAGTGGTGCATAATTGTAAAGTGGAAGGAAAATGGTACATGGTTTCCAAATGTTATTACAAATAAAAAACTGAAAAGTGTGGCGTGCAAAAGTATTTTGCCCCCCTGAGTCAATACATTGTAGAACCACCTTTCGCTGCAATTACAGCTGCAAGTCTTCTGGGGTATGTCTCTGCCAGCTTTGCCCATTCTTCGTTACAAAATAGCTCAAGCTCAGTCAGATTGGATGGAGAGCGTCTGTGAACAGCAAATTTCAAGTCTTGCCAGAGATTCTCAATTGGATTTAGGTCTGGACTTTGACTGGGCCATTTTAACACATGAATATGCTTTGATCGAAACCATTCCATTGTAGCTCTGGCTGTATGTTTAGGGTCGTTGTCCTGCTGGAAGGTGAACCTCCACCCCAGTCTCAAGTCTTTTGCAGACTCTAACAGGTTTTCTTCCAAGGTTGCCCTGTATTTGGCTCCATCAACTCTGACCAGCTTCCCTGTCCCTGCTGAAGAAAAGCATCCCCACAGCATGATGCTGCCACCACCATGTTTCACAGTGGGGATGGTTTGTTCAGAGTGATGTGCAGTGTTAGTTTTCCGCCACACATAGCGTTTTGCATTTAGGCCAAACACTTCAATTTTGGTCTCATCAGACCAGAGCACCTTCCTCCACATGTTTGCTGTGTCCCCCACATGGCTTGTGGCAAACTGCAAACGGGACTTCTTATGGCTTTGTTTCAACAATGGCTTTCTTCTTGCCACTCTTCCATAAAGGCCCGGTTTGTGGAGTGCACGACTAATAGTTGTCCTGTGGACAGATTCTCCCACCTGAGCTGTGGATCTCTGCAGCTCCTCCAGAGTTACCATGGGCCTTTTGGCTGCTTCTCTGATCAATGCTCTCCTTGCTCGTCCTGTCAGTTTAGGTGAACAGCCATGTCTTGGTAGGTTTGCAGTTGTGCCATACTCTTTCCATTTTCGGATGATGGATTGAACAGTGCTCCGTGAGATGTTCAAAGCTTGGGATATTTTTTTATAACCTAACCCTGCTTTAAACTTCTCTGCAACTTTATCCCTGACCTGTCTGGTGTGTTCCTTGGGCTTCATGATGCTGTTTGTTCACTAATGGTCTCTAACAAACCTCTGAGGCCTTCACAGAACACCTGTTTTTATACTGAGATTAGATTACACACGTGGACTCTATTTACTAATTAGGTGACTTCTGAAGGCAACTGGTTGCACTGGATTTTATTTAGGGGTATCAGTGTAAAGGGGGCTGAATACTTTTGCACGCCACACTTTTCAGTTTTTTATTTGTAAAAAAATTTGAAAACCATGTATCATTTTCCTTCCACTTCACAATTATGCGCCACTTTGTGTTGGTCTATCACATAAAATCCCAATAAAATACATTTACGTTTGTGGTTGTAACGTGACAAAATGTGGAAAAGTTCAAGGGGTATGAAAACTTTTGCAAGCCGCTGTATGTGTATATGTATATATGCACACTGACCTTTTTTTCCTTGTTTACAGGGTATTATATTTACATATTCTGTTGTGCTGCTGCAAGTTAAAATGTCACTGTTCTATCTGGAACACTCTTGACTCGTGACGGCAATACATAAAGAGTCAGGAATAACCCACGGCCACTAAGCTCATCCATTTACTTCTGCCATACAGACCCAGGTTCTCCGTGGAATGTCACCTTGTCGTGGTGGAGAAGCTTGTGTGATCCTGAGAGCGATGTCGTCTGGAGCGATGCTCCTGGTAGGGCCACCCATGGTTGTAAGGTCGAGGGGGAGGTCTCAGCCAAAGAGCAATCCAACCAAGACCTCAACGGTGGAACAGGCGCGGGATGATGGCTGACCTTAGTGGAGCATCATCACAGCTGGGAAGGCAGATAAAGGCTGCAGCAGAAAAGGGTCTCCGGCCGTCTTGGACTCCATGCCACTGGATCCTGACCTAGATCTGTCAAGGACCATATGGTGGCTGTCTGTGCACCAGTCTCCCCTCGTTAAACAAAGTCACGCACAGGCGACCTCCAACCATGGAGACACCCATAGTCAGCCATGACCGAGGGGGGCCTAAAGGACAGACCCAGGTTCAAAGCATCATGACTTTCCTGTCAGCAATTCTGCAGTTCCTGCTGAAGGACTGGTGTGAATGCGAACAGCTCTGTCGTAGGTAATTAGTGGAACAAATTATGTTTTTATAATATTCTTCAGCAAACCATCTCAGGACATAATACATCAAGGGAGCAGTGTGCTTGATTAATACTGATATTTATCGGATTATACTAAAAAGTAATAGTTTTCGAGTATTACACATGTGCGTAAGTTAATGCACAGACCACTGCGACAGCAAGATATAGATCGGAAAGATGTCACGCTGGCCAACTGCCAACAGTGAATTCATTATTATTGTCTCCACCAGGGATGGGAAGAGTCTTATCTGGTGTTTCGCTCATCCATTACATACAACTGTTTCTTCAAGATGACTGCACAGAATGCCATCAAGATGAAGGCAGAATCAAACTCACACAAGCAATTCCACAGAACTGAGAGCTAATAAAAATACTACACATACTTATTCTCAAACACAACTACCATAACTTCCTGGTATCAATGCAGCTACTCTGCCAGAAAGATATGCTGTAAACATAATCTAACATTACTACTGATTTTCATATAACTTTGTAACAAGTTAAGCAATCAAATAATTTGTACAGACTAGTCTTGGTCACAACAAATATTGGCACTGGGGTGTCACTGCCACCGAGGCAAATTTTTGGACAAGTTAAGTTTCTAAAATATTCTCCCTTGCATTAACATTCATTCTCAAGCAAAAATGCACATTTTTCTGAATTAACCTGCCCTAAGAGACAAAGAATAAAGACTGGTGCAATGCCTTATTTTATCCTCCCCCTGTTCCACACTGAATAGAGAGCAGAAATATACTCTTCACGATCTGAATTAAAGACATGTTCTCTAATATTACTGAACTTTGATCTGTATTTTTATAGCACAATTCTTCCTTGGCAAACGTTCCACATCTTTTGGAACAAAGCCACTTTCAAGCACTTTGGTACGTCCCGAAAATATCCCCCACACAGGCTGATAAGAACTCAATTTCTCCAGCTTAGGAGTAGCCCTGTCCCACTGTACGAGTTCATTCAAGAGCTCTCCCGAGTTTAAAAAAAATCAAACTCGCGGTAAGCACGTAGAATGAATGTAGTGGTACGTCAGTACCCCTTCGATAGCTAACGCACGTCGAAGCAGAGAAAGTACAGAAAGCAAATCGGGCTGGATTTATTGTGCAGGAAGGAACTGCAGATGCTGGTTAACACCAAAGGTAGACACAAAAAGCTGGAGTAACTCAGCAGGATAGGCAGCATCTCTGGAGAGAAGGAATGGTTGACGTTTTGGGTCGAGACCCTTCTTCAGTCTGAAGAAGACAACATTTATTGACGCATTAACTATGTTTTAGTGGGTGACTCACCATGGAGATGTATAGAGGTGTAAAGAATATGTTGGAGGCATTTTTTTTACACAGAGTATGGTGGGTGTCTTGAACGGTTGAAATAGATTGAACAATGACATTTAAGAGGGTTTTCGATAGGCACATGAATATGCAGGGAATTGGAAGTATCTGGATCACGAGCAGGCAAGAGGGATTCATTTAGCATCGTTTGGCTAGACATCGCGGGCCGAAGGACCTGTTCCTGAACTGTACTGTTCTATGTGTCGGAAGATGTGTAGGTTCACTCTGATTAAGTTGACAATGGATAAACAACCCGTGTGTTGGTAACTGTTAACGACAGCTCCCTTTAAACTATCAAATCAAGTTTCAACAGTAGGGCACTGGAGGACTGACCCCAATAACTTCCATTTACGCAGCACGTTTTTTACAGTAATAGAATTCAAAGCAGGAGGCATCATTAATAAAATCAGAAACAGAGCAATGAAGAGTCACGAACGTTTGCCACAACAAAAATACTGGATGTTTTAAGAGCTGCGGCGTAAAATAAAGTTAAAGGCACGAATGCAAAAATTGCCAAAACGCTAAGAACTGGGGAAAGGTAGACAAAAGTGCTGGAGAAACTCAGCGGATGAGGCAGCATCTATGGAGCTAAGGAAATAGGCAACGTTTCGGGCCGAAACCCTTCTTCAGACTGGGGAAATTTAGTTGACAACACAAAAAGAGCCACAAAAATGAGAGTATATACACAAACTTGCAAGAGATATCAAAATGAATGTAAAATTATTCTATTATTTGAAGAAAAGAGTGGCAGGAACAGAATAGTGACTTTGGAACTGATAACGTTGATATTGTAAATGAAAATAAAGAAATGACTCCTTGTCATTTTTATCCTATCGAGGGTGAGAACAGCAAAGCTGATATTTCAAGGAAAGTAAAAGAGGCTTACCAAAATTAATTAAAACAAAATAGTAAAAATGAACAAACTAATGGCATACAGCTGAGACTTGAATATACAATAGACAATAGGTGCAGGAGTAGGCCATTCGGCCCTTCGAGCCAGCACTGCCATTCAATGTGTTCATGGCTGATCATCCTCAATCAGTACCCCGTTCCTGCCTTCTCCCCAGACAAGCACCTATAGATCGAACCCGGGTCTCTGGCGCTAAGCCACCCTGCCGCCCACAAGTTCTCATAGCCTCCAGCCTCCAACATGCAACACTCCTCTGATGAAAGGGAAGTTGCCTCTGATTGAATGCACACAGTAATGATAGCAAATGGTGTCAGGAGTGGTGACATGAAGGAGGTGCAGGTGGTGTTGGTGGTGGTGAGACCTCCCAAGAGAGCAAAAGCTTCTCAATAGCCTCGTGAAGAACAGCACACGCTTTAGACTTTCTTTATGGGGGAGGGTCATGGAGACCTCCAAGGCAGCAACCAATAATACTCCTGGCAACAGGTCATCACAAAGATATGAATGGAATCTACAAACGCTTCCACTTTAGGGAAACTGCAATGCAAATAAACCTCTGCACTAGCTCTGGCTGCTGCTTTGGATGGAAGTACATGAAGTCCTCTCTCCTTGAGTACAGGGATTGCGTGAACTCCAAAATGTTGCAATGAGAAGCCACCTGTGAATCATGGCAACAGAAGCATGGAACGATATTGAGGCGAGGAAGCTGGAGTTGGCAATGACCCTGGTGTCCCTTGACTAAGCAGTTCAGTACAGGTATGTCAGGCTTTGCTTGAGCTTCTAGCTGTTAGAGATCTCACTAAGCACAAAACTGCAGTTGAAGTGTTGGCCCTTACTCTGCATGGTCTTGGAGGAGACAAGTCATACTTGACTGTTCTATGAACAACAAGGCCACTGGTCCAGATGGGATCCCAGCTGAGATCTTAAAGGAAGGTGGACCGGAGCTCCTGTCCTCCTGTCCTCACGCCCTACTCCTCAAGGTCTGGGGGAAAAAAGAACTTTCCTCAGAACTCAGGGATGCTCTAATAGTGACCATTTTTAAGAAGGGGGACAAGGCTGAATGTGGAAACTACAGGGGCATCTCGCTCCTGTCAACAACAGGCAAAGTCCTTGCTCATGTCTTCACAAACCAACTTCTAGCACTGTCTGCGGAGGTACTCCCAAAATCACAGTGTGGCTTCCGCCCATCCAGAGGTACAGCAGACATGATATTCGCAGCACGCCAACTCCAGGAAAAATGCCGTGAACAACGGCAGCTTTTGCACATGGCCTTCATAGACCTGACAAAGGCTTTTGACTCGATAGATTGCCAAGCTCTTTGGAGCATACTATCAAAGTACGGTTGTCACAACAAATACATCAGAATATTGAGGCTTCTACATGATGGCATGTCACGCTCTGAGTCTGAGCCCTTCACTGTGGAAACGGAGGTCAAACAGGGATGCATCATTGCACCCACCCTGTTTGTCGGCTTGATTGCTGCCATACTTCACCTCATTGGTGAAGAGCTGCCACAGGGGATCCCAATCCTCTCCAGAACTGACGGTGGGCTCTTCAACCTTAATAGGTTGAAGGCCAGGAGCAAAGTCAGTAACACCGCCATCATGGAGCTTCAGTACAGCACACTCTGCAGAAGACCTCCAGGGCATCCTGAATGCCTTTGCCAAGGCATACAAAGCCATGTGCCTAGCCTTAAACATTAAGAAGACCCAGGTCCTACATCACCCTCCACCCCACCAGCCGTCTACCCAGCCCACTATAAAAGTGGACGACACCACTCTTGAAAACGTTGACCACTTCTCCTACCTTGGCAGCATTCTTTCCTCAAAAGCTGATATCGACTCTGAGGTCAACCATCGCCTGAGTTGTGCCAGCGGAGCCTACGCCAGACTCAGGAAAAGAGTCTTTGAAGACCGAGACCTAAAGGCTCAAACAAAACTGCTGGTCTACAGAGCCGTTGTCCTCCCCACCCTGTTGTATGGAGCCGAGTCATGGACCACCTACAGCAGGCACCTGAGAGCCCTGGAACAATACCATCAAAGATCCTTACGAAAGATTCTGAAGATCAGCTGGGAGGACAAACGCACCAACATCAGCGTTTTGGAGGAAGCCAACATGACCAGCATCACCACCACAATAATGCAGCACCAACTTCGATGGTCTGGCCATGTCATCCACATGTCCAACACACCTCTCCCTAAACAGATCCTGTACTTTCAACTGAAGGAAGGTTGGTGAGCCCCCAGTGGGCAAAAGAAACACTTCAAGGACAACATCAAGAACAGTCTGAAGAAATTCCACATCACATCGAGCAACTGGGAGCAAAATGCACTGGACAGGACCTCCTGGAGGAAATCCGTGCAGGAAGGAGCTGCACGTCACGAAATAGAGACAGAGTGACAGCACCGTAAGGAGAGAGAGAAGGGGGCTCGACCATTACCAACCACCGCCAGTCTCCGCTGCTGACGTTGCACCAAGGTGTGTGGATCGCGGATCGGCCTCTACAGACATCTGCAGACCCACAAGTAGACGACCCTAAGGAGAGGAGAGGACAGTCATACTAATTTCGAGTGACCGGCGATGATGATATGAGTAAATATGAACGGAGACTGGAAATATCATGACAGATTAATTCTACATGTTGCACTTCTGTTGTGACGGGGAAAATGTTACATCAATGCAAAGGCAAATAGAATTCAAACTGGAAAGTTATGGGCAAATTTCCTGACAGACATTAATACCTTCGGAAAATTATTCTGCATTGTGCAAACCCAATCTGTTAATTGAATAGCAACATTTCGGAGGAGATTCTAGGAATTTCTAGGCTAGATTGCCTTAATATATTTTTTAACTGATCAGAGGCAGCCAGCCTAGCTTTGTGAAGCGAAGATCTTGATGACATTTTTTTGAATCGACAATTAAAGAAGTGGACAGGGGTTTTCTTAAGAAGTTATTATGTACACATTTGGGAGACATATTATAAGATTACATTAAAAGCTGGAATTTATGCTCATGGAATCTGTTGATCTGATTAAGAAATTTCAATAGAAATAGTATTTGGCCATGACTATCTAAATCTGGCACATCACAAGTTTTTATTTTCATACTTATTGCATTGAAGTTTATCAAAACTCGTGTGAAACATTCTCCTCTTGGATTTTAATTGCTGTTGTTGAAGAGATATTGATGACAAATGGTTGAAAAATGATCACAACCTGTAACATAAATCACCTGAACTTGACGACAACACGTCAAGGATTTAAAAGAGGAGCCTGTGGAGATAGCAGATGCACAGGTTGGTTGTCTTCTTTCAAATTAGCACAGATACAAAAGTTCCCACAGACTGGAAGATGGTTATGGTGGCTCAGTTGCTAATAGCATTTAAGAAAGAGTTAACATATTAAAGGAGATAGGGTTAGTGCAGGAAAATGGCAGTGTAGTAAAAAAGTAATCACAAACTTATTGAACAACTGAACAGATGTAAGGGGCTGAATAGCCCACTCTTGCTTCATGTTTATGACCATATCGTCACATCAAGCTCAGGAAGGACAATGACAATGGATTTTCTTTTTTAAAGTGCAATAGTAAACTAGATGTTTCTTATAACAATCCAATGGTTGGTTTTCTATTGTGAATTAGCCTTTTTTTCAGATTTACTACGTTAAATTTGAACTCTTGATGCTGCAATGAGATCTGAACATAGGTCTTCGATCAGTTTCAGTTCAGTTTAGTTTTATTGTCACGTGTACCGAGGTAGAGTGAAAAGCTTTTGTTGTGTGCTATCCAGTCAGCAGAAAGACAAAACATGATTACAATCGAGCCATTGACATTCATGATAAAGGAATAACGTTTAGTGCAAGGTACAGCCAGCAAAGTCCGATCAAGGATAGTCCAAGGGTCACCAAACAGGTAGATAGTAGTTCAGCGCTGCTCTGGTTGTGGTAGGATGATTCAGTTCTTGACTCAATGCCACAGGATGATGGATTTGAATAAAGTTACCACTCAGCTATAACGCCTCTAATGATGAGTCTGTTTCTCCAGTGGGAAAGTTTATACCCAGGGACGATGATGAAGGAATAAAGGATATATTTTGTGGGCGTTCCGGTTCTGTGCTGTGACTCCCTCAGCTTCCTACTTCAGTAACCTCTGGGACAATTTTCTTAAAGTTGTCAAAAGTTTCCAGAAGTTAGTGAGGAGGATTTGTTCAAAAGAGTAAAGTTGGATGTGTCTCTGTTAGGTTTTGACTCATTGTTTAAGTCACAGCTGAATGGCACAATATCATCCTTGCTTTTCTTTCCAGCGACTGGAATGAGCAATGGTCACTTTGGTGGACGGCTAAGAGTAAACTACATTGGTATGGGACTTTTGCTGAAACCAGATTTTTATTTCCTCTTTAAAAAATGATTTAAATTTGTCGATCTATTCGAATTAACACTCTGGAGTATTAAAGCGGATCTTTGGATTACTCCTCTAGCCATGCTACCATTTTGCATTACCAAATCACAAAAGGAGGAACCAAAATGGCAAAGATTCCTCTTTGCTGTCAAAAATATGACTCTGATGCATTTTTGCACTCTTTAAATTAAACCATACTTTACTTACAATTGGTTTACTGAAGTTCACTGTCGGTCAACAAGATGCTGGCATGATTGTTCAACAAAGTCCTGTGGATGTTGACTGAAGGCTGGTGCTGGATTTGAATCCTCAACCTCTCTTATTCAATGAACCATTGAATGGTAAAACAGTGTTACTCATCTCAGAAACAACAAGCATTAAGTCACATCTTTAGGGTTACACAAAAAGCTGGAGAAACTCAGCGGGTGCAGCAGCATCTAAGGAGCGAAGGAGATAGGCGACGTTTCGGGTCGAGATCTTTATCTTGTCCTTAAGACATCTTAAACCATTTCAGCATTATTGATTTATTTTGAAAGACACTCACTGATGTTATCTAGGTGAATAATTATACATAACAGGCTTCCAAAATTGGCTAATGAGATTAAAATTTGGCTAGTTTATTTTTGAATTAATGTGCTATTTCTTTCAGTATGACTGGAAAAAGTCTATCCTCTTGGAACATATTTCTGGAGTAAAGCCCCTGCCCCACTTACGTGTCCTTGGCACGCTAATTATGTGACCTTATGGTCGTGTTGAGGCGCGACGGTCCCGCGAAGGTCGCATGCGATTTCATGCGCCCGCACAGCCGTCTGGAGCGCGTGACGTCATTTGGAGATGGACACAAAATGCAGGAGTAACTCAGCGGGACCGGCAGCATCTCTGGAGAGAAGGAATGGGTGACGTTTCATGTCGAGACTTCTTCAGTCTGAAAGAAGGGTCTTGACCCGAAACGTCACCCATTGCTTCTCTTCAGAGATGCTGCCGGTCCCGCTGAGTTACTTCTGCATTTTGTGTCTATCTTCAGTTTTCATGGCCCCGCTCTGGGAGTAGAAGTGGGGGCGGATCCGGACCGCAACGGCCGTGAGCCCCAGGCCGAGCTCAGCGATCGTTTGCCTGCTTCTGTTGCTGTTGCAGGTGAGACATTGCATCGTGATAGGGTCTTCGGCCTGTCCCACTTTGGCTGTCAGTTACACGACAGGCCGGTGCTGTGCAAAGATTTTGTTCACTACAAAGATTTTGGAGCCCCGCGTGCAGCAGCGTAGGTTCACGAGAATGATCCCTGGGATGGCGGGACTGTCATATGAGGAGAGATTGAAAAGACTAGGCTTGTATTCACTGGAGTTTAGAAGGATGAGGGGGGATCTTATAGAAACATATAAAATTATAAAAAGACTGGACAAGCTAGATGCAGGAAAAATGTTCCCAATGTTGGGTGAGTCCGGAATCCGGGGCCACAGTCTTAGAATAAAGGGGAGGTCATTTAAGACTGAGGTGAGAAAAAACGTTTTTACCCAGAGAGTTATGAAATTATGGAATTCCCAGACACAGAGGGCAGTGGAGGCCAAATCACTGGATGGATTTAAGAGAGAGTTAGACAGAGCTCTAGGGGCTAGTGGAATCAAGGGATATGGGTAGAAGGCAGGCACGGGTTATTGATAGCGGACAATCAGCCATGATCACAATGAATGTCGGTGCTGGCTCGAAGGGCCAAATGGCCTCCTCTTGCACCTATTTTCTATGTTTCTATGTCGCGCACAACTACATACCCCTCCGCACTTCTCAGTGGGACCGGCCCGCGCGGCCACACGATCCCCATGCGCCTCAACGCGACGACGAGGTCGCGTAATTTGCGTGCCAAGGACACGTAAGTGGGACAGGCCCTTAACTCAGCGGGACAGGCAGAATCTCTGGAGAGGAGGAATGGGTGATGCCGGTTTGGTCATGAGTAGTCGCCCAAAGATTTGTGCCTTTTTCTGGTCGCCGCTGGATTTTCAACACTTTGAACATTTTCGGCGACCTGCTGCGACTATGACGGGTGCCGGCAAGTTGCCGGAAAATTTGCATAAGTGGGACAGGCCCTTTACAGTCTGAAGAAGAGTCTCAACCCGAAATGTCACCCATTCCTACTCTCCTGAGATGCTGCCTGTCCCGCTGAGTTACTCCAGATTTTTGTGTTTATCTTCGGTTTAAACCAGCATCTGCAGTTCCTTCCGACATGTATCTGGTTTGCCTGGCAGTGGGTGAAGAGGACTTGAAGTGTGGGTAGCATGCTACATACAAATCATTGGATAGGTCATTAGGCAGGACTTTTCTCACAAACCCCTTCACAACTTGGCAGGACTGTTTGAGGCTTGGAGGAGGCTGCTTATCAATTTAAATAGTGGCACAAACAACGGGACTGCAAGAGTAAACAACAAATAATCCAGTTCCTTTCATGTTGTTTCACAGGCATTCCAGACTTGACATGCTTCCGTTCATATTAAACACATGCTGGTTACATTCAACATTTTCTAAGAAAAAGGTGGAGCGGCTGGCTTCTAGCCACAGCCAGCGACAAAGCTCCAATTGAGTATCTGCTGTTGGTGTCAAAGTAAGCAAACATTCACAGCTATAACTGACATCTGTTCTGTTATGTTCTACCGGAACCTTTTTAACAATGTTAATTTCTCTGATGGTTCAGTAATTAAGCATACAGTTTGCATCGTGTACATGGGTTGATCCCTGACTTAGGCTAAACTACACTCACTGGAATGTCTACAGGGCTGGTGAGCACTATATTGCCTTGAAGCCTTCTCACTGCCAACTTGCCTGCCCGGACTTGTCCAGGTCCACATTCGACAAAGGGCGCAGCGGTAGAATTGCTGCCATACAGAGTCAGAGACCCAGGTTCGATTGTGACTACGGGTGCTGTCTGTATGGAGTTTGTACGTTCATCCCATGACCACGTGGGTTTCCTTCGGGTGCTCCGGTTTCCTCCTACATTCCAAAGACGAGCAGGTTTGTAGGTTAATGGGCTTCTGTAAATTGTCCCTAGTGTGTAGGATAGAACAAGTCTACAGGTAAATGCAGGTCGGCATGGACTCAGTGGGCCGAAGGGCCTGTTTCCATGCTGTAACTCTAAAAAAATGCCAAGCTATAACAATCGTTTGGCAATGCATGTCCACCACCAGTTGCTTCAGTAGTGGAGGGTAAACTAGAGGGAGAATACTGTTATTTTCTCATCCTTGATACAAAATTCACAAACAGTGACATAGTTTTTCTTTGGATCACCAGTTTCAGTGAGGAAATCTAAAGATAAGGCAGGCATGCAGCAAAAGCATCATGGCAAAGGCTGCGATTCATGTAATTTTCAGTTTGCCAATCTGGCTTTTGCAAAGACTATCTGCATGTTTCAGAAATTGGACACCATGATAGCCAGGTTTAAGAGCCATTCTCAACCAACTATCATGCTGTTTCTAGATGTCAATGTTTTGTTTTACAAAATAGCTTTTCTGCTGAAAACAATCCAGAAAAATATTATTTCCATGATCCAAGATGCACTCTGGTTACTCAGCATCCACTGGTGATGAAAGATCTTGCACTCACTTGGTATTCCCTCCATCAGGACAAGCATAATCACTGAAAATAAACACTCAGAATGGATGGACCAGTTAGCTGCTCACTGCCTGAGCTCTCAGGGGTAACTGAAAGACAAATATCACGTTTTAGAAACCAGTGACTTATTAGCGACCGGCCTGTATCTTGATTTAGATGACCTGGTTTTTGGTTTTGTTACGGGCACCAAGATACAGTGAAAAACATTGCTTCGCATGCTGTCCAGTCATATCATACCATACACAAGTGCAATCATGAGTATAACAGGTAATGTAAAAGCAAATGGAAACAAATTGCAGAATGTAGTGCTGCAGCTACAGAAAGTGTGCACGTCAAAAAAAGTGTAAGGGTCACAACGAGGTAGGTTGGGAGATCGGGAGGTCAAACTCAGCATATGAAAGAACTGTTTGGGAGTCTAATAAGAGCGTGAAGAATCTGTTTGTGAATCTGGTGGGACGTGCTTTCAAGCTTTTGTATCTTCCACTCTCACAGAATTCTCCTAAGAAAGGCAGCTATGTGGAGACAAGTACATGAAATAATTTCAAAAGTATTGGGATACAGCGCGGAAACAGGCCCTTCAGCCCACCGAGTCCGCGCTGACCAGCGATCCCTGCACATTAACACAAGCCTACACACGCTAGGGACAACTTCTTTTTAGATTTACCAAGCTAATTTACCTACATACCTGTATGTCTATGAAGTTTCGGGTCGAGACCCTTCTTCAGACTGATGTGGAGGTGGGGGGCGACGGGAAGAAGAAAGGAAGAGGCGGAGACAGTGGGCTGTGGGAGAGCTGGGATGGGGAGGGGAAGGAGAGAGAAAGCAAGGACTACTTGAAATTGGAGGTCAATGTTCATATCGCTGGGATGTAAACTACCCAAGCAAAATATGAGGTGCTTTTCCTCCAATTTGCGGTGGGACTCATTCTGGCCATGCAGGAGGCCCAGGACAGAAAGGTCGGATTTGAAATGGGAGGGGGAGTTAAAGTGCTGAGCCACTGGGAAATCAGATTAGTTAGTGCGAACCGAGCGGAGGTGTTGGGCGAAGCGATCGCCAAGCCTACACTTGATCTCACCGTTGTAGACCAGCTGAGACCTAGAGCAGCGGATGCAATAGGTGAGGTTGGAGCAGGTGGAGGTGAACGTCTGCCTCACCTGGAAAGATGCTTGGGTCCTTGGATGGAGTTGAGGGGGGAGGTAAAGTGACAAGTGCAGCACTTCCTGCGGTTGCAAGGGAAAGTACCAGGGGAAGGGTGGTTTGGGTGGGAAGGGACGAATTGACCAGGGAGTTACGGAGGGAGCAGTCTCTGCAGAAAGCAGAAAGGGGAGGAGATGGGAAGATGTGGCCAGTGGTGGGATCCCGTTGGAGGTGGCGAAAATGTCGGAAGATTATCTGTTGTATGTGATGGCTGGTCGGGTGGAAGGCGAGGACAAGGAGGACTCTGTCCTTGTTACGAGTGGGGGGAATGGGGAGTGAGAGCGGAGCTATGGGACATAGAGGAGACCTTGGAGAGAGCCTCATCTATAGTCTAAGAGGGGAACCCCCATTCCCTAAAGAATGAGGACATCACTGCACCCAGGACCTCATCCTGGGTGCAGCTGCGGCGTAGACGGAGGAATTGGGAGTAGGGGATAAAGTCCTTACAGGAGGCAGGGTGGGGAGAAGTGTAGTCCAGATAGCCATGGGAGTCAGAAGAGTCTCGACGCAAAACATCACCTATTCCTTTGCTCCGTAGATGCTGCCTCACCCACTTTGTTTCTCCAGCATTTTTGTCTACCTTCGATTTTTCCAGCATCTGCAGTTCTTTCTTAAGCAATCTCTGGCTGGACTAGAATGTGACTTAAGCAGTAAACCAAGCACAAATATTTACAGAATTCTAAGAAAGGCAGCTTTGTGGAGAAAAGTACATGAAATAATTTCAAAACTGTTTAGTTTTGGGATACAGCGCGGAAACAGGCCCTTCGGCCCACCGAGTCCGCGCCGACCAGCGATCCCTGCACATTAACACAAGCCTACACACACTAGGGACAACGTATTTTTAGATTTACCAAGCTAATCTACCTATATACCTGTATGTCTTTGGAGTGTGGGAGGAAACCGAAGATCTCGGAGAAAACCCACGCAGTCACGGGAAGAACGTACAAACTCCGTACAGACAGCACCCACAGTCAGAATCGAACCCGGGTCTCTGCTGCACCATCGTGCTGTTCCAGAATTGCTATTATTGTTAGTTGCTATTATTAAACAAAGATCAATTCTCTGCAGAACCTGTTCAGACAATCTTTTTCTTCCTCTTCTTAGGCAACCCCTAAAGGGATTGGCAGGACTTGCTTCCACGCTGGCTCTGTAGCTTCTGTCTAATGAGGCTAATGTGGGAACCGCAGGTTATTGCAGATGCAGCAGGTGCCTGACAGGAAGGTGGCTGTGTAGTTTGTGTCCCTTATGCTGTAAATGCATGACTTCTGGGTGACCCATATGTGGTTTCAAGGTTCTCAATACCAAAACGCCCACTCCTTCTCCTCCTAGATTGAGTGGCCCAGGCATTCATTCCTACTATTCGGTGGGCATGGTGCATTTTGCAAGGAGGCTTTGACCTCATTGTTTGCAAAATGACAAAGATCAGCACATTATCCCGAGCGGATTTCTGACTCAAATATTCATGCCCAGACAGTGGGTAATGTACTTACAGCAGATGAATCTCCACATCTGGGAGCAAAGCTCAGAAAAAAAGCAAAAGATATTCTTTTGAATATTGTTGAAGGGGAGCCAAGCAGCGGCCGCAGATTTGTTACAATATAAGTTGTCACTGCACCCAGCATTGGTGTTTGTGTGACATGTGGGGAGAAGGTATCTCTAACTGTATCTCTACACTGTGGATGGCTCAATTGTGATCATGTTTTGTCTTTCCACTGACTGGATAGCACGCAACAAAAGCTTTTCACTGTAGCTCGGCACACGTGACAATAAACTAAACTAAACTAAGGGTTTTGCAGGGTCCATATTTTTCCTCATATTTCTGTCAGGGTCCTGAGAATTCTTTGTCCAGTCCAGTTCGACACCTTATATCTCCTTTAAATTGCAACTGAAAGTGCTGATTGCTAGTCAGTTACGTACTGCCGTTTCAAGCAACAAGGACAAATAATGCATTGAAAGATTAAGTAATTCCAGCCATGACACGGATGTGACTGAACGATAATCAATGATAATGCTTTTATCTTAATGAAATATAATCTGACTCGTCATTAATGTAAATAAACAATAAATCAAAGTTTTATTCAGCCTTCACAGCAAGAATACATGTAAATAGATGTAACTTCAACCAGCGTAAAAAATATCATCATATAGCAAATGTGTTTAACTTTATTGCTTTACTACCAAGGAGGCAAATGTAAATTCAGAGTGTAAGTTCCTGTCTGAACATGTTGAACAGTTAGGGAAAGTCAATTGTCAGTAAAGTCAACAAACTAATATTATCCAATTGTGATAATTTCCTTCATTTCCAAAACATTTCATTACCTTGGGATTCAAATACAATCCCGTGAGATGACTAATTTCTGGAATGAACTAAGAATATGTCAGGATAAAATCAGTAACAATGCAACACAAGCTTGAAGTAGCGAGGTTGAAAGTTAATGTGGACAGTTGTTCTAAGATGATTGATGGAAAGCAGGCATTCAGTAGTTGTTTACAAGCACTTAGCAAAACTGGATATCAGGTTTGTTACTCCTTATCTCAATTTATAACTTGTCAGAAAAATAACACCTTAAAATGGACTGTTCTTTGAGGAAGTTAACGTGGGTGTTTGTAATCTGACAAAAGAACCTA
Organism: Raja brachyura; assembly: GCA_963514005.1. The sequence continues at coordinate 18,089,712 of OY740784.1, read as the reverse complement.
CAATTGTCCAAAATATTTCTTGCAGCTGCAAATGTGGTTAGGCTTGAAGCTTGTAAGGATTAAAGTAGCACATTACATAATAGCTTTTTCACAATGCATGGTTTTGCACTCTGTACTTACAGTGTTCACAATCAATGCATTTTTGTGACAGTATGAGCCTGTATAGTGTACTGAGCGGCACCTCTAAAAAGTAAAAAAAAATGGGCATTCAAATATTTAGTTGTTCATCAGCCTAAACTACATGGTCTAAATGATGCTAATGACTTTCCTTCACTCAACTTTCAGTTGCACCAAGGACAGCAAGAATTAATTGCAAAGAATTCAACTGCCGTACATGCAGGCAAAAATATCAAATAACAGTGCAAACTGACGATTGTTGGGTTGTTTTGGCAAAATGGGAAATGTATGTGGTTTCTCGTTGCTGGTTTGTATATGTTGCATTGAAGCAGATCATCCATTAAAACATGCACATACATTTATTTGAATTTGTGTTTTTCTCCGGGTGCTCCAGCTTCCCCCCACACTCCAAAGACGTGTAGGTTAATTGGCTTCTGTAAATTGTCCCAAGTGAGTAGGATAGAACTAGTCTATGGGTAATGGCTGGTCGGTGCAGACTCGATGGGCCAAAGGGCCTATTTCCACACTGTATCTAAACTAAACTAACAATTTGGTAATAGTTACAGACGTCCACTTGGCAGCAAAGGGTTAGCTCTGGACATTGCCCCCAGAAACCTTAGCACAAAGCTCCAGAGAGTCATGCAACAAGGACTCCCATTTTCCCACATGACCTACCATCCGACCCCAAAAGAAACATCCTGTTAATGGTGAGGCCATTAAGCTGCCTGGACAATCAATTGAATTCTCAAATGCAGCAAACCACCTAGTCCTAGTCCAAGGAATGTTAACATAATCATTCTAAGAGAATTGCAGCACATTCAAGAATTCAGTTTTTCGACACCACATAAGTTGTTCAGAAGAAATTATGTTGCCGTTTTTAACAAGACCAGGAATTCTGCACTGATTGCCCCGGGAAAGTCTACCACGGTGCACCCAGTGGTGGAACAGAACATCACTGACAGCATTTACTGGTTTTCTGAATGCTTTTCTGAATCCAAATGAGTATGGGCGAGCACGAAGATCTGATGCCTTTGGCAAATGCTAAATGGTTAAGAACATATGCATGAGCTAGGTTCTAACGGAACTTGAGTTTCATTGTTAAAATTTAGATAAATGCAAACGTCATATTTCATTATTATAGGTAGACAAAAATGCTGGAGAAACTCAGCGGGTGAGGCAGCATCTATGGAGCGAAGGAATAGGTGACATTTCGGGTCGAGACCCTTCTTCAGACCTGTCTCGATCCAAAAGGTCACCTATTCCTTCGCTCCATAGATGCTGCCTCACCCGCTGAGTTTCTCCAGCATTTTTTGTCCACCTTCGATTTTTCCAGCATCTGCAGTTCCATCTTAAACATTTCATTATTATTGTAAGTGTCTTAAATGTGTTCATCACAAGGCCTAAGGGAATTTTTAAAGTTTTATAAATTTACCTTCACCAGTTATTGGAATATTTGATATTGTCTGTCTTTTATCACACGTATTTGATAACTGCAGAAGTGACACTGACAAAATACTTATGTACAATTAATAAAAATCAAAAGCCTGCCTGTGCAGCATATCTGAAATAAAAACTTGGTTCTGACAACGGTTTTTCAACCGAAAATGCTACTCATTTCTCTTTCCAAAGAAGATGCCCATCCTGTTGAGTGTTTCCAGCACTTTCTATTTTTACTTATTTTTGTTTGACTCCTGTAACCCTATTGTTTCAAATTGTTCACTTCAGTTACGTAATAAACTGGCCTATACATTTCCAGAACAGATTAAATCTTTTCCGCAGAGATAATTCATCAATTTTATATTGGAGGATCCTGTTTCACTAAGATAACAGCATTTATAAATATAAAATACAAATATCCGGATATAGTTTGAATATAAATGGCCTTCTGATAGATAATACTTTCAGAAATCCTGATTGAATCAGAAAAAATATCTTCATCAATTTTCTAAGAATACAAAATCTGGATTAGTCCGTGCTCAAGTCGCTAAATAGAGATCTTGCATTAAAATGTAACATGCTCATACAATATCGCCCCTTACTTTGTTTTAACAGATAATTAGGGTACTGATGCACTATCTAATGCTTCCATTAAGATGTCTCAAAAAGGAGTTTTGGACTAGCATCAACGCCTTCACATGGACATGCTAAATCTTGCCGTTACAGTTCTTCTTGCATTAGGTTTTTTACATGACATTTTAAAGAGCATCCATGCAAATGACGATGGGCAGTTCAAGTTATTGCCTTCTTGCTACAAATAAATCTGCTTCTCACTTTAATCTTCAATTTTTCTCTCTCTCATTTTAACACAATTTGCCTTGACTTGTGCTATTTCACCAGAAACACTGACTTTGGTAAGTGTTGAAATCAGCTCCAGTTGCACCATCAGGTGCTTGATGGCATCATGTCCCTGAACGCTTCGTCCCACCATCAAATGGATTTTGAAATCAAACATTACATCATCTTCTAACTTCTTCTTAAGCCCTTTGCTCATCTAGGGAGCATAGGCCATTGACAAATGTCCTCCACCTCATTCAGTTGTTGGCACTTCTTTCGAGATCTTCCCGGTTGAACCCCCTCTCAGACATTTCTGTCTGGACACCTCTTCTCCAGCTGTTTCTGGGGCAACCTCTTTTCTTTTTTCGTTGGGGGTTCCATTTCAGGGCTTGCCGGGTGATGTTTGTGGTAGGTTTCCTGAGGGTGTGTCCAATCCAACTACATTTTCTCCTTCGAATTTGTACGTCAATGGGCTCCTGGCTTCTTCTATTCCACAGGTCCACATTGCTTACTTTGTCTATCCACCATTACATCATGCAGGCAATGTTAACTGGAGGGGAGGAGGGAGAGGTGGTGAGACGGTAAGAACAAAGTTTTGCCATCAATAAACTATGAATTTACTTCAGGTCTCACCCAAATAACCATGAGTCACCTGCTGCTGGACGAGCGGCTCAGATGAGAAGGCTTTTGGCATCAGTAGGAGCCGGGGAATAGACAGGAGGGTGGGAAGGTCATGGAACTGTGAAGTAAATCAATCAGGGAGGTCACCAGAAGGACTGGAGACATGTCTGATGCAGCATGGAAACAGATCAAAGGGAACAGGAAGTTTCTCGGAAGGCAAAATCTGGGATGGGAGGACAAGAGGAGTGAAGGAGTGGACAACAATGCAGAAACTGGAGAGGAAATTTAGCTTTGAATGGAGGGGGAGGGATGTCTCTCATTGGATGTTCTAATGATTGTTGGAGAGAAAGCCAGGATCCTGCAGGAAATAGAAGGGCATCGGAATGGCACTTGTCTCCTTTCACCTGCCCAATCTCCCACATCCCACAAAAAGCCGAGCAACCAAAGTGAAATTGAAAATGAAGTCATCATCAGTGACTGGTTGCAGACTGGTTGCACATCTAAATTCTGCTTCCGTTAAAACAGGAAGTAGACTGCTATCAGATATCAGATCTTCTAAAAAATATTTTAGGTTCCACCTGGTCCAAAGCCACCTAATCTCTCACCTAAGTTCATTTTGTTTTATTCTCCTCGCAACGATACAGCTTTTTAATTTTTAATGATAGTTCAGTTTCACAATACAATATGCACACATGTTTATGAGAAGCAGGTCGTTTGCTCTGGAAATGGAGTAAATGTGTATCGTCGGTGGTCCAAAAGCTGAACTTCCCATTGTGAGAAATTTGTAGAGCTCCCTCCCACCCCACCACCACCACCCCCCAACATCCACTCATCCAATTTAATGAGAACAGAAAGAGATAGTTTAATTTAGTTTAGAGATACAGCGCGGAAAGAGACCCTTCGTCCCACAGGGTCTGTGCCGACCAGCGATCCTCGCACATTAACACGATCCTACACCCACTAGGCACAATTTTTACATTTACCAAGCCGATTAGTCAAGTCAAGTTTATGCGTCACATACACATACGAGATGTGCAGTGAAATGAAAGTGGCAATGCTCGCGGACATTGCACAAAAAAACAACCAAACAACCAAACTACAAACAGAATGGAACAGAATCACATGTTCTTTTACATATTAAATATGTATCTATGTGCTTATGTAGAGTGATACATGGACCAGGGTTTAACCTACAGACCTGTAGGTCTTTGGGAGTGTGGGAGGAAACCGAAGATCTCGGGAAAACCAACGCGGGTCATGGGGAGAACGTACAAACTCCACACAGACAGCACCCGTAGTCGGGATCGAACCCAGGTCTCCAGCGCTGCATTCACTGTCAGCGCAACAACTCTAGCACTGCGCCACTGTGACCGATAGGGACTTGTCTACATTCCTAACAGCATATCCAGCACTTAGATCTATGGAACATGCTGACGCTGAGAAACAAACTGCTGGAAGAGCTCAGTGGGTCGAGCAGCACCTGTGCAGGGAAAGGAATTGTTGGCATTTCAGGTCGAGACCCTGCATCTGTCCTGGTCCAGGGTTTGATATGGTACTTTATTTGTCACTTGTACCAAGTATCGCTATATATAAGCACTTAGATACATATTAGACAAGCATCTCAGATACAGCACAAGTGTATAGCAGTAGCAGACACAAAATGCTGGCGTAACTCAGCGGGACAGGCAGCATCTCTGGAGAGAAGGAATGGGTGACGTTTTGGGTCGAGACCCTTCTGTAGCAGTAGTACACTGAGACAGTATGCAAATTTTTCAAACTGCAACATCTTCAATTCCTATCCTCCCACAGATGCCACTCGACCCACTGAGTTCCTCCAGCAGTTCGTTTTTATGCTCCAGGTTCCGGGCTGAAGGTGAAACCCCACTCCATTATTTCTAGAACTTGTAAATAATATTGAGTTTTGTCAATGTAACAACAGAGACTTTACATATTTCTGAACAATTAAATACACCGAAACATCCAGAGAGCATGGTTTTTTTCTTTAAAAATGCAAGCTCTTTCTTGCTGTTGGATCAATGAAGTCATACTCTGTGGAAGAACTATTTAGAATTTGCAATGCTGAATTAACGGCCTTAAGGATAGGTGATAGGTCTTTTATTTCTGATTTCACCACTGCTGCGTTTCGTTAAAATCTGCTGGCGATGGAGTGCAGCAGAGATTTGGTAACATATAGGGAAAGCGATGCTTGTGTCATAGTGATTCTAAACAGAGGCACACAAGTATAGGCACATACATTGATGTCGTTCCATCTTAGAAAAAGATTTTGAAAATACACAATGATGAAAGTAACATTGAGAAGAGGGAAACACAAAGTGCTGGAGTAACTCAGCAAGTCAGGCAGCATCTCTGGAGTACATAGATAGGCGATGTTTCAGGTCAGGACCCTGCTTCAGTCTTGCTTCTATTGACACCCGTGCAAGGACTCAGCAGGTGAGGCAGCCTCATGCACTCCCTGCATGTCTCACCCGCTGAGCTTTCCAGCATTTTTGTCCGACTTCGATTTTTCCAGCATCTGCAGTTCTTTCACAAACATGTTCACAGAAGGTGCGCGGCCGTGCCGGCGGCTTTGCGCAGGATGTGTTTGACCGCGCTCGCGGCGGGCGCTCGGGGCCGGGGCTCGGGGCAGGCGCTCGGCGGGCCGGATGATTAAGGGGAAAATCCGCCTGCAGGCCGGATGATTTTGGGTTACGGGCCGCATTCGGCCCGGGGGCCGTAGGTTGCCGACCCCTGCTCTAACCCCGAACCAGCCTTTCCTCATTGACATGATTGTTTTATAGCACAATGTACTACAATGCAAGGTTTCTTTGGGACACAATTATCACTTTGTGGCAAAATTACCTGTACTCAGAAGGTAGGGCAGCATCTATGAAGAAAGAACCAAAGTTAATGTTTTGGTTCAAAGACTTGGTTTTTCCTTCCACGCACCTGCTAAATACTTTCAAGGCTTTCTGCTTTTATTTCAGATTTCCAGAATCGGCAGAATTTTTTTTGTTTTGTTTTCTACAGCTCGACGCTGAATTGGCAACTGCAGTACATTCAGACGCCCTGCAGAAATTGCTGGATAGACAAAGAAAAACACACATTTGTTTTCCCGTCACATCTGTTGATTGAGCTGAGAAGCTTTGTTGTGGTGAAACTGTGCAAGCTTCACAATTAATCTGATTTATACTTGTTGCAGATGTTGGTTAAAAAGAAAAGTTCCACCCTGCCGCACAAACATCCATCAAAATGTTCCAGAATATCCAGCATGCTCAGAAAATCCAACAAAGTAATTAAAAATTACCTCCAATAAAAAAGATTAAATCCTGCTTAAAAGCAGAAGTTTAACACAGTGGCATGTCATTGTAGTTGAACCAGATGGCCATTTCTGCCCCCGCTTTTAATATAGGAACTGGCCACAGAGCTCTGCCACTAATGGCTAAATTATATATAATGGCATCCATTATATAACCACAATAACAACTTGCGTATAAAGAGCATTTTTAAAGTAACAAAACACTCCAGAAGACGTGGGAACATTATCAAAATTAAAAACTGAATCACACCAGCAGATATTAAGATGGAGGAATAAAACGTGACTAAGGAGTAGCACCTTAACTGAGAAGCGTAAGGAAAGCAAGGAGGTTTAAGGATGGAATAAAAACCAAGCAGCTAAGCACGCGGCTTCCATGAGCTGAAATGGAATGGATGATATTTCTTCACTGATGCAAACAACATACTTCACTGTAGCTGTAACAGCATGTTCTTGATTGTATTTCTTTATGGATGATTTACCTGGCTAGCATGTTAAAGATGTTCACTGTCTCTCGGCACATGTGACAATAATGATCCAACACCAATACCAGACATATGGAACTTAAAAACAGTCCAAGTACTGTCTCCTGGTAGAGATATCTATTTCAGGAGTTAGCCACAGTAGGCACCAATCTGCTTGACCAATTTTCATCTTGTTTGGTCTTTCACAGTCTCGCTATCAATGTATATGTTTGGCAAATTCTATTAAACATTGCACAGAGATTTTTCCACAAAACATGTTTTAAAAATTGCAGTTTCTTCAACAAATAATTACATTGCTAATTCTACTTTCTGAGAAACACAATTATAGTCAAAATTATATAGCATCCAAAAGTAGTTTAGGATTATACACGCTCAGAAAACATAAAGAAAACAGAATAGTCTAGTGTCATTTGTCATTTCCTTTTTCAATACACACTCATTTAGTCCTGGTCTTGTGATATATTTGAGCTACAATAATCACATTGAAAGAGCTGATGTAATGGCATTTGAAGAACAAATATACTGTTCCAAGTAAAGGGTGACTAACCTAAAAAGCTAACTCTATTTTTCTCTGCAAAGATGCTGCCTGACCTCTTCCGCATTACCAGCATTGCTTCCCCAAAGATGATCACACAGTAGGCAGCAATCTGACTGCCTGCCTTCCCGTGTAGCCAATGTATAACAGGGGCCTATCTTCTTCTTCTTGCGAATGAAACATAAACCAAAGGAATAGTTCGATCTCATGCCGGGTGTTGAGCAGCCAGGTTGTTGTCTCTGTTGGCGTCAATATCTGCCAGGCCCTGAGCTCCATTTGGTGGGTGGTAGAGCGGGCACCAGAGATGACATGGTTGGCTGTCTGTTGTTCTGCTCCGCATTCACAGTCTGGGCTCTGGCGGAGTCCCCATCTCCACACGCTGGCATTGAAACGCCCAACTCCAGTACAAAGTCTGTTGAGCTTCACCCATGCTCCTCTAGGGAGGTCAGACCCTGGACAGCTTTTATCTGGTGAAGAGATGTAGCTGTGTAATGGAGATGAGGTTGCCTTCCACTCCTGTGACCACTTGGTGGCTATCCAGTGTGCTTTTGTCTCAGTTGGCTGGATGGATGCTAGGAGTTGTTTTCCATGTGGAGCAAAGGGGTGACGGGACTTCAGTCGGGGTGGCCTCTGCTCTCTGCTGATAGCCTGATGGAGGAGGTGATCTGGGTCCATGGCACGACGAGACAGTGCTGGAGTTGCTGCTTGCCTTCGGATCCCTGCAGGCGGAATGCCCGCAAGTATAGGGAGCTGCTCGACTGGAGTAGGTTGAAGGCACCCAGTGATGGTTCGCAAGGTGCTGTTCAGGCTCGTGTCTACCAGGCTAGTATGTCTACTTCTACTCCATACGGATGCGCAGTACTCAGCTGGGGCTTGCAAGGGCCTATTCTACCAGTATATAAAACAAAACACAAAAGCAGCATCAACGTACACAAAGATGATGAGCAACGTAGCACCACAACTAAGGCATCTAAATGTTCAAATCAGCTTCGAGAGATGTTACCAAAGGTTTACGCTGTGTACTGAACACGGCAACTTTAAATTGCTGCAAACATCTCAGGTGGCATGCCTCTGAGGTTTGAGGTGCAAGACAAATCTTTAAAATGCTTATTGTGTTCAACGTCTGAGGTGGACAGCACAACCTTATTAACATTTTATGATTTAATAAGCAATAATGACTGAGCGATCACTGTATTTCCATATCAAAACATCACTTATCCATGTTGGCCAGAGATGCTGCCTGATCCACTGAGTTATTCTCCGTGGATTGTCACCTTGTTGTGGTGGAGAAGCTTGTGTGGTCCTGAGATCCTGAGAGCGATGCCGGCTGGAGCTATGCTCCTGGTAGGGTCATCCATGGCGGTAAGGTCGAGGGGGAGGACTCTTCTTCTTCTTCTTCTTCTTCTTGCGTATGACGTGCACAGCCTAAAGTTGTCGGACAACCTGTTCTATTTGATCTTATTTGATTGTGCACGCCGGGTTGATTGCATTTGTTGAAACAGGGCGGACCATATAATAATATAATATAACCATATAACAACGTGATATTTGCAACCACGTGAAGGTTGCAATCTCCCAGCCCAGGGAGGTCTCTGACAAAGAGCAATCCAACCGAGACCTCAACGGTGGAACAGGCGGAGAACGATGGCTGACTTTAGTGGAGCGTCACAACGGCTGGGAGGGTGGATGAAGGCTGCAGCAGAAAAGGGTCATCGGTCGTCTTGGATTCCATGCCACTGGATCCTGACCCAAATCTGTCAAGGACCGTGTGGTGGCTGTCTGTGCACCAGTCTCCCCACGTTAAACAAAGTCACGCACAGGCGTCTTACATGAGAGGACACTCATACTCGTTTCGAGAGACCACCGATGTTGATGACTCCAGCACTTTTTGTCCTTTTTTACATAATGATCAAATGGAGTGCAGTACAGACACAACAACTCATAGCTAACCCACAGACAAACCTATGTTTGAAAAGGAAAGCTTTCTCTATAAATTGGATAACCGAAAACACTCATTTAAACGACTTCAACAGCACAATGGATCTACTGACGTATCAAAGCTACCATGCTCATTTTGTTAAATCACAACGTTTGGCTTCTGATGTGCGTTGCCTTGCGACAAAGGACAATTGTTCTGACTCTCTGCCTAAGTGCATTTACGGTAAACTATAAAACTAATTGCCATACCATGCAACAGTGTTCTCATCCCCACAATGGGTAAAGGCATTTATAAGGTGAGTTAATATTGCAGTAATAAAAAGACTGTTCACTATAATGTTGATGTACTTAAAACAAACATTCATGTTTTAACAAAATAGCTGAAACCTGTTTTCTACTGATAATAGATTTTTTGTTTCAACTAACGAGTACAAAAATACAATTGAGTAAACCATCAATTTCTACATTAAACTATGCAAATTGGATATTCATTTAGAACTAAAAGAGAAAATATTTACTTTCAGCAATTGTATAACTCTTTGGATACTATGCAAATAAATTCTAAGAAACCCAATATGTTGCAGATATGTAAAACTTATAAAATGCTGTCTGCTACACTTTCACTTCAATCGCTAAATGTTATAGGTCAGAAGTACATGGCATTTTCAGAGGCATCGGCTTGTTAGGTGACTGAGTCATCTTTCTTTTCAATCAACTGAGTCAGCATTTGCTAGTTTTCTAATTGGTGTGTCAAGCGTTCGATTAAAATGATGTGGGTCAGTCAAAAACCTTTTGCTTGTGTCGTGTGATTGAGAATGTTTTGCTTGATTTAATGTTTTCTGCTTTGGTCTTGTTTCCTGCACCTATAATGATCCAACATGTCCATTCTATTTCATTTCGGAGTCACGTGAGTGACTTCGTGAAGAGCCCGCCGGCGCGCATGCTCGACATATCGTCGTATCGCGTTGCTGCGACGGCTGACGGAGGAGCGTGCTCCTCGCCAGCCCTTCATAAGGGAACCACGCAGGTAAGTATGCTACCTTAAGTTGGTGGTTCTTGTTGTGTTTGCTTCACAGCAAGAACGTGGATGGGAGTTTGAGAGGCCGGAGATCGGGGAAAAGTCGACGGCCAGCAGTTCCGGAGCGAGAGTTGTCGGGGGTACCTGCAACACAGACCGGAACGAGGGCGGAGATGTCGGTGAGCTCTGTCTTTTCAGGTCCGGACCCGCCCGCACACCACAGCTCGGAGGAGTTCGACGAGGAGGAGTGTGGTGTGCCACCAGAGCAGGACGACCCTGCCATGGCAGTCAGGTCGTCAGCAGGCTTGCTGACGGCCTCGAGCAGAGCGGTCCGTGCGGCTGCACGGCCCCTTTCACGCAGCCCTCTGAGGAGGGGAAGGGCAGGAGCCCAGAAGCCTAACCCTGTCGGGGCTAAGGCTCTGCCTGCCACCAAGGAGCGGTCAGGTTCCAGGACGGGACCCGGGGCAGCTGTGAGGTCCAGCCGTCGCCCCCCAACTTTCGACGCCGGGACGAGTCAGTTGGGGGTCCCGTCACGGTCGCCGAGCCCCCCATGGATGGGTGGGCGAGACCATGCGTCGGCAAGGTCCACGATGTGGGCAGCTAGCAAGCCTGCACGGGCTCAAGGTATCCAGGCTTCGGCTGGTGCTGACACCATGCCGCATCTGTCCGTAGAGGCAACAGCTTCCGCTCCCGCTAAACGGAGGCGGTTGAACACGCCCGTGCAGGAATCGCGCAGTTTCGCCTCGGCGGCTGTCGACGACAACTACCGGCACCGGCAGGGCCTCGACGAGGTGCGGGCCGATGACAGGAGCCCCGGCCAATTTTCAGAGCCGGAGGACTCCGACCACCTGAGTGTTCAGGGTGAAGGGCGTATTGACCGTATGGAGCGGCTGCTGGAGCTTCTCATACAAGGTCAACAACAACAGGCATCCAGCAGCGACAGGCACAGGGCTTCATCACCAGCTTCGTACACCAGCCTGGAGCAGCAGGACGAGGAGGCAGTGGTCGACCCCATCCCACCCCCGCCTGAATTACCGGCGGAGGACCTCCTCGATGTGGCCACCAAGTTTGCAGCCCCTTATTCCTCGGGGCTTCCCATCAATACGAAATTGGCAGCCACTGTGGACTTCCTAAATAATCACCAGCTTCAGGAGGAAGTTCTACTACAAGCCATGAGCTGTCACAAGGCTCCATCAAACTGCAACTCCCTCAACGTGCCTGTGGTCAATACGCCAATATGGGGCAACATCAGTGCGGCTATCCGTCAGCAGGAGCTGAAAATTCAGCGGATCCTGAAACTCCTCACGGCCGGGATTACTGCCTTTGTGCGGTCGGTCGACGGAGAGGAGCTTAATTTGGACCAGGAGGATGCTCTGGCGCTTCTGTGCGCTACTCAAAATGAAATAAATGGCTTTCGCAAAAATAGCATCCGCCCAGCGCTCAACCCTAAATTTGCAGGGTTGTGCAAACCACCGCCGCCGCCCCGTCAGCTCTTTGGCGAAGACCTTTCCAAAAGGGTCAGAGAGCTTGATGAACAAGCCAAGACCGTGGGGCTCATGCGCTCTCATAGTGCCCCCACGCCATCGAGCTCGAAAGCTCCGCTTGGCCGCTCACGAGGGTCTGTCAGCACTTCTACCAGAAATTACCCTCCAGCTCCAAACCGATATCAACCACCCCAACACCAGGGGTCTTTTTTAGGACAGGCTCGGCAGAAGCCGAGGTGGAAAATGAGGACGCCACGACCTCAAACCAACCCAGCACCTCTACGTCCACCCACTCGTGTCAGGGACCGCCGGTAACCACAGAGGTGAGGCGGTCTGGTTCTCTTTTTTCTCTTTGTTTAACTTCACATGTTGGTGGGCGTCTGCGGTTGTTTGCGGGTGCATGGGGTGACATTACCAGTGATGAGTATGTGTTACGGAATATTCAGGGCCATAGCATTGAGTTTATTAATGGGGACATCCCTCCGTCTCAGCATAGACCGGGTCGTACTTTTAAACTAACGGCTGCGGAACAGTCCGTAGGCTATAAGGAAATTTTAAGGTTGGAACAGAAAGGGGTCATAGAGAGAACGGTTCATGACCCCGTTGAATTTGTTTCCAATATTTTTACTCGACCTAAGAAGGATGGAGGCTGTAGAGTCATTATTGATCTAACCACTCTGAATAACTTTGTAACATATACTCATTTTAAAATGGACACGTTTGAAACGGCCAAATCATTGATCTCACTAGGGTGCTTTATGGCATGCATTGATTTACAGGATGCGTACTATACCGTACCCATGAAAAAATATTACAGAAGGTTCTTAAAATTTATCTGGATGGATCAGCTGTGGCAATATAGGGCGTTGCCTAATGGGCTCACCACAGCCCCTCGATTATTTACTAAATTGGTGAAGCCAATTATGGCTTATTTAAGACAACGACATCATATCGTTATGGCCTATTTAGATGATATTTTAATTGTCGGCCACACCTTGGAATTAGCTCAACAAGGGGTTGCAGCTGCGGTCAATTTGTTCCAACAGCTTGGGTTCATTATTCATCCAGAAAAATCTAAGTTTTGCCCCACCCAGGTAATTAATTATCTGGGGTTCCAGGTGAATTCCATTAGCATGAGAGTCACCATACCAATTAACAAAATTGAGGAGGTAACACAGGTGTGTACAGATTTAATCAATACTCGTATACCATCGATTCGTCACACAGCTACTGTCATTGGCAAAATTGTGGCTTTGTTTCCGGCAGCCCGGTATGGACCTCTGCATTATCAAAACTTGCAGAGAGCCAAGATCGCTGCGTTGCGACGGCATGCTGGTCATTATGATCGATCAATGCAGCTGCCGCCTGCAGCATTGGATGAGTTACGATGGTGGGTTTGCCACATTAGTAACTCGTTTAAAACTATTATTGAGGCGAAACCGATGATATACTTACAAACTGATGCGAGCTCTGATGGCTGGGGAGCTACGAATCAATATTCTAGTTGTGGGGGCCGATGGGATACCCTTGAGAATACGATGTTGGTATCACAAGGGATCAACTATTTGGAGCTGCTTGCAGCGTTTCACGGACTTCGTGCATATTGTTCCAAGATCATTGGAGCACATGTCCAGCTCCAAATAGACAATACCACAGCGGTGGCGTATTTAAACCACATGGGCGGTACCAGGTCAGTTTCATGTGATAAATTGGCTAATTCAATTTGGCTCTGGTGTGTCAAGAGAGACATTTGGATTTCAGCTACCTATTTGCCAGGTGAGCTTAATATTGTGGCGGACGCCAGGTCACGCAAGTTCAATGATAATATTGAATGGATGTTACATCCTGAAATTTTTGCAAAAATCACAGCCAAGTTTGGGAAACCGGACATTGACCTTTTTGCGTCCCGGTTGAACCATCAGGTACCAACCGACGTCTCGTGGGAACCAGATCCTGGGGCTATAGCGTTAGATGCATTCTCGCTAGACTGGGGGAATTGCTTTTTCTATGCATTCCCCCCGTTTTGCCTCATCAGTCGGGTATTACGTAAAATTCAGATGGATGGTGCCAAGGGCATCCTTATCATACCCGACTGGCCTACACAGCCGTGGTATCCGATGATCTTTGACACGCTCAGTGAACCTTGGGTCCGTTTGCAGGGTAGCCCAGAATTAGTTACTCACCCTGTTTCGGGGGAGCCACATCCCTGCCATGGCTATTTAAATTTGTTGGCTTGCAGATTCTGAATCGGCCTTTAGTTCAATACGGCCTTTCTACCCGGACCATGGATACCATTGCGGCGTCGTGCCGAGAGTCTACAAGGCGAAGATACCGCTCTCACATCAGGAAGTGGGAAGCCTTCTGCAGCCGCTCTCGCATCACGTACGATGCCGTGACTATAACCGACGTCCTGGAATTCCTCGCGGGGTTGCACCATGATGAACACTTAAGCTACAGTGCCATCAACAGCGCCAGGAGCGCTCTATCATTCTACCTCAATATTGAGGTGGGATCCAACAGGCTAGTGTCCAGGCTCATGCGGGGTATTTTCAATACGAATCCGCCTACACCACGTTACAATATCACCTGGGATGTCAGGGACGTTTTAACTCTGCTCAGGACGTGGTCCCCCATGGAAGGGCTCCGGCTGGACAAACTCACCATGAAACTGGTGATGTTACTAGCGCTGACTTCAGCACAGAGGGTACAGACACTCCACAAACTACGTGTCGACAGAATGATGTCTACCCCCACAGTAGTAGTTTTCTTTGTTGACGAGCTACTAAAGCAGCACAGACCTGGGTGCACAGGGCTGCAGCTGAAGTTCCCGGCATACCCCGCCGATGCTAGGCTATGCTTAGCCTCCCATATCCGTTACTACGTCAAGGTGACGGCAAGCATCAGAGGAATGGAGAGATACCTGCTTGTCACTCATAAGAGACCTCACCATCGAGTGACAACACAGACGATATCCAGGTGGCTTCGAGTCGTCTTGGGTAAGTCAGGTATCGACACTAATGTGTTCAAATCTTATTCCACCAGGGCTGCATCGACGTCGGCGGCGAGGGTCATGGAGGTGCCCATGGACCATATTCTCGCCACAGCAGGATGGGCTAATGAAGCTGTGTTCCAGCGGTTCTACAACCGTTGCTGCGCCTCTACAGTTCGCAGAAGCCGTGCTAAGTGCGGGGCAAGAACGTGGAGATGTCCCCGAATGAGGGGTTTTTTGATTTGTTTGTTAATAAATATGCTTTGTTTTGCAGTATGGACTAGTCAGCAAGTTATTCCTCCCATCCATCCCTGGTAGTGGTGTGACAGCATGGACGTGGTCCAGGGCGTGTCATCACAGAAGCTTTGAAGTCTTCACGAAGTTACTCACGTGACTCCGAAATGAAATAGTAAGATTGAACGAGAACTTACCAGTTCGAAGGTTGATCTTTATTTCATGAGGAGTCGAAGTGAGGGATTTCGTGCCCTCCTCGCCCAACCCTCAATCACCTTCATCTGGTAATCTTAGTCGTTTCATTCTTACTATGTGAAGTCATTTCTTTTGATTGGTTTCTGTGATTCCACGCCGCTACTTTGAAGTATGTCGAGCATGCGCGCCGGCGGGCTCTTCACGAAATCCCTCACTTCGACTCCTCATGAAATAAAGATCAACCTTCGAACTGGTAAGTTCTCGTTCAATCTTACTATTCCTCTTACAAGCAGCTGAGACATTGGTCTGAGCTTCAGTTTTTCATATTTGCAGGTGATTACCACAAAAGTTCACATATTTTTGCTAAAAAAAAAAAACAATGACTGGAAAAAGAATATTCTTTATATAGGACATTTTATGTAGGAACATTTGTGTCTATCTTTGGTTTAAACCGGCATCCGCAGTTCCTTCCTACACATTTCTAATGCTTGGGGTATTTTGTTACTTTGAGTGTAACTTTTTAACATTTAAAGTAAAAAACAAACTGCTGGAGTGGGTCAAGCAACTTCAGGGTGGGAGAAGGAATTGTTGACATTTTGGGTCAGGACTGATTAGTGGAGAGGGATGAGAGGACAAGGGCTGAGATAAGGGGGGCATTACGTGACAGCTGGAGTGAGGAGGGGCATGGGATGAAAGCAAGAGGAGACAGTGAGGGCAAGTGTAGGGGAAGTAGGTGATAGGTGGAAGCAGTCAGGGAGAGATAAGGAAAAAAGGCAGATGGAACTAAGTGCATGGGGGAAGGGGGGAAGGGGGAAGTGCTGGAATCTGACAATTAAAGAAGGTGATAATTGAGAAAAGAAGGGCAGATGAAAGCAGAAAGATGAGTGGTTGAAATGTAGGTGGATGGAACCAGGGGGGAGAGTGGGATGGAAAACCAGGATGACGGGGGTTGGACTGGATGGGAAAGAGAACTAAATTAAGAGGACCAGAGGTGGGACATAAAGCTAGACAGATGGGAATACAAGGCGTAAGGGTTACCTGAAATTCAAAACTTCAATGCTCATAACTTTGGGTTTTGTAGTACCCGGGTGGAATATGAGGTGCTGTTCATCTAGTTTGCAATGAGCTTCACCCTGGTCGTGGAGAAGGCTAAGGACAGATGGATCAGTTTGAAAATGGGAAGGGGAATTGAAATGCAGATTAGCCCGAGCTCGGGATGGCAAATGCAGACAAATACAGCTACTCTGCAAATTTGTCACAGCGTCTCGCCAATGCAGATGGGCTACACGGAATGCAGTGGACAAAGTTGGAGGAAGTGGACAAGAATCTTCCCCTCACCTGGAAGAGCTGTTGACGTTCTGGAATGGTTCTGGAATGGTGGTGAAGGAGGTGGCGTCGGAACAAATATTACATCTCCTCTGGTTACATGGGAAAGTGTTCGGGGTCAGGGAAGGGTGGCTATGAAAGGATCATCAGTCTGGGGAGTCACAGAGAGTGTGGTGCCTATAAAAGACGGAATGGGGTGAGTAGGGAAAAATGTGGGTGCTTGTGGGATTCCATTGCAGATTTGCAACATTTAAATATTGATTCTGATCTTGATTTTGGATATGCACCACATCTAACCTTAAAGAATATGAAAGGCCATTTATGTATTACATTGACCCTGTTTCTCTCTCTCTCCACAGATATGGAGTGTATCCAGCATTTTGTTTTTAAATTATAAAATATAGTTTATAGGCAGTGGCGGACTGGGTCCAAAAATATTGGTTGCCAGGAGACAAAGGGGGCCCACTTCATCAGGGGCCCACTTGCCATCGGGCAAGCTGACACCCTGGCCAGTCCGCCACTGTTTATAGGGCTGAGAAAATATAAATGATCTAATATGTTGTTTATTTTAAAGGAAAATGATCCTACCTTGCACGAGGGACATCAATGTTGGAAGAAACAACTTTCCTTTTCTGATCTGAAATAGCACCACTTGGGCGCATGTGATCCTTGTCGTGATCCTGAATCCAGCTGATCTTTTTAGTTTCCAATATCTTCATAGCTTCAATCTTTCGCACTAGGGGCAACTGCTGCTCCATCATCTTCTGGTAGTTCTCAACGTGGCTCTGATCGTGCAACGTTGCAACAGAAGACAAGTCTCGGCCATTGCAATAGAGCTGCAGGAGCAAGTCACAACAGTGGTTACTCGTGCGAGACGTTAAGTCGCAATTTGGGCAATCTGCAAAATCTCATCAAAGCACCCTGAGAAAATATACAATGCGGGTTAGTTTATTTTAAACCACAGGAAAGTAGTGATACAAGTGGTTCTGCTCTAACATGTGTTTCCATGGGCGATTTAGATATAAAGAGTCATAAGTGTTTTATTGTCATTTGTCCCAGATAGAACAATGAAATTCTTACTTACAGCAGCACCACAGAATATCTAAACATTGTACACTGTGAACAATATGATAAACTAGAATAAAAAGTTCAGTGTGTGTATATATACACACAAACTCACAAGTACACATATATATATAAAATATATACACACACACATATAATATATAAATATATACACACACACACACACATATATATATTATATATATACACACATACATATATACATATACATACGCACACATACATACACACAAAAAACAAACTATGCAATAATGCAATTATATAATCCAATTGATGAATTAGGGAGTATTACGTATTTGTTTTGGGCGGGCCGAATTGACCATAACACGATTTCGATCAGGAACTAGACAACTACTTAAAATTGACAAGCAGAGATTAAAAAAACCGTCTTACAAAAAAGGTATATGGGAAAAAATGTTTCTATACAACCTCCCAGCCGTAATTAGATACCATTGCCTCTTGAGAACACAGCCTGTCAGTTTCTCCACACGTGATCATTGAAATTGACAAGCGATTGCTGCTTTTGATCCATTTGCAATTATTAAACTCTTTTAAGCAATATAACACACAGCCATTAGTATTTCTAACTTGGAGTACCAAAAATAAACTTAAAGCTATTAAAAATACCTTTATTCTTGAGGATCCCGCAGGGGAAAAAACGTTGTCATTGCGAGTATGACATTTTCTGGCCTCTAACTCTTTTTCCCCCATTGGTACAATTATTTTTCCAGCACGATTTTCTATAACACCAGGATTCCTAGCTATAGCATTGTGGCAGAACTACTTACCGGTGTAGTGTATTCAATAGAAGATACATTGTATCAGTAAAATTATTTTTATACCATAAACAGATAACAAAGGCTGTAAATGCATGTAAACACAATGTGGTGAATAATAGTAACATAGGAATATAAAAGCAAACATTTTCCATGCCTTTGTCAGTGCACCACATAATTGGCAAAATCCACTGGTATGTTCTGAGAAATCATTATCAATCTTCATGTCTCCGTTATTAATTCTGACTAGCTGCCCTTGACAGATAACAGAATAAGGAAGCTGGCTCAATGGCCTTGATTTTGTAGTTGAAATGATGGTAAAACTGTCTGCTGTTCATCACAACACAATGAAACCGTTACAGTTTCTTCAGTACACATTTCCCTGGTTAAAACATAAAATCCCAGAAGCTGCCATCTGTGATTCAGTGCCTCTCCACAGAATGTGCAAGCTTCTGCTTAATCTCGAGAAATTAGTATCGTTGCCTCTTGCCACAAGATACCCTGGAGATATCACATTTTGTTCTATGACGTGTGATGGAGTTTTATATGAGTGATAGTGTGCCAAGTATACGGCTCCAATTAAATTATATATTCTGGTTTCAAAAGCAAAATAACTTTATATTAATGTATGGACTGCAAGCTCCTCCGATAAATATTTTAAAACAAAATGTATTTTAAAACAGTACAATTCCTGGACTGATCTTTCACTGCTCCAGGATGGGAACTTTGAGGGGTAACTTTTTCACACAGAGTGTGGTGGGGTATGGGACAAGCTGCCAGAGACGTAGTTGAGGCAGGGACTGTTTAATTGAGAGCGTTAAACTGTAGGGCAATAGAACAATGACATTCTTACTTAGTACAACTTTGCAGCCCCATTAACACATCAACACAACAAATAATCAATATTACAATAGATTAGTAATCAGTTATACCAGGTATAGTGCAAAACCAAAGTATGTAATGCAACCAAAACAGATAGGGTGGCACGGTGGCGCAATGGTGGAGTTGCTGCCTTACAGCGCCAGAGACCCATATTCGATCCTGACTACGGGTGCTGTCTGTACGGAGTTTGTACGTTCTCCCCGTGACCGCGTGGGTTTTCTCCGAGATCTTCAGTTTCCTCCCACACTCCAAAGACGTACAGGTTTGTAGGTTAATTGGCTTGGGTTTGTGTACTTGGTATAAGTGTAAATTGTCCCTAGTGTGTGAAGGCTTGTGTTAATGTGCGGGGATCGCTGGTCAGTGCGGACTTGGCGGGCTGAAGGGCCTGTTTCCGCGCTGTATGTCTAAACTAAACTAAACTAAAATCCATTGTAGATCATATTTACTAAGGTAGACTTGTGACTAATAAAAACAAGGAACTGCAGATGCTGGTTTACAAAACAAGACACAAGTGCTGGAGTAACTCAGCGGGTCAAGCAGCATCTCTGAAGAACATGGATAAGTGACGTTTCGCGTTGGGTTTCTTCTTCAAGAGCCTGATGCTTGCTGGGAAAAAGCTATTCATGAACCTGAAGGTCATGGTTCTTGGGTCTCTGTGCCTTCTTCCCGATGGTACTGCTGCAGATGTTCTACATATCGGTGGTAGCCAGTGCCATGTTATTCGCTGTCATGTGCTGGGGCAGCAGGGCGAAGGCTGCGGATGCCAATAGGATTAACAAACTCATCGGGAAGGCTGGCTCCATCCTGGGGGCGGAGTTGGATTCATGGGAGCTGGTCATTGAGGGGAAGATGCTCCTCAAACTGCGGAGCATTCTGGACAATGTAGCTCACCCCCTACATGACAGACTAGTCAAACTGAGGAGTACCTTCACCAATAGACAGGTTCCACCAAGATGCAGTTCAGAACGCCACAGGAGATCCTTCTTCCCTGTGGCTATCAAACTTTACAATTCCTCCCCCTTCTGTCATGGGGTAGACTGGCTCTCCTCCCCCCTCCCATCTTTGCACAACTCCAATCCTTTCCACTTGCCACTTTAATTTCATATTTCATGTATCGTGTGCTTCATGACTGTTGGCAGATCAATTTCCCTCCTAAAGCTCTATCGTATTGTATCGTATTGAGGTAGCGAGATGAGAGTGCGGCCAGGATAGTGTGGGTCTTTGGATATTAGCTGCCTCTTTGAGCAACCTCCTGTAGATCCCTTTGATGGTGGGTATGTCAATACCCACCATGGACTGGGTAATGCCAGTATATACGACATTACAAATAAATTGCAATGCTGACTATAAGTAGGCGTCAAGAATCATGCATACACCAGAGTAAAGGGGCTGTCCCACAGAGGTGACCTAATCCGCGAGTTCACAAGAGTTTGCCCTCGACTCATACTCGCAGCATGGTCGACACGAGGTCCTAGGAGGTCTTTGTAACTCTCCTTCATGCTCAAGAGTGGTCCCCTTGTACTTGAGGCCTCAGCTAGGTCGCGGCGTATTTTTCAACACGCTGAAAAATGCCCGCGAGTAAAAAATGTCGCCATGGAAAAAAATCGATACTTTTTTACTCGTAGGTTTAGTCGAAGTAGGTCGTGGTAAGTCGGCATGTTATTCGTAGGTAATCAAGGGTAGTCGAAGGTTGTCATAGATAGTCTGCAACATAGTCGAAGGGAGATCGAAGGAGGTCGTCTTCACTCTCCACTATTTGGTGTCCAACTTTCCCGAAGCTAGTCGAAGGAAATCGAAGGAGGTCTTCTACATAGTCGAAGGAGGTCTTCAACATGACACTTTTTCAAACTCTCCTAAACTCTTCTAAACTCGCCAATTAGGTCGCCGCAGTGGGACAGGCCCTTAATGGTGCAGCTTGTCCACATCATAATAATTATTGTGCAAGTGGTCACAAAGATGCTCTTTCTACACTATCTGACTTCCAGGTGAGGAAGGCCCCACCTGCAAAATCTGTGGGTCAAGGTCCACATGTGAAATAATGGGAGCAATCATACTTAAACATTACATGCTTTTTATCACAGCAACTGGCTGAAGATTTATTAAACTGACATCATCCTGCGCAAATCCCTTGACATAAATGAAACCATCACTGACCTGCGGCTCTGCTTATTTATCAACATTTACATTTGTGATCTAAAGCGACATATCCCCACCACAGGTGCAAATATATATATTATATAACGTAAATTTTTGTCATTATAAAATGGCGTTTGAACTCTCCATGACCAATTTCATGACACATGCATGCATGTACATTTACCCTCTGGCAAATGTCACATTTTTTTAAAATCCATAAAGAGAGGAAACAACTAATTTATTGCAGGTTTCTTCTGGCTCAATACAGATCACCCCCTCCATGACAGACTAGTCAAACTGAGGAGTACCTTCAGCAACAGGCAGGTTCCACCAAGATGCAGTACAGAATGCCACCGGCGATCCATCTTCCTTGTGGCTATCAAACTTTGCAATTCCTCCCCCTTCTCCTCACCCCTCCCATCTTTGCACAACCCCAATCCTTTCCACTCGTCACTTTAATTTCATGGATCTCATGTATCTTGTGTTTTATGACTGTTGGCAGATCAATTTCCCTCCTGGGGTAAATAAAGTTCTATCGTATTGTATCGTACTGTAGTATCGTATTGTATCGTATTGTAGTATCGAGACGAGGGTGTTTCCAGGATAGTGTGGGTCCTTGAAGATATTAGCTGCCTTTTTGAGCAACCTCCTGTAGATCTCTTTGATGGTGGGTAAGTCAATCCCCCACAATAACGTAATTCTTTGTCATTATAAAATTGCGTTTGAACTCTCCACGACCAATTTCATGACACATGCACATTTGCACATTTAGCCTCTGGCAAATGTCACTTTTTTAAAATCCATAAAGAGACAAAACAAGTAATTTCTTGCAGGTTTCTTCTGGCTTAATCTTGCAGATTTATAGACATATTATTATTTCTAATGGATCCATTGGGACTTCTCTGGTTCGGATGCCGGTTCAACACACATTCTCAACTACAATAAGGGATGAACAGTAACAGCAGCAACATCTCAGGAACTAGTAAAAAAAAGAGTTAGAGTCTGTCTTTGCACAGATCTAATGAGGCCTAACACCATTTAGCAGCTGGATTTTTTTTGAGTACAAGTGCAACACAAACACTGGTTATCTGCAGCATGCATTGGCTATGGTGAGTTTCCATCGATCACATGAGCAGTTTTACAACTAAATTAGTTTTATTAATCATCAGACTCTATAGCTGTGCAACACACCTGGAGTTCTTCAGGCAGTAGTCGGGTACCAGAAAGCAATGTCCCTTTCTCTGGAGGTAGACAAAAGTGCTGGAGAAACTCAGCAGGTGCAGCAGCATCTATGGAGCGAAGGAAATAGGCAACTTTTCGGTCCAAAACCCTTCTTCAGACTCTGATTTTCTTCAGACTCTGATTACCTTCGATTTTCCAGCATCTGCAGTTCCTTCTTAAACTCCCTATCTCTGGAGTTCACTGTCTACTGTACTGCAGATGAGTGGGTTAGCATACGATTAGCTTTTGACAGCACTGGGCCTCTACTCCCTGGAGTTTAGACAGTAGAAGGGGGACCTCATTGAAACATACAGAATAATGAAAGGCATGGATAGAATGAATGTGGGAAAGATGTTTCCACTGGTGGGGGAGTCTAGGACCAGAGGTCATAGCCTCCGAATAAAAGGGTGCTCTTTTAAAAAGGAGGTGAGGAGGAACTACTTCAGTCAGAGGGTAGTTAATCTGTGGAACCCATTACCACAGAGGGCTGTGGAGGCCAAGTCAGTGGATATTTTTAAGGCAGAGATAGATAAGTTCTTAAAGAAGGAACTGCAGATGCTGGAGAATCGAGGGTTACACAAAAAGCTGGAGAAACTCAGCGGGTGCAGCAGCATCTAAGGAGCGAAGGAGATGGGCGACGTTTCGGGTCGAGACCCTTCCCGAAACGTCGCCCATCTCCTTCGCTCGTTAGATGCTGCTGCACCCGCTGAGTTTCTCCAGCTTTTTGTGTAACCATAGATAAGTTCTTGATCAGAATGGGTGTCAAGGGTTATGGGGAGAAGGCAGGAAACTGGGATTAAGTGGAAGAGATCTGCCATGATTAAATGTTGGAGTAGGCTCGATAGGCTGAACGGCCTAATTCTACTCCTATAACTTATGTAAATGTATGTGTGTGTGTGTGTGTGGGTGTGTGACACCACAGCAGTGGGCCGGATCACGAACAATGACTAGATGGAGATAGAGAAATTAGTCATATTATTTCAAGACTCCCTCAATGTCAACAACACGAAGGAGCTGGCTATCGATTTCAGGGAAGCAGAGTGGTGTTCATACCCCATTCAGCATCAACTGTGCCAAATGTTTGACAACTTCACGTTCCTTGACGTTAATATTACCAACAACCTATCATGGACCAACCACACTGAATCGACAGCCAAGGGGGCACACCAATGCCTCTACTTCTTAGGATACTGAGGAAATGCGGTCAAGAGAAATCATATTTAATTGACACTAGACGGGAAATTTTGACTCTGAAGAACAATGAATTCTCAGCATAGCATCAACGTTCTCAATGCGTTTGTGACAGATTCCTGCAATGGATGAACAGTGAATGCTAATCGGGTTTTTAAAAATAGATTCCTTATGATCTTATCATCTGCTCAAGCTTCTGTCACTATTTATTGTCACTCTAACTTTACTAAAAAACAATTACTTCCTTACTTCCATTCACTCAATAAGAGAGGCGCAGTCATGCAAGTTCCAATCGAATAAGTCAGTCTCTTCAGAAAAGTACAAACCAAGTCATTGTCAGAAAGTCTGAAAAAACTTAAATTTTACATTAATCCATTAAACTCTATATCCAATGAAGATTTGAGAATTTTGTTTCATTACTATAAGTGGGAAACCATTCCAAGTTTTGGTTATGCTGCACGAGCAATTTCTTCTTGAAGAGTGACCTAAATTGTTCTCAGCACAATTTCAGTCTGTGCTCCTTCTATCTTGACTTACACTCAATAAAACTATACCTGGCTTCCTTTACACACTGTGACTGCCAGAATCTTCTGTCAAGGCCAAAGAGACTGTTTTCCCTGTAGCTCAATTCATGAATGCCAGGGATCAGGCTCTAGGCTCTGCTTTTGAGTACCTCAAATGCTGGAAATGTTCTCTTATATCGATGGTGCAATTGAACAAAACACTCAAGGAGCAATCTAACTGCTGTTCCATATCGTTTCAGCATCTGTCACTCTGAGCCCTGTAATTCAGGCTTCTATTTCCATGGTTAATTGCAGACAGACAAATATTTAAGGCTGACTCTATTATTGATCCTCGATTCTTTCCAGCTTCACTTATTTCCACTTTGCTTGAATTATATATAAAGCACCAATTAATTTTCAATCTTACAAGTTTGGAATTAATAATGTTCACGTGTCAGCGTTTATCCATTTGTTTCTACTATCTGAAGACATCGTGAGTCCAAAGCATACGCCTCGATTTAACCGACCTTCCTATCATATGCAATTCAACAAGCTTACTCTAAGTTCTTGAAGCAAGCTACAACAGTAGGAAATACGATCAATGAGGCACTCCACTTGGTAAGATGCCTCTACAACTGACATCTTTGCCTTACAAATATCTAGTACTTTTTATAGACACAAAATGCTGGAGTAACTCAGCGAGACAGGCAGCATCTCTGGAAAGAAGGAATGAATAACATTTAGGATCAGGACATTTCTGTCCTGCTGAGATACTGCAGCATTTTGTGTCTGTCTTAGGTATAAACCAACATCTGCAGTTCCTTCATACACACCCAGTACTTTTTATCTTTAATCAATTTTACCTTAATGATGACCTAAATTTTATTTTTGTAAAGCTATAAAGGACAATGGCAATAATAATTGCTGGCACCAGTTTTTCCTGCAGCGAGTGTATAAGAAAAATAAGAAAATAGGAGCATTAGGCCACACAGCCACCCCAGCCTACCCCATCATTCAATATGGTAATGGCTGATCTATTCCAGCTGCCAATTCCTTGGATCAGATGAGCACCATCTCTCATTAGTAGACAGGACGCAAGAGTATTGACTCACCCTGGGTGCATCAACCCCAGCTTCACCAAATCAACAAGAAACATGCATTAGTGTCTTCAGATGCCTATTGGGATGAGACCTACTCTGAGTTACAAGATCCATTGCTAATTTGAGGTAACACTTTCTCAAAATCATCAAGGAGTTTGGTCAGGCAGAGATCTCGTAAGATTTGTTTGATGACCAATTAATAATGTTACAACAATGGAGGATTGCTTTTCCATTTATTTACTATCACCTCCCCCACACCCCACCCCATTCCCAGCTTCCCCCTGCCCTGTGTCAAAGGTGTATCCACTAATCCATGGGACACCACAGCTATTTATTACAGAACTGATAAACTTGGATGTCAAAAAGTTCCAAACAAAGGGACATAATTTGATATTTCTAATCTCATGCCTGCTGCACTATCTGCTACAATAGCATTTATTTAAATGGGAAATCTCATTTAAATACTTATTTTTAAATGTAGATCTTATTCTCTCCTCAATTGAACAATTGATAATAATGCAATTTGAAAACAGGAGTAGAATACCTGAAGGCTGATTGCAAGGTCAAGTTAACTGACATCCTTAAAAATAGGGAACCACTTGCTCAATAATTGTTACGTTAAATAAGATTGACTGTGGCTGAGGAAGTAGTATTCTTGCCTATGAATCAATCGTTGTGGGTTTAGATACCACTCCAGGGACTCATGGCATAATTTGGTTTGATACTTTGAATTGTTGAGGGAGCATTACATCCTAAGAGCTCCCGTAGTTCGGTGAGATTAAACCAGGACCACGTCTGCCCTCTCAGGTATACCTGAAGATTTTATCACATGACATTAAGACGTTAAGAAACGTGGCGTTAAGAAACAATTAGACAGGTACATGGAGAGGACAGGTTTTGAGGGATATGGGCCAAATGCAGGCAGGTGGGACTAGTGTAGATGGGACATGTTGGCCGGCGTGGGCAAGTTGGGCATGTTTCCATGCTGTATGACTACGACTTTATGACTCTGTGACATTGTTTACAGAACACAAATATTTTCATAGACCATTATTTTTCTCCCCACCAATATCACTCAAAGTTTTCATTATTATCATTTTGTTATGTAAATGTACAAATTGCTTCAGTGCTTCTTACATCATGTAGCGTAAAGCGTTTTAGTGAAGATTTTATTCAAATTAAACAACTAGGTGCTTTCTTTGTTGTGAATTATTTTTTCTTGCTTATTTTAAAGTTTACCATTCACTGTAAAAATGTCAGACATCCTGCAGCTCCCAAAAGGATTTTTACCAGTTTCATATGATTATGGATGACAGAAAGTGATGACAGGTTGATAAGCAAAAGAAATACTGACAAATGACTACCTCTACAGTACTAGCAATTCTAGTTGTTATGTTTAACAAATGGCAGAGTAATTGTTTTCTAGCAGCTTGAGTTAAAAGAAATTACAATGGAAACTTGCTGCATTCAATAGAAAAGGGACAAATAAAGACTTTAAAATCGCGCACAGCATGATTTACAAAGCAATAAGGTGAATGTCATCACGCTAATGTTGCTGTCAAGAAATTCTCCCAGCTAATGCTCCTAAGCAAACATTTGAAGAGTGGAAAAACAAGGAATTGCAGATGCAGGTTTACATAAAAAGGACACAAAGTGCTGGAGTAACGCAGCGGCTCAGGCAGCATCTCTGGAGAACAGGGACTAGTGATGTTTCACCAAAACGTCACTCTCCATGTTCCCCAGAAATGCTGACTGACCCGCTGAGCTGCCCCAGCACTTTGCATCCATGTGAAGATTGGACTTTTTGTTGATTATTAGTCATACAGTGTAAAAGCAGGCCATCAACCCAACTAGCCCACTCCGACCAACATGCCCCATCTACACCAGTCCCACCTGCCTGCTTCTGGCCCATATCCCCCTAAACCTATTCTATCCATTTACCTGTCCAAATAATTCTTAAACGTTGTGATAGTACCTGCCTCAACTACTTCTTCCGGCACCTTATTCCATACACCTACCACCCTTTGTGTAAAACAATCATCAGGTTCACATTAAATCTTTCCTCCTTAACTTAAACCCAGGTCCTCTGGTTCCCAATTCCCTTACTCGGGGTAAAAGACTGTATTTACCCTATCTATTCCTCTCATGATCTTGTACACCTTTATAAAATCATCCCTCATCCTCCTGTGCTCAACCTCTCCCTATAGCTCAGGCCCTCAATTCCAGGCAACATCATTGTAATTCTATTCTGCACCCTTTCCTGGTTAATAACATACTTCCTAAAACAGGGTGATCAAAAGTGAACACAATACTCTAGGTGTGTCCTCACCAATGTCTTGCACAACCGTAAGATAACCTCCCAACCTCTATACTCAATACTCTCACCGATGAAGGCCATTGTGCCAAAAGTCTTCTAGACCACCCTATCTACTTATGATGCTACTTTCAAGGAACTATGTACAGTACCTGCACTCCTAAATCTCTCTGTTCTACGACACTCTCCAGAGCCCTGCCATTCACTTTATTGGTCCTTCCCTGGTTTGACTTCCAGAAATGCAACACCTCATACTTCTCCGTATTAAATTCCATTAACCATCCCTCAGTCCACCTGCCCAACTGATCACCATCCTGTGCAATTTTTGACAGCCATCTTTGCCATCTGCAACATAACCCATTTTAGTATCACGACCATTATTGGGACCAAAGTTGCAATCTCAAATTTGGCATTTGCATATTGAGAAAAAAATAATTAATTAAATCTGTCGATTTAAGGGATGTGGAGGCAGCTGCTCCTACAACATTTAAATTAACATTTAAATTGTTACAGCTTGGAAGAATACAGGCTGGAAAATAGGATTATGATAGATCGGGAGTTGATGGGCAGAATGGACAGGGTAGGCGGAAAGGCCTTTTCTCTGATGTAAGAGTCAATGGCTCTATGACCCTTGAAGATCACAGCACTCCTCCAATTGTGTCCTTGTGTTCATCCTAATTTTGTGTCAATGTTTTTAGTCAAACTTGGAAGTTTTAATTTCCTCTTAAATTCTCCATATCTCCTGAAGGTTTTCCGTTATACTCACTTCCTTCATCAAACTTTTAACCATGTATCTCAATATATTCTGCTATGGATCTGCATCTAAAATGTTTGATAACTCAACTGAAAGGCAGCTTTGAATATTTCAACGCACTGAAGGCTCTAAATACCAGGCAAGGTGTTGTTGTGAACATGGAAATTGGCACGTGTCACTTTACAGTATCGCCATCTATCTATATATTACTATGCGTGTGAATGTGATCCCTGAACTATGCCAAAACGGTACATGAAAACTAGTGGAGGCTATGGGTGAGTGGTTGAATATTGCGTTGAGGGAACGGGTTGCGTTGGGGGACCAGGCCTCCCGTGTGACAGGCCCACTTGGTCTAGTATGTTACTAAAACTCTCATCTTGTTTGTTTGTTTGTCGATTTGTACTTACGTATATTTACACAAAAACGGAACACGATAGCGCTACAATTTTTGCACCACTTTACTCACCACTGTCCTGTGATGTGCCAAAAAAAAGTTTTGTTCAGATTGATGCCTTATTTTACGTTATTCACGATTAAAACCAAATTTTGATGTTAAGCAGTGTTCCACCCCACAATGACATCACCCTCAGCAGTGTTCCACCCCACGGTGACATCACAATGGTATCTCATTTACATATTGTCTGCCCCTCAGCAGTGTTCCACCCCACAATGACATCACAATGGGATCTCAAAACTCTGTTTTAATAAACACAGCAACGTTCCACCTCACAATGATGTCATGGAAGTAGGGAGGGGAGAGGGGTTATGGAGGGAGGGAGGGAGGGAGTGACTGAGGGTAGGGGAAAGAAGAGGGAGGGAGAAGTGAGGGAGGGAGTGGGAGAGGGGAGGAGGAGAAGGGAAAGAAGAGGGAAGGTGAAGAGGCGGGGGAGGGAATGCTGGGGATGAGGTGGAATGGAGGATAGGGGTAGGAAGAGGGGTGGTGTGGCGCACTTGGGAAGGGTTGCCATGACTCGCGTCACAACGGGGTTCTCTGGCAGCACAACAGCAACCCGTCAGCCGCGCCTGCGCAGGTGGGGGCTATGGGTGTGTGGTGGAATATTACGTTGGGGGACCAACCCTCCCGTGTGACAGGGACCCAACGGTCTAGTTTTGGTCTAGTTTTATACTAAAATTCCTGATCTATGAGCAACATGATTTTAGGTGGAGATTTTATAGGCAATATTCATTAGAGGCAACCCACAGATCTTTTTTGCCATTCTTTAGTATCTGATGAATCTTGTTATGAATTTTCCATTTCCATCTGAGCAAATCAATTTATTTCCTCTTCCTTCTCTCGGCAACTCCACTCTACAAAACTCATCATATAGTGTCTGTAACACCAACTCATTATTGCCCAGAGCGCCTGGAGATCTTTATCACCCTGTGCCCCTTAAACACAGTCAAGTCTTCATCTAATGACACATCCTGAGTTACCTTAATTCATGCAAAATTGGTTAGCTTTTTATACTCATATTTATAAAACTCAATTTCCTTCTGTACTGCACCTAAACTGAATTGATTTCTAATTTCATGCTGGCAATACTGTTCCAAATTCCAAGTCTACAGGGAGTTCTGGCTAACTGCTGACGAATTGAACAGCAAGCTCTCACTAGAAAATTTTTCTTCTCTTCCTCATTCAGCAGCCAAACTGACCAGCTGGCTTGCTGTGGGGATAGGAAAACTAGAAATGGAGGACAGGGCCTGGACAATGCAATTAGATGCAGGAGCCTCAAATCTGCTCCACCATTCAGTGACATCAAGCCTGATCCTGCGGTTCCATTTTTCTAACTGATTCCCAGATCTCCCAATCCCCGCAGTCTCCAAATATCTATCAATTTCAGCCTTGATGATGATTTCCAAAAACATTTACAGCCGTCTGCATTATTAATCATGGCATTGTTTGCTCGGTGATTAGTAGCAAGATGAGGGTTTGTGTTTGGGAAGAATGAGAGAGGGAGAGAGAGAAAGAGAGAGAGAAATTCCTGACCCAAAATTAATAATATTTGGTGTTTCAGATTCAAATCAAACATTAACAGCAAATCAAAGAAACTTTCTGGATTATTGTTTAATAATTGGAAAAAAATTAATATTAAAATTTTGGAAGGGACCATTATCCCCTACAATTAAAATGTGGACAGTGGAAATGTTGGAGACGTTGCAATTGGAGAGAATTAGGTTTATCCTAATGGATAAACACGAGTTTTTTGAACAAATATGGTCTCCATTCACTGATTATATGAAGGGGTAGCTGGGCTCAGCATTGAAACTCAATAAGTACCCGGTGGTAAGATCAAACGAAAATGTTTAATCTGAGATTTATATACTTGTCTCTATATATTATAATTAGAAATTGTTCCATTCATTGTTAAGATGTATACTGTTTTTTTTTATCTTTAAGTATAATAATTGTTTATTAGTTATGTTTTTTTTTCTCTCTCTTTTTCTCTTCTAATCGAAATTATAATCACACTCTTTAAATTACTCTCTATTCTTTCTTTACTCTTTTTTTTCTCTTCTTCACACTATTAAAAAAAATGAGGCCTATATATGGCTTGGTAATATTTATATAATTTTGGAAAGATGTAATATGTATATCTGAAAAAAATATCATATTATTTGTAATACGTATGGCCTCTAATAAAAATATATTAAAAAAAAGAACGAGAGAGAGAGAGAGAGAGAGAGAGAGAGAGAGAGAGAGAGAGAGAGGGGGGGAGGGGGGGGAAGAGAGAGAGAGGGGGGGAGAAAGAGAGAGAGAGGGAGAGAGAGGGGAGGATAGAGGGGGGGGGAGAGAGGGGGAGAGAGATGAGGGGGAGAGAGAGGGGGAGAGAGGGAGAAGGAGAGAGAGAGAGAGAGAGAGAGAGAGAGAGAGAGAGAGAGAGAGAGAGAGAGAGAGAGAGAGAGAGAGAGAGAAAGAGAGAGAGAGAGAGAGAGAGAGAGAGAGAGAAGAGAGCGAGAGGGAGAGAGAGTGATAGCAACGGGAGATAAAGCACAAAAATTAGATAAACATTAATGAATATACATATGAAATAAAAACATAGGGAATATTTTTCTCCTAAAGTCATCCTTATTGTATTCACATAAGCGTACAGTCTATGAGAACTTGTTGCTGTCAGTTTTTAATGTTGTGACTTATTGATGAGTGTCCTGTACAAAGTGCAACATGGGAAATACAGTCAGAACGCATCAGGTCGGGGAGGGGGGAAGGGGTGAGATGCCAGCAGCACGGAGCTGTAGTTGCCACAACCTGTCCAAGTCAGATACCACCACCTGCCAAGTCAGCAGGTGGCTACTTCACTATTAATGAATCAAATGAGAAAACTTTCAAACATGCAAATTTTATTTTGGAAAATGTCTAATATTGTATTCATTAGCATGCCTGTTCAACCAACGCCATACTGAATGCAAACTTACAGTACAGGCAGAGAGTAAGTTATACATAGTAAAATAAATTAATTTATCATACTAGGAAACTGAAAACCTACCACAATTATTTTGTTTTACTGGAAACAAAGTGTTAATCAGCTGCTTTACATGATTAAACCATACTGTGTCCTATGTGCATTCTAACATTGGTACTTGAATGCAAAATGATAGCACTCTAATGATCAAATCACAAACTTCTGAATATTTTAAATTGACATTTCTTTCTCCATGAAGAATTGATCACTCTCTGAGATATCATTTATTCAATAATTTTCAGCAAGCTGGAAAATAAGATTAGCAATTAGGGAGTTATCCAAACTTAAGACAGTGCTTGTGCAATATCACTCATGGTCATAAGACAACCAAGTGGTCCCCTTGTGATTCACCTCCCTCTGAACTGTGCTCCTGGCAGTCTTGCCATTTCATATGGCTTTGTACTGCAATAAAGACTGAGAGTTCAAGGATTTGTGGGTAAGAAGAGAACAACAAGAAGAATTTTTAGAAATAAAGCATATAAAATTAACTTACGTTGGAAGAATAGCCAGTGATCAAGTCATTGCACTGAATCATAACAAGGATTGTTGAGAATGTCACACTTATACAAACAAATGAAATGGATGCAGTTGCTCCTCCTCATTATACAGACAGAAACGTAGAAAGGTGCAGCACAGGAACATGCCCTTCAGCCCATCCTGTCTGTGCAGGCCATGATACCAAATTAAACTAATCCCATCTGCCTACACATACACACATCCCTATATCCCCTGTCCATTCATATGTCTGTCTTAATGCCTCTTATAAGTTGCTCTTCTATCTCATTCTATCATCTCTCCTGGCAGCGCATTCCAGGCATCTACCATTCTCCATATAAAAAACACTTGCAAATCTCAGTTCAACTTTCCCTCTCTCACTTTAAACCTACACAGTCTCTGACTATATACCCTACCCATATCAACTTCTATCAGGTTGCTCCTCAGCCTCTGGCGATCCAAAGAAAACAATCCAAGTTTGTCCACCCTCTCCTCATAACTATTACATTCCTATCCAGGTACATCCCGGTGAACCCTCTCTGGTCCTCTGCAACCTTCCTCACTTTGGCAACCAAAATTGCCACACAACCTTAAATGTGGCCTTTAGCTAAGTCCGAAGAAGGGTTCCAACCAAAAATGTCACCTATCCATGTTCTCCAGAGATGATCTACTGAATTACTTCAGCACATTGTGTCTTCTTTTGTAAACCAGCATCTGCAGTTAGAGTCATAGTGTCATAGAGTGATACAGTGTGGAAACAGGCCCTTCGGCCCAACTTGCCCACACCGGCCAACATGTCCCAGCTACACTAGTCCAACCTGCCTGGGCTTGATCCATAACCTTGTTTCTACCCAAACTTTAAAATTGTATGACTTTCCCTCTGACTGGAAGTCCGTGCAGAGAGTGGTGAGGACAGCGGAAAAAATCATTGGGACCTCGCTCCCCTCAATCGGGGATATTGCAACCAAACGTTGTGTGTCTAAGGCCAGCAGTATTATAAAAGACCCCACACATCTCCATCACGGACTGTTCACTCTGCTGCCCTCGGGCAAAAGATATCGTAGCATAAGGAGCAGAACATCAAGGTTCTGCAACAGCTTCTTCCCACGAGCCATCAGACTCCTGAATGCCATGTCTATTTATCCTTTTTATCCATTTTATCCATGTTTATCCTTCTGTTAATTATCGTGTTGCACAGGGAGCCAAATGCAACGGAATTTCGTTTGGAACTGCATATAACGATGTATTTCTAAATGACAGTAACGTTTGTTTGACTTTGACTTGACTTTTTGACTTTTTACATTGTTAACAGTGGGGGTTAGGAGAGGGGAAGACTGAATTTGATAATAATGTTTTTCGGGCTATATTGCTTCCAAAAGCAGTAAAGCTTTCTAATTTGTATACAATTTTAAGTAATTTAAAATACAGATTTAAAAAAGTTTCCTTATTATGTATCTTATTATGTATCTTAAGACTACTACTGTGAAGGCTTTTATTGAACAACCAAATCAAATTTACCGAGACGTCTTTCTCATGTCAACAATACCCACACCAGAAAATGCACATATATAAATGTGTAAATTATTATTAAAAAGTACCAATCTTCTAATCAGATTTAAATCTCTCCAACAATTGCAATATATTTTCTCTGTTTTATTTTTATATTTTCTGTTGCAGAATTCCTTTGCTGAGAATCAGGAGAACATATTGATAATTTCCACAAGTACAGATATGCAAATGAAGCCACATTTGGTGGGATGAGGATGGATATCTAAATTTACAACATAATTCAAGATCATTTGGGAAGGTAGGCCAAGGAATTGTATAGGAACTTCTATACAGGTGTGAGGTGTTGCACTTTAATATGTCAAACTAAGGCAACTTTTTCACTCACAGGGTAGGTAGTCCACATCTGGAGTGAACTGCAAGGAGAAGCTGCAAAAGCCGATACAATTAGGACATTTAAAATATATTTGGACAGGTTATATAGATAGGAAGGGTTTAGAAAGTTATGGACCAAATTCTGGAAAATGGAACTTGTCGAGTATGCAAATTTAGTTGGCCTAGGTAAGGTGGGCTGAAGGGCCTGTTTCCGTGCTGTGATTCTACTTTTCTACCCTCTAAACCCAGTTTATGGACATTGTGCCTGGGAATCTGGCACAAATATATCCCCGCTCCTCTAGGAGGCATTGGAAATGGTTCAAAGCATGTTTCAAGTATCTGCAGAATCTTAAACACAACACTGTGCTCCCACTCATGGCATACACAGTAAAGATACAACTCAGTCAGCCACAATGCGTTCACTTCACAATCCTCTCTTCTTCACAGTTGCTTTTCAGTATAAAACATGTATGCTAATGTTAAGGACAAGTAATTCCAGATATAAATATAAAAGAAATCCATTAAAAATGGCAGAGACAAAGACCTTGGGGTCGTGTAGGATGCGTTCGGTTGCTGTGATGGGAGAATTAATCAATTGATGACTGAACCGAGCTGACCTGATCGAGACCCGGTTTTATGTTTGCCTGACCTATATTCTGTAATTTTAAACAATCTGGTGTCAGAACATTAAAAGCAAACAGCACAGGTGATTATTAAATAATAAATCATAATACTGGTAACAAATGCAATTAAAGAGAAAAGATGTGGTAGAAATAGGGAAAGCCCCGAGGATTATATTCATAAAACATTTATCTATCAATACATCTTTGTTGCTGTCGTCTATAAATGCATGGTTCAGTGCCAATCCGACTGGAAACACATTAACATTGATCAAAACCCGCACCCTGCTCATCAAACGGCCCTTGAGTCCTTTTACAAATATTTTTCTCCGTAAGTGTTTTGTGCATGTGTGCATTTCCCGACTGCAACAGTTAACATTGGACTGCATGGCTCCAAAGCATGAAATGTGACCACACCAGGAGGAGGGGCGCGGCTTAGTTAGACCCATGCCCTTTGCTCGTGATCAGGCCGAAAGTACACGAAGGCTGAACGCTGTGCGCGTCCAATTATTTGGGTTGCTGTGTTCTGACCAAAGAAGATCTTTGCTTCTGCCTTCCTGGGTTGGGTCGGGGACGTACTGTCAGCAGCGGCGACTACAACACACCCACACCCAACCTTTCAATGAAGCTTTTCATTCAGTCGAGGTTTGATTGATTGCAACGTTTAATCACAGCCCTAGTAAACAGGCTGCATTCACACACACACACATACACACTGCGGCTGATCTACAATAACACCAGCATGTTACATGGAGAGAGAAAGAGAAACACATTTCCTCTCCGATCAGAGAATTTTGGCGCGATTTTTCTCGGGTTTCCTCTGGGCATTCATGTATTTGTGTTCCTGTTCGCTGCAGTTGTGTGTGTGTGTGTGTGTGTGTGTGTGTGTCAGTGCGGGCGCCGGACAGCTTTACAAAGCTCCCCTGCACAGGTGAACAGCAACACGTTTTGCAGACCCCGAACCATGATCAAACACTTCTATTTGAGACATACTCTGCTTTCGCACTCGCCACTTCAGTTGCAGCAAACAAAACTTTAATAAATATGAACATTTGTGTGTGTGTGTGTGTTTTAATGCTGCTGCTGAAGATTTCTCGGACCCGCTGTCATTGCAGGGGAGGATAAAGGGAAAATCCCACCAGCAGGCAGGCAGGTTGTGTCCAGCCATCAGCAAGTCACGCCGTGACCGATTAAGCTTTGCACGTACCTCGCCGGCCGGGGTCAGATTGAGGATGTCGTAACCCAACCCTCCCATCAGCACTGACTGAGACCCACAAAGGGTCCAGCGGGGGCTCGGAGCCTCCAAATGCACCAGGAGGGCTCGTCTCGGCTTCAGTCCCCAACCCTCAGCTTGGAGCTTGCAGGTGTTGCTGTGACCATCTACCTCTTATAGGCAGCGTGGCAGCGTTTGAGCGCACACGGTGGCTAAAACCGGGCATAAAAAGGACACGTTGCCAATACATATTCTCGCCGAGTTACACACCTTCTCTCTGCATTTCATCTGCACTTTGTTGCCGTGGTTGTGCAAGCCGGGTCCCATCACAACGATCTCCTCCTCTGGGTATTCCCGCAGGGTGCCATCCTCCAGCATGACCATGTACAGGTTGCATCGTCCCCCACACTCCTTGTTTTCGGATTTCAGCGCCTGGATCACCCCGGGGATGAGCTGCCCATCCCCGGCCGGACTAGGAGCGCAAACCCGGCTGCCCAGAATCGATCTCTTTGCAGAACGACGAGCTTGCATTGCGAGGTTTCTGTCCCCCCCTCCACCCTTTCGATTGGTTTTATTGCAAGGAATTATATGCAAAGATCCAATTGCAAAAATAACTACAATTTTAATTTTTTTCAAAAAAACAAACCAAACCACAAACCGCCCGGCATTCAGAGCAGAGTTGTTTGTTTTCGTAGCCCTCGCGAAGCTGACATTGCAACTTAAAAAAATAGAAATGGATTTCGAAAAATAACGGAATGAATGCCTAGTTGAAGCCAATTGTTTATTTTAATAAGGAGTAGATTTAGAGGTGGATCAATTGAAAGTCCCGACTTAATAGGCAAGTCTTATCTGTGATATTCTTCCCACATAATTCCAAGCGCCAAATCAGTACATATAATGCATTTTTTCTAAATGGCTTCTGAATGAAATGTATTTCTTCACTCTTTGTAAAATAACCTTCAAATGTCCAGTTTTATCATTCTCTGTGTTATTCAACAACATTTAGTTTTCACGAACATTTACGGTGTAAAATTATTCAATTAACAAAAAATTATTGACATCTTTGTAGGAGTTTTATCAAACACAACAAATGTATATAGAATTTAAAGCAGGTATTGCTGCTGTTAACCAACGTGTTGGTTAAAGAAGCAAGGAGGTTTGAGGATGGAATCTGAAATTTAGATAATGGCACTGAATGTCTATGGAAATGAGCAAAGGGCCAGAAATAGAGGATATAAATTTCAGAGTTAATTTGGAAGTTCAGAGTTAAGTTAGGGCCAATGAAAATGTATCGATTTGAAAGTAAAGTTGAAAAATTATAAAATTGAGATGCTAATGGAAAACTAACGTGGTTCTGCAGGCATGAGGTATTGGATGGTTGAGACTGGTTTAATCAGAATCAGAATCAGAATGCCTTTTATTGTCACTATACACATGTACAGTGAGATTAAAAACTGCTCCTACTCAGTGCAAAAGCAAGACAAAAGGGGGGGGGATAAGGTGCACAGTTTAAAATGGGACACGAAAAACAGTTTTGAATAGCTGCTTTATAAAGAGTTCCGCAATGCACAAAGACAGGGGGGGGGGGGGCTGATTCATTCGCTGTTTATGAAAATTAACCTGCATAGATTCACAATTGAGCTGATACTTTTCCCATCATTCTAGCCATTCCGAGTCTGGACAGCCGATCCGTACTCCGGTTTCCATGTTTCCCTGGGATTGGCACTCCGTACCGGCGGAATTTTGCCCGCCCCCCTCACTGTAACCATGTGCGGCTCCAGGTGGTGCCCCGAGTCCATTGGCTGCAGAAGCGCACGCCTTCGGCAGTAATTCACTGCTTGGTTGTCAGCGTCAGCGCTGTACACACACTCAGCCCAGCAGAGCTGGTGCAGCGCCAGCGCCGATATAGCCTGGACAGTGCGTTGCCTCTAGTCCCGGCCGCCCAGCCCAGCCCAGCCCAGCCCAGCCCAACCCCGCCCCGCAACACTCCGCCCGCTGTTGCAATCTCTCAAGGGAAGAAGGACAAACATACAAGCGGGCTTCCAGAATATGTCCACCAGCTCGGTAATTCCATGTGTCAAGCATGTGTTTATCTCAGGCCTTGACAAGTCCTTGTTCGTGTACGCTGCCAATATTGTTCCAGTTCAAAGAACACAATCGACAAAACGCTGTGGGTAAATCAACAACAACATTACATGGCATGGTCGAGAATAAAGCAGAGAAAGGAAACCATGCCTTCTGAGCAATTATGACATTTTAGTGCAAAATCACTTCAGTGACGTTGTGCAGCTTTATAAATTCAGGGCTGGTATTCCATCGAGGTATTAAAGACCGAATTAATTTATTTAAATTTATGATTACAGCAGTTTATTTTTAAACCAAATAAAGGAGAGCCGTGGACGAACTCAGCTGGCCAGGCAGCATCTGTGGGGTGTAATGGACAACAGGCACAACAAGCTGGAGTTTCGCTTCGGTTGATGTTTCGAGTAGTGACACTTTAAGTTTATTATTGTCGCATAAACCGAGGAACGGTGTAAATGTTGTATGCCTCGTTGTCACCTTCTCCTCAGCTAACAATGAACCATTCTACATTTCCTTGATCATCGAAGATAGACACAAAAAACTGGAGGAACCCAGCGGGACAGGCAGCATCTCTGGAGAGAAGGAATGGGTAACGTTTCAGGTAGACCCTTAATCATCGTCGTTTGCTTTGATCTGTCGTTTTCACACTCAACCTTCCAAATCTCCAATCTCCCTTTCCCCTGACTCTGTCTGAAGAAGGGTTTCGACCCCATAACGACACCCATTCCTTCTCTCCAGAGATGCTGCCTGTCCCGCTGAGTTACTCCAGCATTTCGTGTCTACAATGTAAAGCTTTGTTTTACGTTCTATCCAATTAAATCAGATAATATTACACATACATACAATCAAGCCAAACTCAAGAACAATAGGTAGAGCAATGTCTGCAATGGGACATAGACGAATCAGACCCTAGCTTACGGGAGGATCATTCAGAAGCCGTATAACAGAACGGAAGAAGCTGTTCCCAAGTCTGGTGGTGTATCTTCTACCCGATGGGACGAGGGAAAAGATGAATTGGTGAATGCCTTTGATAAAGTTTGCAGATAACACAAAAGTGGGTGGTATTGCAGATAATGAAGATGGTTGTGAAAAATGACAGCAGGATCTTGGTCGGTGAGCTGAGGAATGGTTGGTGGAATTTAATAGAGAAATGTGAGGTGTTGCATTTTGGGTAGTCTAACATGGTCATAGAAACATAGGTGCAGGAGTAGGCCATTCGGCCCTTCGAGCCTACACCGCCATTCAATATGATCATGGCTGATCATCCAACTCAGTATCCCGTACCTGCCTTCTCTCCATACCCTCTGATCCCCCTAGCCACAAGGGCCACATCTAACTCCCTCTTAAATATAGCCAATGAACTGGCCTCAACTGCCCTCTGTGGCAGAGAGTTCCAGAGACCCACCACTCTCTGTGTGAAAAAAGTCCTTCTCATCTCGGTCCTAAAGGATTTCCCCCTTATCCTTAAGACATACACAGGTCAAGACATACACAGTGAATGGTAGGGTTCTGGGGAATGTTATAAAGCAGAGAGATCTAGGAGTGCAGGTATATAGTTCCTTGAAGGTGGAGTCACAGGTAGACAGGGTGGTCAAATTGGCCTTCACCAGTCAGGGTATTGAGTATATTGAGAAGTTGGGAGGTCATGTTGCAGTTATTGGTGAGGCCGCATTTAGAGTATAGTGTTCAGTCCTGGGCACCATGTTACAGGAAAAGGTGCAGAGAAGATTTACGAGGATGTTGCCAGAACCTGAGGGTCTGAGCTATCGGGAGAGGTTGAGTCGGCTGGGACTCTATTCCTTGGAGTGTAGGAGGATGAGGGGTGATCTTATAGAGGTGTATAAAATCATGAGGGGAATTGATCGGGTAGACGCACAGAGTTTCATGCCCAGAGTAGGGGAATCGAGGACCAGAGGACATGGGTTGATGGGGAAGGGGAAAAGAGTTAATTGGAATCAGGGGTGGGTGTATGGAATGAGCTGCCAGAGGAGGTACAGTATTTGAGGGAGGGAATTTCACAATGTTTAAGAAATAATTAGACAGGTACATGGATTGGACAGCTATGAAGCTGGCCGAAGGGCCTGTTTCCACACTATGACTATGACAGATAAGCAAACTAATGTCAGTGTCCTCTTTCAGGCCAGCATTGAGTCATAGAGTCTTACAGCATGAAAACAGGCCCTTCGGCCCTACTTGCCCACACCCCGGCCAACATGTCCTACTGATGAAGGCCATCTGGATGATGAGCCCTAACAATGAGGTCATGGTTACACTCAGCTACCAAACTGATCATGTCGCTAGGAGAGATACTTTAGATACTTTATACTGAGCTCTACCACAGGAATAAATCACAGGACGGACAGAGGAAAAGATTCAAGAATGTGCTCAAAGCTTCCTTGAAGAAGTGCATCAGGAGCCGCCTATGAATCCATCCACCATCAGCCACATCCTGCCCCATCTGTGGAAGAGTCTGCCGTGCCTACACTGACCTCAGAACCCATTAAACTGGAGTGGATTCGTGTCACCTTTGATCCTCGGAGTCTGCGTAGAAAGACAAAGACAATGGATAAACAAACATCTAATTGTCACATGGCACTGACATTAATTTTTCTGGCATTGATTACACATAAGCTTACAGTAGACGTCGTTAATAGGGAATGATGCCAGTGAAGTTTATTCACTATCAATAAATAATATATACAGACTTAAGCATCAATCAATTTTCACATCTTGTGATTGAGAGGTTATATTTATTACAGTTGTTACAAAAGATTCTTGATGGTCTTTGCAATTAGATTTGATTAAAAGGATGGGATCAAATAAGTTGTCCCCAGTGAGACAATGGTTAGAAATGAATGTTTGCAGAAATGTCATGTACACATCACCAGGGAAAGGGGGAACATGTACCAAATGTGGCCATATTCTGATGACTAATGTGTCGCTCTTTGTAAGCAAATGTCAAGTGTCACTACGTTGAAAGTGTTGAGCTTGGCCAAGTTGCTGTGACCTCCATGACCTCATTGGCACCATGACCTCCCAACTGTCCCTTGTGAAAAATGCTGTGCAGAAGAACATTTTTAACCAAGTGTTAATTGTGCAGTGGTCAGCATGAAATGTCCTCAAGGCTCTGTAGGAGAAAGAAACTTATGGTTCCCCAAGCAAACTGTCAGTGTCAGTAGCCCAAATGCTGCATAACAAAAACTTTCAAACAACCTTACCTAGGTGGTGGTGAGAGGGTCTTCTCTGTCAAAGCCTTTGTCTCCAACTAGACTTAATGTCAGTGCATCCTGCTCTTGAGATGCCGGAGGTAGAGATGAGATCGCCATCCATGTTCCAGAATATGCATTTGCCATGAAAATCTGGAAAGATATGCTGTAGCCTTTGGTCAAAGTTCATTCCATATAACTGCTTAATGCAGGACTCTTGTGTTCAATCAGCTGTGCCCTGAGATAAATATCAACTGCTGTAGGAAGACCATTTATACAATGAAATGCCCTCTAGTCTGCTCAAATCT
Source organism: Raja brachyura (assembly GCA_963514005.1). Next base: position 18,047,954 of record OY740784.1, on the reverse strand, counting down.
CAAAGGTCCTGCATTAAAAAGTGTCCATGAGTGACTGCTACAAATTAGTATATTCTGAGGTTCAGCATCATGTATCATAGAGATCAGAAACAGACTCGTCCACCCACACACAGTGTCACGGTTAACCATTAATCACCCACTTACACTAATCCTATTTACCAGCACTTGATCCGTAGCCTTCTATGCCTTAAAAAAGTCCAATGCTTGTTTAGATACTTCTTAAATGCTGTGAGAGTTTAGTTTAGTTTAAAGATACAGCATGGAAACAGGCTCTTCGGCCCTTGGAGTCTACGCCATCCAGCGATCCCCGCACACTAACGCTATCCTACACACACTAGGAACAGTTTACAATTTTACCAAGCCAATTAGCCTACAAACCTGTACGTCTTTGGAGTGTTGGAGGAAACCGGAGCACCGGGAGTAAATCCACGCAGGTCATGGGGAGAACGTACAAACTCCGTACAGACAGCACCTGTAGTCAGGATCGAACCCGGGTCTCTGGCACTGTAAGGCAGCAACTCTACCGTTGCATCACCGTACCACCCCGAGTTCAGCTTCTACCACCCACTTAGGCTCTGTGTTACAGATTCCGACCACCCTCTGTGTGAACAAATCCTTCCTCAGATATCCCTCTAAAACTCATAACTGTTATCCTAAACCTTTGTCCTCTAGTTTGTCACACCTCTATTATGAGCTGATGAGTGCTGTGGCTCGATGCAAGTGTTGCAAAGGGTCTATAGCGAGAGACTGCAGTTCAAGGCACTTCTACCAGTGCACACAGTGAGGCTGGAAGTTTTTCCAAAAAAAAGGCAATTTCCTTAAGAATATTTGTAATGGAAAATTGATGTCATGCTGACATAATGCACATTGAATAACTTGGCTTCAGCTAAAAGTGATGACAAATTCTGAATTGTACACACTTGCAAAGTTTGTGACTAAAGTAAAATGTTTTCAAGGAAAAGCTGGCTTGTTGCAATAATTAATGGTAGAACATGGATGCATTGAGTGAAGTGGTAATAACACTGCCCCTTTTCTTTGCAAAACAGTTACAACGTTGTATATATCTTATATATCAGATATATGGAAGAACATTGTGGGAAACTAGAGAGGAAATTGCGGGAGCCCTGGTTGAAATTTACGAGCCGTCCTTAAATGCAGGAGAGGTGCCGGAGATGGAGGGTGGCAAATGTTGTGCCCCTTTTCAAGAAGGACTGCAAGGAATATGCTGGGAACTATTGGCCGGTGAGCTTAACATCTGTAGTTGGAAAGTTACTGAAGAGTATTCTGAGGGATAGGATGTACAGACATTTGGATGGGCAAGGGCTGATTAGGGAGTCAGCATGGTTTTGTATGTGGGAGATCGTGTCTCACAAATCTAATTGATTTTTTTTGAAAAAGTGACCAAAATGAGGGCAGAGCTGTAGATGTTGTGTGCATGGATTTCAGTGAGGCATTCGACAAGGTTCCACATGGCAGGCTGCTCTGGAAACTTAGATCGCATGGGATCCAAGGAGAGATAGCTGAATGGATAGCAAATTGGCTCCATGGAAGGAAGCAGAGGGTGATGGCGGAAGGTTGCTTCTTGGACTGGAGGCCTGTGACTAATGGTGTGCCTCAGGGTTCAGTGTTGGGCCCGTTACTGTTTGTCATCTACATCAGCAATGATTTGGATGAGAACATACAGGGCAAGATTAACAAGTTTGCTGATGATACAAAAGTTAGTGGTTTTGCATATAGCGAAGATGGTTATGAAAGATTGCAACAGGGGAGAAGGCGGACAGGGGTTATTGATTGGGGACGATCAGCCATGATCACAATGAATGGCGGTCCTGGCTCGAAGGGCTGAATGGCCTCCTCCTGCACCTATTTTCTATGTTTCTGTTTTCTATGTTTCTATGATCTGGATCGATTGGCCAGGTGGGCGGAGGAATGGTTGATGGAATTTAATAGAGAAGTGTGAGGTGTTGCATTTTGGGACTTCGAACAAGGGCAGGACCTACACAGTAAATGGTAGGCCTCTGGGTAGTGTTGTAGACCAGAGGGATCTAGGAGTACAGGTGCATGGTTCCTTGAAGGTCTAGTCGCAGGTAGATAAGGTGGTCAAAAAGGCTTATGGCACTTTGGCCTTCATCTGTCAGAGTATAGATATTGGGAGGTCATGTTGCAGTTGTGCAAGATGTTGGTGAGACCGCATCTAGAATATTGTGTTCGGTCTGGGCACCATGTTATAGGAAAGTTATTGTCAATCTTGAAAGGGTTCAGAAAAGATTTACGAGGATGTTGCCAGGACTAGAGGGTGTGAGGTATAGCGAGAGGTTGAGTAGGCTGGGTCTCTATTCCATGGAGTGCAGGAGGATGAGGGATCATCTTATAGACATGTTCAAAATCATGAGGGGAATAGATCGGGTAGATGGACAGAGACTCTTACCCAGGCTAGGAAAATCAAGGGCCAGAGGACATAGGTTCAAGTTGAAGAGGAAGAGATTTAATAGGAATCCGAGAGGTAACATTTTCACACAAAGGGTGGTGGGTGCATGGATCAAGCTGCCAGAGGAGGTAGTTGAGGCTGAGACTATCCCATAGTTTCAGAAACAGTTAGACAGGTTCGTGGATAGAACAGGTTTGGAGGGAAATGGACCAAGTGCAGGCAAGTGGGACTACTGTAGCTGGGACATTTCCACTGTATCACTCTATGACTCTATCTATGACTCATTAGTGAGTGATGACATATAAACAATATCTTTATTATAAGAATCTATCTCAAGCAAAATAAGAAAATACAACATGCTGATTAGTTCAATCAGAAGTATATTTTAAGGAGTGCATTAAAGAACGAGAGATATGAATGGTCAATGAGGAAGGGTTCAGACTGCAGCTCCTGTCTGGTAATTTCTCATGGTCAATCCAAATGTGTACAACCTTAACATTGTATTTAAGCTCTTTATCTCAAACTCTAGGATCTTCTAAATCCATGTTTGAAATTGAGGCATTCTCCACCTTGGCGGTAGTCCATCTGCTGAAGAAAACTTAATTGAAAGGCTTTTTGCTACTGTTGGAGCTTACCAATCCAAACTAGCTCCTTCCATTATACATACAGTTGATTAGGTACATAGTGGCCAGAGTGGCACCCAATTAATCGTTATCTGCCAAAATAGGCCTTCATATGTATGTAAGACATTCTTTAAAGCAGCAGTTTGTGCCAACATTTTCAATCATGTGTTTCTGTGAAGTCATGTTAAAATCTTTTTGGTAAATTATCTAACTGCCATCAACTGCCATCTTTGAGATTGAAGTATTCATATAATGGAAGGAAAGCGAGATACTGTACATTTTGTTCATTTGTTCATTTGTCTGAACTTTTTTTAAGCAGAATGCATGAAACGCCAAAGCAGAAGTGCATTTCCCATTATTTCCTCGTCATCTTAATCTGCAATCTTTGATTTTTTAATATTATCTGAATAAAAACCTGTTTGGGCCAAATTTATAATTTTGTGGTATTCTACTAGAAAATCTGTAATTATGATAATCACTGTTCTTGGTATTATTTTCATAATCATATTCAAATCTATTAGCCAACCATGTTTTGCAACATACGAGGAATTTGAATTGACATACAGTCATACCAATAAAAAAGCAACAAAACACACCAAATACATTTTAACATAAACATCCACCACAGTCACTCTCCATTCCTCACTGTGATGGAAGGCGAAAAAAAAGTTCAATGCCTTTCCTTCTTTGTTCCGAGCCTTCCGTTGATGGGACGATCTTGGCTCCCGCAGCCGGTGGCTGGGCCCTTCGCATCGGGGCGATCAAGCCCCCATATTGGGGGGATCTCAGATCTTGGAACTTCCCGACATCAGTCTCTACCCGAGGCTGCGAGTTCCTTGATATTGAAAACCCCAGGCCGCAGTTGGAGTGCCGATTCGAGGCAGGGGATCACAGGTTCCGATGGTAAGTCCACGCCCCCGTGGTGGGGCTCAAAGTCAGCCTCGAGCAAGGCCGCCAGCTCCATGATGTTAGGCCGCAGAGCAACCGGAGATACGATCCGGAAAAGAATCGCATCACTGGCACGGTAAGTGATTGAGAAAAAAAGTTTCAGCCTCCCCCTCCCCACACTTAAAACAAACCAGAGAACATTAACACATACTTTTTGAAACACACTAAAAATAACAAAAAAGACGAAAAGACAGACAGACTGTTGGCGAGGCTGCCATTGCTGACGGCGCCACCCGGTGGAAATTTCATTTATTGTAGAGGGTCTTTGCAGAGCTACAGCTAAAGCAGTGCATCCCTTTATTCTGTTTAATTTGTTGTCAGTACATTTATATTTTTTAGCATTGAGGCCTAACGGGCTCCCTGGTATTTGGCACTAATCCAGCCATAATTTGTATGTTAAGTAAATAATTGTGTTGAAAACTAATGTTAACATGTTTATACATTCTAACATAGTATGTTAATGGTTGTTATTTAAGGGAAGTAATAACACAACTTCATTGGGAATGATGGCAGCTAAGGTTCTTGGTGTATAAAACGAGGAGGCATTAACCTGAATTTGTCTGAGGTGATAGTGAGATGTAAGATCTGGCAGGTCACAAAGGTAGTGAGTGGGGCACCAGAATGGAGAGTTAGACTGAGAAAGACAAATACAAAAAGAGGCAGATATACAAATCCAGTAAAGGACTGCCAAGGATTCAGGAACAGAGTGGCACCAGCTTCATACTTCACCCATATAGAGTTCACTGCTGATTCCAATACAATTTGCAGCCTCAGTTCGAGCAAGATCCCCAGCAACAGGGAGGGCTTGCTGGCTGCAAGTGTGTAGGTTAGGGAAATCGTGCATCAATCACTACACTAATGTGATAACTCTGCTGTTGGGTTGGAAATCAAGAATGCAACAAATGCCATGTGTTGAACCGCCTGAGGGAGTTGGCAATGGAAAGATCCCCCTCCATGCCCACCTTGTGTACCTCAAAAGGCTCTTGTCTACCTTCGATTGTCCAGCATCTGCAGTTCCGTCTTAAACATTATTTATCTACAACTTTGTTACTGATTGTTTAAAGCTGCCTGCAGCTCTCTGAAGGAAGTTAAAGAAGGTGTTTGTTATTTCAACTGGAATCTGATGTTCCCCATCACCAGAAGAGGATTATTGCTGTTTCCTCCTCTCTTTCTCCTGCTTCACCTCCCGCTTGCATCCATTGATCACTAAAACTTGCATACCTACAGCATGCAAGCTCCAACTGTTGCTGGGGCCCTTGTTATAATTGAGAGTGCAGCAGGGCAATTTGTTACATTAAACAGCATTTTCCAACAAACAGCTAGAGAGTAGGAGGATAAAGGGAAGGGAATCCCTTTCTATTGATAAAGAACAACTTGTCGACAAAATAGAGAGAGCACAGAGGAGATTTACTAGAATATTGCCTGGGTTCCAGCAACTAAGTTACAGAGAAAGGTTGAACAAGTTAGGTCTTTATTCTTTGGAGCGCAGAAGGTTAAGGGGGGACTTGATTGAGGTCTTTAAAATGATGAAAGGGATAGACAGAGTTGACGTGGATAAGCTTTTCCCATTGAGGGTGGGAAAGATTCAAACAAGAGGGCATGACATGAGAATTAAGGGACCGAAGTTTAGGGGTAACACAAGGGGGAACTTCTTTACTCAGAGAGTGTTGGCTGTGTGGAATGACCTTCCTGCAGAAGTGGTGGAGGCAGGATCGATTTTAACATTTAAAAGTAAAGTGGATAGGTATATGGACGGGAAGGGAATGGAGGGGTATGGTCTGAGTGCAGGTAGATGGGACTAGGGGAAAATAAATGGTCGGCACGGACTGGAAGGGCCGAGAAGGCCTGTTTCCGTGCTGTAATTGTTATATGGTTATATGGTTATCAGAGCATATTTTAAATAAACATCACCTCATATGCTATAGCCTTTTTTCATTCAATAGCTCCTTTGTGCTTAAAGGCATGGCACAATGTAACCAACCGTACAATCACTTGTTGGCTTTCTTTGCTTGCCATTGAATTCCTCAGCAGAGCTTCCCCAGTGCTGGCAGTGTGGCTGGTAGAATGGTGCTAAGGAGCGATCCAGGGTGCAATGCAGCAGATGATCTAGGCCTTGGATTGGCCTGGACCCAAGAAGGCTTAGTTTCAGACTGCGCCATCTCGCCATGGAAGCAGCCAGGGAATGACAAGCTGCAAGTAACTAATTGCAGAGCAAACTAGCAGAGATCCAAAAGAGTTATCCCAAAGAAAAGTACCATGTTCACGCTCCTGTGCCCATCATTCTTTGTGTTATTTTATTATAGGGAGAATTACTGAACTGCTGTGACACCTCAAAGATCACTACTATCCCCGATGGCAATAGTTTAAATGTGCACGTGGAGAATGTGGGAGTGTATAGCAGGGATCTGAGCTTTAATAGCAATCCCCAAATGCTGTGTGTGAGTTGACACATTATTCATCCGATGTAGCTTGTTGGTTGATCCTACTGGTGTTGAATGGAGTTGTCCACCATTTCTGTGATGGAAAGCTTGGGCTCCAAACGCTGCACAATGCTCTGCAAAAGGCTCGTGCTAGTGTCCCCCACAATCCATCAACATTGTCTACAGGCTCTGACACCACAAAGTATATGCATCAGCTTAATCTGTTTGCTGCCCTATCAATGTCCTGACTTCATTCCACTGCAGCAGATCTGGTGTCCTCCTGTGAGCTGCCACTTGCACCATATTTTGCTCCTAACCTTCCACAGGTCAATCATGCCCTGCTGCTTCACTATGCACAGACCATGCCTCTGGCTAAGTTGTACTCTATGCTGAGTATCTGAGTCCCAGTTGGTGCTTGTGCACATTAGATCAAGGAATAGTGGGCCCTTGTCTTTCCTTCATATTTAACCATCACTGGTAAAGATGGACCTCTTGTCTACCTGAAATGGGAATGACAAATGCAACTTGTGAGGTGGTGGGGATTTGAGGGGGGGGGGGGGGGAAGGGGAGGCAGTAATGGTAAAAGCCTGAGCTGTGTGCTAGCACTATCTGTAGATTGCAAATCAGAAGAGACTGCGTGTTTAATGGAGAAGCTGATGTATAGCCGAATTGGGTATCACAATAAGTGACTTTGGAATTGTGCTCCAATCTGGTACTTCAGATGGAGCAACTAGGGCCAAAAGCCACCGCAGCAGAGTCTGTGCCCTGCTGGGTTTTATTTTTGCCATTGGAAACTATTTTGAACTATCTTGCCACAAAACGGTGAGGAAAGTGTGATACTGAGCATTGTGCAATATTTTTAGATGTGTGTATTGCATATTTGAATGGCCTCTATGGAAGAAGAGGTTTGTGTTTATGAGTATGCCTGTGCGGTGCATGGGTTTATGTGTGTGTGTATATATATATGTGTGTGTGTGTGTATATATATATGTGCACGTTTTGTGCATAGGTATGTGCGTGTGTGTATTTGTGTGTGCGGTGTTTCTGTTTGTGTGTCTGTATGTGTGTATATGTACTGTATGTTGACAGAGTTGACGTGGATAAGCTTTTCCCATTGAGGGTAGGAAAGATTCAAACAAGAGGGCATGACATGAGAATTAAGGGACATAAGTTTAGGGGTAACATGAGGGGGAACTTCTTTACTCAGAGAGTGGTGGCTGTGTGGAATGATCTTCCAGCAGAAGTGGTGGAGGCAGGATCGATTTTAACATTTAAAAGTAAAGTGGATAGGTATATGGATGGGAAGGGAATGGAGGGGTATGGTCTGAGTGCAGGTAGATGGGACTAGGGGAAAATAAATGGTCGGCACGGACTGGAAGGGCCGAGAAGGCCTGTTTCCGTGCTCTAATTGTTATATGGTTATATGGTTATGTACATATGCATATATTTGTGTGTTGTGTATGCATGGGTGTGTCTTTATGTATGAATATATATATATGTGTGTGCGTGTGCGTGTGCGTGCATGTGTGTTTATATGTCCTGCTGGTATACGTTACTGTTAAATACTGAGCAGTGTGTAAGCAATTGCAGTACATAGCCTTTGAAGATACATTCCCTGACCCTGAAGTCACGTTCACTTTCTCTGACACTTTGCAGCATTCAATCCAGAGGATTTTTTTAAAATTAAGTATTCTTATGTCAACAAAATGATAAGGAAAACAAAACCCAAATTTACAGATAAAGATAAGAGTTATAAATTTAACAAGTCCATGAAAAATTAATAAATTCAACAGACAATAGACAATAGGTGCAGGAGTAGGCCATTCGGCCCTTCAAGACAGCACCGCCATTCAATGTGATCATGGCTGATCATCCCCCAATCAGTACCCCGTTCCTGCCTTCTCCCCATATCCCCTGACTCCGCTATTTTTAAGAGCCCTATCTAGCTCTCTCTTGAAAGCATCCAGAGAACCTGCCTCCACCGCCCTCTGAGGCAGGGAATTCCACAGACTCACAACTCTCTGTGAGAAAAAGTGTTTCCTCGTCTCCGTTCTCAATGGCTTACTCCTTATTCTTAAACTGTGGCCCCTGGTTCTGGATTCCCCCAACATCGGGAACATGTTTCCTGCCTCTAGTGTGTCCAAGCCCTTAACAATCTTATATGTTTCAATGAGATCTTCTCTCATCCTTCTAAACTCCAGAGTGTACAAGCCCAGCTGCTCCATTCCCTCAGCATATGACAGTCCCGCCATCCCAGGAATTAACCTTGTAAACCTATGCTGCACTTCCCCAATGGCAAGAATGTCCTTCCTCACATTAGGGGACCAAAACTGCACACAATACTCCAGGTGTGGTCTCACTAGGGCTCTGTACAACTGTAGAAAGACCTCTTTGCTCCTATATTCGATTCCTCTTGTGATAAAGGCCAACATGCCATTCACTTTCTTCACTGCCTGCTGTACCTGCATGCTTACTTTCATAGACTGATGTACAAGGACCCCCAGATCAGGTTGTACTTCCCCTTTTCCCAACTTGACGCCATTTAGATAGTAATCTGCCTTCCTGTTTTTACTACCAAAGTACTACCAAATCACATTTACCCACATTAAACTTCATCTGCCATGCATCTGCCCACTCCCCTAACCTGTCCAAGTCACCCTGCATTCTCATAATATTGTCATAGTATCATAATTCAGAATAAACTAATTTGTATTATTAACAGAATTTCATACAGCATTCTATATCAAGGGCTTAAATGGTAGCTATGTTCCTTCTGCGCAAAGATTCATTCCTTCCTGCCAATCCAGTATTGGCCCAAGTCCTTCTCATCACCTAATGCGTTTCCTTTAATCTCAAGATCCTGTCTTACTGTTTTGTTGTCATCTGCACATTCCTGTACACCCAGATCGTTTACCTGCCAAGTCCAACTCTTTTCCTGGCAATGCTCATGGTCTCTTCAGATTTGGATTCTTCCCTATGAATAAGCTTGGAACTACATTTTCTCTGATCTAATACTTTAATCATTTGTTTTCAAATCTTTCCATCAACTCAGCAAATGTCTGAGTTTTCCCCAGAAAACATGAAGGTTGCTCGTCTTATCCTGTTGCAGTTTACACGACTCTACTCAGATTATTCTTCATACTTTTAGCCAAAGCATGTACAACTTCCTCTATCCTTTGAAAGGAAATGGAGAACTTGTCCAAATCACATGCTGTAGATGTGCAATGAAAGAATGTTGCTATAACAGAATGCTCACTCAACCGTGCATAAGTTGCACTATGGTTTCTGCAACATTTTACTACGAAGAATCGTACATAATTTAACACGATTTTATCACAAATTAATATTTATACTTTAGATACTGAAGGAAACCTGTAGGGTATTGATGAAGAAGTGGCAACAACTTGCATATAGAGTATGGCATCACACAGCATGGAAACAGGCAATGAGGCCCATCATGTCCAATGCCAACCATCAAATGCCCATCAATACTATTCCTGATTTCCAGGACTTGGCTGGTAGCCTTCTACTCTATGGATTTCCAAGTACGTGTCTAGATGCTACTTAAATGTTATGAACGTCTCTGCTTGCACCACTCTTTCAGGTAGTGCATTCCAGATTTCAGTCGTTCTTTAGATGAAACAAAATCTTTGTCAGATCTCCTCCAAACCCTTACCTCAAACCCATTCACTCAGGTTCTTGGCACTTCAGCTATGGGGAGAAGTTTCTTACCATCTACTCAATACATGCACATCGTATTTTTGAATATCAGCCCTTCAGCTCCTGGAGATACAAAGCCAGCTATCCTCATTCCTGAAATATTCCATCCCAGGCAGCATTCTAGTGAATCTCCCTTGCGCTTGCTGCAATGGAAACACATCCTTCCTCTAGTCTGGTCAGCAGAACTCCAGCCGTGGTCTAAGCTAATCGAGTGAAAGGGGAAGTCAGGAGACCATGTTCACATGACATTGGTGGGTCAACAGTGGAGGGAGTTAGCAGCTTCAATTCCTGGGCATCTCGGATGTCCTGACCTTGGCCCATTACATAGATGTAATCACAAAGAAGGTGCACTGGTGCCTCTGCTTTCTCAGAAGTTTATGGAAATTCAACATGTCACCAAATACTCCAACATCTTCCATAGATGCACTGTAGAAATGATCCTGACTGGTTGTGTCATGCCTGGCACGGCAATTCCAATGCACAAGAAAGCAAGAGGCTGCAGAGAGACTAATCCTGCACCAAGTAGTAGTCTAGCAAAGCCATTTTCAGCCTAGCATTGCAGCAACTACATACCATAGCTTTACTCATGCTTATCAAGTTTCAGACAACCCTATCTTGTGGGTTTGTTCTTGTATATGTTACTAGAACAAGTGGAACATTTTGTTGCAACATATTTAATGTTTTTTACCTGATACCTCTCCGTACTGATATTAAGCTTGTAAATGGTCTTAAGCATTGTACATATGCTCCTTATGCCAGGGGAAGATGACATAGTAACATAGGGGATCAGGGGGCTTTAGTTTTGGAGCCATTCAGCCATTTGTGCTTGCTCTGCAATCCACTTAGATCAAGGCTGATTGACATCTTAACTCCAACTGCTCATATTGTTTTAATTCTTTCCTATCCAAGCAAAAAATATATAAAAATCAAGCACTTAGCCATTAAGTGTTTAATTGTGGGGTCCAGGGCTGTTGAAGGCAGAGTGCATCGATTCCACCAGCTTCACAAGGAAATGTTTTCTGACTTCATCTTTGAGTGGTTTGACCTGAACTAATGTCCTTTTGTCCTGAACTCCCATATGAATAACTCCTTGATTGCCTTAAACATCCATTTGTTGCATCAGCTGTAATCTACGTTCAGGGAAGTGTTTGCATAGTTGATGGAACACGTCTTTACTCCCACATTGTTTTCCTGAGGCCATCCACAGTTGACAAATCCATCCAAATGCCAGGGAAAAAGAGATTTGAGTTAACCTAACCATTTTAATCTGAAATAGTGAAACGTTTAACTCCTAAAAACAGTGTTTAGGCTAATGGAGTTTTTGGTGGGCATGATTGGTGTTCAGGAATGTACAGTTTTTCATTTACATAGGATGAGTGAATCTTTCTAGGTATTTTTTCACTAGGATGGCACAGCGACACAACCAGTTAAACTGCGCTAGTGACCTGGGTTCAATCCCGACCTTGCGTCCTGTCTATGTGAGTTTGCATATTCTTTGTGACCACATGTATTTTCTCTCGATGTTTCCTCCCGTGACAAATATGTGCAGATAAATAGGCTAGATGGCCATTGTAAATTGTCTCTTTTGTAGGTGTAGAATAGTCAAGGAGATGTGACAATAATGAAAATGTCATTACTGTACGATTAATGTAGTCAATTTAGTCAATGCCTACTATGTTCTGTTGTGCTGAAACAAAGCAAAAATGTAATTGTCCTATCAGGGCCACATGACAATAAACTCTCTTGAATCTTGAATCTTGAATTAATGTAAATGGGTGGTTGATGGTTAGCACAGATGTTGTGGATTGAAAGAAATGTTTCTATATTTTCATCATTCACTCTATGACTATAGTGTTGTTCATCAATCTTTTCAAGTCACCTGCGACAGGTTCTAGAAGTTCTTCTTTATATAAGTGCAAGCACTGTTGCTAAGTGATCTTTCCTGAGATCTTCCCACGGAGAAGTATAAAATTCATACAAGAACTCTAACTCCCCATTTGAAGTGGTGAATAATGGTTTTGATAAGCAGCGTACCATCCAATCTTAAAGCAGACTTCCAGTATGTAAAGTGCTTCTGGCTGTTCAGGTTTACACCAGGGATGGATGACGTGAAAACGCATAAGCCCGTTCATCTAAATGAAATGGCTGATCCTAAGTAAAAAGCTGGGTGAGGGTAAATTTCCATTGCTCTTTTATTTTATATAGTTTATATTTTAACTATTTACATCAAGTGGCAGCTTTAAATGCTAACAATTAGAAACATTTAACAATAATTCAAAGGACATTGACAATGGCACATATTGAGTGTAGGTATTAGGATTCACACGTAAGACCTAGTCACTGGTTTGTGGGAGGTCAACTTGGCTATCCCACCCTATCCAGAATAATATAGATGGAGGAAGACTGTGGATGGTGAGTTCAGGCAACAATCCAGCAAAGTGCCTAAAGACAATGTTGCAGATTCATCTCCAGCCTCACATTTTGAGAAAAGATATGGTTTCCATTTCTTGCACCCCCCCCCCCACCATGATGGAAATTGTCATTTGGGGAATTATGGAACCTATATAATTGCATAATACAACCATAAAAGTGACAGGACCCAACCAGCCGCTGGAACTCTCTACACTACAATGTAGGAGTGTTTTTCTAGGGCAGTCAATGAATAAGTGCAGAAAGGTCATGTCCATGCTCAGTTTTAAAGTGCAAGCTGTTCCCTTTTGGTGACTTTTCCACAACCCGTTGAGTTAATTTTATTTAATGCAAGAAAACGGCTCTGTTTAAGTACACAATCCTACACATTTCAACTTACTGAATATAATAATTCTGCAAAATGTGTTGCCATGTGGTAGTTTAATTTTCATAAATATATCATGAGTAGTAACAATTCAAAAGTCCCTCTCTGCTTGTGCCTGATGTTTTTTGTATTAAACGTTAGAAACTGGAATCATGTTCTCAAAAACCATTCTGCACATTTATTTCAAGAAGTGTTTTTGCTTTTGTCCAGAAGTCTCTAGAACTGGAAACCAGGCACGACCTGGTTTCTGAGGAAGGACATTATTGCCATAGAGGGAGTGCAGAGAAGGTTCACCAGACTGATTCCTGGGATGTCAGGACTGTCTTATGAACAAAGACTGCATAGACTCGGTTTATACTCTCTAGAATTTAAGAGATTGAGAGGCGATCTTATAGAAACATACAAAATTCTTAAGGGGTTGGACAGGCTAGATGCAGGAAGATTATTCCCGATGTTGGGGAGATCCAGGACAAGAGGTCACAGCTTAAGGATAAGGGGGAAATCCTTTAGGACCGAGATGAGAAGGAATTTTTTCACACAGAGAGTGGTGGGTCTCTGGAACTCTCTGCCACAGAGGGTAGTTGAGGACAGTTCATTGGCTATATTTAAGAGGGAGTTAGATGTGGCCCTTGTGGCAAAGGGGATCAGAGGGTATGGAGAGAAGGCAGGTACGGGATACTGAGTTGGATGATCAGCCATGATCATATTGAATGGCAGTGCAGGCTCGAAGGGCCGAATGGCCTACTCCTGCACCTAATTTCTATGTTTCTGTGTTTCTATGACCTTTCGACCAGGTTTTGCACAAAATTAATACTTGTGTGGCGTCAGCATAAACATAGGCCACTTAAGCTCGAACCCTCGTCAGGAGAGGGCGGGCACACGACGTCATGGGCAGAGGGAGTGTCCTGGTACATAAGCTCTCTCACCACGAGACCCACCAGGAGTTTACCGGTAGCTGAGCCCGAGGGAACAACCTCGCTCAGCTACAACAACCCTACATATAGTTAGCGCACCCACTATATGTGTGACAACAGAATAAAGAACCACTTGCACCAACCTGATGTCTATTCTTTATTCGCCACGTATGGTGCCGCTACATTGGTGACCCCCGACTGTCCAAATTTAAATTTGGGCTCACCTGAAGACGCAGCCTCGGGAGACCTGATGTCTGCAGCCGGCTGCCCAGCCCTGCAGAACTACGCTGCCGCCAACCAGGCCCTGCAGTGAGGTATGTCGCCCCTTCCTCACCTGCTGCTGCTCACCGGAGCTGAGAAGCCACGGCTACCGCCGCTCTCCCGCTCCCGGCAACGGGGCAGGCCCCGCTTCCAGCCCGCACACCGCTCCAGGCCTTGCGTGACGGCCGCCGAGCTCCTCTGCATGACATGCCAGGAGCCGACCACCGGAGCGGAGAGGTTCTAGCAGCCGCCGCTGCCCCACCAGCTGCTGCAGGAGCTGCGAGCATAGCAGCCTCCTGCCCACGGCAACCCCGACACACGTCTCCAGGCCCCAGCACCGCTCCAGGCCTCACCGCGTCTCCAGGCCCTGCCCAGCACCGCTCCAGGCCTCACCGCGTCTCCAGGCCTCAGCACCGCTCCAGGCCTCACCGCGTCTCCAGGCCCCAGCACCGCTCCAGGCCCCAGCACCGCTCCAGGCCTCACCGCGTCTCCAGGCCCCAGCACCGCTCCAGGCCTCACCGCGTCTCCAGGCCCTGCACCGGACCCGGCACAGCAACAGGCCTCGCCACGGATCCACGTCCGGCCCTGCACCACGCCTGGCCCCGCCGACCGCTGCACCTGAAAAAGTGGGCTTACCTGAGGCGGCCGCCGAAGCCGCCCTTCAGCTCCTCGCCGGCCTCCAGTCACCAGGTGATTCCTCTTCACCCGGCCGGCAAAATGGCCGCCGCGCCATCTTGAAACGGGCGGTTTCCGACTACAAACATGGCCGCCGCCGGCCGGAAGTGCACTACGAACTTACCTGGCCGCCGTCTACAGCGCCACCTTCTGGCCGGATGCCGTCCCTGCAGCTTCACTGCCAGCAACAGCGCCACCGTCAGTTCGGCTGCTGTCACTGCAGTCTCACCGTCATCCACAGCGCCGCCTTCCGGCCGGATGCCGTCCCTGCAGCTTCACTGCCAGCAACAGCGCCACCGTCAGTTCGGCTGCTGTCACTGCAACCTCACCGTCATCCACAGCGCCACCTTCCGGCCGGATGCCGTCACTGCAGCCTCACCACTGTCCACAGCGCCACCTTCCAGCTGGACGTTGTGGCTGCACGATGAACACTGGACAATTTGAATTTTAGACACTGAACACTAATTATTATTATACTTTTTTTTCTAACTGATTTTTTTTGTGTGCACTGCAATTAGTTTGTATATTGTATTTGGTTTTCCCCCCATCGTTTTTGGGGGCCGAGTGTCACAGGACACTCTCCCTTAGCTGGTCAAGGAGATGCAACCGTGTCTCTTCAGTCTCGTCGCACCCCTCGGTACATCGGGATCTCACACGCAGAGCGTCAACTGCGCCCGTGTAGAGCACCATCCCGACCCACGCCCGGGGTGTCCCAGACCTCTTCTGTCCGGCGGCTTCTGCATCGGTCTCCTCGCACCCCTCGGTACATCGGGATCGCCCACGCAGAGCGTCAACTGCGCCCGTGGAGCCCTCCGTCCCGATCCACGTCCGGGGTGTCCCAGACCTACATGCAGGAGCCTCCCTTGACCAAGCTATACCTTCCTCCTGTTCTGGGGGGGGTCCTGTGGCGTCAGCATAAACATAGGCCACTTAAGCTCGAACCCTCGTCAGGAGAGGGCGGGCACACGACGTCATGGGCAGAGGGAGTGTCCTGGTACATAAGCTCTCTCACCACGAGACCCACCAGGAGTTTACCGGTAGCTGAGCCTGAGGGAACAACCTCGCTCAGCTACAACAACCCTACATATAGTTAGCGCACCCACTATATGTGTGACAACAGAATAAAGAACCACTTGCACCAACCTGATGTCTATTCTTTATTCGCCACGTATGGTGCTGCTACACTTGTGTCTTTATATTTCGCGTAACCACGGGAGACCCCAAAATGGTGATAACCAACCGGATGGCAGTCAAACTTCTGGTGCAGATTTGATGCAGGACCTTGTGCTCAAATATACCTTTATTGGCCTTGTAATACGCCTGAATAAAAAACAGATCAAACATATGGCCATGTAATTAAAGAATCATTATTTTGAATATCAAACAAAGGGGATGAATCCTCAATGCTTTAACTTGAGCTTCTTAGGCAAACTATTCCAACTACTGTGTAAACCAGCCATCCGTGATTAACGGCACCAGGCGGAAGAGGGCTCTGCCCCAGCCGGCTGCCTGCCCCTTTTCCGGGGTTACATCCGTGCCCGGGTGGTGTTAGAGAGGGACTATGCGATGTCCACGGGTGCCCTGGTGGATTTCCAGGACCGCTGGGCACCGCGGGGGGTTGAATGCATCCTGGACAAGGTGTGTAAGATAGTTGTATAATAGTTTATCGTTTGTTGTGTATTATTTGTGGTGAGTTCTGTTTTGTTTTTACTGTACTGTATATATTATTTTAATATTTAATTACAAAACAACTGTGTAAACCAGAGTTTTGTTCTAATCTGAAAAATCATCTCTATTGATTCTGCTTTAAGTTGTCCATGCAAAGAATATATTTGTCACAATGCCGTTTAGATTTTATGCTTGGTGCAGGTAAATATAATAATGTAATACTAGGATTCAGAAATGCAGTTACACAGCAATTCATTCTTTAAACAGCAAATGTTTCTCTGATGTTTGCAAAGCTTGTTCAGTATTTTTCCACAGGAAAAAACATACTTATCTCAACATAATAGCTTTATTACATTAAGGATTACATTACATTATACTCCATTGTAGTGCAACAGATGGCAGGCATAAAAATCTTGCAGCTATAAAGTCCTGGATTATTTGATTGTTTTGACGGTGAAACTGTCACAGTTTCCCCTGAATACAGCATGAAACCAACGTGAACTTCCGGGCCATGTACATAAGCATATGCATGTGGAAATCCAGAATCTGTTTGCAGTAATTCCCTGCTCTTCCACAGGATGCATTATTTTGCCAAATTCTGCTGCATAATCGCTATTAATCAGAAACTGACCAAAACGTTGTGAATATAAGAACAAAGATATCGTGGTTACTGAACACTTATTCAAGTGTTTTTCCTGCCACCTGTATTTGTCTACAAGAAATTAATGAACACATTATTATTTCAGACCCAGTACTCACAGGACAGAGGACTACAATCTGCTTTGTTTTTTCAGATGTCTTCTCCCATTCTGGGCCTGCCAGTGCTGGATTAACCAAAAAGATAAGCTCCGACATTACATTTTGGGCTCAGGTTGTGGCACGATGGTGCAGCGGTAGAGTTGCTGCCTCACAGCGCCAGAGACCCGGGTTCGATCCCGACTACGGGTGCTATCTGTACGGAGTTTGCACGCTCTCCCCGTGACCACGTGGGTTTTCTCCGGGTGCTCCGGTATCCTCCCACACTCCAATGACGTGCAGGGTTGCAGGTTTACAATCTTCAGGTAAGGATTGTAAATTATCCCTAGTGTGTGTAGGATAGTGCTAGTGTATGGGGATCCCCGGTCGGCACGGACTTGGTGGGCCGAAGGGCCTGTTTCCACGCTCAGCTAAACTAAATGAAACTAAACTCAACCTAGATTAGTTGAGTAGTTCCATTTTATGGAGTGCTACGATATTATGCGGTTCAGTGTGCTTTGTAACATTGGTCCTGACCTACCATCTACCTCATACGAAACCATCAGACTATCTTTAATCGGACTTTATCTTGCACTAAACGTTATTCCCTTTATCCTGTATCCTGTTCCCCTTCTTACAGCTACCAAACTCTATTTTTATGATGACTTAATAACATTTTCATTCAGGCTGTGTCAAGGCAATGGGAAAAAAATTCCCCTATAATGTATATAACTTAGAATGAGCACAGAATCTGTACACAAAGAAGAAGTGAAAGTCAACCTCATGATTTGCAAGTTAAAAATAAAAAGCCTTCGTAAGTAGATTGAGGTATCTTGCCATTCCAATCCTCTGTACAAAGATTGGCTGAGAGAAAGTAAATGTAACACAGAATATATGTCAAATACAAATCTTCAAAAATATGTGGCATGAAAGAATACAGAACAATATGCTGAATCGTGGATTGTTAGGAATTATGGTTTTGACCTTGAGAGTATCAACTCATGAATTTCATAGCATTTTCCTTTCAATCACTGTAAATAATAATTGAATTCCAATGTGGTGGTTATGTTCAGCAATGAAAAACTCATTCTGGATTCAACAAGGTGGAACAACAATCAGAGGAGATAACAAGTAGCTTTATAACGGTATATATTCATGATGCAGCTCTATAGAACTTTGATTAAGCCCCATTTGGAGTATTGTGTGTGTTCTGTTAAGATTAACACAATTTAAGTGGAGTGGAGTTGGCCGAGCAATGCCACTCTCATAGCAACTGCTCTGCGGAACCTGCCACGCCTTCGACCCTGGAACTGTGTGAAGTGGGAGGCGGCTGTAAAAGGACAACGCTGCTGGTGGGGGGGGGTGGATGGGGAAGAGTTCCTTTCCACAGCATGTGGGGAGTCTGGCCCGGGTCAGCACGGCCTGGGCTGCACAATGTAGCAAACTTGGCTGGGCCGCCAGGGGTAAAGTTGCGGGGAGAGCAGGAGCATTGAGAAGGAGGGGGTCGGGGATCATGCCAGCAACTCATTCACTCACTCAGTTGCTCGGTCGGCTGCGAGATACTGCCAGGACTGGACAGTGGAACAGGCCGCCACTTCAGTGCCTTCTGCCGGCCGGCCAGCCCGCCAGCCACAGTGTCCTTTGGCACAGGAGCAACCAGTGGAGGTGGTGGTTGGCGGATAACTATTGGCTGCTCCATCCTGAGCTCTCTCCCTCTCCCTGTTATGTGATCTCCCTGAGCCAGGAAGTCCCCGTCCCTCAGACCTGGGACAAGCGAAGATGGAGGCTCCCTGGTCCTCATTGCTTCCTCGAAGAAGTTTCACATCTTCCTTTCTACTGACCTAACCAAACCCTTGATCCTGTCCCGCCAGCCTTTTTTCAAAATTTAGCAACTCAAAATGGGGGTGCGCATTAGTCGCCAGGAAATACGGCAACTCAAATTTCACTGGTTAACGGACAAGAAACGCAAAGTTGACCTTGAGGGTTGTTTCAATACCAGTGTCTCAAACTAATTCATATGTTCAGTAGACATGATATTTCTTAAATATATAAATATGACAAAGTTTATTAACTATGGCGATAGATGTGGCCCTCCAACCGCTCACAGACATGGGACCCGGCCCCTCTGCACAACAAGGTTGCCGACCCCTGCTTTACTCAGTACTTTGTTGAGGCACCTTTGGCATCGATTTTAGCCTCAAGTCTTCTTGGGTATGACGCTACAAGCTTGGCACACCTGTATTTGGGTAATTTCTCCCATTCTTCTCTGCAGATCCTCTCAAGCTCTGGCAAGTTGGATGGGGAGCGTCGATGCACAGCTATTTTCAGGTCCCTCCAGAGATGTTCGATCGGGTTCAAGTCTGGGCTCTGGCTGGGCCACTCAAGAACATTCACAGACTTGTCACAAAGCCACTCCTACATTGTCTTGGCTGTGTGCTTAGGGTCGTTGTCCTGTTGGAAGGAGAATCTCCGACCCAGTCTGAGGTCCAGAACGCTCTGGAGCTGGTTTTCATCAAGGATCTCGCTGTACTTTGCTCCGTTCTTCTCGATCCTGACTGGTCTCCCATTTCCTGCCGCTGAAAAACATCCCCACATCATGATGCTGCCACCACCATGTTTCACCATATGGATGGTATTGGCCAGGTGATGAGCGGTGATCCAGAGATGCTGCCTGTCCCGCTGAGTTACACCAGCTTTTCGTGTCTATCTTCAGTGCGGTAAATTAGTTATCATGATTCTAACTTCCAGACACTCTTTCTTGGTTCCCAATGTATTTAGCTCCCTCCATGCATGGCATCAATGAACTATTTATGAACTAAAGCATACTTAAAGCCATTTGATCTAAGTTATGCTACTTACATGAACAGTGGAGGAGATGTAGCAAACCTCTCAATGTCTAACTGTGTGTCATATTATTTACATTGCACGTGATTCATTGTACGTACTGGGACACCTTGTTAGTGACTCCTGGATCTCATGGATGTTTTTAAATAAATTTCCAGCTAATGAGAAAATTATTAACCCTAATGAATGTTTTCAACCAATCTCCAAGGGTATTGACAAAATGATGTGCCCATATGTCCTTTGGGGGACTATTATGTTGTAAACTAATGGGCAATTAAGGAAGTCACCAGAGAAACCACAGATGCTGGAATCTGGAGCATAAAACAAACTGCTGGAAGAACTGAGCAGGTTGAGCACTGCGGAACCTGTGGCAAACTTGGAATAGTTTGGAATTGGAATAGTTGATATTTCAAGTCATCATACAAGAATAAGCTTGAGGAGCTCCGAGCAAGGCTGCTGTTTCAAAGGGACATCAGGGACTACTGCGTTCTTTGTTTCACTGAAATATGACTCATTTAACCCCGTGATCCAACATCAGGGTTTCTCCATTTATGGACTATATTGAATCCTCAGGGAGGAGGAAAGCCGACCATGTCTGCTTTTGATCAATATTTTGAAGTGCACTGATAGGAGGGTATTAGCTGAATTCTACTTTCCTGACCCGGAATACCTGATCATAAAATGCCGTCCCTTTTATCCACTGCAGGAAGTCACTCAAGCCAATGCCAAGTTGGCACTGGACAAATGACTGTGTACTCAGTTGTCAACTCTCTTGAGACAACAAACCCTGATGCTTTATTCATCATCGCTGGCGACGTCAAACAAGCAAACTTTGGGAACATCCTCCACAAATAACATCAACCTGGCTCCCACGTGGGGCGTTAATGCCTTCAAACACTTTTGCACCACTATCAACTACACCTACCGTTCAATCCCTCGACCTTATTTCAGGTAGTCTGATCATCTGTCGGTGCTACTCTTGCAAGCTGAAAGACAGAGATTAAAGCATGAAACACCAATGAAAAGAATAATGCAGTAGTGATCTGAGAAGACTGAGGGTTTACGCCAGGACTGCATTGAGTCAGTGGGTTGGAATCTATTCAAAACCACTTCATCCAACCTGAACAAAAGAGTACCTCATTTGTCACTGGTTTTATCGAGAAATGCATTGACGGCTACATTCTGGCAAAGACAATTAGGATTTATCATAACCAGAAACCTTGGATTAACTGAGGGATTCACTCTCTGCTAAGAGAATATCCAAGGCCTTTAGGAAGGATGATCCTGTACTGTATAAGGTGAAGAATGATTCCATAAGGCTACCAGAGATACCAAGAGAGAATGCCCAGATTACTGTGGCATGGTCTGAATACCATCATGGTTCACAAACCAAATTTAGAGGTGATCTCTGGCAATGATGCCTCTCCACCAGATGAGCTCATTTCCTTTCATGCCCTCTTCAAACAAGCAAGCAACGTTCTACCAAGCTGCGTTCCCCCATAACCCCCTGGCTCTGTCTCATACATCCCGTAGGCAGAACTCAGATCTGCTTTCACAAGGTTAAACCCTCAGAAAGTGGCCGGACCAGATAGAGTCCCTGGACAGATTCTGATTGCAATCAAACCGTCCACAGTGTACAGACGCAGAATAAAGAAATAACGTTTAGTGCAAGATAAAGTCCGATTAAAGATAGTCTGATGGTTTAGTATGAGGTAGATGGTAGGTCAGGTCCATTTTCAAATTGGTGATAGGATGGCTCTATTGCGGAAAAAATATACTCTGACTGATGAAGGCCAACTCTGACTGATCAAAGCCTTCTAGACCACCCTATTGACCCACGATGCCACTTTCAAAGATCTATGTACCTGCACTATTACATCCCTCCAGGCACGGAAATCGCTATCAAAACATGGGTGGGGACACAATACCTTGGCAGCCATGCACACGCATGCGCACACACGTGAGGCTTCGGCCGTGGGCCCTCTGGACGGTAACATTGGAAGCTGACCTAGTTGGTGACCGACTCCGAACTCCAGCAACAGCAGCTTCATCCGCCCCGAATCGGTCCGTTCGCAAGGGCTTCAACATTGTGAGCCTCTTTCGCCTCAATGCAGCAGTTTGATTTTAAGCCACGCTGGGCGCTGAAATGCCCTGCGAATGGGCCGATTCAGCCCTTAGAAAGCGGCTGATAAAGTCCGGATTACAAAACATGGGGGGGGATTGTCCCCCACCTCTCAATACATGGCGGGCACATGTGTCCCCCCCCCGTACCCCCCTGGATTTCCACCCATGCATCTCTCTGCTCTCCAGTATTCCCCAGAGTAGTGAAGCCCCTTCAGTTAGTCCTCATATTGTTTAATTATTGCACAGTTGTTAGAACACTGACAGTCTTGTCTGGATCTTGGAGGTATGGGTAGTCCAGCAGAAACCCTCAGACTACTTCAATGTCACTTTATTGTCACATATACTACAAGCAGTGACATTCCTTTTGTGAATGCAGTTTATTTAAAACCTTCCTATACATAGGCACAATCTTACTGAAGGACAAGAGCTTAACGATTACACTGAGGCAGTACACAAGTGTCAACACTTTTCCTGCACCATCTGGTACCCTTCAAGTTCAGAGTTGTTAAAAATGTCTTAACTTGGCCATAAAGGCCTGTTGTCCTGGTGATGGCACTGGGTTGTTGTTGTAGAGTCAGCCTGGCCCGGCAATATTGTTGATGTCCTCCTCCGCTGCCTCATGCCACTACAGGCCGTGTCTCTACTATGTGCTCGGTTGCTGCTTTACAGAGCCAGAGACCCGGGTTCAATCCTGACTATGGGTGCTGTCTGCATGGAGTTTGCACGTTCTCCCCGTGACTGCGTGGGTTTTCTGAGGGAGCTCCAGTTTCTTCCCATACTCCTAAGATTTGTAAGTTAATTGGCTTGGCGCAAAATTGTAAATTGTCCCTAACGTGTGTAGGATAGCGTTAGTGCATGGGGATCGCTGGTCGGCCCGGACTCGAAGGGCCAAAGAGCCTGTTTCCGCGCAGTATCTCTAAACTAAACTAAACTCAAATCAAACCCCAGGCTGTTGCAGGGTTTCCAGTGAGTCAGACACATCGGTCTGCAATGGTGCAGTTCCTCACAGCCACTCAGCCTAAGCGCCCTGGTGCCTCACGCAAGTGATCTCTGAACATCCAGAGCACCTCCAAGGGAGAGGGTGGCAAGCCTTCAGCTCGCTCATCCGCACCACGTCCACCGTCCACCTCCACCGTCATCTTGAAGGCCAATCTGAGAGTTCACGCTTCAATTCAGGTTCAAGCTGATTTTGCCTTTTGCGTGTAATGAAGAAACGACGGAACCATTAAGTGATTGAACATGTTTAAATCTGATAGTTGGGCGTTGAAGATATGGGGCAGCTTTGACATGCCACTGTTGGAACTGTGCCTGTCTAAAATTATGCCAAAAATTATGTTTGGAAAGTGGCGTGTTAGTTACCACAGTGACACTCAAACAAAAAAAGAAATTTCAGTTCCTTAAAGTTTTTTCATTTCATTTTCATGTTGCAGTATTTTCGGGCTGGCACTCTTAAATAGAACAGTGGCATTCAGACAGCCAAAGCTATTTTAGGAAAAAGCTTGCTTCATTCATTTCCTTCCCCTCTTCAGTTATCCTCGGTCACATAGCGAAAGTTGCAACAAAGGCAACTGTCCCACGGTCTCCTCAACTACAGTGCAAGTTGTAAATGACTCGGTATGGATTTTTCTCCTTCCTGTGAAGAAAAACACAGAAAGAGCACTGCACTTTATTGTTTCTCCTGAAACATTGTTTCCATCTATTGATCATTTCCTTTGTGGCACTTTAAAAAAGTATTTACTTATTGCAGAATTAACTGAGGTGACAACCCATCTACATTATCGGACCTATTCCAGCCTTATTTTAAACAAGGCTAAGTGGGACCTGGTGGGTCCCAGTCACACGGGAGGCCTGGTCCCCCAACGCAACCCGTTCCCCAACGCAATATTCCACCATGGTGTGGGAGAGGGGGTGGTGTGGGAGAGGGGGTGGTGTGGGGAGGGGGTGGGGTGTGGGGGGGAGGGGGCGCAGGGTGTGGGGAGGGGGCAGGGGGAGAGGGGGGTGTGGGTGTGGGGAGGGGATGCGAGAGCGGGATGTCTGAGGGGGGGGAGGGGGAGGGTGTGGGAGGATGGGAGGAGGAGTGGTGTGGGGGGGAAGGGTTGGTGTGGGGGGAAGGGGTGATGTGGGAGGGAGGGGTGGTGTGGGGGGGGAGGAGGTGGTGTTGGGGGGAGGGGTGGTATGGGGGTGAGGGGGGGCATGTGGGGCAGTGGGGTGATGTGGGGGAGTGGGTTGGGGGTGGGGGGGAGTGGGGGAGGAACGTGGAGGGGTAAAATGTGGTGTGGGTGCATGGGGGAAGGGGGAGGGGGGATGGGTGATGTGTGGGGAGGAGGGCGAAGGGGGAAGGTGGGATGTGGGAAGGAGGGAGAGGGGGAATGGGGGAGGGACTCCACTCAGCGGCCACTGGCCGTGGCACCACACAGCACCTCCTGACACCACACAGAGGTTTTCCCGACTCCACACAGAGGCTTTTCCGACTCCACACAGCAGCTTTCCCGACTCCACTCTTGCGGATTCAATCTGCACGCTTGTGGACTGAGCCCCACCTCCGGGGATTTTATTCTCCAGCGGGTGCCAGAAGGGGCGTTACCTTCATGGTGACTGACAGGCGAGGGGACCAATCTGCTGATTTTTAAAACCTTCATAACGTTTGTAATCTTCCACCGATCGGAATACAGCTTAGTGCACTTGGAGTGGAGGAGAACGGTGAGTAAGGTGGCGAAATATAGGGTATCGTTTTTGCGCAAATTTAAAAAAAAAGATGAAAGACAGACACAAAAAACTTGAGTAACTCAGTAGGTCAGGCAGCATCTCTGGAGAAAAGGAATAGGTGATGATTCGGGTCGAGACCCTTCTTCAGACCGAGGGTCATGGGAAAGGGAAACAAGAGATTTTGATGGTACTCAGGACAAATGAATGGGATATGCAAAAAAAAAAAATCAGGGAAGGTGCAGGTAAAGGTAACAAAAATATATAGTTAGTGGCACAAAGTACAATTTTTTTGTCCAAGTATAATCATTTTCCAAAAAGAAAGATCCATCATTACAACCAAATCAGTAATTGATTAGAGTACCATGATTAGTAATTAAGACTCCATATTGATCAGTGGTCTCAAAATAAATTAGTTTTTTCTCCAAAATGCTATGGACTTGACTGAAGCAGCTGCCAGTACAGAAGATTGACCTTTCAATTTGTTCCGATTGCGATCAGCTGGATTTGCATGGTACTGCGGTAAGCTTAAAAATCAACATAGTCAGAGTCGTACAACACTTTGACCACCATGTCTCCACAAACTTTTCATGATTCTACGCATAGCTGCAAAGGTACCAAAGGCAGGCAACTTTTTTTTGCCATCTGCACTTAACCCACCCATGCATTTGGACTACGCCCAACTATGTCTTGCCTATTTAAGTATATCTAAATGCTTCTTAAATGTAGTGATTATATCTGATTCCACCAGCTCCTCCTTACAGTGCCTTCCAGATATCAACCACTTTGTAAAAACGTACCCCTCAGAACTCCTTTAAAATTCCTTTCTCATACCTTAAAACTACAGTTGCTATTATAAAAGGTGGACAAAAATGCTGGAGAAACTCAGTGGGTGAGGCAGCATCTATGGAGCAAAGGAAATAGGGATTCGGCCCGAAACATTGCCTTCTTCAGACTGAATTATAAAGTTCCTTCTAATTTATTATGGTTATTCCTGACCGTTAAATGACAATTTTATTCCATGAATTAACCTGGCTGCAAATTGAAATCTACACAGCATTATTTGCCCACACAGTAAATATCACACAAACCATGACTGCATTACAGGTCATACATATTTAATAGGGTTTAAATGTAATGGTGGTGTACTCAAGAGGTGGCATCACATCACTAAATAAATAGGCAGGTAGGTAGATAAACAGAGAGATAGACAAATAAATAAATGGATAAAGAAATGAATAAACAAACAATTAAATATATCAATGAATAAATAAGTAGAAAAATGAATGGATCAAATAGATTAATTGTCATATGCACCAATAACAGAATTAAATTCTTACATACAGCAGCAAAACAGGCTGATCAACACAATACCCATAAATAATATATAATAAACTTATCAATAAATTAATAACCGCAACATGAGTGCAAACAATACCCAAAATCCTTAGTGCAACCATAGAAGTTTGTAGTTGAGGTTAGTGTTGTGCAGCGTTCAAGAGCTCAATGGTTGTTGGCAAGAAGCTCTCCTTGAACCTGGAGGACATACAGTTTATGCCGGTGCAGACTGAGTAATATTAAGTTAATTGGAAATGGTTCAAAGCATCTCCAATGCATCCAAAATCCTTCCTCATATACAAAGCCACATCAAATCCTGTGATTTTAACCGCAAACCTTTCAATTTACCCCTGAATGCATTAGAAGTTTAAGAATCTGAACTCTGACTCCAGCTGGCTTGAACGCACTGACTTCAAGCCTTTAACTGGGCCAGGTTTGAAAGGGGAGGGAAAGGCATGTTGGCTGTTGATGACAGGCAGGTCTGTCAAACAAATAAGCTAATGAGGCTATGCACCTCAAATTCAAAGACTTTAAGGAGTTGGACCTCCAGAAACCCAATATTGGGGGCAAGACAGCTGGATCCAGCAGCGAAGAACCTTTCCTGCATGGTTTATGTTTGAGGGGAACATTATCCTTGACCAGCAAACCAGTTTCCATCCCGGCATTCATCACAACCACCCCCGTCATTTTCCCAATGCACCCCTGGCCACGACCCCTTTAAATGGATCAGGTGGACTATGATGATAACTCCCCACCATGTTCTCAAAGACAAAAGGGATGGGAGATAAATGTGTTACCTGCACACCCAGATCCTGAAAAATGAAGGAAAAAATGTCCATTATTTGGGACTTCAAACATTTTTGATGTGAACATAGTTGCTTATGTTGAATGGAGCAGCTGTGGCTGCCGCTTGTACATGAAAAAAAAGAGGGAAATAAAAATAAATTAAAAAATAAATAAATAAATAAAAATTTAAAAAGGGATACTGAGTTGGATGATCAGCCATGATCATATTGAATGGCGGTGCAGGCTCGAAGGGCCGAATGGCCTACTCCTGCACCTAATTTCTATGTTTCTATGTTTCTAAATACTGGAAAGAATAACATGAATGGGACCATCCACACTACTGTCTCATTAACACGTTTCCAAATCACAATACATTAAAGGGCCTGTCCCACTTGCCTATTTTTTTCTGCGACTGCCGGCATCATTGATTGATGTATCAGGTCACCGAAAAATGTGCGGCGTGATGCAGCGTGGCGCGGCATGATGCCGCGTGAGGCAATAACGTATTGACGCGCGCGGTTTTTTCAAGTGTCGCAACATTTTGTCGCAACAAGTGTTCAAATTCTTTTGGCAACACTGATATGACGCCGGCAGTAGCCGAAAAAAATCGCCAAGTGGGACAGGCCCTTAAGTCAGTCAGCTTTACCAGCAAGAAATGGACATTTACAGGAAATTACTTTGCTGGGTGCCAGATCATTCAAGTAGCCGGTGACTGCTTGCTGTACGCGATTGAGGAGTAGAGAGAATTTACCAAATGAGCAGCTTTTTAAACAAGGGCAGGCCTTGATATCCAAGGGAAGCAAATGACAACAGACAAAATGTTGTGCTCCTGGTCACAGAACTGCACATGTGGACCTCTTCCATCAGTTGAGAGAATCTATTTTTCTTTTCCTTGTAGAGAAGCGGGCATAACCAAATCCAATTCAGATTCAAATATAATATATTTGTCACGTGGATATCACTTCATTGTACGTTCCATTCATACAGCGTGGAAATAGGCCGTTCAGTCCAACTTGTCCATGCATACCAAGATACCCCATCTAAGCCATTTCTCCACATTTTGCCCATATCTCATTCAATATTTCCCATCCATGTACCTGTCCAAGTGTCTTTTAAAATATATTATACCCGGCTTAACTACCTGTCTGGCAGACCATTCAAAAAACCCACCACCCTGTGTGTGGATAGGTTCCCCCTCCCATCCCACCTTGAACCCTTGTCCTCTGTTCCAAATTGTGCACTACAAATTGTGAAGCTGGAGGATGGAATGTGGTCAGAAGGAGAGGTGAGAGATAGATGCAAGTCAAGGTGGGGCATAGGGGAGGGGATTGAAAAGGGGAGGGGGTGATAGTAGTTACTAAAAGTTGGAAAATCAATGTTCATTCCATTAGATTGTAAGTCACCCAAGCAAAATATGAGGTGCTGTTCCTCCAGTTTGTGTGTGGCCTCACTCTAGCAATGAAGGAGTTACTCCAATTTTAAGTAACTAGTAATCACCTCCCACATCCTCCCTCTCTCCACTGTGCCCCACCTGGATTTTCACATAGAAGGGTCCCAACCCGAAATGACACCTATCTATGTTCTCCAGAGATGTTGCCTGACCCATCGAGTTATTCCAGCACATTGTGTCTCTTTTTGTAAACCAGCATAACCCTTTTTACCTATGACAAGTTCGGGAGAGGCAGGAGTGAGTTCGGTGATTGACTGAGGAATTAAATTCTCAAATTGGTTAAGGGGCAAATTGGGCAA
This sequence comes from Raja brachyura, assembly GCA_963514005.1. Next base: position 18,019,224 of record OY740784.1, on the reverse strand, counting down.
TTTATCAGCCAATATAAGCAAGGTTTGCTGTCGGGGAGCGACCAGTCGGGGAAAGTGCTTTGTGACAAAAGTGCGAGTCTTTAGCTCGAGAGTCTTCGGCGAGGAGGTTGAGGAGAGGAGACTACACCAAAAGTTGGAGAGGACAGGACGCGGTGAACACATGACAGGTAAGCTGGTACTTGCAGGATGCTTGCAGGATGCTTGCAGGATGTGGGAGGTCAGGGACACTGATGGTGCCTCTGGCTGCTACAACTGTGGTAAGTGTGTCCAGGTTCAGCTCCTGAAGGACCATGTTGGGGCACTGGAGATGCAACTTGATGACCTCAGGGCCATTCGGGAAAGCAAGAATTTCCTGGACAGGACCTACAGTGAGTTTGTCAAGCCAAGGATACAGGAAGACCGAAGGTGGGTAACTGTGAGAAAGGGGAGTAACCATGGTGTTCTGGAGGCCCCAGTGGCTGTGCCAAATGAAATCAGGTACAACCTTTTGGGAGCTGTCCGTGCAGACGACGCTTCCAGCCCGAGTGGCGGACGTGTCGGTGGCTCCAATCCTAGCGATGAGACTCGACTGGCGAGACCGACGTCGGGCAGAGCTGTAGTGGTGGGTGACTCCATTGTCCGAGGTGCGGACTGGAGATTCTGTGATGGCATGCGAAACTCCTGGATGGTCTGTTGCCTCCCTGGTGCCAGGGTTCAAGATATCACGAACCAAATTCAGAACATCGTCGAGAGGGAAGGTGAACAGCTGGCAATAGTTGTGCACGTGGGCACAAACGGCATCTGGAAGAAGAGGAAGGAGGTTCTGTAACGCGAGTTTAGAGAGTTAGGAAGAAGATTGAAAAGCAGGACTTCTAGGGTGGTTGTCTCTGGATTGTTTCCAGTACCTCGTGCTAGTGAGGGCAGGGAGATAGGGGATCTGAATGTGTGGAGGGAGCAAGGATTTAGATTTATAGACCACTGGGATCTCTTCTGGGATAGTGGTGACCTGTACAAAAGGGACGGGTTACACCTTAACTGGAGGGGGACCAACGTTCTGCCAGGCAGGTTTGCTAGGGCTACACGTGTGGGTTTAAACTAAATAGTGGGGGGGAGGGATTGACATATTGGGAGTATAAAGATGGAGTTGAAGGGGAAGTGAGTACAGGAAATGTTACAAAAGACTCCCAAATTAATTTGAAAGAAAGTTCAAAAAAGGATCAGAGAGTAAGGTCAGAGCCAATAGTGAGCAGTGCGAGAGGGGAGGTGAATATCAAAGCCAAAGTGTTGTATATGAATGCGCAAAGTTTAAGAAATAAAGTGGATGAGTTTGAGGCTCAGTTAGAAATTGGCAAGTATGATGTTGTGGGAATTACAGAGACATGGCTGCAAGAGGGCCAGGGCTGGGAACTGAATATTCAAAGGTGTTACTCCTATCGAAAAGACAGACAGGTGGGCAGAGTGGGTGGGGTAGCTCTGTTGGTGAGGAATGAAATTCAGTCCCTTGCGAGGGGTGGCATAGAATCAGGAGATGTAGTCAGTATGGATAGAACTAAGGAATTGAAAGGGTAAGAATACCCTAATGGGAGTTATCTACAGGCCCCCAAACAGTAGCCTGGATATAGGGTGCAAGTAGAATCGGGAGTTAAAATTGGTATGTCGCAAAGGCAATGCTGCAGTTGTTATGGGAGATTTCAACCTGCAGGTAGACTGGGAAAATCAGGTTGGCTGGACCCCAAGAAAGGGAGTTTGTGGAGTTCCTCCGTGATGGATTCTTACAGCAGCTTGTACTGGAGTCTACCAAGGAGAAGGCAATTCTGGAATGAGCCGGATTTGATAAGGGAACTCGAGGTAAAAAGAGCCATTGGGAGGTAGTGACCATAATATAATAAGTTTTAATCTATAATTTGAGAGGGAGAAGGGTAAATCAGAGGTCTCAGTGTTACAGTTGAACAAAGGGAACTATAGAGCCATGAGGGGGGAGTTGGCTAAAGTTGACTGGAAAGATAGCCCAGCAGGGATGACAGTGGAACAACAACGGCAGGTATTTCTGGGAATAATACAGAAGGTGCAGGATCAGTTCATTCCAAAGAGGAAGAAAGATGCCAAGGGGAGCAAGGAGCAACCATGGCTGACAAGGAAGAGTGTAAAAATAAAAGAAGAGAAATATAACATAGCAAAGATGAGCGGGAAGCCAGAGGATTGGGAAACTTTTAAAGAGCAACAGAAGATAACTAAAAAGGCAATACGGGGAGAAATGATGAGGTACGAAGCTAGCCAAGAATATAAAGGTGGATGGTAAAAGCTTCTTTAGGTATGTGGAGAGGAAAAAATTAGTTAAGACCAAAGTTGGACCTTTGAAGACTTAAAAAGGTGAATTTATTAGGGAACGAGGAAATGGCAAGAATGAACAAGTTCTTTTGATCCTTCTTCACTAAGGAGGACACAAACAATCTTCCTGATGTGCTAGTGGCCAGAGGATCTGGGGTGGCAGAGGAACTGAAGGAGTTTCACATTAGGCAGGAAATGTTGTTGGGTAGACTGATGGGGCTGAAGGCTGATAAATCCCCAGGGCCTGATGGTCTGCATCCCAGGGTACTTAAGGAAGTGGCTTTAGAAATTGTGGACGCATTGGTGATCATTTTCCAATGTTCTATAGAATCAGGATCAGTTCCTGTGGATTGGAGGGTAGCTAATGATATCCCACTTTTGAAGAAAAGCGGCAGCGAGATAACGGGGAATTATAGGCCAGTTAGCCTGAGATCAGTGGTGGGGAAGATGCTGGAGTCAATTATAAAAGATAAAATAGCCGCACATTTGGATAGCAGTAACAGGATCGGTCTGAGTCAGCATGGATTTACGAAGGGGAAGTCATGCTTGACGAATCTTCTGGAATGTTTTGAGGATGTAACCAGGATAATGGACAAGGGAGAGTCAGTGGATGTAGTGTAGCTGAACTTTCGGAAAGCATTTGATAAGGTCCCACATAGGAGATTAGTGGGCAAAATTAGAGCACATGGTATTGGGGGTGGAGTGCTGACATGGATAGACAATTGGTTGGCAGACAGGAAACAAAGAGTAGGGATTAACGGGTCCCTTTCAGAATGGCAGGCAGTGACTAGTGGGGTACCGCAAGGCTCGGTATTGGGACTGCAGCTATTTACAATATAATATAAAAGTAACATTAGCAAATTTGCAGATGACACAAAGCTGGGTAGCAGTGTGAACTGTGGAGGATGCTACGAGGATGCAGGGTGATTTGGACAGGTTGGGTGAGTGGGCAGATGCATGGCAGTTGAAGTTTAATGTGGATAAATGTGAGGTTATCCACTGGTGGCAAAAACAGGAAGGCAGATTATTATCTGAATGGTGTCAAATTATGAAAAGCGGAAGTACAATGAGATCTGGGTGTCTTTGTTCATCAGTTACTGAAAGTAAGCATGAAGGTACAGCAGGCAGTGAAGAAAGCTAATGGCATGTTGGCCTTCATAACAAGAGGAGTTGAGTATAGGATCAAAGAGGTCCTCCTGTAGTTGTACAGGGCCCTAGTGAGACCATACCTGGTGTATTGTGCGCAGTTTTGGTCTCCAAACTTGAGGAAGGACATTCTTGCTATTGAGGGAGTGCAGCGTAGGTTCACGAGGTTAATTCCCGGTATGGTGGGACTGTCATATGTTGATAGATTGGAGCGGCTGGGCTTGTATACACTGGAATTTAGAAGGATGAGAGGGGATCATATAAGATTATTAAGGGTTTGGACACGCTAGAGGCAGGAAACATGTCCCAGACGTTGGGGGAGTCCAGAACCTGGGGCCACAGTTTAAGAGTAAGTGGTAAGCCATTTAGGACGGAGATGAGGAAAAACCTTTTCACACAGAGTTGTGAGTGTGTGGAATTCTCTGTCTCAGGTGGCAGTGGAGGCTGGTTCTCTGGATGCTTTCAAGAGACAGTTTGATAGAGCTCATGGATAGCGGAGTTAAGGGATATGGAGAGAAGGCAGGAACGGGGTACTGATTGTGGATGATCAGCCATGATCACATTGAATGGTGGTGCTGGCTCGAAGGGCCAAATGGCCTACTCCTGCACCTATTGTCTATTGACTATTGACACTGCTTCCACAGAAAAATCTCTTAATGATATGCTATTATACTTTAGGCATGAGATTTGAGACTTGGCCAATCTCTTGAGAACAAAAATAAAATAAACTGCTGGAGGAACTGAGCAGATTAAATTGTATCTATGGAAAGGAATTATGTTTTGGGTCAAGACCTAGCATTGGACTGAAAGTGAAAGGAAACTAGTATAGAGAGGGGAAGAGGCAAGATTGGGGTTGGTTGGTGACCAGAACCAGGTGGTGAGGAGTGAGCGATGGTGGAGACAGAGGTGGATGACCAGAGCCACAAAGGCTACAAGTACTGGAATCCGGCAAGTACCCTTGGCGTCCTGCTCATCACTTTCTTGTCCCTCCTCCCTCCCCTCCACCACTTGATGCCACCAACCCTCGCCCTGGCACTCACTCCCCACCTTCTTTCTCCCCCTCCCTTTTTGGTTTGTTTCCATGTGCCTGCCTCCCAACTCCACCCCTCTCTCTCCCCCTCACTTGGTTCCTCCTGCCCAGCATTTGTCACTCTTCCATGGGCCTCCTTCACCCACCGGCTGCTCTCACTCCTCCCCCTTCTTTTTCACACCAGCAATCTTTCCTTTCCACTCTCAGTCCTGATGCAGGGTCTCGACCCGAAACATCAGCAATTCCTTTACCTTCACAGAAGCTGCTCAACCCACTGAGATCTTCCAAACATTCGGGGTTTTTTTTCTCCAGTTTACAGCATCTAGAGTCTTGAAGTCCTCCAGTCCCGACTTCCATCACCCCGGCAAGCGGGCCTGAACATCAGGCCCCCGACCACGGGAGGGCAACAGAGGAGGATGACTGAATTTTGGAGCCTTCCCTCACAGTGGGAAACTTTGATCCTGCTATGTGGGGATGTCCGTGTTAAAGACTATCGTGTTCTGTGCTCTTATTATTTGTATGGCTGTATGGCGACCACACATTTCACTGTACCAATTGGTATATGTGACAAATAAATGTATCTTGTATCTTCCAAAATTTTAGAGTTTACTGTTTGGCTTAAAATTAGTACTTTTGTTGGATAACTAGTTTGTGGCAGTTTACTTTATTTACAGGATTGTAATGAAATGTTTTGAAGTTATTTCAATAAAAATACCACCAACAATTAACAATCAAAATGATTAATGTGCAATACAAAATCTAATATGAACACATGGAATATTTATTTTATAATAGCAGTTATCCATTAACTTGCACAAAATTTCAATTCATACAGATGTTTTAATTTGTCAACATGGTAATGCACCAAGCACAAGACAATCTAAGGTTATAAATAACAAGTGCGAGGTAAATAAGAAAATAAATCCAAATAATAGGCTTTAATTGTCAAATTCATACACTGAACAAAACTTGGTCCTAGCACTAGTCATGTGACAAGAATAAAAATAAGACCATTACAACAACAAGTCCAAACCTAGGAGAAGTGATGTGGAAAAACCATCACTTCTTGGCAGCAATTTCTTCTTCAGATTTAAAGAATCAATCTGATTAATCCCAAAATCAGATGGTAAAATGGGTCAAACTACCCTAAACTGGAAATGTGAAGAGCTGTGTGATTTAGAGTAGTGCCCAAAATATTCAACTTTGTCATTACAGATGTACCTTTTTATTTTTTGACACTTAGATGAAAACCACTCTGAAATCAATTTCATAGGGCATCATCGCAATGAAAACAACAAAACTCTTCTCCGGCTCAAAAACAAAACTATAAAATGCTTTTTCATCAAAGTAACATCTTATCAAATACACAAAATTTGTTAAACTTCTAAAGTAATATACAGATTTCATAAAAAATAATAGAAATGTATTCATTAATCTTAAGTAAAATTTGATGTATATATATCTTGTAATTTAAGTACAAAAGATTTATCTAAAAGTGAATAGAAAAGTTATTGAACTTTGTGTAATATGTAGCATATTTTGTAATACAGAGGATCAGTTACAGATAAAACAAAGTATAATTGGTAAATAAACTCAAGTAATGTGGATACGTTATAAAATTCCTTTGGAGTTGGAAGTGCAGCATTTAAGTTTCATTTCATTTTATTACCATATTATGTTTGAATCCTTTTTCCGACATGTCAAATCATTTAATAAAAAGCAACTGGATAGGGTGCTATAGAAATATGCAGATGAATAATGTAAATTTCAATATCAGTTGTAAAGGATTCTGCTAAAACTAACAGATCAAGTCTCCCAGTGGTACCCACATTTAAGATACATCATAATAGCATTTCATCAAAAAGGCAGCTAAAAGTATTACCAATGCCAATTTGTTAAATGTTTTGAAAAATAACGAGGCATATTTAAACTGAAAGATTGAAATCGTGTAAATATGCCATAATATTGTGTCCTGTGCTTTTCTGTAGATCCATTTGCTCTGGAAGCCACCAAATAAAAATGAACTATTGCAAGAAAATATCATGCTAATTATGTTGTTATGCTAATTCCACAAAGGAACAGGAAGCATACCGACTTTGGTGTGCAGACATCAGCTTTTTGAGAATATGAATTACTCAACATTGTCTCAGCACCAGATTCGTATCTGTTACCCTCCCCCTCCCAAAAAATACAATATGGTAACTTAGAATTGAGCAGCTTTTGGATGCCTGAATTTCCACATAATCAATTTACTGACGGCATTTAAAGTATTAGAACAGGCAAGTGACTAAACTTAATTATTCCACTTATCGTTACAATCATAAATATGGTTGAACGAGACCGCTTGAATTAATCAACCCAGAGTGATCCCAATAGTCATGCATTGTAGATATCATTGTTTTCTTTGCTTTTGGTTTTTCATGGTTTCATCGTTGCAGTTTAAAATACTTTGTAATAATGATTTTTTATATTTTAGCCAAAGAAACATAATTGCCTTTGTCATTGGTTAAAATTGCTATTTATTGCCTGGCCTTGATTGGACCCGTGTGAAGTCTACAACATACCGGGGTATTTTTCAGCTTCACTCTTTGCTACTTTGACACTGAACAACGGATAATTTTCTTATGATGTCAGGACTTTTCAACCATACCACATTATATGTTTATCAATAATGTGAAGAGGGCAGGAGTTGCAACAAATCCATTGTGACCTAGTACCCTATACTACAGAAGAGTATAGTTCACAGTCAGACAACATTATCTGTTTGGGATTGAGAGGGGGCATTGAATATGTCTAGGAAAACAAAATCCCTTATTCAACAGGCTGTTTAATAGAAAAACCCACAAGGACCCTGACATTCCTTCTCCATCTCCCCCCCCCCCCCCCCCCCCCCCCCCCCCCCCCCCCAGTCGCACTAGCTTCTCATTTTCACACCACAGCTTACAATGGCCTGCTTCCTTTATCACCAATACTTTTTTGCATATCTTTCACTCATTGTTCCTTATCTCTCCACATCACTGTTTATATCTCTCGTTTCCCTGATCCCTGACCAGTCTGAAGAAGGGTCTCGACCCGAAACGTCGCCTATCTCCTTCGCTCCTTAGATGCTGCTGCACCCGCTGAGTTTCTCCAGCTTTTTGTGTAACCCTCGATTCTCCAGCATCTGCAGTTCCTTCTTTACCACAAGGAACTGTGTTCTATCTAACTTGAGAGGAACACGATCTGATTAAAAGTGCTTGTCAGTGGATCAAGCTTGATTGTACATTCACCTCTCGAAGAATTGCAGTCATAACTGACCAATCTGTGTTTTCAACACATGCAGGAGTGACCAGTTTCTGTAGCTGATATGTGGGAGAGCAGTTACTTAAACATCTCCACTAAAATATCACGGGAACAACTTATCTATGGATTAGCAATTCAAAGCCTTAGTCAAAGCTTTAAATTATTAGACAGTTTGATTTTTGGTACATAACTATAGGAAGACCACAGTGATATAGGAGAGTAATGTACTTCCCAGTCATTACAAATGTTCAGTGCTTAATAAACCTAAACCAGTGAATTTGTGCTTTTCTATAACTTAAGAAGTGCAGTTAAGGTTAATTTCTGGTGCTTTGTGCTAAATTAGACTCTCGATCAGAGGTTAACATCCCAATTCTTCACACATTTTTACAGCCATCTTTTGAAAACAAGTTTTATGCTGAAAGGAAAACGGGTTGTTTGCCTGTTGGAGTAACAGCAAGATATAGGTACAGTAGGAGGAAGGTAATGGAATTATAGTTTGTAAAACACTTCAGTAGTGTGAAGCTTACAAAGGAAAAAAACTGAAGAGGAATACAATGGCTGTGAGGTGCCTGCAGACAATCTAATCCCCTTTGCCTTGGGATCAGACCAGGCAGCTGCTGCTAATCTCTGACAAATCTCAGTGTTGTGCTTGCTTCTGCATTAAAGGGGGGGGGGGGGGGGGGGGGGGATTGTGTTCATGCCAGAGATTGGTAGATGGGAGCAGATGTTTGCCTGCATTGCACACTTGCAAAAGCAAGCCGTTCATAGGCTGCTTTCATGTAGTTTTATTTTTAAAAGACCTTCTAGCAACCTCTTACCTGTAGTTGTCTCCACATGCCCTTTGCATGAAGAAAGCATCTCCAACAAGAAATATTCTTCACCAGCTTTCTTTGACCTTTCAGGTTTCCGTAGTTGTCTGCCACTGCCCCTCCAATCATTGCAACATGCATTAGTGACAACACATTGCAATTGACGATCATATCCTTTACTTTTACAAACAATGTTTGATCCTTGGTGCTAATTTATAAGTAATATGCTAATCTGTAGTAAAGTAATTTCTAGCCCTCCATCTTTAAGAAATTAAGATGTTGTCTTTACTCTCCCACGATGTAAATGATAGGTGTACTGTTTGCAACTTTCAAGTTTAGACCATTATTTTGCATGAAAATGGGCTATCATGAAATAAATCTTGCTAATTTTCTACTCATAAACTCAAAAATGATTTTGCAGTCTTAAAAGCCCTTTTCATGAATTCCCAAGAGTAAATGTCACAGAATATTTCCTCCTTACATTCTATTTACATTTGAAGAAATGTCAAGCAACAAATGATTTTATAGTAGAAGCCTAAGTCGTGTCTCAGCAGATATTTAGGAGATATAGCAGGATCAGCATGTACTATTTCTGATCCATGTCATGAATGCTTTCATAATCATTCTCTCCAAGGCCGGTGGACTGCTTTCCAGTAGATTCAGCTTTCTGATCTGGTGGAACCTCTTTCTGAGCTCTGATGGCTTCATACCCGGGATCAACATCATCTCCTCCCACCGCTGCAGATTCATTCTGGTCTGGGACTCCAGGTACGTCTTTATAGTCATTAACAGATGCATAAAGATGGTTAGGCGTACATGGATATCTTCCAGGGGTTACTTCATCAATGCAGGCGTAACCAGCTTCCTGCTCTGCATCTGTTCGAAACCATGGCTGTGCTGATTTACTCACAGTGGAGTACATGGCTGCAATCTGGGGCAAAATAATGATCCATATTAAAATTCCAGATGGACAAAAGGAAGACCCACCAAAAGATTTTCCCCAACTAGTTGAAGAATACACTCTCCACTCTGACATTGATTGATTAATGGCATATTTCAAAGTATAATACACAGCATTCCTCCACTTCGTTTGTGCCAAAATAATATTCATAATCTCATTTTTCAGATAGCTAAATAGTTAAGCATCATCTATTGTGGAAGGAGGGTCTCAACCCTAAATGTCACTCATTCCTTCTATCCAGAGATGCTGTCTGTCCCGCAGAGTTTCTCCAGCATTTTGTGTCTATCTTCAGTGTAAACCAGCATCTGTAGTTCACTCCTACACATCTATTGTGGCTGTCAGCTCTACTACCTTACGACAATGGGGGAAATAAATTGGCTTGTGTTTGGAGCATAAAGAACGTTGTTTGGCAAGATCCAAATGACTTAACTTAGCAGCATGTAGGAAGAATATTGATACAAGTTATTCAAAACATTTTTCTATAAATTTCAAGTTCTGAATATTGCTTTTAGTAGGGTATAGATGATGTGGCAGTGTGAGCTTCAACATGCAATTAAAACAGATGCTTATAAAGCCCGAGGATGGACAGCACAGTTATTAAAATTGTGAAATAGGTTATGAGAAAGATGAAAAGGTAATAGAGGATCATTTGCATTTCACAGGAAAGTGCTCTCTTGTCAAGCAAATTGGTGCTATCAAAACTATTTCTCTGAGTAAGTTCCAATTCCATAGAATAGATTCCCAGATGAGACGAGGGATAAGTAGTATTGGTAAATACAAATAGAAACCAGATACTATGTTATATTTTGGAATAAAGCAAATTATAATTTGGGAAATTATATAGTTAAGTGCAATGTGTGTATTCCTGTTGGTATTCATGCAGAATAAACAAAATGTGGCTGCAGCGATTGGAAGGACATAGTCATCTTAAGTTGTTACATTGAAATGGAAACTTAAGGGCCTGCCCCGCTTGCATGCGATTGCATGCGTTTGGCGCGACCAAACGGAAGAGTAGTTCACGCGAAGTTCGCGCTACGTACGTGCGTGACGTCATTTACGTCATACCTACCAATCAGCTGGGCAGGAGGCGGGCCGCCGGATTTTCAGCGTCGCACGGCGTTGGGCGGTGACGCCATCATGCAACACCATGCGCTAGGGGTACGACGTCAAGACGTTGCATACGCCATCAAGACGCTGCGTAGGCCCGCAATGCACCTGCCGGCAAACAGGCCGTTGGCGCGCAAAATTGTCAGGCAGTGCAGGATTTTCGGAGCCCCGCACGATGTCGGGGTCTCTGCGCATCCAAGTGGGACCGGCCCCACGCGGCCATAAGGTGCCCGTACGCCTCAAGTTATCACGTTTGGTCGCGCCAGACGCATGCAATCGCATGCAAGTGGGACAGGCCCTTAAGAATCACAGTTAGCGCCAAAGTATTCATATACAAAGTCATGTCCACATTAACTTTGATTTCACAGCTCATCCAAATGGAAAATATCTAATTTTCAGTATTCCATAAGTAATTTCCAGCACATCTGTCAGCTATTTTAGAGTCATGCAGCATGAATATGGGCCCTTCGACCAACTTGCCCACACCGACCAACGTGCCCCATCTACACATTCCACCTGCCTGTGCTAGGCCATGTTCTTCTAAACTTATCCTAACCAATTACCTGTCCAAATGTTTTTAAACAGTACCTGCCTCAACTACCTCCTTTGGCAACTCATTCTATATACCCACCACCCTTTGTGTAAAAAAAGTTGCCCCTCAGGTTCCTATCAAATCTCCCCCCCCGCCCCCCCATGTTAAACCTATGTCCTCTGGTTCTTGATTCCCCTACTCATCCCCCCACTCTCCAAGGAATAGTCCTAGCCTGCTCCACCTCTTCCTATAGCCCAGGCTCTAAAAGCCTGGCAACATCCTCACAAATCTTCTCTGTGCCCTTAGATACTGTGCCCTTTTCAGCCTAACAACATCTTTCCTATATTTCAGCCTAACAACATCTTTCCTATAATAGGGTGACCAAAACTGAACACAATACTCCAAATGTGGTCACACCAATGTCTTGTACAACTGCGACATAAAACCCCAATTTCTATATTTAATACTCTGACTGATGAAGGCCAATGTGCCAAAACCCTGCTTGACCACACTATCTTCCTGTGATGCCACTTTCAAGGAACTATATACCTGCACGCCTAGATCTCTCTGCTCTACACCACTCGCTGAAATGCTGCCATTCACTGTGTAGGTCCTGCCCTAGTTAGACTTCCCAAAATGCAACACTTTACACTTATCCGTATTAAACACCTTTAATCATTAACCTTGGGGGCGCGGTGGCACAGCGGTAGAGTTGCTGCCTTACAGCGCTTGCAGCGCGGAAGACCCGGGTTCGATCCTGACTGCGGGTGCTGTCTGTACAGAGTTTGTACGTTGTCCCAGTGACTGCATGGGTTTTCTCCGAGATCTTTGGTTTCCTCCCACATTCCAAAGACATACAGGTATGTAGGTTAATTGGCTTGGTGTATGTGTAAATTGTCCCTAGTGTGTGTAGGATAGTGTTAATGTGCGGGGATCGCTGGTCGGTTCAAACCTTGTGGGCCGAAGGGCCTGTTTCCGCCCTGTATCTCTAAACCATACCATTCCGCAGCTCAACTGCCCAACCGATCAAGTTCCTGCTGCAATTTTTGACAACCATCTTTGCTGCCCACTCTAGTGTCATCTGCAAATATACTAATTATGCCTTGTACGTTCGTATCCAAATAATTGATAAAGGTAACCAACAGGAATGGGCCTAGCACAGAATTCTGAGGCACCCCACTAATCACAGCCTCCAATCCAAGAAACAACCATCCAACATCAGCCTTCGCTTGGACGAAGACAATGTTTTATCCAGTCGGCTAGCTCTCCTTTAATCCCACACAATCTAACCTTCCAGAGCAGCTTACCCTGCGGAACCCCGTCAAATGCCTTGAGAAAATCCACACTAAATGTTTACAGCTCTACCTTTATGGTTACATCTTCAAAAAACAGATTTGTGAGACACAATCTCCCATACAAAACCGTACTGACCATCCCTAACTAGCCCTTGCATATATAAATGCATGAATATCTTATCCCTCAGAATACTCTCTCGTAACTTTCCGACTACAGATGTCAGACCCACTGGCCTACAGTTGACAGGGTTTTCTTTGCAGCCCTTCTTAAATAGAGGTACATTTGCAATCCCCCTCGTCTGTGTTTAATGATGACTTTGTCTAAGTTTAAGATGTGGAATACACAAAATTAATGAAACATCACCCACTTCAGCTTGTGTCAGTGATGAATCCTCTTCTTGAAACTTGCAGTTTTGTGCCTGAGAAACACAAGATACTGATTATTATATAAAAAAAGATGATTATGAAATGTTATATTCTGTTCAATTTACACTAAATGGATGGCAGAAACTGACAAGTGTTGAAGTTCGGTTTTGGCATCTTGGTGACCTTTGCCAATACATTAGTGAACAATATAACGGATAGAACATACACAAGAAAATTCAACCACTTCAGGATGAGAATACACAAAATATTTTTAACCTGGTACTTGAGAACCAAACAAGCACAGACTGTAATGATCAATTTGAGTTTGATTTGCCCAATACATACAAAGGAAATGCAATCGCACAATTAACAGTTTAACTTGTCTTTGTATAACAGGATATCTCAATGACTTTCAATCGCGCCCTCATGGCTGGAAGGTAAACAATAAGTGGGGATCTCATTAGTTTAAAAAGTGAACTGCCACAGGAGAATTTAAAAGTGTCAAGTTGAAAACTTTTTTATTTTATCCTCAAGGCTTCTCGTAATACAATATTTTCTTTGAATTATTTTGTCGCATTATGTCAGCAGCGGCCTCTGCAGTCCGTCTGTCTTTTTTCCCTTTTTGTCCATTAAGTGTATGTTTTGGTTGGAGTTTACATATTATTCTTAGCAGTGCATATGTGGGGGTGCGGTGGTGGGGGAACATTTAATCTCTGCCCTGTACAGGGGACCTGACCTTTTCTCTGTCGGATCTCCGTTGTCGTTGGGGCCTAGCACCGTGGAGCGGCCTCCAACCGGAACGACCTGGGGGCTCCAGTCGCGGAGCCTGTGGACTTACCATCGTGGAGCTGGCCGGCTTTGGAGCGTGGAGAGCTGTGGTGACACGCGGCTGCGACCCGAATTTGGAGCTCGGAGGCTCCGGCAGCAGGCCTGTGGATGGTAACATTGGGATCTCGTGTGTCCCTGGTGGAGACCGCATTGCGGAGTTCCCGCAACAGCAACTTCTCCCGCCCCAATTGGGGTTGAAAACTCCCGGAGCAGGGCCCTACATCGCCCGGCGCGGGTTTAATGGCCGCGGGACTTACCAGCGCCCGCCGGGGGCTTTAACATCGGGAGAAGAATAAAGAACAGGGGACAGACAAGACTTTGCCTTCCATCACAGTGAGGAGGTGTTTGGAGATTCACTGTGATGGATGTTTATGTAAATTGTGTTAATTGTGTGTCTTGGCTTTTTTCTTGTTCATATGACTGCAGAATTTTACATAATTTTATTTGAACTTAGGTTCAACTGACAATAAAAGTTATCTTATCTTATATTATCTGTATTTTAGGTCACCCTCACTGATTCAACAACTTGTTCAGGAACCCATTCAGAAGAAGGTTCTCGACCCGAAACATCACCCATCCCTTCTCTCCAGTGATGCTGCCTGTCCCGCTGAGTTACTCCAGCATTTTGTGTCCACTCAGGAAAATTGAGAAAAAAAAAGCAGTGTTTTTTTTGTTAGATATTGAAGTTGCTAGTCTTCAGAGGGACCTATTCTCATTTGACGGAAATGTTGGTATGGCATGCAACTAGCAACGTGAACAGTATTTGTTTTTTTACTGTAGGGAGATTTAAATGCAAGCGCAAATGCATCTCACTGCAATTATACAGGACCTGTGAAATCCCACATGGAATGGTGTGTATTCACCTGATTACCCTTAAACAATGAATACACATACACACCAATTTTTGTTGTTGTTTATTATGATGTTTACCAAGCACTATGTTTATATATATTTTGTGATGCTGCAAGGAAGAATTTTGTTCTTCAATTTCCTTCTGCAGGAAGCCAGAAGATTGGGAAACATTTAAAGAGCAGCAGAAGATAACTAAAAAGGCAATATGGGGAGAAAGATGAGGTACGAAGGTAAGCTAGCCAAGAACATAAAGGAGGATACAAGAAGCTTCTTCTGGTATGTGAAGAGGAAAAAATTATTTAAGACAAATGCGGGTCCCTTGAAACTGGTGAATTTATTATGGGGAACAAGGGAATGGCAGACAAATTGATCAGGTACTTTGGATCTGTCTTCACTAAGGAAGCCACAAACAATCTCCCAGATGTACTAGTGGCCAGAGGACCTAGGGTGACGGAGGAACTGAAGAGAATTCACATTAAGCAGGAAACGGTGTTGGGTAGACTGATGGGACTGAAGGCTGATAAATCCCCAGGGCCTGATAGTCTGCATCCCAGGATACTTAAGGAAATGGCTCTAGAAATCATGGACACAAACAGGAAGGCAGATTATTATCTGAATGGTGTCAAGTTAGGAAAAGGGGAAGTACAACAAGATCTGGGTGTCCTTGTTCATCAGCCACTGAAAGTAAACATGCAGGTATAGCAGGCAGCTAAAAAAGCTAATGGCATGTTGGCCTTCATAACAAGAGGGGTGGAGTATAGGAGCAAAGAGGTCCTTCGGCAGTTGCACAGGGCCCTAGTGAGACCACACCTGGAGTATTGTGTGCAGTTTTGTTCTCCAAATTTGAGGAAGGACATTCTTGTTATTGAGGGAGTGCAGCGTAGGCTCACGAGGTAAATTTACGGGATGGCGGGACTGTCATATGTTGAAAGAATGCAGCAACTGGGCTCGTATGCACTGGAATTTAGAAGGGTGAGAGGGGATCTTATTGAAACATATAAGATAAAGGGATTGGACAGGAGGCAGGAAACATGGTCCCAGTGTTGGGGGAAGTCCAGAACCAGGGGCCACAGTTTATGAATAAGGGTTGGCCATTTAGAACAGAGATGAGATAAACTTTTTAACCCCCAGAGAGTTGTGAATCTGTAAAATTCCCTGCCTCAGGCAGTGGAGGCCAATTCTCTGGGTGTTTTCAAGAGAGAGATAGAGCTCTTAAGTATAGCGGAGTCAAGGGATATGGGTAGAAGGCAGGAAAGGGGTACTGATTGTGAATGATCAGCCATGATCACAGTGAATGGCGGTGCTGGCTCGATGGGCCGAATGGCCTACTCCTGCACCTATTGTCTATTGTTTCAGGACATACGAGAATAAAACACTCTTGACTTTATTTTAAAAAATACATGTGGCCTGTTTAGAATCAGGATATCAGAGCTTCTGATATGTCCCTTGATCTTATCTATTCCCCTCATGCACCACTAAGATCAGTCTTCTGTCTGTGCATTCCAAGGAAAACCCCTGGCCTGCTCAACTTCTCTGTAGCTCAGGCCCTTGAGTCCTGGCAACATCTTCATGGATTTGACCACAATACTCCAATTGCAGCATCACCAATTCTACAACAGTATCATTAAATCCAAACTTCTATACTAAATGATGAAGGTCAATGTTCCAGAAGTGTTCTTCACCACTCTATCCACCTATGGCACTACTTTCAGGGACCATGTACCTTTACTCCTAGATTCCTCTGCTCCACAATACTCCTTAAGGTCCTGCTGTTCACAGTGAAGGCCCTGCCCTGGTATAGCCGCAGTCCCGCTGTATGAGGTAATTCAAGAGTTCTCCCGAGTATTCCCCCGATTCGAACTCGGAGAATGTCCGTAGCGGGTCCGTAGGAGTTCGTGGATGTCTCGTAGCGGCTCGTACGAGTAAAAAGTAAAAAACATTTTCATCACGAGTATTTTATTACTCATGGACATTTTTTGCAGGGATGAAAAAAAGGCACGAGTTTACCGGATGTCCCGAGTACCTACCGTTAGCATTATGAGCCGCTACGGGACATCCACGAACTCCTACGGACCCGCTATGGACATTCTCCGAGTTCGGATCAGGGGGAAACTCGGGAGAACTCTTGAATTACCTCGTACAGTGGGACAGGGGCTTATGACTTCCTTCAATGCAAATTGTAACACCTCAAGCTTGTTCGGCCAGGAATGATTCTCTATTAGAAATGTACACTTAGGAATAGCAACTCTGTTAGCATATAACTTGTCGAAAATAAAGGCAGTTTTAATATGCAGTTTCATGCCAGCCCCAAGCAAAAGTTACATGGTGCTTAATACAAATTCAGGTGCAGCCCATGCTGTCTCACTTTAATATGGACATAAAATGTTGGAATAATTCAGTGGAACAGGCAACATGTCTGGCTAGATTCAAGATAGTTTATTGTCATGTGTCCCAGATAGGACAATGAAATTCTTGCTTTGCTTCAACACAACAGAATATAGTAGGCATAAATAAATTAACAGCAGAACAGATCAGTGCGTCCATATACCAATGAATATATATATACACACACACATAAATAAACAGATAAAGTGCAATGGGCTATTAATGATCAGAGTTTTGTTTGAGTTGAGTTTTATAGCCTGATGGCTGTGGGGAAGAAGCTGTTCATGAACCTGGATGTTGCAGATTTTAGGCTCCTGTACCTTCTTGAAGGAATGGGTGCGTTTCGGGTCGAGACACTTCACAAGACACTCCAGCTGCCAATCTCTTTGATCATTGACCCACTCTTCACTATGGCCAAAACAAGTTTGAAGAATAGCATTTTACCCATCAACTGCCTATGACTTCCTTCAATGACTAGTTAAACAATTTCCAGAAAAACTGCCTGTGAATCAAAACACATGTTAGCAACCTGAAGCATTAGAACAAAGTGCTGGAGTAAAGGGCCTGTCCCACTTGGCCGTAATTTGCGCCTCATTTACGCGTCATATGTAAAATAGGTTGGCACGTTGTGATGCATGGGTAGTGTGTGAGTAGCGTGGGACGGGCACATGGAGAGACGTGGAGGAGTGTGGAGTTTCGCGCGGCGCTCCAGTATTTTGTCCTGTATGAAATCCTCGCCTGCCACCCGCGTGACGTATCGCGTATGCACGCTGACGCATTGGTGTCACACGCTGCGTCCCGGCGTCTCAAGTGTATTGCGTGGTGACACCTGGTTACGTCACTGTGCGTAACCATGCGTCGCCACACGCCACAGGGTATTCTAATAACGTCACATGCACCAGACGTCATTTTACATATGACGCGTAAATGAGGCGCAAATGACGGTCATGTGGGACAGGCCCTTCACTCAGCACGTTGGGCAGCATCTCTGGAGGACTTGGATAGGCAACGTTTGAGGTTTGGTCCCAGCTTCAGACCTTGATTTACTCCAGCATTTTGTATTCTATGCACAATTTCAGCATCTGCAATTAATTGCATGTCCAACTGGAAACATTAACTGGTTTGCTCTCCACAGATGGTACCTGGCTTCCTGACAATTTCCAACATTCTTTGATGTCAAATGTCAAGCATCTGCAATGTTTTGAATCCTCCCAGCTCTAGCACCTCTTTCCTTTACTCTGCATCCGTTCTTTACCTTCCACTTAAATATTTTCCAGTCAGACCATGTGTGATTAACACGCTTACACCCATTGACTGTCAACTGGCACCTTCATCACCTGGGTCATCCATTCTCTCCTGTTCTCCATATACCTCCTTCAAAGGCACTTCTTTAGTTCTCCCCATCTCTCTCCCGCAGCTTCACAACAAAGTCTTGCTTTTCTCAGACCTGATGCAGGGACATTGGCCCGAAACAACGGCAGGGATTCTCTCTCCACAGGTTCTGCTCAACATGCTGAGTATTTTCAGTGTTTAGTCTTTATTTATGAAAGCTTACCTGATGAAAGACATGCAACACTAAACTGAACTAAACTGCAGCTTTAAATATTTTAATTTAGGATGTCACCTTTAAGAGCCAAATGCTCAAAACAATAGATCATACCATAAGTTGTCATTATTATATTGAACATGTTCATTTCACAAAAAAATTGGCAGGCAAACATCTCTTTTTAAAAGCATTTATACAAAACCAGAGGAAATTTTGGAGCTCCGCAATGGAAACCTTTAAATCTTAGCCAACACCCCTCTTAACTTGGCTTCACATTTACATGATAACTTCACGGCTTAAGTTCTTTATTTACAATGTTTCACTTGTAAGATTCAACACGATACTATTACTGTTATGGAGGAAACAAAGTTGCAAGATGTATACATGAAAGCAAAGTGCATGTAACTATAGTAAATGCTAATAAACTAAAGTTATAGGGATTATTCTTAAGCCCCTGTCCCACTTAGGCAATTTTTACGGCGACGATAGGCGACTAGGCTGTCGTCACATGGTCATGGGGTGACGCCTGTATGGTCGTGAGTTGTCTCCTCAAGTCGCCTAAAGGGTCGTAACGTTTTTCTGGTCGCCGCTGGACTTTGAAATGTTCAAAACTTTTCGGCGACTGTGGGCTTGAGGTCGCTTGTCTTCTCCTGTCGTAGGTGCTGTCGCCAGGATGGCGCAGGTTGTCACCGGGTGACACGTCATTGACAACTACCTATGTCAACCGGCGACAGGTACCAGCCACTGAATTGTCTTCAGTTGTCGCCGACAGGGTCATTGCTTGTCGTAGCTTATCACGGGTGGACCTAGGTTGACTTTGGTTGTCACCTGTGTGGTCGTAAGTTGTCAAAGGTGTGATCGTAGGTTGTCAAAGGTGTGGTCGTAGGTGGACGTCCTAATGGGTTGCCAGTTGTCGGTAGCTTGACGTCGACTAGGTGGTAGGTTGTCGACGCGTCATAGACATTGTCGTAGGAAGTGGTCCAGTTGCCACTTTTTCAGCGACCTGCTACGACCTTGACACTTGCTGGCAGTCCCGAAATAAAAACTGCCCGGTGGACAGCTACTCGCCCAGGTTTGCCAACCAATTATCAATGGTTCTTGCTACAGGACCAAGTTCTTGCTACAGATACAAGTAAATCCTATCAAACCATTTTTCTCCATTTGGGAGAGGCAAGTGGATTGCAGGCTTGGATGGATAGATGAGGCGATTGGACAAAGGAGCTGGTAAACACATTTAGAAAACCAACAGCCAACTCTGCAATGTTATTTGGGAGCCAGCCAAAAGGCACATTATAGCAAGATACACATCTCAGGAGAAATAGAATGGACCCATTAGAGGCTGAGAAGAAGCTCTCCATTATTGTTTGAAAACACTTCAAGTCCATTACTGGAGTTGAGTAGTTATTTCTGAGATAAAATTGATGGAATGACTGGTCTCTTGTGATTTTGAACACAGGGCTGAATTTTGTTTTTTACATTGGTTTATAGCATTATAAAATAAAATCCAAACCGGCATGCTCATGAAACCAAATGCTATTCTCCGCAGAAAATACATTCAAAAGCCCTCCAATGAAAGAGACATGATAAATGAAAGGTAACACTTTCACTGAAATGAGTGTGTGCGAGTGAGTGCATTGAAACACCTGTACAATTTTGGAAAGATAATTTCCGTGTAAATCTGGAGTTAGATTCTTTGGATCACACAGTGCAACTCTAATTCAGTGTGCAGTGGCTTTGGATCTCACTTCAGTGGTCACCTTATAAACAGACTTTCCATTTGTGCAGTCCATTGAGAATTTACTCAGCGGGGTGGAGGTGTGAGCATGTAGCATGAGTGGTTGAGAAAGCAATTTAAATCAGGAAAGGCACACTACTTTAACTGTTGCTCAGTTCAAAAACTATATGAATAGTACTAAGGGTCTCAATAATTAGTGGATTCAATGACAGGTCATCGATTAATGACCATTCATTGGAGAAGCTAATGCTTTTTCTCTTTCTAGACAAGGTGGTTGAGAAAGACATTAACAGAACTGTTCAAAATCACAAAGATTCAAGATAGATCAACACAAATTGCTGGAGTAAGCGGGACAGGCAGCATCTCTGGATAGAAGGGATAGCTGACGTTTCAGGTCGAGACCCTTCTTCAGACTGAGAGTCAGGGGAGAGGGAGACATAGAGATATGGAAGGGTAAGGTATTGAAAACGAGAAATCTTACACAAGACTCAAGGCAGCGTGGGAGAGCAGAAACTGCCCTCGAAAGGCGAAAGGGATCAAAATTTGATTGAGGGCCAGAGTGATGTAGAAAAAGTTGTGAGCAGTCATGTTCTAGAATTCTGTGAATGTGTGATGAAACCAGATTAAATTGCCAAGTTTAATAGAGAATTGGATAGGTATCAGGGAGAAAATCAATGGAAGAGTGGATAGGTGGCTGAAGGAAAAGGAAAACTAGAATGGATAAATACAAAATATTGTTTGTAATGTTTTCTTCTGTGTAACTTCACAGATAACAAATTAAACTATTGTTTCTAGCTTAAATGAATTAAGGCAATAATATTGGCCCATGAGAACAGGATCAAATGAAAAATATTTAGGCTATTTTTCCAATTTATTCTTGCTATCAAATATTAATTAGCAACATTTTAAAGAAAATTCCTTTTGACATTAATCATATTTTCTCTGCTGATTACAGTGATTCTTGTTATCTTTTTTTTAAGCTAAAGTCATTCAACACTGATCAAATTGAATTCAAATTGTATTTGAGACATTACTCACTTTGCAACCAAAGATAAATAGGTGGTTAGAATTATAAATCGTTGCAGTCTCCTTTATAGAATCATAGAAAATAGGTGCAGGAGTAGGCCATTCGGCCCTTCGAGCCTGCACCGCCATTCAATATGATCATGGCTGATCATCCAACCCAGTATCCTGTACCTGCCTTCTCTCCATACCCCCTGATCCCTTTAGCCATAAGGGCCAAATCTAACTCCCTCTTAAATATGAACTGGCCTCAACTACCTTCTGTGGCAGAGAATTCCAAAGACTCACCACTCTCTGTGTGAAAAATGATTTTCTCATCCCGGTCCTAAAAGACTTCCCCCTTATCCTTAAACGGTGACCCCTTGTTCTGGAGTTCCCGAACATCGGGAACAATCTTCCTGCATCTAGCCTGTCCAACCCCTTAAGAATTTTGTAAGTCTCTCTAAGATCCCCCCTCAATCTTCTAAATTCCAGCGAGTACAAGCCGAGTCTATCCAGTCTTTCTTCATATGGAAGTCCTGCCATCCCAGGAATCAGTCTGGTGAACCTTCTCTGTACTCCCTCTATGGCAAGAATGCCTTTCCTCAGATTAGGAGACCAAAACTGTATGCAATACTCCAGGTGTGGCCTCACCAAGACCCTGTACAACTGTAGTAGAACCTCCCTGCTCTTGTACAAATCCTTTTGCTATGAATGCCAACATACCATTCACTTTCTTCACAGCCTGCTGCACCTGCATGCCTACTTTCAATGACTGGTGTACCATGACACCCAGGTCTCGTTGCATCTCCCCCTTTTCCTAATCAGCCACAATTCAGATAATAGTCTACTTTCCTGTTTTTGTCACCAAAGTGGATAACCTCACATTTATCCACATTATACTGCATCTGCCATGCATTTGCCCACTCGCCCAACCTATCCAAGTCACCTTGCAGCCTCCTAGCATCCTCCTCACAGCTAACACTGCCCCCCAGCTTTGTGTCATCCGCAAACTTGGAGATGTTGCATTCAATTCCCTCATCCAGATCATAAATATATATTGTAAATAGCTGGGGTCCCAGCACTGAGCCTTGCGGTACCCCACTAGTCACTGCCTGCCATTCTGAAAATGATCCGTTTACAGGGCTGTCAACATTGGGTGGGAGTTGAGAGTGAGAAATTGCGAGGGGGGGTAGCGACCGAGCCGGTGGGTGGGAGGGGGGTGTCTTTGGTAGCGAGCTTTTGCATTTTTCAGCTTGAAATTGTGCAATCTGGTGCATGCTGTTGGGAGTCTTTTAACTTTCACTTGAATGCAACATTTATGCTTCAAATTGGATTAGGTATGAATAAGGTTAGGCTAAATTACATTCCTGACTACATTCCACAGTGGAGCCAGGCTCTGATCAACAGGTGCAGCACATGAATGACCTTAGTATATTCATGTATGGAAATCAGATTATAATTCATGCTGTTATGCATATATATAGAGAAACAAAAACCTAGAAACAAGGCAAGAGGAGTCAGACTTCCATCATTGTTCTGCACAAATAAATCAATCAACCTTGCCCTTTGACTATAGAAACAAGACGAAAATAATGCCACATATTCAACCGTACATGGTTTAATGAAATTAAGATATATGTAAAACATATATA
This sequence comes from Raja brachyura, assembly GCA_963514005.1. The sequence continues at coordinate 17,996,386 of OY740784.1, read as the reverse complement.
TGGAAACAGGCCCTTCAACCCACCAAGTCCACACCGACCAACAATCTACCTTACTCCAGTTGTATCCTACACGCCACGGACAATTTACAGAAACCAATTAACCTACAAACCTGCACTTCTTTCGGATGTGGGAGAAAGCGGAATATCCAGAGAAAACCATGTGGTCATAAGGAGAATGTACATATACTGTACAGACAGCACCCATAGTCAGGATCAAATCTGGGTCTGTGGTGCTGCAAGACAGCAACTCTACCGCTGTGCCACCGTCCCACACCATTAAATTATTTTTTCTGTAATATATTTATTATGGTGTCACGTCAATAAAGATGAACACATGATTATAATTTCTGCCCTTAGTTGGATAACACACATCTCCAGTCATTGTGCTTTATGGCTGGTTTTCAACCTCTTCAGTCTGAAAGTCTCGACCCGAAACATCACCTATTCTTTCTCTCCAGAGATGCCGCATTTCCTGCTGAGTTATTCCAGCTTTTAGTGTCTATCTTCAGCTTAAACCACCATCTGCAGTTCCTTCTTACACTCTTTGTTAAGCAAAATAGGTCCTATTCTCATAATATTATTCACCTCAACTAAGTATTTTCTTCACCTCCGTGGCTACAGAGAATGCAATCCCAGTTATCAAATCTTTTTTCAAAGAGTAAAAAAATTCCAGCCCCACCAATATGTTCATAAATCGCCCCTGGATCCTCTCCAGAGCAATTGCACCCTTTCTACAGAGTGTCACAGTCTTACAGCATGGAAACAGGCCCTTCATCCCAACTTGTACACGCAGATCAAGATGCCCCATCTAAACTAGTCCCATTTATCCGCATTTGGCCCATATCCCTTTAAACCTTGTGTGTGCGTATAAGGGTGTGTGTTAGGTTGTGTGTGAGAGTGTGTGTCAGTGAAGCGGTGACAACACCCGGAGTGAGCGGAGACTTGGCGATGTCCATGGGAGCATTTCCCTCTCTCCCCCACCTCCCCGGGAATGCGGGCCGGCCCAGGTACACTGTCTCCAGCTGTGGTCCGGGGGAGGTGAGGGTCAGTGACCCGTGGGTCCGGGGGAGGTGAGGGTCAGTGACCCGGGGGTCCGGGGGAGGTGAGGGACAGAGACCCGGGGATTGGGCATCGGAGCGGAGCTATAGCCCGAGATTCATCCCCGCGGCCCCGGAGACGTCACTGACGCCCCCACTCACCCTGTTCGCTCCTGGCAACTCCACAGAGCCGCCGCAGGTGAGGGTGGGAGGTGTCAGCGGTGCCGGGGGAGGGGGGGGGGGGGTGATGGGACCACCGCCGTGTCTCACCTCTCACACCATCTGCACGGGAATGTGAATGCGGGTGAGGCAGCATCTACAGAGCGGTGGACAAGAATGCTGCAGAAATGCTTGAGTCTGAAGAAAGGTTAAACTCAGACATAGATGCTGCCTCACCCGCTGAGTTTCTCCAGCATTTTTGTCTACATTGCCATTTTAAATAGTGTGCGATGGGCTTAAGCCAATTAGATTGCTCGTACTTTATGGGGTACCCGCCGACAAAAAACTATTCTCATTGGTGAGTGTGGTGAAGTGTGACTTTATTTATTTATTCATATATTTTTTAAAATATTTTTTTGAGCGTGAGAACTTCTGTCATCAGCGTGAGAGTGTGAGAATTTCCTCAAATACGTTAATCTCACGCTCAATGCGTGTGAGTTGGAACCCCTGCATTTACTCCTACTCTTTGCTCCCTGTCTGTCGGCCAGTTCTCTATCCATATCAATACCGAACCCCCAATACCGTGTGCTTTAAGTTTGTATACTAATCTCTTATGTGGGACCTTGTCGAAAGCCATCTGATAGTCCAGATATAACACATCCACTGGTTCTCCCTTATCCACTCTACTAGTTACATCATCAAAAAATTCTATAAGATTCGTCAGACATGATTTACCTTTCATAAATCCATGCTGACTTTGTCCAATGATTTCACCACTTTCCAAATGCGCTGCTATCCCATCTTTAATAACTGACTCTAGCATTTTCCCCACTACCGATGTTAGATTAACTGGTCTGTAATTCCCCGTTTTCTCTCTCCCTCCCTTTTTAAAAAGTGGGGTTACATTAGCTACTCTCCAATGCTCAGGAGCTACTCCAGAATCTAAACAGATTTGAGTCTAACATGATCTTTGAATTCCCTGGAAGTGATAACGCACTTGAAGGGCCGGATGGCCTAATACTGCTCCTCTGACTTATGAATTTATTACCAATTTGTATACATCCAGTTTGAGTACATACTGGCAGTTCCAAATCATACTAAGGACAAGTGATAAGGTGGTCAAAAAGGCTTTTGGCACATTGGCTTTCATCAGTCAGAGTATTGAGTATCGAAGTTGGGAGGTCATGTTGCAGTTGTGTAAGATGTTGGTGAGACCAAATTTAGAATATTGTGTTCAGTTCTGGGCATCATGTGATAGGAAAGATATTGTCAAGCTTGAAAGGGTTCAGAGAAGATTTACGATGATGTTGCCAGGACTAGAGGGTCTGAGCTATAGGGAGAGGTTGAGTAGGCTGGGACTCTATTCCATGGAGTGCAGGAGGATGAGGGGTGGTCTTATAGAGGTGTATAAAATCATGAGAGGAATAGATTGGGTAGATGCACTGAATCTCTTGCCCAGTGTAGGGGAATTGAGGACCAGAGAACATGGGTTCAAGGTGAAGGGGAAAAGATTTAATAGGAATCTGAGGGGTAACTTTTTCACACAAGGGGTGGTGGGTGTATGGAACAAGCTGCCAGAGGAGGTAGTTGAGGCTGGGACTATCCCAACATTTAAGAAACAGTTAGACAGGTACATGGATAAGACAAGTTTGGAGCGATATGGACCAAGCGCAGGCAGGTGGAACTAGTATAGTTGGAACATGTTGGCCTGTGTGGGCAAGTTGGGCTGAAGGGCCTGTTTCCACACTGTATCACTCTTTGCCTCGATGACTCTAAGTGACAGCTTATTAGACCCGTGTGCCAAAATATTGGGAGTTCCTGAAATAAGAAGTTTCATTGAATTACAAACAATAAGCAAGGTGGCTCACCTCTGTGTTTTCATCCAGCTGCTTTATCGGAAGTGGTGGAGGATCATCTTCAATAATCAATCTGCGCTCTGTGGAGATACTGCGATTCATTTTCACATTGCTTACTGTTGCATATGCTGCAGCCCCGTCAGCAAGCTCGTGATTGCGATCATGTGCCGAGATATCCAAATCCGTGTTGTCCGCCTGGCCATATATTTCATTGGCCACACTGCCGGATTCCTCTTTCAGCTCTTTCACAGTTTCATAGAGAGAGTCTTCGATGACTATGTCCTGAGACGAGCTGTCCTTCAGCACTTCATAGGTGTTACACGCTCCATGCACGATCTTGGCTTCATTCACCTCCGCAGGTTCTGTGCTCAGCAATGAATCATTGCCGGGTATTTGAGGCAGTTCTCTACTCTGTGGACATTTTGATGATTTACTCTGTGTATCTTGTTGGTCTGGCTCAACTGGAAGCGATGCATCTTCAGAATAATTAATAATTGTGCTCTGATCTGAAAGAACTATGAAAGTGAAATCATAGAGCAACACGTCTAATTGCAAAACCACTGTTATTAAGAATTTACTTTTTTCTTCTCCAAATGCAAAATAATCTGATAGTCAACAAACCTGCCCAGATTGATGGGAATGGACAATAAATAATCCTCACACGAAAAAAAACAACTTTAATATTGAACAATGACAAGGATAAAAGAATCAATGTTGATTAAAACAGGATGAGATGTTGATGATTTTCACACATGGAGCAGTTATCCACTTAGAAACTATCGAGAATCTCCTCACTACAAACCACCAGTAAAAAAAAAAAAATTCCAATATGCCCCTGTGCATCTATAATCTCTTCTTCTAACTGATGTTACTTTAGATTGTACATGCTAATTGCAACCTTACCATCTCCATTTGTAAGGCTCTCGGTGTGGCCATTTGCTGGTAGCTCATTTCTGGTGCTCAGTGGGAAACTGTTGGTCTCCTTATCTGAAAGCTGAAAAACATTTGCCCAATCATTGTTGGTGATAAATGCATTAATACTCTTTTAAAATGTGACTGCTTCACTTGAACAAAATTAAACGAGTTCCACTTTCCCTTAAAAGATTTAATATTCAAGTGTTTTCAGGCTGCCTTTAAAGGAAAAAGCAACTTGCACTTCATAAATATACCTGGCAAACTTCCAGATAAGGGATGCATTCTTGAACAATTTTGGGTCATATAAATAAAATTATACTGCTTTGTAGTACAGTCAACAAATCAAATTTTACAAGTTTGCATTGCACCAAAAGGACATAACCCTGGAAATTCATCATAGGCCAGAAGGTCAGGTGAATCTGGCAATGTGCAGAGGTCAGCGACCTGCTTGGAGACGAGCCTTTCATTAAAAGCAGCGTCACACCAGTGTTCCAAGGCGATGGATGCCACTAAATGATCACAAGGCCAAGTGAGGAGTTTGTGTTCAGGGTTCAGAGTGTTAGATGCGGGTGTGCTTCTTGAGGAGCGGTGAGGGGAATGTCATGCCAGAGGGTCAAGTTCAGGAAAGATTGTAGAGAGTGGCAACCAGATATCTCATATAGCAAGCAATGGGGGCAATCCTATACAAAATAATGGGGATTAGTTTGAATTATATTCAAAGGGGACTGGTTCAGGTTGCCTCACTTTAAGTTTCAGAGTGCTATTGAAAGATTGTACTGAAAATGCCAAATTACATGCATGCTCTGTACAAGTAATACACAAGAACTCTATGTTGAATTCACAACTGATGCCGCAAACAGCATCTGCACAAAATGCAATTCACGAACTGCAAGGCTGAATTTGAGGAATTGTACGATTCAAGAGTCAAGAGTGTTTTATTGTCATGTGTCAACCTGGAATTGACTGTTGGAGCAGTGTAAGCAAATAAAACAACAATCCCATTTTCACATATGTCATGCTGACAGACTAAAAAGCCTTCTAAAATGTTTCATTCACAGATTCGTCCAGAAGGTAACTAATCATTTTGGAAATAAAATTAAACTTGCAGTATACGGATCCAAATGCCAAGATATAGAACTTTGCTGGACTCCCTTGACAATTTAAAAATGACAGATTTACAACATAAAGGCAGGAGTTGGAAATGCCATAAAAAGATGGATTGGATGATTAATCATTTTGTTTACTTTTTTTAATGTTTAACGATTGGTTCAAGAGATGGGCGTAAAGCATTGGACAAATTGCCATAAAGATTAGGACAACGTGTGCCAGCAAGATTAATTAAAAATAGAAAATGGATATAATTTATCATTACAAGTCAACATTTAATCATGTGGGTTTAGATTGTAATTGATGAAAAGAGGCACAATAAACAGTAACCAGGCAGAGTGGAATCAATAAAATGGAGAAGCAAGGTTAATATGGGGGGGGGGGGCTGAAAGAGATAGCACATCAAACAGAGTGAATGGACTGAATGACTTAGTTCCAAACATGAGAACAAAAAGATTAAATTTGAGATATTGGGGACATGTAGAAAAAGGGAGAGGCAAGAATGCATCAACAGAATACTGAGTGTTGTGATACACTTACCACACTCATTAAATGCACATCATCCTCTGGGGGCCTGTAAGTAGAAAGGCAAATTCACCATTACATCTTTCAAAATGTTTTTTTGTTTTTGTTTTAAACACATTTGATGAGTTTCCTTTGCCCTGTGATGTAAGTGTGATGAAACTTGTTTCAATGTTCCATGATCCAGCTCAATAATCAATACAAACGACCTCAATGGTTCAGTTAAAAACATGATCTCAAACAAACAGGGATTATAGCTTGAAAGAGAAAGTGCAAAGACTCTTCCGTACACCCAATTCCTCTGTTTACACCACAACTGTGCGCAAGATGTGGTGTTTCATACCAGGACATTCGATTTGTCCTCATTCTTTAGGTAACGGGGGATCCCCTCTTCCATCATAGATGAGGCCCTCACACGTCTCCTCGGCATTCCGCAGCTCCGCTCTGGCTCCCCCTCTACCCAGTCGCAACAGAGACAGAGTCCCCCTAGCCCTCACCCCATCAGCCGTCACATGCAGCACATAATCCCCCGACATTTCCGCCACCTGATCCCACCATTAGTCACATCTTCCCATCTCCACTCCCTTCCGCAGAGACTGTTCCCTCCGCAACTAAGGTTAAACTCATCCCTTCTCACCCAAACCCAGGTACCTTGCGCTGCTACCGCAGGAGATGCATCACCTATCCCTATATCTCCGTCCAGGGACCCCGACAGTCCTTTCAGGTGAAGCAGAGGTTGCACCTCCTCCAACCTCTTCTACTGTATTCGCTGTTCCAAGTGTGGACTCCTATATATTGGCGAGACCAAGCGTAGACTGGGCAATCATTTCACTGAACAGTCCACCTTGGCATCGGTGATCTCCTGGTTGCAAAACACTAACTCCCCTTCCCATACTGACCTTTCTGTCCTAGGTCTTCTCCATTGTCAGAGTGAGGCAGCTTGCAGCCCAGCAGTATGAATATTGATTTCTCTAATTTCAAGTAACCCTTGCTTTCCCTCTATCTCCGTCTCTCCCCCATGCTAGTCGTCGTACTAGTTTCACTGTTTTCCTGATCCTGTTTCACATCCTGTTTAACTCATTATCACCTACCACACAGCCAACAATAGACAATTGTGGGCTCCACCTTTCATCGATCATAGTTGGTTTTTGCATAATTTTAATTCATTCATCCTATCTTACTTCTATACCTCCCTTTCCCCTGACTGTATGAAGAAGGGCCTCAACCCGAAACGTCACCTATATTCTTTTCTCCAGAGATGCTGTCTGACCGGCTGAGTTACTCCAGCTTTTTGAGCCCATAATCTTTCCTTCTCTGCGAGAAGATTACAATGAGGTCGACTCAATTTAAGTGGATCACAAGATTGCTAACTTCAGGCTCGGTCATGGTGGACAGCACTTACAATCCAGAAACATTTGTTGAACTGCTGTGCTTTATTTCACCTTCGGTCAGGCAAAGTGTTGGGACAACACAATTGCACATAAGCCCCCACACCCCTCTGTCGCCTGGGTGATGAGAGAAGGAAAACAAAGCTCTGAAGTACCTATTACTTTCCAAACAAATCGTTCATTAGAGTAGAGAGAAAATATTTATTCTGTGTTATTTCTAACATCACACCAGTTCATTACTCAAAGGAAGTGTAGATCTTAATAGGACAATAAATTATACAAGAGAGGTGGAGGGAGCGAACGGCAATCTATTCCCTCTTTGTTGGCATGTGCATTGTTAAATCTTTTTAAGGACACTATACCTCTGGTTTTGTAGGATTTCTATTTTAACTAGTCATTCTTGGTTCTTGGGTAAAATGAAAGTAGCCTGATTCAATATGCAAGTACCTTTATAGCACAGCTGGAGGCATTGGGAATAGCTGTACTTTCCCGCTGCCCACATTCCATTCTAACCTCCATAATTCCCCCCAAAACAGCATTGACTGGGATCAATGGGCTTTCCATGATTTCCAACGCAGCACCTTCCCCATCGTATTATTCCTGTACTTCTGACCTCTTAACTGCACTCTTCTCATCCCCACAATATCCATTCCCAAGATTGGTTACATTTCTCTCATTTTTATACAGCATCCTTTTCTGGAACTTTGGATCTCATCGAGAGCAAACAGCATCAGAAACTATTGCAACAAGTGATGGCTCCCACTGATTGTTGCTGGAAGCTTGCATCCTTTTCAGGACGGATGATGACAGCGATGCCAACATTTGAAACATGGATGATGGACACGAAAGAAGAAGACCCATTGAACACGCCCATCGACGTCATGGAACTTGCAACTCTGCTCACTGTCTTCGGGGCCCAACCGAAAGTAGCCACTTACCTAAAATAGTTTGAGAAAAGTACTGGTCCACTGATAAGACCAAAACAGTGATTTCAAGCCCTCGTCACCCACTTCTCCCCACCCCATCCCATCCCCCCTCTTCTCCCCAACGTACTCCTGGCAAAAGCAAATCATTGAAAACAAGATGAATAAACTTAAAGCGAGTCTCACCTTCTTTAGGGAACTGAGAGACTGTTGTGTGCACTGCTTCACTGAAACATGGCTCACACCTGCTTCACCTGTCTGTGCCACGCAACTCAAAGGCTTCTCACTTCATCCGTTGGACTGTACACCATATGGGGAAAGGCTAGCGGCTGTTTCCTAGTCAAGTCATTGGGTTGGTCAGAAACCATGGTCCTGGCAAGCTTCTGCTCCCTCGACCTGGAATATCCATGATGAAACGCCGACTCTATTACCTGCAGTGAGAATTCACCTTGGCTGTCCTTTCAGCAGTCTGCATCCCAACCCATGCTAGTGCTAAGCTTGCCCTGGATGAACTGTGGCGACCAAGAGCCTTGAAACAAAGCACCCCAGGGCTGATTTCATAATAGCTGGAGCCTTCCACCAGGCCACCCTCAGGAGTGTGCTACCAAAATACCATCAGCACATCGTCCGTCCCACCAAAGGTCCAAACACCCTCAACCACAGCTACACAACCATCAAAGATGCCTCCAGCATGAAATCCCTCACAATTGCTTTTGAGTTGGTGGACATGTTAGAAACATAGAAAATAGGTGCAGGAGTAGGCTATTCGGCCCTTCGAGCCTGCACCACCATTCAATATGATCATGGCTGATCATCCAACTCAGTATCCTGTACCTGCCTTCTCTCCATACCCCCTATTCCCTTTAACCATATAACCATATAACAATTACAGCACAGAAACAGGCCTTCTCGGCCCTTCCAGTCCGTGCCGACCATTTATTTTCCCCTAGTCCCATCTACCTGCACTCAGACCATACCCCTCCATTCCCTTCCCGTCCATATACCTATCCACTTTACTTTTAAATGTTAAAATCGATCCTGCCTCCACCACTTCTGCAGGAAGATCATTCCACACAGCCACCACACTCTGAGTAAAGAAGTTCCCCCTCATATTACCCCTAAACTTCTGTCCCTTAATTCTCATGTCATTCCCTTTAGCCACAAGGGCCACATCTAACTCCCTCTTAAACTCCCTTTTCAAAAGCTCTGAAGCCAATCTAAATGAGTATGCCACTGACATCACACACCTCATCAGCAGGTCCATAAAGGAATGCCAATAAAGTTAATATGATTCTTCTCCAAACTGTAACCATGGACGAACCACGTCCATTCCCAGGTGAAGTCCAAGTCTGAAGAAGGGTTCCCACCCAAAATGCCATCTGTGCCTGCCCTCCACAGATGCTGCCTGGCCTGATGGGTTCCTCCAGCAGTTTGTGTTTTGCTCCAGATTCCAGCATCCACATTTCTTGTGTCTCTGAGGCCTATGTCTGCAGTGTTCAAGTCAATTGATCCCAAATTATAATCTTCGCAAAGCCGTCAAGGTTGCCGAGAGGGAGCTCCGGACAAAGCTGGATTCCCAGGATAACCACATGGACTACCAGCAATTGTGGCAAGGTTTTCACACCATAACGGCGACAAGGTGAAGTCGAGCAGTATCACCGACAACTCAATGCATTCTATGCTCGCATTGAACAGAAGGTCACTGCAATGAACCAACCTGCCCAGAGAGCCTGTGGTGCACATAACCCCATGGTCACTGGTGTCAGACCAGCCTTCCTGAAAGTGAACCCAAGATAACAACTGGACGGGATGGAGTCCCAGGACCTGCTCAGACTGTACTCACAGACATGCTTAACCTCGTCCTAATTTATTCTGAGTTCCTACCTGCTTTAAGAACACCACTATCAACCCGACACCAATGAAGAGCAAGGTTGTGGCCATAATGACCACTGTCAGGGGCTCTAACGTCCACCATCATGAAATGCTTTGAGAGGCCGGTGTGACACAAACTACCACCTTCCAGACAGCTTCTTCTACTGCCGTTTGCCTACTGTTGGAGCAGGTCCACGACAGACGTCATCTGTCTGGTCCTGCGCTCATTGCCGGAACATATAGATAACATATAGACAGACATCTGCAGTAGACTATATATTGCTTGTAGCTATGCCGTCAACACCATATTGCCAAGAAAACGCATCTCCCCAACCTCTCAGACATCGGAGACAGCATCTCCCTCTTCCACTAGATCCTTGACTTCCTGTTCAAAAGAAAACTACAACCAGTATGAATTGGCAAAAAAACATCCTCCACAATAATACTCGACACATACAGATGCATTCCGCCCCTGATACACTCAGCACTATGCAGCCACATTCTGATCTATTCCATTTCAAGCTTGCAGGTGACATAATCACAGTGGGCCAGATAGCAAACAATGGTGAGACATACTACAGGAAAGAGAGTGTGTGTTTAGTAACATGGTGTCAAGATAACAGCCTCCCCATCAATGTCAGCAAGATGAAGGAGATCATTATTGACTTCATCGTCAATGATACGGAAGTGGAGATGGTGGATAAAGTTTGTTTAAAGTTTGTTTTAATGTTCTTCTGTTCGTTTTATGTGGGGGGGGGGGGAGGGGGTAACTTTTTTTTTCAGGTTCTTATCTTCCCGGAGATGTGATCAATTTTCGGATCACATTCTCCGGGCTCTGCGGCCTACCGTCGATGAAGCTGGAAGCCGCCTCGGACTGTCGTGTGCCCCACCGTGGGGCGTGGACTTACCGTCGGAGCGGATCCCTTGCCTGGGATCGCTCCCACCGCAGCCTGCAGACTTACCTTCAAGGGCTCACAGTTTCAGGAGAGGCTAGTCGGGAGCTCCAACGCCGCAGAAGGTTCGTCCAACCCCGACGCGAGGTTTGATCGCCCGGCGCAGGGGAGCTGACATCCCCCCCGATGCGGGAGCTGAACGCCTCGACGGGGAGGGCCCGAACGCCGCCGGCTACGGGAGTCAAGACTGTCCCGTCAACGGGGGGCTCGAGGCCCCCTGACTAAGGAAGAACAACAAGGGAAGGACTTGGAACTTTATTTCGCCTTCCATCACAGCGAGGAATGTGCAGGTCACTGTGATGGATGTTTATGTTAAAATGCGTTTTTGAGTCTGATGTTTTTTTTTTTTTTTTTAAATTGTATGACTGACCTGGCCAGAGAATGGCACAGACAATAAATGAATTTGTGAACTTGTGGATAGCTTCAAGTTCCTAAGGATAAATATCACCAGCAACATGTCCTGGACCTAGCACATTGAAGCTATGGTGAAGACACATCGGAACCTCTACTTCCTCAGCGTGAGGAAGCTCAGCGTGTCTACGATGACCCTTACCAATTTCTGCTGATGCATCATAAAAAGCATACTATCAGAAAGCATCACAGCTTGGTTTGGAACATCTCTGCCCAAGAGCACAAGAAATCACACTCGTAGATGCCCATCACACATCTAGTCCATCACACAGACCAGCATCGCCACCATTGATCCCATCTACAATTCTCGCTGCCTTGAGAAAGCAGCCAACAAATCATAGACCTTTTTCACACCAGTCATTCCCAACTCTCCAAAGATAGACAGAGATGCTGCAGGACAAGCAGCATCTCTGGAGAGAAGGAATGGGTGACTTTTCAGCCAAGACCTTACTTCAGACTGAAGAAGGGTCTCAACCCGAAACGTTACCCATTCTTTCTCCTCTCAGATGCTGCCTGTCCCACTGAGTCCCACTGAGTTATTCCAGCATTTTGTGTCTATAGTCAGTTTAAATCAGCATCTGCAGTTCCTTCCTACACATTCCCTCCTCTCCAGTTAGGCAGAGGATACAAAAGCTTAAAAGTACGTATCACCCCGATACAGGAACTATTTCTTCCTTGCTGTCATCAGATTACTGAATGGTAAACTAGGCTGCAGTCCCAAACGTTCAACCTACCTCATTGGAGTTTTGGACTTTTTGGACTTTTCCTCCGCAACTGTAAAACTATTGCTTTAATATTACATTCTACACTCTGGTATTTTTCTCTTTGCACTGCCTGTTGCAATTGTGTGCGGCTTGATTGTACTCATGCAGAACATGATTCGATTTGACTGGATCACAAGCAAACAAAAGCTTTTCACTGTGTATCTCAGTGCATGTGACAATAATAAACCAATACCAGACTGTCTGTTTGTTTCATGCATACAAGCGCTATGATAGGGAAATTGCATTTGTTCCACTATAGAAAGTAAGATTTATATAAGATTACCAAATGAATATTCAAGTGAGTGGATTTTGGCATGCATATACATATATACACACACACACACATATATATATACACACACACACATATATACACACACATATATACACACACACATATATATATACAAACACATATATATATACAAACATATATATATACACACATATACATACACACACATATATATACACACACATACACACACACATATACACACACACATATATATAAATAAAATTGGGATAGTCATTTTTACTTTTATGTAATATAACACCAAATATATTTAAAAATACTGGCGCCAGCACATTTAAGGAATGCAAATGTCTTGCCAAACGCTGGACCTTGAATAAAAGCTCAAAAGATTTCTGTCAACATGAATATTTATTGTTCAGATGGATGTATAGACCATAACTACGTAGGCCCCTCTCGGTCATGACTGACCATGGGTGATGCATCCTAGTTGTTGGCTGCTTGCTCCAAACCTCGGCTAGACCATCACTAGTCATTCAATAATAAGAGCGAGTTGTCAAATGTTCATGTTTGCTGGGAAGAATTATAACCAGACTGCCATCTACTGCATGTCTGTATTGACAATCTCAAAAAGGAAAAGGATTTATCCACTTTCTGCATCCACAGCTCAAGTTCTGTTCAGGGCAGATTTTACAAACCAAGAGATCAATAACAAATTATTAGAAGACCGGCTTCTCCACATAAGCTCTTTAATCTTCTGCCCATAACGTTCCAAAAACCTTACTATAAACAATGAAATCTAGGTCACTGACGGCCTCGCTACTGTGAGCATTCTTAGGAGATAATTAAAATGAATTCACCCCGGTGTCCTTTCTCTGGAGCAGGGAACAAGTTTGGAACGGTTCTGTTTCTTAATTACCACAGTGCAGTCAGGTGGTTTACTATACCGAAAATAATTCTCCTTAGAGTCTTGATTTTTAACTGAAAATGTGTTTTTTTATTTTTTCGCAGAGGAATACAAAAGAATCAACTTATTTCAGTGAAAAAAGATTAAATAAGTAGCTTGATTAAATTGCCAGGTTTAAAGAGGTTCACAAAAGCCATTACATGAACACAAAGTCCCTATATGAACTTGTAACCCCGGCCTCTTCCACAATCTCCGCAGGCTATTCTCATGCCTATTGAATCCCTTTGCATCTTTGATATTGGCTAATTCTCCGACTAGTTCCACTGTCCTCCTGATTATATATTACTGATTGTATGCCTCATTGTCACCTTCCCCTCAGCCAACAATGAACCTTTCTACAATTCCTTTTCATCATTTGCTATGATCAGTCATTTTTTTACCTTACCCTTCCATATCTCTAGTCTCCCTCTCCACTGACTCTCAGTCTGAAGAAGGGTCTCAACCCGAAACATCAACTTCTCTCCAGAGATGCTGCCTGTCCCTCTGAGTTACTCCAGCATTGTGTGTCTATCTTCCATATTAAATGACTATGACTTAAACCAAGTCAAGGGTTGGGTTAGTAATGCAGAACAAAGTCAAAGATTCAGCATTAGTTTGCCTGAAATCTCAAAGTATTGTCCAAGTCTTATTTGATGCTAAAAATGGTATTCAATCTGATCCACTGACACCACATACCCCATAGTTTACTGCTCTTCCCCTGTAATCTTGTAGTAATGCCTGCTATTTCAGCCCATTCCCACCTCCTCCACTTAAACCTCCATTCCCTTCCATTAAACACTCAGAGTTTTTGCTCAGAGTTGCACAAACGTGATATTGAGAAAAGGAAAAGCTGCCGATTGAATTCTGAACTGGTGTAAACTATTTTCCAAGTTAAGTTTTGTGTTTCTTACCTGTCACAGATGCTGCACAGAAAAATGAAAACAGACAGGACCAAAAAGGCACAAGCTAAGGCAAGTAGACCCCAGAAAATTTCGTGTCCACTGTTAATTAATCCTGGGATAGGTCCAATGACGACAACAGAGTTTGGAGCCATTAGAAAGGCAGGTGATGGCTACCACCCAATGACATCAGTGTAGTAATCTTCTTCTTACCTGCAATATGTGAAAAGCAGAAAAATTCTGATTAATAACTTTGTGAAATTTAAATAAGACAGCATAACAGGAGCAATAACAAGGCCGTTCAGTTCCCCAAGTCTGTCCTGCCATTCGGCAAAATCACGACTGATATTCTGTTTCCAAAGTATAATTTTCCTGCCCTAACCCCATATCCCTCAATTCCTGTCAAACATTTACTAAGCCTCCATAGGACAATGAGATTGAGAATACCAAAATGTTATCACCCTCCAAGTGAAGAAATCTCTCATCTCAGTCATAAACACCCTATATCTTTGAAACTGAATCTTGGTTCTAGTTTCATTATCCAGAGGAAATAGTCCCCCCTAGATCAAAAAAGGTTGATCCCTTTAATATGTCACCTCTCATTCTTCTAAGCTCCAAGTAATAGAGTATCGAATTGCCCCTCACAACTGATGTGCCATTCTGGGAATCTATCTGGTAAAGCCTTGTCGCACACGTTCTAAAGCAAATTGGAAAAACCTAAACTGCAAAATACTCAATTGTTGTCACAGAATGTGAATGGAAATCTCTGCACCAATCCCACAAGTCACCATCTGCTAGCCTGAGAAGAACCCTTTGTTTTCTGTTAATCAACTCTTAATCCACACCTGGATATGTTATAATACACTGATCTCTATGTATGCTACCATTGTTCATTAACCTCCTGTGTGCAACCACATCAAGTCTTCTGAAAATCCAAATGCACCACTTGAACTGGTTTCTTCCTAGATCCCTGGTCAGCACTGTGGTGCAGAGGTCGAGTTGCTGCCTGACGGCGCTAGAGACCCAGGTTCGATCCTGACCTGATGGTGCTGTTTGTATGGAGTTTTACGTTCCTTTGCATACCTTGGGTATGCAGGCAAAGAATTTCACTCTGCCTTGTCACATGTGATAATAAAGTTTTCCATTCCATTCTCCCCATGACCTGCGTGGGTTTTATCTGAGAACTTCGATTTCCCCCCACACTCTAAAGCCGTACAGGTTTGCAGGTTAATTGGTTTGATAAATTGTCCTTAATGAAGGAGTGTTAATGTGCGGGGATCGCTGGTCGCTGCAGTCTCGGTGGGCCTAAGGGCCTGTATCTATGCTGTATCTTTAAAACTAAAAACATCCTCAAATAACTCCAAAAGAATATCCAAGTGATTTCCCTTCATGCTCAATCCTATTATACATTTTCAGGTATCTTCACAACATATCTTTTATTATAAATGTAAGCATTTTCCCCATTGCCAATGTAGTGCTAACAGTTTAGTAGTTCCCCATTTTCTTACTTAAATAGGAGTGACATTTATCCCCCACAAATCTACAAGAACCTTTCCAGAATCTAGCATCTAGGAAGATTACGAAAATATTAATTTCCTCTCAAGCCACTTCTTTCACAATTGCAACTCATCAGGCCCCTGGGGTCATTAGCTTTTAGCTTCATCAACTTTGTTGGTGCTTTTTTTAAACTTATAATTATTTCCTTTGGTGTCTCATTCTCACGAGACTCTTGATTTTCACCCGTTTCTAGCAGGTCTTTTGTGCACGTGGCTTCATAGAAGGTGATGTAATATTTGTTTAATTCCTCGGTCACTTCCCTTTTACTGGTTACAAATCCGCCCGATAAAAAGGGGAAAACGTTTGTCCAGCATTAGCAACATACAGGAGATTCTTATGAGTTCAATGGACTCATAATTGTTTCCAGTATTTAAGCATACGGTTTAGTGTGTAACCCATCTTACTTTATGTATTCTAGTGCATGTATTTCATTGTTCAAGGTACACCATGCACTGCAGGATAAAGTATGTTTTATTATTTCATGATAGGTAACAAGATGCAATTTGAGGGCCAGTACCAAAGTGCTCACATTTTTTTGTCCAAAACAAAGTTCTTTCTAGATGACACTACATTTCATTTGACACGTTAAACCACAAGTACTATGCATTTGACAAATTAACGTTGTGCCGATTTGCCTTTGATGTTAATCAGCATTAGACTGCAAAAGAAGTCAAACAAGAAATTCTTCTGACTATGAACAAACAAAATCAGCTGCACTCTGCAGCATTATTTACGATAGATACATAATGCAATACATTTTAACCAATGAAATAAATTTGCTCAAATATATACATATATTTTTTTATTCTACTTGATATATCAAGTGCAACTTGCTTCAGGAAACAAGAGGAATGCAATTCAAATTTTACATTTCCTGTTTGATGAATAAGTTCAGCTACTTTGAAACAGTAACACTGCTTCCTTGTCCTCAACATTCATTTTGAGAAGTTTCATCTGATTTTACTCAGGTATATTTTTGTATCCATTAAGTTTCCTGGTCATTGTCCAAAATTATTTGAAAGCAGGCATGTTGTAAATACGTCAACTGGATATGCATGTTCAGTGAGGTAAATGTGCGAGATAAATACTGGAAACAATTATGAACTAATAGATTGTGGAAAGGATCATTATTTATCTCTCTCCTTTTGCCTCCAAAACATTTCATTGAAGCTTTACAGGCATGCTTGAGATAAGTAGCTTCCATATTCATAGGCCAGTCTGCATTATATTTGAAAGACAATACATAATTACAGAGCACTTTGCTATATTTATAAATTTAACAAGGTAGTGTATGGTTGGCTCGTCTGTAAAGGTTAGATCTCTGACATCTAAGGTGAGCTAGACAATAGGATACAAAATAGGAAACAAAGGGAGGTAGTGTAGTGGCAGATTTTCATATCTTTCAGGCAATTAGCACCCTAGCCGCTATTTGGATGAGAATGGTTGAAGGGGGTGTCTTCTAAACGCATGCGAGCTCACTCAGAGACCTTCACAGCTTCTTCTCAGATATGGCTTCAAAACAGTCTTTTGATGAATAAATGCTTTATTGTTGATAGAAAACAGTGAGATACATCCAAATTTCTTCCGACTCGTTACTACAATCTTTTTCGAACTCCAGCTTATTACTTTAGACATTAGAAAACTCCTTGTGTCTCCGTAACACTGGCAAGATCTGGCATTGACCTCGCATGATCCCGCATGGTAGAAGGGTTAACCTTCCCCATCGTCTCTCCAAACTAATATAAAAACTAAACTTCTGCGCAAGCATCTAAGCTGCAAACACGCCCAAAACACGTCATAAATCCCACCCACAATATAACGGGCAGCCTAAAATTTAAAGGCACATGCCATCATCAGTGACACGCAAAACAGGCCAAATGGCCACTACAGGTAGAGTGTAGTTTTGCAGATTGAAGGCCTGTATTAAGTGTACCACAGGGCCCACTGTCTTTTCAATATTTATATTAACGATTTGGATGTATGGTTAGCATGTTTGCGGGTGACACTAAAATTTGTGGCACAATGGACAGTGGAGTTGGTTAGAATGTAGAAACATGGAACTGCATATGCTGGTTTACCAAGGAAAGACACAAAAGTAACTCATCATGTCAGACAGTATCCCTGGACAACATGGATAGGTGATATTTCGGGTCGGGATTCGTCGTCAGACCGCTGCATATGGTGGTCATCTGTGATTACAGCAGGATCTTGATCAACTGGGCCAATTGGCCAAGGAAGAGAAGATGGAGTTTAAGTCAGATCGAGACACCGCAATTTGGTTGGGCAAACCGGGACTGGATTTGCATAGTAAATGGTATGCCCCAAGGAGCTTTGTAGAACACAGACACAGACCAGACACAAGTACAAAGTTTCATGAAAGTGGTGACACAAGTGTACAGGGTGGTGAAGACATCATTTGACACAGTTGCCGTCATCGTTCAGGGAATTGAATACAAGAGTTACACTGCCGAAGACCTCATTTGACAAGGCCTCATTTGGAGCCTACTATAAGGAGGATGTTATTAAACTGCAAAGGGTGCAAAAATGATTTACAAGGATTGTAGGAGCCATTTATGCTTAAGTTAGTTACTGTTAGTATATTCTAGCCATGTTTAGACATTTCTAGTTTTATCTTTTTTGTATGCTTGTGGGTGGGATTTGATACGTAGAAGGGCTTGTCTACATCTGAGGAGGCTAGCGTAGCGACAGAGATTAGGAGTCAGTTTAGCCTCGAGGGATGGTTGAGACAACAGTTTTTACCACACGACGCAACGCCACACGACACAGATGAAACAATTAGTTAGAATGAAAAGTTACAATTTGTATTGGAATAAGAAATACTTAATATGAATCACTTCTTTGTTTGTACTATAATAAAGGACCAATTAATCAATACATAATGGCTGGAAGATTTGTTTTTACTATCTGCTAGTGTGTAAGCTATATCTCTTCTACATCCTCAAGTAGTAATGGGTAATGTCGATCAAAAGATGGACACTGGAAAGTTAAGAAATTGCCATTACAAGAATATTACAAGGTTTGGAGGGTTTAGGCTACAAGTCAAGTCTGGATAGGACAATACGTTTTCCCTGCAGAGTAGCAGGCTGAGGGTGACCTTATATAGGTTTATAAAATCATGAATGGCATAGGTAAGGTTAAAGAGCATAGGTTTAAGGTGAGAGGAGAATGATTCAAAAGAAACCCAGGGGATAACTTTTACCCTCACATGGAAAGTGGTATATACGTGTAACAAGCGGTCAGAGGTAGCGGCAGAGTTGGGTAGAATTACTACATTCAAAGGATCGTTAGACATGTAAAAGGATACGAAGAATTGAGAGGAATATGAGCAAGGTGAGGAGGACTTTTTTCACACAGAGAGTGGTGGGTCTCTGGAACTCTCTGCCACAGAGGGTAGTTGACGCCAGTTCATTGGCTATATTTAAGAGGGAGTTAGATGTGGCCCTTGTGGCTAAGGGGATCAGAGGGTATGGAGAGAAGGCAGGTACGGGATACTGAGTTGGATGATCAGCCATGATCATATTGAATGGCGGTGCAGGCTCGAAGGGCCGAATGGCCTACTCCTGCACCTAATTTCCATGTTTCTAAGGGGCAGACAAGTGTAACTATCTTGCCTAAGCATTCTGGTCGGCATGAACACGTTGAGTCTAAGGGCCTGTTTCCATGCCGTATGGCTCTCTATAATTTTATATTCCAAGTACAAAACTGCTTTTAGGAGGCAGCCATCCACTTGGGGGGGTTGAGGTTTAAGTTGCAGAAAAGTCTGAATGTAGCAAATTAATGATAATGGTGGGGTCTGGCACTATCTTTCCATCACTGCAGAATCCACGTCCTTAATTATTTTGATTCCGTTCCAGCATGATTATGACACAACCTGGGGTTGTGATAAATAGGTCACTTTGAATACAATGCACTCATGATAGTTACTTTTTAAAAAAAAATTACTCTGGGTAATCTAATCCCTGGAGTTTGTTTAAAAGACCAGTGTCATTCCTCTGCAAATTGCTAATGTTTCAAATAATAAATCTTACCTAGTGCTATTCATCAAGGAAATATTACGTCAACACATGACCAACATTAGGAGTTTATGGTAAGAATAGAAAAACTTGAACTTTTCATCCTGGGAAATAATTCAAAGTATATCCAAGATTGCTTAATGTAAGAGTGTAAAATGCAATCATACCATATTACTTTAAATTTTGGTTGTAGAACTAATGAACACCAATTCAAACTACTGGAAGGAAATCCAAGGCTAAAATTAGGACAGTTTCTTCATAGGAAGAACAAAATATGAGGTAGACCATAACAGTGTCAGAATAATTTAAGTAGAAATTCATTGCCATACGGGGGGACACTGGATAGATTTTTTTTTTTTTTTTTTTAAATAGAAAGGGTGAGCATCCTTTTCTGTAATTATCCTGCAAATCTCCCTCTGGAGACTTTGCGCCCCACCCAAGGTTTCCGTGCGGTTCCCGGAGGTTTTTGTCCTCCGGCAACCACCTTCAACTAGCATCGCAACCGGCTTCGACTAAAAGATTACCGATTTTAAAAATGGAAACCACTTTCGACCATTAGGGTGACTGACAAAAACCTCCGGGAACCGCACGGAAACCTTGGGTGGGGCGCAAGGTCTCGAGAGGTTCCAGTTCAGGTTTCCTAAGTGGGACAGGGGCATTAGAATCAGTGTCTTACAACCTGAAACAGGCCCTTCAGCCGAACTCATCCACGCCAACCTGGGTGCCTATTTTCATTTGCCTGGATTTGGCTCATATCCCTGTAAACCTTGCACTGCTGACTCTTCTCAGTCTGGTTACTTAATTTTTTTTTAATGCCAAATAAGAATAATTCCTGGCCTACCTTTCATTCCATCACAGACGAAAACTGAGCTGTTGTGTTCAGTGGCCAGAGTGCCAATAAAAGACTAACTGCAGTGTATTGTGATGCTTATTGTTCCAAGATGAAGCGTGGTTAACAGTGCAGCTGCTGTTTCAGAGAGTTTGATGTTGTTTATGGAAGGCAACCACTGCTGGAATTGTACCGTTGATGGTGCACTAGCCAGCGTGTAAGAGTAGGAGAGACAGCTGCACTGATGGAAACCAAAAAAAAAAATCCTGAGCTGTGCTTATTTCTTACAGATGGCCAAGACAGGGGGAAATTTGGTTGTGGAGTTGGCTTATTCTGGACAAAAGCAACCACAGTTTGGGCTGCCAATAATTATAATATCGAAGCCAGATATGACATTGAGGAATCAGACTGGAAAACTGTTGGGTGAGCTAGTTTTGTCACAAACTTGACAAATTAGAGTGAATGATTTGTTGAGAACAAGCAGCGAGAGGGCCAAGAGTGACACCATTGAAGTGATAAATGGAAGGCTGAACAGAAAATTCAAAATTTGGGAGCAAATTGAGTGCATATTTCTTATCCAAATAACTGGCAGAGGATTGTTGGATGACTGGAAGGTAGAGACATCTGTGAAATAAAGAGACCAGATTCCAAAATTTCAATCAGCCAATTCCTTTTTTGTACTAATAGCAATGGCCCAACATTCTTCCCCTTTAAGTTATGATCTAGCAATCTCCCTGCAAGCCTGGAAAATATTTGCAAATAAATTGCCTGGCACTAGAGTTCCAAACCTACTAAAACTTATGCTTTAAAAGGGCATCAACCGGTGCCCAAGAAGAGCAAGATGATGTGCCTCAATGACTATCGACCATTGGCACTAACGTCTGTGGTGATGAAGTGCTTTGAGAGGTTGATCATGGCGGACATCAACTCCTACCTCGACAAGAATCTTGACCCACTGCCGTTCGCTTACCGCCACAAGAGATCAACGGTGGATGCGATCCCACTAGCTCTCCACTCCCTCTAGACCACTTGGACAACAAAAACTCATATGTCAGGCTGTTATTCATTGACTACAGCTTGGCGTTTAACACCATAATCCCCTATAAGCTGGTTACCAAGCTCTCAGATCTGTGTCTCTGCGCATCCCTCTGCAATTGGATCCTCGACTTCCTCAATCACAGACCTGTCCATATTGGTGGAAATGTGTCATCCTCGATAACAATCAGCACGGGAGCACCTCAAGGCTGCGTGCTCAGCCCCCTGCTGTACTCACTCTATACTCATGACTGTGTAGCCGGACATAGTGCGAACTCCATCATCAAGTTTGCCAACAACAGCACTGTTGTGGGACGTATCACTGATGGGGACAAGTCAGAGTATAGAAGAGAGATCAAGCGAATGACCAAATGGTGCCAGCACATTAAACTGGCTCTCAACACCAGCAAAACCAAGGAACCGAATGTGGACTTTGGAAGGGGTAGCATAAGGACCCACAGCCCCGTTTATATCAATGGGACGATGGTGGAGAGGGTCAAGAACTTCAAATTCCTGGGCATGCATATTTCCGAAGATCTTTCCTGGTCCCAGCACACTGATGCAATTATAAAGAAAGCACATCAGCGCCTATACTTCCTGAGAAGATTACAGAGAGTGGGTATGTCAAAGAGGACTCTCTCGAACTTCTACAGGTGCACAGTAGAGAGCACACTGACTGGTTGCATTGTGGCTTGGTTCGGCAAATTGAGCATCCAGGAGCGGAAAAGAATGCAAAACGTTGTGACCACTGCCCAGTCCATCATCAGCTCTGACCTCCCCACCATCGAAGGGATCTATCGCAGTTGCTGCCTCAAAAAGGCTGCCAACATCATCAAGGACCCACACCATCCTGGCCACACACTCGTCTCTCCGCTGCCATCAGGTAAAGGTACAGGAGCATGAAATCTGGCACATGCAGGTTCAGGAACAGCTACTTCCCCACAGCCATCAGGCTATTAAACTCGCCATCAAACAAACTCTGAACTATAACAGCCTATTGCACTTTATCTGTTTATTTTACTTCGGAGTCACGTGAGTGACTACGTGAAGACCCCGCCAGCACGCATGCGCGGCATATCGTCGTACGCATACGGAAGCGACGGTCGGGAGGAGCGGGGCTCCTCCAGCGCAAGTTTAAATAACTTACGCCAGGTAAGTCTCACCAGAGTGAGCGGCGACGACAAGAATTGTTAGATGGAATCACGAAAGTCCAAGAGAGCAGCGGCGAGAGCAGCTGCTATGGAGAGCAGCCAGCGGGCCGCCTCTCCAGAGCTACAGGTATTACCTGCAGCCCCCGACTTCTCGTCCATGAGGGCCGTTGGAACTCCACGGTCGGGCGACAAAACCACCCGGAAGTCGGACAGGACGGGCGACCCAGCTGGGTCCGGTCCCGAGGACACCCCGTTCGCAGATAGCGACGGAGGTCGTCTAAACCGCATGGAGCGGTTGATGGAGCAATTGCTCCAACATGACCTGCTTATGCAGGGGCAGAGTCACAGTGGGCCTCCTCGCAGGCCCACGGCAGGTTCCTACCAAGGACTGCCAAATGTCTCACCCTCCTCGCAGGGGAGCATTGAGGGTCAGGACTGGGCTGATCCAGAAGAACGGGAGCTGGCTGAACAACCATCTGTGTCAGGGGTGTGTGAAGAATATTTGGATATGGTAAATAAACATGCAATGCCGACACAGAAAGGCCTACCTATCCACCCTAAACTGGCAGCCAGCATTAATTACATGGCGACCAACCAGCTACAGGAACAGGCCATAAATGCTACAGTTGATAAATATATGGCCCCTGAAAACTGTAACTCACTTAATGTCCCGGCGGTGAACAACCCTATTTGGGGGAATATGAGCCCCTCGAGCAGAGGGCAGGAAATCAAACTGCAAAGAATCCTAAAGCTCTTAACCGCCGGGATCACAGCAGTGGCCAGAACTGCAGTGGGGATAGAGTTGCTGGACGAACTGCAAGATGCACTGGCTCTACTGTGTAATACACAGTATGAGATAAACAACTTCAGAAAAAGCATCATAAAGCCGGCGCTTAACCCCAAGTTTGCGGGGTTGTGTAAGCCTGGGAAGACTCAGCCTCCAAGCTTGCTGTTCGGGGATAACCTTCCCAAGCAAGTAAAAGATCTTGATGAGGAGGCCAAGGCCTTGGGCCTGATCAAGGTTCCCAGGCCCACCAAACCTCATTACCCACAAAGACAGCACCCCTACACACCCACCGGACAGAGATACTATCAGAGATCTGCCGGTGGTGAAAGCTCGAAGGCCGGCCAACCTGCACAGCGGTCTTTTTTAGGCCAGGGCCCAGCCCGGCCTTCTTGGAAGATGCGCCACTCCTACAACACGATGAATCAACAAAGAAAACAAGGACAGAAACTGCAACACCGGCAATAACCATGGAGGTAGGTGGGTCTGGATTCCCCAGAAACACATCTTGCCTAAATTCACTTTATGTAGGGGGCCGGTTGCATATGTTTTATGAAAATTGGTGCACTTTTACCTCTGATCCTGACATACTCAGAAGTATTCAGGGCTACAAAATTGAATTTATTCACGAACTCCCTATCCCGGTCCAGCATTTACCTAGCCGAATATTCACACTCTCTCAAAAAGAGAAGGTAGCAGGACATGCTGAACTATACAGGTTGATTGAAAAAGGGGTAATTAAGAAAGCCACCAAAGAACCCCAGGAGTTCGTGTCTAATATATTCACCAAAAACAAAAAAGACGGCGGTTGCCGCATTATCATAGATTTGACCGAACTGAATACTTCTGTTCAGTATGTTCATTTTAAAATGGACACCTTTGACACTGCTATACAGTTAATAAATTATGGGTACTACATGGCATGCATTGACCTCAAAGATGCATACTATTCAGTACCAATACACAAGGATCATAGGAAATATTTAAAATTTATCTGGATGGGACAATTATGGCAATACAAAGCCTTGCCTAATGGGTTATCATCAGCACCCAGATTGTTTACCAAGATATTAAAACCAGCCTTGGCCTACTTAAGGAAACAGAATCATACTGTTATGGCCTATCTTGATGATATCCTCATTGTTGGGGAAAGTTTGGAAATGGCTACATTGGCAGTTACAGCCACGAAACATCTCTTTCAGAAGCTGGGTTTCATTATACATCCAGATAAATCAATATTAAAACCCTCTACCACCATGAAATACTTGGGGTTCAATATCGACTCAGTGCAAATGTCTATCACGTTGCCACCAAGCAAGGTGGAGGACGTGATAGAGGCTTGCAGGAGCCTTATTGGCATCAAGGACCCATCCATTCGGCAGGTGGCCAGGGTGATTGGGAAGATAGTGGCTGCCTTTCCTGCAGCGCAATATGGGCCTTTACATTATCAAAACCTACAAAGAGCCAAAATCACAGCCCTCAAAAGTCATGCAGGCCATTTCGATAGGCCTATGAAAATACCAGAAAAGGCAAAAGCCGAATTAAATTGGTGGATGGCTAATGCCCAAAATTGTTCTAAACCCATCACTATCATCAATCCCTCGATCACCTTACAAACGGATGCCAGTGCCAAAGGTTGGGGTGCTACTAATACTACCTCTAGTTGTGGAGGTAGATGGAGTGCACAAGAGTTAACCCTATACACTAATTTTGGAATTAACTATTCAGAAATGCTGGCAGCATTTCACGGCCTCGGGGCATACTGCACAAAAATGCACAAAGTTCATGTTAGGATACAAATTGACAACACCACGGTGGTGGCCTATATTAACCACATGGGCGGAATAAAGTCGATATCGTGTGATGAATTGGCCAACAATATCTGGCTCTGGTGTCTGCAAAGGGAAATTTGGATCTCAGCCACCTACCTCCCAGGCAAGCTAAACATACTGGCAGACACCAGGTCACGCAAATTTAACGACAACATAGAATGGATGTTGGATCGAAAAGTGTTCACAGATATTGTAGAACGTTATGGGACACCGGATATCGACCTCTTCGCGTCCAGATTAAATCACCAACTACCAACATATGTTGCTTGGGAACCAGACCCTGGGGCAGTAGCGATGGACGCCTTCACGCTACATTGGGGAGATTTGTTCTGCTATGCATTCCCCCCTTTCTGCCTCATCAGTCGGGTCTTGCAGAAAATAAAACAAGACTCCGCATCGGGTATTTTGGTGGTGCCCGACTGGCCTACCCAATCATGGTTCCCAGCGGTACAGAAGATGGCCACAGAACCTTGCATTCGGGTCAATAAGCGACCTAGCCTGCTCATTCATCCTGTCACAGGAGAACATCACCCATGTCATGACCGCATGGACCTGTTAATTTGCAGATTTTAAAACGGCCTCTTCGCGGATTCGGACTCACCAGCAGAACGATAGACACCATCTCGGCGGCATGCAGGGAGTCCACCAGGAAGCAGTACCTCACCTACATCAGGAAATGGGAAGGATTCTGCGCTACTACCAACACTACATATGAATCCGCTACCATTACGGAAGTGCTGGAATTCTTGGCTACCCTACACTTTGATGAGGGACTGAGCTACAGTGTCATAAACAGTGCCAGGAGTGCACTATCATCCTACTTGGGCCAGGGGAGTGACAAATTGGGAATTGGATCACATCCATTAGTATCCAAACTAATGAGAGGAATATTCAATCCAATCCCCCTAGACCCAGATATAACCATACGTGGGATATCAGCACAGTCCTAACTATGCTGCGAGGATGGACACCTAACATGGGACTCACTTTGGCAAAGCTCACATACAAAATGGTAATGCTTATGGCAATTATCACGGCACAACGGGTCCAGTCTCTGCACAAACTTAATCTGGATGCCATGACTATCACCCATGATAAAATCATTTTTCATGTGCAGGGACTGCTGAAACAAGATCGACCCGGAGCGTCTGGTCATACTTTGGAATTTCTGGCATATCCAGCAGATACTCGACTCTGCATCGTCACGTTAATTTCACAATATATCACAGTCACCAAAGATCTCAGGGGCACGGAGACAGCTTTGCTTATAAGCCACAAGAAGCCCCATCATAAAGTCACGGTGCAAACCATTTCTAGATGGTTAAGGGTGGTACTGGATGCGGCGGGGGTGGACACTAATGTATACAAATCTCACTCCACCAGGGCGGCATCCACTTCGGCGGCTAGGAGGTTGGAAGTACCATTGGACCACATCCTGGCCACAGCGGGTTGGAGTAATGAAAAAACTTTTCATCGTTTCTACAACAAACCCGTGGCCTCCTCTGACACTTATGCAGGGAGGATTCTGAGTACTGCCAAATAATTTACCCCTATGGGATTTATTTGTTTTGGTATGAATAAATACCTATTTTGTTTTTCAACCAGTGTCATGTCTGAATTACGTTCATCCTCTCATCCCAGCATAGCGGTGTGTGAGCATGGAGCTTCCAGGGCATGAAATCACAGAGCTTTGAAATCTTCACGTAGTCACTCACGTGACTCCGAAGTAAAATAGTAAGATTAAACGAGAACGTACCAGTTTGAAGTTTGATCTTTATTTTATGAGGAGTTACGATGAGGGATTACGTGCCCTCCGCTCCCAACCCTCTACTATAAAGATCACCTGGTATGAAAGTTCTCTCTTATCTTACTATATTAGTCATTTGTGACTGTCTGTGATTTCACACCACTGCTTTGAAGAATGTCGCGCATGCGTGCTGGCGGGGTCTTCACGTAATCCCTCATCGTAACTCCTCATAAAATAAAGATCAAACTTCAAACTGGTAAGTTCTCGTTTAATCTTACTATTTATGTGTATATGTATGGTCTATGCTATATAGACACACTGAACTGTTCTGTATTTATGCTTACAATACTCTGTTGTGCTGCAGCAAGCAAGAATGTCATTGTCCTATCTGGGCCACATGACAATAAACTCTCTTGACTTGCTATTAAAAACTCAAACAGCTCGAGAAGCACTTCAGCTGTCCACAATAACATTTCTTATCAGGTCTCCATATAATTGAAAATTGCATTTCTATTTATCCAATATTTTGAGCTATGATTTATCCGATGCTGAAGATTTAATTAAAAGCAACCCATGCAGAGAAACAATCATCATCTAGTTGGCACACACACATACTGAATACCACTGCTACGGATATATTCACTTTAGCTGCAACAGTTTACATTATTGGCAAACATCCGCACCAGTCTTTCAGACAATCTAGACCCTATGCAATTCACATGCAGGAAAAATGAATGTTGAGGATGGCATTTCCCTTGCACAACATTCAGCCCTGGATCACCTTGACAATAACAGCGCTTATGTCAGATGCTATTCGTTGACCATAGCTCAGCCTTCAACACCATATTACCAAATAAATTCATCCCTGAACTTCTGGACCTTGGACTCGAGATCTCCATCTGTAACTGGCATCTGGACTTCCTGACCAGCAGACCCAGTTGGAATTGGTCATAATATTTCCTCCATCCCAACTGACAACACTAGCGCTCCACATGGCTGTGTGCTCTACCTCTTGTATGCCCAAGACTCTGTGGATACGAACAATGCCAGCTCGATCGCTAAGCTTATCGATCGATAATCTTGCTGATATACCACAATTGCCAGCTTGATCCACAACAAGGATGAGACAACATACAAAGAAGAACCTAGTGGAGAACATGGTGTGATGTTGACAGGTAAGAACCTCATTCTTAATGCCAGCAAGACTTAAGCTTTGGTTCTTGACCCGAGGAAATCAGGAGGGGTTAACACAACCCTATACTCATCAATATAGCTGCTATAATAATGGTTGACGACTTCAAGTTACCAGCAACCTAACTTGCTTCCTTCACATTGATACCGTGATCAAAAAAAGCATAGCGGTGCTAAATAATAAATATTTACTTTCTTAGGTTTCAAATGAGTTTGGCATGTCCACGGGGATTCCCTCAATCTTCTACAGATGCACTATGGAAAGCATTCTGATGGGATGCATCTCAGCCCTGTATGGAAAATGCTTTAGTCTTGACCATCTTAACCTGCGGAGAGAGTGGTGACTTAAGTACAGCTTCTTCCCCACTGCTATATAACTCCTGAACCAACAATCTCTTTCACACCCCATTCCCAGAGGTGCTGCTTCCACCTCTACCTCAGTCAGTTATTCTATCATTATGGAACATTGAACAGCATACAGCATAGATAATACAGCATAGGAACAGGCCCTTTGGCCCACAATGTCTGTGTTGAACAAGATGCCAATACACCTCTTATCTGCCTGTACATATCCACATCCCTCCAGTCACTGCATAACCATGTCCCTATCTGAACATCTCTTAAATCCCACTATTGTATCTTGTTTTGGTGGATGTAAGAACGGCAACCAAGTTTTTGTGAACTTATTTAGCTCAGAAATAACTATTTGGTTTACAGGTCCTCACAAACACGTCTGACCACAACGGTGGTCAGCTACACAACTGTGGCGCGAATGCAAAACCGTGCGAAAACAGCAGCACCTCCCGAGTCACGTCGCCGCGGCTTCCGAACGGCAGGTTCGATACCTGCGTGCGCCAGCAGGCGCCGCTACACTTTAATAATATTTCACACCACTCTGATTTAGCATGACAATCTCACACTCTGCTGCTTTATTTTCGCACTCATATGTGTTTATTGTTGCATGTATCATTACTCTATTAAACACTACACTTGGAAGATATGGGACTCCGATTAGCAGGAGAATCAGACTGTTTCTATAAGACGCGGTCTGCATTTATAAATCTACTACAAGGATAAGGTGCAAGAATACCTCAAAAAAGTACAGGTGTAGGGCCTTGGTAAAGGGGGAAGAAAAACTGTCGAGTTGGTAGATTCCTTTTGCGAGATGTTTATAATAAAGTAACTGGCTTTTCTTCTTTCTTCCTCTTTCTTTCCCTTTTTCTTCTTTCCTCTCCAGGGTCTATCTCCTAATCTCTGGTCTCTAACTCTTCAAGGGTTTCCTTTCCCTCTGTCACGCTTTTGCACTTTCACATCTCTTTTTCACTTTTCTACTTATTTTGCTGTTATTTCTCTCTCTTTTCTAAAGCCTTAAAAAAAATTACGGGGTACAATGACTGTAATACAATACACAGTCACTGGATGTACACTGATGTAACTTACGGTACCTCTAATAAATAAAGATATTTAATTTTTTTTTTTAAATCATTGCTCTATTAACCATTCACCCTGTGCTTCATGTGAAGAAGGAATTTCATTGCACCTTGGTATATGACTGTAATCTAATCTATACATAACAGCATTTGGTTTATAGTTGACATTGCATTCTGCATTTTATTTACAATACTGAAAATCTATGCAGTGGACCTATATTTTTTAAGGTCTATTTATAGAGGTATAAAAAACAGCTATAGCTAATTATCAAAGGAGCAAATACACATTGCCCATGAAAATAACAATTTATATAACTGCACCATGCGTATTTACTTTTTCTATGAA
The DNA here is from genome assembly GCA_963514005.1 of Raja brachyura. The sequence goes on along the minus strand of OY740784.1, from coordinate 17,966,445 downwards.
CTATAACTCATTTATGCAAGAAAAGGTATAGTGGTGATAAACCTGCCAATGAATGTTTAATAATAAAACTTGAGGCAAGTTTAAATTATGATACGCTTTTCCATTTAAAATCTGCTGTTTTTCACTAGTCGTCCTAGTACATTGCCTTTGCATGGTCTCTGCATATCAAGTGTCGCTGCTGCCACCGAGCGTTTGTAAATGGAATCGCACCATTTGCATTATCATCCCAAAAATTTGGATTCTCGATTCATTGTCAATCCTACAGATTATTGCTGATATTTTACTTTTAATTTAGCTCAACAGTGATTCTCACGTTTTAAGTGGACTCTCGATAGAATAGTTGACTCAATAGAATAGTGGGATTCTTAACAGAATAGTTTGGGAATGTTTTCATGTTCATATCATGTATCTATACACTGTAAATGCATTGATTGTAATCATATATTGTCTTTGTGCTGACTGGTTACCACGCAACAAAAGCTTTCCACTGTACCTCGGTACACGTGACAATAAACTAAACTGAACTGACTATATGAAAGAAGCAATTTTAACAGCATTCTCATACTAGAGTTAGTGAGCAAAAAAAGTAAGGATACTGATCTGGTGAAGATGAATCTTGTAGACAGGGAGAGTGCATCTTGGATGAAAACATTGAGCATTGATCCCAAGATATCGTTGCAATTTGCTATTGGAAAAGGATGTCTCAATTGAACTTTGCCTGGTAGATTGTAATCAGACAATTATAGTGCAGACATTCAATGTTAGTGATGTACCACATGGATGTTAAACTAAGTGTAATTGAACCAAGAGTAAATGGTCTTGCCCTGAGTTATACAAAGCAGAGTTATGGATGCAGTCTTTAGACTTTAGAGAATCAGCGTAGAAACTGCCATTCAGCTCACTGAGTTTGTGCCGACCAGCGATCACCCCGTCCACCAACACAATCCTGCACACTAGGGCCAATTTCAATTTGATCCAAATGCAATGCTTAAAAGGCCTCTGGATGGACATATAGAAAGGAATGGAGGGATAAAGGCATAATGTGGGCAAACAGGAATTCAAGGGAGTCGGGGTGGAAGTTAGTGGAGTGGCTATCACTAAGGAGAAGACACTTGGGAAACTGAATGGTCTGAAGGTGGATGTCACCTGGATCAGATGGACTGCACCGCAGGGTTCTGAAAGAGGTGGCTTTGGAGATTGTGAAGGCTTTAGTTGTTATCTTTCATGAATCACTAGAGTCAGGAGTGGTTCCAGACAATTGGAACATTGCAAATATTACACTGATGTTCAAGAATGCAGTGGCAGAAAGGGAGAACTATAGGCCGGTTAGTCTGACTTCAGTGGTTGGTTAGATTTTAGTGTCCATTATAAAGTATGAGCTTTCTGAGTACTTAGAAGCACACCATAAAATAGGCCAAAGTCAGCATGGTTTTGTGCAAGGGAGATCTTGCCTGACGAACCTGTCGGAATTCTTTGAGGAAGTAAATAGCAGGATAGACAAAGGAGAGTCAGTGGATGTTGTTTACTTGGATTTTCAGAAAGCCTTTGTTAAGATGCCAGACATGAGGCTGCTAAAGAGGATGAGAGCCCATGGTATCAGAGGGAAGATACTAGCATGGATAGCAGGTTGGCTTGATGGCAGAAGACAAAGAGTGGCAATAAAAGGGACTTTTTCTGGTTGGCTGCCAGTGACTAGTGGAGTTCTGCGGGGGTCGGTGTTGGGGCCGCTGCTCCTCATGGCGCATAGCAATGATTTGGATGAGGGAATTGAAAGCTTTGTGGCCAAGTTTGCAGATGATACAAAGATAGGTGGCGGGTCAGGTAGTGTAGAGAAAGTAGGGACTCTGCAGAAGGACGTGGGCAGGTTGGGAGAGTGGGTAGAGAAGTGGCAGATGGAATACAGCATAGCAAAGCATGGAGTCATGTATTCTGGTAGTAGGAATAAACACATAGACTATTTTCTAACTGGGGAGAGAATTCAGGGATCAGAGGTGCAATGGAACTTAGGACTGCTGGTTCAGGATACCCAAAAAGTTAATTTGCAAGTCGTATCAGTTATAAGAAAGGCAAATGCAAGTCTAACATTTATTTTAAGAGAGCTAGAATACAAAAACAGGGGTGTCCTGCTGAGGCTTTATAAGGCACTAGTCAGACCACATTTGGAGTATTGAGAGCTTTTTTGGGCCTGATATCTGAGGAAGGATGTGCTGGCATGGGAGAAGTGTACGAGAATGATTGGGTTAAGATATGATGAGCGTTTAATGACACTGGGCCTCTACTCGCTGGAGTTTAGAAGGATGAAGGGACCCTCATAAAAACTTACCGAAGAGTGAAAGGTCTAGATGGAGTGAATGTGATGTTCCACTAATGGGAGAGTCTAGGACCAGAGGCCATAGCTTCAGAATAAAAGTACGTACCTTTAGAAAAAAGATAAGGAGGTATCCTTTAATCAGAGAGTGGTGAATCTGAGCAATTCATTGCCACAGACTGCTGTGGAGGCTGTCAATGGATATTTTAAGACTGAGTGACAGATTCTTGATTAGGAAGGGTGTCTGGGGTTATGGGGTGAAAGCAGGAGAATGGGGTTGAGAAGGAAAGAAAGATCGGCCACAATTGAATAGCAGAGTAAACTTGATGGGCCAAATGGCCTAATTCTGCTCCTAGAACATATGACACATCCCCCCTCTTTGACTATAACATTTCTCAAGAATCTTCCCATTTTAACATAACTTTAAGTACCAGCCTGCATCTTCTCAGTCGCTGCTGACAATTCAAGTGGAAGATTTTTTTGGCCATATCTCCTCTTTTGCCAATGCTTCCAAAACCTTCAGAAGTAGAGTTAATGTTCTCTGTTCCGTTAAACCCTCATTGTCACTGAAGCATATTGGACCACCTCTTAATTTGTTTCCCACAGAGAACATCGGGCGGGTGGTGGGCGGCGCGACTCGGGTTGCAGCGGCCTCTGCAGTCCGTCTGTCTTTTTTAAAAAAAATTTTGTCGCGTTTGAGTGTTGTTAGTTTAGTGGGGTTTTTTAGCTGGATATGTGTGGGGGGTGGGGTGGGGAAACTTTTTAATTCTTTTCCCTGTACGGAGGACCCGACCTTTTCTCTGTCGGGTCTCCGCTGTCGTTGGGGCCTAGCACCGTGGAGCGGCCTCCAACCGGACCTGGGGCTCCAGTCGCAGAGCTGCGGGTACTCACCATCGTGGAGCTGGCTGAGTTGGGAACGGGAGGAGCTGCGGTGGCGCGCTGCTGCTGCCCGACCCCGGAGATTAGGAGGCTGCAGCTGCAGGTCGGTGGACGATAACACCGGGAGCTCGCGGGTCCCTGGTGGGAGACCGCTTTTCGGAGCTCCCGCGGCAGCAACTTCTCCCGCCCAAGTTGCGGGATTGAAGACGACCTGGAGCGGGGCCTTACATCACCCGGCGCGGCTTTGATGGCCACGGGACTTGCTAGGGCCCGCCGGGGGCTCCAACATCAAGACCCGGAGCGGGGCCTTGCATTGCCCGGCGCGGCATGAATGGCCGCGGGACTTATATACTATCACCCGCCGGGGGCTTTGACTCTGACCGGGAGAAGAATGGGGAGTGCAGGGGAGAGATAAGACTTTGCCTTCCGTCACAGTGAGGAGGATATTCACTGTGATGGATGTTTGTGTAAAATGTGTTGTGTCTTGGTTTTTTTCTTCTTGTATGTATGACTGCAGAAACGAAATTTCGTTTGAACCTCAATGAGGTTCAAATGACAATAAATGGTATTGTATTGTATTGTATTGTATATTGTAGAACATCCTAACATTTTTAATCTATCTTAACTGAAGATATGCATCTTTGGTGAGACTAGTTTGTACTCTCCAAGTCTTCACAGGTTGCTCAAAGTTGCCCCTAGATTTATTAATATTTTTAGTTGGATCCTTTCCAGTACTTCATAAAATTCTAGGATGAAATCCTTGCTTTAAGCTCCATCCCCCTATTTAGAATTTCAAATAATCCACCTGATCTTTAAAATTTGCCCTTCCACCTTTATGGAGCTTTGTACCTGAATGTCTGATTATATATACTTTACAAAAGAGTGACATTCATAGTATGCTCTCTTCTCACTTCTTGGGTAACTCCCCAGGATCAAGGATGACTTGTTACCTCTTCAGTTTTGTGGGTTCTGTGAGGCTAATAAGGTCAACGTTGGGAAACCCAAACACTTGTTACCATACTATCATGGTAGACAAATATGTAGTTTGAGGTGGATTGCTTCTACCACATACAAGCCTTCCGATACCTGGCCTGGAGGTTCTCAATACCATTCGGCACTTTGAACGGTCATGAGGTTCTCAAACGTCAGCGAAGATATTTCAGTTAACGGAAACAATGAGCAAATTCAAGAATCTTTTTCCTCTCTCTACCTGCCAATACAATTCCAAATAGTGTGTCCATTTCCAGGGGCTGGTGCACAGTATGCAGGTTTGGCCTGCCCAACTCGGGAGTCCATTGCTTGGGATATTAGGCTGTGAAAAGACACTTGCATTAGTCCCTGCGTCCTGCCAGTAATTTGAGGATTTTGCCCAGACAGTACTGGTGGTATTTTTCAAGTGCCTGTTGCAGATAGTGCAGATTTTAGAAATAAATAGGATAAGAATCACTACTGCCCACTCGACCATAGGTTTCGTGCCAGATCTGAGGTTTGATGTGTTGTATCTACACACATTTCCTCATTAAACCAGACTGTGCTTGTATTTTGAAAGCAGCATATTTCATGTTCTATGACAGCCTTCATTGAGAGGTGGTTCCAAAGGCGGGGGTATGGGTTCATATTTTCAAGGGCCGATGTTCCTTTATTGTCAGAGGACAGTGAGATCCTTAGTGTTGCACATGTTGAATGCAAGACCCAAACACTTGTATGTTTTGGAGAATGAGTCAATGATGTCTTGAAGTTTCCACTGGTGGGAGAGTCCTGGAACAGAGGCCATAGCCTCGGAATAAAAGGACAAACCTTTAGAAAGGAGACGGGGAGGAATTTCTTTAGTCAGAGAGTGGTGAATCTGTGGAATTCATTGCCACTAACGGCTGTGGAGGCCAAATCATTGGGTATTTTTAAGACACAAATTGACAGATTCTGGATTAGTACGGTGTCAGGGGTTATGGGGAGAAGACAGGAGAATGGTGTTGAGAGGGAAAGATAGATCAGCCATGATTGAATGGTGGAGCAGATTTGATGGGCCGAATGGTTTCATTCTGCTACTATCATTTACGAAATTTTGAAGTTTAGCCTCTGAGTATGTACAAACTTCAGCCGAACCACAGAGGTTTGGATGACCTTGTTTCTAGAGTGCAGTTGTTGTAGGTTCAATTCAGATTAGTTCGGACAGCCAACCCTATGCCCACAGCAAGCATGTTGGAGGAATTGTGGTACAATTCATGGGGAGAAGGCAGGCACGGGTTATTGATAAGGGACGATCAGCCATGATCATAATGAATGGCGGTGCTGGCTCGAAGGGCCGAATGGCCTCCTCCTGCACCCATTTTCTATGTTTTAATTTGGCAGTGAGAAAAATTGTGTTCGGGAAATGACAAATCTTATTTGGCATGGTTTGTTCGAAAATTGGCTAATATCCTGGTGTTTTCACCATCAAATGCAAACCATAATAGTATGGTAACAATTTTAGAAAGTTGAATTCGAGAATAGTGTTCTACAGTTCCTCCCATTTAACAGAGCAAAAGACTTTTGTGACGTTTGAGGAAGCCATGTAAAGCAGCAGGTGTTGCTGCCCGCATTCATCAGACTCTTTACTATGCAAACTATGGCCGATTTCAGGTCAACCCATAATCTGCGGATGCATATCTGTCGTACCAAAATGTATTGCTTTGTCCTTCTCTCCTTAGGAATTCTTATCCACTGCTTCTTTCCTTTTTGTATTCTGCCTGCGTCATCTTGTCACAATTTGCTATTTTGGAAAATTTCATATCAGCTTCAAACTCATGCTGCCACATCCTGTACAGAAGTCCATCATTTGTAAAAGATGGATGTAACAACGCCCAGATTCGGCTTTGGATTTGCATTTCTGTAAAGTTAAATGCAAATCATCTATGCAGCATCCTTTGTTTCTTGCACAGCCTCTCGTGTGTCCGTACACCATGAACGGTTCAATTACAATCATCAATTGTCTTGCCACTGACTGGTTAGCACCCGACAAAAGCTTTTCACTGCACCTCGGTTCACAAGACAATATCCAAAACACTTGTTACTTGGCCAACTTTGAACCCACAATCTCACTTTCCTTTAACTTCATCGTGAGTCCCATTTTATTGAATAAACCACCAATAGAGCTCAATGCAAAAAAGCCTTGTGAATGTCCTCAAACACGGCAGGCATTACCTCAAAGAATTTAATATCAGACTAGTCAATCTTGGTTTGTCCTTGACACATTTCTACTGCATTTCTCTTGATTGATACCCAGCCACGATTGAAATGATGCCTCTGATTTTGATCTACATTCGCTTCCCTCATAACTTTGTTAGACTAAATGAACTGTAATTCTTCCTAAGCCATTTCTGTCATATATTACAAAAGAGTCACCTACCCGAACAGCCTCAGGGTCACCTGTGCCAATGATCACCATGGCGGATGACATATCGGCCATCCCAAGTATGAACCCATGTAAAGCCACAGGCCCAGACGGAGTCCCTGGCTGTGTCCTCAAACTGCAGGGACCAGCTGGCAGGAGTATACTTAGACATCTAACCTCTCCCTGCACCATTCTGAGGTTCACAACTGCTTCATCAAGACCACGTTCATCCTGGAACCAAATAAAAGCAAGGTAATGTACCTTAATGACTACCATCCAATGGCTGACATTCACCATCACGAAATGCTTCAAGAGACCGGTCATATTGCACATCAGCTCCAGCCTCCCAACTAACTTTGATTCACTTCAATTCACCTACTGCTGCAACAGGTCCACAGCTGTTACCAAGAAATTACAGTTGTGGGCGGAACCCTGTACATCATGCAAACCAGTCCCACCCCCCAGGACTATCTACATCTTACACTGCCGCAGGAAAGCAACCAACATAATCCAGGAGGACTCACACCCAGTCATTCTCTGTTCTTCCCTCCCATCAGGCAGAAGATATCAATGCATGAAAGCACATGTCACCAGATGAGAGAACGGCTTCTTCCCCACTGTTTTCAGCACATTGAACCGACCATTCGCCAGCTATTGATGGAGACCAGCAACCCCCTAATGTACATATTTGCTGCCCTTGCACTTTATTTTGTACGAGCACTTTCTCTATTGTTATAACGATATATTCGGAACTATTTCCTTTCTCTTTGCACCACCTGGTATGTTCTTGGATGGTTTTATTTGTAACCATGTATTGATATTTTCTATCTGGACAGCATTCAAAACAAAGTTTTCCCACTATATCACTATTGGTTTGTGCCAACAATAAACTACAGTGCAATTTATCATGTACCGAAAGATGTTCCTCGAGTAAAGGTAGATTAAACTTCTGGCATCAAGATTTGTGGTCAGTTAATTGACAAGATGTGTTTCAACAGCTGGTGCCCTTCTGGGGTAGACGGCAACTTTGAAATTTAGGTTTGAAAATGGAACTAGACTGCTGTAGGTACAGATCAGAAACTGAAGGGGTGCCGCTAGTGTTTGCTCTGCCCTGTGCAAAATATGTTGGAAAAGAAAGAATTAATGTTTTGGGTTGATATTCTCTCATCAGAATCTGAAGGTAGTAGATTTAGCAGATCACAAGAAAATACAGAGGAATGGAAAGAAGTGACCGGCACAAACGAATAATGTGCAGATCTGAGAGCGGACTCAACATGGAAAAGTAGAGAGATGGCACAAAGCAAATAAATGTTAAATTGATACCGAAAGGTTCTAAGAACCCGTATAAAAAATATTCAACTTAATTAGAATGGAGAATGGTGTGGCAGGAGGGGGGGGGGGGGGGGGGGGGGTATGGGCGGGGGAGTGGGTGAGGGGGCGGAGAGAGCTCGGAGAAAAGACGGGGAAGTGCCATGGGGGGAGAGGGGGGTATCACGGGGAAGGGGGGCAGGAGCCAGCGAGGGTGAGCAGAAGGGAAGGAGCAGTAGCTGGCGGTGCGATGGGGACTCACAGTGGGCGCTGGTCGTTCTCCTCTGCCAGGATCTGCTTTCTGTTTGGCAACATCTCAGACTCTGCACCGTGCCGCTTCCAATCCCACCGAAAATGTTGTCCTTTTGGAGACCTCCGCTGGCCATCCAGAGCGTCCCTCAGGTCCAGTAAAGATGTGACGGCGAAGGAAGGGGCGGACCGTCCCGGGGATTGACAGAAGAGACTAATCTGCGCGGCGTTGACTGGCAGGAGCGGAGATCGATCTGCGCACGCCCGGTTTTTAAAACTCGCTACCTTTTACAATATGCCACCGATCGGAATAAAACTTTTTGCACTCACTGCACAGGAGAACGGTGAGTGAGCTGGTGAAAAATCTTAGCTCTATCGCATGCTGTTTTTGCGCAAATAAAAAACACGTAAACCGGAAGATAACAAGATCAGAGTTTTAGTGTATAGATTATGCCTCCAGCTTGTGAACTCAATGAGTAGTTTAGCCAAGTGTTCACCTAAATCAGTTTCAGTTTAATTTATTGTCATGTGCAGTGAAAATCTTTTCTTGCATGCTAACCAATCAGAAGAAAGACAATACATGGTTACAATTGAGCCATCCATGGTGTACAGATACATAAGGGAATAAAGTTTAGTGCAAGGTAAAGCCAGGAAATTCTGAACAAAAATAGTCTGATGGTCACCAAAGAGGTAGATAGTAGTTCAGCACAGCTCTCTAGTTGTGGTTGGATGGTTCAGTTGCCTGACAACAGCTGGGAAGAATCTGTGCCTGAATCTGGAGGTGTGCATTTGCACACCTCTCACCTGATAGGAGAAGGAAGAGGAGGGAGCGGCCAAGGTGCAACTTGTCTTTGATTATGCCGCTGGGCTTGCCGAGGCAGCGTGATTTATAAATGGAGTCAATGGAAGGAAGGTTGGTTTGTATGACAGTCTGTGCTGCATTCAATATTTTATGCAATTTCTTGCTGTCTTGGATGGAGCTGTTCCCAAACCAAGCTGTGATGCACCCCAATAAAACACTTCCTACAGTGCATCTGCAGAAGTTGGTGAGAGTTGTTGGGGACATGCTGAACTTCCTAAGCCTTCTAAGGAAGTAGAGGCGTTGATGTGCATTATTGGTTGTTGCTTCAACATGGGTGGTCCAGGAGATGTTGATGATATTTACTCCAAGGAATTTGATTTTCAACCATCTCTATTTCGATGCAGTCAATCCAAACTGGGGTATGTGTACCACTTCACTTCCGGAAGTTGATCACCATCTCCATTGTCTTGTTGTTGTGTCGACGCCAGTTCACAATCACCTTCCTATACTCCGTCACATCATTGATTAGTATTCGGCCCACAATAATGTGGTCATCTGCGAATTTGTAGACTGAAGTAGGTTTGCATATGGCTGCACAGTCGTGGGTGTACAAGGAGTGGGGGGAGGGGGAAAGGACGCATCCTTGTGCAGTACCAGTGTTGAGGGTTATTGTGGAGAATGATTTGTACCACATCCTCAGGTTGGTTTCTGTTGGTCAGGAAATCGAGGATCCATTTGCAGAGATGAGTGGCAGGGCAGGTCCATCCACAACTGCAGGGAGGAAACCAGGTTGACTAAATGGCACCAGAGAGTTCACTCAAATGGAAATTGGTGAAGGTGGAAGGCGAGGACTCTGGGGAACCTACAATTTCAGGAGCTAAAAGAGCAGAGAATGCCCTTCACCCAAAGCGAGGTGCCTACGTAGAAGACAACATCATATACTCGGTGTGACGGAAACACCGTATACTCTGTGTCCTCGCAGAAGACAGGGTATGCCGATCTGTGATTAAAGTGGTAATCAATGGGCCATTGTTTACTTTTTTGGACTGCTCGTGTTCAGAATCAAGATGTGTGGAAGTGAGCAAGGAAGAACAAAACAAATCAGACCAAATGAATGGGTAAAAAGAGAAATGCAGGAATAGATCTTGATTGCAAATGCATCTGCTAAATTCGCAGTACTGCCCACCCTTACGTGCAATCTTTAACATTAAATTAAGTATACCAAAAGTTTTTTTTTTTTAAACATTTAACTTTGGATTGACTGCTTAGTCCTCCAAAATGCAAAGTAACTCTCATCAGCATTTTAAACCACATAAAACCAGAATGCCCTGAAGCCACAGGATATTCAGACAAATTTACTCTGCAAATTAATTCCTGGGCTCAATCATGTGGAACTACAACTAATGACTGAAGGTGTTGGGAAAGGAAGCAGGAGATGAACAGATGGCTCAAATTTGAAGTAATGCTGACAGCTCAGTTATCAAAGGATTTTGTACAGCAAAACCTTCAGATATGGTAATAAATTGGAACATTTGGTAATCTCTCATTACGGTTTGTCATATCACCACATTTCAAATTTGGGCTATTATAACATCATTTTTTTGTTTTTTAAGTATGGTTTTGTCATGAAATGTGCCTCTTCAGTATTGCCAGTTGTTGGGAATGGAACATTATTCCCAGGTTTCTGTCTCCACTGGGGTTGTACGGAGAGATTCTGTCCAGCACATGATTCAGTGCAATAGAATGTTTGCCTCCAAGGACCATCCTTTACAGTAAACATGCTGCTTTGAGTTTTCATCAGAGGTCTCCAAAAGAGATTACCCAATTAACACCAATTCATCGTTTATTTTAGTGCTAATGTGATCTGGAACGGCATTGAAATGAGTTAATTTGTACTGTTAAAATAGATTTGCTTGACGCAATACTAAATCAATGTTCACTCCATGGCTCGAACAGTTATGGATTTAAAAGGACTGAAAGCATTGATGTACAGTGGCAGTATATAAAATAAGTGAATCTTCCAGTAACTTAAAACTGATAGAAAACTGAAAATTATTTTATCAATAGGACTAAGTCATATGACATGCATCAGGAAACCATGTGGCTTCAGAACCTATTACCTAAAATCTTAAGGTGTGGATTTTGTACCAGTTGAAGATACAAAATACTTTCTTCTCGCCCTTACTCTCTATATGTTCAAATATCGCACATTAGTTTGCCACCAGCTCAATTAAAATCTTGTTGATTAAAATTTTGGTGACATTAACACAAGTGTAATTTCAAGGTTCCATTCGACCTGTACAAAAAGATTCCCATTCCAGTTTTGATTGCAAATAGAGTTTTACATTATACTTTTTTTATGCTACATATCCTCCCACTGAGGAAACTGCAAACATTGATTAAACTTCATAAAATATTTCACCAGCTGCAGAGAGTTTTTGCCGTCCTCAAACAATTGTGGATACTAGGTTAATTTAAAGTTATTGGTTGCTTAAAAGGGAAGCTTAACGAACAGTCTTCAATTTTGATCCAAAAAGTAAATACACTTACTTACACATAAGACAGTAACTGGCTAAACAATGATAAATGTTTAAAGGATTTAATGACCTAGTCCTACCCCTAATTTACTCGATGAATGCAAAATCAAAAGCCCCAATGCAAGTACCTGAAGCCATCTGGGTAAATGTATGTAAATACCCATCAAATTTGGTTGCTGGATCTACTGCCATTCTTCACAAACTTGCTATAAACACAGGAAATTCTATCCTACAGGGACATTCATTGGGTTTTAAATATCACAGGAGTATAAAATACCAATTATGACAAATAATTGCAGGAGAACAAAAGTACATTTTTGCATAGGAAGGAACTGCAGATGCTGGTTTACAGCAAAGATTGTCACAAAATGCTGGAGTAACTCAGCGGGACAGACAACATCTCTGGATAGGAATGGGTGCCGTTTCGGATCGAGACCCATCTCAGTCTGAAAAAGGTTCTCGACCTGAAACATTCCTTCTATCCAGAGATGATGCCTGCCCTGCAAAGTTACTCAAGCATGTTGTGTCCATCTTAAAGTAAAACTTAGTTACATTTGACAATGTAAAATAAACAAGGAGAAAAGGAAAAAAAAAAAATTGAATTCCAGCTGTAAACATGCTGCTTTTAGTTTTCATCAGAGGTCTCCTAAAGAGATTACCCAATTAACACCAATTCATAGTTTATTGTAGTGCTAATGTTGAAATAGATTTGCTTGACGCAACACTAAATCAATGTTCAATCCTTGGCTCGAACAGTTATGGATTTAAAAGGACTGAAAGCATTGATGTACAGTGGCAGTATATAAAAGAAGTGAATCTTCCAGTAAATTAAAACTGATAGAAAACTGAAAATTATTTTATCAATAGGACTAAGTCACATGACATGCATCAGTTAACCATGTTCAGAACCTATTACCTAAAATCTTAAGGTGTGGATTTTGTACCAGTTGAAGATACAAAATACTTTCTTCTCGCCCTTACTCTCTATATGTTCAAATATCGCACATTAGTTTACCACCAGCTCAATTAAAATCTTGATTAAAATTTCAGTGACATTAACACAAGTGTATTTTCAAGGTTCCATTCGACCTGTACAAAAAGATTCCCATTCCAGTTTTGATTGCAAATAGAGTTTTACATTATACTTTTTTTATGAGAAACATAGAAATTAGGTGCAGGAGTAGGCCATTCGACCCTTCGAGCCTGCACCGCCATTCAATATGATCATGGCTGATCATCCAACTCAGTATCCCGTACCTGCCTTCTCTCCATACCCTCTGATCCCCTTAGCCACAAGGGCCACATCTAACTCCCTCTTAAATATAGCCAATGAACTGGCCTCAACTACCCTCTGTGGCAGAGAGTTCCAGAGACCCACCACTCTCTGTGTGAAAAAATTCCTTCTCATCTCGGTCCTAAAGGATTTCCCCCTTATCCTTAAGCTGTGTCCTGGACCTCCTCAACATCGGGAACAATCTTCCTGTATCTAGCCTGTCCAACCCCTTAAGAATTTTGTAAGTTTCTATAAGATCCCCTCTCAATCTCCTAAATTCTAGAGAGTATCAACCGAGTCTATGCAGTCTTTGTTCATAAGACAGTCCTGACATCCCAGGAATCAGTCTGGTGAACCTTCTCTGCACTCCCTCTATGGCAATAATGTTCTTCCCTAGATTTGGAGACCAGAACTGTACGCAATACTCCAGGTTATGCTACATATCCTCCCACTGAGGAAACTGATTAAATTTCATAAAATATTTCACCAGCTGCAGAAAGCTTTGCAGTCCTCAAACAATTGTGGATACTAGGTTAATTTAAAGTTATTGGTTGCTTGGAAGCTTAACAAACAGTCTTAAATTTTGATCTAAAAAGTAAATGCACTTGCTTACACATAAGACAGTAACTGGCTAAACAATGATAATGGTTTAAAGGATTTAATGACTCAGTCCTACCCCTAATTTACTCGATGAATGCAAATTCAAAAGCCCCAATGAAGTACCTGAAGTCATCTGGGTAAATGTACGTAAATACCCATCAAATTTGGTTGCTGGATCTACTACCATTCTTCACAAACTTGCTATAAACACAGGAAATTCTATCCTACAGGGACATTCATTGGGTTTTAAATATCACAGGAGTATAAAATACCAATTATGACAAAGTAATCGCAAGAGAACAAAAGTAACATTTTGCATAGGAAGGAACTGCAGATAGAATCATAGAAGCATAGAAAATAGATGCAGGAGGAGGCCATTCGGCCCTTCGAGCCAGCACCGCCATTCATTGTGATCATGGCTGATCGTCACCTATCAATAACCCGTGTCTGCCTTCTCCCCATATCCCTTGACTCCACTAGCCCCTGGAGCTCTATCTAACTCCCTCTTAAATCCATCCAGTGACTTGGCCTCCACTGCCCTCTGTGGCAGGGAATTCCATAAATTCACAACTCTCTGGGAGAAAAAGCTTTTTCTCACCTCAGTCTTAAATTACATCCCCTTTATTCTAAGACTGTGGCCCCTGGTTCTGGACTCGCTCAACATTGGGAACATTTTTCCTGCATCTAGCTTGTCCAGTCCTTTTATAATTTTATATGTTTCTATAAGATTCCCCCTCATCCTTCTAAACTCCAGTGAATACAAGCCTAGTCTTTTCAATCTTTCCTCATATGACAGTCCCGCCATCCCAGGGATCAATCTCGTGAACCTACACTGCAACTGCCTGAATCACAAGGATGTCCTTCCTCAAATTAGGAGACCAAAACTGTACACAATACTCCAGATGTGGTCTCACTAGAGCCCTATACAACTGCAGATGCTGGTTTACACCAAAGGTTGTCACAAAATGCTGGAGTAAATCAGCGGGACAGACAGCATCTCTGGACAGAAGGAATGGGTGTCGTTTCGGATCGAGACCCTTCTCAGTCTGAAGAAGTCTCGACCCGAAACATTCCTTCTATCCAGAGATGATGCCTGCCCTGATGAGCTACTCAAGCATTATGTGTCTATCTTAAAAGTAAAACTTTGTTAAATTTGACAATGTAAAATAAACAAGGAGAAAAGGAAAAAAAAATTGAATTCCAGCTGTACAGAAAATCATTCTTCACAGATCTGAGGCAAAGTTTTCTTTATGCTGATTACCCAGATGCTGGGATCCAGTGTGCTAGGGTAGCGTGCATGTTTTTCACATCAACTGGATAGATGTCATAGAATGAGCTCTGGGCAGACCTCTCATTTTAAACTTCAAATTATCAGGATGGACGCATTAAGAATGTTTGCTGCTGTCAAATTTGTAATGTCAAAGAATGCAAGAACGATTGCTAAGTTTGCTGACAAGTTACGAAATTAGGGAGGCAACACGGTCATTTCAATGAAGAGAAATTTGAATTCATAAATATTGGAGACAAATCAGAACATATACACGGGAAGCAGCTATTTGGCCAGTCAAAATTAATTAGTTCATCAGCCTAATCCCATCTTCTAGCAACTGGCTCACAGACCTGCAGATCCTGGTTATTCAAATACACTATCCACATATTATCTAAGTGTTTCTGTCTATAACATCCCTTCTCGCAGCGAGCTCTGGAATACCGTCGTTTGGGTGAAATTTGTGCTCATTTATCTCAGGCTACCAATAACATAACATTTGCACTCCTGGATTTTGACCCCTCTATTAAAGTAAATAGGTGGGACTTATTTCCTGTATCAACTCCTAAATGTCAATACTTGAAGTCTTCCATCAGCATCTTATTCTAAAGTAACCTAACTTATCCAATCCAAATGGCTACAACTTTCCAGTCCTGTCAAGAAGTTCATAACCTCTGCTCTCCCTCTCTAGTGCAAACACATCTTGTTTATTATGTGACATAGAACAGTACAGCGCAGGATCAGGCCATTTGACCCACAATGTCCATGCTTCACATGATGTATTTATATATAGGCAGATAAGTGGTGGTTAGCTACCTGCACAGATCCCTCCATTCTGGAGGAACAACCAGTTTTTCAGTGTAGGTTTGAATCCAAATTCTAGACCACTTTGGAAATTTTTGTATTGTTTATTATGCACATTATATATTTAAAAATAGACCTAGGTGTACTACAAAACACAAAAATTCAAGTTTTAAGCCTTATGGATTCTTATTGCCTACAACACTCCATTGCAAACATCTGCAGAATGGAGGAAAGAGGAAGGAATCAATCTCACTTAGACTGTGGGCTCTTACATTTTTACTGTCTGCCAAACATACAGCCATCCATTCAACGTGTTATTTTCTCAGAGTTCCAGCAAGTTAATCAGTCACAACCTTGCCTTAAATCCATTCTGACTATCCTTGATTAATCTGAATATCCTTGACAAAAATGTGCCTTTCCAAATGTTCTTTAAAATGAATGGCAAAAATACAAAGTTAAATAAACTGGCATATGATTACTTGATTTATCATTACATTTTTAAACACCAGTACAAATTTGGAAAACCTTAGGTACAACCAAGGTAACCAAGGAAGATCAAAAATATGTAAAGAGAGCTTACAATTTATTCTCTTGCTTCTTTGGGGGGGGGGGGGGGGAGGAATCGGAGAGAGAAATATACATTTTCAAAAGTGTTAAACATCATAACATTACTGTTACCACCTTTCTCATATCCAAGGTAATCTTAAATGCTGGAGAAACAGTCTGAAGAAGGGTATTGTCCCGAAAACGTCACCTATTCCTTCGCTCAATAGATGCTGCCTCACCTGCTGAGTTTCTCCAGCATTTTTGCCTACCTTCGATTTTTCTAGCATCTGCCGACTGCAGATGCTGGAAGAATCAATTGGTAGACAAAAAATGCTTAAACATTTATTCATATCCAATATTTTATATACTCTTCCAGGCTTTCTTGTTTATAAATCTCGATGTTTAATACACGCTTTCATGGTGGCTTCATGTTACTTGCTGCACCTCGTTATCCAAGGTTTTAAAAGTTGGTGGCTCCCCTTTTTATTTTTGCAAAAACACATTTATCCTGAATCCAAAATTTCTCCCAATCTTCAAAGATCCATGTACCTTCACTGTGGTATTTTCAGTCATTTTATGCAACAACAAAAAAAAAATCACTTCAGTTTTAAGAAATTGGTCTTACCCCAATTTAGAAACTATAAATTTCTTCCTCCACTAAAAATCAGTTAACTTGTTCCATATTTCACAAGGTATTCCTCTTGGACTCACACCTGTCTCTAGCCAACAGTCTGCCTATCAGGGAACCTCCTAGCCAGAGGTCAACTGTTGCCAGCCCCAATTTGTCCTGTTATTTTCTTCACTTAGTTTCCCCCCCACTCACTCTGCTACAATCTGTCTAAAGAAAGCGTCTGACTCAAAACATCACCACCCATTTCCTCCAGAGATGCTTCCTGACCCGCATTGGTCGCATTGTGTGTCTATTTCTGGTATAAACTCGCATCTGCAGTTTTTATTTTATTAGAAACTCCACCAGTTTTATTTTTTCTTCCATAATTAAATGACAATTTCCATAAAATACTTTCCCATTGATACCCACCCAGCACGATTCAGTGTCAAAGGTAATCGTACCATCAAACACCCATCATGCCAATTTAATTTTATTCTCCCCATATGTTCATGAATTCCCCGAGAATCTACCACTCACTTAAATATAGAGGCAATTAACCTACCAACCCACACACCTTTGTCGCGTGGGCTGAAACCAGATCATCCAGAGGAAACCCATGGGTTCACAAGAAGAATGTGCAAACTCCACAGAGACAGCCCCTTGAATCTAAAGCTTCCTCGTCTCTCCAGACAAGCATTTGTCTGCACTATCCTCCAATTTCTCAGATTTCAGTATTATGTTTCACCTTGGAGTAATCTGGAGATTACCACCCTACAGGGTAGTTTAAGAAGCAAGGCCAACTCCTTAGAACAATCCTTTTTGCAGGACCTCATCTCTTCTACCATACATCATTATGGACCATAATTTCTTACTTTTCACCCTCCCTCCCCAGAACATTTTACCACCACTGCGAGGTATCTTGCACTCTGATACCAGGAGGCAATACATTATTCTGGAAATATTAGTCTGTGATTGTGGAAACACCCACTTCCTAATTTCACAATACAATCCCGTGATCATTACAACCTGCATTTTTTGTCCTTCCATGATGGCAGAACTACCCATGCTGCTAACATCCTGGCACTGGCAACACGCTCCAGAGTAAACCTCTCCACCACATTCAAAGCAGAATAAATACGAGAACACCTTAAATAATAAATGATTTAAGTCAACATCGACATGGCATCAACAGCCACATTCTGCATAATGCATTGTTGTGCTGCTTTAACAAATCAAAATTAAAGCAGTCATGAAGCATAAAGATTGCACTAATTGGAACTGTGAAACGTGATGCGAAACTGATGCATCACCACTGGGGGACCATAATTATATCATGACAGATATACACCAGCAGTTTCTGTTACCATTTGAAATTGTAAGTCTGTAAAGGAAGTAAACTTTCAGACTAGAAATAACAAATTATATATAGTATACATGCAATAAAATAATACTTCACTACTGCATATCAAGGCAGGAAGTGCGTCAGTCAAGAGAGCTTGAACTGTTATATGTCCCAATGAAATTATTACACGTTTTACAGGCATATTAAATCCAATAACACAAATAAATGTCTAATGACTTTAGTCATTCTATGTAAACCAAACTACAATAGTGTAAACCAAAGTAGATTTGGACCCTTCAGAATGCAAAATCTGCTGTAGTTCGGAGCAGAGGTTGGGTTGTGGAAAGGGATGTTCACAGTGGTTTGAAGCCTGATGGCTGATGTGAAGCAGCTGTTGTTGAACTCTGACTTAACCCTTCTTGTCGATGGTAGCAGTGAAATGAGTGCATGGCCAGGGTGGCGTGGGTTTTTGACAATCCAAACATTGCATTTCTTGTCGTGTTTATATTTACTCAATGTACACAGTTTACACTGCGAGCTTCTTGTGAATAAGAAATGTCATTGCACCATGGCATGTAGCAATAAATTAATCTAAACTACAGAGAGACAACATTTAATATCAGAATTCTCAAATCCATTGGTAACAGCAAGGTATAAATGTTGGTTCTTTGTCAACTGGTTGACTTTGTTCATAGTTTTCTTTTTGTTTGCTTCTGAATGAACAGGTTTTTGTTGAGATACAATTAAAGACGAACAAACTTTGGTTGTTTTCCTGCTCGCCAATCCTATCTACACCTTAAAATACTGACACAGATGAAATATTGCAGCTGCCCACAATTAATGCCATTTGCCAAACTATGGACAATTCAAGTTCACAAATTATAGGAGTAGAAAGAGGCCATTTAGGCCCATCGAGTCTACTCTGCCTTTCAATCATGGCTGATCTCTGCCTCCTAATCCCATTTTCCTACCTTCGCTCCATAATCCTCGACATAAGTTCTAATCAAGAATTGGTCTATCTCTGCCTTCAAAATATCCACTGACTTGGCCTCCACAGCCCTCTCTGGCAATGAGTTCCACAGATTAATTACCCTCTGACTAAAAAAGTTCCTCCTGCCCTCCTTTCTAAAAGAATGCCCTTTAATTCTGGGGCTGTGACCTCTGGTCCCAGACTCTCCCACCAGTGGAAACATCCTTTCCACATCCACTCTATCTATGCCTTTCACTATTCTGTATGTTTCAATGAGAGCCCCTCTCAACCTTCTAAACTCCAGCGACTAGAGACCCAGTGCTGTCAAAAGCTCATCATATGCTAACCAACTCGTTCCTGGGATTATTCTTGTAAACCACCCCTGGACCCTCTCCAGAGCCTGCACATCCTTCCTCAGTAATTGGCCCAAATTTGCTGACATTACTCCAAATGCAACCTGCCTTAGAGCCTCAGCATTACATCTCTGTTTTTATATTCCAGTCCTCCTGATATAAAACCCAGCATTAAATTTGCCTTCCTTACTTGCAAATTAACTTTCACTCAGCATCTCTGTAATTTGGTGCTGTCATCCACACAATTTACAAATAACACTCATCGCCTACTATCTGTTGGGACAGAAAACCACAAGCCCAAGCCAAATATGTTGAATGCAATGTAATCTTGGGCTTGTTTAAGGAATTAATAGTAAGATTAAATGAGAACTTGCCAGTTCGAAGTTTGATCTTTATTTTATGTGGAGTTACGATGAGGGATTACGTGAAGACCCTGCCAGCACGCATGCGCGACATTCTTCAAAGCAGTGGTGTGAAATCACAGATACCAAAGTTGACTAACATAGTAAGATAAGAGAGAACTTTATATACCAGTTGACCTTTATAATAGGTTTGGAAGCGGAGGGCACGTAATCCCTCATTGTAACTCCTCATAAAATAAAGATCAAACTTCAAACTGGTAAGTTCTCATTTAATCTTGCTATTTTACTTCGGAGTCACGCGAGTGGCTACGTGAAGATTTCAAAGCTCTGTGATTTCATGCCCTGGAACGAGTCCATGCTCACATGCTGCCATGCTATGACGTAACGCATTTCAGACATGAAACTGCGCTGAAAAATAAAAAGGTATTTATTTCATACCTAAAATAATAATGCCCCTACATTGGGTAATCATGAAACAGAACTTAACATTTTTCCTGCAAATGTCTCGGGAGTGGCCACAGGTTTATTATAGAAGCGCTGAAAAGTCCGTTCATTGCTCCAACCCTGCTGTTGCAAGGATGTGGTCCATTGGAACTTACATCATCCTTGCCGCTGATGTGGATGCAGCCCTGGTAGAGTGAGATTTTAAAACATTAGTATCCACCCCCGCTGCACCCAATACCACCCTTAATCATCTGGAAATGGTTTGTACTGTGACCTTATAGTGAGCGCGCTTGGGCTAATAAGTAAAGCCCTCTCCGTGCCCCTGAGACTCTTGGTGACATCTATATATCGCAATATATATGTCACGATGCAGAGCCAACAATCTGCAGGATAGGCCAGCAATTCTAATTTTTTGGCCAGTGGATCCGGGTCTATCCTGGCCTAAAGAAAGTTATGTTGTCTTTTTTTAATGTACATGGCGTCCATACTTAATTTATGTAGGGACTGGACCCTTTGTGCTGTTACAAGTGCCATTTTATAGGTTAATTTATCCAGTGACAGTCCCGATATAGGTGTCCATCCTCAAAGCATAGTCAGCACTAGCACTATGCTTATGTCCCATAAATGGGTGTATCTGGGACTGGGGGAATTAGAATTAAATATACCCCTCATTAGTTTAGATACCAGTGGGTGTGATCCCACAGCCAGGTGATCACAACCTCGCCCCAGATAATTGGATAGGGCACTACGGGCACAATTAATGGCACCGTATCTCAATCCCTCATCAAAATGGAGGGTAGCCAGGAACTCCAGCACTTCAGTGATAGTGGCTGTGTCGTATGAAGTGTTTGTTCTGGTGCAGAACACTTCCCATTTCTTCACATACGTGAGATAGTCTTCTGGTGGACTCCCTGCATGACGCTGTGATGACATTTATCGTCCTGTCGGAGAGTCCGTAGTCCAGAAGTGGCCTGTTCAGAATCTGCAAACCAACAGGTTAATTCGGTCATGACACGGATGACCTTCCCATCACAGCGTGTACCAAAAGGCTTGGACGTTTGTTGATCCGAATGCAGGGTTCTGCGGCCATATTTTGTACTACCGGGAACCATAGTTGGGTAGGCCAGTCGGGAACAACCAGGACACCCGAAGCGGTGTCTTGTTTGATTTTTTGTAAGACCCGACTGATGAGGCAGAAGGGGGAAAAGCATAGAAAAACAAATCCCCCCAATATAGCAAGAAAGCGTCCATCTCTACTGCCCCAGGGTCTGGTTCCCAAGCAATATATGTTGGTAGTTGGTGATTTAATCTGGATGCAAAAAGGTCGATATCTGGTGTCCCATACCGTTTCTATAATATCGGCAAACACTTTCCGATCCAACATCCATTCGGTGTTGTCGTTGAATTTGCGTGACCTGGTGTCCGCTACTGTATTTCGCTTACCTGGAAGGCAAGTGACTGAGATCCATATATTCTTTTCCAGACACCAGTGCCAGATATTATTAAAGTCGATATCACATGCTATCGACTTTATTCCATCCATATGATTAATGTATGCCACCACAGTGGTATTATCAATCTGTAATCCTACATGCAAATGGTGCATGTCTGAGTATGTCGGCGTATTGCACAGGAGTGCTAGAGTGTCTTGCAGCTCTTCAGGCATCTCAACCCCATCTACATTTCTGGCTACTGCTGTAATCCCAGCAGCTAGCAGTTTGAGGATTCTTTGGAGTTTCATCTCCTGGCTCCTTATGGTCGGGCTTGTTGCCCCAAATGGGATTGTTGACAGCAGGTACATTAAGAGAAATACAATTCTCTGGCGCAAGGTATTTTTCTGCCGTATTGTTAATTGCTTGTTCCTGCAGCTGGTTAGCTGCCATGTAATTAATACTGGCAGCCAGCTTGGGATGCAATGGCAGACCTTTTTGGGTAGGCATAGCAAATTTGTTGACCATACCCAATAGTTCTTCTTGCGGCACCCCTAACACAGGTGAGGCTTCAGCCATGTCCCCTTCTTCAGGGTCAGCCCAGTTCTGACCCCCTAATGCTCCCCTGCGAAGAGGGTGAGACATTTGGCAGTCATTGATAGGAAGCTGCTGTGGGTCTGCGAGGAGACCCACTGTGACTCTGCCCCTGCATAAGCAGGTCACGCTGGAGTAATTGCTCCACCATCCGCTCCATGCGGGAAAGACGTCCACCGTCGCTATCCGCGAACGGGGTGTCCTCGGGTCCAGACCCAGCCGAGTCTGCAGCCCTGTCCGACTTCTGGGTGTTTTTGCCGCCGGACCGCGGCGCACCTGCGGTCTGTTGCGGCGAAAAGTCGGGAGCTGCCGGCAACACCTGCCGCTCTGGAGACTCGGCACGCTGCTGGCTGCTTTCCACAGCAGCGATTTTTGCCGCTGTTCTCCTTGGACTGTTCTCCTGGACTCCATGCTGTTCTTCTTGGCTGTGAAAACACACACACACACACACACACACACACACACACACAGTCTTTTCCAGAATGGTAAGTACTTACCTCTAGTTGTCTTTTGAAACTTGCGCTGGAGGAGCGACGCTTCCGCCCGACTGTCGCTTCCGCAATGCGTTCGACGATATGGCGCGCATGCGTGCTGGCGGGGTCTTCACGTAGTCACTAACGTGACTCCGAAGTAAAATGTCTTTAGAAAGGGCACTTAGATGGCCAGAATTATTATGGGAGGTATGGACTTGCACAAAGGAGAAATTAAAGATACGATGAGCAAGTAAGAGCAAGAGGGGACCTTCACCATCGCAAGTCAGGATAATAAACACAATTTAGAAGTAACACATCCATCATGTGCATGTAAATATACAGCATTTCATCTTCATAAAATGAAGTCATTAAATAGCTAAAGAATCATCAACTCTAATGTTGGCATGTTGTGGATGAAACGTTGGCAGTTTTGCGAATAATGCACCCTAATAAGCTGCTCTCACGCCATCACAGTGCAACGCCACATTCCAAGAAAAAAGACGCAAAATGGATTTTCATGCAAAAATAGCTCTATTATTTCCACATTAGATGAAAACTCTCCAGTTAATATCCATGACCCGATGTAAAAGCAGCTGCTGAATAGACTCTTCAGAAAAGTTAATCAATCTAAAACAGTTCAAAGACAGAGATGGTATCTTCACTATCTTAATTATATTCAAAAAGATGCTGCACTGAACATATTTGCTAGTTGGAAACAAAGTCTTCTTGTGCTAAGACAATAAGTGCATATGAAATAAGTTTGAAATCTACTCATTTCATTGTCAGTAACTATCATGAATTTCTTTTGGCAGGGCAAGTATAATGTTGTGACCTTGAGCATAGAAAATGAAAATAGTTCACAATTCAGCATACATCAGTACAGCTTTTATTTCATTCAAACAGCTGCTCAGACCACAGAAGCCTCTGGCGAACAAAGTGTGAAGATTTGCTCTTCTTGGTCTGAATCAAAGCACAGCCTCTATATGCCCATTATGTGCCTGATGTGAAAATATATGATAAATATATAATTATATAAAAATATAAATATATAACTGCAGATGCTGGAAAATCGAAGGTAGACAAAAGTGCTGGAGAAACTCAGCGGGTGAGGCAGCATCTATGGAGCAAAGGAAATAGGCAATGTTTCGGGCCAAAACCCTTCTTCAGACAAAATATATGACATGGGGCTATGTGGCACTAATTTAAGAATGATTAACTTTATTAGCAAAGATAGTTAATCACCATAATACCTAGTCCATGTGACACCTAGCCCCTCTTGAAATACCCGCAACCTATCAGGAACATGGTAATGGGATACATGGGAAAACAATCACCTTTGACCCTGAAGAATGTTCCTGTCAAAGATCAACAGATTTCTTTGGCAATAATTGGCCCCATTGCCAAAACACTCTTATCAGAAGTCAATTCAAAGGGGGATCATTGGAATTCAGCAGCTGGTATGTTATCTAACTGGCTAAGCATAATAAAGAATTCTCACAGTCAGCAGAAAGCAAAGAGCAAAATGCCATTAAAATTAACATTTTACAAATTACTGAGGTTGGAACCTCCGGTTAAAACCAACTGAAATTGGAATCTGCAAAATAATTCAAAACTCACACAATTTAAACTATTCAAATAAAAAGGAATTATAACAGATATACTGTACAGAATGCAATTAATTTTAGGGTCAGGGAAATTTTTAAGCATAATGTGGCTTAGAATTGCTCTGGAATGGTCCTTATATAATTTAGCACAAGATTGTCAGGATATTTAAAAACATGATCAGTTTAGTTTCGTTTAATGACACGAGTGGAAACAGCCTGTTCAGCCCATTGAGTCCCCACCAACCAGTAATCACCCATATGTTTGTTCTATGTTATCCCAGTTTCACATCCTACATACAAGGGGCAACTCACAAACGCCAATTAACCTACAAACCTGCACATGTTTGGAATGTGGGAAGAAACCAGAGCACCCAAAGGAAACCCATACAGAGAACATACAAACTCCATACAGACAGCACCCGTAGTCGGGATCAAACTCAGATCTCTGGCGCTGTAAGGCAGCAACTCTACCGCTGCACCTCTGATATGGTTTAAATTGTGGCATTCCTCAGATTTTCCTCAACAGTGGTGAAGGCTACTCATGGTGGAACAATATGGAGAGCCACAACATCCAGCAGAAACACGATTTCCACATCAAATGAGGCAAGTTTTTTCCCCCAAATACGACCTTTATTCAGAATTTAAAAATTTCCCAAAAAAACTGTAAAAACTCTTTACACATTCTCAATGGCTATACACAAAAATGCTTCAGTCTGAAGAAGGGTCTTGACCCGAAACGCCACCCATTCCTTCTCTCCAGAGATGCTGCCTGTCCCACTGAGTTACTCCATCATTTTGTGTCCACCTTTGATTTAAACCAGCATCTGTAGTTATTTCCTACACTCAGTGGCTATATGTTCGATAGTGTCATACTCTGTAATGTTTGCACGTATCTTTAACAAAACAACCCTTGTCACTTATTTGGCCTTGATGTGATGCCCCTTTCCTTGGTTGAGGGGTCCTCTGCCCCTCAATGATCAGCAGCGGAAGCACCCTGGACATTGGTTCTTCCCCACAGAGCCTTGGCGTCAGCTGCATCAAGTCCCTCTGCACATACTCCAGCAGTCTGGAATGAACAAGTTGGCAACATTCCCTGATGGACATCTTCCTGTGCTGGCAGGCCAACAAGTTCCGGGCAAACCAAGGAGTGCCATTCACCAGTTGATGAACTTCCAGCAGCATGTGATGCCAGTCTCCGAATGTGTCCCTCAGAACACACTTGCATCATTCTCCAGCCTCTTCACAAGGCCACACATTGCCAAGAGGTGAATAACCACCTTCTTTCCACAGCAGCCATCCCGAGGGTAGCATGTATCAGTAGTAAGATTCCACCCATACAGGAGGAATCTGACTAGAAGGGCCCTTGTCATTACCAGCCATGGGAACCAGTGATGGGGTGGGGCGGGGGAGTCACCACGAATAAAGAGGGGACCCAACAGAGGGGACGCGGGGGGGGGGGGGGGGGGGGAGACACCTGCTGCCTCATGCCTGGCTCGCCGCTACAAGGAAATATAGAATGTTCAAAGGACTTTTTGTAACTTTGTCAATGCCAGAAACGTGGCCTGTACTGTACTTCCAATGTGAGGTCTAATTTTAATGGATTGTATGCAAAAGCAAAGAATTTCACTGTACCTCAGTACATGTGACAATAAAGAATAATTGTTTAAGAAAGAACGGCAGATGCTGGAAAAATCAAAGGAAGACAAAAAGGCTAGAGAAATTCAGCGGGTGAGGCATCATCTTTGGAGCGAAGGAACAGGCAATGTTTTGGGTCGGACTAATGTGGGGGTGGGGGGGATGGAGGGAAGAAGAAAGGAAGAGGCGTAGACAGTACGGTGTGGGAGAGCTGGGAAGAGGAGGGGAAAGAGAGAGAAAGCACGGACTACCTGAAATTGGAGAAGTCAATGTTCATACCGCTGGGGTGTAAGCTACCCAAGCAAAATATAAGGTGCTGGTCCTCCAATTTGGGGTGGGACTCACTCTGGCCATGGATGAGGCCCAGGACAGAAAGGTCAGATTCGAAATGGGAGGTGTAGTTGAAGTGCTGAGCCACCGGGAGATCAGGTTGGTTAATGCGAACTGAGCGGAGGTGTTGGACGAAGCGATCGCCAAGCCTGCGCTTGGTCTCACTGATGTAGAGCAGTTGACACCTAGAACAGCAGATGCAATAGATGAGGTTGGAGGAGGTGCAGGTGAACCTTGGGTCCTTGGATGTAGTTGAGGGGGGAGGAAAAGTGACAAGTGTAGCATTTCCTACAGTTGCAAGGGAAAGTACCAGGGGCGGGGGTGGTTTGGGTGGGAAGGGACGAACAGACCAGGGAGTTACGGAGGGAACGGTCTCTGCGGAAAGCCGAAAGTGGAGGAGGTGGGAAAATGTGGCCAGTGGTGGGATCCCGTTAGAGGTGGTGAAAATGTTGGAGGATTATATGTTGTATGCGACAGCTGGTAGGGTGGAAGGCGAGGACAATGGGGACTCTGTCCTTGTTACGAGTGGGGGAATGGGGAGTGAGAGTGGAGCTACGGGATATAGAGGAGACCCTGGTGAGAGCCTCATCTATAGTCGAAGAGGGGAACCCCCATTCCCTAAAGAATGAGGACATCTCCGATGCCCTTGTTTGGAACACATCATCCTGGGTGCATATGCGGTGTAGACGGAGGAATTGGGAGTAGGGGATGGAGTCCTTACAGGAAGCAGAGTGGGAAAAAGTGTAGTCCAGATAGCCATGGGAGTCAGTGGGTTTGTAGTTGAACATTGAATCACTGCCCATTGGACGTGGTCAAACGTGTTGGTCTGGAAGAACTTGTTCACATAGGACAGATGGTGCAGCAATGTCCAGCTGACTGGCATAGAAACATAAAAAATAGGTGCAGGAGTAGGCCATTCGGCCTTCGAGCATGCACCGCCAATCAATATGATCATGGATGATCATCCAACTCAGTATCCCTTACCTGCCTTCTCTCCATACCCCCTGATCCCTTTAGCCACAAGGGCCACATCTAACTCCCTCTTAAATATAGCCAATGAACTGGCCTCAACTACCTTCTGTGGCAGAGAATTCAAGAGATTCACCACTCTCTGTGTGAATTTTTTTTTTCTCATCTCGGGCCTAAAAGATTTCCCCCTTATCCTTAAACTGTGACCCCTTGTCCTGGAATTCCCCAACATCGGGAACAATCTTCCTACATCTAGCCTATCCAATCCCTTAAGAATTTTGTAAGTTCTTGGTACATATCACAACATAGAAATCAGACATTACCATGCCCATTTCATCAAGGAATGACTGCGAATGCTGATAATGTCTCATTCTACACCATTGTAAAACCTGAACGTTTGTGTTTGATGAATCGGAGTAACTTTTAGGATAGATATTTATTTATTAATTTTTTGGGGTTGTTTTGTTAGAAGTACAATAGTGTGGTACTAGAGTACCTAATACATACATACATACCTATTTCCATTCTTGTACAACTTCATATTTTTGATTTAATAATAAAAGAACAGTGGGAGAAAAAAGAAATATAGAGAGTCGGAATAGATAGACAAGCGAGTAGAAACAGATAGCAAAATAAATAAAGGACATAGAAGAGAAGCTGAAAAGATTGAAATAGAAGGAGAAAGTAAAGAAAAGAGAGATTAGGAGAAATCTACCCATTTCATATTTTTGCCCATCCGTCAAGGAGATATATAGGGGAAGAAAATAATGGCTGCAATAGTTATGGATCTTCAGAATAGGCATATGATCAGAAGAGGTTATGTCATAATATAGATGATCATGGAATTGGAAGTATTCATTAACACAGTTTAGTGCATTTGTTAAAGAAACAGTAAATAGAAAGATTGTCAACATGCAGTGATTTGTGTACAGGTGGGCCTGTGTACTTGGGCCCTACAGAATACTAATGCAAATGACCGTCTCATTTTTATCACATATTCAACTTCTGTTTGGCTTTTGCAAACGCGTTTGATTTCACATGGAATTTTGATAATAAGAACGTCTCCAGGCTAGCTGATGTTTCAATGAATTCCACAAGGTGACCAAATGTATAGATTGGCTGAAAAACCAAGCACTTGATCAAGAATTTTGAAAGCTTCAGAAAATGGTTTGAAATGAAAATTTATTACGAAATGATAAAAATTAAAAAGTTGAAAATTAAAGACATACAATGCTTTATAACGCCAATGTTTAAAACATCTTTAACCAAACTCATTGGAAC
Organism: Raja brachyura; assembly: GCA_963514005.1. Next base: position 17,938,105 of record OY740784.1, on the reverse strand, counting down.
CAAAAGGTTTCCTTGTTAATTCCCTTCTCTTTCCTAACTGGTCTGCTCCATTGGAATGAATGGAGAAGGTTAGATACAGCTCTTAAAGATAGCGGAGTCAGGGGATATTGGGAGAAGGCAGGAACGGGGTACTGATTATGGATGATCAGCCATGATCACATTGAATGGCATTGCTGGCTCGAAGGGTCGAATGGCCTACTCCTGCACCTATTGTCCATAATCTGCCCATGGGCTGTGGTTCATTAGCTGATGAACTGCAGCAAGATTATGCTCAGTCCCTGGACTCCACAAGTTCTACACTGGAATGCACCTGGGTAACTTTGGCAGAGCTCAGAGTTTTGGGGGGGTTTTCTGTCCACACAGGGTTCTTAACCTTCCTGGCAGTTTATTGTTATGAATGGCAGTGGTTCAGCATGCTCCACCGCATAAAATTATTAAGAGCTTAATGAGGTCGTTTCTGGAAGGAAATTTTCCTAACTGGAGAACACAGCTGCTGGTCACAGTGATAGAATAAACGGTCAGCCATTTTGGACAGATGAGGAGAAATTTCCTTAGCCGAGACCCAAGAACTCATCATGAAACCCACCACTAGTGTCAGTCTGCCAAAATATCCGTACTGAAAAGATATGTACATAATTTATTTTGGAATTAGCTGGCCTGGTAAGAATTAAGGTGGCAGTGCAATAGTACACTAAGCATGGCTATACCTATCTGAATAAATTATTATAAAGGGGATCAGAATGAGGGTGAAGGTAAATCACCAAGAAACGTTTTCTTTTAAATTTGTATTTGATTAAAAAATAACGTTCATGATTAACGTTTCCATGGCACAGAAACTGTTGACGTTCAATTAAATTCAACGTCTACATTTGGTGGAGATTTATTTTCAAAAGAAAGACGATCATGGGATCTGGCTGGGACGTGGAACTGATGTTGAGAATCAGTCACAATCACAGTGAACGCAGAACAACCTCAGATATGAGGCCTCTTCTCAGTTTCTGAAACATTCTTACATTCCACATTGACTTGAGCAACCCGAGTGCTTATGCTCATACATTCCCCGAGGTAATATTTTCATGAAGAATTTTTGAGCTCAGCTTAAACTTGGAAGAAAGCAAAACCACTTTGCCCATGAAAATTATAATTTTCAATTGTCCTCATCATCTTCTAAAAAATAAATCAGCAATTTTCTCATAACCTTAATCTTTGTATTCAGTCCTATATTTTTTGATGCCTGGTCTTTTGTCGGTGTTGACATTTCCAGGGTTTTAGCAGTTCATTAGACACTGCATTCCACAAACAATTTAATAATCTCGGTGAAGACAAACATGCCCCCAAACTTGGAATGCAATTTAAATTTCTAGTATTTCAAAATCACTGAGTCAACAGTCCATGAACTAAATATATTTTAAATTAAATGATCAAGAAATCCAAATGCCTAACACGAAACAGGTGTGAATTTGTTCAAACATTAAAATTATCCATAAATTAAGATGTTTTTGTTTGAATGCATCCTGATAAAATCTATTCATACTATTGTGTATAATGAACTTGCCGTCAACTAGAATACTTGCCAGTTGACCTTTGTCCGAATTATTTCATTTTCCAAGTTGGAAATATTCCTCATACACAATCATATTTAATTAAACAGCACAAAAACATTTTGAAATATTTGAATTTCGAATTCTAAGCAGTAGAAAGTACAGTTCTATTAAGTCAACAACCACAACAAAGTTAAGCTTAAAGCGATGAGAAAAATGACTAATTAGCTTAGTTCTGTGCAGTCCCATTGAAGGAGAAATTCTGGTAACACCTTTAGGATAACTATTTATTCTTCTTGAAAAACTGAACCTAGCATTTATGATCATTTGTCGGATTCCTCATGCAGATTCCACAGTAAATAATTTTGCAAGAACTTACTTTTCATCGAAATAATTTAGAAGCTGTTTTCCATTCAAATGTAGCAAGATGAGCAGTATAGGGATGACTTCGCAGCAGGAGAACAAGTCTTCCTGCGTAGAAAGGAACTGCAGATGCTGGCTTACATCGAAAATAGACAGAATGCTGGAGGAACAGCGGGACAGGCAGCATCTCTGGAGAGGAGGAATGGGAGATGTTTTGAGTCGAGACCCTACTTCAGACTGACGTCAGGGGGGAGGAAGATACATAGATAAGGAAGTGTGAAGGTGCGAAAACAGGGCAAAGGGAATGGGAATCAAGGAAAATGGAGAGACAGAATCCGTGATGTTTCGTGTCGAGACTGAAGGGTCTCGACCCGAACCAAGTCTTCCTGCTCTTTTTAACGTTATTATAGCACTAGTACAAGTAAACATCTGGCACAAACACAAAAAAAAAAATTGCAAATTCTCAGCCAGATAAGCAGCATCCATGGCATCATTGACAAATCAGCTCCATGCTCTTCCAGAATTGGATGTTAAGGGCGCACAGCTTTTATACAAATGCAGAGTCTTGGGGGGGGGGGGGGGGGTACTAAATATGTTCTAGTTAAATCTGTTTATATACATCATGATCTCACAAACAAAGATAAATGGAAAATTTAATTGTTTTACATTGTTTGATGAACGGATGAATACTGGAGTTATCTTGGGGACTGGAAAACAACCTACATAGCCAAGAGTGTTTATTTGTCAAGGCACCAGATGTGAACCAGTAAAATGAAATTCCTCTTGGTACTGATCGACATTTTTTTAATCAAAAGTAATCATTTTCTTTTTAAACCGAAACCAGGATATTGCTGGACTGTCCAATGTTCATTGTCTTGACATGCCTGACAAAGTTAGCTTCTTGTGTAATCTTTCAATTAAACAACATCCCTTCAACACATGGCACACTTCTAGTATAGGAAGGAACTGCAGATGCTGGTTTAAACCAAAGATAAACACAAAAAGCTGGAATAACTGGCGGCATCTCTGGAGAGGAGTTGGTGACGTTTCAGGTTGAGACCCTTCTTCAGACGTTCTCTACTCTGTTTAACAGGTATTTCTTCCTTCCCCTCCTCTATCCAAACTCCTCAATAGACTAGTGATCATTATTTTAGGGCATTGTCTCGTGATCTCATCTCTTCACTGTCTAAAGAAAAAATATTGCAAAAGCAGCAGAAATTATGTTAGCAAAACGTTATGCAGATCAACACGTTTGGCAGCAGACATAAAAATGTATTTGATAAGGTCTGATTCCTTGAAGTCTACGGAATCAGATTAAGGAAGTTTTGAATCTGAATGCAATATTTATTCAATATAAATAGAAAACAGTGGTGCAGATGGTAGAGCTTTTGCCTCAGTGTCAGAGGCAGGGGTTCAATCCTGACATTGGGTGCTGTGTGGAGTTTGCACATTCTCCCTGTGATCATGTGGGTTTCCTCTGGGTGCTCCAGTTTCCTCCCACGTCTCAAGGACGTGCAGATTTGTAGGTTACTAGGCCTCTGTAAATTACCTCAAATGTGGAGGTAGAGGATGCAAAAGTGGGATAAAATAGAACTAGCGTGAAAGGGCTATCAATGAACGATGTAGACTCGATGAGCTGGAGGACCTATTTCCATGCTGTTTTCTACAATCAAAAAACAACCCGTTTCCAGATTCTAAGAGTTGATATTCAAATTAATTGTACAAATTTATGCTTTTGGCTTTGCATACTTAGTGATCCGTCACAGATATTAGCTCCATGCATATTTTTATTAACAGCAACCCACACGGCAAATACCCATCTAATCTGTGGGTCATGTATTTGCAAAGGTTGGGTGGAAAAAAAAACTAATGGACATGTCCCACTTACGCAACATTTTCGGCGACTGCCGGCACCCGTCATCGGTCGTTGCAGGTCCGCAAAAATGTTCAACATATTGGAAATTCAGCGGCAACCAGAAAGATGCTACGATTTATTAGGAGGCTGAGGAGACTTCTCACAACCATACATGCAACACCCTGGCGACATGTCACAGTATGTATGGTCATGAGTAGTCGCCCAAACAGTCGTACCTTGTTCTGGTCGCCGCTGGATTTTCAACATGTTGCAAATTTTCGGCGACCTGTAACAACCTATGACGGGTGCCAGCAGTCGCCGAAAAAAAAATCACGTAATTGTGGGACAGGCCCATAAGGTACACTGAACACATCACATAAAGTAAGAAAATTAAAACTGCAAATGAATTAACTACTGTGAACTATTGATCCATCTAAAAAAATATATGTATAGGAAGGAACCGCAGATGCTGGTTTAAACCCAAGATAGACATAAAAAGCTGGAGTAACTCAGCGGGACAGGCAGCATCTCTGGATAGAAGGAACGCGTGATGTTTTGGATCGAGACCCTTCTTCAGGCAAACTATATACGTTGGTTTTATTGATTCTGAGTATTTCCAACTATACAAACTTTGTCATTAAATTAGCTTCCAAAGATTAAAACAAGTTTGCAATAGTTCATTTTTGAATTAAAAGGTAGTTCTGCTGAGTATTAGAAACGGCAATCTCGCGTTCATTTAATGCCGCACAGATGGGGGTTGGAGGAGGAAAGGAAATTCACAGGACAAATAAGGTTTTTTCTAATACAAACAATTTTAATTTTAGTTAGATATCCATTATTCAGCCAGCTATTCTCAACAATTATTTTCCATTTGTCTGCCTTGTGACCATGAATTATGGAATCTATAAGATTAGCCCTGAGCAAATATAATCAATTAATGTTAAGGCGAACTTAAAATGTAATTATTGAAACTAATTTGATATTTAGAGTCATTGCAAACATCAATTTCCCTAAAGGTTTCTCTGAACCGTTCAAACAACCAATTGAGCTTCCCACTGGAACATTAACTTCTGCCACTTATTCTCCATCTTGAATTACATGAAATTATTGCTTAACCTTGGCTGACAAGCCTTTGAAGTACTGAAAGTGCAGCATCACCATCCAATCAAATATTCATCACTGGCTTATCTGATCCAAGATACATAGAAAATATTCTATGGTTCTACGTTGGAGATCACCGGAGATGCTCTTGATTTTCTGCTCAATTTCTATCCCTCAATTAACAATTTAAAAACACATCTGATCATTATCATGTGGTCATCACAGCGTGATAAATAGCAGTAGTCATGTCACAACTGTGGCGACATTGCAAAAGTACTTCATTAATTCTCGTTCACTTGGGGGTGCAAGAAAATTTATATGAATGAAAGATTATTTTCTTCGTTTACTTTCTGTGGAACTGCGAACTGCAAAAAAAATATTCGAGATGCACAATTATATTGACACACTTTTAGTTTAAAGCTTTTCCATAAAGATTCAAGGAATAACTTTCAACTGCTTATCAGATTATAACTACTATTGACCACTTCATGACTTCTCCCTCCAACATAGGCAAATGATTGCATTTTGTCATTTAGTGCACTTTTCAAAACTTTAAAGTGAAAGTCAATTGGGCATGATGCTTTAACCAAGCTGTTACAAAATGATGAATTTCATACAGACTAAGTAAATGAAACATACTCTGGATGTGTACACAATAATTAGATCTTGTAGATGATTGGTTCAAATTAGTGGAATATTGTTGTGAATTATGTGCTTTTTCTAACTTGAGAATAATTAAATGAAATGCATCTTCAAACCTTGACAGCTCTGATACAAACAGAACATAGTTTTCAATGTACTTGTGGGACTTACCAATTTTATGTGGTGTTAACTTTGCTTGTAGCAGGAACACAAATTATTTAGCCTTATGATTTTGTTTAATTCCATCGTTCACTGCACTTCAAATATTACTTACAGATTACTTGGTCTATATGTTATACAGCAGGCAGATGTCTTCCCCAACCTTTCACAGAAATGCCAAGACCTGTTCTGTTTAAATGAATAATGCACAGGTTTGCACTGCAGGTTTTATTTAGGATCAGTAATGTGATCCATTGGTCTGATGATTTGAAATGGATGTTTTTCCATTTTGATGTTAATATTAACAATCAGCCTACATTCATGAAAAAATATGAAATTGATCAGAATGTTGCAAATCAAAAACCGAAGATGGCGGAATTCCGAAATGAAATATGAAATGAGAGATCCAGTAACGCGGAGAGAGAAAAACAGTTAACATTTTACATTCATTAGGTTTCAAAGTTAGGAACTTTCACAAACAAATTGGATGGAAAGAACAAAAAGGAATCGCTGCAAAAGAGCGGAGACCAAAGATGGAGTCAGAAATGCAAGTGTTGCTGCCAGCTAAGGCAAGGTTTGGTGATGCAATTGATCTTTCTGGAGGAGAAGCAAACCGAACCAGAAAAAGACAGGTTAGGCAGTATCTATGGAGAGGAGGAGTTAATATTTCAGGTCAATGGCCTTTAGAAATTAAGCAAAAGAGAGAAACGCTGGGGATGTCTGTGATAAAAACGAAGAGAGAATGGAGATAAATTATCATTACGTTGGAGAGCATTGTTAATGATAGCTAGATCTATCTGAAAGAAATGCAAATGGTGGAGGGAAAATGGTAAATGACGCACATCAAACAGGCTACTTTAACCTAAATGATTCAAAGCTGTTAGAATTGTTACAGAACCATTCGTCTGGGCATTTGGAGGGTGCTCCTTCACATATATATATATAGTTTCTTTATTGTCATTGTAACATGAACCATGTACAACGAAATTTAAAAATGTCAACCAGTCAGTGCACCATTCAAACCATAAAAGCTAACGATACATACAAGGTAAAATATTAAAAAAGATAAACAACTAAAATAAATATGAAAATAGCACGCATAAACACCCAACCCTACATCCTTCTGTCGATTTCACAGTGTACCAACCACAGTCCCTTAGTCCCCGCGTTCCTTGGCGGCTACATTTAGTGCCTTTACAGCAGTGGGGTAAAAACTGTTTTTAAGTCTGTTTGTCCTTGTCCTTGTAGATCCGTACCGTCTGCCTGACGGCAACAGTTCAAACAGGGAGTGTCCGGGGTGGGAAATGTCCTTTATAATATTCTGGGATTTTTTTGATGCAGCGGGAACTGTGTAAGTCCTCCAAGGTAAGCACTTACCTGATATGGTGTCTTGTAGAAGTTGGAAAGACTTTGGGATTTCAGGCATTACTGAAAGGATAACCCCCTCTGATCACAACAGTACTTATGTAGTTGGATCACTTGACATTCTGGTCAGTAATGACCCAGAATGTTGATGGCAGTGGTGTCAATAGTAAGGAAGAGCAAGGGTGAGTGGATAGACTATTGGTCAGAGAAACTGAACCATTAGAACACAGACATGCAGCGATGGATCACAAAGCAAACAAAAAGCAAAGATCAATGCATCATTCAGATGATTCTTAATTACTTTAGTGAAGGATGCTTATGGCTTTGAGAAAGGAATATCACTATTATTGCCGTGGCTTGAAACAACTGACACCAAGGAGCTGGGGTGATGTTTGAGGAAAGTAAGTAAAAAGTTCATATTAGAGGCTGTAAGATTTGAAAAGCAGGATTGAACATATGAAAAACAGCAGCTATGATTTTATGATCAAAAACTGAAAAGGCTTTCCACGGAACTAAATGGTTCAAGGTTGATCATGCTTTCGAAGGTTAGCTGTGAATAAAATTAGGACTTGACTGTAAAGGGGGAGATAATCATGACAGATAAGATAGATCTAGATGCTGCTTGTACATTTGGATAACTTGCGTTAAAAATAATAGGCTATTTGTCACTTAATTCAGAGAACAATGATTAGTAGAAGAATCCAGCGTAGGTGTGATTAGCAAATAGCAAAATAAGGCAGTGAGACACAGGATTTAGAGTGCAGAAAACAAAGAAGTGTAAGTTAATTTACGGAACCACAGTACCAACCTGTTGTAGAATTAACTAACTGACAGGGGGCACACGCAGGGACAATGGTCATAGCCAAAGCAGGTAAAGCAAGGGGATCCCAAATCCCTGCCTGGAAGATGCAAGCATGGAACAAAAAAAAGTATAAACACGAAGATAGCAGATTGTACTGGACCACGTCAGAAAAAAATATTTTAGGTGAACCAGGCAGATCAAAACTGGTCACATCAAAAGCAAGTAATTAAAAAATGGCGGGGTATTACATTAGCTGTCTATTTGACTACCTTAACCCAGTATATATCCATACATTTTATTGCAGACAATGCCAAAGATCAGGCAACCTCTTGTCAATCAGCAGACATTTATTTTCATATAAAGCATAACCTATGATTGAATTCCACAATTCTCTACAGATTAACACAAATTCACACTTATCACTGGCACCAATCAAGCATTAAAATATTAGGATGATCATTATTGCACTCAGAAAATTCTCACGTAACCCATCATTAAAAAGGTATAAAATATCCTAATTCGCTTCACATTTCTGCAATGTCAGGATTTAATTTACATATTCTGCCGTTTACATATTCTTGTGCTGCTGCAAGTAACAATTTCATTGTTCTATCTGGGACATATTTGGCGATAAAACATTCTTGACTTAATTTTTTTCTAATGGTATTTTCAAATGTCGCAGGTGGATCATAAGAATATTTCAATTGTTTCTTTCTAGTCTGCTTTGATGTCAGGCAAGGGAACGGTTCGATCTATCCAATTTGCTGACAACCAGTGAACATTTGCAGAATAAATTCTAAACAAAAATTGCTTTTATCTAAATGCTGTTGCATTACCATGTGGGAGTAATGCCCAAATTATGAGCGCATTTCCACCAGAGTCAAGCTGGGGTTGCGACTCGGTTCCCTCCCACTGCACTATTAGGGAAGTCAAAAAAGAGTGTTAATTATAGCACATTATTGCTGCAATTTCAAATTCTGACTAGTTTTAACATTTCTTTGGATAATGGCAAGCTATAATACCCTTCATTATTGGCGATTTGTAGGGAGGAAGCGTTGTGCTATGAGCTGCAAATCACCACAAACCACAGATGATTTCCATCTCCCCACTTTTAGTCGCAACTAAACAGAAAATGGAAAGTGCTAGAAATTATTAGTTTTGCGCCACAAATATAATCAGATTTGCCTGTATATCGCGTCTTCAAATATTGTGACGATTAACTGCAGCTTTCACTTTCTCATATCGGGCAAATGATTGTTTTAATGGTGCACAAATTATTCTCCCTACAAAACGTTCTAAATCAATCCACGATCATGGGCATGACAAGCAAAACTTCCATTTATATTCTGCCCTTCTCAAGTGTCTCTTCATGAAGAGACTTTACAGCCATGCAATATTTTAAAAATTGTTGAGATAAAGGAAATGCTGACGGTGATGGTGCTGATGGTGAACATTTGTGCAAATAACACACCGATTCCATCCGTTTCACGGAAAGGTGTGAGATACACAATAATCACGTATAATTTTACATCAATGACTGAATGGTACACATCAGCAACCATTAGAGCTTGACATGAACATAATCATAATAGCTTTTCCTTTTTACATGGGGACAAACTACTGCAGATGCTGGTTTACAAAAAAGAACAGTGCTGGAGTAACTCAGCAGCTCAGGCAGCATCGCTGGAGAATAGGGATAAGGGGATGCTCAGGGTCGATACCCTTCCTCGGACTGGTCATGGTTTGGGTTATGTTACTGGAGACGTCTGAGAATTTAACATAGGCTTTCTGCAAATTTCAGAGATAGATAGATTCAAATAAAAATACACCATTTGCAGAAAGAACATGAAATGAACGTATCAGCGTTTTGATAGTAATTACAGTAGTAGGTGTCATCGACCATAAATCGGTGAAACAAAAAAATCCCATAACGTCGCGGCAAGGGAGTTTTCCCAGTTGCCTAACAACCATGTATCTCATGCGCAAATTGGCCATCATACTTCACTACATTACAAAGTAGCACATCAAGTTCAATAGTAACATTTCAAAAACTACTTTACCAGCCTGCAAAATGTTTTCTATGTTGCAATTTTTATGCATCTCTACTTACAATGATGGTTACTTAAGATACAATAATATTTTGTATCTCATAATGCAAGCTAGAACCTTTGATCTGTTCACTCATTTAAGCTTGTGTACTCCATTCCAATATTTATCTACAAATTATTGGTGGGGGAGAAGAGTGGGGAATGGGAGTGCATTAGGACGAGACAATCCTGGACAGGAGCCAGCTGTGGCAACAATGGGTTCTGAAAAGCCATCAAGAACACATCTGCCCTTCATGGTCACCCAAAGCTTGTGTCTTTTTTAAGTCATCTACAGGAGGCACAGCCTCAAAAATGCAGCTAATGTCAAAGGCCGACAACAGCATTGTCATGCTCTCATCTCTCTACTACCAACCGGAAGGTGGTACAGGAACTGGAGAACTGTGGTCTCCAGGTTCAAGAACGGTTTCATCCCAGCAACCATCAGGCTCTTGAACCACACACCACAGCTCTAACCACAATGCCACCTCAGTGACAATGTATTATGGACTTTGGTTTGATTGCACCATATACTTTGGTTTTACATTATGATTAGGTCCCCTCGCCAGCAGCTCGTAGGTGATTCTTTGGACTTTTTGTAAGAGGGTCTGTACATCGGGCCGTCGTAGCGGCGACTGCGAAGGGTTCACGGACCCGGAGGAGGAAGATCGACTGAACTTTTGTGCCTTCCACCACAGCAGGAGGAGCTGGTTCAGCTGCGGTGGATGTTTATGTTTTATGTTGAATTCTGTCATGTATTGTGTTCTTTCTAGCCAGGAGAGGACTGATCATCCGCCTAGCTTACTTATGAGTGGAAGTGCATCATGACGAATGGCTAACACAGCACCAGGACATCATGACGCAGGTGTCACCACTCAACCCAGAGTTGGAGTGAATACCATAGATAGATAAGTCTGGTTGCTTAGTAGAAAAGATTATTAATTTATTGGATATTTATTGTTTAATAAGAGCATATGAAAATGTCTTTGTTCTGAGTCCAGTACAATTAAACACTCCTCTCAGTCTAGACTAAACTTCTATCACTCACCGCTCAGCCTCTGTTCAGAGAAAACATTCCAAGTTTTTCTTAGATTCCTTATAGATAATACACACCAATCCAGGCAATACCCTAGTCAATCTCTTCTGCGCTCTCTCCAAAACTTCCACTTCCTTCCTATGGTAACAAGAGTTGCGCGCAATACAGCAAACGTGGCCTAACAGGGTTTTATACCACTTCAAACATATCTTCCCAACTTTTACACTCAATGCCCCAATCAATAAAGGCAACCATTCCATGTTTTCTTTACCATTCTATCCATGTTGCCTCTTAAAGAAAGGTATGGACCTATGGAGTTGTACCCTTAAATATCTCTGTACATGAATACTCCTATAGCTTTACAGTATACTTTCCTTTTACATTTAGCTACGTCTGACGTCCGAATTAAACTTCATCTGCCATTGCTCCGCCAAAATTCCCAATTGATCTATCCTTTAATAATCTCCTTTACCCACAACTCCACCAATTTCTGTGCCATTTTCCCACTTCCTAATCAGACCACCTACAAATTCATTCACATCATGATTGGATACCCCAGGATAGCAGCCACAACCATGTATCTTTGTAGGTTACACAAAAAGCTGGAGAAACTCAGCGGGTGCAGCAGCATCTAAGGAGCGAAGGAGATAGGCGACGTTTCGGGTCGAGACCCTTCTTCAGACTGAAGAGTCTGAAGAAGGGTCTCGACCCGAAACGTCGCCTATCTCCTTCGCTCCTTAGATGCTGCTGCACCCGCTGAGTTTCTCCAGCTTTTTGTGTAACCCTCGATTCTCCAGCATCTGCAGTTCCTTCTTTAACACTTTGTCTACTCCACTGCGATATCTCCTCAAGGTATGCCTACTTTGAAGAAGTTCTCCTCCCCCAGTCTGAAGAAGGGTCTCGACCCGAAACGTCGCCTATCTCCTTCGCTCCTTAGATGCTGCTGCACCCGCTGAGTTTCTCCAGCTTTTTGTGTAACCCTCGATTCTCCAGCATCTGCAGTTCCTTCTTTAGCACATGTATCTTTGTACTTTCCACACTATATAGAAAATAACAATGTGTCCAAAATAACCAGCACAATGGGCATGTTCAGGGGAATTAAGGCATAAGAATATTCAAGGGTCAATGGACAAATTTAGAATGCGATTACAATGGGCCACTTCCCTTTGTAAGGGAAATTCAATTGTATCTTGGTGATGTCCAACACCTTCTTGAAGTGGGTGGACATGTTTCTAGCTCAAGCTAGCTCAGCCCAAAAAATAGCAGGAATATCATCTTTAGGTTCTCAAGAAAGCACCAGAAGGGTAATAACTAATGCAATACAAGGTATTCAGCAGAGATTTCATACTGCACGTGTAACCAGACTGGATTGTCATACCAGAAGGTCAAGTTGGCTATGCTTACATTCTTTTGATTTACTAATGTGGGGAGAAACTTAGAAAAAGATTATGGACATCAACAGTGAGGATATTTCTCCTGGCTGAGGAGTCCAGAACTAGGAGGTCATTCTCACAATAAATCTCATTTAGACAAGGAGAGATTTCTTCCAGAGGGTGCTAAATCTTTGAAATTCTCCATAACTTGTTCTAGGGTGATACCCCGGTTAGCAAATGTGTTTAAAAATATCACTAGATTTCTGGATGTTAAATAAATGAAATAGTGCAGAGAAATTGTGTTGAAGTAGGTCAGTCACAATCGTAATTAATGGCAGAGTTGGCTTGAATAGCTGAACAGTTTATGTTTGCTCCAACATCTTAGTTCATTATTCCTTCTGTGAAGATGCATCATGGCAAAATGGTCATTTTAATGGCCAAATCAGTTCAGTCTCAGTTCTGTTTAGTTTATTGTCATGTGTACCTAGGCACGGAAATTGCTATAAAAATATGGAGGGGACGGGGGGGGGGGGGGGGACACACAATTTTTTGGCAGCCACGCGCGCATGTGCACACTCACACACGCGAGACTACAGAGGCTCAATCCAGCTCAACTCTGCCTGTCTCGCCGGGTTAACCTACAGCCCTACCTGGACTGTCGGGACACCAGCGCTGCTTCTCCGCGCTGGCTGTAAAACTGGGCCATATTTCCCGCAAGTCCAGGCAGGGCTGTAGGCTAACCTGGCGGGACAGGCAAAGTTGAGCTGGGTTTAGCGCTGCTTCTCTGCGCTGGCTGTGGGCCTGGAGGCACAGCTCCCGTCTGAATCCCGACGTCTCTGGTCATCCCCGGGTGTGGGTGGGTGGGGGTGGGGGGGTGGGGTGCACTCGGGTGGAGAATGGACAGTGCCGGAGAGCTGGGATCGATCCAGGCTGCAGATGAGGCGCAGGTCTATGCCAAGAGTGTTTTGGCACGTCTCCTTCCTCCAATCACCGCACTCTATCCTCAGGCCCACTCGCCTACTCCTCCCTTCTCCAATCGTCATGCTGAATCATGTCCCGTCCCCATTGCCTGCTGACCGACGTCTCTCTCATCCAATCGGCGCCCTCGATCCGCAGTCCCACCCCCCTCACTGTCTAGCAGAAAGCGGACATCCTATCATGGATAGTCCGTGGGTCACCAAAGAAGTAGATAGTAGTTCAGCACTGCTCTCTGGTTGTGGTAGGATGATTCAGTTGCCTGATAACAGCTGGAAAGAAACTGTTCCTGAATCTGGAGGTGGGCGTTTTCACACTTCTATACCTTTTGCCTGATGGGAGAGGAAGTGGCCAGGGTGCGACGTCCTTGATTATGCTGCTGGCCTTACTGAGGCAGCATAAGGTATAAATGTAATCAATAGAAGGGAGGTTCGTTTGTGAGGTGGTCTGGGCTGTGTCCACAATTCAATGCAATTTCTTGCTGCCTTGGATGTTTGCAAATCAAACTGTGATGCTTCCTGATAAAATGCTTTCTATGGTGCATCTATAGAAGTTGGTGAGAGTTGTAGGGGACATGCCAAACTTCCTAAGCCTTCTGAGGAAGTAGTGGCATTGGTTTGCTTTTTAAGTCGTTGTTTCAATATGGATGGTCCAGGAGTTGGTGATATTTACTCTTAGGAATTTGAAGTTTTCAACCATCTCTCATTCGGCACCGTCAACGCAACTCTTCACTTCCTGAAGTCGATCACCATCTCCTTTGTTTTGCTGACATTGAGAGAAAGGTTGTTGTCTCAACACAAGCTTCTCAATCTCTTTCCTATACCCAGTCTCATTATTATTTGATATCCATCCCACAATGATTAATGGTGTCATCTGTGAATTTGAAAATTGAATTAGATTTGCACATGGTTGTGCAGTTGTGGGTGTACAAGGAGTAAAGAAGGGGGCTGAAAACGCATCCTTGCAGAGCACCCTCATTAGATACCACCCACGCTATGAGAAATCTGCTTTTTATTCCCCAAAGGACAGGATGTATAGCTACAGATATAGCATAGTTGATAGCAGCTGGGAAATAAAACAATCTGAGTGCTTTGAGGCACAGAACCAATTCTTTGATCCTTCATATTTTGATCGATTGTTCAACAAAATTAAATTTTCACTGCAGAACACCACAAATATTTCGCCAACTTGACAGAGTGGCAGCAAAGTACTTTATTTCGTTTGAACTGGGCTAGTGTTAATATATTTCTGCTTTTCAATCCAGCCAATAGTCACAACAGATAAATCTTGTAAACAGCACCTATATTAAAGCCATTGCTTCTTGTCACTGTGATTTATTTGCACATTCCCTTGAAAGATGCAGTTGCCCGCTTCAAATTCACACAACTCATTTCTATTCCATGAACAAGGCAAGATAAATCCTGCCATGAGGTCTTACTTCATGACAAATTTAATTTTTAAACAGTGAAAAAGAAAATCATGTAAAAAAAGCACTTGCAATTCATCAGTAGACAAAAATCCTGGAGAAACTCAGCGGGTGCGGCAGCATCTATGGAGCGGTGGAAATAGGCAATGTTTCGGGCCGAAACCCTTCTTCAGACATGTTGCAAAAACCCTTGCAATTCATCCATGTGCTCGCTGATTTTAAAGATATGCAAAAAAACATCACCTCACCACACGGTCTCATTACACCCTAAGACCATTAATAATTTTAAAGAAAATATAACTGCACAATTTGAATTTTTTTTGAAAAATGATAGGAATTGAGAATAACTAGGAAAGTTATTTAATTAATCACTTGTTCTACCACAGGTTTTGCATAAAATGTCATAAATTTGAAGGTACATCTTAAAGGCAAAAGCAGCAAGAAATCAAAAAAATGTACAAAGGATTAAATGTATATGCTACTTTTACTGCTGACTAATACTAAAATAATTTCATAAATTAATAAAATGAAAAGAAGGTATGTTTGAAATCACAATCCCATAGTTGTATTCATGGAATTGCTTTTCTGATACTCGACAGGCATCTCTTTCATTTAACAATTTCATAGCTGTTTTGCGTCATTAGATTTTGCTATGCACAAGCTACTTAGCACATTTACTCATGAGATGTCTCAGCCCCGTACCTCCACCTCTCTCCACAGATGCTGTCTTCCAGCACTTTCTTTCTACCCATTTAGAAATGAATTATTCCAAGCAGAAAAGGAACACAAGGGTGATCACAGATTGGATAAGTCAGTGCAATACCAATTAGGCAGACCATTATTTCCTGTGGACTCAGCCATAATCACATACATACATATGTACTTGCCCCCATTTTTCAGCACTTCATGGGCTCATAAATCACTGTATTTCAACTTATCCAAGCAAGTCATAAGTAAGCTCATGTCAATAGGAATAGAATTAGGCCATTCCGTCCATCATGGCTACTTCACCAGTCAATCATGGCTGATCTATCTTTCCTTCTCAACCCCGTTCTCCTTCCTTTCCCCCTCCCCCATAACCTTTGACATCCATACTAATCAAGAATCTATCAATCTCTGCTTTTGAAATAACCAACGACTTGTTGTCCACATTCATCTGTGGCAATTAATTCCACAGATTCACCACACTCTGACTAAAGAAATTGCTCCTTTCTAATGGTACATCTCATTTCTAACGGTACATCTAAAGTTAACGTCAGGATGATTGCGGCCAATACCAACAATTTAGGTGAAAGTCTAGGACAAGCGAATGTCCATCTTTATTCTGGCACAGGTGGAGGAAAGTAGAACAGATTCTATGAAAACCACAACAACAATAATGAAAGTAACCCATGTATGAGAAAGAAGAGACATAAATCTCACTGGTGGGAAAATGCGATAATACGAGAACAAATAGAATGGAGATGGAGAATCTCGGAAAAGGAAGTCTTTATAGGAAGCCCATTGGCTTGTAATAGCAGTTAATAATCTCCCCATCCCCTGAAGCAGAGAGCGGGGGAGTTCAAGGATTCGGACTAGGAACATTAAACTTCTGGATGGCATTTGCATCCTTGTCATGCACATTTCCGACACAAGCTTATTTCTTCAAATAACTTAATCTATTTACACATCACCTACTTTTTACTACTTATTAATTCATAGACCATCATCTTTAACCCTGCTCCATTTTATTTCTAGACATTCTCATAATTCTGGTAATTGAAAATCATTTAATTGAGCAATACCTTTCCACAAATGCTCCCTGCCCTGGCGAGTAATTTCTCTACACTCTCGGTTTATCTCAAATTATCAGTGTTGGATTCACTTTTGCTCTTGTTATATATTAAGGATGACTTGGGCATAGAAAGACAATGTTGAAATTCTTGCAGATATTAATGATTTCTCGGCCATATTCAAAGATGACAAGGAGTGTTTTACTGGCACCATGCTTAGAGACTTGCTCCCTCACTCCGAGTTAACGGCATTGGCACGGTGATGACCGTTCAACGTGCACCACTATAGGAAATTCTGTGGTGCAAGACAAATGGAAATCATTGGATATTTGCAAGGACTTGCATCACTGAGATGCAGAAATGTTAGGGAAGTTGGAGTAGTTTTGATGTAGTGTCTAATTATAGAGGCTGTGTGAATGGTCATTAATTTCACATTGACATTAAAAGAAACTAGATGGTTAAGTGGACTCCACCTTTCCTTGGGACTGGGAGTGGCGGCACTGCCCTGGCGGCAGCGGCTCGCCTGTAGTCCGTCTGGTTTTCTTTTTTTTTGTTTTCTTGTCTTGTTTTAGCGTTAATTTGAGTTATTATGTAGTGTATGAATGTGGGAGGGGTGGGAGAAACGTTTTTGGTCTCTTCCTTTTGGGGGGACACGACTTTTCATGTCGTATCCCCCGTCTCCGTCTGCGCTGAGGCCTAATGGCGGAGCTGACAGCCTCCAACTGCGACCGACTTCGAGGCTCCGGAGGCAGAGCCAGCCAGGATTTACCAGCGCGGGGCTGGCCGACTTCGGGGCTGCGGCGGGTTCAGGCATTCCGGCAGCCCAACTCGGAGCTGTGGCGGCATTCTGGTGGCGGCAGCGACTTCGGAGGTTCGGCCGCGAGCCCAGTGGATGACATCGTCGGGAGCTCGCAGGTCACAGGTTGGTGACCTGTTTTTCCGGAGCTCCCGCGGCAACAGCTGCGTCCGCTGGACTGGAGGGCGGCAGCTTCAACAGCTTCGACCACCCCGGGCCACGGAGTTGAACCGGCCCGCTCGCGGAGCGCGGTTCAGCCGTGGGACTTATTTACATCACCCGGTGCAGTCACAACATCGGAGGCCTGGGTCGCCTCAGCGCAGAAGAAGAGGAAGAACAAGAAGGGAAGAGACAAAGACAAGATTTTTGCCTTCCATCACAGTGAGGAGGTGTCTGGTGAACTCAGTGGTGGATGTTAAATATGTGTTTATTGTGTGTTTTATTATTTACTATATGTATGACTGCAGGCAACGAAATTTCGTTCAGACCGCAAGGTCTGAATGACAATAAAGTTTTCCATGATTTAGAGAGTTTTTTCTGATTACACCAAGGACACGAGAAGCTAATAAGTAAAGGAAGCAGAGAAAGGAAAATAAAGGGAACGGAGCCAATGGATTAGCATACACCAAATATAAGTGAGGCATAAAAGCAATAGAAAAAATATTGTCTCCATTTGATACAATTGTCTTTAACCACACGAGTGATGCTGCTTGTGTTATTATTCAAACTAATAAGCAAAGCAAAACATTTGTCACAGATTTACAAAACAAATTGTTGTTGCTTGAAAATAAGAAATGTTTAATGAGCAACCATCTTTCTGTTAAATTCTAACCCAATTTCTGAATGCTTGTTTTCAGCCACTCCTACAATGGTTTCACCATAAAAATCATTGAGGAAAAAAAAATCAGTAGACACAAGGAACTACAGATGCTTGAAAACAAACTAAAAATGCTGGAGTAACTGAGCTAGTCAGGCAGGATCTCTGGAGGCATGCATGTGTGCATGCAGGGAGGGGAAGAAAGCAGGAAGAGAGGTGGGACAGGAAAAGGCCTGGCATGTAGTAGGTAGGTGCATGTGGGGGAAGGGGGGGGGGAAGTTAATAGTCGAATGGTTGGGAAAAGGCAGAGATGAAAAGACAAGGTGAGACGCAAAAGGATTCAAAAGCTGGTGAGAGAAAACAGTTTGATAACGTTTTTTATGGAAATATAAGAAAATAACATATCTATCTGCAATATAACTGTCTGAAGGTTCTCAACTACAGGGTAAAGCCATAACTAAGGCAAGGAGAATATTCAGTTGCACTCAAATAGCTTGTCCAATATAGTCATACAGTGTGGAAATAGCTCTATGAAGATCACAGCTCATCCTCCTGCACTCCAAGGAATAGACTCCCAGCCTGCTCAAGCCCTCCCTATAGCTCAGTTCCTCAAGTCCTGGTTACATCCTTGTTAAACGTCTCTGTACCCTTTCCAAAGTGACAACTTATTTCCTGAAATATGGTGCCAGAACTGAACATAATATTCTAAATGCAGTCTCATCAATGTCTTATTTAAATGCAACATGGCCTCTCAACTTCTATACTCAATATTCTGATGAAGGTCAATGTGCCAAAAAACATTTTGACCACCCTATCTACCCGTGATGCCACCTTCAACTATGTGCCACCACTCCTTGATCCCTCTGCTCTACGACAGTCCCCAGAGCCCTACCATTCACTGTGTAGGTACTGCCCATGTTAACCTTCTAAAAATGCAACATCTCACATTTCTCGGTTTTAAATTCCATTAACCATTTCTCAGTCCACGTGCCCAACCGATCAAGATCCTGCTGCAATTTTTTACATCCATCTTCATTATCTGCAATACCACCCACTTTTGCATCATCTTCAAACTTGCTAATCTTGTCATGTACGTTCTCATCTAAATCATTAATCTAGATGACAAATAGTAATGGGCCCAGTACCGAATCCTGAGGCACACTACTAATCACAGGCCTCCAGTGCTGAGGAACAACCTTCCACCATCATCCTCTGCTTCCTTCCGTGAAGCCGATTTTCTATTAGTTTCCGTTATTTCACCTTGGATCCCATGCGAACTAACCTTCCAGAGCAGCCTACCATGTGGAACCATGTCAAATGCATTGCTGAAGTCCATATATACAACATCTACAGCTCTGCCCTCAACCTTTTTCGTCACATGTCCAAAAATTTGAGGTAGAGTATTCCACAGATTCACCACCCTAAACAAAACATCTCAGTTTTAAAATGGTCGCTCAATGTTATAAAATATGTTAATGTCAAATCTGCCATGCCATCTCATGATGTTACGCTTCAGTAAGATCACCCCTCACACAGATCAGTGATCGGTAAGTTCACAGCCAGGGTGATTTTACTGAAGCTTAACATCATGGGATGGCATGGCAGATTTGACATTAAAACAGCATTGCACAAGCACCTGGACTACTTTGCCTGTAAAGAACAGGTGCATGGCCACTTAGCCTCCTGGTTTCAGGATTATCTCATACTGCCGCTACTGAGCTATGCCACATCTCACAGTTTGCTGCTGTATTGGAATATCATGCAAGCACCATTTTCTAAGGAGGAATGACTTCACCCACCTTTCCTCCTCCCAGCAATCTTGCAGGCAGAGTGGGCATACAAGATTGTTACCATTGCAGAGAGCAGGCATTCATAGACATCAGTTGTAATTATTATCCCTGGAAATGCATAATGGACAACCACCTGCCAAGAGAATCTCGCTATAACTCTGGAAGATCTCCATGGTCCTCAGACGACGAATATGTCTCCTGTGCTGGCAATTCCAAGTCCAAAGGAGCTTTCCCCCACTCCTCATCCATCATTAAAGCATTCATGCTCAAAGTAGCAGAATTATCCTGGTGAGTTCAGAGGTCACAGCTGCAAGTCAATACATGTACAGCAGCAAATATGTACAGTGGATCAATACAAGGTGTGCTGAAACCAATCTTTCTATGAGGGAAATCCAATAACACCTTGGAACTGGACTTTATGAAACTTTAACACTTTACACAGAACTGCATTGGTGGTGGCATAAAATGGCAAGGGAATTAGATCCCTTTAAGATTTTAGGTCAAAGATCTTTCACCAGAACTGGGAAAATTGACAGCGCTGAAGGCGAGATGGATGGAAGAGAGGAAAATGTACATGACAAGTTGGAAGATATGCAAGATTAAATGACGATGAAAGAATAGTATAAAATTAAATCATAGGAGGTAAAAAGGCAGGACTATTTTCTGAAATTAAGGGAATTGTGAATAAAACAGGAAATCTAGAATAAAGGTACTAGAATGCTAATGATTTAAAATGGCTCAGCTTCTTCCTGGTGGCAATGTTAATATGGAAGTGCGCAAAATTGGAATGAATGCCACATTTGACCTGAAAATTGCAGGGGTGGAAATCAAAAACAAGGAGAATTTGGGTAATGAGAAGGGGGCGAGAACAGAAGTGGTACAAATGAAGTTGAGGGTCCTGGCAGTTACCGTGGTGGCTAGCTTGTGTGTTACAATTTAAGGAAAAGTACATGGCATTAAAGTGTCATTGTTAAAACAGTGAAGGTGCAGACTGTTAAATGGAATGGAGCCATTACAGGAATCCAGGTGGGGGATTCTCATCAAGGCAACTGAGGGAACTTGTTGCTAATCTAATTTCTTAAGTTAGAGGTATGTCAAGCCAACACAATGGCTAGGTTACAAATTTTCAGAAAATGGTAAAAGTTTTTTTGATTGAGTATAGGAATACATGCACATAATGGGGAAAGAGAGAGAATCAAATTATCACATGCACATAATGGGGAAAGAGAGGAATGATCCAGATGCCCCACCATTCATCTCTCTCCATTCCCTGGCAGTGCATTCCAGGCACCTACCACACACTTAAAAATCAAACCTTCCCCACACATCTAATTTTAAGTTTCCTCCTCTCAGTTTAAAGCCATGCCCTCTCATGTTTGACATTTCAACCTGGGGTAAAAAGACTTAGACCTATTCTTGTACAGTACTATTCTATGTTTTATGTTCTACCATTGATCAAGTATTTTATCTGTCCTTCTGGCTGAGTTTTTGCGGACATCTTCAACCTCTCATTATGAAGGTCCGCGATTCCAACGTGCTTCCAAAAAGGTTTAGGGTGACTATGATTCATCTTAATGGCGGCCTCATAGCAGAAGCGTCCACGTCCCAGGGCTGGAAACTGGAAGTATCCTGAGCTAATTCTGCTACCACCATATTCCATTTGGAATATTTTGGAGGACCAAGTAACCAAGAAGAAGAACCATCATCTCTTGCCACAAGTGATGGCTTCCACTGATTTTCACCAAAAGCTCGAGTCCTTTTCAGGACGGATGATGACAGCGAGGTCAACATTTGTAACATGATGGACACGAAAAGAAGATCTTAATGGCAACGAACCAATGACACTAAGATTCTTGGTGATAAAGTACTTGGAGACAAAGTTTCACTATGGCGCATATCAACTCCTACCTCAGCAAGGACCTGGACCCGCTACAATTTGCCTACTACTACTACAATAGATCAATGGGGATTGTAATCTCTTTGTCACTCCAATGACTACTTAGACAACAGGATATACGTCAGGTCATTCTTCATTGAATACTGCTAGGCTGTACATTATCCCCTCCAAACTTATCAAACCGGGTCCCTGCTCATCCCTACACAGCTGGACTTCCTCATCGGCTGATCACAACCAGAATGAATTAGCAACAACACTTCCTCCTCAATAATCATCAGCACAAGAGCATTTCAGGGCTGTATGTATAGTCCCCACTCTATTCACTCTATAACTATGATTGTGAGCCAGACACTGTTCTAACACCTTCCATAAATGTGTCGATCACACCACTGCTGTTGGATGAATAGCGGGTAATGAGGTAGTATAGAAGGGAGATTGAAAATCTGATTGAATAGTACCAGAACAATAATCTTGCTCTCAACGCCAGCAAATCAAGAAGCTGATTGTCAACTTTAGAGTAGGAAAGCCAAGGAATGGCAAAGGAGGCTGCACAGTGGTATACACCGCCCAGTCCATCACAGGAAAAGACCCAAGAGCAGTCTACGGGCACAATGATCATTAATTTATAAAATGGTTTAAGTTTAGTTTGGACATAGTGTGGAAACAGGCTTTCGGCCCACCGAGTCCACGCAGCCAGCGGTTTATTTCATATTACATAGTGTTGTGTTACAGGCCAGTTATGCTGTTGTAAGTAAAAATTTCATATGACAATTAAACACTCTCTACTTGATACTTCTATCAGGTTATGCCTTAGCAAGTGATATTCGAGAGAACAATCCAAGTTTGTCCAACATCTCCTTATAGAAAACCAAGCAATCTAATCCCGATGAAGCTCTTTGGCACCCTATGCGGTGCAGCAACATATTTTATACAAGGGAAGTATGGTTTACAAAATAAGTTGTTCAATGCGAGAATGACCTCAGCTAGGTGAAGTATTGTGCTGGAATGGAGCTGGTCAAGCTCTTTTTCAATAAAACTCTCTTTTTCACACAGAGTTGTGAGTCTGTGGAATTCTCTGCCTCAGAGGGCAGTGGAGGCCGGATCTCTGGATACTTTCAAGAGAGAGCTGGATAGGGCTCTTAAAGAAAGCGGACTCAGGGGATATGGGGAGAAGGCAGGAACGGGGTACTGATTGGTGATGATCAGCCATGATCACGTTGAATGGTGGTGCTGGCTCAAAGTGCCGAAAATACTGAAATGGAATGTGGGAAAGTAGGGTCAATATCTATCTAACTATATATTACTAAAATATTACTAAAACTCTCATCTTGCTCGTTTATTTGTATATGTGCGAGTCCTGGAAACTCTGCCAAAACGGTACATGATAGCACTACAATTTGTGGCCCATCTTACTCACCATTGTCCCGGGGTGTACAATAGCCAAGTTTCATTCAGATTGATGTTATATTTTACAAGTTATTTACATTTTAAACTTTACATGAATCACTTTTCCACTTGCCCTGCCCGTCAGCCACGTTCGACGTCATAACAACAAATAGTATACCAATGGGCCCGCCCCCTGCACAGTTGGCCCACCATCTTGCAATCGACTTTCACATCGCAATGTTTTGGAGACCTAACGGCTCCACGGGTAAATTTCATTCTACTTTACAAGCACCTCCACGGGTCCTCTATTCATTTTATTAATTTTAACTAAATTTCAGCAGGCAGTGTTGGTTTGTCTGAGGCACATGCAGAGTTTGGTGGAATATTGCATTGGGGGAGCGGTATAGTAAGCTTATAAAAGCTTGGTCTAGGATGTTTATGCTAAAAATTGCTATAAAGGCTGAGCAGGTCTTGCCCGTGTTCTCACGAGTCACCCAAGATCACGCTTCCAACTCTTGTATCCACATTTGAACTTTACAATGGGTACACCAAGCTTTCTTAGTGAGATCAATGTTTTAGGAAGTTAGTAAAGAAAATAGATTAATATGACAATTCAAAAGGCCAAGAGAACATATACAAAAATCAGTCTGAAGAATAGTCTCGACCTGAAACGTTGCTTATTCCTTCTCTCCATAGATGCTGCCTCACTCGCTGAGTTTCCCCAGCATTTTTGTCAACCTTTGAATTTTCCAGCATCTGCAGTTCTTTCTTAAATATACAAAAAACAGCTCAGAGTCAGTGCATGGAAACAGGCCCTTCAGCCCTACTTGCCCACACCAACAATATGTCCCTCCTACCTACATTTGGCCATATCCCGCTAAACCTATCTAATCCATGTACCTGTCTAAATGTTTCATAAACGTTGTGATAGGACCTGCATCAACTACTGTATCTCTTCCGGTAGCTGGTTCTATATACCCACCAACTTTCATTGAAAAAAGGTACTGCTCAAGTTCCTATTAAACCGCCCCGCCCCCTCATTAAACCTATGCCCTCAGTTTCTCAATTCCCCTACTCTGAGAAATAAACTGTGCGGACCCGATCTATTCCTCTCATGATTTTGTACACCTCTATCACCCCTAATCCTCCTGCACTTCAAAGAATAATGTCCCAGCCTGTTCAACCTTTCCTTATAGCTCAGGCCCTCAAGTACTGACAACCTTCTCATAAATCTTCTCTGCACCCTTTCCAGCTTGACAACACTTTTCCTAGAAAATGGTGCCCAAAACTCAACACAATACTTCTATTCTCAGTACTCTGACTGATGAAGGGCAATGTCCGAAAGCCTTTTTGGACCATGGCATGGGCACGTTAGGCCAAAGGGCTGTGTTTTCATGCTGTATGACTTTGACCCACCAAGTCCACAATAACCATCGATCACCCATTCACACTAATTCGGTGTTACCTCACTTTCACACCCACTCCCTACACATTAGGAACAAATTGGAGTCTAATTAATTTACAAATCCACCCGCCTTTGGGATATGGGATGAAACTAGAATACTCGGAGGAATGCCATGCAGTCATAAGGAGAACATGCAAATTCCATACAGCCAACACCCGAGATCAGGATTAAATCTGGGTCTATGGAACTGTGAGGGAGCAGCTCTACCAACTGCACCATTGTGTCTGCTTTCATTCATAGTGATCACGCCACTAATTCAATGTGATTGAATTATTAAAGGCAGCAACAGTTGGTCCATTTGATGCAAATGACCTATACTGCGAGAAGTTCTTGTATGCCAGGTTGATTGTCCACAAGGTGACAAATTTGATTTAAAATGGACTCAGTGGCAGGAGGTAAACTATAGTGGTCAATACATTGCTTAGCACACTTTCCATTGTGGGATGCCACAGGTTGATTCTCTTGCCTTTTTGTCGCGTAGACAAATTAACTACAATATAGGAGAAAGAAAGGAGCTTTCAAGACAATACATTGTTAATATTGAAGAAACTGTAGGAAGATATCAATTGGCAGGACAGTGGGCACAAATTGGCAAATGAAATACAATCTAAAGAAAAACAGTAGACGAACGACATTTGGAAAAGGAGAATAAAGGAGAAAATACAACAACATTATCCAAGAAAGTGTACAAGGAACAGGGGAGTCTTGATAAGTCTGTACTGACAAATCTCTGAAATGTTGCAGGCAAGTTAGTTGAATCAATACGAGATACTTCACATTGACTACAGGCAGAGAATAAAAAAACTAAAGGCAACCGGAAACCAACTAGGCATCTAGACTGCAGTTATGAATACCACATTACAGGAAGGATGCAATGACAGTGTCTCCAGGATGAAATAAAAGATTCTGCCAGCTCTGCAAATTGTTGGTTCGGAGGAAAAATTAGACATACCTGTTTTCTGCAGAAAGGCAATAAAGGGAGATTTAATCAACTGTATAAAACTGAGTCCTGGCTTGTGAAGAGGAAGTTTCCTCAGATGGTCAATGGGCAGGGGATACCAATTTAAGCTAATTATAGCATTTGTAGGGAGTTGAAAGAAAAACAAAATCACACAGACTTTCTTGGAGGCAAGAAACATTGAATTGATTGATTGAAAGATACAGCATGGAAACTGCCCTTCAGCCCATGCTGACCATTGATCACCTGTTCACTCCAGTTCAATGTTACTGCACTTTCTCATCTATTCCTTGTACACTCGGGGCAAAATTAGAGGCCAATTAATCTACAAACCCACACATCTTTGGGCAATGGGAGGAAATCAGAGCATATGGAGGAAACTCACATAGTCACAGGGAGAACATCCAAACTCTACACAAACAGCACCCGAGGTCAGGATCGAACCTGGGTCTCTAGCACTGTTAAGCAGCAGCTCTGCCGACTGTGCCACTGTGCAGGAGGCAGACACTTCAAGAATTTAAAATAGTTCCCGAGACAAGTAGAGGGCCATAGAGCATGAAAACAGGCCCTTCGCCCCAACTTTCTCACACTGAACTTGCCCCACCTACACTAATCACAGCAGCCAGCATTGGGCCCATATCCCTCTAAACCTATCCTATCCACGTAACGAGTACTTGAGTTGTAATAGACACAACAGACCAAGTGGCTTCCAGGATGGCATTTCCAAAAAGAAGCTTGCGCCCCAAAATTATATATGCAGATTAAGGTCCTCAGCATTGCTCAAACAGCTCCTCCCAGCCAGTTTCACAACTCACTGGCACTCATACTAAAAATATTTTACATTGTAGGAAACACTTCTTCTTTAAATACTTTGGTTGCTACTCTACCACGATTCGAAATTTGACTTAACATGCAATAAAAACTGTACTTTAATTATGCAAAATTGCTATCCTTCCCTCTTGGATTTAAAAATAACAATCATTCCTGGTAATTAGATAATTATATGCATTGATAAATCCAGATGGAATAGCTTTGCCAATTGGATTAAGAGTTACCATGAATTGCGCTATGCTGATTCTCCAATGCATATTAACCACAGGGACTTAGCGGTCAGTGCACTGAAGTAGCTGGAAACACGCATGTCACTACTTAAAGCAACATTTGGTGCAAGGACACCAAGAGTATTCCCCATAAACAAAACTGCAACACAAATTTGAGTTAAAAACATTTCAGTATGTTTGACACAATTTCCAAAATCGGTGGCTTTTTTATTCCTAACAGCAAAAAAATTAAACTCATCTTGTATTGTTACATGCATAGCACATAATGACTATTAGATCAAGGGACCGTTGAGTTTGTACTTAAAAAAAGTTCTCATCTGGCTTTTAAATAGACTCCAAATTGTAATCTTGCAGTAATGCATGGAGATGGGTTCCACTTCTTGAGGCATCGTCAGCAGATTTAATTTCCGAAACGAAAATACACTTTAAC
Organism: Raja brachyura; assembly: GCA_963514005.1. The sequence goes on along the minus strand of OY740784.1, from coordinate 17,911,011 downwards.
ACACACTGCTGTGTTGCAAGAGAACCAAGCTATGTAATACTAATGCTGAATTTTTCCATAGCCAGTTTATCAGCAAAAGCCTTAATATTCTAGGTTTCAAACAATTATGAATGCTGAGAGATTGGGTTAATCTTTGATCAAATAATAAACATCATATGATTAATGTTAGTTCAACATCTTTATGTTCTATATTTTAAATAAAGAGTCCTATTTCTCTTCATCTGTTTGGCACCACTTGGTTGGGGCATTGGTGTTTACTGGTGAAAGTGTCAAACTCTTGCAGACTTATTATTCATAAATTGGTTTATTTGACAAATGTTCTTTCAAGTCAAGTTTGTACAGAACTACAAAGGACTATCCTTCCCCCTACTGATAAGAAAGCCTGCTTCTCAGCATAATGTTTCAGCTTTAGCTATTTTAACTACATTCTATCTTGGCCATTTTCCCATCGTGCTCCCAAGTATGTGAACTCCATGGTTAACCAAACTATAACCTCTTCCTTCCTTATAATTCTCAAAATTCCCGACAACAGTATCCATCATATGTTTAACAAAAAAGCAGTATTAGGAACATACCAAATCAAATTATCCATTTTACTTAAAATCTTTGCCCCAAACGGGCTCAAATATAAAAATGAAGCAAAAGGTAAGATCAATGAGAAATAGCCCACAGAACTCTGACTTTTAGATCTGTTCTGATGCTCACAATTCTCTGAAGTCAATCATAAATTTTGCCATTCAATGTATAAGGAATATAGAAGGCCAATGCAGTGTGAACAATATTAAGGATATCATTCTAAGTTTTCTCTTATTTGTGACAGAGGAGGTACTGATTGAACTTCCAGCTAGTCCTGGATCACAGCATAACATTCAGAAGATGTGTAACATCACAAAGCAGAAAGTAAAGCGCTGTAAGCAATGCCTGGTATACGAAGTGAACAAACCCGAATGAATGAGTACAATGACAGCTTTGTATGATTTATAAGATGCATTAGCGGAAAGCTGTGAAAGAATCACCGTGACCTAAAAATCCATCAGGCAAGAATGAAATGCTTGGAGAAGGAGAAAGAGGTGCAGCGCACAGGCCTTGAACATGGTGAGACGCAGGAGGATCCCGGCCAGGACTCACCCCACAGACCCCAGTCCCTCCACGCACTAGAGTCTCGCAACCCCTGCAGAGTAGTTCCACAGCAACGGATTGAGTGGCCCCCAGCCAGCAACCGGAATGAATGGCTGCAGTTTGACAAAGACGTGACCAACATCAATCAAGCCACAGCCAAAGGAGATGTAGATCGCCGACTCCAAACAATGACTGCCATCATAGTCTGTTATGCTTCGGAAAGATTTGGCCATCATGAGAAAGATAACACCAAGCCCACCACCTACACCATGAGCCGCAGGGCCACCAAAATACATCAAACTGCGGCTGGAGCTTCGAACCCTCAAAAAACCAGTACAAGACATCTACCGATGACGAGAAGCAAGCCTTGGCCGAACTACAAAACATCCTAAGGAAAAAGCTTATAACCCTCCACAGAGCAGAGTGGCACAGGAGAAGAGGAAGAGAGAGAGCTAGGAGGCGAGCTGCGTTCATTTCCAATCCCTTTGGCTTTACCAGGCGATTACTTGGGGACAAGAGCAGTGGCCGCCTCATTTGCTCAACAGATTAAGTAAATCGCTTCCTCCATGACACCCCGAGCGATCCAATGAGGGAACAGGAGCTCAAACCCAACAAAGCTCTCATCAGCCCAGCCCCCCCAACAACAGAGTTCAATCTGAGGGAGCCGAGTCTGAAGGAGGTTGAGGAGATCATCAAGGCGGCACGCTCAGCCTCAGCTCCAGGTGGCGTACCGTACATAGTGTATAAGCGCTGCCCAGAGCTCCTTCGACACTTATGGAAGATCGTGAAGGTGGTATGGCGAAGGGGGAGAGTTGTTAACCAGTGGAGATGCGCTGGGGGAGTTTGGATCTCAAAAGATGAAAGCTCAAAGAGCATCAATCAGTTTCGGTCAATCTCGCTGCCGAGCGTCGAAGGGAAGGTGCTTTTCAGCATTGTCTCCCGAAGATTAACTGAGTTTCTCCTCAAAAACAGCTACATCGACCCCTCAGTGCAGAAGGGTGGGATTCCGGGAGTTCCCCGCTGCGTGGAGCACACTGGAGTAGTCATGCAGCTCATTAGAGAAGCCCATGAAAACAGAGGCGACCTAGTTGTTCTGTGGTTGGACCTCACCAATGCCTATGGGTCCATACTGCACAAACTGGTTGAGCTTGCACTACACCGACACCATGTTCCCAGCAAGATCAAGGGCCTGATATTGGATTATTACCATAATTTCAGGCTGAGGGTGACTTCTGGGTCAGAAACATCAGACTGGCATCGGCTTGGAAAAGGAATTACGGGATGCACCATTTCTGTTGTTCTTTTTGCTCTTGCCATGAATATGGTGGCCAAGTCAGCCGGGGTGGAATGCAGAGGCCCCCTAACCAAGTCTGGTGTACGACAGCCCCCAATTAGAGCTTTTATGGACGACCTTACCATCACCACAAAATCGGTCCCAGGAAGTAGGTGGATCCTACAAGGTCTTGAGAAACTTATCACCTGGGCAAGGATGAGTTTCAAGCCAACAGAGTCAAGGTCCATGGTGCTGAAGAAGGGGAAGGTGACTGACAGATTCCACTTCTTACTATCTGGAACAGCCATTCCTTCCATCACTGAGCAACCTGTCAAGAGCCTGGGGAAGGTTTTTGACGTAACTCTGAAAAACTCTGCCGCCATTCAAAAGTGCATCAAAGACCTTGAAGCCTGGCTCACCAAAGTCGACAAGTCAGGTCTGCCAGGCAGATTCAAGGCCTGGATCTATCAGCATTCCATCCTGACCCGAGTCCTGTGGCCTCTGCTGGTTTACGCTGTTCCATTGACCACAGTTGAGTCCATTGAAAGGAAGATCAGCTGTTTTCTCCGCAGGTGGCTTGGCCTTCCCCGCAGCCTCAACAGTGCTGCACTGTATGGGACCAGTAACATCTTGCAGCTCCCATTCAGTGGCCTCACGGAAGAGTTTATGGTGGCGCGAACAAGAGAAGCACTGCAGTACAGGGACTCCAGGGACCAGAAGGTGTCATCGGCTGGCATTGAGGTGAGAACAGGGAGGAAATGGAGGGCGGCGAAAGCAGTGGAGGTGGCAGAGTCACGCCTAAGGCAAAAGGCATTGGTGGGAGTCATGGCAACTGGCAGAGAGGGTTTGGGATACTTCCCTAAGACACCGGTTGGCAAGGCCCAGGGCAAGGAGAGACACCATCTAATCCAGGAAGAGGTCCGAGCAGGTGTGGAGGAAGAGCGTGTGAGTAGGACGGTGGGGCTCAGGCAGCAGGGAGCGTGGACAAGGTGGGAGAGCATACCGCAGCGCAGGATTACCTGGTCAAACATCATGCAGGCAGACTTCCAGCGCGTCCGGTTCCTTCTCCAAGCTGTCTACGATGCCCTACCAAGTCCAGCAAACCTCCACATCTGGGGCAAGAGCGAGACACCTTCCTGCCCACATTGCTCTGGAAGCGGATCATTAGAACATCCCCTCAGCAGCTGCCCAAAGTCTCTTGGGGAAGGTCGTTATCGGTGGCGGCATGACCAGGTGCTCAAGGTGGCTGCTAAGAGCATAGCCACCGCCATTGGTAACAGCAAATACCACCACGCCCCAAAGAAATCAATCACTTTTGTCAAAGCTGGAGAGAAGCCTGAACCACAACCAAAAACAAGGACGGGCCTCCTCTACACTGACTGGCAGCTGCACGTCGATCTGGGCAAATAGCTGAAATTTCCACAGCACATCACAGCAACATCACTCCGGCCAGACATGATCATCGCCTCCGAAGTGACAAAACAGCTGATCATTCTGGAACTGACAGTTTCCTGGGAAGAGCGTATTGAAGAGGCTAATGAGAGGAAGCACGCAAAATACCAGGAACTGGTGGAGATGTGCCAGGACAGAGGCTGGAAGACAGACCATAAGCCCATAGAGGTGGGCTGTAGAGGCTTTGCAGGACGCTCACTCTGCAAAGTCCTCAACCAGTTGGGCTTTATGGGGCTGGCAAAGAAGAGGGCCATTCAATCCGCAAGCGAAGCCGCAGAGAAAGCCACTAGGTGGCTTTGGATTAAGAGGGCTGATCCGTGGGCGGCTGCTGCTGGGCCGCAAGTCGGGGCTTGATCAACCCCGGCTGGGTCGCCTGGGTGAGGGTGTCTGATGTTGTGAGACCCGAAACACCCAATGACCCCAGATAACATCACTGAGGATGTGTCCCAGCACATCTAGAAGATGTATCTTTCACACTAACAAGTCTCAGTCACTAGACTAGCAATAAAATATATCCCATATGCAAAACTGAACAAAACTGACAAACACTCGTTTCAACATTAAGCATGCAAATGAGACACTACATAGAGTAAATTATTTTTATATAATTATAGAATTCAGTCGAAAACATTCAAACAAGTTTCATGAATTTATTTTATTAGATACTAGACTAAGTGGGACCCATTGGGTCCGATGTTCACATGGGAGGGCTGGTCCCTCAACGCAATATTCCACCTCTCCACCAATTCCAATATTGGTGGCCAGTTTGGGAAGGGGGGGGGGCTTTTCTGGAGCGCTAGTATGGGTGTTATGGGCCGAAGGGACTGGTGTCCAGACAGCTAATATGAACATTGTGGGCTGAATGGGTTCTTGGGCTGGCAGCTCTGTCACTCAGGCCTGCTGGGCTGGCACCTCAGTCACAGGCCTGGTGGGCTGGCAGCTCAGGCCTGGTGGGCTGGCAGCTCAGTCACAGGCCTGGTGGGCTGGCAGCTCAGGCCTGGTGGGTTGGCAGCTCAGAAACTGCCAGAAATTTAAGGGGGGGGGGGGGGAGAAAAGAGAGAATCAATTTTAGACATTTTTTTCATCATTTTCTGCAGACCACAGCAATGAAGGAGGAAAGTCTATCCAGGGAGCAATGTAGGGAGGGAGAAAAATACTGGGGTGCGGTTTAATACTTGCAGGGGGAATACCTACTGATGGTCCAAAGGGACTTCTCTTGGGCTAGTACGCGCCTGAAGGGCCAAAGGGAATCTTTTTTTTTTTTTAAAGCGCGAAATCTCAGTGAAAGGCACTTTTCCTGGCCAGGCCTGTTATACCTGTTTTTACAAAATGTTAAATGGTCAGCTAGACATAGATCACAAGACCTACACCAACCCCAAACCAATTAGGAGCAGATGAGGGCATTCGATCGAATTTGATCCCAGCCTCAAAGACAGATGTGTGCAGCAATTCGTTCTTTCCACGCACTATTAAAGCATGGAATAATCTCCACCAAGCCACGGTTGCCCAGCCAGATGCAACTAAATTTAAAGTGGCACTTTCTTCCCAATAACCCTCTCTGGCTAAACCCCTCCCTTCACCACCTCCAGTTTAAATTCCAGTTGGAATATTTTGGAGGACCAAGTAACAAGAACCAAGGCACAGGCCTTTTGGGCCAAAATGCTCCTCCTGGGCTAATACAGGCATTTTGGGCAAAAGGGACTGGTTTCTTGGTTAATAGGGGGCCTTGTGGGTCAACATTTGTGGTTTCAGGCAGGCCAAACAACTCATTTCATTTAAATTTCAAGCACAGGCCAGGCCAAACAACTCATTTCATTTCTATTTCCATTTCCATTTCAGTTTCAAGCACAGGGCAGGCCAAACAGCTCATTGCATTTTCATTTTGTTTCCATTTCCATTGCAGTTTCAAGCACAGGGCAGGCCAAAAAACTAATTTCATTTTAATTAAGGGCTAACAAATCATTTATTCCAAGTATATTACAGACTCACAGTTCAGTTGATTCACAACTTAGAATCACAGTCGTGGCCTCTCCCTCGCGATCTTCCAGAGTGACTGACTCATGTCCAGGCATCCGGGGTTTTATAGTCCAGCCCCCCCCCCCCCCCCCGGAATGGGCTTTACCTTCATCATGGTGATTGACAGGTGAGAGGACCAATCAGCTGATCTCAAGATTTTTTTTAAACACCCATAACTTTTTTTTTTTTCATCGATCGGAAAAGTCCTCGGGGCTGCCTCAGCGGAGGAGAACCGAGAGTAAGATGGTCAAACATCATAGTGATATAGAGCAGCGTTTTTTCTAAAATCAATATACAACGCAGACAGGAAGTGGTCATGATGAGACTTTTAGTTATGTAGACATGGAATGAGTAGAAACTTGATATCATTTGATATCTGCTATAGAGACTGTATAAAATAAAATATCATTAAAAATGGCCAATTTATCCATTTGACATGGGTCATAGAAACCAGGAAATCAGTGCTTTATAACAATCAATGGCACTGATTTCCAATACGAATTTCATCATTTTTTCAGAAATAAGTGCTGAAAAAGTCAATAAAGGTATTCACTGTCATTAAGATTACCAAAGTGGCTACTTCACATTATAAATAGTACTTCAGTTTATTAAAATTAAATGCACACTAAGCAGGCTTATTCTGACACTACACACACTCAACGACTTACACACCACACACCCTTGTACAAATCAGATGTTACACAAGTCAGAAACATAAGTGCTACTGCACCCTTGTGCTTTGACTCGGAGACCACGGGGGAATATCCATGAGAATCGCTGTCCGTTTGGAAAAATGGCTGCATGCACAGCAGCGCACTGCTACCGAGATGAGCAACTCGGAAATAAAGCAGTGGCCTTAAAGAATTGTTTATAGAAGTGCAACTTCACCTACCACACAGGTCAGGCAGTACATAGAGTAATATATAAATGTTATGCTCGCTTTGAGCGGAAGGGGTGACATCCATCCCGTTAGACTCAAGTGTGTCTTTTACCAGGATCGCTGTTGCAGAAATTAGATTGGCCTCCCTGGGGGTGAAACACAGAAAGCAACAGGTCCAGATGGAGCCCCTGGCCATGTCATTAAGAAATGCAGGGACCCACTAGCGGGAGTGTTCACAGAGATCTTTAATCCCTCTCTACACTGTTCTGAGGCGCCCACCTGCTTCAAGACGACCACTATCATCCTACCAGAACTGAAGAGAAGCTGGATCTCATGATTACCGACCAGTGGCCTTGACATAAACCATCATGAAGAAGTGCTTTTGGAGGCTAGTTATGAATCCAATCAACCAAGCAACCTTGATCCACTACCACGACAAGTCCATGGCTGATGAGACGGTGTACAGGGTGGAGAATGAGAATCTCATAACCTGGTGCAAAGACAACAATTTTTCCCCAATGTCAGCATGACAAAGGAGATTGTGAACGACTTCAGGAAGCAAAGCAGTACACACATATATTATCGCCGCCAAAGTAGAGGTGGTTCAAAGCTCCAAGTTCTTAGGAGTAATTATCGCCGGTTCTGGACCAGCCATATCGAACATAATCTAATGGCCAAGAAAGCACACAAATGCCTCTACTTCCTTAGAAGGCCCATGTTGTTCAGCATGTCCCCAGCAACTCTCACCAACTTCTCCAGATGCACCATTGAAAGTATTTATCGGAATACATCACAGCATGGTTTGGGAACAGCTCCATACAGGACCCCAAGAAATTGCAAAGATTTCTGGATGTAGCCCAGACCATCACACAAACCAACATCCCTTCCATCGACTCTTTGCTGCCTCAGCAAAGACACCAGCAAGATCGAAGGCGAGTCTCACCCACTTACCCCCTCTCCCATCAGGCAAGAGGTACAGGAGTTTGAAAATGCATTTTCTCAGATTTAGGGACAGTTTCTTCCCTAATGTTATCAGACAACTAAACCATCCCAACACCAACTAGAGAGTGATCCTAATCTACCACCTACCTCATTGGAGACCTTTGAACTATCTTTGATCAAACTTTACTGGATTAATCTTGCACAAACATTATTCCCTTTTATCCTGTATCTGTACACAGTGGACTGCTTGATTGTAATTATGCATAGACTTTTCACAGACAGGATATAGCACGTAACAAAATAGCTTTTCACAATACTCCAGTACAACATGACAATAAACTAAACTAAATGTTTATAATTGCAAGCTTTCTTGGTCAGTTTCATATTTTCAGAACTAAACACAGCTTTATCCCATGCTCGCAAACACCAAGTCTTTCAGACAATTTTACCTCGACACTTTACAAATGTGCTTCCCAATTCAACAAGTCCTTCTTACTTCCAGTCTACTTTAAAAAAAAACAGGTTAGGACCTACATCTTTCTCTACATTTGTTGCAAAAATCAATTCAAAATATTTTCTTATGATGCATCAGCTCCACGCACGTTGCATATTTCCACCTCGAAACAAAGCACTTGTGAAACTTTGGAAAAGGCTATTCAACAAAGCCCAGGCCATCACATGTGAGTTGGGGCAGAACCCTAGACTGTGGTCCTAACCCATAAAGCCTTTATAGTAATTGTACGGGGGTTTGGTGCAAGCAAGAAAAAGGGTGAAAAAAGTTTTGCAGTTGTTCAATCATGTGAATATCAACTTTAAGTGTAAATTATGGAAACATGGTTGAAATTGTACCTCTTGCTAAATTGTACTCAGTAGGATACATTTGCTTTTATGGACGTGTGCAATTGAAATTAGATCACATTGTTCAGCAATGGAAACGTTGTGGGAGTTGAGAAGGATTTACAGGGAGCCAGCTTTTCACAGCATGTAGTCAAAACTGCTGAATGTTTAAAAGGACTATGCAGCTGTGTTTCACTTACTATCTGCAGTCTGGAGGTCATCATTGGTCACAAGACCAAACTGGAAGTTGCCTCATTGAATGAAGTATATTTATTTCTTCAGCTAGTATCACATTGCCACGGTTTTTTGCATGCAAAGTTCCTGCTAGATTTCTGCAAGAGCAGGAATAACAAAACAAACATTGAAGGCAGATTCAAAATGACTGCCCGGAATTTAACATGAAGAGTATACAGGCAGTCAATCTCTGCACTCCCCCACAAGAGAACAGTCTTCATTTAGTACATGCTTCACAACTATCAGATGGGCTCAGCCACTCAACACTGGTGCACAGGTAATAGTTCCTCTGCACCTTAATAAGTACATGAAACCTCTAGCACTTGGAAAGCATCAATGCACACTGATATTATAAGAGTGGCGTTTTCAAATACAACTGTACAGTATGCACTAAGAATGATAAATGAATATATTTGCAAATATTTTAAAGAATGGGTTTCTTCTACCTATGGAATGTACAAATTGAAGATAAAATCCAAAACGACAACTTAAAATAAAATCTAGTTTAGTTCAAACCTAGAAACCAGAATGGAGTTTTAAAGTTCTCTCACTGCTGCAGTTCCTGGGTGCAAGCCATTTTAACTCCCCTTCACATACCAACCTTTCTGTCCTTGGCCTCTTCCACTGTCAGAATGAGACCTCCACCATACTGGAGAACAATCCAGCAGAACCAACTTAAAATCCTCCAAATTAAAGTAAAACTTAAGCAAGCACTCTTTCCCTGTCCCCAGTTGGCTGCCGGCCCTTCCTATCCTGCGCCCACACATTTATCCAACCACTGTTTTCACCGTGTTGCTTTTCTTCTTTGCAATCAACTCCCACTCCTCCTATCCTGTTCCCCATTTCCCTTTCATGCCCCCTTCACCCCCCCCCCCCCTTTCCTCCTCCCCCCATATCCTCCCTGTCTTTACATTTCACTCACTTTTCCATTTCCGACACCATTTTGTCTCTTTTTCAACCCTGGCCTGTGTCAACATCTTCACCCATCTGCCAATCACCCTGTCATCAATATTTACCTAACACTTACCAAGCTTTGCTCCATTCCAATCTCTCTTTTCCAACTTTCTTCCCCCTCCAGTCTGAAGGGGGACAACCTAAAACATCGTCTGACCATTTCTCATAGATTCTGCCTGACTAGCAGGGTTCCTCCAGCACTTTGTTTTGTTTTTCATAGTGAATGCTACATATTTAGTAGTACAACAAATTCAATTCCTTCCAGCTATACATCATAATTGGAAGTAAATATTGCCACCTTCATTTGGAATACGATGGAGGCTAATTCCAAACTTCAGATCAACATAAGCAAACAAAATCTTGATTAAACTCTTATGCTAATTAAAATAGGATTAAACCATTACACCTCTGGCAAATAAATGATTAATTCCCTGTCCTCTCCCCAATTTCTCCAACAGCCACAACACTTTGTTATTAGTAAAATGAATCTTAACACAATGCAGATATTGGCATATCTATACAGCAATACTTCAGTAAATAAAATTAACAGGTTGATTAAGTACAACTCCGATCTGAACTCGACATGGAAGCCCTCCATTTCAAATGGAAATATTGCATGTAAACATCGATGTTAGCTATTCTGTCAACCTTATTCTACCTACCTGCACACCCATCGAACATTAAGAGAGAATTGTATACAGTAGCTTCAAGCGTTTCAGAGTAATACTGTTCCAGGTAGACCGCAAAAATGCCTAAAGATAAATTGGTAGTACAAAGTTTGTTAGTAAGATTCCATTCATATATTTCCGTGGAGAAAGTCATCATCGTTCCGTTCAATAGTTTTACAAGGAAATATGACCCTGGTTATCAGCTAATTTTCTTTGCTAAAAATACTGTTTGCTAAGGTTTACCTGGTACATGATATTATTTGCATTCTGACAAAACATGCTCTAATTATTTGCTGCAAGTTCCTTTAGCAAGCAAAATAAAGACATAATTAGGTAGCAGAAAGGACCAAAATGCCACTCTTCTCACCCAATTATGTTACCAAAAAAAGTGGTATAACACATGCACTCATCTTTAATAAGAATTACAGATGATTACAAATAAATCTTCCTACAATCTATCAAATAATGGGGTGTATATCAATACCTCAAATCTAGCATAAAATTGTAGTCGACACACCTACCTTTGAGACCCAGACTACCGACAATGGATAACTCAAGGCACTCATAGACCTCCAAGTTCATAGCAAGTATGAGCATCCTCTACCCTGGACAACATCCCTCATATGGAGGCCCTCATTACAGTCAGTTGACTGGAAAACTCCCAACACCAAGCTCCTGCAATAGAGTCACTTTTCTGCGCTTTACCATGTGAAGAGATCACCGGGCAACAGAAGAAAACATTCAAAAATGCATTTAAAGGTTCTTTAAAGAAATGCGGCACCTCACTGGCACCTTAACTTAAAAAATGCATAACTTAAGCAAAATGCTCACACCCAAAGCAGTATTAAAGTTCAAACATACAAAGCTTCAGGGGACATGGTCCAAACCATGCCGATTCTTCCACACAGTAGTTTTGCTTCCACACTACCCACGAGCTATGGCTCCAGTAATATGAGTGATCTTGCAATGCCTCATCAAAATCTATTTATGTGTAAACCTAGCAAGCATAACCAAGATATCAAATAATCAGCCATACAAACAACAATGGTGGGACAAAGGAAATCTGGATGTAGTAAAGGATGGAATTGGAGCAATGCAGACATTGGGGAATTAGATAAGATTACAGGGGCAGCACATGAAGGAAATAAAAGCCTTCCAGAAAGATTAAAATGGCTGATTCTATCCGCAGACTAAAAATATTGGATTTCTTTTATTATTTAAAATAATTTTTATTGAGTTTGACAACCCTAGGGCAAACTCACTTAAAATTCCCAGCAGAAAAAAAAATTAGGCTGAGATATTTTTATCTGAGTGCATTATTCTAAGAATAATTTGTTTCTATCTATTACACCCAAGTATGAAAACAACGTGGAATACATTAAAACGGATAGCATTTAGACAGATGGTGTAGAACTCCAACCAGTGTTGACAAGTAAATACACACTTAAAAGTAAAATAACTGAATCATTGATGATTAACAATGTATTGCATATGGCAGTCTCCAAAATCCAGCCATGGTATTACGAATGCAACATCTGTTTAAAGTTAGTTGCTGCAGCGGTTACATCTCATTGATTACAATCTATGAACTGTTTTTCCAGTTGCTAATCAAATTTGACCTTTGCTACATGGAATATTCAAGATAATTATTATCACCGACTTAAAAAGATTTAAAAAAACTGCCAGGTCTCATTACAATCACAATACAATAATACTTTATTAGCCAAGTATGTTTTGCAACATGAGGAATTTCATTTGTCAAGTCAGTCATACAAATAAAAAGCAGCAGAACACACAAAATACATTTTAACATAAACATCTGCCACAGTGCCTCCTCACTGTGATCAAAGGCGGAAAAAAGTTCAAATCTCTTCCCTTGGCTCTCCTGCAGTCGGGGGCTTCGATCTTGACTCCCGTAGCTGGAAGCATTTGGCCCCTCCGCATCAAGGGGATCAGCTCTTGATTCAGGGGGATGTCAGCCCCCCCCCCCCCCCCCCCCCCCCCCGTGCCTGGCGATCGGACCCCACGACGGGGCTTGTCAAGCCTCTGCGTCATTGCAGCTTCCCGACTTGCCTCTCCCAAGACTGCGAGCTCTTGATGGTAAGTCCGCAGGCCGCGGTTGGAGCGATCCCAGGTAAGGGATCGGCTCCGATGTGAGCCCATGCCCTGCGGCAAGGCACAAAGTCAGTCCGAGGAGGCCTCCAGCTCCATTGATGGTAGGCCGCAGCGAGCCCGGAGATGCAATCCGAAAATTAATCGCATCTCCGACAAGGTAAGAAATTGGAAAAAATGTCAATTTGTTGATTCTGGATTTGTACAGATTTTTTCTCATTGACTGACTGTTTGGTTCTGGTATACCGGTATCTGTTCATCAATAAGTGAAATATCATTGTTTTGTGCTATTAAAGTTGCCTGGGGTAAATGGGATGAGAAAGGTTGGAAACCCCTGCCTGAAACCCATGTTCCCTGGTCCTCCCAGCCACTCTTTTTCTGACCTCTTACATGGTTTCCACTGCAGTTATTATCAACAACATGATTTCTGTTTTCTCAATGGACACACTTTTTTACCCCCTATTCTAACTAGTTTCTGCAACCATTACTGGAATTATTTTAATATTAAAATCACACAAGTCTGACTGAGGGTAATTACAATTCAGATTATTGAAATTAGTAGTTACAGTTTTGAGTTAGGAAGCTGGAACAAACCATTTGACTATTCTTCATGCACAAGTAAAACAATTTGCTTGTTACAAGCAATTCTGTGCAAATCATGGTAGACAAAAGTGCTGGAGAAACTCAGCGGGTGAGGCAGCATCTATGGAGCGAAGGAAATAGGCAACGTTTCGGGCCAAAACCATGGGTGTCTTTATCTCAGAAGCACAATATTCCTTTCATTGATTCCAATTGAAAATTGTTATGTACTTACTCTATCAAACAGTTGTTACAATTGTTGTAGCTAAACAGTTACAGAGTCACTTGTACACCAAAGTCACTTCCAATCTCAGCTACATAAATCTGCACAGATTTATGGTAAAAAAAAATTAACTGGATAAAATTAGGTTTAATGATAATATTACTGCATCCTGTACCACAAAGGTACACCAGAACTATATCCCAAAATTCAAAGCTTCAACTCAAGTTTTGTCCCATCACTAGAAGAAGTTTTGGCAAGCTACCAAACTATGCTAATATTTTGACATGGAGGGGAGAGGATTGGAATGAGAAAATGGAAAGTCTCTGGTATTGTAGAATGCAGCAGAAATTAAAACAAGAGCTAAATAGGGCCAAACAGATGAATATGCAAAAACAAAAATGATCAAACAGATGTTTAATAGAAAAAGCAGATTCATTTATTGGAAATATGACATAGAAAATCTCATTATGAAAATTCTTATGGTCTGAAATGAAATCACTGGTTACATTTGGCATGTATTCAAAGTGGAAGTATTCCTCTGACTTGCATCAGAATGGTGTAGCCTGACAAAAAATTAAAATAACTGGTGACTAAATGCTTGTGGTTACACTTGCAGTGTAATCAGGGTTTCAATAAGCAGCCAACCAATCACTACTTGAATTTTCAAATGAAGATGAAACTGAATCTTGAGCGGAAATACAATAATAAATTAGAGGCATGTACATTTCACCTACTAGGGATCCCAACAGTCCTGTATTTTACAATGTGGCAATTTCCCATTAAACAGGAACCCTCAAGCCAGCCATAACTCCTTAAACGAGAATGTCACATGACAAGTTACCAGTTCACCCAATTTATTCAAAGATCGTACACAATGTGACAACTGAGAGCTATGTGGAGCTCTGGTTAAATTTTGAATTAACTCAGACGCCCAGGCTCTCGCCCTCAACCTATGCGTTGCTCAGCACAGACGCCTAGCTGGGCTGGCCTCTCTGTGTAACTGCAGATTTAAAAACTGATTAAAGCTGTAAGATTATTTGCATTGCCATTCCTGTTCCAGCCTTCATCACAGATTTTACATTTGGTGGAAGTGAGTCATAGGTGAATGAGGTATTCCCAAATTAAACTAAGCATGCGATGAACAGTGAACTTTGAGGATATAATCAAGTGCATCCAGGCTGGGCCTTTGAGAGGTATTTTATCAGGAGATACAAAGTTTCTTTAGTAGTGATGGGTCTTCCTCTTCCCCCTATTTTAATGGCCACACACCCCCTTGTTAAAATTCCCCGCTTTATTATGGATCATAATTTCTACGAATTATCTATATTACTAAAAGTCTGATCTTGACCATTCCTGTTGTTCTGTATATTGATTTTAGAAAAAACGCTGCCACATATGGCTGTGATTTTTGCCCATCTTACTCAGAGTTCCCCTCTGATGCGCAGGACAAGAGGATTTTTCCCATCGATGAAAAATAAAAGAGTTATTAGTGTTTAAAAAATGTTGAGATTCTCTCTCCTGAATGCCATGCCCCTTCCAGATGGACTGTAAAACGCAGAAGTGTTGAGTGCCTCAGGCAGTCTCTGCAAGATGGGGGAGCGAGCGGGTCACGTCTCAGTCTGAGCTGTGAATAACACTGAACACATGTCTACTAAACCGAGTGGTTTTACTGACCTTGAGTGCTCGTAATGTGGTTTGAAAATGAAAATGTGGTTGGTTTGAAATAAAGCACAGCAAATGGTTGGTGGTGGTTGGTTTGAAATAAAGCACTGCAAATGGTTGTTGGTGTTGGTTTGAAATGGCAAATGATTAAAAGTCCAAACTTGACATCTACCAGTTTGCACTGTATATTGATTTTAGATAAAATGCTTCCACTTACAGCTGTGATTTTTGGCCATGTTACTCAGTCCCCCTCCGCTCATCAGGTGCTGAGGATTCTTCCCATCAATTAAAAATAAAAGTGTTATTAGTGTTTTATAAATGTTGAGCATCTCTCTCCTGTCAATCACACCATGAAGGCCCTTCAGGTGGGAGGGGGAGGGATTATAAAACTCGGAAGTGTGGGTGTGGCTCAATCTCTGCAAGATGGGGGAAGGAGGTCACGACTCTGTCTGAGCTGTGAATCAACTGACCACACTGAATGTCTACTGAACTGTGAGTGTGGTGTTTATGTGGCCTTTTGTGTGGTGTTTTGTGTGAAATGGTATGAAACTGCATTTGAATTTGGTGGCCTTGCACCCTGCTTGAAGTGGTCGGAAACTGCATGAATTCGGTGTCTTTGCACCTTGCTTGAAGTGGTAGGAAACTGAATTTGAAGGCCCTGCACCCTGCTTGAAATTGAATTTCAAGGAATAGCCGCGAGTCAACTGCCAGCCTACCAGCCATGAGTGAGCTGCCAGCATATCAGGCTTGAGTGACTGAGCAGCCACTCCAAGAATCCATTCGGCCCACAATGTCCATACTAGCTGCCCGGAAACCAGTCCCTTCAGCCCACAACACCCATACTGGCGCTCCAGAAAGCCCCCACGCTCCCCACTGGCCACGAATATTGGATTTGGTGGAGAGGTGGAATATTGCGTTGGGAGACCAGCCCCCCCGTGTGAACATGGGACCCTACGGGTCCCACTTAGTCGAGTGATATCTAAAACTATGTAGGCTCACACAAAATGTGAATGCTAGTCTTCACAAAATATATGCAAACATTTTCTGAGATTTCAGGAAATTCCAGGCCACCCTCCTTTGGCTCCCAGGCTCCCTTTTGGACTCCGAGTATGATGTCCTCCCTGCACCCCCCTCTCATAGGCCCTGCATCCAGGTTCCTAGTTTAGAGGGTAAACTTTTCCCCCTTCATATAATAGCTGGGACAAAAACAGAACTTTTACACATTTTTATGACCTTAAGTACTGATGTGCAGTATCTATTAACTGAGAAGATGGCAGCTACTTGAAAGGATAAAGAGATCACAAGCACCCAAAAGACGATGTTACATGGTTATTATTGAAATATTTTATACAACACTTGTAGCAGTCAGTCTTCAACAGAAGCTACAAAATCAATTGTGTAGACTTTATGCTCTTATGCAAGTTGAACGAATGTATGAAAGAGATTCATACATGAAAGGCAAGTTCAGAATAATATAAGACATCACACGGGCAATGTAGAACATGTAGATTAACCATATTAGTCTGCCTTTACTATATCTATCATCACACATATTATGCATGCTGCACATTCCATATGTAGTCCAATCCGGATCATCATCCCTACTCCGGACTATTGATAACAGCACTTCAACATCTCACAGTCAGACTTGATACGGATTACGGAGACGATAGCATGTAATGTTTCCTCTGCTTGTGTTACAATAAAGACTACGAGTTGTTACTCCTGTGTACGGGTCTTATTACACAACATGGTGTCAGAATGTTTGGACCCCTTACTCGCCTACTTTGGTTCTAGTTTTTTTTTAAATTCTGTTTGTTATTTCGCTAAGCCTGAACCAATTGTGTTTGATAGCGACCTCGCTGAGCGTTGGCGCATCTTCAAAGAGGACTTCACTGTGTATATCCGCGCAGCGCATCATTCGTGCATCTATTCTCCTCAATTTGGCTGGTACAGAAACCATTCGACATGCGTGCCGATTCCATTACGCTCCAGCCCAGGTAAATGCCACGGGTGTTCAGATCGTCCCGGCGGAATCTATAGATGATCCCATCTGTCTATTGAACAAGTTCAGTTAGCTGTGAGCTACGCACCAATCTCGTAATGGAACGCCACAGATTTTTTTGGGCATAGCCGGACGCAAGATGAGCCAATCGAAGCCTATATCAGTTCTTTAAAGCCCATCGCTAGCAGATGCGAGTTCAAAACCTGTATGATAGTGTCATTCGTGACAGACTGGTATATGGTATCCTCAATGACAAGAAGCAAGATGAACTTATACGTGCGGGGGAGGGAGGGGGAGGGAGGGGGAGGGAGGGGGAGGGAGGGGGGAGGGAGGGGGAGGGAGGGGGAGGGAGGGGGAGGGAGGGAGGGGGAGGGAGGGGGGAGGGAGGGGGAGGGAGGGGGAGGGCACATTCCGCCGACTGAAGCAGCTGCACTAAGATCCTATAGCTACACGATCTTTGAGCTGCACCGCTCGGTCCCGGACCTTGCTGTCGGCTGGCAGAGGAGAGGAGGTGGTTGCGAGGAGTTCCCAACCGCCTCCCCCTTTGGCGGCGGCACTTTGGCGTTGGACAGGGACGGCCAAGGCAGGGGGGGCGATGTTGTCCGAGGAGTGCTGACCTTCCTTCCCACATCCTCTGCCCCTTCCCCCTCCCCCCCTCTCTCTCGCATACGCCCCCCCTTCACTCCTCTTATCCTGGGACCCCTCCTTTCCATCCCGCACTGATCCCCATTCCTTCCTCTATTCAGTCCTCACTGACATCCCCTGTGCTCCCCTCCCCATCTACCAACACCCCCCCAATCTATTCATCACCCTACCCACCTTGCATCGATTCTCCTGCCACCCCCCCCCCCCCATCCATCCTACACTGGCCCCCCAATTCATCCTGTACTGACCCCACCTTCCCATCCATCCTGCACTTCTCCCCCCATTCATACTGCACTGATCCTCCCATTCAGCCCCTACTGACCCACCTTCCATTTATCCTGCACGAAGCCCCCCATCCATCCTGTAGTGATCTTCCCATTCATCTTTTACTGATCTCCCATTCATCCTGGACTGATCCCCTCATGCATCCCGTACTGATCCCCTCATGCATCCCGTACTGATCCCCCATTCGTCCTGCACTGATCCTCTGAACCACACTGTCCTGACCCCCCCCCCCCCCCCAATTCATCCTGTACTGACCCCCCACATTCATCCTGATCTGATCCCCCCCCATTCTCCTTGAATGGGGGGGGGGGGGAGAGGAACAGTCTAAAGAAGGGTCTCGAGCCTATTTCCTTTGCTCCATAGATGCTGCCTCACCCGCTGAATTTCTCCAGCATTTTTGTCTACCCCCATTCATCCTGTACTGAACCCTCCCATTCATCCTCAAAGTCAAACAAACTTTATTGTCATTTAGAAATACATTGATATATGCAGTTCCAAACAAAATTACGTTGCATTTGGCTCCCTGTTCAACACAATAAATTAACCGAAGGATAGGCATGGATGAAAAGGATAAATAGACAATGGTGGCAGCCCATTACATGGCATTCAGGAGTCTGATGGCTCGTGGGAAGAAGCTGTTGCGGAACCTTGATGTTCTGCTCCTTATGCTGCGATATCTTTTTCCCGAGGGCAGCAGAGTGAACAGTCCGTGATGGAGATGTGTGGGGTCTTTTATAATACTGCTGGCCTTAGACACGCAGCGTTTGGTCGCAATATCCCCGACTGAGGGGAGAGAGGTCCCGATGATTTTTTCTGCTGTCCTCACCACTCTCTGCACAGACTTCCAGTCGGAGGCTCTACAGTCCCCAAACCAGACAGAGATATACAGCTGGTCAGAATACTCTCTATGGTGCCCCTGTAGAAAGTAGTGAGGATGGGATGGGGGAGGTGAGCTCTTCTCATCCGGCGCAGAAAGTGCAACCGCTGCTGTGCTCTCTTAACAGTTGATGAGATGTTATTCGACCAGGTCAGACTGTTAGTGATCTGCACCCCCAGGAACTTTGTGCTACTGACCACCTCCACATCGCTGTCATTGATGTGAAGTGGTGTGGGACTGTACTGTAATCCTGTACTGATCCCACCCATTCATCCCGTACTGATCCCCCACTCAACACCACTGACATCTCCCGTGCTCTCCCCTCACAATTTTACATACTCCAACCATCACGTATACCCCCCCGCCATCTATCTACCCCGCACTGATTCACACACCCCCTGACCCTATTGTGATTCATGGTCTTCAGAGCGAACATTGACTATGTTTGATAACGGAAAGCAATCAAATGTGTTTTAATTCCCAATGTTATTATTTGTTTTGACACCTTTAAACATATTACCAAAAGAACATTTGCTGCAGTTATGCCCTTTGGCCATCTCTTGTCAGTTAGTGTAATGTTTAACCTGTCAGATGGGTATAGTCAGTTTTAACAGCTATTATCATAAAATGCCTTTCCTTGCAACCTGTATATTGATATTTCCTTGCAACCTGTATATTTTGTTATGGATAAATTATGTGGGAAGCCAGAGTGTTTCTGTGCCAAAAGCAATAACGACCCATGCTATGGCCATGTCATGGTCATTTTCGGTCCTTCACAGAAAACATGCTTGCATCAATCTGTAGTGTGCATGGTCCAGGATTTATTGACACAGGTTGATCATTTGCTGAATAATCCAACCACATTTTTGTTTGGAAGTGGAACGAACTAATAGAAATTGCATAAATCGCAATGTGTAAAAATAGTTGAGATAGTTGGCAACGTTTTGGGCCGAAACCCTTCTTCAGACTGATGGGTTTTGGCCTGAAACGTTGCCCATTTCCTTCGCTCCATAGATGCTGCTGCACCCGCTGAGTTTCTCCAGCACTTTTGTCTACCTTCGATTTTCCAGCATCTGCAGTTCCTTCCTGAACATAATATGTGAATGCTTCATTGAGCATAATTTTGACTGGTAACTACGCATTTCGTCCGAGCACATTAGCGCATGCGTCATGCAAACCGTCTCAAATGACCACCTAAACTGTCATTTGGCAACCTAAAAAGCTGTCAAGGTCGCCCGGCTGGCAACAGGGAAAAAAAGTTAAGTGAGAGCCCTGCATTCCTTGTCGAAGTTGTCTTGTAAGGATCCCATGGTCACCCTCATTAACGGAGCAAATGTTATTGCTAAACTGGAGCTCGTTGCAACGTTCTATCCTTATCTGAGCTCCACAGGATTCGGAATGCTGAAGTCGTCAAATAAACTACTGCTATGTTACTCCCTTTTGGGGGAGTGCGGTGCACCCTGTTGGAGGAGTCGAGTTAGTGCCATCTAGTGTCACGTGTATATAATCTGAGCTTCTTTATTGTCCAAGAGAAAGTGACTTCTCTGCTAGGCATTGATGCCTTTAATGACCAAGGCTTGGTCACCATTGGTACAGCGGTCCATAGACTGTCTCCCACACATGCCTCCACTCAACAGTTTCTCACAATACAGAGATCTCTTCGACGACAAGCTTGGCAAGCTTCCCATCAAGTGCACAATCATGACTGACCCAGACGTCCTGCCAGTTGTCCGTCCTGCCCACCGGGTTCCCCATACTATGCAGGATCGCGTACAAAAATAACTCAACAGGATGGAGACTCTAGGTGTGATTGGTCCTGTTGTTGATCCATTGGACTGGGTCTCAACCAAGGTTGTAGCAACCAAAAAGAACAAGGAAGAAATATGGATTTGTATCAATCTTAGAGATTTAAACACTGCCATTAAATGACCACACTATCCCATGTGCACAGTGGCAGATGTCGCAAAGTAGCTGGGCAAGGCATCAGTATTCTCAGTTCTAGATGCAAAGAGATCATTCTGGCAGATTCCGTTGGATCACAACTCTTCCAAGCGAACTACTTTTAACACAACATTTGGACATTACATATTCCCGCGTATACCGTTCGGCATAAACTCGGTAAGTGAAGTAGTTCAGCACACCATGGGACAACTATTTGCTGGTTACCCATGTACAATTATTGATGATGATATTCTCATTGCTGGAGAAAATATCCAAGAACACGACACAAACTTGGAGAGTTCCACAGAGATCAACTTCAAGTTTAACCTCCTAATGTTCAAATTCCGGGTGAGTGAGGTAAACTATGTGGGTCATGTATTCACCAGCGACAGTCTCAAACCCGATCCATCAAAGACTATTGCAATCAATGAGTTACGAGCACCCACTGATGTGACCAGCCTGCAGAGATTCCTTAGAATGGTAAACTACTTGGGGAAATTCATTCTGAATTTCAGCGAACTATCAGCCCCACTGCACCAGTGAACTCACAAAGATACTGTATGGTTCTGGCATGAACAACAGCAGAGGGCGTTAGATACTCTTAAACAACAAAGGTCTTGTGCCCCCACCTTCGCTTACTTCGATGTTAAGCTACCTGTTACACTAACTTGCGATGCCTCCCAGTATGGCAGGAGCAGCCTGCCTTCAAAACAATGGTGACAGCAACAGACCTATTGCCCATGCTTCTCGCACTATGACTGACACAGAACCACGCTACGCTCAGATTGAAAAGGAGCTGCTAGCGGTCATTTTCACCTGCAAGAAATTCAATGACTTTATCTTCGGAAAAACAGTCATGATTGAAATTGACCAGCAACCACTGATCAGCATTCTGAACAAACCGATACACGCTGCTCCAGCATGTCTCTAACCAAGGCTGGGAGCTGAACATCCAGGGATATTCAATGTTCAGGAGGGATAGACAGAAAGGAAAGGGAGGTGGGGCAGTGTTGCTGGTGAGAGAGGATATTAATGCAATAGAAAGGAAGGACATTAGCTTGGAGGATGTGGAATCGATATGGGTAGAGCTGCGAAACTCTAAGGGGCAGAAAACGCTAGTGGGAGTTGTGTACAGGCCACCTAACAGTAGTAGTGGAGTTGGGGATGGCATCAAACAGGAAATTAGAAATGCGTGCAACAAGGGTAAAACAGTTATAATGGGTGACTTCAATCTACATATAGATTGGGTGAATCAAATGGGCAGGGGTGATGAGGAAGAGGATTCTTTGGAATGTATGCGGGATAGTTTTCTAAACCAACATGTAGAGGAACCAACGAGAGAGCAGGCTATTCTGGACTGGGTATTGAGTAATGAGGAAGGGTTAGTTAGCAATCTTGTTGTGGGGGGCCCCTTGGGCAAGAGTGACCACAATATGGTTCTTCATTAGGTTGGAGAGTGACATAATTAAGTCAGAAACAAGGGTTCTGAACTTAAACAAAGGTAACTTTGAAGGTATGAGAAGTGAATTGGCCAAGATAGACTGGCAAGTGATTCTTAAAGGGTTGACAGTGGATGTGCAATGGAAGGTATTTAAAGACTGCATGGATGAACAACAACAATTGTTCATCCCAGTTTGGCAAAAGAATAAATCAGGGCAGGTAGTACATCCATGGATAACAGGGGAAATCAGGGATAGTATAAACACAAAAGATGAAGCATACAAATTAGCCAGAAAAAGCAGCCTACCAGAGGACTGGGAGAAATTCAGTGTTCAGCAGAGGACAAAGGGCTTAACTAGGAAAGGGAAAATAGATTATGAAAGAAAACTGGCAGGGAACATAAAAACTGACTGCAAATGTTTTTATAGATATGTGAAGAGAAAGAGATTAGTTGAAAGAAATGTAGGTCCCTTGCAGTCAGAAACAGGTGAATTGATCATGGGGAACAATGACATGGCAGACCAATTTAACTACTTTGGTTCTGTCTTCACTAAGGAAGACAGAAATAATCTGCCGGAAATAACAGGGGACCGGCGGTCAAATAAGGTGGAGGAACTGAGTGAAATCCAGGTTAGCCAAGATGAGGTGTTGGGTAAATTGAATGGATTAAAGGCCGATAAATCACCAGGGCCAAATAGTCTGCATCCCCGAGTACTCAAGGAAGTAGCCACAGAAATAGTGGATGCATTAGTGATAATTTTTCAAAACTCCTTAGATTCTGGAGTAGTTCTTGAGGATTGGAGGGTTGTTAATGTAACCCCACTTTTTAAAAAAGGAGGGAGAGAGAAAACGGGGAATTACAGACCAGTTAGTCTAACATCGGTAGTGGGGAAACTGCTAGTCAGTTATTAAAGATGGGTTAGCAGTACATTTGGAAAGTGGTGAAATCATTAGACAAAGTCAGCATGGATTTACGAAAGGTAAATCATGTCTGACGAATCTTATAGAATTTTTTGAGGATGTAACTAGCAGAGTTGATAAGGGAGAACCTGTGGATGTGTTATATCTAGACTTTCAGAAGACTTTCGACAAGGTCCCACATAAGAGATTAGCATACAAACTTAAAGCACACAGTATTGGGGGTTCAGTATCGATGTGGATAGAGAACTGGCTGGCAGACAGGAAGCATAGGGTAGGAGTAAACGGGTCCTTTTCAGAATGGCAGGCAGTGACTAGTGGGGTACCGCAAGGCTCAGTGCTGGGACCCCAGTTATTTACAATATATATTAATGATTTGGACAAGGGAATTGAATGCAACATCTCCAAGTTTGCAGATGACACTAAGCTGGGGGGTAGTGTTAGGTGCGAGGAGGATGCTAGGAGGCAGCAAGGTGACTTGGATAGGCTGGGTGAGTGGGCAAATGCATGGCAGATGCGGTATAATGTGGATAAATGTGAGGTTATCCACTTTGGTGGCAAAAACAGGAGGGTAGACTATTATCTTATTGGTGGTAAATTAGGAAAAGGGGAGATGCAGCGAGACCTGGGTGTCATGGTACACCAATCATTGAAAGTAGGCATGCAGGTTCAGCAGGCAGTGAAGAAAGCAAATGGTATGTTAGCATTCACAGCGAAAGGATTTGTGTATAGGAGCAGGGAGGTTCTACTGCAGTTGTACAGGGTTTTGGTGAAACCACACCTGGAGTATTGCGTACAGTTTTGGTCTCCAAATCTGAGAAAATACATTCTTGCCATAGAGGGGGTACAGAGAAGATTCACCAGACTGATTCCTGGGATGTCAAGACTTTCATATGAGGAAAGACTGGATAGACTTGGCTTGTACTCGCTAGAATTTAGAAGACTGAGGGGGGATCTTATAGAAACTTACAAAATTCTTAAGGGTTTGGATAGGCTAGATGCAGGAAGATTGTTCGTAATGTTGGGGAGGTCCGGAACAAGGGGTCACAGTCTAAGGATAAGGGGGAATTCCTTTAGGACCGAGATGAGGAAAACATTTTTCACACAGAGAGTGGTGAGTCTCTGGAATTATCTGCCACAGAAGGTAGCTGAGGCCAGTTCATTGGCTATATTTAAGAGGGAGTTAGATGTGGCCCTTGCGGCTAAAGGGATCAGGGGGATGGAGAGAAGGCAGGTACAAGATACTGAGTTGGATGATCAACCATGATCATATTGAATGGCGGTGCAGGCTCGAAGGGCCGAATGGCCTACTCTTGCACCTATTTTTTATGTTCCTATATGATGTTACAACTACAGAAGTATGACATTGCTCTGATTTACAAACGTGGCAAAGACCTGCACTTGGCCGAAACCCTGTCGCGAGCTCCATGTAAGACCTGCGAGGAACCATCATTGGCTGATGACAGCTTCTGACGATACCTTACGATTACTATTCCCTGTCATACAGCACGGGTGGCTGGACAAGCAAGACAGACTACCACTCCTAATTTGGCCTTCTTCTCCGTTCATGACGAACTAGTACTACAAGATGGTATTATCGTAAAGTGCCACAAAGCTGTAATTTCTGCCTCCCCGCACAATAAATAGTTTGATGCCATCCGTGGGGGACATCCAGGCGCAGAGGCGACTATTCTAAGAACGAGGAGCATGTTTTTCCAGCCTGGAATGACTGATTATACATGTGAGAAGGTAGAGTCCTGTGCGGTGTGCAACAGTTTGGCACCACACCAACCAAAGCAGCCACTTCTCTCACACCCGGTTCCTGACCTCCTATGGTCTACTGTGGCAACTGACATTCTTGATTGGCATGGCAAACAATACCTGGTCTTAGTCAACTCATACTCTGGATGGGTTGAAATTGATCTATTCCACAGCCCCACCTCCCAGCGGTTGTCTAGAAGCTGGCACGCCACTTCTCGGTCCATGGGGCTCCCGATCAACTACTTTCTGACAACGGCAGTCAATTTACCAGCCAGTGCTTCAAAGACTGCTACACGCGGGGACTTTCGTCATATCACCAGTAGACCCGAATACCCACAGTCAAACATGCTGGCTGAACATGCTGTCAGGAATGCCAAACAAGTGATAGAACGATCCCAGAACAGGATCCGACATTTTCCTAGACTTGCTCAACATCTCCCGTGACCCTGTAGTGGGTTCACCCGCCCAGCGTCTGATGTCAAGACAGACCAGAGCCACACTACCCGTGGCAAAACAGACATTAGAGCCGCAAGCTCGCACACCATCCAAAATCCAGTCCAAGCTACAACAAAAACGCGACGTTCAAAAAAGATGGTATGACAAAACAAGGAGACCACTTCCACCACTAGCCAAGGGACAAGTAGTCCGTCTGCAAAAAAAAAAAGGGTCACGACTGCCTCAGTGTAATATCTGGAACTGCCCCCGAACCACGTTCATATCTGGTTAATGCTGACGGGCGGCACCTACAGACGTAATAGACAGCACATCCTGCATGTGAATGAACCTGCACCACCTCCGTGCCATCCCAACCGCACAAGCATACTTCCATCCCCATCCAACATTTGATCTGCACGATCATATCACCGTTGCCTGCCACTACCGATCAGATAGTCTTGCCTGCAATCACGCCACCTCAACCCCTGCCAAGGTCTCCAGTTTTGTCGCCGGCGATGCTGCTTCATTCTCCTGCTCCTGTTCTACCATCGATCTCATCTCTGGTGAAGGGAGGAAATGCAGGACTGTACACATACAGGTCGCACCTGCAGGCCTAATCCAAAGTATCAGGATTTGGCATTATTCCCTTCAGTTTACTTATTCTTACCACATGTAATCAGTGGTATATACATTTTGCATGTGATTATCATTTTTTTTTAAAAATTGTGGGTTAATTCCTTAAGAGGAAGGATATAGATTAACGATATTAGTCTGACTTTACTATATCTATCACGACACATATTATGCATGCTGCACATTCCATATGTAGTCCAGCCCGGATCTTCATCCCTATCCCGGACTACTGATAACAGCACGTCACCATCTCACAGTCAGACTAGATGTTGACTACGGAGACGATAGCATGTAATGCTTCCTCCGCTTGTGTTACAATAAAGACTATGAGTTGTTACTCCCGTGTATGGGGCTCATTACACAACAGAATGTAAAACTGAGTAAGTTTTAAAATGTGTAAAATGGTGGCAACGTCGAAGACATTCATAAAATTAAGTTTAAGTTAAGATTAAGTTTACATTTATTGTCATGCACCAATTGATACATTGAGATTTGAGTTACCATACAGCTATACGAATATAAAGAACACAATACACGATATAATTTAACATGAACATCCCCACACAGCGGAATCAACGTTTCCCCACTGTGAGGGAAGGCAAAGTTCAGTCATCTTCCTCTTTATTCACCTGTGGTCGGGGCCTTTGAGCCCGCCGCAGTCACCGCTACGGCGGCCCGATGTTCAGGCCCTCTCTCGGAAGAACATTCTCAGCGGCTTGGAGTCTCCGAATCGGCCGATTACCGGAGACCGCGGCTCCCAAAGTCTACAGGCCAAGCTGGGCGGAGATTCAACACTGGTGGCCTCGGCAAAGGGATCCCGCGATATTAAAGTTAGCGCCGTCCGCGGCTAGAAGCTCCGCAACCACAGCTCCACGATGTTAAAGCAGCAGGCCCAACATTCCAGAGCTTCAACACGACGATCTCCGGTAAGGCATCGCCCGCTCCGCGATGGTAAATCAGTGCTGCGCCGCTGCTGAGGCTCCGGTCAGTCTCCGACAGGAAAGGCCGCAACAATCCAGATGGTGGGGGGGGGGGCAAAGACACTCGGAGAATAGACGCATCCTCGACCAGGAAGTGACTGAGAAACAGTTTCCTCCTTATAAAAAGATTAGGACTCCTCAAAAGGAAATTTAAAATGGAGGTGCCATAAACTGCACTATTAGGATTTACTAGAATGCTCAGGATATATAATGAAGTACGCACATGGTTTTGTAGCCATTTGAATGTGCTCTACAAGGTTCATACAATTTCGAGGCAATAGATAGCATCCAGAGGAGCTAAATGTAGTTTAGAATGGAGATCAAAAATATCTACAACATCAGCAAACCTGGAGCTTCTGCAGAGAACAGTTGAGGTCCAATGTAATAAAATCTTTGAAGTTAAACGCACACCATAAATTAGCATTATAAAACAATTCCAGTTACAACGTCAATATTCATATCAGGATGCCAGAGGCAACAACTGGGGATCACATTGCAAGTCTGAAAGACTCAAGACAATAAATGCTTTGCTATAGCACAGTGTAAGAATTGAACGAGCAAATTCATGCCTTTGCCTTCACACACAAAACTTTACTTTTGAGAAGCCAACAAGAATTGCAGTTTTGTTAGAGATGATATTGAAAAATGTCAAGCTGTTCCCGTCAGTTCAGGTTGCAGATGTGAGTTTATTGGGCAAAGCTACAGTAATGGGTGTGTCAACCACATCGCCCTTCTCCAGCAGAGCCAGGCTTCGTTGATATTAAGAGCTGTCTTTACACAAAATCAGCTAACCACAGGAACGAGAGAAATGGGAAATCTTGATTCACATGACAGTAAATTAACTCTTACCGATGTCAGGCAAACTGTGCCTGGGCCATGTCAGAAGCAAACCACAAGCCAGCACCAGGAAAGGGCGTAGCTTAAGGGAGGTATATGTTACCACAGATACTATAAAAAGCACTTCAGAGGCAAAGGAAGTATCAGATGCTATCATAAAACATACGTGAAATTAGCAAAACACAAAGTGCTGAAGGAACTCAGCAAGTCAGACAGCATCTGTGGAGGGAATAGACTGCAGACATTTTTGGTCCTGACTGTTCTTCAGACTGATTGTAGTAGAGAAGAGAAAGCTGGAAAAGGGAGGTGGTGATGGGACAAAGCTTGGCAAGCTATAGGTGGGTTTATGCAAGAGGCATTTGATCAGCAGATGGGTTGAGAACGTGACAAACATTACAGATATAAAGTTGGAGAAAGGGATATAGGTGGAAGTGAATGAGAGGGGGAAAGAGGGCAGTTAAGGGGAAAAGAGTTTTGAGGATGGGAGAGTATATGAAGGAGGGAAGATCAACGTGACAAGGGGCGGGAGATAGTAGAGGGATGGGCGTGCACCAGGGTGGGGGGAGCACAGGAAAGAGAGCAAGCAGAAAGGTATTGCTTGAAATTGGAGAATCCAAAGTTCAAATCTCCTGTTTATCGACAAGATAACGCCAGCAATAGCTGCCTCGCCAACAGTCTGTCTGTCCCATCCTTCCTTGTATTTTTACTATTTTTTGTATTCTTTAGCTTGTTTTATGTGGGGGGTGGGGGCAACTTTAAAAAAAAAATCTCTTACCTCGACGGAGATGCAATTTTATTCCATAACGTATCTCCGTCTGCACTGTGACCTAACATCGAGGAGTTGGCGGCCTTTGCTGAAGACTGACTTCGCGAGCTCTAGCCACGGGAGCCTGCAGACATTAACATGGTGGAGCTCGCGGTCCCTTTGCCAGGGATCAGCCTCTGAGCTCCAACCGCGGGAGCCCGCGGACTTTAACATCGTGGAGCTGGTAGTTTCTGGTTAGAGACAGACTACGGGAGCTCCAAGCCGCAGGAGCTTCGACCACCCTGATGCGGGAGGTTTGATCGCCCCGAAGCAGGGGCTTCGATCGCCCAGACTGCAGATGGTTCGACTGCCTCGACCGTGGGAGAAAAATGAGGGAAGAAGATTAGACTTTATTGCTTTCCATCACAATGTGGAATATGGAATCCACTGTGGTGGATGTATGTTAACTTTTATGTAGTTGTTTTTTTAAAGTTTTTTTTTAAGTATAGCTGTGTGGTAGTACGAATATCACTGTACCTTAATTGGCACACCTGACAATATAAAAGACCTTTGAAAACCAAGCGCAGACTGAGTTACCGTTCTGCTGAACACCTACGCTTAGTCCGCCTTGATCTCCCAGTTGCCATTTTAACTCCCCTTCCCACTCCCATACTGCCCTTTCTGTCCTTGGCCTCCTCCACTGTCAGAGTGAGGCCACACCGCATATTGGAGGAACATCACCTCATATTTCACTTGGGCAACTTACAACCCAGCAGCATGAATATTGATTTATCTAACCAAGCAATTTTTGAATTCCATCACTCTCCATCCCTCTCTAGTCCTCTTGCTAATTTCACCATTTCTATTCCTTCGTTATCACTTCATCCCCACCCAACATTGGAGCATTGTGGGCTTCATCTTTCCCAAGTCATCAATGCAGGCTCTGCTTTGTTTGTACCTTCCCATACTTCCAGTTTCCCCCTCCATGACTGTCTGATGAAGGGTCTCGACACTAAACGTCACCTATTCCTTTTGTCCAGAGATGCGGCCTGACTTGCTGAGTTAATCCAGCATTTTGTGTCCATCTTCAAATTGTAGGTGCCATTCCGCCAACTTGCGCGTGGCCTCATTCGAGCAATGGAGGAGGCTAAAGACAAATATATTTGGTATAGGAATGAGAAGGAGAGTTAAAATGATTAGTAACCGGGAGATCTAGCAAGTCTTGATGACAAATTGAGACATGCATGGCAACACAAATAGATTGGGTGGTGAATTAGACTACTTCATGTTCTCAAGTTGGCCAATCTTAGCAAGAGTCATGGATATGAAATCTCAATTGTTTCTCTTTACACAGAAGCTACTTGGCTTGCTGAATAAAAACAAAAAAGAAAATCAGCAGTGTTTTTATTTCAGATTTCTAACATCAGCAGTTCACTTTCAAATCATTTGATCAATGTCAAACACCAGAAATCGCAATTGAATTAACATCACCTCTGCCGTTTTATACCAGAGTTTATGCTTTATAAAGTTTCCTCTCATCTCTGTATCTCACACCCAACAACATAGCATTCTATTCCTTTTCAATCTCAGTTTGGAATTTGACAGTTTAAATTTAGAAGTTAGAAAAGTATTGACAATAGGTGACTTTCAGGATAGATGGAACATCATCTCTCCATGCTCTACAGAGATGTTTCCTGACCTGCTGAGTTACTCTAGCACTATGTGTATTTTTGTAAATTAGCATCTGCAGTCCATTGTTTCTACTCTTAGAAAAGTGCAGCAAATCACAAGCCCTTTACCCAAGACAAATTCCTTGTATATGTACACACATGGCAAATAAAATGTATTCAATTCAATGTTCATGCCAAAATAAAATAATCTCATCTGTCGACATACAATCAATAGCCCTCCATTCATTGCATGTCTATACAGTATGTCCATCTTAAAACCTCAAACACCATCATTAGATGCATTCCAGGCACCCACCACTGTGCACAAAACATTGCTGTGAAATTTCTCCTCATGGCCAATACTCTATATTTCGGTAAACCACCCTCTCCAAAGTTCCCACATCCTTGCTGCAATGGAGGTGAACAGAACTGCATGCAATGCTCCAAATGCGGTCTAAAACTCATATAAAACTGCATCAGGATTTCTTGACCCTTATGCTCAATAGCATAACTAATAAATGTAAATATACCATGCACTTCCTTTACCACTATCTACATGTGGACCTGGACTCAACTTCCCTCTGTACATTAATGTTGTGAAGGATCCTGCCATTAACTGCCTTCTTTCCTCTTACATTTGACCTCCCAAAGTGCAAAACTGGACACTTGCTCATATTAAATTCTGCAGAACACTAGTCAGACAGACAGCCCAAATAATGCCTTTCCACCACAACCCTCTTTCTTCTATTAATAAGCCAGTTCTGAATCAATACAACCTAGTTCACATGCATCTTAATTTAGGATATGATAATGCAACAAATACTCTTATATTGTGAACTGCTTTCATAGATATAACACCAGCGTGTAGCATTATCCATGACAGTGGGTTATTTTGCTGACAAATATTGTTGATGAATTTATTTTTGCTTTAATCAGTTAGCCCTGGTGAGAAGTTGAATTGTGGGGAAAACACACCATTGGTAACCACAAGATTTTCCCCAATATTAGACAATAAAATGCTGAAACAGATTTTAAGCATTGTCACAAAGCTTGCTAGTTAAAACAAAATTAAGATCATAGATTAGACCTGTTGTACAACTAGGCCATTTGGTATATAAGCCCCACCCTACAAGAGCATGTGACATATAATAAACGAGGAAGCATTGCATACATTTTTGGAATTGGGATTTCCCGGCAAAGAATATAAGCAGTTAACGGAGAGCAAGGTGACAGGTGGTCCATAGATCTGTGAAAGCTGCCTAATAATCCAAAAGCAAATGGGGCAGGAGAGCTGCTTTCCTGTATCCAGAAGTAGTGGTTTGGAAACAGACACATAAAGCTGGAGTAACTCAGCAGGAAAGGCAGCATATCTGGAGAGAAGGAATGAGTGACGTTCCAGGTCGAGACCCTTCTTCAGAGTAGTCAGGTGAAAGGGAAATGAGAGATACAAATGAAGATGTGGAGAGATAAAGAATAATGAATGAAAGATATGCAAAAAGTAACGATGATAAAGGAAACAGGCCATTGTTAGCCGTTTGTTCAGTGACAACGAGAAGCTGGTGCAACGGGTGGGCGAGGGATTGAAAGAGAGGGAATGCCGGAGTTACTTGATGTTAGAGAAGTCAATATTCATACCACTGGGCTGTAAGGTGCCAAAGTAAAATATGAGATGCTGTTCCTTCAATTTGTGTTTAGCCTCACTCTGACAATGGAGGAGACCTAGAACAGAAAGGTCTATGTGGGGATGGGAAGGAGAATTAAACTGTTTAGCAACCATGAGATCAGCTAGGTCCAGGCAGACTGAGCGAAGGTGTCTACGTTTGGTCTCGCAGAGTCCACTCCTTGAACAACAGATACAGTAGATGAGGTTCGAGGAGGTGCAAGTGAACCACTGCCTAACCCGAAAGGACTGTTGGGGTCCCTGGGCAGAGTCGAGGGAGGAGATATAGGGATAGGTGTTGCATCTCCTATGGTTGCTGGGGAAGGTATCTGAGGAGGGGGTGGTTTGGCTGGGAAGGAATGAGTTAACCAGGGAGTTACAGAGGGAACCGTCTCTGGAGAAGACAGAAATGGGTGGAGATGGGAAGATGTGACAAGTGTTGGGATCCTGTTGGAGGTGGTGAAAATGTCGGAGGATTATACGCTGTATGCGACGGCTGATGAGGTGAAAGATAAGGACGAGGGGGCTTCTGTCTCTGTTCTGACTATGGGGAGGGGGAGTAAGAGCAGAGTTGTGGGATACCGAGGATACATGCCTGAAGGCCTCATCTATGATGGGAGAGGGGAACACCCATTCCCTAAAGAATGAGGACAAGAATTATGCCCTGGTTTGGAACACCTCAACTTGGGCGCAGATGGAGGAATTGGGAGTATGGGATAGAGTCTTTGCAGGAAACAGGGTGGGGAGAAGTGTAGTTGAGATAGTTGTGGGATTAAGTGAGTTTGTAATAGATGTCAGTTGATAGTCTATCTCCTGTGATGGAGGCTGTGAGATCAAGAAAGGGGAGGGAGGATGCAGAGATGGTCCAAGTGAATTTGAGTGCAGGTTGGAAATTGTCGAAGTTAATGAAGTCCATGAGTTCTGCATGGGTGCAGGAAGTAGCACCGATGCAGTCATCAATGTAATGAAGATAGAGTTCAGGGATACACCAGTGTACATCAGTAACAGTGATTGTTCAACATATCCTGGGTTACCTGCGTGACTGGGACAATGTGGACTGAGTTTCCTGCAGAGAAAATTCTAAAACACGGCAGCATTGACGAGTTGCTTGTGAAAACTTTGAAGCGCATAGGTCAGTGAAACCATGGCTCCCTTGGATTGGGGCTCGTATACCCAATAGCCTAATTTAGTCAAGCTTAAAAATTATTCATACTAAATTCTGACAGGGCCAGAGATTCTGGATTTTTTTAGGATGATTTCCCATATTGGAAGTCTAGAATGAGTGGTCACATTCTTGGGTCAAAAGGTGGAAGTTTTAAAACTGAGATGAGGAAAGCTTTCAGACGGTACTAAACATATCAGGGTGCTGCTATAATGACTATGACAACCAAATTGCTGAATGCATTCAAGACTGATTTTGTTTTGGATACAAACACCATTAAGACGTGCATATAATGAGCAGGTGTGTAATCCCGAGTTAAACCATGATCATACTGAATGGTTCAGCAGGTTTGAAGGATTGCATTGCCTACTCCTATTACTATCCTGCACTCACAGTATACCCAGGAGTTTGTTAGATGTGGCTTTGTTGAAACTCTTATGAAAACATGAGATGCCATGAGATGCACATGGCCATGTGATGCACATGGCCATGAGATGCACATGGCCAAAGAACAAAGTGCAAAACGCACATTAATAGTCGAAGATTTAGCGTGACATTTTCTTAAATGACTTCTAACATCAACTGGATTTCAAACATAGAACTTTGAACAAAAATGCAAAATGCATTTAAATGGAATTAGGTAAATAAATTCTCCATTATAAAATGAATCAACAGGAGATAACATAAAATTAGGTGGTAATAATAGGTTTAAGCTTGATTCTCTCTGTCAAGAGAAGAATTTTACAATATGCAGCTAAACTGGCTGAAGGGATTGTCTCTGAAATGAGTTATTTCTTATATTATTCAATTACATTTCAAGTCATGGCTTGACAATTGAGGCCCTTTAAGTCAACTAGTGTACAAATGAGAACTTTAGGCAAAAACAGGATATGGATAGCAAATTACTGAGTGTATCACAGCATTTTAATAGAAACATTCAGAATTGATTGAAGACCAAAATAGGTTGAAAAATAAATTCCACAGGTGGAATAATTTGAAATGTTAATTTCCAATAACCCATTTTCATATAGTTGTTAGTTTGGATTAATACAAATATTAACAGTAGAAAGGAAACAAAGATGGAATGGCAATGTAGAAATTGTAGCAATTGAACCACATTTGTAGGAGATAGTTAATAAAAAAGCAAACTAGAAGACAAGAAACAAGGAGGCAAGGAGGAATAGCATGTAATTCTATAAACATTGCATTCTTTAGATCATCAAACACCTCTGAAGAGACCTGGCAAGAGACCACAATTGAAAAAGTGATGAGAAATTCTGTTAATTTATCATTCAAGAACTTCAGAACCAATTTTGTCTCTTTTCCCAATCCATTGTTCTGTAAATGACCTTCATGATTCACTATTTCAGCACTGCAATGAGTGGTGTCATTCAAATGGAATGTAGATTTTGACATGGCAGCATGATGGCATGGTTGGACCAATGGTCCATTCTTGACCCCATGCGCTGTTACGTGGACTTTTTCCTTTATCACTGCATGGGTTTCCCCTGGGTGCTCCAGGTTCCTTCCACATCACAAATACGTACTATTAGGTTCATTGGATACTATCAGATAGCTTGTAACGTAGGTTAAGCGGCAAAAAACGGCTCAAAACAGATAATAATTGATGGAAATATGAGGAAAATATGTAGAATGGGTTTAAAAACACGGAGGAGCAATCGGACTGATGCGACTGTTATTTTGGACTTGATATACTTCTGCAGCGTGCAATTCCATAGTCCATTCTGTCACACAAACATGAACAAGCATGCTGCTTTCCTATTCACCAAGTACATTATGCATCGATGTAGTTATAACTAAAATCCAAGGATCCATCCATCCCGTCTATTTACTTGTTGTGTTCTGTGAAAGACTCCCCAAACTATGCTGTACAGCTGTGCACATCCAGGATAACAGATTAACCCATACTGGCAATATCAGTTAAACATCAGGAAACCAAACGTTTAATTTGTAAATTCAACATAGGTCAACTGTTATTTCAACATATAATCGATCAAATTTCATACAGTTTAATTAGGCAATATTTTCTATTACTTTTTATTAACAGTTCCCGGATTCAAAATGTATTAGACATGATGAAGTGCTTCGTAATCGGATGCATAAAATAAAACCTTAAATGTAGCTCGTCGCATACACGACAGAAACAGGCAATGTCCAATCGGTTAGATGAATCTTAAATCACGGAGGCACAAGCGACTGCAGATTCTGGAATCTTGAGCAAAAAATAAAGTGCTGGCGGAGTTTCTCCAACACTTTGAATCTTAAATCATTTGTCGCGATCACTTCTGAGATTGTTATGGTTTAATTACGACTTGTTACTAATATTTGGAAACACCTTCACGAAACTCTCTGGGAGAACAAATAAACGAAACGCCAATGCTCATACAACTCCCAACAATTTACAGATTTAAATCCAAGTCACATAGGCGACTGAGCCGGTTCCTAATGAAGAACCTTTATTTCGATAATTGTTTGCATTCCATTCACTGCGCTAAATCAGACACTACAGGAAAAGATTTAAACTAAATTGAAACACGTTCAAGGCCATACATGTAATCTATTTCTTTTTTTGTGTTTTTAAAACCATTGTTATTCTACATCGGTATTTTTCGTTGTCTTTTCTCAAGCAACAAAAGTCTTATTACACAGTCCTACACTGTACATCAACATCTACAAACTGCATTCGGTGTGAACAACCACGAGTCTTTTTAGATACAATTGCCTTGGTGTGATGTCCAGACTAATCTATATTTCGCGAGTCTAGCTGCAAATGATTTTTTAAAAGAGACAAACTTGCCATAAAAGACGTCGAACGAGTCCTTTAATTGGTGCAACGGTTCCTCGCCCGAGTAGATTGAAATTAAAAACACAAGCAGCTTGAGTACTACACAAATACTATTTGAAGCCGTAAAATACAACGCTGCACGTAGAGAACAGCGGTCTCTCTCTTTCCCTATGCAATTCTCACAGAGCTTCGCTCAGCAGCAAGCTACTAGTCAGTCAGTCAGTCTGCCAGCCTCCAGCTTCCTTTCTTACCTCCCCGCTGATGCTGCTGCTGCTCCTCCCACACGTTGGTCTCGACACAAAAACCCACTGCAAACAGCTGGGCAGAGCGCGAATGCGTCTGCGCGACTCTGAGGAAAAATAAAAAAAGCTGAACGCGAGCAGCAAAGGGTCGGGTCGCTCACTCGGGACTTCTGCACATCGGCGAGACCAAGAGCACGCAGGCTCGGCCATCGTTTCGCTGCACGCTCAGTCCACCCAGGCCCGAGTGATCTCCCGCTGAACTCTCATTCCCACACTGACCTTTCTGTCCAGGGCCTCCTCCACTGTCAGAGTGAGGGCGAGGCCCAAAGCAAATTGGAGGGACAGCACCTCATATTTCGCCTGGGCAGCTTGCACCCCACAGCTGTATGAACATTGGCTTCTCTAATTTCAAGTAACACTTGCTTTCCCCCCAAAAAAGTGTTGGAAAGCAAGTGTTACTTGAAATTAGAGAAGTAAATGTCCATATTACCCCCTTCCCAGATCCCCGACCAGTCTGACTGTCCCTGTTCACATTGTATCTCTCTGTGCTCTATTGTCAGCTTCTCCGAGCTAACAATGATCTATTCTACATTTTCCTTGGCCCTTGTGCCTTTTAATGTCTCGTTGTCACATATTACTCTTCCTCATCTCTATGCCTTCCTCTCCCCTGACTCTCAGCCTGAAGAAGGGTCTCGACCCCATCCCTTCTCTCCACAGATGCTGCCTGTCCCGCAGAGTTACATTTCCAGCATGTAGTGTCTGATTTCAGTGCAGTGCTGTCCCCAGGCCTCCACCATGGACTACATTTCCCAGCGCGCAGTGCGGCCGAGGCGCAGACCACGTGATCCGCATGGTTACCGGCGGCAAAGGCCGAGTGACACAAAATGGCGGCGGGCAGGAGCAGGGTGGCGTTGAAGACAGTGAAAGATATCAGTGTGCACTTTTGTCCTTTCCAATCCAATGTCCGAAGCGCCAGGTAGGGGAACCCTTCAGAATGAAATCCATCTTCCAGTAGATTACCGAGGTTAAGAATAGACCATTATATTTAGCTGCTGAAGTCTATTCCCCTATTAAATTGACATTTTTCTGATTTGTTACCTAATCCACATTCCCAATTTTATCCCACATGCCCAGGTACATTTGGTGAGCAATCCGTCAATCGCAGCATAAGCATTAACTGTACATAATCAATTGCTATTTGTGGTGGGGAGTTCTATATTTCTGAGGTTACACAAAAGGCTGGAGAAACTCTAGATGCAGCAGCATCTAAGGAGCGAAGGAGATAGGCGACGTTTCGGGCCGAAACCCTTCTTCAGACATTTCTGTATTTCTGATGTTATTTCTATATAAATGTCTGGAAGGAAATGTATCTCTTAAGAAAACCCATGTTTATTTTTTGATGATCTCTTGCACTTTTGTAGAATCTACTGAATTCTATGTTTCTTGTCTGTAAAATAATAATTTGACGTAAAAGATGAAAATACTGAAAACATTTAAGGTAGTAAGATAGTATTAGCGAGAGAATTTAACAAAGTTAATTGAGCTGGACCCCTTGCATCACACGGATGCACGCAGCTCGATGGGAAGTAGATTAACAAGGTTTTTCACGGGTCTTCTGTCAGTGAAAGTGGCTGAGCCTGCACAAAGAATGGCTTTGCAGGGTATTACCTGTCGAAAGGCTCACTTTGTATTATAGCTGCCCGCCATTAGCAATCTTTTAAAGTCACTCTAACATTAGCATCAAAATATTAAAACATTGTTCAAATATTTTTTTAAGTTAAAGCAAACAAGGGAGCACATACAAATCAATTTAAATTAAATGGATTAAATTAAATTACATTTACTGGAACATATGTCTGGACTTCAGCCAGTGTTGAGGATTCATTAGCTTCTGCCCAATTCAGTGCCTAAATTTATTAATTCAGTCAGAAAAATGGTTCTGATCTGAAATGTAAACAATCCATGTGCTGCAGAGATGTTATCTAATTCAAGATAGGCACAAAGTGCAGGGGTAACTGAGTGAAGTTCTGAGTTACTGACGGAAGAGTGGTTGACTTGAAGCCTGAACTGTCATCACAAAGTTGCCTCATCAAGATAAAAAACAGTGGCTTCAGTGTCATCTACAAGTGCGCCTAATTTTGTATAAGAAGTCATTCTTTGGTTCTCAGAAAATCAAAGATCGTTCTTACCAAGCAGTATCTAGAAGATTCCGTTCAATTCAGTTGAGTTTATTGTCACGTACTGAAGTAAAGTGAAAAGCTTTTGTTGTGTGCCAAGCAGTCAGCAGAAAGACAATATATGACAACAATCGATCCATTTACAATGTTTAGATACGTGATAAGGAAATGAAGTTTAATTAAAGGTAAAGCCAGCGAAGTCCGATTAAGGATAGTCCGAAATCAAAGAGGTAGATAGCAGTTCAGCACTGTTCTTTGGTTGTGGTAGGAGGATTCAGTTTCCAGATAACAGCTGGGAAGAAACTGTCCCTGAATCTGGTGATATGCATTTGCACACTTATACATTTTGCCTGATGGGAAAGGGGAGAAGAGGGAGTGGCCAGGGTGCTACTCATCCTTGACAATGCTGTGGGCCTTCCCGAGGCAGTGTGAGGTATAAATTGAGCCAATAGAAGGGAGGTTGGTTCGTGTGATGGCCTGGGCTGTCACAGTTCGCTGTAATTTATTGCTGTCTTGGATGGAACTGTTCCCAAACCAGCCTGTGATGCATCCTGCTAAAATGCTTTTTAAAGTGCATCTGTAGAAGTTGGTGAGAGTTGAAGGGGATATGCCAAACTTTCTAAGCCATCTAAGGAAGTAGAGGCGTTGGTGTGCTTTCTTGGTCGTTGCTTCAAAATGAGTGATCCAGGAGAAGTTGTTGGTGATATTGACTCCTAGGAATTTGAAGTTTTCAACCATCTCCACTTTGGCACCGTCAATGCAAACTGGGGTATGTGTAGTGCTTTGCTTCCTGAAGTCGATCACTATCTCCTTTGTCTTGCTGATGTTTAGAGAAAGGTTGTTGTCTCAATACCAGGACATGAGATTCTCAATGTCCTTCCTGTGCTCCGTCTCATCATTATTTGATATCCGCCCACAATGGTGGTGTCGGCTGCGAATTTGAAAATGGAATTAGATTTGCACATGGCTGCGCAGTCGTGGGTGCACAAAGAGTAAAGAAGGGGGCTGAGAACGCATCCTTGCGGAGCCCCCTTGTTGAGGAGGATCGTGGAGGATGATTTGTCCCCTATCCTCACTGATTGGGGTCTATTGTACAGTTAATGCTTATGCTGCGATTGTTGGTCAGGAAGTCGAGGATCCAGTAATAATTCACCTTAGTCATGTGTTAATTAGTAATACGAAGGCAAAGCAAGAAACTGAATTGAGAAGGGATTTTGGTTCACAAGCTACAGGATTTTAATTGAGCTGGACTTCCAAGACAAAATTTTAACAAGAGATTAATTTAATTCAGGAGGAACTCTAAAATAATATATGTGAAGATTAAAGTAGATATAATAATAAAACAATGCGAATGTAGGAATGAAAGTACAGGTTTTTATAAGATAAAATATACCAAGGAAAATTAATACATAAATGGAAGTAATAAATTACAGAGTAAAATGTAATTGTGACAAATAAAAATAAATCAGATTGCCAATATGGGAATATAATTCCTCAAATCAAATTCCTCATATGTTGCAAAACATACTTGGCTAATAAAGTATGATTGTATTGATTGTTTAAAGGTATTAGTATAAAAATTCATGACCTAGAATAAAACAGAATACTTTATTGTCACATGTGACAAGTCACAGTGAAATTCTTTGCTTGCATACCTTGCAAAGATATGCAAATAGTCACCTATAAGGGCGCTTACAAAGTTCTTCTCCCATTCCACCCCTGTCCCTCACGGCACCCTGTGCTCACCTACTACAGTCTATGTTCTGTCCAGTCCCTACCCTCTTCCAGCTTTCTTCCCCCACACCCCCAACCCCCTTCAATCAGCGTGAAGGAGGGTCCCAAAATGTCTCTTATCCATGATCTGGGATGCTCCCTGACCTGCTGAGTTACTCCAGCATTTTGTATCTTTCTTCAGTTACTAAGGGTGGAATTTTGTATGGCTGGTGGTGCAATAATTATGAATTGTTATTTTCATTGTGCAATAGACAAGACCTAAGTGGAAAGATTAGTTGATTCCAGTCGAAATTATATTTTAAATGTGTGATGATATCGTAAAACGTGATATCTTGGATAAACTAGGTGAACGCAAATAATTCTAAAGAAAGCTGAATACATAGTACTTAAACAATGAACAGGACAACAAAAAAGGAATAAGATAACATACAAAAAGGAATAAGATACCATTAGAAAATTATTAAATGGAGAATTGGGAAGGAATGGGGAAGAATAATAGAAGAATATCAAATTTTATTAAAAATAACTAGAATAATGAAAGCATGTAATAAAATGGAAATGTAGATATTAGGCCAGTGAAACATGATACGATTCAGAAGAGATAACACAGAGGTGCATATTTTGTGATAACTATTTTAGTGATAACTATTTTAGACTTCACATATGAACACATATTGAATGCCCAAATCTGGAGGTTGCTGACAGATGAAATTTGTTCCTCCACTGCTGATGGGATTGGGAAAGGTATGTTAGCAGGGACAAAAGGCTGGAAGATGGATAGAATAAATGGATCTTTTTCAGACTGGTAAGATGTGGAATTACCCAAGGATCATTTATTTGTGGCTCTATTATTTACTGTCTGCTGGCGGAGGGGTCAGTGTAAGGTACCCAAGTTTATCCATAACACTAAAATTGGTTATGAGGGCATATTGTGATGATGAGTATATATTTGGACCCTGAACAGGATATGGCCAGATGAGAAAACATGATAAGGACTTTAAAAAGGGGAAGTGTAAGGTCATGCATCACAGTGAGAGGAATCAAAATGCGAACTCTTATCTAAATGGGCAGAGATTGCAAATGAGTGAAGTACAGAGCAGTCCAAGTGCATAAATCCCAATGTTAACAGACAGATACAATAAGAATTAAATCTCTTCCCTGTATGGGGACCCGACCATTTCCCTGTCGGGACTCCGTTGTCGTTGGGGCCCAGCACCGTGGAGCGGCCTCCAACCGGAACGACCTGGGGGCTCCAGTCTCGGAGCCGGCGGAGCTGCGGACCTACCATCGCGGAGCTGGCCGGCCTCGTAGTGTGGAGAGCTGTGGTGGCGCGCTGCTGTGGCCCAACTTCGGAACTCAGAGGCTCCAGCTGCAGGTCCGGTGAACGGTGACATCGGGAGCTCGCGGGTCCCTGGT
The DNA here is from genome assembly GCA_963514005.1 of Raja brachyura. Next base: position 17,869,691 of record OY740784.1, on the reverse strand, counting down.
GGGAGACCGCTTTTCGGTGCTCCCGCAACGGCAACTTCTCCCGCCCGAATTGCGGGGTTGAAAGTGACCTGGAGAAGGGCCTTACATCGCCTGGCACGGCTTTAAATGGCCGCGGAACTTCCTAGCGCCCGCCGGGGGCTTTGACTTTGACATCGGGAGAGAAATGGAGAACAGGGGAGAGACAAGACTTTGCCTTCCATCACAGTGAAGAGGAGATTCACTGTGATGGATGTTTGTGTAAATTGTGTTGGTGTGTGTCTTGGTTCTTTTCTTGTTGTATGACTGCAGAAATCAAATTTCGTTTGAACTTCATGTGAGGTTCAAATGACAAATAAACGGTATTGTAGAAAGCAAATATCATATTGGACTTTATTGAAAGGGGTCCAGTGTTTATAAAGGGAAAGGTACTGTTCGAATTGCATTGGCTACCTGGGAGGACACGCCTGGAGGATGGTGCCGAGTTTTGCTGCCCTAATTTAAGAAAGGAAATACTCACACTGGAGGTGGTGCAAAGACAGTTCACTTCCTGGGATGAGGGGGCTGTCATTTCACCAGCAGCTCTCAAAACCTACACGATTCGAAGTATACATATGAATAGGTAATTGGTGGGGGAAGCCTTACCTAAAATAATATAATTACATGATAGAGGGGTGGTTATTTAAAACGGAAATGCATAACAATTTCTTCTCGCAGAGGGTGGTAAATCTGGAATTACCTACCCAGAGCTTTGTGGAGGCTACATCATTAGAGAAATTTAAGATGGGAGAAGATACATTTTAAACAGGGTTGCACAGTAGCACAGCGGTAGAGTTGCTGCATTACAGAGCCAGAGACCTGGGTTCGATCCTGACTACGGGTGCTGTCTCTACAGAGTTTGTACATTCTCCTCGTGATCTGCATGGGTTTTCTCCGAGATCTCTGGTTTCCTCATACACTCCAAAAACTTTTATAGGCTTGTTAAAATAATAAATTGACCCTGGTGTAGGTAGGATAGTGTTAGTATAAAGGAATCGCTGGTTGGTGCGGACCTTTTGGACCAAGGGCCTGTTTCCATACTGTATCTCTAAACTAAACGATGTTATTTAGAGTATTAATAGATAATAGAAACATAATAAAATTAAACATGTTTTTTTACTTCTAAACTAATTGGGAAGTTCAGGGCTGTGGGAAGCTTGGACAAAAGAGAAAATAAAACCCTTGGTAAATCAGCTACGATTATAGGGACAGGGCAGGCTTGAGGGTCCAGGTGACATACTCCTAAATTGTTATGCTTTCATAGAATCTTACAGCCAGAAACGGGCCCTATCAATCCACCTCATCTATCCCAACTATGATGCATATTACCCACATAGTATATTATCCCCTTTGCATACATTGGGCCTGTATCTCGCTACATCTTTCCTATCCAGTCACATGGTCAGACACCTTTTAAAGGTGTAATTGTATCTGTCCCTTATGTCTGCTCATTCCTTCACTCCCTGTGAGAAACGTAATCCTCAGATCTAGATTGTTTTTTTATTTATTGAACTTTTTTTGTCTGTTTGTTATGTTATCTATTGAGTATTATGTTTACAAACCTGTTGTGCTGTTGCTGCTGCTGCTGCAAGTAAGAATTTATTTGTTACATTTTGGGACATATGACAATAAAACAATCTTGACTCTTATGTTTCCACTGATGGACTTTGAAATCTATGCAGGTAGCCTCAACTTGGAAACATTGTGTCGGCATGAAATCAGCTTTCTTATTGGCATTGAAGGCAGACAAAAAAATTCAAGGCCAATTGTCTTCAATAATTGACAAGTTTTTTTATCATGTTTTTAGTCAAGACCAGTGTCCAACAAAATTGCACAAATACCCCAACACTTTGTTCAGTCTTTCTCCCTACAATGCTGCACCTCACCTATAGAACTTCTTGCTGAAGTGGAGCTAATCTACAAGTCTAATGGGAAGCTGTCCAACTGTGTCCCCACTTTAGAACTGAGGTCACCCCAACCACAGTAGTCAAAATGCAGAATAAGGACAAGGCATGCAAAGCTCCAAGTTGAAGACTCATTCATTGAAATATGAGGGGATGGATTGGACACACAACCTCTGCAAGACTGAGTTCAAGAGTTCATCTACCACTTCCCACTCGCTGTACACCACCTTTCACCAATGTAGGTTCACGGCACGGATTACTTCCTATATTTCAAGAGTCAGTTCTCAGCTAAGACTCGCCAGCATGGTGAATCATTTCACCATCAAAGAATATTTGAAGGCAAAGGTTTCATGGTAGACAGAGAGAATTGGTTCCAGGAAATTAAGTGAGGAAAATGAATTGCTGCAAGAGCTGGCATAGACTTGATGGATAAATGCCCTCCTTTGTCACAAGAAAATACGAGAAAGGGTATATAGATGTTTAAAAGGTCATACTTGACGATCTTTATTGAATTCTTTAAAGTAAAACAAATCAAAAAATGGGCAAACTCAATTCAGTGTATCGCGCAACCTTTCAAAAGGTCTTAATTTCCTCAATTACAACCTCAAGACACGGCCATGTTGTGGGAAGCGAGAAACTTGGGCAAATAGATAGGCAGGTGACCTTAACATAGAAGAAACAGGGAAACTTCTAAGACTGGCACAAGACCTGCAGGAACTGTGTTTTTTTTTTAATCACATTGCATTTCTGTACTGGGTTCATCAATTGGTTTAAGGTGCCAGAATTTTGAACAGTGCCTCATTTGCAGGGTAAAGCCACAAATGATCATGTGGAAAATTGTATCAAGGAAAGTAAAAACAAATTTGATGAATCAGCAGATGATTGTAACTTAAATTCTGTTTGGTAAAATGAATGTTTGCTCATTTTGGATAAAGGAATAAGGAAGCTTTCCAAAATCAAAATGTGTTAAAGGAGCCGAGATCTTGGAATATAATCACCAAACCAAATAAATATAAAGGTTGAAAAGTGTACAAACCTCAAGTTTCATATCTCAAGTGGTAGAGTATCAAAGCAGAGAAACAATGTTAAATGTATAGAGAACTTTGGTCAGATGGTCTCTTGGAAAGGAGAAATGTAGAAAAATATTATGAAGATGTCCGAATTGACATGATGTAGCAGTTGGTGAAATATTATGGAAAAGGCAAGATTCAGACATGACATATTGGAGGTCTTTTAATGATGGAAGAAGTGAAAATGATTTCCGCTTACATTTGAAGTTGGAACAAATGATCATTAAATAGAATGAAAAAAGACACAATGTGCTGAAGTAACAGCAGGTCAGGCAGCAGATCGACACAATAAACTGGAGTAACTCAGCAGGCTAGGCAGCATCTTTGGAGAGAAGGAATGGGTGATGCTTCGGGGTGGAGGCCCTTATTCAGTCAGGCAGCAGTTTCGTTTATTATTGTCATGTGTACAGATAGAAACATAGAAAATAGGTGCAGGAGTAGGGCATTCGGACCTTCGAACCTGCACCGCCATTCAATATGATCATGGCTGATCATCCAACTCAGTATCCTGTACCTCCCTTCTCTCCATACCCCCTGATCCCTTTAGCCACAAGGGCCACATCTAACTCCCTCTTAAATATAGCCAATGAACTGGCCTCAACTACCTGCTGTGGCAGAGAATTCCAGAGACTCACCACTCTCTGTGTTTCCATAAGATCCCCCCTCAATCTTCTTAATTCTAGCGAGTACAAGCCAAGTCTATCCAGTCTTTCCTCATATGAAAGTCCTGACATCCCAGGAATCAGTCTGGTGAACCTTCTCTGTACCCCCTCTATGGCAAGCATGACTTTTCTCAGATTTGGAGACCGAAAAGCTTTTTGGTCTCCAAATCATATGAAAGCTTTTTTGTCGTGTGCTCTCCCGTCAATGAAAAGACCATACATGATTATAATCAAGTCGTCCACAGTGTACGGATACAGGATAAAGGGTATATACAGGATAAAAGTCTCTGGAGAACACGGATACATTACATTTTGGGTTGGGACCCTTCTTCACGTTGAGTAGAATGTGTCCTCTCTCAAGTTGAATAGTTAATTTGGAAGGGGTGCAATCTATGGAATTTGGTGCAACATGCAGTGGTTGATAACCCCGATGCAAGCGCATGAAGGAGAAAATTAAGAGATGCAATAACATTTTGAAAGAGATAATTAGAGTGTGAAATATAAATGCTGGCGTAGACCAGTTGAGACAATAGACAAATAGGTGCAGGAGTAGGCCATTCGGCCCTTCGAACCAGCACCACCAGTCAATGTGATCATGGCTGATCATCCCCAACCAGTACTCCGTTCCTGCCTTCTCCCCATATCCCGTGACTCCGTTATTTTTAAGAGCCCTATCTAGCTCTTGAAAGCATCCAGAGAACCTGCCTCCACCGCCCCCTGAAGCAGAGAATTCCACAGACTCACCACTCTCTGTGAGAAAAAGTGTTTCCTCGCCTCCGCTCTAAATGGCTTACTCCTTATTCTCAAACTGTGGCCCCTGGTTCTGGACTCCCCCAACATCGGGAACATGTTTCCTGCCTCTAGGGTGTCCAAGCCCGTAACAATCTTATATGTTTCATTGAGATATCCTGTCACCGTCTAAATTCCAGAGTGTACAAGCCCAGCCGCTCCATTCTCTCAGCATATGACAGTCCCGCCATCCCGGGAATTAACCTTGTAAACCTAGGCTGTACTCCCTCAATAGCAAGAATGTCCTTCCTCAAATTAGGGGACCAAAACTGCACACAATACTCCAGGTGTGGTCAACATGCCATTTGCTTTCTTCACTGCCTGCTGTACCTGTAGGCTTACTTTCATAGACAGATGTAAAAGGACCCCAGATCCCGTTGTACTTCCCCTTTTCCCAACTTGACGCCATTTAGATAGTAATCTGCCTTCCTGTTCTTGAAGATAACATATGATAATGAGACTTCTCCATACGCCCTGAGCCTGTTCTCGGGGATTTAACAATTTTGTGGTTTGAATAATGATATAATATCTCATTGGAGCTTCTTTGTAGTATGCTATTTAATTTTGGGGAGAATTTTGTTGTTTAATTTTTGGATAGTTTACATTCATTAATTGGTTAAGATTTTTGTAGAATGTGTAATTGGTTTATTATTTTATTTATAAATGCATTTAATGATATGTCATTAAATGGTAGGCCATTTAGGACTGAGATGAGGAAAAACATTTTAACCCAGAGTTATGAATCTGGAATTTTCTGCCACAGAAGGCAGTGGAGGTTAATTCACTGGATGCTTTCAAGAGAGAGTTTGATTTAGCTCTTGCGGCTAAAGGAATCAAGGGACATGAGGAATAGCAGGAACGTGATACTGATTTTGAATGATCAGCCGCGATCATATTGAATGGCGGTGGTGGCTCAAAAGGCCGAATGGCCTAGTCCTGCACCTATTTTCTATGTTTCTATGTATTTAGAAGAATTGTCAGACTGTGGGATTTACGAGCTACTAAAGAAGAATGTGAACAGTGTCTCATTTGCAGGGTGAAGTCACAAATAATAATGTGAAAAATTCTATCAAGGAAAATAAAAACAGATTTAATGAATCAGCAGATGATAGACAATTAAATTCAGTTTGGCAAAATTAATGTTTGTTCATTTTGGTTAAAAAACCACAAAATGAGGCAGAGGAGTAGAGAGATCTTGGAATAAGATCACCAAACAAAACAGTTCATTTGAAATTTCTCATGAAATAGAAATGACACTAGCGCATTTTATTTTAGAAAAGGGCATGAAAAATCTGTTAGCAGTTTAACATTTTGGTCAGGCTTGTATTCATTTACATTTTTTTTAAAACTTATTTTGTAGAGAATTTCTTGCTGCAATAGGAACCAAAAAGGCTCGTCAAACGAACTCCAACTGTCGGATCGTAGCTGATGTAAAGCATGATGAGACGGAGCCTGTAATATCTATAAAATTCAGTAAGTTCTGCTTCCCATTTTAGCTTATTAAAATGTAGCTTTTTCAAAAATGATAAAAGAAAGCCCACATCATTTCCACATTTTTCTGCTAATGTTAGCTTCATTGTCAGGTGACTATTTGTGTAATTTTCCCATAACTGTTGATCAAGCTGCTGGATAAATTCAGCTCTTGATCATAAATTACTTTTCTTGATTAGTTATCATTGTGTAATGAGATTTTAAGTTACATTGATCAGTATAATGTAATACTCCAGCTGACCTTTGGACGTTTTTACATAGCGTGACAGTACTTATAATATGCATTTATGCACTTTTTTTCATTTTATAGTCTGAAATAGTCTTCAAGAGATTGATGGGTAGAATTATTAACCAATAGATTAAAAAATTAAGCATCTTTCAATATCATTGGTATCAACGTACACATGTTTAAAAACATTTTTGATCATGAAATAGAAACACAAACAGAACAATGTTTTCCAGTGAGTTAAATCCTCCACTGTTCATATGCAACAAAAATAATAATGCAAGATTATAACCCTATACGTAGAGTGCACTTTGAGGTTTTGTCTCTACTCAAGGTGGGAAAGGAAAGATTTCAGTGGAACCTTTTTCATTCATAGGGTGGTGGGTATGTGGAATGAGCTGTGGGAGGAGGTAGCTGAGGAAGATACGATAACAGCATTTAAAAGACACACGGGAATGGTTTCGATGGACGAGGGCCAAATATGGGCAAATGTGACTAGCTTAGATGGGTTGTCTTGGTTGGCATGGATGAATTGGGCCAAAGGGCCTATTTCCTTGGCATATGGCAGAGCTGATTCTCTGTTCAAGATTTGTCCTTACCTCTGGTACCTGGAATGTCAATGATAATAATTTAACCCATTCATGAACCCATTAATTAGTTCAATTCCTCTGTCTATTCCACTTTTCTTTACGATGCTCATAGCTCTGCTAATTTTTGCTCTACTATTTGTTCCGTTCATGTTTAAATAGTACTACTGACCTTGTATTCTTCACTCTTTATAAACAATGTGTCTTGCTATGCATTAAAAAAAAGCCTTCATGTATTGCTTTGAGTGACCTGGGCTCTTTGGTATTCTTGTTCCCTCTAAGACTCGTGTTCCTTTTTTTTTCCTCTTGGTGTGCCTCCTCTACATTGGACAAACCAAACACGAATTGGTAGATATGCCATTTACCACCCTTTTCCACCAGCTCTTGTTCAATACATGTTTATCAAAAACAATCCAATTAGATTGTCTTGCTGAGTATTTTATACAGGAAATTAGCAATATTAATAATATCAGGAGGAGGCCATTGAGAAATTCACATCTGTTCAGCCATTTGATGAGGAAATACTTTTTCACACAGAGAGTTGTGAGTGTGGAATTCTCTGCCTCATAGGGCAGTGGAGACCGGTTCTCTGGATACTTACAAGAGAGAGCTAGATAGGGCTCTTGAAGATAACGGTCAGGGGAGAAGGCAGGAATGGGGTACTGATTGTGGATGATCAGCCATGATCACATTGAATGGCGGTGCTGGCTCGAAGGGCCGAATGGCCTAATCCTGCACCTATTGTCTGTTGTCTATTTAATATGATCGTGACCAATTATCTTCCTCAGTACCGTTTACTCTCTCAACGTAGCACGATATAATTTGCAACTAGAATTTACACATCTTCTTGCATATATTCAGTGATTTGGCCTCTTAAACTTTCTGTAGAAACAGTGGAAAACTAAGTGCTACTGGTGTGACATTTAGTTAAGTATTTTTTATCATCAACATGGCAATTAGATTGGCTCACATTCTTCGAATAAATACAAACCTAGTCAAATTTACATCTCATCGACAGTTCCATCATCCTAGGAACCTGGTTGATAGATTCATGAGGGCAGAGAAAGAAGACAAACAAATAGACATGTAAAAGCGACATCTGCAGTCTTCTTGGTATTCGGTCAATGTAGTAGACACTAAACCCTCATTTTAACGGACCTCTTTATAACGGAATTTGGTTATCGCAAACTGACATGTTGATGGCTGCCCATACTGTCCCCGGGTCACGCCACCACCACTGGCCCACGCAGCTTCCTCAGCCGCTTCCAGACCGCACTTCCCATCGCCCCTTACCTACACTCTGGCCGTCCGCATGCCACGGACCAGTGACTACGTTAATCCGCGCCGCTCCCCTGGCCGCCAGCAGGCCACGTCTGTCAACTCACCTGGATTCCAGGCCCAGTTCCGGACTGAGAGTCTGAAGAAGGGTCTTGTATGTTTGTACTTGTATGTTTGTTTTCTGTGATTGGAGTGTACTAACAACCTGAAGTGCCTTCATACATCAACGTTTCCCAATTTAACACTCTTTGAATAAATATGTCACTTTTTGTTCACTGAATCTTCTGGGCATTGGAAACTGTTGAACTATCCCGATAGAAATAAATTCAGCTGCTCCCAAGTATATTTGAGTCCGTGGCTCGTATTGCTAAATTTAAAAACAAGTTTATCAGAACCACTGGGTGCATCCTGTATTCCATATATTTCTGACACTATAGTTATTTTCAGCAGCCATCTCTGTTTGGACCTGCTTCATAGGATATAATTGGAACTGAAAATTGGATTTTCTTAAAACCCATATTTTCTAGCTTAAGGGTACATTCAAAGTTATTGCATATTTTACATGAATTTTATCTTCCATTTTAGAGTAGGTTTCATTCCAAAATACATGGTGATATATAAATTTAGTTTCCACACTTATGAACAAATTATGTTACTTTTATCAATGTCTAAAAAGAACAGGGGCCTCTTATTGTTTGGCTTGTTTATTTTAGTTCAGTAACTACTACTAATTTAATTTATAAAAGTGAATTTTTCATCTTTTAACAGATGATGGAGAAAGCTTGATACTGAAGGCAGCAAACTTGACAACCAACGAGATGCTATCATTTTTCAATGAGATATGTGTGGCCAAGGACCCTCAGGCGCAAGAAACTGGATCCAAAAAAAGTTGATTTATGTTACAATGAACATTCCTGCTAACGTGTTCACTGACAATTCTAACCTGGGGAAGTGCTGAATGACTACTGATTTGTTTAATTAGATGTATTGATCACCTACAATGTACAGAACAGTCTAGTATGATGAAACTCTCAGTTCATCATTCAACATACTTCTGAGTCATGATTTTAGAATCTATGTCCTCCAGAACTGAGTTCAATAAAATCTGGATTAATCAAGAAACTGTAGTCATTGTAATTTAGCAACTGCTATCAGAACACCCATTTGTAAACACTGACATATCACTATATTACTCCTAATGTAGACACAAAATGCTGGAGTAACTCAGCGGGACAGGCAGCATCTCTGAACAGAAGGAATGGGTGACGTTTCGGGTTGAGACCTTTCTTCAGACTGATGTCAGGGGAGTGGGCATGACAGCGATAGAATGTAGTCAGAGACAGTAAGACTGGTAGGAGAACTGGGAACGGGGAGGGGGTGGAGAGAGAGGGAAAGCAAGGGCTATTTGGTGAGAGAAGACCATGTTCATACTGCTAGGGTGCAAGCTACCCAAGCGAAATATGAGGTGCTGTTCCTCCAATTTGCGCTGGCCTCACTCTGACAATGGAGGCCCAGGACAGAAATGTCAGATTGGGAATGGGAGATGGAGTTAAAATGCTGAGCAACTGGGAGATCAGGTAGGTTAAGGTGGACTGCCTGAGGTGTTCAGCGAAATGATCGCCGAGCCTGCGCTCGTTCTCACCGATGTTCTATCTCTGTCCTACCCACTCCCCTGACATCAGTCTGCAGAAGTGTCTTGACCCGAAAACTCACCCATTCCTTCTCTCTATAGATGCTGCCTGTCCCGCTGAGTTACCTCAGCATTTTGTGTCTATCTGCGATTTAAACCAGCATCTGCAGTTCTTTCCTACATATCACTCTTAATGTACTTCTATTGACTGCAATAAAAATTTTATCCAGGTAAGAATACTTAGTTACTTTAGCGAACATTATTGTTGTATTAAGCTTTACTCATGGCATTATTTTGTATGTGTAACAGTAACTGTGAAATAAGGCTAAGGATAACAAATATATATATAGTGACATAATTCTCTTTAAGGTTCAGATTAAAAATGAGAGATATTAACTGAGTATTGCAAAAATTGCCTCCTTTTTGAAAACTTCAGACTTGCCCTATTTATATTTTCTGAACTAATATAGAAGGGAAAACTTCTAACAGCATTTTCAATTTTTGTTTTGGCTTTCCAACAACTGTAGCTTTGTTCCAATCAAGAAATGTAATTATTAAACCACACAACCAAACTAATGCACCAGAGGAATTAATGATTAAACTGTAGCGGTCTTTAGTGAAATTCCATCAACTTCAATGTCAAATTCAATTGATGGAATGTAATAGAAAGGTATAGACATTCCATGGCTTGCATCCTAATATTTGGTGCCAAAAAGGGAAAATAGTGCCGGGTGGAGAGTGATAATGGTATAAATGAAGAAACAAAAGGTCAGTCCTGGGACATGTGAACAGGAAGGGAAAAAAATTATCAGAAGTTTAAAAAAAATGAATGCTAGAAATATTGATTGTCTGAAATTATTGAACTACATGTGGATACAAGCCTGAAAAAATGTTTATCTGGAATATTATTAAACAGGGGGAGAGAATGTTCAAATTAATAAAAAGCAACACATTTGGGATGGTTTTCAGAAAATTCTTCACACAAACTGCAAAGAGTACATTAAATGAATACCTGGATTATGTAATAGAAATGAAATCCCCGGAATGATCATCTAAATACAGTAGGCTGTAAGCTACTACATGGATTGAAATCAAAGCAGTGACATTACCAATGCTCATTATCCTCTGAATACAGTTTAGATCTTGCCACCAAGTAAGTAAAAATGTAAAAGCAGAAATTGGCACAAAGTGCTGGAGTAACTCAGCCAGTCGTATGTTGTCTGCCTACATACTGCATTTTACCATGACTGGATACAATCTCTTCCGTTAGAACAGCAGATCTTAGGTGTGTGCTGGGTTTGATGTAGTAAAATGAGACTTCAGAGCAGACAGTCAAGCTTGGATTTTCTGGAGCATCTTCAGGGAAAAAGGAGAGATGGTGAAGCAAAGAGATTTCAAAGAAAATTCCAAACCTTATGAAATAAAAATGGTGAATGCTGAATTGTTTTGAAGGACAGGCAGAGAGAAACAGAGAAAAGATTTCAAATTGATGACCCGAGTCAGAATAAAAGGTTGTTAACGTGAAATGTTCTTTTGAGTTCTTCTCCTGAGATCCTGCCTGGTCTGCTGAATATTGACAGTATTTTTTTACTTCTTGTTTCTGGCATTTGCATTTTTTTCACATTCCACAGCGTATCATCTTGGTAGCTGAAGGGTGCAGTAGACAGACTGATTGAAGTAGTAGATGGTCTGCAACTCAGAATTGAAGGAACGCAGATATCTCTGACAGTTGCAGGGCTGCTAGAGATTAGTGATGTGGTGAGAGGTAAGGCCCTGAGACAATTCGAAAAGGAGAATTTAAAAATCAATTGCTCTCCACATGAGCAAAAATCAATGCTTTCCTTTCCAGTGTTCATCAGATCTTGGGTAATAGTGTATTATTAGTAAAACCATGATATATTGCCATAATAGGACACTACAATTTATTTGGGAATTATGATATTTAATGAAGGATGTTGTGTTTCAAGGCTACCTCAGTCTGATTGTGCATGGTTGCAACTTTAAAAGAAATCCACAAACAACAGACTAGGATTACAAATGGAATGTTGTTTCTTGTGAGAATGGCAGCACAATGGAATCAACATCAGAAAGCTCGACATCAGGGTTCTCTAAACTGGAGCATATGTGTGGATGAGAGCAGTATCTGGCAGGTGGGCATATTAGATACGCTGGGCCTTGCACTTACTATTACAGCAGGACTTACCATCCCAGTACCATCCAGGGTCCAAGGATGGAGATACAGTGAAGGAATTAATCCTAGTTCAGAGCGCTTACTGTTCATTTGAGCAAATAGTCTTGATTACTGTAGGTATGTTACAAAACGTACCTTCAGCGGCACTGCAGTTCTGGCACTGGCCGTGTATGCCACTTCGGCGCCTTTGAGAAGGCGGCGGGTTTAAAATGCGGTTTTTCTTCAGCCTGTTCAAATTGATTTTGAGCAGGCTGTTTAGTTGCTGAAGAAAAATCGCTTAGACTGCCATTTTATTATGTTTATTAAAATTAGCGCTGGATAGTTTAATAGCAGGAGTAAATTCAAATAATCTTCTAATGCCAACAACGGGATGGATCTCACGTAGGGGACAAGGCAATGTACACCATTTATTTTTTCATATAAACTTGCTTCTTAGGATGCCTTTAATCAAACTTGCACGTTGCGAAAAGGTGACTTAGGACCCATACGAACCAGCAGTGTTTTTCCTGCCGATATGGGGTATAAATTCACCGCAACCGCAACGTTCCAAAAGATCGTGTCCCACAAAATCTCACTCGCAAGATGATTTAAATGGCCATTAGTTTTCGGGAATTAAACATTTGGCCTATAAATTCATAACAATGAGATTTTAAAATCATGTTATATTGTGAATTCTTGTGTGAATGTTATTTGGACACTTTGACTTTTTTTAAATGTTAACCTTTTCTTAAGACATGGATAGACGTTTAGATCTAGTAATTGAATTTTGTAATTAACTACAATTACGTAACTAACTAATGATATGCTTTAATTTCAGGTCATCCAAGTAAGATTGTTTCGTATTTGTTTCAGAATGCTTCAATCGATAATAACTGAGAATTTCATTCCGTTCTCTTAATTTTTAAGAAAGCTACGGGCTTTTGACTGTCCTTGATCACAGCTTTTGTGTGAAGTCAATGGAAAAGCAATAGGGAACAAGATGCTAATTTCCGAATATGAAAATGGCCATAACGTTTTTAATACTGAAGATATGAAAGTGAATTAGGTGTCAAATTAAACTTTTTTATGCTTTATCTGATGGGATAAATTGCAGACTTGATTTTTTAAATCTCAAAATTTTGTAACATTGCTAATTACTGTAAATATTCTGTTCCAAGAGCCTTCTTCATCATTAGCACAATGTCTCCCTCAAGCTCTGAGCCTGCTGCAGCCTGATATTCTCTTATTTTCTATTCTAACCTCTCATCAGCTAATCACCTGCAATGGGTTCTCCTCTCTTGTCCTTTCAAAATATATATTTTTTTGGTTCTTCCTATAACCCTCCCCACCCTCCCAACTATATCTCTTCATCAGCAACGTCATTCAACAGCTCATCAATTACTCATCCATGTATGATCAAGATAGCCAGCTCCATTTTAGCATTTACACCTTGATGCTACAACCACTCTAAGATTTCTTATCTGACATTTACAACTCGATGAGCTCATTTTTTTCCCCCCTCACTAGATATCATCTAAGACATCATTGAACGTCCACCTCCTCAACACTGACTTCATCCTTCTCCCTAGCATCTATATGGAAGTGGCTCTGGAACTGGCGGCACTGCCTAGCAGCTGAGGCTCGCCTGCAGTCAGTCTGATGTTTTTTGTTGTTGTTGTTTTCTTGTGTTTGTTTTAGTAAAATTTAATTTATTAGGCTATGTATGTGTGTGTGTGTGTGGAGGGGTGGGGGGTGGGAAAAACAAGGTCTTAGTCTCTCCCTTCGGGAGACATTTTCTTATCATGTCCTCCGTCTCCGTCTGTGCTGAGGTCTAATGGCGGAGCTGGCGGCCTTGGAGCTGTGGCGGTGTTCCAGCTTTCCGCCGACGGCGACGGACCCGGCTTCAGAGCTGTGGCGGTGTTCCGGCGTTCCAGCGGCGGCCCGGCTTCAGAGCTGTGGCGTTCCAGCGTTCCTGTGGCGGTGTTCTAGCGTTCCGGTGGCGGCCCGGCTTCAGAGCTGTGGCGGCATTCCGGTGGCGGCCCGGCTTCACAGCTGTGGCATTCCAGCGTTCCTGTGGCGGTGTTCCAGCGGCGGCCCGGCTTCAGAGCTGTGGCGGTGTTCCAGCATTCCGGCAGCGGACCCGGCTTCAGAGCTCTGGCGTTCCAGCGTTCCAGCGGCAGCCCGGATTCAGAGCTCTGGCGTTCCAGCGTTCCGGCGGCGGACCCGGCTTCAGAGCTCTGGTGTTCCAGCGGCGGCCCGGATTCAGAGCTGTGGCGGTGTTCCAGCGTTCCGACGACGGCCAGGCTTCGGAGGCTTGGCCGCGGGCCCAGTGGACGACAACATCGGAGGCCCGGATCGCCTCAGCGCAGAGGGAGAACAAGGAGGGAAGAAGAAAAAGACTTTAAGACTTTTGCCTTCCATCACAGTAAGGAGATACCTGGTGAACGCACTGTGGTGGATGTTAAATATGTGTTTATTGTGTGTTTTGTTTTTTATTATATCTATGACTGCAAGGCAACAAAATTTTGTTCAGATCGAAAGGTCTGAATGACAATAAAGGATACTTTGACTAGACTTTGACTTTGGAACGGAACAAGACTGTTTACACCCTTGCTTTCATATTTGACCCAGTATTTATAGTCTCATGTACATTTGTGCCGTCACCATGACTGACAAATTCCATCTCTCTAATATTGCCAGATTGTATCTGCTGTCAAAGTGCTTGTTACCTCGAGGCATTCCTGGCCTATATTCCTTATTCTACCCTCTGTAAATGTGATATTATGCATTATTCTGTTTACCTTATCGCAAGTTGTGCCTTGTTACTGGAATATATTGAGTTACGCAGTCTGTTTTGTTGGCCTTGGGTTACCATAGTAATGAATGACCCATCACATTTTATCAGCAGGGAGTGTCTTGTGAGAGAAAAATATAAAAACAGTTGCATCAGGTGACCAGGATTCAGTTTCCCTTTTTCTATTAGCATTACACAGTCTATTATTGATCCCCTTTGGTTCTTAGTTAAATAATGCCTCAGTATTAAATTGTAACCCTTGCTTTCAAATTCTTTCATGACCTCCTCTTCTTTGTAATTTCTCCCAACTTGGAACATTTTCAAATTGCTTTAGCTACTCTTAGCATCTAGATCATCCCTGAAATGATCTCCTTCATCATTGGTGGCCTTACCTCAGTTGTAGTGGCTCCAATTTCTAACATGTGCAATTTGGAAAACAGGCCAACATCACCATCTGCTGGATAAGAAAAATGTTCCTTTCGGTTTGTGTGATAGTCATAGAGTACTGAAACATGTCCCTCGGTCCCTCCTCCATGCCGACAAAGAAGTGCCATCCAAGCTACTCCCGTTTTTCCTAGACTAGCCCTTATCCCTCTAGACCACTCCTACCTGTCCAAATGTCTTTTTTTGCAGCCAAATTCAGCTCCAACTCCATCTGCAAGAGACGGGATACAGGAAACAGCAGGACGAAGGAGCTAGTTATTAACTGAAGGAATTATGGTGAAGTATGTGCCCCACTGGTGCTCAGAGCTTCAACGGTGCAGAACTTCACACAGAGCAGATTCCCCACCTCGATTCCATCTACACTCCACGCTACCTCAGAAAAACAACCGACATAATTAAACTTTTGTCCCACTCCGATCATTCCTTACCGACCAGATTCGACCAAGCTTCTGAACAGTCCTTCCATAAGCTTGGGTACTGTCCGATTCATCTCTACCCCATTGCGGATATTGGACTTTGTCTCTGAATCTGATGCACTACATTGCTGACAACTAAATTCTCCACCCTGTATCTTCCCCTTTGCTCTACCAGTTGTACTTGAGTTTGACTTGATATGTATAGTGTTACCTGACCTGATGGATAGCATACAAAACAAAGCTTTTCATTGTACCTTGGTACATGTGACAATAATAAACCTAAATCTCAATGTTGTCATTATGCCTGCCTCAATTACTTCCTTTCGCAGCTCATTCCATACAGTATACCCATCACTATAGGCTTTCCTAAAGGTTTTGTGCAATAGTTAGAACAATGCTTATTAGTTCCCTTTACTATGGGATTGCTCCTTTGGGGTGATGTGCTCTAACAACCAACCTACATAGACACTTACTCAGTGTATAATCTAAAAACTGTTACCTTGTAAATGAGCAATGTGTTCTAATGGTGATAGACTGCACAGAATGTTCTTTTTCCTAACAAGTCTGCATCTCTGACATTTATGAAATGCACCCAGATGGTTGGGATTCCAATTTGCTCAATGTCAGTAACAAGTTACAGCTCATTAAAATCCCCATCACTTAGCCAGTCAGTGACTGGAGGTTCATCATCTCTAGTAGGTGTACATGTCTGGGTGTTTCAGATTTTTCTTCTTCTGCCTGTGAGGTGTCTGGTGTTGGGCTTACTGCACCCTCAGTTGTGCATGCTTCTCTTTGGATGTAGATTATACTACAACATAGTTCCACAAGAGACACAAGGAACTGAAGAGGCTGGAACCTTGAGTAAAACACAAAGTGCTGAAACATTATCCATGTCCTCCAGAGATGCTAATCTGATTCTACCATATGTCTGCAATCCTTCTCCTGTGAGTCTGCTGACAAGATTTTTTGGTGATGAATCGAGTATCGACTCAAGATCAGCATGAGAGGCACCCTCACTCAACCTGGCCAATATCCTGAGAGCTTTAAAATAGTAAGATTAAACGAGAACTTACCTGTTCGAAGTTTGATCTTTATTTTATGAGGAGTTACGATGAGGGATTATGTGATGAAGCCCGCCTGGTGCTTGATCGGCATACTTCAAAGCAGCGGCATGAAAAACACAGAACCAATAGCCGGAGTAAGATAGTAAGGCTCAATATAGACTAGAACTAGCAGATGAACATTTATATTATGAGGGTTGGGAGCGGAGGGCGGGTAATCCCTCATTCGTCACATTGCACACAAAGTGCAAGTGAATGAATTTGTCAGCAGTGGTACAATGATAAAGTGGTACAATGATAACTTAACTTCAATATATTTAGTTAAATGCTTAACTACCCACAATGGTTCATTGACAGGATATGCTTTAAACATTACCTTGACTCCAGTTTTTCCTGGTCTGCTTTGTTTGGTCAGATCATAAACATAAAACACAATGTTATCTGAAGCCACATGCATGCAATCTAACCGTAACAATTGCAAAGTTTGTACTTTTTGAGCTGACGCTAATGCCGTTATATTACGACCTTGAATGTTAACCTTTGCAAAGACATTGAAGTAATTGGAGTCCATTGTCTAAGCAAAGTGAGAACAATGCTAACATCCCAAATTTCTGTATCACTGGGCTTGGGAGGATTTTTATTAAAATTGCTTTCATGAACCGGGATATTTAATGGGTGTGACCCAATTGAATCTCGATCAGAAATATGTCCTAAATAGGACGACAAAGCACTACGAGCACTATTAATGGCACTATAACTTAAGTGCTCATCAAAATGCAACCCAGCAAGGAACTCCAATACATTTGATATGTTCGCAGTATAATAAGACATCTTTGACTGTCTACAGAAGACTTCCCATTTATTTATATGCGACATATATTGTTTTTAAGTGCTATTTCTCCAAGCTGCAGCTATAACATCCATGGTCCTATCCGACAGTCCAAGCTCTTGCAATGGTCTGGTCAGAAGCTGCAGATTAACAAATTCATATGATCATGCAATGGATGAATTTCTTTTGTCACTGGTTGTATCAACAATTGATGCAACTAGGAATCATCATACATGGTTCAATAATCATTTTAAGCATCAACGGGAACCATGAAAGTGTAGGCCAATTTGGCCCCACCAAAATGCCCTTGGCAACATCTTGCGCTATTTTCTTGAGACATTGCCCAATCAGACAGAATGGGGGAAAGGCATAAACGAACGTATTCCCCCAGTGTAGCGAGAAAACATCCACCGCTACTGCCCCTGGATCGTGTTCCCAAGACACGTATTTGGGCAATTGGTGATTAAATCTAGATGCAAACAGATCAATGTCCGGTACTCCAACCGACTGACAATATTTTTTGAAATTTTTTGGATTTAACATCCATTCTGTATTGTCTTAAAATTTTCGTGATCTTATGTCTGCCACAATATTGTCTCCCCCTGGGAGATAAATAACTGAAACCAGAATATTCTTACCAATACACCAATGCCACACCTGGTTACCCAGATGATGACATGATAATGATCTTACTCCACCCATGTGATTGATATATGCCACAGCTGTGGTATTGTCTACTTGTAATTGGACATGCAAATCCTTCATAGTAGAACAATAAGCTTTTAATCCATAAAATGCTCCCAGTAACTCCAAATAATTTATACCATATGTTTGGAGAAATACATCCTCTTGGACAGTCCATCTGCCCCCACAGCTGGTATCATTATCCGTAGCACCCCATCCGAGAGAACTTGCATCAGCTTGCAAAATCACTGCTGGCTGCTGAACCAAAATGTTTTTAACAGCTTGTGGAACATTCTCAATCCATCAATACAATTCTAATAAGGCTTCCCTTGGCAATTGCATGGGCCCAACAAAAATGGCCTGCTCGCTGTATTAGCTTGTGTTTTTACCTTTTTTGGGATTTTGGTAATGCAGTGGACCAAATTCTATTGCAGGGAATGCTGTTAGTAACTTCCCAATAACATTATCAACTTCTCGGATGGAGGGATAAGGTTTGTCAATAAGGCACCGACAAAAATTTGTAATATCAACAATCTTGTCTATTGGTAAAGTTACTAACATGGTAACTGAATTAATCACAAACCCCAAATATTCAATAGTTTGGGATGGCTGTAACTTTAGTTTTAGTTGGATGAATCAGGAACCTAGCCTTACAAACAGGCTTGTAGTCACCGAGACTGATTTTTCAGCTGACTCCTGATTAGCATTGACAATTAAAATGTCATCTAGATAAACCATAACGATGTGTTTTTGTGCCCTGAGCAGTGCAAATGCTGGTTTCAACAATTAGTGAACAACCTAGGAGCTGAGCTTAATCCATTAGGTAATGCTTTGTATTACCACAGCTGTCCCATCCAATTAAATTTCAATACCTGCGAATGTGATGATGAATTGGTACTGAATAATATGCATCCTTCTGGAAAATGTATTAAAAGTGTGAGGTCTAAAATGATTCTACAACCCCCATCTTTCTTTATGTCTGGGGAAAATATATGATACAAATTGTTGTGGATGCTCACTTGATTTTTCGATACCTCCTTTTTTACACCAATTCTTAACTTCTTTACAAATACAAAAACACCAAATACAATTAGGCTTATTCTGTCCTGGTGGATCAATACCTTCTACAAAATCAATGGTTGATCCTAAGATAGTACCTAATATAACACGGCCAGATGTTATACAGTTCCATTTATCATAAGACATTTATAGACTACCACCAATCTTAGGTTCATCCAAAGATTCTTCTGTAATAGGATAAAGTTTTTGTACCTCTCCAACCGGACGTGGTGGTCTCCTTCTCCCAACATATGGGTAACATTTGGCTGTGCTGGTTGGTAATATTTCCTTACCATACTCCTGCCTCGGCTAGTTCCAGCTCCAAATCAAAATTCCCTTCTTGTTTGACCGGCCCTTTCTTTGGCCAAACCGAAGGGTTTCATGAGGTTAATAGTCTTTGCCTCTTTATCAACCTCTTTATTTATTTAAACAGATTTTCTCTGAACAAATAACCAGAAGCTTGAACATTGCTTGATCTGCACAAACCTGCAAATCTTGGATCTAAAATAGGCCAAATGGGAATCTCCCTCATACAATTAATCTTAAATATTGAGTTGCAGAATAACGCCACATATCCATCTGAACTTTGGTCATTCCACAATCTTCCACTTGCTTTCCAAAAGCAGTGATCCCAGCCGAAATCATATTTCCTGCGCCTGCATCATTGATGACATTGGCGCCAAAAAGCCGAATTTCCCGTAGGTACCTTCAGTGAGGTATAATAATTCTGCTGTATCAACCATAACAGCTTCTTGAAGCTGGTGAGAGACCAAATAATTTATGTTGGCCGCCAGGTTTCTTCCATGGTCTCACCGCCTCCTCCAGGTATAGAAAACTTTGTGCCACATCAGACACACCTGGAACAATATTTTTGTATTGTGGTGGGTACTCATGACCGAAATCACCACCTTCAGGATCAGTCTCATGCAGCCCTGGTAATCCTGAGACTTTGCTCAAGGATTTTATCCAACCCAATCCCAGGCTCTGGAGTTTCAAATTCCCAATTCAAACTGGCACCATATTCATGATATGGAACCCCCTCAGGGGCTGCCTGGGAATATTCTGGGTTTTTAGACCCTTGGTTGATTATTGTTTGGAGTATTTTCTCCATTTGTATTTCATTCTAAGCCATAAGGCTTTTTTTCTCTCTGGAGGACTTTCAGAATCAGAATCATCAGAACACACAGGCCTTTCAGATTTTCTTTTACATTTTTTAGGCACTGGGTTTTCCTCCGTGGTTTCTGTTTGTGGAGCAACCAAAGGCTCACTAACGGGTATTTCAACGGCCACCAGTATCGGAACCACCTCCGCAATAATCTGCTGTCCCGACTATTTTTCTTCTCCACCTCGGGATGCACGTTTTACCCGTGATTTTTTTTTTTTTTTTAACTTTTTCAATTTTATTTTTAAACTCCTCCTGGTTTACCCACCAGCCTACGGAGTTTTAAAAACGCCCTGGAAGTAAAAGTAATTTACTTACCTGTGGGCCGTTTCCTTACCGCTGTGTTGGAGCTGTGCTCTGCAGCTCTTTCCATACCGACAGCGTCGACGTAATGCCGATCAAGCACCAGGCGGGGCTTCTTCACGTAGTCACTCACATGACTCCGAAGTAAAATCATTCCAGTGCTAAGTATCTCAGGGAGGGGTGATGAATTAACTTCAGAGTCTGAAGAATGGTTCCAGTCGAAAATGTCCCCTATCCATGTTGTCCAGAGAAGCTGCCTAACCACCTGAGTTACTCCAGCATTTTGGGTCTTTCTGATGCAGATACAACCCTTGCAGATACAACCCCAACCTAGAACACCTTCTAGGGGCAATATCCCGAGATCCTGAATCCACCAAACGTTTTCATACCAATGTTCATGCACATTTGAAGATGTGTTCTCACAGTTCTTGTCTGTATTGTCTCTCTCCCTCTCTCCTTCTCTTCCTCTCCCCCTCTCCCCCTCTCCCCCTCTCCCTCCCTGTATTATGATCTGAATTTGTTTTCACTTAGCACTCATCAATAATCCAAACAAATACCGCCAGCAGGCAGAGCGCTCAACTTTCAATGTGTGCAACCGTCTACAGGCTCTCACTGGTTAATTGCTGGATATAGTTTAGTAACATAATGATTTAGTCCCCCCAAAATAATATTTAATGTTCAACCAATGCTATATGCTCCCAAACTGCATCGGATGAATGATCTGTCTGATGAATGAATGTCAAGCTTTCAGATGGAAGAGCAAGATTGCCGCAGGACTGTTGGATCATTCCAGTAGGACACTTATCATCATTCCAAGCAACTTGCTCAGTCCGCATCACAAGAAGTTAACCAGAAGTGCCTTGACAAAATGAAGATAAATCTGGGCAGTTTTCTGCTTGGTACTACAAACATTCCTCTTGATGACATTATTTTACATCAGAGTCACGTGAGTGATTCCGTGAAGAACCCCGTTCAGGCCGCATGCGCGTCAGTACATCAGCCGCATTGACGCATGGAGGCTGTGAGGAACAGAGCTCCTCCAGCGGTAAGTATTAAGACTACAGGTAAGTGAAAAACTTTTGCTGGAGTGCAAGTCTGTACTTGCGGTACGCTTATCTACCGATCGCTAGCAATGGACAAAACAGGGAAAGGGAAGCGGCGAGTCGCAGCTAGCCATGGCAGTATGGGCTTGGAACTACTGCCGCATATCCCTGTACAATCACCAGCTACAGATTTAGCGACTGCAGACTTAGTGCTACACAGCACCGAGCCAGTGCCAGTAGGGCATAAGGCACTTGAAAAGTCTGCTAGGCCCACGGAGTCGGGGGATGATTCCTCACCGGGGCTTGATAGAGTGTGTTCACGCCTATCCAAAGTGGAGGAACTGTTGCACACAGTACTCCAGCAAACTACACTCCAGGAGAAAGAGCGTCAGCGCCATTCAGAGTCAGAGGCGCCAGAAGCAACAGGACTGCTAGATAACCCCTTCACATATGAGGGGAGTGCAATAGGTGAGATTAGTCCTGACCCCGAATCTAATGGGGATGTCCAGCCAGGAGAAACAATGGAGTTACCAGATATTCCACCACTGGCAGCATCATTTGCTGTCCCATCAGGAGCAGGAGAGCTGCTAGAAGAAGAGCTGGCCGCTACAATAAATTATATGATTTCTCATCAGCTCCAGGAGCTCACTATGGATGAGACAGCCAAAAAGCATGAGCCTCCTAAAAATTGTGAGTTGTTGAAAGTATCAACTGTTAATCAGGTCAGATGGGATCCGGCATGCAAAAACAAGAAATCAAGATGCAGAGGGTCCTAAAGTTATTGGGCTCTGGTATTATGGCATTCGCAAGGACAATGGATGGTGGTTATGTGACCAGAACACATCAAGAGGCTCTGGGGTTGCTATGTAGCACCCATTTCGAGATTAACTGTATCAGGAAAAGAGCTATTAGGCCCACCATCAATCCAAGGTTCGCCACGCTTTGCAAACCATCAAATATCCAGCCACCCAACCTACTGTTTGGTGCAGACCTTGTTAAACAGGTCAAGGATTTGAATGAAGAAGCCAAAACGATGGGCCTGATGAGACCAATGATGACCGGCAGACTGCTTAAGTATCCTTACAGAACCACCTCAGCTTCCGGGTTACACCAGGGACAAGCCGGTCTTCAACGCAGGGGCGCGGTTGGTACCCTTCGACAGGAGCACGAGCAACCATGGGGGCCCCTGCCAGGAACTGGGGTCAGCAGGGCACACCAGTTACCAGGGAGGTAGGTGGGTTTGGTTCTCATAAAAACATATTAAGTATAACACGGGAAAAAATTGGGGGTAGATTACGTTTAATCTATGAAGAATGGAAGCAGCTTACTTCAGATCTGTTTATCAGGAGTGTAATTCAAGGGTTTCGGATTGAGTTCAATCCAAATGGTGATTTGCCTCTCCAACATGTTCCTAGCAGAATACTCTATTTTTCACAAGCAGAATAGAGGTTCAGACTGAACTTGAAAATTTGTGTAACAAAGGGGTAATTGAGAGGACGGTTTATCAAGTCCATCAATTTGTGTCAAATATATTTCCCCGTCCCAAAAAGGACGGAGGATGTAGAATTATTTTGGATTTAACAAAATTAAATCCATTTGTTCTCTATAAACACTTCAAAATGGAAACGTTCGCTGCCGCCAAACAACTAATTTCCAGAGGTTGTCATATGGCAAACATAGATCTGAAAGACGCTCTCTCCAGAGGTGCTGTCTGTTCCTCTGAGTTCCTCCACCATTTTGTGTCTACATTCGATTTAAACCAGCATCTGCAGCTCTTTCCTACACATTTTGTCCTCTCTGCACATTTGCTTATCTTACTCTTGAGTCCTTCGGACAAAACCTTACAGAAGGTCTTAAATGTCGAGGAGCATAATATTAACTCGCTACATTTTCCATTACTTTTTCAAAGAATATGGTAAAATTAGTCACCAAATAAGTTGCTTTTCTAATGTTTGCTGACTGCTCTTTATTATATCTGTCCCTGGAGTTTTTCTTCTGTTTAGTCGAATCAGCAAAAGTTCAACTACATGTCACACATTATATTGCAACTTAGGCATTGCTGGAAACAGGAAGCATTGTTCCAGCCCCAGTTCTGCTTCTATTTCTACAGATGGTTTGGCCTAAAATATGTAACGGCATATGGTGTCAATTAAGCAAGTGAGTAGTTACCTACTCCATACATTACAAGCACAGTTCAATATTTATGGAAATATTCTGGGGAAAAAATAATGCCATGAAACTGCAACTGCAAAACAGATAAATATTACTTCAGTGGCAAAGTATGGTAGTGTAGACAAGTAATATGATCTTGCTTTTAATTAGATAAATATGATATAATGTTTTATTCATGGTCATGGACCGATTTGCTGATTGAATATTTTAAGCATGGAAAACGTCCTCAAAAAAAATCTGGA
This sequence comes from Raja brachyura, assembly GCA_963514005.1. The sequence continues at coordinate 17,845,660 of OY740784.1, read as the reverse complement.
AATATTATGTAAAATAATAGATGTAACATTAATGTGCTCACAATAAATGTCTCCACAATCAGACATTCTGCCTGAAGAAGCAGACACAACATAGATTAAGAAGTGTAATATATGTATGAAGAGGACATAGAAACACATTGAGTTGAGAAGGAAAGATAAGGAGAACAAGAGAAGCCAAAGCAATGACAGGAATAGTAATTTTGGGAGCTCACAGCAGTAATAATTCAGCAGAGCCACCTTATAAATTGATGATCTCCAACTAGTGGAAATAGTGGTTAAATATTTTCAACAGAATTCTTTATCTGAATTCCTTTTAATTCCACCCACCAATTCCCCCTACCTGCACCCACCAGAAGAACCAATTGAAATTTGAAACGGCCCGACAATCTATTGTTTGATTGAAAACGTAAACATTTTGGCAGCTATTCTCTCCCTTCTGTTTATTTTCATTTGGTACAGATGGAGTCAATGAAAGAGGGCAGAAAGTGTGTTCCTGCCACGCTGCAATGACAAGAGACTACTGGATATAATTTGACTACCTTCCCTAAGATAAGACTGAATAATTATTGTTGCTTGATGGGGAATTATAGAGCCTCCCATGGCAGCTTTGGTAGTTTCTTTTTTAATAGTGTAGAGGTGTTACCGAGTCTGTTTTCATCCACCAGTTCATGTTACCTCATTAGTTATAGGGAAGGAGGTGAGATAACCATTAAGGCAGCCAAATCAGCAGCAGCCCTAAAGCACAAGAGCATGGAGACACTAAGGGACAGGCCCAGGAGCCTCACAGCCAGTAAGTGTTTCAAAGCAGAATGTTTGGGGTAGAAGATTGCAACCTTCACGTGGTCCGCCCTGTTTCGACTAATGCAATCAACTCGACATGCACAAACGGAAGATCAAATAGAACAAGTTGTCCAACAACTTTAGGCTGTGCACGCCACACGAAAGAAGAAGAAGCAGAATGTTTCAAAATGGGAAACATTACAAATGGGAAGCTGTCGCTGATCAATGAAGGATGAATAGAAGCCGAACACCCACAGGAATAACCTTCTAATAGACAATAGGTGCAGGAGTAGGCCATATGGCTCTTCAAGCCAGCACCGCCATTCAATGTGATCATGGCTGATCATCCACAATCAATAGAGAATCCTTAGAGTGGCAAGTCATTTCAAAAAGCTTGAAAATCAAAAGAGCTGTAGATAGTAGGAATCAGGAATAAAAACAGAAATGCGGCCTGACTTGTTGAGTGATTCCAGCACATGGACTATTGTGTGCAGTTCTGGTTGCCACACTAGAGGAATGACAGTGTTGTGCTGGAGAAAATGGAGATGAAATTTAACTGCTTAGAATGTAGGACTTTAGTTGTGGGGAGAATTTGTACTTATTTCCCTTGGAATGGAGGAAATTGAAGGGTGACGATAGAGGTATATAAAAGTATGAGGGGGATAGATACGATAGATAGTCAGAATCTTATTCCCTTGCTTTATTTAAAAAATATATAAGAATGCACAGGCTTAAGGTAATAGTACAAGAAAGAGAATTCTTATGCACAGGCTTAAGGTAAGTCAAAAGTTTTAATGGGGACTTATGGAGGCATTTTGTTTTACACTGAAAGCGGTTGATAATCTGGAACTGGGACTTATTTTGGGGAGAGTGGGATGGTGAGGGGAGACTTTATTGAAGTGTACAAATTATGAGGCATGAATAAAGTGAGCGTTCGCAGTCTTATTCCCAGGGTAGAGGATTCTAAAAATAGACTTACGATGAGAGGGGAGAGATTTAAGAGGGACCTTTAGACTAACCTTTTCACTTGATTGAAAGGATTAGAGAGATATTAGGAACAAATGGGAACAGCCCAGAATGCCAACTTGGTCGGCATGGACAATTTGGGCCAAGAATGTATAGCTATATGTCTCTAATATAGGCAAATGGGATTAATTTAGATAGATAAAAAGATTGATATGGGCACGATTAGCCTGTTTCTGTGCTACCTACTTCAATTAAACTATAATTTTCAAAATGCTTTGTAGGAGTATTAAAAAAGCTGATGCCAAGTAAAATAATGATGCATCAGGCAAATGTTTTCAGGAGCGCTTCAGAATAGAAAATGAAGTGGAGAGACTAAAAGGTTTTACAAACTCCAGAACTTAGGAATGCACTTGGTACAAGAAGATTTAGGTGCCAACGGTAGAGCAATTCATTGATGACCATAAGGTCAGTAATAGAGGAGCAAAGTTACATCTGACATTTATAGGGCTGGTAGAGAACATGATACCCGACAGTCTGATTCAGTTTCAGGCAGTTACAAAGAAGAGAGATGGGTGTCAGTGCTTAGGGAACAGAGTTTTTGACAGCAACCAAAGATGATGGATTTGACCTTCCTAACTTGGAGCTGGTGGTATTAATAGTTTATCTCAAAGATCCTATAGCGAGCAAGATAGTTCACTCCTGCTAAATCCAATGGGCTGACGTGTAGTGCGCAACGGAGTGGAACATCTGCCTTTTCTATGGCCATTTCAGTGACCCAACTTTGTATATCCCTCTCACAGTGTAATCAGCGTTGCAGGGGAACAGTTTGTGTGTGTGATATGGGGTTAGATTCATAGTTCTGTTCATTCATAATCCTGTTACATTTTGTTAAAGATTAATATGTTAACAAATTATGATTCTGTTAATCGTCTTTTTAAATGATTTTTTAAAAACATTTCCTTTTAAATGGCTCATGTGCTGTGTTTGAGTTGATTTTTGTATTAAACTTGCACTCTGTAATTCATCTAATAACACTGTTCACAACTGCGGTGTTTGGAAAAATAATAGACTTATGAAGATTCCAGTTGCTCTACTCCTGGAATGTTCATTAATGATTTTTTGTGTCTATGGAATTGTTTTTCAACAATAAAATGGGTCTGGTCTTCCCAATAACCAGAGAGTGGAATGGGGGGGGTGGACGGGGGTGGGTGGATGGGGGGGGGGGTGTAGCATCTTTTCTACAGGGGGGAACACTCCCCCCCCCCCCCTGTAGAAAAGATGCTACATCTTTTTCGTCGAGTGAACTATCTTGCTCGCTATAGGATTTTTGGTTTATCTGGTCTTGGATGTCAAGAAATCTGTAGTTTAAGCTTAATGGATGGATCGAGGGTTTGCGGTAAACTTGGCAGTTAATATGGAAACTGCACCCATTGCTGTTGAGAGGCATTGTAGTGAGAAAGGCCAATAGTAGTTGTTTTGGAGAAGAAGCCACTGAGCCACTTCACATTTCCCCCCATAATACTTGATTGGCATCTTTTTATCCATTCATAGCCTTTTTGACAAAAAACAGATTGTAATTTGGTCATAACTTATTTTCCCACCTTTTTGTCTTTGCAAATTTATCTACTGTATATTTGCATCCTACCACCAAATTGTTTATTTGTATTTTAAATGGTTATAGTCCCAGTATTGATCCACTGTATACAAAGCACGTCGGGAGCATAATGAAATACTCTCCACTTGAGTACAGCTCGAACAATAGACAAGAAGCTTGATGCCAGAAAATAGCCACTTAATTTGTAAACCATGCAGTCCCTAAACATTAACTCCCAGCGTACAGAGGCTGCATTGTGTATCATCTACAAAATACATTGCTGTTTCTTGCCAAAGTTTCTGACAGGATCTCTCAAATGCACAACCTCAGGATCAGCAGGCTCAGAGAGCAGCACTAGATACAAATTCCTTCATTGTTGTTCTGTCTGCATCCAGGAATTAAAAGCATAGAGTCGTACAGTACGGAAATGGAAGAGAATGAGAATGGGAAGCATATGGTGAAAAGGACTAACAGAGCGTGTGTGAGGGAGTGAGAGGAATGATAGTTAGATAATGAAAGAATTTGCAGTTTGCCATCCCATTTGGACAGTTAGAGGGATCAGATGGATGAGATTAGATATGAGAAAATCATTGTCCAAATACGCAAGGCCTTATCTCTGTTCCTACCAACAAAAGCAACCAAGCTTTCTTCAAGAAGAGAGTCGATATGCAGCTTACCTTGAGAGGGCAGGAAATGCATTAAGAAGAGTTTAATGAGGACTTTTAACAGATACTAGACTAAGTGGGACCCGTTGGGTCCCAGTCACACGGGAGGCCTGGTTCCCCAATGCAACCCATTTCCCAACGCAATATTCCACCACTCACCCCGTTCCCCCAAAGTAACCCATTTCCCCCAATGCAATATTCCACCACTCACCGATAGCCCCTAACTGCACAGACGCAGCTGTAGGGTTCGGGTTGTGACGCCCCTGATCCCCCCTCCTCCCATCACCCCTCCCACTCCACCTCTTGCCTTTTCCCCCCACGCACTCACTCCATCCCCCCTCAACCCCACTCCATCCACTCTTAGCGGCTCTCTGGCGGCACTGCCATTCCCGCCCATTGGGTTCTCAATGCCTACCTTCATTCTTCAGGGCATTGAGTACAAGAGTCAGAAAGTCATGATGCAGCGATATAGGACTTTGCTTGGTTGCATTTGGAATATTATGTGTCATTCTGGTAGCCTCATTACAGGAAGGATGTGAAGCCTTTGGAGAGGATGCAGAAGAGGTTTACCAGAATGCTGCCTGGAATAGAGGGTATTAGCTATAAGGAAATGTTGGACAGGCATAAAAACATAGAAAATAGATGCAGGAGGAGGCCATTTGGCCCATCGAGCCAGCACCGCCATTCCTTGTGACCATGGCTGATCGGCGTGGATTGTTTTTTCTGAGATGCTGGAGATTGAGGGGAGACCTGAAAGAAACATAAAATATGAGAGGCATAGATAGGGTAGACAGTCAGAACACTTTTCCCAGGGTGGAAATGTCAAAGACTAACAGGCTTAGCTTTAATATGAAAGGGGCAAAGTTTAAAGAAGATGTGCGGGGCAAGTTGTTTTGTAAGATGGTGAGTGTGCAGAAAGTTTTGCCGAGGGTGAAGGTGGAGGCAGGTACGATCGTGGTGTTTAAGAGGCTTGTAAATTGGCACAAGGATATGCAGGGAATGGAGAGATATGGATTATGTACAAACAGAGGAGATTACTTTGGCTGGGCATCATGTCCGGCTCAGAAAATTTGGGCCGAAGGGCTTGTTTCCGTGCTATACTTTTCGAGGTGCTCTGAAGCAGGAGGATATCTAGCTGAGTCAAAATGAAGTTAATTAAAACAAATTAAATTAAAAATATTTCATAGAATTTTTTAAGCTTTTGGATGAGCTAGATTCTTTGTTGACAGAGAATTGTCAGATGTTATTAGATGGGAAAAAGCCAAACTGACAGCTACTAAAACAAAACGAGTATATCTCTCTTCCAAATCATTAAATGAGTTTCGAAAAGCTCTGCACTACTTATTATGCTTCTTAATTGGGAAATTTCTTTATGACCTATATATGTAATGATTTAGAATTTGTACCTTGCTTGACCTGGAAGGGATTTCTAGCTGAAGCAATAATTTGTGAACTGCGATATGTTTTCCAATGGTCAGAAACAGGATGATAAGGATTGATTTTCAATGCAAATTGACATGTATATGGATGAATTATCTTAAAAGGAGACCAGTCAGCCTTCTAGCCGATAGTCATATCAGATAGTGTCAATAGGGAGATTGTTAACAAATCCAATAATTGCTATAAACACCCACACATTGTATGTTACAATGCATGGATTAACAAGAGCCCAGCCCATACAGCTGACAAATGCGGACTTCAAGGAATTAGACATCTTAATTGGTTCCAAACACGAGTGGGGGAGGGGAGGTAGAGATTGACTTGACTTCTTCGACAAACAAGAGAAAATGGAGGATTAGCACCCCAATTTCCTATTCTATTACTGGGCGACTAATATTAAAAATGTAATCTACTGGATGGATGATACATGTCAACAGGTAAACTGGTTAAAAATGGAGAGGGAAGATTGTTTGCCTCTTAATATAGGCGCGATTCTTCTCTCTCCAACACATCTGAATAAATCAACGTATGAGCAAAATCCGATAATACAAAGCACCCTACGCATTTGGATACAGTTGAAATCAAGCCTGAAACTGAGAAATTTGTCTCTCCTTTTACCAATTGCTAACAATCCCTTGTTTAAACCGTCTACTTTAGATAAGGCACAATGGAAAAACTCAGGAATTAAAATGCTGGGAGATCTTTACGAGAAGGGGATTTTCCTCTCGTTTCAAGAATTACAGGAGAAATATCATTTGAAAGCAAGTAATTTTTTTAGATATCTTCAAATCCGAGACTATGTGAAAACACATACACAAAGACTGTCATTTTATGGGTCCAGATATACTAGATGGATGCATGAATAGACAGGCGGATACAAGTAAGTTAATATCCTACATTTACAATACTCTTTTAATTGCACATATCCCATCTTTTGAAATGCATAGGCGAGCATGGGAAAATGAAATGGGTTTATTAATTTCAAAGGATAGCTGGGAGGAAAGCCTTCTATACATACACTACTGCTCTCAATGTTAGGCACTCCCTTTTATAATTTAAAATACTGCATAGACTATACTGCAAAGACAAAATTGAACAACTTCTTCCCAAACGTCTCTCCTGTTTGTGATAAATGTCTCCTCCAAGAAGTGACTATAATGCATTCTTTCGCTTCCTGTATAAAGTTACAAAACTTCTGGAGGGGAATATTTGATACCTTCTCCAAAATACTTAAAATTAAATTGGAACCAGATATAAAACTGATCACATTAGGTATGTCAGAGGCCTGCTCTAAGCTAACGATATTTCAAAGACATTTCCTCAATTATGGCCTAATAACGGCGAAAAGATTAATACTCACATTTTGGAAACAAACAACAGTCCCTACAGTGAAGATGTGGATTACGGATATGTCCGAGACACTACAATTGGAAAACATTAGGCTTGTCTTGGCGGAAAAAGCAGATCAATTTCTTAAGTCATGGTTACCTTTTACTGAATTTCTGCAACAACAGAATGGTTAAACACAAATTTAAACCCGATGCCAGGGATGGGTGGGGGGGGGGGGAGAAGGTATATCTCCATCGTTTCTTTTCTTATTTCTTTTCTTTTCTCCTGCACTTCTTAGGTAGCTTGGGGGTCTTTTTCCTGCTCTCTTGTATTTTACTTATTTTTCTTCATTCTCTTCTTTCTCTTTTTTTTCCCTTTTTTTCTTTTTTTTTGGATTTAGGTTATAAGGTTAAAAATGAAGCTGTACAATAATTGTATAACTGTTATGGCGATCGTCTAGTCCTTGAAATTGCTTCTAATAAAATTAATTCAAAAAAAAATAAATATATATATATACTCTGGAGATTAGCTGGGAGAGAGTGTGTGTTCCATTTACATTTCAAAACAGATTTAAAGGGAACAGGAATTTTTAAACTCAGGAATAGCTGTACTATAACAGAATTTGTTATTTTGGGCCATTAAAAAAAGCAAAATAATAAATGTTCTTTTTCGTAATGGTTAATTTTTTTTAGATTTTTTAGATTTGCTTCACTAAAGTATTCACCAGTTCATAGAATAGTACAGCAAACAAACAGGACTTTTGGCCCACATGCTTGTGCTGTACTTGATGTCAGGTTAAACTAATGTCCTCGGCTTGCATATCCCGCCATTCATGATCCATATCACTCCATTCCATGTATATACACCTATCTAAAAGCCTCTCACTGTAAATGCCACTATTGTATCTGCCTCCACCACCACCATCGACAGTGCGTTACGGGTACCTGCCACTACCTGTGTAAAAAAAATGCCTTGCACATCCCCTTTAAATTTTGATCTCCTCACCTAAAATCTATGTCCACTAGCCTTTGACATTTCCATCTGATTGTCTACTCTGCCCATGCCTTTCATAATTTTATATACGTCCCCTCAGCCTCTGGCGCTCCAAAGAAAACAATCTAAGTTTACCCAACCTCTCCTTATATCTAATACCCTTTAATCCAGGCAGCATTCTGGTAAGCCTCTTTTGCACTCTCTCCAAAGTCTCCACATCCTTCTTGTGATGGGGGAACCAGGACTGCACACAATATTACAATTGCGGCTTCATCAAAGCCCTTCAAATACTTCAACAAAACAGGAAGAACAGACATTGAAATTGGAAACAAATGTATACATTTGCAAGACTATTTGGCTTCAATATTCTGACTGTTGGGTTTGGGTCTTGCTCTTCCGTTCATCCATAGGGTCAGATCAAATAAAACCAGTCTAATGAAGGTTCTTGACCCGAAACGCCACCTATCCCTTCCCTCCAGAGATGGTGCCTGACCCGCTGAGTTACTCCAGCGTTTTTGTATCTATCTTTGGTGTAAACCAGCATCTGCAGTTCCTTTCTTCTTACAATGGTTTGGGTAATGGTTTGGGCAGACAGTCCAATTGCTTTGCTGACTCAGCAATGCCATCAATCCACCCTCAACATTTTATTCAGATTACAAGTTTTTCCTCAGTATTCTGATTGCTGGTCTTAAACTTGAAACATAATCATTTCTACTTGATTTCAATTAATGCCTCCATAAGAGAATAAGCGAGTTCGGTATTCCGACTGCGCATGCCCAGGTCATAGGTCATTGGTGATAAATATTCTCGACAGTTGAGCTGCTTCGTGTATACAGACCTGCGTTTCATCCGTAGTCAGGATCGAACTGGATCTCCGGTGCTGCAAGCGCTGTTGAACTGCTACTGGAGTTCGAGACACTATTTCTCCCTTCTCCACTGGTCCATGCAGAAATCTCAGCAGTGACATTCTAATGAATCACAGCCTGCGAGTATGGGTTCTATTCTCACTCAGGCTGCCCTCCCGGGTTATTATACAGGGGCGAACCACGCACCACTCTTCTGCATAACCTCAGGAGGCAGATTTGCGAGCAGAGTCTCACTACCGTCCCCTTCCCCTCCCGAGCGTCCAATCCCTGTCCGGGTGCGGCCGGAGATGTCCGGGGTGACCCTGGACTGATGGGACACTGGCCCGGAGCAGTGGCGGCCCCAGGCTTACAGCCAGCGTGGAGAAGAAGCGCTAATTCCAGCTCAACTCTGCTCCAACTCCCGAGGAACCCGTTCCCCGACGGGCCGTGGACCGTCAGCTGCACCTCTCATCTTATCTTCATGAGTAACCTTCAGTGTAAACCAGCATCTGCAGTCCCTTCCTACAGAGCGACGCCTGTCTGCAGGTAAATGCGAGGTGGCATGGAGTGAGATGGGGGGAGAGATGGGGAGACGGATGGGGAGCGAGATAGGGAGAGAGGAACTCACTATTGTGGCTTCACTGCAGGTCCCGGACACCCCGTTTCCACAAGAACTCCCCGGCGTTAGGACAATCCATCCACCCCCATCCCCCGTGGCAAATTGGTTGCAGAGGTGGGCAATGCCCCCTATCCCCTCACCCCGGACTGGAGGGAGGGACTGGGGGACATTGCCCGCCTCTGCAACCAATGTGCAAACCCCGGCACTCCCCGCGGAATGTTAAACTAAACACATCTGTGAGCAAAACACAAGCATACATGTCTTTCACCCCCCGTCTCTCTCCCCACCTCTCACCATCTCTCCGCTGGTTCAATCTCTCCCTGTCTCCCACTTGCAGCTGCCCCCTCTCTATCTCACCGTTACACTCTGCTCTCCGGCACCCCCGTTTGCTTGTTTCTTGAATAACCTTTGACAAATCCCATGATTCCTTGCATTTTTCGGAATACCGAACTCGCTTATTGAAAACCAGGTGAAGTTAAAGGGAAAACTAGTGCTACAGTTGAATTTAATATCCAAGCTTGATTGATCGTCTTGAAGAAACGTAAAAATATTGAGTAGGAAAGAATATGGTATCCATTCTGTCAAACTTCTATATTGACAAAGTATTAACTATCCTTTCTGACTAAATTTTTGCTTTAGGGTTACAAATTACATGGAAACAAATAATATAAGGAAATGTGCAGATGATATGTGGAGGGGTAAGTCGTGTAAAGGAAGCAGGGATACTGCAGAAGGACTTGGACATGTGGGAAGAGTGGGCAAAGAAGTGGCAGATGGAATACAGCATAGCAAAGTGTGCGGCCATACATTTTGTAAGTGGTAAGGAAGGCAAATGTAATGCTAGCATTTATTTAGAGAGGACCAGAATATAAAAAACAGGGATGTAATGCTGACTGGTCAGACCGCATTTGGAATATCAAGAGCAGTTTTGAGACCCATATCCGATTAGGGAGGTGCTGGCATTGGAGAGGGTCCAGAGGAGGTTTACAAGAATAATACCGGGAATGATTGGGTTTATCTATGATGAGCGTTTGACGGGCCTAGGGTTGTACTCATTGGACCTCACTGAAATTTACCATTTTTACCTCGCGCTACCTCAACAAGGCCAGCAGCATAATCAAGGACGAGTCGCACCCTGGCCACTCCCTCTTCACCCCTCTCCTATTAGGCGAAAGCTATAGAAGAGTGAAAATGCTCAGATTCAGGGACAGTTTCTTCCCAACTGAATTATCTTACCGGAGAGCAGGGATGAACGACTATCTACCTCATTCGTGATCCCTAGGACTATCCTTGATCGGACTTTGTTGGCTTTATCTTGCACAAAACTCTATTACCTTATCATGTATCTATACACTGTAAATGGCACAATTGTAATCATGTTTTGTCTTTCTGCTGACTGGTTAGCAGGCAACACAAGCTTTTCACTGTACCTCGGTACACGTGATAATAAACTAAACTGAACAACCTAATAGTGAAAGGATTGGATAGAGTGGATGTGGAGAGGATGTTTCCACTAGTGGGAGAGTCATGGACCAGAGGGCACAGCCTCAGAATAAAAGGACGTACTTATAGAAAGGAGATGAGGAGCAATTTCTTTGGACAGAAGGTGGTGAATCTGTAGAATTCAGTGCCACAGATGGCTGTGGAGGCCAAGGGTATTTTAAAGTCGAGATTGCCAGTTTCTTGCTTAGTAAGGGTGTCAAGTGTTATGGGGAGACGGCAGAAGAATAGGGTTGAGAGGGGAAAATAGATCAGACATTATTGAATGGCGGAGTAGACTCGACGGGGCGAATGGCCTAATACTGCTCCTATGATTAATGAATTTATTTCCTACTATAGTGCACTTCTTACAGGGAAGATTTTACTAATGATATCTGCATTTGGGATGCATCACAGCTTGGTTTGGGAACAGCTCAATCTAAGATCGCAAGAAATTGCAGCAAATTGTGGAGTCAGCCCAGACCATCACACAAACCACCTCCCATCCTTTAACTCAATTTATACCTCACGCTGCCTCAGCAACGCCAGCAGCATAATCAAGGATGAGCCACTCCCTCTCCCCTCAGGTAAAATGTACAATGCCCTCCATAATGTTTGGGACAAAGACCCATCATTTATTTATTTGCCTCTGTACTCCAAAATTAAAGATTTGTAATAGAAAAAATCACATGTGGTTAAAGTGCACATTGCCAGATTTTAATAAAGATTAGTTTTATACATTTTGGTTTCACCATGTAGAAATTACAGCAGTTGTAATTACAGCAGAAATACATAGTCCCCCCATTTCAGGGCACCAACATGTTTGGGACACAGCAATGTAATGTAAATGAAAATAGTCATGTTTAGTATTTTGTTACATATCCTTTGCATGCAATGACTGCTTGAAGTCTGCGATTCATGGACATCGCCAGTTGCTGGGTGTCTTCTCTGGTGATGCTCTGCCAGGCCTGTATTGCAGCCATCTTTAGTTTATGCTTGTTTTGGAGGCTAGTCCCCTTCAATTTTCTCTTCAGCATAAAAGGCATGCTCAATAGGGTTCAGATTGGTGATTGACTTGGCCACTCAAGAATTGACCATTTTTTAGCTTTGAAAAACTTTTTTGTTGCTTTCTTCCTTGCTGTAGAATGAACCGCCGGCCAAATAGTTTTGAGGCATTGTTTGAACTTGAGCAGATAGGATGTGTCTATACATTTCAGAATTCATTATGCTACTACCATCAGCAGTTGTATCAACAATGAAGATAAGTGAGCCAGTACTTTCAGCAGCCATACATGCCCAGGCCATAACACCCCCACCACCGTGTTTCACAGATGAAGTGGTATGCTTTGTGTCTTGGGCAATTCCTTTTTCTCTCCATACTTTGCTCTCGCCATCACTCTGATATAAGTTAATCTTTGTCTCATCTGTCCACAAGACCTTTTTCCAGAACAGTGGTTGCACTTTTACGTACTTCTTGGCAAACTGTAACCCGGCCATCCTATTTTTGCAGCTAACCAGTGGTTTGCATCTTCTAGTGTAGCCTTTGTATTTCTGTTCATGAAGTCTTCTGCGGACAGTGGTCATTGACAAATCCACACCTGACTCCTGAAGAGTGTTTCTGATCTGTCGGACAGGTGTTTTTTTTCTTTCTTTATTATAGAGAATTCTTCTGTCATCAGCTGTGGAGATCTTCCTTGGCCTGCCAGTCCCATAGCGATTAGTAAGCTCACCAGTGCTCTCTTTCATCTTAATGATGTTCCAAACAGTTGATTTAGGTAAGCCTAATGACTTTTATTTGGCACAACTTTGGTTCTCATGTTGATAAACAGTAATAAAAGTTTCCAATGGTGATGGAAAGACTGGAGGAAAGACTAGGTGCTGAGAGTGCTCTTATACCTGCATTAAGGAGCCATTTAAACACACCTGAGCAATTACAAACACCTGTGAAGCTATGTGTCCCAAACATTATGGTGCCGTGAAATGGAGGGGGACTATGTAGTTGTAATTTCTACATGGTGAAACCAAAATGTATAAAAATGGCCTTTAATAAAATCTGACAATGTGCACTTTAGCCATGTCTATTACAAATCTCAAATTGTGGAGTAGAGCCAAATAAATAAATGATGGGTCTTTGTCCCAAACATTATGGAGGGCACTGTATATTAGTGTGAAAACGCACACATCCAGATTCAGGGAGTTTCTTCCCAGCTGTTATCGGGCAACTGTGCCATCCTACCGCCACTCCCTCTTCTCCCCTCTCCCATTAGGCCAAAGTTATAGAAGTGTGAAAACGCACAGAATGAAGGACAGTTTCTTCCCGACTGAATTATCTTACCGCAACCAGAGAGCAGTCCTGAATTACTACCTACCTCATCGGGGACCCTCGGATTATCCATGATTGGACTTTGCTGTCTTTACCTTGCACTAAACGTTATTCCCTTATCACGTATCTGTACACTGTAAATAGCTCGAGTGTAATCATGTATTATCTTCCACCGGCTGGTTAGCAGGCAACAAATGCTTTTCACTGTACCTCGGTACACATGACGATAAACTACACTGAAAGCATTCACATTTCATTTCTTGTATGAGGCAATGCCAAGATTTTTTCAAAATGTTGCAGTATGTTGGCACTTCCACAATTTATTGGCCATCTTTAACCTGGCCTGCTCGTTGGTTCTGAACTTCCTTGAGATGCTGTTGCCTGTGGTAAAGATATTCCCACTGTGTTGAGCAGGGAGACCCAGAAACTTACCAATTGACAAGGAAAGTATTTGATATATTTCCGCGTCAAGATGATGTGCGATTTGAAGATGGCACCTTTCCCTGAAATCAGCTCCCTGTGTTATTCCAGGCGGTAATGGTCATGGATTAGGAGGTGTTGCAAAAGCTTAAGGGCCTGTCCCACTTGGCGATTTTTTCGGCAACTGCGGCATCATTGACTGACGTATCATGTCACCAAAAAATACGCAACCACTTTTTTGTTGCTGCTGGATTTTGAAATGTTCAAAATCTTTTGGCGACACTGATATGGCGCCGGCAAAATCGCCAAGTGGGACAGGCCCGTTAGTAAATTGCGGCAGTGTGTCTTGATAAATGCTGCACAGCAACCAGGGAATCCTCATGGTGTGGTTAATATTTAAGATTATGCATAGGACATTGTCACATGCTGGACATTGGAAGTATGCTAGTAATCAGGGTGGTAAACAGAAAACAATCTCATTCCTGATCTCTGCCTAATCAAAATTGGAAAGGCTTTGAGGAGTCAGAAGGCAAGTTGCTCATTGGAGGATATCAGCCTCTGTTCTTTCATGATACAGTTTTTATTTTAAGTTCCTGGTCAATTGTAGGGGTTTTGATGAGGTAGGCGATGGTGTGAGAGTTCAACAGCAGAAATGAATCCAGAACAGACAAAATCCAGGTTACAAAATGTTTATATTTTGATTTGAAAGACGTTTAACAGATATAAGTACATTTTCTGAGAAAAGTAAGCTAATTTCAGACCAACATTGTTCAAACCAGCGACAAACAGAACAAAAAATGATGAAATAACCTAACTCAACATTGTAGATTCACTGGCTGAATACCAAACATTCGTCCAGACTCTGATCTCCATTTTGAATAGAAGCACGTTTCAATGTTTACACCACATTGCTAAGTTTTGACAAATGAACATAGTGCACTGTCACGGATTGAGCTTTAAACACTTTGATTTAATCATCCAATTTATGCATAAAAACTTAATCGTATTTACTAAACTTTGTGTTGTGCAATACAATTTAATCTGCACTTATAACTACCAATTAACATTACAATTATTTGCTTTTAGTTAAAAATTATTTACACACAAATATCAAAAATGCTCACATAAGAATTATCAGCAGATATTTCTCTTAAAAAGAAATACAAGTACTGACAAAAAGTTAAGAACAACAGTGTTGCATTGAATTTCTAAAATAGCGTGCTGTTGTCAGGTTCTGCTGCTGTTTAGCCAATTGCGGAACTCAAGCTTTAGCCTGATAAAGAAAATATTGAATGTAAATCTTGGATTACATCATATTCTCTGATAAAAGTACCAAACAATAAAACTAAGCTTTTATTTTTTACAGAATATGCATGTACAACAAATGCCTCTTGCACCACTTGCTACTGGTATGAAGAAAGATGAAGTGTTCTAGGCTATATAAGTAAATTGATATTCTGATATTCTTAAAGTTTGGGAAAAATAAACATCAGGAGTTATTCCATTATTTTAAGAATACTTAAAACTCAAGTGTAAAGATTCCTCTCACCAAATTAGCAACATTCTAATCGGCAAATGTACAAAGGATAATCAAAAACCCGACATGCTGAATCCTAACCTTGAAGAATTTTAATCCTAATGTCTCATTTCTTACCAGAATATAGTTAAATAGACTGTGGTGGCAGACCAAAACATTAAAAGCAACTTTACTAAAAAATTAAAACTGTAATACATCACTCAAAATAATTATATTATTGCACCATACAGGGATAAAGGCATTAAAGACACTTGGAATATTCAATGACATAATTATTATGTTGTCCCAAGTGGTCAACCCTACTAAAATCAAATCCTTATACAGTGCAACAATTTATACTAAATATATTAGATTATATACTCAAGACAGAAAAAATTAGCATTCTTCATACAAATTGTAAAAAGGAACAGAATTTAACAGAAAAATATATATGGGTCACCTTTACTAATGCAGTTATCTATATTATTATGAAACAAAAGAGGAATATGGACATCGACAATAAATTAACTACAGGCTATAGTTTCCAGGTTTTGCTCAGTTTCAGCTGCCATTGCTGCAGCTTGCAATTGCTCAGTCTCACTGGCAATCACACTTGTGGGTACTTGTTTGCGTTCACTGTGCATATTATTTTCATGCCTCTTTAGATCAGAAGCTTTAGCAAACGCTTTAGTGCAGGAACCACAAACAAATGGCTTCTCACCTCGATGCCTCCGTTCATGGTCTTTCAGATGAGACTTGTGCTTAAAAGCTTTGTCACACATGTGACATGCAAAGGGTCTTTCATTACTGTGGACTCGTTCGTGTTTTTTTAAGTCAGGAGCACGAATGAAAGATTTGCCACACACATCACACCCATAAGGTTTGAAGCCTGTATGAATTTTGAGATGTTCTTTCAGGTGAGCTTGCGTGGTAAAAGCCTTTGAGCAGATGTCACACACAAATGGTCGATCTGCAGAATGTAACTTCTCATGTTTCCTCAAACGTGTTTCGTCAGTGAAAGTCTTACCGCAGGACTGACAACTGAACTGCTCCCTGTCTCCATACAACAAATATTCAAATTTCACATCCGTATTTGCTGTCCAACCTGGTGCCTGTTCTTCCTTGACTCCACTCATGCTGTCATTGAAAGCAAGAGCTGGAGGAGGTTGAGGAGCCACATCCTTGGGCTCAGTTGATTCCATGGTTTCTACCTCAGAACCAAAGCAATTGACTTTTCGAACTTCTTCACTTCCAAGTTCTTTCAAAATAGCTTCCTGAACACGCAGGCCATTTGCTTGGGTCTTTCCGTCATCAGGATTAGGTACAGTTTCGTCTACTGCCTCTTCTGACTGTCCTTCAAGCTGATCGCCTATTTCTTCTATCTCTTCGTCTGTGCTATTTACTGAGGGCCGATGGATCTTAGCACTTATACTGTACGGGTATCGAGTTTTTCGCCGAGCTGCATTCTGTTGAGGAGAAACATCACGCTTCTGAATACATAATTTATCTAAGAATTTGATCCCAAGGATTTGTCCTGAAGACATCATCAAGTTCACATCTTCTCTCTTCACAGAGATTTTGGCAGTGTACATATAATTCAATACTTCTTCAAATATATCCGAACGCAAAAAATCAATCTCAATCACTGAGGAACTATCAACCTCCAATTTTTTAAATAATTTCTTGAAGTAAGTGCTACATGCTGCCAATACACATCTGTGGGCCCGGAATTTAACATCTTCCACCACAATGGCTATGTCACAGAACTCCCCTTCTAATCGTTGTTCATTCAATGTTTTCAGGAATGCATTTTTATGTTCATCGTCATTGTATTTAATCGCTTCACCCATTGTGCACTGCAAACAACTGGAAAAAGAAAGTAACTTCAATTTCTGCAGATAACCAATAAATAGTATGTATTTCGATGATCCATACCCTATAATGCAGCATTAATTACTGTTCATAGGACACCTTAAGATGTTTTCTTATATATTTGATAATCACTGTCCGCATGACATCTTATATAAATCGACCAGCATGGCTCCCCGTGTTACATACTTCTACATTTTGTGATTACATTTCTGTCCGTCAGCATAGCCTCTGTATGAAGTCAACATTTCCCGTGGCTCCATTTTGAATTGCTCTTTAAATGTGCCTGCAGTAAAATGCAAGCACCATCATTAAAATAATTAAAGCTGAAAGATTAATGGGACGGGTGATTCAATAGATATGAATTTGGTTAAAACATAAAAAGCAAACCAATAGTCAACAGTGGTCTATCACATGGAGAAAAGTATGTAACTAATTCCCCCGTTGCAACAGGACACAAATAAACTTGTCCAATGGGAAGATGTATAGCATATGATGTTTAAGGCAGAAAGATCTGAGATAATGCGTTTTCATTAGAAAATTTTGGAAAGTCAAAATAGATTAAAGGATTTTATTCTATAATAGTGTTTAGTAACAGTGTAACAGGAGCAATGTCTATGTGCAGAAATAATTTAATGTGTCGGGACAGGGTGAGAAAGCAGTTTAAAAACATATAGACAATGCTGGGTTTGAGGGAGCCGAGAAATGATTCATTACAATGATACCTGGGATGAAGGACCACTGTTACAAGGACAGGCTGAGGGGACATTTGATAGGAATATATAAAATGATATGGGTCCAGTGGATGTGTTTTTCTTGACGGAGAAGTTGAGGACGAGAGCCCACAGGTATTAAACGTAGGTATGCGACTTATAAGGGACATGAGGAAAGAAAATTATATAGCATGACTGGAATAGGGAATGCACAGCCTGAAGATGTGTCGGAGGCAGGTTGCATTGTGACCTCAAAGAGGAAAATAAATAAATACATGGTGGGGAAAAGTTTGCAAGGTTACAAAGGGTCAGTGGGTGCAACTACAGAGACAACGCAGATATTATGTGCCGTATAGTCTCCTTCTGTGCAGCAATCATTTTACGAATCTCAGATTGCAGTAAGCAAGAAGCAAGAAAGCAAACATTTCCTAGAATCCATAGTTAGGGAAAATAGACAATCGTGACTGAGTAAATTTTCTTGGAAAGAAATGTAAAATTGCGTTTTGATAGTAAATATAATTCAAATGAAATAGTTACATTAAACATTTTAAATGTAATTGTTACATTTTAAAGTTGCAGAAAGGCCTGTAAATGTACTGCAGCATAAAATACAAAGGCATCACTTGGGCAGTTTACAGCCCAATGGTATGAATATTGATTAACTTCAGGTAACCCCGGCATTCCCTTTCTCTCTATCCCCCCCCCCCCACCCCCACCATGTCGCACTAGCTTCTCATTTTCACCTCAGCTAACATTGGCCTGTTTCCTTTATCATCGTTATTTTTTTGCATATATTTAATTCATTGTTCTACATCACTTGTTTCCCTTATCCCTAACCAGTCTGAAGAAGGGTCTCGACCCAAAACGTCACCCATTCCTTCTCTCCAGTGATGCTGCCTGTCCCACTGAGTTACTCCAGCTTTTTGCGTCAATCTAAAGCAAAAAAACACTTTGATTAGGTTACACGATTACAGCTATTTCTGGGCACCACCCTTCAGGTGAATTGTAATGGACTTTCAAGAGGGAACTTACTAAAATGGAACCAGACTAGATCTCTCCTGCCTTCCATCCTACCATGGTTTTTGTCCCTTCCTCCCCTCTACACTTTTTCTGCATCTTAAAACCTGCTTATCCAGTCATCTCAGTCATCAACCCAAAACACACCCTATTTGTCTCTCAACAAATCCTGCTTGCCTGCTGAGTAGTTGCATAGTTTTACATTTCCAGCAACTGCAGCATGTTGCTTTTCTAGAAGCCACCTCAAAATATCTATCAATTCGACGTTTCCTTAATGCCACATTTGATCAACTGATGATGGGCCATTACTCTTGCTCTATGTCTGGAACTCAGCTGCTTTCTCCAAATTCATATCAAAATTAGCCAGTGGTCCTTGGCTACACCCCAAACATTAGCTGGTTATTGGTGACAACTTGCTGTTCAAAATCAATGTTAGTCATTTCCTCCATCACATTGTAAATTATTGATAGATTTGCTTTGGTTTGCAGGGACATGACCAATTATAATTGTGTTGATCTGATTGTGTACTTAATTCTAGTTGGATATTTAAACCACCGCCTCTGATTAGGATGGAAAATGCTATGATATGGAAAAAAAGTTGGTGCCTTCTTTTTTTTTATATTTGACTCAAGCTGTTGACTACACAGGTAAAATGTCCTGATTTATTAGTATTTATCTATCCCTCTAACTATCCCTCCCTTTTGATAGTAAAGCTAATTAAAATTAAATAGTTACATTAAAATGTAACAATTACATTTAAAATGTTTAATGGTGCAGAAAAGCCCGGAAATGTACTGCAACGTAAAATATAACTAATAGATCAGTACAGTGAACAGCCATAACTCCCCTCTCCCCCGAACAATGAAAACACTAAGTGCACAAAATTAAAGCACTATCACCACCATCACAGAACTTAAAGTAGCATGTAAGCTGAGGGCTTAGAAAACATAATGCAGAATGCTCATTTGCTTTGGGCATATTTCTTCACAATTTTCTTGATCAAACTGAATGCACATTTTTGAAGGCTTGGAAACAGGCCTTTCAACCACGGCCACCACCGATCACCCATTCAGTTCTATAAATTGAAGATTGAGATTCCAACATGGATCAATACAGTAAACCTTCATTATAACAGACCATGGAAAGTGCCCATTATCCGCTATAACAGAGTAAGGGATTACCTAGTAATAGAGTATCATTGTACAAATTGCAGAAACAAAGAACTACAGATTGTGGTTACAAAGTGCTGAAGTAACACAGAGGGTCAGGCAGCATCTCTGGAGAACATGGATCGTGACCCTGTTTCAAACGTTCGGTCTGAAACTTTGCGTGGAACCCAGGCGAGGATCGGTGGAGTCATTAGCCGCGGGCCTGCGGATGGCAGGAGTGCAGGTAAGGGCCGGCGGTGGCGGCAGTTGGCTCGGCCTGGAAGTGGCGGTGTGGGCCGGGGGTGGCTTCACAATCCGGCCTGGATGCAGTTGGGAGTGGCGTTTGCAGACCAGCCCGGAAACGGCCAGAGAGACGCCGTGGGCCAGGGATAGCGTTGGCGACCTGCGGTTAAAGTCGGTAGAGCCGTCCGCTATAACTGAAACTCATTTTAAAGAGGTTTGTAATAATGAGGTTTACTGTATTCCGAAACCATTTAATTGTTGGCTGAACCATTCTACACTTCCTTGATAATCGTCTGCTTTGATCTGTCTTTTTCACACCGTATCCTTCCATATCTCTAGTCTCTCTCTCACCTGTCTGAAGAAGGGTCTCAACCCAAAACACTCAACCCGAAACCCATTCCTTCTCTCCAGAGATGCTGCCTGTCCCGCTGAGTTACTCCAGCATTTTGAGTCTACATTTGGTGTAAGCCAGCATCTGCAGTTCCTTCCTACACTAGTTTCCCCTCTTTTGCCCTGCTCCCTTTTTGAACAGAAGAGGAACATTTGCATTTTTTAAATCTGCAGGGACCACTCCTGACTCCCGATTCTTGGAAGACATCAGATTCTAGGACAAAAATGTCAGAGATGTCCACAATCGTTAGTAAACGTGGTTTCCCCCTGCTGTTATAGATGTATCCCTCACTTGCGTACATTGGCAAAACCAAGTGGCTCGGAGACTGTTTCGCTGAACACTTGCACTTCGTTTGCCAAGGCTTTCTGGATCTCCCAGTTGCTAATCATTTAGCTCCTCTTCCCATTCCCAAACTGAATTTTCTGTCCTGGGCTTCTTGTGTAGCTGCAGTGAGACCACACGCAAAGCGAAGGAACTGCCTATTATATTCCTCTTGGGTTGCTTACAACCCAATTGTCTGAACATTGAATTCTCCAATTTTAGGTAACTACAATCCCCCCCTCCCCCCTCTTCCACAGCCCACCCTTCATTTCCCCTCCCTAGTATCCCGCCAGGACGCACAAATTTCTCCCATCCTTAGGGCAGTGGAGGCCAATTCTCTGGATGCTTTCAAGATAGTTAGATAGAGCTCTTAAGGATAGGTGAGTCAATGGACCTTGAGGTCTGAAGAAGGGTCTCGACCAGAAATATTTCACCTATTTATTTTTTCCTGAGATGCTGCCTGACCCGGTTATTCCAGTATTTTGTGTCTACCTTTGGTGTAAACCAACATCTGCAGTTCCTTCCTACCCTTGAGGTGACTTGTTGAAAGAAACAAATGCAGAGCTGCTATTTCCCCAAGCTGACTATCTGGAACTAAGGATTCCAGTCTTAAAATAAGATTCTGTTACCTTGCACAGAGATGAAAAGGCATTCCCTCACCCAAAGAATGATGAATCTTTGGAATTTACTGCAAAGAGGGCAATGTAAGCTTATAATTCCTAAAATTATTTTAAGGAAAGTGAGCAGCAAAATAGCACAGTAGGTAGCGTTGGTGCCTCATTTCTTCAGCAACATGGATGAAATCCAGACTGGGAGCTGACTGTGTGGACTTGTTCTTCCAGAGATTGCCTCGATCTTCTCGGGATATTCTTGTTCTCAAAAACACATTAGTCGGTTAGTAAATTGTCTACTTTAAATCACTCCAATGCTGGTAGGCGGTAGAATTGGAGGGAGTTTGAGATGTGATAAATAATAGGTTATAGGGAACTATGGTGGAATAGCCAAGAAGGAATTACAGATGCTGGTTTAAACCGTAGACACAAAAAGCTGGAGTGACTCAGTGGGACAGGCAGGTGAATGGTCTCGACCCGAAACGTCACCAGAGATGCTACCTGTCCCGCTGAGTTACTCTAGTTTTTTGTGGTGGAACAGGATTGCTCTAAGCTATGAGAAGACATTGACACCATGGTACGAAAGGAAATATATGAATGGAACACGGGAAAAAAAGCAACAGCCATGATTTTATTGAACGGTAAACTGGAGCAAAGGGCTGAGTGGGCTACTCCTGCTTCTATTTGTTATGTTCGCATGAGATCAGATAGCCGGGTCCCAATCCTGCGAGGCTAGAATAGTATAAATTGCTCTGTAGCTAATATCCATCGCCCTTCTTCGCCACGCGGTGTGGAGTTCTTGGTGGATGAATAATAAGTGCCGCGAATTCCCCCTTATTTACGAGTCCATTCCCATCCCCATTCTCCGCCGCCCCCCCATGCAATAAACATTAGAGCCACACGGCGGAGTGTGCCCATGGCGAAGCTCCATCACAGTGCACTCTCCAGGCAGCGAGCGACATGCACTGCGCTCATTGCCGCGTCTGCAAACAGCTCTTCCCGCGTCCCTGTCGGGATCGCGCGCTTCCCCGCCGCTTTTTATTTTGCATTTTACTTATTGCACTTAGCCGTGCCCCGGCAATCGCCGATTTCTATAATTTTAACAACTTGGATATCCTTCTCCTATTACATTAATAAGGCAAATCTGATTTAGCATTTTAAACATAAAATTAAGCATTTAATATTTTTGTTACAATGTGGTCAGAAAGGTTTAGTTCTACAGAGAATAGGTTCTAGATTTATTCAAAGCGAATTTTAATTATAATTGGAAGCTCCATTTTGAAAAGTGCACGTCTTGATATCGTTTGTTGATCTTGAATGCACACTGACAGGCTGCGTATTAAAAATCTGTAGGGGAGAGTGGCCGCATTTCTGGATTTCAATGCAAAATCGTTGCAATAAAATGGACAAGTCGAAGGCACCCTTCCGTTCACCTCGCCCTTTGCATGCAGCCCGGATCGCGCTTCACTACCGGCGCGCCCGCCCGCACTGTCACGAGTACAGCTCCTTCTCACAGACCAACCATCTTGTTACACAGATCGCGTTCACTTTCTGTTGCTCTCGACCTGCTACAGTTGCTCGCACCCTCCAACCCAAGTGCGCGGCCTGGGAGGCCGATTAGTCGCCGCATGCATTTTGTGATGCGAATGGTGGAGGAAGATAAAGAGCAAGAGACAGAGAGAGAGAGAGAGAGAGAGAGACGGGAGGAAACTGCAGCCCGGCGCCTGCCTGGGCTCCGCGCTCCGCGCTCCGCGCTGGGGATCCGGGCTCGGGGCTCGAGCAAGCGCGCGCGCCGCCGCTGCTGCCGCCCGGGGACGGCGAAGCCCTGGCGCCGCCTTACCTGAGTGAGCCGGGCTCGCGCCGCGCTGCGCTGCACCGCACCCGCTCCCGCTCCCGGGGCTGCAGACGGGAGTGAGTATCCGGACAGGACCGCTCCCGCTCCCGCAACCGCGCGCTGCACCGTTCCCGTTCCCGCTCCCGGGGCTGCAGACGGGAGTGAGTATCCGGAGAGGATAAAAGCGACGTCCGTGCACCAACTTTGTGGCCAATGTGGACGCTCGCCACCCCCCCCCCCCCCTTCCTTCCTTGCTTGCCCCAGCACAGGCGAGGCTGACGGAGTGACGCGCTGCGCAAGCACGGGGCGGGAGCAGGCGCGAGCATCAGCCCCACGTGGACGCGATGCGCGGGCAGGCGGGCACAGCGCGCGGGCCCGGCCCAGAATCGCTGAACAGCGAGCACACCAGGGGTGGAAAAACTGCATGTTCATATATCTCAACTATCAGTATTTCTCGAATGCACTGCATGCATTCTTTATTTCTCGACTATCAGTATCTGTCGAATGCATTGTATGCATCCTGTATTTCTCGAATATCGGTAGCAATGTTACAAAATTTTGAGATTTAAAAAATCAAGTCTGCAATTTACCCCATCAGATAAAGCATAAAAAGAAGTTTAATTTGACACCTAATTCACTTTCATATCTTCAGTATTAAAAAAAGTTATGGCCATTTTCACACTCGGAAATTAGCATCTTGATCCCCATTGCCTTTCCATTGACTTAACACAAAATCTGTGATCTAGGACAGTCAAAAACCCATAACCTTCTTAAAAATTAAGAGAACTGAATGAAATTTTCAGTTATTATAGATTGAAGCATTCTGAAACAAATATGAAACAATATTACTTGGATTACCTGAAATCAAAGCATATCATTAGTTAGTTACCTAATTGTAGGTAATTACAAAATTCAATTACTAGATCTAAACATCTATCCATTTCTTAAGAAACGATAAACATTTTAAAATTGCCTAAGTGTCCAAATAACATTCACACAATAATTCACAATATAAAATGATTTTTAAATCTCATTTTCATAAATTCATAGGCCAAATGGAAGGAATTTAGCGAGTGGGTTTTAGTAGAATGCGGTGGATTAGAACGTTGCAGTTTGCGGTGAAGTCGGCAGGAAAAATACTGTTTGTCCCCATTTCGCAACATGAAAATGTGATTAAAGGCTTCCTAAAAACCATGTTTCAATGTAAAAATAAACTGCGTACTTTATTTTCTCCCCTACGTAAAATCCTTCCCGTTGTCGGCGCTCACGGCTTTAGAAGATGATTTTTAAATTACTCTAGCTAATAAATAATCTAGCGTAATTTAAAACTACTTTCATGAATGAAATGTCGGAGCGATTTTTCTTCAGCAAGGAAATCCCCTGATATGGATCAATTTGCCCTGTCTGTAGAAAAATGGCACTTTAAACACGGCCCCCTCTGAAAGGCGCCAAATTCATGCACACGGGGAACGGCAGAACTGCAGCGCTGCTCAAGGTAAGTTTTATAACATACCTACTATCGGTATCTCTCGAATGCACTGCATGCATTCTTTATTTCTCGACTATCGGTACCTCTCGAATGCAAAAAAGAAGGCAAGAAGCAAATAAAAATGTAAATGATTGACATTTTTTAATGATCTTCAGAATCTGGGCATTATATAGAAACAAAATAGGTGCAGGAGTAGGCCATTTGGCCCTTCGAGCCAGCTCCGCCATTCAATATGATCATGACTGATTATCCAAAATCAGTACCCCGTTCCGGCTTTTTCCCATATCCTACATTTTTTGCCCACCCTTGAATGTCTTAAGAAAGTGATTTGTTTCTTGCGGTGCTGCAGAACGTCTGGTGAAGTTATAACTACGGTGCAGGTGATTTCCTGGATTTAAACCAGCTATGAAGAAGCGCCAGCAATTAATTTGAATATCAGGGTGGGATGCAACTTGGATGGTGTTCCATGGCATCTGGTGCACTTGTCCTGAATGGTCAAGTGTTTTATTGTCATATGAACCAAAACTGAACAATGAAATTCTTATTGCAACAGCGCAACAGATATGTAATCATAGAACTAACTCTGTGAAAACCATAATAAACAAAAAAAGTTCAGTCTATATATCTATCTATATATTACTAAAACTCTCGTCTTGTTTGGACTTCTGTCTGTGTGCGTGCAATCTCAAGGAACTACGGCAAAATGGTACACAATAGCGCAAAGATATTTGCACCACCTTACCATTGTCCTGTGATCAGTTGTATCAAGTTTCATTCAGATTGATGTTATATTTCATAATTTATCACATTTTTAAGTTTACTAAATCCATTTTGATAATCACTTCAACACTTCAGTGCTGGCAGTTGCAGCTATGATGTCACTATTGGATCTCACAGTCCTCCACCCGACATTTGCAACAATGTTGCCATCATAGAACACATAGTCGTGGTTTTGGCAGCAAGTGATTGAACAGGAGGGGAGGGGCTAGGGGAATTGGAATTGGAAGTGCTGGGGAGGCAGGGGAAGAGCAATTGGAATTTATTTTAAAGTCAAGTGCTGGGGGAGGCAGGGGAGAGGTGGAATCTTACGTTGTGGAACAGGTTGCATTGTGGGACCAGGTCTCCTGTCGGGGCTATGCATTGGGGGAACGGGTTGCGTTGGGGGAACAGGTGAGTGGTGGATTATTGCGTTGGGGAACGGGGCCCAACGGGTCCAACTTGGTCTAGTATATTACTAAAACTCTCAGCTTGTTTGTTTGAGTCTGTCTGTCTGTTACTCATGCCCTGAATTATGCCAAAATGATACATGACAGCGCTACAATTTTTGGACCACCTTACTCACCATTATCCTGTGGTGTGTTGTATCAAGTTTCATTCAGATTGATGTTATATTTATCGTTATATTATAAGTTATTCACATTTAAAACGTTACAAATTTAACTTTTTACTTAACTTCTCACTGTAAAATATCCAAATCCAATTGCTGGCTCTGCCCGTTACAATGTTGCAAATCCCAGGACACTGAGTCCTGGCAGCAAGTGCAATTGTATTTTCTTTCCTGGCAGCAAGTGCAATTGGATTGATTTTAAGTTTAAAAAGAGGGAGGATGAATAAGTAGAAATGAGCCACCCCAGTGCAGTTGGGGGCTGTGGGTGAGTGGTGCAATATTTTGAAGTGGGAATGGGTTGCGTTGGGGGAACAGGTATGTGGCGGAATATTGCATTGGGAAACGGGTTGTGTTGGGGGACCAGGCCTCCTGTGGGGGCTATGGGTGATTGGTTGAATACTGCGTTGGAGGAATGGGTTGCGTTTGGGGACCAGGCCTCCCGTGTGACTGGGACCCAACGGGACCCATTTGGTCTAGTATATACTATATATATGTATTCTCAGTCTCTCACTATACTCCCTCTACATTCACACAATAAATATATTTAATATAAACAATAATAGTGTGAAGGAAAAAACAATACCCCCATGTCTATGTAATTCAGAGAGTATTTGGAGGTTTAATGGCCTGATGGTTGTAGGGAAGAAGCTGCTCCTGAATCTGGACATTACAGTTTTTGTACAGTAGGCAGTATTGCTGATAACAATGCTTCCCTCCCTGATAAGCTATGTTCGTTTTGAACATCAGGTCAGTGGAATGATATCATCCCCATCCTCTGAAAGCCTTGAGTGCACTGTCACAATTTTCAGATGGGGCTTCCTGTGAGTGAACCTGCGAACAAAAATCTGGCTAATTTGGAGTCCCCGGCTGTGTCCTTAGAATCTGTGCGGAACAACCAGCACGAGTGTTTGTGAACATCTTTAACCTCACCATACTCCAATTGACAGTTCCTACCTGTTTTAAGACTGCTATCATCCCAATACTACAGAAAAGCAGTGTAGCATGCACTAATGACCACCATCTGATGGCTTTGACATCCACCATCATGAAGTGCTTTAAGAGGCTGGTCATGGCCCAGATAAAGTCCAGCACCCAGACAACCTTGGATCTATTGCAATTTATCTGCTGCCATACCAGGTCCTTGGCAGACACCATCTCCCTGGCCTTACACTCATCCCTGGAACATCTGGATAACAAGGACTCATACGTTATACACCTATTTATTAACTATAGCCCTGCCTTTAACACATTAATTCTAACCAACTCTCCAACCCCCAGAATGAGGGATCCCTCTGGAACGGGATCCTTGACCTCCTGACACATAGACCACAATCGGTGAGGATAGGCAACATAATATATTCTTCACAATAATTCTCAATATCACAAGACTGCATTCTCAGGTCCTCACTATACTCACACTCACAACTGTGTGACCAAATTCTGCTCTAATTCCATTTCCAGGTTTGGAGATGACACAGACGTGGTGGGTCGAACCTCAAACAATGACGAGGTGGAGTTCAGGAAGGAGATAGAAAGCTTAATTCCATGGTGTCAAGACAAAAACCTCTCTCAATGTCAAATGAAGGGGCTCGTCATTAACTTCAAGAAGCATTGTGGAGTACATTCCTCAGTCTATCAATGGTGCTGAAGTGTAGATAGTCGAGAACCTCAAGTACCTAGGGACAAATATCACCAACAATTTGTCTGGTCCAACCACCATGATGCCACAGCTACAAAAGCACACCATTGCCTCCACTTCCTCAGAAGGCAAAATTTATTCAGCATGTCTCCAATAACTTACTAATTTCCCCAGATGCGCCATAGAAAGCATTCTATCCAGATGGATCACAGATTAGTATGGCAACTGTTCAGCCCAACTTTGCAAGAAATTGCAGTTACGGACATAACTCAGTCTATTGTGTAACCTCCACCCCCCCAACCCACACATATTGACTCACAAATATTGAGTCCATCTGTACATCACTATATATTACAATACCTTGGGAAAGCAGCAAACATAATCAAGCACCATGCATGCCTTATTATTTGCTCTTCTCCTTTGGGCAGAAGGTAGAAAAGCATGAAAGCGCATACCAGCCGATTCAACAACTGCTTCTTATCAGAATCTTGAATCGACCTCTCATATGCTAAGAATGAATTCCTGACCTCCCAGTCTACTTGGTGCAGCCCTTGTACTTTTTAAAATTGTCACTTTATCTACATTATACTCTGCACACTTTATTTTTTTGGGGGACACCCAATTTACTGGATGATATAATTTGGCTAGTAAGCACGCCAAACAAAGCTTTTCACTGTATCTCACCATAATAAACCAATACCAATAATTCTATCCCCCACAGCGCACAGCAGTTTTGGTACACAGCATCTACAAAATGCTCTGCACTTAGTCAACCAGGCTACCTTAACAGCATTTTCCAAACCCAAGGTGCCTTCCATCAAGAAGCATGGAAATATCTCCACCATGAGTTCCTCTCCAGCTTGCTCACTCACCTACTGTGGAAATATATCACTGGTCCTTTATTGTCATTGAGTCTTAATCATGGAATTGTCCACCTCATCAGAGTGTGGGTGTACCTTCATCAGAAGAATGGCAGCGGTTCAGTGACACACCATCACCTGCTCAAGGGCAATTAGAGAGGGCAAATATATGACTTTTCCTGCAGTGATTGCATTTGAGAAATGCATTTCTAAAAAGTGTGCATTTTTCAGTGTGATTAGCTTACTGATACCACTGACGCTGAATGGCAGAGAAGCCCCAGCAAACAATGGGCCAGATCTTCCCTGGATGATCACTGAGCCTTGTGCAATCTTGTACACACTGTATGCAATTCATGAGGGGAAGCTAGCTCCCAACTAACCAGCAAGATCTCTCCCCGAGATGGTCTTGATAGCCAGATATACCCTGTCTCAGTCACACTGGTCATGTTGAGGTCTTAAACTTAGTATGGCAGCATGTTCACCTCCCAGCATTGCTGCAATCCCTCTGCACAATCATGCTCTCTCACTCTCTCCCCATAGATGTCAGCAATCTAACTACAGTTGATTTTTAATCAGCCCAGAAAATCAATCATATATAAACATTCATGCAACATTGGGTTTTAGCCTTGCAGTGAGTCACTTGTGCCTTGGTAAATGTCAGGAAAGCACTAGATCTTGCCAAGTCACCTTCTCCCTTTCTTACCAGAAAGAGGATGCAAAACAGTTGCTAATAACAGCGATTAACATTATCCACAACAAGCACCACACCTGCAAAAAATCACGAGGGCAAATGGAGAATCTGAGAAGTTAACCTAGAATAGAATACAAAATTCTACCATATCCATGTAAACAGTGACCTGATAGAGAGAGGGGGGCAGGGGAAGAAAGGGACAGATATGTTGATCTACATGTGGAGATGGTGAGAACTGTGAATATGTAGAGAGGGAGAAAACTAAATGAATGTTTTATATTAGTCTTTACCAAGGATGATGATACTGTCAAAATCTTGGTGGAGGAAACATGGAGATAAAAGATGAGTGAAAGTCGATGAGGAGGTCCTAGGAAAGTTGTCAACAGTTAAAATAGGCTAATTATTTGGTGCAGATGGAGATATGGATACGGAAATAGCAAAGTAACATCTTTGTTGAAAGAAGGTAGACAAAAATGCTGGAGAATCTCAGCGGGTGAGGCAGCATCTATGGAGTGAAGGAATAGGTGACATTTCGTGTCGAGACCCTTCTTCAGACTGAAAAGGGGAAGTTTCGGGTCGAGACCCTTCTTCAGCCTCTTTGTTGCAATTTTGTGCAATACAGAACCAGTTAGTTTAACCTTGGTGATGGAAAGTTTTTATAAGCAATAATTAGTACAAACATGTGCGCATCTAAAACTGCCAACTGTATAAATGTAAACTATTATGTCTTAAAAATGTGTACTGGACAAAATATGTTCAAACCAGGTGCATTTTTATCAAAACCTCTGCGATACTACTCAAAGTAGATCAAAGGATATCCTGTTTCATATTCAATGAACTTTCAATTCAACTGAACATTTTTCTGCACTGTTAATGTAGACAAATTGTCCAAAGTGTTTCACTGGATATGGATTGGCACCAAAGAAAGGCAGGTGACTAAAATAGAAACAGAAATCATTAAAAAGACTTAGTAGGTTAGGCAGCACCTGTAGAAAGAGGAAAAGTTGATGTTTCAAATCTGGAACTCTTAATCAGAACTGAGAAAAAGAGGAATACGTTGCTCTCGCGAGCAGAGAAGGTGGGTGAGGAACAAATGATTATTTTTCTTTAAAAGGGCTAAATAACGTTACTGTTGCAGGGCATTTAATCTCCTTTGTCTGCTAATTTGTTGCTAATGTTGTATGGTCTGTGTATTATTTATATAGTTTCACCATGCCTGCTCGGTCATAAGGGAAAAATAGGGAGAGAAACGCCACGCATAATAGCTAATCCTGATATAAACAGGACTTGAGAAGGTGGGCAAAGGAATGACAAATGCAATTTAACTCTGAAAAGTGTGAGCCGTTGCACTTTGTTATGTCAAACCAAGGCAGGACTTACACAGCAAATGGCAGAGCCCTGGAGAGTGTTGCAGAACAGGGAGACCTGGGAGTACAGTTCATGGTTCTTTAAAAGTGGTGAGTCAAATAAACGGTGTGATGAAGAAGGCCTTTGGCACGCTTACTATCATTGGAAAGGATGTTTATTACAAAGCCTTGGACATCATGATACAGCTGTACAAGTCATTGATGAGTACTACAGGTATGTGCAGTTCTAATCACACAGCTATAGGAAGGATGTCATTAATTTGGAAAGGGTGCAGAAGAGATTCACCAGAGCGTTACCTGGGCTTGTGTTATAGGGAGATGCTGGATAGGCTGGGACTTTTTGGAGCATAGGAAGATGAGAGGTGACCTAATTGAGGGGTACAAGATTATGAGGTGATTGGATAAAGTGAATGCTCAGTTTTTTTCCCCAGGGTAGAAGATTCTATAACTAGAGAGCATAAGCTTAAGGTGAGAGCGGAGAGATTTAAGAGGGACCTCAGGGACAACCTTTTCACTCACCTGGTCATCTGTATCTGGAATGAGCTGCCAGAGGATGTTATAGAAGCAGATACAATTCTGACTTTTGGATAGATATGTGGATTAATGAGCCCTGGGCCGAATGCTGGTAAATTGGACTGGTGCAGCAAGCCAACTGAGTCAGCATGAACATGGTGGATCTAAGGTCCTATTTCTGTGCTGTATTGATCTATAACTCAATGACGTTTCTATACCTGAATGTTATTCTAAATTGGAAATGTCAAGACATTACTTGAGTCATATCGGTCCTCAGCAATTGTCAAAGGAAGAGCTGGCACAGAATGCTAATGACACATATTTTACCAGAACCATGCTGGGGTTGTTATATTTTGCATATTCTTCCACACAATCCTACAAAAGCCTGTTTGAGCATTATCAGTATCACAGTATCATTTGGGCGCCCATCATTGGGGTGGCATGATGGTGCAAGGGTAGAGCTGCTGCCTTACTACATCAGAGACCCAGGTTGATCCTGACTACAGGTGGTGTCTGTATCGAGTTTGTACCCTCTCCCACTGACCGCGTAGGTCTTCTCCGAGATCTTCGGTTTATTCCCACTCTTCAAAGATGTACAGGTTTGTAGATTAATTTGCTTGGAATAAATGTAAATTGTCCCTAGTATGTATAGGATAGTGTTAATGTGTGGGGATCGCTGATCGGTGCAGACTCGATGGGCCGAAGGGCCTGTTTCCACACTGGATCTCTAAACTAAACAAATCTTCTCATTTTCCAACCATTTCGTTACTCAACCAGGCAACATTTCACTACCTAAACAACTACTATTCTTTCACGGTAAATTGCTGTTGCTTTCTGCCATCATGTAAGCTATGCTAATGTGCCTCACACTTCTTAATATCCCGTGAACAATCACGCAGTAACCCGATTGCATGCTTCCTGAAGACAATATTCGCAGATACATTTCTAATCCTCAGAAACATGTGTTTAGTGGAGCTTTGTAGATAATCTAACACTCCTATCGGCAACAGGTACAAGACAATTTTATAAAAACAGCAAAGCAAAAACTTGTATTCATCCATGGACAACAATGGAGAAGGTATCCATCTACTGATAGAGGGTTTACAATCCTGTAATCTTGCACACTGAAGCCATTAAAAAAAAGCATTTGTTCTTCTCTTTCTCTTTCTACTTAACTTACATTTATACCAGGCCACAAGTTGACGGTGTAATGCATACTCGCATCTGATCAGGGGGAGGTATTCTGTGGCTTTAGGGTCACTGCTGTATTTTATAACTTGGATGAATTCAATTTGGCTGCATAGGGCACAATGCATAAATTTGCAAATGACAGTGGAAGTAAGGATGAGAAGAAGGTAATAGACCTCAGGACAATTCAGGCAGGCTGATTTTTATGTGACAGGTGAATTTTAATGCAGAAAAATGAAATTACATTTTAATTGTGACCAAACTTAAGATTCCCCCAACTGTGTGTGTCTGTGTGAGTATATATATGTATATATACACACACTGAACTTTTTTTTCTCGTTTATTATATTGTTTACAACGTACACTGTTTACATATTCTGTTGTGCTGCTGCAAGTAAGAATTTCATTGTTCTATCTGGGACATATGACAATAAAACACTTGACTCTTGATTTATTTTTTCAAATTCATCCTCATTTGCCATTGTATTTTTATTGTTTTCAGTCTGCTGAAACCATATCTTCATATTTGATACCCTTTGGCTCCACCATAATCATTATAATTTCTCATCCTGGCATCTCCCTTTGTTAGTGCCTTCATCTCTGCTCCCTTAAGTTCAAAGAATATGAACTTGAACAGAAATTGCATTCAACTAGTTTAGTCGTTAGAACTGGCCTGCTGAACACACGACACAATAATGGTGAACGCTGTCACCGAGCAAAACTATTTACTCTTCCAGAATCATTATGGAATGCAAAAATAATTTTGAGATAAACCATCTTTAACATTTCCCCTTCCTCCTCCACACTCATTCTGTGTCAATGCTATAAACTCAATTATTTGTCCGTCAGATTGAGATTATTCACTCACCTGTGCCTGATTTCCCAAACAAGAACAAACATCTATTATAGACACAAAATGCTGGAGTAATTCAGCGGGTCAAGCAGCATCTCTAGAGAATAAATCACGTTTCGGGTTGGTCCCCTTCTTCAGATTGAAAGATATAGAAGGCCAGAACAAAACGGCGTCAGCAACAGAATCACTTTCTACAACTTTTTTCCTTGCATCAGGGCATCCAATGATTTTCCTTTCCAGCTCCACATGTTTTATCTCAGCAACACCACCCAAATACAGTATTAGTTTGTTTTTAAATGTGGAGACACAAGATACTGCAAATACTGAAAACAGGAACAATGAACAGTCTGCGGGAATAACTCCATGGGTCGAATGTCAGGGATTAGGAATTGTTGACATATCGATTTGAAATGCTGCCTCAGGACGAAGAGTGAAGAGGGAAAATAACCAGTATATTGAGGCCTCTTTTTCTGCATGTATACTGTACATTTTCATAACCACTTCACCACCACCTCTCTTGACCCTTGTCTCGGTTATCAGATAGCTGGTCTGACATATAATGAACAGAAATCCCCCACAACTAAACTTATGAAGCTTGATCATTGCTGTTGGATATTTCCTTGGCATTGATCTCTGTGCTGTCTGAAACACTTTTCAGGCGTGATATCAAATTTGACTCAGATGAATTTCGGACCACGTTTCTGCTCCAGATTAATCTGTTATTAATCTCCAAAACTCATTACCGCTGAAGGGAAAACAATGACGATGCACAATATAGACAAACGTTGATATGTCTTTTAAAGTAATCCCTATACCTGTTGAAAATTGACTTGGAACCTGGGATTCTCTGCAACTAGGTACTGTGCTCCCATCAAGTCCTCACATTCCACATGCCAACAATAGGTGAAAGGCAGCATGTGAATGTACAGCAATCTCTTACATTCATCGCTCAAGAGCATTCAGCTGTATTTAAGACCATGAGAAGATCAAGGCTGATCCTAAACATCCTTTACAATGAAGATATTACTCATCCACAAGAAACAACACATCACTAAACAAGTTGATCGTGTTTTTTCGGACAATGAGAATT
The DNA here is from genome assembly GCA_963514005.1 of Raja brachyura. The sequence continues at coordinate 17,811,467 of OY740784.1, read as the reverse complement.
ATTGATGTTCTGTGACATTGATGTCCACTTAAAATTTGGTTGTAGGTTTAATCATTAAGCTTCTGAATTCTGCATCTCCCTAAAATTATTGTTCTGTCCTTGCATCCCAATATCTGTTGCTGAGGACCTCATCACATTTCCATGACAATCATCATTGATTATTCCAACACACACACTACAGGAAGGATGTGGAAGCGGTGGAAGTGTCACAAGCTACTCTCTCCCCTTCAGTCTGCTCAGTTCCTCATTATTTGCAAAACTAACTTTAAATGTCAAATGTCAGTGTCTGAACTGGTGGATACGAGTGTGGGGAAGATCTGATGGGAAGTCTTTTTCATTGAACTAAGTCGAGCTGGTTCCAAACCATTTGGAAAGTGGAGGGTGTAGAGACAGAAGGAGGTCCGTTTAATTCATCTCCCCACAATGACATTTTCAACAAGGGATATCTGTGAGTACGTAGTCATATTTAATTGTCCATAGCCATAGAGTAGGAAGTCCCTCAGTCTGAAGAAGGGTCTCGACCTGAAACAACACCCATTCCTTCTCTCCAGAGATGCTGCCTATCCGCTGAGTTACTCCATCTTTTTGTGTCTCTCTTTAGTGATAGACACAGAGACAGGGACTCCCAACAATAGTGAGCATACTCTCCTCCAGAGGAGAATGACGCAAGAGCCAGAGAAGCACTCTGCAAGCTTGCTGCTGATACTGATCAAACACCATCTACTACTTGCAAGACTGAAGGAAGTGTGAGAATGAATGTTGTGACATGTTTGGGGGATTTGCCTGACTTGATTGAGTGGTTGTCAACACACACCTTGTGAGCTGAGGCTTTGAGCAGTGGTTAAGTGTATTAAGATTTGTTTGATCAATGGAAAGTTAGGTCTAAACTCTGATTGAGATTGTTGATGCTGTCACGTTTCATTCCTTCTACTGTGGCTAGCTAGAGGGCTTTGATTTAGATGCAAGATATGTGGCATTTACTGAATTATTTCCACCACACCATTGTGAGCTTCGTAAGACATCACAAACTCCAGCCACACATCAATGCTCATTTCAATGACGTAGCCTTATTTGAAGTAAATTGAACTGACGCCAGCCACTCATTAAACAGGTTCTTGAACTGCCAATTGGGGTGGGAGATTGCAACCTTCACGTGGTCCACCCGGTTTCGACGAATGCAATCAACCTGGTGTGCACAAACAAAAGATCTAACAGAACAAGTTGTCTTACAACTTTAGGCTGTGCACGCAACATGCAAGAAGAAGAACAGCCAATTTCCCACAACTCTCAGGTTCTTAAACCAACCCGCATTACCCTAATCCTACCTTGGCAATAAAGCACTATGGACCATCTCTCGCACTACCATGTTCTTTTTCCATTTATGCTTTGCAGAAGTGCTGTTTTTTTGCACAGTATTTTTTTCTTTTCACTGTCACCATCCGGCAAGAAGGGACTGGAACATCGGGTCTCCGTACAGGCGACTGCGGAGGCCATAATAGGCCCGACTATGGATGGACATGGGATGGGGACTGGACATTGTGCCTTCCCTCATAATGGGAACCATTGTGGGGGAATGTTTTTTTATGTTTAAATCTCTTTATTATTGTTATGTCTGTATTCTTTTATGTGCTGCATTGGCAATAAGTATTTCACTACACCTATGGTGTATGTGACTAATAAATAAACTTTGAATCTTGCAGGATGCATGTGTAATTGATGTGTGTTGTCTAGTCTACAAGACTGTAAATGCTGCTGCAGGACAGGTTTTCTATGTACCTTTAGCTCACCATATTTGTGCATATAACAATAAACTTGAATCGACTTGGGAGGAGAATAAAACGAGGATACAAGGAGATATAGTACTTGAAACATTGGTGTTCAAAGGGGCCTGATGCCCTTGTACGCATATCATTGCCAGTTAATGCACAACATCAGCAAACATGTCTGAACACAAATGGTAAATGCGCCTTTATTACAAGTGGATGGAATAATGACTAAAAAGCTTTTGCACTGGAGTAAGGTGTATAGTTTTAGTGTACTTGCTTAAGAGTAAGAATATACAAGGATTTAAGGTAGAAGTTGTTGGATAGGACTACCCAAGAAGGTAGCGGTGGCAGAGATTCTCACAACATTTAAGAATTATCTAGATGAGCACTTGAATTGCCAAGGCACAGTAGACTAAGGACAAAATGCAGGTCAATAGGACCGATATGAATGGGTGCTTGATGATCACTATGGACAGGATGGGCCGAAGGGCCATATTCTATAATTTAAAAGAATGAGTGGTAACCTCATTGAAACTTTAACAAATGTTATAGTGCTCGTAGGGCTGGTTTCAGGAGGATGTTTCCCTTTATTGAGGGACCTGGAATCCCATATGAAGTGTAGGTCGTTTATAACTGGAACAAGAAGTTTCTTCATTCACAAAGTGGCTATTCTTTGGAATTCTCTACGGAGTAGAGGACGGTGGTGGTACTGTCGTTAATGCAAAACAGAGACTAATTGATTGGTATATTCTCAGTTGAATAGACATAGAAACATAGAAATTAGGTGCAGGAGTGGGCTATTCGGCCCTTCGAGCCTGCACTGTCATTCAATATGATCATGGCTGATCATCCAACTCGGTATCCTGTACCTGCCTTCTCTCCATACCCCCTGATCCTTTTAGCCACAAGAGCCACATCTAACTCCCTCTTAAATATAGCCAATGAACTGGCCTCAACCACCCTCTGTGGCAGAGAGTTCCAGAGACTCACCACTCTCTGTGTGAAAAATGTCTTTCTCATCTCAGTCTTAAAGGATTTCCCCCTTATCCTTAAACTGTGACCCCTTGTCCTGGACTTCCCCAACATCGGGAACAATCTTCCTGCATCTAGCCTGTCCACCCCCTTAAGAATCAAGGGCTGATGGATGGTGTAAGGCAGCTGAGGTAAATCTGCTATCATCTTGATGAATGGTAAGGCAGTTGGAAAGGGCCAAATTTTTTCATTCTTATTTCCTCTTTAAAAACATCAGATCCAAGACAAGATAGCACCTAAGTTTTTATCAATGGAATCAGAGCTGACATCATCAGTTCCATCAATGTGGCCTCCATGCTGTTCTGAGATCATTCCATTAGCTACATCACCATATGCTGATGTAGCTAATGCACCATATTTGTTGAAGCCAGGCTCCTTCAAACTTCTCATTGTTCAACTACAGCTCACTCATAAACCAATCAGTGCAGTATGATAGGCCTGGGATGTAGTGACCAGCACTTTGATGAAAGCTATAGACCTAAGATCTTAACAAGTCCTTTGAGAGTAGGCTTAAAACACATACTCTCATCCTTGTTGAAATGCTTCATGGGCAAAGTAATCCTCCTCTCTCCCCTTGAAGGTGATGCCATACACATGAATAATATTGGTAGCAACAGGTACAGGTTTTCGCAGGTGCATCAGCTCTGCCACGGACATTGGATCTAGACCCGCCCAGCGAATTCCATTTGTACCAAACCTTTCTCTGGTGTCATGAGTAAGTTGAGTCTCCAATATCAAATTCACAATGAAGATGTACACAGCAGGACATCAAAAGCAGAAGGGTGGCATAAGTAATTGTGAGGGAAGTAGCAGTAGCAGGAAGTGAAGTATGTAACAGTGATTGAAGGACAAGAATAAGAATATATTTTACCAGCAGTTGTGCTAAAACATGATAGTTGCTTTCCTAAAAAAACTGATGTTACAGAAAACCACATTATAAAGACAATTGTATCAATTGGAAAAGAGGATTGCGGCCGGGGTAGAATTTGCAACTTGTAATAACATAGTTATTACTGCTGCAGTATTTGAAGATAAAAGTATTTTCAAGGGCAATAAATGTATTTTGTTACTGGAAAATAAAATTACTAAAGGCTGTATATTTACCTAATCATTGCACAAATGTCAACAAAAGTGATCGCTTGTCAATTCCTGTTGTCTCACTAGGTGGAAGTAGGTGTTCGAAAGAGACAATGGTGTCTGATTAGTACCAGAGGTTATATGAAAATAGCTATATCTATTAAGCTCATAGCACCAGCCTCTGATTGCTATCTGCATAACACCCGCTCAAATGCAAGTCCCCTTTCAGGCATAAGTTCTAAAACAGGCCTGGGATGCCGTGACCAGCAAAGCAGCATTGTTACAAAAATGTTATAAATTGTATTGAATATATATTGATTTTTAGAAGGAAAGTAGAGATAAATGCCACAGCTGCTAATGATCTCTGAGACTTAAACTTGATCATAATCTTTACACTGGACTCTTATTTGCATGGACTGAAATCAGCAGTTGTAATCAAGTTCCCAGTAGTTGTGGTCCACATCAGAAAACAGTTTGCAATATAACTCAAAATAGATAAACTCTCACATGGTATCAAGACGGATGAGTTTCAAAGTTCAAAATTCTCCTTGTCAACATAGAACGCAATTGGGAGCAGTGCTATCTTCTTTCACCTCAAAGAACTCCGCTCCCAAAAATAAGTGGGTTCTGTGGCCTGGATCTTCCCAGCATATTCACCCCTGGCACCTTCTTCAGTGGATCTTTCGTGTCGGCAAAAGTGATGTCAATGACTTGGCTTTTCATCCAATTCAGTTGAAAAACTTTGACAGACAGCAAATCAAGTAAAAAGCTATGTTTTATTTTAAACATTTTACATTGAGCAACATAAATGTGGGACATACATATGGATTAACATGGAGGCTGAAATATCATGTAAAACTTAAAATATATAAAATAACATTAAAATTCATGGAATTTTTTAAAATAATTATTCAGGCTCCATATACAAAATTATTTTTGGGGGGCTAGCAGCAATTATGTCTCAGAATATACTTAAAATCTTAGCTATACCTCATTCAGCAAGGCATAATATTTTCAATGTTTTTAACAGGGAGAATAGTTGTTTTATGCCGTGTCACTGAATGTGTTAATTGCCTCTGTGAAGATTTTAACAATACGCCCAGTGCAGATGCAGAGAATTGCCTCTGGATTTGTATGGTTCACTGCACACATGGTTACCAGAAGTTACCATCAATTTCAAGGAATAATAATGCCGATAGCTTGGCCTTCATTACAACCACAACGCTGATTAAAGAATTCCCAGGCTGATCAAAGAATTCCAAAATATTTTTTTAAAATTCCTGCCTGTTAAGAATTTTGAACAGAATAAGACAGTCGAGTATTTATGCCTTTTACCACTTTTATTTCACCATGAAGAAACATACATTCAACATTTATTACATTGCAACAGAAAATCTGATTAAAATGTTGTACCCTACAGTGAGCAATGTGTGGTTTTCTGTAAATTATAAATGCTTTATGCTTTGAAAGCTTTCAATGAGGGCTTGCTATTATTTTATGTTTAATTTAAGGCTTTGCTCTGAATCTGAAGTCTATACAGAGTGCTTAAAAAGAATCAATGCCATCAAAGTTAAAATGAGGGGTCACAGGTAATAAACAGAAATAATCTTTCTAGAACAGACACGATCACTAGCATTAGAAAACTGAGCAAACTAAGTCAGTTTTAAAAGAAACTCTGATGTTTCCTCCACGGGAAGTCAAAAACTATAATTAATGGAGGTCTCCCTACCTGGCCTTTTGGTTCTAATATAAAAGAATATGCTTATCTAACAAAACCAAATCATTCAAATATATATTTATATATATTCCTTTAAAAAAATCTGTTAAGTGACATCAAATTATGCTGACAAAGCACAAGATGCAGCAAAACAACTTGTTCTAAACTGTTGAAGGTTATTCATGTTTTCACAGGCATTACCATTGTATATCAAGAATTCCAGTTACAAGCTTCAAGTTCCGTAGTATGAGAATAGATATGGGTTTACACTGTTATTGGCACATCTACTGTAAGGTATGACATAATCCCTTGATACAATTAACATTGTCACCAGTTTTCTGGGGTGAAAGTTGCTTGCTTATAAATTATCCCAGGTACAATTAAAACGAATTACTGCCACATCATTTATCTTACTACCTTGCTCAGCTATAGTTTTATTAAACTGTCAAAGGCAGGATTGCATGTTTCATTTAAAATATTAATATCCCAATGTATCCTTTTGCTGCATGAACGTGCTGCTAAGAGATAACTTAAGTGGTGTGAATGCCTTACTCTATGAGTGTGAAAATGTGTGTGTTTTTAAATTCTTTTTGTGATAAAAGATTTTTTTCTAGTCATGCAATATTCATTTGCCGTTTGGATATGATGGAATGAAAAGATTTTGCAAATGTTCTCATTTAGTGAGAGGGTCATCATACAACGTGCTCCAGTACGCTTGATGTGAAAGATCATTAGTGGATGGATTCATGACAAATGAAGTCAAGTGCATGACTCCATTAAGACTCCAAAATCATTCCTAATGATGTGTATGCATGACTTCTTTTGTGAAGATGTGGTTACTCCTGCGAAAGGAAAATAAAACAACAATAATTACTCCAGTTAGTATTTCATTTACAAATATCAAAATACTGACTATGCAACATTTGTTTGTAATGTGCATAAATTGCATCTTTCTCGTTCTTAAAATATTCTTCAGACCCCACCTTGTGTTTACAACTTCATATAAAAGAACACGATGCAAAGACAAATCTAGTCTGAGCTTGCGGCTGATGCATCTCATTTTAAAGAGAAACAAAAAAAATGCAAACTTCGGGAAAAGTCCATAGCAGCAAACTGCAGCGTTCAATTGTTAGGCAGCCACATAATTCAAACAAAAAGCTTAGTTTGGGCTAAAATAAAAATATAGGCAAAAGGTTGCAATTAACATTTTAAATAAGACACAGTTACATATTTGTGCAATGATAATATTGTATATTATTGGATCAGAAGAATACAATCCAACATGTGACGTGACGGTGTGATGAGGTTTTAGGCGAACAGTACATTGAAACTTGACGTGGTTTTAAAGAGTTTTAAAAATGTCACTTTAACACAAACTTGCCGGATTTTTCTTTCGGGAAATGCTATAGTTATTGGCTAATAATATGCCGCAACAGTGCACTTAGTTGTGAATGTTCATGCATTGTTGGCCATTATACATCCAATCCTCCAAATTACCTGAAGAATTTAACAGAATCCATCACTATAAAGGTCAGTGATGATTTCAGAAGCACCACAATCAAAGGCCAAGGTACTAATCCCGCAATGTTAACTCATAAAACGTAGGTTTTCTAGATAGGATTGCACAGCAAATTAATTATTTGAGCTCTCAAATAATTAATGTGCAAGTGATTAGGGAAAGTTGGCCGATCGAGATCAAGTGAACTGCAAGAACCCTTTCAGAAAAAAAGACTAATATCAACTCATTCTAAACCTCCCATTTCATTCGGATGACAAATCAGTAATTCAAAGGAAATGTGATTTTTATCAAAATTCCTGATGCCAAAACATCAACATTCTATTTTTGTTTTTCCTGGGTTTTTAGTGTAAAACTCCCCAGTACAAAATTTGAATTGTGTTAATTGAAGTAAAAAGAACCACCATTAAATTAATCGTAGACAAAAATGCTGGAGAAACTCAGCGTGTGAGGCAGCATCTATGGAGAGAAGGAATAGGCGACATTTTGGGTTGAGACCCGACCCTTCATCAGACTACCATTAAATTAATACAACTTTCAACAAGCCAGTATTTATTTCAAGCTTGTAATATTTTCTAATTTAACTAAAACCTATACCTTGATTTATTTTTAACTTAAAAAATGCTCGATTTTAATTACTGATATTAGAGCATTTTCCCAAGGATAACTATAATCATGGAACAGAAGCTTAATATGGTTTATTTCCAGTCAATAAATGAAATGGTTATGGTATAAATATGAGATGATAAATGCATGCAAAAGCACAGTAGGAAGAGACACACAAAAATGAAATCACAGGGGTGAGAATAACTATTTCTTCAAATAACCAAAAGCAGCCACGCAAATCACTCTTTAACCCATGGATCCTAGTATATGTCATTTGTAAGTCAACTCTTCATGCCATTGATAACAGTACAAATCTTTGAAATAAATTGTTCCTGTTAACCTGTGAATAACTTGTAATCGTATATTCTCCCTCACTGTCAACTTGAGTGTAATATGGCAAGATAGGCAAGAAATATGACAAGATAGGCATGTAAAATGGCACATTTAAGTGCAATTTAAATGAATCGGTTCAATGCCCATGGTGTTAGATTTGGGCTTTTAATTTAGCCAGTAGTTCTGTCTGAGATACAAGTGCCATATTTCTGGTTTGTTTCACCCTTATGAAATTAGATAAACATGAAATAATTTAAATTTATTCACACTTCCAGTTTCATAATCTCACATGATAATAGAGGACACTCTTTTTATCTCTAGGATCTCTATCTATCTTGTAGAAATGAGCAAAACACTTTTTTTTCTGTCATCCAGATTAATCATATATGGTATCACATCCCGAACATTTAACAGCTTGAAGATACATCCTGTCAAAACAAGTCTTGATCTCCATAAGTAATTCTATGAAAAAGAGAGAACATCGACAGATTGTGTGCCAATTTAGCACCAGTTCAGATGTGGTCTATATGTGCAACACACATTTGTTTATTTTCAATATATTTTCAGAATCTTAAAACCAGATCAATTAATTAAGTAAGCATTATATCTCATTAACCAAACGTGGTAGTAGACCAATCCCAAGCACTTGCCCATGGGTTATAGAGTTAAAAGCTGCAAATTAAAATCGGAGCTACGCAGAGAATGCTGCAATACTGCACAGCAGGCAGATGCTGTATGTTCTTACCTGCGATCAATCATCCCCGTCCTCTGGTGTGATCTCCGTCTCTTTGTGTACCACTACTTTGGTCACAGACATATCAGGGTGTTGCTCTTTGGCTTCTTTAATTGCCTGAGCCAGGGCCTAACCCAAAGAAAGCCCCCGAGGTGTAAAAACAGTAGGTGGGACATGCATGATCAGAAGCAGGATGGAGAATTATGACTTTTGTTCTCAATTATTTCACTGATGGAAATGATTTAAAGAAAACCGTAAGATTTTTACAGGAAGGAGCAGTATGTCATATATTTGTATGCTAAATGCATATACTTTAAATTTGATCTAATCTGTCTTGAGGGCGTGTATTTTCTTTCAATGGGCAGTGGATTTTTCAATTGGTTTCACCATCTTCTGTGCTGGCTGTGGTTCACCAATATAGGTCTTATGGCCAATGTGACTGAACCTTGCTCTCGAAGTGATATCACTTCAGTGAAGATGCTCTTGTCCTCAACCCCCCCGAAATAAAGTTCAAATAGGTGAATTGATTGAAAATTGAATCTTTATCTTGTACAATCTTTCGGCCCCATACTCCTATTAAATGACTTACAGCTCCTTTAACGTGAAATGCAGTTTGCCATATTTTATAACATAAAATATTAATCTTCCTTTGGCGAGAAGTGTTTCCAAACACCAGATTTGTGCTTTTAATATATTGTGCTTTAAAGCTATTTTACATCAAAAAAAGTTTGAATACGTTCATAGGTAACATACCTGATCATGATCAATGTCAGCATCTCCAGTAATAACAATTCGCTTCTCAATGCGCGTTTCAGAAACACCTCCTTTCACAGTCTTTAAACAGGAATACAAATATAGTTAGTTGCTTCGTTTAGATAAACTCTCAATCACAATGGTTGAGCAAGTAAACTACCGGGTAGTTTTTAGGCAAAGTCATAGGACCCATGGCTGCATTATTCTATGATTCGAGTGTCTAAAAGAACACACAATACTGCACGTAGGCTTAGAATCTAATTAATGCACTGTACAAATTGTTCACCACTTCTTTCAAAGCTGAAAAGTAAAACCAAAAATATCATTTTGCCTTTTTATCGGTCCTCTCCGTACGCACTTCTCAACTTTTCAAAAATCCCAGCATCTGCATGATTCACATTTTCAAATCTATAAACTCTTCTCATTTTTGGATTTACCCACTCTGCTAATATTCCACCTTCACCACTTTAGTCTTCGTTTAGCACATTTATGCAGCTGATGTTAGCAATTTTTAAAGTCATTCTCCATCCTAATAGGGCTGCACAGGAAGGTTCAAATTAAGTTGGAGGTTGCAGGAGGTTTTACAGGAATGTTGACTGGATGAAAGAGCTTGAGTTATAAGGAGGATGGGAGAGGCTGGATTGGTTTCTCTGGAGCAAAGGAGACCAAGCAGCAGTAGAGTTTCTACCTTACAGGGCCAGAGATCCGGTTTCGATCCTGCCCGCGAGTGCTTTCTGAATGGTGCGTGTACGTTCTCCCTGTGCCCACGTGGATTTTCTCCGAGTGCTTCGGTTTCCTCATACATTTCCAAAGACGTGTAGGTTTGTAGGTTAATTGACTTCTGTAAATTGTAATTTGTCCCTAGCGAGCAGAATAGTGCTAGTGAATGGGGTGATCGCTGATCGATGGCATACTCAGTGGGCCCAAGGGCCTACTTCTGCGCTGTATCTCTCGAGTCTAAAGGGGCTGCGGTGAGGTGAAAGTGCTGCTAAAAGGTCCAAGAGTGGGATTTGGTGAATATTGGGCTCTGGTGAAGAGGGTGTGCTGAATCATGGCAAGGATAAGGCAAGGTGTTTAAGATTTATTTCTCTTAAAGTCCAGGATGTTTATGTTAAATTCTTATTGTGTTTTTGTGTGTTCTTTTTCATTGTACCGCTGCTGGCAAATTGATTTCACTTGCACTTTATGTGCAAGTGACGAATAAAACTGATTGTTGTTGTTGTTGCATTGTTGGACATTTATCTTTTCAACTGTATATTGGCACATTGAAGAGCATTTAGGAGGCTGAGAGGGGTATAGACTCTAGTTTCAGGGAGGTGGCCATACCAAAGATTCAGCCAGAAAGATGGGTGACTGCCAGCATATGCAGGCTGGCGGTGCCGGAGTCACCGGTTGCTGTCTCCCTCTCATACAAGTTTAACAATACTAGATACTGCTGGGGTAGTGGGGATGGGGGAATTCCCTCGCAGGGGCAAACAATATCACAAGCTAGAACACCAGCACCATCTTGGGCTTGGCTGTACAGCAGGATAGGCCTACGTTTAGGTGAGCAATAGTGATGGGGCATCTATAGTCAGGGGTGCAGACATGACTCCAGGATGGTGTGTTGCCTTGCTCATGAAAGGGTCATGGATGTCTCTGGCCACAGGACATTCTGAGAGGGGTGAGCAGCCAGATAGGTCATGGTCCATATTGGTGTTAATGCTATAGGCAGGAAGGAAGTTGAAGTCCTGCAAATAGAATTTGCAGAGTCAATTAAACAAACACAAGTCCTCCAGGTTTGTAATTTCAAGATTACTACTCCTCCAATGAGCTAGTGAGGCAAGTAATAGAAAGACCATGCTGTTCAATAGATGGCTAATGGACTGTGCAGATATATTTATCATTGGGCTAACTTCAAGAACAGGTGGAACTTGTACAAGAGGGATGGCCTGCACCTGAATTGGAGTGGAAGCAATATCTTTACAGGGAGATTTGCTAGTGCTATTTGAGAGGTTTAGTGTTGCATGGTGTAGGAACCAGAGCAGCAGGTCAGCAAGTGGTGGAGAAAATATGAAATGTAACTTGAACAAGTGGGAAGTGATGCATTCTGGGAAGGTAAACGAGGCCAAGACATAGACAGTGAACATCAGGGTCTGGCAAGTGATATTCACACGTTATATTAGTAGAATTAGGCCATTCAGCCCAACAAGTCTACTCCGCCATTCAATCATGGCTGATCTCGACTTCCTAATCCCAGTTTCCTGCCTCCTCCCCATAACCTTTGACACCCTTTCTAATCAAGAATTTGTCTATCTCAGCCTTAAAAATATCCACTGACTTGGCCTCCACAGCCCTCTGTGGCAATGAGTTCCACAGATAAACTACCCTCTGACCAAAGAAGTTCCTCCTCACCTCCTTTCTAAAAGAGCACCCTTTAATTCTGAGGCTGTGACCTCTGGTCCTAGACTCTCCCACCAGTGGAAACATGCTATCCACATCCACTCTATCTTTGCCTTTCATTATTCTGTAATAGCAAGACAGCATATTAAACAGCAAGTCTTTGGGGTCCAAGTATATCGTTAAGTACATCGTTCCCTACGAGTGTTGAGTAAGGCATATTTGGCTTCATCAGCTGATCAATATTGAGTGGAGGAATTGGAACGTTATGTTACAATTCATTGGTGAGAAAGAATTTGGAGAAATTGGTGCAGTCCTGATTGCCAAACTATAGTAAGGTTCAAATTAAGTTGGGAGGATGCAGGAGGTTTTACAGGAATGTTGACTGGATGAAAGAGCTTGAGTTACAAGGAGTATGGGAGAGGCTGGATTGTTTTATCTGGAGCAAAGGAGACCGAGGGGTGACCTTTTTGAAGTTTATAAAATTATGAGGGGAAAAGATAAGGCAGACAGTCACAGTCTTTTTCCCAGGTTAGGAGAGTCTAAAATAAGGGGACATAGATTTTAGTTAAGAGTGGAAAGATTTAGGTTTTTCCACATGGGGACTGGTGAGCATGTGGAAAGAGCTCCCAGAAGAGGTGGCAGAGGCAGGTACCATTACAACATTTGGATAGGTCGATAGATAACAAATGGAAGCAATTGGGATTAGTATGGGAAGGTATCTTGGTCAGCATAAATGAGTTGGGCTGTAGGACCTGTTCCACCACTGTATAACTCTCAGAATCTTTGAATGACCTGAAATTGCTATCTGTAAACTACCTTTTTTAGTGAAGATCCCAAAGGAATTTATAGCTCATAAAGTACATCTTCTGGTGCAACAAACAATTGAAAACATTTTGATACACTCACCAAGTGAAGGCACCATGCACAAGCTTTTATAACTCAGCCTTGGTCCATACTGTGAGGCATGCAACAACTGACAAACTAGTGCACATGTTACTGATATGTTGCTTATGTAAATTCTAATTTCTCAGTATTTTGATACCACTTGCTATAATCCCAAGCTGCAGAGAGTCTTTTCTGGTAAAGCACATCTGTTTTAATATTCTGAAGATTATCAATGGATCATTTATGTTGGTAATGGGAGATCACTAGTGTGTCTCGTGATCTGGTCAATCACAGCAACAACAGTTTTGATTCCCTGACCAGGAATATATTATCTGTTTCTTTTTTTTTTTTAAAGTTGTACTTAAAATTTAAATTCCCTAAAATACTGTAATTAAGAAACAAGGTGGAAGTTTCTAAAAAATAAACCTAGTCAGCAGATCAATGAGAATTAAGTAAAGATCATTTAAGGTTAAACAGTCCAGCAATTGGATCTATTTTGTATCCAGGCAGCTGGCTTAAAATCTATATCAGATACAAAAATTACCTTGGTGATGTGTGTAGTGGTTGTGGTGCTTGAAGTTTCTGAGGTGATCGTCTGAGCACTCATTAGAACACCTGGGTCACTTTCAGCATTTGAGTCCAACTAACAAAGAAAAAGAAGATACTTAGACTTTTTCTTCAACTTCAACAGAACTACAATGAACAAGAGTCAAGCGTGTTTTATTGTGACATGTCCCAGATAGAACAATGAAATTCTTACTTGCAGCAGCACAACAGAATATGTAAACATAGTACACTGTAAACAATTTAATAAACGAGAGAGAAACAAAAAGTTGAGTGTGTGTATATATACACACACACACACACACTCACAAATGCGCACACACACACACATATATATATCAATTTCAATTGTAGAGAGAGAGAGATCACACACATACGTACACACAAAACAAACAATAATAGTGCAATAAGAACAATAGTAATAACATTAGGTAGTTCAGAGGTTATTTGAGGTTGTAGTGTTTAATAGCCAAATGACTGTAGGGAAGAAGCTATACCTGAACCTGGACGTTACAGTTTTCAGGTTCCTGTACCTTCCTCCTGATGACAGGGGTGAAATAAGTGTGTGGTCAGGGTGTGGTGTGGGTCTCTGATGGTGCTGGCTGCCTTTGAGGCAGCGACTTGGTCCAGAAGTTGTGACAAGCAAAGTGCTATATTTCTGTTGAAAATCTGAGTAAATAACTTCTGGGTTTGGACAAAGCTCATGCATTACAACTTCTAGAAGTATTTAGTTCTTATAATTAATAGAAATAACGAGCTGTTGTTACAGGCCATGGATTGCTTATGAGTAACATCCACCTTATTTCCATATAAATGATAGTTAAGCTCGCAAAGGAATTGTCTTTTCTAAAATTTTCAAATGGCTAAAAGGCTTCAGCTATCCAAATATCAGTTAGAATGACATTTTTACATTATTTAAAGTCTTAGAATGGATACTGTTTTTGTGCACGTCGAGAAGTGTATATCATTGATAGTCATCCAGCATGCAAACACACAAAGCACATTTGCATGCCTTTCAGTCACTTGCCTCTTGGTATCAAAATCTACTATTCCCTGCTGCCTACTCTTACAATCCGAGGCAAATGTATTTATTTTACCTATTAATCAAAACAATTTAAATTTGTTTCAGTGCTATCATCACTAGCCTAGTTTTGCTGGCACTCTCCAATAAGCTCCTTGGCCCATGCTTAAGTTTTCTGAACTAATCTACTTATACTCTAGTGGCTCCACAACCAATTTATTGACACAAATCCACTCAGTGTACAACTTTCTACAGTGAAAGGCTCATGGTGTCTGTAATCCATGTGCTAGTCACACTCTTCAAACGTTACATCTCAAACCTCCAATCTGATCCTCTAGTATGTACAGCCTTCTAGCACTGATCAAAAATTATTGTACCACATTTCATTTATATATCACTGTTGTTCTTGTATGCTCCAGGCTATACAGATTAAATCATAACTAAAATATCTTCTAAATCACTGGCGTATTTTAAAATTTCAGTGTATGCAACAAACAGAAATATAGTTGCACAAGTAAATGCTAGGGCACCATGAGCAACATTTTAACATTTCTGATTATTGCCTATAGAGTGTATGATGAACTGCACAGAGACTCATCAAAACTGTTACCTTTGCTGATTCATAGGTGATTGTTTTAGTCTCAGTGTGAACCACCGGTACATCCTTGGTGCAAACTTCTTTTCCGTCCTCTTTACTCATGCTGTCAAAGCTGACTGATTCTGTTTTAACAACAGGTGGCTATGTACAAAAGGACAATAATAGTTATGACATTTTTCAGCCTCACCATTACCAAACTATGCCTTTACACCACGATGCATGCCATATCAGTTTGGGAATTATTGCACATGATGATATTCTTCCTCTATGGGAGAATGACTCCAATATAGATGACATTTAAACCTGGTCCATTACATTCCTAAATATTGGTGTGTTAGCATAAATTTTTTTATGGTTTAAGGAAAAAGTTAAAAATCCCGATATACCTAGCTATTTATGATTAGGAATTAATGGAATTGTTTTGTTGCATGTATATAGCTTTAAAAAGCAAGTTTCTGTATTGCTCTACTACCTTGTATTGCTTTGAATGAATTTGAAGTAGTGGGTTACACAAAAAGCTGGAGAAACTCAGCGGGTGCAGCAGCATCTAAGGAGCGAAGGAGATAGGCGACGTTTCGGGTCGAGACCCTTCTTCAGACTGGACCCTTCTTCAGACTTCAGAATTTGAAGTAGTGATCATTGGGGCAGGAAAATAAATTGTTTCCTTGCTATTCCATACAGTGACCAGTTGGGGGCCTTCTCTCACTAACACTGCGAGGACTCCAGTTACATCTGTGCTATTTCACAGTAAATGTGGCAAATGTACACAGCATAAAGGAAACAGAAGTTGTGAGAGAACATCAAGTGCTATTCGTGCCAAAGTACGTCCAGTAGTCCTCAAGTGACCAAGAACACTAAAGGGGCAAGAAGTCTCTATTTGCACTTCTGAAAATATTCTGCAAATAATGTTTAAGGCCAGGATTCAGCAATTTTTATATAAAACACATTTTAGATTCGTTTTTCTTTTCTGGCACAAAGTGCAGACTATCTACTTTCAGCGGCACATCTCTCCCATAGCCTGGCACTGAGGTTCCCAAGGCCTATGCTAGTTGTTATTAAAACTCAATTGTGGATTGCTATTTGCTTCCCTGATCCAAACAAGTTGTTCAAGATATAACTATAAAATTATAAATCACCAAAACTGTCCCAAAAAGAGATTAAAAATACTGTGTATAAATCCAATGACAAAGTTTAACTGCTTTGAGATATGTTCTAATACAAAGATAAATTATAGTAAAAATGTATTCAACATATATAAATAAAAACTCAAAAGCTTTCATAGTCAAACACCCAGAATTTCTTGGGCCTAATTAGAATTCATCAATTCAGGAATGAAGTCTAAGTTTCAGATAACCACAGGAGGTTCTCAGTCATTTGCAATAATCTGACTATAGCAAAATGAAATCAGAAACAGAATGCATCACAGCGACAGAGCGTTGCAGGTGTGCGGAAGCCATACATTAAGCTGCAGCTTACTGCACATGTTGTTTCAAAATTAATGTTGATAAGATGGCATGCCAAATGAGGAGTTTTATCTGCTCATGGAAGAAAATGTCAGCTGCCTGCGCAAATTTAGAAACGTAGAAAATAAGTGCAGGAGTAGTCCATTCGGCCCTTCGAGCCAGCACCGCCATTCAATATGATCATGGCTGATCATCCAAAATCAGTACCCCGTTCCTGCTTTCTTCCCATAACCCTCGATTCCGTTAGCTCTAAGAGCTATATCTAACTCTCTTGAAAACATCCAGTGAATTGGCCTCTACTGCCTTCTGTGGCAGAGAATTCCACAGATTTACAACTCTCTGGGTGAAAATGTTTTTCTTCATCTCAGTCCTAAATAGGCTACCCCGTTATTCTTAACTGTTTGATATTGTTATTTGATTTTGACGTTGAAGGAAACTAAAGTTGAGCTGGCATCAGTTTCCTACCAGCCATGTTGGATTCAAATTGCTCCCAATGTTTCTAAATTTGAAACCACCCGAGTATCAGGTGTGTGTAATGGGTGATACAAATCTTATAACTCAATAGCAATTACTCAACACATGCATTACTTGCAAAGCATTTGAAGGTGTTTTGCTATGATTTTGCTTGTAAAATAATAAACAGTGCTGATGTTGATATTGGTGTCTGTGGAAACAAGTGGATTAATGGGGATGGTTATGAAAGTTGGTAAGGAGGTGAGGGGAACCAGTTACCTCAAATTGAGGTTGCGTTTCAGATTTTTCTGCAGGTTTGCCTGCCATTTCTGGCTGATCCTCCCACCCTTGAGCAGAAGGTGGCCCTTCTAGAATTTCATCTCCTGGTTGATCCACCTTGGAACTTGCTGCCTCCCTCTTGTCCTCTTTGGTGTCCACGGTCACCATGCAACTTAGACCCCTTGCATCACCAGATGAGTGAGCTTTGCTCGCCTCTGTTAAAGTTTCCCTCCCATCTCCTGCCAGCTTAGCGCACAGAGCAGAAGCATCCTCGCTTGCATGCACATTCATCTCATGCTTCTTTTCCATCACCATTGTTTCCTGAATAATCTTCATGGCCTTCTCCTGCTTGTGGACTTCATGTTGCACCATCTCGTCCAAATTCATATCAGGTTTCTGGAGAGATAAAAACTCTTGTGAGAAAGTGTAAGAAATAAAAAACCGAATAGCTACTATGGTGACACGTTGTGTCCGGAGTTATCAGCCAACTCCCTCTTTAATTCACCAGCGTGTTTTAAAATCTAAATATGGAAAGAGTACACTTATAAAATTCAGTTTTTATTGTGTCTGTGGAAGTATGATAAAATCTAAAGTCAAAAGCTGTGTAAGATATTCCATATGCACGGCACAGATTGATGTAGTCAATTGATCCATGGCATGCTTTTGGCACAGAATGTATACAAAGTAAAGTTTATAATATCAAAAATGTTCAGGCAGTTTTTCTTCCTCAGTCAATCATTTTTCTCCACGGTATTGTTCTCATGACCCTGCCACTCATTTTTATGTACATTCCTTCCTCTCAAACATTATCACGTCACCGAGAGTTTTCAAACCATCGGCTGATTTGGTTGATGCAAAATGTTTGCTGTCATAGAATAGGTTATCAGCCCAGATACAAAATAAAAGGCGTACTGGGACATCTCTTCTTGAAAGTGGACTTCAAAGAAGAATTTCATTGCCACAGCATAAGTATATTTTTTGGTAATAGAAGCAATTAAATCAAATGGACAGATATGCACATTACACACACCGTGATATCTAATTCAGCAAGTTTAATGGCTTTTCTCATGTGCACCTTGCATACAACCACCTTCTGATAATCTGCTAATGGACTTATTCCATGGGAAGGCCAGCAATCCAAAAGAGTGGTTCTGTTTTTACCCCTCATAAATGCCACCTGACCAGTTGGGTATTTCTGGCATTTTCTGGGCTCATTTCAGATATTCAGCGTCTCCAAGTTTTTGCCTTTGGATGTCCTCATATCACTGATGCCCCTGTGACAGGTGCACTCAGAACCACTGAGCACAATCAATTCAACCTGATTAATAACTATCGTCATAGTTATGGCCATTTACACCCCATCTAAATGGTCCTCAAGGTGATGAGGGGAACTGCGTTGTGGCCCGCTGCAGTGCACTTGGTGAAAGGACATGCGCCCAGTGCTGCTTGCGGAAGGTTAACATTGCACCTGTAATTTGCTGATGACGCTAAGAGTGATTGTGGAGGGTGATGGGAAGGAATGCCAGACAAATGACCTACTTAGTCCAGAATTGTCCGGAGCTTCTGGGTTGCTGTTGGAGCTACACTCCTACTTCTAGATTGTGCCCTGTCTGCAGTGAAAAGGGGTTGAAAGTCAGAACGGGAGTCACTTACTATAGGGCAGGGCTCTCAGTCTCTGAACTGATCTTGCAGGTATGGGATTAATGCAGATATGGGATTAACATGGCTGATGCTGATAGGTTTCTGGTCAGTGGTGAAACTGCCAATAGCTCTGGCACTTGTAGTATGTGAACGTTATGCCTTCATTCAGCCAAGTCTGAATGTTGTCTGAGTCCTGCTGCTTTGGCCACGTGAAGTCTTGCAAATGGAATTGAAAACTGAAATCATCAGCAAACATTCCTGCTTCTAGCATGACATGGAAGGAAATTTACTAATGCCAGAGTCTTTTTGGGCCAAGTGACACTGCCCTAAAGAATTCCAGAGACATGTCCCAGGATTTACACTGGACATATTTCCAGCTAGTGAAAGGGTTTTACTGATTTCCCGTCTTTAATTTTTACGAGTGGTCATAAATACTTCCGTTGCTCAAAGGTTGTCTCATGTCAGTGATCGTTATTCTCACTCTCTGTCACTTATACAACAATTTTGATCATAAATGAATAAAAGCTGAGGTCACACATCACAATGCCGAGACAGAAATCCAAAATATGCATTGTTATTGGGAAGAACAGCCAGATAACATGTAACATTAAACTTCAGATTCAATTTAACAGCATGTTGACAAGTATACTGGTTTTGGACCATGGTGTAATTGAAGTTTTTGCTAGATGCAGCAGGTCATAAGATGGCTAACCCATTATTTTTTAAGTCTTATGGCTTTATGAGTTGAATGATCTGAAAAATGAGCTCTATGATGGTGGGGACCTCACCAGGAAGCATGAAATTGACAACAAAAGTTGCAGATTTATCTTTTCCATTTATTTTATGGCTCTGCAATCTTTGACAATATATTGGAAGGGGGTTTGTTGCTGTTAATTTTTATCATATCCATTATGATATCCAGTTGGTAAGTGCAGAACTTTGACTTGGTGATGGGATTACACTGCTTCATCCAGAGACTGCTGATTTACATAGAATATTTCCATGTTGTAACAACTTCTAAGTTTAAGGTGTTCTTGAAGCAGCTTCATGGCATAGCCCATCATCCCTAAATGAAGAGATCCTCCTGGCTTGAGGAGCACAGTAAAGGAAGGGACATGACAGGTCTTCAAGATCACCTATGGTCTGTCTACATTGCTTCAAGGATGCAAAGATAGAGTATTAGGCATGTTCAGAACTGATCTAGTTTAGTACTACTGAAAGGGTTATGGAAGGATGCATCCCAAACAATAAAAGGGTGGGCATCCTCAGTGCAAGATGTGTCTCCCCCCCCCCCCCCCCCCCATTACACGAGGGTGAATTAACATTCCCCAAATGGCCTTGTGTTGTTCACACACACTCAGTGTGGTCACACTTAGCATGGTCATATACTAATGCTTCACTCCCAAATACTTTCATGAATCGCATGCTTCATCAAAGTGATATTGATCATGGGTGATCATTAGTTTATTTGGTAAGGAAAGATAGAAAGCATAACCAAGCAGGCGTCGTCTATTACAATATTCATATTCATGTCGTGAAGCTTCAAAGTTTCAATGTTGTGGATTTTCCAGGAACAATTACGCTCAGATGTATGCCACTGTTCTGCCGCCTCCAGTTGTGCTCCCCTGCTGGCGGAGCATCGTGGAACAGGGGAATTAAATACAGGCTGAAAACTCCCAATTATTTATTCAAGCATCATAAATTCATCCTTGGATTCATAGAAAGTCCACCTCCAATCAAAAAGATTCTTGCACACTTATTGCACAGTTAAGGCAATAAGGAGCACAAAGCAAATTTACAAGGAGCCTAAACCATTATATTTTACACATGGGATGTGCTTTTTTGATGTGTGACCAAAATTAAAGTGTTGTTACAAATGATCTGTCGTGGCTCAGTGGCCTCAGCGCAGGTTTGCCGTTAATTCCTGATTACCAGTTGCTTAACTGTGAGAAAGCAGCACGGAGAGGCCAGATCCTTCCCTGCTCAAACTAAAAAAAGTGGAAGGGAAGGTAACAGCGGCCATCATTCTGGTTTGGGCATGGAAAGTAACGTTAGGCAAGAGGATAGAAGAGATCACACTCAAGGATAAATCTAGAGCTTGTCCACCAGAGATTTGTGCTTCAAAGTATTTTTATTTGCACAAGGTGGGGTGGGTGATGTTCCTTTGTATCCCTTGTAGCGCCTGTACACAGGTTAAATATCAATGACCGTCAGCGATAAGTAGTTTAATACCATGGACGCAGCTCAGGCTCCTTGTGGAAACTTGATGGAGACCCTCATGCCTTAACTTTGTCTAAGAGTCATCAGGAAGTAATGAAATGTTTTAAAAGGAACTTGAGATAACAAGGATAATTTTTTAAAAAGGAACATTTTTGTTTGTTAAAATACAGCAACTTGACTCATCATCAAAATTGTCAAATCATTTCCCAGTTGGAATACCATGCCCAGCAAACAATGAGTATGGGAGAAAGGAGACTAATCATCACGATGAAATCTACAGAAATCTGTACAAGTAGGATAGCATGTAACTGGGAAAGATTATGTTAAAAGGCAAACCATCAGCCTCACAGGGAAGGAGAGTCCTATTGAGCCCAGTATGTTTTGTTTGATGCAGAAAACATACTAGAAAGACAAAGCACAACAAATAGCTAGAAGTAGAAATAACAAAAATGGCAAGACCAATTAAGGGTGGAAGATTTCTTAAAGGAATAAAAAACACCTGAACCCAGCTGTAAGATGAAGCAGCAGCCCATTCCTTTCCATCCATTTGTTTTCGTGCCGAATCTATTAGATTGGAGACGTCTACATTTTTTGAGGTTACTTCAGAACCAGACTGCTTTGTCTGTGTAGACACAGAAAGTCAACATATAAAGCTAACTGACATACATAACTAGGTCAACATTAGACAGACAAAAGGTTGTTTCAGAGATACAGATTGGAAAGAAGAGAGCAAGAGATTAAATAGAAATGTATGGAAAAGCAAAATAAAGGAGGAGTGTAAGGAAAACAGGCAAGAGGATGAGATTATAGGTTAGTACTTAGAAAAGTCACATATTACAAATAATTTGCTTGGAGGAAGGGGTATGCAAAAGAATCTTAAGTGAACAATCTGTGCAAAAAGTCGCAGTAGTCGATGAAGTGTTTATCTGGTGAAATGAAAATCAGGATCAGCACGATAAAGCCTAAATTTTGTGGATAATTCAACAAAACAATTTGTAATAGCAAAAAAAAAAAGTAAAAACCATATTGGAGGATCACTGGCTGGGTACAAGCAAATTGCAGGTAAACTCAACGGTGGTTTTAGCTGTTTTAAGCGTACTGAAGCAAGTGCTGCCTGAAAGTCATGCGTTTTATCTTTAGACTGTGACAGTCAAAGGCAACAGTTACCAAAAATCTTGATCCCGTTGTCTCAGTAAAATAGTGTGCTGTGGCAATAGTAAACATAGGCTCTTCACCAGTCTTCCATTTGGTCATTGAAGTCACAATGGCAGGCTCCATATCAGAGCTTTCAATTCCTTTCTGTCGTGCAATCTCTTTAGGTTTCAGACTACCTTCATCATCATCACTTTTTGTTGCCACCTTCTTTGAAATGATAGTTTCTTCCAGAGTGGACAGCACAGTTTTCTGTTGTTTGACAGATGACACAAAATCTACCAATTGTTGTTGTTTTGACTAACATACATCTCCCTTCATCTTCAACTTTCTCCATCTCTGCTAAACAATGTGAACTATAGCATTGTCAATGGCGTCGGCCTATTGGCAGAGTTCCTCTCCTCCCTCCCCTACAAACTTGCCTTTCAACAGTCATTTTGATCTAGATTGGGATTTTTTTCAGTGATTAATAAAAGTTCAATGCAGCATGTGTAAAACGATAAACATGTTTGTAACCTTGAACGCAGAAGTTAAATGTTTGGCCTCGTTTCCAGGGCAGCAGTCCCGGGTTGAGCCAGCCATGCTACAATTAATCAATGGAATAGAAATTGGTGCCTTCTGCAACTGATGGGTAAACATCAGCCAGATTTGCAGCAACGTGGTGAACCACAATTACTTGGATGTTTCCAAAGGAATATAAGATTTAGTGTACAAAATTAGTTTTAGTCCATGGCATTGAAAGGTCTACTAGCTATTTTGTAAGGAAGGGCTTTAAACAACAAAGAATTCATTGAAATTACACTGACATTATGCTTGAAACTAAATTTAACAATCTTTTTATCCCTTTATTTGCTGTAATATATTATTTATCCATTTGAAAGGGGGAAGCACACAAGCATGCATAGGCACTACATGGGGATTCTGTTTTAGAACTAAATATGTTGTAACATCACAAGTCTTTCATAAACCTTTAGATCACTTGCCTGTAACAAACACCTAAATAGAATCACCACATTTTAAAAGTTAGGAACAAAATGAATATCCACCATTCCCTGCTCAGGATCCAGTATGAAACTGTAGTATGAAATGAAATTATATCCTTTGCTAGTAAACCATGTTGGCTATGCAACAAGATCATGGAGGCACTGTAAATAGGAATAATGCACCTTAATATACATAAAAAATGTACCTTAATGTACATAAAAAATGTACCTTAATAATGTGCCTTAAAAGGTTGAAATAAATTCTCATGAAACAAATCACTGATTTTTTTTGTCTTTCATTCCCTTCGCAGCCTTTGCCATGATTTGCAAAACTTGCCTCCTCCAATACCTCAAACTTAATTTGTGTGCAATAAGGAACTGCAAATGCTGTTTGACACCAATGCTCTGGAATAACTCAGCGGGTCAGTCTCTGGAGAAAATAGGTGACGTTTCGGGTCAAGAACTTTGATCGACCCTTCATCAGTCTGATGAAGAGTCTTGACCCAAAACATCACCTATTCCTTTTCTTCAGAGATGCTGCCTGACCGCTGAGTTACTTCAGCATTTTGTGTCTATCCTCCAACTTCATTGTCTGGACCAGTGGTACAGGCCCTGCCCAGTTTTACAACTATTCACAAAAATATAGAGAAGATCAAAGCCACCATCTAGAGTCCAAGCCCAAACTTGCTACACCAATTTCCTACCCACCTCTGGTCATCATCTCAGGGTGAATCAAAGCCTGGACACAATGCCATAAACTTTCATGGATATCTACTTTACTTCTATTGCACTCCTTATTTAAACTCCGTGCCTCTGCTACTTCTAGATTAGGGAACTCCAGTAATCTCCGTTACACATCCAATTGATTGCGAAGGTCTTTGCTTATCCTGTCTCATTCATTGATCAGGCTCGTTTCATATATACTAACCACTGCCCCCCCAAAGCATCAAATAAAAAAGGGAAGCATTCGCTTGTTTAAATTCTTCATGGTGTTCCCTTCCCCAACTCTAACCTCACAAACATTTCTCAAACTTCACCCTTCTGACTTTGACTAATTACACATTTCCTGCACCAGTTACTGATGTCCATGTCTTCCGATCCTCCGATCCACCTCTGCTAAATAGTTCACCTCCAACCCCTTCTTCCTTTTAAGGCTCTCCCCGAAATTCATCTCTTGGACCAAGCATTTTGTCACCCAGAAAAAGACACAAAGTGCTGGAATAGCTCAGGTGGTCAGGCAGCATCTCTGGAGAATATGGATAGGCTATCTTGGGACAGGACTCTTCTTCAGAATCTGAAGGGTCCGCTCTCAAAACAAAGCCTACCCATTTCCTCCAGAGACACTGCCTAATCACCTGTTACTCCAGCACTTTAGTGTCCTTTATTGTACAAACCAGCATCAGCAGTTCCTTGTGTCTACAACTTTGTGACCCAGCATGTGATCATCTTTTCCCCATGTTTTATTCGGCAAATTGTGTTGGGTTTTCAAATTTAATCTAATTTCATGTAATATTATTGACACTACAAAAATGAGCAAACATCCATCACATACCACAGGAACACCAGTCACCAAAGCAGGGCTACAGTGTATTAAGCAAGCTCACTTAAGCACTTACTGACTTATTTTTTGCTCCGTAAACAACCCATTATTCTTGCACTTTTCCCTTCTGATTCGTATTGAGATTAGTTAAGAATAACTATAACTTTTTAACATTTCTGCTGACCAAGAGAGCATGCATATATTCAAATCAATCATTAATTTTCCTTTCATAGCTTAGAGTTGAGTTATTATATGCTGAAATGTTCCTGCCAATAATTTCAAATATTGATTTTTTTGCAAAAATGAATTTAATAAAGGTAACAACCTCTGGGGGAGATGAGACTGTTTTGCTGATCACAATTTCATTAGTCACCAATGTGCTGTGACTAGTAGCTGGCTCCTTATCTACTTCCTTATGCTCCTCTTCAGCCTGAGTGAGAAGAAAAGTATTATATCAATTTACAAGCCAATTAATAGCTTTAGTAACTTTCAAGCTCCAATGACTATTCCAAGTAAACCAGCAGCACAAAAAGTGCAGTGGAATAATTTTCAGACACAGATCCTTAGCTGCCACAATGCATGTGGGGATTTGTAAATGGGTGCTGTTTTTCCCTTCACAAGCGGAAGACTGAATGGAGCATTCTTAATATTCCCCATTGTACATTTGTGACTGATAAGGCTTCACATTAGGACAATTAATTAACTGGATTCTATACAAACATTTAATGAAAATATTCAAAATGGGCCAGTGCACAAGCATAGATGAGCTGGATGAATCTATGTTTAAGAAGGAACTGCAGATGCTGAAAAATCGAAGGTAGACAAAAATGCTGGAGAAACTCAGCGGGTGATACAGCATCTATGGAGCGAAGGAAATAGGCAACGTTTCAGGTGAAGAAGGGTTTCCTTCACTCCATAGATGCTGCCTCGCCCGCTGAGTTTCTCCAGCATTTTTGTTTACCCTGGATGAATCTATATTTGTTCTCTCTGCACATGCTGACTAATCAGTTACATGCTTCCACTATCTCCTGTTTTTGTTTTTGTTTTTTCAAAGAAACATTTTTCAATAAATGGGAATTAAAAAATTGAGTACTTAATTTTGAGTAAGTAGTGGGCTGTGTGAAGCATTTTCATTTTCAATCCAAATAAATGGCACTGAACAAGCATGTTGCAATCAACACCGGTGGTAGGATTCAACGCAAATCAGCTCATCCAGCAAAATCTTGCAACAAACAATGCTGTCTGACCTACTTTCAAAGTTATCCTTTACGGGCTTTGAAAATGAGAGATGCTGGCCACAAACGATAGAACACTTTTGGCAACTGGTTTGTTTCTAAATAAATACTTAGTCATTGACAAAGATCTATCCAGGAGGTCCAGATCCTTGTCAGTCCTAATGACTTTTCATGTAATTTACTGGCAATGCTTAATCATAGCAATCGGCAAATAGAGCCTATGTTGTGGCACTGAAATTGTCAGTGTTTCAAAAATACAGCCAGGAACACAAGATCCTGTTCTTCAACATAGCAAACTCTCTGATCAGTGTCCAGAATCAAAATCTCAATTCTATCCCAATGGTGGTTACGTTCCAATATGAAATAGAGATGAAGGAAACTAAGCGAAAAGAAAGCTGTGCTATACACAAGAATAAAAAAAATACATCAGATATGATACCTTTGCTAATTTTCCATCATCTTTCATCACAGTGTCAGATGTGGCAACAGTCTGTTTATCCGACTTGCTTTGCTGCATCTCACCAACATCTGCTTTGGTCTGACATGTTAAAACATTTCAGTGACATGCATGAAATCTTTCAGAATGGGTAACATTAAAACAGAAACACAAAATAACCACAATACCATCTTTGAAAGCATATTGTTGTCCAATCGACTTTAGAGATAATGCATGGAAACAGGCCATTTGGCCCACTGAGTCCACGCCGACCAACTATCACCCCACCCCGTACACTAGCACTGTCCGACACACTAAGGACAACTTACAATTTACAGAAGCCAATTAACCTACAAACCCGCATATCTTTGGAGCGTGGGAGAAAATGGAAGCACCCAGAGGAAACCCACGTGATAACTCGGAGAACGTGCAAACTCCGCAGAGGCAGCACCCACGATCAGGATCAAAAATGGGCCCCAGGCACAGTGAAGCAGCAACTCTCCCGCTGCGCCACTGTGCCGCCCCAACTTTAGATAACTACACTTGCAAAAATAAAGTAATCTAAAGAGATTAAACAATGTTGCAATGTATAACTTTAGCGACAAAGAGATTTTAAAAAATGGTTGGTGTGTTGTCATGTGCAAAGCCACAGAATTTTGAATGGACTAGTATTAAAATAACAGAATTACCTCTTCAGGCACAAGGGGTTCAATCATAGGTAAATCATCGGTCTTTGAAAAGGATCTAACTGGAGAGGCAGATAGCCTCTTTTCCCATTCATCAGGTCCAGTTTCTGAGGTTGATTCCAGAAATGTTCTTTTCATCTCATTTATGTTGGTATGGTGCTTAACTACCTCTTCTTGAGTTCTGTCATATTCCTTTATCACATATCAAAAACAAAAAATAAAGAGCATTTTATCTCAACATTTTATTCATCAAACTGTGAGTTTCTATGTCTTCTTAACGAAAGTCTAGTATGGATGTTTCCATTTGTTTGAAAACGTGAATCATTATATGATGGCCACTTAAATAATCAAAAGATCGATCGAAGGTGCCTTTATAATACATGTGCCTTGTGTTGAGCAGCATTTTTTAAGCTGAACAGCAAAAATTAATTTTGGACATACTTCATCATGTTAAAAAAATAACGCGTTGGAGAATCTTACTAGAGGATCATCTACTTTGATGACTTGCAGACCCGAAACAGTGGAATCTCCGGAAGTGGATGAGGATTAAAAGGTCCAGGTTTGCCTATGTCACAGATCATGTCTATACTGACGTATATCCGGGGGGGTGGGCGGGGGGGAAGAGTGTGATGGGAGTTTGAAAGAGATGTCATCTGAATGCTTCTGTGCCAGTGCAATTGTAGCCCAATGAGGAATTAATGCCTTCAAACACAGGGCTCCACGCTCCCTATCTAAGCAAACTATTGCAAACAACAACTCTCTTCCCATAAGATTGCAGTAAAATCAAGAAATGGTAGCAGATATATGTGGAACTGCTGACCATTCCTGTCAAAGATAGGCCTCAGCATTAAACAACAGAGGCCATTTGGCACATTGTGCTGATCGGCACGCAGATAACACAGTGATTATTTTCACTTCCCCATCTCCTGCCTTCATTCTCACAGCCCTGCAAATGGTTTATTTTTTTCTATTCTGTCCAAAACCATTCTAAGAGTTGGTGCTCATCCAGGAGATTAAACAATAACCTGGCCCTATCGACCACACTTAATAATGCCTATATTTTATATCAGCCAAAACTGGTGGGGGTGGGGGGGATGCTTTAATGCTTCTGAATTCCTTAAATTAATTGCAATGAGAATAGAGGGGTGATCATATTTGGCTGCAGGTTCTGACTTAATATCACTGCAAGTATGCACATGCAGAAGAATCAAGGGAAGGCTATGGCCTGACTGCATCATAATACCCTGATGTACAGGAACATCGATTGAGCAGACTGCCCCTGCTATTTGTGCAACTGTAAACCAGGAAGGAGTCAAACCTTCCACACAGGAAATATGAACAGAGTTTATGGCCTAGTTTTCCAACCATAATTTTGGGCTCATTGTTAAAGCAATATTGCTGTACATATCTGAACCCTAATACTGCAGGAATATCTTGGAAGGCAATAGACAATAGACAATAGGTGCAGGAGAAGGCCACTTGGCCCTTCGAGCCAGCACTGCCATTCAATGTGATCATGGCTGATCATCCTAAATCAGGCAATGGAAATCATTAGCACTAGTCTTCCATTCAAATTGCCCAAGTTACATAATTTTCTAAACAGATAAGCTGAATTGAAGAATACAAAATCAGCTTTGCATACTCTTTGATGGCCCTTGTAGAATCTTCAGTAATAAGTGTTACTATGTTTTAATTTCCATAGAAGAAAACAATTAACTTGAACAACTGAAACTTTTGCTGGAGTTAAGAAAGTATATGCACACTACGAATATGTTACACGTTACACAGCACTATTAACACACATTATTTTACTTACATTTTAATTATAGACAGTTTGAAGGAACACACAACCTCTTTTGGGTGGTGTTATTGTGGCTAGTCAGGGTGAATGCACTACATGCATTAAACTCACAGCAATCCTTGTTAAATGACAGATCATCTAATCGCTAGCTATGTTGAACCACCAGAGTGCACAAATAAATAGTAATGTGCAGCATAAATACATACAAACCTCTAACATAAGATTACTATGTTTGACATATACATTTTCACCTTTGATTCGTTCTACAAGACTATTCTGCAAAAAAAGCAAAAATAAAATGGACATAATTGTGGAAGAATTACAAAGGTAGGTATTTGGAATGAAATGCTGGCAAAGGAGGAAACGCTATTTATATCGAACAAGTTCTAATTCTTAAGCTAAGCTCAGGAAAACATACGTTTACAACAGAAATGGAAAGGGAGTAGGAAATAATAATTTATTTGATAGACCACACTAAAATCTAGTCATTGACATAAAAAGGACTTTCTTGTACCTGGGTCTTGGATTCCATTTCATCCTCTTGATCAGACTGATAGCATGAAGGAGGATTTAAAATCATAGCTTTAACAACATTTAATCACATATGTCAACATTCAAATTTATGGTGTCAGAAAATCCTTACCAATTTAACCAAACATAGTTTGGAATTATTTTGAAAGGATGTGAAATTATATAAAGTATGAATGGCAAGGTTAAGAAATCGGTGAACATGATCAAATTGTCTGGTTGATATGACCCCTGATGGTGATAGATGACAATATTTGAAAACTTGAAAATAACCAATGGAAAACAAAAGCCAAGAGACTTGCCACCTTAAAAACAGTTGTGGAGTATAATCTACCATCTACAGAGTCAACAGTTCCTCCTTAAAGAAGAGAATACAAACCAACATAAAATATTCAGTCACAGTCCAAATTCTTACAACTAACACTGTTCACACAATTTGCATTACATGTACATATATATATGTACAGTATGAGCTCAGGGACACTATTAATACATTATTTAAATAGAGATAAACCTAAAAATGTTGTAACTATACAAATTCTTATTAGTTCCATGCATGTTCTCAATTGCTGTCACCACTAAGATAGATAAAATGTAAACTTACTTTTTCCCATTTTAGTGAATACTGTATTCAGCAAGGGTGCTGAGTAATTGGTGAAACCACAAAGTGGTACAGGTGAAAACATTTCAGCTGAACACATCATTTAAACAAAGCAAAATACAATTCCTTAAGTACGAGTAACATTGAGTGACTATGTGAAATGTGAATTAAGTTTAAGTGAACCATTTGAGGACAAAAATAAAATCATGGTTAGAGCTGTAACTCCATGTCTCCAGCAATCACTCACCTTCCAGTTTCAAAAATGTGAAATCCACTAGGCAATGATTTATATATTCTCAGATTACCCAAGGAATAGACCACTGGCTAACACAGTAGAACAATGAGACATGTAAATCTCAAATAGGGAAATAAAAGATGAGATGACGGCAGGAAATTAGCAGGATAGAAGCACTATTTTGTTACATACCAAGAGGACTGAGCAGCAATTTTTCACAGCTTGTATTACCATTGTTCTAGAACTGTTACAGTTCGTTTACAAAACCAGCAGAAAGTAGAAGCATGGTAATGCAGGATCCATTATCCCCACAGTGTAGTAAAAAGCACTCATGTCCATGATATATCACAAAATGAGTTTTGATATCAGCTCGCTAATCAAGTCTTTGCATGCAAACATGGAAGGGCACCAAAGGACAAGTTGCACAAGGTCAATTCTGCAGGAAAATAACCCTGCATGGGCCGTATCCTCATCTTGGGAACATTTGATCAGCCATTAAAGACTGTGCACTGCTGCATTTTCAAATTAGTCATATTAGACCTACTCAATTCTTGCTATTGGGGGAGTGCAGCGTAGGTTTACAAGGTTAATTCCCGGGATGGCGGGACTGTCATATGCTGAGAGAATGGAGCAGCTGGGCTTGTACACTCTGGAGTTTAGAAGGATGAGAGGAGAATCTTATTGAAACATATAAGATTGTTAAGGGCTTGGGCACACTAAAGGCAGGAAACATGTTCCCGATGTTGGGGGAGTCCAGAACCAGGGGCCACAGTTTAAGAATAAGGAGTAAGCCATTTAGAACGGAGACGAGGAAACACTTTTTCTCACAGAGAGTGGTGAGTCTGTGGAATTCTCTGCCTCAGAGGGTGGTGGAGGCAGGTTCTCTGGATGCTTTCAAGAGAGAGCTAGATAGGGCTCTTAAAAATAGCTGAGTCAGGGAAATGGGGAGAAGGCAGGAACGGGGTACTGATTGGGGATGATCAGCCATGATCACATTGAATGGTGGTGCTGGCTCGAAGGGCCAAATGGCCTACACCTACACCTATTGTCTATTGTCTTAAGGAGGCACACTGAATGAATAAATGAAGAAATAAGAGCAAACACAGAGGCTCTTGAATCAATTGTAGAATTGGGCTTCCTGGAAATGCCACAGATCGAATTTTCATGCACCATATTTCTACAGTGTCTTTTTGAACCATTCTGGCCTACTGTTCTTGCCAGCTAATTCTTACTTTAACTTAGAATAAGCACTTTGTTATTTTGTAGTTGGCACTCCTTCACTCTAATCTGCAAACCACATTGTGGCTACATTAATGTCAAATTAACAGCTGCACTCTTTAAACTCTCAGGCAAACGAGTGAGATCACAAGGACAATTTCCATGGGAAGTGTCGGCCTGTGGAATGTACAAACCTCTGCGGTGGTTTCCCCATCAGCAGGACCAGTAGTGTCAGTCTGCTCACTGTCAGTCTATTTGTCAGCAACATCCCAAGATGTCCAGCAGGAAAGCAGGAATAAAAATACATCAGCCTTGTCAGAACATTTAAGCTTATTGAAGCAAGATGTACTACTCATTGTGCCTTTGCTTCAGTAACAAAAATAAAAGAGGCTCATTAGAAGCACAAACAAATAAAATGAATGGAACTGGATTAGGGGAAGGCTGAAGGCAAAATGGGAAGTGCAATAGCAAGTTACAAGATTGAATATCTTTTTAAAAAGAAACTCACAATTTTTAAAGCCCTCATCAAAATGGTATTTCAGTTGTTCTTTAATAGATCTAAAAATTTAATTTTTGGAGGAAGGCAAATATTAACAAGTAACTTTCACCAACAAATTTGGAAATACCAGTCCAAGGGAATCACATTTTAATTCATTCCAATCAATGGGGAAAATAACAAGCAGTGAGAATCCCTTTCCAAAGTAAAGCAGATGGTTAATAGAAATAACTTGAATAAATAATGTGTGGGCTAAGCACGCAGAGCTAAATAATCAATGGTGTATCTCAAACTAATGACAAAGTGTCAACAAGTGATCATGAAAGCGACGGCTAAATATACTCCAATGCACCAAATAGAGATGCAATTTCACACACTCACAAATCCTGTGATTACAGAGATAAAAATATGCACAATATTTTACTTGAGGAAAAGAGTAATGAGTAGAAATTGGGCATCCAGAAAACATTCACTGACTAACACCCCACCAATTCTGAGCAGCTGCAATGCGGCAGTCTTGAGGGTTGCCAGTCTTGAGAAGTGAAAGCACACGTCAGCACTGGCTCGCAGAAATGCCATGGGATCATTTAGTGCACTCTAGCCCTAACGCAGCTTTTAAAATAATTGATTTTTATATCGCTAACCTTCTAGCAGTCCTTTTAATGACAAATTGATAAGCAGTTGTAATAAGTATAAACCCAGCAAATGTTCCTTTTAGTAATGAATACTTTCCAAGAGGGGTCCTTACAATCATGTGATAGGACCCTGGCATCTGCTCACAAATGGTTAAATGAGTCTTGAATATGGTCACCAGTGAAAACTAAGATGCTGAATGGACATAAGGTGACCTTGGGATATAGCCACTCAAAATTAGATCATTATCCCAATTTCAAATCAGAATAATGCACAGTTTCTTCAAAATGCTTACATAGCTCTTTTGAGATACATAATTGATTTGCATGGTATAATCTCAGTATATTACAATTTTGTAACTAACTATTTCTGATAATAATGTGCAGCTCATTTACACCAGAAGCAAAGCTTACTCAACAACTATTTACAATCAGCCAGAGTAGCCCAACTTTCAGGCCCTCATTTGTAGAATTACTTTCTTTAAAATATACAGTAATCATACACAGGTCTGCTTGCAACATTTCTATAAAATGAATGATTTGTAACAGGTCAAAAAGTCCAGCAGCTCAAGCTGGAATTAAACTGTATGAGATTTGGACAATCTTACTGTCAGGGTACTTTGTTACATATCTATTAGAAGAAAATAAAAACTGGTACCTTCAACATTGATTTTTCATTGGCTAACAATTAATAACTAAAAGAGTGTACTTTTTAAAAAAAAGAACTACATTTTATTCTTTTACTTCATGACATCGCAATACTTCACATAATGGAAACAAGATCGTTGAAGTATTGAAAAGCTAGCCTTCTCAAATTAAAAAAAATCATAATAACAAAATATTATTTTCCTATTTTTTTGAGAAAAATGAAAGGTCACTTGTGAAGCAACGGAAAATTGTGTTTTCTTTATCCAAGCACATTTAGCTATTAACAATACATGCTGAAGATACATTGGTGTGTAAACTTGCAAAAGAGGGATGGTCAGGCTAATAACAACAGGACATTAGTATTTCATTTTATAGGTTAATACAATGTTCAAGATCAACTGAATAATACCCATCTCATTTTATAGCCAGTTGTTTAAAAAAAGGAAGACTCTTTAAAATACGTCAACAGCATCACACTGAAGGTTTTCAGTGTATAATACATTTACCCAATTAAATTAACCAAACTTTCTTCAGCGTACTATGATATAGATAGCTGAAGAATCCCACAATACAAAAGTCTGAAGTGAATTAAGTATGAAAATTAAGCTCTGCTCTTGAGATGGTAAGTGCAACATAGTGTAAGAGAAGGACTTTAAACTATTTTACAATTCTGACATCCTCCTAAATGTACAGATAAACAAGGTTATGATGCAAACAGACCCTTATTCATTGAACAGTCCGTACATGCAATCTGGACCAAACAATGACCACTAGATTAAATTTCCTACATAACTTCCAAGAAAAACACAGAGCATGCACATTAATATAAACATATACACTTCACTATCAGCAATACTGGATGATTTGAGATTAGACACCAAGTTTTCATTCGGAACCAGCAGTGCAGTCATTAACCTAATCTATGCCTTGAATCATTTTTAGAGCCTGTATATGCAATATTCTCGATCCAAAACTTTATAGGTCCACTTGTAAAGCAGAAACTATAATTATTTATCAAAGGTATTTCTTTTGTTTCCTTTTGGATGAAAACAGGAAACTGAATAAGGTCATACTTACAGTATTTCATGCAGTCAATTCCTGGACTAAATACGCAAAGCAACTTTCAATAAGATAGTTCATGAACTTAAACATGCCATCATATTATCAACAAATATTAATAAATCATGGCAAATGTAAAATGAGGCATTTTGGTCTTTTTTTTTAAAAGGTGAATAGTCAAGCCCTTCATGTCTGGTATTTCTAATCATACTCAGCCATTGACTGAACCAAATGAACACAATGTTCATTTAGGAACAAATGATCTACTGTAACACTAATGAGGTTGTGACTGTCGTCTCACACTAGAGAATTTAAATTAATTGACTATCAACTGGCTCCAACTCCTAGGGAAATGTCAGCATGGCTCTTTTGAATGACTACATTCAATTTAGGAATTTACATCTATAAGAATACAAAGTATGTACCACAGGCCAATTACTTCATGTTTTCCACCATTAAAAACGGGACCTGCTTTCCAGAACCTTTCTCCCCAAGAATACAAAAACTTTTTGTCTAATCTGATGCGTCAAGTTAGTCATGTCTCTTTGAAACACAACTTTTAAAATAATCAAAGGCAGCAATGAGGTTCTGAAAATAATACTTTTGCAGGACAGTATATTGTGCAGGACACTCAAGCACTGAACACAGAGAATTGTGTTCAGGCTGAGGTACACACCTCATCCTCTGAACTGTCACTCAGGTCATTGTCAACAGAGGCACTCAAGGAGGCTGCCCTGGGCTCCAGATAACAGAGACACATAGCAAGGGGGAATGAGAGAGTGAGAGCATACGGTACAGAGAAAGAGGTTGAAAGCAGGAAGAAGAAAATGAAAAGGAAGCAGGGGACAAGTGATGGTGATTGAATAGGGAGGTAACACTGAAAACTTTCAGGTAAGAAATTGGCCTCGGAGAAGCTCGGGAAGGATATGTAGCCATCATCATCTAACAAAGAAAATGTTGCTGGGAGATGCATGGAGAATGAAAAGAAGGTTCCATCTTTTCTAGATGCCAGATCCTGGTCTATTTTTAGACCCATTGCTTTCTTATCAATTGACATTGAAGGATCATGGTCAACCTGTGATTGGCAAATACTTAGGGGGTCTTCGTTCATCCCATTATCAGCTGATTTTGAAACATTCTCTTTACATCTCCTATGAATGTCCATTGATGATGCAGGAGAGTCACAATGCAAAGGCAAAGGATAAGAGGATGAGCAAAATGAATTTGTTTCATCATAGGTAGTCTATGGGGGGAAAACAGAAAATCCCAGAAGATGCAGGGGCAACACAAAAGAGCAGGAACATTAAGACAAAAAAAAAAAGAAAATAAATTAGTTATTGCATCCCATAACATTTTTTCTTCCAAAGCGTCTATGCTTGAGCTAACCAGAAACATGAAATCAGAATTTGGAAAAGCCAATTTGCACCAATTCCCACAACAATTGTGTAGAAATACAATTTTGAATTTTCACATGTTGTTTTCCCTTTTTATTGCCCTCCCCCCCACACACACACACAAACCATATGCACTCACTGGACCCATTACAACAAAGTTTTCCCATTTGATGTCTTCAATTCTCACTTACTTTGTTTTTACTTAATCCAGCCATCTAGTTATTTTTTAGTTGCTACTATTCTCTCTTTAACTTTATTTACTCCTTGCTCCCAATTAATTGCGTTTTGTTGCCAGCACTTGACCTATTCAATGCCATTCGAATTTTCAAATGTTTAGATTTTCTCCTTCGTGCTTTTGTGTCAAGTCAATGGTGTGTGCTTTCTTGCTGCTCCTATTTGTAAGCCGATGCACGTACCCAAGCCCAGCATCTTAATAGAAACCCACTTGGAATTATGAGGTCCACAGAGAGGAATGGGAAACCCATGCAAGGAAGAATGGGGAATTTTGCCAAATTGCTTGAAAATATGAAATGTGGAACACTTTATATTCACTTCAAAAATCAGATGCTTTATGACAAATAATTTCAAACTATGTGAACCCTGACAATTTGCCTTAAGAATAATGTTTCGGCTAAAGTGCAAATAAAATTACAATGATCAGCAATTGCTATTTAAGTTTTCATTAAAAATTACCCCATTCCTTTTTTTAATAAGACATTATCACTAACATAGGGTAGATTTTAGTCCCATCTATCCAGTGGAATAGAGTGGTGGGACGCTAACAGAGTCCCAGTTACTCACTCTTCAAGCACCACTAAATTGATAGGATTTGCGGGATGGAAACCAATCCTAGCAAGCACCTCGTATCAGCAGATGTTCTCAGAGCTGCAAGGAATGCCCTTGCTTCTGACTAGAAATTGGTGCAAAGTCAATGGCAATTGAATTTAAATCATGTCCAGGAATTAAACAAATCTATGCTCAGTTATGGATAAGCGGATACATTTCAAACTCATGTGCCACCCATCTACCACAAAGTGGCCAAGCTAAAATGGTTAAAGTAGCATGCAATTAAAAAATAAAAAAATTCAATACACAGGATAGAAATCCATCAATTTGTATTGTAGTACCAATTTAGGAATTATAAATAGTTCAAAGAAGCAATTGACTATTCATAAGAATCAAATTCAACCTTTTTGTAGAAAGACCAATCGAGCAAAACAAGACTACTTCTGAAACGGCATTTTAGCTGAAGAACAAGATAACACAAAATACCTACAAAGAAGATTTTTCAAAGTCATTTGGGTCAAATAATCACACCCAATTCTAAATCTTCCTTAACTGTTCAAATTGTTTGGCTTATTTAATTTAGAATTAATGATAGGAATGCTGAAATCACCCTTGATATTTATAACTCTCCTCCACAAAGGAGGACACAATGGTGCTAGAAGCAGGAGTCTAGTCTGATTCTTGGTTTGCCATTGCAGGTGAGACCAAGCAAAGAGAACCAGCACTTGTCTGAATAGGATTTGTAGCCAGATTTACTCCAGGCTTCATGTGGACCACTCCCAATAACCAACTGCAGTGAGCATGGACATGGAGCTATGATCAAGATTCTTGCCAAATCAATCAACAAGGCATGAGACAACTGGACAATGGACATTAATTACCATATCTTAACATAAAGAAAATACCTAAAGCTTTGTTTTCATTATATATTACTATATTTCCTATATATTCATATGTTACCATTCTTATTATGTTGTCCAAACCTGTTGCCTTTTAGACACTATAATAGAAATAGTAACATATCAGGCTGACAATACTGCAAAATAAGACTTTCGGTAATTTTCAAAACATTTTAAATGCTACGTGAAAAATACTTTTAATGAATGGATCTCATAACATTTGTTACAAACTTCTGCTTTACTGCAGCACAAATTATGAATTATTTGATCTTTACCCCGAGGTTAAGTCTTTAACAGAGCTTCTCAAATAAGGCACAGAACTTGAATTCATTTTGGAGTTCAATTATATGCATACCAAGAAGAATGCATTCGGAAAGAATGTATTAGAGAATGGGTTGTTCTACTCTATATCCAGCAATGTGGTTGTATGCCATTGATAGGAAGGTCAGTTGCTTTGTTGACAAACTACTTTCTCTGTTGCCAAGCTAATAACATCTGTTGAATTACGACTGGTTATAGAGCTAATGGGTTCATTAAACCTGCTCTTTATTGGAAACCTGACGTCCACATTTGTTTCAAGACAATTAAATCCAGAAAGCACAGCTCAAGCAAGGGTCTCACATTATGACCCTTATAATTTTTATAAATATTAGAAGACTGTTAAAAACCTAGTTTTCCCTTTACATCTGTTTGCTAGTCAGTCAGGTCATGAAAGACATTCAGACCCACTGAGTTACTTTTTGTGTCTATCTTTGGTTTAAACCAACATCTGCAGTTCCTTCCTACCTATTCTTCCGAAACTATGCTTCTT
Source organism: Raja brachyura (assembly GCA_963514005.1). The sequence continues at coordinate 17,773,288 of OY740784.1, read as the reverse complement.
GTTGGATCAGCCGATGACCTGCAATTAATCCAATTGAGAGGTCCTGCAGGTTAGACTTCCTTTTATCTACTCAGTGTGCTGCAAATGTTACAGCTGTCTCACAGCTCCAGTGACACAGGCTCAAAATCCAACCCCCGGTGCAATCTGTGTGGAATTTGTATGCGACGGCAAGGCTCTGTGGGTGAGGACCACAGTCTAGGGTCCTTCCGCTGCTGGACATGGGGGGGGGGGGGGGGCAGAGTGTGGTGGAGACGCCCCTCAAAAATAAGGGAGGGGATTCCATGCCAGTGGGCCACATGAGTGGCAAGGGTGGGGGAGAATTTTGTGAAATTTGGGTAATGTGTGCAAACAGTATTGAATGTTTGTATAACCTCTGAGAATGTCAGATTACTTTTTTTGCATGGTTCCTGTATTGTATATATTTATTACTTGAAATTTTGAAAGAAAAACAAAATTTAGGTTCACCCTTGATAAACTGGTTTCCTCCCACATTCCAAAGCAGGGCTGGATGAGGAAGATGTTAATACACATAAGTGAGAAAGTGGAGGAATGGGATTGCTGACATCACTGCATGGGATTGTGTATTGTTGCTGTATATGTTATTTTTGTTTCATGCTTGTTTTAATTGTAAGGTGTCCTTGAGAGTCCTGAAAGGTGCCCTATAAATATATTTTCTAATTATTATTATTATTATTATTATTATTATGTGTGTCCTCATTCTAAGTAATAAGGAAATGTGGGAAAACAAAAGAAACAGGAGGTACAAATAAAAGGACAGTGTAAATTAAAAATACCTGAAGAATTTGAATATTTAATATTATTTATAAGCAAGATTAAAGTGATTTGTGTTTTCCCTAATTGTCAATCTATTCACAGGAAACCACACAATGCAGGGGACTGCGTGCGAGCAGCTCATACTCTACTCCAACTGATGACTTTCCTCTACTGGCCAAAAATTAGCCTATGGCAGAAAGCGGTCTACCTCCCATTTATAGATTATGAAAAATGAAAAAGGGGTGGCAAGGTGGCGCAGCGGTAGAGTTGCTGCCTTACAGTGCTTGCAGTGCCAGAGACTCGGGTTTGATCCCGCCTACTGGTGTATATATGGGACTTTACATTCTCCCCGTGACAGTGTGGGTTTTCTCCAAGTTCTTCGGTTTCCTCCCATACTCCAAAGATGTACAGGTATGTATGTTAATTGGCTTGGTGTATGCGTAAATTGTCCCTAGTGTGTGTAGGATAGCGTTAATGTGCGGGGATCGCTGGTCAGCACGGACTCAGTGGGCGGAAGAGCCTGTTTCTAAGCTGTATCTCTAAATTAAACTAAACTGAATTTGGTAGGTTCCATTGTGACATTAATTTCTCCAAAGACAATATTCTCTCTGCCAAAACGATTATTTCTGTTGATTTGTAAATGAGGAAATCTATCTCAGGATCTGAATTGCAATCCCAAACTTGAATTGATCACATTTAACAGTTAAGATATTTCTATAAACAGACTATTTAATGCAGAAATCTAAACACTGTGAAAAGATCAGTGATCAGAGTATTGCTCAAATGCTGCAGGAACAAGTTATCGTCTTTGCTGCGGCTGTTTATCAAGATGATCTCTCGGATTGAAGTTCCTGTTAACAAAAACTGAGATTATTCAAAGAGAAATAATGTTAAGAACTGTAGATATCCTGGCAAAATGACCTATAGGTAATTTGGAAACAGCACAATAAGGGTTAAACAATGTCCTCAACATCAACAAATGTGATTACACAACTTGTTTTTAAGAAATAATTAAGGCTGAGATGTGTAGTATTGAGAACAGAGAAAATGTAGCATTTAGTAACTTTGCATACAACTAACCAAAATATTTCAATGCCAAGGGTTAAAATATTATCTGGTCTCACAGATCTATACTTTGCAAAATACACCATCCCTAAACCAATCACCAACCAATATCAAATACTCCAACTCGACACCCAAATATGGGTGAAATATGGTAAAGCTTAAAAAAAATGTTTATAAATTTGGCTTAACATTTTTGCTAATATCACACAACATTTTATTTTTGAAAGTTTTGTTTCGACAATCATCCTATAACTATAGAATGTGTGATTATGTGTCAAACCATTGGCAGTTTCTGATGCTACCCTGTACTGACTGGAAATTGGATTGGTACTGTTCCATCTATTTCATCAGAGTCATATTAAAAAAACTCTCATTTATTCAGATTAGATAATAAACAAACATATCAAAATCTTAACCTGGAATACTTTCTACCAATCGGAAATAAAAGTTATTTTCTTTCCTCTTCTGCCATTCTCGTATCATTCCCCAGAAAAATTATTGGTAAACCATGTCTTAAGTATTACCAAGTGGCAGTCTTGGGGTCTTACTATTCTTTGGTGGTGATAAGTAACATTAATTGTGCACCTACGACCTGCAAATATTATATTTGTTACTTAACATATTATAAATGCTAATCAAACATATTTGATGCTCCAATAAACTCAATGGTGTAGCAATAGTGGCTAACGTTTGAAAGATTTAATACAAAGTTTGCAACTAATATACCTCCCTTTAAACACGCAATAAATAGTCTGGCTGTGGCTATCAAGGTAAGTTTAAGATCGTAATGGAACAAAGGAAAGGCTCATACTATTGTTGAAAAAAGTATAAGCTTTGAAAAAATCTTAAATTTAGCAATGGTGGATCAAAAAACTATTGAAGGAAAGCATAAAGCTAGAGTAATCTATTGACAAACAAAAACAAGATGATATATGTGTTTGCTGATGATACAAAACTGGCTGACATTATGGTTTGGGAGAAGGGAAATTTATGGACTAGGTGAATGGTATGGCAGATAAATGAAAATACTGTATACAAGGTCATCTTGGTGGAAAGAATAAATTGTCACTGTATGCTTTGATTGAAGAGTGCTTAAAAGGTGTTGATGTTCAAAATTAAATTGGTGTATTTTTCTTACAGTTAATATACAGTCACAGCAAGCATTTAGAAAGTCAAGTGGCATGTTGGCCTTTACTACAAAGGATTGGAGTAGAAAAGTACAGATGCCTTACTCCAATTATCCTGCTGCGACCGTATCTGAAATATTTTGTACAGGGCCTATCCCACTACTTATGGAAATGTAAATTATGATTGACAGATTGCAGTAAACATTCGCCAGATTAATTCCCAGACAAGTTTGTAGTACTAGGAATAAAAGTAAATAGAACGAGTTTATGTTATTGTGAGTTCAGAGAAATAAATGGTAATCTCATTGCAATATACAAAATTCTTACAGGACTTGACAGAATAAATACAGAAGGGTCCAGAACTATGGTGGCATGGGCTCAACATAAGGGGCTTAATGCAAGGCCTAGGTAGGAAGATGTTTCTTTAGCCGGAAAGCTGTGTAGCTTTGGATTTCTCTGTTCAAGCAGAATGTGGAAACTCAGTATCTCGTCAGAGATTGATAGGATTTTGGATATTAAGGAAATCACGTAGCATGGGGCCAAAATGCCTACTCCTGCTTCAAATTCTTTAGTTATTGTTCAAACTCATTTCATAAAATGAATATTTGCAAATCTGGAAAAAAAAGTCTGCCAATGATTTTAAACAAAATGGAAACATAAAAAGCAGACTATTCAACTAGTATCACAAATTTTAAACACTAAATATTTTGGATTTCCAATTATTGACAGTTTTTCCCACAGGTGGGAAATCATGATTCATTTTTTCAGACTTCACTTTACTATTTTATGACAACAGATATGTGAAGAGAATTTGAGCTTTAATATTGCAATTCATAAAATCTTTGCACGCAGTAATTCCAAAATAACGCATTCAAACTATTTACGAAATCAAAAGTGTTCGTGGAATTGATTTCTCAAAAATCAAAACTTTTGCTTTGTGCTAATAATATTTAAAAAAACCTGTCCCTTTAAAATATTAAATCAAAATATTCTCTCACTTTTATCATGTAGATACTTATTTGATATGCTCACAGTTATTTTCTTTCATAATTAGAGAAATGTCAACTTAAAACTATGTATTCAACCATTTTTGTTCTAATTGGTTATACTCAAAACATATACTTCTAACATTGGAGCAAAATAATTTGTTCTAATTTCATCAATTAATGTTCAGTATTATTTTTTTCAAATTGATTTTTGTATCTGTAATTTGTTTAATTATCAGTACCCCTAACATATTTCATGCCCCAGTGCACACTACCTTAATTTCATGCTTGGCTGGTGTGAGTAATGGAGTGATGCCAGTCTTTGCTTTCTTATCCTCTTCCTCTGCCTTCTCCTCTTCTGCCTTCTTCTCTGGTGTCACTGTGGTTATTAAATTGGTTGAGACTAGGCTCTTGGCTGCACCATAATGACCAGTAGCCACTTCTGAGGCCGAAATGGAGTCTTTTATGAGCATCTCATGATTTTCGGTGACCGAGGCTTTAAGGACACAAAACGTAATTCAGCAGTCTGGACTCGTGAATCAATTGGCATTTACTTGGCAGGCTAACAATCGTCGTTACAATTGATCTTAGTACCTCCAGACAAGAGAGGGGCCACCATCCAAAGCCACTGAGTTCTCTTGCCTGGATGTCAGTTATTTAGTGATGACCCCAGGAATTTTGGATGTTGGAGAGGAAATATTTGGCTCAGTTTTGATAATCCACAGTCACTTAAACACACTTGCTTTGTTGGTTCGTGGTAGCAACTACAACAAACAATTTATATTTAGATTGCAAATTTAACATAACATAATGTAAGCTTGAGGATTAACAACTCATTTTTCACTATGGACAAATTGCAGCCTTCGTGATTCAGTATCAAATTCTCCAAATTTAGGTAAGAGACATATACAGCGTGGAAACGGGCCCATCAGCAGACTTAACCATCAATCACTCAGTCATCTACACAGATCCCAATTTTTATTCCTTCCAGTTGCCCATCAAAGCCCCCCAGATCCTACCCCTTCCCTACACACTCGGGGCAACTTACAGCAGCTATTTAATCTACCAATCCACATGTCTTTGGGATCTAGGTGGACACTAGAGCACAGAGAGAACACATTTAGTCACAAGGAGAATGTGCAATCTCCATACAGAGAGCACCCAAGATAAGGATTGAACCTGGGTCTTCAGTGCTACATGGCAGCAGTTCCACTCGGCTACTCTTTTAGTATGCATCAGAAGTGCACATTTTAGCTGATCCTCCACCTATGATTTTGCCGTTGTTTTTTTTTCTCTCTCAATTAGAACAGCGTGACATGGTGATATCATCAGGTCACCATGATCCTTCAAGAACTTTATAAAGAATAATAGCATTTCTTGTTCTAAATCTGTTGTACTTAGCAGCAAGACTGCTTACATTGTAGTGAAGTGCTTTCGACCAAACAAGATAGAGTACACAACTTGAAGTGTGGTATAGATTATGAGTAGTCCAATTCCCGCCTACCCTCATTACTTCTTTCTCATGACACAATGAAGAATCATCAGCCTCCAATTGCCCTATTCACCCATTTCACCTGGCCTCACTCAATCACAGGTATTCCTTTTTTCTCTCCAGTCTCTCACCACCTTCTCTGCAATTTAGAATTACCAGTCTGGTCAAGTGTCTTGGATTGGAAGTGTCAATTTATTTCATTTTCCACAGATGCTAGCTGACCTGCCAGACTATTTCCACCATTTCAGATTTCCAGTCTTTTCAGATTTTATAGATTTTCATATGCTGACTGACAAATTAGAATGTGCTACAGGTGATTATAATTGAAGGAGTTCAGCTACAAGTGTGCTGAAAGAATCTGATCTGGGAGATAATATGCCAAATCCAGCAGATACATGGGTTTTAGGCATGGTGGATTTGTATTATTATACAAAATGTCAGCAGATGGCATCTACGCATCATGGAAAAAGTCACATGACTAAAGGTTTACACAGTGAAACTATGGAAAGTTCAAAGGTTGGGAATTTGACCCCAAAATATGAATTACTACTGATAGCATTATGTGAACTGGAATAGACTCTCGAGTCCCTCGAGTGTATTTTATCCTGCTACTAGTTTACAGATGATCTGCACCCACAATTCTACGTATCTATATTTGCAGAGAAAGGCTGATGAATTCAATTGGAAAAAAACATCACACCTACACAGCTCTTATACACTGGAAACTTCAATTGCTGTACAAAAAAATGTGTTGTCAATCAGTACTCAGCAGCAAGAGAGCTTACATTATATTGAAGTGTTTTTGACCGTTAGAGATAGAGTGCCAACTTGAAATGTGGAATGGATTAAGAGTGGTCTAATTACCACCTACCCTCTATTGCTGCTCTTCCCAAGATCATATTTAGTTTCACCTCTCTGGAAATACCATTCTGGATGGACTCATTGAGCCCTTCATGCCACCTTGGCCAGGCAGACCAACTTGGCATTTTGTGTCAGCAACTAATTTGTTCTGATTAAAATGACTTAATTGGATTTATTGCAGGTTGCTGGAAGTAACCCATACATATTTTATTCAAACCCAATTGAACTCACAGCTCCCCCATTACTAACATTCACCACAGCATTTGCTCTTCTCAATTCACTTCCCCTCCCCAATAAACAAAATCCTTATTAATTATTGAAAGTAGGCATGCAGGTGCAGCAGGCAGTGAAGAAAGCAAATGGTATGTTAGCATTCGTAGCAAAAGGATTTGAGCATAGGAGCAGGGAGGTTCTACTGCAGTTGTACAGGGTTTTGGTGAGGCCACACCTGGAGTATTGCGTACAGTTTTGGTCTCCAAATCTGAGGAAAGACATCCTTGCCATAGAGGGGGTACAGAGAAGATTCACCAGACTGATTCCTGGGATGTCAGGACTTTCATATGAGGAAAGATTGGATAGACTCGGCTTGTACTCGCTGGAATTTAGAAGATTGAGGAGGGATCTTATAGAAACTTACAAAATTCTTAAGGGGTTGGACAAGCTACATGCTGGAAGATTGTTCCCGATGTTGGGGGAGTCCAGAACAAGGGTTCACAGTCTAAGGATAAAGGGGAATTCCTTTAGGACCGAAATGAGGAAAACATTCTTTACAAAGAGAGTGGTGAATCTCTGGAATTCTCTGCCACAGAAGGTAGTTGAGGCCAGTTCATTGGCTATATTTAAGAGGGCATTAGATGTGGCACTTGTGGCTAAAGGGATCAGGGGGTATGGAGAGAAGGCAGGTACGGGATACTGAGTTGGATGATCAGCCATGATCACATTGAATGGCGGTGCAGGCTCGAAGGGCCGAATGGCCTACTCCTGCACCTATTTTCTATGTTTTTTTTTTCTTCTATTTTGAACTGAAATTGCACACTAACTAACTTTGTGAACAATGAAGCAATGTCATTAAGAATAAAAAAAATCCACAACAGATTGTAACTCAGTTTCCTTACCTCCATCCAAGCTGCGTGACATGGTGTAACGTTTGCTGGAAGAACGTTCAAAGTATGGGGCTGGGCGATCTATAAGGGAACTGGCTCTCCGAGTCTGGGCTTGTGTTCTTCCACTGTAGCGGAACTTTGATCCTAGTGTGAGGAATTTCTTTGGAGGCGGCTCAGGTGAAACTAATCTGCAAAGAGATAATTGGCAATTTGTTTTAAAATGGATCACCTTCTATTCCAACAATACACTTCAAATTGATTGTGATTGTACAAAGGTTGAAAATAAACAATAATCATATAATTATTTTCAGAATTCATTGCAACAGCACAAATCATTTGGCAAAGTCAGGTTCTGATATTTGGGGGAAGGAGCTGAGGAGATGAATACATTGCTGTAAATCTGAAAATACAAAGGTTGCAATAACCATACATAATATATCAAGTCTTCCCCAATGTTTCCTTAATAGTGTTTCAGTGTTCACCCTCCATAAATCTAAACTGAATGGATGAACAGGTATGAAGAGCCAAATGACCACCACTGCTCCTATTTTTCTGTTTTTATGTCTTCTTTCTGCCTGCTAAGCTGAAAGATCAAAGATGGTACCTTCATTCAATGAAATATATTTTCATAATATCCAGCCCTTCCAGAGCATCAGCAAATACAAATCAACTAATGAATCACTTCTCGTCTAGAGGCATCTTATTGTACATAAATTGGTTGCAGCATTTGAGACATACTGTGCCAAATTATTAAATAAATTACGTCTTGTAGTAGTGACTTATTTAATGATGTATTTCACAAAATACTGCGCAAATGGTGCAATAGTTTATAAATAGATGCTATTCAATCTGTAAAGCCTTCCTCAAAATGCATCTTCCTTTACACACTCGGGCACCGCATTTTCCCTTTTCTGCAATACCACTGGGTATACCCCAGGATACACAGTGAAATGGTTACACCAAGAAGCTCATTGTTGGACAACTTGTTCTTAAATACTAAAGTTGTGGCATTTGAGTAGAAAATATCACTAACATCCAAAAGAAAAATATATTTTACTTGTTATTAAGGGCACCAAAATGGTTTATTAAATGGTTTATTAAAAGGGCACCAAATAATATTCGGCATTCGTGGGTGGAATTAATAGTAATTGGCTTGGTGCGCTTGGATGCATTTCTGCAGGTACACCTCGACTTGTGTAATAGGCGACTTACATAAACTTGCACTTTATTTAAGAAGTTCTCCAAGCCCACTGCTTTATTCAAGAGTTGTGCTTATCGGAAATCTTGGTAATGGTGTGTAACTGCCACTACATGCAGCTTTTTCAATTAGCTAGTTGGCTGCTCTTGTGGGTGCAACCAAGTAGTCTCTACGTCGCAGCTCCTAAGTGGCCTCCGCATCCACATTAGGTATTTGGTCTGTCGACGGTGTCTGGCTGAACTTGCCAGAGTCATCGTCCTAACTCATTATTGAACAGTCTGTGGCATTATATATTTATATTCAACACTTTGGACTTAGTTTTGTAAATTTACTTTGCGACAGCCCTCGGACAGTTGACTGCAGCTGTACATGTTATTTGTGGTGACTACTTTCTCTGGCATTGTTGGAAGCTATTTTTAATCGGCAAACTATTTTTTTTAGGTAGTTTTGCAAGCTCAAGAGCATTAACTAAATTTACTCATTCACAGGTCCACACACACATAGCTATTGTGTAAAAATTGGTCCAAAGAAGCCCATAAATAAACTGCATCAAAAATTTAAATTTAGAATTAAAAGAAGAATCAATTCTGTTGAAAAAATATAAATACATGCTCATTAATTGTCTCAACCGTTTCTACTTGTTGCAAACTTATAGTTTTTAGGTAGTGCCACAGTTTCAGATTAGATCATTCTCCATTTATTATAGTGTCTGTTGTGCAGTATTGCACATGCATAATGAGAATAATTAATGTTTTGCGCATGCAGTAGAATTTCTGTTTCCGACTTATGTAACATCTGACCTACGCAAGGGTCAGTAGTACGCAAGTTTGGGAGCGCCTGTATTTGGCTTCATTAATTTATCAACTTGGATATAAATACAACAATGTGTAGGAAGGTACTGCAGATATGGTTTAAACTGAAGATAGACACAAAAACCTGGAGTAACTTAGCGGGACGGGCCCGCTATCTGGATCTTCAGTAACAACAAATATATATTCTTTACTAGAAATCAATGATCTTTTGTGGAATGTTGGCTAACCAAAATTCGCTTGTAATTTAGTGAATTACTTTGCATTTCCTTACCAGTTTCCTAACTGGACATTTCTCACAACGTGTTATTTAATTTAGGCATTAACAAATTTCCTAAATCTACTTGAAAATCTAGGCCACTATTTCTGCTCATTCAGCGGTCTGCTTCCACCAGACCGACACTGAGCTTCCTCCACTGTTGGTGTCATTGTTCACATCAGACTTGTGAAACAAATCATAAAATAAACTATTGCTCTACAAACTCTGTGTGCAGTTATGCTGGAATAATAATAATAATAATAATAATCACATTAAGGCAACTCATTTCAGACTTTTGACACACTCCAAATTCAGAAAGTGAAAATACGTCTGGCATTTCAGGCTGGTTTATTGTCATAAATGCCCCCTCATTGCCTGGAAAAGCAACTGCTCTGCTCTTGACCACCTGAACCTGAACTTGCAATGAAATTCCTCATTGTTCGCATGAAGTTTAGAGTACACAGTATACACGTTAATGACAGATGCAACCACAAATGCAAAACAGCATAAATGATGCAAAGAATTTAGTTCAATCCGAAAAATACCCCGTAAGTGCAGTAACAGAATAATAGCCCTGTCCCACAGTACGAGTTCATTCCAAGAGCTCTCCCGAGTTTAAAAAAAATCAAACTCGTGGTAAGCATGCCGAATGAGCGTAGCGGGTACGTCGGAGCTCAGGGACGTCTCCTAGCGCTAATGGCAGGTACTCGGGAAGACTCGCTAACGGCAGGTAAGCCCGGGAAGACTCGTGAAGATTTTTCAACGAGTGGCCATTACCGTAAATCTCCGAGTTCAAATCAGGGCAAACTCGGGAGAACTCTTGCAATGAACTTGTACCGTGGGACAGAGGTTTAACCGATTGAGATAAAGGTAAGAGAAAGAGTACGTGGCAGCATCTCTAGGAAGGGGTGTAAAATAAGTATCTTCTCCCAGAGGATAAAAAGGGAATTCCTGGGTGGCAGGCATTCTTGTCTATACTTCCAGCCAACCTAATGCCATGCACTGTGAAGATGTACTGGATAGAAGGAAGTGACAAGATTGTGACGGACTTGGCTGTGTTCACTACTCCCTGCAGGTTCAGGCGGTCAAAAACAAAGTTGTTTCCTATCAAGCTAAGTCATAGTCATACAGCAAGGAAACAGGCCCTTCAGCCCAGCTTGTGCATGTCAACCAAATGCCTCATCTATGCTAGTCCCACTTTCCACATTTGGCCAATATCCCTCTGTACCTTGAGTTACGCCAGCTTTTTGTGTCCCTCCATACCTTTCCTAACTATCCCATCAGAATATTTTCCCATCAAAATGAGATGCATCCTATCAGATATTTCAATAATGCATCCGCAGAAGTTTAGGAAAATCTTTGTGCACATGCTGAATCTTCTCAGATGGCTAAGGAAGTAAATATTCTGATGCACTTTCTTGATCTCCGGATCAGTGTGTGAGGGTTAGGTTAGGTTACTGATGAATGGATGTTTGGGAACTTGAAGCTTTCCATCACCTCTCCAACAGTTCCATTGATAATGTGTGTCCGCCCCCCCTGAGGTCAACAACCAATTTGATAGTCCACTGCTGTGCACATTGACACCCAGATCCACTACTGCATTTATGGCAGGATTGGATGATGAAACATTGATTCTAATTAATCATATTGGGTTATATTTAATGTACACCAAATTTCAAGAGTTCAATATCTGAACATTTATATCAGTCATGGTTTACAACAATATTTCATGGCTTACACCAATAACTTCATTTATTTTTAGAGGTGTGAAGCAAATTAAGTTAGTGCAACAAGGGGAAATTTGTGATAATTCAAGTCTTCATTAACTTTGTTCACAACATTATAAAGAACATGGTGCTCGGTGATAAGTGAATTTAGATATTATGTCAGATCTAACTCGTATTCTATTGTTGTTTCATAGAATTCGAATAACTTAAAACAACTTGGTTGAAGTCATTTCAACATGTCAATTTTCATGTCAAAAAGCCAACTTATACCCACCGAAAGAATGTGTGATGCTCAATACACACTTTCCACAACCTTTTTGCTGCTTTATGGTTTGGAAGTTTAAATCCAATGGTACTTTCAAACTGTTCATGCTAGGAGGGAAAAACAGAGACGTAAATGTTGAGAAAGTTGATTAAAATATTATAGCATAACTAGGATATTGTAGTCTCCCCTAAATCAATCCCTTCCTTCTACACATTTTTTAAAATTATATTGATTATTATAACATCATTATAACATCCTCAACCTTTGCCCTTGGGTTGTTTTAATGTTTCTGTACCTATCTGTAACAAATTAATGAGAAACGTGTAAATTACGCGCAAATGATGGCCAAGTGGGACAGGCCCTTTACAAACTGCAGCAAGTTTCCATAATGAGAAACATATCTACTTTAAGATTTGTAAAATATCTTTGAACTGTCACCTGAGCCTGCAAAAGTATCTAAACAATTGTAAGCATTGGGTTGGAAATCCTCAGATTGTAATGGTGAACTAATGCCCTCCACTGGCTGCAGTTTGTAAAGGGCCTGTCCCACTTGGCCATCATTTGCGCGTAATTTACACGTTATCATTTATGCGTCACGGCGCATGCGTCGTGACACTCACATGATGTGCGCATGGTGCGCATTACGTGCGCATGGTGTGCTTTATGTGTCCATGGTGCGTGGTGACATAGGCAGTGATGCGCGGTCGTGCGCGGGGTCCCAGGATTTTGGGGTGCACAAAATCTTCGCACGCCTTCTGTGTGACGCGCAAATGACGGCCAAGTGGGGCAGGCCCTTAAGATAAAGTACATCTCTCCCACCTCTTCCTGTTGTATGAAAGAAAGGGGAAATATACTTTTCACCATATTCCTTATACCTGAGCTTTAGTTATGCCATTCATTATGTGCCCAGAAATTTAGGTCATTCTCTTCATAATTCCCACAATTCCTATTAGTGGGTCATCTAATTGAACAATGCTGCAATAAGTCCCAAAAGAGGCACAAAAATGGAGGAACCTGCTTAAAGGGTGGATTTCTGTGACAATTTCTACCTTCAAGATATTGGCAGATCTGCACCTTTGTTCTCTGAAGCTCCAGAAAGATGCATGATTCATTATATGTTTGTTTTTTTAAATATAGTTCATGAGTGCTAATGATATTTAACTTCTTGTTGACCCACCCATGAGTAAAGATTCTGGCACCAAAAACTACTTGTCTTTGTCCTTCTCTTAACTGTACAGGTTAGAAACGAGCAGTACTATTTTTGGAAGGCATTTGTTAAGGACAGATGAGGGACTTAGCGACACATTGGTGGTGACATGGAACTACTTTGAGCATTTCTAGTGTGTGCTGGCAACATCAAGGTGCTTTGTCATACAAACTTCAAGTTCTAAATATGGAAACCACTTCATAAAAGGTTTGATGCAAAAGTGAAATTAATTGTTTAGAACATGCATGGGCAGAATTCCCGGGGTGACAGGGGACACACGTCCCCTTGATGTTTTGAGAGGTGGGGGACAATCCTCCCCATGTTTTGTAATCCGGATTTTGAAATTCGGTGAAAACAAAAATCTGTTAAAAATCTCTGCTTTCCGCTAGACAGTGGGGCTGGGACTGATGATCGAGGGCGCCGATTGGACGACAGAGACGTTGGTCAGCTGGCAGTGCGAGGGCGGGACATGATGATTCAGCGTGATCATTGGAGGAGGTGTCGGTCAGAGGCGGAAGTATGGGGGGGTTGGGACTGAGGATAGAGCGCGGTGATTGGAGGAGGGAGACTTCTTGGTGGAGCAAAGATCATAGAGCGGAGCTTGAATCGCCCCTTTCGCGGGGCCTGTCATTGCCCGGCGTGGCTTAAAATTGGCCACGGGATCTTCCACCGCCCCGTGGTCAAATTGCTGCGTCGAGGTGATCGAGGCTCCCGATGTTGAAGCCCCGCCGGGCGATGGAAGATCCTGCGAATGGGCCGATTGAAGCCCCATGATTCGGGGAGGACGAAGCTGCTGTTGCTGGAGTTCGAAGTCGGTCACCAACCAGGTCAGCTGCCGATGTTACCTTCCACAGGGCCCATGGCCGAAGCCTCTTATGTGTGTGTGTGCGCGTGCGTGCGGCTGCCAAGAAATTGTTTCCCCCCCCCCCCCCATGTTTTGACAGCGAGTTTCCGCCCCTGCAGGTACATGAATAAGAACGGTTTAAAGGGATCTGGGCCAAACACGGAAAGACAGGACTGGTGTCCACGGGGCATCGAGGTTGACATGGGCGGGTTGGGCCAAAGGGCCTCTTTCTGTGCTGCATGAATCTATGACTGCAAGTTAGGTGGAAGTTCATTGGCTACATTTTGTGAAAATAAAATCGCTTTTAAGGATACACTACAAGGAATAGGGCAAAAAGTTGTTTAGTGGCACTTCAAAATATAAAAAAGGCAGCTGAAATTGCATTGCATCATCAACTCACATCCGTATTTTTGAAACAAAAAGCCCAGCTATCAAGTGAGCTAGCACTGCACAACTGGCAGTTTTGAGTTACCGCCCAATTACATTTCCCTCTAAACAATGGTCTTCAGTTGAAATTTTGTTGGATTTGGAACCAAATTCTTGATTGATGGCCACTCTTTCACCTCCAAACAAGTAGCAAGGATGCAGTTTGCCAACTAGCACTCTTCAGTTTTTGTCTCTTAATTACATGCCATTTGCTTATAAAATGATAAAGGGTGAAAATTAGGCAAAATGTTTGGAAACATAGTTTTCAGTGAAAACCTATTGTATATATGGTCTCCATTCTTTATATGTGATTAGTGATGGTACCAAATTTTGAAATATTTGCATTTGCGTGAATTTGACACTAGTTACAAATTCCTTGAATATAAAACTAAAATTTTATGATAGCATTATACTTGTTCAATGCGAATTGGCCTATACGGTAAAGATTGAGAAATTGCTCATCAAAATATAAAATAAAACAGGCCACAATGTTATCATTGCACCAGGAAGTAGTCTACCATTCATCCTACTGAACTGCAAAAAAAAAAATTTGCAGCAGGTTTTAAAATACAAAATGTGAGGCTGGCAGTCAGCCACTCAAAATACAAACAAAAAGAATTGGCACCGATCCAAAGTGATTGGCATTGAACTATGGAATGAAAAAAAGCTAAGAACTATTCTGTAATGATCTGTTGTGAATGTATTTTGTCTATTCAATTGTGTTGTCTGTTCGTCAATATTGGAAAGGGCCTTGATAAACAGGCTGTCAAAATAATTCTTGTTCAAATGTTCTTATTAAGCAGAATTGGTGGAAAGCATCAAAATAGCATGCTCTGGTCTGCATGCCTTGAATTTTGTAATGACAAATGTATTAATTTAAATGGACACCAGAATATCTGTGAGGTTTTTATTCTGCAGCAATATCTAGAGCAGGTTCAAAATTGGCTTCACATTGCCCCAGAATTTGCTATTTTGGTGTACTGTTCTTTCTCATTGCTGACCCACTAAACATTTTTCAACATCTTGTGGCTCCCTCAGTGAAAGGTTACTCGAAAAAACTTGCCCTGTCCTCAGTGGCAGGATCTTCATCTGATCTAAATAGCCGTACATAGTCGAGTGGTACGAGAAGCAGTCCTCATTCACATAACTAGTAAATGATACTGAACATTTTTCAAACTGTTAAATTATTACGGAAATAAAACCAAACCACATAAAATTCCAAACAGTTCAAAATATTTTTTTTAAATCCTAGCCAATTAAAAGATTAAAAATAGAAAGTCCTAGTCCCCTGCCAGCCATTTTCTCCTATTGAAAATAATAAGACTTCTGTTCCAGATGCAATCCCACATAAGTTGTTCAAGTGATGAGGAGCTCAACAGAGTGCAATTAAAGGCAGGCCAGGGAATAGCTGTCTGCAGTTTCATGACTTGTGGGTTAATGTAAATCCCAACCATTCTGGCATTAGGTGGGCAGAAGCCTGCAGCTGCACACAGAACTGCCAGCATTCTCCCTCTGGATCTAGGCTGTCTAATCCCGAATGTCTCACAATCAAACTAAAAACTGAGCCCTTCAGCTTCCTGCGTTGGCTATTTGTCACATATCTCAAAATATGACGTTTATAATCTCTAGAAATAGTTGAAATGGATCCCTTCAAAGCTACAAAGAAAAGATATTCACAAGATATTTTTTGCAATCCAGATTGTGGCAGCTATAAAAAAGGTCTGATCAACCGCTTGCAGCAAGGGGTAGTTACTCAACAATATTAACTTATTTAATTCTGTATTTTGAGTAATTAATGTTCAATTTATGTTAATGTTATTGTTCAATGTTAATGTTATTGTTTATGTTAATGTTATGTTAATGTTCAATTTTCACACGTGGGAAAACACTGCATTAAGTAACATTTCAATTAAAACTACAATTCCAAACAAGTCACACGAACAGAGACGATGCTATTGTAACTAATGCATATCCATACGAGTAAAGATTCCTTATTATAACATTATGGTGGGAAATTTGTTTAGTGGCCTGCAGAACTCAATGGGCATCTTCTATACTGTACATTTCAGAGACTGGGACACAGCTGCTGCTTCATAGCTCATGGCCTGGTTCAAATCAGACCTCCAATGTTGTCTGTGGAGTTTGCATTCTCTCCCTGTAATCACATTATTTTCTCCCTAGTTCTCCAGTCTCCTGCCACACCCCAAATACATGTAGGTTAGTAATGTAATTGGCTACTGTAAACTGCCCTTAGTGTATAGGCAAGTGGAAACTATTTGGAATATAGAGAGATCAGCTCAAGGGGAAACTAGTGAGGAATGGGATTGCTCTGTGCTGTGCACGTCAGTGAAGTCAAATCGCCTCCTTCTGTCATAAAGGAAATATAATGCCCTTTTACAGTGAATCAAGACAGCATTTCATTTAATTAACTAAATCTTGTTTGTATTTCATTTTTGTTACAAGTACTACTGTAGTGACCAAAATAGATCCAAACCTGACATTTGAACTTACTTCACTGGGCCGGATTTTGATATAAAAGTTGTTCCTTTTGTACGAGATCTTCAGAACCTTGGGCCAGGCAAATCTGTTTATTCTCAAGCGGTCTCGGTAGATCAGTAACCCACTGGCACACACACCCAGCATAATATCAACGCCTTCTGAATCCTTGAAAAGCAGAATAATAAAACACTGACAGTACTTCTTGAACCCAATGTAATTTTAGTTATCACTGAACATAAAATTTCATGCAAATATTACAGTACTGTTGAGTACATTTTGTCCACATTCACAAAACAGTAATGGTCTGAAATTGTATGCAGGTCCTTCAGGAATCTCAGTGTTGAAAAGGTTACAGGACATTAAAATGAAGTGCAACAGTTCTGTCAGGTTTCAGTCAAAACTAGTTTCTAACTCAAGGCCTAGCAATTGGTTGTACCCAGAAACCAGTCCACCAATTTCTACATCAATAGACAATAGGTGCAGGAGTAGGCCATTTGGCCCTTTGGGCCAGCACCGCCATTCACTGTGATCATGGCTGATCATCCACAATCAGTACCCCATTCCTGCCTTCTCCCCATATCCCTTGACCCTGCTATCTTTAAGAGCTCTATCTAATTTTCTCTCTTGAAAGCATCCAGAGAACCGGCCTCCACCACCCCCTGAGTCAGATAATTCCACAGACTCACAACTCTCTGTGTGAAAAAGTATTTCCTCATCTCCGCTCTAAATAGCTTACCCCCTACATCAATTGCAACAGTCACTCATGATGTCCAGGTAGCAGCTAATTGCCTGGTTCTTCTTGACAGATTCAATGGGCATTGTTTTGGATGCTGTAGGGTTCTGTAGTCGTGCACTCAAGCCCATCAGAAGCCCTACAATTCAATTTTTCTAGTATCATAAATACTGCTGAATTGCTATGCTTACTCTGACTGAATAATGCAACTGTGGCAGAAAACCTGAAGCCTACACCCACATCGGCCACGTTATCCAATATCCACCAATTTCATGCCAGATGGCCAGAGGAACAAAAAAATGCCATCAAATACTACCACAAATGGGAATGCCTGGATCTAAAATGAAAAGCAAACTAGTCTTTTTCATTAGAAAAAAACAAACTGCTGGAGTAACTTAGGTAGCATCTATGGAGATAAATGGGAAGATTATGTTTCGGGTCAGTTCTTTTCTTCAGACTAGTGAGGAGAGGGGGGGGGGGGAGGAGAATATCTGAATTGGCTGACTTTGATCGAGTTTTCATTGTGGAGCAGTAAATTTGATTCGCAAGAGACTGCTGATGCTGAAATCATATGCAAAAAAATAACTTCTGCAGGTCAGTCAGTATCTGTGAAAGGAATAGATGGTTAAAATTTCAGTTGGGGACCTTTCTTCAGACTAATGGAGGAAAGGGATCTGAAGGTCTGAAGATGGGTCCTGACTTGAAACATCATATTGTTAGGAAATAGCTTTTTTGCTCCAGGCTCTATTCTACATTTATCAGCACCTGAATGTATACAGGTATGTTCCTGTTCCCTGTGCTATACTTCTTTTTCTGTTTCTTTCCAATTCTTCCCCCATTTTGGTTTGCCTCCTTTGCCACAAATCCACTAATCTGTTGACATTTCCTCTGTCCCCAGCCTCTCCCACTTTCAAACCCATTTTCCTGGTTTTTACAGCACCTCCACTCCATTTCATGCTTTCCTTTGTTTGTCCACCTACTTCATTGTTCACCATTCTTGGGAATGAATGGGTTTCCATTTCAGTAGTACTGGAGCTAAACCATTTGAGGTTCAATTCCCTCACTTGCACAACAACTAGAGTCTCTTTAAAAGTCTGCGTTCAAATGTGAGTCAATGTGTGCTTTCAATAGATGTGTGATTTGAGATGTCTTTCTTGGAGGAAGCTAGGTACAAATATACAACACATACATCCAGGGGTCTGTGCCAGCTACAATTACATTGCACAGTCAATCAGCTGTAACTGAAGTTCAGGAACCCGCCCCATGGAAACGCTTCAAAAGTCAAAGCATGTTCCTGTTGTTGGAAGAAGTTGGCTCCACATCCTAGACATTCCACATTGTTTTTTTCCTGGCAGCTGCCGTGGTTAAAGGCTAAAGGGCCTGTCCCACTGGCAATTTTTTTGGCGACTGCCGGCATAATTGACTGACACCAATTATCAGGTCACCGAAAAATTTGCAGCGTGATGTGGCGTGATGACGTACGGCGCGCGGTGTTTTTTCAAGTGTCGCAGGATTTTGTTTTCACCGCTGGATTTTGAAATGTTCAAAATCTTTTGGCGACACTGATGTCGCCGAAAACAAATTGCCAATTGGGACAGGCCTTTAAATGACATGCTCATCGTGTGTGTGATGAACAATTGGCTTCCTTGTAGAGGAACAGAAGTCTCTGGGAGTAATCTAGGTTCAAGACTATAAACACACTTCCAATTTGTCAGCTACCTCAATTGTTCCTAAAATCCATAAATAAATGCTAGATACCCTACTTACCCCTGTTACAATTTCCTAATCCACACTAGGCTGTGGACCAACAATTATATGCAGCACAGAGTCGCCCTCTCCTATCTCTCTGGAGCACACCTTGTCCACTCCCTCTTCTCCCCTCTCCTATCGGGCAAGAGGTAAAGAGGTATAGAGGTATGAAAACGCACAACTCCAGATCCAGGGACTGTTTCTTCCCAGCTGTTAAAAGGCAACTAAACCATCCTACCATGACTAGAGAGCAGTCCTGAACTACTATCTACCTCACTGAAGACCCTCAGACTATCTTTGATTGGACTTTACTGGCTATATCTTGCACTAATCATTTATTGTCTTTCTGGTGACTGGTCAGCACGCAACAAAAGCGTTTCACTATAACCTCGGTACACGTCACGGTAAACAAAGCTAAATTAAATTAAACAAATGTATCTCAAGTATATCATTGCTGAACTAATCTGACCCCAGTAAAGCAGTGTGGTGGTCAAAATATTGCTGCTGAACCCTCACCATTGCTCATTATGTGGGGTGGGAGATTGCAACCTTCATGTGGTTGCAACCTTCCTGTTTCGACGAATGCTTTCAACCTGGCGTGCACAAACAAATAAGATAAAATAGAACAAGTTGTCCTACAACTTTAGGCTGTGCACGCCATACGCAAGAAGAAGAAGCTCATTATGTCCAGTTTCGATGACCGTAATATGCAGCTTGCCCGCTTTCCATCTTCCCCATCCATATACTGTTCATCCAAACCAATGCACCACTGATCCCCTTTGCCTCCATTTCCCCGTGCTTGCTGACTTAAAGTAACCCCAGTTTAGAACAGACAAATTTAAAAGCCTTGCCTACTTTTCAAGTCCCTCCATCTCTCGGTTACTGCTCCCTATCTTTTTTTAAATTTTTTTTAAAGTATTTTTTTATTGGAAGCAAGTAAATAATAAGAACATATCATGTATAACAGTCATTCATTGCTAATATTATCAATATTATCAATTATTTAATGACTCTGCTTCTATATATATATATATATTTTAATATAGATAGAAAATAATAAAGAAAGAGAAACAAAAAGCATGATAAAGAAGAATGGAATAATTTACTAATAATACAACATTGGAGATAGGTTCGTAAATTGCAAAGTATAACTTTTCATCTAATCCTTGATTCGAGCTTCAGTCAGGTTCTCGTGCCGAACCAGTTTGCCCCTTCAAATAGTTATTAAATGGAGACCATATTCTGATAAAAAGTCCTTGTTTGTCCATTAAGACAAGTCTAATTCTTTCCAAATGTAGGGTCTCCGACATTTCCATAATCCACATTTAAATTGTGGGGGATATGGAACCTTTCCAAAATGTTAATATTAATTTTTTTCCCAATTATTATACTATAGTCGATAACGTTTCTTTGGCTTCTAGTAAGTGTTAGACTTTGTTCTGATATTCCTAATATTATTAGTTTTGAGTCGGGATCCAATTGGGTGTTGACAACTTCCGAAATTATCTTTAAAATTTCCGTCCAAAAGTTTTTAATTTTTATACAACTTACAAATGTGTGAGTTAAGTTAGCCTCTAAATGCTGGCTGCTCCCTATCTTACAGCTTTCTCTTCCTTAGTAGACAAAAAATGCTGGAGAAACTCAGCGGGTGAGGCAGCATCTATGGAGAAAAGGAGTAGGCGATGTTTCGGGTCGAGACCCTTCTTCAGACTGAGTTTCTCCAGCATTTTTTGTTTACTTTTGATTTTTCCAGCATCTGGAGTTCCTACTTAAATGTTTTCTCTTCCTTAAATGACTTATTAAAACCTACCTTTTGACAAAACTTTTAGATACTTTCCCCTACTGCGGGCTGCCTGATGTCAGTTTTTAACTAACAATACAAACAAAGGACTCTGGAAATTCTCAACAAGTCAGGCAGCATCTGCGAACATGTCACCTCAATGAACTCTGTTTCTTTAGATGCAACATCTTCATTTTTTTCCTTCAGTTTCTGTTATATTTTGCATCAGATACATTTTTCATCTGCCTGATAACACATCTGTGAGGATCCAAGGGATGCTTCATAATATTCAATGTGCATTATAAATGCAACTGGAACAAGACCCATGATATAAATGGTCATGATATATGATGGCATTTGGTCACCTATTGATGATTAACCTGTCAGTCTGTAAAATGTCTTTCAAGGGTGAATGATTCAAGTTGGAATCATTCATGGGCAATATCCAAATAACTCACTCCCTAACAGCTGACTTGGTCTTGTCTGGATGAGCAGCAAGCATCTTGCTCAGGCACTATACGAGGAAGCAACTCCATTTAAGCTTTGTTGAATTGCAATGGCATCTTGATATATATTCATGTTTCTGAAATATGGGTTTCAGCCAAGACAAAGAGCAAGCAATTTAAAATATAAAATGGCAACTCTCAGCTGACAAAAACAAGTGCTATACTTTCTGTAACCAGTGTCACCAATTCCACATTATATGATACTTATTCTGATTGAATATAAACAAAAACCCTTGCTGCACTGATAATAAAGTGCAGTCACATTTGTGCGATAGAAAACATGACAAACAACTTGGATTCATCAACAGTGAGGCACAAGGAACTGCAGATGCTGGTTACCAAAAAAATCCAATGTGCTGTAATAACTCGGAAGGTCAGACAGCATCTCTGGTCTGGAGAACATAGATAGGTGGCGTTTTGGGTTAGGATTCTTCATTGGTGGCATCCCTGCTCTTTTTTGAAATGACAGCATCTGATCTTTGCCATCTATCCAACACAATGGATCAAATCTCATTTTAACACTGCATCCAAGAGGCAGATGCTCAAACAATAAAGCCATCCCATCGACCTACAGATAATTGTTAAACTGGATTTCTGAACACCTTACTGGAGTGGCACTAGAACTGACAACCTTCTCACACAAGCCACAGCTGACGCTAATTTTTGAGGCAGCCCTGTCTGCAAGATTGATTTGCGATTATGCTGCAAACTTGGGTAGCGACTAATCAGCTGTAAAATATATGCATTGTGAACATTGTGAACTTCAACATGAAATATAGATACAAAATATACCCACAAACCACCTATATTTAAACCAGGTTGTGCTTTTGACATTTACTGAGGGATGGCAATGATGGGGAGTTTGGGCTAATCAGATTTGTACATTTCTAATTAAATAGCAAACCATTGCTGATGCCTTTTATACTGTATGTCAGTTCTTTCACATTTTTATTCAAAGAAAACGTTCCAACAGTTAATCAGTTGAGTCACTTCAAGCAGAGATGGAAACACTCTAAAATACTATCCCACTTAGTTTAATTGTTGATGTACCTTGGCATGATGTAGATCCACTCCATACATAGATAGCTTTTTGACATTTTCCAAAAAATGCATCTCTGCTTCAGCAGGTGACATGCCCCTAAAATGTACAAGCAAAAATTGGAATTTTATTATGCTCACCTATCAACTGCAACATTTTGAATTTCATACATTTATTTAAAAACAGGAAAAAACTGATACAATTGTGTACACTTTCTCACAAGCTCATATCTTCCTCTGAAATAATCAGTTTATACATCTGGAGAAGAATATAAATCACACAAATTGGCTATATTTATGCTTAGAAAAGAAATATAAAAGCTTTGCCTACAAATAATTCCCGACTGAGAGACCAACCTACATTTTCAAGACTAGGCAAGTGAGCCACATGTTTCCTAACACAACAATACCTGGATTAGCTGACAGCAGATGCATCTCCCAAGTGTGATGAACTGAAGACTCTGGTTCATCACTGCAAAAGGGAAAACTGTAATATCCTCAGAGAAATGAAACGCAGGCCACAAATAGTCAAAGAATCAGTCTCTTCTGAATTTTACCAGGTAGTCAATAAGCTGTCCTAGGGCAATGCTATTTATGGCCTCAAGCACTGCACAACATGCATTCATTTAAAGAAAGATTTCAGATCTCTTAATAGAAAGTTAAGGAAAAAAAAAAAATCACTTATCGTTACTGATTGTTCAATGTAACTCAAATGTATTCACAAATGCACAGACAGCATATTACTTTGAGCCCAACATTAATTACAGAATACCATTGATAAACTGTTCTATATCACAGTATTTAGCAACTGTGAAGCCCAGTGACAAGTTATCCACAAGGAATACTCTGCATATACTGTGTGTTGCTGTTGTTATTTGTGTTTTAATATTCACCAAGTAGGTCTGCTCCTTAGATTGTAAAGCCTGCATCCCTACAGCCACAGCACAGTGTTAACACCTCACAATACTGCTTTCACAAGTTAAGTTATTTTCACGATTCTTGTCCCTAAACTGTACCCACCTGACCCTCCCATTCAGAAGTTGTCTCAGTGTACAAAATGAGAAAAAAAGATACACTGGATACTTTGTGCAAAGACAAAGGGAACTGGAGAGATAATGACTGAGAACAACAGGGGAAAGGAAGATTTTCAAATCTATGATAAGTGAACAGGAAATTGTAGAGAACAGATATTAGCTGTGAAGCAGAATAAGCATCTCGCAGACGTTCAATTGTAGAGGACAGAGGAAGGATGTGGGAAAAGACTTTGAATCTTCACAAAGTTGCTGAAAGTATGAAATGGTTTAATGGGATATAATAAGCTGCAAAGTTGCATTTTGATGGGATCAATGAATGCTTGGACAAAAAAGGTTAAAAAAGAGTGTACTTAGGTGGAGGACATTAAAAAAAAAACATTTTAGTTTTTGGATACAAGCCTTATCAGGGATGCACATCCCCATTCAACAACATTAAGAGGCCACACCCTCTTAATTTTGTCAGTTGAGTGTAAATTCTGTAAACTTAATGTGTCAGTTGAGACTTTAATCGTGCACAAGCAAGGTATTATGTCTTTATACGAATACAACAGGCTCATCGTCACTTTCTCTAGCAATGGCTAATTTACAAACTTAATTCTAAATTTCAATTAACCATGAATGCATTTGAACTCATTTTCTCCAGGTCGAAGCCTCAAGATTATTAGTTTATAGCATAACAACTACATTACTGTTTCCTATAAAACTTTCCAGAAGGCAAGGTGTAGGTACTTTGAGTCAGAGAAACAAGTGACACAGGGGTTCAGGATAAATCTTCAAGAGGTTGCATAGATGAACACAACAATGGCATGGGGACATACGAGTGGTAATTTATTGATTGATTTATTGTTCGAGTAGGAATTTATTGAGCTATTGGTGGAGATAGAAAGGTTAGGGTCATGGTATCACTGACTATAGAAACATAGAAAAATAGGTGCAGGAGTAGGCCATTCGGCCCTTCAAGCCTGCACCGCCATTCAATGTGATCATGGCTGATCATCCAACTCAGTATCCCGTACCTGCCTTCTCTCCATACCCCCTGATCCCTTTAGCCACAAGTGCCACATCTAACGCCCTCTTAAATATAGCCAATTAACTGGCCTCAATTACCTTCTGTGGCAGAGAATTCCAGAGACTCACCACTCTCTGTGGAAATAATGTTTTCCCCATCTCGGTCCTAAAGGAATTCCCCCTTATTCTTAGAAAAATGGTTGTGCTAAACAAAATAACAAATTTGAGGTCCAACAGAACAATCAGTGCTGTGACCAATGGGATTTAAAGAATTATATTAAAGAATATCAGGGGATATAGAGATGGGAGAACACATTTGTGAGGAAACCAGGGTTAAAGATATGTCGAAGGTAGACACAAAACGATGCAGTACCTCAGCGGGACAGGCAGCATCTCTGGAGAGAAGGAATGGGTAACGTTTCAGATCGAGACCCTTCTTCAGACTGATGTCAGGGGCATCAAATAAAGATATGTTATTGACTGCAGAGGATGTATGGGTCAACAGTTTGGGTTTTTAACATAGGAGGTGATGAATGCAGTTATGAAAAGACACGAGACAGTGCCCGAGGAAAGGAGCATATCCAGGGAGGCATTTGATAAAATCTGAAATTTACAAGTATTGTAATTTGAAATTATGGGTATTACCATAATGTTTTATTCACAGGTTTCATACAGTAAACACAGCTTACGCACCTTATGCTGAGGAGAGCACCGATGATGACAAGAGTTAAAATGCCAAAACACCAATTTATTGAGCTTTCTAGGGAATTAGGATTTATTAGTAGCACGTGACTTGCCTTGCCTATTGAAGTTTACTAAATACATACAAGATTTGAGGACTGAATTTGTGGATCCATTTGTAAGTAACTTGCTGAAAGCCACCTGGCAATTTTCAAGTATCAGATTAAATGCCTACACATTGTTTGACGTACTTGTGGCTTTTGTGTAGTTCTATCACTTTTTCTTCCAGTTCCTTTGTTTCATTCGGAGCAAAGCGAAACTCGCTGATGTACTCAGTGCCGTACTCATCTGGGTCATAGTCTCCAAGTTCCGCCTGGACTGTGTAGGAACCAAGCAAGACGTGTGTAGCAAAAGAACACGGCAATCGTCCAGAGATAATGTCATCCCTCAGTTGCAGACACAGGTAGTACCTACATGTGGGGAAAAGACAATGAAGCTTGAGATCTTTCAACATTTGTGTGATTTTGGGGTACAACTGAAATTCATAATTAACTTCAGAGTTAGGAAATTACAATCAATATTCTTCATGAAATGATTGAAAGCAAATGCCTATATTGCATGGCCAAATTATCCAAGGGTATATATGCACAAATTATTTTTCTTAAATCACTATCGTCTAAAGAAGTATATGACTGATTTAGATACCATACTGGTTATTCTGAACTACTGTAATGCAACACAGAAAATTACAGGTATTCCCTTCTTGCAGCTTCAACATTTCTCAGCACTGAAGACATTCTTTGCTTTCAGTGAAGTCTTGCTGTGAACAATGACATTAAGAATGATAATTGTTAAAGCATCAAACCATCCAACTCAAACACTCCATTTTAAGAGCATTTCGAGAAAAAGGTTTAAAAATCGATTTATTAGAACAAATGTTAATGTTGCTAGGCCGCGTCAGATGGCT
This sequence comes from Raja brachyura, assembly GCA_963514005.1. Next base: position 17,747,150 of record OY740784.1, on the reverse strand, counting down.
GTAAAGAGTTCAAGGAAAAATGCTTTGGATCTAAAAGTAACATACCCAACCAGGTAAGGAAAACCCATTGTAAACAACAAACTGAAAGAGGAACTCAGCAGATCTGTGATGATAAATCGACAGTCGCGTGTCGGGTCGAGTCCTTTCTTCTGGATCCGTCCAAACTAAGGATTTCAACCTGTAATGTTGTCTGTCCATTTCGCTCCACAGATGCTGCTTGACCCTCTCAGTGCCTCCAGTTTATTTTTTTGCACCGGATTCCAGAGTCTGCAGTCTTATCTCCAAGAAAACCCATTTCCGTACTCAGAGGATAGTTGCAGTCCAGATTAATGGTTTATACAGCGGCTATAATTGACACTAGATTTTGATTCCAAATACAGGAACTGCATTCGCTTTTTCAAACTACATGATGAGAGTTGGATCTCTCAAACATTAATGCAGACATTTAAATTACATGTTTGGTATACTTCATTGCCATACTACTACAAATCTTACATTTCTCTCCCTACGTTGAAGGATTACATTAGCAGTCCACTGAATAACTACCAACATGTTCCTGTTAAAGTAGTAATTTTGGCATTGCCATTACAGTATCCCAAAAATGGAGCAGCTCTTCACAGAACTTTCCCAACTGATCTCCGACTTATGGGAAAAGTGAAGTTGGAAGATACCACATCAAGACTGAAAGGGACTAAGGTGACTGTACATATTTTTAGATTGCTTTCAAGTGTTTTGATTTATTTACTATTTAATTTCAGTCTTAATTAATTCACTTTTAAATGTTTAACTAATTTAATCAGTTAATGGAGTTAAAACAGCTCTGAAGGTTTCTGGACATGAGAAATATTAAAATCTGTGCCAACTTCCAAAGCTTAAATGAACTGTCAAATATTTTTTGTTTTTTAGCCATAACTTGTTCTTCTCCAATCCCATGAAACACAGGGCAGACTACGACTGCTGGAACCAGCTCCTATGAGCAACTTCCCATGGAGAAATGCACAAGCATGACTCAATTTCACCAGTGAGATCGGTTAGTTTGTTACTTTAACTTTCAGAAGTCCAATAGGTTTTGATCAGATCTTCAAAATGCCTTCAGGCCATTCAAAATGTAATACAATTCTTCAAAGGCAAATGAGGAATGCAAACCAAGACAAAGAGAGACTGTAAATGCTGGAATCTGGATTAAAAAACAAATTGCTAGAAGAACTCAGGAGGCTCACATGCGTCTTATCCAATATCGTCTAATGCATTTGGCACTCGTGACATGGCCTCCAAGGGTTCTTCTAAATTTAATTCCACATTTTTTAAGCTTATGTCCAGAATGGCCATCTTCAGCTCCGGTTGCATGCCATTTCAACTCCCTCCTCCTATTTTATGCAACTATTTAATATGATACATAATGCAGTTTGAGCCGGTGATATCTCATGTTGGATTTCACATAATTTCAATTGTATTTCCAACAATCTGCCATCTGAAATAGGGGACAACTGAATTTTTCCAACAAATCCTGCCATTAATTTTCAAATGTTAATATAACCCTAAATTTCTGCTGCTATTTCCCATTTCCCCAGCCATAACCTCAATGCAAATTGGTGTAATCTCTAGAAATTATCCAAGTAGCTAACTGCAGTCTTTTAGATGGTTTTCCCAAGTACGAAACCAATATTCCAGTGGTCAACTGTTGTGGAGATTCCAGGCTTCCATGGATTCCATGTACACCCAGGGTGCACAGGGATTAAACAATTTACAAAGTGCCAGAGAATCTCAGGCAGCATCAGCGGAGGGAAATGGACAGACGACCTTTCGAGTTATTCAGAAGACACTGCTCCAGCTGCTTGTTCAAGATTCCATCATCAGCCGTCAATTGTGTCTCAATTTGCACAAAGATTAAGTTGCATGTGCGAATTCAACAGAAACAAGCAAATAATAGCAATTTTACAACATTTTGAGATTTTAAAAATCAAGTCTGCAATTTATCCCATCAGATAAAGCATAAAAATAAGTTTAATTTGACACCTAATTCAATTTCATATCTTCAGTATTAAGAAAGTTATGACCATTTTCATACTCGGAAATTAGCATCTTGTTCCCCATTGCCTTTCAATTGACTTAACCCAAAAGCTGTGATCTAGAACCGTTAAAAGCCTATAACTTTCTTAAAAATTAAGAGAACTCAATGTAATTTCCAGTTATTATAGATTGAAGCATTCTGAAACAAATATGAAACAATCTTACTTGGATGACCTGAAATTAAAGCATATAATTAGTTAGTTATGTAATTGTAGCTAATTACAAAATTCAATGAGTAGATCTAAACATCTATCCATTTCTTAAGAAAAGATAAACTTTTTTTAAATTGTCTAAGTGTCCAAATAACATTCACACAATAATCCACAATATAACATCATTTTTAAATCTCATTTTCATGAATTTCTGGGCCAAATGGAAGGAATTTAGTGTTTACTGCCTGTAAATTAATGGCAATTTAAATCAACTAGCGAGTGGGTTTTAGTGGAATGCGGTGGATTGGAACGTTGCGGTTTGCTGTGAAGTTGGTATGAAAAATACAGACGGTTCATACATTTATTTTGGACCCCATTTCGCAACATGAAAATATTATTAAAGCCTCCATAAAAACCAACTTTTAATATAAAAATAAACTGTGTCCCTTTTTTCTCCCCTACGCAAAATCCTTCCCGTTATTGGCACTCACGGCTTTTGAAGATGATTTTTAAATTATTCTAGATAATAAATAATCTAGCGTAATTTAAAAATACCTTCATTAATGAAATGTCGAAGCGATTTTTCTTCCGCAACGAAATCGGCCGACATTGATCGATTTGCCCAGTCTGAAGAAAAACGGCACTTTAAGCCCGCCCCCCTCTGAAAGGCGTCAAAGTCGTGCACACGGGGAGCGGCAGAACTGCAGCGCTGCTCAAGGTAAGTTTTGTAACATACCTACAAATAACAAATTATTTCCAAATTTACTAGCTGGTTTTGAGACACCTGTTCTGGGCTCCCCTATATTTTGCAGGTTTGAGTATTTACTCCATTTCAAACTTTCATTTATATAAAGCAATAGTACAGCAAGTAGAGTTACTGCCACACATTTCCAGTGTGGAGGAGTGAATGGTGTGGATTCACCTCCACACCTGAATGGTGTGGAATGCAGACCAAAGGAACGGTCAGAAGATGACACTTCCCAACACTCTATCAAAGGACTGGCTCAGTTGGAAAACATGCAAATAGAAGGTGCCTGGCTCAAAATCATCAGTGCCAATTCATCCTTTTTTTTGCCAGTAATAATCTTGGCTGTAACTCCAGATACTATCTGATGCTGCATGTGTCCATGTCTCACAATCCAAACCAAAAGTTACAAGCCCTTCAATGAGTTGTAATGACTTTCGCTAGCTACCTTGCAATTGCAGTCCCAATTTTATTTTTCAATCAACTATGACTGTTGAAGGAAGACATGAAGCCCATTGATAAGAGATACTTTCAACTATGCCCAAGTTCTAGAAGTTCACATTGCACCGTTAACCTACTGAATATTGGCCATAAATCAGGTATCTTATTAAAGGGAAAAGTGCAAAATTAATTTATTTGTCCAATATTTCAACAACAAAAAGCCAGAAATTTGAAGAGTCTTAGATATACCAGTTGAATGTCATTGCAAATAACTTGTTTTTGTGATACAACCTATTTTATTTAAATTCCACTTCTCTGACTGGAATATACAGCACCCTGCTCTGAACCATAAATGATGAAAATGTAAGTTGCTGTTTGAAAGTAAATAGTCCAAATAATAGCAAGACACATTTGAGATATGCATCTCAAACATAATTGCCTTTAACAATATTACTGTATTTTTAACATGCTAAAATGCTGAATGCATTTTAACATTATTACACCATGTATCTATTTATTCTTTTAGTTTTAGAAGAAGGTGTTGATAAGTTCTCATTACCACTCTTTTGTCAGCTTCTATAGCAGGAAGTAAAACATGAATCTAGAGCAATACCAACTAAATTTAAGTGTTGTTCTACTTCTAGCTGGCTGCAGAATGTTCAACTTATGCTCTGATGTCCGTTGCCGCAGATTTGGGCCTACAAGTGGAATTAAGATGCCCACCTCCAGGATCAATTGTTATTGAGTGGGAAAATAATAACGCTCAATTCCAACAACAGATGATCAGTTTGCTTCTCTCCAACATAATTTGACCATAAAGATATAATTAAGGTTCGATGGTTCTTTATTGTCACGTGTACCGAGGTACAGTGAAATTTGATTTGCCATACAGTCATACCAAAAAAAAAAGCAACAAGATACATAACTACATAAAGATTAGACATAGACTTAAACACCACAGCGGCACGTGCAAATCCCCAGGGCACCCAGCATAAGCAGAGACCCACAGCCATCAGCTCAATGCCCGGGCTACATACACGCTCCTTCACCGTGATGTGTCCAGAGTTGTACTGACCACTGTAACTCTCTCTGCAGTCCAAATTATCATATTTAAGTAGTGGATTCTTCCCTTTTTTGGGAAATTTTAGCTGATATATATCGGTGGTATTAATTTGTCGATAGAGGAAATTTTAAAAAGTACACTTCCTTAATGCGTTTGTAAGATAACATGAATTAAGTATTTCTAAAATATGCTTTGAATCAAGGTGTTGAGTGAAGCTGTCAAAGTACATGAAGTTTGAAGTGAAATAAAACTCTCACATTTACTAATGTACATCCTCTGGGTTATGGAAAGCATTCAGAAAGATGTTGGAGAATCACACCGAATAAAATACATTGCCGATTGTTGAGAAGGCAGGTTCAAAGCACTCAGCAGGAAAGAGGCAGATGGCAATATTTAATATGTCCAACAGCCTAAAAATAAATGACGTTATCGTTGATGTAGCTCCACCAGGATGGTAAGAACATTGCAATCTGTATAATATATCATTGGGATATATTTTGGGTTGGAAGATTATTGGTTACATTGTGAGGTCTTTGCTTCAGGCAATCGGGGAATAAGAAAGATTCTGTAATCATCACATTCTAATTCAAACTTTCATCCATTCTCTTCTGACATATTTGTTACTTTGAAAGTTTCTTTGGAATTTATTTCTTCCAACATGCTGCAGGTTCATCGCCATCTTCTTCCTCTTTCAATTCTCTTTCCTCTCATCTCATGTTCATACCTCTGTGAGAGATGGGGTATTATATACTGTGGAAAACAACTGGTCTGGTCCCCAGCTGCCTCAGAACTTTCTCAGATCAGCTAGCAGGACTATTCGCGAACATCTTTAACCTCTCCAAAGCAGGTAGTTTAATGACTTCAGGAAGTGAGGTGTAAATATCACCAACAATTTATCCTGGACCGACCACATGGAAACTATACCAATAAGTACTATCTAAGTGGCATCAAGTTGGGAAAAGGGGAAGTACAACAGGATCTGGGGGTCCTTGTACATCAGTCTATGAAAGTAAGCATGCAGGTACAGCAGGCAGTAAAGAAAGCGAATGGCATGTTGGCCTTTATAACAAGAGGAATTGAATATAGGAGCAAAGAGGTCCTTCTGCAGTTGTACAGAGCCCTAGTGAAACCAGACCTGGAGTATTGTGAACAGTTTTGGTCCCCTAATTTGAGGAAGGACATTGTTGCTATTGAGGAAGTGCAGCGTAGGTTTACAAGGTTAATACCCGGAATGGCAGGACTGTCATATGCTGAGAGAATGGAGCAGCTGGGCTTGTACACTCTGGAGTTTAGAAGGATGAGAGGGGATCACATTGAAACATATAAGATTGTTAAGGGATGGACACTCTAGAGGCAGGAAACATGATCCCGATGTTGGGTGAGTCCAGAACCAGGGGCCACAGTTTAAGAATAAGGAGTAAGCCATTTAGAACGGAGACGAGGAAACACTTTTTCTCACAGAGAGTTGTGAGTCTCTGGAATTCTCTGCCTCAGAGGGTGGTGGAGGCAGGTTCTCAGGATGCTTTCAAGAGAGAGCTAGATAGGGATCTTAAAAATAACGGAGTCACGGGATATGGGGAGAAGGCAGGAACGGGGTACTGATTGGGGATGATCAGCCATTGAATGGCGGTGCTGGCTCGAAGGGCTGAATGGCCTACTCCTGCACCAATTGTCTATTATCTATAATAAAGCACACAAATGCCTTTACTTCCTTAGTCTAAGAAGACTAAGGAGATTCAGCATATCTCCAACAACTCTTACCACTTCAATATTTGCACCACAGAAAGCATCCTATTGAGATGTATCTCAACTTGGTTTGCAGCAACTCTGCCCAAAGAATTATAGTGAGATGTGGATGTAGCCCGGTCCATCACATAAACCAGCCTACAGCCTTCCCCACCCCCGCTAACAATTGACACCTTGTACACACTACGCTGCCCTCAGGAATAATTTTCAACTCAATCATTCCGCCTTCTCCCCTCTCTGATCGGGCAGAAGATACAAAAGTTTGAAAGCACATACCACGAGATTCAGGAGCAGCTCCTTCCCGATGTTAGCCAACTGAGCAGTCCTCCCATAAGCTGGCATGTAGTTCTGATTTATTGTGAGTTTTAGTTTAGACTGCATTGCCTCTGTAACTGTAACACTGTGATGTTGTAAAACTATATTCTGCACACTGATATTTTTCTCTTTCCATTTCTTATTATTCTCGTGTATGGCTTGATTTTATTCCTTTATTTTACTTAATTTTATTTAACCAGGAGAAGTCTCATTGAGATTAAAAATCTCTTTTACAAGAGAGTCCTGGCCAAGACAGGCAGCAGCACAGTTCCCCAGTTACAGACAACAATTTAAAAACATATAAGAGAACATATAAATAGAGTCACAGTCATAACAACATCAAACAAAGCAATACAGACAGAAGAGCCCGCTTCAACATCATTAAGAAGAGATTTAAATCTGTTTATAGAAACCAGCTCCTTAAGTTTCAATTCATTCTGCAGCTGGTTCCATGTGAAGGGAGCAGCAGAACTAAATGCCCTTTTCCCCAGTTCAGTACGGACATTAGGTACAGTTAGTAAGAACAAGTCCTCAGAGTGGAGCTGATAAGTTCCTGTGCTTTTTCGAATTACATACTTCTGCAGGTATGAAGGAAGAACACCGAGGATAGTGTTATAGATAAGGATATGCCAACGATGGAGTCTGCGGGTGGACAGGGCAAACCATCCAACTTGTTCATACAAAGAGCAGTGGTGCGTGAGGGTTTTAAAATTTGTAACAAATCTCAGTACTCCGTGGTAGATCGTGTCCAAAGACTGCTTTTCCTGACTCCAAATTCCTGCTTATCATGATTTTATTTTGCTTTGATGATTACCACTGATTTTAACTAAAAGTAACTGATGGGATGATAGGGATTTCATGGGCCTCAACACCCAATTTCACACAATGCATGCACGGTCTTTCCATAGAAAGTCATTACAAAACAGCTCTTTCCAAAGTAGATTCAACTGGATGCAAAGGAAATATTGTTCCCACTCACCTTGTGATGTCCTCAGAGAGCTGAGCGGGATCCGGAGGATAGAACTTCACATTGAATGCAAACTGCCACAAACCACCTAGATAGAGACAAACAAATAAAAGGATTTAAGCTTTCCTTTGAAATAATTACTTTTAAGAAATGCTTTTTCACTAGTAATACGACCAACGCTTTTTTGACAACTTTACCTCAGATCAATTCTGGAATTAAAAGATACCCATGTCTTTGCTTCTTTATTAGAAATTGTCCTAAATGTCCTTCTCCCCAATTTTCGTGTCGGTTTCATTCGAGAAATTACTATTGTATTAACGTGGTGAATCATTTTATCAAAATGTGCATCTGATGTTTTTGTGAACCTGTTATCATGACCACAGGAGTACGTAAAATGACCGAAGCAATATGCAATTGTTTCAGTTTTCAAAGTGTTAAGTTAAAAAAAAAAGCTGATTTCATGTTTCCTTCCCCACTATGGAATTTCTTTTCTCACTTAGGAAGGAGAAAGTTCCATAGTGGGGAAGAAAACTTCCAGGCCTGAATTAACTAAGTACATGTCCAATTGATACCCAAGCGAACAGCTGCTCAGAGTGAAAGGAACCATAAACATGTCTGATTAGAATTCAAGCATTAGCTTGATATGCAAATCAGGACGATGATCTGCAATGACTTCATCTCACATCACGGTTGTCAGCCTGCAATAATTCTCTGATTTATTGTCAACCTTCACATTGATTGAAGTGTGATAAAATAAAAAGTTAAATTACAGCAATATGGCTCATGATTTCAATCCGCCCCCATTGCCAATTTAATAGTGAACAATAACTTTAAAAAACTGATGTCTAAGGAAAAATGTAGTTCAACACTATATCTGCATGCTCCAGTAAACAGGACGTCAGAACGATGTGACCTATATCAGTTACACTTAGAATATATGTCACAAAGCGGACTACAGCTACAGATTGTTAAACATTTTTTTTTAAAACTGCAATTACAAGAGGTCAGTGTAAATATGCCACAAATTTGGATTTTTCTTCAAAATACTCATCATTTTGATTAACAACTTTACGGGTAGAAAGACACCTTTATCAAACAAGCACACTACACTTAATAATGTTTTCCCTATAATCATCTGAATCATTGGTTCTCTACCCCTACATAAGGTCTACCATTTAGTGTATCTTTCCCATCATTGCTTTCTCTTCCCAGGTCTTGCACCATTCGGCCCTTCGAGCCTGCACCGCCATTCAATGTGATCATGGCTGATCATCCAACTCAGTATCCCATACCTGCCTTCTCTCCATACCCCCAATCCCTTTAGCCACAAGTGCCACATCTAACGCCCTCTTAAATATAGCCAATGAACTGGCCTCAACTACCTTCTGTGGCAGAGAATTCCAGAGATTCACCACTCTCTGTGTAAAGAATGTTTTCCTCATCTCAGTCCTAAAGGAATTCCCCCTTATCCTTAGACTGTGACCCCTTGTTCTGGACTCCCCCAACATCGGGGACAATCTTCCAGCATCTAGCTTTTCCAACCCCTTAAGAATTTTGTAAGTTTCTATAAGATCCCCCCTCAATCTTCTAAATTCCAGCGAGTACAAACCGAGTCTATCCAGTCTTTCTTCATATGAAAGTCCTGACATCCCAGGATATTTACTACAGCAACATGTATAACAGAGCAATGTGTCATTATAATGTAATTTGTAGTTTGTTTTTTTGTAATGTTAAGACTGTAGAAAATGCAATTTCGCTCAAACCAAGCTGTTTGAATGACAATAAAATGCATTCTGTTCTATTCTATTCTATATATGAACACAGATAAATAACTAAACTTTTAATGTTGTTAGTTAATGAATTTGGAGCTTATTCTTTCGAAAAGAAAATCCCACTGAAATATCTGAATTCTTCCAGACCTAGGAGAGTCTGTAAAAGTCCACAACACTATTTTTGCCAAGCCTGGTAGTGTTCATGTCTTTCTTGATGCAGTCACCTTTCTGAACAGTTCCACAGCCACGTGAAAAGATTTGCTAATCAAATAACCACTGCAGAACACACGTCTCCTTATTATTAGTCTGGAGCTCTACATTGTCAGTCATGCAACATAACCTCTATTACAACCTTACATTTTTGATGAATGAGTTTGTCAATGCAAATCTGAAGCAGAAAGAGTAGGGCAGTTTGGTATTAAAGCAAAAGGAGTCTGGGCTGTGATGTACATTTAAAGCAGGTTACAGAGGTAACTAAAATCATAAATGGATTACAAATGAAAATTTGGATTTTGTTATATACGAGTTGAAGGTTAGGGAGCCACTAAGTCAGCGAAGAAAAATTGCAGAGCTGTCGCGGTAGAGTTCACAGAGCTGGGTTTCCTGTCAGGATAGAACTGGGAAACCTCAGAGATGACAAGGAGTTGATAAGAGTTTCAGACCCATGCTGAAGCAAACCCTGTTATGGAATCGGTTTCAGGAGATATAAGAAACAGGTCTAATATGGACATTGTATCTCATTTCAAATTGCACCTTCATATACAAGTGTAGCGCCATAAAGATACAACATTCTAAGAGAGGGATAACAGTGAATCCAAACACTGTATTCAACAGTGTGGCCATTATACACCCTTCAAATTCTAACGAATGTAAAAAGAAAAATATTTAAGAACCAATAAAATATTTAATGTTTAAAAGATTGTCATAATGTAAGTACATAATCACTTCCATTTTTAATTTCCCAAGCATTCTACATCTGCATCCTTGTTCCCAATTAGTTTGCAGACCTAAATAGACAGATTTTTGTAATGTTTGTTTGGTTAGCTGCATTGTGATTATTCTGTCATTTGCCATATCATTCATCCCTAGTTCAGCAGCTCTGGTTACTGTTTACAATTAAATAGTAATTCAGAAAAGCCGGCGGATTATCCATAGTTCAATGCAGGTTCATCTCTGATATAAGATGAAAACAAAAATGTCTTAAACGGGAAAATTAAAAAAAAAACATTTTAGAAAACCCTTTGAAGGTTACGAGTCTTAAAATCTCAGAATGTGAAGGAAAGAAATATTCTCTACATAAGCAGAAGATATGTATTCTTTCAGTGATCATTACATGTCAGTAGCATTTCAAGTCAGTAGTAAAATATACTTACTTCGGATCTGCTTTTTAATTTCCTTGGCTGGGTCCAACCAGTTCTAAAAAAATGGAATTTTAATAGGTTAATTTAGAAAAGAATATATAGATTGGAAGCTTTTCTAGCAAATCTTTTCTTATGATTACCACAAAAACGAAGCATTAGTTTAATTCAGAAAAACAATTAAATTGATAATAGTTTACTATAAAACCTCTATATAATTAGTAGGAAGAAACTGCAGATGCTGGTTTAAACGGAAGATGGACACGAAAAGCTGGTGTAACTCAGCAGGTCAGACAGCATCTTGGGAGAAAAGGAATAGGTGATGTTTCTGGTCGAGACCCTTCTTCGGAACAAATTCAAAGGGTCTTGACCCGAAACGGAATCTATTCCATTTCTTCAGAGATGCTGTCTGACCCGCTGAGTTACTCCAGTTTTTTTGTGTTTAATATATAATTGAGTTTTATATATATAGATAATCATAGTCATACAGCATAGACTCATTAGACACAAGAGATTGTAGATGCTGGCTTGCAACAAAATGCACAAAGTGCTGGAGTAACTCAGGCAGCATGTCTGGAGAACATGAACAAGCAACGTTTTGGGTCAGGACCCTTCCAAGGCCCTTTGTCCATGTTGATCATTGGTCACCAATTATTCATCTTCCTATATCCCATCAATCATGACCTACACACTCAGGACAATTTACAGTAACCCACAAGCCCACACATCTTTTGAGTGAGAGGAAACCAGAGCTCCCTGTAGAAGTCCACAAACAGTGCCGGGGGTCTGTATTGAATTTTGGCTGTTAGACCAAAGATGCATCAGGTCTACCAGCCACGGTAGACCTGATTTTGGTCCAAGGTAAAAACACTTACTAGTTGATGGTAGTGACGTTTAAATTTAATTGTGTCACAAAGCTTCATAGTTCACAGGAATGAAAATCTGTTTCCATGTACAGTGTTCTATGCAGTGAGCACACTGTGAGTGCAATGGCCATGGAAGCACACTTAACATTTGGTGCTGCCTTTTCATTACACGTACCAGGGTGAAACTGTGAGAGACTCCACTAGCAAGGAGAGTGAAGGCCAGGACAATCATGAGTAAAATGGACAGTCCTTACTTGACCTGTAAGTGAGGAGTTTACCATGGAGAATGCCTCTACACTGTACACAAGGCAGCCAAATGCGGACACATTTTGATAGTGTGAACTTCACTGATCAAGTGACTATTTCCTGTGCAGTAAATTTCCTTGATTCCTGCATGACCTGCCATCTTTGGAGGGGAAGGAGAGTACGTCTTTGCCCATTCTGAACGTGGGGTAAACTGGTTCAACCACATTAATTGCAGTACCAGTTCCAATGGACAGGTAGACAAAAAAGCTGGAGGAACTCAGCGGGTGAGGCAGCATCTATGGGGTGAAGGAATAGGCGACGTTTCGGATTGAGACCCTTCTTCAGACTGATGTCGGGGGGAGGTGGGGAAGAAAGGAAAAGGCGGAGACAGTAGGCCTTGGGAGAGCTGGGAAGGGGAGGGGAAGGAGGGAGAAAACAAGGACTACCTGAAATTGGAGAAGTCAATGTTCAAACCACTGGGGTGTAAACTACCCAAGCGAAATATCAGGTGCTGTTCCTCCAATTTCCGGTGGAACTCATTCTGGCCATGGAGGAGACCGAGGACAGAAAGGTTGGATTCGGAATGAGAGGGGGTTGAAGTGCTAGTGCCACTGGGAGATCAGGTTGGTTATTAGGATCTGAGCGGAGGTGTTGGGCGAAGCGGTCGCCAAGCCTGCGGTTGGTCTCACCGATGTAGAGCAGTTGACACCTGGAACAGCGGATGCAATAGATGAGGTTGGAGGAGGTGCAGGTGAACCTCTGCCTCACCTGGAAAGACTGCTTGGGTCCTTGGATGGAGTTGAGTGGGGATGTAAAGCGACAACTGTAGCATTTCCTGCGGTTGCAAGAGAAAGTACCAGAGGAGAGGGTGGTTTGGGTGGGATGAGACAAATTGACCAGGGAGTTACAGAGGGAATAGTCTCTGCGGAAAGCAGAAAGGGGAGGAGATGGGAAGATGTGGCCAGTGGTGGGATCCCGTTGGAAGAGGCGAAAATGTCGGAGGATTATATGTTGTATGCGACGGCTGGTAGGGTGGAAGGTAAGGACAAGGGGGACTCTGTCCTTGTTACGAGTCGGGAGATGGAACACCTCATCCTGGGTGCAGATGCAGCGTAGATGGAGGAATTGGGAGTAGGGGATGGAGTCCTTACAGGAAGCAGGGTGGGAAGAAGTGTAGCCCAGATAGCCATGGAAGTCAGTGGGTTTGTAGTAGATGTCGGTCAGTAGTCTGCTACCTGCGATAGAGATGGTGAGATCTAGAAATGGTAGGGAGATGTTGGAAATGGTCCAGGTGTATTTGAGTGCCAGATGGAAAATGGTCCAGGTGTATTTGAGTGCCGGATGGAAATTAGTGGTGAAATGGATGAAGTCAGTGAGACCTGCATGGGTGCAGGTGGTAGCACCAATGAATTTGTTAATGTAGCGGTGGTAGAGTTCGGGGATAGGGCCATGGTACGCCTCGAACAAGGATTGTTCGATGTACCCTACAAAGAGGCAGGCATAGCCGGGGCCCATGCGCAGGCCCATAGCTAAGCCTTGGATTTGGAGGAATTGGGAAAAGTCTACAGTCTCCACCACTTCCTTTTTCTTTTTCCTGTCCCCCCCTCCCGCGACATCAGTTTAAAGTAGGGTCTCGACCCGAAACGTCACCTATTCCTTCGCTCCATAGATGCTGACTCACCCGCTGAGTTTCTCCAGCTTTTTTTGTCTACCTTCGATTTTTCCAGCATCTGCAGTTCTTTCTTAAACAGTTCCAATGGACAAGTCAGATATGTGCCACAATTTCAGATTGTCCCAGACATCAGATAGAATGGCATAATGATTGCCATCTGATCTTGCCATCAGCTCCATTCATTCCCTCCAGGAATTAAGGAGCACTTTATCAGCTGTCAAATGTTAAGACTGCTGCAGAACCCCATCTGACAAAGATCTTGTCATTTATGTGGATCAGCTGAAGATGGGTCTACAATGCCACCTCTCACACCTTAGTGGAAATCTGCTGTAACCATTCTTAGATCCAGTTCCACAAAGACCTTTGAAACTGGAGTAACAAAACATATAGCATCTAAGTTAGATTCATATTGAAAGATTTGGTGACCTCTTGCCTAGATTACACAGAATGCAATGGAAAGTTGATCCTTCATTTTCTTAAAACGTGCGTGTTAACTAACCTCTGAACTTCCGAAATTCACTCACTTTTGATGTTTGGTCTTCATGTTAATCCTATTTTAACTCAATTTCCCTCAAAATCAATGGAGTGAGACAGAAAAAGTACACAAAACGACACAGGTACGATATCAAGAAAGTGAATGCCAGGACAGCTGTAGCAAGACTGAGAAAAAAAACCTCTCCTTTTTCCACAAAATGTATTATCATTCACTCAACCCAACAGTTCAACATACCTTTTGATTTTCAGAGTCCCGAAATGTCAGTCCAAAGTAATCTTTCTCCAGAAGGTTGAGCTGCCCACATACTTTATCAAAGAGAACCTGTCCCTTTGCTCGTTTCTGTCAGAAAATATAAAGATAGATTTATCAATACAGGATGTGACATTAATCAGGAGGAAAATTAAACAGGTTGTTGGGATTTACCATCATGAAAGGTATGAATAATATACATTGGAAACAAAAACATTTCCAAATTCTTAAAACACAGTTTGTCATAAAGAAAACATGCCGTTTTGCTTGGTGTAAAAGGAAAGCTTTCACTGAATTCACCAGAACTTATGATAATGATAAAACTCACTTCCATGTTTTCCCTACCTTACGCATAATTACAAAAAGTCTCTAATAAATTTATTTGCTGCAGTTCCATGCATTCGTACTTAAGGGTCTGTGTCCCACTTTCACAACATAATTCACAACCTATGCCGAGTTTGCCCTTGACTCATACTTGCAGCATGGTCGTCAAAAGGTCGTAGGAGATCATAGGTAGGTCGTAGCAGGTTGTGATGCTAGTCATAGGTACTCGTGGCAGCAAGTAGGTCAGGGCGTTTTTTCAACATGATGCAAAATGTCCACGAGTAAAAAAGGTCGTGAATTAGGTCGTGAAAGTGGGACAGGCCCTTTAAACTCCTTTGAATTCAGTAATGAGTTTACTTTCCTTGATACTTACTCTGAAATTTGAAAGACTGCAGGATACTCCCTTTAAATGAAAGACCAATGGTCAAAGCAATGTTGGAACAAAATTGCAGAGGGTCACAGTAATGAAAGACAGATTCATTTCATCCAATACCATGTTTGCAATCCCAATTACAGGTTTGTAGATGATACACCACTGCAGTCGGCAAGATCTCGAACAATGGGGAGATGGAGATAGAGATTTGTAGCATGGTGTTAAGACAACAAGCTAACGGTCAATATCAGCTAAACAGAAGAGTTGGTGATCTACTTTAGGAAGTTGGTGGAATATGCATTCCAATCTGTATCAATTATGCTGTAGTGGAGATGGCTGAGACCTCAAGTTCCTAGGTCTAACCTTCACCAACAATTTAACCTGGTCCTACCCATGACAACGTCATGGCAAGCAAGCACACCAATGCCTCTACTTCCTCAGAAAATGGCAAGAAATTCGGCATGATTCCAATCACTCTCACCAATGTCTATAGATGCACTATAGAAAACATCCTATCAGTTGCATCACAGCTTGGTATGGCAACTGCTCTGCGTAAGACTGCATGAAATTGCAAAGTGGGGTGGAAGATTGCAACCTTCATGTGGTCCGCCCTGTTTTGACGAATGCAATCAACCCGGCATACACAATCAAATAAGATCAAATAGAACAAGTTGTCCTACAACTTTAGGCTGTGCACGCCATACGCAAGAAGAAGAATAAATAATTGCAAAGTTGTAGATGCAGCCCAGTCTGTCATGCAAACCAGCAGTCCCTCGCAAGAATCCATCCACACTTAACATTGCCAACATAATCAAGGCTCACTTACACCTAGATCATTCTCTTTTCTCTTCTCTCGGGTAGGGCAGAGATAAAGGCTTGAAAGCATGTACCACCTTCCCCACTGTTATCAGACTCTTGAACTGATCTCTTAAGTGCTACGGATATATTCCTGATTGCCCATTGTGCCCTGATGCTATTTTTTAAACTGAACTTTCCCTTTTGTAGCTATAATACCATATTCTGCAGTTATTTCCCTTTTGCGTACTCAATGTACTCATGTATGAAATTATTTTCCTGGATAGCACTGCAAAGTTTCTCCACAGGTAACAAAATAAGTCATCATGGACCATGAAACTCTGATGTTTTATTGAACTGCACGGGGTCCTTAACTCTGGGAAGTATTGGGATAATTCCAGATAATTGGGGCACAGAAGATAATTGGGACACAGCTACCAGCCTTGGAGGGCGTCTACTATACACGGTGCCTCAGGAAGGCCGTCAGCATTCACAAAGACTCCTCACACCCTTGTAATAGTCTGTTCAAACTTCTACCTTCCGGCAGATGTTACAAGGCCTTCTACGCCCGCACCCCCAGACTCAGGAATAGCTTCATCCCCAGAGCTATAGCGGCTCTGAACCGGCCCTGCTGAGTGCCCCCCACCTCCCATGAACTGTCTCCCTCGGATGGTCACGTCGCACATCGACCCGGCACGGACCGATATGCACTTTATACTGTTTTACTATTCTTTTTTATAAATCATGTTTCTCTGGGTATCTAAATTTCAGTTGTTTAAGTTATGACATCGGATGGAAGCTGCATACCAAATCTTGTTGCACGTATGTGCAATGACAATAAAAGATATTATTATTGACAAGATTGCATCTTGGAAAGTGGACATGTCATCTCTGCCACCCTGCTCCAGGGATATATACTGGACTAGAAAGAGGTCTTTAGTGAAATGCAAGACAGCCAATTGCAATTTCGGCAGACTGTTTTACTAGATGTTAAAGAAGGAACTGCAGATGCTGGAGAATCAAGGGTACACAAAAGGCTGGAGAAACTCAGCGGGTGCAGCAGCATCTAAGGAGCGATGGAGATAGGCGACATTTCGGGTCGAGACCCTTCTTCAGACTAGATGTCTCATTTTCCATTGAAAGGAATTGAAAATTGGATCAAAGACAAATTTCAACCCCAGTATAAAACTTCAGAGAAAAAAAGAGGATAGTTTATAAAACATAGAAGTGTGCTTTGACTTCACTTCTACTACACACAGCTCTACTTGTAAAGGCACCAAACAAAATGCCGGAGGAAGTCAGCAGGGCAAGCAGTGGAGGGAAATGGACAGATGACTTTTCAGGTCAGGACCCTTCTTCAGACCCTTTACTTATACGGCACTCAGACAGGCATGAACTGATTAGAGAAGGCAACGATTATTTGAGAGCATCATGCTCCTTTACACAGTTATTTCATTTTTAAAAAATCAACGAAAGTGGTAAGATAAGGTAAAGTTCAAGGGCCTTTTACATAAATTCTGGATGTTATCGAATGAGGCTCTACAATGTAGACATAATAAAATGGGAATTGTGCATAAAACTGGAACAGATTCATTGAGGCAAATAGGAAATGATTGAGGGGCTGAAAGAGAGAATAAAGATAATGATATACTGTGATGCAACAGTTTCTCACTGCATTTACAAATGACAAATTACCGCATGGAGATGCTCAAAAGAAGTGGAGAAGATGTTTCCATGAGTGGGAGAGTCTAGGATCAGAGGGCACAGGCTTAGAATAAAAGGAAGTACCTTCAGAAAGGAGACAAGGAGGAATTTCCTTAGCCAGAGCGTGGTGAATCCGTGGAATTCATTGCCGTGGACAGCTGTGGGAGCCGTTATAGGGTATTTGTAAAGTGGAGATTGATAGGTTCTTGATTAGTAAGGGTGTTAAAGGTTACGAGGAGAAGGCAGGAGAATGGGGTTGAGAGGGCAAGATTGATCAGCCATGAATGAATGGAAGAGCAGACTTCATGGGTCAAAAATGGCCTCATTCGGTTCCTATGTCATATGGACATGATTTGAAAGCATGGCAAATAATGTAGTATGGGAGCAGAATGTTGCCGTAGAACAGGGCAAAAATGGCAGGGTGTTTCATGTGGAAAAACTGCCTGATCATCACTTTGGAGCTCGTTTTTTTTCTAAATAATACGAGAAAGTGTGGAACAGCACGAGAAGTAATTGCTGAGGCAAAAGAAAAGTTAAATAGGTCACGTAAAAGTATTCCAGTCACAGAGATAAAAGTCAATGATGAAATGGTGTTACTACTGTAAGAATCTGTATTCAGTTCCAGGCATCTTATCTCATGGAGAGTACAGACAAGCCTTGGAAGTAGTACTAGACACAATCAACAGTAAAATGTTGAGCCTAAATTGGTTACATTATGGGGACATTGCAGAATACAACCGGGTATTCCTTTGAATAACGACCAAAGGCTGCATTAGCGAGCATCTAAGATGACCAAAGGATTTGATTCAGATAACTTGAGAGAAATTATTTCTGACCTGGTGGAGAAATCACAAGACTTAGGCATCAACTTAAACGGTATCAAAGTTCAAAAGTGATATTAGGAAGAGTCTCTTCACGCAGATTACCGTGGAACTCTGGAGCTCCTTGTTCATAATGCTGTAGAGGCAAGGTCAACTGAAAACTCCTCAAGAGGTCTGTTTGTGATAAATGTGATGAAGATACACCAGTCACGATCAAAATGCATAGTAGATTTGACTTGAGGAACCGGTTTGAGAAATGGAACAGTTCCCTATTGTTCATATATTTCACATTCCCTACAAGAATGATTAAGTTGGTGATTTTAATTTGGCAATAGACAATAGGTGCAGGAGTAGCCCATTCGGCCCTTCGAGCCAGCACTGCCATTTAATGTGATCAATGTTGATCATCCACAATCAGTACCCCGTTCCTGCCTTCTCTCCATATCCCTTAACTTAGACAAGCAGTCTTAAAAACAATAATTCAATAGGGGGGGGGGTCTCAAATCCAATTTGAAACCATTTGTTAAAATCCTAGAAGACTCAGTACATTTATGGTAACTTGGAATGATTCAATTAAAACATTCCATAGACTTCATCCTCACAAAATCCAGGCCATAATCATCAAGTATGCATTCATAATCATAGAGCACAGAAACAGGCCTTTTGGCTATAGACAATAGACTATCAAGTACCAATCTATATTAATTCCACTTACCAGCCTTTTAAGCCTTGGTAATTGACATTCTGGTTCTGATACTGAAAATGATATGAGAATATCTGGCCTCAGCACCACCTTGGGGAATATTCCTGATTACAACCACCCTCTGGGTGAAAGCAAAATTCCTCACAGTCCCTCCAACCCACTGACTGCTCACATTCAATTTACACCCTTTGGTGAGATGTTTCTATTATGGGGAACATTTCCCTTAGAATAATTAAATTAATGCATATAACTCTTTGAAAAAAGAAAACCATGCAGTCCTTAAATGGTTAAATTTTTGTACTCGGCTTGTCCTGACTGAGTTCTGAAGCACATCTTTTAAGAAAATACTGAAAATGATGCTTAACTTCCATTGACCATTGCTGGAAATCACTGCACAGTCTTTGGAAACCAGGCACAGGATATTCAAGTCTACAATCAAGAATGTCTTATTGTCATATGTCCCGAAATGGAATTCTTATTTGCAGGTTCAGATTTCAGTGCACAAATAGACACACTAAAATCAACACTGTATCTAATCAGCATTTACTTTCAAATCATTAAAGCCAACAGTTAATCCACTGTCAACAAATGATAACAATTACTCACTCAGTCTTTTATTCAGAGGTAACTATTATTCCATTCATTATTAACTTGAATGAGGAAAGGGCAGGGCCATAAATAGCTGCTAAATGGGATAAATATAAACAAATACTGATGATCAGGATGAACCATCTCCGATTGGACAGAAGATACAAAAGCTTGAAAGCATGTATCAATTGATTCAAGAACAGCTTCTTCATCACTGTTAATAGACTCTTGAACCAACCTCTTATATGCTAATGATGAATTCCTGATCTTCCAGTCTACTTTGTTGCGGCCCTTGCACTTTTTGTTTGTATCTGCACTCTCAGTAAATTAAACACATCCTTGTATCCCTTTGTTATCACCTATGTCCCAGCCAACAATGCACCATTATGGGGTCCACCTTTCCTTGGACATCTGTTGCCAGCCTTGTTTGGTTCTAGCCTTTTCTTACCTCCATTACATCCTCTCTATTTTCAGTCTGAAGGAGGATCCCAACCTGAAACATCACTCATTCATTTTCTCCAGAAATGTTACTTGACCCACCAAGTTACTCCAGCACTTTGTGTCTATCTTCAGTATATACCAGCATTTGCAGTTCCTTCTTTAACACTATATTCTGCACCCTGTTTATTTTCTCCTTTGTACTACCTGGTGCACTCATATATGGTAAGATTCGTCTGGATAGCACGCAAAACAAAGTTTATCAATGTTAGTCTGAAGAAGGGTCTCGACCCGAAACGTCACTCATTCCTTCTCTCCAGAGATGCTGCCTGTCCAGCTGAGATACTCCAGCATTTTGTGTCAACCTTCGATTTAAACCAGCATATGCAGTTTTTTCCTATAAAGTTTATCAATATATCTTGTTACACGTGACAATAATAAACCAAAACCAGATGATGTGTAGAAGGCCCATTTTTGTTCCCTTTGTCTATGAATATACAGTTCTACAGTATATTAATGGGCAGGATTTTCCAAGGATCAAATTTTCAGCAGATGTTTGAAACTGCTATGACAAGAATATAGGAGATGCTTTTATAGCTTGCATTGTGATGGTACAATGCTATCGTATTCCATCACTTTGATTTTAGCTTTCATTGTCAAGGCCACACACCAACTGCTGCCAAGATAATTTTGCATGGAGAAGACCTATATCAACAAACAAATCACTGTAGGTCACTCCAGCCAAACACCCTCTAGTTAAGGAATCATTCATAGAGGTGGACAGCATCATTTGTAGAGATCCTGCAACCTCATCTACTGTATCCGTTGTTCAAATGTGGACTCTTATACATTGGCGAGACCTAACGTAGATTGACGATCGTTCCGCTGAACACCTTCGGGCCTGGGCATACCTGATCTCCCAGTTGCAAAACACTTTAATTCCCCTTCCCATTCCCTGAGTGAGGCTAAACACAAATTGAACAGCATTTCATATTTCGCTTGGGCAGTTTATGGCCCAATGGAATGAAAATTGATTTCTCTAACTTCAAGTAACAGCTGCATTCCCTCTCTCTCCATCCCTCCCCCATGCAAGTCACACCAGCTTTCGTTCTCACCTAGCCACAGCTAGCAATGTCCTGTTTCCTTTATCATTGTTACTTTTTTGCATATCTTTCATTCATTCATTTAATTTCTCTCTTCATCATCGTCTATGTCTCTCGTTTCCCATTCCTTCTCTCCAGAGATGCTGCCTGTCCCGCTGAGGTACTCCAGCATTTTGTGTCTATCAGCAAATATAGGAGTTTGGAATGTTCAGGAAGATCCTCAAGGTATTGATTTTTGCATTTAGATAACATCTTACAGAGAGAAAAAAAAAAAATCACAATTCACTTCACAAAGATACATGTCAGATAAAAAGGAAAATCATGACCAAGGTAGTGTCGTTAGGAGAGTAACCTAAATTGCAATTTTATAAAGGATGCCTTAAAAAGGGAGTGTCAAAAATCGTAACAGTTTACAAAATAAATACAGCCATTTGCATTTCTCCCGAGATCCTAAAAGTTAAATAGACTGAAAAATTGCTATGTATGGCAATATTATAGACAATAGTCAATAGGTGCAGGAGAAAGCCATTCGGCCCTTCGAGCCAGCACCGCCATTCAATGTGATCATGGCTGATCATCCCCAATCAGTACCCCGTTCCTGCCTTCTCTCCATATCCCCTGACTCCGCTATTTTTAAGAGCCCTATCTAGCTCTCTCTTGAAAGCATCCAGAGAACCTGCCTTCACCACCCTCCGAGGCAGAGAATTCCACACTCACCACTCTCTGTGAGAAAAAGTGTTTCCATGTCTCCGTTCTAAATGGCTTACTCCTTATTCTTAAACTGTGGCCCCTGGTTCTGGACTCCCCTAAAATCAGGAACATGTTTCCTGCCTCTAGCGTGTCCAAGCCCTTAACAATCTTATATGTTTCTATGAGATCCCCTCTCATCCTTCTAAACTCCAGAGTATACAAGCCCTGCTGCTCCATTCTCTTATATATATGCAAGTGGAAATTGATATGCAAGTGGAAATTTAAGATATTTATTTGCTGAAGATACAGAAACATGCAGCTTAGAATCTATAAACCACAGTAGAGAAAGTAATCTATCATTTTTTTTACCGGCAGAGCTAAAAGCAATCTGGTGTGCACAAAAGGACATCTGCAAATCCTTATACGATGGATGATTAGTCACATTGCTGTAAAACCTGCTAAACCAAGCACCTCTTTCACTTTAATGATTCGCAAAAACAAAGCACCACATTAAACAATGAACACATCAATCCAATAACATTGTACTGCTGACTCTTTTGATATTTAAATTGATATGCAAACTTGCAACCAGCAGCCACATTGGTTATTTGATGGCAAATTATGATAAAATAGGAAAGTGTCAAGGAAATATTAAGATTACGAGTAGCTTTCTGACCTAAAATCAAACCTTTTTATGAAACAACAATGAAAGCAAAATGTTTAAGAAGGAACTGCAGATGCTGGAAAATCGAAGGTAGACAAAAGTGCTGGAGAAACTCAGCAGGTGCAGCAACATCTATGGAGCAAAGGAAATAGGCAGCGTTTCGGGCCAAAACCCTTCTTCAGACTGATGTAGGGGTGGGGGGGGGGGAGAAGAAAGCAGAAAGGAAGCGGATGAGCCAGAGGGCTGAGGGAGAGCTGAGAAAGGGAGGAGATAACAAGGGCTACCGGAAATTGGAGAAGTCAATGTTTATGCCGCTGGGGTGCAAACTGCCCAAGCGGAATATGAAGTGCTGCTCCTCCAATTTCCGGTGGTGCTCACTCTGGCCATGGAGGAATCCCAGGACAGAAAGGTCGGATTCGGAATGGAATGGGGAGTTGAAGTGCTGAGCCACAGGGAGATCAGGTTGGTTAATGCGGACAGAGCGGAGGTGTTCAGCTAAATCACGTAACCTCTGCTCAGGATGATATGTAAGCCTCCAACTAGATGGGCAGGAAGCAGATGTTCACGATCTACCACATTGGTAGAAACAAAAATAAGCACCCCAACCATCCAAATGTACCATCGACCAATTTTCACAATCAAGAGACTCAACACTTACCTCAGATTCCCTTTGTAATATTGCATCAGCTACATTCAGAAATATCTGGTTGACATGCAGCCCTTAAAGTGTTCAATGCTAAGGATACAACAACTAATGGGCCTGTCCCACTTACGCAACTTTTTAGGCGGCTACAGGAGACTAGGAGGTCACCACATGTTCGCCGGAGGTTGCCGGGGTGTCGCCTGCATAGTGGTGAGTAGTTCCCGCATTCTTGTAACTAGTAACTATGACATTCTTGTAACATAGATTGTCATAGGCTGTCGCTGGTGCTGACCGGTGAATCTCATTGGGAAAAAAACTTAAACAGTAGTTTTCAGAACCAAGGTCAGGATAACCGACCGGTAATGTTAATGTCCGCCGAGCTTTGCAGCCGCGTATCTTTGCCTTCTTAAACGTTGACTCCACTCCTTCTTCCCCCCCCCCCCTCTTTTAAAGGACTTAAGTGACCCTTCCCATACACTGCGTTTTCACCATCTTAATTACAGCGCCAACCTTCCTGTTCGTCGCAGTGCCCTAAATCAATCAGCTCATTATTTTCAAACCAACAACCTACCTGCAAATCAGCCTGGACAACATTTCAGTTTGGACAAATAAGGGCAGAGTATTATTTGTGACAGCTAAGTGCCATTAGACAAAGGTTAACTCCCCTTGACAGTTGCAAATGTCATCACCAACATCCTGTTGGACACATTGATCAAACATCCAACTCAACCGGCCGGATAAGTACAGTTGCTCAGGAGTTGGTGAAAGGCTGGATATTCCGCAGAAAGTGATTTGCCTCCCAGTTCCCCAAACCCTTTCTAAACAAAAGTCAAAAGTAAAGAAAATACTGAAATAACTGTTTCCATTATAACTTTGGTCTGCGCTGTGGCACAGATATCCCATTTGTTCTCTCGCTCCACCTTCTTCTACAAACATGAACATGCCCATTATTTTCTCACTCTTCCAGTTTTGATAAAGAGTCAGCCCCGTTTCTCTCCACTCTGATGCTGCTGGATTTGATCAGCACTACCAGGATCTTCCGATTTTTGGTTAAGGTCGATTATGGCACGGTTTAATTTCCCTCACTTTCCCTTTTAATTAGGATGGTTGTCTCAATGACCATTTTGCTCAGTCTTCCTTTTCCATACGGGTGCTGCCTGTGTGGAGTTAGTGCGCTCTCCCTCTGACTGCATGGGTTTCCTCTGGGTGCTCTGGTTTCCTCCCATATTCCAATTGTCTTATGGCTATTTGGCTTATGTATGGTTTCATTCTCCTCACTTTCCCAATTGTCCCTAGTGCGTAGGATAGAACGGGTTATTGTTGGTCGCCGCAGACCCAGTGGGCTGAAGGGCCTGTTTCCACGCTGCATTTCTAAACTCTATTGACACGTGTGCAAGAGATACTCTATTAAACAATGCAGAATACAACCTTTGGTATTTTTAACTTGCAGCAACAAAAATAAACTTACAGCTGTTAACAAGGCCTTCTACGCTATCGTGCGATGGGGTAGCAGGGCGAAGGCCGCGGATGCCAACACAAAGTGGAGTTGGATTCATCGGAGGTAGTCTTGGAGGTGAGGATGCTCTTCAAACTGCGGAGCATCTTGGACAATACAGCTCACCCTCTCCATGACACACCGGTCGGTCAACCTGAGGAGTACCCTTCAGCAAATGACTAGATGCAGCACAGAACGCCACAGGAGATCCTTTTTCCCTGCGACTATCAAACTGTACAACCCTCCCCCTTCTGTCGTGGGGTAGACTGAGTCCCCTCCTCCCCTTCCCGCCCCAATCGTTGCACAACCCCAATCCTAGACTTTCCTCTCGGCACTTTAATTTAATGTTTCATGTATCTTGTTGTGTTTTATGACTGTTGGCAGATCAATTCCCCTATGGGATAAATAAAGCCCTGTCATATCGTATCAAAACTATTATTGCGAGCCTGAAACTTCCTAACACCCTTTTCCCCCATTGGAACAATTGTTTTATAACAGAACTTTAATGTTACAGCAGAATCACCCATATTATGTTATATCATGATAGTAAATTTGGACTTTCTTATTGAACTACTGCCATGGCAGGATGTAGAGAGTTTGTGGATACTAACACAGTGATAATGAAAGAATGACAGCATAAGTCCATTTGAAGGCGGTCAAAAATTGGAAGCAATGTCCCTTTCTGAGCAGGTCAGAGAATAAAAGTCAGAGATGTCTAGGAAGGAAGTGCAGATGCTGGTTTAAACCGAAGAGAGACACAAAAAGCTGGAGTAACTCAGTGGGTCAGATAGCATCTCTGGAGAAAAGGGAAGAGTTGACGTTTCGGGATGAGACCCTTCTTCAGACAAGCTGCAGAGATCCTATGTTCTAGCAATGCAATGGTAAAATGTGCCTCCATAGAAACATAGAAAATAGGTGCAGGAGGCGGCCATTCGGCCCTTCCAGCCAGCACCGCCATTCATTGTGATCATGGCTGATCGTCCCCGATCAATAACCCGTGCCTGCCTTCTCCCCATACCCCTTGATTCCACTAGCCCCTAGAACTCTATCTAACTCTCTCTTAAAACCATCCAATGATTTGGCCTCCACTGCTCTCTGTGGCAGGGAATTCCAGTGGAGATACAAAACGGAGCACAGTGAATCGATTCTCACTTTGAACCTTCTTCATTTTCCTAGTCCTTGGAAAAGATAATGGTTGGATTCATTGACACAGGCAAAGTGCTGATTCCAGGGGAATA
Source organism: Raja brachyura (assembly GCA_963514005.1). The sequence continues at coordinate 17,721,413 of OY740784.1, read as the reverse complement.
TCAGTCACAATTTCTTGGCAACAAGATGATAAATGAAAACTTTGGCCTCAGGATCATTAAATCTGAGACTGCATAAATCCCCAGAGAAACAATTATGTACGATTTGGGGGACAGGTGTCTTGAAACGGTTTAACTCAAATAGTAACTAATTGGCTGAAAAGAATAAAAGCAGCTAACAGCGTTTTTTTTTAACTATGCAGAAACAAAAATTGAAAGGGGCACAAATCGAGATGAGGCAAGCATTAAAATGCTGAACTTGAGTAAAAGGCAGTGATAGATAATCAATGAGAGCACTTTCTAAAATTCTAACGTGTCAATCTCCCAGGCAATACGCAGACCAGCTTAAAAGGCAGCTTGCAGGCATTCAAGCAAAACATTCTAATGACACTGGACATACCAGGAAGAGCACGAGCCAAATGTCACTTTAAATCCATTAGTCCAAAGTAATGCTCTACCCTGTGTTTTTATTATGCCCAATTGTCCAACTCATCGCTCACAGGCCATTTTCTAGGTACATACAGCTGCAATACACGCCGTTATTTCACCTCTTGCTCCCAGTGGAGTTTAAATAAGTTAACAGTGCAAAACACATCATTGATGCAAACCAATGGTCCTTGTATACTTGTCAATTACGCTCATCTTGAAAGAAAACAAAAACACAAATATCATAGTGGCAGCAAAGAAAACTAAAGTCAAAGCGAGCAGGTGATTCCTCAGAGCCAAGATAATGAAAAGGTCACTTTCTCAGTGAATGCATTTTTTTTAAAACAATATAAATATTTAATGGCCTTTGGCTGATGTTTTCAGTGAGAATTTCAACTATAAAATGAGAATATCTTCAAATATGTCCATGGTTCTTAAAAACATCAATGGATTGAATCTACCCAATTAAGGATGAAACCAGCCTCACCAATTTAGTCTTCCCCAGAGGGTGGTAAATGCAATGATTGGGCCTGCGGACATCAGCTTCAAAGTACAGACAAAAGCATCCCTGGGGTCTCCAATCATTTCCTGGTCTGCTGTCAGCTTCCTGATTCTATTTGCATTGATGACTTACTAACATGCTAATTCCGAAGCAATTAATAAATATACAAGAATTGCAGGGAAGGCAACGCAAGTCTATTTCCGTTACAGACTCCTCCATTTTCACAATGAAATAACAACAAAATTATCTCCATGTGTGGGCGCTCTTCACATTTAAAGTAATGTTCCTGAAAAGGCAGCTCAGAAAATAAAGTCAATAAGATGCAAGAAATTAGTAACCGCGGTAAAACAAGGCTTTCATAGATACCAAATAATGGAACACTGAAGTAACAGCCACGTTTATATCTTCCTCATTTCGTCACCACTAAATGGAAAAGATGAAATGTTCCTAGGTTACGTTGGCTCACCCCCATATTGTCCCAGCCTCCCCTAAATATTCAGTATTTTATCTTAAGTTAAGTCAGACATCTTAATCAGCTTCAGTGTAAATTAAGCCTACATGAGCAATTGTTCTGGAGATTGTACTGTTTCATTCATGTCAGTGAAACATAGTGTACACTAATCAAAAATGCGAGTCAACATTACAATTTTTTAAAACCCACTATCAGGCATGGTCTTTCTGCAATCACGACAATATTTTAATAGACCAAGATCTAAGTGCCTGTGGCTTCCGTGCAAAAACAGGCTTGATTTAACAGACTGGATTGCCAGACTTGCCCACACCTCCATCAGCGTTACCAAAGATAAGACACAAAATGCTGGAGTGGCTTAACAGGTCAGACAGCATCTCTAGAGAGAAGGAATAGGTGACGTTTCGGGTCTAGGCCCTTCTTCAGACTGAGAATCAGAAGAAAGTGAAACAAGAAATATAGGCTCTGATGTAGAGAGAGAGATAGAACAAATGAATGTCCAGTGCTACCTTTTTGTTTCTGGGCAGAAGATGCTGAGATTGGCAGAGTTGCTGGTCAATCACCAAACTGACCATGTCTGTGGAGATTGCTCACTGATAACATGAATCGCTCAGCCTGTACGTCAACACATACCCCCCCACTATTCAGCATTTTATTTCAGAACTTTGTTTTGGTGCAAATTGACTTAAGACAACTTGTTGTGTTGGAACTGGCCCCTGCTGGAGAGGAGGTAGGGAAGAAACAAGAGCGATCTGATAACATTTCTTAGTGTTCTTGAGATGGGATACTAAGGAAAATGAATACATGCCCATCCCAAGTAACCAACTACCGGTCATCAGTGCCTGAGGAAGTTCATGCATCACACCCCTCCTCCCCCTGTTGATGTGACCCTTGTTTGCAGTTGAAAACTCTTGGTCAGAAATACCACCAAGCGTTTTCAGGTCAATCAACTGTAAACCAGGGTCACATCGTCAGGGGGTGGTGCATGAACTTTCTCGGCCACAAATTTGCTCGGTGAAATTCATCAGACATGTAGCAAGCTCTCCAGTTTTTGCCAACACGTGCATGTTGAAGGCACAGGATCGATCAATTAGTGCAACAGGGAACAGGAAAAGACCAAAAGGTTTTTGTTTTCTTTCAGTGTTGAGCCATGATTTGATTGAAACTTTAGTATCAAAAGGTGGCCAGTAGTATGGACAGAAATATCTCTAATGACTAGAGAGCTAAGGGATTTGGAAGGGCATAATCAGAGAAGTGGAACCAAGACAGTGAACAGCTAATAGAGCTGCTGCCTTATAGCTCCAGCAACCCAGGTTCACTCCCAACCTCACATGCTGTCTGCGTGTGCACTCTCTTGTTCTTGTGTGTTGTCTTGTGTTTTTGCTCTAGTTTTTTCCCCACATTCAAAAAATCCATGTGCAGCAGCAGGCAGAAGATGGACTGTTCGGTCAACTTTTGTAACTCTGCCGGTGCCAGAAACATGGTGATACTTAGGTACTGTCCAGGTGCAGGAGGTCTGCTGTAAGATTTTACTGGGTCGTATTATATGCAAATCAAAGCATTTCACTGCACCGAGGCACATGCAACAGTAAAGCACAATTGAATCGTTGAAATAGATTGGCAAATTAATTGGCCGTCATCTTGTCTCTCCTTAGTCTGCAAATTCTGAGAGAAAAAAAATGGGTCAGGGTATTATGAGTGGAAATAAAGGGTGCTTTGTGGTCACCACTGAGTTAGTAGCTTGTAGAACTTATCTCCTTGCCGTATTTCTCAATACCTAAATCTCATGTGGAAAGTCATTGTCAATTTGAACTTGTCAGCAGATGACAATTGTTGACGGGTCAAATTTCATGTATACATATTCATGAATAGTACTCATCTCATCGTGACAGGCTTCATCACATTTAGTGTCCCAGGGGAATCTCTCAGTATCTTCCTGCCAAGAGTGAGTTTGGCAACAATCGTGTGACCCACTGCATGACGTGAATGTTTGTGATGCTCTCTGTATATTTTGCATGCAATGAATTCCAGCATTGGTTTTAGTTTTACTGTTTGATTATCTAAAGCTATAATAGAGGGGCATTTGTAAACTGGAGCAGGCAAAGTGAAAATAGTTTAATACAAAACTTTATTTACCATGGGGTTATGTACAAGGTAATGCATACATCAAATCAAGTGGTTGCAGAAACAGAAAAGTTAGATAAATATTATACAGGTAAATTAAATCAAATCCTAGAATACAATGCATCCAAAATTAGCAGAGGATGGCACAATCGCAATTCATAATGTGCCATAGCAACATCCAAAAAATTTGGTTGCTTTATCAAATGGGTAAGGGACATTAAAGTTGCTGCCTTACAGCAGCAGACAACCATGTTCGATCCTGACTACACATGCGGTCTGTACGGAGTTGTACATTCCCCCTGTGAGTGCGTGGGCTTTCTCTGGGTCCCGTTTCCTCCCACATTCCAAAGGCATGCAGGTTTGTAGGTAAATTGGCCCTGGTGCGTTGAATGTAACTGGTGTACGGGGGATCACTGGTTGGCACGGACCCGGTGGGGCAAAGACACTGTTTCCACGGTGTATCTCTAAACTATTGGAGCAGCTCATACTGGCAATGCCAGAATCACTGGAAGTAGGATGAGAGTGATTTTCCTGGGATGTCAAACACCACAAGAACTCAGTCACTAGGTAGCGAACTGGCTAAATGGCACAAGAGGCAACTGGAATGCCAGTGGATCCATACTCATTGCACGCTTCTCCTGAATGCCCACCTTTTGATCAAAGCATTACAGCAAGTTGGCACATCAGATGATCTAACGCTTCAATATGTGAAATTTGAAACTTTTTAAGCACCACAAAATGCTTCAAATAACAGAGCGATGGGATAAGAGAGGCTGATTGCAACATCTTAACAATCCGTAGGCTGGCTTTGGCTATGAACCCATAAGACTTCATTAAGAGAAAGTTAAACTTGGCAAGAACATCATCAGCTTTGTGGTGTGGCTCAACGCCAAAAGGATTCCAACAGAGCCTTCAATGTTTTATTCCAAAGAGTGCACAGCCAGGCAAATCACCACATAATTAATGATTTGAAAATTCAAGTTGCATGTGAAAGCATCAGCTGAAATTATTAAGGAAATATTGCCATGGAACATTGATGTGACTTGGACATTTGGTTCTGAGAATAAGTTCAGCGACCCCTTACATGGACTTAGCTGGCAAAGGCAATAGGTTAAGAATAGTTAATCGGATTTCTTTGATTTAAACTTCACATCGCCCTCAGGATCATTTGTTCCACCTGACAGGAAAAATCCAACTGTGTCTGGGATATGTGGTGATATAATCAAGGGAATTAATTTAAATAATGCACAGATTAATTTCAATGTCTGATCATCAACAATCAAACATAAACAGATTGTGTACATTTGATAGAGCTCACTTGTACCTTCATTCAACAAAAGTCTAAAAAGTTAAAAAAACAAATACATTATTTTTCCTGGGAGAGATTTTTTTTCCCCCAAAAAAATTGTAATCACTTAATAAATTTCATCTAATGTCAATAAAAATAAAACATTTTACCGCTGAAGACTTTTGACAGTGAAAGGGTAAATTGTACAACTTGTAGTTTCAGTTAGGATAATAAACTTTAAGGAATTCTGGGTGCTCAAAGTCTTATCTAATGAATTGAATGATCATAATCCATGGCATCAAGTTTATTTTAATGTTGTACCTCAGCATTAATATGGATTGAATGTTGTATTAATTGTATCTACAATAAGAGTTTGTTGTACAATTTTATTTTAGTTGCTTTTGTATTTTTGAAATTTGGATTTGAGGACTTGGATTCCTGGGATCCAGATTAAAAAGGCAACATAATTAGCTGTACACGTTTGGCTATTACATTTCATAAGGCATGTCAATATTATATTCCTGTAGCTAGTATTGTATGTTTTATTAACAAGTTTTAACAACATTTAGAAACATAGAAAATAGGTGCAGAATAGGCCATTCGGCGCTTTGAGCCAGCACCGCCATTCAATATGATCATGGCTGATCATCCAAAATCAGTACCCCATTCCTACTTTTTCCCCCAGATCCCTTGATTTCGTTAGCCCGAAGAGCTATATCGAACTCTCTCTTGCAAACATCCAGTGAATTGGCCTCCACTGCTTTCTGTGGCAGAGAACTCCACAGATTCACAACTCTCTGGGTTGGAAGCCGGTGACCAGTGGGGTGCCTCGGGGATCTGTGTTGGGTCCACTGTTGTTTGTCATCTACATCAATGATCTAGATGATGGGGTGGAAAATTGGATAAGTAAGTATGCAGATGATACTAAGATAGGTGGTGCTGTGGATAATGAAGTAGATTTTCAAAGTCTACAGAGAGATTTGGGCCATTTGGAAGAGTGGGCTGAAAGATGGCAGATGGAGTTTAATGCTGATAAGTGTGAGGTGCTACATCTTGGCAGGACAAATCAAAATAGGACGTACATGGTAAATGGTAGTGAATTGAGGAATGCTGTGGAACAGAGGGATCTAGGAATAACTATGCATAGTTCCCTGAAGGTGGAATCGCATGTAGATAGGGTGGTAAAGAAAGCTTTTGGTGTGCTGGCCTTTATAAATCAGAGCATTGAATATAGGAGTAGGGAAGTAATGTTAAAATTGTACAAGGCATTGGTGAGACCAATTCTGGAGTATGGTGTACAATTATGGTCGCCTAATTATAGGAAGAATGTCAACAAAATAGAGAGAGTACAGAGGAGATTTACTAGAATGTTGCCTGGGTTCCAGCAACTAAGTTACAGAGAAAGGTTGAACAAGTTGGGTCTTTATTCTTTGGAGCGCAGAAAGTTAAGGGGGGGGACTTGATTGAGGTCTTTAAAATGATGAAAGGGATAGACAGAGTTGACGTGGATAAGCTTTTCCCATTGAGGGTAGCGAAGATTCAAACAAGAGGGCATGGCATGAGAATTAAGGGACAGAAGTTTAGGGGTAACATGAGGGGGAACTTCTTTACTCAGAGAGTGGTGGCTGTGTGGAATGATCTTCCAGCAGAAGTGGTGGAGGCAGGATCGATTTTAACATTTAAAAGTAAAATGGATAGGTATATGGACGGGAAGGGAATGGAGGGGTATGGTCTGAGTGCAGGTAGATGGGACTAGGGGAAAATAAATGGTCGGCACGGACTGGAAGGGCCGAGGAGGCCTGTTTCCGTGCTGTAATTGTTATATGGTTATAACGTTTTTCCTCATCTCATTGTGCATTTATTGCACATCTTATAGTGTCCTTGAGAAGGTTGTGCTTTTTTGAACTTCTGTTGTCTTTCAGTGAAGGTTCAATGTTGGTGGGTAGGCGTTTATGGATTTAAACCCTGCAGATGAAAGAAAAGCAATATATGCAAATCCAGACGGCTCATGATTTGAGGGTAAATGGAGTGTGCACCCGCTTTCTCACTGTCAGAGTTTATGGGTTCTTAGATGTTGCTGGAGAAACTAAGGCAAGTAACTGTGATACATTGGGTAGGTGGTAGCTGCACTGTCAGTGGGAATGAATGTTCAATTAGAAAACAGAAATCTAAACAATATATACTAAAACATCTCAATGTAGTTTTGTTATTATCCTTTTTTCCCCACTTATTTTGTATTTATAGAACACAAAATAAGTGGGGGAAAAAAAAGGATAATAACAAAACTACATTGAGATCAAATCTTGTGCCCTTTCAAATAACCATATAACAATTACAGCACGGAAACAGGTCATCTCGGCCCTTAAAGTCCGTGCCGAACAACTTTTTTCCCTTAGTCCCACCTGCCTGCACTCATACCATAACCCTCCATACCCTTCTCATCCATATGCCTATCCAATTTATTTTTAAATGATACCAACGAACCTGCCGCCACCACTTCCACTGGAAGCTCATTCCACACCGCTACCACTCTCTGAGTAAAGAAGTAAATGTTACCTCAGCTTTATATTTCAGTTAATGCAGTAAACACAGTTCCCAGTACAGGGAATAACTAGATCACTGCTTTAAACCAGTTTGGAGTACACATTTTATTACGAGTGAAGTAGGACTTGGCAAAATTGTTTGGTGTAGTGTGGTGGCGTGGAGTGGATCTAGTGAGAGCATGCCAGCATTCCACCATCTGTGGTGTTGCCCCGTGTATGGGGCAACAATCTCCATACATCTATCTATAATGCAGTTCCATGGGCCTTGACATGAACAAGACTGATCCAGTCATTCTCAAACAAAAAAAGTAAACAGCACATTTAAAATTTACTACACAAAGAAATACTCTTTAAAGCAATGTATACAAAGTTAATTTTATTATATACACAAGTGGAGATGCTGGAATTAAGGATCAAGTATACTGGGCTCAAAGCACATTTAATTACATAGCTGTCGCCAATGACGTAACTATTCCTTTTGACATGGATGTAAATTATTCATTTGTTTTTCCAATTTAACATCATTTATGACATACCGCATATGCAACGGTCTGAAATATTCCTTGCTTTTAAATGAATTTCAAATGGAAACACTTCATATGAAGCACTACTGGGGCGTAAGATAATAATGGTGTCGGCGCCATACATCTTTTAAGTATCCAAGCAGCTGTGCGCAACAGCTAAGACTTGGTCCCATTACGGTTAGATTCCTGGTATAGTAAATACCACACTGCAATAGATGATAGATTAGCCTATAAATAGCATCCAAGGAATCCGGATTTCAATGGGAAAAATCTGCATGGGGAATATATACAAAAGACTCAAAGTTCAAGAATTCCTGATGAGTCCAGATTAAAATAAAATAAGCAAATTATTTAACCTGTTCAGTTCATTTGTATGTTTGTTCTAAATTAAAACAAACACTTAAGGTCATTTGACAGTGTTGAAGACTGCATTTGTGTAAATTTGCTTCTTTGATGAAATGTACACAAATGGAACGGAAAATCTGGCAAGTGATGATCATTGCAACATACAAATCTATTTTTCTGTGTGATTATATTTTCTGTTCAAAGTTATGATACCATAAATTTTGTTCAAAAGGAATATCATTTTGTCTGCCAAAGGCAAATATGTATTTTCATCACATATTAAGGAGGCAGCTCCAATGCAAAAAACAGACACTATTAGTAAATAAAAAGAGAAATATGCAAATATAATACAATGGATCTACTCAACCATTCTCTTTATGCAATAATGAATGTTATTTATTTTTGCTCTTCAACTTGCACTGTGAAACATGCAACTGTTTCGAAGCTACTAAATCTTCTGGCGGCTAGCACATTATTACACACAGAATATTTATGTTTGCTGGCAAACACGAGTCCTTCAAAAGACAAATAGGACCAGACTTGACTGAGAGAAGTACAACTGAAAATACAAAATAGGATACGGTTCAATTACAAGAGACCTCTGCGCAGAAATTAGAGCTCACTCATGCATTAATTGGAAGATTCAGAGAAACGTGGAAATTTTACCTTTTCAAAAGAAATTGTCAGAGGGGTTTACATCACTTGCTGCGCGAAGACCCGACTGCAGTTCCCAACAGTAACTGCCTGCAGAGAAAACTGCAGCGTATATGCCACAAGGAATCGAGGGAAGCAGGCCTCAACCTTTAAGCATCGCTCGATGCAGCCACATTACAACAGCAACATGAAAGGCTGATATACAATTCCAGGCTGAGAATGGGAGTGTGCACACCGGGATGCCTGGGGTGTTGTGGGGGAGGGGGATGGGGGGGGGGGGGGGGGGGGAGAAAGGAGGGGGAGAAGAATGGGGGAAGACACATCTACTGTGTTTGCAGCCACATCCTTCTCACCCTTTGCCCCTGATCATCAGTGCAGATCATGTCGTGCGAGTGGTCCCAAGCCATGTTAAGGCCCAGGGATAATACTGTAGATACTGTACTTCAACATGTACCTCTCTAATGTGCATGGCAACAATAAGCACTGAGAAATCTGTTTATAAAGGCAAATGTACAAGGTAGCCACTAGTTCCTGGTTTTACTGGGTTTCAAAGTGAACCTGGAATTTGTACCTTATTGCCCCAATTTCTGATGTTTAAGGCAGACATGAGCATGTTTGACAATGATAATGTGTGCAGAAATGACAGAAAACGCAAGTCATATCAAGGAGAACCAGGCCAGGAATTAGATATAGAGAGATGCACTCTGTAGAAACAAAGAACTACAGATGGTAGTTAATACAAAAAAGGACACACAGTGTTCAGTAGGTCAGGCAGCATCGAGACCCTTGTTCCGACTGATTTTAGGGATGCGGTTGCGGAGGGAGGGAATAGAGAGGCAGGACAAAACGTGGCAGGTGATTGGAACAAAGGCAAGAAATAAGAACGATAGGTGCGAGACAAGTTTGAAGAGGAGTGTGTAAGCTAGTCAGGGAAGTGCAGCTGAAAAATGGAGAATTCAACATTCATGCTGCTGAGTTACCAAGGCAGAGCAAGAGGTGCTGTTCCTCCAGTTTGTGTGTGGCCTCACTCTGGCAATGGAGGAGGCCTAGGACAGAAAGGTCAGTATGGGAAGGGAGGTTAAAATGGTTAGCAACCTGGAGACCCAGTACGCCTTGGCAGACCAAGCACAAGTTTCCAGCGATATGGTCACTGAGTCTATGCTTGGACTCACCGATGTACAGGAGGCCACATCGTGAACGAGGTTAGAGGAGAAGCACGTGGAAATCTGGAAGGCTTGCAGAGGGCCATGGACTGAGGTGAGGCAGGAGATATAGGGACAAATCTTATATCTCCAATGGTTGAGAGGGAATGTTCCTGGGGAGCGGTGATTTGGGTGGAACGGGATGAGTGAACCAAGTAGTTGCAGAGGGTGCAGTCTCCACGGAGCTCGGAATGGGGTGGAGATGGGAAGATGTGCCTAGTGGTGGGATCACGTTGAAGGTGGTGGAAATTTGGGAGTATGATGTGTTGGATGCGGGGGTTGCTGGGGTTCAAGACGAGAACCTGGGGAACTATTCTTCTTCCGTCTGGAGGGAGGGGGAGAAGGAGCAGAACTACAGGACCAGAGGAGATGTGTATGAGGGATCCATCTATGACAGAAGGGGGGGGATAAACTGTTTACTACAGAAAGATGACCTTGTGGGGTACGATCCCGAAATTAAAGTGAGAAGCCAGGTGTAGTGGGAAGTACCTTTATTTTGTCCCTTTGTGTTGGAAGGAAGTCCACGAGAGAGAGATAGCACCCAAAACCTTTGCCTTTAAACCCTCTGGTCAAGGGCCTCCTCTGGACTGATCCATTCCCGTGCCGAGGGGTTTGACCCTTAGGATGGCCGGACCCTTGGGAACCGCCACAACCTCTTGGATGTCCTAGAATGGAAAGTCTCATTTTCGGAACAGAGATGGAGGAATCGAGAGTAGGTAGTAGCGTCTTTGCAAGAGGCAGTGTTGAAGAAGTGTAGTCCAGATAGCTGTGGGAGTCAGCAGGTTTGTAGTAGATATCAGTCGGTAGACTGTCCCCAGTGATGGTGATTGAGAGATCAAGTGGAGAGAGATTTTAGAGATTGTCCATGTGAATTTGAGGGCAGGGTGGAAGTTAGTGGTGAAGGTAATGAAGTCCACGGGTTCTGCACGAGTGCAGGAGGCGACCCCAAAGCTGTCATCGATTCAGTGGAGAAAGAGTTGGGGGATAGGGGCGGTGAATGCCTGAAATAAGAACTGTGCACTTGGTTTGGTAGAGCCTTGGATATGGTCTGGTGTGGTTTAATAGAATGCTGCCTGGATTAGTGGACATTAGCTACGGGGAGAGGTTGGACAGACTTACATTGTTTTCTCTGGAACACAAGAGGTTACCGGATGACATGATAGAAGTATATAAAATTATGAGAAGCATAGATATGTCAGACTGTCAGACCTAATTACCAGGATGGAAGATGGTAGGGGCAAAGATTAAAGGTGATGTGCACGGGAAATTATTATTATTTATTGTTACACACAGTAGTGAAGGCATACGAACCGGCAGTATTTTTCCTGCCGATATGGGGTTTAAATTCACCGCAACCGCAACGTTCCAATTGATCGCGTTCCACAAGATCCCACTCGCAAGCTGATTTAAATGTCCATTAATTTACGGGAATTAAACATTAAATTCCTTCCATTTGGCCTATAAATGCATGACAATGAGATTTAAAAATCATGTTCTATTGTGAATTCTTGTGTGAATGTTATTTGAACACTTAGGCTATTTAAAAATGTTAATTTTTTCTTAAGAAATAGATAGATGTTTAGATCTAATAATTGAATTTTGTAATTAGCTACAATTGGGTAACTAACTAATTATATGCTTTAATTTCAGGTCATCCAAGCAAGATTCTTTTCTGTTTCAGAATGCTTCAATCTATAATAACTGAAAATTTCTCTCAGTTCTCTTAATTTTTAAGAAAGTTATGGGCTTTTGACTGTCCTTGATCACAGCTTTTGTGTTAAGTCAATGGAAAAGCAATAGGGAACAAGATGCTAATTTCAGTATGAAAATGGCCATAACTTGTTTAATACTGAAGATATGAAAGTGAATTAGGTGTCAAATTAAACTTCTTTTTATGCTTTATCTGATGGGATAAATTGCAGACTTGATTTTTAAAATCTCAAAATGTTGTAACATTGCTAGAATACATGCGGGCAGGTAAGTGCTAGTCTTGGCAACATGTTCATCACAACATTGTGGGACAAAGTGCCAGCTCCTGTGCGAAAGGGTCCCAACTAGAAATGCTGTGTGTCCAACTTCTCCAGAGATGCTGCCTGATGCTGCAGGAAAAATGTTCCTCATGTTGGGGGAGTCCAGAACCAGGGGTCACTGGTTAAGAATAAGGGGTAGGCCATTTAGGACTGGGATGAGGAAAAGGTTTTCAGCCGGAGAGTTGTGAATCTGTGGAATTCTCTGCCACAGAAGGCAGGGGAGGCCAATTCACTGGATATTGTTAAGAGAGAGAGTTAGATTTAATTCTTAGGGCTAACGGAATCAAGGGATATGGCAAAAAAGCAGGAACAGGATATTGATTCTGGATGATCAGCCATGATCATATTGAATGGTGGTGCTGGCTCAAAGGGCCGAATGGCCTACTCCTGCACCTATTTTCTAATTTTATATGACACGCAGAATTACTTCCGTTTTGTGTCAACCGGCATCTGCAGTTCCTTGTTTCTACACCCCCTGCAGGATTGCTCAACGTTTAATCTTCAGAATGGGTGGGATTGTAACACAAAATAGTCACAGTAGCTTTGAAAAATGCACCAAATAGCTTTTGTTTGCTACTTTTAGACTTGCATCTTCTTCATAATAATTAAGGCATGGATATAATATTTTATGACAGCATAGGTAAGTTTGGCGAATTAAATTAACTACATTCCAAACCAAATGGTACTATATATTCAATCAAATGCTTAAACATTCTGTGTAGCCTCCAAATTCAACATATTTTACATTTCAGAACCATTCTATAAAATCATGTCCCCTCTCATGCTGTTGCAGCCAATATCTCAATTTAACAAAATGGAAGCGTTCCCAGAAAATGTTTTCTTGTTAAAAAATCACTTTTATAAATCATGAAAAATGGCTTCACATACTGCAATGAGTTAACAGCATTTATGTACAAGTTAACAAATCAAACATTTGTAAAATGGAGGAATCGCTGCACTAGTAGAGTCAAACATTGCCAAAAGAAACAACGACTTAGTGTCCTCAAATTAACATGGGCATCTGCAATCCAATATTCAAATATGTTGGGTGAATGACAGTAACTGCTGATACAGTGCAGCTCTCTCACACGTCACAACGTGTTATTTCAGTTTGTGCACCCACCGAGATAGTCATCAGGAGCAACTGAGCAAATATAAAGATGTGTCTGCTAGCCTGTCGTTGTGGGATAATTACGTTGCCAATGATATTATGGAACAAGATTGAATGAAGCAAAAACAACAGCAAAGAGAAGCCTGTAATTTAACTTTTAATACCAATGAGATTTTTTGAAGACATTCAGCCAACGGTAAATTACAAGGACAGTCAGTCGAATGCAATAAAATGTAATCTCTACACCAAACATGAACAGTTCAGAAGCATTTTTAATAGATTAAATGTTTTTGACATTGCAGTCGATACGAACTAGCCCACCGGTGCGAATACCATCATTCCCCCTCCAAACAAAAAAAGTTAGGATTTCTGGGTTGCAGCCTTCGATGTCCACATGGGACTGAATATTATCCAAGCAATGGCAATTTAAAAAATAAAACAGATTGCAATTAAAAACTTCACAGCTGCACTGCTACAATAAGTGGCTCTGAAAAAAAAAAAGAATTCCTAAAGAGCTTAGTTTCCCTCTTGGTTACCATAATTAAACACAAATCTCAGCACAGAATCCAACTGACAGTATGAGGGGGAAGTGTTTCTACAAAGTCAGAGTTAGATGGTGCTGATTTGCAGTTTTCATGGAAAACATGGATTGTTTTCCAGATCACAGCTTGACAAAAAGCAAAACAAAAAGAATCACATAATCCCACATGATTAGAAATAAGGTATTCAGTCATCATAAAACCAGTGAACCTGATGATGAACAGGCAGCATCATGGGCTGCTCCCGAAAACTTATACAAATCGCACAATCCATTCTATTTGGCATAAGAATTGGATCTGATCTTGTCACTGCAAAACTGTGGCACGAGTAAACTATTTCCTCCCCAACAGTACAATTGGCTAGTCTGGGGCTGTCATAACAGATTTTGGTAACAATATGGGCAACACCCACATTAAGAAAATCTTCCTTGCAGAATTTACAAATCACCACCCAAAATTTTGAAATATAGAATTAAGTCTCACAGAATTTGTGTAAAACAGCACGTAAATAAACACTTATCCACTCGTGTTTCTCGACTGACATATCGATGACGTGGCTTCTCTTAATGGAAAATTCTCGACATAGACTGTTTTTCATGAACACAAACACCCCGTAACATGGGGGCTACTTTCAAATGACCCAGAATAATTTGAAAAGCCATCTAGTTTTTAGTTACACATTACTAATGGAAAAAAAAACTAATTTGGGAAATAAAAAACTGAAAATGCCTAAAATATTACGGTCAGGCAGCATTTGTAGAAATAAAAGCATTTTTATATCAGGTTGATGACCTTTAATCAGCCTGGAGTTGACATTTTTTTTGAACTGGCATTAATCCCATTTACAACAGCGAGGATGCAGCTGGAATAGCTTTTGAGGATTTTTAGCATTTAATCCATGCTTTGTAACGTTTAAAGGCAATGTGCAGAGCTAGTTTTTTTTCCCCAAACACTGGATTTTAGGTGCCTGGAACGAGCTGCCTGGGGTGAAGGTGGAGGCATGTTACAGAGGTATTTAAGAGGCATTTAAATGAGCATGTGGATAGGCAGGGAATGGAGGGTTGTGGACCACATGCAAACAGATGAGATTAGTTTATCTTGGCATCATGTTCGACAGAGACATTGTGGGTCGAAAGGCTGTACTTTTATACTCTATGTCCAAATGTGCTTTTTAAATAGAATCACGCTTGCAATGTGCAGAAAATACATCCAGATGTAAATTAATGACATCAAGGAACATTGTCAAATATGTGAATGATTATAGCTGACGACTCAAATTACAAACATTACAACTCAAAATTATTTCAATTAATTCAATTAATTTTCATCTTTTAATCCTTAATTTGCTATTTCAGTTACTCAATTCAAATGACTGGTTACTTCAAGCTTTATTAACCAAACAATTATCAGCAATTCACAGTGTGTGTGCACTCATGTTTAGAATGAAAGCAAGAACAAATAGCTAAATATTCAATCATTTCATCATCTGTTCCAAACGCGGGTATTTCTATCCTGTCAATCAGTTCCCTGCACACAAGCAAACATCACGTTTCTCTGGAGCCAACTTGCCCAAATGACTGGAGTGCCAAAACTCTGAGCTGGTCAACAGCTCGCAGATCATTATTCACATGACTGGCATTCCCTCCAACCCCGAAATGCACTGCATCAACTTGTCAAACGCCTGGTGCCAAGAGTAAGTGAATGCCACCACTTGCAGATTCCTCTCCCCTTGCCATCCGGACTTGGAAATCTACTGCCATTAGTTCACTGCCATGTAGCTTAAAATCCAGAAACTCCCTACTTGAAAGCACTATGACCACGTAAGTCCACACTGCACAACCCTAAAGGGCCTGTCCCACCTGCATGCAACTCTATGCGATTAGCGCGACCTAATGTGGTCGCTTGAGCCGTCCGGCGTCGCGGGGCCTGTCCCACTTCGATTGCCGGAGCCATGCGGAATTGTGCGGAGTTCGTCCCGACACCGCGCGGGGCTCCGAAAAACTGACTATGTCCAAACATTCCGCGCGGCAACGGCTTGTCGGCTCGCAGTCGCCTCGACGTTTACACACCGCCCGGACATCGTGCCTCCGTGACCCTATTTGTAAGTGCCTCTGTGACCCTCTATGTGTGTGGCTCCGTGGCCCTGTATGTGTGTGTGTGTGCCTCGGTGCCCCTCTCTGTGTGCCCCTCTCTGTCCTGGCGAACTTACCTTAGACTTCGCTCCACGTTCGCCGACCTCCGCGCGGCCCCTACTGCCGGTTTGGTTGCGCTTGCCGCATGCAGGCGCATGCTGGTGGGAACGGCCCTGTACAGGGGATCACCCGACCTCCACGCGACCCCCGCTTCTAGTTTGATTGCGTTCATCGCATAGAGTTGCATGCTTGTAGGACAGGCCCTTAACCACCACACTCCTACACCAATTAACTACTATGCACTTTGGCTGGTACTATTATGGTTTGGTTACCCAGTATTACTGTTAATTTTTTCCGAACACAGATTCAAAATAAATAATAGGCAATTGAGATCAATAATTTGCATCTAATTTTAAAATTGGAGCATTGTTTGAATACACAGTGTTATCTTAAATGCTTTTGGAAATGGCAATTATCCTGATATATCCAACCTTTATGTGTGCGATGTTGACGCATCTCACCAATGTCATTAGGTTTTACAGAAATCCATTGCCTACTATGGGATTTGTGAAATGGTTTTCAAACAGATTAATAAAACTTAACCCAAGTGAAGTCAGCCTTTTTAGTGTGATGATCATACACATCTAAGTCACAAGGTTCAGGGTAAATGCTTCACTCACAGTCTTGCAATCAATGATTACAGAGATTAGCCACAACTTAGAGTCTTTGCACAGTCGCAAATGGGAGAGTGATTAAATTGGGGAATGACAAAGAAACTGGAACTAGAGAAGTCCTGACGTCTCAAAGGTGATCGAGGGGTGGTGTGGAGTACACAAAGAGAGGGCGTGGAAGGTAAAAGCAATTTGAAACCAAAAGCACTTTAAAATTATATGGGGACATTGACAAAGTAGAAGATTGTGTAGTTCACTAAGCAAACCAGTGGTGATGGTTGTTTGCGGCATTTCATCCTAGCCCCTGGATATCCCCGTAAACTTTTAGGCAATGATTTTGGGCCCCACCATAAGCATGCATGAAACCAGGAGCGCAACAAGAGCACCAGGCCCCTCAACCCTGCCCACCATTGTAACAGGATCATGGCTAACGTCTGCTGTCCACAATTCATCTTCTGTGCCGCTTCCCCATAAACATTAATTCCTCAATCTGCAAAATATTTATCTCGACCATAAATATATCTAATCATCTTGTCTCCACCACCCTCTGTCAGAGAAGACATTTCTATGCATCTCAGATTTAAATGGCCCTTCATTTTGCAGAGATGTTCCCTTGCATGTGACTGCCTCTTCATCATTAATGACATTCCTTTCATAAGGTCATAAGTGATAGGAGCACAATGAGGCCATTCGGCCCATCGTCCACTCCGCCATTCAATCATGGCCGATCTATCTTTCCCTCCTTACCCCATTCTCCTGCTTCTCCCCATAACCCCCGACACCCGTACAAATCAAGAATCGATCTATCTCTGCCTTAAAAATATCCATTGACAGCCTCCATAGCTTTCTATGGCAAATACTTCCACAGATTCACAACCCTCTGACTAACAAAATCCCTCATCTTCTTGAAGGAACATCCTTTAATTTTGTGCCTATGACCTCTAGTCCTAGGCTCTCCCACTAACGGAAACATCCTCTCCACATCCACTCTAACCAAGCCTTTCACTATTCTGTATGTTTCAATGAGGTCCCCCCCTCAATCCTTCTAAACTCCAGCGTGTACAGGCGCAGTTTCATCAAATGCTCATTATATGTTAACCCACACATTCCTGGGATCATTCTTGTAAACCTCCTCTGGACTCTCTCCAGAGCTAGCACATCCTTCCTCAGGTATGGTGCCCAAAATTGCTCACAATAATCCAAATGCGGCCTGACCAGCACCTTATAGAGCCTCAGCATTACATCCCTGGTTTTTTGGACAAGCCCTCTTGAAATAAATGCTTCATTACAGAAGTGTGGAAATTTGCTGATGGTCACAATGCTCAATTCCATTCATAACTCTTTGGAAAGTACAGCAGTCCATGGTTGCAGACAGCAAGCCCCAAACCTACATTCAGCCAAAGGACAACATGTGGCAAGTAACATTTGGGTCACTAAAGGGCCAGCCAAGAATGTCAAGAGCATTCAATTGTCATCTGTACTGACAAGAGAATAACAAAATTCATATTTGCTGCAGTTTAATTGATCTGTAAATGCTCTTTTAACAGATAACATATAATACCCAATATTAAAATAAATTATGGTGATTATCATAATACTGGGTGCAAAAACCAAAGTCCACAACCAAAGACACAGCACAGAAAAGATCATAGTTGCAGACGGTCGATCCAGCTCGAGGCTTTCCTGACGCATGCCCTTGGGCTTGAAGGTTATAGACAACTCGTGGATTAGGTCGCCCAAGTGGGACAGTCCCTTTACAGAACACACTGCCGGTACTTGCCCAATAACTCCTTGGCATCTCTAAATCTGACCATCTTTACCAACAAGTACAGCAGACATATTTGGACATGGCCCTGACTTAGAAATATCTCACCATTCTTTTATTGATCTGCCCCATCTACATCTTGGAACTCTCCCAAACAGCAGTGCTGGAGAAGCTCACGCGACCTTCCTGTTGGGTAGGAAGTGGCTTCGAGGTGAGTGACAAAAATACCCTGATATTTTGTGAAATGTCGATCTTGTTACCCCAGGTGAAACATCAAATAATTTTGGCATTGCTCATAATACGATCAAACTTTATTTATCCCAAGAGGGAAATTGGTCTGCCAACAATCATAAAACACACGACATATGAAATTAAAGTTACGATTGGAAAGGATTGGGGATGGCCAAAGATTGGGGGGGGGGGGGGGGGGGGGCGAGTCAGTCTACACCACGTCAGATGGGGGGTAGGAGTTGGACAGTTTGATAGACATGGGGGGGAAAAGGGTCTCCTGTGGCATTCTGTACTGCGTCTTGGTAGAACATAGATGCTCTATATATGTCATTTACACATCCTAGCAATATATTTCATCACCTCCACATTTCTCTTATAATACATTTAACTGATTTATAAATACACGAAAAGGGCAATTAAAAAAAAATCTACATAGTTTGCACAGATTTATATGGCAATATACTTCCAATTTCACATCACCATTCACACAGTAGCATCTGTCACCAACTCCACAACAACACCAGAAAGCTGCTAATTATTTCTGGCAGCACTTTAGGAGCCCCCAGGTGAACCTTTCCTGTATTAAAACTACGTACATTTACCAGTGTGTCCGAAATCACACTTTTCACCATGTGCTAAATCTGCTCATTAAAAATAGCTTTAAAAAGTTTCAGAATGAAACCTGTGGATATCACACCAGGGGGAGTTCAACAAAATGTCTAACGAACTGTGCAGCACGACAACAGAAGGAAATGCGAACTCTGTCAGCTGCGCATATTCAGAACACAAAGAACATGCAACAATGTGAATGCGGATAATGAGAATAGGAATCATCTCCTTACCTCAACCTCACAGGTATGTTCAGAGCCATCCAGAAGGGTCACTTTGCACAGCATGTTCTTTGGCCTTTTTACTGCTTTCAGAGGCGATTTGGATAACTTGCTGGAAGAGGATTTTTGGGAGAGTTTGTCGTCCTCAGCCTGGTGGTCTTCTTGCTGACTCACAGTAAGTTTGCCGGAAGCTCCGTCCGCCTCTTTCTCACATTCACCAATCTAATTAGATAATCAAGTGGTTAGTCTTTTAACAACATGACCCACGGGCAAACTACCTTGTGCACCACAGTATTTTCCTCACAAACATCATTTAATCAAGAAAAACATAGCTGAAACCAAATTTATGAGATTCAATTAATGTAACCTTATATGGGCAAGTACCTCATTAGAAGTCTGGGAAACTGATTTAGAATAATCAAAAATGGATGTAGCAAAATATACAGTCCTCTGTTGCGCATTTTATCTCTATCAGCCCTTCACCAGGGCAACCTAAAATAAATCTCATCATTGTATCATTGCCACCACCTCAGGCAATATCTTCATCCAAGATTAAATGATACAAACTGCTTCAACCTGCCCTCATTGCTCATTTGCTAATTAGAGGATATAGTCTTTGCCTATTAGAAGAATTACTTATCCATGCTGCTAAATGTCTGTATTTTTAAATTTTCTATCCTATGCCTAGTTTCCATAACGTGCAGTAATATTACATTTTGGGTTAAAATCAAGTACCACATTCCACAGCAATACCTTCCTTGAATATTAAGCTACTATCTAGGCAGTAGATGGATTGACATTTGTGGGTCAGTTGACGTGCAGAGTCGTCCACGGAACAGACACCCCTTTCAATCAGTTAAAGAAACACTCAGATCAACAGTTGACTGGGTAACAACAGTGAAGCAACAAACAGGAAGATTAGAGTACACATCTCGGCTGGAGTTTAAAACCAGCACAGGCTCAGTGGCCTGAATCACCACCTTCTGCGCGGCAGTATTCTGTGAATCTAAATATAATTTTTGCCTCAAGCAGATGTTCCAACTACACCCATTAGCTACAGCTGTCATGCTTCGTATTATCCTAGGGCATTTGCACTATACTGAGAGGTTTTAATGTCATCTTTCATAAGAGGGTGCAAATTGCTCAAGCTACTCTAACATTGACTTAGAGACTGCCTTGTTTGGTTTTTATTTTGTAAACACCGATATTTTATTACTACAAACTGAAGGTGTTCTCTAAATCCACTTCACTTTGGCAGCAACAAATTGATGCTGCATATGATAACTGAAAACCACATAAAATAATTACCAAATACGCATCCAAAACTTAAACTTTAAAAAAGTGAAATCCTCATTGACCAGAATCTGTGCATGCAAACCTTCTAGTCAGGCTGCTACAATTCCTGTTCATTTATATGGTGCCCCACCAGATATTATCAAAAGCCAGCATGAACAAAATAAACACCACACGTCTTGAAAAAAAAAAAATCACCTACATTTTTATGGTCAGTTAGAAAAGTTGAATAGTATTTAACCACACATGCAAATACAACTAGCTGACAATCATCAATGTTTCCATTCTAAATCAAGTCATGTATGGAAATCAAAAGTGATGGAGCATACTCCACGAGAGGGGAAATGGATGTCAGACATGAAATGGAAGTCATTGACCGAACCAAAAGGACATTAGCACAAGAGCACAACATTCCTTCCCCCAGCTCTCCCTCTGCAAAACCATTCCATTCCACTTGAGATTAGTATTGCCTGGAGAATGACAGACTGCTCCAATTAGTAGGACACTTGCTCAAATTAAACTCGACCAGGTTCTGGCAATTCTTTGCCTTCATCATTTCTCTGCTCTGAGGCTGCATAAATATTCACTTAATTTCAGAAAATTTGGTTCAAAACCATGCATAGTAGAGGACTTGTCAGGGAGTGATTGGAGAATCTCTAGTGCATGAACTGCAGACATGGGAAACCTGTGATTACAAAACTTTAAAAAAGAAACAGGGAGCCCATTTTCATCCAAGCCAACCACTAAAAGCTGCCCAATCTCTCGCTTCACAGTCTGGCACTGGCAGCATTGTCCAAGAGAGCAAGTTTCTGAAATGTACTGTCACTGGATCCACAAAAGAAGGGTGAAGTCAGCAAATCCACCTGCAGTTTTCGTGTAGTTTAATGTCAAGCAAGGTGTTAAAAGGAGGCACAAAATGATGACAGTAATTTCACCTAATATGATGGCAGACAAAAATGCTCGAGAAACTCAGCAGGGGGGCAGCATCTATGGAGAGAAGGAATAGGCGAAGTTTTGGGTCGAGACCCTTCTTCATTGTGTGCAGTTTTGGTCCCCTAATTTGAGGACGGACATTCTTGCTATTGAGGGAGTGCAGCGTAGGTTTACAAGGTTAATTTCCGGGATGGCGGGACTGTCATATGCTGAGAGAATGGAGCGACTGGGCTTGTACACTCTGGAGTTTAGAAGGATGAGAGGGAATCTCATTGAAACATATAAGATTGTTAAGGGCTTGGACACGCTAAAGGCAGGAAACATGTTCCCGATGTTGGGGAAGTCCAGAACCAGGGGCCACAGTTTAAGAATAAGGAGTAAGCCATTTAGAATGTAGACGAGGAAACACTTTTTCTCACAGAGAGTGGCGAGTCTGTGGAATTCTCTGCCTCATAGGGCGGTGGAGGCAGGTTCTCTGGATGCTTTCAAGAGAGAGCTAGATAGGCCTCTTAAAAATAGGGGATATGGGGAGAAGGCAGGAACGGGGTACTGATTGGGGATGATCAGCCATGATCACATTGAATGGCGGTGCTGGCTCGAAGGGCCGAATGGCCTACTCCTGCACCTATTGCTATTCATTCACCTAATATGATCTGCACTAAAGGTTTAGGAGAGCACTGAAAATAATTCCTGTACTTTCAGCAGATATCATCCCGATAGGGATTTATGAGATGATCAAAATGTTATATTACAATTATAATAAATTCTATTTACTTCCACCCCCGACAACAGATTGCAATTGACACCACTTTCAGCAGGTGGAGCTCCCCCTACACAAATCTTTATGAGGCAGCAGAAACCTTTTACAATTGTCATCAATTACCTGGACAACATTTCCTCCCACCCTAGCTTTTGCATAGACACTATCCTTACTGCCATTCCTCCATTTCCTCTCCATCTGTTCCCAATATGTAATTTTCCATTCTGGGACATTCTCCTCCCCTCCCCCTCCAAAACTTGGTGTCCTTTTTGTATATTAAATAGCATCTGCAGTTTCTTGTTTCAACATTAATTAAATTCAACACCTATCCTGCACATTAAGCGATTACAATAACTCCGCAGCCTTGCAATTTTTCTAAAGAATTTAAGCCGTAAGTGTCTTCCATTTAAAGAGATAGCATGAACTGTGACTTGCCAGCTTCTTCCTCTCGGAGGTACCAATTGCTGCTGGGATCCCGTCTACCCCGTCTGCCTGCTGATGCTCAGTAATCTCCTCTTGCTCAGTTGCTGCCTCTTTCTTTTCAGCAGCTTCCTTCTGTTCTTGGTCCTGCTTAGATTCAGAATCTGAACCCGGTTCCGTTGTCATGGTTGTGAATTATTCCTAGAAGACAAATTTATGAAGAAAAATCAGTTCATCGTGCCTCATGTACACAAAAGTTGATTTATTTATTTGACAGCTTCCAAGCATGAAGCTTGCTCTGGAGAGGGATAGGACGAAACAATCCTGTGCAGTGACATGTACCTAGTAGTATCCCAACACTGTGTAAAATAATGCAGGAAAACTGTAGCTGAGAGGCACCATCCTCTCGTTTTTTTCCTATTCTTTACCCAGGCACGGTTCAGGGAGTAGGAGTTAAAGCAGAAAAAAAAAGCTACACTGAACATTTTTAACTGGAGTTCTAGATTTTGCAATTCTATGGCAAGGCCTTTTTGCACACCAATGCAAGGCATTTGAGGACACCCTCCACAAATAGTTTCCAATTAATAGAGTGATTAAAAGTTGAAGCCCAGGCAAAATCTGAAATCAAAAGAAAATGGAAGAGAGCAATGCCCAATTCATGATCTACATTTAAAAAAATCACTTCCTAAAGCTGGTAACTCAACTATCTGGTCTGTTGACCTTCATAGAAATTGTCACTCATTTCCAAAGATTTTGAATAACATCCTGTCCCACAGAAAATCTTGATTCCCGTCAAATCTAATCATTTCTCAATCCTAATATGCAAATGATGTTATATGTTATAGCAAATTGGACTTCAATATTTCAGTTCACAACTTCTAAAACCCCACACCTTCACACCAATAAAGTAGAGTTTGCATACTCTCTTCCATGCCAATAGTTTTAGTCACATGTCTTTGCCTAAAGTGTAGGTATTCAGAATCGAACAGAGGACCCCGTTTATCATCTCCATCAAAAAATCTTCCAAAGCATATTTCCAAAACTGGCATATATCTTTATCATTTTATATATGTGGTACTCCCATCTCGGAAAAAGAAAATTCCAGGTTCTTTCTGCAAAAGTTGACAGTAAAGTCGATGCTAACACCACAGCATTGTGCCAAGTGGGTGCTGCATTTACAATAATGTCTCATTCGGACGAGGCATTAAATGGGTACATGTAGAGAATCAAGTATTGCTTCAAAGATGGCGGGTGTTATCCCTGGCATTTAGGCTATTTGTCTCTCACACAACATTAGCAAACAGATTGCCAGATAATTACTCCATCACTGCCATGGAGCACATTACAAACAATTACCTGCTTCGATTCCAACAGTTGTTTTCTAAAACAAGAAAGGCTCCAAATTTGGAATGTCTCGAAAGTAATAAAATGCACTAAATCTCCAATGAAAGCTCTTTTTGTAAGCTACACAAGTAGTGGTTTGCAAATTAAAATGTTGGTTAAATCACTTAAAGTTTATTTGTAATTCATGGGATAACACTATGGGCGCAGCGGTAGAGTTGCTGCCTTTCAGCGCTTGCGGGGCCAGAGACCCGGCTTCAATCCTGACTATGGGTGCTGTCTGTAGGGAGTTTGTACGTTCTCCCCATGGGTTTTCTCCGAGATCTTCGGTTTCCTCCCACACTCCAAAGGCGTGCAGGTATGTAGGTTAATTGGTCTGGTGTAAAGGGCCTGTCCCACTGTACAAGGTGATTCAAGAGCTCTCCCGAGTTTTAAAAAAAACTCAAACTCGTGCTAAGTACGTAGAATGTACGCAGCGGGTACGTCGGAGCTCGGGACGTCTCTTAGTGGCTTGTAACGCTAACAGCAGGTACTCGGGAAACGTGGTAAGCGTTTCTGGACCACATTCTACTGCTTTTAAATACAACAAATCTTACATCGCAAGACCCTTAGCACCGTTATATGCAGAAGGATCTTGGAGTCCAAGTTCATAGATCATTAAAGGTGGCAACACAAGTAGATATGGTGGTAAAGGGGCATATGGTATTAGTCTTGCCTTCATTGCTAGGGACATTGTCAGAATATGAGATCATGATGCAGTTCTATAGGGCTTGGGTTCGGCTGCATTTGGAATATTGCATGCAGATCTGGTCACTCCATTACACAATAGATGTGAAAGCTTTGGAGAGGGTGGAGATGTAGATTACCAGAATGCTGTGTAGATTAGAGGGCGTCAGGTACTGGGAGAGGCTGGACAGACTTGGATTGTTTTATCTGAAATAGAGGTCAAAGAGAGACTTGACCGAACTATATGAAACCATGGCTGGCATCGACAGAGTAGACAGTCAGAACCATTTTCCAACAGTGGCTGACATAGCTATAAGTTGAGAGAGGTAAAGGTTAGTGGAGATGAGCGAAGTAAGTTAAAAATTAAAATATGATTAATAAACAGAGGGTAATGGGGGCCTGGAACACATTGCCAGGGTGGTGGTGGGCAGATATGATTGTGGCATTTAAGAGGCTTTTGGATAGGCACGTGAAAATGCAGGGAATAGAGGGATATGGATCATGTGCAGGCAAATGAGATCAATTCAGCTAGGCATTATGTTTGGCATTAACATTGTGGCTGAAGGGCCCATTCCTGTGCTGTACTGTTCTATGTTCTTATGTGAAAAAAAGCAATCAGTGCTTATTGTTAACAGTCTGTCAAAATAGTTAGCTAAAGTACACCAAGATTAAAAGCAGGAAAGTAACAATAATAATGACAAAAATAAGAAAATGAAGATTGTGTTTTTGGAAATGAACACTGAATAAAAATAAAGAGAGATGTATTTTATCAATTACCTCGATTCATAAACAAAATCTCCAAAGCAGGTAAGGAGCGGCATATAGTGTGGTGCAGTGTTAGAGTTGCTGCCTTACAAGGCCAGAAACCCCGGGTTCATTCCTGACTATGGATGATGTTTGTGCGGGGTTTATACGTTCTCCCTGTGACCTCATGGGGTTTGTCTGGGTGCCTCCCACACTCCAGAGTGGGACAGGTTTGCAGGTTAATTGGGGTTGGTAACTTGAAATTGACCCTAGTGTGTTCTGTAGGAAGGAGCTGCAGATGCTGGTTTACATCGAAGATAGACACAAAATGCTGGAGTAACTCAGCGGGACAGGCAGCATCTCTGGATAGAAGGAATGGGTGACGTTTTGGATCGAGACCCTTCTTCAGACCTGTACTTTGTGTCTTTTTTTAATCCAAAGTTTTACAGGGCAGCACAGTGGCATAGCGATAGCGTTGCTGCCTTACAGTGCCAGAGACATGGGTTCGATCCTGATTATGGGTGCTGTCTGTACGGAGTTTGTACGTTCTCCCTATGGCAACGTGGGTTTTCTCCGGGTGTTCCAGCTTCCTCCCACACTCCAAATGGATACAGATCTGTAGGTTAATTGGCTTTGGTAAAAATGGTTACATTTTCCCTTGTGTGCAGGACAGTGTTAGTTTACAGGTTGATCATGGTCAAGGGAGAGGGAGACACAGAGATAAGGAAGTGTAAGGTGTGAGAACAAGACATCAAAGGGGATGAGGCTCAAGGAAAAAGTAGAATAGATAATTGTAAGCTCGGAGGTGACAACGAAGCAAACAGAGATAAAATGTGATCAAGGGGACAGTCAGACTGGTCGGAGAACGAGGAACGGGGAGGGATGGACAGGGAAAGCAAGGGTTACTTGAAGTTAGAGGTCAATATTCATACTGCTGGGGGTGTAAGCTGCCCAAGCGAAATATGAGGTGCTAAGAATGTGTTGGTACACGAGGGGATCATTGTCGGCACGATTAAGTGGGCAGAAGGGTCTGTTTAAGCGCTGTATCTCTAAAGTAAAGTATTTACAAAAAGAAAATATAGACTGGTTTTCAGTTCTTATCAAACAGAATGCCTTCGAGTGGTTTGAATAGAGATTTTTTTTTAATATAGGAAGTCAATAATGTGAGTGGAAATTTCAAATCATCTTTTGGCACTGAGCAACATTCAATAATCTTCAAATTTCCGCAGCTTCTTTTAATCGAGCAATGGAATTTTGCTTTTTTTTTTAAGCAAAAAAGCTTCTTCATCCACAAAATTAGTTATTTCATTGAACAATTCTGAAGAGATTCCACTGCTATATCTGCTTCTATATTTTTGCCATTAAATATTTATTTATAATTCAACAGGTCAGATTTGGCATTTTTTTTGTTGAGGGAATGTGCATTCATCCTGAAAGCTGACCCCCCTCTAATAGCTTTATCGTACAAGAAAACCCATTTATAGATTCTAGTAAATCGTGGCGGTGGAGTGAAAGCATCCCTCAGGAAACGTCTGCCCTTGTTAGGCACGTACAGACCGGCAAAACAATACGCAAAGCGAGGATTTGAAATTATGAATTCTGAAGAAACAGCCTAAACCAAACCTATCTGTTGTCAACTCGGGTAGGCTGATAATGTTTTGGTTCTCTGGTCTGGCACTTTGGACAAAAGGTCAACCCATAACATTTCCACACTACAATGCAAACATTACAATTAAAAATTGCCCAGGGTAATGAAGTTTAACAGTATCGCTCGGTTCGCAATCTTATGAATGGAGACTAATCAGATTCCATTACTCACAAGGCAAGTCTGCCCACGGCTATTTTCATGGATTTTGTCCAAAGTATCCAGCATAAGGGCACCACACAGTAGTTTAGCTTTTGTAGAAGCTCTCTGCTTAACTGCAGTCTCAGTTCTGGTCCGATCCCCCCTCCCCCCCACCCACCGACCGTGATTAGCTTACCCCACCCTCCTGCACTCCGCAATTGCTTCTAAACCCCACATCCAAACAACTCTTCTTGCTGTGCTCTGCTGTCTTGCTCTACTCCAAATAACTCCACTTGCTGTGCCCGTCCAGTCTGAGGAGGTGCCAATATTGGGGTGCACCACTGCCTGGAACCAGTTAAATGAGGCTCAAGCATTTTAAACAAACAAACAAAACAGCCCTTCTTCTGCAATCTCCTGTGCACTTGGTCATGGACTCTGCCAGACTATAGCCTGATATTTGAACTCTGGTCACACATTTTAAGCATTCTGCATTAAAATTCAGACAATCATTTCTCCAGCTCTCTACTTATGCTTCAAAAATCAGCAACTTTAGCTCCCAGTAACCAGTACTGCATGTAAAATACAAGCTCATTATAAGTACCAACACCTGTACTTATGCTGCCCCTGTAGATTTACTGGTCAGTTGGAGGTGGGTATGCCAGAGGATGCAGAGAATAGCAGTTATACCAAATGGGAGCACAGACCCTTTTGAATGGCAAGTCTGTTTCCTTCCTGTTAAAGAAGGAACTGCAGATGCTGGAGAATCGAGGGTACACAAAAATCTGTAGAAACTCAGCGGGTGCAGCAGCATCTAAGGAGCGAAGGAGATAGGCGACGTTTCGGGTCGAGACCCTTCTTCAGGCTGAAGAAGGGTCTCGACCCGAAACGTCGCCTATCTCCTTCGCTCCTTAGATGCTGCTGCACCCGCTGAGTTTCTCCAGCTGTTTCCTTCCTCATCACTGTTCATGAAAGTGGATAACCTCAGCATTTAAAAAGAAATTTATCTGACACTATCAATGTTCTGCAGCCATTACAATACACAAACTTTCTGCAAGATCATGTGTGCCTGTGCAGCGATAATTCAGCAGAATGTATTGAACCGTGAAGCATGACCAAAACTAAGACCATCTGCAACAGAGCTTCCAGTTGCAGCTGCCCTTAACCAAATTGGATTAGCGTCCATGAATCCAAGTGTGTATTTTCAGTTCCATTCCCCCAAGAGGATTCTTTCTCCCATTTCAACATGCTAGATGATTAGAACAAGAGTACTTAATGCAGGTTTCACTGCCCTCATTACTGACCAGACATCTGCTCCTTGGAGATAACTGGATATGGCCTTTTTGCAGAGGCATGCCTGGAAACAGCACAGATTTGTTTGCTCTCTCAGAATGATGCCACAACCCATCCCCCCCCCCCCCACCATCAAACGGCAGAAAACCAGCCAGAATGAAGGCGAGCAAGACACTGAAGCATCAAATGTCGTGAAAGTAGCCGTGGGGCTAACCTTTGATGCAAGATGAATAGGCCCGGCTATTCCAAAGCTCCAGAGGCTCAACACAGACAAGTCAGCTTCCTCATATTAAAACGATATCTTACTGCAGGAGCATGGCTGCGCAAGGGACCTAGCATGCTGAAACACATCAAGCACACTCCATACAACTAAATTGGTTTAATTTATTGGTTCTTTTGCAGATTCACAGCAGATGCAAATTAAACCCGACAATTTTTATTTTTAAAGCATCAAAATTACAGCATGAAGCCTCTGTAAATGAGAAGCTCCTTTGAGCTGGACACAACCCAGGAACTTACAGGCAGCATAGGCCATTACTGCCTAATCAGTGTTGAGAAAGATGAAAGGAAGAATGAAGTTAGGCAAAAATGCTGGAGAAACTCAGCGGGTGAGGCAGCATCCATGGAGCGAAGGAAATAGGTGACGTTTCGTGTCGAGATCCTTCTTCAGACTGGTAATGAGGTATTTTTTTGCACATTTGTCCTTCTATAAAGGGACCTCTATTCGACTGAACCGTTGCAAACACATTTCTTCAACCCGTCTCAACCCGAAACGTCACCTATCTCCTTCGCTCCTTAGATGCTGCTGCACCCGCTGAGTTTCTCCAGCCTTTTGTGTACCCTCTTCAAAATTTGGTTTTGGGTCCAATTGCTGCACGTCACGAATGTACTGATCGAAAAGCCTGGGTAGAAATTCTCCGAAGTCCGTATAGAAATACTCGTCTTTGAAAGACAGAGCCCACATCACTTCAGTTTGCGTTTCACCTTCCACATTTAGATGAGTGTTCATACACAAAGATAGCCAAAGGGGAAATTCTCATGAAAAGTGGAAAGGTTCCAACAAAATCTGTGGACATCAGCAGTTGCACGTCCTGCATCATCAAAATCCCTTGTTACAGTATATTTACACAGCCAATTGGCAGTTTATCCTTGAAAAAGCACTCTATTTAAAATGATGGCAATTCAGCAGCTGCTGTACAATATGTCAAAACCTTCAGCCTGAAGCCCAATTAGTTTATTTACATTTGCAGCAACCAAAACGCAAAGCTTTTGACAGTCTTCAAAATGTATATAGATCACAATTTTGCTTTCAGCAAACCCCTTAAAGCAAACAGCTTTCTTATTAGGGAGAAATGAGATAAATACACATAGCTTCACATGTCATATACACCAGGATGTTATGAAATTCTTGTTCACATCGAGCTCACAGAGTCCACAGTATACATAATGATAAATACAACAATAAATACAACGTGCTGAACAGCACAATGCTGAAATCTGAAGTACTGCAAAAAATTATTGAATTATAATGGAATAGCCTAATCAGATAGTATTAAGGATAAGAGTACATTCCAGCATCTCCGGAGGTTGTTGCGAAAGAGGTGATTGGTCCAGGAACAGAGAACATAGAGCAGTTCAACACAGGAAATATCTGTGTCGAACATGACACCAAGCTAAATGAATCTCACCTGCTTGTATATGATCCATACTCTGGATTTCCATGCTCATATCTAAAGTCTCTTAAACGCCACTATCATATCTGCCTCCATCATTACCCCTGGCAACATGTTCCAGGCACCCACCAGTCTCTGGAAAAATTAATCGTCCTACACATCATATATACCCAACAACGCGCTAACGGTAAACTTTTTACATATTCCGCTAGAGATTTTCCCCCGGAGTCCGAAATAGTCTTATCTGAAAAATTCATGCTTCATTTCTCCAGTTATTAATAAAAATGTTCAAGAACCTGAAAAGACTTTGACAAAAAACCCGCTGACTTCTTGCTCGCGCTGCAAGTGACGTCACCCCTCTCGACGACGCCCCCCCATACTCGGATCCTGCCGGCCGCCTGGAACCGGCCTCCCGTGGGGACTACGGGTACGGGGCTACCAACAGGCTGGTGCATTGGGGGCAGCCTGCAGCCGGGAGCCACCAGCGAGAGAATATTGCGTTCGGGAACCAGCCCTTCCCTGACACGCCCACCCCCACTCCTCAAATTCTACCCCCTCCCTCTCTGCCCCCTCCCTCTCTGTCCCCCCCTCCCGCTCCCTCTCTGGGGGCTACAGGTAGGGGACAGCTGCGTTGGGGGAGCATACCCCAACGGGTCTGCACTTGGTCTATTCTCCCTTAAATGTTATCACTTTCACCTTGGAGCTATACCCTCTAGTCTTTGACATTTCCACCTTGAGAATGGGTGACTATCTGATTATCCTTTCTGTGCCTCTCATAATTGTATATGCTTCTATCAGTCCTCTAGCGTCCCAACAAAAACAATTCAAGTCTATCCAACCTCTCTTTATAGATAATACCCTTTAATTCAGGTACCATTCCGGTAAATCACCTCTGCACCCTCTCCAAAGCCACAACCTTCCTATAATGTGGCAACCAAAAATGTACAAAATACTCCAAAGGAGGCCTAATAACATTCCTATAAAGCAGCATCACGACTTCCTGACTTTCATAATCAATGCCCCAATCGACGAAGGAAAGTATACCGTATGCCTTCTCCCAATCTATCCTTTTGTGTTGCCACTTTCAGGAAGCCATTATCTTAAGGGCCTGTCCACCTTTCACGACTTAATTCAAAGCCTCTGCCGAGTTTAAAGGACCTTAAAAAAAAAATCAAGATCGTGGTAATCTACGAACTCCTATGACCTTCCACGACTATGTGCACGAACGCCTACGAGTATGTCTACGAATTCCCACGACTATTTCGATGCCCTCCTTACGAGTAAAAGGTTGCAATTTCTTTCATTTCAACCATTTTTTTACGCGTGGACATTTTTTTATCGGGCTGGAAAAAACGTCCCGCCTTACCTGATGCCACGAGTACCTACGGCTGGCATAACGGGCCACTACGATATATCTATGAACTCCTACGATCTCCTACGGACTCGTTACGAACATTCTGCGAGTTTGAATCAAGGGGAAAAACCCGGAGAATTCGTGAATAACTCGTGAAAGTGGGACGGGCCCTTAAGACTCCAAGATGCCTCTGTTCATTCCTGCTGTTAAGGGTCTTTCCATTTATTGTATACTTTCCCCTTTCATTCTACCTCCCAAATGCAACACCTCACACTTGCTCAGATTAATCTCCATCTGCCATTTCTCTTCCCATTTCTGCAGCTGATCCACATCCCACTGACAGCTTCTCTCAGTCGGCAACACCTACAGTCTCGGTGATGTCAGCAAACTTACTGATCAACCCATCTGTACACATTTCCTAATCATTTATATACAAAATCACAAATAGGGTTCCCTGTACGGATCTCAGTGTAACTACACTGGTCACAAACCTCCAGTCTAAATATGCCCTTTCACCACAACCCGCTGTATTCTTTTAGTATGCCAGGTCTGAATTCACATCACCAAATCATTGCAAATCCCGTGCATTTTAGCCTTCTGGATCAGTCTATCATAGGGGATTTTATCAAATGCCTCATTCAAATCCACATCAACAACATCCACCGCCCTACCCTCATTGATTACCTATGTCATCTCCTCAAAAACTTGATCAAGCTAGTATGACACAACCTGCAGTGTACAAAGTTAGCTGACTGTCCCCAATTTAACCCATTCTCTTCCCAATAGGAGTAAATCCTATCGAAGAATTCTCCCCAATGGATTCCCTACCACTGAAACAAGGCTGATCTGCCTATAATTTTCTAGATTCGCTCTACTTTCCTTCTTAAACAAAAGAACACCACTGGCTACTCCCCAGTCCTCCAGGACCTCGCCAGAGGCTGGAGAAGAAGCAAAGATCTTCATCAAGGAGTCTCGTTGCAAAGGGGAAGAAGCTGTTCTCGCACTTCGCAACCAAGCTCCTGTATCTTCTCCCAGAAGATTGGCGAGAGAAAAGGGAATGGCCAGGGTGGCAGGCATCCATGATGAAACTTCCAGCCTTCCTGATGTAACTCACCATGAAGATGGACTGGATGGAAGGAAGTGACAAGCCTGCGATGGACTGGGTTGTGTTTATCACTCAATGTAGATCAGGCAGTCAGGTCTAAACAGTTACCCTACCAGGCTGAGATTGCATCCCCAGCATATATTCTAATCACACAAATGGAGAAGTCCAAACAAATCCTCGAATGCTGAATCTTCTCAAACAACTAAGTAAATATGCTAATACAATTAGTCTGAAGAAGGGTCTCGACCCGAAACGTTGCCTATCTTCTTCGCTCCTTAGATGCTGCTGCACCCGCTGAGTTTCTCTAGCTTTTTGTGTAACCCTCGATTCTCCAGCATCTGCAGTTCCTTCTTTAACACATGCTAATACAATTGCTGATTAGGGGCGGCACAGGGGAGAGTCGCTGCCTCACAGCACCATAGACACAGGTTCGATCCTGACTATGGCTGTCTGTACGGAGTTTGTACGTACGTTCTCCCTGTGACCGCGTGGGTTTTCTCCGGGTGCTCCGGTTTCCTCCCACACTCCTAAGATATACAGGTTTTAGGTTAATTGGCTTCAGTAAATTGTCCCTAGTGTGTAGGATAGTGCTAGTATACGCACTGATCGCTGGTCGGCGTGGACTTGGTGGGCCAAAAGACCCGTCTCCACATTGCATCTCTAAACTAAACTTTATGGATCACTGCTTCAGTGAGAAGGGGCCAGGTTAGATTGCTGGTGATACGGATACCCAAGAACATTAAGCTGTCGCTCATCTCAAGAGCAGTTCAGTTTATGAAGACAGGGTTGTGTTCCATTTCTCTACATGCAAGAACCATGTGACAAGTCATCAATAGTTTATTTTCATTTTCTTTCCTTACCCTATTCTCAAAAGAGCAAAGATAAAATTTTGCTCAGAGGCCATTCATTTATTTTCCCTCTGTAAAAGTCTCTAGGATTAACTATTGATGACCCTCAATAAGGAGCTGATGCTAAAAGCTGTAAATCTGCAGTTCTTTAAATATTTATACTTTTGGCTGTGCTCAGGATTTTTTTTTTCCTAAGTGACAATCGCAGACTGTGTTTAGTTTGGAGATACAGTGTGGAAACAGGCCCTTCGGCTCACCGTCCGTGCCGACCAGTGATCCCTGCACATTAACACTACCCTACACACACTAGGGACAATTTACACTTCTACCAAGCTAATTATCCTACAAATCTGTACGTCTTGGAATGTGGGAGGAAACCGATGAACTCAGAGAAAACCTCATGCGGTCACGGGGAGAACGTACAAAGTCCATGCAGACCCTTGGTCCCTTTAACATTACAGCTCTTGCACTTTACCTAAAGGCACTTCACTGAGACACCTTGGAAACTAGTAATAATCAGCAGTTATTTCATTATTGTAACACAATGCCCATATCTTAGAACATAAATCTTCCTGCTATCAGCAGTAACATTTATGAATCGTGGTGCCACATTTGTAAACTGCCAATATTCGCTGAGAAAAAGTAAAAACATGCAGATGTTTCAGCGACAGGAAATTCAAATGGGGCAGGGTTAGGAATGATTTACTGCAACAACAACAAAAACGGCAATAACTGCTGAGCTAGCAATAGTTTGCACTTTCTATACTGAAGGAATGTTTCTCCAATAAATAGATGGGTTTAAAAAGTAACCCATTACTGCAGCAAATAATTTTGTTATTATGCAATCAGGTTATGTTATTCAAATTCTAAAAAAGGTGAAAAACAAAATGCAAAGCAAACCCATGCGGTCACGGGGAGAATGTACAAAGTCCATACAGACCCTTGGCCCCTTTAACATTACAGCTTGGGAATTCATATTTTAAGCTATTTGCTTTTCTTATAAAATAATTCTGTATGTGATTATAAATAAAGGACATACCAGTTTCATGAAATGGTGAAACAGCTTTGTTAAATAAATAGTCACTTATATGATGATAACATCATAAAATAATGCATTTTGACAGGAAAAAAATCCGGACATATATTCACAAATATTAATTTAAACTCACACATTAGCACCAATAAGGGAAACAAAAATGGAGGGAGCTACAAGGACCTTCAAATCTGTCCTACTTTTTTATATCATGGCTCACCCTGAAGTAATTCTACACTTCTACCTTGTTCCCATATCCCTCAATTCCCTTAGTTTCCCAAATCAATTCATTCTT
Organism: Raja brachyura; assembly: GCA_963514005.1. The sequence continues at coordinate 17,686,429 of OY740784.1, read as the reverse complement.
GCCTGAAATATATGCAGGGACTAAGCATCCGAGGTCCTCTGGTGTTTAGGATACCAAAATAATTGACAATGCTTAGTATAACTAAACTTTCCAATCATTTCAGTCTTAAATGCCCCTTGCCTCATGCCTCTTGATTCCACTCACTAGTCTGAGGACAAGCCATTTGGGATGGTTGTTTAATAATGGAGCTGGACTCACTGCAATGCACAGGGCAATTTCCCTCCAGAAATGAGAATAACCAGTTTTCTCACTCACTTATGCAGTCCCAACACAAAATGCACTATGTTATTCCAACAATAAATTATTAACCACACAGTCAAAACAAACCAGCATTTTTTTAAATCATAGTATTAAAAAACCTCTGATAAATGGGAGATTTTGTGGCCACAAACAGGACACCCGGATGGTGCATTGCCTCCCTGGTGCTGGGGGTCAGGATGTCTCCGAGCGGCTGCAGTTCATTCTCAAGGGGGGGGGAGGGTGAAGAGCCAGAGACATTGCACACAATGGCACAAAGAACATAAGATAGGTAAAGGAACGAGACCTCATAGTGTGGATGTAGGGAGTAAAGGGCCTGTCCCACCAGCATGCGACTGCATGCGTCTAATGCAACCAAATGTGGAGGCTTGAGGCGTACGGCCGCGCGGGGCCGGTGCCACTTCCAACCGCGGAGCCATATGGAGCTGGTCCCGACATCATACTCACCAATCAGCTGGGCAGTAGACGGGCTGACTGAATTTGGACGTTGCCAGGTGGTGACGTCATAGCGCAACGCCACTCGCTAGGCGTACGCCATCAAGACGCTGCGTACGCCCGTCGAGGCGCTGCGTACGTCCTCTATGCGGCTGCGGGCCGACAGGCCGTTGCCACGCAGGATTTTCGAACAGTGTCAGTTTTTCGGGGTCCCGCACGATGTCGGGCCCAGCCCCGCACAACTCCATACAGCTCCGGCGATCAAAGTGGGACCGGCCTCACGAGACCGTACGGCTCAAGCGACCACGTTAGGTCGCGCTTGCCGCATGCAGTCGCATGCTGGTGGGACAGGCCCTTAAGGCAAAGGGGCAAAATGCAGGACACAAGGGTTGACTTCTCTGGATTTCTCCCGGTGCCATGTGCTGGTGAGATTAGGAAAAGGAATATAGGACAAATGAATGAGTGGCCCAGCAGAGTGGGAAATAGTATATCGCAAATCTGATGAGATTCTTTTTTGAAGAGGTCACCATGAGGGTCGATGAGGGCAGGGCAGTGAGCATTGTTTCACATGGTAGGCTAGTCTGGGAGAATGGAGCTCATGCAAGCCAAGATGAGCTAGATTCAAAATTGGCTTGGAGTAAGAAGTGAAAGGATAGTTGTGGAGGCGTTTTTTTCTAATTGGAGGCCTGTGATCATTGATGTGCTCCAGGGATCGGTGCTGGGTCATCTGCTGTTTGTTATATACGTTAATGATTCGGATGACAATGTAGCTAATATTGTTAGCAAATTATACACAATTGATGATATAAGACTAAATTTACAAGATCTAGATCAGTTGGGCCAAGGAATGATAAATGGAATTTAACTGTGATATGATAAAGGACCAAAGTTTCTTTTTAGCTACCCTTTAACATTCTAATTATCAGGTACTTTGCACAACATTAGTTCAATTGCGCCTCATCATATCAGAGAGAAGAGCACTGACCATTGCAGAGGCATTTCAGTCTGAAGAAGGGTTTCGGCTCGAAACAATGCCTATTTCCTTCGCTCCATAGATGCTGCCGCACCCGCTGAGTTTCTCCAGCACTTTTGTCTACCATTGCAGAGACTATCATTTGTTCACACAAACTGCACTAGTTCATATAACTACAAGCTAGACTTGTGATTATTAAGGAATGGATCATGCAGATTCATGAAACAGTTAAGGACAGGTCCCACGGCGATTTTTCCGGCGACTGCCGGCATAATTGACTGACGTATCAGGTCACCACTCGCTAGAGAGGGAAAGGGGGGGGGGGGGTAGAAGAAAGGGGGAGGGGGGGTAGAGAGGGAAGGGAGGGGTAGAGATACAAGGGGAGGGGGTAGAGATAGAAGGTGGGTAGAGACAGAAGGGGGATGGGGCAGAGAGGGAGGGGATAAAGAGGGAGAGGGAGGGGGTAGAGATAGAGGGGGTAGAGAGGGAGGGGGTAGAGAGGGAAGGGGGATGGGGTAGAGAGGGAGGGGATAAAGAGGGAGGGGATAGAGAGGGAGGGGGTAGACAGGGAGGGGGGTAGAGACCTGACCCCATCTCCCTTCTCTTCATTTCCCTCATCCTCCTCCCCTCACTCCCATTCCCTGCCCCAGGACCTACCCAGATCGTAAAGCAGTGGCAGAGCCTGGTTCTCATTCTAGACCCGGCCCTGGCTGTAGACTCAGGCTCGTCCTTGGTTCCAGCGGCAGCCTCCAGCCTTCAGCCCGGCCGCCACCTGGGCTCCAGTGGAGGTTCCGACTTCACCATCCCTGACCCCGGACCCAGGCATGTCCTTGGTTCCACTGGCGGCTTCTTTCTTGGCCCCTGTCACGGCCCCATCCCAAGCCCCGGGCTCGGCCCTCACTCCAGCCCAGGCCCGGCCCAGTCGCTGGGCTCAGCCCACGGCAGCAGCCTCCTCACCAGGCACCGGGTGGTCGCAGGGCACCAGGCCGCCGGAAGCCTCCGCCACACCTCGTTCACCACGAGCGCTGGAGAGCCCCTCCCTCCCGGAGTGTCCCGTCCTGCCTTGTGAGTGCATTGTGACTTCAGTCGGATTTTTATTTCCTCAAAATGGGTGAGTTTGGGTTGTTTTTAAAATTTCAAGGACCAAAAAGTTCAGAAATATAGGTGTAGATGCAATGGGAAGATGTTTATCGCCTCCAAGGGAAAAATATGAGTAGGATGTGTGAAAATGGGAAGGCTGTGGCCTAGCGTTTGGAAGAAAATAGGAATTAACCCGATTGTGCCCAGATGACACACACACACACAAACAAGAGAAGAGTTTTAGTAATATAGATGCAGTGAACAATTTTGATCTTCTTTAAATAATAGCATGTGATTAAGCATTCCTATATATTCATTATGAATAATAAATATTTCTTCACTTTGGCACAGTTACTGATGCACATTTTCGACTTCGTCAAATAGTTAACACAGTGTCAGTGTTAGAGAAGAATATAGGATAATGAATGTCCTCCAGAATTAGTCAAATAAAAAGTGAACAGCGAGATGCATGGATGGACTTCCGAATAGGAAACATAAGGCCTGGGAGAATCTCATACGGTCTGATGAATTCAAGTGCACAAATTGCTTCAACCTATCAAGCTTGTACATCTGGGTTCAAAGAGCATAACTGAAAAAGGGAAGGTTCTTGCCTCCCCCCCCCCCCCCCCCCCCACCCCAGTCACACTAGCTTCTCATTTTCACACCACAAACAGCTTACAATGGCCCGTTTCCTTTATCATCAATACTTTTTTGCATATCTTTCATTCATTGTTTTTTATCTCTCCACATCACTGTCTATATCTCTCGTTTCCCTGATCCCTGACCAGTCTGAAGAAGGGTCTCGACCCGAAACGTCGCCTATCTCCTTCGCTCCTTAGATGCTGCTGTACCCGCTGAGTTTCTCCAGCTTTTTGTGTAACCCTCGATTCTCCAGCATCTGCAGTTCCTTCTTTAACAAGGTTCTTGGAAAATCAGGCAGCATCCATGGGGAGATAAACAGAGTTCACGTCTGAGCATGAAGGTCCTTCATCAAAGCTACTATGCCAACGCCACACAATTATTAGTGGGATGGCATTACTTATTCAAGGACAACCTATTTTGCTGACCATCAGATCCTTAAGCAGAAATAGAAAGTTAACACTAGCTACAATATTTTCTATTGCTGGTATTGATAAACCATTACAAAAGGACAAAAATTTGAAATGATTATGCAAAAATAACAGTTAAGAGATGTTAAGTTAATAAAGAAAAGTCTCTAATCCATGCAAATTTATTAATTATGTTTTTTTTCCCCATTTTTTAACAAGGGAATGAAATGTTTGAAACCATGCGCAGCTTTGAGGTTATACACTAGTTTTCCTTAAAGATCATTGCAGAACCCTGTTCAATACTAACAATGGAACAAATTCTACAAGTACTTTGGAAAAAAAAATTGCCATTTCTTAAATAATAAAGGTCAGTGGCATGAAATGAAACTCAACACTAGTCTCTTGTAGTTAATCAATTCTATTGCACTGCGATTCCATTTACAGTATACACTAAATGGAAAGCATGTGCAAATGAAACCAGTCATAGCATGACATTACACCAGTGAACCTTTACAAAATCTTTACAAGAATCTGTAATTGTTTAATGAAATTTAAATCAGAAATCTCCCCAAGGCACCAGACCAATGGCCCAGGACTTTCGACGACAGCCTTAGAAAATATGAAATACATTTTTTTGACAAACCGATTCATTATTTCCTTCTTTGATTCTACACACCTTCCCTGCCTGATGAAAACAGGTCCAAACCGTAAAATTGGCTGCTTCCTCTTTTGATCCGAATCAAAGGAGAACAACCAGCGCTCTCATTCAGTGCAGACTAATGGAGTCCATTATATCTTTCTTCAGTGGCAAATTATTATCTTGCTAATTTGTGGGAATGCCATCCACATTACCTACTGAAGAATCATGCTTGCGCCTGGATTTGTTTGAAATGGAAAAGTGGATTTTTATCAAAAGGAACACTGAAAAGCCAATATATTTCAATAAAGCACACATAGTTCTTCACTGAACTTATTCTTTTAAGAATGGACACCTTCATCCACTCTAATAAACTTAAAATATCATATCTTGCGCAAGTGAGATTTATCTCAAAAGTATTTTCACCAAGTACAACCCAGTTCTGAAGGAACAAACAGAATTTGCTTTGCACTACAAGCGAGTGTGTTGGATTTAGCTCTTAGGGCTAATGGAATCAAGGGACATGGGGAAAAAGCAGTAACAGGGTACTGATTTTGGATGATCAGCCATGATCATATTGAATGGCGGTGCTGGCTTGAAGGGTCAAATGACACTCTCCTGCACCTATTTTCTATGTTTCTATTTCACTGAAGCTTGCGCATATTTCAATAAACAATTAGACAATGAGATTTCCTGTGGCAACACTATGTCCCCTATGAAAGGTTGTAGGGTCAAATCTTATTCTAGAGACAGGCACATCGTCTCTGGCAGACTCTCAGAGCTGGACAGAGGTGCCATATTTCAGATGGAACGTTAATCCCAGGCTCTGACATACCTTTGTGCAGATGGTAAGATTCTATCATTCTACTCCAAAAAACTGTCAAACCCAGCAGAATTTGCCAAGCTGCATCACATCAAAGGAAGAGCAAAAAAAAAAAACTTGCACCCAAAAAAATTGCCACGGGAAGAGTCCCACAAACATTCACCAAATCCAATTCCCGAGATGGTGGTATTGCCATGCAACAAAAGGTTGGATTGACTCTGTCTGCATTTACTAAAGTTAAGTAGAATGAGTGGAAATCTCATTTAAATATTCAAAACTCTAACTGGACTTGGCAGATTGGTTGCAAGGAGAATACTTCCACAGGCTGTAATGGCGAGGTCTCGGGGGGGGGTTTGGGACAGAAGTAGGGTTAAACAGCGGGAGATTTGGGACTAAGATGAAGAATACTTGCAGAAATCCCTAGCAGAAATTTGAAGAGGTGGGTAGATAAAAATTACAAATATAGGGTATCACGGTTATGGGAGAGAGTGTGAATGTTACCAAGATGGGAAAAAGAGACACAAAGTCCTGGAGTAATTCCGCGGGTCAGGCAGCATTTCCGCGGAACACGGATAGGTGACATTTCGAGTCTGGGTCCTTTTTCAAGATGATTATGGGGAGGGATGGGATGGAGAAGAAAGCGGGAAGAGAAGAGGGGCAGCTCAAGGCCTGGCAAGTGATAGGTGGATACAGATAAGGAAGGGGCGGGGGGGGGGGGGGGGTTATAGGCAGGTGGTTGAACAAAGGCCAGAAATGAAAAGACAGAAGGCTTGAGACAAGAGGATTGAATAGTGAAATGTGCAGCCAGAGGAATGAATGTAGGGGGGGGGGGGGGGGGGAGGGAAAGGGAAGAGGGATGGCATAATTGGAGAATTCAATTATCATACAGTTGGGGTTTAAGCTGCCTAAGTGGAATACGTGGTGCTGTTCCTCCAGTTTGCATGTAGTCTCACTCTAGCAATGGAATAGGCCCATGACAGAAATGCCACTATGGGAACGGAAAAGGGAGTTAAAATAGTTAGCAACTGGGATTTGCAGGAGGCCTTGGCAGACCAAGTGCAAGTGTTCTGCAAAATGGTCGCCGAGTCAACGCAAGGTCTCGCCGAAATAGAGCAGACCACATTGGGAACTCTGGATGCAGTAGATGAGGTTGGAGGATGTGCATGTGAACCTCCGTCTCATCTGGAAGGATTGCGGAAGTCCCTGGATGGAGGAGAGAGGAGGCATAGGGACAGGTGTTACATCTCCTACATTACCCTCTCTCACTGAAATGAAGGATCAGTCTGAATCACGTTGAATGGATGAGCAGTCTCTAAGGTCAATGGCCTATTTGTGCTCTTTAAGTTCTGCATTTGTTAGAAATTTGAGATTAAAAAAGATGCCATTGCAACATACTTAACCCGAAATAACTTGGTGTTATTTCAATTCAATCACATGGCTTTATAGTTGCTATAGTGTCCAAAAATTAAAGCGTGGTTTCCACTTCAAAGGATTAATGCTACATTTATTTTAATCCTGCGCTCAGGTTAAGGGAATATAGCCCCAAGTGCTCAAGGTTAAATTTGATGCAGGAATAATTTTTTACTTTCATGTTGCAAGTGCAGAAGCAAACAAGTTCATACAAAAACCCTCCTACAGCTTTACAAGATAGCTCACAGCCTAATTTCCCAAGTTAGTATATTGCCATTAACATCAATCTCATTGGGCTGGCAAATATTCTTACGGTTAGCTTGAAACAATGCAACGTCAATTTTGCCTGATGTGTTGAAAGCTAATGGGAGTCATTGCTAAATCTGAGTTATCAAATGGCTCGCGTGATTTGAAACAAGGAAACTGCAGATGCTTGTACACAAACCAGAGAGTAAACCGCATAAGAACGTAATTGAATCATCATCTTTAAAAGGATCATATAGCAGGAGATGCTCCAGCTGTTTTTTTGTTGCCACTGAATTAAGTTTATGACAACTAGAATGGAAAGGTAAATGGCATCAGGAATTAAAGTGACAATCTGCTCCATCCAATTAATAAATGAGGTGGTGAAGTTACATAACTGCAGCAAAGCAACATTAACCATCAAATGAAATATTTGAACGAAACATTAATAAATGGAGTCTATAACTTTCCACACAGGCCAATGTTGAATTTGAAAGTATCCTTTGTTAAATAAAACTCAGCGTTTGGCAGCATCGTCCAGAAATCACGTTGGTAACCATGCTCTAGAGCTGGTCAAGAACTAAACGTCTGAAGAACGTTCTTGACCTGAAACGTCACCCATTCCTTCTCTCCAGAGCTGCTGCATGTGTTACTCCAGCATTTTGTTTGTTATCTTCTAAATATTTGGACCTCCACTCTACTTGATGAATTTTGATTTCAAGCTTCAGAATTGCGTTCTGGTCAAAATAAGCTTCCCCCAATTCATTCCTGTGAGAATTAACCTAGCTTAAAGCTCAAAATTGCATCTTTGGTTAAGCCGCATAGAAAAAGCATTGACCTGAAACTATACCTGATATTTTTCCAAATTGTTTTGAAAATAGTATTAAGTTACTTAAACAAATTGCTTAATGACTTTGGAAAATTGGAAAAGAAAGTTGATATAAATTACTAGTGTGGAGTGAAATATCAGCTTTATTAAATGCCAATTAAATGTAATCTTAGTAGAACCCCCAAAATTCCTTTGTGAAAACTATAAATCACAGGCTTTTAAAAGAAAATCAGAAGTATTTAGCGTTTTTTGTTGTTGCTGGCAACAATTAAAAAACAAACCTATTCACTACAATGATCAAACTACAGACAAAAGAACTCTTACATTAAGCGCAGCAGAGATTCAAGATGAAAGTCTAACTCAATCACCTTGTTATAATGTGTAATATTGCATTATAGAATCATTATACATAATGCAACGTAATAACAACTAAAGGAGCACATAGAACTGGTGTTGTTAAAATCAGGATATCAGAAAAACAAAAATACAAAATTAGGTACATGCTTAAAATCGGACAGCCACATAACCAAATGAATATTTTCGGCAGTTACTGGATTTCATATTTTCTGCATCCAGCACATTTTGCTTTAATTTTCCTTATCAACTTATGATTATCATTTGCCCACATTACACAATTTGCTTTGCCCAAGGAAATAATAGCAAAAGCATGTTACCAAAATATATATTTCAAAACTGGCTAGAAAATATGATTGTTGTCGGATTTAACACCCATTTCTTTCCCACACCAGTGTTTCCATTGGTGTGGGCGACTCGAGTATCCCAATTTGAGCCATCTTCATATTTTTGCGATGCAGTCAGTAACCAGCCAAGATCAGCTTATAATGCTTTTTTCACCATTCACTGTTTAAAAAAGATATTCCATCATTGTTTTCTCCCCCGTTTCTGTTAAGCCTTATGACTAATATATAGGATGGTTCATTAGTTGCTATCAGTCTCTGATCCTTTCCAACTGTGTCATTAATCAAATCGACTAAAGGAGCCTATGTGACCCTACTTCCTTTAACATCAACCAGAATGGGATTAGAATCAAACAATCCAGGATAATCATCTCTTCCTTTGCAGATCCAAGTGCAACAAAATTAGCTGCGGAATATAGCGTGTTTTCCTTGATCAAAGCCAGATTTTTCTTTTGCCGATTCAAACCTTGAAGAATAGTCTCGACCCGAAACGTCACCCATTCCTTCTCTCCAGAGATGTTGCCTGTCCCAATGAGTTACTCCAGCTTTTTGGGTCTATCTTGGTACAAGTTAAACAGAATTCAATACAGCGGCACAATTATAGAAAACTTAGCTATTATAAGCCTAGTTTAAACTTGCCTGTTTTGCTGAGTAGCTCCAATATTTTTAACTTTCTATTTCCAACACCTAATTTAAAAAAAAATCTATTGCAATGTAAAACTTATAGCCGATCCTTTTAAACTGGCCAAATTGCTGCATCACGGAACAGGTCATGCAAGCTAAAAATGATCAGAACTGCACTTACCCACCCAAAAGTAAAAGGTTTAGAAAACCCATGGAAAATCTCTGGAAGAACCTTTTGAAAGCTATTGAACTGTTCATACAAAATTAGGAAGTTTTTAAAAATCATGCTGAAGAAACAATACCACCAATTATGTCCCTGTCCGACTTAGGAAACCAGAACGGAAACCTCTGGAGACTTTGCGCCCCACCCAAGGTTTCCGTGCGGTTCCCGGAGGTTTTCGCAAACTACTTCGACTAAAAATTTACCGATTTTTAAAACGGAAACCGCTTTCGACCATTAGGGAGACTGACAAAAACCTCCGGGAACCGCACGGAAACCTTGGGTGGGGCGCAAAGTCTCCAGAGGTTTCCGCTCAGGTTTCCTAAGCGGGACAGGGGCATTAGTGGCCACCTGCTTACATTTTAACAAATTATTAATTAAATTAGAAAACTTTAGATTAACATCCTTTTTCAGTGAACATTAACATATCGATTGCAGTAACAATGTTTCAAGCAAACATCGCAGTATTTTTTTTAACAAAATCATGTCTTGTAAATAACGTCACAAACAGAAATAAGCAAAGAATTTGGCAAGCAAAATATATAGTTATGCCTGGAGTTTCATTTGGAATTAAGTATAAAATGTAAGCACTCTACAGAGAGACACAGCCAATTACTATAGTTTAGAATAAACTAATTATTTTGAACGAGATAGGTTCTATACATCGAATTTTGCTGATGAAAGAGTTCAATCTTAAAGTTAATATCAGGAAATGTGACAAATGCAGCAAAGTTAGCATCTCCATAGTGCCACGCTTTGACAAATGCAACATACTTTACTGTGGTTAGACAGCCAGCCAAGCAATTTCAGGCGATTAATGGACTCTTATCTGCAGAGTTTCATGTTATCATTTTGTTTCAGAACCCAACATTCACAACTGTTCATTAAAAGACATGAGAAAAATATCAGCCTTTCCACCCATAAATTTACTATCAAGTCACACAGATGCAAAAAGAATGCATGGACAAAGACACGAGGGCACAAATAGAGCAGACCAAATGGTCACTTCACAAAGCCATTAATAAATCAATGCAACATATCATTTACCACAGAATAAAATGCTGCAGCTTTTATGGCTTTTGTTTCAGCAGCAAGGTTGAAAAAACTCAAACATTTCAAAAGGTTCAACATATGCAGGCCATGACAAAAATAATACTGTATAATGAGAAAGTATTCCACACACTCATCGTCATCAATCTCTTGTTTATTGGAAATAATTTATTGGATAACAAATCTATATTTTGACAGTGAACATGCAATTAAATATGGAATAAATTCAAAATTATGTTTGAAAAACATGAATACTTAATTTGGCTTTACATTATTCTCATTTTCCTATGAGGAAGTGTTTATGATTGATCCACAACAACACATAGTGAAAGATCAGTTTTTATTCCATAAGCAAACAGGAACATTTAAACTGCGAGCCATTCTTATCCAGAGCTGTGTTGCCTTTGGTTTGGAAATGCTAAAGCTGTGTTGCCAAATTAAAGTTGCCATGCCTAATTAAAGTTGCCTTGCCTAATTAAAGCTGCCTTGCCTTCTATATAATTAAAAGTCTAATCTTGACCACTTCCTGTTTGCGCTTTATATTGATTTTAGAAAAACGCTGCCACGTACAGCTGTGATTTTTGGCCATCTTACTCAGAGTCCCCCTCGCACATCAGGTGCCGAGGATTTCTCCCATCAATGAAAAATAAAACAGATACTAGTGTTTAAAAAATGCTGAGATTCTCACTCCTGTCAATCATGCCATGAAGGCCACGCCCTTTCTGATGGGAGGGGGAGGGACTAAAAACCCAGAAGTATGGGCATGGCTCAGTCTTGTGCAAGATGGAGGAGGGAGAGGTCATAACTCGCTGTCTTTAGTGGCCTTAAACCTTGCTTGAAATGGTATGAAATTGCACTTGAATTGGGTGGCCTTGCACCCGGCTTGAAATAGAATTTCAAGGAATAGCCGCGAGTCAATTGCCAGCCCACCAAGCGTGAGTGAGTGAGCTGCCAGCACAACAGGCTTGAGTGACTGAGCCGCCAGCCCAAGAATCCATTTGGCTGACAATGGCCATACTAGCCCTCTGGAAACCAAGTCCCTTCAGCCCACAGCACCCATACTAGCGTTCCAGAAAGTCCCCCCCCCCCCCCCCCCCCCACTGGCCACCAATATTGGAATTGGTGGAGAGGTGGAATATTGCGTTGGGGGACCAGCCCTCCCGTGTGATGCTGGGACCCAACGGGTCCCACCTAGTCTAGTTTCTAAAAAAACAACTCCCAGGGTGGAATGGAATACTTTGTCACATGTGACTAGGCACAGGTAAATTATACAATGCATACGCATGGGTACCAACTGTTCAACTTCCATGGGTGTTCCTTAATGTTTGTTTAGCTAGAGTCCATCCAGCTACACAATGACAGCAGTTGTGAACTAATCCACGAATGTTGCATTAAATTTTGAGCATCCTACCACTGGTTCAGAAATAATTCAGTCGGGATATACAGAGAAACATAACCAACACAATAGGAAATTACATTATTACATTATCTTGTAGAAACTGAGTTTTGTTCGAGCCTCTCTGAGGTTCGAATGACAAGTAATAAAATCAAATCAAATCAAACAAACAAAACCATAATTGGAGTATAACATGCAAGTTAAAATAGAAAACTAAAATTGTGGGCAAAGTATCTGCAAAGTTGAATTAGGATGAATGGAGGCCTTCATATTTATACCTTAATGTTCAATGGGTCAATTACTTTGAAGTTCCTCTCCACCTGAACCACTTGCAAATTGAAGTCCATTTTGTTCTGACCTTTTACTATCTTTCTCCTGCAATGGAATTGTCAGTAATGGCATCCATTATATAGTTTTGAAAAAGCGCTTTTCAATTTACTACACTATTGATTTCATGGTAGAGGTTATAAATTTCAAGCTTGTGCCCGTTTGTGGACCAGAACTGGGAATATATTTTGTGAGTGAGTGCGTCACAATTTCAGCTTTTTTTTTTGCACTGCATAAAAAATCCATCTAAGTCACATGTGATTCTTTAAAAAGAGGTTTTACCACCACCACAGAGAGCATGCTGCACATAATGACCAGGTTTATTTCCTGGTTATTTTAACTTTTAAAATCTTTTCCCTGTATGGAGGACCCGACCTTTTCTCTGTCGTGTCTCCGTTGCGTTGGGGCCTAGCACCGTGGAGCGGCCTCCAACCGGACCTGGGGCTCCAGTCGCGGAGCTGCGGGCTACTTACCAATGTGGAGCTGGCCGAGTTCGGAACGGGAGGAGCTGTGGTGGCGCGCTGCTGCTGCCCGACCCCGGACATTCGGAGGCTCCAGCTGCAGGCCGGTGGACGGTAACACCGGGAGCTCGCGGGTCCCTGGTGGGAGATCCCGCAACGGCAACTTCTCCCGCCCGAGATGCGGGGTTGAAAATGACATGGTGCGGGGCCTTACATCGCCCGGCGCGGCTTTAATGGCCGCGGGACTTGCTAGGGCCCGCTGGGGGCTCCAACATCAAGACCCGGAATGGGGCCTTACAACACCCGGCGCGGCCTTAACTGCCGCGGGACTTACTTACCATCGCCCCCCGGGGGCTTTGATTCTGACATCGGGAGGAGAATGGGGAGTGCAGGGGATAGATTAGACTTTGCCTTCCATCACAGTGAGGAGGAGCTTTGCTGCGATGGATGTTTGTGTAAATTGTGTTGTGTCTTGTTTCTTTTCTTGTTTGTATGACTGCAGAAACTAAATTTCTTTTGAACCTCAATGAGGTTCTTGGTTCTTGGTTCTGTTTCCCATCTGACTCAGGACCCCATACGTTCAACCATACAATTCTAGATTCACAGTCCACAGCAATATTGCTGTGGTATAAATAGATATAATCTTTCATGTAAGATGTTAAAATGAAAGCCTGTATGCTCTTCCTGCCAAGCTTTAAGAAGTCAATACAAAAACATTAAACCTTTACCGTCTTATCTCCCTGCGTGTCAACGTTTGCTGACAGCTCTCCTCTGAAGAGCCTGGTAAATTTAGGCACGTTAAAAAAAAAAAATCCTGTACAAATTGTTTTGTTACAGAAGATTATTTGGTTAATCAAATCATGTCACCAACTACATTTATTACTCAATGTCCCAGACAATATATTTTGCTCATCGCTTTTTTGACCCCCATATTTCCATGCACAATATTGGTAAATGAATCTCAAAGATCTAGGCAGTACACGGATATGACAATTTATTATAAAATGTCACTAATATACTGTATCTTTTCAAGACAACTTGATTAGTCAAAATGTTTACTGTTTATATATTTTTTGTAACGTTAAATTACGAAGAAGCATCTAATAGTCAAAGTTGTTTAATACTTTGTTACTTTGTGCAGATTTTTAAGATTTGAACTAATTTGCAGCATGCATTTTTTTTTGAGAGGCGTTATTATACTGGTTTCTCGATGCCAATGTGACATATGTTTGAACAAGAAATTACAATTCCAAAGAAAGAAAAGGCCATGGAGGCCTTATGTGCGGTAGTTTCTGCTGCAGACTTGGTCAAACAACAGCATTGCAAACCAGTTAGTTGTGTGGATACCAAAGCAAGAATGAACATAAGAGCTGACATAAGGGCAAGAAAATCTGCCTTAATCCATTGTATTGGTGTCTAAAGTCAAACAATGCTGCAATTTTGCACAAATAAAATTCTTAGTCCAAGAAATTTCTCAACCCAGCAACAACTGTTGGATTGTGAAGGACTTTCACCAGCCTGGCAAAATGCCAAACTGGAAATGTAACCCCAATGAAGTGGCGGTGGCGCCTGGGTGGTGTGGAACTTCAGGAAAATAACCTTGCAGCTTTGTTTCTCAAAGTGAATAATATAAATTGCTTCTCTCTGAGAAACAGATGGAATTCAGTCAGTGGTCATGTTAAATTGCTGGATTTAGGAATGTGGTCCAAAACAGATTGCTTTCAATTACAAAATGAACAGAACAATGCACTCAGCAGGTGGAGTCAAGCAGAATCTAGGCAAGCACATTTCAGGTCGAGACCCTACATCAGGACTGAGAGAGAAGAGGAAAGGTTGCCAGCATACATCAGTATACTGCATTGATAAATCGCTGTGTGTGGGTAAAAATAACACTGGGGGTGTAGGTTACCTCCAGTTAGAAACAGCTCGTCAATTACAAGCCATACAAAATAAGCTGCAGATGTTGGAAATTAAAATGAAACAGAAAATGCTGGAAGTGGCCAGAAAGTCAGGCAGCATCAGGGGAGAAAGAAACAGAGTTGATGTTTCAGGTTGATCATCTTTCGTGTTATCATATCAAGTCATTCCAGTTACTCGCCATGCATACATAGCTATAAATCAGGCTTTTAACAAACCTAACTTTTTGATTGAACACAATAATATAATCACAGATGCAACCAATCATCTCCTCATTCTGTTTAGGGAATAGAAAATACTGGTTTCTGCAGTTTGTGTGGTTCTACTAAATGACACTGAAGGAAGCACACAAAAAAAAAAAGTTAATTCAGCTACTCTATTTTAATTTCCCCAATTTGGACACCCTAAATAGAATGACAACAGTTGGCAGATAGGCTTCATTTCCAAGCCACAGAAAATCGTTATAGAGTGACCAAGGTAGATCAGTGCAATCTTGTCTTCCCTGGACAGGATGAGGAAATCAGATGCAAAATATTAGAAATCTATTGACAAATCCTTTTGCTATCATTACACTGTCATACCAACTCAGCACGAACTGAGGCTGCCAACTTGGGTCACATGGATTGAAACTAGAACACAGGAAACTGAAAATACCACAAAATACGTAACATTTAGTACAAAGTTACATTTTAACTGGAGCTGTACGGTTAATATTAGGATATAATTGTGGGCAACATTTTTCTCCTTACCGTGGAATGCATGAAAACAGGAGCTGAGAGGAAAGGAAAAAAAGGCCACATTTAAGGCAATTTTCCTGACATTTATTTTTAAACCAACCTCCCACTTGCTCCAATCCAAAGTCAGATTCAACATAGAAAATAGGTGCAGGAGTAGGCCATTCGGCCCTTCGAGCCTGCACCGGCATTCATGGCTGATCATCCAACTCAGTATCCTGTACCTGCCTTCTCTCCATACCCCCCCCCACCCCCCCCGATCCCTTTAGCCACAAGGGCCACATCCAACTTCCTCTTAAATATAGCCAATGAACTGGCCTCAACTACCTTCTGTGGCAGAGAATTCCACAGATTCACCACTCTCTGTGTGAAAAATGTTTTTCTCATCTTAAGTCTTTTCTCATCTTAAAAGACTTCCCCCTTATCCTTAAACTGTGACCCCCTTGTTCTGGACTTCCCCAACATCGGGAACAATCTTCCTGCCTCTAGCCTGTCCAACCCCTTAAGAATTTTGTAAGTTTCTATAAGATCCCCCCTCAATCTTCCAAATTTTAGCGAGTACAAGCCGAGTCTATCTAGTCTTTCTTCATATAAAAGTCCTGCCATCCCAGGAATCAGTCTGGTGAACCTTCTCTGTACTCCCTCTATGGCAAGAATGTCTTTCCTCAGATTAGGAGACCACAATTGTACACAATACTCCAGGTGTGGTCCAGGTAACGTCAAACACTATTGTTTATTCCTTAGCTATGTAATCCTCGCATCCATTCAACCATGTGGAAAACACCCAGTAGATACCAGAGATTAATAACTATTTGCCCGTCTTGACTGTGATGCCTGGATGCAAATAATTAACTTATTTAAAAGTGCTACATGCAAATAATTGTATCTCATACCAATGTATTGTCAAAATGTAAATATAATTCAATATCAAAAAAGGTTAAGATGGAATTAATCAAAGGATGGGATGTAGCTGGAGTACATGCATTCTTAATTGTCTAGTTCTTTTAAATAACATTAAAATATGTTTTACATAGTGGTCTAGTTCTTAAAATATTAAAATATGTTTTCCATAGTGGTCTAGTTCTTAATAAAATATTAAAATATGATTTCCAAAGATGAAGCGTTGAAGCCTCCAAATGTGAAATGTTAACATGTGATGCATAAAATCCTCCTAAACTAACTCGGCTTCCTTTCAACATGACACAGTCTTTAACATATTCCTTTTTGCCCAAGAGCCAACAGCTGCCAGTCATGTTCTCCCTGTTGCTCTTTATTACATTCAATAATCCCCATGAATCCAGGCAACCTAAAAAAAAAATCCACTATCCAGCTGCCACAGACATGCTAATCGGCTACTAGACCCTCTTCTGAAGCTAAAAAATACAAATTTATCGCTGTCCAAGCTCATTTAATTCTAAAGATAATTATACATTAATGGACAATCAAGGGATCATACAATTTCATGATCTTGAAAATTAACATTCAGAACAACAGCTTGTCTGCTGCTGTATCAATGACATGTGAAAATAAGTCATCTTTAGAAAGCTTCGATTGGACTTGTGACCTCACTGCCCCTGATATGTTCCTACCATTAGGAATATTCATGATTTCAGCTTCAGCGGGCTACTGTGCATGGTACATTACAACATAGAAACATGGTTTCCATCACATTTATTTTTAATATAAAGATCAGTAACACTCAGATTCAGGATAGAATTATGATTATTTTATCAAGTTCAACAAAAAAACAATAGAAAGAGCCCAATTCTTGTATTCATTTGTAGCTAATTACTCAAATGGTCCAACCCAAAGTTTAACAAGAACAACATGTTAAGATTTTCCTGAACCTCTGACTGTAGTAAAATGTGTAGTGGTGTTTGTTAGTTTCCACACTTTCACTCAAAATAAATTGATTTTTGGATTTGGGGGGGGGGGGGGGGGCATAAGTCTTTGGATTGGGGATATCCCCCTCATGATAACCAATAGCATGCAACTCTCCATGCATGGGAATACATTGAACTGAAACATTCACTATGCCCTTCACTCAGTCTATTAACTTTACAAACTTTTGTTCATGAAAAGTTTTTTAAGAATGCATTTCTTTCATAAATCATGGAATATCAAAACATTTAAAAGGCAATGTGATCAATTCCTGATGTTCCACAAATTAAATACAAAAATGGAAATAGAAAAATAAGGAAAAAGGGAAGCATGTCATTTATTAACAAACACTGCAAAGAACTGATTCATTTTTGCCGTTAGCCATTGAGAAAATGTGCACTTGTTCAATGATAAACTCTAATATATCAATTCCCCACGTATATCTCCCTCACTGTGATTACCTACGCTTTCAACACTAGAAATTATGCAGATTTCTTCACTCATCATCCATACTTTCAAATCACAACAGCCATTGTTTAATTTTCATATGTTCTTTAATTACACCTGCCACACTGTTTTCTGAAATGTATACAAGATGTGTGCATTGCTGAAACGGCCAACATTTAGTCCAATCCAATGATGTCCTCGACTTTCCCACTGAAAATAATGCATTCTGTAACTAGTTTTCAATGAAGTCTTTAAGTCTTACTTTGGGAGATCCACATAATAACCCACTTCACTTACACAGTCCCAACCCTTGCAATATGGCAACTCATTCTGACAACACTGCTTGCCCACAGCAAGTAGAAAAATAGGGGTTATTTTTCAAACATAGATAGCAACCACCGATCCTTTTTCCAGGAAATTTAGAGAAATCCATACCCATCCATCAAAGTTCATCCTCCTATCTTTGTTCAATGGGATCTCATTTGGACTTAATAATTCCCTTTTCAGTGATTTGTTACATAGAAAATAGGTGCAGGAGTAGGCCATTCGGCCCTTCGAGCCAGCACCACCATTACATATGATCCTGGTTGATCATCCAAACTCAGCACCTCATTCCTGCTTTCTCCCCATAATCCCTTCATTCCGTAGAAAATAATTGCAGGTGCTGTTTTAAATTGAAGGTAGAAACAAAATACTGGAGTAACTCAGCGGGACAGGCAGCATCTCCGGAGAGAAAGAATGGGTGACGTTTCGGGTCTGAAAAAGGGTCTTGACCCGAAACGTCACCCATTCCTTCTCTCCAGAGATGTTGCCTGTCATGATGAGTTACTCCAGCATTTTGTGTCTCCCTTGATTCCGTTAGCCCTAAGAGCTATATCTAACTCTCTCTTGAATACATCCAGTGAATTGGCCTCCACTGCCTTCAATGTCAGAGAATTCCACAGATTCACAATTCTCTGGCTGAAAAAGTTTTCCCTCATCTCAGTCCTAAGTGACCTACCACTTATTCTTAAACTATGACCACTTATTCTTGGCTCCTCCAATATCTGGAAGATTTTTCCTGCATCAATCCCTTAATAATTTTATGTTTCTAGAAGATCCCCTCTCATCCTTCTAAATTACAGAAAATATAAGCCCAGTCGATCAATTCTGTCATCATAGAAAGTCCCGCCATCCCGGGAATTAACCTGGTGAACCTACGCTGCACTCCCTCAATAGCAAGAATTTTACCTCACCCCCACCTATTTTAATACTCTTGCCACATTTTCCAAATAATGCTTTCTTTCTCCCAAAGAAAAGGCCAAGTAAATTATCAGTTCATTCTACCATGCACCAGGTCTTCAACTCAAACACGAATTCTCCCACCAACCTGTGAGAGCTCTTTTTCCCCACTTATATTTACCCTGAACGATCTCCAACTGATCTTGTTCACCTCTCCCTTTTCCATGCACTTCTTGAGTCACTGCTGACCTGGATATTTTTTTTTTTTTTAAATGCTAACAATAAACAGGTCCAATGTATAAATATATTGAGTCCAGACTTTCTGTGGAAACAAAATGCATTTTGCTCTCTATCTGCAATCATTGCACTGCAGTGTGACAAGACACCAGAAGATCAAAGATCAAACACACAAACAAGATAGAGCTAGATTGTGCTCTTAAAGATAGCGGGGTCAGGGGATATGGGGAGAAGGCAGGAACGAGGTACCGATTGTGGATGATCAGCCATGATCACATTGAATAGCGGTGCTGGCTCGAAGGGCCGAATAGCCTACTCCTGCACCTACTGTCTATTGTATTTGAACTGACAAAGTTTGACAATTTCCACATAACTTTTGTATCAAACCCTCTCCATTTATTTCTTTTTTTTCCCCCAATTCTTTTCCATTTTTTTCCTGGGTTTAGTCTATTTTATTTAGTGAGAAACACAGCGTGAATACAGGCCATATGGCCCACCAAGTCCACACCAACAATCGATCGCCCGTAGACTAGTTCTATGCTATTCCACTTTTGCACACTAGGGGCAATTTACAGAAGCCAATTAATCTACAACCTGCATGTCTTTGAAATGTGGGAGAAAAGCCACATGATCACAGGGAGAATGTACAAACTCCAGCGAGACAGCACCCACAGTCAGCATCAAACATGGGTCTCCAGTACTGTAAGGCAGTAGCTCTATCGCTGTGCCACTGTGCCACCCTCAGGGCAAAGGGAGTCTTTAATCTTCTCAACTTTCCCCATTTATTAGTATCGTGCAAACCCCTCACCTATCTGCAATCACTGCAATGTGACAAGACAAAAGATCAAAGAGATAAACACACAAACAAGAAAACTTACCTTCTGAGGAAGCCTGAAGTGTTTAAGCATTCAGAGCTGGGCATTCATCAGCAGAGAAAACAAATCTGATGGCAACTGTCTTCGTGGACTCATTACAGAAAGTTCAGAAACCCTCTGATGTGAAACCTCGATATCTGAATTTGCAGTAAAGTATTTACTATGTGTCTGAACTTAATTCAAACATGGTCTCAGCCACAATCTGACCCTTCCACCAGATATGCGAGACTTAAGTGTGCATTACCGCCCCTGTCCCACCTACGTGTCCTTGGCATGCTAACTACGCGACCTTGTTGCGATTTCATGTGTACGCACAGCCGTCTGGAGCGCGTGACGTCATTTGAAGATGGACACAAAGCTGGAGTAACTCAGCGGGACCGGCAGCATCTCTGGAGAGAAGGAATGGGTGGCGTTTCGTGTCGAGACTCTTCTTCAGTGTGAAAGAAGGGTCTTGACCCGAACGGTCCCCCATTGCTTCTCTCCAGAGATGCTGCGGGTCCCGCTGAGTTACTCCAGCATTTTGTGTCTATCTTCAATTTTCTTGGCCCTGCTCTGGGAGTAGAAGTGGGGGCGGATCCGGACCGCAGTGGCCGTGAGCCCCAGGCCGAGTTCGGCGATCATTTGCCTGCTTCTGCTGCTGTTGGAGGCGAGACGTTGCGTCACGCCAGGGTCTTGGGCCTGTCCCACTTTGGCCGTCAGTTACGTGACAGGCCTTTGGCGCGCAAAGATTTTGTTCGCTACAAAATTTCTGAACCCCGCGTGATGTCGTGCACAACTACATACCCCTCCGCGCTTCTCAGTGGGACCGGCCCCACGCGGCCATACGATGCCCGTGCGCCTCAACGTGACCATGAGGTCGTGTAATTTGCGTGCCAAGGACACGCAAGTTGGACAGGCCCTTTACAGAGTCCTGGAATGTCTAATGGGCTTTGTCTGTTACCTCAGCACAATTCTCTGAAGCCAGTGCAAAGTGAAATTAAGGGGAAAATAAATTGCAGGTGTTAATCAAGTGATCACAGTGATGACCTGCATGCAGTTATTCTTTTTTTTTAAATTGTGCTAGATACTTGCACGACACACAGAAATGGCCACCTTTATAATTACACCAATCATTGTTGTCAATTCCCAGCCAAGTGAGTCAGCAATAAGTTTAAAAAAGAAACTTGAGGAAAATAAACTTTCTGGACAGGGGAGAAATTTTGATTGCCATTTATGCATAAACCATCAAATGCATTCAAGGTGGAAATGTTGTGCTAAAAATCAGTCCATATGCAATATGGGACTAAGCCACCAGGGTTAATTATGTGATGATATAAAAAGATTAATTGTGAATCAACTGCCCTGTCCATATTTGAATGCTATTGACTAATGAAAACCAGGATTTTTTTAATTTGACTTTGTATCACTCACTTTACCCACAAGCTCAATCAAAATTATTCCCTCTTACTCGTTTCCCTCCTGCATATCGGTTCCTGGTTTGAATAATGGAGAATGCAGTTGATCTCAGTTGCACACATGACCTCGACATGAAATGTTACTGACAGTTGTGGGCTAGACTACAAATTCAGTTTCTATTGCCAGTATGGTAACTAGTATGCAAGTGAAATAATAATTGTTTAACAGCTTGAAAGCAAATTTACAAAATTAACACTAATGGCATTTTGGGAACATCATCAGGGATTCTCACTGATTATTATTATAATATATTCCAACAGATTCAGAGTCGTCATATTCACTTGCTTTATGTAAGCTTTCATACGCACACATCATCACCCCCTCAAATTCATTTCTAAATATAGCCAATTTTGTCCAATTTATATATTTGACATAAAGCATAGAACTTGTGTGCTTTTAGTTGCAGCTTATCCTGGTGATAAATCAAGTGGTCAGAAATGGAAGTTAATGAAAATCCAAAATGTTTGAACAATGAAATATTGAGTCACATAAAATCAGCTTTTGTGCCTTTACGATTTGCAACCCTCTCCTCACCCCCACAATCTGAGGAGATCTCATTTACATGTAGCAGGTTGGCTGTCTGTCTGCCTGAATACCTAGCAAACAGCAGTCCGGCCGCTATTGAGGAGCTGCAGAAGATTGTTCCAACCACCATGTGGGGTTCATCAGAAGGTCACCAGCTGATTCTGTCAACTTGGTGTAGAGGTAACTCAAGATTTCTTCCAGGGTCCAGGATTAAACTCAAGTCCTACTTCACTGTGCCCGAATCAGGTCCATAATGCTTCCCCACTATTGGAAGTAACCACTCTTCTCACTCACCAGGACTCAAGCTGGTTAGCCCATCTAAAGTTTGAATTCAGTGCCTCGTGCTAGGGGTCTCACATACCTATTGAATACAAGTTAAAACCCAATACAACAGAAAGCAGCCCGATCACCCAGCTCCCAACACCGCCTATAACCTATCTGCCCTCCCTGCCACAGAAGGCAGTGGAGGCCAATTCACATGATGTTTTCAAGAAAGAGTTAGCTATAACTCTTAGGGCTAATGGAATCAAGGGATATGGGGAAAATGCAGGAACAGGGTACTGACTTTGGATGATCAGCCATGATCACATTGAATGGCAGTGCTGGCGAGGAGCTGAATGGCCGACTCCTGCACCTATTGTCTATGTTTCTACTTGGCTTTGACCCTGCCTCATGTCACCCCCCCGCTAGGAAAATTCTGCTCCTTCCACAACTGTTCAAAATGAATCCTTTCGGGTACCATCAGATTTTGCTGTTCGTGACAAATTAGGCTTTACACATTAAATACTTTAATCTGCTGAATTAATCTGTCAATGGCATCAAATCGCTGTTCAGGTTACAAATGGGAAAGAGACAACTAGAGGGAATGTCATTCAAAACTGAAAACAGAACAGTTGTGCCCAAAACATGCCACTTCAAAAACACTTCTGGAGAGCAAATTCTGCATAGTACAAACATTTTTTCCAATTTAAATTGCATGGTTTATTAATTAATTATGTGGAATTGCCCTTAAATTATAATACAAATTTAATGTAAATTTGAATCAAACAAGTGAAAAACAGATTAATTCCTGGAGTCATCCATTAATCCCCATAAAGAATGATTTTCTATTTTAAACCAAATCGACTGTGTTGAGTCATTAGACAAAAATGAAATATGCTTCTACTTGTTCTTCCTGGTAATTCAAGGTGACCCTCATCTCAGTAGCCACAACTGTAGAAAATATTTGTAGTACAAGTGTGATGCAAATCAATCTAAATAATGTGGAAGACTCATTTTTGTAGCATTAAATATCACGATCATGTGATTAGAAGTAGAATTAGGCCATTCGGACCATCAAGTCTACCACATCAAGTCCCAGATGTACTAGTGGCCAGAGGATCTAGGGTGACAGAGGAACTGAAGGAAATTCACATTAGACTGGAAATGGTGTTGGGTAGACTGATGGGAGATAAATCGCCAGGACCTGATGGTCTGCATCCCAGAGTAAGTAAGCATGCAGGTACAGCAGGCAATGAAGAAAGCAAATGGCATGTTGGCCTTCATAACAAGTGGAGTTGAGTATAGGAGCAAAGAGGTCCTTCTGCAGTTGTACAGGGCCTAGTGCGACCACACCTGGTATATCGTGTGCCGTTTTGGTCTCCCAATTTGAGGAAGGACATTCTCGCTATTGAGGGAGTGCAGCGTAGGTTCACCAGCTTAATTCCCAGGATGGCGGGACTGTCATATGTTGATAGAATGGAGTGGCTGGGCTTGTATACTGTGGAATTTAGAAGGATGCGAGGGAATCTTATTGAATCATATAAGATTATTAAGGGTTTGGACATGCTAGAGGCAGGAAACATGTTCCCGATGTTGGGGGAGTCCAGAACCAGGTGCCACAGTTTAAGAATAAGGAGTAAGCCATTTAGAACGGAGACGAGGAAACACTTTTTCTCACATAGAGTGATGAGTCTGTGGAATTCTCTGCCTCAGAGGGCGGTGGAGGCAGGTTCTCTAGATGCTTTCAAGAGAGCGCTAGATAGGGCTCTTAAAAATAGCGGAGTCAGGGGATATGGGGAGAAGGCAGGAACGGGGTACTGATTGGGGATGATCAGCCATGATCACATTGAGGGGCGGTGCTGGCTCGAGGGGCCGAATGGCCTACTCCTGCACTTACTGTCTATTGACATTCAATCATGGCTGATCTATCTCTCCCTCCTAAACTCATTCTCCTGCCTTCTCCCCATAACCTGTGACACCCGTACTAATCAATCTACTTTATTCTAATCATGATTTGTAATTGATCATTCACAGACACATCTATATCATTCAATCACCCACAATTTTAATATTATATATAATTAATTCCCGAATTGGTCACACAAAGACACTGATTTTAAAACTCTACAGTTAAACTGATGAACAAGTTATTGTGTATTGCAGCTTGGAGAGGAGAGTAGGAAAACATTGTCACAACCAGATATTTTGCAGCATCCCCAAAAGACCCAATCCCCATCTATCGAGCTGTGTGTTTACATGTTATCCCTATGACTGCATGCGTTTCATCCTCTGCGATCCCAATTCCTCCCATTCGGAGGATTGCGCTGTTGGGAGCCAAAACTGACCCGCAAGGGGCCACATTGGGGTAATCAAACTCAATTATATTTTTCATTTATTTTACATGTACTGAACTGGCAATAAACTGTGCAGGGAAATATAGGTAATCCA
Organism: Raja brachyura; assembly: GCA_963514005.1. The sequence continues at coordinate 17,661,915 of OY740784.1, read as the reverse complement.
CTGATGGAGAATTCACAGCCACTGCTCTATAGAAGTACTTCAGTCTGTGACTACGTCATTAGGCTGTATTATCTTACCATAATCACAACCAATCAGGTCAAAGCAAACTACATTGCCAGAAGCCTTGTAGCTTCTGGTGGAAATAGCAATCCACATAAATTGCTTTGTTTCTCTTCTGTTGCAACAGGACAGTTTATAAAATTATGTGCTGGAACAGAAAAAGTACTGAGAGGGTTGATCTGAATGAATACTCTATGGGTCTAAACTATTAGTGTACGTACATCAACCTTGCAAGTGAAATTCCAAGGACATTAATCGGCACAAAGATAACTATTTAAAAATAAAAGTGCACCAATAACTTCTAAACCAATGATCCCTGAAACTCCATACATTAAAATCATGTTAAAATAATAGATGCACTACTGCTTAAACAAAGACAATTTCCCTAATGATCAATAGAAATGTTCTCCCATCTATCAATTCCTTAAACGCAATGTGGGGGTAAATAGTTGTCTGAAAACAATCCCTCAAAAAAATAAAACAGCTCCTTTGACTTCCAGCAGTTCCATCTAACGAAAGGTGGCAGCACTCATGAAGAAAATATATATTTTTGTAAAAAATCTAACATCGTCAGCATTATAATGGAGCTACCATCCGCCAACGATTAAATAATTGCAAGGATTCAACTTCCACTGTTTCAAACAATAACTGCTGCATTGAAAAAAATGTGCAAGATACAAGGATACTTGCAGCAGGACGACTTAGGGCAGATATCTTTACAGACCTGGATCAATCAGAGATACTTTGCTGCATCCTGAAATACTCTTTATGTAGACAAAATATAAAATCAGCTCAGAGTGAACATTATCGAGACAAAACTAATAGATATTCCACCCCCCCCCCCCCCCCCCCCCCCCCCCCAAGGTATTCTCTCACAAAAAAAAATGTAACACACACTCAAGTTGAAAGACTTAACTGGGATACCAGTTTCCAAAGATGGATTCCTGACCACTTTCAAAGCTTTCTCTCGATAGCAACCATATGCTGCCATAAACTTACCAGCGAGGAGGATGAGGAGGAGATGGCAGCTTTCCCCCAGTCCGATGCGAGAGTAAAGTGAACGAAAGTGGTAGTTTTTCCTCAGTCACGATGCAGTCTGGGGAGTGCTGTCACTGCAGCGGTCCACAACTGTCATTTATTCCACACCACACCCACCGCATTGCAGAACTGCTGGCAACCGGGAAACAATCAAAGCTGCAATTCATCTTAGAGACCAAGGGAGATGAATCAAGTAGGAATCACCCTCTTTTCCTCTGCATGGTAACACATAGATATGACAATATCTGTAGTTACACACAAAACGTTATATAACGTTATGTATAACAGAGAAACCTAATGGCCAACGGGAACACTCATGCCCTTAGAATCACCCTGCTAACGAAACCAGATTTGCCAGCTTTCTGGATATTAATCCCACATGTTAAGGTCGTTTGAAACGTAGCAGTCACCGACTTTGTTAATTTCACAAACAACACGCGTGAGAGCTGCCAAAGTGCCCGATTTTAAACACAGGTAAAAGTGCGTGTGTTCACCGTGTTAAAATCAGCAGCGGCAGATCGCGGCCGGGTGGAGCAGCGGGTTAACAGCGAGAGCGAGAGAGAGAGAGAGAGAGAGCGCCCACCCGACCCTCACACCCCGACCACTTCCATCCTTAGTCCGGGCCAATCACAAAACCGGCACCGGGGGGGGGGGGGGGGGAGAATTGACCATAAAAATAGCAGCGAGCTGCCCCCCTTCCCCAGAGAGTGAAACATGGCGCTGAGGGCACCGGCGGAGTGTCGGGGGGGGTGAGAGTCAGTGAGAGAGAGACCGTACCTCGGGCGTTGCTCCCTCCTTGCGGCAAGTGGCGGCGGCTGGAGCAGCGAAGAGCGGCTGCGGGGGATGCGTGGGGTTGAGCCGCCGTCTGCACCTACACCCGCGGCGGCCGCCAAATCACTGCCTGCTGCCTGCCTGCGAGGCGAGATCCTCTCCTCTCCTCTCCACCCCACTCCTCTCCTCTCCTCTCCTCTCCAGCCGCCGTGTCCGTCTGCTAGCTAACTGACCGACCGGCCGGCAGCGAGGGAGCGAGCGAGGGAGCGAAGACGGCGCCAGTGACTGGGTTGTCAGCGCGCAGTGTTATAGTGCACCGCGGAAATGGAGGGGGAGCCGGGGGAGGAGCTGCCACAGATGGGGCAAATGTGGGAGTTTAGACTGAGTTGGAAGCTTCGCACTGGAGTATAATTAGAAACAGATTGCCTCGGTAGTGTTACACACGCAGATGCTCTCTCTTGCGCGGCGTACTTTGATGCATGGCAATTTGCATGGTTCTGCTTCAGCGCCGCGACATTAAAAAAAATAAAATCAAAACCAAAAACTTTAAAAAAAAAATTGCACTCTCGGGACACTGCGCACAAACACATTCAGACATTTCACACGTTTACCTTAAACCCACTGCACTGTTCCCAATTGTTTAGCTGTGTACACTTTTGCATTCATAATATTTCAGCTTTTAATAAACTTGGGCGATGGGTTGAGATTGCATCGCTTCCATAAAGTTTAGTCTGGTACAAATTGTATGCATATCCAAGATGTACATCCCGAACGTGTTGTAAAACGTTTATTAAACAAACTACATTTAAAATAACGTGTAAAAGAGAACAGAAAGTCTGATCACTTTAACCAGCTTGACAAATAAAGTACAGCATGGACTTTATATTCCATAAGTTTATCTGGACACTCGCGACCCAGATGTTTAAACTATAGAAGCTCAGTCCACAACTGCATCAACTCTCTCTGCTGTAGGTCCCTCAATTAAAAGGTGTAGCAACTCTTTGCCGGCGATTTCCTGATTAGAGAGAATAACATTATTTTGCCTCCGTTGCCAAGAGTCAAGAGTGTTTTACTGTCATGTGTCCCAGATAGAACAATGAAATTCTTGCTTGCTGCAGCACAACAGAATATATAATCATAATGAATAATATAACAAAAACTCAGGGAAAAAAGAATAAACAATAACAAAATAATAAGAATAAGAATAATAATAATGTTGATAGTCTATTGTAGTTCATAGTTTATGAGGTTGTTGTGTTTAATAGCCTGATGGCTGTAGGGAAGAAGCTGTTCCTGAACCTGGACGTTAGTTCTCAGGCTCCTGTACCTTCTTCCTGATGGCAGTGGTGAGATGTGCATGTGGCCAGGATGGTGTGGGTCTTTGATGATGTTGGCTCCCTTTTTGAGGCAGCGACTATGACTGATCCCTTCGTAGGTGGGGTGGTCAGAGCCAGTAATAGCCTGGGTAGTGTTTACAACTCTGCATTATTTTCCGCTCCTGGACATTCAAGTTGCCGAACCGGGCCACGATGCAACCAGTCAGTATGCTATCTACTGTGCACCTGTAGAAGTTCAAGAGACATAGTTCTTTGACATACCGAATCTCCATAATCTTCTCAGGAAGTAGAGGCGCTGATGTGCTTTCTTTATGATTGCATCAGTGTGCTGGGTCCAGGAAAGATCGTTGGAAATATGCACGCTCAGGAATTTGAAGTTTTTGACTCTCTCCACCATCGTCCCAGTGATGTAACCAAAAGCACAACAAGAATGTGTTCGATATAACATATACCTTTATGAAAGGCAACGCGATTATGCAGCATGTGCCAAGATCAGGAAGACTTCCAATGTCCCCGTGACTACACCTGTGGGAGCTGTGTTCAGCTACAGCTCCTGACTGTATTGCGGGAACTGGAGCTGCAGCTGGACAACCTCTGATAATGAGAGTTCAATGCATGCTTGTTCCTGTTGGAGTGAAGGGAAAGGCAGGTGGGAGGAAGGAATGCTGGATGATGAGGGAAATTGTGACTCGAGTGAGGAAAAAGGAGCCATGGGTCAGATACAGTCAGCTTGGGGTATAGGGGATTGAGAAGCATACTTAAGGAAATCAGGAGAGCAAAAATGGCATATGATATAGCCCTGGCAAATATCATTGCAGATATTCCAAAGAGATTTTATAAGTATATTAAGGGGGAAAAGGATAATGAAAGAGAGAATAGGGCACCTCAGAAACCGAAACAGTCATCTATATTTGGAGCCGCATGAGATGGGCAAGATGCTCAGTGAATATTTGTCCTCTGTTTTTGCTGTGGAGATGAGGGAACATGGGACAGTTAACGGAGATGTCTTGAGAACAGTTTGTATTACAGACGAGGAGGTGCTGGCCTTCCTACGATGTATAATGGTCGATAAATCTCCTGAGTCTGATCAGATGTATCCAAGATCATGGTGGGAAGTGAGAGAAGGAATTGCAGGAGTTGTGGCTGAGAGATAGGAATCATTGATAGACACAATTGAGGTACTAGATGGCAGGAGAATGGGTAATGATGTGTCTCTATTTAAGAAGGACTGCAAAGAAAAATAATTACAGACCAGGAAGCCTAACATCTGTTTTGGGAAAGTTACCAAGAGGATTCTGAGGGGTAAGATATGCATGCATTTGGATAGTCTGCATTTGACTAGGGATGGTCAGCATGGTTTTGTGTGTGGGCAATCGTATCTCACAAATTGGATTGAGATTTTTAAAGAAGTAACCAAGAAGGTAGATGAGGGCACAGCAGTAGGTGTAGTCTATATGGAATTTGGCAAGGCTTTTGGTAAGGTTCCATATGGTAGGTTGCTCTGGATAATTAGATTGCATGGTATCCAGGGAGGGCTAGCTAAGTGGGTACAGAATTGGCTTCATAATAGGAAGCAAAGAGTGGTGGCGAAAGGTTTATTTTTGGACTGGATGCCTGCAACGAGTGGTGAGGTTCATGCTAGGACATTGCTCATAGTGAAGATGTGTGTCAAGAATGAACACTGAGACCATGATCAGCTGGGCAAATGTGCCAATGAATGGCTAATGGAGTTCAATTCAGATAAGTGCGAGGGGTTGCTTTTTTGTGAAGCCAAACCAGGGCAGGACCTTCACTGTGAACGGTAGAGCCCCAGTGTTGTGGAGCAGAGAGATCTAAGAATACAAGTACATTGCTCCTGAAAATGGCGTCAAAGGTAGATAGGATGGTGAAGGCTTTTAACACAATGGCCTTACATCAAGGAATTGTGTATAGCAGGTGGGATGTTTTCTTACAGTTGTACAAGTTTGAGTATTGTGTTCAGTTGGGTCATCCTGCTCTAGGAGAGATGCTATTAAACTGGAACAGTTGAAGAGAAGTTTTACAAGAATGTTGTCAGGATTTGAGGACCTGAGCTATATGGAGAGGTTAGGCTCCCTCGGAGTAATGAGGGGTGATCTTATTGAGGTGTATAAGTAGTATAGATAGGATAAATGCACAGTTCATTTCCCAGGATGGAGGAATCAAGAAATAGAGGGAAAAGATATAAGGTGAGAGAGGAAAAATGTTATAGGGACACGAGGAGCAACATTTTTACACAAAGGATGGTGGGTATATGGAATGGGCTGCCAGGGAAAGTAGTTGAGGCAGGAACAATAAAATACATTAAAAAAACGCTTGGACAGCTATGTGATTAAGAGTGATTTAAAGGGATATGGGTCTAACATGGGTAAATGAGACTGGTCAAGGAGGCTCACCAGTGTCTCTTCTTCTTGAGGAGACTAAAGAAGGTCCATCTGTCTCCTCAGATTCTGGTGAACTTCTACATTCACAGTATGGTATGGTAACTGCTCTGTCTCTGACCAGAAAGCAGTGCAGAGAGTGGTGAAAACTGCCCAACGCATCACCGGTTCCTCACTCCCCTCCATTAAGTCTGTCCATAGCAAGCGATGTCTGCGAAGGGCGCGCAGCATCGTCAAGGACTGGTCTCACCCCAGCCACAGACTGTTTACCCTCCTCCCATCCGGGAGGCGCTCCAGGTCCCTCCGTTGCCGGACCAGCAGGTTCAGGAGCAGCTTCTTCCCTGCGGCTGTTACAATACTTAACTCTGCACCTCGGTGATTGCCAGTCACCCCCCCCGGATACTCCTTCCCCCAGTATAATTGCACTACTGATACTGTTTGTACATATATATATTTTACCGTTCATTATTCTGAGTTCGCTCTTCTGGGGAGATGCTAACTGCATTTCGTTGTCTCTGTACTGCACACTGCACAATGACAATTAAAGATTGAATTGAATTGAATTGACTGGTAACAATTACATCGACTGTAAAGTGCTTCGAAATGTTGGCCATGCTGTGAATCAACTCCTGCCTCAGAAATGATCTGGATACACGTCAATTTGCCTGTTGCCACAAGTCAACAGTAGATGTTCTCTCATTGCCTCTCCACTATGCTCTGGACCATCAGAACACTGACAACAGGCTGCTGTTCGTCGACATCAGCTCAGTGTTCAACACAGTCATCCCCTCCCAAGTCACCATTATGCTCCAGGACCTGGGCCTCTGTATCTTTCTTTGCAGCTGGATCCTTGACTTCCTCATTGCAGACCTCAATCAGTGCATATTGGTCATAACATTTCCTTCCAACTGACCATCAGCGCAGGTGCACCTCAAGGCTGCGTGCTTAGTCCCCTGGTCCACCCTCTTTGCACCTATGACTATGTGGCTAAGCACAGCTCCAATAGCATCGACACATTTGCCGAAGACACCACTGCAGTTGGTCAAATCACTTGTGGTGACGAGTCAGCAGACAAGAGAGGTAAGACACCTAGTTGAGTCGTGCCGCAACAACCAATGTCAAAAGACCGAGGAACTATTCCCTGACCTCAGAACGAGGACATTGCAAGACCACGTGCCAGTTTTGATCAGTAAGTCAGTGCTGGAGTAAGTTGCAGCTTAAAATTCCTCTGCATTATCATTTTGGATGACCTGTCCTGACCAGGCACATAGATGTAATCATGAAGAAGGCATGCAGGCACCTCTACTTTCTTAGAAAGTTAAAGAGACTCGTACGTATCCAAATTCCCTAACAAATTCTTAAAGATGTATTGTGGAAAGTACCCTATTGGGTTCGATCATGGCCTGATATGGCAATTTCAACACGAGCACAACGCAAGAGCCCCAGAGAGTGGTGGACTCAGCCCAGTCTATCCCAGACACAGCCCTTCCCTCAAGAAGATGACATGATCATAATGAATGGCGGTGCTGGCTCGAAGGGCCAAATGGCCGCCTCCTGCTCCTATTTTTTCCTATGACATCTATTATCAAGGACCACCACCACCCGTGCCATGCGCACTTCTCACTGCTACCATCCGGCAGGAGATACAGAAGTCTGCAGTCACACACCACCAGCATCAGAAACAGCTATTTCCCTCCAACTATCAGGTTCTTGAACCAACCTGCACAATCCCAAGCCTACCTGGATGAGGGAATTCTATTGGCCACCTCCTGCACACTGATGGACCTAGGTTTTTTGCCCTTAGTTTTGCATTCATGTCTTGTTTTCTGCACCGTCTTCTATCTTTTGAAAATTTTACGTGTAACTTTTGCATAAATTATATATAATTTGTTTTGTGTGTTAGTTTGTCTGAGTCTATCTCCCTGTGAAGCTTCTGCAAGCAAGATTCATCATTGTATGGGCATCTCGCCATTTTTGTGCGTGTGACAATAAACTCAACGTGTTTTCATAAACTTGAAACAGAGACCACAACTGTAACCACCCACTAAATGCCAAGAACCCTCTCCCCTTGTAGATACGTTCCTTCAAGCTGTGGGTTTCCGACCTCACTCAGGCTGGTCTGGAGAAACCCCAAGCAGTGATTTACTATAATATATAAAGACAAGATGGAAAATTGAAACAAGACCCATCACTTGCCACCACCTCCAAGCACTGAGCAAGATTCTCGAGGAAGTTTGGTGTGATGGTCTATAACACACAGCAGAAAATGGGGAATGGGGGAAAATGAGAAATAGGAAATATTACTTCCAAAAAATCTGCATGGGAGCAACCTGTGGAATAGAATTGAGAGTTGTGTGCACACATTTCCTCATTAATAATATGTTGCATATGTTTGGATTGTGTGCAAATACCTGGAGGGAAGAAGGGGGTAACATAATGATGTTACCCCCGAGATGCGCAGAGGGGCAATATTTCTTAACCCTTATTCAGCTGTTGCTGCATTGGCCAATAAAGCCAATGGAAGACAGATAGAGTGGATGTGGAGAGGATAGACAATAGGCAATAGGTGCAGGAGTAGGCCATTTGGCCCTTCGAGCCAGCACCGCCATTCAATGTGATCATGGCTGATCATCCCCAACCAGTACCCCGTTCCTGCCTTCTCCCCATATCCACTGGCTCCGCTATCTTTAAGAGCCCTATCTAGCTCGCTCTTGAAAATATCCAAAGAACCGGGCTCCACCATGCTCTGAGGCAGAGAATTCCAAGGATGTTTCCACTTGGGGCATAGATAGCGTGGATGTGGAGGGGATGTTTCCACCTGTGGTAGAATCTAGAGGGCACAGCCTCAGTGTAAAAGGAGATACATTTGGAAAGGAGATGAGGAGGAATTTATTTAGCCAGAGGGTGGTGAATCTGTGGAATTCTGCCACAGAGGCCGACTTTGGGTATTTTTAAAACAGAGATTAATAGGTTATTTATTAGTAAGGGTGTCAAAGGCTATGGGGAGAAGGCAGCAGAATAAGGCTGAGAGGGAAAGATTGGTGATCAGTGATTGAATGGTGGAGCAGACTCAATGGGCCAAATGGCCAAATTCTGCTCCTGTCTTTTGAACTTATGAACAAGGCAGGAAGACAATCGCTATCTACAAATTATGAAATGCCGACCTTTGGCTTTTTTCCCCTAAACAAAATAGATGACCCAACAATCTGTCTCACAATTTTGTTCATGATAATATATTTTTTACAATGTTGTTGCTAAACCAGAAAATGAATGTCTTACTTGGGGCTTTGTAGATTTACTTGGGAGAGAAACAAGAAGTGTATTTGGAGACTGAGAATCAATGAGAATATGAAAGTTTGAACTAATAACTGATAGAAAACGGACTGGGTCCACTTGGTGGTATGTGCCTTTACTGAGAGTTTACTTAGTTTGAAACAAAGAATAAAAATAGGGAAATAGGATCGCTGGGAGTTCCAATGAGGAGATCAATGTTAGAGCATTGGCAGACAATGAAGAGGAATATTCAAGTGCTCCGGCATAAATATTTTCCAACACAGGGAAAGGGTGGAGCGATCACGTCTGGAGCCACCAAGGTAACAAAATGCATAAACAATAATAAGACAAGAAAAAAAGGAAGTTTATACCACTGAACATCAGAAAGTGTTTGGATGAAATTATAAAGAGAATAACAAAGGAGAGGGTATGAATGAAAGTGAAATACAAAATGAAAAAAACAAAAATATTAAGTAATAACCTGAAAAGATGATAAACGAGGAAAGAATAGAGATTATTAAGATACAAAATGGTAATCTGTGGCAGAGGATGTGAGAAGATACCAAGTGACTTCTTCATACCTTATTATAAAGGTACTAGATGTTAATATTGTAGTAATGAGAAAAGTGGAAAGTATTGGATGGGCCAAGCATTGTAAATGTTAGAAAGATCATCAAAAATAGATAATGACATCTTTCACTGATTGTATCCAATTTAAGATTAGTTTAAGTTAAATGTCAAGCTGCTTAATGAAAGAAGGGAGGTAACTGCAGAGGCTCTGGCCATTATTTTCTAATCCTCTCTGGCGCCGGGAAATTGGCGGACTGTTAACATTGTACCATCATTTAAAAAGGAAGAGAGAAATTGAGTAATTATAGTCTATTCAGTTTAAAGGGCCTGTCCCACACTGTATGTGCTGATTCAAGAGTTCTCCTGAGTTTCCCCTGATTCGAACTCGGAGAATTACGGTAATAGCCGCTCGTAGGTACTTGGGGCTCTCGTGGACATTTTTCAACATGTTGAAAAATCTTCACGAGTCTTCACGAGCTTACCGTGTTTCCTGAGTACCTGCCGTTAGCGTTACGAGCTGCTAAGAGACGTCCCGAGCTCCGACGTACCCGCTACGTACATTCTACGTGCTTACCACGAGTTTGATTTTTTTTAAACTCAGGAGAGCTCTTGAATTACCTTGTACAGACAGGCCCTTAACTGTGGTTGTGAGCAGATTATTGAAATTATTTCTGAGGAACATTGTAAATCTTCATTTAGAAAGACACAGATGGATCAAAAACAGACAGCATGGATTTGCAAGGCAAGGCCATGCCTGACTAACTTGATAGAGCGTCTTTGTCCAACAGGATCAGTGAGGGCTGTGCATTTGATGTTATCTGCGTGAATTTTAGCTATGTTTTTGACAAGGTCCCACATTGCAAACTGGTTATGAAAAGCTGAGGACCATTTGATCCAAGTCGGAGAGTAGGAAATTGGATACGCAAAGAATAGCTCACTGGCAGTAAGCAAAGGATAATGGAAGACAAGCTAGATCATGTGTAGCTAGATAATTTCCAGTGGGATTGTACAAGACCGTGTATATTATTTGTTATCGTTCATGGTATATTTTAATTATTTAGAACACAAAGCAGGGATTCATTAAAGACATCTGCCAATTATAAATAAAACAGCCATGTGGTTGACACTGAGGAAGAACATCTTAAACTGCAGGAGGATAATCGACAGACCGAAAGAAGAGTGGTGAAGAGTATTCAGTTGGAAAAAGATTGGGGTAATACATTTAGGCGATTACAGTAAGGCAACAAATGGTAAAATAATGAGAGGTATGAGGAACAGAGGGGCCTTGGAGTGTTTTTCAACAGATCCTTAAAGTTAGCTGGAGAGGTTGATAAAATTGTTACAGAAGCTTTCTATGCGAGCTAAAAGAATATAAGAGCACAGTGGTATTACTTGAACTCTATGACAGTATTTAGGCCACAGGTTGAGTATTGTGTACGGTTCTCGTCTCCACATTATACAAAAGATGAAATTGCACTGGATATGGTGCAGAGATAGTTTCCAGGACTGGGCATTTTTTTATCTCAAGGAAACATTGGATAAATTGGGGGTACACAAAAGGCTGGACAAACTCAGCGTGCAGCAGCATCTAAGGACCGAAGGAGATAGGCGATGTTTCGGGTCGAGACCCTTCTTCAGACTGGTTAGGGATCAGGGAAACAAGAGATATAGATGGTGATGTGGAGAGATAAAGAACAATGAATGAAAGATATGCAAAAAAGTATTGATGATAAAGGAAACAGGCCATTGTAAGCTGTTTGTAGTGTGAAAATGAGAAGTTAGTGCGACTTGGGTGGGGGAGAGATAGAGAGTGAGAAGGAATGCCAGGGCCTGAGGGCTGAGGGAGAGGTGGGATTGGGAATTGGGATTGTTCTCTTTGAAACCACGAAGGTTGAAGAGGAATTTAATTGAGGTGTATAACATTTCAAAGGACCTTGATGGAATACATGGGAGGGATGATTTCTCTTAACAGAGGGGATAAAAACAGGAAGTATAAATTTAAAGCATACATTTAAATTAATTTGTAGAAGGTTAGAGGGGAGGTGAGGCCATTTCCCCCCCACCCGGGTGTTGTAGGCATTTGGAACTCAGTGCCTTAAAACATTATTTCATTTGAAAAGCACTGGATTTATTTTCAAAGTACTGTGATTGAGAGCAGCAACCAAGTGCTCTATGTAGGATTAATAGACAATAGGCAATAGATAATAGACAATAGGTGCTGGAGTAGGCCATTCGGCCCTTCGAGCCAGCACCGCCATTCAATGTGATCATGGCTGATCATCCCCAAACAGTACCCCTTTCCTGCTTTCTCCCCATTAAGTTGGATAGTGAGAAGAGCCCAAAGCAACTAATTAGAAAGTGGAGCCAAAAATGTTAGCCATCATCCCCCTTTGGATGCCAAGCATCTGAACCAGTTCAGTTGTGTACATATGTTCAGTGGTTTTAATTTGCTGATTTATAAAGAAATAGCCTTTGCAAAATGATCCTGTCCAAAGCAAAATCAAGAAACTCAGCTATTGATAATTTAAAACCAACAAACAGAAAATGCTGGAAATACTCAGCAAATCAGGCAACAAATCCGAAGAAAACAACTATGGCCAACATTTCAAGTGTCTGAATTATTCTCAAACGCTGACATTGTTTATGATTATAATCTTGTCCCTGATCCTACCTCACCCTGAGATATTAAAATCTGGGAATGGGAGAAGGGATGCCCTCAGTTTGCATTTGAATTTGCCTGCTTGTAAGGGCATTGGGTTAACCGGTCCACTTCATTTTTTGGGAAACGTGCCATTCTCCAGCGATACTCCAGGTCAATTATTCAGGCTAGCGGCAAATATAAGCAGCATCTCCCTGACATCCTGTTGCTGACAGAATAACATATAGTTTTAAGGAGTTCCGAAAAGGGTTTAGATTTCTATTGCTGTTAACTAAGATTGAGGATTAATCATCTGATGATCAGAAGGCTGATGCTCAACAATATTTGGCGAGGTTGCCCAGAACCACGGCAGCTTTTCCATCTAGCAAGGCAAATCCTAATCACAATACTAAAATATATTTTAAGGCTTATATTCACATTATTAAAAGGAGCTTCATTCCCTGTTTAGAAATACAGAGCTCCTTTTCCATTTTCCTCCACTGAGATTCTTCCATTCTTCCTGCTGCCTGCTCTTTCACCATCCTAGCTCCACACTCCCAGTAACTGTACAGGCGGGAACTCTACTCATTTGTTAATCTCGGACCAGTTCATCAACTATACAGATGGATGACAAGTACAGTGTGCATTCTTGTTGAAACAATTTGAATTTCCTCCTTAACCTTAAATATTAAGCTCATTGATATATGTTCAGTACAGATCCGACAGATTGAAACATGGCAGTAAAGAGGCACTGTGGATCATTAATAGTTGCAAAAATGTATACCCCACCGATGTGTAACTCCATGGGTCAAGGTATTCCTCATTCTAGAGGTACATTGAAGGCAAGAAATCAACCTGGTTCTGAGGGGTCTAGAATGGCAAACTGGGAAAAGCTGTATTTAAAAGGGATGTCAATGGTGAAGCTGTAATGCAAGTGTTATTGCAGAAACATCATGTAATGGATATAGCCAAGAGATCTCACAACAAATGCATGAAATCAAAACTATACAATTTTGTCACATCAAACGATTACCAGGGAAGGACCATTAGGCATCAAATGTAAAGAAGAGTTTCCTGGAATATCCCCAACTTCAACAGTGGCAGGTCCCAGCAGATAAGCTCTAAGGATAAGGCTGAAGGATTACAACCATGTTCATCCAATTCTTGAATGAGTAATCCTGCTACCCCAGTATGGAGTAGAAGCAGACATACTAGCCTGGCAGACACGAGCCTGAACAGCACCTTGCGAACCAGCACTGGGTGCCTTCAACCTACTCCAGCCGAGCAGCTCCCTATACTTGCAGGCATTCCGCCTGCAGGGATCCGAAGGCAAGCAGCAACTCTGGCACTATCTCATCGTGCCATGGACCCAGATCACCTCCTCCATCAGGCTATCAGCAGAGAGCAGAGGCCACCCCGACTGAAGTCCCGTCACCCCTTTGCTCCACGTGGAAAACAACTCCTAGCATCCATCCAGCCAACTGAGACAAAAGCACACTGGATAGCCACCAAGTGGTCACAGGAGTGGAAGGCAACCTCATCTCCATTACACAGCTACATCTCTTCACCAGATAAAAGCTGTCCAGGGTCTGACCTCCCCAGAGGAGCATGGGTGAAGCTCAACAGACTTGGTACTGGAGTTGGGCATTTCAATGCCAGCATGTGGAGATGGGGACTCCGCCAGAGCCCAGCCTGCGAATGCAGAGCAGAACAACCATGTCATCTGGGTGCCCGCTCTAGCACTCACCAAATGGAGCTCAGGGCCTGGTGGACATTGATGCAGAGACAACAACCTGGCTGCTCAACTCCCGGCTTGAGATCAAACTATTCCTTTGGTTTATGTTTCATTCGCAAACGAATGATTATGTTGCACTTAAACAGTCCACTCAGTCATCACGAAGTGATTGAAATCATCAGTGCCTTGAAGTACCATCTCCAATAATCTGTCCATAGATAAGCAATTAAGGTTTTACCAACACCACGTAACTCTAGATCTCACCATGGCCATGATCCAATCGTAGACAAAGAGCTGAATTGAAGAGGAAAGAGTGACTGTCCTAGACACCAAACAGCTTCATCAAATATCACGCAAAATAACTCTAGTAAATTTGATTTAAACATATTTTCTATAGGAGGTAAAGACTCCAGCCTCTGATCTATTCTTGGAGCCAAAATGTTGAATAAATGGCTGGACCAGTGGAGTTTCTGGTTAATAGTGATCTCCAAGTTGTTGGCTGTGGCTGTGGGGGACGAAGCAGTGGCCATGCAAATTAAAGCTAAGGCTCGAAGCTTAGGCACTCTCTTGTTGGAAATTATCATTTCCTGACATTAATGACGTTCATATATTTATTGCCACAGATCAGTCCAAACTTGACTGCTATCCATGTCTTACAACATCATGCAGAAATATTCATTTTCTGAATAGTTGCAAATGGAGCATTATGCAATCACCAAATAATGTGACTTTATGACGGAAGGGTTTTCTTTCAAGCGGCTGAAATAGTTCCGACCAGGACCCTTTCCTGAAGCAATGACTTGAGGTTGAGATGAATGATGAACAACTGACGCAGTGGTATTTTTGTGAAAATATTCCAGTGGAATGTGAAGAGGCATGATGCAGGGTTTCAATCCAAAATGTTGACTATTCCTTTCCTTTCCCAGATGCTGTTTGACCCACTGAGTTCCTCCAGCAGATTGTTGTTGCACCAGAATGTGGCATCTGCAGTCACTTGCATCTCCAGTGGAATGTTATTGCTTTGATGCCCAAAGTCATTAACTTTACCTGGGCTCCCTGATGCCACATTCCGTCAAATCTTCTGTCACACTGATCTTGTCATTAAAATGTAACTCATTGGTTCACATTTAGAGCAAGGTGCAATGTGGTTTGTAGCCTTGGCAACAGAATACGATGGACCTCCTCTTGCACACCATGGACTTGATTTCCGATTATGTATTTTTGCACTAATGGCTTATTTTGTTCCAGTCTTTTTCTCATCACTGCCTTGTAAACTTTGTGTAATTTATATATAATTTGCGTTTCTGTGTGTTGTCTGAACCTACGTGCCTGTGATGCTACTGCAAGCAAGCTTTTCATTGTGCCAGTACCTCACTATTCTTGTGACAATAAACACGACTTGACTTGACAAAATGTCCCAGTGAAACACAAACTGAGCATCCATAAACAGATGACAGAGTCTTTTACCCAGAGTAGGGGAATCGAGGGCCAACGGACATAGGATCCAGGTGAAGGGGAAAAGATTTAACAGGAATCCGAGGGGTAACTTTTTCACACAAAGGGTTGTGGCTGTATGGAACAAGCTGCCAGAGGAGGTAGTTGAGGCTGGGACTATCCCATAGTTTAAGAAACAGTTGGCCAGGTACATGGATAGAACAGGTTTGGAGGGGTATGGACCAAGCGCTGGGAAGTGGTAGTAGATTATTTGGGATTATTGTTGGCCGGTGTGGGCAAGTAGGGCCGAAGGGCCTGTTTCCACACTGTATCACTCTATGACTATGAGTGATGTATAGGATCTACTTTGAACATTGATTCCTCCATCCTCTGTCTCTTTGCTGATGAATGGTAATGCATGAGAGTGGATCTTGTGTGGACAGGACAGGTTTGAGCGATTTGCTACACCATGAGGTCGGTGCCCAACACGACACTATTCAGGTTAGGTTTTCTGGCATGGTGAAACTGGTTCTAATCAGATTAGGACAGATATGTTTTACTGAGTGTTCTCCATGCAGTAGAAATTGAAGCATGACATGCGAGACAGAGAAGTAAAAAAGCAGAATTACTCTTGTTTGTGGCAGACATAAGTGCAAGAAGGTGGACTGATTGGTGTATTTCTGTGGTGCACATGTTGATTTCCCCTCTCCTCCCCCCCCCCCCCACAGTTAAAAATGAAAAAGTTGTTCGTTTTGCCATTGTTTTAATTTAAAAAACAGATGTAAATTGTGTTTATTATTTACTATTAGTCCAATTTAAGAATTATGATCTAATTCACCATCTGATATTTACATTTAAATCTGGTTATCACAAATCACAGTTTAATTGTTCTTTTTCCTAATCATTTTGGCAGACTCATTCCTCTTTCTTCTGAACCACTTAAAGTTTAGTAAATTGTACCTGCTTGGGGAGCCAGCATCACAAATGTTGTGTTTTAGATAACTTCAAGTTCAAATAACTTTTTGAAATAGAAATACTTTTTTTGGTTCCTTTGATAGTTACCTTCTAACACCTATCATGCAGTCAGTAAGAAAGGATCGATGTTTAATCTCAACCACAAAGCCATTTTTCTCAATGTTTAAACGGAGGGCGGCACGGTGGCGCAGCGGTAGAGTCGCTGCCTTACAGCGCTTGCAGCGGCAGAGACCCGGGTTCGATCCCGACTATGGGTGCTCTCTGTACGGAGTTTGTGCGATCTGCCCATGACCTACATGGATTTTCTCCGAGATCTTCAATTTCCTCCCACATTCCGAAGACGTAAATGTTTGTAGGTTAATTGACTTGGTATAAGTGTAAATTGTCCCGCGTGTGTGCTAATGTGCAGGGATCATTGGTCGGTATGGACTTGGTGGGCCGAAGGGCCTGTTTCCGTGCTGTATCTCTAAACTAAAACTAAACTAAACCCTAAAGCACAGCACCTCTTTATTCCGACCGGTTTCAATTTAGTGCCTTCCAGTGATGATCCAACAGTCACCATGCAGCTGATTATTAATCAAATTGAAGATTTCTCTCAAAGCAGTAAAGTGGAAACAAACAGGCCCTTCATGGTAACAAAATGTAAGTCATTCTACAGAAAGTAGAATTGTGATATACACACGAGATTGAAAGGGAGAAATATGAATGTTAGAGAAACATAAATCTAAAATTTTTAAATGCCTTTGAGAATGAAACTCTAGCTATCAAGATTGTTTAACTGTCATTACAATTTGTTATGCCATTCAGAACTTTTTAGTCCAGATTGAATAAAGATTTATATTTATCTTTGCTTCATAAAGCAAGGATCATGTGCAAATGGTTGAAGTTCATAACAAAAGCAGTGTTGTTTTCACCGTTCGGTTAGCTAGTACCACAACCCTGATGAAGAGTACTTTATCAACAGCAACCACTTCTGGTTTCCACATTTAGCTCCATGTACAGAAGTTAATAATTCCATTCTGCTTTAATCACTTCATAGCAGTGAGCATTGACAGCTTTGCCATTACTATTGTAAGGAATTTCAGGTCCAACTCTAGCACTCTTCAAAATCTGTTCTAAACAAGAGACCGCAGAGAAAGAAAAACTGACCACAACACACCTAGATTAAGGAGGGGAAAAAAAAAAAATTATATCCCTTGCTCCAAATGAAATGAGTACAAATGAAAAAGGTACATTAGCATTGTGTATGAAGGAACTGCAGATACTGGTTTCCACCGAAGATAGACACAAAATGCTGGACTTCAGACTGAAGAAAGGTCTCGACCTAAAACGTCACCTATTCCTTCTATCCAGAAATGCTGCCTGTCCTGCTGAGTTACTCCAGCATTTTGTGTCCATCTAAAAGCCCTGTCCCACTGTACGAGCTAATTGAATAGTTCTCCCGAGCTTGCCCTGATTAGAACTCGGAGATTTACAGTAATGGCCGCTCATAAGTACTCGGGGCTCTCGTAGACATTTTTCAACATGTCGAAAAATCTTCAAGAGTCTTCCCAAGTTTACCGCGTTTTCAGAGTACCTGCTGTTAGCGTTACAAGCCGCTAAGAGACGTCCCCGAGCTCCGACGTACCCGCTACGTACATTCCACGTGCTTACCACGAGTTTGATTTTTTTTAAAACTCGGGAGAGCACTTGAATGAACTCGTACAGTGGGCCAGGGCTTTAAGGCATATTAGCAGTCTTTGCTTGGCAACAGCTTCAGTGATTCTAAAATCAAACAGTATTTCCATATACACATTAACAACCGAACCAAAGATATAAAGGCCACATGAAACTACTAACTGCACGAGTGAAGAAAAGGGAAAACATTTGCCTTGAGGCTGCAGATTTTTCTACAAAGAAATCTGACAACTGTGAATCTTTTATGAAACGATGTGGAATGTACATCAAAATATCTTTTGTTGAGTAACTGAAATCGCTATGTGCCTGACACCTTCTTAGATCTGACAATGGATAAATCACCGGAACTAAGACTAGATAAACAATCCACTTGCGCCAGTCTGATCTATTCCCTACAGTGGCATCAAAGGAACACTGAAATGAATCGTCTGCACATGAACAAATTACTGCAGATACTGGAAATCCAAAGTGGACAAATATCGCTGGGAAGCATTCACCAGTCTGAAGAAGGGTCTCCTTGTCATATTCTCCAGGGATGCTGGTAGGCCCGCCGATTTACTCCAGCATTTTTACCAGGATCTGCAGTTCCTTGTTTCTAGATTTTTTAAAGTTATTCTTTCACAGCATCATAGTAAGGACAGTACTTCTACCCGAGTCGGACAAAACGATGAAGAGTTGCCTTTAGACTTTGGAGATAGAGCGGGAAAAAGGCGCTTCACCGCACCGCGTGCATGCCAACCAGCAATCACCCCATACATCAATATACACACACTAGGGACAAAGTTACCAAAGCCAATTAACCCAATTTCAACTTTGGACTCCCCCAAATGGCCTTCTACCCTCTAAAGTCTAAACCACTTTATATCTAAAATCCCCAGCTGAGGCCTCACCTTCGTTCCCCTCCACCCCCACCTCAACGCGTTCCGGGTCACCACGATGTAGAGCTTTTCTTCCGTCACCCCCGCCTCTTGTGCCTTTCTCTATGGGAAGGTGACCCCCATCTCTCATCTCCACCAGTCCCCCTCCTCTTGGACTCCCCCGAACGGCCTTCTACCCTCTCTTTACCTTTTTATTTCTAATACTACCACGTCTTAAACATATACCTGCGCCGCTGAATTACTCCAGCACACCTGCGTTCACAGGTAGAACAAACAAACTCTATACAGACAGCACCCATAGGCAGGATGGAACTCGGGTCTCTGGCACTATCTAGCAGCAACCAACTACCATTGCATTACTGTGCTGTCTTCTTGAATGTAACCATTTATATGAATGGGTGTTGGGTGTTGAAGTCAAACCCACAGTGCTGATGTATGGAAGCTCCAGGATTTTGACCCTGCAGTGAAGGATCGATAAAACTATTCCAAGTCCAGAATGGCGTTCAACTTGAAATTTAGTTCAGAAGTTGTTCTAGGCTGTAGCTTCAAGATGACACCCATTACCTAGCCACACCCGGAGCTGGTCTCAAGAGCCGCTGTAGAGACAGAAGCAAGGTCTCCTCAGGTCCACACGTAGTAGTACTCAGTGTCCATCTTCATAGATGCAGCTCTAACTCTTGAATATTCCCCATTTATTTGCTTTTACTTTGAAAGCTGATCGGCATTGGGAGCTGAATTTCCAGTAGCAGTAGTGGCCTTCGGGAGAAGGAGGTTTGGACATGGGAAACTATAGAGTTGAGAATACCAGACAGCAGTTGGGGGGAGAAGGTTCAGCAACACTAAGGGTGTTTCCTGCAATCTGCAAAGAATGGATTTGATAGCATGCAATCAGAAATGGATCATGTGGCATGGCAGGAGAAGCATTAGGTCTCAGATTCTTTGAACACTGCAGTGTGATTTCCATGGTTTTGAGCTCAGGGCTCCAAATTCATTTGTTTTTTAACATAAGCACATAATAATAATGCTGAAAAGTTGCAGAGGTACAACCTGTAATATTTACAGCACAACACAAAGATGTATATTAGTCTAGAAATAGGAACAAGAGCAAGAGGGAAAAGATTTGCAGGCGGACAGAGTAAAGGTTTTAAGAATGTTCTCAAAACTTCCTTGTGGAAATGCAATGTGCCCAGCAGGTAGAGGAATCCACCCAATCTGCTGAAAAATAATGAACACAGGAGGTAGCCTCTTTGTGTCAAGGGCACCTACAGCAAGTGGTTGTCAGGGAATGTCTACAGGGACATGAAACCCCTGCATGAATGTCTGCACTTTATGGATTTTTGCAAAGCAGCCAGTATAGAAGTTGCATTTGTCAAAAATTGGTGATTCCGAAATTTGTCAGTGGATCATTTTTGGACATTTGCAAAGAGGCATTGAGCAACAAGATGGCGTACGTCAGCCCCAGGGTTCTTTCGGCAAGATGGGTTTCAGGGAGAGAAGGTCATCCTGACTTTGGAGTGTTGTCCAGGCATTTATATTGTGTCTGAGGGAGGGTCCTGACCTGAAACGTCGCTTGTCCATTTCCTCCACAAATGCTGCCTGCGTCGCTGAATTACTCCAGCACACTATGTGTGGCTCAAGATCCTAGCATCTGCTGTCCTTGTGTCTCCATACAATGCCCTCCATAATGTTTGGGACAAAGACCCATCATTTATTTATTTGCCTCTATACTCCACACTTTGAGATTTGTAATAGAAAAAATTTCATGTGGTTAAAGTGCACATTGTCAAATTTAATAAAGGACATTTTTATACATTTTGGTTTCTATAGAAATTACAGCTGTGTTTATACATAATCCCCCATTTCAGGGCACCATAATGTTTGGGATACATGACTTCACAGGTGTTTGTAATTGCAAAGGTGTGTTTAATTGCCTCCTTAATGCAGGTATAAGAGAGTGCTCAGCACCTAGTCTTTCCTCCAGTCTTGCCATCACCTTTGGAAAATTTTATTGCTGTTTATCAACATGAGGACCAAAGTTGTGCCAAATAAAAATCAAAGAAGCCATTATGAGACTGAGACACAAGAATAAAACTGTTAGAGACATCAGCCAAACCTCAGGCTTACTAAAATCAACTGTTTGGAACATCATTAAGAAGAAAGAGAGCGCTGGTGAGCTTGCTAATCGCAAAGGGACTGGCAGGCCAAAGAAGACCTCCACAGCTGATGACAGAAGAATTCTCTCTATAATAAAGAAAAAAAAACAAACACCTGTATGACAGATCAGAAACACTCTTCGGGAGTCAGGTGTGGATTTGTCAATGACCACTGTCTGCAGAAGACTTCATGAACAGAAATACAGAGGCTACACTGCAAGATGCAAACCACTGGTTAGCCGCAAATATCGGATGGCCAGGTTATAGTTTGCCAAGAAGTACTTAAAAGAGCAACTACAGTTCTGGAAAAAAGGTCTTGTGGACTGATGAGATGAAGATTAACTTATATCAGAGTGATGGCAAGAGCAAAGTATGGAGGAGGGAAGGAACTGCCCAAGATCCAAAGCATACCACCTCATCTGTGAAACACAATGGTGGGGGTGTTATGGCCTGGGCATGTATGGCTGCTGAAGGAACTGGCTCACTTATCATTGATGATACAATTGCTGATGGTAGTACCCTAATTAATTCTGAAGTGGATAGACACATCCTATCTGCTCAAGGTTAAACAAATGCCTCAAAACTCTTTGGCCGGCAATTCATTCTGTAGTAAGATAATGATTCCAAATATACTGCTAAAGCAACAAATTTCAAAGTTAAAAATTGGTCAATTCATGAGTGGCCAAGTCAATCACCCTATCTGAACCCAATTCAGCATGCCTTTTATATGCTGAAGAAAAATGTGAAGGGGACTAGCCCCCAAAACAAGCATAAGCCAAAGATGGCTGTAATACAGGCCTGGCAGAGCATCACCAGAGAAGACACCCAGCAACTGGTGATGTCCATGAATCCCAGACTTCAAGCAGTCATTACATGCAAGGGATATGCAACAAAATACTAAACATGACTACTTTAATTTACATGACATTGCTGTGTGCCAAACATTATTGTGCCCTGAAATGGCAGAACTATGTATAAACACTGCTGTAATTTCTACATGGTGAAACCAAAATGTATAAAAATGGCCTTTATTAAAATCTGACAATGTGCACTTTAACCACATGTGATTTTTTTTCTATTACAAATCTCAAATTGTGGAGTACAGAGGCAAATAAATAAATGATGGGTCTTTGTCCCAGAAATTATGGAGGGCGCTGCATATATTTATTTGCTGGACAATTTCAGGTGCTGAAGTGTCCCATTGGTGATAGGTTGAAATTGGGAAAATAGATGTTATCAGGCAGTGTGGGGCATTGGTGAAGGACTGGTGAAGAATAATAATAATAGGAATGTAAAGTAATCGGAATGGGAACTTTGTGAACAGCTTGTGCTGATTTTGAGAAAGGAAATATTGAAGTATTTATGGTCCTGGCCTAGAAACATGTTGCTTTAAGCACTTTCTGTTCTTTCATTACCCGTTCCAAGCACTTTGAAGAATTTTGTGACTGTTCCCAAATCACAGATGACTGCACAGGGATAGGAAATTCCATTTGGAGTGATTGGCAAGGAACAGAAGTGTGAGTGTGTTGGAATCCTTGCTCCATGAGTGCGGGGAGCAACGTGGAGCAAGAATGAAAATTAAGGGCCTGTCCCACTTGGCATTATTTTCGGCGACAGGTCACCAAAAAATTTGCGTTGTGACGCGGTGTGATGACGTATGACGCGCGGTGTTTATTCAAGTGGATTTTGAAATGTTCAAAATCTGGCGACACTGATATGTTGCCGAAAAAATCGCCAAGTTGGACAGGCCCTTTACAAGTCTTTTCCAGATCCTTCTTCAGACACAAACTCATAACTGAGCTTAATTCAGTCCAGGGTTACAGTGCTTATGATTTAAATGAAAGGCTTCTCCAGCTTGGTGCTGTTACATATAGTTAGGTATTGCATCCTGAAAAATTGTGAAACAAATTGTATCACCAACTCAGAAACTAATCTAAATTGCTAACTGGTTTTTTTTCCACAACGATAGGGGAAAGATTTAAAAGGAACCTGAGGGGCAACTTTGTTCCACACAGAGGGGGGTGGATGAATGGAATGAGCTGCCAGATTAGGTAGTTGAAGCAGGTACTTTAACAACATTTAAAAAACATTTGGACATGTCCATAGATTCAAAAGATTTGGATGGATATGGGCTAAAAGCAGGCAAATGAGATTACCTTCGATGGGGCATGAACAAGTTGAGCCGAAGGGCTTATTTCCGTACTCTATGGTCGTTTAACTCTAATGTCACTATTTTGTTATAGAGGATGCAAAGTCATTATAACATGTACAATATATGAGTTACATTTACTGGATTTTATTTCACCTTATCAATTTAGATCTTCAACAAGTAATGTGCTTCCAGAAGCCAGCAAGCATACAGTTATCTTAGATTTTCATTGTAATTAGCTTAGGAATCCATCTTGCTTCGCATACATGTACATGCTTTGTCATTATTCAAGTGGTGATTACAATAACCAGCACCCCCGCACTGCCTTATGCCTGCAGCAAGGCACTGCTCAAGATCACGACTTGAATGCCACTAATCCATGGCCTCCAGAGATGCTGCCTGACTCACTGAGTTACTCTTTTTATTTGTAAACCAGCAGTTGCAGTTCTTTGTATCTACACAACTCAACCAAGTGGGTTTCATTGAGGACTGGCTTGGACACCAGTCCAAGAGGAGAGGGAGAAATAAATAATTACTCAGTTACAGATAAGTAGGTGGCACAGTGGCTCATCAGTTAATGCCTCACGGCTACAATTAAAATTAATTTCCAGTATTGTCTGTATGAAATCTGCACTTTCTCCCATGAAGGAGTTGTTTTTCCTCAGTTTCAACCCACAAAGAAATGCCATTAAGTTAATTATCCCAAAAGGTAAGAAGTTTGGGTCAGGGGTTTGAGGGGGGATTTTCCCACATGTTGTGAGGAATGTTTTGTCTCCACCACTTATAACATATAACACATAACAATTACAGCACAGAAACAGGCCTTCTCGGCTCTTCCAGTCCGTGCCGACCATTTATTTTCCCCTAGTCCCATCTACCTGCACTCAGACCATACCCCTCCATTCCCTTCCCATCCATATACCTATCCACTTTACTTTTAAATGTTAAAATCGATCCTGCCTCCACCACTTCTGCAGGAAGATCATTCCACACAGCCACCACTCTCTGAGTAAAGAAGTTCCCCCTCATGTTACCACTAAACTTCTGTCCCTTAATTCTCATGTCATGCCCTCTTGCTTGAATCTTCCCTACCCTCAATGGGAAAAGCTTATCCACGTCAACTCTGTCTATCCCTTTCATCATTTTAAAGACCTCAATCAAGTCCCCCCCTTAACCTTCTGCGCTCCAAAGAATAAAGACCTAACTTGTTCAACCTTTCTCTGTAACTTAGTTGCTGGAACCCAGGCAACATTCTAGTAAATCTCCTCTGTACTCTCTCTATTTTGTTGACATCCTTCCTATAATTAGGCGACCAAAATTGTACACCATACTCCAGAATTGGTCTCACCAATGCCTTGTACAATTTTAACATTACTTCCCTACTCCTATATTCAATGCTCTGATTTATAAAGGCCAGCACACCAAAAGCTTTCTTTACCACCCTATCTACATGCGATTCCACCTTCAGGGAACTATGCACAGTTATTCCTAGATCCCTCTGTTCCACAGCATTCCTCAGTTCCCTACCATTTACCATGTACGTCCTATTTTGATTTGTCCTGCCAAGATGTAGCACCTCACACTTATCAGCATTAAACTCCATCTGCCATCTTTCAGCCCACTCTTCCAAATGGCCCAAATCTCTCTGTAGACTTTGAAAATCTACTTCATTATCCACAGCACCACCTATCTTAGTATCATCTGCATACTTACTTATCCAATTTTCCACCCCATCATCTAGATCATTGATGTACATGACAAACAACAGTAGACCCAACACAGATCCCTGAGGCACCCCACTGGTCACCGGCTTCCAACCTGATAAACAGCCATCCACCATTACTCGCTGGCATCTCCCATTCAGCCACTGTTGAATCCATCTTGCTACTCCGCCATTAACACCCAAAGATTGAACCTTCTTAACCAACTTTCCATGGGGAACCTTGTCAAAGGCCTTACTGAAATCCATATAGACAACATCCACTGCTTTACCCTCATCAATTTCCCTAGTAACCTCTTCAAAAAATTCAAGAAGGTTTGTCAAACATGACTTTCCAGGCACAAATCCATGTTGACTGTTCTTGATCAGACCCTGTTTATCCAGATGCTTATATATATTATTTCTAAGTATCCTTTCCATTAATTTGCCCACCACTGACATCAAACTAACAGGTCTATAATTGCTAGGTTTATTCTTTGAACCCTTTTTAAACAATGGAACAACATGCGCAGTACGCCAATCCTCCGGCACTATTCCCGTTTCTAATGACATTTGAAATATTTCTGTCATAGCCCCTGCTATTTCCACACTAACTTCCCTCAATGTCCTAGGGAATATCCTGTCAGGACCTGGAGACTTATCCACTTTTATATTTTTCAAAAGTGTCAGTACTTCCTCCTCTTTGAATCTCATAGTTTCCATAGCTACTCTACTTTTTTCCCTTACCTCACAGAGTTCAATATCCTTCTCCTTGGTGAATATCGAAGAAAAGAAATTGTTCAATATCTCCCCCATCTCTTTTGGCTCTGCAGATAGCTGTCCATTCTGGCTCTCTAATAGTCCAATTTTATCCCTCGTTACTCTTTTGCTATTAATATAGCTGTAGAAACCCCTTGGATTTACTTTCACCTTTCTTGCCAAAGCAACCTCATATCTTATTTTAGCTTTTCTTATTTCTTTCTTAAGATTATTTTTACATTCTTTATACTCATCTAGCACCTCATTTACTCCATGTGTCCTATAAAATATTGTAGATATCTCTCTTTTTTCGAACCAAGTGTCCAATTTCCCTTGAAAACCATGGCTCTTTCCGATTTTTACCATTTCCTTGCAACCGAACAGGGACATAAAGATTCTGTACTCTTACAATTTCCCCTTTAAATGTCCTCCATTTCTCTTCTACATCCTTCCCATGAAACAAAATGTCCCAATTCACTCCTTTTAAATCATTACACATTCCTTCAAAGTTAGCCTTTCTCCAATCAAAAATCTCAACCCTAGGTCCAGTTCTGACTCTCTGGTTGTAGCCTGAAAAGATGGTGGGGGCACAACATTTACGAAGCATCTAGCCTTGCATCGTCAAAGCATGGAAGTGTATGGATCTAATGCAGGTAAATGAGATCAATGTGGAGAGGTATAATGGGCAGCATGGACAAAGATTACTGAAGGGCTTGTTTCTGTGTCGCACTGGTTCGATGGAGCTGAGAGGCACTAACTGCTGAGCCCCTGGGCCACCTGCCTTTCATTACTTCTTTAATGTTAGTAAATGGCAAAAAAATCAAAGGAGAGTTGTTGAGCATGGAGAAAGAATAAATTGCAAGTTTACTGGGAAATAAGAGAGAAGAATGGGACTTATGGGACTGCTCTTCTGGGAGTCAGCAGTGGCCCGATGGGCTGAATAGCCTCCATCTGTGACGAAACAACCAAACAAGAAAGAAAAAGCATTGGGGAGGCTTTAAAAAATGTAGGGAGGGAAATTTGTGAGCACATTGTAATCTGGCCCAGGGAATTTCAAACATAGGTGATTATTGTCAAGCAAAAGACCTTTGTTACATAAATTGACATCAAGCATTAAGTGTGGATGGTGAGCTCTTAGAATGGAATAAGTGCGAACATTTCTGAAATTAACTGAAGGCCTAGGTAATTACTGGAGCTTGGAACGAATAAGAAATTTGTGCGATCACTATACAAACCGAGACATTTGAATAATATATAATTTGTGGAATGTAGGAATGGAACGGTGATAGAAGTCTTGCGATAATGAATTTTGGCTAGAGTTTTGGCAAGCAGTGTCCAAAGATACAGTGGTGACACAGTGGCATAGTGGTAGAGTTGCTGCCTTGCAGAGGTGTTCGATCCTGGCTACAGGTGCTGTCTGTGTGGAGTTTGTGCGTTCTCCGTGTGACTGCGTGGCATTTCACCGGGATGCTCCGATTTCCTCCGACATTCAACAGGTTGCTCGGTTAATTGTTTCCGGTAAAAATTGTAAATTGTCCCTAGTGTGCAGGATAGTGCTTGTATGCGGGTTGATCACTGGTCGGCATAGATCTTGGGGGGGGGGGGGGGGGGGCATGTCTCCATGCTTTATCTCTAAAGATACACTGAAGTTGCATTCTGGCTGATTTGCTCTGAGGGGCAGCAAGGGAAAATGCCTTGGTCCTGGAAGGAGCTGAAAGATTCATTCCCAATTTGTGATGCAGCTACACTTCAGGACGTTATGTCTCATTCCATTTCTGATGTCCAGTAGGCTGTTGAAAAATGTGAGGACAACCTTGCCATCGATGCCAACACATCATCAGCACAAGGACATGGACACTAATCCAGAGGAAATGGAATAAATCAAAGCCTTCAGTGCTGCTTCAAAGTAGGGTTTACATTGGTCACACTATAATTACATGCGGGTGGTGCATCTGCAATATGCCACTTTCTAAAATGTGGGGCAGCTTCTTCAACAGAAACCATTGCCTAATGATTACAGTTATTAAGGAAGCGTTTGCTATATTATTTCCACAACTGTGAGCGATTAACTCCATGTCAGATAGTTCACAGGTAATTTTTTTCATTAAAATTCTGTTCTTTATGTGGAGTTATTAAGTGTTATTTTTATTACTCAGGTCTGTGATTTTCTCTGTCGGTATTTTGAAGTAAACTCAACAGTTTGAGAATTCAAAATAATTTCTGAATTTCTATTGACAACAAGATCGCGTTGCGTTATAAATGCAATAGCAAATGACATTCTTGAAGCAGCAGTAGTAGAAAATCAAAAGGTTTCAGTTAAAATGAAATCAATTTTTATCTAATTCCCTGATGGAAAATAGTTTAATAAAATAATCATCCATGAACAGTCTCTTCCAACAGGCTATGTTTTTTAATTTGTTTTACTAACCAAACAGGATTCATACTCTTTGAGCTCTGAATCCATTACTATTTGATCCAAAGCAGGGCTCTCGCTTAACTTTTTTTCCCTGTTGCCAGCCGGGCAACATTGACAGCTTTTTAGGTTGCCAAATGCCAGTTTCGGTGGTCATTGAAGACGGTTTGCATGATGCGTGCGATAATGTGCACGGACAAAGTGCGTATTTACCAGTCGGAATTATCTTCAATGAAGCATTCACATATTATGTTCAAGAAGGAACTGCAGATGCTGGAAAATCAAAGGTAGACAAAAGTGCTGGAGAAACTCAGCGGGTGCATCAATGGAGCGAAGGAAATAGGCAACGTTTCAGGCCGAAACCCGTCAGTCTGAAGAACGGTTTCGGCCCGAAACGTTGCCTATTTTCTTCGCTCCATAGATGCTGCCGCATCCGCTGAGTTTCTCCAGCACTTTTGTCTACATTCACATATTATTTCTGCTTCAAATAACTCACAAACTAAACATATTCACCAATCAAGACATGATATATACCACAATGACATGCAGCAAAATTATAATACAATATCTCAACTCTTTTTACACATTGCAATGAATGCAATTTCTATTAGTTCTTTCCACTTCCAAACAAAAATGTGGTTGGATTATTCAGCATATGATCAACCTGTGTCAATAAATCCTGGACCATGGTAACATATATGCTTAACCATACACAGTACAGATTGATGCAAGCATGTTTTGATGTAAGTACCGAAAATTACTATGACATGGCCATAGCATCGGTCGTTATTGCTATTGGCACAGAAACAATCTGGCTTCCCACATAATTTATCCATAACAAAATATACAGGTTGCAAGGAAATATCCAAAGGCATTTTATGATAATAGCTGTTAAAACCGACTATACCCATCTGACAGGTTAAACATTACACTAACTGACATGAAATGGCCAAAGGACATAACTGTAGCAAATGTTCTTTTGGTAATATGCTTAAAGGTGTCAAAACAAATAATAACATTGGGAATTAAAACACATTTGATTACATTCCGTTATCAAACATAATCAATGTTCGTTCTGAAGACCATGAAGCATAATAGGGTCAGGGGTTGTGTGAATCAGTGTGGGGTGGATAGATGGGGGGGGGGGGGGGGGGGGTTGAGAGGGCAATTGGTGCAGAGTAGATGGATTGAGGCAGGTGAATTAGTACGTGTTGGTTGGAGTATGTAAAATTGTGAGGGGAGAGCATGGGGGATGTCAATGGTGTTGAGTGGGGGATCAGTACGGGATCGATGGGGGGGTGGATCAGTACAGGATAAATGGGATGTTCAGTACAGGATGAATGGGGGTAGACAAAAATGCTGGAGAAATTCAGCGTGTGAGAGATGGAGCTAAGGAAATAGGCAACGTTTTGGGTCGAGACCCTTCTTCAGACTGTTCCCCCCATTCTTCTTGATTGGGGGATCAGTACAGGTTGGATGGGGGGGGGGGGATCAGCACAGGATGAATGGGGGGGGGGGGGGTCAGGACAGTGTGGATCGGAGGGTCTAAGCAGGATGGATGGGGGATCAGTACAGGATGCATGAGGGGATCAGTACAGGGTGAATGGGGGATCTGTAAAAGATGAATGGGGAGATCACTACAGGATGGATGGGGGGATTGGTGCAGGGTAAATGGGGGGTGGGTCAGTACGGGATGAATGGGTGGATCAGTGCAGTATGAATGGGGGGAGAAGTGCAGGATGGATGGGAAAGGGGGGGTCAGTACAGGATGATTTGGGGGACCAGTGATGGAGGGGGGGGGGAGGGGGAGGGGGGGAGGGGGTGGCAGGTGAATCAATGTGAGGTGGATAGGATGATCAATAGATTGGGGGTGGGTAGATGGGGCGGGGAGCACAGGGGATGTCAGTGAGGACTGAATAGAGGAGGGAATGGGGATCAGTGCGGGAGGAAGGGTGGAGGGGGGTGTATGAGAGAGAGGGAGAGGGAGAGAGAGAGAGAGGGGGGGGAAGAGGCAGAGGGGAGGGAGGAAGGTCAGCGCTCCTCGGACAACATCGCCCGCTGCCTTGGCCGTCCCTGTCCAACGCCAAAGTGCCGCCGCCAAAGGGGGTGGCGGTTGGGAACTTGTCGCCTCCGCCAGCCGACAGGAAGGTGCGGGGCCGAGCGGTGCAGCTCATAGATCCTATAGCTGTATAGGTGCAGCTGCTTCAGTCGGCGGAAGGAGACCTTCCTCCCCCCGGCCTCGGCGTGCGAGAGGGGTTGTTTTGAAACCGCAAACAGTGACCGTTATCAGGGCGATAGCGACCACTGATGGCAAATCCGCAAAAGGTGCTTTCAAAGCAACCCCTCTCGCACGCCGAGGCCGGGAGGAGGAGGGAGGGATGGAGGAGGTCTCCTTCCGCCGGGCGGGGTGCAGGAGGAGGTGGAGCCACTGTCGCGGCCGCTGTTGCCGC
Source organism: Raja brachyura (assembly GCA_963514005.1). The sequence goes on along the minus strand of OY740784.1, from coordinate 17,631,507 downwards.
TGTTCGGGGCCCGTCATTCGCTCCAACCCTTCTTCACCCTGCACCTAGTATCTTTGCCCCACGATCAAAGATACTAGAGGAATACAGCCGCCGCCGACACGAAACGTCAGTTTCTAATCTCCAGAGATGCTGCCTGACCCGCAGAGTTACTACAGTTTTTTGCGTCTCCTGGTATAAACCAGTATTTGCGTGCCAAGCCGGCAAAATGAGTCGGCGTTTAGGTTGCCCGGCGGCACTTTGGGTGGTCAGTGGCACCCGGGCAACCGCTAATTTCGAGCCCTGCGAAGGTTTGCACAATTGAGGGTCTTTCATAATCTCCTAATAAAGTCTGAAGAAAGGTCTCGATCTGAAACAGTGCAGCTTGGGTTCACCAGGTTAATTCATGGGATGGCAGGACTGACATACGATGAAAGAATAGGTTGACTGGGCTTGTATTCACTGGAATTTAGGATGAGAGGGGATCCTAGAGAAATATGTAAAATTCTTATGGGATTGAACAGGCTAGATAGATGCAGGAAAAATGTTCTCGATGTTGGAGGAGTCCAGAACCAGGGGTCACAGTTTAAGAATAAGGTGTAGACCATCTAGGACTGAGATGTGGAAATTGTTTTTCACCCAGAGGGTTGTGAATCTGTGGAATTCTCTACCACCGAAGAGGCTAATTCACTGGATGGTTTCAAAAGAGAGTTATATTCAGCTCTTAGGGCTAAAGGAATCAAGGGATATGGGGAACAAGCAGGAACGGGGTACTGATTTTAGATGATCAGCGGTACTGGCTCGAAGGGCCGAATGGCCTACTCCTGCACCTATTTTTCTATGTTTCTAAGAAACGTCACCTATTCCTTTTCTCCAGAGATGCTGTCTGACCCGCTGAGTTACTCCAGCTTATTGTGTCTATCTTCGGTTTAAACCAGCATCTGCAGTTCCTTCCTACACATCATTCCTAATAGGTTAAACTAATATGAGGAGCAATGTTGTGGCCAGATGATGTTCAAATGGGCATGTCTTTTCCTATTTTCTGTCTTTTCTCGTTGGATAAGAGAGCACCAGGAATGCTTCTGCAGGTGAAACCGCCTGTCCCAGGCTTCTTCCCTCCAATTACAAAACCCTCCCATATCTTCTCTCAACTTGCGGGTGTTGAGGTCTGTTCATAGACGTCTTGTACTAACCTGATGTCTAGCCAAGGCCTACTGGCAAGCTGCTGCTTCCCATCAATTTTTAAGGTTTTGCAGTCGATGCCAAGCAAATAAAAATCTCCTACCCCAATTCCATTTTTTTTTTAGTGTAGAGATGCAGCGTGGTAACAAGCCCTTCGGCCGACCGGGTCCGTGCCGACCAGCGATCCCCGCACATTAACACTATCCTACACCCACGAGGGACAATTTTTACATTTACCAAGCCAATTAACCTACAAACCTGTATGTCTTTGGAGTGTTGGGAGGAAGCCGAAGATCTTGGAGAAAACCAACGCAGATCACAGGGAGAACGTACAAACTCGGGACGGAGAGCAGGATCGAACCCAGGTCTCCGGCTGTGCATTCGCTGTAAGGCAGCAACTCTACCGCTGCACCACCATGACCACAATTCTTTCGTAAAATATATATATTTTCAGGATTTGGAAGCATCACTGACAAGGCCTGCAGTTAGTATCTAGCCCCAACTTGCTCTTGATAACGTGTTGGAGCTGCTTTCTGAACCACTGCAATGCTTTCTGTGAATATATTCCTGCAATGTTGACAGGCAGCGAGTTCCAGAAAATAAACACTGTGATGATAAAGAAATTGCGATGTATTTTGATGATAGTGATTTTGCTTTAATTGAAAGGTGCATCACAGGTAGATAGGGTGGTCAAAAAGGCTTTTGGCACATTGGCCTTTGGAGCATCGAGTTGAGAAGTTGGGAAGCCACGTTGCAGTTGTAAAAGATGTTGGTGAGGCCACTGTGAGTATTGTGATCAGTTTTGGGCACCATGTTATAGGAAAGATGTTGTCTTGCTGGAACGGTGTGGATTAGTGTGTAGATACTATATATATATGTTACCTCACAGATTATGCTTGCTGCACATTCCTCATGTCATACTACTAATAGGCCTGTGGGCAGACCAGTCATATGAGCATAATCTGTGTGCTAACATATATATAGTATCAACACACTAATCTACACATTTCCAGCTGGACAACATCTTTCAGGGTACAGAGAAGATTTACGAGGATGTTGCCAGGACTCGAGGGCCTGAACTACAGGAAGTGGTTGAGTTGGATAGGACTCTAATCCTTGGAGAGCAGGAGGATGAGAGGTGATCTTACAGAGGGGTACAAAATCATGAATGGAAAAGATAGAGACACAGTCTCTTGCCCAGAGTAGGGGGATCCGAGAACCAAATGGTGATAGGTATATGGATCGAGTTGTCGGAGGAGGTAGTTGAGGTAGGTACAATCACAATGTTTAAGAAACATTTAGGCAGGTATATGGATAGGAGGGTGCTCTTTAAAGAGACGGGCTAGGCTCAATGGGCCAAATGGCTGCCACCCACTGCACCCATTGACTCCAGCAGCAATATTGGTGCCAACTCCATACCTCCCTGCATGCCAACATCTCCAGCACAACACAGCCCCTCTTGCCCAATACCACCCCTCACTACCCCCCCACCATGTCGTACCCCACCCACCTGGGGCACTCTGTACCGTGAAGTGGCACTGGCATCAATTCGGGGGGGGGGGGGGAGGGAGGGATGGGGGACATATCCCCCCACTTTTTGAGATGGGGCATGGCCTGTCTTATTATCCCCCAGTTTTTGGAGGTCGAGCAATAACAAAAATAATAATCACCTGCTCCTATCTCTCATGTAGGCCCTGCATTATCTTAAAAATACTTCAAGCAAAAAACATTGAAATCCTACTTTCTACAATGCACTAAAACATGATTTGAATACATCAAATTTCAAAAGTCCCTACCCTCCCACCCCCTCGGCCGCTCCGCTCGTCTCCCTCGCCAGGTTACCCCGAGGCCAGTGATCAGTGATCGCTCAGCCCCTCCCCCCCCCACTTTCAAAACCGCTCCACGGCCGCTGGATAGGACAGCGGTTTAGAGTGATACGAGCCAAGTGCGGGCAGGCAGGTGGGACTAGTGTATATGCGACATGTTGGCCGGGGTGGGCAAGTTGGGCCGAAGGGTCCGTTTCCATGTTGTAAGGCTCTATGACGGGATAGCCTGTGACTTAAGGGAATTGTGCAGGTCATGGTGTTTCAATGCACTTTCTGCTCTAGCCCTTTTTGTTGGCAAATCTCATGACTTTGGGAGGTGCTGTTGGAGCAATCTCAGTAATTAAATTGCAATGCATTTAAAGATGACGCACATTGCGATTACTGGCATTGATACCTCATCTAGTATTGGTACACATCCACCACCCTAAATTCAATGGAGGCAATGAAGGTTTAGGTGGTGGATGTGATACCAATCAAATTAGACCTCTCGAAGCTAAACTCTAGAACGGTTTCAATTTGTTAGTAATAGGTTAAAGTTCCAACCAAAAATCAATCAATGTGGGTAATTTTTCTGGTAAACAAAATGGGGTCCAACAGAACACTAAGATAATTAATGTCCCTTTCTTACTTATAGTGATCAATAAAACATTGTGCTGTGAGCAATAGAATCTTCGGTCTCGACCCGAAACGTCGCCTATCTCCTTCGCTCCTTAGATGCTGCTGCACCCGCTGAGTTACTCCAGCCTTTTGTGTACCCACAATAGAATCTTACTGCTGTGTTGGAGGAGCAGAAACCAATTTCAAGAAGTGATGATTTCCGAATCTGACATGAGGAGAAATGCTGAGCCCACATCTGTAGGTCAGGAGCGCAGTTTTAACTTTGTTTGGTAATCCGACAGAGAACTGAAACTCGAGACTTCTCAACGTCAACACATGTACAATTGTGCATATGATGACACAGAGGAGTTATTCCTGCCCATTTTAACCTCCAATCACCATTCTAAAGTGGATTGCCTGGTGATTATCACACTGCAATTTGTGGGTGTTTGCTGTATATAATTTGGCTGTTGCAATTCATACATTATAATAGTGACTCAGAAGAATATGTCTAGTGTGATAGTGTATATAAACGCCTGTCATTTCTCAGTCAGTACTTAGATCATAGGTGAAGTGCAGCGCACTCACCTTTGCATAATGAGCCAGGTCTGATTGTGTAGCTATTCATAAAGTTGATGAATGCAGGAAAATAATAAAGGCCACAAAAATCTTGGAAAAAAAACTTTTCAATGTTTGTACAACTTTGGACAATGCTATTCATTGTAACAGAACCTCCGCACCCACCCACAAGTTTTTTTTTGGCTTTGCATCCATCGTTTCCTTATGCCCATGTGAAAAGATTGATTTCTTTGTGGACCTTGTGTATAAAGTGTGGTGCTATCCAAGCAAATGGATTGTAATTCAAACTTCCAGCTCCAAGGCACATCATCAAACATTCCACACTGACTTTCTCTTTCTTCATCTTAAGTGACCATCAGCATTTGTGGCAGTCCAGTTCCATGAAGGCTGATCTCTCTCTCATTCGCCCCCCGACACACACACGCACACCAGAGGATCACAGCGGACCCGGCTCCTTTCTATCCCCAAAATATATATTTTATTTCTTTAGATTTGAACAGGGATGGAAGTTCAAATATTTATTGGGTAAAATGGCAATCCACAAGTAAAATTTGTGATTTCTTCATGGACATCCATAAATTGATTTTGTTTGTACATGTATGGCAGCATGAGCCTGCCATTGAAACCGAGTATTCAGACAACTAATTCCACTATGTGCTGAGGTGTTATTTCTACCCAATGTTGTAAAGGACTGGCCAGGCCCCGTCACTTCACAATGTCCCAGTCAGCCTGACTAAGGCAGAGATTGATAGATTCTTGATTAGTATGGGTGTCGGGGACTATGGGGAGAAGGCAGGAGAATGGGGTTAGGAGGGAGAGATACATCAGCCATGATTGAATGATGGAGTAGACTTGATGGGCCAAATGTCCTAATTCTGCTTCTATCACTTATGACTTTATGACATTGCCACTATTTATTCTTTGTGAAAAGCGACTTCCAGAAAAAACACCTTGGATCAATATCTATCAGGCAGTGGTCTGCACGGAATGTTCTGCAGGCTCTGCAGGAAGGGATATGTAGAGGTGGTCACCTCAGCAGACTGTCCAAAGTATCTGTCAGAATGCCTCATCATCAGAACTCACCAACAAGCACCAAGGTCTTGCTTGGCTGGCAGTGAGAGGGGCACTCCTTGTCAGATCCTTCCTATACCATTGGAAACACACTCCCAATGCATGGCCCCTCTTGCCAGCTGCAATGGGGACCATACATTTGCAAAGAGCGTTGGCAAAAGGATGTAATGCTGCTTATCACGGTTCATCGCAAGCAGGACTCTGTGATCTGTGGATCAGGGACATGCACAGATGGACATTACGTGCCACTGGAAGATCGTCAACTCAGTAAAAGATGCCCTTTGGTTTCCCTAGAACTTGTTCGTTTTCCATTACAGCATGATGTCTGCCAGGGAATGCTGCTGACTGGAGTACTTGCTAAAGGGGCTGTTTAGAAGAGTTTGAAAAATTGACATGTTGAAGACCTCCTTTGACTATGCAGAAGACCTCCTTCAACCTCCTTCGACTATGTTGAAGACCAGCTTCGACTAGCTACGACTAACTTCGGGAAATTTGGACACCGAATAGTGGAGATTGAAGACGACCTCTTTCGATCTCCTTTCGGCCTCCCATCGACTATGATGAGGACTATCTACGACTACCTTTAACTACCTTTGATTACCTACGACTACCCTCGATTACCTACGACTAACATGCCGACCTACTACGACTAAACCTAGGAGTAAAAAAAAGTATCAATTTTTTCCATGGCAACCTTTTTTTACTCGCGGGCATTTTTTTACATGTTGAAAAAAACGCCGCGACCTAGCTGAGGCCTCGGGTACGCGGAGACCACTCTTGAGCATGAAGGAGAGTTACGAACACCTCCTATGACCTCATGTCAACCATGCTGCGAGTGCGAGTCGAGGGCAAACTCGCCAGGACTCGCGGCTTAGGTCGCCCAAGTGGGACAGGCCCTTAAAGGATGCACTGCAGCTGGGTGCAGCCAGTGCCAATACTTTGTGGGGAAGGTCTTCAGCCTAATGTCCATCTGCCATAGGTCATTGAGGGATTGGGTCTAGTGTGGGAGCCATTCAAGTATCAAAGTATGAATTGCAAGGGTACGACGTAACAAAAACGTGCTAATGCTGCAAATGCACAGAACAAATAATACTGTGAACCAGGAACGTGCTGTCAGGGTAGGCAAGGTAGGCACTGCCTACCCTGACTAAAATTATAACATAGCAATTACTAAATATAAATAGTAAAGGCATGGGAGAATTATGCGTATGTAAGAGATCGATCTCTTAGGTAGGCATAATTCTCTGTGCCTTTCATCCACAGCGCTTGTAACACGGGAAGGTCTGTGCAGCCCACGTGCCGTCAGTGGTGCCTGAAGCCGTCAGTTTCAAGTGGGGCTGAAGGCAGCAGAAATTCTGCCTTTGCAGCACTGCGCATGTGCAGCAGCCTACTGCGCATGTGCAGCGCAAGTTTCTTGGCGGGGTTTTCAAATATGTATTTGCAATATTTTAAGTGAATGCTAGGAAACAGGGAAAGAAGAATGGAGCTCGTGTACCAATGATGTGGTAAGTACATTTCTTGGTGATGTTTTTAAATACCGTATTTCCCGGGGTGTGGGGGTGGGGGAAGAGCTCCTTTCACAGCGTTTAGGAGTCTGGCCCGGGGGTAAAGTTGTGGGGAGGGTACGAATGTTATGAATGAGGGGATTGGGATAATGCCACTTGCGAAGCACCTCACGTGCAATGCCACGGCATTGAGGTGAGGCAAGGGGAGAAGTATCTCGGGTGGCTGAGCGGAACCAGCTGCCACCTTAGCTCCTTCTGCCGGTCCCCGCTCACCTCTGGCAGCTCTCCGTCTAAAAACCTCTCTCCTGCCGCTCACTGGCCTCACTCATGTCCTTAGATTCCGACAGCGCGATTGAGGTTACTCGGCTGTGGGAATTTAAAGATTTGCAGGAAGCCGCTTACATGAGCGAAGTCAGCGAGTGGCAGGTGAGAGGTATTCCGACGGAGAGCACTGCCAGAGGTGAGCGGGCCGGCAGAAGGCGCTGAAGTGGGGGCCAGTTCCGCTGTCGGGTCTCGGCGGCCGCTCGCAGCTCCCCGAGCTGCTTCTATCCCCGGCTACAGTGCGTGGCTTCGCACCCGGAACGCTGCGGCAGCGGTGAGTGAGTTAATGGAATTATCAATGACCCCCTCCTTCTCAACACTCCTGCTCTTCCCGAAACGTTACTCCTGGCACAGACTCTCCACACGCTGTGAAAGGAACTCTCACCCCAATTGGTCCCTTGAACAACTGTTGTCATTCAATAAGATGACAACTGATTCAACTTTTCCCTGTGCTCCCGTTTTTCCCCACCATCTCTCCACCTGCCATCACCCTTCACCCCCCCCCCACCCACCCATTCAGTAATTCAGAAAAAAGGAGACTAGGAAGCCTTGGGCAAATTGAATTGTTACTGTTTTTATTTTAATTTTAATTTTTACGGAGAGAACAATCTGCGCATGCGCGGTTACATTTTTTTTTAAAGCCGACTGAGTGCCTACCCTGAGTAATTACTCACGGCACGTGCCTGCTGTGAACGTATAGACTGAACATCCAAATGAAAGTAAAGAGCCAAACTCTGTTCTTCTTGTGTACTTCTTGTAGATATTCTGCAAATAAAAGAATACATTGGAAAATACTGGCTGCCTTCCCTCTTCAACTCTCAGCACTGTTTCAGGGTCTTGGGCCAAAAAATTGACAACTCCTTGTTTGACTCGCGGAATTCCTCCAGCAGTTTGTTATTTGCTCCAGATCCCAGCATCTGCAGTCTTTTGTCCTTCCACAAAATCACACATAACGGTGATCATGTCCCGTCACAGTATTGACATTGAAGAGGGCTAATTACCATGGGATTTAATGAGTTACTATAGTGCAGAATCAGGACGTCTCATACTCAATGATTGGTTTTGATGGGCTTTTAGTATCAGTGGCTGTTAGATTATTTAATAGAGTATTGTTGCACAAGTATCAATAGAAGCGACACTTGTGCAAATTCTAAAGCAACTCGCTAAAGTGGCCTCCTGTGATGAAACTGGCAGCCTGCGATCCGAAGAGATAATTGTGCCTGATTACTGCAGAGGGGGTTGAAGAGAGAATAAGAGGGGTGTGAGCAGTCCTTGATTATATTGGCTACTTTCCCAAGGCAGTGTGAAGTATCAATCGAGTCGATCGTGGGGGAAGCTGGTTTGCATAATGTCCTGGGTTGTATTCACAACTGTGCAATTTCTTGCGTTCTTGAGCAGAGCAGTTAATATATCAAGTGTGATGCATCCCGATGAGATGCTCTCTGTGATGCATCATCAGAAATTAGTGAGTCATTGGAGACATGGAGGATTTCTTTACCTTTCTGAGGAAGTACATTACCAGCACAGGAATTGATTCTTCAACCCACCCTGTCTGCCCTGAGCACGATGCCAAGCCCAACTCTTATCTGCCTACACATTATCCATATTCCAAGCATTCCATATGCCTTCTTAAACACAGAAACATATAAAGTAGGTGCAGGAGTAGGCCATTCGGCCCTTCGAGCCAACACTGTTATTCAATATGATCGCGGCTGATCATACAAAATCAGTACCCCATATCTCTTGATTTAGTTAGCCCTAAGAGCTACATTATATCTAACTCTCTCTTGAATATATCTTTGTGGTGTTATTTATGCCTTCTTTGAAGCTCATCCTTCTCCAATTCAGCATCGTTGACCCAAACTTCTCCATGTTTCTGAAGGAGAAGTGACTCCATGACTCTTGACATCATGCTACTGAACTCACTATCAGCTTCCTGTACACCCTCATCATTGTTCAAGATCTGGCTTACTGCAGTGGTGTTGTTTGCAAACCTGCCAGTGGAGCTCATGCAGAAGTTGGCTACAGATCAGCTCATAGTAAGGGGCTGAGCAGGACGCCTTGCAGTGTACCATTGTTGAGAGTTATTTATATTTTGAGTCTGTATCATACAGAGAAAAACATGAATGCCAGTTCATTTTTGATGTTCACAAATTCTAGGTTATCTTCAGAGATGACTACCTCAGAATATCCTACTCAATGTATTCATCCTTGTCAGTCAGTTGATCAGGATATTGAACAACTGATTCATAAACTGATCCAAAAAGGTAAATGGCAAGTTACAGTCATGTTCGAGGATAGTCGCCAAACATTTGCTGCTGAAAGATCATGATTAATATCTCAATGCTGGTGGGAAAATAGATCTTACACAGCATTTATCAAACAAACTTGGGTTTGGTATTTCGCTGACAAATTACTAATGCGTCAGAGTACAAGAATTAGTAGTTTCCTCTATTCTCAAGAAAGTGTAGTCAGTTGATAAAGTGCCACAATCCAGCTGCCACTTCACATATGATCCTCTCTGAACAGGAGTACTATTTCATGCAAAGTCACAAGGTTATCTTTTGGCTGCTTAACACAAATCTAGTTGTTTAAATATTCAGAAGATAGAAATAGTATGGATATTTAAATAGGTGATGGCTGATACCAGATAGTAAATGCTGTTTCCAAGATAGCTTTAAGAGGTTGCAAGTCCTTTTCTGGTATTGCTATTGTGATATGGATTGCTGCATCCCGAGCTTAGTAAAGTGCACCAAAGTCAAAAACTTACATACATTCCTTTCTAATATACAGTTCGCAGTCTACTGCAAGTCATGAATCGTTAATTGTCAGGTTCATTGTTAGCTGAAGGGAAGGTGACAAGGAGACATGCCATCAGTAACATTGATGACTGCAGCAGAGCTACCTCCTGCACCCATGCAGATCTCATGGACTTCTTTAACTTCACTACCAATTTCCATCCTGCCTACACCTATGTCAGCTCTCAGTTGCCAAACATTTTAACTTCCCCTCCCATGCCCATCCTAACCTTTCCGTCCTGGGCCTCCTCCACTGTAAAAGTAAGGCCCAATGCAAATTGGAGGAACAGCACCTCATACTTACATACTTAAGGTGGGGCACCTTACATCTCAGTGGTATAACTATTGATTTGTCCAACAGCAAGTAACCCTTGCTATACATCTCCCTCCGTCCCTCCCCACCTAAATCTCCGACTAGTTTCACTGTCCTTCAGATTAATTTGACTGAATGTATGTCTCCTTGTCATCTTCCCCTCAAATAACAATGTCATCTTCCCCTCAAATCTACATTTCCTTATTGTCTGCTTTGATCTGTCATTTTCACACCTTACACCTCCATATCTCTAGACTCCCTCTCACCTGACTCTCAGACTGAAGAAGGGTTTCGACCCAAAATATCACCCATTCCTTCTCTCCAGAGATGCTGCCTGCCCCGCAGAGTTACTCCAGCATTTTGTGTCTACCAGTATCTGCAGTTCCTGCCTACACATGTTTGTGTCATATCTACGGCCATTGGAACAATAAAATTATTACTTGCTGCATCTTAAAAGGCCCATAGAAGCAATAATACACACACATATATATATAATAATCAATAATACAGAAAAAAAAATTAGTAATGCAAAGTAACCATCTTAGTGAAAAACTGAAATCCGTAGTTCACTCAAAATTTGTTGGTTCATCCTCGACATTGGCCTTGGTGACTGAGATTACAGTGTTGTCAGGGCTTGCAGAGGCATGAGAAGGTTAATCAATATCTCCCTTTCAAAGCAACATTGAAAGCATTGAGTTCATCTAGGAGTGATGCATCACGGTCACTTGAGCTACTACTTGGTTTCATCACGTCAGAAGTGATGACTTTCAAGCCCTGCCACAGCTGACAAATGTCCATCTGATCGTCACTTCAGACCGACAGATTTAGCAACCCGCCAAACAAAAATACCGTATGAGGAACATTTCATGTGCACACACCGCGCTGGAGGTCGGCACTGTTGAAACTGGGAGCCAGGTACTTACTCCCTTTTGACTATCCCCAAACTAATCTGCCACCTATCCCCAACTTCTTTATTCCTCCAGCTCCATCATCCACCAGAGGCTGGCACCAGTGCAACTGGTCTTCCAAAATGTTGTCCCTTCACGTGGGCTGTTAGTGCTGCACCACGGCTGGGACTTTGCTCAAAACATTAGTAATGAGGCTCAAAACCAAATCTGGGTAGCCCTCCGCCAGGCCTCTTTCACTAGCTGTGGAATTCACACTGGGATTCGAGCCCAGAAACAGCCAGGAGCTGTTTATCCACAAGTTTTCTTGCAAAAAAAAAAAATGAGCGCAAAACATGAAATAGCTATTTTCATTACTAGAATTCACCCAAACCGGTATTCTACAACATGGAGCAAACGTAGGGGGGGAAAAAATCATACCATGTGAGCTCCTTTCCCTCATGCTACACTTCTAAGTCTCATATTCATTCCTTTCTGAAGTGGACCACTGCACTAATAACAAAGATCTTGATCAAAAAAGCATTTGGTACATTGATCTTTGTCAGTCAGAGTATTGAGTATGCTTGAGGAGGTCATGTTGCAGTTGTACAAGATAAGGTGAGTGAGGCCGCATTTAGAGTATTGTGTTCAGTTCTAGACACCATGTTATAGGAAGGATGTTGTCAAGCTGGTAAAGATACAGAGAAGATTTACAAGGATCTTGCCAGGACTATAGGGTCTGTGCGAAAGGGAGAGGTTGAGTAGGCTGGGACTCTATTCCTTGGAGAGCAGGCAGATGAGGGGAGGTCTTATAGAGGTGTATAAAATCATGAGAGGAATAGATCGGGTAGATGCACAGAATCTCTTGCCCAGAGTAGGTGAATCAAGGACCAGAGGACATAGGTTTAAGGTGAAGGGGAAAAGATTTTGTAGGAATCTGAGGGGTAACTGTTCCATACAAAGGGTGTGGGTGTATGGAACAAGCTGCCAGAGGAGGTAGTTGAGGCGGGGACTATCCCAGCATTTGGACAGGTACATCGTAGGACATGTTTGGAGGGATATGGACAAATGCAGGCAGGTGAGACTAGTGTAGCTGGGAAATGTTGGCTAGTGTGGGCAAGTTGGGACGAAGGGCCTGTTTCCACACTGAATCACTCTATGACTCTAAAGATCCAAATTAGAGCATTGCAAACATCACTGAAACAAATTAAAGCCGGTTTTTATCATGAGGAATCATCCTCCCCTTTGACTATTTCCTATTCATCAGTGGAAATTCAACCCCTTCCTTCGATTTTCCCTGCAGGATTTCTTCCTTGTGGCCAATCAGAAGATTAAATGTACCTTTTACAAGAATTCAGTGCTAGGCTATGAACATTGCCATAGTAACCAGAGAAAGAAATTATATGCTTTAGAAATGCTTTGTTAAAACAGGCACAGCATGTAGTAAATAACTAACACTATAAATATATATTGCACTTTATCCCAATGTGTCAATGGTTTACAATGCCTTTGTGACCATAGAGCCGTGTTGTAGAAAGCCATGTTTTATGGTTGTGCCTGGTGTTTAGATCACACCAGCTTCTAACATGTTCTCCTCAGAATGTGTGTGAATAATTTGTTCTATTTCATTGTAACCCAGCAGAGAACATATTATTATGGCAGGAAAAGTCATGATGCATGTATCAGCCAAAGCATCACAGCAGCAATGAAGAAAGTCAGAAGCCCACGAATGAAAAATTTACTAGTCCCGCAACACTGGTGATTTAGCAACGGAGAAAAGTTGGTAGATTTCAAATGCATATTACTTAAGCAATCTTAAAATCCAAGTACAATACTTCATCTTATAGCAAAATGAATTAAATGGCGACTTTACCTTTCAATAACATGCTGATCTAAAATTTTAAACCATTCTCTCTTTTCGGCACATTTCTTAGCTGACCGTTCGACAAGTGAGTCTTAATGGGGTGGAGTTTCTGTGAAGTCAGTTAACTTTTAATACCCATCAGGTGACCAGTTCTAATGGTTCAGCTTCAATAATAACTGCTGATGTTTCGCTTGGTTGTGGATGAACAGAGCCAGGAAGTATTCACATAAAATACTTCCTTCTGGAATTGGTCAAATTAACAAAAAAAGAGGTTAAAGACGCTGGCAAAAACTTCACGTTTAAACAAAAAAAAGAGGCATTTTTAACTGGAGAATAAATTATCTGCAAGTCAGACTGCCTAGCAACACAGCTCCAGAATCAAACTTTGGATCTTCCTGGTCCATTGATTCAGAAGTACCCTGAGGCCCGTGAAGAGAGATAAGAGTTTGCCTACACAGTGGCTTGGAATTGCTTGACAGGAAATTAGATGAAATCCCCACGTTTCTGTTACAATATTTTGCAGTATTCTGAAGGATCCCTGCCAAGGACTTGTATTCCTATATTCTGATACTAATGAAGTAAAGCCGTTGGAGGTGATGTCTTAACAGCTTTAATGCAAATAGATATTATCCTTGCCAAGAATGCCACCTCCTACGTACTAATGAAAAATAAATTACAGCATGTGGGCATAGTGGTGCCACTTAGCTGTCAAAGACCATCCATAGAAACATAGAAAATAGGTGCAGGAGGAGGCCATTCGGCCCTTCGAACCAGCACCGCCATTCATTGTGATCATGGATGATCGCCCCCAATCAATAACCCGTGCCTGCCTTCTCCCCATATCCCTTGATTCCACTAGCCCCTAGAGCTCTATCGAACTCTCTCTTAAATCAGTTCAGTGATTTGTCCTCCACTGCCCTCTGTGGCAGGGAATTCAACAAATTCACAACTCTCTGGGTGAAAAAGTTTTTTCTCACCTCAGTCTTAAATGACCTCCCCTTTATTCTAAGACTGCGGCCCCTGGTTCTGGACTCGCCCAACATTGGGAACATTTATCCTGCATCTAGCTTGTCCAGTCCTTTTATAATTTGATATGTTTCTATAAGATATCCCCTCATCCTTTTAAACTCCAGTGAATACAAGCCTAGTCTTTTCAATCTTTCCTCATATGACAGTCCCGCCATCCCAGGGATCAATCTCGTGAACCGACACTGCACTGCCTCAATCACAAGGATGTCCTTCTTCAAATTAGGAGACCAAAACTGTACACAATACTCCAGATGTGTTCTTACCAGAGCCCTATACAACTGCAGAGGTTTGTGAAGCACCGTCTTCAGCCCATATTGCATGTTTTACAAACAGGTATAATGGCTCAAAACTGTGTGCAGCCCTAACACAGGGATTAAGACAGTAAAATTATCCACGACCAAGGTCACCAACTTCATGGCTGAGTATTCCACACAATACCGAATCTTATTGACCAATCTCATGGACAGCATTAAAAACATGAGAAGCAGCACTGGACACGTGAAAATATAACAAGCCCAGCTCAAGAAGCCTCAACGCAGGGCAACACACACAGTAAATAAAATAAACAATTTCTACGAGAAACAATTCCACAACCAACCAATCAGTTCAACTTATGACACATCTAAAATAGAAGCAGAAAATGCTGTAAACACTCAGCAAGTCAGGGCGCATCTGCGGGAAGAGAAACAGAGCAAACCTTTCAGATTGAAGACCTTTCATCAGAATTATCATCTTCGTTCTACCTCTCTGCCGCTTTAAGCGATAAGGAGGATATGTCTCTAATATCATCGTCAAAGATGGCACACCATTCAAGTCTATGACATAAAGCATTTGCGACCATTGTCAACAAGGTAATTGAGTGGGTATTCCGTACTGTTTTCTGTGGAATCTCAGAACATCAAGAAGCTAAATCTACTGCACAATATAAAGACCAAGGACTCCAGCAAATTGCCATTTGCAATATTGTTCCTTAAGAGTTTCCCCATGGCGTCGCCACTGAAGAACATAAACCATTTGCAACATGGGCATCTACTGACAATGAGGAAATTAGCCAATGTATTTTCAGCCCACAATAAAACAGAACAAGGTTGAGCTAGCCAATCACTGCCTTGTCATCCCAATACTACTCAGTGATGGAAGGCATCATTAATGTGCTGTTAAGGTCTAATTATCCACAAATAACCCCTGCGGTTTCTGCCAAAACCACTCTTTCCCAGATTTTGATCTTAACTGCCCTGGTGCAAACAGGGACACAAATTGGATTCCCGAGAAGGTGAAATAACTGTCTTCAACATGTAGGCAACATTTCCCAGGATTAAATCTTAAGTCAATGTGGTTAAGAGTGGAAACTCTCAGAGGATGTTTATTCCTGATACAAATGAATGTTGTTGTATTTTTCTTGAGACAAGTCTTAATCGCAGCATATTGTTGCAAAAGTTGCTCATTCAGCCAAATTCACCAGCATTTTCAATATAGAGGTTTGCTTGAGTGTTCAATTAAAACCTACTGTGGCCAGGAATAGGCTCTGGCATCTCAAGCTTGCCCCAGCCACTCAGTCTTTCCCACAGGTAGTGGCTCTGGCTATCTCTGGCTCCTTTCCTGGCAGTCCAGCCTTGACCACACGGTTGACCACACCAAAACCAAACCCCATTCCCAATCCAAGCACTTATAATGTTTTTGACAGCCGACAAAACTCATACCAAGTATCTCCATTATAGGCGAGTTGCAAGCATATCTTTGCAGTGCAAGGCTGAAAGTAATGTACTTTTACAGCAGCATCAATAAAAACAAATACAAGCCACATCACCTTGCACATTAGATTGCAATATGAGGAATACACGTTTGTATCGATTGGAATGACACCGGCAAGAGAGAACAATTTAAAACTACAGTGACCCTTGAAGTAAAAAAAACTATATCTGGCATTGGAAATACTTAAGGTAACCAATAATATACGTCAAAGGGTGAAATCAAGGGTGGTCTACCCATGGTCATGGATGCAGCATCACAATGTGCTATCTGCCTGAAGCCTCCAGACACCAATCAATGGGCAACAGTCCCCTCCAAAACTCTGCATAGTCCACAACCCAAGCCAATTAGTTATCAAGATTTTGGACGGTCCTACCATAAGCTAGGGTACAGTCCACTTCTCCAACACACCTCTTTGCAGACATTGCAGTTTGTCTCTAGAACTGTTACCCTACAATGCTGAGAACTATATTCTGCACTCTGCACCTTTACCTTTGCTCCACTTATTGTACTGCTGTTTGGTTTGATTGTATTTATGTTGTGGATTTGGGGATGATGCCGAGTTCAGCCGTCACACAACACCGACACTTGCAGCAAGGAAGACTGTGCCACCGGGACAGACCCGAGCTCACCAGCGCAACCGTGTGGTCAAGGCTGGACTGCCAGGAAAGGAGCCAGACATAGCCAGAGCCTCTCCCTGTGGGAAAGACTGAGTGACCGGGGCAAGCTTGAGATGCCAGAGCCTCTTCCTGGCCACAGAGAGTTGAGGTACTGTGCCAACAAATAGACACATACACACACACACACACACACACACACACACACACACACACACACAGCCAGGATAATCCAGAGACCATCAACTCTTCAAGCCCAATGCTGAACCGCCAGAAAGAAACCTATACCGTCAGCATCTCCTACTGCAGGAAGCCCAAGATGGCCATTCCTCCTCCTTCAAAGGCTAAGACTAACCTGCTGGGACAAGCCCGAGATCGCTAGTGTTATCGCACGAGCCCTCTGACTGCGAGGGACAGTGCCCCATGCAGTCCTGGACTTCCTTACCGCTGTCAATATAATAAATCATGCAAGTTCACCCGACTGCGAGTGACGGTGTGGTCACTGCTGAACCCTGAAGCCAGATCTTGTACCAATAAGTAAAAATAAGTCTAAATGATGTGCAATGAGCATCTCGAAAAGAAAGGTTAACCAGCTTCCAGAGTGGTCAGCATTGCCAACTCCTTTAACATCCTGTGTGGGATCATTATTGATCAGAAATGCAACTTAACTGATCTTGCTCCCTAATATCCCAGAGGTGTCAGTGCAATTCAGAGGCTTGGTATTTGATGCAGCTCCTCACAAACCAAAAAGGCAAACACAAAGTAAGAATTCCAAAAAACCATAAACCAGAAAATGTTAGAATTACTCAGCAGCGCAGGCAGGATCTGTGGCCGAATGGACATTTTGGATTATCCAGACTATGTCAGGACTAAGCAAAGAAAGAAAACATGTTTTAAATTGCAGTGAAGGTGATGGGCTGGTGAAAGCATGAGAGTCTAAATGCCCTTGATGGCCCTGGCCAAGAAGGGGTGGTGAAAGCTTGTTAATTCACAAGGTTTATCCAGGGTAAAGGAAACCATGTCACCTTCGAGCATATACCTTCACTTCTTCCCTCAAATGCATACGGTATCTGCATTGCTACAGGTCCTTAATATGGTGGATTTAACCCATCATGTTAAGATGTTTTAACAATGCTTCCTAAATGTTCAAAAGATCAAATGGCAAGTAATATAGTGTGGAAAGAGGCCCTTCAGCCCAACTTGCCCACACCGGCCAACAATGTCCCAGCTACACTGGTCCCACTTGCTTGCACTTGGTCCATATCCCTCCAAACCTGTCCTATCCATGTATCTGTCATTGCCAACTGTCTCCTAAATGATGGGAAAGTCCCTGCCTCAACTACCTCACCCGGCAGCACGTTCCATACACCCACCACCCTTTGTGTGAAAAAGTTACCCCTCAGATTCCTATTAAATATTTTCCCCTTCACCTTGAACCTATGTCCTCTGGTCCTCGATTCCCCTACTCTGGGCAAGAGACTCTGTGCATTTTCCTGTCAATACAATTATCTCCATTCTCTTTGAAGTCACGGCATTCGGTCTCTTCGTTCTTTCATTCTCAATAGAACAATATGATACAACTTCCTAACTAATAGCACTGTGCTGTCACTTCCACCCAGATGCATTGCCGTGTTTTAAGCAAGTAGGCCACCACCATCTTCTCTGGGTAATTACTGATTAGGCTCTCAATGCTACCCCCACATTCTATAAATTAAACATTACCCTAAATGCTATTCTCACAGCCTCTGGTGAGGCGGAACTACAAAAAACAGCAATGTACAAAATTAATATTCAAACTGTAGATAGAGTGATGTGAAACAAGTAAATAAATGCACCAAATTTGACAATGTCCTTAAAAATTTACCATAAAATTACTGTTTCTATATTTTTTTATCGTGTAGCATAATTTTCTGAATGTCATTATTCAGATCTATTATTAGAGCCACATACTGGAAAACGGCAACATTCACACTAGTCTTGCCAAATCCTGATGAAATAACTATGTCAAATATAGTTAGTTAGACTGAAGTACAATTCAAACATGCTTTGGATGCAAAAGGATACCTTGGGTACAATCAATGTTGAAAAACATAGTGTTTTTCTCCCGTCTCCATCGGACCCCCTCCTCCTGGACCCCCCCGGATGGCCCTCTACCGTCTTTAGACCTTTCATTTCCAACGGCCGGTGGGACATCAACCACCTCAACTTTTCCACTCCCCTAACTTACTCTAACCTCCATTTGTGTCTTTTTTTAAAAAAGTTAAACGTAATACCAGCATTTAACTCAATTTCCCAGTGGACAAATGGGGTGGAAGATTGCAACCTTCACGTGGTCCACCCCGCTTCGACTAATGCAATCAACTCAACGTGCACAAACGGAAGATCAAATAGAACAAGTTGTCCTACAACTTTAGGCTGTGCACGCCACACGAAAGAAGAAGTGGACAAATTAGTAAGATTACGTATGTAAGTGGTCCATGGTGAATGATGTGAGCTGCAAGATATTACTGAATATAGCTGTAGATATCAATTACAGATGACTGTATTGCCAGTCAGAAGAGTAAGGAAGTGTCAAATGGTTCTGTGGTCTTCTACACACTAGGAGTACTGGGTTAGATGTTGTTGTATCCAATGTGCTTGTCCATGATTCCTATGAACACATGGACTAAAATACCAACTCCTTGTGCCCTGGAGATGTCTGGTGAGGTGTAGCAAGGAAGGAGCAATGATTAGGCATCAGACCGTGTAATCTGAAAGGTGTTCTCAACCTTGCCTTGTCTTTTTAAATTCCTATAATTGTCAGAGATATTTAAAACTTAAAATAAGATCAATAAAATAACCCTCAAACAGTACGGTGCACATGCGCATCCAGAGAGTTTTGAACTGAATGAAAAGTGTTAAGGTTACCAGCATGCCTGCTTCCAATTACTTGTTGCGGCTATATCTGTACATCATTGAATGAGGATAAAATGTCGATAATGGGACAGAATTTACTTTGTGAAATAGCGCATTAAATGCACAATCGGATATTGATGTGTGAAAAAAAAATCCAGTAATTTGTGATCAGAAAGACATATGCAATGAACCTCAAGCTGTCACCAAATGCTAAGGATCTCACTTCACCATCCGCTTTAAAATTCAACTTTCACAGTCAAACCCGCTATGGTGCTTCGATACAGTGCTGCATTTGTACCCCAGTTACAAACTGAACTCACTATTTAAAGCTAGGATTTCTATTGCATGGAGCTTGGATGCACATTAAACCAATGGATTACATCATTTTTAGTTTTAAATGCATTAATAATCTGAATGTCTTAATAATCTGAACTATAAATTGTTGGGTAGCTTATCCATGTTCATGCTTTCCACAATAAGAAAACAATCCTTAGAACAATGCTTAGCTTGAAGGAAGAAAATTATTTGAATTTATCGACATTAAAAATGCTACATCAGAGCGTTATTAACTATTCGCTAAGGTAATTGACCATGTTGGTCTATCATTTAGCAAGGATACCAATATCTCATCATCAAGTTGCACTCACAGTAACATGCAGCACCAAATTGAAAATGGTGAACTGAAAGGCTAGGAAATAATAATTAAAAAAATTAACTCACATGATACAGGAATACAGGATACTGTTCCAGCAGGTTCTGAGCCAATGTCTCCCTTTCTGATTCATTTGCTGGCATTGACTATGGATTATTCATTAAAAAATATGACAAGAATCTGGCAGAGTGCCAATGCGCATCAGCATATTGCCGACTTTCAGATGAGAACCAGCAAGAATAAATTGGCAGGAAGGCTGAAGGAGCAGCAGAAAGATTTTGCTATTGTTGCATTTAATTGAGTAACTTTCAACCATGTACTATCATAATAATTGGGGGCAAAGGAACTGGATTAGGTTGTCCAAATGAATCATAAAAGAAAGCACTGGAAGATGCATCTGAAAGCCTAACAATGGCAAAGTCCCAAAAATTAAATGTTGACAAAACTGTTAAATCACTCAAAAGTCCACTGCCATTAAAGTATTACAGCAAGATATTAACGTTGGGAGAAAGCTTTGCAGCTGCAGAGCTTGCTGCATTAATTATTCAGGAAGTGGAAAAAAAATTGGTTGTTAAAATGACTTACAGATTTCAAAACTACTTCCCCTTAATCCAGTAAACTGGGCCTGGAGATTATACACCAAAAAATGAACAAAAAGCCAGAAAAATAAAGCATTCATCATAATACTCAAATGAACCTGACCACTTCCATTTTATCCTCCCCCCATTCCTTCTCCATTGGCCAAAGGCCAGATGAGACTGGATGTTCATTGACATACCAACCCATTATGTTACAAGGGCTGCCAGAAGATGAGATGCAAGACGAGGTGGTGTTCCTCCAGCTCATGATGGGCTTTATGGAATGTAATAAGTGGCCAAAATCAAGGTGGGTCAGAGTAGGAGTGAGTCAGAGAATTAAAGTAACAATCAACCAGAAGGTAAGGGTCACCCTTGTGGACTTCATAGAGGTATTCTGTAATGCTGTCATCCAATCTACATTTGTTTTCTTCAACATAGAGGAGGACATGTTGTGAGCACCAAATGAAATATTCTAAACAAGCTGGAAGGGAAGAGGTATAAAGGGCAGATTTTCCACCTCCTGTGATTGAATGAGCAAGTGCTGTGAGAATGAGAGTGGTTGGTGTGGATGGAAGAGCGAAGCATTGTCCTCTTCTTTTTTTCCCCCTCTTCTCACAGATAACCAAAGTGAATGCCACATGCCCTTTTCACCTCCTTCCATCTCACCATTCAGGAATCCAAACTGACCTTCCCGATCGAGCAGCAATTGACTTGCACTTCTTCCAAGTCAGCCTATTTCATTCAGTGCTCACAAGGTGGTCACCCCTACATCGCAGAAAATTAACGCACATTGTGTGACCACTTTGCTGAGTACCCACGTGCTCGGTTGCCTGCTTTTTGAATGCCGAGCCCACTCACATTCCCACTAGTGGGGAACATCCTCTCCACTCTATCCAGGCCTTTCACTATGCATGTTTCAATGAGATCCCCCCTCTTCCTTCTAAACTCCAGTATGTACAGGCCCAGTGTCGTCAAACGCTCTGCCAGCCCATAGTCCAGCCACAGGGCTCCGCCGCCTGGCTTGTTCACAGCCTCATGGGAACCGTTTGCTACTGGAAGCCTCCTGGAGTACGCGTGTCAGGGGTTATGGGGAGAAGGCAGGAGAATGGGGATTGAGAGGGAAAGATAGATCAAACATGATTGAATGGTAGAGTAGACTTGGTGGGCCGAATGGCCAAATTCTGCTGCTATCATTTATGAACATGAGATCTCTGTCCATGTCCGCAGACTGGAGAGGGAGTGACAAAGGAGAGACACCGCTTCGACTGCCAATCCAACCGTCCTGGTGTCGTCACATCCAAATCTTAATGCCCAACAGTAAGGAGTGACTGAAGATAAATGTGACAACATTTGTTGTGTCATTTGCATTCATTTATTTTTCCCACATAAATTCTGTAAGGGCAAATTTTATCCCAAATCCCAGATTTTTGGGGGCTAACACGAGCTTCGTAATGGCAAATTTCAGTAACCCGAACCGCCGTAGCCTCCAGAGTGTTTCACCCCCACTCTGCCTCAACTGCCTCAGAACATGGGTCGGACGGTGCAAAGCCCTCATGCAGACGTGGGGGTACAATAACGATGGACCAACCGAATGTGGCTGCGGGGAGGCAACCCAAACTATGGAGGACCTACTTACCTGCCATATCCTCCCAGAGCCATGTAAACCAGAAGATCTCAAGGTCTTCAATCCGTGTGCCAGAGCCTGTGTGATGCAGTGGCTTGGAAAAGTGTAGTGACAAGACGTGAAGAAGCAGCAGCATGGAAACAGGCCCTTCAGCCCAACTTGCCCATGTCACCCCATCTACACTAGTCCAACCTGCCCACGTTTTGGCCCATATCCATCTCAACCTATCACATCCATGTAGCTGTCTAAATGTTTCTTATATGTTGCGATCATACCTGCCTCAACTACCTCACACGGCAGCACGTTCCATACACCCACCACCTTTTGTGTAAAAAAGTTACGCTTCAGTTTCCTAATAAATCTTTCTCCCTTCGCCTTAAACCTATGTCCTCTGGTTCTCAATTCCCCCAACTTTGGGCAAAATACTTTACTTGATCTATTCCTCTCATAATGCGCATTTAACCAATCTATTTCTCTCAGGTAGACAAAAATGCTGGAGAAACTCAGCGGGTGAGGCAGCATTGAGGTTTGTCAGCAGAATTGGGAAGGACATGAAGTGCTATGTTTTAATAAGGGCTGGAACATATCCTCAAATATTCTCATATCCTCAAATATATCCTCATAACAAATCTAACATTGCAAGTTTAAGTTATTCAATCTGAAATAACAGAGGGTTAAGAAGGAACTGCAGATGATGGAAAAATCAAAGGTAGACAAAAATGCTGGAGAAACTCAGTGGGTGAGGCAGCATCTATAGAGGCTGAGTTTCTCCAGCATTTTCGTCTACCTTCGATTTTTCCAGCATCTGCAGATCTTTCTTAAACATAATTTATATCTAAAAGCATAAAAACATAAACATAGGTTTACAAGTTAATTCCCGGGATGGCGGGACTGTCATATGCTGAGAAAATGGAGCAGCTGGGCTTGTACACTGGAGTTTAGAAGGATGAGAGGATATCTCATTGAAACATATAAGATTGTTAAGGGCTTGGACACATTAGAGGCAGGGAACATTGAGAATGGAGACGAGGAAACACTTTTTCTCACAGAGAGTGGTGATTCTGTGGAATTCTCTGCCTCAGAGGGCGGTGGAGGCAGGTTCTGTAGATGCTTTCGAGAGCTAGATAGGGCTCTTAAAAATAGCAGTCAGGGAATGTGGGGAGAAGGCAGGAACGGGGTACTGATTGGGGATGATCAGCCATGATCAAATTGAATGGCGGTGCTGGCTCGAAGGGCCAAATGGCCTACTCCTGCACCTATTGTCTATGTCTATAATCTATTTCTCTCATGATTTTATACACCTCTATAAGATCACACCTCATCCTCCAGTCCTCGAAAGAATAGAATCCTAACCTGCTCAACCTCTGCCTGTAACTCAGGCCTTCGATTCCTGGCAACATCCCAGTAAAGGTCCTGGCAACATTCCAATTCTGTTCTGCATGTTCTTCTTTCAGCAATTTTTACAATTCTCTTCATTGCCCACAATCATCTCCCACTACTTAGTTCCTCCAAACATTTACAGTCACGATTAACAGGTTTTCAATAGTCTTTCCGAGTCGGCAGCGACAGCATTTGTATCACCTAGATACTGTTGGTCGCACCAGCCACCCCCCTCTCCATCACATTCATTTAATGATTTGCTTTTACAGATCTGTTGAAAGGTCACCGACCTAAAACATCAGCCATTTTGCTCTCTCCGCAGATGCTGCCTGACCTGCCGTGATTTTCCAATGTTTATTGTGTTTATTTAAGTTCCACCATCTCCAGTTTGTTTAGTTTTCATCCTCGATGCTGATCAATCAAGGCTCCTTTAAAGGATTTTAGTCAGGCAACTGCAAACCCTAAATTGCAAACCACGTCTTTAAGCTGCCCATTCCGCATGCTAGACACACAATGGTGGAGTAACTCAGCGGGACAGGCAGCATCTCTGGAGAGAAGGAATGGGTGACGCTTTGGTTGAGACCTTTCTTCAGATGTCTGAAGAAGGGTCTCGACCCAAAATGTCAGTCTGAAGAAGGATCTTGACCCAAAATGCCACCTATTTCTTCTCTCCTGAGGTGCTGCCTGTCCCGCTGAGTTACTCCAGCATTTTGTGTCTATCTTCGGTTAAAAAACCAGCATCTGCAGTTCCTTCCGACACATTTTCTGTATGCTGTCAGGGTAGACTACTAACTTATACTGTATTTTCTTCAATAATATAGCATATAAAACTACCAGCTTGTAAATAATCATTTGGGCTGAAGCGGGGGCTTCCATGACAGTTCTCCCAAGTTAAGTTGAATAGATTTATTGTCCATTTGACCCAGCTCCTGCATCAGCACTCTCGAATCAGTGAAAATTACAGTAATCGCAAGCAACAGTAATTACAATACACTGATCACAGACTGTCCAGAAAATAGTGCATTAAGACAAAGAAGCACTTCTCTTGCGCTCAACAATAACACCAACCTTAAGGTTTGCTCCCAGTGCATCAGCATACTTACATCCTCTCATTACTTCCAGTACACCAAATGGCAAAGATTTTAAAGACCAAATGATCATTTTGAACTCAACAAAAGAGCAGCCCCGTGAATGATAAATACATTTAATATCCTCACAACCAGTGCTTTTTTTGTAGTCAAAAAAGATGCCATATCAATTAAAAATTAAGCTACAGTTATCGACAATTTTTTTCCATCATTATTCTCTCCTCTGTTTTGATTTTGTGGCTGACTACTTATTTAATAACCAAAGGGTATCTAGTCAACACATTCAAAATTAAACAAATTATTAAAAATTACACAAAAACTAAAGAGGTGGTACGCTGTACTATGTGTTTTGTCACAATTAAAAGCATGGCTGATAACTGTGGCAACCAAATAATGGACTGAAGGAACAATGCACCGTATAAATCTTTAGCTACAATTCCTATTTTTACTATTTGGATTTTTCCCCTCCTCCCAACTATGTCTCACTGACTGACCTTCCATAGCGCGTTTCTGGAACCAAGACTGCTTCTCTAAACATGTGTACTGGGCCCATCACAGGGAAACAATGAATAGTCACGTTGTCAAAGTCTACATCAGAAACAGGGGCCACAATTCTTCAGAGGTTTCAGAAAGAGGAGAAATTATCACATCCACAAACCACTCTGCTCAGGCTGAAAACATCTAATTTACTGCAAGTCGTAAGGCTACAAAGGAAGAATAAATCAAGAAAGACTGCGATTGCATTGCTCAGCTTTCCACAGTGAATTAACCACATTAGATCTTGACAGCACATGGTTTGTAACAAATTTAAGTCCTCTTCCAAGAATTCTTTGCCAAGAAATTCCTGAGCACAATTAAATAAAAGCAATAGTGCTGTGCTATTCAAAATGGCCACAACCTGGGGAAGGGCAATAATGCATCTTGGGTGGTTCACTGCAGGTTGAATTTGATTCCTTACTTTGTGGTAGTATTTTCAATTGGCTCAGCAACTAATTTCTGGTGCGATTCTTCCTCAAATTAAACAAACAGTAATGCGACATGGTCTATAAAAGAGACAGTTCCTATTTACTAGCTATTATTAACCTTGTCCCCTGACACTGTAATATTTAATGGACCAACACTTAATCTACATCCCTTGTCCTTATTGAGATGTGCAACGTCTTGTGCCCGGGTTGCTTTGCCCTCAAGATCAGCATCATGGTCACAATCAACCTCCTCGCCACAAGGATTATTCCAGCCTACTGTCATTACCCTCTGCCAGGTATTCACAAAATGCTGGAGTAATTCAGTGGGACAGGCAGCATTTCTGGAGAGATGGAATGGATGACGTTTTGGGTCGAGACCCATCTTCAGTATGCAGATGGGTCTCGACCAGAAACGTCACCCATTCCTTCTCTCCAGAGATGCTGCCTGCCTGGCTGAGTTACTCCAGCAATTTGTGTCTACCTTCGATTTAAACTAGCATCTGCAGTTCTTTCCTACTGCCATATATATCTGGTGTTCACAGCGGTAATAGGGTAACACCCCAAATCCAAACTATTTTCAGGTTGATGATATTTGATCAGAAAGGTCATCAGCATGAAATTTTAATTCTGCTTCTCCCTCCACAGGTCACACCTGCTCTGGATACGTCCAGCATTGTCTGTTTTCTGTTTAGATTCCACCATCAGCTTTTTATTTTTTTTCTCAATGTATCCTATTTATATGTGTGGAATTCCCTGCCACAGAGGGCAGTGGAGGCCAAATCACTGGATGGATTTAAGAGAGAGTTAGATAGAGCTCTAGGAGCTAGTGGAGTCAAGGGATATGGGGAGAAGGCAGGCACGGGTTATTGATAGGGGACGATCAGCCATGGTCACAATGAATGGCGGTGCTGGCTCGAAGGGCCGAATGGCCTCCTCCTGCACCTATTTTCTATGTTTCTATCCTATTTATATTTGTTTCCTTATGAAAAGTGCAGAAAGACTCATGCAGAAAGATCTTGTCCCACCCCCTCAAACCAAAGTGCCTCTCCTTGACTCATTGTTCATGTAACTACATCTGTGTTGTTGGTGGTGGCTTAATTTTCTGACTTACTGTTTACTGACTGGATGTTTTGGTCAGTAAGTATTAAACCAGTTAAAACATGATTGTTACAAATGATTCAGTAATGTGGGCTTTTGGCTCTGAGAAGTCACTCCTCTCACTGTGAGCTTAATCTCAGTGACTGGTTCATAATGCTGAGAAAGTAATTCCTTATCTAATCAAATTATGAAATCAAACGTTCTACCTGCACAGATATCGTGACCTTGTTCTTGGCTGATTTAAAGGGCCACTTTCGGTAAGCACTACATTAGTTCTACTACGACCCACAATCTCGCTATTACTTTGGTACGAGCAAATAATCTTTATTTAAATCTTTATTAAATGCGGCCACTTCAATCTACTGCAAATTTAATTATTAAATAAATGCCAGACAAATATAATAACCTGCACAACCTTACAAGTTAGAGAATGCCAGGAGTTAAGTGAGTCAAGAGTGTTTAATTGCCTATGTACCAATAATGGAACATTTAAATCCTTACTTGCTGTAGTTTAACATGCCTGTAAATGTAATAATACATAATCAAAAATACAATAAATTAATTGCCACAGAAGGCTGTAGAGGCCAAGTTAGTGGATATTTTTAAGGCAGAAATAGTTAGATTTTTAATTAGTACGGGTGTCAGATGTTATGGGTAGAAGGCAGGAGAATGGGGTTAGGAGGGAGAGATAGATCAGCCATGATTGAATGGCGGAGTACACTTGATGGGCCGAATGGCCTAATTCTACCCCTATTCCTTATGACCTTAGTAACAGTAGTTCTGGGTTACCATAGTGCAAAAGTTGAAGTCCATAGTGCAAATAAAAGCACTGTCCAAGATCATAATTTCAGAGATTCAGGTTGTGTAGTGTTCAAGAGCCAGGAAGTTTCTGGGAAGAAGATGTTCTTGAAGCTGGTGGATACTGTTTTCAGGCTCCTGTACCTTCTTCTAATGGCAGTAGCAAAGTGAAAGCGGGGCCAGGCTAGTGTGGGTCTTTGATAATATTGGCTGCCGTTTTGAGGCAGCATCTTCTACAGATCACTTCAATGGTGGGTAAGTCAGTACTTGAGATGGACCGATGGTGCACCACTCTCTGTAGTCTCCTTTGTTCCTGGGCATGTACCTGGCCTTAATACAACCACTGGTACTATGTCCTCTATCAACCACCGGCAGAATTTTGATAGCACATTCGTTGACACACCAATTCTCAATCTTCTCGTGAAGCAGAGATGTTGATGTGCTTTGTCAGTCATTGCATTGATGTGCCCAGGACAGACCTTCAGAGATATGCATGCCCAGGATCTCAAGCCTGTTGACTGTCTCCACTGCTGTACTACGATTAAGACAGGACATGTATCACTGGCT
Organism: Raja brachyura; assembly: GCA_963514005.1. Next base: position 17,603,551 of record OY740784.1, on the reverse strand, counting down.
TCCGCTCCTGAAGTAAACAATCAGCTTCTTGATCTTGCTAACATTGAGAACAAGATTCTTGTCCTGGCACCATTCAATCTGACTTTCAATCGCCCTCTTGTACTTCGACTCATCATTAGCTGTTATTTGTCCAATTACCGTTTCGTTGATTAATTTTGAAATGGTGGAGCCTAGTTTGGCTACACAGTCATGGATATAGAGGAAGTAGATCATGGGACTCGGCTCATAGCCTTGAATGCGAGTCTCAGAATGCTCTCACATTTATAACAGGATACAGATACGTTGAAATAGCATCGAGCTACAATTTCTACATCGAATCAGTTTCTATCCTTGCTTATTATTATACAATTATTACTATAATGTTCCTCTACCAATTCAAAAATATGGTACAAATAATACTGAAGAGTTTTCTCATTCCTTTCACAACCAGGGCTCTCAACTTTTTTTCCCTATTGCCAGCCGGGCACCCTTGGCAGCTTTTTAGGTTGCCAAATGACAGCTTAGGTGGTCATTTCACATGGCTTGCATGACACATGCGATAATGTGCTCGGACAAAGTGCATAGTTACCAGTCGGAATTATGGTCAATGAAGCATTCACATATTATTTCTGCTTCAAATAAAGTCACAAACTAAACATATTCACCAATCAAGACATGATATATACCACAATGACATGCATCAAAATTATAATACAGTATCTCAACTCTTTTTACACATTGCAATTTATATTATTTCTTTCCACTTCCAAACAAAAATGTGGGTGGATTATTCAATGTATGAACAACTTGTGTCAATAAATCCTGGACCATGATAACATATATGCTTAACCATGCACACTACAGATTGATACAAGCATGTTTTCTGTGAAGGACCGAAAATTACCAAGACATGGCCATAGCATGGGTCGTTACTGCTATTGGCAGAGAAACACTCTAGCTTCCCACATAATTTATCCATAACAAAATATACAGGTTGCAAAGAAATTTCTAAAGGCATTTTAAGATAATAACTGTTAAAAACGACACATTTGATTGCATTGTGTTATCATACATAGTCAATGTTCGCTCTGAAGACCATGAAGCACAATAGGGTCAGGGGGTGTGTGAATTGGTGCAGGGTGGATAGATGGGGGGGGTTGAGAAGACAATCGGTGCGGAATGGATGGATGGAGGCCAGTGAATTAGTACGTGTTGGTTGGAGTATGTAAAATTGTGATGGGAGAGCACGGGATATGTCAGTGGTGTTGAATGGGGGGATCAGTACGGGATGGATTGGGGGGGGGGGGGAATCAGTACAGGATGAATGGGGGGGATCAGTACAGGATGAATGTGGGTAGACAAAAATGCTGGAGAAATTCAGCGGGTGAGGCAGCATCTATGGAGCGAAAGAAATAGGCAATGTTTTGGGTTGAAACCCTTCTTCAGACTGCTCCCCTCATTCTTCTTGAATGGGGGATCAGTACAGGTTGGATGGGGGGAGGGGGGAAATCAGCACAGGATGAATGGGGGCGATCAGTACAGGATGAATGGGGGGGGGGGGTCAGGACAGTGTGGATCGGAGGGTCTGTGCAGGATGAATGGGAGATCACTACAGGATGAATGAGGGGGATCAGTATAGGGTGAATGGGAGATCAGTACGGGATGAATGAGGGGATCAGTACAGGATGAATGGTGGATCAGTAAAAGATGAATGGGGAGATCACTACAGGATGGATGGGGGGATTGGTGCAGGGTAAATGGAGGGTGGGTCAGTATGGGATGAATGGGAGATCATTGCAGTATGAATGGGGGGAGAAGTACAGGAAGGATGGGAAGGTGGGTCAGTGTAGGATGGATGGGGGGTGGCAGGAGAATCAATGCGAGGTGGGTAGGGTGATGAATAGATTGGGGGGTGGGGTAGATGGGGAGGGGATGTCAGTGAGGACTAAATATAGGAGGGAATGGGGATCAGTGCGGGAAGGAGAGGAGGGGTCCCAGGATAAGAGGGGTGGAGGGGGGTGTACAAGAGAGAGAGGGGGGGGGGTGGGAAGGGCAGAGGAGGTGGGGAGGAAGGAAGTCAGTGCTCCTCGGACAACATCGCCCGCTGCCTTGGCCGTCCCTGTCCAACAGCAACGTGCCGCCACCAAAGGGGGTGGCTGTTGGGATCTCCTCGCCACCGCCTCCACTCCGCCAGCCGACAGGAAGGTGCGGGGCCGAGCGGTGCAGCTCAAAGATTCTATAGTTTAGGATCTTTGGTGCAGCTGCTTCAGACGGCGGAAGGAGACCTCCCTCTCCCTCCCTCCCTCTTCCCGGCCTCGGCGTGCGAAAGGGGTTGTTTTGAAAGCGCTGTTTACGGATTTGCAAGAAGCGGCCGTTACAAGGGCGATAGCGGCCGCTGCATGCAAAACCGCTAACGGCGCGTTCAAAACAACCCCTCTCGCACACCGAGGCCAGGAGGAGGGAAGGAGGGAGAGGGAGGCCTCCTTCCGCCGGGCGGGGTGCGGGAGGAGGAGTCGGTGGAGCCGCTGTTCGGGGCCCGTTATTCGCTCTGACCCTTCGTCACCACGCACCTAGTATCTTTGCCCCGCAATACAGCCACAACCGAACGTCACGTTCCTATTCTCCAGAGATGCTGCCTGACCCGCGGAGTTACTCCAGTTTGTTGTGTCTATCGGTATAAACCAGTATTTGCTTGCCAAGCCGGGCAAAATGACTCGCCATTTAGGTTGCCAGGTGGCACTTTGGGTGGTCAATGGCACCCGGGCAACCGCTAATTTTGAGCCCTGGTAACTATTTCCAGAACATACGTTGTTGATAGCTTTTACAGATCCTCTTGTTGTAAAGAAGTGCACTATTTTTGGTAAATACATGATATATTTATTGCTGCTGCATCATGTAGTAACATGTGCCATAAATTACCCACTAAAGCAACACTGGATTTATTTCAGATCATCTGGTGTTTTCAATCTCACAACAGACATAATTTGCAAACTAACACCAACAATGCTGATAGGTTGGTCAAGGAGGGGAGACTTCAAGTTCCTTCAACAGATAGAGATCGAGGAGGAAGTAATCTGATGGGTTTATTTTTGTGCTGTGAAACTATATAGGAGATTATCAGCTGTTTTTTTCCCATGGAAACAAAAGGAGCATAATGCAAATATTGGACTTCTCAAACATAAACTGCAGAGTCTGAGAACACTGTGGAGGCAGAGAAACAAAGTGAACATTTTAGGTCACTGACTTTTCATCTAAATTGGCTGCAGCAGATCGAAAGGAATTCATGCAATTTCAGAGAAAAGGTATAAAAGTACATAAAGGAAGGTCAGTGGCACGATGGACAGGAGGTAACTAAACACAAATGCTTGCTCAGACTGTGAACGGCAACAGGACAAATAGAGGAACGAAAGATGGGTCCAGAGATGGTGTAAGGAGGAATAGCAGAACTATTATCAAGAGTGATTGTCCAAAAGTAAATAGGGTCGGCGATTTCAATCTGAAATTATTGAACTCAAATATCAAAGATTAAAGCTGTAAGCGCCTCATAAAAAAAAATGGTTTGTGTGAAATAGAAAACACAAGCCGATCTATAATGTAGTGAAAACAAAATGCTAGTATTCCTATAATGGCTCATGTGACAATAAACTGACCTTGAAACCTTGAAATATTTAGCTCTGGAAAGGAGAATAATGAAAGTGGAGGTACATTTCCTTAAATCATCCACCAGGCTTTATTGGAATGGCAGAGGAGGCCTAGGGTAAAAGGGGAGAGTTTGGGGAGGCAGTTTAAGTGGCAGGCATGGATTACACTCATATAGCAAGGGAAAGAATTCATAGAATGGTCAACCAACGATTTCTGCTTTGCAGGTGGGATGATACGAGCAGCCAATGCCGCATATTAAACTCAAAACGGAAATTGCTGTTTCATAGAAACATAGAAAAATAGGTGCAGGAGTAGGCCATTCGGCCCTTCGTGCCAGCACCGCCATTCAATATGATCATGGCTGATCATCTAAAATCAGTACCCCGTCCCTAGCATTTTCCCCATATCCCTTGATTCCTTTAGCCCTCACCGGAATAGTATCCTTGGGGCCTTTGAAGGTGGGAAGGTGGGTAGATGTTACATTCCAAAAGCTTGCACTATGAAGGGTGCGTTAAGATGACTGAAGAATGGGCAAGGACTGCATACGAGGGAAGACTACTTTAGGAATGCCGAAAGGGAAGGGGAAAGATGGGTTTAGTGATGCAATCACGCAGCAGGATTCCAGAAATGCTGCAAGTAGTGAAGCAAAAGAAGATGATCACAGTTTTATGCTTTTAGGATGAGGACAAGCAAGTCAATCGAATGCAGCAATGAAATGCACATATTATTGTCACAACAAATGACATTGACTGTATAGGAAGCGATGGCTTTGGTAAAGATAAGGTAGGGTAGAGGGAAGGAAGTAAGTGTAATCGATGGAGCCATGGGCATTGCTAGGGTTTAGAACCATGGAATTGTACAGCATTGAAACAGGCTGAAGAAGGGTCTCGACCCGAAACATCGCCTATCTCCTTCGCTCCTTAGATGCTGCTGCACCCGCTGAGTTTCTCCAGCTTTTTGTGTAACCATTGAAACAGGCTACATGGCCCAACCTATCCACAGGGACCACGGAGCATGCTTCCATATTAATCCCATCGCGCAGCACTTGATCCATAGCACCCCATGCCTGAGCTATTGACGTACTCATCTGGACATTTGTGAAATGCTGCCAATGACCCAGCTTCAACTATTCTCTCAGGCAGTGCATTCAGGTCTGTGTGAAAAATATCACTCTCATAACTCCTCTACGTTTCTTCCCCCCCCCCCACCCTAAATGAATATTCCTTGGTTTTATCCACCTCTTACGTGTTGTTTGATGCGGTCTAATCTATCTATACCACTCATACATTTATATACCTCAGTGATTATCTCTTAACCTCCTCCGCTCCAGAGAGATCAGACCAAGCTTCTCTAGTCTCTCCTCATAACTGAGCCACCCTGTCCCCTCACAACATCTTGGTGAATGTCCTCTGCACCCGCTCCAGAATTATCACGTCTCTCCCAGTGTGGTGACCAGAATTACATGCAGAATTTTAGATGGTGGTCTGACCAAGGTTTGCCTGTGAGGAGTCAAAGAAGGGAAGGGAAGAACCAAAGATTAATCTGCTGAATGTGAACAGGTCAAAAGGTAAAGAAGAAGCCATGGTTGACACAAAATGCTGGAGTAACTCAGCGGGGCAGGCAGCATCTCTGGAGAGAAGGAATGGGTGACATTTCAGGTCAAGATCCTTCTTCAGACTCAAGAGACTCTGAAGAAGGATCTCGATCCGAAACGTCACCCGTTCCTCCTCCCCAAAGATGTTGCCTGAACCGCTGTTAATCCAGCAATTTGTGTCTACCTTCAACTTAAATCAACATCTGCAGTTCTTTCCTACACAAAGAAGAAGCCATGTTAGATTAAATGATTAAATAAATATTAAAACGAGAAAAATGCTGGAAATTTAGAATGTCAGGTAGCATTCATGGAGAAGGAGTTCGTTAACATTTCAAAGCAAATATCTTTCATCAATACAAGGCAAAATTAGGGTGTCTTACATTGTAGGGAATGGTCAGGGTTGGGAGAATGAATAGAGTGCCTGAGGGGTAGAAATCAAGAAAGATTGGTGCAAATAGTTACTGAGAAGGGTTCAGAAATGATCAGTGTGGAGTTGAGGTTAAAAGGTGATTGAGCACTGACACCTTAAAGTTTGCCTCTAAATAATACATCATCCTGTTTTAAAGTATAGCAGCATTTCTAAACCTTCAGAAGTCAAAGACTTGTGACTGAACAACTAAAGCTTGGAAAGGCTAGCTCAATTATTTTTGTTCTTTGCCACAAGTCTTCTCTATCTTGCCACTAACTCCAGTCCTCACTGAATCGGAAACTCAACCAGGCCTATGTTTTATTTGACTTAGTTGAGTTTCCGCACATGTTTCCACATCAACAATTAAATGGCGCTAATCCCACCATCATAAGATCCCTTGATTCTAGCCCTTCCACAACCCATATGTAGACAACAATTCTGGAGAAACCCTGCGGGTGAGACAGCATCTATGGAGCGAAGGAATAGGTGATGTTTCGGGTTGAGACCTTTCTTCAGACTACCATTAAATTGATACAACTTACAACAAGCCAGTATTGTTTTCAAACTTGTTAATATTTTCTAATTTAACTACCCTGATTAGTGACCCACCTTTTTTAACTTAAGATAATTCAAAACATCGCTGTTCATTTCCGAACTCTCACCTCCTCCCGTTCACCGATCATCCCAGCGGGCCATATCCCACATACATACTGTTAAGCAAAAGAGTCATTTTTAAGATGCATTTTCTAGTTTTCAAACCTCATCATTCCTTGATCCTCTGTCTTTTTGCAGCCCTCCCTACCCTCCAAGATATCAATGCTCTCTAATTAGATTGTACCCAATATTGGACATCACCCAAAACTCACAGCCTTCAGATGCCCACTTCTTGGTCTCTGGAACCTTTTTCTTGTCTGAAGATATTGCTTGAAGGTCACCACTTTGACCGAGAGTTTTGTCACGTCTCATTTTGGCTTCAGCATCAATTTTTTTTTGACAACTTTCTTTTGTACCACCCTGGGCATCCAACCAGGTGTAAAACAGGATACAAATATGGTCTGAAGAAGGGTCTCGACCCAAAATGTCACCTACAGTATTCCTTCTCTCCAGAGATGCTGCCTGTCCCACTGGGTTATAACCATATAACAATTACAGCACGGAAACAGGCCTTCTCGGCCCTTCCAGTCCGTGCTGACCATTCATTTCCCCCTAGTCCCATCTACCTGCACTCAGACCATACCCCTCCATTCCCTTCCCGTCCATATACCTATCCACTTTACTTTTAAATGTTAAAATCGATCCTGCCTCCACCACTTCTGCTGGAAGATCATTCCACACAGCCACCACTCTCTGAGTAAAGAAGTTTCCCCTCATGTTACCCCTAAACTTCTGTCCCTTAATTCTCATGTCATGCCCTCTTGTTTGAATCTTCCCTACCCTCAATGGGAAAAGCTTATCCACGTCAACTCTGTCTATCCCTTTCATCATTTTAAAGACCTCAATCAAGTCCCCTCTTAACCTTCTGCGCTCCAAAGAATAAAGACCTAACTTGTTCAACCTTTCTCTGTAAATTATTTGCTGGCAACCAGGCAACATTCTAGTAAATCTCCTCTGTACTCTCTCTATTTTGTTGACATCCTTCCTATAATTAGGAGTTACTCCAGCTTTTTGTGTCTATCTTCAGTTTAAACCAGCATCTGCAGTTCCTTCCTACACAAATATGGTCAATGAACTCACAATCTAAAGCTTGCGGAATACCCATACTACATAAGAAGCAGCCACTCTAAAGATGATGGCTCATGTGTACCCTCAATCATAATTACAGATAAATAATAAATGCTGGCTTTGGCAGCAATGCTCACATTTAGCTCAATGCTGATTGTTTTTTCATCTCAATGCTTTCCATACTATTACAAATCTTCCATTTTATTTTCTTTCCCTCCTCCTGAATTTAAAAATATTTTCCCTGGTCCTGATAAAATATCACTGATGCTGCTCACAAGCCATTTGCTTCCCACAAATGCCAACTGATCTACCAACTTCTCAGTTTTATTTCAGATTTCCAGCATCTGCAGAATTCTGCCTGTGCAAGATACCGCACCAAACCAAGAATCTCCAATTAGAGGCACCGAGGAATAAAATTAAAATTTCTAAAATGCTTCGATGTTTCCCCTCATCTTCCACCTTATCTGTGTTGCTTGTAATACCTAATGAGATAAATTGAGTGAAATTGAAATACTAGTTCTAATCTGGCATGATTTTTGATATATTGTTTTGGGTAGACTAACAGCAAGGTAGATAGAGGTTCTTCTCACAAAGTCTAATCCTTGGCAGACTATTGTACAAATCCTCTCAGAATATTAACGTTGTCCTTGTTCCACAGAGTATAACATGACAAATGACAATGAGACAGGTGTGCTTTGTAATATTGAAAAGCTGCAATAAAACCAGTGTTAGCAGCCTCTTTCATTTCATGCTGCATTTGTGGCCCATCTCCGATGGGCTCTGTTTCAATCATACTCCAAGCTGAGCAGACAGACTTTCACGGGAAAATGGATAAAAAGCAGTCTGAGAAACAACCCCACAATAACACTCTCAGAAAAACTGCAGCATTCAGTTTGGATATTGGAGGTTCAACGCTGAATTCCAGACCAGACAACAGCAGTCAGACACACGCCATTAATACCACAGTCTTTCTGTTCATAAATGCCCTGGGATGAAAATTTATGGATATGCCACAATCAATAGGAGTGACTCAGGAGGCTAAAGTTGCAGCGATAAAGCACTCAGTGTCATAAAATCTGTCACTGCAGTCCAGTTTGTCAAATTGAAAGAAAGACCATTACAGAGAATTCTAGTTTCATCTTAAAATATTTAGCAGGCAAAATGATCATAGTAACATATTTATTCAGACTATGAGCTATGCCTAAATTCGGACATTTGTTTCTATGAATACCATAGCAGAACCAATCAAGTAAACAACAGCTGATATTTGGGAACTAAACATAATGGAACTTATTTATATAAAAAAGGAAATTAATTTTACCATGTTTGCAAACATTAAAATTATTTAAAAACTGCTTCAGTGTGTTTTATCTTACAGTTTTGAAGTCTCCATCTTCTTTCTTAATATTTATATGCATTAAGTTATAGAAAAAAATTGAAGAAAAGTATAAGCTGCAATTTCAGCAAGTCATTCACAGATGTTCAGAGATCAACAAGTTAAAATCAGGTTGTTTTATTCTTCTTCCTAGAATACAAAGTGAGGGACAGAAACATCTATTTTTTATCGGGCTCACTCATTCTCTGAGCTTTTCTCATTCTCACTTTTCTATATGAATATTACAAGCTGCATGTTCGTATTGGACCAGTGATCCCTAAACATCCATAGAAATGCTCATTTTTCAGCATGCATAACTTAATATCTTGTTTCTTTACCAAGTAAACTCCTCAAGGCATGTAAAGCAGCAATAATTTTGTCACATTATATATCTTTTGACTTTATTAAAGCAATGGCTGTCTGGCTACAATTTTTCAACACAGGCTGAAGAGTTCAGCTGTTACTGTATACACAATTAGACAAGATGATTGAGTGTTGGAGCAGTAACTTACAATAAAGATCAAGTTTCTTGGTGAAGTTTACAAATACACTGATGGTTCCAGAAAATGAAGGAAACATTTGGCAGAGATCGAAAAAAAAATTGCGCTCTTGCCGATTTTAATTAAAAATACAATTTCCAGTATTTTCTTTTCTAAATGGTAACAAGTTAATTTATCTTTGGCTATCTCTCAATAAAATGGATTTAGTTATAATTGTAACAAGCTTTCCGGCAACATTGATTGCAACAAATCAGACATTTTAAACCACTGGACACAAAGTTGTTTGCACAGTAAACAAACAAACTGTAATCTCTCCTTGGCTTTTAAAAGCTGTTTGATCCAGAATGCAGTTTATCAATGAACAACTGTATTGCAAATTACAGAAAGATTGCACCAAATCCATTGATAATGAATTAACATGATCTGTTATATAAACATTACAATCTATTTCTTACATATATTTTGCACAACTTCAGCCAACTCTGTACAGAATTGGTGAACGCTGCAATGCCTATATTAGATATTATGTTCACTGATCTAAAAATGAATGGGTTTTACTTAAGAAACAAATTACTTAATTTCTGTTTACTTCCCAAATAAACCTTTACCGAAAGCCAGACCTTGGTCTCCCCTTGGCCACAGCTAACAATGGTCTGCTTCCTTTATCATCGTTACTTTTTTGCATATCTTTCATTCATTTGTTCCATATCTCTCTATCTCACTATCTATATCTCTTATTTCCCTTTCCCCTGAATCTGAGTCTGAAGAAAGATATCGACCCGAAACATCATCTTTTCCTTTTGTCCAGAGATGTTGTCTGACCCACTAGGTTACTCCAGCTTTTTGTGTCTATCTTCGGTTTAAACTAGCATCTGCAATTCCTTTCTACCCAGATATATATTCACCTCTTCCCCCTCTATTAAATGCGTTGCAGCTACCAACTGCACTTTCATTTTAGTTCAAAAGGTTCCGATCATTTTGGATGCTTGGCGATCATTTCGCCGAACACCTCCGCTCGGTCCGCATTAACCAACGTGATCTCCCGGTGGCTCAGCACTTCAACTCCCCCTCACATTCCGAATCCGACCTTTCTGTCCTGGGCCTCCTCCATGGCCAGAGTGAGCACCACTGCAAATTGGAGGAACAGCACCTCATATTCCGCTTGGGCGGTTTATACCCCAGCGGCTTGAACATTGACTTCTCCGGTAGCCCTTGCTGTCTCTTCCCAGCTCTCCCTCAGCCCTCTGACTGCTCTTCAGTCTGAAGAAGGGTTTCGGCCCGAAACGTTGCCTTCGCTCCATAGATGCTACCCGCACTCGCTGAGTTTCTCCAGCACTTTTGTCTACCTTCACACATGATAAAATATGTGACCCATCTACTGAAATCAAGAGTCAAGTCAAGAGTCAAGAGAGTTTGATTGTCATGTGTCCCAGATAGGACAATGAAATTCTTACTTGCTTACTCAGGATTGACCCTTAAGGCACCAGGGTTGTGGCAGGGACAGCTGACATCTCTGTCATGTTGAGTATCAGCTTTCATTTTTTGCTTGCTTTTTCATATGATCTTTCCAAGAAAATCACCTCAATGTCAGCGAAGCCTCCTGGACCTCCTCCCCACATTGAGTTCACACATTCCAAGTCAGGAGCCGCTGTACTGGAATACATGCAGCCACATATCATGTACACCTTCTAGTCCAACCAGCAGGATGAACAAAATCTGCACAAAAGGCAGGTAGAGTACAATGCCTGACACCAATTTAAAAAAATCATATGGATATTCTGGTTTAAAGGTTAATAATTAAAAAAATGTCACATATATGAAAAATATGCCCCCCTTACAATGCATTTCAGCCAACCAGAAAAGGAGAGGTGAAGTGTGGGGTAGAAGTTGTAATTTAGGATGGAATTGCTCGGCTTTATAATGGTGATAGGTTGTGGACATAGGCCACAGATCTAATACCTTGAGGTTGCAAGAATGTGACACAGATGAAGAAATTAGGAAACTGTGTCATTCAATGCTCTTCCCCTTCCCATAGCAGTAACGCAGCCTAGATGTCGGAGCGTAACTACGTATGTACAATAAGGGCACTATGTTTTTTAAATAACTAGCTTCACCAGTGCAATCGAAATGAATGTTTGACAGGTTCACCATGGATATATTTTTCCCTTCCCTTCCTAATAACCACCTCCCCCTTCAGCTTAACCAGAAATGGTGTAGATATTGACCCTATACATTAAAGTGCCACAATGTTTCAATGTCAGAGATGGTTGAGCATGTGAACAATTATAAGTCCCCAGGTCCCTTCTGTCACAAATGACCTTCTTAGGGTCTCAGGGCTTAAACCCCTGTCCCACGGTACGAGTTCATTCCAAGAGTTCTCCCGAGTTTGCCCTGATTCGAACTCGGGGATTTACGTTAATGGCCACTCGTCGGTACTCTGAGCTCTTGTGTACATTATTCAACATGTTGAAAAATATTCACGAGTCTTCCCGTGCTTACCTGCCGTTAGCGAGTCTTCCTGAGTACCAGCTGTTCACGTTACGAGCTGGTAAGAGATGTCCCCGAGCTCCGACGTACCCGCTACGTTCATTCTCCGTGCTTACCACGAGTTTGATTTTTTTTTAAACTCGGGAGAGCTCTTGGAATGAACTCGTACCATGGGACACGGCTATTAAATGTGGAGTTTATGTAATTTTATTTTCTTATTTGGTGTCTTAACAACATTAAAAAAATAATATTATCAGCAAATGTAAGATACAATCTAATGTGCTTTTTAAAAAGTCCAAAGGCAGAAATTACATTTATTGATAATTTTGAGTGCAACAATTATTTATTTCCAAACATAACCTGAATTACCACCAATATTCTGTTCAGAATATGACATTAAAATGCACCACTAAATGGTGGAGAAGTAGAAAGGGGAGTACAATTGAGAATTCAGCTTGAAAATCTAGGAAATTTCTGGATAAAATAAATTAAGTTTTAATCCTTCCACAAGTCTCATAATAGACATTAAAACATTCAACATTATACAATTCAATGTGTTAAAGAAGGAACTGCAGATGCTGGAGAATCGAGGGTTACACAAAAAGCTGGAGAAACTCAGCGGGTGCAGCAGCATCTAAGGAGTGAAGGAGATAGGCGACGTTTCGGGTCTGAAGAAGGGTCTCGACCCGAAACGTCGCCTATCTCCTTCACTCCTTAGATGCTGCTGCACCCGCTGAGTTTCTCCAGCTTTTTGTGTAACCCATTATACAATTCAATATTGTTATAGTTTCAGTATTGCACTCATGGTTGGCCAGATACTGAAAAACCATTATGATAAGAGAATGAAACTTTTAACAAGCTGCTGAATGAGGTCATCTATATTCCTGCTGAATCTTCGGAAAAAATGAAGGCACTTCACTAACTGAGCAAGACTGCGGTGAATAGCAATATTCTTAGATCACTTGGACCTTTTAAAGCAGTCTACCAAGTTCTAAAAAAATGAATTTAATTTATTACATTTTTATGACCAACTCATAAAATCAGAAACAAGGGATTCTTGAACATTTTAATTTGTACGGGGCATTGCAGTACGATGACCATCCAAGTGCTACACTACCAGAAACACCACTTTGGATAATATGTTCAGTCGAGGACGTGTCTGCCTTCTCGGGTAGGTACAATAGATCCCACGGCCCTCGTTAAAGGAACTGTGCTGTTTTTCTACAGTAAAAACCTGCATCTTAAGCTCAATACCAGAATTACCTCCACTTGAAAATAAGCTCTTGGAATTTCCCCAAGGATTCTCCTGCTCTGTCATAGTATCTTTTAACAGTCAGTGGCAGAAAACGTATTTGAATACTCCTGCCCTACGATACATTTGCTTCTCTATCAACCCCTTTGCTGCTCCCAGAAGCTTCAGGCAGAATGTATTTTGGAACATTTTCTTGCTGGAGGTATGGCTGGAGACCAATTAAAATGCCCATGGTAGACAACAATGCTGGAGAAACTCAGCGGGTGAATCAGCATCTATGGAGCGAAGGAAATAGGCAACGTTTCGGACTGATGTGGGGGTGGGGGGGTGGGAAGAAGAAAAGAAGAGGTGGAGACAGTGGGCTTAGGGAGACCTGGGAAGGGGAGGAAGAAAGCAGGGACTGCCTGAAATTGGAGGTCAATGTTCATACCGCTGGGGTGTAAACTACCCAAACGAAATATGAGGTTCTGTTCCTCCAATTTACGGTGGGCCTCACTCTGGCCATGGAGGAGGCCCAGCACAGAAAGGTCGGATTCCGAATGGGACGGGGAGTTGAAGTGCTGAGCCACCGGGAGATCAGGTAGGTTATTGTGAACCGAGCAGAGGTGTTGGGCAAAGCGATCGCCGAGCCTACGCTTGGTCTCACCGAAGTAGAGCAGCTGACATCTAGAGTAGTGGATGCAATAGATGAGGTTGGAGGAGGTGCAGGTGAACCTCTGCCGCACCTGGAAAGACTGCTTGGGTCCTTGAATGGAGTCAAGGGGGGAGGTAAAACGACAAGTGTAGCATTTCCTGCAGGTTTCAAAGGGAAGTGCCAGGAGAGGGGGTGGTTTGTGTGGGAAGGGACGAATTGACCAGGGAGTTATGGAGGGAGCGGTCTCTGCGGAAAGCGGGCAGGGGAGGAGGTGGGAAGATGTGGCCAGTGATGGGATCCTGTTGGAGGTGTCAAAAATGTCAGAGGATTATTTGTTGTATGTGACGGCTGGTAGGGTGCCCAAGTGTCTTATACACTTATATACCCGTCACATACAGCACCTCAAGCAGAGTTCAAAATACAAGCTGAGGGTTTCTTATTGCAAACATAGAAAATAGGTTGCAGGAATAGACCATTCGGCTCCTCAATCCAGCACCACCATTCAATACGATCATGGCCGATCATCCAGAATCAGTACCCTGTTTCTGCTTTCTCCCCATATCCCTTGATACTGTTAGTCCTAAGAGCTATATCTAACTCTCTCTTGAATACACCCAGTGAATTGGCCTCCACTGCCTTCTGTGGCAGAGAATTCCACAGATTCTCAACTCTCAAAGGGATTGAGTCCAGCAAAGCAAAGGGGTGGTCGATGTTTTGGGCCCAGACCCTGCATCAGGGCTACTAAGTATTATTGCATTTCCATCAAATTAACATTGAAATAAAAATCTTAGCTGCTTTAAAATACGTTTATCATTGTTCCTGGAAGGTTACCAAAAATTCTGGCATTTTAAGACTTCAGATCAGGACATTTTCTGCCCATTCCCGTTAAGCAGTAATAATCACATTCAATTAATGGCAATGAGTATTGCTTGCCCAATATCAATTTCATTAAACAGAAGGAATCATTCAATAGGATATCTTCCTGTTTCAGGTATAAATTGGCTTCACACAGAGGACCTCTTCAAAAGATGCAATTTAAAACTGGACAGCATCTGCGACAGGGCTTAAAATTCATGATGTGTTTGAGAGACTAGCAGTCTGTGTCAGCAAATGAAAGGCAGACAGTGCCTCTGACACATTTCATGTGCGCTAAACTTCACCAAAAATTTATTTTGGCAAATATTGTAATGGCGACAATCAAATAATCACATTGTGTTATATAATACAAAATGCAATTAATAAAAAGTCCAACCATGATAAATATATCAGAAAATATAAACTGCAAAAAGCAGCGAATAAAACAGAAGCAGCAAACAGGCTTCAATTATATTCAATAATATTCAATTTATATTAAGGTTATAACATCTCCATGGCATATTAATGAATATTCATCTGTCTGAAATTCTGAACAACAGCAATAATCTCCTTTTAAGAGATTTAATTTTCTATAATCAATGCATGAATGTCACAGGGGAGATGATTGCTGAATGTTTTATTAAAGGATTGACAAAGGCATTGTTTACAGGTCTTACTTAATGCAGAGCCAAGTCAGTTTGTGTCAACTTCCACCAACTCATTAGATTTGGATTGTCCGTGAACACAGCCAGGCAATGGGTCACCCTCACAGCCCCATTTTAAACACCAGTGCAACCACTGCAAGTTGAACAGCAGTGGGGATATCCTCTGACATTGCTAACACAGAGGGCTGTGTATGCTCAGCCTTTTCAACAAACGCAGTCGAGAGAACGGAGACATTTGGGCCTCAAGGGAATCAAGGGAATTGGAGATAAGCCAGGAAAATGAAGGTGAGGTAGAGGATCAGCCACCATCTCATTGAAAGGATGAGGTGATCCAAGGAATTATGTGACCTATTGCCAAAGTGCTTTTTTATATCCTAATGAAACACGAAAAATTGATTTTGCAAATTCCTTCTATAAAGCTCACCCAAAGACATTTTGAAATAATTTGTGATTTACGCGTCGGCATTGCCTTTGGAGATGGACGAACTTCATAATTTGTTCCAAATAGGAGCAAAATGCTACTTTTGCCTTAACCAGCAGGAAGGCGTCTCGATGGAGAAGATTGGATATGACTACATGTCACAGTCTCTTAAAATGTTGTCTTTGTTTCCACTCCCCCCCCCCTCCCCCCGACTACTTAAATCTGGCAAACCTCAACAGCTTTATGATTTTCAGAGAAAATCAAGGCCTGGTGGAGATGAACGATTTGGAGATATTCTGAATTAGGGCGTTGGTCCAAAATAGGGAAAAGTAAATCATCCCATTATTCAACTCCCCACGTAAATCGAATGGAGACTGTGCTAAATGGGTTGTTGGTGCACAGTCGTCTAATGAGATGGAATATTACTCCTGGGATTTAGACAAATGTAAAGTCTTTTAATCACCAATTAATGTTACTCAGTTGCATCTGGAATGTAGTTGCCGGCTGAAATAAATTTAGGGATCTACAGAGACACTCTGTGGCCAAAATCTGCAACTGCAGGCCGATGAAACCGATGTTTCAATCTTAATTCCACAGGCTAATGCGAATCTGGTAACTGTCTTCGATAATCTAACTTGAAGCAACAGGAAGATGAGTCAGTGAAGATCAACAGCAAACAAAAATGTTATCCTGCTGGGGTTTGGATTACTGTTTCTCACTACTTCCTACGCTGTAGAATCAGGTGGAACAGAATAAGGCTCCCACTTTATCCATCTTAACACAGCTTCCTGTGGCCACCAGGTGTACGCCCCAGGTCTGACATTGACTTCCCCCCTCTTTCATTCTGCCACAACCACTGCAGGCCCACAGTCAGCCATGGCCATCAGACTGCATTTTCCTGTATGGCTCCGTTAAAATAGGGAACGAAGGGACTAAACAGTTATAAATGGCAAGCAAAATTTGACACTGAGACTTATTAGGGGACACGATAAGGCAGGCAATCAAAATCTTGGCTAAAGTATAGATTTTCAAGTTTTCATTTCATTTTAAGAATCCCAGAACTTAGCTCATCGACTGCCAAAGACCAAAATCGTAAGTAGTGGAACAAGGATGCATATAATGAATGGAGAAGTGCAGACATAAAGGGTTGAATGAAATCAGGATATTTTTCCTCTTAATTCCACACAGATCAACAAGTGCCAGAGCAGCATCCCTGTGTTGTATCCCAGCATCTCCCACGCAAATCACATTGTAGGTACGCCTTCAACACCACATAAATCACAGCAGACATAAATATTGAACTGCTATTGCTCCATAGGAGAATTCTACATTCTTAAAAGCCACACCCTTCCCATGAATTAACTTCTCTTTGTGCAGCTATCAATGACACTGTATGAGAATACCACTTATTGACACAGAAAGTGCTGTGGCTTAATATTGTTGTAAAGGGCCCGTCCCACCAGCATGCGACTCCATGCGGTGAGCGCGAGTAAACTGGAAGCGGGGGCCGTGCGGAGGTCGGGTGATCCCCGTACAGGGCCTGTCCCACCAGCATGCGCCTGCATGTGGCGAGCGCGACCAAACCGGCAGTGGCGGCTGCGCGGAGGTCGGGTGAGTGGAGCGACGTGGCGCGAAGTTGGAGCGATGTCCGCGGTAAGTTCGCAAGGACAGAGAGGGACACACAGAGAGGGGCACGGAGGCGCACAGAGGCACACAGAGAGGGGCACGGAGGCACACAGAGAGGGTTACGGAGGCATGACGTCGAGGCGGTGCGTAATGCGTTGCGGCGGCTACGGGCCGACAAGCCATTGCCGCGCAGAGTTTTTGAACACGTTCAGTTTTTCGGAGCCCCGCGCGATGTCGGGACCTGCACGGCACAACTCTATACGGCGATCGAAGTGGGACCGGCCCCGCGAGGCCGGACGGCTCAAGCGACCACGTTAGGTCGCGCTCACCGCATAGAGTCGCATGCTGGTGGGACAGGCCCTTTAGCAATTTCTCACAGATGGAGTCCTACAATGCACTTTTTCATGCATTTTGAAACAATGTTACAGCCAAGTCAGCAATTCTGAAATATAAAAAGAAGTGAGACAAAAAGCTGGAAAAACTCAGCAGGTGAGGCAGCATCTGTGGAGCGAAGGAATAGGTGGCTTCTTTTTTAAAAGAGGTGTGGCAACTCTTGGCAGGGTTACCTGCTCTGGGTGGAAGACTTGCTGAAAGACTGGAACCAAGTCTCAGCGATGACAGCAACAAGATCCTTTACACTCACATAACCAATCATCGGTGGAAGCAACTGGCAAACGTTGTTTTGTACAATGAAACACTGAGCTTATCATTTAACGTATTGTGGATTACACAAATGTGTCAATCTTGCCTCATATAAGTCCCGGCTTCAGTTTTCATCCCCAGGTCTGAAGAGACCCTGTACTGTTGCACAATTGCCAACACTTGGATAAGCCTTTGAACCCATGTCCTTTGTGGCCCCTTTGAGTCCAAGGAGGAGGTGAATTCTCTCAGTAACCTGATTCATCATCTCCTCTCAAGCAACATCATTAAAGGATGATCTAGTGTCAAATCTCATTGCTGGCTCAAGGATCTTATTGAATGTGCCATTTGACTGACAGTACTGACTCTTTTTAAGTAATTGCTATGTTTCAAAATTATTTAATTGTCTGTAGCCTGGTATGAACATGCAGAGATTTTGATAACAATGCTATGTAGTTGAATGCTCTTTCCATTTTTTAGTGTATTCAGTATCATCAGAGTTTCTTGTTTGATACTTCTTATTGAATTTGGTCATTACTACTCTACTACACGTTTAATCTTCAATAGACAAGGTCTGGTCTGCTTTGCGACCTCTAGTTATGAATTCTGCCCTACATATACCAGTGACATTTCATGTCACTTTCCTTCTTTGTTTAGCATGTAACATTGATTATCTGTTCCCCAGAAATTTTCTTCACCTTAGCTGGAAGTTAAAAACAAATCATGATAAGGAGACGTGCTTCTTCCCCACAGGGAAGAAGATTACTTTCACAACAAATGGACCCAGAGCTAACAGGGCAAAATCACAGTTGTTCGCTGCTTACGGGATATATTTTAAATTGCTTCTGCTGAAGCCACGATGCAAGTTTAGTATTGGTGGATCAATTTGAGCACAGCAGTTATAATACATTCACAAAACACTTAATTTAACAATCCTGGTAATCATTGAACCTGAAAAATTAGAAATATATTTGTAATAAAAATTATTCTCCCACTATTATCTCATTAAAATTCACGACAGTGCAGGGATCAATGTCTTCCCAGGGCAATGAAACATCGTACCCAGTATGTATATTGAAGGTCACTTACTATTTTAAAATAATGAGTCGAGCGGCATTATACATTGCTTCGATAAATAATTTACTAAAATATGCAGTTAGCTATTAGTTTACAAAACAAACAATATCAATGCTGCAGAAACCCGATTGAAAACTAACAGTTGAGAAATCCAGCTTTTATCCTTCATGTAAATTTATTTTGTCACATTAAATATTGAAGATTAAAATGTTAAAATCCATCTCCCCTTAAAGTACCACTTCTATACTCGATTCTGCAATCCAGCAATTGATCCACAATCAAAGACAGAATGACGCAATTTATTACTTAATGCAGCTCAGCTAATTTAATAATCAGGCTGATTTATTCTTTCTCTTCTTCAATTTGAAGCAGTCATTTTAATACGATTGACCCAAATGGTTCAACAATATTTACTAATGAAAACCTGGTATATCATAACCTCAGAATTAGAGCATAGCACTTGAAAAAGGCAGATTATTCACAATAACATTAATATTTCTAAAGAAACGTGAAATGTGTATGTACTTGCAGGAGTTGCAGCCTCTGTTGTTTTGTTTCCACCACCCAGAGACCTAACTAGCCCTTCCAACCGTCGCAATTTACTTGTACTTTCGTTCATTCTGCTTTACCAGAGGTGACCATAAAGACTGTTGAGGCCAATGCGGCAGACGTATACATGTGCTTCAACAAGGTACTGCATGATAGACTGGTCTGGAAGGTTAGATCACGTGGGAACCAGTTTAACTAGTCAATTGGATACAATATTGGCTTGAAAATAGGAGAGAGTGGTGGGAGACGGTTGCTTTTTGGAGAGGAGGCCCCACAGGGATCGGAGCCGGGTCCACATAGTTTATTACTTATATTAGTGATTTGGACGAGAATGTAGTCAGTAAGTTTGTGGATGACATCAAAATTGGCTTCTAGAAAGGAGACAGAGCGTGGTGGGGGACGGTTGCTTTATGGAGCGGAGGCCCCACAGGGATCGGAGCACATAGTTTATTACTTACATCAGTGATTTGGACGTGAATCTAGTCAGTAAGTTTGTGGATGACACCAAAATTGGCTGAGGACAGTGACGGGATCTGCACTTACAGAGGAATCTTGATCAACTGGCCAAAGAGCCAAGGAATGGTAGATTACATTTAATTCAGATAAATGCGGGGTTCTGTATTTTGCCAAAACAAATTTGGTTGGGGCTTACACAGTAAATGGCAGTGCACTGGCAGGTGTTGTAGAACAAACAGACCTGGCAGCATCTCTGGATAGAAGCAATGGGTCACGTTGTGGTCGAGACCCTTCTTCAGACTGAGTTCCTTCCTACACATGAGTATGTAGATGCATAGTTCCATGAAGGCGGCAGCATGAAGAGGCATTGATATTGGTTAGGTTATACACAATATTTCCAAATGGAGCCTAACCAATGTCTAGTATACTTGTAACACGATGTCCCAGCTCCCTAAATACCCTGGCCAATAAAGGCAGGTATGCCAGATGCCTTCTTTGCCAGGGCACAGCCATATACTGTGTAAATCCTGCACAGGTTTGTCTTACCAAAATACCACACCTCACATTTATCTGAATTAAACTTCATCTGTCATTCCATTATAGGAAAATGGCATTAAACTGGAAAGAGTACAAAAAATATTTACAGTGTTTCCAGGTCTGCTGGGTTTGAGTTACAAGATAGATGAATTGATTTCACTCCTGGAGCAGAGGCGGCCTTATAGAGATTGACCTTTTAGGGGTTTATAAAATCAGGAGGGGCAGAGATAAGGTGAATAGTCACAGTCTTTTCCCCAGGGTACGGCAATTTAAAACTACAGGGTAAACAGGGTTCATGGTGAGAGGAGAGAGATTTAAAAGAGACTCAAGGGGCAATTTTCCCATGATCCGTATATGGAATGAGCTGCCAGAGGAAGTGGTGGAGGCGGTTTTGAAAGCCACTTGACATGGATAGGAAAGGTTTGAAGGAATATAAGCCAGGTGCAGGTCGCCAACTTGCATGAGTTGGGCCAATGGTCTTTTTTGGTGCTGTGTAGTAATATGACTTTTAACAACAATTCACTTGCACTTCTTCAAATATCGTGTACAGCTGCCTATATTCACACATGTGATCTCCTCTACAATGCAAAAATCAAAATCAGTTTGTGTAATTGCTTTGTGGAGAACCCGCAATCAATTCGCAAGGGGCCACTTCAATCCCACTACCTCCCCGACCTGTCAGTGCTCTTCTGCAATGAGACACAACAAAATCCTGACGAACAATATATAATCTCCCATCTGGACATTTTGCAGCCTTGGTTTCAAAACTCCATAACTTCAGATAACTCGCTTTATCTATTTGTGGCATAACTGGTAAATTCTGCTGGAGGTCACCCAGCTGCAACATAGATTCAGTCATTCTCTCTCCGATGGCACAGCCTAACCTGTTATGCATTCCTACATGTTCTCATTGTGTTCTCATTGTTTGCATTCTCCCTCCACCTGCCCTCATTTCATAGCTTTCATGTTCTTTCTCTCCCTCTTTTTAATTGGCTTCATTAGCCAACATCTTAGCACCACTGCTAATCCCCAGTTTAGCCCCAGCTTCATCCATCGTATCAGAGATATTCCCTTTGTCCTATTCGTTTGACACCTCCCCTCTCTGCATCAGAAAACTAAATTGCTTTTCCCTCTCCTCAGTTCTTTGACCCAAAATGTTAACTCTATTTCTCTTTCCATAGATGCTTCTGAATCTATTGAGCGTTTCAGCATTTTGTACTTTTATTTCTATATTAACAATTAAACCACAATCTTCAACTATTTCCATTGAAGTTTAGCATTGCATTAGCTTTAGGCGGTGTGCTGGGTTTGATCGTAATCAGTGAGTTATTACTTATTCTGTTCGCTTCACATGAGAAAGTGAACCCAAGCAGATTGGCAAATGTGAAGACTATGTTGTCAGACAAAGTGTCTACAAAGTGCATTAGAGGCTGTCTTGAAACACCCTTCATATGGGTTTCTTCAGGCTAATGGGATATGATTTTAAACTCAGTAATTGATCAACAGAGACATAATTAATACAATAAGAAAAAGCAAAAAATGGAAAACAAAACAAAAAATACAGGAAATACTCAGCCAGTCAGGCAGCAACTGTGGAGAGAGAAAGAGTGACTTCTACGAAACAGTGTTATTCTAAGGTCTGAAGAAGGGTCTCAACCTGAAACGTTGAGACCCGCCTCCATTACCTTGGTCATAAATGCATGCCAAGGGCAGATTACTCTTAAATACATTTTCTGATACTATTGTAAATTTGCCATTTTCTAACTTCCAATAGTTTAATTTGAATACCTACATGAACATTCGCCGATCATTCATTATACTTCAATCATTACTGCATAGCGTACTACAAGTCCAACATCTCTAATCTTTGTATTCAGACATTTAATATTTCTGATGACCGTGCAGGTAGGAACTGCAGAAGCAGGTTAAAAGCGAAGACAGGCACAAAAAGCTGGAGTAACTCAGCAGGACAGGCAGCATCTCTGGAGAGTAGGAATGCATGACGTGTTGGGTCTTGACCCGTCACCCATTCCTTCTCTCCAGCTTTTTGTGTCCATTACTGATGACTGTCCTTGATGTTTTCTGCAATGCCTCCAGTGAACGATCCCTCTAGCAATGCAGTAAATAGCCTCAGGCAAGATATCTATCACAACTCGAATGTTTTCAAAAATTTAACTCCCAAGTGTGAAAATTGCTTTAGGCTAATTTGGGCTGAATTTGGACATATACATAGAGATAAAAGTGAATAATCTGCCTGGGGGAGGAATAAGGATGTTGAACTGCATCCTCCCAACAGCCACTACTCCGCTATTACGAAGTTGCGGGTTACCTGAAACATGTGCAATTTAATACTTGGTAGATCAGATACAAATTGTAACCTTTAAAAGAGTGCTCATGCTCAGATCAATACTGTGCATCTCAAAGACCTCATTAGAAAAATATCACTTAACCATGGAATAAAGTGGTGTGCTGCCAAGTTACAAATGGGATGTTTGTTGCACAAATCATTCCATGTGCAAGTTCCATGACTCCTAAATGACTTAATAATAGAATGCACTTTTAAGGTACCCCGTGTCCATTATTTGGGGCAGGTAAAATAAAAGAATTGGAGTGATTTTCTTTCAACATAATGTAACTTAGCAATTCAAGGGCTCCAAAATTGTGCAGCTGTATGGACCAATTTCTATCAAGATCCACCACAACCTCCACCAACATGAATGGGATTGGGGTACAGCAGGTCCCAGTTGGAAATCTTCAGGGTAGAGTCCTCAGCTCTTGCAAAAACAAATTGATGGATGGGGTCAAATCGCTTCTTAACGTTGGGATATTGCTGCTCGCAAATGCTGAGAGAATTGAGCAGCTGGGCTTGTACACTCTGGAGTTTAGAAGGATGAGAGGAGATCTCATTGAAACATATAAGATTGTTAAGGGTGTGGACATGCTAGAGGCAGGAAACATGTTCCCGATGTTGGGGGAGTCCAGAACCAGGGGCCACAGTTTAAGAATAAGGAGTAAGCCATTTATAATGGAGACGAGGAAACAGTTTTTCTCACAGAGAGTGGTGAGTCTGTGGAATTCTCTGCCTCAAAGGGTGGTGGAGGCGGGTTCTCTGGATGCTTTCAAGAGAGAGCTAGATAGGGCTCTTAAAAGTAGCAGAGTCAGGGGATATGGGGAAATGGCAGGAACGGGGTACTGATTGGGGATGATTAGCCATGATCACATTGAATGGCGGCGCTGGCTTGAAGGGCCGAATGGCCTACTCCTGCTCCTATTGTCTATTGTCTAAACCCAGTATCAACACCTGATGTCCCCAGCATACAATGTGCCTGATCCAATAGCAAATTAATCTGAGAGATAGTTTAGAATAAGGAGACGTTTGACAAAATATACGTTTTCACCACTGTACATAGAAAAATAGGTGGAGTAGGCCATTCGGCCCTTCGAGCCTGAACCGCCATTCAATATGATCATGGCTGATCATCCAACTCAGTATCCCGTACCTGCCTTCTCTCCATACCCCCTGATCCCTTTAGCCACAAGAGCCACATCCAACTCCCTCTTGAATATAGCCAATGAACTGGCATCAACGACCTTCTGTGGCAGAGAATTCCAGAGACCCACCACTCTCTGTGTAAAGAATGTTTTCCTCATCTCGATCCTAAAGGAATTCCCCCTTATCCTTAGACTGTGACCCCTTGTTCGGGACTCCCCCAACATCGGGAACAATCTTCCTGCATCTAGCTTGTCCAACCCCTTAAGAATTTTGTACGTTTCTATAAGATCCCCCCTCAATCTTCTAAATTCCAGTGAGTACAGATTGATTCCAGTGAGTACACATCCAGTGTAGAGATTGACCTCAAGGTAATGCAAGTGCGGAGAGTGACGGGGATGTGGTATTTGCGAATGAGAGATCAGGAGGCAGTTTATTATTGCTATTCTGGCTCCACGGCAAAAAGAATAAGTGACAAAGCACCATGGCAGACAGTTTCATCATAGATGCCAGTATCGTACCACCCGCTGATCTTGATGACATTGGCTGCAAAACCTAAATACAATCCAACAGGGAGTGTGCATGTGTACTCACTGTGTACAGATCTGGATAGAAAACAGAAAGGGCAATTGAAGACAACAGCTTGAAGTAACCTGGGGTTTTGATTGATTTATCTCCACTGATGTAACTGGATTAGAGCTTTCTTTCATATCTTAAGGTTCTTTAGAAAATGTTAAAAATCAATGATAAAATTAGAAAGGCACTTGTTTTCAGGAAATATAAATGTAAATGTTTTATGTCATTGTACTCTAATAAACCCAGATAGTCAAAGGAAGATTAACACCTTTTTCAGAATTGAACACAGGAAAAAGTGAGAAAATAAATCTAGATGGGATTGGATTATTTTAGATCTATAAAAAGAATGAATAGCCTGTCAAAGATGAACTATGAAAAGGAAAGTGGGAAATAAAAAGGCCCAAAGGCGACAGATAGAGTACCATCAACAAAATAATGGACTATTTTCTGACAACAAATGAAAAAAAAAAATTTAACCAAGAAGAAACCTATTGGTGGCCCAATTACATTCAGAGTAAAAGTGAATAATGACAGATGAGAGGCCACCAATCCAGATCGATCCACTCTGAATGATTTAATAGATAAATGTTCAGAATAAGATGCATGTTATAAAAATGTTCATACATGTTCCAGTTTCACAAAAACATTCATACAGCCAAATTAAAAATTCCAGATCAAACCATGGTGGACTGTTCAACAACATTACATCCAACTTAATGAAACTGCCCAAGTCCATTAAAATCTGCCATCTATTCGCCGTGGACAATAAACACACATTTTATAACGTATGTTCCTCGAAATACATGAAATTACTTTTCAAATACAGGGATTGCAACAGCACAATGGAATTGAGAATATTCAATATTCCTACCTTCCTGAAGGAAATGAAATAAATTCTCAAAAAGGCAGTCTCTGACTCAAAACAGACGACCAAGCTGAACAAAAAAACAGTCTGTAAAGAAATCTGTCTTGACATTCAGTGATATCTCACCACCTTGAGTGTGCATGTCTGGGCAACATTAAAAATAACCCTAAACATGGTTATCAGTTCGTGTGCTGCATATTTAAACACTGTTATCTCTATATGGGAAAGCCACTTAGACATGGTATTTCCTCATAACCCAGAAATTAACCTTCACCACTTATGGAATGTGAATGCGACAGAGAGAGAGAGAGAGAGAGAGAGAAACAAAGGTACCGAGCTGAGCCTTGGTTAAGAGGCTTCTGCTGACAAATGCACTCTTGCCTCTACAGTTTTATAAGGTATAAAAGTGCAACAATAAACATACAGTATTATGCATATTACTCCAACCTCTGAACAGGTGGGGTTGCTGGGTGTAAACACAATCTGTACCTAAAAGGCTTAACGGTCATGGACCTGGGTCAATTTAACATTGTACCAATTCAAGATACAGTACAGATCACAAGTTCCATTGCAACAAGTTTGGTTCTAATTTGATTAATGTAGCCTGTGTAATACAGAACTCCTCATTGCAACAGCACGCTTGCCTGCCAGCATTGGAACAACCATGTGTTTCAGAACACTAATAATTTGAAACCTGATGTGCCAAGCATCAAACAGTTGCAAAAACCACCCAACAGTTTATGACAACAAACATCAGTTCTTTTATTATTCACTGAGAACTACGCCGACTGTGCCTTATTAAACAACAATCTTGGGAGGTCCTTGATGAAAATTAAAACACAGTTGTGATAATAAGGACTGGATTCTGCAATGCTCTTTCATCTAAGGAACCTGTGGTCAGAACAACATTGTTAAGATCACCTCCATCCCACTGACTGTGAAATAATTAAAACAAGATCCTCATTGATTTCACGCTAGATCTCGAAAATTTGATTGTGTATTTTTGAGGAAATAACCAAGTGAGAAGTTGTCTTATATGAACTTCAGAGAGGCATTTGCCAACGTGTTGCATGGTAGACACTTGAGAACAAAGGTGAGCTGATTGTGCAGGAAGGAACTGCAGATGCTGGTTTAAACCGAAGATAGACACAAAGTTCTGGAGTAGCTCAGCAGGACAGGCAGCATCTCGGGAGAGAAGGAATGGGTGACATTTCAGGTCTGAAGGTCTCAACCCGAAACTCCAGAGATGCTGCCTTGTCCCGCTGAGTTACTCCAGCATTTTGTGTCTATCAAAGCTGAACTGGTAAATGGTATTCAAAATTGGCTTGATCAAAGGAGTTAGAGGGCAGAGATGGAAGTGATTAGAAGTCTGCGACATGTGGTGCACCAAAGGGATCAGTAATGAGACCTCTGGTGTGATTCCACCGGGTGGCGCCGTCACCGATTGCAGCCTCGCCAACGGTCTGTCTGTCTTTTCATTTTTTTGTTATTTTTAGTGTGTTTTAAAAATATGTGTTAATGTTCTCCGGTTTGTTTTATATGGGGGGTGGGGGGTGGGGGAAGGGGTCGGGGGAAACTTTTTTCTCAATCTCTTGCTTTGCCGGAGCTGCAATTTTTTCCGGATCGTATCTCCGGTCGCTTTATTAGCCAAGTAGGTTTTGCAACATACGAGGAATATCATTTGCCACGTCAGTCATGCAAATAAAAAACGGAACACACAAAACATATTTTAACATAAACATCCACCACAGTGACTCCTCTACATTCCACACTGTGATGGAAGGCGAAAAAAAGTTAAAATCTCTTCCCTTAGCTCTCCCGTGGTCAGGGGCCTCGAGCCCTCCATTCACAGGACGACCTTGACTCCCGTAGCCAGCGATGTTTGGGCCCTCCGCATCAGGGCGATCAGCTCCTGCATCAGGGGGATGTCAGCTCCCCCGTGCCGGCAATCGGACCCCGGGTCAAGGCTGGTCGAACCTTCCGCGACATTGGCGGTCCCGACTAGCCTCTCCCTAGACTGCGAGCTTGCGATGGTAACGTCTGCAGGCCGCGGTTGGAGCGATCCCAGGCAAGGGATTGACTCCGATGTTAGGTCCACACCCGCGGTGGGGCTCATGGTCAGTCCAAGGTGGCCTCCAGCTCCATCGATGGTAGGCCGCAGCTCAGCCGGAGTTGCAACCCGGAAAACAATCACATCTCCGGCAAGGCAAGAAACTGAAAAAAAAATTCCCCCTCCCCCCACATAAAATAAACCGGAGAACATTTACACAAACTTTTAACACACTAAAAATGTTTTAAAAAAAGACGAAAAAATAGAGAGATGGTTGGCGGGGCTGGCCAATCGTGTGGGGCCCCTGAATAGAATTTTGGATGTTATGCTACGACTTGACTAGTTTGACCATATTTGGATTTCTCTGTGTATTCTGGTCACATCACTGCAGGAAGGACATGATTATGCTGGTGAGACGTCACAGTAGATTCATCAGCATTTTGCATGGATTGGAAATAGGGAAAGATTGGTTTAACTGAGCCCGTTTCCCTGGAATGAAGGAGGCGGAGGCATGATCTGATCAAAGTATACAAGATAACGAGAGGCAATAGATGCAGGAATGGAGGGACACGGAATATGTGCAGGAAGAGGCTAGCATCATGATTGGCAGACACAATGTGGGCCGAAGGGCCTGTTCCTGTTCAATACTGTTCTATGATTTTTCTCATGGTAGCGATATCAATGACAGAAGGGCCTAGTTTTAACGCGAGTGGAAGGTGGTGTAAAGAGAATGTTAGGGTCTTTTTTTCATGTATAGAGCGGTTGATATCTGCCAATGGAGGTGGTGAAATCAGTTACAATTATTGCATTTCAGAGGCATTTATACAGAAACTTAAATAGGCAAAGGAGAGTAGAATGTAGCCCTAATACGGGGAAATGGGATTAATGTAGATAAGTATATATGTCAGCACGGATGATATGGGCCAAAGCGCCGATTCTCTGATATATGACTTTATGACTGTGATTCGGTAACAATGGATTTAAATAATCTTGGAAAAAATATTGGACACTTCACAATTCAATGGAAAACTGAGAAGTGGAATTTAATCAGCAAATTTATTTGAGATGAATATAGGAGCAGTCAGTGCAAGCAATTAGTTTCATACTGGTGCAGTAGATATTAATTTATTATTTATAATGTGCATGGTCAATTCACTTTACTTTCAACCAGCGTATTCCAGACTTGTAATAGCCTGGTGGTCCAGTGAGAAAAACAAACCTTGATGACTGCACAAATACACTGCGATTCTATAGAATGTTTGGTAACGTAAATGCTTTGCAACTGGGTCCTCGACTTCCTCAACAGAACATAATCTGTAAGGATTGGCAATGACACTTCTTCCACAGAACACCAGCACAGGGGACCTCAAGGCTGCGTGCTCAGTCCCCTGCTCTGCTCATTTTATAACCATAACTATGTGGCCAGATGCAACTCCATCTTTAAAATCGCTGATGACACCACCATTGTTGGATGAATTACAAATAATGATGAGTCAGAGTATAGGAGGGAGACTCAATCGTCTGATTGAATGGAGCCAGAACAACTCTCCTTGCTCTCAATGTCAGAAAAACCAAGGAAATAATTGCGGACTTTCAAAGAAGGCCCAGCCTGTCTTCATCAATGTAGGTGGTGGCGAGAGCCATCAACTTCAAGTTCCTGGCCGTGCATATCTCTGAAGGTCTGTCCTGGTCCCAGTACGTTGGTACAACCACAAAGACAGCCCATCAATGCCTCTACTTCTTTAGAAGATTGAGGAGATTGGGTATGTCAACGAATATTCCATTGAGCATCTGCAGGTGTACGGTCGAGAGCATATTGGCTGGTTGTATCGCGGCCAGGTTCAGCAATTCAAACACCCAGGAATAATGGAGATTACAAAAAGTGGTGAACAGTATCCTGTCTATCACAGGTACTGACCTCTCCACCAGAGGGATCGAGAAGAGGCATTATCACAAAAAGGCAGCCAGCATCATCAAGGACCCACACAACCCTGGCCAAGCTCTAAGTTCACTCCTGCCATCAGGAAGAATGAAAACAGGAACTCCAGGTTCAGGAACAGCTTCTTCCCAACAACTATCAGGCTATTAAAAACGATGAACTCGAGAGTCAGGAGTCGAGACTCAAGAGTATTGTCGCATGTCCAAAAATAGAACAATTAAACTCTCATTTCCCGCAGAGCAACGGCTTACAGTACCCTGTAAAACTCTGAATAAAAACAACCCCAGAAAAGTTCAGTTCAGTCTATCTCTATCTCTATATAAAGCATCCAAATAAATAAACAAACAATGCCCCAAGTCTATGTTGCCCAAAATTTGGAGGTTCTAGGCTTAATGACCTGATGGTAGGGAAGAGGCTGCTCCTGAACCTGAACGTTACAGTTTTCAGGCTCTTGTACCTTCTTCCTGATGCCAGGAGTGAAATGAAAGTGTAGTCAGGATGGTGTGGCTCTCTGATGATGCTGGCTGCCTTTGAGTCAGCGACACTTGTCAATCCCTTTGATGGTAGGGAGATAACTAAACTCTGAACTACAAACTGCCTGGGGCGCACTTGGGACGTTGGGCTTTGTTTTATCTCTGGACTGTATTGTTTTTGTTTATTTATTGAACTTATTTGCATTTATTATATTATCTATTGAGTACTGTATTTACAAACCTATTGCATTGCTGCAAAAAATTGCTCAGGATTGGATTGGTACAAATGACAATAAAACACTCTTATAAAGATACTTATATTAAATAATGTATGGATGGATATTTTAATTGTAACATATTTTAAAACCGAGTCTGTGGTCCCTGGAGAGAATACAAAAAATTGCATGGTCTCGGTAAAGCATCTGCAGCCGCGCATGCAAGAAAAGATGCGAAACAGCAACAGAACTTCAAACCCAGATAAGAGCATCATGAAGACGGAATAATGAGGAGAGAAAATGTAGTGATTCAATGCATGAGAAGTTTAAATTAATTTATCTAGCAAAGGTTTGATTAAATTATTTCATGTATTAATCTTTAGAATGCCTTTGTTCCCTCCAACTAATAGGCACCATAACAATCCAAAGGCAGAAAAGGAAACTCCAACAAATATCAAATTTGCACACTCCAGAAACACATGAACAATTGGCCTGACCTTCTAAGATCGGGCAATACATATATTTAACCTCAAAACTGACTATAAGCTATAGGACTGATAAAGCTAGGAAATTAACAAGACCTTGAACTTTGGTTTAAATGCAGTTTAAGTAATATCACAATCAGTTTCATGAAAATGTTCACCGTCTGCCCTGTCAAGTACCCACAGAATTGTATATATTTAACAAGGGCATTGAACAGTACAACACAGGAACAGGCCCTTCACCCCATTATGTATGTGCTGTACATTATGCCAAATGAATCTCCTCTGCCTGCATGTAATCCATATCCTGCACGCCTACCTACACTCCTAAAAGCCTCTTAAACACCACTATCATATCAGCATCCACAACCACTCCTGGCAACGTGTTTCAGGCACCCACCACTGTTGCCCTGCACATCTCCTTTAAACGTTACGCTTTCCCCCCATAAAACTATGCCTTCTCATCTTGCACAATTTCCACCCTAGGAAAGCAGTTTGCAGGAAGATTGTTCCCGATGTTGGGGACGTCCAGGACAAGGGGTCACAGCTTAAGGATAAGGGGGAAATCCTTTAGGACCGAGATGAGAAGGAATTTTTTCACACAGAGAGTGGTGGGTCTCTGGAATTCTCTGCCACAGAGGGTAGTTGAGGCCAGTTCATTGGATATATTTAAGAGGGAGTTAGATGTGGCCCTTGTGGCTAAGGGGATCAGAGGGTATGGAGAGAAGGCAGGTACGGGATACTGAGTTGGATGATCAGCCATGATCATATTGAATGGCGGTGCAGGCTCGAAGGGCCGAATGGCCTATTCCTGCACCTAATTTCTATGTTTCTATGTTTCTATGTCTACCCTCTCTCAGCTTCTAGTATTTATAAAACATTCTATCTGGTCTTCCATTAACTTTTGACACTCCAAAGAAAACAATCCAAGTTCCTATAGACAATGATGATTAATGCAATATTCAACCTCTCCCTATAGACACATACCCTCTCATTCAGGCGGCATTCTGACAAAGCCATCCCTAAAGGCTTCAATTCCTTCTTGTAATGGGGTGACCAGAGTGGCACACTGTACTCCAAATGTAGCCCAAGTGAAGTTTATAAAAACTAAAAATAGGATACTGTTTGGGTAGGGACACCCCTCAATATACTAAACTCCAAGGAATATAGATCCAAACGGTTATTTTTCTCTTGGAACAACAATGCACTCACTTCAGGAAATATTCTGGTTCAATCCCAAATATAGCAGAGACAAATTATTATTTTTAATTAAACAATGGCCCACATGTTCCTGGCTTTCACTGTAGACATTTTTTTGCCAGAGCTAGTGCTATACAATAAGATATGTACAAGAAAATCCTTGTTCTGGGGGTGTTCAGTGCAAGGCCAATTTTTTCATGTGCTTCAGTAAACAAATTGACAAGTTATGAGTTTGGCCATCGAATATGTATACATTCAAGCCTCATCTGCATACTGCAGCTTAATGACTGAATATGAGGCTAACTTTGTCCTGGAAGAGAAGCAACATGGGTTGAACAATTCTACACTTCTCTTGAATATTTACGCCATTTCTTTGGCTAATCTAGAGGTGGGGTACAGCGAAGCAACAAGATCGTGAGAAAATAAAAGTGTTGAGGTAATGGTGCAGCCTTGTTTGACACCACTCTGAATGCACCAGCCAGTTGCGCGTCGGATCAAGACTTGATGCAGTAGCGCTAACCTGCAGGTTAATATTTTCAGACAGAGGAGGTGAAATTGAAATTCAGAAGTGGCACAAATCTGGGAATATCAGAAAACTAGCCATGCGCCTATCCAATTCTGCCAGCCAGAAAATTATACCACAAAATCTCAATTTTACCTGATCTGGTTAGGCTTATTTATTTTGTTAGTGCCCTTTATATGGCGACTATTGCATACCTTGGATATAAGAGTTTCACTGCGACTTGTCACATGTGACAATAAAGTATCAATTCATTCATTCAAAATACAAACTTAACTAAATAGCTTATATATTTTGGAAACAGATTTGAGTATTTGTTGACATAAACCTGGTTTTCAGAAGCCTCTTAGTGGCGTTAAGCTTTAACTCTAAACAGATTAATGGGAGCTTCAACAGTTGCTCAGCGTTTGCAATAGTGGTGTCATCTACATGTGCTATATATAGTTACTCTGTAATCTACTGCGAATGATTCCTGGTAATACTGCAGTAATTACATCATAAAAACAAGGTTAATACCTACTTGTGAGCACCACAATACATGGCATTGGGGACTGAATTTAAAACAGAAAATGCTGAACATTCACTGCATGCCAGAGAATGTGCGCATAGAAAATGAGATGATTTGAGTGCCGACCCCTCCCCTGGATATTAGTGTGAATAATATTTTCTGTATCACCTTATTAAAAAGTCAATTTTCGATCAAGCTGCTTTCTGCTCCTTAAAGCATAAACTTTGCTTCTGTAAATAATACATTTATTGATTGTCTTCCTGCTTTTTTTTACACTCTACCACCCCTCTCCCAACCCCTCTTCCACCTGTCTCTGTGACTTCAGCTCTCCTAGATACCTCTTTGTCTTTTAATTTACAGGTCTGAAGAATGACAAATGCCTAAAATAGCATTTTCTTCCTCCTCACTGTAGATATTAACTGGTCTGCTCTTTAGTTCCATACTGTCTGGTTTATTTCAGATATATATCATATTTTCAAGAATGAAAAATACAATGTTTTAATTCAATCTCAACGCTTTAAAATTATTTTTTTTTTAAAGGCCTGACCATTGATGACATTAACTAAGACTTTAGCTTAGATGTTAGGAAATCTTACTGAAGCGACAAATGACATTGCAAACATGATTCCTTTGTTCTCACACAAGCTCCCACTGGTATTGATTTGGAACGGGCTGGAAATGTTGGAGGTTTCGAGCAGTTTGGCTGCATTTACACTTTTCAAGATGGTTACAAACCAGGACATCCACATCATTTGGGATTGGAGGAGAATGGATATAAATAAGGTAGCGTTGGTGGGGGGGGGGGGGGGGGGGGAAGAGGGGGTGTTGGAGTTAGTTCTCTTTAAATCATCTCACGTTAGCGTAATATTTGAATTATTTATAAGTGTTTTAGAAGTGTTTATAAGTGTTCATTAGCACCTATTTGGGCCTAAGGGCTGTTTGTTTGCTGTATCTTTCCATTCAATTAAATTTGCTGTATCTTTCAACTCAATGAAATTCAAATATGTTTGTGTGTCAGATACATTTAAAAATTTGCTCAAATCAATGCCAGTTTTGATTAAAAAAAAAGGTCAAGCTTTATCCCCAGGAAGGTGAGGTGGGGAGAGGTGCAACCAATCATGTTTGTAATTGTTTGATGTTTGATGGGATCTTGCATCCCAACAATTGACCAAATCTTGCTGGGAATTGGCAGCATTTCTGTGGCAAGATGCTGGCATCTACCCACATAATTACCAACGAGCAGGCCTCTCCAAACATAATCCTGATCTTGCTGGTGTATTCCGGATGCAGTGTGTTCTGACCATGGGGCAATCCACAAATCTAATCATTTTAATGGAGATGTCATAACTGCATGGAAGAAAATTATGAATACTGGAAATTACGATTTTTTGTTCTGTTTGCTTTAATGATTACCTTTTTGAAAGTGCGTATATGACATTTTACATTAAAGTGCATCTACACTATTGTAATGATACAGTAAATGCAAATTAATATTTTCAATTGTACTTGTTTATTTCACTTTTGGTAGTTCTTGGATGTTTCTGAATTTCAGGGAGTATCTGAAAATATGTCAGCTTTGACAGATCACAAAGTTGGAAGCATGTTTGCTTTGGAGAAGACTCATGTCTGCATCTGGAAAGCATGGTTTGGAATTTATCTTGGCGGTCTCTCAGTTTCCTACTGATTAATATTGATAAACTTAACAGTACTCAGTGACTGATCAGCATTTTCACCATCGATTCTCGAATATTTATGGAAAACCGCAGTCCATCATTATACCATCAGGATGCACCAATGACAATGAAGTGACCAAGCTTGGAGCCGAGACTAAAGAGTATGTGGATTCAGGGCACTATTCTGTTTCATTCCTAGTTGTCTATAGCATCATCTAAATCTCTTTTAGACTCAATTCCAACATAGGGAGTCATAGTGTGGAACATACAGTGTGGAAACAGGCCCTTTGGCCCAACTTGCCCACACTGGCCAACAATGTCCCAGCTACACTAATCCCACTTGCCTGGGCTGTGCCATATCCCTCCAAACCTGTCCTATCCATGCACCTGTATAACTGTTTCTTAAACGATGGGATAGTCCCAGCCTCAACTACCTCTTCTGGCAGCTTGTTGCATACACCCACCACCCTTTGTGTGAAAACGTTACTCCTCAGATTCCTATTAAATCCTTTCCCTTTCACCTTGATCCTGTCCTCTGGTCCTTGATTCCCCTTCTCTGGGCAAGAGACTCTGTGCATCTAATATCTGCATATCTATTACATAGTGCATGAAATGCATTTTTTTGATGTCCCAATCATCTGACTTAAAATCAAATTCAACAAATGGATAAAGAATAAAGATAATTTTTTCTTAAAACTTGAATTAAAAGAAATAAAACTTAATTTGATGATTTATTATTTTCAACACAACGAATGGCTTTCATATTAATTTAAGGTGACTGCAGAAACTGACGTATAGGTCTGTGGTTCATTCAATCTTAAGCTCAGAACAAGATTCACGTCTGATAAAAAAAAACATAGAAGGCCATTTGAAGGCAGAAAAATTATTGAATTACACAAAAAATATACTGAAAGTGAAAGTGTTTCACATAATCATTGGCTTTAACTATGAATTAATATTCTGTAGTAGGGTTAGCAACATAAATGTTAGTCTCCAATGCCCATAGATAAGAGAAAACTCAAGAAACTTGCTCAGCCATACATCCGAGCCCTTTGGCACATCTTTGGCAACCTAGACAATAGACAATAGGTGCAGGAGTAGGCCTTTCAGCCCTTCGAGCCAGCACCGCCATTCATTGTGATCATGGCTGATCATCCACACTCAGTACTCTGTTCCTGCCTTTTCCCCGTATCCCCCGACTCCACTTTCTTGAAGAGCTCTATCCAACTCTCTCTTGAAAGCATCCAGAGAATTGGCCTCCACTGCCTTCTGAGGCAGAGAAATCCACAAATTCACAACCCTCTGTGTGAAAAGTTTTAAACTTGCTACATGCTGACTGTGCTCACGGACAAGATCTCCATTTTTGAAGCAAGGATAGGATTTTTAAAAAAGCACAAAAATAAATTCTTATGGCCCTGTCCCACTTTCCCGAGTTACTCACGAATTCTCCCGAGTTTTCCCCTTGATTCAAACTCGGAGAATGTCCGTAGCGAGTTCGTAGGGGTCCGTAGCAAGTCCGTAGGAGGCTGTAGGAGTCCGTAGATATATCATAGCGACTCGTAATGCCAGCCATAGGTACTCGGGGCATCAGGTAAGTTGGGACTTTTTTTCAGCATGTTGAAAAATGTTCATGAGTAAAAGATATAGCCCTGAGTACCTACGGCTGGCATCTGCGAGTTTGCATCAAGGGGGAATTGTGTATAACATGGGAAAGTGGGACAGGGCCTTTAAGAACTTGGGAAACTTGCATAGAACTTTGAGTTTCTCTGGTTCAATGCCTCAGTGAGAGGTCTATTCTTTCTTTTAAAACAGCTTCGGTAGAATCACCCAAGTGTGCAATTTCAAGTGCTAACTCAGTTAATAATATCCCTGCTGGTACAAAATGAACTTGTACTTCGCATAGATTATTCACAAAAGGTACAAGACATTCTCTGTCGTTTGCAAATAGGACTTCAATGATTAAACTTAAAAGGAAACAAATGTGGTGTTAATGAACAAAAACAGGATGCTAATGAAGGTGTTATAATTAACTATTTGGTTAATGGGCTTCATAATCCATTTAATCTTTGCAAAAAAAAACCCACTTGGTTCAACACTGTTTGCATCATTCCAGCAGGCACCAGCAAAATGGTGGAAACAAACATATTTTGTGGTCTTACTTATCTTATTTATGTCATTCATAAAATATCTTTTAAAATAATGGATTTTAATTTTTTATTATTTGCAAATCACTTTGTTTTACGAGAGGGCAGTTCAATGATTGATATAATGAAGGACTTAGTTCTCTTGAAACTTCAACTTTGATGACCTCAAGTTCAAGTTTGCATTTATTGTCATGTAGCCCATTAAGTATGTTACAAAACTTACCATGAGCGGCGCTGCAGTTCTGCCACTCCCCGTGTGCGCGACTTTGGCGCCTATCAGAGGCAGGGGGGCGGGTTTAAAATGCCGTTTTTCTCCAGACAATTCAAGTTGTTCATAGCAAAAGGATTTGAGTATAGGAGCAGGGAGGTTCTACTTCAGTTGTATAGGGTCTTGGTGAGGCCACACCCGGAGTATTGCGTACAGTTCTGGTCTCCAAATCTGAGGAAGGACATTATTGCCATAGAGGGAGTGCAGAGAAGGTTCACCAGACTGATTCCTGGGATGTCAGGACTGTCTTATGAACAAAGACTGCATAGACTCAGTTTTTTACTCTCTTGAATTTAGGAGAATGAGAGGGGATCTTATAGAAACTTACAAAATTCTTAAGGGGTTGGACAGGCTAGATGCAGGAAGATTGTTCCCAATGTTGGGGAGGTCCAGGACAAGGGATCACAGCTTAAGGATAAGGGGGAAATCCTTTAGGACCAAGATGAGAAGGACTTTTTTCACACAGAGAGTGGTGGGTCTCTGGAACTCTCTGCCACAGAGGGTATTTGAGGCCAGTTCATTGGCTATATTTAAGAGGGAGTTAGATGTGGCCCTTGTGGCTAAGGGGATCAGAGGGTATGGAGAGAAGGCAGGTACGGGATACTGAGTTGGATGATCAGCCATGATCATATTGAATGGCGGTGCAGGCTCGAAGGGCCGAATGGCCTACTCCTGCACCTAATTTCTATGTTTCTATGTTTCTATCTCAGGGGATTTCGTCGCTAAAGAGAAATCGCTACGACATTTGATTTATGAAGGTATTTTTAAACTACGCTAGATCATTTATTAGCTAGAGTAATTTAAAAATCATCTTCTAAAGCCGTGAGCGCCGACAACGGGAAGGATTTTACGTAGGGGAGAAAAGAAAGTACACAGTTTATTTTTACATAAAAACGTGGTTCTTAGGAAGCATTTAATCAAATTTTCATGTTGCGAAAAGGGGACAAAAAATATATACGAACCGGCAGTGTTTTTCCTGCCGACTGTGGGTTAAATTCACCACAAACCGCAACCTTCCAATCCACCGCGTTCCACTAAAACCCATTCGCGAGTTGATTTAAATGGCCATTAATGCACGGGAATTAAACACTAAATTTCTTCCATTTAGGCTATAAATTAATGAAAATGTGATTTAAAAACCATGTTATATTGTGAATTATTGTGTGACTGTTATTTGGACACTTAGGCAATTAAAAAATGTTTATCTTTTCTTAAGAAATGGATAGATGTTTAGATCTAGTCATTGAATTTTGTAATTAGCTACAATTAGGTAACTAACTAATTATATGCTTTAATTTCAGGTCATCCAAGTAAGATTGTTTCATATTTGTTTCAGAATGCTTCAATCTATAATAACTGAAAATGTCATTGAGTTCTCTTAATTTTTAAGAAGGTTATGGGCTTTTGACTGTCCTCGATCACAGCTTTTGAGTTTAATCAATGGAAAGGCAATGGGGAACAAGTTGCTAATTTCCGAGTATGAAAATGGCCATAACTTTTTTAATACTGAAGATATGAAAGTGAATTAGGTGTCAAATTAAACTTCCTTTTATGCTTTATCTGATGGGATAAATTGCAGACTTGATTTTTTAAATCTCAAAATTTTGTAACATTGCTACATTAAGGTACAGTGAAATTTGAGTTCAGGACATCCATCCCAAACTACAGCTAATTAAATTGATTTTTTTTAAATGTGGTAACTATTGTAATCTGGAAAACAAAGCATTTTACAGACATTATGATAATCAGTGATTTGTTTATACTGATGTTGACATGAGTGATAAATATAAAAAACATCAGGCTGCACAAAAGCATCTGATCTTCTTTGGGGAAAAAAATACAAGGTGCTGAAGTTACTTAGCTTGTCAAGTAGCATCTCTGGAAAACATGGATAGGTGACATTTTGGATCGGGACTCTTCTTCAGACTGATTGTAGTGGGGGGGGGGGGGGGGGGGGGAGAGATATGGGACAGAACAAAGCCTGGCAGGTAATAAGTAGACGCAGGCCAAGGGGGCCAAGGGGGTTTGATAGGTAGATGGTTGACAAAACCAGAGATGAAGAGACAGAAGGGCGAGACAAAATGATTGGCATTGGTAATTGTGTAGCTTGAGAAAGGAATGTAGGCGGAAGTCCAGGTTGGTTATCTCCTTCTACCCCTCTCCACTCCCCACCCTCCCTTACCTTTCCGACCCTTCACCCTCTTAGGCCTTGTCCAACCATCTGCTTATCACCCCCCCCCCCCCCCTTACCTGTACCCACCTATTAGCTGCCAGGCTACGTCCTGCCCTTCCTCTCATCCATCTCTCTTTCTCTCCCCTGCCCCTCATCAGTCTGAAGAAGGGTCCCGACCCAAAAGTCGCATATCCATGTTCTAAAACAATGTTGCCTGACCCAATGAGTAAGTCCACCACCCTGTGTTTTTTTTCCCTCCA
Organism: Raja brachyura; assembly: GCA_963514005.1. Next base: position 17,564,296 of record OY740784.1, on the reverse strand, counting down.
AAGAAATCCAGCATCTGCAGTTCCTTGTTTCTGTATTGTTCTTCTTTCAAGTACTGCCCTCGGATTTACTTTTATGTCCACTCACAGGTGCTGCCAATCGGAGCAATGAGAACAGCCAATTGGTAGCACCTCTGCCATTGCAGCGACCCTTTGGTAACCCATTGGAGTGTTAGCCGGGATTTTGTGTTTAAGCCTTATGGCGCGGCACTTGAACTCAACACTCTGACTCAGCTGCACGGGCTATCAACAGAGCCACAACAAACACCGACTTGAGAAACTCTAAGTTTGCATCTTTGCATCAGTGGGTTCTGAGCAGAAAGCCACCACAGTCCAATGATTCACCTCTCAAACTATGAATTTCTTTGTCACTTTGTGACTTCAACCATCTGGGAATCGTCTCTGTAATTCGCAGGCAAGATCTCTCCCTATCCTTTGTCAAGATTCTCCTTAAACCTATCACTTCCACCAAATTTCTTGTGATTTCCAGATTTCATGCTTACCTCAGCATCCATTTTGAATGATACATCTAAAGAGATCGAGGATATTACTCTCGTTAAAAGATACTACAAAAATAAGAATTATTATATCAATAAGCACCGACTTGGGAATTTACAGAAGCAAATGAAAATATATAATTTGATTTATAGAATTTATTCCCTGCATGAACAATATCATTGAATTCAACCTGGTTAGTGCATGATGGTGGATAAACAAAGTTAAAGGCCTTTGCACACAGCTGCAATGTTGCTGTCAACACAGTTCCTTTGATACACTGTAAATTCAACTATACCAAAAGATCAGTGAGATCTTAAAACACAAATTACAATCAACACCATTTGAGTTTCAGTTTCATTAAAAAAAATGCTGTTTCCCCCCACAAGGCTGGATATGCCTTCAAGTTAATCACTATCTCTTTAAAATCATTTACAAGTCTTCAAGGCAACTAAAATAAAATTGATTTCACTGCAACTGCACTACTAAATAAGTTCTGATTTTTTTAATAAACTTAAAAAAAAAAATCCGCAGTAATCATTACTGCATCCCAATGTAATTAGAAAACAGTATTGTATTTCCTTTTAATAAAAAATACTTTACTGACCGACATCCACTATAAACCCACTGACTCCCATGGCTACACTTCTTCGCACCCTGCTTCCAAAAAGGACTTTATCCCCTGCTCCCAATTCCTCCGTCTACGCCGCATCTGCACCCAGGATGAGGTGTTCCACACCAGGGCATCGGCGATGTCCTCATTCTTCAGGGAACGGGGGTTCCCCTCTACTACTATAGATGAGGCTCTCACCAGGGTCTTCTATACCCCATAACTCTGCTCTCACTCCCCGTCCCCCCACTCATAACAAGGGCAGAGTCCCCGTCCTCACCTTCCACCCCACCAGCCGTCACGTACAACAAATAATCCTCCGATATTTTCGCCACCTCCAACGGGATCCCACCAGTGGCCACATCTTCCCATCTCCTTCCCTTTCTGCTTTCCACAGAGACCGCTCCCTCCGTAACTCCCTGGTCAATTTGTCCCTACCCATACAAACCACCCCCTCTCCCGGCACTTTCCCTTGCAACCGCAGAAAATGCTACACTTGTCGCTTTACCTCCCCCTTGACTCCATTCAAGGACCCAAGCAGTCTTTCCAGGTGAGGCAGAGGTTCACCTGCACCTCCTCCAACCTCATCTATTGCATCCGCTGCTCTAGGTGTCAGCTGCGCTACATTGGTGAGACCAAGTGTAGGCTTGGCGATCGCTTCGCCCAACACCTCCGCTCAGTTCGCAGTAACCAACCTGATCTCCCGGTGGCTCAGCACTTCAACTCCCTCTCCCATTCTGAATCCTATCTGTCCTCAGCCTCCTCCATGGCCAGAGTGAGTCCCACCGTAAATTGGAGGAGCAGCACCTCATATTTCGCTTGGGCAGTTTGCACCCCAGCGGTATGAACATTGACTTCTCTAATTTCAGGTAGTCCCTGCTTTCTCCTTCCCTTCTCAGCTCTCCCTCAGCCCACTGTCTCCACCTCTTCCTTTCTTCTTTCTGTCCCCCCCACCCTCACATCAGTCTGAAGAAGGGTCTCGACCCGAAACGTTGCCTATTTTCATCACTCCATAGATTCTGCCTCACCCGCTGAGTTTCTCAAGCATTTTTGTCTACCTTATGGTTATTTAAACATTAGATAAGATACATCTAGGATTTGCTGTGATTTAAATCTTGTGTTATTTTGGACTAAAGCTGTTTTCATTAATCATATCTTGCCAAGTTATCCCTCTTGATTATGTTGGGAATACTTTTAAAATAACAAAATTTATGGACTTCAAATGTTGGGAGTGCATATCTCTGAAGATATGTCCTGCACCCAGCACATTAATGCAATCATATAGAAAGCCCATCAACACTTCTACTTCCTTAGAAGATTGAGGACAGTCGGTATGTCAACAAATACTCTATTGAACTTCTATGGGTGTATAGTAGAGAGTATATTGACACATTACATCATGGCCTGGTTTGACAACTCGAAAGCCCAGGAATGAAGACAATTGCAAAAAGTGCATCAGGGGTACAGACCTCCCCACCAACAAAAGAATCTACAAGAGCAGCTGCCTCATAAAACACAAGGCAGCTTTTTCAGAGACCCACACCACCCTGGCCACAGTCCTGTCACCGAGAAGATGGTATAGGAGCCTGAAAACTGTAATGTCCAAGTTTATATATTTACACATATACAAAATAAGTTATATTTTTGAATATGATTGCACATATAAAAAAAAGTTATTAAATACATATATTTTTATATATACACACACACAAATAATATATATATCTTTTTTGAATGTCTATATGTTGTATACAACTTTTTTGTATATACAAACAAGTTATATATATATATATATATATATATATATATACACACACACACATATATGAAATTATATATATAGCAAAAAAAGATTTATATATATATACACATATATACATACACACATATATACATATATATATATATACACACTCATATATAACAAGTATAAATAAAAATAACTATATTATATATATATATACACACACACACACACACACACGTATATTAAAAAAAATAACTTGTTTATTATGGTGTTTTACAGAGTACTATGTTTAGATTTTAGACTTTAGACATACAGCACAGAAGCAGGCTCTTCAGCCCACTAAGTGCTCACCGACCAGCAATCACCCCTTACACTAACATTATCCTACACACTAGGGACAATTTACAATTGTTACCAAAGCCAATTAACGTGTAAACCTGTATGTCTTCAGAGTGTGGGAGGAATCCAAAGCACCTGGAGAAAACAAACGCAGCCACCGGGAGAACGCACAAATTCCGTACAGACAGCACCTGAGGTTAAGATCGAACCCGTGTGTCTGGCGCTGTAAGGCAGCAGCTCTACCGCTGTGCCGCTGTGCCACGCAATTTGTTGTGCTGGTGCAAGTAAGAATTTCATTGTTCCATTTTGGGACATATGGCAATAAAATACTCTTGACTCCCGACTCTGTAGTGTTCAATAGCCTGATGGTTGTTGGGAAGAAGCTGTTCCTGAACCTAGAAGTTACAATTTTCAGGATCCTAAATGTTCTTCCCGATGACAGGAGTGAAATCAGAGTTTGGCCAGGGCAGTGTGGGTCCTTAAGGATGCTGACCGTGCCTCTTATAGATCCCTTCGATGGTGAAGGGAAAATATGAGAATGAAACACTCCTGACTTGAAAGCAATAAAAGCCATTACGGACAGGCTCAAGGAAAATAACTAATACTTTCAACAGTGAGATACGTTTAACTTATGTTCTTCTAATTTGAGAAAACAAAAAATACTTCAGTAAAAGCTGGAACAGAAGCTGGAAAACAAGTCAGCACATAACTGGAAAACTGTTGAGTGTGCAGTATCCATTCGAGCTGTTATCTCAAAAAGTCACGATTCAAGTGTCTCAGAGAATTGATGTTGAAAATGCTAACCAAAGTCACTGTTAACTTTGTAAATATTGATTAACCTAATGGAAAACAAATTTACTTAATACAAAATCATTTTGAAGCTATCATCTGTCTGTATTTGTTTATATTAGATAATGCATACCATTAAAATCATAGGTTTTCAATAAACATATCTTATTGAATAACAGGACATGTACATCCTATAAATTGCCTCGTTTACTAACAACGAGGAAATAAAGCAAAATGAAAAACACCATCTCAACACTGGATCTGACCGCGGTTTGGGTCAATGATTAATAAAAGGGACAAATATAGAAACTGGTCTGCTGTTCATCAGAGCTCAGAGAAGTAAACTCTATGGCAACTGCTATCTGGAATATCACTTTGTACAGATTTGATGCACTGGAGAAACAACTGAATTTGACCCCTCACTGTCCAGCCTTAGCAAGATTCCTGGGGTTAAATGAGGGGTTAAATTCAGTTGTTTCTCCAGAGTGCTTGGATTTTCATTTTGTACACCCTTTATTAGCAGCAGAAATTCTGGAGCAAATAATGCTTAAGCAGGACAAGAGTGTCCCTAATCTCAACATAGCATCCCATAAACCACATTTACCCAAGATCAACATTTATATTTATATTCAAAACAATGACTGAGATATTAAAGCTAGTTCTATGCAGCATAACCATGGTCCAGGGGCTGGTTAAGATGTCCTAAACATATTAACTGGAAAGAGATTTTTACTTCCTCCAAACTGCAACAGATTCTAACACCAATCGTGCAACACCACCATTGCTTTTCCTTACAGGATAACTGATGAAAGAAATAATTCAAATTAATGGACTTTGTTAACTGTTCAAGTTGAAGAATTCCATTAACTGTGTTTTTTTCACCAATTCCCTTGTCTAACTTGCTAAGTTGTAGGGTTGGGTGTTTATGCGTGCTGTTTTTATATGTCATATTTATTTTAGTTGTTTATCATCTTTTTTAATATTTTACCTTGTATGTATTGTTAGCTTTTATGGTTTGAATGTTGCACTGACTGGCTGACATTTTTAAATTTTGTTGTACATGGTTCATGTTACAATGACAATAAAGAAACTATTCTATTCTAAGTATATCACCTTTAATGTCACTTTTATTTCAATTAGACGCTGGGCAGAAGTGAGACTTTGTTATGAATCAAAATCAGAATAGTGAACCCCCTCTCTCTGTGGCTTTTAAGTTCAATGAATACAGTTGATTCATCACTAAATGTAAACTCCTGTTCATGCTTATTTGGCAAAGCAATTGGCTATTTAGAGGTAGTCAATCAATAAGCCAAGCTGCCCCTGTACACACACTGCTATTAGTTAACAGAAGAAATGGGTGGAGTGGAAAAAAATAATCTGTCTTTTGACAAGACAACCTTTATAACTTGCAGAAGATAAAATGGATATTCACACAACAAAGTCCAATGTGCAAGACAGCAGATTATTGCTGTTCACAGTCATATTTCTGCTGCATCTGTAGAACTTTAGAAAAAAACAGTTGGGTTGCTTTATGGGTCAGATCAACTAGTACGCATTGTATCTGGATCCAAGCCACAATTGGCCCAAATGCCTTACCAAGACTTATTTATCTATTTGGTCATCCCAAATATCAATTTTCTTCCTCCTATTTCCTGCTTTCTTGTGCACCCTTTCTTAGCAGCAGAAATTTAAGAAAAATTCTTAATGAAGGTGGCCTTACAGATGGTTATTTGTAGCAAGATCTCGGCATGTTATTTAATGTGAGGCACTGTCAGAACCAAGTTCAATCCAGTCAATTCCTGTGTGACGTGTGCTAATCTAATAACAATCACTGGCAAAAGCAGGAGCTTTCATGCCTTCTCAGATGCCATGTTGAAGTAACTGTCAAGAGTTAAATGAGCGCAGATCACAAGTGGAACTTCCTTGATATGCATGGCTTAGTACCACACCAACCAGGATGTGTATCCGCTGAGTCGAAGAAGCAAAAGACTCTTTTTTTTAATTCTAGCCAAGTGAAGCATTTAAATTCACCTAATATCCTACCAAATGTTTGAAGAGAAAGCCTTAAAAAGTTAGTGCATATCTTAAGTTACATCAGTAAAATTGCCAACCACATTCCCGAAAACAGAATCGTGGTGTTCTCAAAATACAAGTTACAGATTTGAACAAGTCCCATAAGGTATCACTCAAAATTAAAATCACCATCTGTGGTTCCATTGAACATACTGGCTAAGATCTGGAGGTCATGCAAGGTCAGTTGAAAATAGCACATGAGATAAAGAAGGATCTGTAATCTCTGACTGTGGATGTACATCCACTATGGCACAATACAAGAACTTGTGGAATCTACACAATATCCATTTTAAAATGCACTCTGCCTTCTTCCCATGAATTACTTACATCCACATAAGCATACAATCAATATTAATTTTTTTAATCCCCTGATATCATGGTTTATGTAACATGGATGTTCAGATTTTATAAAATGATCTAATTGGAAACATGCTAGCAAAACAGATTTGTTAGATGTTAAAGCAACCTAAATACTGTCCAACTGCAGGTACCACTTAAATGATGTCATTTAAATCCAATAGACATATGTCAAGCAAGACGGTGAGGAACAGAACAACTTACAAAATGGTTCAATATTGCTTAGATAACCATATTCATGTTCCAGTACTAATATAGAGCTTCAAGCGTTAGTTTTCAACCTACAATGTGATCCCACCTCCAGTCCCATTTTCCCATCCTTGCGCTTTTCCAGAGAGACAACTCACAATTAATTAATTATTCACTCACAGTGGCAAAGCAAGTTCCAGTCCAGAGCCGATGTTGAATCACATTATGGATCGTTGCATGTCAGGATCGTGATATGGAAAACAAAATTAGCCGTGAGAACAAAATAAAAGCAAGTTGAGGCTAAGAATATGTTTCATTTATCATTTTTCTGGCATACAGTTGAAGTTAATGGAGTTAAAGAAGAGGATTGATGTCAAATTAGATACAATTCAAAGTTCTTATAATCAAAACCAAAGAGTCAAATGTGTCTTCCTCCCCCAGATGTTAAAGGCAGCTCTGATTTTTTTGTCATATTTGATCAAATAACATAAACAGCAAAATATTCCATGTCTGTGTGAAAAAAATCAGTAAAGAGCACACATCTGAAAAAAATAACATTTCAGATATATACATCTGCTGTGCATATAACCAAATTTAAAGGATAATTATTTTTAAAATATGGTTTTTCTTTTCTCTCTTATTTCATGTTTTTTCTTTGAGAAAATAAACTTTACGGTCTAAGAAATTACAGTGCGTGTGGTTAAATAGATTGAAGCCTAGCTAGATTTTTTGCTGTAAGACAGGTAGTCATTTTATTCTTAATATCATTACAATTTGATCAAAATGACAGAAAATAAATTTGTTGTATCTTTTACTTTCATCTTCAGATTTTTTCTGATTAGAATGCTTTTAAAATTGCAAATTCTGATTACGAGGCTTTTAAAATATGAGTAAAATGATGACTATACCAGAAATGCTGATTCTCTTTGAACTTTGCCCTTTGAACTGTGTTACAAGGAATCAGCCTTCAATTATACATAGTAAAGTTTTACCATTCAATATTAACTATAGTTTTTGATGCCAGTTGTAGATTAATCCAAGAATCAGAAGTGCCCCATCACCAAACGGCAAGATAATAAAACTAAAGCAGATCAGCTGATGACAGCCCTTTTCCTCTGCTTGCTCCAGCAAATCAATGAAATGCATTAGTTATGGGAAATGATACGTATTATGGAAAAAAATGTATCAATTGCATTTTAAAACTCTTTCTTACTGCAATGCAAAATCAACATGTTCGATTACACAACCAGAGCGCAGTGTTGAACTACTATCTACCTCTTTGATGACCCTCGGACTATCCTTGATCACTTTGCTGGTACTAAACTTTATTCCCCTGCACACTGTAAATGGGTCGATTCTAATGGATCGGTAGAGTGACAATAAACTCAACTGAACACTTAAACCTCATTTAACCTTACGTCAGATTTAAGACTGAAGGCGTTTGGAAAAGCAATCTTCGTTTTCATTTATTGGCGAGTTTATCTTGCACAGTTAAATAGCACATATACAACTGCGCAAAATACAAATAGGAGCTGGAATATCTCTGCATTTAATTTCGCATTAGATTTGCTGTGATCATACAAATAATTATAGCGTTTAGATTTCAGATTTCACAGATGTTTCCAGGCATTTTCTCTTTATGTTTTAAATACGTGCCAATTGACTTATTATTGCTCTCATTTCTCACAGGGCATCGTGGCATTTATGAATTCAATGCTTTTTACACTTTAATCGGTTTGGCAAATGATCTCCAATAAATATTGAGCCCCCGGTTGCGTTATTTTGCAGCAAGTTACACGTCCTCAAATATCTGATCTTGCATATTATTACACGCGATCAAATTTCAATTAGACAAAAAAAATTGACATCTCGTCGTCGGCCGGAGTCGCAAAAACAAATTTGAAATGTAACCTTCACAAAACAAAATCCTTACCTTTTCCCCCTTTAAAAATACTTCAGGAGTCCCCAGGCAGTCTGCGTTGGAAAATACTCAAACGTTGACAAGATCGACATAACAGACTAATCCGCTTGTTTAAATGATACAGTTTTTGAAATATTGAATGAAAAAATTAAATGACATGCATCCACCTGCAAATTCACGCAACTCCTAATGCACTTTCTTTTTTTTTTGCGTGAGCCACGAACTGCCTAACAAGCTTTCAGGATTCGTCTCAGAAGGGCGGGCTCATTGGACACACCGCCCAGCAGAGGCACATACTCTACTTCTACTGGTCAGCTACAGTCCACAGTCACCACCCACAGCAATCCGTACCCTGGTCTCCATCCAGGATCGCACTCATACCTTGACAGGTACCTGCCAACCTCCTCCACACTTGCAGCTTCTATCAGCCAGGATAGGCTGTGTCACTATTTCAACTCATTTTAAAACTGAAAGTAGCTGTCCAAAGGTCTCAAAATCTTTTAAAAAAAAATACTCAGCTAGTTTAATGCAAGGGGGGAAAGTCTAAATAGAATTGCTTCATGGTGAAGCAAAAATACACTAAACAAAAATCGATCTGACTATGGTTAGGCTGACAGAATTCTTGGTTGTGGCAAAACATCTAAAATAGGTGGGAAACGTGTCCGATAGCTGTGGAAATGCCATCGTCTACTCCGCCATCCTATCACGGCTAATCTAATTCCTCCTCATTTCCTTCCTAAAGGAATGTCCTTTAATTATGAGGCTATGACCTCCAGCCCTAGACTCTCCCACTAGAAACATCCGTTCCACATCCTCACTATCCAAGCCTTTCCCTATTTGGTAAGTTTCAATGAGGTCCCTCCCTCATCCTTCTGAACACCAGCGAGTACAGGCCGGGTGTAGTCAAATGCTCATCAAATGTTAACCCACTCATTCCTGGGACCATTCTTGTAAACCTCCTCTGGACCCTCTCCAGAGTCAACACATTTATATATGGTGCCCAACATTGCTCACGATACTGCAAATGCAGCCTGATCAGCACCTTATAGAGCCTCAGCATTACATCCCCGTTTTTGTATACAAGCCCTCTTGAAATAAATGCTAGCATTGCATTCGCTTTAGACAATAGACAATAGACAATAGGTGCAGGAGTAGGCCATTTGGCCCTTTGAGCCAGCACCGCCATTCAATGTGATCATGGCTGATCATCCCCAATCAGTACCCCGTTCCTGCCTTCTCCCCATATCCTCTGACTGCTATTTTTAAGAGCCCTATCTAGCTCTCACCTGAAAGCATCCAGAGAACCTGCCTCCATCGCCCTCTGAGGAGAGAATTCCACAGAATCGCCACTCTCTGTGAGAAAAAGTGTTTCCTCGTCTCCGTTTTAAATGGCTTACTCCTTATTTCGTAAACTGTGGCCCCTGGTTCTGGACTCCCCCAACATCGGGAACATGTTTCCTGCCTCTCGCGTGTCCAAGCCCTTAACAATCTTATAGGTTTCAATGAGATACCCTCTCATCCTTCTAAACTCCAGAGTGTACAAGCTCAGCTGCTTCAATCTCTCAGCATATGACAGTCCCGCCATCCCGGGAATTAACCTTGTAAACCTACGCTGCACTCCCTCAATAGCTAGAATGTCCTTCCTCAAATTAGGGGACCAAAACTGCACACAATACTCCAGGTGTGGTCTAACAAGGGATCTGTACAACTGCAGAAGGATCTCTTTGCTCCTATATTCGATTCCTCTTGTTATAAAGACCAACATGCCATTCGCTTTCTTCACTACCTGCTGTACCTGCATGCTTACTTCCATAGACTGATGTACAAGGACCCCCGGATCACGTTGTACTTCCCCTTTTCCCAACTTGATGCCATTTAGATAGTAATCTGCCTTCCTGTTTTTGCTACCAAAGTGGATAACCTCACATTTATCTGCATTAAACTTCATCTGCCATGCATCTGCCCACTCCCCCAACCTGTCCAAGTCATCCTGCATTCTCATAGCATCCTCCTCACAGTTCAAACTGCCATCCAGCTTTGTGTCATCTGCAAATTTGCTAATGCTATTTTGAATCCCATCATCCAAATCATTGATGTATATTGTAAATAGCTGCTGTCCCAGCACTGAGCCTTGCGGTACCCCACTAGTCACTGCCTGCCATTCGGAAACGGACCCATTAACCCCTACTCTTTGTTTCCTGTCTGCCAACCACTTCTTATCCATGTCAGCACCCTACCCCAATACCATGTGCCCTAATTTTGTCCACTAATCTCCTATGTGGGACCTTATCAAATGTTTTCTGGAAGTCCAGGTACACTACATCCACTGGCTCTCCGTTGTCCATTTTCCTAGTTACATCTTCAAAAAATTCCAAGAGATTAGTCAAGCATGATTTCCCCTTTGTAAATCCATGCTGACTTGGACCGATCCTGTTACTGCTATCCAAATGTGCGTAATCTCATCTTTTATAATGAATAAGGGGGGTGGGGTGTCAAATGGGATAATCGCGAACGGAGTTAAAGGGAAAGAGAGTAAAGGGATGGTTAATGACCCCAGAATTAACGGGAAAGAAAGCTCACAAAGGGATAGGAGAGTATGGCCAAGTGTAATAGGGATCGATGTGAAAGGGGCCACTTGCAAACATAATTGTATAAGGAGTAAGAGTGTTGTAAAAACAAGTCTGAAGGCTTTGTGTCTCAATGCGAGGAGCATTCGTAATAAGGTGGATGAGTTGAAGGTGCAGATAGCGATTAATAACTATGCTATAGTTGGGATCACGGAGACATGGCTCCAGGATGACCAAGGCTGGGAGCTGAACATCCAGGGATATTCAATATTCAGGAGGGATAGACGAAAAGGAAAAGGAGGTGGGGTAGCGTTGCTGGTGAGAGAGGAGATTAATGCAATAGAAAGGAAGGACATTAGCGTGGAGGATGTGGAATCGATATGGGTAGAGCTGCGAAACTCTAAGGGGCAGAAAACGCTAGTGGGAGCTGTGTACAGGCCACCTAACAGTAGTATTGGAGTTGGGGATGGCATCAAACAGGAAATTAGAAATGCGTGCAACAAGGGTAACACGGTTATAATGGGTGACTTCAATCTGCATGTGGATTGGGTGAATCAAATTGGCAGGGGTGCTGAGGAAGAGGATTTCCTGGAATGTATGCGGGATAGTTTTCTCAACCAACATGTGGAGGAACCAACGAGAGAGCAGGCTATTCTAGACTGGGTATTGAGTAATGAGGAAGGGTTAGTTAGCAGTCTTGTTGTGCGTGGCCCCTTGGGCAAGAGTGATCATAATATGGTTGAGTTCTTCATTAGGATGGAGAGTGACAAAATTAAGTCAGAAACAAGGGTTCTGAACTTGAACAAAGGTAACTTTGAAGGTATGAGATGTGAATTGGCCAAGATAGACTGGCAGGTGATTCTTAAAGGGTTGACAGTGGATGTGCAATGGAAGGTATTTAAAGACTGCATGGATGAAGTACAAAAGTTGTTCATACCAGTTTGGCAAAAGAATAAATCGGGGAAGGTGGTGCATCCATGGATAACAAGGGAAATCAGGGATAGTATAAAAACAAAAGATGAGGCATACAAATTTGCCAGAAAAAGCAGCCTACCGGAGGACTGGGAGAAATTCAGAATCCAGCAGAGGAGGACAAAGGGCTTAATTAGGAAAGGGAAAATAGATTATGAAAGGAAACTGTCAGGGAACATAAAAACTGACTGCAAACGTTTTTATAGATATGTGAAGAGAAAGAGACTAGTTAAAACAAATGTTGGTCCCTTGCAGTCAGAAACAGGTGAATTGATCATGGGGAACAAGGACATGGCAGACCAATTGAATAACTACTTTGGTTCTGTCTTCACTAAGGAAGACATAAATAATCTGCCGGAAATAGCAGTGGAACGGGGGTCAAATAAGATGGAGGAACTGAGTGAAATCCAGGTTAGCCGGGAGGTGGTGTTGGGTAAATTGAACGGATTGAATGCCAATAAATCCCCAGGGCCAGATACTCTGCATCCCAGAGTACTCAAGGAGGTAGCCACAGAAATAGTGGATGCATTAGTGATAATTTTTCAAAATTCCTTAGATTCTGGAGTAGTTCCTGAGGATTGGAGGGTAGCTAATGTAACCCCACTTTTTAAAAAAGGAGGGAGAGAGAAAGCGGGGAATTACAGACCAGTTAGTCTAACATCGGTAGTGGGGAAACTGCTAGAGTCAGTTATTAAAGATGGGATAGCAGCGCATTTGGAAAGTGGTGAAATCATTGGACAAAGTCAGCATGGATTTACGAAAGGTAAATCATGTCTGACAAATCTGATAGAATTTTTCGAGGATGTAACTAGTAGAGTGGATAAGGGAGAACCAGTGGATGTGTTATATCTAGACTTTCAGAAGGTTTTCGACAAGGTCCCGCATAAGAGATTAGCATACAAACTTAAAGCACACGGTATTGGGGGTTCAGTATTGATGTGGATAGAGAACTGGCTAGCAGACAGGAGGCAAAGGGTAGGAGTAAACGGGTCCTTTTCAGAATGGCAGGCAGTGACTAGTGGGGTGCCGCAAGGCTCAGTGCTGGGACCCCAGCTAGTTACAATATATATTAATGATTTGGACGAGGGAATTCAATGCAACATCTCCAAATTTGCAGATGATACCAAGCTGGGGGGTATAGTTAGGTGTGAGGAGGATGCTTGGAGGCTGCAGGGTGATTTGGATAGGCTGAGTGAATGGGCAGATGCATGGCAGATGCAGTATAATGTGGATAAATGTGAGGTTATCCACTTTGGTGGCAAAAACATGAGGGTAGACTATTATCTGAATGGTGGCAGATTAGGAAAGGGGGAGATTCAACGAGACCTGGGTGTCATGGTACACCAGTCATTGAAAGTAGGCATGCAGGTGCAGCAGGCAGTGAAGAAAGCAAATGGTATGTTAGCATTCATAGCGAAAGGATTTGAGTATAGGAGCAGGGAGGTTCTACTGCAGTTGTACAGGGTTTTGGTGAGGCCACACCTGGAGTATTGCGTACAGTTTTGGTCTCCAAATCTGAGGAAAGACATCCTTGCCATAGAGGGGGTACAGAGAAGATTCGCCAGACTGATTCCTGGGATGTCAGGACTTTCATATGAGGAAAGATTGGATAGACTCGGCTTGTACTCGCTGGAATTTAGAAGATTGAGGGGGGATCTTATAGAAACTTACAAAATTCTTAAGGGGTTGGACAAGCTAGATGCTGGAAGATTGTTCCCGATGTTGGGGGAGCCCAGAACAAGGGGTCACAGTCTAAGGATAAGGGGGAATTCCTTTAGGACCGAAATGAGGAAAACATTCTTTACACAGAGAGTGGTGAGTCTCTGGAATTCTCTGCCACAGAAGGTAGTTGAGGCCAGTTCATTGGCTATATTTAAGAGGGCATTAGATGTGGCACTTGTGGCTAAAGGGATCAGGGGGTATGGAGAGAAGGCAGGTACGGGATACTGAGTTGGATGATCAGCCATGATCACATTGAATGGCGGTGCAGGCTCGAAGGGCCGAATGGCCTACTCCTGCACCTATTTTCTATGTTCTATGTTCTATAATTGACTCCAGCATCTTCCCCACCACTCATGTCAGGCTAACTGGTCTGTAATTTCCCGTTTTCTCTCTCCCACCTTTCTTAAAAAGTGGGATAACATTAGCTACCCTCCAATCCATAGGAACTGATCCTGAGTCTATAGAATATTGGAAAATTATCACCAATGCATCCACGATTTCTAGGGTCCGGAGGAGGTTTACAAGAATGATCCCAGGAATGAGTGGGTTAACATTTGATGAGCATTTGACGACACTGGGCCTGTACTTCCTTAAGTACCCTGGGATGCAGACCATCAGACCCTGGGTATTTATCTGCCTTCAGTCCCATCAGTCTATCCAACTCATTTCCTGCCTAATGTGGATTTCCTTCAGTTTCTCTGTCACCCCAGATCCTCTGGCCACTACTATATCAGGAAGATTGTTTGTGTCCTCCTTAGTGAAGACAGATCCAAAGTACCTGTTCAACTCCTCTGCCATTTAATTGTTCCCCATAATAAATTCACCTTTTTCGGTCTTAAAGGGTCCAACTTTGGTCTTAACTATTTTTTTCCTCTTCACATACCTAAAGAAGCTTTTACTATCCTGCTTTATATTCTTGGCTAGCTTACCGTTGTACCTCATCTTTTCTCCCCTTACTACTTTATTATCCATCCCCGTAGCTATCCATACTTTACTACCAGTTTGACTTGCAAAATTGCTTGTTGGGAATCCTGCACAAGCACTCAATCCCAAGTCGCTTTGCATTTCCGATTTCTGGATTCTCTCCACATTTAGAAAACAGTCTACTCCTTTATTCCTAGAACCAAAATGCATGACTCCACACTTTGCTACACTGTAATCCATCTGACACTTCTCTGTCCACTCTCCCAACCTGTCCATGTCTTTCTGCAGAGTCCCTGCATTCTCTACACTACCTGCCCCACCACCGAGTTGGAGGGGATGATGGTGTTGTAGTCGAGTAGTCGATGAACAGCTTAACAGATGTGTTCTTATTGTCCAAGCGATATTATAGCACATTGATCTATTGTGGCAGTAGGCAAATGTAGTGTGTCCTGTACCAGGACTTGCTTTTATCTGTGAACTGCATCAGTATGGGGAATCCGGCACTGTCTGCAGCCAATTAGATGTAGACTCACAAAGAGACGAAATGTGAGAATATCAGAATATTCTCATATACAGTGAAATATGTAAAATATCAAAATATGAAGAGAGATGAAAAAAGGTTCTCTGATCCCTATTATAAAAAGTTAAAAGAATTCAATTAAAAAACTTTAACGCCATTAATGAAATATCAAACTTTTTCATGAAGATTTTAAATGCCGTGGTCAAGATATTCCACCAATAAAAAAACCTCTCAGATTATAACGGCCAACTGTAGGTTGTTTTGATCATAGAATCATAGAGTAATTCAGCACAGAAACAGGTCCTTCGGCCCAACTTGCCCATGTTGACCAAGAAGCCCATCTAAGCTATCCCCTCCTCCCCTCATTTGGCCCGTATCCCTCTAAATCTTTCCAATTCAATTACCTAGTATATTTAGTGTGTTCTTTTTTTTAAAAAAAGCAAAACTCTGCCCCTTCGTAATTTTTAAACACCAAGACCTTTTGCAACATGAATGAAACTTCTGGAGAAGGAAATCAACCTGGAAATTCCACAATTAAATACATGTTTGGATTCTGGGATTCACCATCAGCTGAACATTTCACTGTTGCTCCCACATAAACATCTGAGCCACATATTAATTCATCATGGGGTACCGCACTTCACTTGGGGTACCGCAAGGCTCAGTGCTGAGACCCCAGTTATTTACAATATATATTAATGATTTGGACGAGGGGATTCAATGCAACATCTCCAAATTTGCAGATGACACCAAGCTGGGGGGTATAGTTAGGTGTGAGGAGGATGCTTGGAGGCTACAGGGTGATTTGGATAGGCTGAGTGAATGGGCAAATGCATGGCAGATGCAGTATAATGTGGATAAATGTGAAGTTATCCACTTTGGTGGCAAAAACATGAGGGTAGACTATTATCTGAATGGTGGCAGATTAGGAAAAGGGGAGATGCAACGGGACCTGGGTGTCATGGTACACCAGTCAATGAAAGTAGGCATGCAGGTGCAGCAGGCAGTGAAGAAAGCAAATGGTATGTTAGCATTCATAGCGAAAGGATTTGAGTATAGGAGCAGGGAGGTTCTACCGCAGTTGTACAGGGTTTTGGTGAGGCCACACCTGGAGTATTGCGTACAGTTTTGGTCTCCAAATCTGAGGAAAGACATCCTTGCCATAGAGGGGGTACAGAGAAGATTCACCAGACTGATTCCTGGGATGTCAGGACCTTCATATGAGGAAAGATTGGATAGACTCGGCTTGTACTCGCTGGAATTTAGAAGATTGAGGGGGGATCTTATAGAAACTTACAAAATTCTTAAGGGGTTGGACAAGCTAGATGCTGGAAGATTGTTCCCGATGTTGGGGGAGTCCAGAACAAGGGGTCACAGTCTAAGGATAAGGGGGAATTCCTTTAGGACCGAAATGAGGAAAACATTCTTTGCACAGAGAGTGGTGAGTCTCTGGAATTCTCTGCCACAGAAGGTAGTTGAGGCCAGTTCATTGGCTATATTTAAGAGGGCGTTAGATGTGGCACTTGTGGCTAAAGAGATCAGGGGGTATGGAGAGAAGGCAGGTACGGGATACTGAGTTGGATGATCAGCCATGATCACATTGAATGGCGGTGCAGGCTCGAAGGGCCGAATGGCCTACTCCTGCACCTATTTTTCTATCATGGAGAGAAAGAAGGAAGGAAGGAAGGAAGGAAGGAAGGAAGGAAGGAAGGAAGGAAGGAAGGAAGGAAGGAAGGAAGGAAGGAAGGAAGGAAGGAAGGAAGGAAGGAAGGAGGTCAGTGGGTCGAGTCGGTGGGTCGAGTCGGTGGGTCGAGTGGGTGGGTCGAGTCGGTGGGTCGAGTGGGTGGGGGGGTGGGTGGGTCGGTTGGTCGGTGGGTCGGTGGGTGGGTCGGTCGGTCGGTGGGTGGGTGGGTCGGTGGGTGGGTCGGTGGGTGGGTGGGTGGGTCGGTGGGTGGGCGGGCGGGTCTGTCTGTCTGTCTGTCTGTCTGTCTGTCTGTCTATAACTAAAACTCTGATCTTGTGCTATTCCGGTTTGTGGGGTTTTTCTATTTGCACAAAAACGGTACGTGATATTGCTACAATTTTCACCAAGTTCGTCACTGTTCTGTGCTACGAGTGCACCAAGTTTCATTCCAATCGGTGGAATATTGTAAAAGTTATCGAGGTTTAAAAATCTTTAAAACCGTGCTTGCGCAGATTCCTTCAGTCAGCGACACACAGATTGGTCTTTTCTCCTGTCAGTCAGTGCCATGGCCGGGATGGCGACGCCCCTTCCTTACTCACTGGCGGCGGCCTGTCCCACCTCACTCATAAACTCCTCTCTCCCCTCCTCACAGTATCGTCCCCTTGTCTATCGTCTCCCCCACCACTGGCAGCGGCCGAGGGGGGATTTCAGTGGAGGCCCTGGTCCCGTCTCTCTCTCCCTCATCACTCACCCCTCTCCCCCACTCGGCCTCTGTAGCAATGGCGGTTCCGTCTACCCATCCCCCCGGATCCGTCTCCTCCGCCGCTGCGGTAACTCACCCTCACGGCCTTCTCGAAGGAGATCTTCTCCACCAGCTCATCGAAACTCATGGTGCCCACCGTGACGAACACCGACTCCATCCACCCGACAGCAACAGCAGGCAGGCAGGCAGGTGGGGACGGGCCGAGCGGCTGCTGAGCCGGAGTGGGCGGAGGGAGGGAAGGATAGTCTTTTTTGCAGGGTGGCCGAGCAGTCTGCGTGGAGTTTGACACACACATGATGCAAACTGGTCCAATCGTCAAGTCAACGGGATCTAAACCACAGCTAACAATGAATGACCTGCAGAGGAAGGAACTCCAGATGTTGCTTTTTATGGAGGGAGGGAGGGAATGACTGAGGGTAGGGGAAAGGAGGGAGAGTTGAGGGAGGGTTTGGGGGAGGGGAGGAGGAGTGGGAAAGGAGAGGGAGGGTGAAGAGGAGGGGGAGGGAGTGCTGGGGATGAGGGGAGATGAGCCGTGCCTGCGCAGTTGGGGATTATGCGCGAGTGGTGGAATATTGGATTGGTGGGACGGGTTGCATTGGGGGAAACGGGTGAGTGGTTAAATATTGCATTGGGGAACGGGTTATGTTGGGGGACCAGGCCACCCCTGTGACGGGTGACCCCAATGGGTCCCACTTATTCTAGTTTATATATAAAGGCACTAAAGTAATTCCGAAGCATAATCTCTGATGAAATATGGATACTCCAGCAGTATACCTCTGCCTATCAAGGTCCACAAATAGTAATGCGAAACACCTATGAGATATTGGACAAAAATGCACTGATCTTCTGTATTAAACTATTAGTAAATAGTAAGATTAAATGAGAACTTACCAGTTTGAAGTTTGATCTTGATTTTATGAGGAGTTACGTTGGTGATTACGTGAAGAAGACCCGCAAGCTGCATGCGCATCAATCCTCAAAGCAGCGGTATGAAATCACAAATAACAACACCGAAGTGACATAGTAAGATGCGTGACTCGAGAACTACCAGATGATCCTTTATGAGAGAGGGTTGGGCGTGGCGGGCATGTAACCACCAACGTAACTCCTCATAAAATCAAGATCGAACTTCAAACACTAAGATGATCCACAGCATTGAGGTTTGTCAGCAGAATTGGAAAGGACATGAAATGCTATGTTTCAATAAGCGCTGGTGAACATATCCTCATATATTCTCATATCCTCAAATATATCCTCATAACAGATCTACAATGCAAGTTTAAGTTATTCAATCTGAAATAACAGAGGGTTAAGAAGGAACTGCAAATGATGGAATAATCAAAGGTAGACAAAAATGCTGGAGAAACTCAGCGGGTGAGGCAGCGTCTATAAAGATGGGTTTCTCCAGCATTGAAATAACAACAGAGGTATACTTTGTAATGCATTAACTTCACATTTAGTGTACAATATAATGTGATATTTTAACCGATTGCAGTGTAGGTCTGCCAAAGGTAGGATTCGGAAGGATCATTCAGTCCCCTACAGTTGTTTCCCATTCATTTAGATCATGGATGGCCTATATTTTATGTCCCTACAGCCACATTTATTCCATAGCCTACAACTTTGACTCACAAAAATGTATAAATGCTGGAGTAACTCAGCAGGTCAGGCAGCATCACTGGCGGACATGGATAGGTGGCATTTCTGGTCGAGACCCTTCTTTGGATTGATTCTGGTGGAGGAGAAAGCTGAAAAAGGGTCGTGGCAGGACAAAGCATGGCAGGTAACAAGTTAACCCAGGCGAGGGTTATCTTTTACAGCCAGCTGGTTGGAACAAAGGCCAGAGATAGGTACGTGGCAGGTTTGTTGAGGATTGTGAAGCCATAGTGAAGAAAATAACAGCAGGAGGGGCGGAGGGGAGGGGAGATGTGGGTGGGTGTCCAGGTATGACACAGGGGAGGAATGGGGAGGGGCAATAAGAGGTTAACTAAAACGGGATAATTCAACGTTCATCCAAGAATTCATACCGCTGGGTTGTAAGCTACACAAGCAGAATATGACGTGCTGTTCCTCCAGTTTACGAGTGGCCTCATCCTGCCAATCAGGAGGCTCTGGAAGCAAAGGTCAGTATGGGAATGGGAAGGGGAGTTAAAGTGTTTGACAACTGGAAATCCAGAAGGCCTTGGTGGGCCGAGCGCAAGTATTCAGTCAAACAGTCACCAGGTTTATACTTAGTCTAGCCGATGAACATGAGGCTACATCGGATGCAACGGATGAGGTTATTTAATAGCTATCAGGCTATTAAACTCGGCTCGGACAAAACTCTGAACATTAATAGCCCATTATCTATTTATTTGCACTTTATCAGTTTATTTATTCATGTGTGTATATATTTATATAATGGTATATGGACACACTGATCTGTTCTGTGTTCATGCCTACTACGTTCTGGTGTGCTGAAGCAAAGCAAGAATTTCATTGTCCTATCAGGGACACGTGACAATAAACTCTCTTGAACTCTTGAGGTTAGAAGAGGTGCACATGAATCTCTGTCTCACTGGGAAGGAGAGTGGAGCTCCATGAATAGAGGCGATGGAGGAAGTATAGGAGCAGGCGTAACAGATCCTGTGGTTGTAGGTGAAAGTACCTGGGGAGGGGGTGATCTGGTTGGGAAGGGATGAGTGAACCACAGAGTTGCAGAGGGAGTGGTCTCCGCGGGAAGCAGAATGGGGTTGAGCTGGGAAGATATGACTAGTGGTGTGTTCCCATTGGAAGTGTTTGGAGGGTGGGAGTATGATGTGTTGGATGCGGAGGCTGGTACCTGAACGGCGAGGACCAGGGAGATTCTATCCTTGTTCTCTCTGGGGGGGAGACCTATGGGACACCTGGGTGAGGAATCCATCTATGACAGAAGGGCAAAAACTTACATTTACTGAAATAACAGGTCCTAAAATGGAAAGTCTCATCTTGGGGGCAGATGTGGCAGAGACAGAGCCATCATTGGCAATTAATTCCCCAGATGCACCACCCTCTCTGGCAGAAGACATTTCTCCTTGTCTCCTTTCTAAACACATCCTTTTATTCTGATGCTGTTCCCCCCGGTCCAAGACTTTCCCATTAGAGGAAATATCCTCTCCACATCCACTCTATTATCAGGTCTTTCATTATTCGGTATGTTTGAATGAGGTACCCGCTCTTCCTTCAGATCTCCAACGAGTACAGGCCCAGTACCGTCAAATGCTCATCATACATAAACGCAATAATCCCTGGGAAAGTTCTCGTAAATCTCCTCTGGACCCTCAACAACTCCAGCACTCTCCTCCTCAGATATGGGGCCCAACACTGCAGTCCGACCAGTGCCTATATAGCCTCAGCATTACATCCCTGCTTTTATATTCTAGTCCTCTCGAATGAATGCTAACATTGTATTTACCTTACTACCGATTCAACCTGCAAATTAAGCTATTGGGAATCCTGCATCAGCACATTAAAGTCCTTCTCCCGATTTAGAAAAAAACCTATGCCTTTACTCCTACTACCAAAGTGCATGACTGCACACTTTGCTACACTGTATTCCATCTGCCACTTCTTTGCCTACTCTCCCAATCTGTCCATGTCCTTCTGTGCACTTCCTGCTTTCTGTACACTACCTGCCCCTTCACCCATCTTCATATCATCTGCAAACTTTGTCACAAAGCCATCAATTCCATCATCCAAATCATTGATATACAACATGAAAAGTAGCGGACCCAATACCACTAGTCCCCAGGAGCCAACTAGAAAAGCTCCCCTTTATTCCCACTCTTTGCCTTTTGCCATTCAGCCAATCTTCTATCTGTGCTAGTATCTTCCCTCCAACACCATGGGCTCTCACCTTGTTCAGCAGCCTCGCTTGCAGTACTTTCCTCTATCTATCCTCCTATTTGCTTCCTCAAAGAATTCAACACATTTGTTCGGCAAATCTGCTGACAACTTCACAAAATCATGCAAAATCACAAATCTCCCCAAATCCAGCCTATTTTAACGTGTGCAGCAGAAACCTCATATTTAAGAATGGACTCTAAAATCTTACCAACCACTGATGTCAGGCTAACTGACCTATACTTTCCCCTCTCTTGCCTCACTCCCTTCTTGAACAGCAGAGTAACATTTGCAATTTACCAGTCCTCCGAGACCACTCCTCACCCCAGTAATTCTTGAAAGATCACTACTAATGTCTCCATAATCTCTGAAGCTACCTCTTTTAGAACCCTGGGGTGTAGTCCATCTGACTTATCCACCCTCAGTCCTTTCACCTTCTCCTTAGTAAGAGCATCTCAACAATGTTCTGCCCCCTGACCCTCTTGAATTTCTGACATCAGTCTGAAGAAGGGTCTTGACCCAAAACGTCATCTATCCATGTTCCCCGGCGATGCTGCTCGACCTGTTCAACTACTCCAGCACTTGGTGTCCTTTTATGTATTAACCAGCATCTGCTGTTCTTGGTTTTTAAAAGTTTATCGATTGCAATTTTGAAATTCTTATTTCACCGACTCAAGTGTTTTTTGTGACTCAGTCCTAATTTCCATTTCCTGTTGTGTGAACTGTGTAAATGTAAATATATGTTTCATGCGAATCAAGATGTGAAAATTAATGTCAGCAATGAGATCTTTTGAAAAGCTTGACTTTATCAGTTCAAAATTATTATTAGAACAGTGAAGAAATGAGAATGTATTCTCTCTGAGAAAACCTTTTTAATAGAAATGCAGAAACATAGAAAATAGGTGCAGGAGTAGGCCATTCAATATGATCATGGCTGATCATCTACAATCAGGACCCCGTTCCTGCTTTTTCCCCATATCCCTTGATTCCTTTAGTTCAAAGAGCTAAATCAAACACTCTTGAAAACATCCAGTGAATTGGCCTCCACTGCTTTCCGTGGCAGAGAATTCCACAGATAAATTCAATATATCATACTCCAGAATCCCCTTACTTGGGAAATAGAAAAATGTTAAAGCACTGTATTCTTGCTTGTAATGCAACATGTGGAATAGATATGCTTCCATTAATAGTATCCTGAAAGGGGAGGGTAAACAGCTGGTGGTCATGGTGTAAATTAGAAATATACATTTGAAAGTAGAATCTCAAAGGCAATGATCTGTATTACTCCCATGTCAACCTGCTCTTGAGTTTACAAACAGAATGGACCAGATGTGTTGGAAGGAACTGCAGATGCTGCTTTAAATCACAGATAAGACACAAAAATCTGGAGTAAGTCAGCGGGTCAGCATCTCTGGAGAAAAGGAATAGGTGACATTTCGGATTGAAAACACTCTCTGCTGAGTTACTCCAGCTTTTTGTGTCTTTCTTTGGACCAGATGTATGTGTGGAGGGAGAGATATGGGTTCCTAGAACACTGGAACCATTTCTGTAGAAGCAGGGATCTGTGCAAGCCGGACGTCTTACACCCGGTAGTTCTGGAACCAATGCCCTACTGGGGATACAAGGAACTGTGGATGCAGGAATCTAGAGTTAAGGGCCTGTCCCACCAGCATGCAACTCTATGCGATTAGCGCGACCTAACGTGGTCGTTTGAGCCGTCCGGCGTCGCGGGGCCAGTCCCACTTCGATCTCCGGAGCCGTGCGGAATTGTGCGGAGTTCGTCCCGACACCGCGCGAGGCTCCGAAAAACTGACTATGTCCAAAAATTCCGCGTGGCAACGGCTTGTCGGCTCGCAGTCGCCTCGACATTCACACACCGCCCCGACATCGTGCCTCCGTGAACCTATTTGTAAGTGCCTCTGTGACCCTCTATGTGTGTGGCTCCGTGGCCCTGTGTGTGTGTGTGCCTCGGTGCCCTTCTCTGCGTGCCCCTCTCTGTCCTGGCGAACTTACCTTGGACTTCGCTCCAAGTTCGCCTCACTTTGCGCCGCATTGCGCCACTCACCCGACCTCCGCGCGGCCCCTACTGCCGGTTTGGTTGCGCTTGCCGCATGCAGACGCATGCTGGTGGGAACGGCCCTGTACAGAGGATCACCCGACCTCCGCACGGCCCCCGCTTCTAGTTTGATCGCGTTCATCGCATAGAGTTGCATGCTGGTGGGACAGGCCCTTTACACATGAAGTGCTGCAGCAACACAGTGGGTCAGGCAGCATTTGTGGAGGGAATGGATTCCATTCCAATGCTGACTTGCCTTACCTGGGCCTCCTTCATTGCCAGAGTGAGGTCACACTCAAACTGGAGGAACAGCGCCTCATATTTGGTTTGGATAGTTTACACCCAACGGTATGAACATTGCATTCATAGAGAGTAAGAGAAAGTCATCGAGTGTGGAAACAGGCCCTTCAGTCCAACTTGCCCACGCTGCCCAACATGTCCCATCGACACTAGTCTCATCTGCCTACATTTGGCCCATATCCCTCTAAACGTCCAATTTTGGATAACACAAGTCCTTTCTCCATATCTCTTTCCTGTTCCCTCCCCTCGGACCATGCACACCCATTCTGCCCGCTATACCACTCCACCTTCCACCTATATCCCTCCCCCTGGGTTTACGCTTCACTCCTCTTCTATCCTTATCTCACATCCTATTGTTTTCTTTTCATCTCTGGTCTTCGGCCAATCAACCCCCCCCCCTCCCACCCCCACCCCCCGACTCTCCCTCACCCCCCCCTTCCCCCCACCTGTATCAATTTATCAATTGGCAGGCTTTGTCCAGTCCCCATCTTTTTTCCAGCTTTCTCCTCTTTAGTACAATACTACAATCAGTCCGAAGAGGGGTCATGACCCGAAACATTTTCCATCCATGTGCTCCAGAGATGCTGCCTGATCCACCGAGTTACTCCCGCACTTTGTGTTTTGCCCTAATGGGGATAGTCACTACTGTTGTTGAGAAGTGTTTTAATTAGAGTGGTAGTGGAATGAAACCACAGACTGTAGAGAAACAAGGACAGAAATGCAAGAACAAAAGAATGCAAAAGAAGAAAGCAGGAAAATCAAGGTTGGGAGGTAAACAGTACATAGGTCATTAAACAGGACAGCAGAGGAACAACCCCAGCAGCCATTGATATTTGTGCTGACCATGTTGCCAATGTAAACTGCACATATGCCTGCACATGGTCAACATCCCTCCATCCCCTGTCTAATGCCTCTTAAGTTTCACAATTGAATCTGCCTCCTCCACTTTCCCTAGTTTGCAATCCTGTCATTTGCCACTCCCTGTGTAATAACTAGCTTCATAAATCTCTTTATGACTTTCCTCTCTCACCTTTAAGCTTTGTCCTCTCGTATTTGACAACTCCAATCTGGAAACATTTATTATCTACCCTATCTTCTGATAATTTTACATACTTCTGTCCAGGGATCTTTTTGAAGACAAAAACGATGACAGTGCCCAAGTAACAGTTCACGTCATACTATTGACTGCTGTACATCAATCTAGTTTTTAACTTTTCAGAGATGATGGTTCACCTACTGGCCATACTGCTTCCATCACGTCACCTCTCAGCCTCCAACACTCGAGAGCAAACAATCCAAGTTTGCCCAACCTCTTCATGTAGCACTCTCTTTAATCCAGTCAACATCCTAGCAAAACACTTCTGGATCTGGAACGCGATGCCAGAGTTGGTGGTTAAAGTAGATGTGATGGTGGCATTTAAAAGCTTTTGGATAGGCATCTGGATACGGAAGGAATGGAGGAATATGGATAATGCGCAGCTAGATTAGCGATGGTCTTAGCATCATGTTTGCCACAGATATTATGGGCCGAAGGACCTGTTCTTGTGCTGTACTGTTCTATGTTCTAAATAGAGGTGAGTACATATGATCTGATAACTATTAGGGAGGCAGGTTTGCAAGGGGATGAAAATTGCAAACTTAATATTCAGAGATAATTGACTTAAGGACAGATGGAAAGTGAAGATGGTGGGAGAGCAATGTTAATTAGAGATAAAGTAAGTTTAATTGTGAGAAATGATCAGAAGAGTCCGTCTGAGTGGATGTTAAAAACAGCAAGGTAAATAGGAAATAATATAAAATCGCAAATAATGGGGGTATGAAAACAGTATAATAATTGTGTCTTTAATCCTTATGTTGATTGGATTATTCAAATTAGGAAATCTTACTGTAAAACCTAAATTACACAATTTATATTACACAATTTATTGTGTAATAACAAATTGCACAAAACATATAAAATTATAAAAGGACGACAAGCTAGATGCAGAAAAAATGTTCCCAATGTTTGGGGAGTCCAGAATCAGGGGCTACAGTCTAGGAATAAAGGGGAGGCCATTTAAAACTGAGATGAGAAAAAACGTTTTCACCTAGAGAGTTGTAAATTTGTGGAATTCTCTGCTACACAAGGCAGTAGAGGCCAATTCACTGGATGAATTTAAAAGAGCGCTAGATAGAGCTCTAGGGGCTAGCAGAATCAAGGGATATGGGGAAAAGGCAGGCACGGGTTACTGATTGTGGATATCAGCCATGAATGGTACTGCTGGCTCAAAGGGCCAAATGGCCTCCTCCTGCACCTATTTTCTATGTTTCTAATTTAAGTACAAGTAATTTAATTGGAAATGATTCAAAATATTTTCACTAAGATGATCCTAGGTATGGAATGAGTGTCTTATTTAGAAAAGGTTACACTAATTTGGATTCGACTGGAGTTTGGAGGAATGAGAGGCAATTTTGTAGAAATATGAAAGATTCTTAAAGGGGGAGATATGGTAAATGCCGAGAGGATGTTTTCTCTCATAAGAGAGCCCAGAACTACTGTATGATACGCTAAAACTTCATTCACCCCAGAGGGAAATTGGTCTGTCAACAGTCACAACACACACGGTGCACAAAAAATTGAAATTAAAAGAGAAAGCAAGAAGAAAAAGATTGTTTTCTGGCTGCAGTGTGCACAGCACCTTCACCGGGACAAATGAACAAACAAACAAACGCAGACTTATCCCCTGGGCAGAGGATTCTAAACTAGTGTGCCCCCCCCCTCCCCCACACCGGGTCCCCCTTCGTTCTCCCACCGTCCATCACAGAGGTCTCCCCACACCGGGTCCCAATTGTCTTCCCTTCCCCACTCACTCTCATCGACCATGAGGCCCACACCGCCACCGAGCTCCCGTTGCCAACGAGGCCCACATTGCCAGCCGAGGCTCCCTTTGCTGCCGAGGCTCCTGTTGCTGCCGAGGCTCCTGCCGCTGAGGCACCCGCCGCCACCACTGAGGCTCCTTCGGCCCAGACAGGTCTCACTGAGTTACGCCAGCATTTTGCATCTATCTTCAGTTTAAACCAGCATTTGCAGTTCCTTCCGACACAATTATAGTACTCGGCCTTGATTATAAAGACTATCAATACATTTATGCTTAATCCTGTTGGCAACAACTGGCTGCCATGATTCCTATATCACAATAATAACTGCACATCCTAGAAAGATTGTATGAAGCATTATACAAATGGAATCATTTCTTCCTAGGTGGTGAATCTGTGGAATTCTTTGCCACAGAAGGCTGTAGAGGTCAAGTCAGTAGATATTTTTAGGGCAGAGATAAATAGATTTTGATTAGTACAGGTGTCAGAGGTTATGGGGAGAACCTAGGAGAATGGGGTTCGGAGGGAGAGATAGATCAGCCATGATTGAATTGCGGAGTAGACTTGAAGGGCAGATTGGCCTAATTCTACCCACATCACATGATCTTATGACCTTAGAGTAGGCAAATCTTTGCTGTGAACAATGTTAGCTTATATTTAAAGATTTAAATATTTTTTGTCAGGATCAGATTGTTTTGGAAATCTCAGTGGTTGATGCATTTCATCTTACTACTTCAGATTAGTACTGGAGTCAAATTTATATTGACTTGCTGAAGAGCACTATCTCCTGAACATTGCCAATTAGTGGTAATCTTTTTCACAGCTGGAATTCCCAGGTTAGCAGTAATCTTTCACGTTATTTGATGTTCTTAAAAGGGTCATTCAGCTCATCTAGAAGTAGCAGACATTTGTTATGGACTATCATGAGCAAGAATATCAGCAAATAATGATTTAAATTGATACTGGGAAATGCATCAACGGCTGCTAGCATTACCAAAGCTGATGTCAACCTTCAGAATTTTATTTAGAACTAAGTAACTGTAATATTTATTTAAATTGTGGTTATATCCATCCTGCTGTGAATACATGTTTCAGGAAATGTTGGATATTTCCTTGATACAGACCTTTATTCTGAACGTTGAAAAGTCACTTTAATGAAGGTTCTGTGAGAAATTGTCCTGCAGATTCTCTGGCACTAATTTTTCTGACAGTGGCGATCAACCTCTGTGTTAGTCTATTATGATTCAGATACAAAATGATATTTCCAAATGCCGATTAGAATGGACTCAGTAAAAATGACATTCAAAATAAGCTGTTCAACATAACTAATGGTCAGAGTATGCGTGTAGAAAAGGACAATGAGCTTAGAGTGTATTAACAGGCTACAATAAAACAAATGCATTTTATTTCTGACAACCTTCTACAATTCTCAATAGATTTGAAAATATTGTATTATGGTCAATAATCATTTGGAGAAGATGACATCACCTCTGGCTTCATGAATAATGGACAGAAATGAATAATTGCCAGCAATATATTTTAAAAAATCATATTAACGCAAACTAAAATCAACCAGTTTAAGAAAGAACTGCAGATGCTGGAAAAATCGAAGGTCGACAAAAATGCTGGAGAAACTCAGCGGGTGAGGCAGCATCTCTGGACTGAACGAATGGGTGACGTTTTGGGTCGAGGCCCTTCTTCAGATGAGGTATCTCCTTGAACCACTGCTTTCCCTCTGGTGATAGGATTCCCACAGTGGTGTTGAGGATGGATTTCCAGGAGTTAGGTAGAGCAACAATGAAGGGACACAAGAGCTTAACCACAACCAGAGAGCAGTTCTGAACTACTATCTACCTCATTGGTTTATCCTCGATTGGACCTCGCACTAAACATTATTCCCTTATCATATGTCTATACACTGTATGTGGCTCGATTGTAATCATGTATTGTCTTTCCGCTGACTGGATAGCACGCAACAAATGCTTTTCACTGTACCTCAGTACACGTGACAATAAACTAAACTTACACACCAATAGGGATGGAGGTGACTTTGTGGTGTTTGAATTTGGTGCCTGCTAAGAGGCACCAGTTTCATTATTTTTCTGTTTAAATAAAGAAATATTGGTACAACAATCACTTCCTCAACCATATCAGAAGCTACCTTGGTGTAGGTTGGAGTCACATGTGGTGAGGACCAGGTAAGGATAGCGCATTTCCATACATACATACACCTACAATTTGTTGACCCAACCGAGCTTACAGCCCAATGGTATGAGCGTTGAAGTATCCAATTTTCGATAACTACATAACCCTCCCCCTCTCCCTTCTTCCCACAATGGGAACCACCCCCTTCCACCTCCCCCATGCCCAACTTGGACCAAACTAGCACCCATTTCTCCCCTTCCACCTACATTCCTTTTTCTAGCCTCATAATTTGAACCTCTTCAATCATTTTGTCACACCTTCTGCTTTTCATCTCTGGCATTTGTCCAGACATCTGCTTATCAAAAACCCCTCCTCACCTGTACCAACCTATCACTTGTCAAGCCTTGTACTGTCCCTCCGCTTATCTAGCTTTCTTTCCTCTCCCCCACAATCTATCTGGAGAAGGACCCTGACCTGAAACGTCACATATCCATGTTCCCCAGACATGCTGCCTGACCCGCTGAGTTACGCCAGGACTCCGAGTCCCCTTTTACCTTCAGTGATTTTGTGTACCTTCATGTGCTGGACACATGAAATCAGTAAACTGATGTGAACTTCAACACTTCATACGAATCTCATTGTGGAAAAGTAAATGAGGTGTAACTGAGTTTTTAAATGACAACATTATTGCAGGATACGAGATCCCTGACAGTAGCGCAAATCAGAAAAGAGAAAATCCATATTGCCTACTGCTTTATGAATAGCCTTCTCCGAGGTCCAATACCAGCACAATCCACACACCACGAACAAATAAAAACTAGGCAATTATTTGTTGGTGTTTATTTACATGCTCTGAACACTAATTAGCAACTTCAAATTCTTGCATGTTAATATTTCAGATGACCTTCCTGGACCTAGCACATGGATGAAATCACAAAGATGGCATGCCAGCACCTCTACTTTCAGAGAAGTTGGCATGTCACCGAATACTCTAACAGACTTCTCCCAATGCTCTATAGAAATAGCCCGACTGGTTGCATCATGGCCTGGTACAGCAATTCCAATGCACAGGAATGCACGTGAGTGAAAGACTCAGCCCAGTCCATCACATGCACAATCTCCCCAACATCAAAAAGGCAACATCTATCAAGGCTCCCTATTATTAGGGCTTAACCTTTTCCCACTGCTACCATCCAATAGAAGATACAGAAGCTCGAGTACCTTACAGCACAGCAGTAGAATTGCTGGCTTACAGAGCCAAAGACCCGGGTTCGATCCCGACTCTATGAGTGCTCTCTGTACGGACTTTGTATGTTCTCCCTATGACCATATGGATTTTCTCCGGGTGCTCCACTTTTCTCCCGCACTGCAAAAACGTAAGGGTTTGTAGGTTTATTTGTTTTGGTAAGTTGTAAAATTGTCTCTGGTGCATAGGATAGTGTTAGTGCATCGGGTGATTGCCGGACCCAGTGGGCCGAGGGTCTATTTCCACGCTGTATCTCTAAAGTCTAACGTGAAACCTGAAGTTCCACACTAGCAGGTTTGGGAATAGCTATTTTCCTGCAACCAAAAGGTTCTTGAACCAACTTTCACAACTCTAATCCTACCTCAGTACCGAATACTAAGGAGCCCCTCTTGCAATACAAATCAACTTTGAAAAATTGTTTCAAAGTGTTGGTTTCATTAATATTTTAAGAAGATAAACTATTCTCGTTCATTAAAAGCAATTGAAAGCAAGGCAATGATGTTTGATTCGTACATGTGTGTTATTTAGTAAGTTCGGGACAGTTGGTGAGATCAAGCTATCTGCACTGCTAACACATATCACTCCATGTCATCATGCACACTAACTAGCAAATAAATTCCCTTTCAATCTCCCAGTAAATGCTTGTGCATCATTCAGTTATCTTTGCAATGTTAACAAGAGCAATATATTGACACTGCTTTCCCTTGTTTTAATGAAAGCGGTCCCTCGGGTCCTGAGCTGCCCCTCAAATAGATTTACAAACCCAATATATACTAATTGGAATAACAGAAAAGGAGTCATTGGAAAGGAAATGTTTTTTTAAATGGGCATATTGGAAGATTTGAAATGAGTGGGGTTGTTTTATGTGACATCTTTAACTGGATAAATGCACGTTAAAAGGCAAATTTTAGCTGTGAAAATACAGGTTTGAGAGTCAGCAGAAGACACACATTTCACAGAGAAAGGAATTGCTGTCTGAACCCATAGCCACCTGTAATCTGGGAGAAATGTCATAAATAAGATTGAAAACACTGTTATGTCTTCTGAGGGATTGGTGTAATAGAGATTTTCAATCACTAGGACAGCATTATCTTCTTGGTACCAAATGATCAGAACAACTGCATTAAGTAGTCATTATATCAAACCTCTACTGCGCAGACACTCCAAGCTTAATTGGAAAATAGGGGCGAGTCACCCAGTAATTTCAGTGACTAGAATAACAAAATTGATAGTTGGTGATCCAGAACGACAAAAACGTAATTTGCATCTGATTCATAGTCCCAAAGCTTCTGTGTGCATTTGCATGTTATGAAAAAAATTATAACTTGATAAATTAAATCTATGCTTGAACCAAGAGAGATTTTTGACCACTACCTTTATATGCGGGTCTAACAACATCGCACATAAAAATGACAAGTATAAGACATTTAAAGGATTAAAAATCCTCACATGCACCCATTCTTGAAGATCATTAAAATATTATACAGGTTTTCTTACCTTGCAAGTCCTTTCTTTTCATCTACATAGTTTCAGAAAGCTAAACTCTAAGCAACACATTTATGGCTTCAGAAAGATGGTTTCCCACAAAAAAAAGTCCTGTGCAAATCCTGGCAAAAAATGTATGTAGTCTATATATAGTTAAACTATTTGAATTTGGCTTCTCAATGATTTAGTTTAGGGATCGAACTAGACACTAACCCAGCAACCTTTTTAACTTGTGGATTCACATACTCTGCATTTCCGTTTTACTACTCTCATGTTAAAACATGTCTTTATTATTTTTCTCAGGTTGTATTGATAGAGTAACTCAATGGATATAACATAAAAACATAGAAACATAGAAAATAGGTGCAGGAGTAGGCCATTCGACCCTTCGAGCCTGCACCACCATTCAATATGACCATGGCTGATCATTCAACTCAGTATCCAGTACCTGCATTCTCTCCATACCCCCTGATCCCTTTAGCCACAAGGGCCACATCTAACTCCCTCTTAAATATAGCCAATGAACTGGCCTCAACTACCTTCTGTGGCAGAGAATTCCACAGATTCACCACTCTCTGTGTGAAAAATGTTTTTCTCATCTTGGTCCTAAAAGACTTCCCCCTTATCCTTAGACTGTGACCCCTTGTTCTGGACTTCCCCAACATTGGGAACAATCTTCCTGCATCTAGCCTGTCCAACCCCTTAAGAATTTTATAAGTTTCTATAAGATCCCCCCTCAATCTTCTAAATTCTAGCGAGTAAAGCCGTGTCTATCCAGTCTTTCTTCATATGAAAGTCCTGCCATCCCAGGAATCAGTCTGGTGAACCTTCTCTGTACTCCCTCTATGGGAAGAATGTCTTTCCTCAGATTAGGAGACCAATTACTTTACATAATACTCCAGGTGTGGTCTCACCAAGGCCCCGTACAACTGCAGTGGAACCTCCCTGCTCCTATACTCAAATCCTTTTGCTATGATAAGTGGGGTTTTAGATATTAAACACCTGATGTGTCTCAGTGGGAGATCAGGTCACAAATAATTCTCTTTGCTGGGATTATTCCTCTTTCTCATTTGAATTAAATCAATAACAGCACAATCATTTGTTGGTTATACATACTAATCTAGGTTATTTCGGGAAACAGACACTTGTATATGGCAGACGTCATGGAATATGAATATGGGCCAATGCATTTAAATTAAGGAAACTTATTTGTCTACAATTCTTAAGCTCACGGAGTAGTATTACAGCTTGGAAGTCATTACTGATGAATCAATACAACTGTGCAAGTAATGCAAAATCCAATGTGGTTTAAGACGTATCGATAAGGCCGCATCAACTTACTTAGCTCCTTCCAAATCAATCTCATTTACTTTGCAGTGCCTTGATTTGTAAGGCTACGTTATCCATTATACAATCCTTTTCCGAATACACTAGGCCCTGAAATATTAATTTTCCTACAGTTCTCTCATACCTTAATCTTTCCCTGATTACCCTCGCCCTAAAGTTCTTTGGGATTTTCTTTAATCTCGTCTTGCAGTGATATTTTATGTTCCCATTTTACCCTCCCAATTTTTATAGGTGCCCTCTTATGTACTGTTAGGCCACCTGCATTTAGTTCTCTATATCTGCCATATGGTTTCTTTTCTCATTATTCAATTCTTGGTATCATTTGACACCCCGAGTTCTTTAGACGTGGTTGTCCTTATGTCGCAACTAGTCAAAGTTCTGCAACTAGACACAAAATGCTGGAGTAACTCAGCAGTACAGGCAGCATCTCTGGAGAGATAGATGGGTGACATTTCAGGTTGAGACCCTTCTTCAGACTGATCAGGGTTGTCCATTCTGTTTTCCAAAGAGAGACTCTCAATGTTCTCCTCCAGCTGTTTTTACCTCTGCCCTCTCCATCATCCAGGGACCCAAACAAACCATTCTACGTGATGAAGTAATTCCCATCATTGTTTACTGGACATGTTTGTCGTTTATTATGGTATTTACAGATAATTCTGCTTACATCTGTTGTGCTGCTGCAAGAGAGAGAGAGAATGCCATTGTTCCACTTCAGCACAGATAAATATAAAACGCTCTTGACTCTCTTATTCTGTTTTTGTGTTTTGCATTTTGGTGCTCACAATATGGACTTCTCTATGTTTAAGAAAAGACTGCAGATGCTGGTAAAATCTAAAGTAGACATAAAATGCTGGAGAAAATCAGCGGGTTAGGCAGCATCTATGGAGAGAAGGAATTGGCGATATTTCGGGTCGAGACGCTCTCTATGTCAGAAGAAGCAAAAACAGAATAGGTGACCACTTTGTAGGACGCCTGCATTCAATATACAAAGGGGAATCAGTGCATCCCGTCTCCTATAACAGTAAATTATGCACCCCAGTCCTCCTCTGACCTTTGTCTTTGACTTAACATTGCTCCAGTGCGGGTTTGAGATACAGTACTGACTGCTCCTGCCGGATATGTGCTAGGCCTAAAAGGGAGTTGTTCAAACTATCCAATTCAATGGGTTTTCTTTTTCTTCAAGATGTGGCTTTCTGCTTCAATTTATTTTGTTTCTCTATCTGACGTTCTGTTGCTTTTTAAGTAAATATCACCTCAACCACTTTGGGCACACTGCCATCTGTTTGTTCCACCCCTCCCCATCTAAAGCAAACTTGTCTTTTTACTTTTACCACCTGCCCTGCTCAGCATTTCCAGCATTCAGCTTTGTTTCAAATTTCCAGCAAATGCAGTTTCTTACCCTTAAAGTCAGTAGTTCCTTAGGGTTGGTATTCTGCATGAGGACTGTCATCCAGGGAATAAAACAATAAGTTCTAGATAGACAGAAACTGCTGGAGTAACTTCTAAAAGAGTAAATTCTAGGGGTGCAGAGAAGAAATACCTTTCAATTACATCAGATTCTTTAATTTTCACACTATCCAAAATAACATGAGGAAACTCTTTAAAAGACTTTAAAAAATAAAAGATATAAAAGCTTAATTTTTTTTGAATAAAAATTAATATTTACACAAAACGAAACAATTGTACCTCAAAGAGATTTGTTAATAGTTGGTGTGACGCTTGGGAATCAATTTCAGTTGTCAATGTTAGAAGGTTATAAGGTGCTGAAACCGTAAACATCCACACATCTTATTTCAGAAATATTTACAACTGGACTACTAGTTTAGTTTCGTTTAGAGATGTAGCATGGAAATAGGCCCGTAGGCCCACCAAGTCCACACCAACCAGTGATCACCCATACACTAGTTCCATCCTACACACTAGGGAAAATTTACAGAAGACAATTAAATTACAAACCTGCATGTCTTTGGAATGTGGGAGGAAACCAGAGAAAATCCACACAGTCACAGAGAGAACGCACAAACTCCACACAGTCAGCACCCATAGTCATGATTGAACCCAGATATTTGGCACTTTGAGGCAGCAGCTTAACCACTGTGCCAATGTGCTGCCCTTGGCTAAAAAAAAAATTAAACAGCAAATGTGGACCACATTTTAAACGTGAATTGTTAAATATGCCCAGTTGCTGAAATTCCACCTCATCACTCCTTTATGATGAATATTACATGCATTTTCTACTTTTACTATGCACATAATAAGCTGATTCTTAACTGAAGAGGATGAGAATAATTCTTGGTGACAATGCGCAGTGCTGGGAGCACTTCTGTTTAAGATGGATGAACAAATGATTGTCTTTATCCATATTTAATCTGATAGAAGAGCCAGCTGCCCCAATCTAGTTGCTGTAATGTTGCTCTATTCCTATTTGAAATATAATATATATATTTCAGTCCTGCCATTCCTGTTGCTCATATTCACTAACATTTACCATTTAATCTTGTATGAAGAGAACATTGCCAGCTTGAAAATACAAGGAGAAAATCTGCCAAGTCTGCTTCTGACAGTAGAGTGAACTTATATTTCAAATGGATTCTAAAACAGCAGCAAATAAAAATAATTTGAGATTCAGCCAGCCTTTTCCCTTAAAGAAAGCATGGGCACATCAGACAGCAATGCAAATAGACCTCAAGGGATAATATACAATGAATTGTTGAAAAGGTAGAATTCATTTGAAATCAGCAGTCATGAATGTTAATTTGAGCTTCTGTGTAAATGGCTTTCAGTACATGGCTAATTAAAGGTCATGATGCCACATTAGGTTCATCGGGGCAGAGTCTAATTAAATCTCACTTAGCTCAAATCTGAAATGCGATTTACTTATCAAGCTGTGCCATGGTGAAGGCATGTGGTGAGAAATGTATTCTGATTTCATTCACTAAACCACTGTATCGGAAATGATCGCAACATTGCAAGTAAAATGAGCAGGCACCTTTAGAAATTAGTATGAGCAAATCGTGGAGCGAATTTTACATTCCCATTTAACCAAAGTCTTGCGGTTAAAAGGCTCACAGGTGTTGGATCTGAATTTGTATCTGCCTACAACAATCTGAGATCTCGCACCTCCTGATACTCCACCACTGATGCCTTTGGCATCTGAAGTTGCAAGTCCTGGAGTTCCCGTCTAACCATCTTCATAAATCCACCTTGAGATGAGGCATAAAATCCACCTTTTTGATGTGCTTCCTTGAAATGACTGGGCCAAATTTTGTTGGACACCGTTTCTGTGAAGTCCCTTAAAAATGTGCTGTAAGTAAACAAATAAAGTTAGTTTCACTGGCAAACAATGAACGTGTCTGCGCGAACACCCAATTTGCCTTTATTGACACTCAAGGTTTTCAACAATGACCAACCATGGACCAACAGCAAAGATCCTATTAAACCCCCAATAACACAAATTCCATAGCTATCCAAAATACCTCACTTCAACATAACTGGAAGCCAGGTTACTGATTTTGCCCAGTTGAAGAATGGGTTCTTGCAACGGTTGAAGAAATCTATAAAGATAATCCCGATTAAAACAATCTAGACAACCATGTAAACCCACGAGGCATCAATATGCAGCGACGTAAGATTATCCTGGGTTTAATTTAGTCTATGTGAAAAAGTGCAGAGTTCAGTTCGATAAGCGCGAGAACAGATGAATATGTGGTAATCTTGTGGAAACATAACTTTAAAGTCATTGAAATGATTACCTCTGCCGAACATAAAATACAACAAGTCATTCCTTCAATGAGAGATGCCTGCCCCGCTGAGGTACTCCAGCATTTTGTGTCTCTCTATAGTCTCATTAGGATCCAATTTAAGTGGCAGACGTGGTCTAGCTGGAGACGGAGTTTTGAATTGGGGACCAAAGGTGCCAATTGTGGAAGGGGAGGGCTCACCTTTCGCACGTGGACTGCAGTACTGGTTGTTATTGAGGAAGGCAAGAGATTGCAGCTGCTGGAATCATCAGCATGAAACATTAAGTGCCGAAGGAACTCAGCGGGTCGGGCTGCATTTGTGGAGAGATTGGACAGGCGACCTTCAGATTGATGCAGTATTGGGGAGAGAGCTTGAAAAGAGAGTTTGAGGTCGGGCAAGGCTTGACAAGCAAAAGGTAGGAATATTCCAAAATGTTGAGATTTAAAAAAAATCAAACCCGTAATTTATCCCATCAGATAAAGCATAAAAAGAACTTTTGTTTGATACCTAATTCACTTTCATATCTTCAGTATTAAAAATGTTATAGTCATTTTCGTACTCGGAAATTAGCATCTTGTTCTCTATTGCTTTTCCATTAACTTAACACAAAAGCTGTGATCGAGGACAGACAATTGACATAAAAGCCCATAACTTTCTTAAAAATTAAGAGAGCTGAATGAAATTTTCATTCAAATATTTCAAATATTATAGATTGAAGCATTCTGAAACAAATGATACATCTTGCTTAGATGACCTGAAATTAAAGTATATCATTAATTAATTAGCTAATTAAGTAGGTAATTACAAAATTAACCGTTGTGACGGAAATAATAAACACTCAGATTCTTGAAAATTCAAAAATGTGATATTCTCCAGATCAGAACTTTAATATTATTGTAACGTTAAAACAAATAATAAATATCCAACAAAAAAATCACATTCATCAATGTCATCAAATCAATTAAATTAATCTAAATTCAGTTACAAGATCTAAACATCTATCCCATTCTTAAGAAAAGGCTAAAAATAAAATTTTGAATATCCAAAGTATCCAAATAACAACTGATCCCATTCACACAATAATTCACAATATAACATACTTTTTAAATCTCACCTTGTCATGAATTTCTATGCCAAATGGAAGGAATTGAATGATTAATTCCCATAAATTTTACTCTGTTGGTTCATAACACTGCAACGGGCAAGGGTCGTTTTACACAGACATTTGTTCAAAATCCAGAAACATCCACTCTCAAGATAATCAAAATCATTATTTTTTGCACAATCATGTCACAGGAACATCTAAATTATCTATATTTTGTGTTGTCTATCCATGATCAATATTTTCAAACTAAACATCTGATTGTACTGTGGATGTTTTCTGGCAGATATTTAGTATGAAAATATTGATCATGGATAGACAATAACATAAAATATAGATGATTTAGATGTTCTTATGACATTATCATGCAAAAAAATAGTGAATTTGATTATCATGAGAGTGGATGTTTCTGGATTGTTATAGATCATAATTTGGCCGCTGCCATGATTAAAAGCCCGATATCGGCAGGCAAGACACAGCCGATATCGGGGCCTAAATAACATATTTTGGATCATCAGTTTAAAATGAAACCACATCAAAAAGCAAGATACGATGTTAAATAAACAACATACCTTTTGTTTTGTCCTGCACTTGCGATCTGTGATGTTGAAGGCATTGAAGGTGTTAGAAGTCACGTTTAACTTCAATCCAGCAATGCAATGGTCCAGCAACTTAAAAAAAAAAACGGGAACGGATGCGCAGACCGAATTTTCTTCATCAGCTTGTTGTCCAAGCAAATCCCTCTCCGCCAACCAATACAAACCTGCATTTTAATCTTAAACATTATGGATTCAGCAAACAACAGTACTTCTGAGAAACAATTCCTCCCCACGCTCTTATCATAAAGTGTATACTAACTTGTATTTCTGAAGACTATCATAAAGATTTGTCCTCGGCATATTAATCAGAGGAGTAGTAACATTCTCACCCCTTGTATTTGGTAATGAAAATATATTTTATAATCTCTCCTTGCAGCTTTGCTCTTTTGCTCTTTTTGTTGAATTAACTGTCTTTTGTTATTGGATTTGTCTGAAGATGGGTGTTGATCAGAAACCTCGCCTCTCCATGTCTTCCAGAGATGCAGCCGACATGTTGCATTACTCCAGCACGTTGCGCTTTTTTTGGTAAGTAACATCTGCAGTTCCTTGTGTCTTCAGCTATCTTTGTGCTGTTCATAGCCAGGATTTACTTCACAAAGTGCAGCACCTGGATGTATTATTCAAATATGTTTAAGCCAATAATTTGTGCAGATTTAGTACTGTCTTTGCTTTAACGTCAAACTAGTAATTTTAGGTTTTTAAAAGAAAATCTTTGACATCATTCTTTATCGCATTTTGCATGTTTTGTTTTGTAAAATATTCTAGTTTTTTTAATTTAATTTTAAATTTTTTTAAATTTTTCCCCCCTTCCCTCCCTCCTCGTTTTGTAAAATATTCTGTATCTGAATATGTAAACTGCTCTGTTTTTAAAGTTTTACAGTTTTCGCACAAAAGACTGATTATTGGATGTGTGAATGAATTTTTTAATGGTAACGAGGCATCTTATGATTGAACCCATTAACGTTTAATGCGGAATAAATAGTGGCATGGCTGGTAGAGCTGCTGCCTCACTGTGTTGGAGACCTGGGTACGATCTTGACCTTGGGTGCTGTCTGTGTGGAGTTTGCACGTTCTCCGTATGAGCGTGTGAGTTTCCTCCAGGTGCTCTGGTTTCCCCCTAAATCCCAAAGAGCTTGTAGGTTAATTGACCTCTGTAAATTGCATGTGACGTGTAGAGAAAGATAAGAAAGATAAGATAACATAGAAGTAATGTGAACAGGTGATTAGTGTGGGCTAAAGGGCCTGTTTCTATACTGTAACTCTAAACTAAACCTTAATAATCTTCATTATGGGATGAAACAAAGGCCACCAGAGCAACACTTCAATTTCCAGCCTCTTTTGTGTGTGTGGTATGCACGTTAGAAAGGATTTAACTTTGTCAGTCCTTGTATGAAAAATCATTTTCTGTGCTTCAAAGCTGCTTTATCAGTAAACATGCTGTCTTACATCTTTCTGTCGCCAGTTTTATAACCAGGTTAAAGAGCTGTATTATTAAACTGACTCTGCACTAAATGCCCAACAGTGTGGACTTTCTACCTCATTAATATGTTTTCTTTGCTGCAGAATTCTTGATCTTGATGCTGAAAATGTCATCAGCATTTGCTCACTTGGGACTAGCTTTTAAATTATACTGGAGAACAGTTGATTGCTGAGGCCAAGTTGAGGTATCTATTGTTGATGATGCAGTGGCTAATTTACCCTTCTTGGGATTTTTTCCATGGTGCACGAGTAAGAAGGGTAAAATATCCTTGGGGGGGGGGGGGGGGGGGAGATCTGGTACTGATTTATGCTGCGAATAAAGTAACGCATATTTAGTATTGTATCAGTGTTCTGTTCAACGTATGAGATTGTTTGTTTACGCTTTCATAACACCCTTTCCTGTGATCTTATCCCAGAAAATGTATTTTAAATTTGGCTGACTCTTGGGCAGATGTATCAGCTAGGTATGTGTATGGAAAATTGGAGACTGAGGAGTGAGGGAATAAAGGCGAGATTTGCAAAGCAAAACTTGTTTCAAAGGAAACCTACCAGTTTCAAAAGCTCCTGCATTCCGAATTCTTGAGTTTTATAAACCCACCCTAACGTGGGTCAGATAATGTAATGTAAATTTGTAACGCATTAGTTCTGGGGAGAGTTGCAGAGCATGTGTGATGAGAGAATGGGATTGGGTTTTAGAAAATGGAAATGGTAATATTGTTACAACCTAGTGAATTGTGATAGCAGGACAGTAAACCATACTTACAGCTGTGTCTAAAGATCAAGACAAACTAATGGACTTCATTACATTTTGGAAAAATGCAAGTCTGAAGAACGGTCTTGACCTGAAACATCACCCATACCATTTCTCCAGAGATGCTGCCTGACCCGCTGAGTTACTCCAGCTTTTTGTGTCTATCTTCTGCTGAATACCACATTGGGCATAGGAATGTGGTCATGTAAAATATGGGATAGGGTGAAGGTTGTAGATACCGGTGTTGAAAATGGAGGGAAATCATTGGAAAAGTAGAATTGTTACACTTCTGATTGAAAAGTTGTATTTAAGGTTTCAAACCTTCAATAACCTTGGTTTGGCAGCTAGCATAGGGGGTGGAAGAGCAATGTAATTCGTTCCACAATTTAATTTGCCCTTGCTCTAGTCTTTAACATTTTTGTTCATTTCTTCCTGAATACATTAAAAGCACAACTAGTAGATGTGAAAACTGCAGCGACACAGTGCAATCAATTAGATATAATTTTCTTCTTGCCTGTCTGGTCAGGTTATAAATATTTAAATCATTATTTCGTAGCTCTTGTTCAGAACATTATGGATATTTAATAATTAATTTCAGTTTCATTGTGTGAGATTGTATTCGATTTCATCTGGCTGCTGACCAAAGGTGGAGTTCAGTTGCTAACGTTCGTCTTTCATGTCTGACTAATCTAATTTCAAGTTGAGACAATTGTAACATAAACCCACAACTTTTTCATACGATTAGCCAAAGGAGGCAAGTGAGATTAAATGTAGACACAAGGACCAATTTACATCTGTAAAGTATTGGTGAAACAAGAACCTAGGTCAGCAAAGTTCTCATTAACCACAACACCATCAAAGTAATATAAGGCTGGTACAATTAAAATAGAATTAACAGTAACTTGTAACCCACACCTGTACATTTGGACTACCAATTCATGATGTATCAGAATAAGTATCCAATTTCTTCTAAGTGAAATATCACCTGCCCATCCCATTTGAAGAGAATATTGGTATTGTTGAAGATTATTTGTTCGTGCATGCTTAAATGCATTGAAATAGGAAACGGCTTCAGGAGTAATTCCGTTTAATGAGACGGATATTAAGGAAGTGTTTGAAGGCGAGATTTTGTACATCTACCCTCATGATTGATTTTGCTAAATCGTGAGATGTTTCTTTTTGGGTAATGCTGTTTCGGAATTTTAACTTCCAATGAAAATCTTCATTTCTTATTGGTTCACATTTTGTTATGAAAGGAAGGATACCGAGTTGGATGATCAGCCATGATCATATGAATGGCGGTGCAGGCTCGAAGGGCCGAATGGCCTATTCCTGCGTCTGTTTTCTATGTTTCTATGTTTCTATGATAGGCAGAATTATAGGTGAACAATAATGCTACACCCAGGGAACTATTCAGTAATAAAGTAATGAATAAAGTAAGAATTGCTGTTTTATTTTCCCATTTGAAGAATTAATCAATGGCCCTTTTCTGCTTTTCTCAACATCATAAAAAGAACTAGATTTTATTCCATTGTCTACGAAATCTGAAAAAAAGGAAAAGCAATGACACTGTTTTTGTTAATATGAAAAATGTGGTAGATTGAAAATAAATCAAGTGACTCAACTCTAAGCATCTATGATACCCCATGATGCTACAATGGAATAGAGTTTCAAAAAACATAAAACAAAGTACAGCACAGGAACGGGTCCTTCGGTCCACTATGTCTGCGCCGAAATTGATGCCATGGTAAACCAATCTCATCTGCCTACACATGATCCAAATCCTTCAATTCTTTGTATATCCATGCAGCTGCACATAACAATCTATAATCTAATGGAATTACTTTAACACCATTAAATCAGATGACAGTCCTGGATCAATAAGGAATGGAAAAGATGACCCCAGGAGCATCATTAGCTATGCTTAAAAATGAGGCACAAGACTCCATGTTAGGGGTACGTGCATACTAAAGAGCAAAATGTATGCACATTTGATAAGACTAAGTGATTAGCAACAAGATGATCAAATTAACATATACAGTCTTGGTACATCCATTTGTAAATGGATTTGTAGCATTGAGCAACAAATAGTTGGAGGAACCTTTATATCCTTTCTCATTGATGTCAATTCTTTATGTTTGACTTTAGAAGACCTGAGGCTGAAGTGGCTACAGGCAGGAACAGGGTACAGATTGTGGATGATCAGCCATGATCACATTGAATGGTGGTGCTGGCTTGAAGGGTCGAATGGCCTACTCCTGCACCTATTGTCTATATTTGCCACTAGGGGCGCCACATGTAGGCAGCCTCTGCCTATAGTCTGAATGTTTTTCTATCGTTTTTTAATTTCCAGTTTGTTTAAAAGTATGTTTCAGAGGATTCTTTTAGTATATCTATGTGGGGGAGGGGGGGGTAGGGTAAGGGGGAAACAGTTTCCCAGTCACTTACTGGCGAGGATGCGACTATTCTCCGAGTTGCGTCCTCGCCCCCCTCCCCCCAACCCTTGTGGCCTACCAACTGGAGCGGCGCGGCCTTTCCTGCCGGGGACTGGACCAGAGCTTCAGCGGCGACGCAGCGCTGGATACATCGCGGAGCGGGTGATGCCTTACCTGGGATCTCCGTTTGA
Organism: Raja brachyura; assembly: GCA_963514005.1. The sequence continues at coordinate 17,521,033 of OY740784.1, read as the reverse complement.
AGCTGCAGAGGGTTGGGCTGCTGCTTCAACATCGCAGAGCTGTGGTTGTGGAGCTCAGCCGCGGGCGGCGCTGACCAACATCGCGGAGACCTGGGATTCTTTGCCGGGGGTCGCCAGCATTGAATCTCCACCCAGCTCGGCCTGTAGCTTTCGGGAGCCGTGGTCTCCGGTAGGAAGTGGCCGATTCAGAGGTCCAAGCCGCTGAGGATGTTCTTCCGTTCCGACGTCAGAGTTCCATCATTCCGGCGAGAGGGCCTGAGCATCGGGTCACCCGTAGCGGCGACTGCGGAGGGCTTGGGCCCCGACCACGGGTGTACATCAAAGAACATCAAAGAGGAGGATGACTGAACTTTGGTGTCTTCCCTCACAGTGAGAAACTTTGATTCCGCTGTGTGGGGATGCTTATGTTGTAGACTATCGTGTTCTGGGTTCTTTATTTTATTCGTATGGCTGTATGGTGACCACAAATTTCACTGTACCAATTGGTGCATGCGGCAATAAATGTATCTTGTCTTGCCTCTTGTATCTATGTATTAGATCCCAGAAGTGCTGAGCGGATAACATTTCTCTGCCTCTTTATGCTCCCTGCAATCACATACTAGTCTCTATCGAATTTTGTAATTCCATATCATATCAAGAAATGCATACAACCGAGTAAAGGCATTGTCAACATCCCATCTCCTGGACTTCTGGTGGCCCTATGCAGGGCTAGAGACCAGCGCCAGCTAGCTCCATGAAAAAATCACAAAAACGGGGAGAAAAACGGACCTACCTGCCGTTACTGCACCGGCTGCCTGCAACGCGTGAGTGACATCATCAAGCGTGCGACTCCGGTATGTCTCTGCAACATACCCCCCCCAAGCTACCGAGATGGACTGCCAGGCCAAAACAGGCACCGGAAGAAGTAGGCCCGACTGAAGTCTCGGGCTCAGGTACAACGTCGTCCCAGGAAGATGTTTCGATCTGAGATAGAAGATCTTTAATATCTGAGATAGAAGATCTTTGGATTTTTCTAACTCAGGAAATTAAAAATATAAAGGAAGAACTTAAGAGAGTGAATTTTAAAGAAGAACTTCAATTTTTAAGGAAGAGTTTAAGGAGGAAATGAAGGAAGAAATCAACTCCACCGTCCTTGAATTATCGGACAAATGGAAGAAAGAAACAGAAGAAAAGATGGATCAGCAAATTACGGAGATGGATGCGGAGATGGATGTCAAAATCAACTCGGTGGAGTCCAGCTTTAATGATAGGTTGGAGCCTGTTGAGAAAGCACAGAACTAACAGACTATAGCAATAACCAATTTAGAGGGGATTGCTTCAACGTGCTGAAACAACAAAACGCCTTATCAGAGAAAACCAACGCTTATCAGAACTACTGAGCAAAATAACTGAAAAATGCACTGAACTGGAAGGACGTCAGAGGCATCAGAACTTAAGAATCATCGGCATTCAAGAAAGGAGAGAGGGGAAACGAGACCCCCGCAAATTCGCTGCAGACTTATTGCAAAATGTCTTAAATCTGGATCAAAAGCCTCTGCTAGCTCGAGCACACAGAGTGATGAGACGTCGCCCATGGGCAGATGCTTCATCAAGCCAAATGATAGTAAAGGTGCAGTATGACCATGTACTGGAGGAGATGATGAAAAAAATTGTTCGTACCAGGAATCTCATATACGATGGAGATAAGATCAGCATCTACCGAGATTATCCTGTGGAGGTCTCAAGGAAGAGAGTGCTGTTTAAAGAGACAAAAAGAATACTTAAGGATGTGAAAGATCTGAAGGTTACACAAAAAGCTGGAGAAACTCAGCGGGTGCAGCAGCATCTAAGGAGTGAAGGAGATAGGCAACGTTTCGGGTCGAGACCCTTCTTCAGACTGTACCCGGCTACATTAAGAGTTACCTACAATCAGAATGAACATATCTTTACCAACCCTAAGGATGCATTGGAGTTTGCCCAGAAGATCAAGAACCTGCCTGATGACTGAATATTATCTACAAAACACCTGACGTCAACGAACAATGTAACTTTGTAAAGATCGGATGGAATTTAAGCTGTTATACCTAAGGCCAATTGAAATTGGATAAGGATGTCCTTTCCCATGGACATGTTACACTCATAGTTACTATTAACATTAATAACTGACAAATACTAATTATAACTGCACGGTACTATTAATAATTATTACTAATGGTTACTAATTACTTAGAATTGAATTACTTAGAATTAGCTAAATGGTAATTATGAGTATGGTTGGATTTAAATCTTAATTTCACTTTTCTTTCCTTCTTTTATTTTTTATTTTTTATTTTTTATGTATATATTTTACTAATGGAATATGAATACTTTGGAACCTAAAATGTCCCCACCCCCCCCGGTAAAATATCGCTATGGAAATGTCAACTTAAAGAGAGCATGGAGCTAGCTAAGTTTTTTGTTTTTTTTCATCGGCTACGGAAGTCGGTAGATGGCTAGCCATGTTAGAATGGCTATCACTAACTGCACTACTCATAGATGTAGTTTTTTCTTTCTTTTTCCACTTTACTAACCACTTAATCTATCACTTTTTAAATATAATACTTTATTATAATTTTAAGTTTGAATGGAGTCATAAGTTTTATCAAAGCTTATATACGCGAGAAAAACCAACGAGACTTAAAATTCATCTCTCTGATGTTCGGGTGTAATGTCGGGCTTGTTGAGCTGAACCATCTGCTCATTTACAGACCTCCCTAAACAAAAGATGCAAGATTCAAATATGAAGATTGGGGGTGAAGGAATAACATTTTGTAGTTGGAACGTTAAGGGTATTAACGAACCAATCAAGAGAGGTAAAGTATTAGCACATTTAAAAGCACTTAAAACAGATGTAATATTCCTTCAAGAATTTCACCTAAAAAAGGATGCAGAGCATAGATTGAAAGCTAAATGGATTGGTAAAGCGTATCATTCCTCATTCACACATAAATCCAGAGGTGTTGCAATACTAATCCGTAAAGGGATACCTTTTAAACATATATCAACTATAACGGACAGTGATGGTAGATATATTGTATTAATAGGTGAATTATATGCACAAAAACTGACTCTTATTAATGTTTATGGACCAAATTTTGATTGGTCCCTTGTTTTTTAAGAAAATATTTAATACAATTCCAGAATTAACACAACACAATTTAATAATCGGCGGAGACTTAAATTGTACATTAGACCCTTATTTAGATAGATCATGAAGACAACAGAAAACAAAATCACAGTCCAGTGACTTATTAAATGCATATATAGATACTAGTAATATCAAGGATGTTTGGAGAATAGAAAACCCAACCGGACGAGAATATTCATTTTATTCATCGGTACATAAAACATATTCAAGAATAGATTTTTTTTGGTGGACTCTAATCTTATTCCATTTACTTATAACTCGAAATATCACAATATTATAATCTCGGACCATGCTCCCTTAACATTTATGATTAAATTAAATGGAAGGATGGAGAAACAGTGGGTTGGAGACTCAACCCACAAATTTTAAAGGAAAAAGCATGTCAGGAATATCTTACTAAACAGATTAATATGTTCTTTGAAATCAATGATAACCCTGAAACGTCTGCCTCCCTACTATGGGAAACATTTAAAGCATTTACTCGAGGAGCGATGATCTCCTCCCAAGCATTTCATAATAAAAAGAATTGGGCGAAACAACAGGCATTGGAAAGGGAAATAAAACAATTAGACACAGAAAATGCGGCTACACCAACCATGATAAAACACAATAAAATTGCAGCATTGAAATATAAATAAAATAAAATATATTCAGACCAAGTTGTAAAATTTTACCAATATACCAAACAATTACATTTTGAATTTGGAGATAAACCTCAAAAATTATTTGCTTGTCAATTACGGAAACTGGACGGGGAAAAAATAATTCATAGGATTAAATCAGAAACAGGAGAACCACTAGTACAACCTAAGGATATTAATAAGAGATTTCTGCAATATTATCAAAACCTTTACTCTGCTAAAACGATAGATCACCGGACTGGAATAGAAGCATTCCTACAAAAATGCAATCTTAAAGGGTTAGATTTCAAAGATTATTAAATTATTAGACGATGAAAAAACAGTAAAAGAAATTGAAGAGTCTATCAGATCTCTAAAAAACGGTAAATCCCCAGGACCAGATGGCATTGGTTCGGAATTCTATAAAACATTCTATGACCTGATTGTTCCGCGTTTAAAGACACTGTACGAACATATCTACACCCAACAGAAATTACCAGAAACTCTAAATGAATCTATAATAACACTTATACCAAAAATAGATAAGGACCTGGATGATCCAGGTTCATATAGAGCTATAGCTTTTCTAAATACTGATCAAAAAATATTAACTAAAATCCTAGCACAAAGATTAAGCACAGTGATTAATAAATTAATACACCCGGATCAAACAGGATTTATACCAAAACGGTACTCTTCATATAACCTGAGACGATTATTCAATATTATATACTCAAAAAGAAGTACTAACAAAGATCTAGCAATTATTTCGTTAGATGCTGAGAAAGGTTTCGACCAGGTGGAATGGCCCTATTTATTTTCGGTTATGAAAATTTTTCAATTGGGCGAGAAGTTTAGCACATGGGTAAAACTTTTATATACTAACCCAACAGCTAGAATATCAACAAATCAAATGTTATCAGCTAAATTTAACTTATCTAGAGGCTGTAGACAAGGATGTCCGTTATCCCCGCTATTATTTGCACTCGCAATAGAACCATTAGCAGAAAGCGTGAGGTCCCATCCTGAAATATATGGGTATAATAACAAAGATACTGAGAGTACAATTTCCTTATATGCAGACGATGTATTAATTTACATTCCAAAACCTGAAGTTAGTATCCCAAACTTATTAAATTTAATAACTCAATATGGCTCGTTTTCAGGATACAGAATTAATTGGGATAAAAGTGAAATCATGCCAATAATGGAAAGTAACCCACATATACTACAACAATTTCCTTTTAAAATAGTAAATGCAAAATTAAAATATCTTGAAATTTATGTAACAAAGAGATATACTTCTTTATTTAAATTTAACTTTCTGCCTTTATTGAACAAATTACATCAGAATATTTTATATTGGAAAACATTACCTATCTCAATGTTGGGTAGAATTAATGCAATACAAATGATTTTTCTCCCGCAATTACTGTACCTCTTTCAATTAATCCCGATATATCTCCCAAAAACTTTTTTTTTTAAAAGGTTGACTCTATAGTCACATATTTTATCTGGGATTATAAGAACCACAGAATAAATAAAAAACACTTATGTAAATCAAAAAGAAATGGAGGTTTAGCACTACCGAATTTTATGTTCTATTTTTGGGCAGTTAATATTAAAAATATGAATTTTTGGTTGGAAGAACTGGACCAACAACCAGATTGGTTAAAAATGGAAAAGGAAAACTGTTAAAAACCCCATAATATATAGTGGAATACGCATTTGGAAACAATTAAAAAAGACACAAAAATTGGATAATTTACCACTATCTCTTCCCATTGTAAACAATGCTACATTTAAACCCTCAATGATGGATAAAGGTTTTTTACAATGGAAAAATCACGGAATTACAAAGATGGGTGATCTCTATAGCAAAGGTACATTCCTCTCATTTCAGGAACTACAACAAATTTATGGGCTTCACTCAAATGACTACTTTAGATATCTACAAACTAGAGACTATGCTAAATCAGGACTATAGAAATAGAAAGTCAGAAATTCTTGATGAATGTTTGAATAAACACCCTAATACAGAAAAATTGATATCTTATATTTATAATATTCTATTAGATAATAATGCACCCATGACGGAAATATATAGGCAATCATGGGAAAATGAACTAGGCCGAACAATAAGGCCAGAAATATGGGACGAAAGCTTACAACATATACATCACTGTTCGTTAAATGCTAGACATTCTTTAATACAATTTAAAGTGTTACATAGATTGCACTATTCAAAAACAAAATTAAATAGAATTTTCCCATGCATATCTCCTATTTGTGAAAAATGTCAACACTCAGAGGCTAACTTAACGCACACATTTATAAGTTGTATAAAAATTAATAATTTTTGGATGGAAATTTTAAAGGTAATTTCGGAAGTTGTCAATACCCAATTGGACCCCGATTTAAAATGAATAATATTAGGAACACTAGAACAAAATCAATTATTTACAACAAACCAAAGAAACTTTATCGATTATAGTTTAATAATTGGGAAAACATTAATATTAAAATTTTGGAAAGGCCCTATAACCCCCACAATTAAAATGTTCACTATGGAAATGTCGGCGACCCTACATTTGGAAAGATTAAGATTTGTCTTAATGGACAAACAAGAACTATTTACTAGAATATGATCCCCATTCATTGAATATTTGAAGGGGAAAACCGGTTCGGCACGAGAGCCTGACTGAAACCCGAATCAAGGAATAGATGAAGAATTACATTTTATAACCCATGGACATATCTCCAATGATGCATAATTAGCTGATTACTCCATTCTTTTTTAAACTTTTTTGGTTTCTTTTCTCTCCCTCTCTATTATTTTCTATCAATATACATTTTTTAAAAAATATATAGAAGTACAATTATTATACAATTGTTAATACAAACAATATTAATAATGTATGACTACAACAAACAAAATGCTTTTTATTGTGTATTTACTTCTAATAATTTTTTTAAATAAAATTTAAAAAAACCCAAAAAAACCATCCCATCTCCTGTACAGTGCTAGAGAATTAACAATTGCAGGACAGCAACAGCATTGACATCTAATGGCAGGACCAACCTAGATGAATTCTCCCATTATCTTGATACAGAGTAAATCATCCAGCCCATAAACAGTCGAGCAACTTGGAAAATAGTGTCCACCAATGCTATCTAGTGACAAACGGCAACAACTTGTCAGCTTCTGAGATTGATTTTCACAGGACTATTTGACTCTAGTTCCCATTATAGCCTTGTTAAAAAAGATTAACTTGAACTGGTTTGCTGAAGTGATGCATGTTATGGCATTGATTGAGAATATTTATAAAATATGTATTCAATAGAATTCAGTGAGAAAAAAATCTGAAAATCAGTCTCTCGGGATTCCACAAGGCACCATCCAAAGATTAGCTGTCTGCAATTGCTGCAATTGCTGCGATGCTGATCAGGTTTGTCTGATATATGATATCTCATGTCAGCCAATATTCTATGAGAGGGATCCTAACAACCTCCCATTGATTTTCAATAGCAATATCCTTTAACATCTTGGAATACAGGAGAGTAACTGTTGTCCAGAAACCCAACTGGAAAAGCTGCATAAATACTCTGGCCACTATAAATGGCTAAATATCGTTTCAAGTAGCTTTAAAATAATTAACAATAATGTCAGGGCCATCAGTCCGAAGAAAGGTTTCGGCCCGAAACGTTGCCTATTTCCTTCGCTCCATAGATGCTGCTGCACCCGCTGAGTTTCTCCAGCACCTTTGTCTACCTTCGATTTTCCAGCATCTGCAGTTCCTTCTTAAACGTCAGGGCTTCTCCAGTTAATCAGACAATATGTAGAGGGTTCTACAAGGAAGAGATCAAAGTTTCACCTACTTTTAAGGAACTGAGCAAGGCAGGTGACTGAAATGTCCGTAGGTAAGCCTTTTAGGACCTGCAACCATAATCTATTATCTTTAACATTGTAGTGGAAAAGGAAAGGATTGGTCCATATGTTAGTTCTAAATTGGTACAAGGAGAACTAGATAGGATATTTTAAAAGTTGATTGGAGTAAGTTGTTTGCAGGCAAAGGAACATCCAGAAAATGGGATCAATTTAAAAGTGTAATACTGAGAGTTCAAGGTATGCATATTCCTATCTGTGTTGGGCAAGGCAGGTAGAATAAGGAACCCTGAATGATGAGAGAAATTGAAGCTCTGGTCAGGAAAAAGGTTTGGGTCAGACCTTGGAATCTGAGATTAATTGTACCTCTGGAGGCATATAGGATTGAGGAGCATAGGGAGAGTAGAAATGGAGCATAAGATGCGTTTGGCAGAAAAGATTAAGGAGAATCCAAAGAGATTTTTAGTATATTAAGGCTAACTAGAGAGAGAATAGGCCCCCTTAGAAACTGGTGATGGTCTATGTGTGCAGCTGCAGGAGTTGCAAGGAACTCAATGAATATTTCTGTTTTGACTGTGGAGAATGACATGAAGACTAGGACATTTGGGACAGTTAATGGACATGTTGTGAGGACAGTCTGTGTTACAGTCAAGGAGGTTCTGGATGGCCTAAGACACATAAAGGTTGATAAACCTTCTGGGCCTAATCAGATAGCCAAAAACACAGTGAGAAGGCAATTGCAGGCACCCTGGTGGAGATGTACGAATTATCGATAGACGGGTGAGGTACCAGAAGGCAGGAGGGTGGCTAATGTTGTGCCTTTATTTAAGAGGGGCTGCAAAGAAACACCTTGGAACTGTAGACCAGTAAGCCTAACATCTGTGGTAGGAAAGTTGCTGAAGAGGATTGAAGGATAAAATGTGTGTGTTTTAGGAAAGACGGGGATCGATTAGGAAGAGACGGCATGGTTTTGTGTGTGGAGATCATGTCTCATGAATTTGATTGAATTTTTTGAAGATGTGGCCAAGAAGGTTGAGGAGGGCCAGGCCATAAGCAGAGTCTACATCGATTTCAGCAACGTCTTTACGGTTCCTCACAATGGGATGCTTGTGATGGTTGGATCTCATGGGCTCCTAGGAGAGCCAGCTAACTGGATATAGAATTGGCTTCCTGTTTGGAAGCAAGGTGGTGGTGGGTATCTTTTGGACTGCAAGCCTTTGATTAATAATGTGCCTGAGGGATCAGTGCTGGGGCCCACAGCTGTTTATCATTTACTGTATATCAATGATTTGAATGAGAACACGGCATGATTAGTAAATAATAAGTTTGCAGATGACACTAAAATATGTGGAATAGTAGACAGTGAAGATGGTTATCAACATTTTACTGCAGCATTTTGATCAAATAGGCAGGTAGGCTAAGGAATGGCTAATGAAGTTTAATTCAGATGGGTGTGAGGTGTTGCAGTTTGGGAAGTAAATCAGGGAAGGGCTTTCACATGAACCGCTGGCCCCTGGAGAGTGTTGCAGAGGAATCTAGGAGTACAAATACTGAAAGTGGTGTCATAAGCTGGTGAAAAAGGCCATTGGCCTGCTGGCCTTCACCAGTCAGGGAATTGACTATAGAAGTTGGGACACAGCTGCAGTTGTACAAGATGTTGGTGAGGCTGCACTTGGAGTATTATGTTGAGCTTTAAGGGCCTGTCCCACTTGGGCGTCATTTACGCGACATCTTAAAAATTGGTTGGCGCATCGTGACGCGCGCATGTCGCTTGGTGAGGCATGGTGGCATATGCAGTGATGCGTGGTAATGCGCGGTGCCCCAGGATTTTGCAGCGCTCAAAATCCTCGCGCGCCACCTGCGTGACGCATCCCTTGCGCACGCTGACGTACAAATGGCGTACGCTGACGTACAGTGCGTGGTGAGGCATGGTTACGCATGAACATTGCCTGTGCTAATTTATTATGCATCATTGTCAGGACTTGAGGGTCTACACTATAGAGAGGTTGGGCAAGGTAAAACTTTATTCCTTGGATTGCGGCATGTTAATGGGTGATATTGTAGGGGAGTTTAAAATCATGAGGGGACTAGAAAGAGTAAGTGACGTTTTCCCAAAGGTAGGAGAATCAAGAACTCAAGAGCAAATGTTTTAGATAAGAAGGTAAAGATTTGATAGAAATCTAAAGGGCAACATTTCAAAGGTTAGAAACAATGAACTGCACATACTGGTTTATACCAAAAATAGACACAAAGTGCTGGAGTAACTCTGGGTCATACAACATCTCTGGAGAAAAAGGATGGGCGATATTTCAGGTCAGATCGCTTCAATCTGAAGGGTCCTGACTCAAAATGTCACTCATCCCTTTTCTACAGAGATGTAGCCTCACCCACAGAATTACTCCAGCACTTTCTATCTATTATTTCTTACAGGTTAGTGGGTGTATGGAACAAGGTTTTAGTGGAATTAGATGAGGCAGATTCAATAATGGCATTTAAAAAATGTTTACACAGGGATAGGAAAGACATGACTAAGTGGGACCAGTTGGGTCCCTGTCACACGGGAGGCCTGGTCCCCCAACGTAAGCCGTTCCCCAATGCAATATTCCACCACTCACCCGTTCCCCCAATGCAACCCATCCCCCCCAACGCAATAGTGCACCACTCACGCATAGCACCCAACTGCGCAGGCACGGCTCATTTCCCCTCATCCGTCAGCACTCCCTCCCCCTCCTCTTCTTTCCCCTCTCCCCAATCCCTCCTTCACCTCTCCCTCCCTCTCCTTTCCACTACCCTCAGTCACTCCCTCCCCCCCTCCATCCATAAAAAGCAGCATCTGCAGTTCCTTCCACCGCAGATCATTCATTGTCAGCCGTGGTTTAGATCCCGTTGACTTGACGATTGGACCAGTTTGCAGAGTGTGTGTGTGTGTGTGTGTGTGTGTGTGTGTGTGTGTGTGTGTGTGTGTGTGTGTGTGTGTGTGTGTTACGCAAACTCCGCAGCAAACTGCTCGGCCACCATGCAACCCAACTCTCCCTCCCTCCCTCTGTCCACTCCGGCTCAGCCACTGCTCGGCCCATCCCCGTCCAGTCCGACCACCCGCTGCTGCTGCTCAGCCCGTCCCCGCCCTGCCTGCACGCTGTTGCTGATCGACCTGTCACGGCCCTGCCCACCAGTCTACCTGCTCACTACCGGAATCAGTGTTCAGCACGGTGGGCACCACGAGTTTCAATGAGCTGGTGGAGAAGATCTTCTCCGAGAAGGCCGTGAGGGTGAGTTACCGCAGCGGCAGCGGCGGAGGAGACGGACCCGGGAGGACAGGTAGATGGGACCGCCATTGCTGCAGAGGCCGGGTTGGGGATAGGGGAAAGTCAGTGATGAGGGAGAGGGAGAGATGGGACAAGGGCCTCCACTGAACCCCCCCCCCCCCAGCGGCCGCTGGTGGTGGAAGAGGCGATAGACAAGTTACTGTGAGGAGGGAATAGAGAAGTTTGTGATTGAGGCGGGACAGACCGTCAGTGGGGCAGGAAGGGGCATCGCCATCCCGGCCGTGGCATTGACTGACAGAAGAGACCAATCTGTGTGGCACTGACTGAAGGGATCTGCGCACACGCGGTTTCTAAGATTTTGAAACCTCGATAACTTCTACAATATACCACTGATTGGAAAGAAACTTGTTGCACTCAATGCACATGAGAATGGTGAGTAACCTGGAAAAATATCGTAGCGCTATCGCGTACCGTTTTTGTGCAAATAGAAAAACCCCGCAAACCAGAAGAGCACAAGATCAGAGTTTTAGTTATGTACTAGACTAAGTGGGACCTATTGGGTCCCATGTCCCCCAACGCAATATTCCACCTCTTCACCAATTCCAATATTGGTGGTCAGTGGGGGGGGGGGGGGGGGGGGTCTTTCTGGAGTGCTAGCATGGGTGTTGTGGGTCAAGTCAAGTCAAGCACAGTGAATGCAGGGCCAACAATCCATTTCAATCCACTTCAAGTCAAGTCAAGTCAAGTCAATCCACTTCAAGTCAAGTCAAGTCAATCCATTTCAAGGGCAGTCCAAACAACTCATTGCATTCTCACTTCATTTCCAATTTTGCATTGCAGTTTCAAGCACAGGCAGGGCAGGCCAAACAACTCTTTGCATTGTCACTTCATTTCCAATTTTGCATTGCAGTTTCAAGCACAGGCAGGGCAGGCCAAACAAATCATTGCATTGTCATTAAAGGCTAACAAATCATTTATTGTAAGTACATTGCAGACTCACAGTTCAGTTGATTCACAGCTTAGAATCACAGTTGTGGACTCTACCCCGCGGTCTTCCAGAGTGACTAACTCACGTCCAGGCATCAGGGGTTTTATAGTCTTGCCCCCCCCCCCCCCGCCGGATGGGGCATTACCTTCATCATAGTGACTGACAGGTGATAGGACCAATCAGCTGATCTCAAGATTTTTAAAAAATTCATAATGTTTTTTTCATCGATCAGAAAAATCCTCGGGGCTGCCTCAGTGGAGGAGGACTATGAGTAAGATTACCAAAAATCACAGCGATATATGGTAGCATTTTTTTCTAAAATCAATGTACAGTGCAGGCAGGAAGTGGTCAAGATGAGACAGATAGATAGATAGATAGATAGATAGAAGATCGAATATAAGATAGAAAATAGAATAGAATAGAAAGATAGAAGACACATAGAATAGAATAGAAAGATAGAAGATACATAGAATAGAACAGAATGATAGAAGATAGATGGATTTAGAGGGATGTAGGACTACCTTGGATGTGGCATCTTGGTTGGCATGGATTCATTTGGTCTAATGTCCTTTTTCTGTGCTGTATGACTCTCACTCATTCACTTTCTGCTTCCCAAAGACTCCACCAATGCAAAATGCGTTTTAATTGATTACTCTGTAATTCGCTGAAGAGGCAGGTTCATTCAGAGGATATGATTGATCTAGGTAGACCAAAACACTACTCGGTATGAGAGAATATGGGAAATTTATTAAAGTAACTCACTAAAAAAAAAGTTGGGCCTTGAATAAGGTGCACAAAAAACATTTTATTTCACAAACAAGATTAACGGAAGGACACAATTCGTGCAAATTGTTTTCTCCACAGACTAATTGTCCATGGAATTTGACTTTGTTCAACATGCTGATAAACTTCTTCGACAACAATACTTCTGTGAAAATTGATGACACGGGACTTGTTGGATTAGGATTCGTGGCCTTAGATGAAATAAATTGAATACAGAAGGATCAATCATAAAAGAGGGGCTTGTGGTGAACTATTGTCATGGGCAGGATTCCTTTTATATCATGAAAGGTGTTCGGAGTAAACTTTGAAATCTTGCAAGGAAACTGGACAATTTGTAAAGGCGAGGCTTGTTCAGCAAAGTGAGTTGTGTTTGGAATCAAAGTGGTAACTAATTGTGGGGGAGTTGAAATTGTAGTTGAAAGTTCAAAACCTGTGTAAGATCATTAGAGGGCAAAACCTACTGCAGTCCATGATAGTATAGATTATTGTTGTTTTTGGCATTGAATATCATATCTTATGGTAAATTTTGTAGCTTCTTGTACACTTTATGTAAAACTAATTTAACATTTTAAAGTAAATGTTGTGTTACTTTGTTTGTGTTATACACACTAGAATCTCCCAAACCCTGCAGAGTGGTTATTAAGATGGCTGATCTGTGGGCGGTTGCTGCTGGGACGCATGTCCGGGCCTGATGAACCCCGGCTGGGTCACCTGGGCGAGGGTGTCTGATGTTGTGAGACCCAAAACACCCGATGACCCCAGGTAACCTCACTGAGGATGCGTCCCAGCGCATCTGGAAGATGTATATTTTTTCACACTGCTCTAAGTCTCGATTGTTTAACCCACCCAGAAGGGTTTGGAACTGAACATAGATTATAGGTATCAGGCAAGACAACCTAAGGTGTCGGGAGGTGCAGTAACGCTCAATGACCTTAGTGCTATTCTGGGGAAAACAAAGCAATGTTTGATCAGAAAGCAAAAATAATGTTTCATTCTTAAATTTCCCAACTTGAGACATCAGCTTGTTTTTCTTTTTTTGTTTTTTGTCTCAACATTATAGAGAGAAGAGTTGGTACCTTAGTGATACCTACTTCCTATTTTGTAATCTTTCTCATCTCCATACTAGTTCATCTCATCTGCTGAATCTCTCAGCCAATCCTTAATTTTCACTGGCCTTCTGGTTCCAACATGGAGTGAAATTGAGCACGTCAACAAATCTGTTTGCTTTCTTACTTATACCCAGTCCCATTCGTTCAACGCCCCTGTGCTTGGCTAATTTCTTGACATGTACATTGACTAATTTCTTGGCAATGCCAGTTTTATAATTCTCCTTGTTTCTGGAGCTTTGCATGGATTTCCCCTCCATCTCGCCAGGATCTCTGTAACTGTAACTCTGTATATTTTAATCATTTCAATTATTAGCCATGCTTTAGCTGCCTCGGGCCTAAAGTCTGGAATTCCCTCTGTCAATTTCCCGCTGTCAATTTCACTTTGTCATTTTCTCCTGCAAGATGTTCTTAAAATCTGTTAAGGATGGCTTTTAACGTCTTGTCATTTTTTTCTTAAATGTTTAACACTTGTAGAATGTCTTGGGATTACTACTGTATGAAAGACTATACAAGTGGAAATTGTCAGTTCAATGTATCATTGCATCTAATGTACTAATGTGATTTGTCTTAGTTATTTATGGAACTTAACTGCTAGAGGATGGCTATGACTGTGCAGATTTGGATCTTTCTGTGTGATTAGCCACAAATAAAAGTGACTTTGAGAGCCTCGCCAAAATATACCAGCAAAATATAAATCAAAAGCAAACTTTAAAATTAAGTGTTTAATTAAAATTAAGGACGGGTTGCACTTGAACCCGAGGGGAACCAATATCCTGGCAGGGAGATTTGCAAAGGAGACTTTAAACTAGAAAGGCTGGGGGGTGGGAATCGGGTAGAGAGGGCTAGGGAACAGGGTGAGGGGCAAGAGGCAGAGAAGGGAAGCACTCAGACCCAAAATGTAGGCAAGAACGAGGAAAAAGATAATAAACAGAGAATAAGGGATGGTGGGTATCTAAAATGTGTATATTTTAATGCTAGGAGCATTGTAAGAAAGGTGGATGAACTTAGAGCCTGGATTGACACCTGGAAATATGATGTTGTGGCAATCAGTGAAACATGGTTGCGGGAGGGTTGTGATTGGAAACTAAATATTCCAGGATTTCGTTGCTTCAGGTGTGATAGAATTGGAGGGACCAGAGGTGGAGGGGTTGCATTGCTTGTCAGAGAAGATATTACAGCAGTGCTTTGGCAGGATAGATTAGAGGGCTCGTCTAGGGAGGCTATTTGGGTGGAACTGAGAAGTGGGAACGGTGTAGCAACACTTTAAGGAGTGTATTATAGACCGCCAAATGGGGAGCGAGATTTGGAAGAGCTAATTTGTAAGGAGATAGCAGATATTCGTAGTAAGCACAAGGTAGTGATTGTGGCAATTTTCCAAAAATAGACTGGGAAACACATTCTGTAAATGGGCTGGATGGTTTGGAGTTTGTTAAATGTGTGCAGGATAGTTTTTTGCAGCAATACATAGAGATATCGACCAGAGAAGGGGCAGTGCTGGACCTCCTGTTATGAAATGAGGCAGGTCAGGTGACGGAGGTATGGGTTGGTGAGCACTTCGGGACCAGTGATCACAATACCATTAGTTTCAATATAATTATGGAGAGAGTCAGAACTGGACCTAGGGTTGAGATTTTTGATTGGAGAAAGGCTAACTTTGAGGGATGCGTAATGATTTAAAAGGAGTGAATTGGGACATTTTGTTTTATGGGAAGGATGTAGAAGAGAAATGGAGGGCATTTAAAGGGGAAATTGTAAGAGTACAGAATCTTTATGTCCCTGTTCGGTTGAAAGGAAATAGTAAAAATCGGAAAGAGCCATGGTTTTCAAGGGAAATTGGACACTTGGTTCGAAAAAAGAGAGATATCTACAATAATTATAGGACACATGGAGTAAATGAGGTGCTAGATGAGTATAAAGAAAGTAAAAATAATCTTAAGAAAGAAATAAGAAAAGCTAAAAGAAGATATGAGGTTGCTTTGGCAAGAAAGGTGAAAGTAAATCCAAAGGGTTTCTACAGCTATATTAATAGCAAAAGGATAACGAGGGATAAAATTGGACCATTAGAGAGCCAGAATGGACAGCTATCTGCAGAGCCAAAAGAGATGTGGGAGATATTGAACAATTTATTTTCTTCAGTATTCACCAAGGAGAAGGATATTGAACTCTGTGAGGTAAGGGAAAAAGTAGAGTAGCTGTGGAAACTATGAGATTCAAAGAGGAGGAAGTACTGACACTTTTGAAAAATATAAAAGTGGATACGTCTCCAGGTCCTGACAGGATATTCCCTAGGACATTGAGGGAAGTTAGTGTAGAAATAGCAGGGGCTATGACAGAAATATTTCAAATGTCATTAGAAACCTCCCCCTGGAAGGTTGGTGGCAGATTAGGAAAAGGGAAGATGCAACGAATCCTGGATCTCATGGTACACCAGTCATTGAAAGTAGGCATGCAGGTGCAGCAGGCAGTGAAGAAAGCAAATGGTATGTTAGCATTCATAGCAAAAGGATTTGAGTATAGGAGCAGGGAGGTTCTACTGCAGTTGTACAGGGTTTTGGTGAGGCCACACCTGGAGTATTGCGTACAGTTTTGGTCTCCAAATCTGAGGAAAGACATCCTTGCCATTGAGGGGGTACAGAGAAGATTCACCAGACTGATTCCTGGGATGTCAGGACTTTCATATGAGGAAAGATTGGATAGACTCGGCTTGTACTGGCTGGAATTTAGAAGATTGAGGGGGGATCTTATAGAAACTTACAAAATTCTTAAGGGGTTGGACAAGCTAGATGCTGGAAGATTGTTTCCGATGTTGGGGGAGTCCAGAACAAGGGGTCACAGTCCAAGGATAAGGGGGAATTCCTTTAGGACCGAGATGAGGAAAACATTCTTTACACAGAGAGTGGTGAGTCTCTGGAATTCTCTGCCACAGAAGGTAGTTGAGGCCAGTTCATTGGCTATATTTAAGAGGGCGTTAGATGTGGCACTTGTGGCTAAAGGGATCAGGGGGTATGGAGAGAAGGCAGGTACGGGATACTGAGTTGGATGATCAGCCATGATTACATTGAATGGCTGTGCAGGCTCGAAGGGCCAAATGGCCTTGTTAAAATTGTACAAGGCATTGGTAAGACCAATTCTGGAGTATGGTGTCCAATTTGTTCGCCTAATTATAGGAAGGATGTCAACAAAATAGAGAGAGTACAGAGGAGATTTACTAGAATGTTGCCTGGGTTCCAGCAACTAAGTTATAGAGAAAGGATGAACAAGTTAGGTCTTTATTCTTTAGAGCGCAGAAGGTTAAGGGGGGACTTGATTGAGGTCTTTAAAATGATGAAAGGGATAGACAGAGTTGACGTGGATAAGCTTTTCCCATTGAGGGTAGGGAAGATTCAAACAAGAGGGCATAACATGAGAATTAAGAGACAGAAGTTTAGGGGTTACATGAGGGGGAACTTCTTTACTCAGAGAGTGGTGGCTGTGCGGAATGATCTTCCTGCAGAAGTGGTGGAGGCAGGATCGATTTTAACATTTAAAAGTAAAGTGGTCGGTATATGGATGGGAAGGGAATGGAGGGGTATGGTCTGAGTGCAGGTAGATGGGACTAGGGGAAAATTATTGGTCGGCACAGAATGGAAGAGCCGAGAAGGCCTGTTTCCGTGCTAAAAAAGATTTAAAAAAATAAATAAATAAAATGAAAAAAAAGTGTGTCAAATGCGTTTTCGTTTTTTGCTCTGCAAAGACTAGAATAAAGGGAAGAGATATTATGGTTCAGTAATATTGGGATTTCATCAGGGTCACTGATGCCTCTTGATGACCGATCATGTGTAGCTTTAAGGGCCTGTCCCACTTGGGCGACCTAATCTGCGAGTTCTGGCGAGTTTGCCCTCGACTCATACTCGCAGCATGGTTGACACGAGGTCGTAGGAGGTCTTCGTAACTCTCCTTCATGCTTGAGCGGGGTCTCCGCGTACTCGAGAACTCAGCTAGGTCGCGGCGTTTTTTTCAACATGTTAAAAAATGCCCGCAAGTAAAAAAAGGTTGCCATGGAAAAAATCGATACTTTTTTAGTCGTAGGTTTAGTCGTAGTATGTCGTAGTAGGTCGGCATGTTAGACGTAGGTAATCGAGGGTAGTCGAAGGTAGTTGTAGATAGTCTTTATCATAGTCGAAGGGAGGTCAAAGGGAGGTCGAAGGAGATCGAAGGATGTCGTCTTCACTCTCCACTATTCGGTGTCCAATTTTCCCAAAGTTAGTCGGAGCTAGTTGAAGCTGGTCTTCAACATAGTTGAAGGAGGTCTTCTGCATGTAATTTTTCAAATTCTTCTAAACTCGCCAATTATGTCGCCCAAGTGGGACAGCCTCTTTATCTTCCTCTCTCATGGTTGCCATTTTCTTCAGCCAGTCATAATATGCAGCAGATTGATGTTGGAACCTAAGTCTTCCTGCTGCTGATCATAGGCCTGAAGGTATGAGGTATTAATTGGCATGGATTATGGCAAGGTTTTTTCTGTATTATGTTTGACTAAAATAATCCTCATTGATATTGTAACTTTTTTTGTTCCTAAAATAGAATTAGCCTGAAATTATTTCAAATTATTTATCTAGTTCCCAGCCAAGTGAGAGGACGCAAAAGTCGCAAAACATGATGCCCGAAACAGAAAAGAAACCAAAGCCAAGAAATGGGAGGAAAAGGTCTTCCAACAGAGGGAGGAAAAGGTCTTCCAACCAAGGAAGGAAAATCAAAACCACCAAATTATTTTGTATCCATACCTCTGACAAATCCAAAGGTATAAGTACACGTGGAAATTTGCAGGTGTGCTTAATCTTTCTCTGGAGTTTGGAATTTGTTCGGTGTTTGTTGCTAAGATTACCGATCACTTTTGCGCAGTCAGCAGGAAATTGGAATGACTTTGTGGTTTTGTGAATGGCTTTGATTATCTTTTAGGTAATACATTAAATTCACTTACTCCCTAATGACTATCTTTTCAGGGTTATTCATTAACCTGCTCTGCAAGTCCACTGACACACTCAGCTAAGTGCTCTTGATACATACAGTTCCTTTTGCTTTTCTGCATTTAGTGCACTTTTTTCTTTTATTATTTGCCATACATTTGAGATGGGGAACTTTGTGGGTCGAGGGGTAATGTTCCTATCATGAAAATCCTGCTGTACCGTGGCTGCCACATTAATGTTTTGCTGATTAAAGATATTGCTGCACTTTGCATCAGTACAGAAGCACATCTCCTGTGCAATGGACTTGTCAGTGACGTCCCCAGATATGAATACATTTCTGGTCTCGGGTTTCTTTTGCGCAAGTTGCAGTTCCCTTGCTCTGCCACTCTATAGAGAGTTGACCAGATACAATTGGCAGTGAAGGGAAGTTGAAGTCTAATTTTAAATGTGACTTTTTAAAAATATATATGTTAAAGTAAGTTTATTTCATGGTACCTCACATGGCCACAATTTCCTTTCCAGTAGTTCTCCTTAAAACTTCCTTTTGGATGTTCAAACATAGTACAATATCTATTGTTTCAAGGATTTGTATGACAGGAATGGCGTCTATTTCCTAG
The DNA here is from genome assembly GCA_963514005.1 of Raja brachyura. The sequence continues at coordinate 17,501,652 of OY740784.1, read as the reverse complement.
ATTTCTAAATATTTAACCATTCATCTGTCCACACAAGTGGTTTCACATTCCTGGTTGGGGGCTACCAACACAAAGTCGCAGAAAGGTGGTGTCCAGAAAACTAGAGTAAGGGGGGGGGGGGGGGGGTGCTAAATTGAAATAAATGCTCAGCTTGTAAACCTGCAAAGAACAAAATACTGTACAATAATATTTTTTATAATTATTTATTTTTAAAAGAAAAAAGTAAATTATCTGAGTTTTTTGCTGGAGTCTCTGGCACTTGAATGGCTGAAACTTTAAAATATCAGCTCATTGGATATTCCCTGACATCCATGGGATGCGATTCATGTTAAACCACATTTTTTTCAAAGCAGGTTCAAAGGAGAAGTGTGGATTCAACTGTACATTGCTTCATGCCAAAATCAAAATCAAAATGGGATCTTATAGAAACGTATAAAATTCGTAAGGGATTGGATAAGCTAAATGCAGGAAAAATGTTCCCCATGTTGGTGGACACCAGAACCAGGGGTCACAGTTTAAGAATAAGGGGTAGGCCATTTAGGACTGAGATTAGGAAAAACATTTTCACCCAGAGAGTTGTGAATCGGTGGAATTCTCTGTCACAGAAGGCAGTGGAGGCCAATTCAGTGGATGTTTTCAAGAAAGAATTAGATTTAGCTCTTTAGGGCTAAAGGAATCAAGGGATATGGGGGGAAAAGCAGGAACGGGGTACTGATTTTGAATGATCAGCAATGATCATATTGAATGGTGGTGTTGGCTCGAAGGGCTGAATGGCCCACTCTGCACCTATTTTCTACGTTTCTAAACCACTAAAAAGGTACTTTTCCCTGTCACATGGCAAAAAATAATGGCTTTCATCCTGTAATCTTTTTTGTTGTGCTATGCTGATACTGAACCTTAGTCCTTTACTGAAACTTTGGTCCTTTATCTCAATCAGGTCGTATCCTTGGTAGCTAGAGAACTGTACCGATAGTGGTAAATGAGAAGCTGTGTTTTTTTCTTGTGATGTACCTAAGGTGCTGGCAGAATTATTTCATCCATTTTCTTATCATCAACTATTTTTAACGTTCAGGACCACGGTTGTGGTTAGGATTCAGTGATTTTTTTTAAATTTTGCATTTGTATTATTGTATTTCTATGATACTTGTTTAGAGCATTGAATCCTTTGAACCACCTGTTGGTATATATATATCTTACACCAGTAATCTCTGCTCATGAATCCATTGCTGGGAGACACTAATTCAATTTGGGTCAGCGTGAGATGAATTGATGATAACATTTGATATTAGTACCACTTGAAGCAGAAGTATAGGTAATGAAAAGTGACATTGTTTGAATCCATCCACTTCCCGTTCTGCCTTCACCACATAATTGACATTTGTCCTTGCACGAGTGATGTCGAATGCAACAGATTTAAACTCATTATTTTGGAGCTTGGTTGCGAGAGGGACATGACTGGCAACTTGATTCCTAGGTTTTGATGCTTCAGACAAGAGAGGGGGATAAAAGAGGTGGAGCAATTGCTTTGCTAATCAGAGAGAATGTCATGGCGGTGCTTGGGGAGGGCATACTGGAGGGTACATCCACTGAGACATTATGGGTTGAGCTCAAAATAAAGAAAGGAGCAATTGCTCTAAGGGGATTATATCATAGTACTCCTCCCCCCCCCCCCCCCCTCTCTTAAATAGGCTGTGGGAGATGGAGCATCAAATATGTAGACCGATTATGGAAAGATGGAAGAACAACAGCGCTGCTGTGGTTGACTTTTGCCTAGGCAACAGGTAGAATGTTTAAAATTGGGGATAAATATACAGGCCTGAACTGGGGATTGTGGTGATGAGAGGCTATAGAGAAAGGGAGGGGGCGAGGCCATGGAAACCAGGGATCATTTTAAATTCAAAGCATTGCCAGCCAAAGTAGACTGTGGGTGAACATCCAAAATGTGACTTGATTTTAACTTTTGTGACCCAATCTGTGGTATCTACTTGAAATCTGGCATTGATTTAGATTTAAAAAAATCAGTGAGAAGGAATTCATAACTCGTCAGTACAAAATGTTGCACACTAATTAATTAAGCTAATTAGAAAAAGTAACAACGCCCTCGTGCTCAATAATAGGTAGCTGTATGGGGAACTGGATTCCGTGCGGCAATCTATTTAGCGGGTTGAATACTTTATTGAATACTATTATGCCAATGACATGGGATGGGTAATTCTTCACCGCGGGAATTTCAGTCTGAAATCCATGATCTACGAGGAGAGGACATTGGTGATTTTTGGAACAGGTTCAGGAGGTGAAACTCAGACAAGAGTCCGACTGGAGGTGAACAGTGATTGAGGGCAGATCCTGTGCGTTCCCCAGTTTACTGAACCCCACTGACTGCCAGTGTGCAGAGTGGGGGTCACGGCTGTAGTGGGACTGGGGCAGTGCCAGGCTGGGGGACAGACCTGTAAGGCATCTTCCAGTCGCTTTAAGAGGAAAGTGTGTTTTACTAAAATTAATAAGGTGAGATCATGAGGGTCCCTTGAGAAGTGAGAAACTAGTCACCAGCCAGACTGTTATTAAAACTCGCTTGCAAACGACAGTCGAGTCCAAAACACCACCAAAACACACAGACAACTGACCCGGGCGATGGTAAAATAATTTGACTGCTCCAAGGATGAGCAGCGGGGAAATGGGTGCTTGCGTTTGGGGTTTAAACATAATTGCAACTGGAGTCATGGGCTTCTTTCTCATAAGATTGAGCATTAATGCACATGTTCCTTCGCCCTGTGTGCCGTGGAGAGGTCTTGATGCATAATCTAAACCTAGATAGCAAGCAACTTTGGTGGATTGAACCGAAGGTAGACACAAACGCTGGAGTAACTCAGCGGGATGGGCGGCATCTCTGGAGAGAAGGAATAGGTCGAGACCCTTCTTCAGATGTTGCCAGTTTTGAAAGTTCTATTACATTGAGCCTAGTGGATTCATAAAATGATAGCGACAGAAAAGAATATCTCAAAGTACTTAAGACTGCATGGACTTTAACTAATTCAATGTCAACCTCTTCTTAATGTTAATCATACTTACACTGTAAGTTATTATCTGCTCCTCTAGGTGTCAACTGCTCTACATCGGTGAGACCAAGCGCAGGCTTGGCGATCGCTTCGCCCAACACCTCCGCACAGTTCGCATTAACCAACCTGATCTCCCGGTGGCTCAGCACTTCAACTCCCCCTCCTATTCTGAATCCGACCTTTCTGTCCTGGACCTCCTCCATGGCCAGAGTGAGTCCCACCGCAAATTGGAGGAGCAGCCCCTCATATTTCGCTTGGGTAGTTTACACCCCAGCGGTATGACCATTGACCTCCAATTTCCAGTAGTCCTTGCTTTCTCCCTCTTTCCCCTCCCCTTCCCAGCTCTCCAATAGCCCACTGTCTCCACCTTTTCCTTTCTTCTTCCCGCCCCCCACCCACCCCCACATCAGTCTGACGAAGGGTCTGGACCCGAAACTTCACCTATTCCTTCGCTCCATAGATGTTGCCTCACCCGTTGAGTTTCTCCAGCATTTTTGTCTACCTTCGATTTTTACACCCTCTGCAGTTCTTTCTTAAACAACCGTATGCAAGTTAGACTCTTCTTTGACTCTCATATCTCACATTATAAGATGCATCAAAATGATACTAGTAGTCATGATTGGGTTAATTTTCATAAATTCTGATGTTAGATGGTACCTTCCTCGGAATCTTCCGTCACACCAGCATCCGCCATGATCCCAGTGGGCTCCCTGCGTAGCTAACCTGAAACAAAGCACGCCATTGGTCAATTGGCGTCTGACTCAATGTGAAACATCCTTTGATTGGACAATTACTTCTTGGAAAATTGAAAACATTTTGGAGGTTTTTTCCATATTTTAAAAAATGTGCAGGTTTTGTTCTTGACGAGTTTCAGATATAATTTCTATAATATTACACAATATGTTATAAATACAGGTAGATATGGGATGTGGGTCAAAAAATTGAACGAAAAAGCACCTCGGCCCAAGGTCTAAATCCCTTTGAGGTCAGCAAATTCTAAGGTAAACACGAATTATGTTACTGTTGAAGTTGTGTATCAGCCTTAGATTTCAGGTATTGGAAGCCATCCAGACTAATATTAGAATAGCGGAGCCTTGAGACAGAATGATTGGGATGTAACAAATTAATTGGTGAGAAAGTAGCAAACAATATTGCACAAACTTGAGGAAGAATGTGCTGGCTCTGGAGAGGGTCCAGAGGAGGTTTACAAGAATGATCCCAGGAATGAGTAAGTTAACCTATGATGAACATTTGTCGGCACTGGGCTTGTACTCGCTGGAGCTCAGAAGAAGCTGAGTCAAGGGAAATGGGGAGAAGGCTGGAACGGGGTACTAATTGTGGATGACCAACCATGATCACATTGAATGGTGGTGCTGGCTCGAAGGGCTGAATGGCCTACTCCTGCACCTGTTGTCTATTTTCTATAATGAGGGGAGACCTCATTGAAACATACAGAATACTGAAAGGCTTGGATTGAGTGGATATGGAAAGGATGTTTCCACTCGTGGGAGAGTCTAGGACTAGAGGTCATGGCCTCAGAATTAAAGGATGTTCTTTTAGGAAGATGAGGAGAATTTTTTTTAGTCAGAGGGTGGTGAATCTGTGGAATTCTTTGCCATAGAAGGTTGTGGAGGCCAAGGCAATGGATATAGATAAAGCAGAGATAGATAGATTCTTGATTAGTATGGGTGTCAGAGGTTATGGGAAGAAGGCAGGAGAATGAGTTGAGAAGGGAGAGATAGATGATTGAATGGCAGAGTAGACTTGATGGACCTATCACATATGACCTTATGGCTACAGCTACTGTACCTTGGATGCTGCAACATGTTTCTACTTGATGGGTGGTTCTTCGGTAGCATGTCTTGTACCTGGCATTGTTTGGCAATTTGTTGTCCAAAGACTAACCATCCTGCTTGGCTTCTTTGATCAGAGCGGAGCACCCATTTTTAGATGGTTGCTGATAGGCATTTGTATAAATAGGCTAGTAAAATTTACAAATGCACTCATTAACAAGCAGATGCTTGAGAATAGCAAAGTGTAATATATTTACAAATTGAATTAATTATTGTTCTAATGTTTCTCAATCCCCAGAGCTGTGACTGCCCTACATCAGAGTAAAAGCAAAGTGGATGCCATTCTAGAAAGAAAACCTCTACTCTATTATTCCAAGGAATAGGTCAATTTAATGATCAAATTCTGTTTGCAAAATTATCAGAAGAAATGAACAATTAAGTAATATCTACACGAAGCAGTGGCAGGTCAGATAAAATTTCATAGACTGATCTAATCTTTGTACAGCTTGTGATGGGAGAATATGCTTTTGTAAATTACTGGAGGTTACATGCATCCTGCCCCTTTTTGTTTTTATAGGAAAATAAATTGGATAATATTTACCCAAATTACTTTCTCTAATTGATTCAGCAAAAACAAAGAACAAGTTGGAATTTTACTGCTGCAGATGTTGCATTCCACTAACGTGATTTTAATTACAAGAAAAAGTGCAGTGTAATCATGATTGGAATACTAATTACTCACTTTGGAACAGAGTGTAGAGTACTGCCACTTGAGGGAATTGGCACAAAACCCAAGCTAACACCTGAAGGGTACCCAAGGATTGCTGTTCTATTAGTAATGGGCCTGTCCCACTAAGGCGATTTTTCAGGCGACCGTCAAGTTGCCGGCAGTCGCCTGAAAAACTGGCAACAGACAGAGACAGAGACAGAGACAGAGACAGAGACAGAGACAGAGACAGAGACAGAGACAGAGACAGAGACAGAGACAGACACACACACACACACACACAATGAAGGTTGGTGCTGCAATTAAGATGGCTAAAGCACAATGTACGGTAAGTCCTTTAAAAGAGGGGGGGGAGAGAAGAGGGATAAGGGGGGGGATAAGGGGGGGGGGATAAGGGGGGGGAGATAAGGGGGGGAGATAAGGGGGGGGGATGGGGGGGGAGGATAAGGGGGGGAGGATAAGGGGGGGAGGATAAGGGGGGGAGGATAAGGGGGGGGAGGATAAGGGGGGGGAGGATAGGGGGGGAGGATAAGGGGGGGGATAAGGGGGGCCGGGGATAAGGGGGGCCGGGGATAAGGGGGGGGAGATAAGGGGGGGAGATAAGGGGGGGGAAAAGGGGGGGGGAAAAAGGGGGGGGGAAGGGGGGGGGGGAAAAGGGGGGGGGAAAAGGGGGGGGGGAAGGGGGGGGGGAAAGGGGGGGGGGAAAGGGGGGGGGGAAAGGGGGGGGGGAAAGGGGGGGGGGAAAGGGGGGGGGGAAAGGGGGGGGGGAAAGGGGGGGGGAAAGGGGGGGGAAAGGGGGGGGAAAGGGGGGGGGGGAAGGGGGGGGAGAGAAAGGGGGGGGAGAGAAAGGGGGGGGAGAGAAAGGGGGGGGAGAGAAAGGGGGGGGGGGAGAGAAAGGGGGGGGGGGAGAGAAAGGGGGGGGAGAGAAAGGGGGGGGGAGAAAGGGGGGGGGAAGAAAGGGGGGGGGGAAGAAAGGGGGGGGGAAGAAAGGGGGGGGGAAGAAAGGGGGGGGAAGAAGGGGGGGGGAAGAAGGGGGGGGGTGAGAAAGAGGGGGGGGAGAAAGGGGGGGGGAAGGGGGGGGATAAGGGGGGGGTAAGGGGGGGGGGATAAGGGGGGGGATAAGGGGGGGGGGGATAAGGGGGGGGGGATAAGGGGGGGGGGGATAAGGGGGGGGGATAAGGGGGGGGGGGGATAAGGGGGGGGGGATAAGGGGGGGGGGATAAGGGGGGGGGATAAGGGGGGGGGGATAAGGGGGGGGGATGATAAGGGGGGGGGATAAGGGGGGGGGGGATAAGGGGGGGGGGGATAAGGGGGGGGGGGATAAGGGGGGGGGGATAAGGGGGGGGGATAAGGGGGGGGGGAATAAGGGGTGGAGCCAACTTTTAAGAAGCCAGAGATACACGGCTGTGAAGCTCGGCGGACATTTAAAATTACCGGTCGGTTACCCTTGGTTATTAAAATTATTGCTCACGTTTTTATTCCCAATGAAATTCACCGGTCAGCACCGGCTACAACCTACGAGAACCATTGACCTCCTTGCCACCCACCTACGGCACGATAATTCTCGCTACTCTCCATGGCGGCTTCATGCTGGTCGCCGCTAATTTGTCAACATCTTGAAAAATTTGCGGCGACCATAATGAGGCCACGAATAGTTCCCAGGATGTGGGGACTCCTCACGACCATGAAGGAGGCTCCACGGCAACCATGCGGTGACTGCATAGTCTCCTGCGGTCGCCCAAAAAGTGGGACAGGCCCATTAGTGACCAGCTAACTAATAAGACCAAATCAAGAGCTCATTTGTCATCTAAGTAAATATAAAAATTCCATCTTAACTGTCTCAAAGATGAGTAGGTGCATTCCAGGCCAGAGTTCATCCCCCAAGTAAGAATACAATATAGGGTTAGTTAGTCTCAATCAAAATGCTGTTTGCATGGTTTTGCCAGAGATGAAGGCAAGCTCGTATGGGCAGCAGTGTATGCTGGTAAAAAAAAAGACAATGCAATGCACCACAAATCGGTTATGTTTTCTATACAACTGCAAATAAATTTGGGTTTACCTCTCTCCTGGATCTTGGTGTAGGTGGAATGACTCCTGTGTTGCCTCAGTTTTGACTACTGTGTGTTTTAACTGAGTTCTTCATTGAGATTCTGCCATGAAGAACCCTCCTTTATTCTTTATGTTTCTTCCTTTGTCCTGATCCACCTGTGTTGCCATAATCAAATGAATGCTGAACAACTGTTTATCTGACACTTTGTACAGATTTTAAAATGGTGTTTACATTTATCAAACTTCCCTTGCACTTTTTGTGCATGGAGACTAATCCTAACTTGTTTATAATTCTGAGACAAATCAACATAACACGGCGGATAACAGGCATCAAACTTGGGACTTGATCTGCAGGTTCAATACTGATCGATAAGTCTAATGAAATAAATTATTCATGGAGAAAATGAAAGGTTCATATTGAATGCGCACAGCATTGCAAAATAGATGAACAGTGTACAAATACAAATAGCTCTTTCGGCGATATGATGCTGGGTTACTTAGATTGGGATCTGAATATTGAAGCTTGTATGACATTTAAGAAAGATCAGATGTTAAAAGGATAAATGAATAACTCATTTATATGATGATGCTTTTATACAAAGAGCAGGATGACAAATTCAGGAAATATAGAAGATTAAAAATATATTCAAGACAAATAGTCATTACTGGGAGTTGAATACAGGCTCCCTAACATAAAGGGCAATGTTTGAAAGAAGAGTTTCTCAAAGGAATGGTGAAAATCATGAAGACTTTTAATCTGCCTGGTTCCGAAAAGTGTCAGAGGTAAGAGATTAGTGAAGACTGATGGCATTAATGTAAGATTCATGTAAAGTGCGTCATTGATGATCTGTGCAGACTAAACCGACAAAAGGGCCTGTTTGTGTTATATGTCTGACTCTGACCTTTATAGTGTAGCTGGCAGATGAGGTGAATAATCTACTCTTTTCTCGTTAACATATCTCCAATTAACATATCTCCAAGCACAAGTTTCTTCCTAAGTTGTTGACTTGTGTTGGTAAGAGTACAGTGTTCATACTTTTTAAACAATTATCCACTAACATTCAAATTAGGAGCAAGGGAAGGCCACTCGGTTACCACATTTGGTAATTACACATACATAGTAAAAAATAAGGGGGCATAAAAAGCTGCAAAAGGATTTGGATTAAGAGAATGGGTAAATTACCCTTGGTGTGAAGATGACAAGTTCAATCTGGGGCAGTTGATGAGGAATGTGAAAATTTGCTTGTCACGAAAAACAAAGTGCATTTGTCCAAATGACAAAATCTTTCGAGGCCTAAGATGCCAAGGTACGTGAATATATTGCAGAAAGTTATTAAGAAATTTAATTGTGTGCTGTACCTACATATTATCCTTGGGGTGGTGGAGCTAGTAGACACCCTCCTCAAAGTTCCAGTGATTCACGTTCAATCCAGAATGGTGCTGTCTGTACGGAGTTTGCATGTTCTCCCTGGGACAGCATGGCTTCCTCTAGGTACTTGGGTTTCCACCCAAATCTGAAAAATGTGTTGATCGATAGGTTAGTGGCCCATTGTAAATTACCCTTGGGGGTGTGAATGAGTAATTCGATCTGGGGCAGTTGGTGAGAAAATGGGGAGAACTAAGTTAAATTGGCACAGAATTGGGGTAAATGGGTACTTTTTCATTAACATAGACATGGTGGGCCAATGGACCTGTTTCCATGTAGTATGACTGACTCTGTAAAAATATATTACTTTTTATTCCTGTATTTCCACTATAAGGCATTACTGGAGTAATGTGTACAATATCATTCTCTTATTTTAAAAGGGATATCAATGTTCCCCACTCTTTTAGGAAAACTGAATGTAATCAAGCACAGTTAATGTGAGTTTGAGGGGCAAATCATGTTTAAAAAATTCACTCTGAAGATATGATGGAGAGTTGATAAAACATAACCTTTAGATGTGTTTTTAGATTTCCACAAGGCATTTAACAACATACCACCGAAGAGATTGTTGCACAAATTAAGTACCAACTGTATACAAGGAAGCGTTATCATCATGTATTGAAAATTGTGTGTCTTGTAAAAACCGAATTTGGAATAAATTTGTTATTTTGGGTATTAGTGGGGTATTTCTGGGATTGCTTCTAGCCCTTGGTCACCTACTGTTTGCATTGATGATGTAAAGGAGGGGGAAAATGTTACTTCTACAAGATTGCCAATGATACAAAAATTGATGGAAAGGGGATATGTGATGACAACATTGTGATTCTGAAATGAGATATAGATAGACTGAGTGATTGAGTGAAACACTGGCTCGTGGAGTTTAACATGAGAAGTGTGAGATCATGTAAGATGAATAATGGTTTATGGGGAAGGACACACAAGGAGTTAAGGCCAATATAGATCAGCCATTAATATTAATGTTAATCAATACTAGATTAACATTATTGGGTTATTATTGTCACAAGTAAATGGATACATCGATAGATGGGCGAGTTAAATTATGAGAAGGACTGGATAGGGCAACCTTGTATTCACTAGCACTGACACTGAGAAGGGACTTAACACAGTGGCTGTAGAGATAAGGTTTGCAGTTAAGGAAGAATCTAGAACTAGAGGGTCACTGCTTTCAAATAAAGAGTTTCAAAAAAGCATCATTTTTCTGAGGATGTTCATTACAATTGAAACAATCTGTTAAATACTTTTAAAGCAGAGGTTGATGGATTGTTGAAGGGCAAAGGGATAAAGCTTCAGTGCATTCATTGATTGCAGAGTTGAAGTTAAAATCAGATCTATCTCAATCTTATTAAATGGTGGAACTGCACTGGTAAGATGAATGGCCTGCTCCCAGTTTGTACATTTGCATCATTGAGTTTATTTACTAATATTTTTTATAGAAACAGTTTTGAAGTACTTTTCAACCTTAAATCGTTATTTTTAACTGTTCTGTCCCGTTCTGTAGAATTTGAGTACAGGGGATTAATACACGATATTTCCTCATGTTTATTTTTTACCAACCTCATTTCTTTCTAATTTTCTAAATGTTTACTTAATCAAGGCTGGTAAATTCTTCAGTTTGGAAGCAAAATTGTATCCGTACTGATCTACATGTGGTCAAAGCATGATTTTTGTATGAAAAGGATGACTATTTTGACCTCCTTGTAGTTAACCTTTATCACCACCTCCCAGGCCTCCCCCCGACCAACAGTCTATACCTCGCAAGCATGCTGTTTGTGGCACCGGTTGCATTTTTAACGTCGGTTTGTCTAGCATCCTTCGCATTGGGAATGGTTCCATTGATCAGTGTTCTCAAAAGCATTGATGATCATGTTAGGCAGTTTCCCGGGATTGAAAACGATTTGCTTCCACTCTTGTCTTCTGGACCTTGATGAGATCCATTGACTCTTGCACAAATGGGCAGGAGTTCCTTTTGGGTGTGTGGGTGAATAGTTTCTTAGGCATGCCTTCTGCCACTCTGAGCATCCAATGCCTGGCCACCATCCTCAATGCTGCTGGGGTTGCTGTTCCTAAAAGGGGCTTTGTCCAGTATTTCCTCCAATAAAATTGTGGTGTAATAAATGTGTCTTTGGTTCAACTTAACTTGGCTCTGTCAGCCTAGTTAGCTGCTGCCGAATTACATGTCCAACTCTAGCAATTGCCTTTCTCACAAAAAAAAACATTTGTGCCTCTGCTTCTTGACAGAAACTATTGAAATATTATTTCTAGAATTGGGTGTGAATATTGAGGATAACAAAGCATTCAAGCCCCATGCAAGCTTTATAAAGCTCTCCAAAGCACTAGTCCTTCGTCGCAAGGTAATGATTTTAATGGTTAACTGCCAGGCAAATTTAAATGTGATTATATGACAAACTAATTTCTGTGGCAGGCATGACCTTTATACTCCGATTGAGAGTTGGTTTGGCCTGAATCCAGGATGACTCATTGTTTTATCTGTATGTATGTATCAGGCTGAATCTTACGTTGCATTTAGCAGTTTAACAACGCCTTGGATTTTAGAGGCAAATGTTATTGACCAATTTGAGTGCTAATATTTTTCCCGTAACTGAATTATTTTTAGCTTTACATGCGAATGAAGTTTGATACCTGTAGTCAGAGTTTGCTCAATAGTGGCTAGTGCTCTTCCAATTGGCACTCTTCAGGGTCCAGTGTGGAATTCTGATGTTCCTATAATTATTCTTTATTTACAGAGGAGACATCTTACCATCCCATGCTAGGATGGACACCTTCTCCTTTCCTTTTAATTGAGGGAACAACGTTGAAGAACTAATGTAAGGGTTTGATAATGTAGATTTACAATTTTTGGAATATTTTCAAGCTGTAAAAATGAATTCTTGAGTCTTTCTGTTAAATCAAAAACATTAATGATTTTCTAAAATATTGACAGGCAGCTAAGCCAAGGTTGGCAAATACAGTGGCTTGCAAAAGTTTTCATACCCCTTGAACTTTTCCACATTTTGTCACGTTACAACCACAAACGTAAATGTATTTTATTGGGATTTTATGTGATAGACCAACACAAAGTGGCGCATAATTGTGAAGTGGAAGGAAAATGATACATGGTTTTCAATTTTTTTTACAAATAAAAAACTGAAAAGTGTGGCGTGCAAAAGTATTCAGCCCCCTTTACTCTGATACCCCTAAATAAAATTCAGTGCAACCAATTGCCTTCAGAAGTCACCTAATTAGTAAATAGAGTCCACTTGTGTGTAATCTAATTTCAGTATAAATACAGCTGTTCTGTGAAGGCCTCAGAGGTTTGTTAGAGAACATTAGTGAAAAAACAGCATCATGAAGCCCAAGGAACACACCAGACAGGCCGGGCAAGGAGAGCATTGATCAGAGAAGCAACCAAGAGGCCCATGGTAACTCTGGAGGAGCTGCAGAGATTCACAGCTCAGGTGGGAGAATCTGTCCACAGGACAACTATTAGTCGTGCACTCCACAAATCGGGCCTTTATGGAAGAGTGGCAAGAAGAAAGCCATTGTTGAAACAAAGCCATAAGAAGTCCCGTTTGCAGTTTGCCACAAGCCATGTGGGGGACACAGCAAACATGTGGAGGAAGTTGCTCTGGTCTGATGAGACCAAAATTGAAGTTTTTGGCCTAAATGCAAAATGCTATGTGTGGCGGAAAACTAACACTGCACATCACCCTGAACACACCATCCCCACTGTGAAACATAGTGGTGGCAGCATCATGGCACCACCAACATTTCAGTCTCTAGATGTGCAAAGCTGGTAGAGACATACCCCAAAAGACTTGCAGCTGTAATTGCAGCGAAAGGTGGTTCTACAAAGTATTGACTCAGGGGGGCAGAATACTTTTGCACCACACTTTTCAGTTTTTTATTTGTAATTAAATTTGGAAACCATGTATCATTTTCCTTCCACTTCACAATTATGTACCACTTTGTGTTGGTCTATCACATAAAATCCCAATAAAATACATTTACGTTTGTGGTTGTAACGTGACAAAATGTGGAAAAGTTCAAGGGGTACGAAAACTTTTGCAAGCCACTGTAAGTTGTCATTGTCTGCTTTATGTTGGGAGTTGCCTGCCATTCATATTGTTGCCCATACAATCTTATTAGATGTAGAGCTTTCTCTGAGGATTGCCCAGGTCTGAACGGTGCTTCCCATGGGAGAACCATATTAGGAAAGTTCAAGCCTTGTTTGGTGGGCAGTGAGTATGGGTAACTTGCTGCAGACCAGATTCTGGGCCAATGTTCTCAGTTCGTCATTGTTCTATTTTGGGACATCTGACAATAGAACACTGTCTTGAATCTTGACTCACTTAATTGTCTCCATGGTAAACGTTTAAGCTGCTGTAAGGTAGAAACATGGAAACATAGAAATTAGGTACAGGAGTAGGCCATTCGGCCCTTCGAGCCTGCACCGCCATTCAATATGATCATGGCTGATCATCCAACTCAGTATCCCGTATCTGCCTTCTCTCCATACCCTCTGATCCCCTTACCCATAAGGACCACATCGAGCTCCCTCTTAAATATAGCCAATGAACTGGCCTCAACTACCCTCTGTGGCAGAGAGTTCCAGAGACCCACCACTCTCTGTGTGAAAAAAGTCCTTCTCATCTCGGTCCTAAAGGATTTCCCCTTATCCTTAAGCTGCGACCGCTTGTCCTGGACCTCCCCAACATCGGGAACAATCTTCCTGCATCTAGCCTGTCCAACCCCTTAAGCATTTTGTACGTTTGTATAAGATCCCCTCTCAATCTCCTAAATTCTAGAGAGTATAAACCGAGTCTATCCAGTCTTTCTTCATAAGACAGTCCTGACATCCCAGGAATCAGTCTGGTGAACCTTCTCTGCACTCCTTCTATGGCAATAATGTCTTTCCTCAGATTTGGAGACCAAATCTGTACGCAATACTCCAGGTGTGGTCTCACCAAAACCATGTACAACTGCAGTAGAACCTCCCTGCTCCTATACTCAAATCCTTTTGCTATGAAAGCTAACATACCATTCGCTTTCTTCACTGCCAGCTGCACCTGCATGCCTACTTTCAATGACTGGTGTACCATGACACCCAGGTCGCGCTTCATCTCCCCTTTTCCTAATCGGCCACCATTTAGATAATAATCTGCTTTCCTGTTTTTGCCACCAAAGTGGATAACCTCACATTTATCCACATTATACTGCATCTGCCAAACATTTGCCCACTCACCCAGCCTATCCAAGTCACCTTGCAGTCTCCTAGCATCCTCCTCACAGCTAACACTGCCCCCCAGCAAAGTGTCATCCGCAAACTTGGAGCTATTGCCTTCAATTCCCTCATCCAGATCATTAATGTATATTGTAAATAGCTGGGGTCCCAGCACTGAGCCTTGCGTTACCCCACTAGTCACTGCCTGCCATTGTGAAAAGGACCCGTTTACTCCTACTCTTTGCTTCCTGTTTGCCAGCCAGTTCTCTATCCACATCAATACTGAACCCCCAATGCCATATGCTTTAGGATTGTATACTAATCTCTTATGTGGGACCTTGTTGAAAGCCTTCTGGAAGTCCAGATACACCACATCCACTAGTTCTCCCCTACCCACGCTACTAGTTACATCCTTGAAAAATTCCACAAGGTTCGTCAGACATGATTCACCTTTCATAAATCCATGCTGACTTTGTTCAATGATTTCACCACTTTCCAAATGTGCTGCTATCCCATCTTTAATAACTGACTCTAGCAGTTTCCCCACTACCGATGTTAGACTAACTGGTCTGTAATTTTCTCTCTCCCTCCCTTCTTAAAAAGAGGGGTTACGTTTGTTACCCGCCAATCCTCAGGAACTACTCCAGAATCTAAAGAGTTTTGAAAGATTATCACTAATGCATCCACTATTTCCGGAGCTACTTCCTTAAGTACTCTGGGATGCAGCCTATCTGGCCCTGCGGAATTATCAGCCTTCAATCCATTCAATTTACCCAACACCACTTCCCGACTAACCTGGATTTCACTCAATTCCTCCTTTGACCCGCGGTCCCCTGCTATTTCCGGCAGATTATTTATGTCTTCCTTAGTGAAGACGGAACCAAAGTAGTTATTCAATTGGTCCGCCATATCCTTGGTCCCCATGATCAATTCAGCTGTTTCTGACTGCAAGGGACCTACATTTGTTTTAACTAATCTCTTTCTCTTCACATATCTATAAAAACTTTTGCGTCAGTTTTTATGTTCCCTGCCAGTTTTCTTTCATCATCTAATTTTCCTTTCCTAATTAAGCCCTTTGTCCTCTTCTGCTGGTCTCTGAATTTCTCCCAGTCCTCTGGTATGCTGCTTTTTCTGGCTACTTTGTACACATCATCCTTTGCTTTGATACTATCCCTGATTTCCCTTGTTATCCACGGATGCACTACCTTCCCTGATTTATTCTTTTACCAAACTGGGATGAACAATTTTTGTAGTTCATCCATGCAGTCTTTAAATGTCTTCCATTGCGTATCCACCATCAACCCTTTTAGAATTGATTGCCAGTCAATCTTGGCCAATTCATGTCTCATACCCTCAAAGTTAACTTTCTTTATGTTCAGAACCATTGTTTCTGAATTAACAATGTCACTCTCCATCCTAATGAAGAACTCGACCATATTATGGTCACTCTTGCCCAAGGGGGCACGCACAACAAGACTGCTAACGAACCCTTCCTCATTACTCAATACCCAGTCTAAAATAGCCTGCTCTCTTGTTGGTTCCTCTACATGTTGATTTAGATATCTATTCGATTCCAAAAAATCCTCTTCCTTAGCGCCCCTGCCAATTTGATTCACCCAATCTATATGTAGATTGAAGTCATCCATTATAACTGTTTTGCCTTTGTCGCACGCATTTCTAATTTCCTGTTTGATACCATCCCCAACTTCACTACTACTGTTAGGTGGCCTGTACACAACACCCACCAGAGTTTTCTGCCCCTTAGTGTTTCGCAGCTCTACCCATACCGATTCCACATCCTCCAAGCTAATGTCCTTCCTTTCCATTGCGTTAATCTCCTCTCTAACCAGCAATGCTACCCCACCTCCTTTTCCTTTCTCTCTATCCGTCCTGAATATTGAATATCCCTGGATGTTCAGCTCCCAGCCTTGGTCACCCTGGAGCCATGTCTCCATGATCCCAACTATATCATAATCATTAATAGCTATTTGCATGTTCAACTCATCCACCTTATTACGAATACTCCTTGCATTGAGACACAAAGCCTTCAGGCTTGTTTTTACAACGCTCTTACCATTTATACAATTGTGTTGACAAATGGCCTTTTTTGCTTTTTGCCCTGGTTTTGTCTGCCTGCCACTTTTACTTTTCACCTTGCTCCCTATTGCTTCTACCCTCGTTTTACACCCACCTGCCTCTCTGCTCTTGTACCCATCCCCCTGCCACATTAGTTTAAATCCTCCCCGACAGCACTAGCAAACACTCCCCCAAGGACATAGGTTCCATTCCAGCTCAGGTGCAGACCGTCTTGTTTGTACTGGTCCCACCTCCCCCAGAAATGGTTCCAGTGCCCTAAAAATTTGAATCCCTCCCCCTTGCACCATTTTTCAAGCCACGTATTCATCTGCAATATCCTCCTATTTCTACTCTCTGGCCCGTGGTACTGGTAATAATCCAGAGATTATTACCTTTGAGGTCCTACTTTTAAGTTTATCTCCTAGCTCCCTAAATTCACCTTGTAGGACCTCATCCCTTTTTTTACCTATATCTTTGGTGCCAATATGCACCACGACAACTGGCTGTTCACCCTCCCCCTCCAGAATGTTCTGCGGCCATTCAGTGACATCCCTGACCTTTGCACCAGGGAGGCAACATACCATCCTGGAGTCTTGTTTGCGGCCGCAGAAACGCCTATGTATTCCCCTGCCAATTGAATCCCCTATTACTATTGCCCTTCCCCTCTTTTTTCCCCCCTCATGTGCTGCAGAGCCACCCATGGTGCCATGAACTTGGCTGCTGCTGCATTCCCCTGATGAGCCATCTCCCTCAACAGTATCCAAAATGGTAAACCTGTTTAGGAGGGAGATGACCGCAGGGGACTCCTGCACTACCTGCCTACTGCTTTGCTGGCTATCGGCCACCCGCTCCCTTTCTGTCCTCTTACCTTTTACCTGTGGTGTGACCAACTCACTGTACGTGCTATCCACGACTTTCTCCGCATCGTGGATGCTCCAGTATGAATCCAGCCGCAGCTCCAATCGTTCAATGCGGTCTTCCAGGAGCTGCAGCTGGACACACCTGCAAACGTAGTCACCAGGGACACTGACCATATCCCTGATCTCCCACTTGTTGCAGGCTGAGCAAGGGACGGGGCCAATCTCTACTGACATATCTTACTCCCAAATTACTCTGTATTAAATATATATATATATATATATATATATATATATATATATATATATATATATATATATATATATATATATATATATATATATATATATATATATATATATATATATATATATTCTTTTTTTTATTAAACACAAAACTTTATCCTTTAAACTTTACTAGTTAATACTAATAAATACTGAATCCTTAACTCCCAGAATCTATAATTCCCGGAATCCATAAACCTGAAGGCAGAAATGTAAAAATGTAAACCCCGGGTTGCCCCCAATCAGCTGCTTCCTCTGGTCCTCTTCAACCAATCAGAGGCTTCCACCAGATTCCCTCTCTGGAAGATGGAACCAAAGATTTGGATGGAACGTTGCAGATGTTGGTCACAGCGCAGGTAACTCCACCCTCTCTCACCAATGGCTCCCCGGGCCTCTGTGAAAAGCAAGCCCCGCGCTAGATTTATACCCACAGCGCAGGTAACTCCACCCTCTCACACCAAGGGCTCCCCGGGCCTCTCTAGAAGCTTAAAGTTGAACCAGTTCCTGTGAAGCGGTTTTGAATGGTTGTGTACTACGTCAAAACATTTAACTTACAGTTAAATTTAAATTCCATTTAGATCATTAAAAAAAAGTAATTCATTTTGTGAAAATGTGCATACATTCTTGGTGTTGGTATTGGCCTTCTACTTCCAAGTGCCTCAGTAATTGGAACGTTTTGGCACACGACTACTTTTTTCTACAGCTGATGTAGAATCATTTCAATGGTGTGGAATATTATGTGAGATTCCATACATCCATAGTAGCTTAACTTGAATGCCTCCTGAAACGGGCTTGGTGGGTTCGAAAAATTATTTCTCTATTCTCTCCATTTCAAGAGTACAGGTCAAAGGGCAAAGCTGGCAAGTTTAGGAACGCTTGTTGAGGCTCTGATCAGGGAAAAGGTGTACATCAGATTTAGGCAGTCGAGATCAATCAAATCCCTCTGAGTACAGGTCATACAGGAGAACCACTTTTCATTTAAAGGGTCGTCTATACCTGGAATGAGCTGCCAGAGGAAGTTATAGAAGTGGATACAATTACGATTTTTAAAAGTCAGTTGAACAGATGTATGGATGGGAAGGGTTTGGAGAGCTATGCGCCAAATGCAGACAAATGGTACAAGGCCAGTATGTCAAATGGTTGGCATGGACAAGGTAGGCCAAAGGGCCTGTTAGTGCTGTATAGCTCAGTGAATCTACAGTAATAATGCATGGTACCTGCAATTTCAGTAGGGAAGTTGTCTTCATGTTAGAGATCAAGATACTTTGTTGCACCTTAGCTACAGAACAGGATTGATGTACTGGATGGTCTTGCCTCGGACTGTTCTTGGGTAGACAAAAGTGCTGGGGAAACTCAGCGGGTGCAGCAGTATCTGTGGAGCGAAGGAAATAGGCAATGTTTTGGGCCGAAACCCTTCTCAGCCGACTGTTCTTGTGTGGGTATACAGTGCCATTATTTGTATCTCCACTGCTTGCTGCGGCAAATAATTAAACTCCATTTGCTCTTTGCTCAATTTTCATTTGGACAACAAAATCGATAAAAATATTTAATTTGGGGATCACCAAAATATCTTTCCCACATTTATGTTTCTCTGCAGAAATAATTTCTCAGTGTGCTAAATACTGAATTTTAGTTTTGCAAAGGCACTCTCTAGAGATAGCATGACTTATTAATGTTGTGTATATCTGACTGAAGACCTTTATATTCAAAAATAGCATTGCACACTACATCTTGGACTATAAAGAAGGAATCTGGTTTGATATCATAATTTTGCAAAATGAAGTCAAAATCTATCCTCTACCAATTCTCTTAGGCAAGATGCTTTAACAACAATAAATTAGATATTTTAAAAAACGTTCCCACTGACCTCTCTCTACCTGCATTATCCCTCTACAGTTTGAAGTGAGGCAAATGATCATGAGGATAAATTTTCCAATTATTTTGTAATGTCAGTCAACTTTGTTTGAATGTCTGGAAGCTGCTTGGCTATTGGATTCCAATGCATAATAGGCACCTTCAGTGAGTAATTCAATTAAATTTGTGGATCATGCATCATCTTGTCAAATTAACCCACTTTTCTCAGAGGTGTGTATTTTTTTTGGTTTAAGAAATGTGCAGCATTCTTAGTCATACATCACCGAGTCTGCATCATCAAGCATCAATTTATTTATCTAATTTCAAGTAACCCCATGCATACCCTCCCTACCCCACACTAGTCGTCCACTGTTTGCATCCTTGTATTCCTTCGTTATCACCTTTTCCCCAGTCAACAATGGGCCTTTATGGGCTCCACCCTATTTCCGTACCTTCTTTGTTCTGGCCTTTTCTTACCTCCAGTTTCCTCCCTTCTACTTTCCGTCTGAAGAAGGGTCCTGACCTGGAACGTTACCCAACCTTTTTTTCTCCAGAGATGTTACCTGACCTGCTGAGTTACTCCGGTGCTTTGTGTCTCTCCATGTATACTAGCTCTCTCTCCTTCCCGTGAACTTACTCAGTTTCCAATACTCGCCTCCCTTGGTTTTCAACACACTTTTACAGTGTGCATTGTTGAAAAATCAAAGATTGTTACTTTAACCATTTTCTACCTTTCAAGAGAATTTCTAGATTGATAATTTTATTGCAAGTTTACGACCTCATAGATTGTTTCATCATTGAATAGGATCATGGCTAATCCTGCATAAGATTAGGTCGGCAAGGCCAAGCATAGTCTTGATGACCGTTTCACTGAACACTTGTGCTCAGCCAGTTGCTAAACATTTTAACACATCTTCCCGTTCCCATACTCACCTTTTCTGTCCTGGGCCTCCTCCATTGCCAGAGTGATGCCACACACAAACTGAGCAACTGCAGCTCATAGTCTGCTTGGGGAGCTTAACACTCAATGATATGAAAGTTTAATTTATCTAACTTTAGGTAACCTCTACAAACCTCCCCCCCCCTCCCCCCCATCTCCACCCTCCCCTGAGCCCTTGCACCTGTTTCTCCACCCCCCCATTCCTAAATAATTTACACCTTGTCAATCTACCTTCACAGTTCTACATCCTTGTCTCACACCTGGCTTAAATGGCCTACCCTTATTCTTAACTTTAATAAACAGACAAATGATAACAAATGTTTAGTTCTCCTCCCTGTCTGACACTATCTTCACAGGCCCCCTTCCATGACATTTTGTATAAATACATAATACACAAGGTAGGTATGAAACATTAGCTTATGCAATTACTCCAGATAACAGTTACATTCTCATCCATTATGCATCATAGCATTGTAGAATTGATTCTGAGGTTCACATATCTGAGCAGAGGAAATAAAATCCACACAGGGGATTATGCTTGTTTGAAATGTCTTTATGGTTAGTTATTTGGTACATTAGAGGCAGATGGAGACATACAGTGCATCAGTTTTATAACTGAAGGCTGAGAAAGTGAAAGAAACAAAATGTCAAAGAGAAATATACTGTAATATATTTTCCTGGAGAACATACACTGCCACATTGTGGTGGAAAGATGAGTGTGCCGTCATGATTCTTCATGCACTTAGACCTCCATAGAATTGGACAATTCTACGGTACACAATAAATCTAGTTTGATGTACTGCTGTATGGTGACAGGGCAATGTGCTGAGTACCAGGCATGGCATTTTCTTGCAACACTTTGGAGTGAATTGTGTGTAGTGCATTAATTTAAGGTATTATAATCTA
Organism: Raja brachyura; assembly: GCA_963514005.1. The sequence goes on along the minus strand of OY740784.1, from coordinate 17,480,441 downwards.
ACTTTTGACAGAAACTTCAAGTTATTTCAAACCACAAATCTGTAAATTCAACAACTTACAGTTGTGCTACAGTGGAAAATGGATGCAAATAGTGGAAAATGGATGCAAATAATAAAAATGCAAAACTAGCAAAGGAGCATTTGGAGGAAGTGGCCATATGCTTGATCAAAGGTTTGGCTCTTAATGAAGTTGGAGGTGGGTGACCTTTGAAGGTAGTGCAAAACAAGACCAATATTTAAAAAAAAACACTAGAATTTTGTACTGGTTTGAGGGAGGGCAGAGCTGTGGAATGGCAATAAGATAGAGTGAATCTGTGACTTATTTTTAAACATTTGAGAATTTTAAATGATCACTATTACAAAATGAATTTTATTGTACCTCAGTACATGTGACAACTACCGTACTATATTGGTAAACGGTGTTGAGGGCACTTAGGGATGACGGGTGAACAAGACAACATGGAATAGATGATTGGAAGCATTTTGGATAAGACAGAGTTGGAGGCTCATAGACAGAGCCATATCTTCCCATCTCCCCCCCTATCTGCCTTCAGCAAAGACCGCTCCCTTCGTAAGTCCCTTGTCAATTCTTCCCTTCCGCTCCACCCCTTCCCCGGGCACTTTCCCTTGCAACCGCAAGAGATGCTGTCACTTTACCTCCCCCCTTGCACCATTCAAGGACCCAAGCAGTCGTTCCAGGTGCGACAGAGGTTCACCTGCACCTTCTCCAACCTCATCTATTGCATCCGCTGCTCTAGATGTCAGCTGATCTATATCGGTCAGACCAAGCGTAGGCTTGGCAATCTTTTGCCGTACACCTCCGCTCGGTCCGCATTAACCAACCTGACCTCCCAGTGGCTCAGCACTTCAACTCCCCCTCCCATTCCGTATCCGACCTCTCTGTCCTGGGCCTCCTCCACGGCCAGAATGGGCAACACCGGAAATTGGAGGAACAGCACCTCATATTCCGCTTGGGCAGTCTGCATCCTGGTGGCATGAACATCGATTTCTCACAATTCTGTTAAACCTTGCTGTCTCCTCCCCTTCCTACCTCTCCCTCAGCCTTCGGGCTCCCTCTCCTCCTTTTTCCTTTCTTCTCCCTGCCTCCCCCCACCCCCTATCAGTCTGAAGAAGGGTTTTGGCCCGAAATGTTGCCTATGTCCTTCGCTCCACAGATGCTGCTGCACCCGCTGAGTTTCTCCAGCATTTTTGCGTACCTTGGATAAGACAGATGTAGCCCATCACATTAGAACAGTCAAATACTTTTTAAAAATTATATTCACAATATTGTACTGTTGAGAAGCACTGTATCCCACTTTGCACTTATATATATGTGGCAGTTATTTATATAAAATGTCCAATAATATCTTCCATCGGAGTTTTATTTCAGTTTCCATGCAATATATATGGATTTCTGGGGCAAATGGTCCATGGCAAGATGAGAGATGATGTTAGAAAAGTTTAGTACTGCAACATGGAAAAGGGGCCCTTCGGCCAATAGAGACCGTGCCGACCAGTGATCACCCATATACTATTGCTATCCTACACACTGGGGACAATATACAGAAGCCAATTAACATACAATGGAATCTGTATAGAGTTTGTGTGTTCTCCCTGCGACCTGCATGGGCTTCTCTGGGTGCTCCGATTTCCTTCCACACTCTAAATACGTACAGGTTTGTTGGTTAATTGGCTCGGTAAAAATATCAACAGCTGAACTAAAATATTTTCATCAGTGTCCAGGATGCACTCCAGCCCCTGTAGTGGGCATTGTGTTCTCCTTATCCAGAGTTGTCTGGACTCTGACATTCTCAGAGTGAGAGCAAGACAGTGTAGTTTAGTTTAGTTTAAAGATACAGCGTGGAAACAGGCCCTTCGGCCCACCAGGTCTGCGCCGACCAGCGATCCCCACACATTAACATTATCCTACACCCACTAGGGACAATATTTACATTTACCAAGCCAATTAACCTACAAGCCTGTACGTCTTTGGAGTATGGGAGGAAACTGAAGATCTCGGAGAAAACCCATGCAGATCACGGGGTGAACGTACAAACTCCGTACAGACAGCACCTGCAGTCGGGATTGAACCCGGGTCTCAGGCACTGCATTCGCTGCAAGGCAGCAACTCTATCCCTGCGCCACCGTTGTCGGCTAATGGATCACTGTACCCCCCACCCCAGTGCCTGCAGCTTGGACTCATAAATGGCCACCTTGGCCAGCACTGGAAGCACTGCAAGAATGTGTACTGACTAAACTGACCAACAAGTTACTTCCTCTAAGCCAGCTGATCATAGATCAGGAGTATGAGGCTGAAGTTGAGTGCGAACTGGTCCAATATTAAATTATTTCTTGGCCTTCCTGTCTTGATTCGGAACGGTATTAAAGTAGAACAGTCAAACTAATGCCTTTCCCGTTGCATTGTTTTCTTTTTCAGGGTTTGCAAAAAATCTGCCCAAAATTCTACATGGAATATGAAAAAAACATCTTTGGTACACAAGTGTTTACACGTATTGATCTTTGTGCAATGCATAAGATAAATCAGCCCTCTGGCTATTATCATTATGAGACTTCAATAAGTATAGGTAGGTATGGTGATCACATGCTGACCATAAGAAAATTGCAGGCTTATCCATGCAGTAGAAAACATGGAAGTTATAATAAATAATGCAGGAACAATAAGAACGTTTATAATCAATGAAACAGACATTAATATCTGTTGAGCATTCTTGGGTTGTTAAGTGGCTAATTCCCTTTTACACAGTTCAATACAAACTAGGTAACAACTTGTTTGTGCTAACCAGCTGTCTTGCAATGTCAATATTTTCTTGGAAGGTGCAGTGCTAAATTCTTGACAGTGGAACAGGGGTCAGAAAACCACCGTGCAGTATGAATCAGATGCAAAATACTACAGATGTTGGAAATCTGAAATAAAAGCAAAACATTCTGAAAATGACAGCAGCAGTGGGGCAAGAACACGGGTGACATTTCACATCAATGGCCTTTCATCAAAATGGAAAAACAAGTAAACTAATTTGTTACAAGTTACAGAGAAGAGCAGGAGGAATAAACAGAACGTCTGGTTGGATAGAGACTTGGTGAGGTAAATGTAGGTATGTTACAAAACTTACCTTTAGCGGCGCTGCAGTTCTGCTGCTCCCCGTGTGTGCGACTTTGGCGCCTTTCAGAGGGGGTCGGGCTTAAAGTGCCGTTTTTCACCAGACAGGGAAAATCGATCAATGTCGGGTGATTTCGTTGCGGAAGAAAAATCGCTCCGACATTTCATGAATGAAGGTATTTTTAAATTACGCTAAATTATTTATTAACTAGAGTAATTTAAAAATCACTTTCAAAAGCCGTGAGCGCCGACAACTGGAAGGATTTTGCGTAGGGGAGGAAAAAAAGGTAAATAGTTTATTTTTATATTAAAAGTTGGTTTTTAGGGAGGCTTTAATAATATTTTCATGGGGTCCAATTTTCGCATATTTTCATGCGAAATGGGGTCCAAACAAATGTATGAACAAACAGTATTTTTCCTCCCGACGTCACCGCAAACCGCAACGTTCTAATCCACCGCATTCCACTAAAACCCACTCGCTAGTTAATTTAAATGGCCATTAATTTACAGGAATCAAACACTAAATTCCTTCCATTTGGCCCAGAAATTCATGAAAATGAGATTTGAAAATTATGTTATATTGTGGATTATTGTGTGAATGTTATTTGGACACTTAGGCAATTTTAAAAAAGTTTATCTTTTCTTAAGAAATGGATAGATGTTTAGATCTACTCATTGAATTTTGTAATTAGCTACAATTAGATAACTAACTAATTATATGCTTTAATTTCAGGTCATCCAAGTAAGATTGTTTCATATTTGTTTCAGAATGCTTCAATCTATAATAACTGAAAATGCCATTGAGTTCTCTTAATTGTTAAGAAAGTTATGGGCTTTTAACTGTTCCAGATCACAGCTTTTGAGTTGTCAATTGAAAGGCAATGGGGAACAAGATGCTAATTTCCGAGTATGCAAATGGCCATAACTTTCTTAATACTGAAGATATGAAAGTGAATTAGGTGTCAAATTAAATTTATTTTCATGCTTTATCTGATGGGATAAATTGCAGACTTGATTTTTAAAATCTCAAAATTATGAAACAATGCTAGTAAATGCTGTCGGTGCTGGTAAAGACGACGGTAAATTCCTCTACGGTAAGGCTGGTTATTCTGGAATATATGTAAAGGATGGAAATAATTGGAGGCAGAAATAGGAAAATGAATCACCCAGTGCTAGAACTGTAATGCAGGATACAGCAGTTGGTGGAAACCTGAAGCACAATTGCCTGAAATTATCAGGTTAGGCTGCACCTGTGATGTGGCTCTACTTTTTGACTTATGACTGGTATATCTAAATCAGTGACTGATTTGCTATGTGTCCCTAAAGTTAACCATAAAGGCAGATAGCTCAGAACACAACATAGGAAAAGAGCAAAGATAGACACAAAATGCTGGAGTATCTCAGCAGGACAGGCAGCATCTCTGGATAGAAAGAATGGGTGACATTTCGGGTCGAGACCTTTCCAAGAGCGGGCAGACATCCAATGTAGGTACCATGCTTGTCTTGGCTTAACACCTAACCTGCTGAAGAGGTTGAGATCCATTACTGTGAACAATTAAGCCTGACACACTACTAGTTTGTCCCCTTGATCCATCCGTTAGAGCAGCACATCTGGTTTAAATTGCATTCTGATATTTGCTGTCTTTGTTGCTTCCCTATGAGACAATGAATTGCTGAGTTCGGCTTGCCCTATCTGGGTGATCTGTGTGGGAATAATCAAATCTTACAATTCAATATTTCTGCAATTAATTGAGAACTTGGAAGATAAAGTGAACAGCAAAGGTAAGGCTATTAAATCAGGGTGACATTGACATAGTGGACGAGAGAAAGATAACACGAGTTAGGAAAGTACAAATATAGTGAGCAAAGGTGAATAAACAATGGCACATCTTGATTTTAAAATCTGATGCAGCAAAGATTGCAACTGATGAAAAAACTGCATAAAACTATTCAAGATTAAACTGAATAAAAGTTAAACTTGTCTGTGGTTTCCACTCGTGATAGATGAGAAGTTGGCTGTTACTTTGCATGTGTGGTATTGAGTTAAAACTATCTACAGGCAAAGGTTTATCACAACTGACTTCAGTAGATTTGGAAATAAGAGCTTTCAGTACAGTAAAATTGTAAGAGGAAATGGCACAAGAACTGGTCAATGTAAAATGGAATTACATAGCATGTAATGGTTTAACTTGCTCCTCGATTATCATCTTTGGAAATCATTTTACGGAATAGGATAGCTGTCATTATGTTCAAGAAATTTGATTTGTAGATGGGAAGCTAGATGTGGCAAGTTTTCTTTAGGGAGAAAAAATATTTAAATTTGGGCAATGCTATAAAAGCTATAATGCCTTCTGACTTTAAATAATGCCGAAGGGCTTGAAGGAACAATAGAATATAAAGATCTCGCAATGTCTGTGTGTGAATTTTCTGCTGAAAAGGCAGATTTCAGGGAACCTATCTAAGATGATTTAAATGTTTATTGTGTAGGAAATCTCCACTTTCTGCCAATAGAGGGCACAAAGAAAAAGATTTTGTATGCAACAGTTAAGGAGGTAGAGGACGGCAGTGGTGGGGTGTGTTCAATAATGCTATAAACGTAACAAAATCAACGAGTGGAAGAATACAAGTCGGATACTTACAATAATCACAGTTTTATATCGCTCAGCAGCAACATTTAAAGTTGAATCATTCCATTATGGCAAGCGATTAACTAAGTTGTACCTGTATATCAAGTTGAATTCTATTCAATATTTTTTTTCTATTCCTTCAACAGGACATAGTAGCACACCACATTCTTCCAGCTTCCTTTCTGAGAATTCAGAATTTGCCAGCAGTATTCCTGACCCTCTGTTGATATCTCCACAAGAGTCAAGAGTGGAGCCATTCAAGTCAGACTATTTTAAAAAGCAAGGCATAGGCTGCGAACTTCACCTACCTGAACCATCTGCCATAGAGTCTAGAGATCTGGACAAGAGTATGCAAAATCCTTTGAGTTGTCCCACAATGCTTTCACACAAGTGGATCATCCATTCACTGGGATTCTGCATGTGCAGAAGGAGGGATTTGACAAAAAGCACGATGATTTAGTAGATATAAAAACAAGTATTCAGTCCTGTCTGGAGTACATCAAAAATGGTCTGGATCATATGCAACCTGCCACTCAGGCAGAGCCCAAGAGAAATTCTGCCCAGTCTGGCTTGCCCACAATACAAGCTGGAATGGAAGAACTGAATTGTATTATGCAATCTGGGATGGAGCGGTTGGAAAGGTCTATCCAGTGCAGCTTTGGAGTACTATTATCTATACTGCTTAACAATATAGCTACATTGAATCAGAATATTGTTGAACTGGCCAATGTGCTAACTCTGATTCATGCTTGTAATCCTACTGGCACATTGTCTCAAAACAAATGAAAATTGTAGGGAAAGCGAGTCTGTTACGTAAGCATACTTTCTCTAAATTAATTGGGAATGTAACCAAAGTAGAATCACTGTACAATTTCTATAGATTACTAATGAGAAATTGCATACCCCAAATTCTATATCATTCTCAGAAAATCTCTTGGGATGCCTGGTGGAAGATGATAAAAGTAATTAGGATAATGTATTTAAAGTACAGTTTTTCCTTCAATTCACTAAAACTGGGTTACTGTAATTTAGAAACAATGAAGTTGCATTAGCACAATTTCATCTAATTAGCATGATTGATAAATTGCCATGATATTGCATGGGAACCAAGTTGCACAGTGTGATGTAAAAAGCAGCTTATATAATTACCAGTATTTTTTTTCACTTGGTTGAGAAAAGTAAAGATTGATCACATGAGACAGAATTCCCTTTCTTTTCTTGGTCTGCTTTCAAAACTTCAAACCTTTTGTATCTAGCTGAGAGAAGCATTCAGTTCAACATCCAATTTTTAAAAAAGTGGGACCACTGACTCTGCAGAACTACTTCTATATTAGCTGGTTCAGGGAAAAATAAAAATAGGCTAATGTTCAAGTTTCTGCAGGTGACAAATCTACAGCTGTATGACTGAAGTTGAAAGCTTCAGATCAAACTTGACACATAATGTTTGCCTTGCAATTATTCTGCCATCAGTCCCTGCTACATTAAACAAATTGCAGGAGGATTTTCTGCTGAGTTCCTCTAGCAATTTGTTTTGCACAAAATTCCAGCATCTGCAATCTCTTGCATCTCCTGTTATATTAAACGTGCTATAGTTAGCAAACTAAATTGAGAAATGGACATAGAAACAGAAAATATTAAAGACAAACTGTAGCTCTGGCAGCATTTGTACAAAAAAAAATGTTAATGTTGCCTGTCAATGACCATCAGAGGATTTGTGGGCCGTTTACATTTCAATCGTACGGCATTTGAATGATTTCAAAACCAGATTGGGTATTTCACACATTCTAAGAATTACTATATTGACTTTATGTTGAATGTTATCCATCTACAATGTTAAAGGAAAAGCAGTTAAAGATCACTCTTCTTTTCTGGCATTCTAAAACATTATACTGCTTGAATAAAACTATATGAATGTAATATAACACCCATTTGGTACTGCCAGCAAACTTGGTATAGACTAGAATTTAGCAGCAAATTCAGTGCTTTGGACAAGCCTTTATGATCTCCACTATTTTCTTTTCCAAACCTCTGCAAAATCTAGATTTTTTTTTGTTCCTAGTTGTAGGTCACAATATGCATGTATTCTGTTTGAGGGGAAACAAATGAAACAATGTTTCTGGAACAGCAATGCCAAATAATTAATTGCCTGCATTGTCTTTACTTTCAATGCAGCTATTGGCTTAATTATGGGTCTTTGCGCTGGTACCAAGAGGATAACAGTGCTGGCTGCTCTGCTGCATTTTTTTTTCTTCAGATATGCTGACATTATCATTAATTTGATTTAGACAAAGTTCTGGAAAATATATTTTTGTGCTGAAAGTTAAATTGCTTACAACTGCAATATATCATCAAATCTGGGTTTCTAAATAAAAACCCAATAAAGCGGGAGATCTTATTATTAACTATTATATGGGGCTTGGTCTATTCAGGTGGAAATTATTCTGAAAAAGATTAAAAATATTTTTTCAGTGTATGAATTGAGAATGTCTATAATGAGGATTTATCAATTGTAAATCATGAAACTGACACCTGACACCACAAGGTTCTTATTTCAAAAACATGTAAAATGATGACAGATTATCAATTCTAGAGCCCAATACCTCAATGATTTAAAGACATCGTCACAAAAACACAAAAGAGAATTCACTCGCAGTAAATTCCTCAATTTCATCACGACTCAATTGAGTGCTACTGTAGGTAGATTACAAATAGTTAATAAAAAGCTCCTTCACTGAATACTGAGTTTTGTATTTTTTATTTAATTCTAGTCACTAGTTAAATAATCATATCCATAACACAGTACTGTGATCCTAACTTAGAAAATATAGCACAATGTGCATGCAATAATGAACATTATTTTTTATGTTATTTGTAGAAAGAGCATTCAATGGATTAGGTGTTGGAAGGAAATGCAGATGCTGGTTTAAACCAAAGATAGACACAAAATGCTGGACTCGTCTGAAGAAGGGTCTCGACCCGAAATGTCACCCATTCCTTTTATCCAGAGATGCTGCCTGTCCCGCTGAGTTACTCCAGTGTTTTGTGTCCATTTTCCATTCAATGAATGAGGCAGCTTCTGAAATTCTGTTAGGATCGTGAGGGGGATATGCTGATTCTGTCCTTTATAAGAAAGAGGTGGCCCGATTACATATTTTTCTCTTGGCCAAATGCTATAATATGCAAGCATAAGCTGGAGACATTTACCACAGCTGCTTTAATAATTCATTCATCATCGTTGAAAACATTAGCGACGCAGTGGTGCTGGTTTCCAACGGGAACGGTGACGGACGCACCACACATCTCTGTCCACCAGTTCCTGCGGACTTCCGCCGCTAGAAGTATAGGATGTTGGTGTGTGTGCTTTATCATCACTCTTTACAATGATATGTATGAGAGTGATTGCAACTATTACTGAAGTGTGGGTGGCTGTTGGCTCGCTAGAAGCTCATCCGCCCTTTGACAGGTCTTGTTTTTGGTCCTGCTGGGGGTCTACAGCCTCCTCCTCATCTGGCAAACCAAGTGGGGGAGACGGTTTAGTCGCCGACTATCTGACCATGGAGCAGGTAGCACGGGATTACATGGTACCCGTGGCGGGGGGAACAACCCCTGACCTAACCTGATAACCTCATTATTCCATAATGAGATTTTTAAATTTAATGGGAAAGTGAGTTTAATTTGGGTTAGTGAGGTATTGAGAAGTCAAAATAGGATAGGACTTTTACAGTGAATGGTGGGGATCTGGGAGTGCTGTAGAACAGAGGGACATAGGAGTACACTTGCATAATTTGCTGTAAGTGGCATCACAGGTAGACAGGATGCTGATAAAATGTTTTGGTGGTCTTCAAGGCTAGTAGTTCGGAAGTTATGTTGCAGTTGTACAAGAGGCAGCACTTGTGTTCAGTTTTGGTTACCCTGTTAGAGGCACAATGCCATTTAAGCTGTTAAGAGTGAAGAAAAGATTTAAAAGGATGCTGCCGGGACTTGGGAGGGACACTGGGGGAACTGAGTTATAGGGAGTGGTTGGACTGGCTAGGAGTGTAGGACAATGAGTGGTATAAAAGTGTATAAAATCATGAGGACATACACATAAGGTAAATGCATTCCTTTCCTCGTGGTTAGAAAATCAAGGACTAGAGCTGCATTGGAGTTTAAGCAGATTAATGAGAGATGTTGTGTGATGAGAAGTGAATCTGGGGCCAGACCTTCATAGTGAATGGTTGTGGAGTAGAAGAATGTAGGAGGATTGATACATAATAACTTGAAAGTGGCATTACAGGTATGCAGGGCAGTAAAGAAGGCTTTTGGTACTTTGTCCTTAATGAGTTACGGGCATTGAGTATAGAAATAGGGGTGTTATGTTACAGTTAGTGATACAAGATCTTGCTGAGTCCATATTTGGAGTATTGTGTTCACTTTTGGTCACTGTATATCTCAATTAAACGTTGCCCTTCTTACCTTAAAGCTATGCATTGATATTTTCATCCTGGGGAAAAGGTTTTGACAGTCTATCCCATCTATGCCTCTCATTTTATATACTTCCATCAGATCTCCCCATAACCTCTGCTGTTCCAGAGATGACAATCCTAGTCTGTCCAACCTTTCCCTGTACCTAATAACCCTTAATCCAGGCATTGTTATTGTAAACCTCTGCACACTTTCCAAAGCCTTCCTGTTATGGGGTCCCTAATTAACCCATTCTCTTCTAAATGGTAGTAAATCACATCCCGAGTAATCCTCTCCAATAGCTTTCCTGCCAGTGACGATAGGCCCACCAGCCTATAATTCCCTGGATTATCTCAACTTGTTTTAAACATTAACCATTATTCAGTCCTCTGGAACCTCGCCTGTGACTAGAGAAGACTCCAAGATCCTTATCAAGGCTCCAACAATCTCCTCTCTTGCCTCTCAATAACCTGGGATAGATCACTTCAGGCCCTGGAAATGTATCCACCTTAATGGCCTTCACAGTGTTACAGAGGTATATATAAAATCATGAAGGGGAATGATAGGATGAAGGCGCAATCTTTTACCCTGGGCAGGGGAATCGAGAACGAGAGGGACATGGGTTCAAGGTGAGCGGGGAAAGATTTAACAGAAATCTGAGAGGCAACTGTTTTCACTCTGAGGGATGTGGATGTATAGAATGAGCTGCCAGAAGAGGTAGTTGAGGCATTTAAGACATGTAGACAGATACATGGATGGAAAGGTTTAGAGGAATATGGGCCAAATGCAGGCAAATGGGACTATGTTAGATGTGGCTTCTTGGTCTGTGTGGGTGAGTTGAGCCAAAGGACTAGTTTCTGTGCTGTATGATTTTTTGACTGACGCTAGAGGGCATAGATTTCAAGTGAGAGGGAAATATTTAATATGAACCTGAGGGGCAACGTTTTACCCACAGAGGGTGGTTTGTATATGGAACAAATTTGCACAGGAAGTAGTTGAAATATATGCAAATAGATGCATGGAATGGAAAGCTTAGATGCACACTTGGTTGGCATGGACTAGTTGAGCCGAAGAGACTGTTTCCTTGCTCAATTACGTTATTAGGAATTGCTTGACTAATCAGTGGAATCCTGATCTAAAGTTTAACACCAGTGAGTACAAAAAAGTGAAAGGGAGGTACGGATGCAAGGTGATTTGTCTGAAGTAATTCAAATCAAAAATGATCTCTGACAAATTGAATATATTACAAAAGTTGCTGTATATTTAAGTTTTGTGGGAATGAAAGACCAATTTGAAATTGTGCAGGGTGTGAGTTACTATGAATGGTTTTACTAAATAGACCCGTTTATGCATAACTATTTATGATTTAGAATAGTGTTGGTATTTTGTTAGGATTAATATCTGAAGTGTAAAGACTGGGATTACTCTCTGTAATGAATTGTTAAAAGCATTAATCGTTTTAATTTACAGGCTAGAAATTAAGTGGATGCCTTTCAAATAAACTTTTGTATTAGTTAAATTAATTCTTGAATAAGATAAAATCGGAAAATGCTAGGAACACAGCAGGTCTTGCAGTATTTTTGGACAGAAAAAATGTCAATGTTTCAGGTTGTAGATTTCTGCCAGAATTCAACCTGAAATATTAACTGTTTCTCTTTCCACAGATGCTGTCTAATCTGCTAAGTGCTTCCAGTATTGTTTTTATTCTAACATCTACATTTTTATTTTCATAATGAATTGTAGATATTTCTGGCAAAAAAAACACCTGCTGTATATTCTTCTAACAATCGTAAAGGTGGTTATTTTTAGTTAGTTGTAAAATTAAAGTTAATGTCCAGGACTTTTAGAATAAGTTTTTCTTGTTTGGGAATTGAAAAAAAGTGCCAAAACCAAAAATGAAAATACAAAAATATTTCACAGAAATGTGAAACCAAAAAATGAAAATGCAACAGTATTTCAGAAAAATACAAATACTTTTGAATTATTTTCTTCCTGCTGCTCACTCTAACCAAAGTTGAGCTGGACTCCCAAAGGTGCCATTTGAAATGGTAGTAACATAAATTTACAGTGGGGAAAAAAAACCAAGCATTTATAATGGGTCTGTTAATTGGTCTACTCTTTCATCTGTTCAATTACATAAATTGCTTTCTTTTAGATTTCAGTATTGTTTTGGAGATACAGTGTGGAAATTGGCCCTTTGGTCCACCAGGGTCAGCTCTGACTAATGATCATCTGCATACCATTTCTATTCTAAATACTAAGAAAAAAATACTGAAGCCTACAAACCTGCACGTCTTTGGAATGTGGGAGGAAACTGGGCAACCAGTGGAAACCAATGAGTCACGGGGAGAACATACTGTTCCGACAGCACCTGTAGTTGGGATCTCTGGCACTGCAAAGCAGCAACTCCACTGTTGTGTCACCATTCTTAAGTCATTTAAACAATGTACTATAATAAGGTTTAAGCCAGTGAATGTAAGGAATGACTTGTTGGTATATGCTATATATTTGTTTTGAAGACAGAAGAACTCAACTGTTAAGGAGGCCTCAGATGAATCATTAAGATGCTTTATTTCACAATAGTATTTATCCAGCAGAGGTTCATTAGAGGGAAAAGGACGTCATTATTTGGCCATCATCATGCCTGAGGATTCCTACAATTAAACGGACTATTCATGTTCTGTTTTCATCTACTTGGATAATTTGCAGGGGATCTTGGGGCTTGCAGGGAAAGAATATGCATCTCAAAATATCTTTGATATCTTTGAGGATCCCACAAGTGCTCTCCGTTTTTTCCTGACGTGGAAAACCTAACTCTTAGGTTTTGCTGTCAGAAACTGTGTTCAGCTGAACCACTCTGTGACTTTATCAGGGGCATTGATTTGCAATATGTTAATGTGAACTGAAGGAATTTCAAATCAATATATTAAATTTGTCAACAAACCATCATGCGATTTCTGAAGATAAGAATTTGTAAATAAGTGGTGCAGCGGCAGATTTGCTGCCTTACAGCGAATGCAGTGCTGGAGATCTGGGTTCGATCCCGATTACGGGTTTGTACATTCTCCCCATGACTTGCGTGGGTTTTCTCTTTCCTTTTGGTTTCCTCCCACACTCCAAAGGCCTATAGGTTTGTAGGTTAATTGGCTTGATAAATGTTTTAAAAAAAATATCCAGTATAAAATTGTCCAACTTCCAGTATAGCCCCTGGTGAACTCTACGGAAGTGATGACCTTAAGGTACAAAGCACAAGACTTAAGGTTCATTTCGATAAATCCTTTAACCTTTTTAAAAATAGAAAGATGTACAATCAATTGAATGTATATCATTTTTCCAGTATTTACTAATGTGTTTGATGATGTGCAAAATGTATTTACTAAAACGAGTCAATGGATTGAAGTATGCACAACAGATTGAGTACTGAAGAAAAGGGTTTTCAAATGCATGTAGTATGCAGGCTCGAGTTCCCCTTATATATAAATAACACCGAATCAGAGGGTTTACAGCATGGAAAGAGCGTCTTTGGCCTGTTGAATCGACATTAGCTCTGCACGAAAGCAGTCCAACAAATCTTGCTCTGCAGTTCCTGTCCTATTGCACTGCCAAATCTTTACTTTTAGATACTTGTCTATCTACTTTTTTTAATGACATAATCACATCTCAGACCCTAACCACTTGCAGGGTATTTCTTTTTTTTTTAAAATTACCTTTTTTTTGCCAATCACGTTTATTCTTTGTCCCTTTTATATCTTTGCTAATGTGTATATATCTTTTCTTTTCATGTCCACATATATGCTGGTTCCATTGCAAAGCAGAGTTGCAAATGAAAATTAGTTACCTTAAAAAAAAAATCATGGTAAGATCTTTTTTGCTAGTGAGACCACACCTGGAGTATTGTGTGCAGTTTTGGTCTCCAAATTTGAGGAAGGACATTCTTGCTATTGAGGGAGTCCAGCGTAGGTTCACAAGGTTAATTCCCGGGATGGCGGGACTGTCGTATGCTGAGAGAATGGAGCAGCTGGGCTTCTATGCTCTGGAATTTAGGATGAGAGGGGATCTTATTGAAAAATATAAAATTACCAGACTAAGTGGGACCCGTTGGGAGGGCTGGTCCCCCAACGCAATATTCCACCACTCCACCAATTCCATTATTGGTGGCCAGTGGGGGGGGGGGGGGGGGGGGGGGGGGGAGGGGGGGTGTTCTGGAATGCTAGTATGGGTACCGTAGGCTGAAGGGGCTGGTTAGTATGGACATTGTGGGCCAAATGGATTCTTGGGATGGCAGCTCAGTCACTCAAGCCTGATGTGCTGGCAGCTCACTAACGGATGGTGGGCTAGCAGTTGACATGGCTATTCATTTAAATTCCATTTCAAGCAGGGTGCAGGGCAACCAAATTCAAATGCAGTTTCCTACCATTTCAAGCAGGGTGGAAGGCCACCAAATTCAAGTGCAGTTTCTTACCACTTCAAGCAGGGTGCAGGGTCACCAAATTCAAGTGCACTTTCATGCCACTTCAAGCAGGGTGCAAGGCCACCAAATTCAAGTGCAGTTTCATACCACTTCAAGTAGGGTGCAAGCCAACCAAATTGAAGTGCAGTTTCATACCATTTCAAGCAGGGTGCAAGACCACCAAACTCGTGCAGTTTCATACCACTTCAAGCAGGGTCCAAGTCCACCAAACTCAAGTGCAGTTTCATGCCACTTCATACAGGGTGCAAGGCCACCAAAGTTAAGTGCAGTTTCATGCAACCAAGCAGGGTGCAAGGCCACCAAATTGAAGTGCAGTTTCATGTCACTTCAAGCAGGGTGCAAGGCCACCAAATTCAAATGCAGTTTTATACAATTTCATGCAGGGTGCAAGGCCACCACATTCAAATAGTTTCATACCATTTCAAGCATGGTGAAAACACCATCAAACCACACAAAACACCAGAAAGCACCACATAAACACCACTCACAGTTCAGTAGACATTCAGTGTGTTCAGTTGATTCACAGCTCAGACAGAATCGTGACCTCTCTCTCCCCTTGCAGAGACTGAGCCACACCCACACTTACAGGTTTTATAATCCCTCCCCCTCCAACTGGAAGGGGCGTGGCCTTCATGGTGCGATTGACAGTAGCGATTCTCAACATTTTTTAAACACTAATAATACTTTTATTTTTCATTGATGGGAAGAATCCTCTGCACCTGATAAGTGGTGAGTAAGATGGCCAAAAATCACAGATGTAAGTGGTAGCGTATTATCAAAAATCAATATTCAGTGCAAACCGGAAGTTGTAAAGTTTCCACGAACAACAGCCATTTTTTTTGTCGTGCAGCCTTTCATAACAGTTACCGCCACAAACAACAGCCATTTTCTTTACAGTGCAGCCTTTCCAAGCAGTTACCACAACCAACAACAGCCATTTTCTTTTGCCGTGCAGCCTTTCAAAGCATTTACCATCACCAACAACAGCCACTTTTTTGGACTGCTGCCTTTCAACACGGTTACCAGCACCAACAACGGCAATTTGTCTTGTAGTGCAGCCATTTAAAAGCAGTTACCACCACCAACAGCAGCCATTTTCTTTGTTGCAGTGCAGCCTTTCAAAGCAGTTACCACCACCAACAAGCCTTTTTTTTTTTGCAGTGCAGCCTTTCAAGGCAGTTACCACCACCAACAGCCGTTTTTTTTGCAGTACAACCTTTCAAAGCAGTTACCACCACCAACAACAGCCATTTTCTTTTGCAGTGCCGCCTTTCAAAGCAGTTACCACCACCAACAACAGCCATTGTTTTTTGTAGTGCAGCCTTTCAAAGCAGTTACCACCACCACCACCAGCTATTTTTTTTTGTAGTGCAGCATTTCAAAGCAACCATATTTTCATTTTCAAACCACATTAAGGGCACTCACATTTGAGTAGACATGTGTTCAGTGTTATTCAGAGCTCTGAGAGACGTGGCCCTCTCGCTTCCTCCATCTTGCAGAGGAAATGGCAAACATTCTTAAAACATTAATATCTCTCGGATTTATCATCGATGGGAAGATTCCTCCGGTCCAGTCCGGCAGAGGGGGGCTCTGAGCGAGGTGGCAAGAAGTGACGGCCATAAGTGGCAGCATTATCCCGGAAATCACTTTGCCGTGAGTCAAATGTGGTCAAGATCTTACTTTTAGTAATATAGATTATGGGTTTGGACACGCTAGAGGCAGGAAACATGTTCCCAATGTTGGGGGAGTCCAGACCCAGGGGCCACAGTTCAGGTATAAGGGGTAAGCCACTTAGAACGGAGATGAGGAAACACTTTTTCACACAGAGAGTTGTGAGTCTGTGGAATTCTCTGCCTCAGAGGACGGTAGAGGCTGGTTCTCTGGATACTTTCAAAATAGAGCTAGATAGGGCTCTTAAAGATAGCAGAGTCTGGGGATATGGGGAGAAGGCAGGAACGGGGTACTGATTGTTGATGATCAGCCGTGATCACATTGAATGGTGGTGCTGGCTTGAAGGGCTGAATGGCCTACTCCTGCACCTATTGTCTATTGTTATAGAATTAAAAGTGGTAGGAGAAAATCTTTAATGAGTATGCATAGTGGTGCACAGAAATAGAGGAAATCACTTGTCACTGTGGCTAATTTTTTTAATACATGCGACCTTGTTATTACGAACCTTTTCCTAACAGATTTTGGTTACAGTAGACAAAATCTGTTGTAACCGAGGTTGTGGTCCTGTAGTAAAGAACTCTCTCCAAGGGTTAACAGATAAGAATAGCACAAATTTAATCCTAACAACTAATAGAAACAACTTGAAGTGGTACATAGCTGTTGAAGGATCTTGTTTAGGATGATGACATTTAAGCACTTCCAGAGCAAATACTATACGGTGCAAAGTACATTTGGTATCATGTTAGTGGTAGTGATAGTGTGAAATAAACTAACGCTAAACGCAACAGTCTGAACTTGAAATAACATTCTCAACTTGCTCTTAGCACAAAATAGACAAGAGGGAAATCAAATTCACTGAAAATCAACCTACTTTCTCTGTTATAAGCAGACAATCGACAATAATGGACTACCATCCCCCCCCCCCCCCCTTCTCTCATGGTTCATTATAACAAGGCTTATCTGTAGTTGATAAACTTCAACATTTGAAGTGTGTTTCTGTTAGTTAACTATGAGTGATGCTCCAAGCATATTGACCAAATCAATTGCGCGGTACCAGCATCTGCTGTCTTCTGTGCCTCCAATTTCATGTTCAGATATGTCCTGAATTGGCTGAGACAGAAGAACTTCACAGATCATGAAATAGACATGAACGGTTTTCTCTGCAAGAAAATTAGATACCTGGAGCTGTTGCCTTTTAGATTGTTGCTACTTGGTAGTCCTGGTTCAAACATGTCAATTGTTACATAATATATTCAGACAATGGATGAAATAATATTGCTTTTGTACTTGATGCATTGGATCTTCAATAGAAACAGCTGCATTGCAAATTGTAAAGGAAATATGAACGGCTTTTCATGGTTATTAAACTTGAATTAATATTGGCAATTGGAAGGAGTAGAATACAAAAGGTAAATTGCTTCATGATTACACCAAGAGAATGCTGGTTTTGGAGAAGGTAGTAAATAACTGGATTAATTGAACATTCCTTAAATAAAACAATTGGTGTTATTGAATCAAAAGATGGATAACTTTGAAACGAGATTGAACACATGAAGAATGCACAATGGAGGTTCTTTTTTATTACAGAACTTTCTGGTACTGTTTGAAACTCTGAGATTTGTTTTTATTAATGATGGCAATCCAAAGTGAATAATGGAGAAAGTTTGTTTATTGACTAATGTTTTGTTCAATTACCTTGCTTGGCTTGTTTGGTTGATTCTTTTTCCTCGCTACTTCAGTATTCATTGGATATGATCTGATATAGACTAGAATCCTTGACCACTATTGTGCAACTAGCAGAGCTGATGCCTCATAGCTCCAAGGATCTAGGTTCAATCCTGATCTATGGTGCTGTCTGTGTGGAGTTTGTACGTTTTTCCTGTGGCCACATGAGTTTCCTCCCACATCTCACATCGGTAGTGGGGAAACTGCTAGAGTCAGTTATTAAAGATGGGATAGCAGCGCATTTGGAAAGTGGTGAAATCATTGGACAAAGTCAGCATGGATTTATGAAAGGTAAATCATGTCTGACAAATCTGATAGAATTTTTCGAGTATGTAACTAGTAGAGTGGATAAGGGAGAATCAGTGGATGTGTTATATCTAGACTTTCAGAAGGCTTTCGACAAGGTCCCGCATAAGAGATTAGCATACAAACTTAAAGCACACGGTATTGGGGGTTCAGTATTGATGTGGATAGAGAACTGACTAGCAAACAGGAGGCAAAGGGTAGGAGTAAACGGGTCCTTTTCAGAATGGCAGGCAGTGACTAGTGGGGTACCGCAAGGCTCAGTGCTGGGACCCCAGCTATTTACAATATATATTAATGATTTGGACAAGGGAATTGAATGCAACATCTCCAAGTTTGCAGATGACACCAAGCTGGGGGGTATAGTTAGGTGTGAGGAGGATGCTTGGAGGCTGCAGGGTGATTTGGATAGGCTGAGTGAATGGGCAGATGCATGGCAGATGCAGTATAATGTGGATAAATGTGAGGTTATCCACTTTGGTGGCAAAAACATGAGGGTAGACTATTATCTGAATGGTGGCAGATTAGGAAAAGGGGAGATGCAACGAGACCTGGGTGTCATGGTACACCGGTCATTGAAAGTAGGCATGCAGGTGCAGCAGGCAGTGAAGAAAGCAAATGGTATGTTAGCATTCATAGCGAAAGGATTTGAGTATAGGAGCAGGGAGGTTCTACTGCAGTTGTACAGGGTTTTGGTGAGGCCACACCTGGAGTATTGAGTACAATTTTGGTCTCCAAATCTGAGGAAAGACATCCTTGCCATAGAGGGGGTACAGAGAAGATTCACCAGACTGATTCCTGGGATGTCAGGACTTTCATATGAGGAAAGATTGGATAGACTCGGCTTGTACTCGCTGGAATTTAGAAGATTGAGGGGGGATCTTATAGAAACTTACAAAATTCTTAAGGGGTTGGACAAGCTAGATGCTGGAAGATTGTTCCTGAAGTTGGGGGAGTCCAGAACAAGGGGTCCCAGTCGAAGGATAAGGGGGAATTCCTTTAGGACCGAGATGAGAAAGACTTTTTTCACACAGAGAGTTGTGAGTCTCTGGAACTCTCTGCCACAGAGGGAAGTTGTGGCCAGTTCATTGGCTATATTTAAGGAGGGAGTTAGATGTGGCCCTTGTGGCTAAGGGGATCAGAGGGTATGGAGAGAAGGCAGGTACGGGATACTGAGTTGGATGATCAGCCATGATCATATTAAATGGCGGTGCAGGCTCGAAGGGCCAAATGGCCTACTCCTTCACCTAATTTCTATGTTTCTATCCCAAAAATATGTGGATTAGTAGGCATCTGGAACCTTCCCCTAGTGGTAGAGGAGTGGGTGAATCTCAGTGGGGAGGTGAGAGGAGTGAAGTTGACAGGAATGTGGAGACAATTCCTGGGATTAGGGTAGGATTAGTATTAAGAGGTGCTTGATGTTCAGCAAGGATGTAGCGATCTGAAGGCTTGCTTACAGGCTGAATGAAAGGCTCCAAGAGTTATCAATATTCAATCCTTCCACTAGATGGTGCAACCTTGTCCTACAGCATTTGCAACACTAAAAAACGCCAGATAGGATTCTACTTACCACCTGATTACATTCAATTGCAGCATATTGAGTATAGCAAAAGAAGAGTAACAGAAGTGCTATCTGACTTGGGAACAATTGAATACAGTAGTCCTTCTGAAAGTTACTACAGCCCCAGATCATTTGACATAATTCACACATTGCAGTTGTGCATTTACCCCATTGTTACCCCATTGAGATTTTTGTTTAGCATGGCTCACATTAAACCATGGCTCTTCAATTTTGGCTTCAAAGCCATCACATATGTCTTTATTTCAAGAAATGTAGCCTGCATCACTTGTTGTAAAGTTAGTAAACTCCTGTGTGTAATATTCCTGGGTGTGTGAATTTGCAGTATATTACGTGTGCTTTGCTGTTTGACAAGTGGTACATTCTTGCCCCTTTGAAATTTGCCTGAAAACCTGAACACTAAAAGAGGAAAATTGGAGAAGGTTGAAGAAGAGTGCAACTGGAGGGGGGTGGGGAAGAATAACACAAATTGGGGAGGAATAGGACAAAAATAGGAGAAACCAAACAAGAAAAAACAGCAGTGAACTTGTTTTGTTTAATTTGTTGTTTAGGTAGTCTTTGTGCATAATGAAAATATTTATGCCACGTCAAAACCGCAGGGAGTAGAGAACAACTGTAGCGAAGTAGAGCACTGAGTAAACCTAGGCATTTTAAATTGTTACTAGACTAAGTGGGACCTGTTGGGTCCCAGTCACACCGGAGGCCTGGTCCCCCAACGCAACCCATTCCCCAACGCAATATTCCACCACTCACCCGTTTCCTAACCATGAACCGTTCTCCCAACGCAATATTCCATCACTCACCCATAGCCCCTCTTATGTTATGGGGTTAGGGGGGTTGTGGGGGCGGGGGGTGCGCAGGCAGGGGAGGGGTGGTGTGGGGGGAGAGGGGTGTGTGGACAGGGGAGTTGTGGAGGGAGAGGGGTGTGTGGGTGGGGGGGGGGGGGGGGGAGTGAGCTCAGAGAAAAGACGGGGGACGAGCAATGGGCGAGAGGGGAGTATCACGGGGGAGGAGCCAGCGAGGGGGACCAGAGAGGTAGTGGCTGGAATTGGCGGTGCGATGGGGACTCACAGCGGGCACTGGTCGCTGGGATCAGCGTCTCCGCTTTCCATTTGGCGACATCTCCAACTCCGGGCTAGGCTGGGTCTCCGACGCTGGGCTGGGCCTCTCATGCTGGGCTGGGCAGGGTCTCTGACGTTGGGTTGGGCAGGGTCTGTGATGCTGTGCTGCTTGGGGCTGGGGTCCTTGGGGCTGGGCTGCTTGGGGCTGGGCTGCTTGGGGCTGGGCTGCTGGGCTGCTTGAGGCTGGGCTGCTTCAGGTCCCTCCGAAAATTGTGTCCGGTTGGAAACCTCTGCCGGCTATCTTCAGCTCCAGTAAAGACGTGATGGCGCAGGAAGGGGGCACCGTCCCGGTGAGTGACAGTGGAAGACACTAATCCGCGCGGCACTGAACAGCAAGAGAAGAGATTGATCTGCGCACATGCAGTTTTAAAGATTTTTTAAACCTTGCTAACTTTTATGACATTCAACCTATCGGAACAAAACTTGATGCAATTGCAGCATTGGAGAACGGTGAGTGAACTGGCGAAAAATCGGAGCGTTATCGCGAACCGTTTTTGCACAAATAGAAAGACAGCACAAACCAGAAGATAACAAAATCAGATTTTTAGTCATAGTTCTACTATTAATATAATAACAGTTATCTATATAGATTATATTTGTGTTCTGACAAAATCTATATATATATAGATTTTGTCAGAACACAAATGAAGTTGAAATTTCAAAAATCGTTTTGTATAAATTCTTTACATCAACTGAACTTGCTGATCTGTTTGGAACCATGTTCCATGTTTGAATATTGGTATCATCCTTTCCATTCTCTTCTCCGGTGGCGCAGTGCAACTCCTGCAAAATTTGATTCATTTCTTTCCCTTCCATTTCGTAAATGACTAAAACAGGTGTAATGCTAACAAAAGAAGACATAGATGGCTGGAGTAGCTCAGCGGGTCAGGCAGTACCTCAAGAGAACATGGCTAGGTGATGTTTTAGGGTTGGGACCCTTCTTCAGACTAATCTTGTTCCTAGTTTATGTAAATGCTAATAATCCTTTTGCAATATTGTTCTGCTATCATTAATGAACATGCTAAAAGAAAGCTGTGTTAAATGCATGAACACTCATTCCTTGGTTTGCTGGTTTACATTCTGCAGGAGTGGGGATTGATGTTGTAAATGCTTCATTTTGAGTAACCATTACACTGTAAATTGAATTTTTAATGATGGGCGATGAACTTGATGGGCGAATGGCCTAATTTTGATCTTACTGTATGTCATGATTTTTTTTGTTCATGTGAAAACTGAGCTAATGGTAAATAATATCAGTATGAATTTTGGAAAAATTTGAAGGCTTATCAAACCCTGCTTCTTAAAAAAAAGTGTCATCAAAGGTTTTTTTGTTTCCTGCCCATCTATTTGTCATATAGATCACAGCTATGTTGGAGCACGAATAACGGAAAACAAATTAAAATACAGGTGTTGAAACATGAAATAAAAACAGATATGCTGAAATAATGCAACCAGTTACGTAGTATCTGTGGAAGGCAAAAACAATTAATGCTTCAGTTTTAAGATCCTCTGTCATAATTTGCTGGAAAATTTGAAATAAATACAGCTAAAATAACTGTGGCACATGTAAATAAATTGAATACTTTTAAATTTGTAAAATGTGGAAATATCTGCTGCACTTTAAAAAAAATCAGAAGATTCAGGTTAGGAACATTTTCAATTGACTTTCAAAGCAGGTTAGGAATGTTTTCAATTGACTTTCAAAGCATAGCAACAACATGATGGAAAACAATTAACAATTTCTGCAAATTAGCTGATAATTTGATCCAAAGGTACATTAACCATTTGTTTTTGATGTTGATTCTGCTCATCCAACAAAATACACATTCTGCCACATCAGACCTCTTATTGTCAGTTGACCTGTAGTTTTCATAGACATTTTCAGCAAGTTACTGTAGATTAATAAAAGCAGATTCATGACATGTGGAGTTCCACATCCCAGAAGATCTTTTAGCCTATTTTGCCCAGCTCCACTAATCCAATTTGCCTATTCATGTGCCTATCTAAATGTCTTGTAGAAATTATACCTGACATCTCCTCTGTCAGCTAGTTCCGGATATCAACCTTTGTTTTGAAAATATCTCCTCCGATCCCCTTTAAAGTTCTTTCTAATGTTTTGCAAAAGCATGCCATGACCTCCATGTGATTCTATGCCAATTTATGAAGGCAATTACCACTTTTAGAGATCCAGTCTCCAATATCTCCCTATAACTAACTGAAGTTCTTCAATCCCGGTAACATCTCTCTAGCACAAACAATATTTATTATTGTGTGGTGAACAGAACTGCTCCGAGAATAGTACCCCAAGAATAGTCTAACCAGAATTTTGTATGGTGCCAACTAATATCCTAAAAGGCCTGTCCCACCAGCACGCAACTATATGCGATGAACGCGATCAAACCGGCAGCGGGGGCCGCGCGGAGGTCGGGTGATCCCCTGTACAGGGCCGGTCCCACCAGCATGCGCCTGCATGCGGCAAGCGCAACTAAACCGGCAGTAGGGGCCGCGCGGAGGTTGGGTGAGTGGCGCAACGCGGCGCAAAGCGAGGCGAACTTGAAGCAAGTCCAAGGTAAGTTCGCCAGGACTTAGAGGGGCACACAGAGAGGGGCACCGAGACACACACACATACAGGGCCACGGAGCCACACACATAGAGGGTCACGGAGGCACTTACAAATAGTTTCACGGAGGCACGATGTCCGGGCGGTGTGTAAATGTCGCGGCGACTGCGAGCCGACAAACCGTTGCCGCGCGGGATTTTTGGACATTGTCGGTTTTTCGGAGCCCCGCGCGGCGTCGGGACGAACTCCGCACAATTCCGCACGGCTCCGGCGATCGAAGTGGGACCGGCCCCGCGACGCCGGACGGCTCAAGCGACCACGTTAGGTCGCGCTAATCGCATCGAGTTGCATGCTGGTGGGACAGGCCCTTAACTTTGATATTCTATGCCTCTAGCTGAAAGCCAGCATGCCCTTTACCAATCTACCAACCTGTGTTTCCACTTTCAGGGAACTATGGACTTGAACCTTAAGATTCACATGCTCATCACAAATTCTTAGCATGAAACCAATTATAGTATTAAAGAGTCATACAGAATGGAAATAGATCCTTTGGCCCTATTTGTCCATGTCTACCAGGTTTTATAGCTAAGATAATCCCATTTGCCTGTTATTGGATCATATGCCCCTAAACTTTTCCTATTCACGTACCTTTCTAAATGTCGTTTACAGATTGATTTTGTACCTACCTCTAAAACTTACTCTGGCAGGTTGTTTCATATATTCACCACTCTGTGTGAAGAAATTGCCCTTCAGTCCCTCGCATTTATTGGCATTAAACCACCTGTAGTTGATCGAGATCCTTTTTTAAACTTTGATCATCTCCCTCACTTTTCACTAAACCATCAATTTACAGTGGATATCCTTCCCCTACTTGAAATCCCATAACCTTGCATTTGTCAGAATTACATTGCATCTGATAACATCCCCCCAATTTTCCTTTTAATCTGTAGACTTCTGTAGTTTTAGATAACCTTTTTTGCCATCCACAACACCACAACTGTCCATGCCATCTGCAAACGTGCTAATCATATCTCTACATTTACATGCAAGTTATTAATATATACCTGGAACAAGAGACCCAGAATTTGCTGACTGGTCACAGGCTTCCAATCAGAATAATATCTTTCCACCATTCCCTCTGCCTTTCTGTCACCAAGCCAATTTTGGATGTAATTAGTCAGCTAGCATTGGATCCCATGTGCCCTAACCTTCTGGACCAGCCTAGTATGCGGTAACTTGACAAATGCCTTACCACAATAACTGATGTCGAGAAGTGAAGTTCTTCAATGTACTTTAGTGAAACAGTACTTGTTCATTAGTTTTACAACCTCAAAGGAAATCAATTATTTGCATTAATATCACAACGCATCAGCATAGGAATTGGATTATTACCTGTTTTTTTTTCGGTGACCTGCAAAACGTAGTTTTACTTGCAATGCATCATGCAAATGGTCAATTGTGGGTCAAATCACATATGGCACATTTGGATCAGACTTGTACATGCACGATCTCCACTATTGCATTGTCATTTGGATTGCGATGGATGTGGGATGCAATTATGTCACCATTTATCCCAGGCCAATTTCTGCACTTCCCAATAAAGAAAATAGAGGGGCACCTTCAGCCATCATGGCACACTCAAGTATAATTGGATGCATAATCCAATAATCTGTTGCTCTTCTCAATCTTTTAGAAGATACTCTGTTAAATAAATCATGGAGCCTTTTATCTGCTGAGACACTCATGCAATAGCTGCTTCAGAAGTGACATTAAGAGCAGCAGCCCAGTTCTGGATTTAAAATGTTAACTATTTATCCTTTGAAAGATGTTGCCTGAGCCTAAAATGCTGAACTGCATTTCCTGTTTGAATTTCAAATTCTTGCATCAGAAGATCTTTGACAGGGTGTGGGCTTCAGGGCAAGAGAACAGGCATGAGGTGACCAAGGAGTCTCTTCCAGAAATCTTCACACTACATTCTAAGTTAGCCTTTCAAAGAGGCAATTCAATGGCTCAGGTTTTCTGAAGGTTTTATTGCTGAGAGGTATGAATGCTACAGGAAGCATAATTGCTCTTTCAAGGTCAAGTTGATTCTCAACTTGCTCACGACTAGATTTTTCCAAAAGGCCAGAGGGTATGTCTAATACAGCTCCCAGATTATGGCTCATGACCTCAGATAGGCACAGGCTTTGCATATATTTTGATTTCTGTGAGGGGCAGGTAGCATTTCGGGCATTGGGATTTGCCTGCATTGCTGATTCCAACAAATGCCGACATTCATTATTGTCAATTATGTGCCTACAAGGCTTCCATTAATAACCCAGGTTTTTTCAGTGACAGGAAAGCATTCCAGTCTCTCAAAATTCAGGTGTCTGTTGTAAATACAGCTCCCTACATATTTCTTACATTTGCCAAGCAAAATGGATCATGTGCATTGTAGGTCTCAAAGGGCAGAATCCACATGGAGACCCTAGAAGGAACTCATCAGGGAAGATGCTGTTGAGATGGATCCTTCTGCTGACCTTCCCTGTGTCAGGTACTGGGGAGAAACCTCTGCACATGCTGTTATTAGATATATCATGAAGATATGAATTATGACATTTCTGGCACCCTGCACATGTTCTCCTCGCCCCAGATGTGGAACATTTATGCCAGAGGTATTTCTCTATGCTATTGTGGTGCATTTGCAGGCATTTCATCTGCTCCAAAGGCCTGTTGTTTCTCAGCTGTTGGATGAACTTTTAAACCACTTGCCCAGCAGAAGCACAGGGAAATTGTAGCAGATTGCAGACTGTGGGATAGAGTCAGGGGACTCGCATTAAAGGCAGTGTTTGGTTGAGATATTTGATGCGCTCTTTTCAGTAATACTCTCAGTCTCATCACCCCTGATAAGTTCTTCCAAATAGGGTGTTTCTTGGGCCATTGCTGGTTTCAGCAGTGTGTATGAATCGGTGCATATTGTGGTTACGTAACTGGTTGTTGGATCTCCTGCACTGTTTCTACACACCATCTGTTATGTAGGTCAAACATTTGTTTTAGGGACATGAGCCTTCAGATGCTTGTGATTGTTTCTTTACACTCAATGATATTATGATCCAACAGTACTTTATATTTATGGTTAATTAACTCCCATATTCCACTGTAATTCTTAACAAAACGGCCTTTTTGTGTTTTTCTGGAAAAGAACCAAATCTTCTCCTTATGGATTCTAATTATGGTACAACTCTGTGGTTCCTGTTCATTGGACACAGTTTGGTTATCTTTGAAGAGCCAAGTGTACACACATGCGTGGTATTGTGAAATATTAGCATTCTCATTAAAAGAGCATGTTTAAGTTTAGAAATGTCATTCTTTTCAATCCAAAAATGATCTTTTTACATATAGAATATGCACTTTGTATTAACATTTGGAACACAAAAGGTAACTAATGAAGATGCAGTAACAAGTCTTCCATCATTCAAATCATTATCAGTCACCTTTCTCTTCTTGGGCACCAGTATTATAGCAGATAATTTTAAAGCCTTTTAAAGCAGACCTTCCTAGTGAGAGGTTGAAGATGTCAGCACAAGTTCCAGCCAATCGGTCTGTGTGGGCTTTAAGAATGCAGTCAGAGGCTTTTTGAGAGTTCACTCTCATTAAGGATCTGATATTATCCTTGGCGAGTGAGGTCAGTGTCAATGGGGGCAGTGGGGCCTAAAAGGATATTGATATTCTCCCTTTCATCTGCACTCTGAAAATAGTCCTCAAGGCTCTTAATTTATAGACTTCAGATCAACAAATGTTTTGGTTTTTTTGTCAGACATTTTCAGCAAATCTTTATGATCTTTATGAACAATCTCTCTGGACATCTTTTATATTGAAGCATCTATTTTTATGTTACAATTATATTAATACAACAACATTCTCTTTCACAAGCTCTCCAAGGTATCCTAATATGTGTGTTACCATCTAAATTCTGTTTTGTATAATAATTTACAATATTTTCCCTGCAGCTGAAGTTTAACTTGTCAATATTCTGTAGCTTCCCACTTGTGATCCTTTTAGTACTAACATGTGAGCATATGCAATATTGTCACTCTTTTATGTAAAAGACCAGCCATCCCATTTTCAATTGAAAACAGATAACTATTTGAAACAGCTAATTATTAACCTGCTTAAAGTGTGCCATTGATAAAAAGATAATTCTGAGATCCAAATGACAGGTTACAGCTTTAAAGAATCTTGAAACACGGCCTCGTACAGAATTCAAGTTTACAGAAATAAGAACTATTAGCTAATTAGATCTCTTAATTACTACAAAAGTGCATTGTTTTTCAGATGTAACCTTGAAATGATACACTTTCAATACAACATTTACGGAGTTTAGTGCATTACATGCTTGTACAAGGAGTCTCTGTAAATCCTTTAATATATCAGAATATTGATTCAGTACAAGTTAATCTGGTTATCCTGATGGTTTAAAACTGTAAATACATAAACCAAGTATGGCAGAATTTTCAATGTACATAAACTGTTTACAAATAATTAAATATATTGAAAACTCCTATGATGTGCTTAACTGAGATGAAAAATTGCCAACTAATGGCTGAGGCATTTACAATTGGAAGCAACTAAAGAAACTGGATAGTTAGCTCCAGAACAATAAACTATGAGTCTTTGGAACTTGACTGACATTCAGTAATCAATAACTACGTGTAAGTGACATTCTCTCAGTCATTTGCTACCAATTTCATTGTATCTTCTATATCTGAATCCAACTATTCATGAATATATTATTACTAAATATTATCAAATTCATCGTTGTTTATTTTTAGGGTACAATGTGAACCAGAAATCATGAGCAATTTATCTTTCTTTGTGTACTCCCTTTGCACACATTGCTGAGGTTTGTCCACACTTGGTTCATTACTTGATTTTATGTTTTCTTCAGTGTTGTCTTTATTAGGACACTCTGTACAATCATTGGATTGGTTTATGGCTTCTGGTAGTAAGTGAGCAGACTTAACTGAACCGCATTCACCCAATATTGCGTAGCCCTTACTATTGGCACAGTCTAAATCTGCGCAGCTTGGATCTATCTCTTCACTCGGCAATGTGGATGGAGAAGGATAGTCATCATGATTCAGAAGTTCAGGGTGAGATGGCAAACTGTGGAGGGAAATATTGGATCCAAATTCTCTCTGAAAGGGAGCAGAAGAAACCCGTCTCACTGTGGAAGAGGAATTGTGAGAGTTTTTGTCAGACATTAATTGGTTATTATTTAACCATGAGGTATTTGAAGTCTCTGTGTCCTGAACATTACCTTCAAGGTGATCACTGCTTATGATTACAGCTGTCGAAATACATTTGGTTGTTCCAATCTGTTCAGAGGCATCGCTCTCAAATTCTTGCGGAGTTTCATTACATTTTTCTGAAGGTTGTGTTTTGTTCCCATTCTTTCCACTTCTTGTATAACCTTCTTCCAGAACACAGTTGTTCAGTTTGATGACAGGCAGTGTGAATGCATTAATGGAGGAAGGGACAATTGACTTAGTGCCACACATTTTAGGCATTTGGGTCCTGTCATTCATCCTGATTCTGTCTCTGCAAATACTGTACACTGTATCTGATAATGTCTTTCTTTCTTTGGAGATTTGTTGCTGCAAGTTTATTCCAGAATCGCAGTGCTTTTTAACTGCATTTTCTTTTGGATCCTTTGCCTTTACAGTATTGTCACTGGGTGTCTGCCAGGTACTTTTGGCTAGCATTGCTGCACAAAAAGAATCAGGAGATTTGAGATTATCCATGCTTTTGGTCTGCACATAGTTGACAAAACCATTAAATGGACCAGAATCCTTTGTCCTCAAATTGTGTGCATCTATAACTGTAGAATAGATGTCTCTTAGATTAATGACCTTAGTCTTCTTGTCTCTGTTTTCATGAAGAACTGCGTTTGCACAGATAAACAAAAATATTCCAATTCCCATTATTAGGGGTCCTAAAACCTTCAGTTTTTCAGAATGCAAGTAGCTTGCTAAAAATTTAGAAATAACCTCCAATGTTGTTGTCTCCAACTTTGTGCTGTTAGTAGTATTGTAAGATTGTACTGTGATCGTCTTAAAAATGTCACTGTCCATTGGCCAGTAGCCCATCATTGCCATTGCAATCCCAACCAACAGAACCAGGATTCCAAATGCAGCAATTAATCCCGAAACAGAAAACAGCTTTAATTTGCCTTTGACCACCACCACATCATTTTTGCATTTCTTTTTTACCTTCTTTTTTCGTTTATTAATACGATTAGAGGATCGTGAGGAATCTTGTCTCCTGGCTGCAATTCGAAGAATCCCTCCTGTTGCTATCATGATAAATCCACTTAACAGTTATATCTGCAGTGAATACAAACAAAACAAAAAATAAATTAGAACTGTACGTAATTATTTTAAAAAAGCTGACTAAACTGAACTCACAGCTGATGATCTGCAACCATTTTGTGAAATAAAAACACATTTTAGGAACCGGCAATGACAAGAACACACATTATCCAGTCACGATGCAATATTTTATGGGCATTCACGCAAATTTCAGCATATCTTTAAGATTTCCAAAGAAATAGGAAACATTGATTTAACTTCAATTCGAAATATCAAGCAAGAACTCTTTCTAAAAAATGGAACAGGAACTCAATCACAGATCTAACGTTGATCTAATATTAGGATCAAATTTAACTGTGCAAAACTGGTATTGTCACTGGTCTCTTTAGAAAATTACTTCTTGAATGGTGCAACATCCCACCCTATTGATTTTAATATAAATTTTAAAGCTAAATAATTAGGAGGCAAAGATAGCTTGTATCTATTGACATAATACAGGGTACTTTAACGAAGCATTTTAAAAGAACGCATTGCAACTGATAATGTAACAAATAATAGCAAATATTTCAAAAGTTAGTTTATTCTTTGCCAATAATGAATTGCTTGAAAAAGTCACAAAGTATAGTCAAGTATAATATAGTAGACATTAAATTGGCCATAAACAAAAAATAAAAAAGTACTACAGAATAGGTTTTTGACTAATATCTGAACACCTGGGGATAGAAGACAACCAGCGGAATCAAATACAAGCAATTTACAAAACAGGATATAGCAAATAAAATTGAAGATAATGACTCAGCCTGGCAAAAGGTGGAATTTGGCATTCCATGAGGATCGGTGCTGAGTAGAAGTTTGAGTTTGCTTACAATGTTATTGATATGATTTGCAAGTATAATATTAAAATTTGTGTACAGCACCAAATTGTTGTATGTACTGAAGGATTGCAATGTATATATTTATTTAAATGGTGAGATATCTAAAAGGGAGAATTAAGAAAGTGAGTGGCAATTAGTGAAGGCAGTTAAACCGAGAGGTGGGAGAAGAGCAGCAGAATTTAAAAGATAAGCAGTGCTAACTTTTCACTTTCAGTCTCAGAAAGGTGCTGTAGAATTTAAAAGGTGAGCAGTGATTAGAGAAGGCAACTCTGGGCAGTTAACCTGAGAGGCAGGATAATTTAAAGGTAACCAGTGGATTGGTTGGCGCATCCAAATTGGCGAATTGAGCAGCTAATAAAAACAAGGCAAGGTGTCGCAATATGGCCTATTGGAAGTAGTGTGATTTCTTGGTAAGTAAGCTATCAGAAACAGATAGGGGGTAAGGTACGGTCTGCTCTCAAGTTTGAAGATTGTAGCAACAAAAGAGGGGAATAAATTGCTCAGTTGATAACTGATATTCGCCGTGATGGTATTTTGGTCACAGTCACAGAGGCTGACGTCAGAAGATTCTTCAGAGGGGTGAACCCTTGGAAAGTTCCTGGACCTGATGGTATACCCAGGCATGTTTTAAAAATCTGTGTGGACCAACTGGCCAGAGTTTTTACAGACTACAGCTCAGCATTCAATACCATCATCCCCTCTAAGCTGGTTACCAAGCTCTCAGATCTGGGTCTCTGCGCATCCCTCTGCAATTGTATCCTCGACTTTCTCATTCACAGACCACAATCTGTCCGTATTGGTGAGAATGTGTCATCCTCGATAACAATCAGCACGGGGGCACCTCAAGGCTGCGTGCTCAGCCCCCTGCTTTACTCACTCTATACTCATGACTGCATAGCCGGACATAGAGCGAACTCCATCATCAAGTTCGTCGACGACACCATTGTTGTGGGACGTATCACTGATGGGGAAGAGTCAGATTATAGATGTGAGATCGACCGATTGACCAAATGGTGCCAGCACAATAACCTGGCTCTCAACACCAGCAAAACCATGGAACTGATTTTGGACTTCAGAAGGAGTAGGATGGGGACCCACAGTCCCGTTTATATCAACTGGTCAAAGGGTCAAGAACGTCAAATTCATGTGCGTGTATATTTCCGAAGATCTCTCCTGGTCCCAGAACACTGATGCAATCAATGTTCTGGAGCGCTAGTATGGGTGTTGTGGGCTGAAGGGACTGGTTTCCAGAGGGCTAGCATGGACATTGTGGGCCAAATGGATTCTTCGGGCGGCAGCTCAGTCACTCAAGCCTGATGTGCTGGCAGCTCACTCACGGCTGGTGGGCTGGCAGTTGACTCATGGCTATTCCTTGAAAATCCATTTCAAGCAGGGTGCAAGGCCACCAGTTTCCTACAATTTCAAGCAGGGTGCAAGGCCACCAAATTCAAGTGCAGTTTCATACCACTTCAAGCAGGGTGCAAAGCCATCAAATTCAAGTGCAGTTTCCGACCACTTCAAGCAGGGTGCAAGGCCACCAAATTCAAATGCAGTTTTATACTATTTCATGCAGGGTGCAAGGCCACCACATTAAAATAGTTTCATACCAATTCAAACATGGTAAAACCACCATAAAACCACACACAGCAGAAAACACCACATAAACACCACACTCACAGTTCAGTAGACATTCAGTGTGTTCAGTTGAATCACAGCTCAGACAGAGTCGTGACCTCTCCCTCCCCCATCTTGCCGAGACTGAGCCACACCCGCACTTCCGGGTTTTACAATTATTCCCCCGTCCCACCGGAAAGGGCATGGCCTTCATGGCGTGATTGACAGGAGAGAGATTCTCAACAGTTTTTAAACACTAATAACACTTTTATTTTTCATTGATGGGAAGACTCCTCTGCACCTGATGAGCGGAGGGGGTCTGAGTAAGATGGCCAAAAATCACAGCCGTAAGTGGTAGTGTTTTTATCTGAAATCAATATACAGTGCAAACAGGAAGTTGTCAAGTTTAGACTTTTAATGCTATGCTTTATTTCAAACCAACCACTGCTGCAGCCAACAACCATTTGCTGTGCTTTATTTCGAACCAACCACCGCCACCAACAACCACTTGCTGTGCTTTATTTCAAACCAACCACCGCCACCAACAACCATTTGCTGTGGTTTATTTCGAACCAACCACCGCCACCAACCATCTGCTGTGGTTTCTTTCGAACCAACCACCGCTACCAACAACCATTTGCTGTGCTTTATTTCGAACCAACCACCGCCACCAACAACCATTTGCTGTGGTTTATTTCGAACCAACCACATTTACATTTTCAAACCACATTAAGGGCACTCAAGGTCAGTAAAACCACACTAACAGTTTAGTAGAAATGTGTGCAGTGTTATTGACAGCTCAGACTAAGAAAGCTCTAGGGGCTAGTAGAATCAAGGGATAGGGGGAGAAGGCAGGCATGGGTTATTGATTGGGGATGATCAACCATTGATGATCCCCAATCAATAACCCATGCCTGCCTTCTCCCCATATCCCTTGATTCCACTAGCCCCTAGAGCTCTAACTCTCTCTTAAATCCATCCAGTGATTTG
Source organism: Raja brachyura (assembly GCA_963514005.1). Next base: position 17,446,995 of record OY740784.1, on the reverse strand, counting down.
ACCTCCACTACCCTCTGTGGCAGGGAATTCCACAAATTGTTGAAGACCTCCCTCGACTATGTAGAAGACCTTCGACTCTGTTGAAGACTAGCTTCGACTAGCTTTGGGAAAATTGGACACAGAACAGTGGAGAGTGAAGACAACCTCCTTAGATCTCCTTCGACCTCCCTTCGACTATGATGAAGACTATCTATGACTACCTTCTACCCTCGATTACCTATGAATAACGTGCCGATCTACTACAACCTACTTCGAATAAACCTACGAGTAAAATAAGTATTGATTTTTTTCCCCCATGGGCGACCTTTTTTGACTCTCGGGCATTTTTCAACATATTGAAAAATACGCCGCGACCTAGCTGAGGCCTCGAGTACGCAGGGACTACTCTCGAGCATGAAGGAGAGTTACAAAGACCTAGGACCTCGTATCGACCATGCTGCGAGTATGTTGATCTGCAAGGTGAGCTGCAAGGTGTTGATCTGTTGTGGGGTTAAACCCCAAGAATAGCTCAAGCAGCTGCATGTAAAATAAATTAGTTATAAGGAGAGTGGGGGTGGGGGTTGGGACTGGTATCAGTGAATGAGCAAGATATACACAACTGTGGGCCCTTTGTGCATTCAGTAGTCATCCTCTTACAAAATGAAATGTGGTACATCAGTAGTATTAATGAGCCCTGTTCAAGAAGGAACTGCAGATGCTGGAAAATCGAACGCAGACAAAAGTACTGGAGAAACGCAGCGGGTGTGGCAGCATCTATGAAGCGAAGGAAATAGGCAACGTTTTGGGCCGAAACCCTTCTTCAGAATTAATGCGACAACAAGTTTACTGATCTCATTTGAGCTACTGGCACTCCTTTACTATCAAACAGTTAGTATAAATCAAACCAATCATATTTCGGCTGCAACTGATAACATGCTTTTTAAAATGAAGAACTGAATTTTCTGTATTTGACAGAGCACAAACTCAAGCATTAAATGGCAAACAATTTTGTTATGTAATGTATAATTTAAGTTTGAGAATTTAGTTAATAAATGTTACACTTCAGTTACATTTTATATTTATTATAATGAACTGCACTTAAAGTAAACTCTTCAATGATTACAGAAATTACTGCCGACTGAAAATGAATAACCAATAATGCTGCAATTTAGCTTCTTTGGAAATGCAATTTGTACTTTGATAAATACTATTTCCATTCCATCTTCCAGCCCCAATCACTGGCCACAAATTGCTTTCATACTATTAATGCTCTTGGCCAAACTTTGATGTTCACATGAGTAGTTCCCATGGAAACTCTTCATTGGCACAAGCTCTGAATTCCATTTGGCTTTGTCCTACACTATGGCTGAGAATGAGAAACGTGTAATGTTGGAAGAAATATATCTAAATAGCATCATGTATACTCATTCCCAGTGTCTAATGTCCTTCAGGGAAGTAAATCTGCCAGCTTGGCTTACCTCAAAGTTACAATATGTGAATCAAAGATAATGTCCTTAGAAGACCTAAGAATTGTCAATAACCATTGCCTTTCCTACAATGCTTGTTGAATTAGAATAGAATAGAATGCTATTTATTGTCATTCAAACAAGTTTAAACGAAATTGCATTTTCCACAGATTTTGTTTTACATTACAAAACAGTCCCAAGACCCACACTTAACACAGTTTACACAAACATCCATCACAGTGAGTCTCCAACACCTCCTCGCTGTGATGGAAGGCAAAGTCTTATCTCTTCCCCCGCAGTCCAGCAGTCCAACTTCAGCATCTAGGCGAACTGGGGCTCCAATGTTAAAGCCCTTGGCGGACGATGGTAAGTCCTGTGGCCATTAAGCCACGCGGGGCGATGTTTGGCCCCGGCTCCGTGTCCTGTAAACTCCGTGGTTCAAGCAGTCCAACCCGTGGTCCAGCAGTCCAACTGCAGCGTCTAGGCGAACTGGGGCTCCGATGATAGAGCCCCCGGCCGTTCCGTGGCCGCTAACCCGCGCTGGGCGATGTTAGGCCCTGCTCCGTGTCCTTTTAAACCCCGCGATTCCAGCGGGAGAAGTTGCAGTTGCGGGAGCTCCGAAGAGCCGTCTCCCACCAGGGACCTGGAGCTCCCGATGTTCCTGTCCACCGGGCCTGCAGCCGGAGCTTCCGAAGCTCCCAAGTCGGGTCGCAGCCGAGTTACACCACAGCTCTCCCCGCTCCAAAGACGGCCAGCTCCGCGATGTCAGGTCCGCAGGCTCCACAACTGGAGCCCTCAGGTTGGTCCCGGTCGGAGGCCGCCGCCGGCTCCACGATGTTAGGCCCAACGACGCCGGAGACCCGAAAGGGAAAAAGTAGGGTCCCCGTACAGGGAAGAGACTAACGGTTTCCCCCTACATCCCCCCCCCCCTCCACCCCCCACATATACACAGCTAAAAAAACCAAACAAAATGAAGCTCAAGACCTACATTTAACAAGACAAAAATTAAAAAAAGACGGGCGACTGTAGATGAGCCGCTCCGTTAAGCGCCACCACTCCCACTCCCATAATTAATATAAAATGTAGTGAAAATACTTAATAATTACATAATTTCTTACTCCGAGGAACTTAAAGAAAAGTATTAGAGGATACGAGTTGCCAACCACAGCATTACAAGGTGTATGTTGAGTACAATATGCACGAGCTTGTATGTTTAAGACTCAATAAAGCTGAAAAGTAAAAATTTAATAAACTAATTTTCTTGAAATAAACAATTACCTAATTTTAAAAGTATAACTAAGAACATACTATGTTACTATAATTACTTAAAATCAAGATAGTTTGAATTTTAGAGGGTAAGGTTTTTATTAATTTATGCATTGGTATTTCATTGATGTCTTGACAAAAAAAGATTGTCATCAGTGTATTGTGCCAATATTTAACTGCAAGTATTTAGAGCTCCTTTGTTCAGTAAACAAATATATTTGCTTTAATTCAATGACAAAACACATCTAGGTAATCCACTTTCAAATAATGTTGCATGGTAAGGTTACAAACTGAGTAAGGTTCTCAAAGCAACCACCTGAAATTCATAATATCGCCCTCCCGTTAGACTTCAATATATTTTCAGCACTGAGTCTGTGTTCAGTTGCTCAATTTATTTTACGATTTAATGAATTTGTACCTCACAGAAATATGTCAATCTCCTTTCAGCTAGTTCACGTGAAACAGCTGGTCATTCTTCTTGCAGTCTCTCAAAAACATTCCGACTTGCCTTATCGCCTGGAAATTTGCAGTTCTTCATAGCAATACTCCAAGTGCTCTGACTGTATGAACAACCTGTTCCAGGCGTCCACTGGCCCTATTCCCAATTTCTACCTCCGCTACATTAAAGACTGCATTGGTGCTACCTCCTACACCCATGCAGAACTCACTGACTTCATCAATTTCACCACTAATTTCCATCCTGCACTCAAATTCACTTGGACCATCTTAGACATCTCCCTACCGTTTCTAGATCTCACCGTCTCCATCACAGGAAACAGGCTATTGACCGACATCTACCATAAACCTATTGACTCCCATTGCTATCTTGACTACACTTCTTCCCATGCTGCTTCCTATAAAGACTATCCCCTACTCCCAATTCCTCTGCGCCGCATCTGCTCCCAGGATGAGGTATTCCATACCAGGGCATCGTAGGTTTCCCTCTTCCATTATAGATGAGGCTCTCACTAGGGTCTCCTCGATATCCCGCAGCTCTGCTCTTACTACCTCCCCACCCCCCCCCTGCATTCATAACAAGGACAGGGTCCCTCTTGTCCTCACCTTCCACCCCATCAGCCATCGCAAACAGCATATAATCCTCCAACATGTTCGCCACCTCCAACGGGATGCCACTGCAGGCCACATTTTCCCATCTCCACACCTTTCAGCTTTCCGCAGAGAACCTTGCCTCCGAAACTCCCTGGTCAACTAGTCACTTCCCACCCAAACCACCCCCTCCCCAGGTACGTTTCCCTGCAACCTCAGGAGATGCAACACCTGTCCCTTTACCTTCCCCCTCGACTCCATCCAAGGACCCAAAGTCCTTCCAGGTGAGGCAGAGGTTCACTTGCACCTCCTCCAACCTCATCTACTGTATCCGCTGTTCCAATTTTCAACTGCTCTACATCGGTGAGTCCAAGCGCAGGCTCGGTGATCATTTCACTGAACACCTCCACTCAGTCCGCCATAACCTACCTGATCTCCCGGTGGCTCAGCACTTCAACTCCCCCTCCCATTCCCAATCTGAACTTTCTGTCCTGGGCCTCCTCCATTGTTAAGAGTGAGGCCCAGCGCAAATTGGAGGATCAGCACCCCATATTTCGCTTGGGTAGTTTACACCCCAGCCTTATGACCATTGACCTCTCTAACTTCAGATAGCCCTTGCTTTCTCTCTCCATCCCCTTCCCAGTTCTCCCACTAGTCTTACTGTCTCCGAATACATTCTATCTTTGTCCGGCCCCCGACAGTCTGAAGATGGGTCTCGACCCGAAACGTCGCCCATTTCTTCTCTCCAGAGATGCTGCCTCACCCACTGAGATACTCCAGCATTTTGTGTCTACCTTAGAGAGTCTATATAGTCTGTCTATTGCTGCAGAGGATATACTTCCTCATTCATTTTTCTCTGCTTGAGACTCTAGCCAATGACGCCAATCCACCCTCCTGTGTCCATATTATCATTGTGAAGAAGGAGCTACTGAAGACTGAAAACTATTTAAATCACAACACTAACAGAAATAAAAACTTAATTGGAATCAGGGTTTATTAAATACTTACGGTTGCAGTTCACTATGAAAAAATAAATCAGTTTACCAAGTTAATTATTTTCATTTAATTATTCTATATTTAATCAACCTTAGTACTGTCAATAAATATTACAATCTTCACACAGTCTCTCAATGTTTAATTTGTTCTTGCCTCTTACTTTAGTGTGCAATACTGTTATTATTGTTCCTGTGGCTATTCTGCTATAGTCCAATAGCTGTTTTACTGCATTCTCTCTCTTTTCATTCCCTCTAATCTCATTAGCCCCTCAGATATATTTATGATTTCTCTGAATATTTGTTTTTTTTCTGCCTTTTATTGTTCTTAATCTATATGGGTTCCTAAATTCTTTATTTCGTGAGATTAAAATTAGTACTATCCATCGTAACAATCTATTTTGTGGGAAACTTTTCTATTAAATGAAAAGAAATTCAATCTTTGAGGTTTTACAGTGGAAAATAACATTACATTTAATCTATGCCAGTAAAAAGATAACACGCCACACATCATTAGCGTTCATTTTCAAAGCACATTTACCTTTACAAGACTGCTACTGTCCCCCTGCAGGTTTCCATCCACAATAATTGACTGGAAGTGCCTATTTTTGCTTTAACCCAATGCTTCTCCCAAAACACAAGCAAGCAACTGTGGCCTCTGATTAACCTGGCACCATTATCAGCTGTATGCAACAGTCAATCAATTCTCGATGCATGACAGAAGTTTACAGTTAGCTGTTCTTTAGAATATACTTGGAAACCGCAGCAAGAATAACAAAAACAATTTATTATACGGTGGTTATTTTGAGCTGAGCCTCCAGACATTTTGAAATCACAAAGTTGTGTGCAATATAAGAAAAAAGATAGACAGAAACTAACAACTATCCATGATAGATTTAATGCTAATTAAAAGAGCAAACTTAGTTTAAAAGATTAACTCAGCAAAACACTCAATAATTTAGCCGTTAACATGGCTAAATTAACAGTCACACGGCAGGTCTGGCCCCCCAAAGCAACCCATTCCCCAACTCATTATTCCACCACTCACCCGTTCCCCCAACGCAATATTCCACCACTCCGCCATAGCCCCTAACTGCACAGGCGTGGCAAGTGGGGAGAGGGGCGTGGAGAGGTGTGTGGGCGGGGAGGGGTGTGTGGGTGGGGGGTGGGTGTTGGGAGGGGCGAGGGGTTGTGTGGGTGGGTGGGTTGTTTGGGTGGGTAAAGTAGGGTTGGGGGGGCACGCGTGGGGGGGGCAGGAGGCGGTGGGGTTGTGGGGGCGTTTGGGTGGGGGGTTGTGGGCTGGGGATTTTTTGGGGGTGGGATGGTTTTGTGGGCGTGGGGGTTGTGCGGTGTGTGGGCAGGGGGGGTTGTGGGGGGAGAGGGGTGTGTGGGCTGGGGGGGGGGGGAGGAGGGGGAGCGAGCTCGGAGAAAAGACGGGGTAGAGCCATAGGGAAAGGGGGACCAGAGTTGAAGGAGCTGGAGCTGGCGGTGTGATGGGGACTTACAGCGGGTGCTGGACGCTGGTCGTTCCCCTCCGCCGGGATCAGAGTCTCCGCTTTCCGTTTGCCGACATCTCCATCACCGTGCCGGGCCGCTTCCAGTCCCTCCGAAATTGTTTCCAGTTGGAAACCTCCACTGGCCATCCAGAGTGTCCCTCAGCTCCAGTAAAGACACGATGGCGCAGGAAGGGACGGACCGTCCCGCAGAGTGACAGAAGAGACTAATCTGCGCGGCGCCGACTGGCAGGTGAGATCGATCTGCGCACGTGCTGTTTTTAAGATTTTTAAACCTCATTAACTTTTACAATAGACCACCAATCGGAACAAAACATTGTGCACTTGCAGCACAGGAGAACAGGAGTAAGCTGGCGAAAATTTGTAGCGGTATCGCATACCGTTTTTGCGTAGATATACTCAATAAAATATCAAATTCCCATTCCTTTATGCCTATGATTATGGTAGCTGATTCAGTTCATTCTAAAAAGAATTAGAAAGTAGAGGTGTTTTTGTTAGCTGAGAGGTTGGATTTCCACTATAGATATCTTCAGAGTAAAGGAGTTAAAGTATGCTTATGATGCTAAGTTGCAATGAAAAAACACCGATTTGATATGTTTTAAATTGGTTTCTAATAAAACATAGCTTCACTTCATTATTGTCAATCAGTAAAAATTCAAAATAATTAAAGAAATAAGCAGAAACCTTGTGTAGAAAGGAACTAGAGATGCTGGTTTAAACTGAAGATAGACAAAAAGCTGGAGTAAACTCAGCGGGTCAGAGAGCATCTCTGGAGAAAAGGAATGGGTGTTGTTTCGGGTGGACACCCTTCGTCGGACTTTATAATGTATAACATAGTGTTATCTTAAAACAAATGCAGAGTTAACTACATTATTATAACATGTCAAAAGTCAACGATATGCATTTTCCATCCCACCGCACAAACCATCAATATAAGCTGCAAATAAGGATGCAAATAAATAATTAAAGTACACTCTACAGACCACAAACACCTACAACCAAAATGTTATATTTCATAAATATGTATCTACCATACAAGGCTTAACCAACCTCTCAAAGCAAAGAGCAATGCTGATAGGAGCCACGAGACATCATAGTAGAACAAGTAGGTAAAGTGTGTGAGGATTGATGAAAAAGCAGAAGAAGTAGGGCACGACATAGATAGAAGCAATAAATATTCACAGAGCACAGATTAATTGATGAACTGGTTAAATACCATCATTAACATCAATTGATCAAAACTGTAAGTAACATTCTAGAAGCAGAGGGAAATAGTTATACTTGTTTTAGACTGCATCGGAACTGTCGGAATGGTGACAGTGCCAAAACCAGACCTGAAAAAACAACAAACTTGAATCACTATAAATAATGAATGTTTGACAGATTTTCAGGCTCATGTATTTACCATGTATGTACCTGGTAAATATACAGTGCTTGTCAGTTAGCCAATGCTGAGGTTAAAATGATGGATGACAATCTGGATATACCTCCTTCTCCTCACACTCCATTCTCCCACCCCATAATCTTCAATAATAATATATAAAGGGCAGATTTAACTTACACGTACCACTCAGGTTCCATCGATCACATCCCTACACCTGCATAAATTACAGCTTTACACCAGCATAAATTAATACCCAACATGTCAAAAAATTTGCGCCGACCGTAAAGAGGCCGTGATTAGTTCCCAGACCTTAGTAAACCATCCGCGAACATGTGATGCCCATGTGGTGATTGCACAGTCTCCTGCAGTCACCTAAACAGTCGCCCAAGTGGGACAGGCCCATAATCTTCCTACCTAGGAACTTTTGCCGTGTGCTAAATTCTTGTAACCAGGTTGCTTAAGACAGAGAACCCTGCAGAAATGAAGATCTCTAGAAATCATCCAACCACCAATCATATCAATAGCCAGTAGAAATCAACAGAAACTGACGTGCAAGTGATTGATGAATCCACTAATAATGAAGAACAGCTCGTGGAGTGGGGCAAGGGCATGGAAATGTAGAAAAAGAGTAATCCATCCGGAAGCCACATTAAGAGAAGGTGAACCTGGATTGTTGTGTTCCAAGATGGCTCCATTGGTGCAAATTAACATTGGGTTGACTCTTGTAATAGTCGATCACGTGTACATTTGGCAGATATTAGCAGTGCTCATGCTAACATACTCATCAAAATGGCTTCTGGTAAGCATGTACCACAAACATGTGGATGTGCACACTAAATGTCTGTCTGGGGGGAAAAAATGTCACCTGTAGCATATAAACTACAATATGGGTCCAATTTTTGCAGTACCTATTAAACAGATATAACATTCATAATGTAATAGTTGTCAAATGAGCAAATAACTGTTCTGAGTAAATTACAGCTGCATGATTCATGAATGAAAACCTCCTTGCATACAATCATTGCACATAGCATTTTTGTTTTCATTGTTCCTTTCACACAGGTAGGTTGTACTGTAGGGATGCCAGCATTTCAAAACTCTATGTTATGCCAGTCAATGGTGGGATGTAGCCTAGATTGCATACATATCAGAGGAAGATGTTTTGGTTCCTGATCTTGTAATTTTTTGGGTGCCTGCTAAAATTTATCATAATTCGGCAATCTGTTTGGTTAAATTGCAAACACTAACTATAGTATAACTTCTTTTTCTGATCACTGGTGTCTGGGTTAAGGTGGACGTTGCTTTTATGATGAGGTCATTAATGAATCCCATTTCATTGTTGTTCAAAGAAACCAACCTCTAAATATAACGAATTGCTCATCTAGACTACTTTTGTCCAATTCATTTTTCTACTCTGCATGTAGATGAATTCTCTCCCCCTACCAATATTATAGCTGTACTTTTCTAAGATGCTCCCATTATGTATTTGCTTATTCTCTGTCTTGCCTTGTGGTTATTTACTGCAAGTGAGCCCCGTAGACCTCTCCCACAGATTACTTCATTGTTTTATTACTTCTTACCTCCCCAAAACAACTTCTATATCCTGATTTCCTAAACTTGAAAATTATTTTTCCATTATGCCAAAATGATCATGTTAACAGAGACAGTCCCATCTGTTAAAGGATTCTTCTTTGTTTCACTGAATTGTTCAACATGTATGGTTCCATGATGCTGTAGATTAATACGATACCTTATGTACCAGTTTATGCCTCTGTAATGTATGTTCTTTCAAAATTGACTTTGCTTGCAGATTTAAGAAATAAATCAAAAATGAGAAAAAAATCCCAGCGTACAAAATAGCATTAAGTATAAAATTGGCAATAAGCGTAAGAACAAGAGCAACTAAGCAGAAAAATCAATAAACTGAGTATGATACATGTAGAGAATTGAAAGAAAGTGTTCATCTCAACCTCAATTAAACCCTTTTCATGGGATTGTCATTACAAGAGTGAAGGAGCATTACTTTATACATTGTCAATAGAGAAAGAAATTATTAACAAAGAAATCAGTACATAGTGACCACTTGACCTTTGTTTTTACTAAAGGTGCACGCCACATAAACGCTTTGTACAAATTAACTGATTTTGATATTTAGGGAAACACTACAATTTGTACACAGACTTCCGTCAATAAATTCACAGGTTCTTCATTTTGGCAAGTTATATTGGTGAGCCACATCAAAACAAACTGGTGCTTTTAACATACTAAACCACAACAAAAATTTCAGCAAACAACTTCTGATGCCGAGTCAAACCTGATGAAATAGAAACAAGGTTAAATCAGTTAATCCCACAAGCCTCCTCCATCATCAAATGAGGTCATGGGCAATCTATGATTCAATGTCAAGTACTTGCCTTCAGTTATCTGATAAGTATCAATCTAACTATAAAAATACAAACTCACTGGCATCATCTGTCAAATGTAAAGAGAATTCCAAACTACTAGCACCCTTAGCATTTTAAAACTATTTCTAACTTCACTCTAGTAATACCTGGGTTTGCTCCACGACTCTTTCTCCATCGATGGCTGCATCGGTGCTGCTGTGCCTGTGAGGGACTCGTCAATTTTATCACCTTCTCCACTAACTACCACTCTGCTTTCAAATTCACTTGGCTCATTTCTGACGCTTCTCTGTCTCTCTCTTTTATGGAACTCTTGGTTTCCATCTCAGGGCATTTACTGTAAACCCACCTACTCCCACAGCTACCTAGCCAACCCCTCATTCCATCTGCCTCTTGTAAGGATGCCATCACAAATAATGTCTGACTTATGAAAATGCAGTTCACAGAATGTGCAAAAGGACAATGTATACATCATAATTTTTATATGTATGACAAAACATGTAAGATAAACAATTCTCTCCCAAAATCATTTGAAGATACTTTAAATTTAATTTGTTTTAAATTATCTATTTCATAGATAATTTAAAACAAAAAATACAAAATAACATTTGATTGACTATGTATGGAATTTAAGACTAAATCTTAAAATGAATAATGTGAACAAACATTCACAATATTTTCACATTTTCAGAATACTCTGGTAATAACTGAAGATAGACACAAAATGCTATTGTAATTCAGCGGGACAGGCAGCATGTCTGGAGAGAAGAAATGGGTGACGTTTTGGGTCGAGACCCCAGAATGAAGAAGGGTCTTGACCCGAAATATCACCCGTTCCTTCTCTCCAGAGATGCTGTGTGTCCCGCTTAGTTACTCCAGCATTTTGTGCCTGTTTTTGGTTTAAACCAGCATCTGCAATTCCTTCCTACATATACTTTGGTAATAGTTTAAGTTTCAATTGTTACATCAGTTTAAAATGCTCAGGGTTTGGTATCTACAGAGTTGCACAGTGTTCAATTTGTGGTTGAAGTAGCATGAACGGCCTTTTCCCCATACATTATTTTGTACAGTTGAACAGCAATACCTTCGGTATCCCATTTAATGATTTGAATTAATAAAATAACATGGTCTACAAAATATGTGGACTGCATTTTCCTGTCATCTGATCGTTGATGCCAGAAGATTTGAATAAACTGCTCCAGTCTCTAGGCCACTACAGCTTACAAATTTCAAATAGTATTCAAACAAACCAAAGCTAAAAGACTTACCTTAGAGCATTTATAATAATAGGAAAGTTTCATGTTTGGTTTCATGGTCATTTCCAAATATATTTTTGTTAAAAACGAATGTAATCTATAGTTGAAGGGGTTAAATAGCAGCTAATATGATTGTAGAGAGATGCAAAATAAAAGAGAATAAATTGGCTCCACAGGCATTTTTACTGATTTTTAAAAATATGATTTACAACTTAAAAATACCCTGGTTCTCCTGCTCTCAAGATGACACGATATCAATTCAACTGAGATTTTTACCAAAAGATAGATATTTTATTAAAACCCAAATTGGGCTGCCACATTTTCTTTTTATGTGTAAGATGTAGAAACATTTCTTCAGCTGACTTTCTGCACACCCACCTTTGTAATTGTTCATTTACTAGCAGGCTACATGCAAATGAGTTGATGAACTATCTCTTTATTTAAAAAATAGTTATGAAGTGAAGATGGCTGATATAATTTTTTTTAACTATTCAATATTAATGACCATTCCTACCATGTATAGATTAATATTACTCTACTTGTACCGAAATAAATTGCAGTAACTATGTTTTCTTATAATTAAAAACATTTACACATGTAGGATCAGTTTATGCATCGTTGGTTGAGCACAGCTGCCAATTATAATTAGAATTGGTATACATTTCACACTGACTATTTTGATAGATTACATGAATATGAGCAGGTTTTATGTGTTGAAAATTATTGAATATAGGAACATTGCTGAAGTAAATAATACAAGTACCCTTCATTAGCAATAAATTGAATTGCACCGAGAACAATGTAATTATGTTAAAATCTGCAACATTACAAACAAAATGTTGCAGAAGTTATTTGAACATGGTATAACTGGTTAAAATGTACACATTAAACTGAAAATAATTAGTTTGTTTTACACCTTCTTCACACAATGCCGATGCTTAATTGAAATATTCCGAAGCACTAATATATAATTTAAAAGGTTATGGTACATTTACGTTTTATTTTAGTTTAGGAGTAAGAGTAGTCGTGTTCACGTCAGGTCAAGCGCAATTCACGCAGTTTTCTAGAACATAATTTCAGGGACAATGATAATTGTTAGTATTTCTTTTCCACAAATTACGCATCAGCTGAATCGTGGATATAGATTTTAAGTATGTTTGTATCTTTATATTTAATGCTCTGTTGCACGTTGAAACAAACATCAGTCGTTAATGCATTAACTTGTTTTAGTCTTTCACTTTAAAGCGCACGAAAGCAGAAATAACTTTAATTGTGGATGTTTTAAATCAAATTTACTGCAATATTACTGGTACCGATAATTTAAAAAAAATGCAAGACTTCAAATTATCCAGTTTATAGTGAAGTATTCTGGCATGTTGATAAAACAGAGGAAAAAAATTGCATCACTTTTAATGTTAATGAAGATAATTTACCGGTCGCCTCTTTAGTATCGATAAATAAGATCCAGAGAATAATTAATAACTGGAATAAAAGGAATAAAGCAGCAGCAGCAGTAGCAGCATCAGCATCATTATCATTACCCAAGGCTGTGTGTGGCTCTTCAAAATGGAGGGCGAGCAGGCTACCTCTTGCTCGGGGGTGGGCGGGGGGTCTCGGTCTCCGGTCTCCGGGGTCTCCGGGGTCCGGCTCCCGGGTTCCGGGGTCCGTTTTCAGGTGAGCCCCGTCACGGTGGCGCACTGCCGGACGCGGCCCGTCCACCGCCGACCATCACCAGCGACCCGCTGCCACTCCGGCCGAGCTTGGACCAAGTGCACATCGAACGCCGGGGTAATAGTAACATCTCATCAGATTTTTTTTATGCCATTTGTTTTCTATCCTGGCCGACGAGCCCCGTGTTTACGTTTGATGGGGAGGGCTGGGCCGGCGGCGGCGGCGGCGGCGGCTGCCCTGACTCCGCTGTTGCTAGGATACCGCCTGTGCTGGGCTCACTCACTCACTCACTCCCAGCTGCTGCAGGATGGCGGCGTTGCTTCAAACTCTCCTCTCCCTTCCTTCCTTCCTTCTCTCCCTCACTCACTCACTCTCAACATGTTCCCAGAGAAACACAGCTTCGTCTATCTCCTGATCTGCACCGTCTGCTTTCTGATTTTACACCAGGTGTACAGTGGACGCTGGACGCAACATAAAAAAAAATAAAGCATGCAAAATTATTGGACCCTTTTCCAACAATATGTTATAATATTGTTGGAAAAGGGTCCAATAATTTTGCGGCGATTTTACGAAACAAAAATAAACAGAATAGCAGAATAAACAGAAACAAAAATATCTACCCGAATTCATTAGATATCAGTCCTACTGCCATTCTGCGTTCCTGCAGCCTTTTAAACTCTGAAATAACAAAATCCCCATTGCGTAATTTACATTTGTTTTGTTAAAAGGGAGAAAACTTGTTAGGAATCTCAACGTCCTATCTGATACACTTTGTTAGCAAAATATAACATTGTTTTGTAATGTATAATTTACTCACCCTTGGATTTTATGAAGCCAAACTGCACATGAATAGCTGCTGCCATGAGATTTGTATTTGCTTCCTTGCCATGCCGGAGACGGGAATATGCTCAGCTCATAACCTTCTCGCTGCATTAAAAAAAACGAATTCAACAAAATGATATCAAATAATTTAAATATATTAAATAATTTTCTTTATATGTTTATTCCATTGATGTCATTGCCACAATTTTCAAACTTTTATTATTAAGCATGGTATGAGGTTCCCAGCGGAGTCGTCACTCTATGCATGTCCCTGCTGTCAAATCGTTGTGAGTCATCTTCAAATGTCTTTGTGTAATGTCTGCTAAAAAGATGAACCAGCAAGGTCATTTAGGAACCAAGCTTTGGAGCATCTTTTGATTTATGAAAGAGTTAATGCTTTTATTGTTTTGTTTTGATAATTTTTTGAAAAGTTCCCGAGTTTAATTTGCTATTGTCAATCCTTATTTTTATTCAAAACTCGTTGTTTTAAAATATACTGTACTTCAAAAAGCCTGTCAATAATATGCAGTGAAAAAAAAAAGGTTTTGGTTCTCTATTTTGATCACTGACTGAAAACACACTACAGAATAAATCGCACAGGTTTTTGGACAAATAATTGACATGCTTTGTCAGGATCTGTACTTCAGTTGCGGCTAACATTGCCAGAATTTTTTTTCTAACCTTATTTGGCCTGACAAATTAAAGCTGGGATTTTTTCATTGGAACTGTTGACTTCAAGTGATGGTGGTCCCACAATGGTGCAATGCTGGACATTTCAGTATTGACAGTATGTACTGAAGTCAGTATAGGTCATGATTTGTAGGGTCCCATGAAGCAGGCAATCCTTGTATGATCTTTTGATGGAAGTTGTGGGCTGATTGATATCTTACCAGATAACAGCAACTTTCCACAATGTATACTCGGCCTTGGCAGATCATGTACATTTAATCCATGTTGCATTGGACCAGGGCTATCTCTGAGCCAAAACCAATACTTTGATGTAAATAGTGGAAAGGAAGAAATCATCAGAGAATATGTTGTAAATTCATGGTAGACAGGTGAAATGACAGCAAGCCCCCGCCTTAATTTTATTTCCAATTCCACAGTAATCCAGACTATTTAATTGTTTATTCAGTGTTCAGGATATGGGTTATGCTAGCAAGGTCAGCATTTGTTGTCCATTCCCATGTTCCCTGGAGAAGATTGCAATGAACTACAGTCCTTTTGAAGTTCCTATGTGCATTCTGCCTGCGTTATCTTGACAAAGAGTTGCTGTAAGAACAACCCAGGTGAGTAATTACAATACATTTTCTGAGTACCACATACTACAGCCACTATGCAATGGTGTGGTGGGGGCATCAATCGAGAAGACTGCTGATGAGCTGAGCTTCTTGGTGTCACTAGGTGACAGTAAGATATCCAATGACCAACGTACTCATGTAATTACAATATTTATGAAACTGGTTTAGTTTAGCTATTTGTCAATGCTCATTTCTAGAACTTTGATGATAGGGGATTTAGCCGAGCAATGCAACTATACATTATAGGTGAGTGGTCGGGTAAGCTGTTCATTTGGACCAGTCCAAGTGATACCTGCCAATTGTCAGTCCATGTCTAGATGTTGTCTTGGTCTTGTTGCCTGTGGACCGCTTCATTGACTGAAACAGCTGAGGATGTTTGTGCATAGGAGGTTTGTATATAATCGCACAATATTAATCTCCATTAAGAATTTCTCAAAAAAATGCCTTTGTGCAGCAAGACCTGCATGGAATCAGGACAGATAGATGACAAGTAATGTTACTGACAAAATTTCAGACAATGACCATTTCCACAAGAGGGAGTCATGGCACCTGCCGTTGACGTTCAATCCTATTACTATGAACAAATACAACACCATTAATATCCAAGGAGTTACCATTGAACAGAAGTTACAAAAGCAAATGAAATTAATAAATGCAGACACTGGAACTCTGAAATAAAAACAGAAAATGCTAGAAACATTAAGCAACTGTTGAAAGAGAAATTGAATTCATTTTCATGTCTAAGACTGATGGTTTTAATAGAGGCTGATGGCCTGCAGAAAAGAGCTCCTACAGTGATGTGTTGTTGCTGAGATGGTTGATCTACAACAACCAAAACATTTTCTTTTGTGCAAAGTATGATTCCAATTAGAAAAATATTTTTGTCTTGATAACAATTGACCATTTTTTAATCAGGGCCACACTCAGTTAAAGTTGTTTTGATGTCAATGGCGGGAGTAACATTAGCAAATTTGCAGATGACACAAAGCTGGGTGGCAGTGTGAACTGTGAGGAGGATGCTATGAAAATGCAGGGCGACTTGGACATGTTGGGTGAGTGGGCAGATGCATGGCAGATGCAGTTTAATATGGATAAATGTGAGTTATCCACTTTGGTAGCAAAAACAGAAAGGCAGATTATTATCTAAATGGTGTCAAGTTGGGAAAAGGGGAAGTACAATGGGATCTGGGGGTCCTTGTTCATCAGTCAATGAAAGTAAGCATGCAGGTACAGCGGGCAGTGAAGAAAGCGAATGGCATGTTGGCCTTAATAACAAGAGGATTTGAGTATAGGAGCAAAGAGGTCCTTCTGCAGTTGTACAGGGCCCTAGTGAGACCGCACCAGGAGTATTGTGTGCAGTTTTGGTGTCCAAATTTGAGGAAAGCATTCTTGCTATTGAGGGAGTGCAGCATAGGTTCACAAGGTTAATTCCTGGGATGGCAGGATATGCTGAGAGAGTGGAGTGGCTGGGCTTATATACTCTGGAATTTAGAAGGATGAGAGGGGAACATTAAAAACATATAAGATTATTAAGGGTTTGGACACGCTAGAGGCAGGAAACATGTGAGTTGTGAGTCTATGGAATTCTCTGCCTCAGAGGGCGGTGGAGGCCGGTTTTCTGGATACTTTCAAGAGAGCTAGATAGGGCTCTTAAAGTTAGCGGAAGCAGGGGATATGGAGAGAAGGCAGGAATGGGGTACTGATTGGGGATGATCAGCCATGATCACATTGAATGGCGGTGCTGGCTTGAAGGGCCGAATGGCCTACTCCTGCACCTATTGTCTATTGGGACCCTGGCTCTGATGGGAGTTATATACGGGCCTCTGAATAACTGCCAGAATGTAGGGTGCAAATTACATCAGGGGATAGAAAAGGCATGCAAGAAATGCAATATTACAGTGATCATGGGGAATTTCAATATGTAGATAGACTAGGAAAATCAGGTTGATACTGGATCCCAAGAGAAAGGAATTTGCAAAATGCCTATGAGATGGATTTTCAGCTCATGGTTGAGCCAACAGAAAAAAGGCAATTCTGAGTTTGGTATTGTGTAATAGAACAGATTTGATTAGGGAGCTTAAAGTTTGTTGGTGTGAATGTCAAAAAATAAGATATACATGTATTTGGAAAGACAAATTGCAACTTCACCAGTTTGCACCTCCACTTTAGTTTTCTTTGATGCTGCCTCGGGCATGCTGTTCTAGGCATCTCTTCAACCTAAGTTGAACCCCTGTCGTGATTCTAATAATAGAGGAAGGTATAGGCTGGGCCCTGAGGCCCAGTTGCAGTGAAATACATTTCTGCTGCATCTGATGGCTCAGATTGCCTTTCGGATGCCCTGTATTTACCTATTGGATCTGCTTTGAGCCTACTCTATTTAGCTTAATGATGTATCACATAACCTGAGTGTGAAACAGCAGTCTCAACAAGGACATTGCAGTGGTCTATAATACCATTGCTATTAATGCTATACCATTGTTATTGCTGACAAATATTTCTAAAATGGGCGAGGACACATTTGTAGGTTTATTGCTTCTGTTGCTTTGCTCAACTGCTGCTGTAGGCTCAGTTTGATAGTTATATCCTCAAGTCTCACCATTCTGGCCAGAAGCATTGCAACCAAACCACCATTGGTGATGGACACAAGCATCCTCAACGCAGAATCCATTTGATGTCCTTATTACTTCCAGGTATCTTCTATGCCGAGGGAGGGAAGTAGGTGTAATCAAGAGCAAAACACGGGATTATGATGGACCTGATGTCATGAGACTTGCTAGGGTCTAGTATTAATGTTGAGAGTTGGTAGGACATCTTGATAACAACACTGTAGATGAGCCTACCTACCAGGATTATAAAGTAGGAATTTGTAATGGAGTACAGGTATTTGAATATGGCTAAATTAGCAGTTGCTTTAAGAGTCTTTATAGTAGCTCTCTTAATTTAAATATCAGTCTCAAGTATTTACAGTGCCCTCCATAATGTTTGGGACAAAGACCCATCATTTATCTATTTGCCTCTGTGCTCCACAATTTGAGATTTGTAATAGAAAAAAAAATCACAAGTGGTTAAAGTGTACATTGTCAGATTGTATTAAAGGGCATTTTTATACATTTTGGTTTCACCTTGGAGAAATTACAGCTGTGTTTATACATAGTCCCCCCATTTCAAGGCACATGGCATTACAGGCGTTTGTAATTGCTCAGGTGTGTAAGATTGCCTTCTTAATGCAGGTATAGGAGAGCTCTCAGCACCTAGTCTTTCCTCCAGTCTTTCCATCACCTTTGGAAACTTTTATTGCTGTTTATCAACATGAGGACCAAAGTTGTGCCAATGAAAGTCAAAGAAGCCATTAGGAGACTGAGAAACATGAATAAAGCTGTTAGACATCAGCCAGACCTTAGGCTTACCAAAATCAACTGTTTGGAACATCATTAAGAAGAAAGAGAGCACTGGTGAGCTTACTAATCACTAAGGGACTGACAGTCCAAGGAAGACCTCCACAGCTGATGACAGAAGATCTCTCTCTACAATAAAGGAAAACCCCCAAACACCTGTCCGACAGATCAGAAACACTCTTCAGGAGTCAGGTGTGGATTTGTCAACGGCCACTGTCCGCAGAAGACATTGTGAACAGACATACAAAGGCTACACTGCAAGATGCAAACCACTGGTTAGCTGCATAAATAGGATGGCTGGGTTATAGTTTTCCAAGAAGTACTTAAAAGAGCAACTACAATTCTGGAGAAAGGACAGATGAGATGAAGATTAACTTATATCAGAGTGATGGCAAGAGCAAAGTATGAGGGAGAGAAAGAACTGCCCGAGGTCCAAAGCATGTCACCTCACCTGTGAAACACGGTGGTGGGGATGTTATGGCCTGGGCATGTATCACTGCTGAAGGTACTGGCTCACTTATCGTAATTGATGATACAACTGCTGATGATAATGGCATAATGAATTCTGAAGTGTATAGACACATCCTATCTGCTCAAGTTCAAACAAATGCCTCAAAACGCATTGGCCGGCAGTTCATTCTACAGCAAGACAATGATCTCAAACATACTGCTAAAGCAACAAATGAGTTTTTCAAAGCTAAAAATGGTTAATCATCTGATCTGAACCCAATTGCACATGCCTTTTATATGCTGAAGAGAAAAATGAAGGGGACAGGCCCTAAAACAAGCATAAGCTAAAGATGGCTGCAATACAGGCCTGGCAGAGCATCACCAGAGAAGACACCCAGCAACTGGTGATGTCCATGAATCGCAGACTTACAAGATACATTTATTTGTCACATGTGCCAGTTGGCACAGGGAAATGTGATCACCATACAATGAAATAAAGAAAACAACACACGATAAACAGAAAACATTCCCACACAGCAGAATCAAAAATTTCCAATGTGAGGGAAGGCACCAAAGTCAGTCATCTTCCTCTAATGTTCCTGATGTTCAGCCATGGTCGGTGCCTCCCCGAGCCCTCCACAGTCGCCGCTACGGGCGGCCCGATGTTCGGGTCTGCTCGCCGGGATGATGGAAGTCCGTCGTCAGGACCGGAGGACTTCCTCAGTGGCCTGGACATCCGAGTCGGGCACCTCCTACCGGAGTCCACGGCTCCCAAAGTCCGCAGACCACGCCGGGCGGAGATGCAACGCTAGTGGCACTCGGCAAAGGGCCCCAGGATGTTGGAGCAGCGGCCCAATGCTCCAGAGCACCGAACGGCGACCCGGGTAGGCATCGCCCGCTCCGCGGTGAATCCAGCACTGCGCTGCCGCTGTTGTCTGGTCCGTTTCCCGGTCCCCGGCAGGAAAGGCCGCGCCAATCCTCGCGGCCTACCCAGGTGGTAGGCCGCGAGGCGCCCCAGCTAGGAAGCGACTGGGAGACAGTTTACCCCTTACCCTGCCCCCCTCCCCCACATAGAAAAGTTCAAGTTTCCCCCAAAACAAACTTTAAACTGACTAAAAATTTAAAAAAGATGGAAAAACAAACGGGCTATAGGCAGAGGCTGTCGTCAATGCAGCGCCGCTAGTGGATCTCCGCTTCAAGCAGTCATTGCATGCAAAGGATATGCAACAAAATACTAAACATGACTACTTTCATTTACATAACACTGCTGTGTCCCAAACATTATGGTGCCCTGAAATGGGGGGACTATGTATAAACACTGCTATAATTTCTACACGGTGAATCGAAAATGTATAAAAATGGTCTTTTTAAATTCTGACAATGTGAACTTTAACCACGTGATTTTTTTCTATTACAAATCTCAAATTGTGGAGTACAGAGGCAAATAAAGAAATGATGGGTCTTTGCCCCAAACATTATGGACAGCACTGTATGAACAATGTTGTGCGAGGTTGATTGGATTAAGATGACTTTTCCATTTAAATTTAGTGTCCAGACTGATGGAAACTTGCAAGAAAAGTCATGGGGGAGAGACAAAAAGACTGGAGGCCATTTCCAGTAGGATATTCTTCTCTCTTGTTTCCTTTTATTATCATTTCCATTTCCATTTCACTTGAATTCACTTTAAAATGTACTGCACACAAATTGATAAATGATAGAAAGTATTCACACCAAACTATAACATTCAATTGAAATAAATAAATCACAGTTCTTTGCTTGTTGTGTCTCTTATACAAGACCTGGACATTTTGAAATTTGAGTTATATTTGTATTGTTTCCTTAATTAGTGTTCACTAACCTCATTGCTATTAGTGTTCCTATTGATGAATGGTTTCACTCAGAATTCAAAAGTAGGTCAAGTTTTACAGAGAAAGGCTGACCCAGAATCTGGTTTTGAGCTTCCTGGTATGTAAGAACTGAATAGTTGTACAGGTGTAATCCCACTACTGTAATCAAAGTTATGCTAACACAGGCATTTAAAATGCTTGCTTTCTATCTATATCTCCATCTACCTCCCTCTCTCTCTATCTCTCTCACTCCCGGTTTTTCTATTTGCGCAAAAACGGTACGTGCTACGATTTTTCGCCAGCTCACTCACCGTTCTCCTGTGCTGCAAGTGTAACAGGTTTTGTTCCGATCGTTGGAATGTTGTAAAAGTTAGCGAGGTTTAAAAATCGTAAAAGCTGCATGTGCGCAGATCGATCTCCTCTCCTGCCAGTCAGCGCCACGCGGATTCGTCTCTTCTCCTCTTACTCCGCGGGATGGTCTGCTCCTTCTTGCGCCATTGCGTCTTTATTGGAGCTGAGGGAGGCCGACGGAGGTCTTCAACCGGACACAATTTTTGGAGGGACCGGAAGGAAGACGAGCCTATTTTTGAATTCTGTCGCCAAATGGATAGCGGAGAGTTTGATTCCGTTGGAGGAGAGAGTCCAGTGCCCGCTGTGAGTCCCAAATGCACCGCCATCGCAATGCCCCGCAGCTCCAGGCCCTACACCTTTGGTCCCCCTCACTAGCTCCTGCCCCCCTCCCCCATGATAGCCCCCTCTCCCCCATGGCTCTTCCCCCATCTTTTCTCCAAGCTCTTTACCCCCCCCCCCCCTTGCCGGTGTGGCAGTAGCTGCCAGGCTGATCTGAGGCCTGGCTCGGAGGGCGCCGACAGCTGATGCTCCTCCGGGCCACGCGAGAAGGGAGAAGAGCGGCAACCTCGAGGGCCTGGGGAGGGCTAGAGGGGATAGAGGAAGAGCAGGGGAGTAGGGAGGGGAGAGGAGTTATGGAGGGAGGGAGTGACTGAGGGTAGGGGAAAGGAGAGGTGGGGGAGGGTAGGAGGAGAGGGAAAAGAATAGGGCCGTGATCAGGGAGAGTGGGGGAGGAGGGGGAATAGACGGGGAGGAGGGGGGAGTAGAGGAGCGGGAGAGGGGTAGATAGGTAGTGGGGAATAGAGGGAGAGGAGGAGGAGGTGAGGTGGGATAGTGGGGGGGATAGGGGAGGTGAGGAGTGGGAGATAGAGTAGCAATGTTACAACATTTTGAGATTTTAAAAATCAAGTCTGCAATTTATCCCATCAGATAAAGCATAAATAGAAGTTTAATTTGACACCTAATTCACTTTCATATCTTAAGTATTAAAAAAGTTATGGCCATTTTCATACTTGGAAATTAGCCGACTTTTCCATTGCCTTAACTCAAAAGCTGTGATCGAGGACAGTCAAAAGCCCATAACTTTCTTAAAAATTAAGAGAACTGAAAGAAATGTTCAGTTTTTATAGATTGAATCATTCTGAAACAAATATGAAACAATCTTACTTGGATGACCTGAAATTAAAGCATATAATTAGTTAGTTACCTAATTGTAGCTAATTACAAAATTCAATTTTCAAAATTCAAACATCTATCCATTTCTTAAGAAAAGGTTAACATTTTTAAATACCCTAAGTGTCCAAATAACATTCACACAAGAATTCACAATATAACATGATTTTTAAATCTCATTGTCATGAATTTATAGGCCAAATGGAAGGAATTTTGTGTTTAATTCCCATAAATTAATGGGTATTTAAATCATCTTGCGAGTGGGATTTTGTGGAACGCGATCGATTGGAACGTTGCATTTGCGGTGAATTTAAACCCCATATCGGCAGGAAAAACACTGCCTACATGGGGCCTACATCACCTTTTCGCAACGTGAAATTAAAGGCATCCTAAGAAGCACGTTTATATGTAAAAATAAACAGCTTACCTTGTTTTGTCCCGTATGTGAGATCCGACCCGTTGTCGGCGTTGACGGCTTTAGAAGACAATTTTTATTTTACTCCTGCTATTAAATTATCTAGCGATGTTTTTAAAAAACTTGATAAAACGCAAGTCGGATCGATTATTCTTCAGCAGCTAAACAGCCTGACAAAGATCGACTTCAACAGGCAGTAGAAAACGGCATTGTAATCCCGCCCCCCTCTCAAAGGCGCCAAAGTCGCGCACACGGCCAGTGGCAGAACTGCAGCGCCGCTGAATATAAGTTTTGTAACATACCTAGATAGAGGGATGGGGGGGTGGGGGGGGTGGTAGGCAGGGGAGATGAGTTATTGATGGAGGGAAGGTGTGACTGAGGGTAGGGGAAAGGAGGTGAGGGAGGGATTGGGGGGGAGGGGGGGTGGAGGAGATGGGAAAGAAAAGGGAAGGTGAAGAGGAGGGGGAGAGAGTGCTAGGGACGAGGGGAAATGAGCTGCACCTGTGCAGTTGGGAGCTTTGGTTGGTGGTGGAATATTATGTTGGGGGACCAAGCCTCCAACGGGTCCCACTTAGTCTAGTGGTAATTAAGGGAGCACTCAGAAAGTTACATGATTACAGATTGATGACAGTAACAGTTATTTGAAGCAAACAAATACAGAATAATTTTAATCTGGCAGATAATAAAGTTCACATTTAAACATATGCCGTTATCACATGTTGACCTATATTAATAAATAATAGTGACTAAATATTACAAATTGAATTAAATAGAAAATTATCTTAATTATTATAAAGCTTTAATTTCTCATTTTGAACAAAATATAATTGATATGGTTTGGTTGCATATCCATAAAAATCATGTTAAATTTTATTCACATGGTTATTTTTTCACAAAATGCATAGATTTCATACATGGATTTCATACAATGGGCAAAGTCCAGTGAATGCATATAATAATGTTATTATACTGCTGCAGGGAATAATTGAAGGCTTCTGTAATCCGTTTTCCCAGTTGTTCAGCAGCAATCCACTTATGTTCAGCATGGCTTTACAGTGTTATCCTGGGAAATATTATTTTGATTAAATAATTTATGAAAACCTATAGCCGTTAATTGCTTTTCTTTATCTCATGCCAGAAGCAAAGTTAATATATTTTGGTCTTTATGGGTGATATTCCAAGATAAATATTGTATATTTAAAATAAAGAAATGCACTATTTTGCTATTTTCCACAAAAGCAGCACTTATGTTTTGCTGATTTTTTCATGAAGATAAATACTAGTTTCATACACGCATTAAAAATAAGTTCATAAAATCTAAATTAACACATTCCCATAATGAATCTGTAAAATTCAATTCAAGTAAAGACAAAGGAACATAAGAATGGCTGGATTTAAAAAAAGATTTAAAACAAATATAAGTTACTTCCTTTTACTAACATGGTAATCAAGATTATGTCAATTGATTTCAAGCAGTTATTCTACGGTATAACTAAAAATCTCGAGAAAAATGTTTTAGCAACCTTAAAAGCAAGTCTATTTTTTTCTGATCTAAGCCTGTCACTAATTCACATTATTCATATACTTTATCCCTCAGTGAATAATTTTAAATATGATTATTATCAAACCATGGCAATCTTATTTTTAACAAGAATTGAATTTGAAGAAATAAATTTATCGATCAACCTAACTCGCTATGGTTAGTTACCATGATTTATTAATGTAGGTTAAGGAATTTTGATAAAGTTATTCAAAACACTTTCTGCTTCTCCCTGGAAAGGGCTGATAGGCAACAAAGGATCAGCAATAGCCATCTCAAATGCTACTCTGGTGAATGCAGGCATGGAAAAATCTTGTTATAGAATCCTGTTTCATAAGCGACAAGTACAAGGGGCCATGGCAACACACAATTCAGGCATTGATACGCATTAGATTACCATCAGTGTGAGATCAGAAGAATATCTGCAGCACATGTACCATATTAAGTGTTGAATTCTACTAGCCCAAACATTACCTAATTGATTGTTATTTCCAATAACCTGGCTGCTACACCAGCTTAAATGCTACGCTAAGCAAATTAATGAAGGCCTTAAGCAAACCACATATAAATAAGTACTGGTTAATAAGAGTCACATAGCAGTCAAAGTTTCTGAATCGCCTCTTTTTGAGTTGGCTGGACCTCCTTTGTTGCCAATCACATCTTCCCTGGGTTTATGTCCTTTCCAATCCTAGTTACGTAATTCAGTTTATCTCTGGAGAAAGCAGGTTAAGGGTAAAGAGGTTTGTGAGTTATCTTCCTGCAATCACTGGGAGTAATGTGATGAGATGGCCAAGAGAGCCAGGAGCTCATTAATCACAAACACAAGACGTCTTGGATTAGGAAATCCTATCCTGCCTCAAGGGAAATAAACAGTTCTTCAGGCATCTGTTAGGCAAGGTTCAAATCTTGTAATATAAAGAGTTAATGTGTGTGGAAAGAGTGCAGAAGATCCACTAATTATCTTATAACTACAACAATAGTGTGGATTCTTCACTATAGTCAAACTCAGTAATGGCCCAAAACGCAAGCAGCCATGAATGCAGGAGGTGTTATTAAGGATAGCGAGGTAGTCAATGAATAAAGTAAAGATTTTTTTTTTAATTCTCAACCAAAAATCTATCCTGGATGTAAGATCATCTTGACTTTATTCCATAATACACTCTCCACTTCTGTCATTAGCTTAGACCAATCAACGTTTGAAAAGTCCATATACCAAATGAAAAATACCATAAGGCTCAGAAACATACAATTTGCCTGCTGAACATCTGACAAGAATTCATAGCCTCGTCTTCCCATTTAAGGAGGACATGCACTTATCATAACCCATGGGCCGCGGAACCGGGGGGGGGGGGGCTGCAGCCCCTCCACTTTTTTGGCACGACCTGCTTCATAACCCGAAATTATCCGGCCCGCAGGCGTATTTTTCTCTTCTTCCGAGGACCTGCGACATACAGAATCTCAGAACAAGCGCACAGTGAGAGCCGCAAAACCACGACCAGCCATGGTGGAAACCGACTGCCCCTCCGCTCAACGGCCAATCACAGCGCGGTTCAGTCGAGATATGGGGCAGTGAACAAAGCGCTGTGATTAGCTGCTGAGCAGGCCCCGAGAGAGAGTGTGTCGACCACAAGAGAGAGTGTCGGCCCAGGGAGGGAGGGAGGGAGGGAGAGAGATTGGGGGGGGGAGGGGAGGGGGGATATATCCCCCACCATTTTGAGTTGGGGGATGGCCTGTATTATCCCCCAGTTTTTGGAGGTCAAGCAACAAAAAATAATAATTGTGCCACTCTCCCCCACGCCCATTCCACTCCCTCACCGGGTACCCCCGAGGCCGGTGATCAGTGATCGCTCAGCCCCCCCCACCACTTTCAAAAACGTTCCGCCGCCCCTGTAATCATCTTCAGATGAGGTCCAGTAGCCGGAATCAACGGCATAATTCGCAGGGAGAGTCAATGAAGTATCTTCCCAGTGGTAAAGGAGCTATTCACAGACTAGCGGTGTGGATTTTATCCATCAAAGGTGCAACAGACCGATCTCCACTGTGTGACTCCAAGACAAATGAAGGAAATATCATGAAGGAATATCACAATAAATTACCTTTCACAATCTTATTAGGGCCTTTTACCCTACCAGTTAAGAAGGAAAGAGAATTGGCTGTCCTTAGAAATTTGGCACAATTCTACATCTGCTATATGAACCCGGTCAATCTGTGATTCTAGCAATGGATCCAATACAGATAGAATCCTAGTGCAGACCTATATCAAGCAAGATTGCTCCAACCGTCTTCTGAATCTTTCTTATCACAATATTGGATCTCATCTTTGCCATTAGGGTGAATCTACTTTAATGGAAGGGTGAGAAACTATTCAAAATCCATTTCCCCCATTCCAGAATCAAAGTCACTTCAACTCATTTTGAGGTTAAGTGCTCCTTATTTTCCACTGGTTTCTTCTTTAAAAAGTGCCATCCCCAACATCTTTTTTTTTAAAGGCGCAAAACTGTGAATCAGTTATTTATTGCTTCACCAAGCTTATTTGTCACCTGCATCAGGTGACCAATTAAAATTGATACTCAGAGGAAATTAGGCCAAAGCATTGCAGAAAGTTTGAACTTAACAGGACTTTATTTTTTTTTAATGCAAGCCCATTTTTGATAAATATTACATTAAAAAAGATATGCAATAAGGTAAATACAGCATGCCAGAATAAAAGATTAATTGTAAACATTCCCTACACAGGGTTTTTTTTTACTAATAATCTTCAACATGTAAATAACAGACACCATTGCACAAATGTAGCAAGCTTCATGAACTGATATTTTTTGGGCTTAGTAGCAGAATGGATTAAAGTTTATGGCTTTGTTTACCGAAAGGGAAACTTATTAATAATGACAATATTACTCAGTCAAAATATAAAACGCCTTCAAGCTATTTTCCACCTTTTCTGGACACGAAGTTGAAGGAAGTGAGGTTTTTTTTGTTGAACCCTCCTTTGTCAGCACCAATACAAAGCTGCTGGTGATGTTATTGTATAAGAATTATTAGGCTATCACATGTTACCCTAAATCATATGCATATAAAAAATGTGATCTGTGACTGTCTGTAAAAAAACAAACTCCGTGTTTGTAAATACCAGCAACGACTGATAGATAATTTGGTTAATTTATGAAGCAAATTTTTGCAGGATCTTTGTTTTTTACATATTCATCATTGTATTTTTTATTCATCATTTCCGATATTTATAAATGGTCAGAATTCTTTCAAATTGCAATGATTTGTACAAATTGTTTCTTTAGTTACCAAATTCGTCAGGAAATGACAAGGCACAAATTGTCAGGAATCTTTGAGTTTCAGATGATGTGAAGGAAGAAAAAATCGGATTACATTTTTTTTTACAATGTCCATCTTTTGATTTGGTTTAAACATAAGTAGGTTTACCAGAAAAAAGATGCAATTGTTAAAACTGATCTTTCTTTTTATTCAACATGCAGTATTATGAAAAAGTATAAAACCAAATATATCCATTAAGTTTATTTTCATACCTCAGTTTTTTCATGAAGACTTGTACACTCCCGGATAACTTAAGTACACCTATGACATTGTGGACTGCATCCAAAATGATAAATAAAAATTGAGGCTAGCTAAAAGTAAAATAGAGTAGCATTGCCTTTTCATATGGAACCCCTCCCTCCCCCCCACCCCCCCAATGACATTTGACCTTGATATACACCATATTGGAATCCTGCTCGGTAAAATATTTATTTAAAAAAATGATTGTTCCATCTAGACACGATAATATGCAGATTATGATTAACCAATTGTTTTGAGAATGAACATGCACTACTCATTATGGATATTGTATATATTACTGATACAATACAGAAAATATAATTTACATTGGAAAAAATCTCATTGGTAACCTATACCCTTTGGAATGATTAAATGCTTTACAAATATAAAAAAAAAACACATACACATCACTAGAATGTATTAATTATCTTGAAACATAATATACAAAACAGTAATGCCCACCAATTTGGGAAAACAAATCGTAATGCAACCACATGCATCTAAATTTAAACACTTCAAAACACACTATTTTTCTAAAGAAACACTGATTTATTACTGAGCTCATCACCTATTAAGAGCAAATTACTTATGACAACAATGCACTTTGTCCCTTTACGGGTAAGTTTTTAATACCACAGGAATGCATCAAGAATATAGTATGAAAGCTGAAAATCTTACATTAGAAAACATACTATACAGAGTTCATTATAGTATGAACTAATTTGGAGTCTCTGCACTATTGGTTTCCCTATAGGTGTCAGTGTAGGGAGGATGCAAGCTGTAAAGTATTATAAATGATAACTATTAAACAAATTGCACAATGCAGGATTAAAGGTAAATAGTGCGTGCATCATACTGTTCAATCAGTTGGATACAAAGACATTAAATGGGATTCTGATCTATTTTGGTTTGTACATAATTAATTGCATTCTTGAAGCAAATATTTTGCATTGTGTGTGTGGAAGAGTGGTCTTATTTGTTTTCTGGGAATAAATATAGAATGGATGCAAAAGGTTTTGCATCATTATTATCTCTAGTTCTGTTGTTGGGATGCCAATTCCAAAATGAAGACATAGGCTTGCATCACATAGGCAAGAGGTAATCAGGAGGACCTTTGCATTCTTTTGTTCAGTTGAAGCAGTAAAATGAGTTAAGCCCCTGTCCCACTGTACGAGGTAATGCAAGAGTTTGCCCAAGTTTTCCCCTGATCCAAACTCGGAGAATGTTCGTAGCAGGTCCGTAGGAGTTCGTGGATGTCTCGTAGCAGCTCGTAATGCTAACGGTAGGTACTCGGGAAATCCGGTAAACTCATGACGTTTTTTTATCCCTGTAAAAAATGTCCACGAGTAAAACAATACTCGTGATGAAAAAAATGGTTACTTTTTACTCGTACGACCGCTACGAGACATCCACGAACTCCTACGGACCCGCTACGAACTTTCTCCGAGTTCGAATCAGGGGAAAACTCGGGAGAACTCTTGAATTACCTCGTACTGTGGGCCAGGGGCTTTAAAGATACAACTGATAAAATAAACAATTAACTACATTTCCAAGATATTTCACCATCTAAACAGCAGATATTCGTTAAAATATATGTTTTCAAATACAATTGAGAATTTTACATGTAGTTTTACTTTATTTCAATGTGATTAATTGTGCTCTTGTTTGCAGATCATTTCCTGCAAGTTTTGGGCAACATCCATTTACTCAACACTTTTAAAGTGCGCAGATTCATGTTATATTTAAAACATATTATCTCACAGGCTGTCAAATACTTTTGCCCAACTCTGTTATTTTTATGTTGTAAACTATCATTTGATCACAATTGCATGAAAAATGTTTCACATGTTCACTGTACAAATACAACTTCCAAATGCATCATCTCCAACTACTTCACAATTTAATGTACTTCACCATATTTTCTTAACAAGCATTTATAACTAATGTTTCTTTCAATCAACAATAAGTCATTATCTTTGTATACCCTGTTAGTCTTGCTGATAAATTGATCTACAGTTTTGTGTGCCATCCATAAATAGAGATTATTTTTTATTAATCGTCAGAAAGAAGATCAACATTTAGCAGCTGCCTTTTCCAGTCCTCAATGTCTACTCCAAATCATCTTCAGAATTCTTGAACATTAAAATTGAGTTGTAAATCTTCAGTGCTGGGCCTAATTTGATGCTCATTATCTTAATTATATCCATCTGTGTCAGCAAAAGGAATGCTTCTCCATCAATCTGCTATAAAATAGAATTAAATGTTTTGGTTAACACAACATTTAAGTTACCAACTTAAAATATGTGGGACTTCGTTATCAACTATCTCATAAACAATGATTAATACATGGTGATCCAGAGTATCCCAAAATATTACGCATTTTAGGGCTGAAGTTACTTCAAATATTAGCCTAGTGTGTTGGGGAAGGGGTCAAGACCACTACCCGTTTCCAAAGTTTCAGACAACAAATCTACATATAGTCAGCAGTCACAGGTATATTGACAAAAGTGCCTACACAATATATGCATGCCACAAACACAAAATGTAATAGTTACACCAAGGCATTATTTGATACAATCACAAGCAGTACCACAGGTTAGACTTTTGAAGTTGACACCAAAATATATAGCTCCTGCTGCACAGGGATTTTACAGGTTATATCCACTTATTACAACACAAAATGGCTTGCTAACGGCATGTCAAATAGTTAAATGCCATAATTTCTGTTCTTCAAATTTCCATTATCATTACATTTTGGCTGTTAAGAATTAATGGAATATGGACCACAAACATTCAAGGAAAGTACAGTGTAATTTATGTACCCTAACGTTATAGAACATTGAGAGTCTTGTAATTGTTAAAATGTTACACTAGTATTGAATTCATTCTTACATTGGCATTTGCTAGTACAGGTACACCACCGGTTTTCCGGCACCCTCAGTTTCAGAGCCTTGCCGAATTATCTGTTTTGCCAGATCAAAAGAGGTAGCGTAATAATAATTGGGACTAAATAGACTAAGTGGGACTCGTTGGGTCCCTGTCACATGGGAGCCTGGTCCCCCAACACAACCCGTTCCTCCAATGCAATATGGGGGGCCGGGTGTGGGGGCAGGGGCGAGGAGGTTGTTGGTGGAGGGGGGTGGGCAGGGGGAGAGTTGTGGGGGTGAGGGTTTTGGGAGAGGGGTGTGTGGGCAGGGAGGATAGCTGTGCGGTGGGGACTCACAGCGGGCGCTGGTCGTTGGTCATTCTCCTCCACTAGGATCAGAGACGCCGCTTTCCATTTGGCAACATCGCCGACGCAGCCGACTCAACGCCACTTCCAGTCCCTCCGAAAATTGTGTCTGGTTGGAGACCTCCACCGGCCATCCTCACCTTCAGTATAGAAGCGCTGGCACAGGAAGGGGTGGACTGCCCCGGGAAGTGACAGGAGAAGAGACCAATCCACGCAGCGCTGACTGGCAGGAGAGGAGATCAATCTGTGCATGCGCGGTTTTTAAGATTTTGAAACCTCGCTAAGATGTACAACATACCACCAATCGGAACGAAACGGTGCACTCAAAGCACAGGAGAACGGTGAGTGAGCTGGCGAAAAATCATAGCGCTATCGCGTACTGCTTTTGCCCAAATAGAGAAACCGCGCAAACTGGAAGAGTTTTAGTTATGTACTAGACCAAGTGCAGACCCGTTGGGTCTGTTCTCCCAAAGTGTGGTTGCGGGAGAGGGGGGGGGGGAGGCGAGATACTGCGTCACACACACTAACTACCGCCCCGCACACACGCTAACTACCCCCCTTGATATTACATTAATATTATTAATTTGCTCCTTTTACCCCATAACCGCCCTATCCACTGACGCATAGCCCCCAACTCATAGGCGCATCTAGAGAGGGAGTTGGGGGGGGGGGGGAATAGAGAGTGAGGGCAGAGAGAGAATGGGGAGATACACAGAGAATGGGGCAGAAACAGAAGGGCAAGAGAGAAAGGGAGAGGGGGGTGAAGGGGAGGAGGAAAGGGAGGATGAGAGAGATGGCAGGACAGAGAGAGGGGAGGGGAGGAGAGAGAGGGAGAGCTGAGAGGGGGGAGGGAAGGGGGACAGGGAGGGGAAGGGAAAGGGAGAGGTGGGGGGAAGGGAGGGGGAGGGGAGGGAGGGTGGGGAGGGGATGGGTGGAGGGGAGGGGGGAAGGGGGTTTAGGGGAGGGAGGGTAGGTGGGTGGAGGAGAGGAAAGGGAGAGGGAGAGAGAGAGGGGGGAGAGACAGAGAGAGGGGAGAGAGAGATGGGGGAGAGAGAGAGGGGGAGAGAGAGAGAGAGCGAAATGCAACCGTGCGTCACTTGTTCAGAATGTTCTGGAAATGAAGCGTGCATGTCTGATGATCTGTTTTCATTGACAACTGAGATTTTAAAACAATTTAATTGTGTGATTTCATTTGATCTGAAAGATTCCATTTTGAATAAATTAATCTGTCTTCATTGATAAATGAGAGTGTGTTTGGGCTTTTTTTTTAATCGGAAAGATTGCATTTTGAATGAATTAATCCTGTCTTCATTGACAACTGAGATTGTGTTTTCAAATCATGCCATGAAGAGGGAGGAAAAGACTTACAAGAACTCGTCCCCATCAGATGCCGAGTTCCCAGAGCCCTGGTTAAACGCGGGGGCCGCTCACGGTTAAGTCTGTGAAAGCGGCCCCATCACAGACTGTGAGCAGCAGCAGGGTTCACTATAGGAAGGACCATTGCGCCTATTGTAGCGGTTCTGGCAACAGCCGGCGTTTTGCTCTGTCTGGGGGAGAGGGCGAGTTGGGGTGAAGTGGGGTAGAGGAGGGGGAGAGGAGGGAGAGGATGGGGGAGAGAGGTGAAGTGGGGGGGGGGGGGGGGGTTGAGTGAGCGGGCAGGCGGGCTGGAGTCCAGCAGCAGATTGAACAGCAGCAGGGTTCACTATAGGAAGGACCATTGCGCCTATTGTAGCGCTTCTGGCAACAGCCAGCGTTCTGCTCTGTCTGGGGGAGAGGGCAAGTGGGAGTGAAGTGGGGGTGAAGAGGGGGAGGGGAAGGAGAGGATGGGGGAGAGAGGTGGTGGGGGGGGGGGGGGTTGGAGTGTGCAGGCTGGAGTGGGAGGCAGCGGGAGGCGTGGCGCGAGCGGACATCGTTAGTGGAGCAGCAGCGGGAGGCGTGGCACGAGTGTACTTGGAGGCATACTGGAGGCAGGTGGGCCTGGATTGGTCGGCATGTGGCCATTGTTACGTCAGCAGCTGGTAAGCCGTTTAGATTTTAAAATGTGAGTTTTGTTTGAGTTTTGTGATCAATTTTCCTAAAAATCTGGGGAAATAATTGACCAAGGAGTAGATGTGCGAATGTAAAAGTAAAATCGCTAACGAAATGGAAAAAATGTCGGCGTTTTTTTGCATGTGGTTTGCGCGGAGTAACAAATCAAATGCAAAACGCTGTGCACCCACACACCCACAGAGTTTTTAAAGTACATAGATAGATAGATGAGAACCATCTCAGAACCATTTCCCCAGGATGGCAATGTTGAATTTCAGAGGGCATAGCTTTAAGGTCAGAGGGGGAAAGTTTAAAGATGTATGGGTCAAGAGTGGTAGGCACCTGGAAAGCTCTGCTTGGTGTGATGATGGAAGCAGTAACAATAGTGCCATTTATGATGTTTTTAGATAGGCAAATAAATATGCAGGAAATGGATCACATGCAGGCAAAAGGGATTAGTTAAATTTGGCGGTAGACAAAAATGCTGGAGAAACTCAGCGGGTGTGGCAGCATCTATGGAGCGAAGGAAATAGGCGATGTTTCGGGTCGAGACCCTTCTTCAGACTGATGTGGAGGGGGGGACGGGAAGAAAAAAGGAAGAGGCGGAGATAGTGGGCTGTGGGAGAGCTGGGAAGGGGAGGGGAAAGAAGGAGAAAGCAGGGACTACCTCAAATTGGAGGTCAATGTTCATACCACTGGGTGTAAACTACCCAAGCAAAATATGAGGTGCTGCTCTTCCAATTTACGGTGGGCCTCACTCTGGCCACGGAGGAGGCCCAGGACAGAAAGGTCGGATCCGGAATGGGAGGGGAAGTTGAAGTGCTGAGCCACCTGGAGATCAGGTTGCTTATTGCAAACCGAGTGGAGGTGATGGGCGATGCGATCGCCAAACCTACGCTTGGTCTCACCGATCTAGAGCAGCTAACACCTAGAGCAGCAGATGCAATAGATGAGGTTGGAGGAGGTGCAGGTGATCCTCTGCTGCACCTGGAAAGATGCCTGGGTCCTTGGATGAAGTCAAGGGGGGAGGCATTTCCTGCAGTTGCAAGGGAAAGTGCCAGGAGAGGGCGTGGTTTGGGTGGGGCCATGGCCAGAGTGAGGCCCACTGTAATTGGAGGAGCAGTACCTCATATTTTGCTTGGGTAGTTTACACCCCAGCGGTATGAACATTGACTTCTTCAATTTCAGGTAGTCCCTGCTTTCTCCTTCTTTCCCCTCCCCTTCCACAGCCACTGTCTCCGCCTCTTCTTTTCTTCTTCCAGCCCCCCCCCCACCCCACATCAGTCTGAAGAAGGGTCTCGACCCGAAACGTCGCCTATTTCCTTCGCTGCATAGATGCTACCTCACCCGCTGCGTTTCTCCAGCATTTTTGTCTACCTTTGATTTTCCAGTATCTGCAGTTCCTTCTTAAACAGTTAAATTTGGCATCATGTTTGCAACGGAGGGCCTGTGATGTGCCGCATTGTTCTATGTTCTAAAAAAGGAGTGAGAGAGGTGTTTTTTGGGGGCTTTTCCTAGCTTGGAAATACTGCTATACCTTTCTTTGTTCCCCTAATACTTATGCACCATATGCATGTACATGACACATTACAATTCAAACAATGGGACACGTACTGTTACACAGTGCTGCTTGTCTTTTTAGTTGTTGATCAAATATTACCTTGCATATCTTTCTGCAAATAACATATTCTTTCCAGGAAAATCTGGACACATGCCAATGTACACAATGTGCTTAGCGTATTCAGTACCCCACTGCACTTGTGTCACTAACTTCATCAGTAAGAGATGGTATAAGGAGAGAAGACCAGTTGAAAAGTGAGAAGATGCAAATTGAGACTGTAAAAGCAGAGAACAAGTGCGACCTTGAATCCTTCCTAAGCTAATGAAGATGTGGATTGGACCTCATGGAGTCTGCACATAAAAGTTTCATACCTAAGAGCATGCAATGCATTCTTCGTCTGGCATTGTACTGAATCTATGTCATATATACATATAGTCATATGTAGCTGCTTAGTTGTAACTTTGGTTATTAGTTTAGTTTAGAGATACAGTGCGGAAACAGCCTCTGCAGTCCACGGAGACCGTGCCAACCAGCGATCCCAGCACATTAACACTATCCTACCCACACTAGCGACAATTTACACATACACCAAGCCAATTAACCTACATACCTGTACGTCATTGGAGTGTGGGAGGAAACTGAAGATCTCTGAGAAAACCCACATGGTCACGGGGAGAACGTACCAACTCCGTACAGTTTGTATAGAGTTCTACTCTGTATTACTAACCAAAATCTATAAAGATTTTGATTTTGGATAAATTCTATACTATTCACAATTGATATATTGAGGGAATTAAATTGTGGAACTGCTGGGGCTATGCAGATACCAATTTTAGCCACATTCATACAAAGCTCACCAGCATGTGA
The DNA here is from genome assembly GCA_963514005.1 of Raja brachyura. The sequence goes on along the minus strand of OY740784.1, from coordinate 17,411,472 downwards.
AATCTGCTCCTCAAAATAATCCATATGACTCATCATACAAACTCCCCAAAATGTGGCAAAAGTTGAGAGGGATAAAATTGTTGGCAGATCAATGCAGTATTTGCATTAATTCAGGTAATGCAAAAGACTACATGGATAATACATTATGTCACTGAATTGTGTTGATATGAGCACAATTATATGGAGCTGCGTGGTTCCGCCACTTAACTCCAAGTGATCTAAATACATTTAATAAATAAGGCAACTGTCATAAGTCTCTTGCCCTTTGTGAATAGGAAGGGCTTCAATGTATACTTAATCGATTTTAACATTCACAAACGTATGTATAGTAATAAATATGAATAAATGTACATTAATAAAGTCTGGTCATTATTCTACAGTAATGTATGCCTAGATTATTTGAAGAGGATGGCATCCACATGTCATTGTTCATTCTTAATGAAGGATAATGTTTATGTTATTGCACATCTCTCCTTATCCTCCCCTGTAACAAAAAAAATAACCTCAATCTTTTCAACTTTTCCTCACAGTTGAAATTTTCCACACCTGACATATTGTTGCAAATTGCCTCTGCACACTCTCTTGTGTGATCACATTTTTTCTGTGACATGATCATCTAAGCTCTAGGAAGCAGTCAAGTTGTGCTCGAACCAGTGTGGTCATAAGCTAATGATCCACATCTAATGATCCATATCTCACCTACTAGGAATGTATCCCACCTGCTCTTTTTAACTGCCTGTGGGCATTGACTGCCTGTGGGCACATTTCAGGTTTCTGCACTCAACATTGAATTCAACAATTTCAAGTAATTTGGTTTCAGTTTGTGTATCAGATCTGGCCAGTATTGCTGCAGGTTATTGTATATTAACAGATGATTTTCTCATCACTGACATTGTTTTTATTTATTTGGCTTTTCCTACAACTCTGGCATGTACTTAACAACAACCTTTTAAATTAAACTAAACAACATTTTGCCCCCTCCTAACTTCCCCAATCAATCTATCAACCTAACATTGTCATCATCAGCTTATCACCGCAGCTACTTGGCCTCACCCCATCAGATATATTTATTTTGCCCCGTCCATCCCGCGCTCACTCCTCACCTTGCTCTAACTCAAATCTAACCATTTTTTCTCCTTCCCGGTTCTGATGAAAGGTTTTGGGCTTTAAAGCCAAAGATCTTTTTTATCATCTACTTTTTCTACATATGCTGCCCGACCTGCTGTTTTTAAAAACATTTTATGCTTTTAAGATGCATATAGACTCCATTAAACGCACTCCTCGCAATACCTTTCCTTTTTACCTTCTCACAAAACGCAGTGAGTCATTCATGACCTTCCCTTAAAAAATTCAATGTTGACAAATATAGAAGGACAGAATATTGATTCCAATAATTTACCACATGCAAGAATTAAACTCACTAGCCTTCCTCTCACCTCTGCATAACTTTAATAGCCCTCCAATGCTCTGCCACCATTCCTATATCTGGGAAATTGGAAAACAATGATCAATTTCTTCACAATTTCTACCTCCACATCTGTCCATGACCTGATATACACTTCAACCAGGCCAGGAATAGCATCCACTTTCCAAAGGCATTTCTTCAATAAATGTATCCACCCAATATTTCATACTTGTCTCATTCGACTGCAACAGCAGCCCTGCACCCTCCCCCCTATTTTTTGGAATACAGGTTCAATAAGAATCTTACTCACTTCCTCCACCTGCACCTAGAATACCATTTTCAACCCCAACAGATCCTACTATTTGCATAGGTATCCTCTTGCCCTTTATGGAATTACCAGACTAAGTGGGACCCGTTGGGTCCCATGTTCACAAGGGAGGGCTGGTCCCTCGACGTAATATTCCACCTCTCCACCAATTCCAATATTGATGGCCAGTGGGGGGGCTTTCTGGAGCACTGGTATGGGTTCTTGGGGTGTCAGCTCAGTCCCTCAAAACTGATGTGCTAGCAGCTCACTCACGGCTGGTGGGCTGGCAGTTGACTCATGGCTATTCCTTGAAATTCCATTTCAAGCAGGGGTACAAGGCCACCAAATTCAAATCCATTTTCCTACCATTTCAAGCAAGGTGCAAGGCCACCAAATTCAAGTGCAGTTTCATACCACTTTCAGCAGGGTGCAAGGCCACCAAATTCAAGTGCAGTTTCATACCACTTTCAGCAGGGTGCAAGGCCACCGAATTCAAGTGCAGTTTCATACCACTTTCAGCAGGATGCAATGGCACCGAATTCAAGTGCAGTTTCCAAGCACTTCAAGCAGGGTGCAAGGCCACCTAATTCAAGTGCAGTTTCATACCATTTCAAGCAGTGTGCAAGGCCACCAAATTCAAATGCAGCTTCATACCATTTCATGCAGGGTGCAACGCCACCATATTCAAATGCAGTTTCATACCATTTCATGCAGGGTGCAAGGCCACCACATTCAAATGCAGTTTCACACCATTTCAAGCAGGGTGAAACCACCATAAAACCACACAAAACACCAAACTCACAGTTCAGTAGACATTCAGTGTGTTCAGTTGATTCACAGCTCAGACAGATTCGTGAACTCTCCCTCCCCCTTCATGCAAAGACTGAGCCACTCCCACATTTCCGGGTTTTATAACCCCTCCCCCTCCCACCTGAAAAGGTGTGGCCTTCATGGCGTTATTGACAGGAGAGAGATTCTCAACACTAATAACACCTTTATTTTTAATTGATGGGAAGAATCCTTTGCACTTGCTGAGCGGAGGGGGACTGAGTAAGATGGCCAAAAATCACAGCCGTAAGTGGTAGCGTTTTATCTAAAATAAATATACAGTGCAAACAGGAAGTTAGCCAAAGCACCCAAGCCTCCATTTGCAGTGGTGTCTTTTCACTTCAAGCCAAAGCACCCAAGCCACCATTTGCAGTGGTGCCTTTTAGCTTCAAGCCAAAGCACCCAAGCCACTATTTGCAGTGGTCCTTTTAGCTTCAAGCCAAAGCACCCAAGCCACCATTTGCAGTGGTGCCTTTTCACTTCAAGCTAAAGCACCCAAGCCACCATTTGCAGTGGTGCCTTTTAACCAAGCCAAAGCACCCAAGCCACCATTTGCGGTGGTGCCTTTTAGCTTCAAGCCAAAGCACCCAAGCCACCATTTGCAGTGGTGCCTTTTAGCTTGAAGCCAAAGCACCCAAGCCACTATTTGCAGTGGTGCCTTTTCACTTCAAGCCAAAGCACCCAAGCCACCATTTGCAGTAGTGCCTTTTCACTTCAAGCCAAAGCACCCAAGCCACCATTTGCAGTAGTGCCTTTTCACTTCAAGCCAAAGCACCCAAGCCACCATTTGCAGTAGTGCCTTTTTACTTCAGCCCACAGCACCCAAGCCACAATTTGCAGTAGTGGCTTCTCACTTCAGCCCACAGCACCCAAGCCACCATTTGCAGTGGTTCCTTTTCACTTCAAGCCAAAGCACCCAAGCCACCATTGGCAGTGGTGCCTTTTAACCTCAGCCCAAAGCACCCAAGCCACCATTTGCAGTGGTTCCTTTTAACCTCAGCCCAAAGCACCCAAGCCACAATTTGCAGTGATGTATTTTAACTTCAGCCCAAAGCACCCAAGCCACCATTTGTAGTGGTGCCTTTTAACCTCAGCCCAAAGCACACAAGCCACCATTTGCAGTGGTGCCTTTTAACCTCAGCCCAAAGCACCTGAGCCACCATTTGCAATGGTGCCTTTTAACCTCAGCCCAAAGCACCCAAGCCACCATTTGCAGTGGTGCCTTTTAACCTCAGCCCAAAGCACCCAAGCCACCATTTGTAGTGGTGCCTTATTACCTCAGCCCAAAGTAGCCAAGCCACCATTTGCAGTGGTGCCTTTTAACTTCAGCCCAAGACACCCAAGCCACCATTTGCAGTGGTGCCTTTTAACTTCAGGCCAAAGCACCCAAACCACCATTTGCAGGGGTGCCTTTTTGCTTGAAGCCAAAGCACCCAAGCCACCATTTGCAGTGGTGCCTTTTCGCTTCAAGCCAAAGCACCCAAGCCACCATTTGCAGTGGTGCCTTTTCGCTTCTAGCCAAAGCACCCAAGCCACCATTTGCAGTGGTACGTTTTCTCTTCAAGCCAAAGCACCCAAGCCACCATTTGCAGTGGTGCCTTTCTGCTTGAATCCAAAGCACCCAAGCCACCATTTGCAGTAGTGCCTTTTAACTTCAGCCCAAAGCACCTTAGCCACCATTTGCAGTAGTGTCTTTTAACTTCAGCCCTAAGCACCCAGGCCACCATTTCCAGTGGTTCGTTTTAACCTCAGCCCAAAGCACCCAAGCCACCATTTGCAGTGGTGTCTTTTAACTTCAGCCCAAAGCACCCAAGCCACCATTTGTAGTGGTGCCTTTTAACCTCAGCCCAAAGCACCCAAGCCACCATTTGCAGTGGTGCCTTTTAACCTCAGCCCAAAACACCCAAGCCACCATTTGCAGTGGTGCCATTTAACCTCAGCCCAAAGCACCCAAGCCACCATTTGCAGTGGTGCCTTTTAACTTCAGCCCAAAGTACCCAAGCCGCCATTTGCAGTGGTGCCTTTTAACTTCAGCCCTAAACACCCAAGCCACCATTTGCAGTGGTGCCTTTTAACTTCAGGCCAAAGCACCCAAGCCACCATTTGCAGAGGTGCCTTTTAACCAAGCCAAAACACCCAAGCCACCATTTGCAGTGGTGCCTTTTAACTTCAGGCCAAAACACCCAAGCCACCATTTGCAGTGGTGCCTTTTTGCTTCAAGCCAAAGCACCCAAGCCACCATTTGCAGTGGTGCCTTTTCGCTTCAAGCCAAAGCACCCAAGCCACCATTTGCAGTGGTGTCTTTTCGGTTCAAGCCATAGCACCCAAGCCACCATTTGCAGTGGTTGCAATTTCGCTTCGAGCCAAAGCACCCAAGCCACCATTTGCAGTAGTGCCTTTTAACTTCAGCCCAAGCCACCATTTGCAGTAGTGTCTTTTAACTTCAGCCCTAAGCACCCAAGCCACCATCTGCAGTAGTGCCTTTTAACTTCAACCCAAACCCCCGAAACAAACATTTGCAGGCAGTGCCTCTTTACTTCAAACCAACCATATTTTCATTTTCAAACCACATTAAGGGCACTCACAGTTGAGTAGACACGTGTTCAGTGCTATTCAGAGCTCAGAGACGTGACCCTCTAGCTTACTCCATCTTGCAGAGACTGAGCGAGGCACACCACTTCCTGGTTTTATAGTCCCTCCCCCTCTCTCCAGCAGGGGCAGCAGAATGGGGAATTTATTAAAAACATTATTATCTCTCTGATTTTTCATCGATGGGAAAAACCCTCTGGTCCAGGAAGGTGGAGGGGGGCACTGAGCGAACTGGCCAAAAATGACGGCCGTAGGTGGCGGCGTTCTCTCTAAAATCACAGCACAGCGAGCCAAAAGTGGTCAAGGTCAGACTTTTAGTAATATAGATAAAATACCGTTTGGCCTTCTTGGATTTTACTTGCCTGTATTTTTTCATGCCATCTACACAAGCTGCATATTATCTCCTCTTCTCCAGTATTAATATAAACTTTCCTTTATTCTTTACACTTGTACACTTTGTAATTGGGGGGTAGTAGATCTGGGAGTTCTGGTTCCTTGAATGTCACTCACTGATCTGACGCTAATTCACTTATTTCCTTTCCCCTTTTGCCAAATCAATTCTTTGCTTAGTAAAATTTGTATCCTCCCAATTTAAAAACAAACTTAATTTAGTTTTTTTTTCATTACAATGCTAACTGAATTATTAACCCAACCACAAATCTGTTCTTCGCTTCGCAGTTTTTGAACTTGAAGCTGATATATTGGTTAACAAAGTTCTTTTCAACTTTGTGCCTTTATACTTTTTATACTGATTATATAACAGATTATTTCAGGATGCTAAAGGCAACAATTTCTTTATTCCAGACACGTAATGCATTAATTTATTAATTGCATCTTATTAAGACTATTGGGACTGATGTGACTAGAATGGGAAAGAAAGGGAATCGAGTGATGCTGAGTCTTGTTTAACTTATCTCTCTTACATCATTCACATTTTCCTTCCTTTGTCACAGTTGGGAACTATTAGAGTCATGCGTGAGATGTTTATTATAATGTTCCTGACAGCCATAGCACATCTTTTCTGAAGAATACTCTTATGGGAACACATTTCAAAAGTACTTAGAATTAAATCAATCACTTACATACATTTTAAATTGTACAAAAGCAATTTAATTATCTTTTTTATCCTTTAAATTTATTGTTAGGTAATTAACCTGAACACTAGAATTACTCTTAATTGGGATTTTGGTATTATCAATGTGAATGTTAATGAATAGATCTAACTGTTTGAACAACATTAAAGTCAAATATACAATTCAGTGAAATCTAATAATCTCAGACAACACTAAATATTTTATATTAAGCATACAAAAGAGTCATGAATACTCATGGTTGCAATATTTATCTAATTGATTTAAAATAGTGATTAAATGGAACATAACCTTCCACTTCTATTCATTATTCCGCAATTTTATTTCCTCTAGATGTTACAAAGGTTTACGTAGGCAACTATTTTTGTGTACTATTTGATGGTATAGTCAGTAATGATAGATTATTTACCACTGAAGGTATAATAACTGACCAATATGTACTCACGTATGTGAATTTTAGCAGGGCTGCAAGAAGGGATATGAACTATTCTCACATTTCTCACGATCGTATTTTGTGAATGTGTTCAAATGCCTCAGTACAGGGAATTTAGGGCATTACTGATCTTTACAGGTCAGATGTTCACTGATAACTCGCTAAAATCATTTTTTTCTAATGCCGATCTAAGATACAAAGGAAATGAAGTGGCGTTCATTATAGATTTTAACTTGACTTCCCCAGATGGGATTATTTTCTCCAAAACCCTTTGGCCAGCTACCTGCTAAAATATAAGTTTACAGGCATGTAATTGTGTGGATTAGGGAATTTGTGGAAATCCACCAGGTGTCCGAATACTGCCTGTGGAAGGATGGTGAAAATTACACCGAGTCACTGGGAATATCCATAATATTTTACTTGATGGAATATGCAATGCCTCTTCATCAGAAATCAGGTTCCAATGTGTTCACTCAGTTTGTTAATCATCACTCATGTAGAGTGGTATTTTAAATGAAGAAAAAAAACTGCTCTGAAATGAGGAGTCTGGAAACACTTCCTTTGGGATTTGCCAAATGATTGTTCTGTTGACACATCTAATTTCATAAAGTAAATGAAATATATCCTGCAGATAATCTTTTACCTTCTGCAAATGTATGTGAATAATTTACTCAGAAATTCAGTGATCTGAATTGTGATCTGAAAAGTGAAGTGAATGATCTAAATTGTGACACTTATCGTCGATTGAATTAGCTAAAATTGAATCAGAAATTCCATCGTGAAGAATCCGTATCGCACTCTAAACAGTTCTTGGAATTAGGTTTTCTTTTCTCATCCAGTGAATGATAAGTGCCTGGAATTAATTTTGCAAAAGCCCTAGTTGCTGGCACATTTTTTAAATGTTCAGTTGTGGTGGTCAATGTACTACTGTCCAAAAAGAGTTTAAAGATCTATCTGTACATGCATGCAATTTTAAGTGATGCCCCACCATGCATTAGATAATAAAATATAGTTTCTGATTAGCTAAAAGCAGCTGTGGTCTTGTATTTTTTGTTTCTTAACACTGAGTTTCCACTTGTGCCAGGTTCTTGCCGCTAAAATAATTTGTCAGGAATTGCAACCAATGCCTGAACCTAAGGTGCAAATTGAAAAATCCAGTCACATTTACAACTGAAATACACAGCCACTTTCACCTCTGCTAAAAGTAATATATTTCGAGTACATAAATCACAACCAGCATGCCAGCTCAATACTGTGACAACAATGAACCAATAAGAATGTAGAAAATTGAGGTTTCATTTTTTTTTACCTCTTCTTTAAAGATCTTTACTTGTTCTTCACAACCAGGGAGCGTCTGCACAAAGTCTGCGACCTGAAAATTAGACAAGGAAGGAATATTTATTTTGAAATATAAAATGAGCTTGTTGGAATAGTTTCTTGACTACCGTGATTTCATAGTAAGGTACATGGATAGGAAAAGTTTGGAGGGATGTGGGTTAAACAAGGGCAGATGGGACAAGCGTCGATCAGGCATTATGATCATGGATGATCATTTAAAATCAGTACTGTTTCTGCGTTCTCCCCATTTTGTTAGCCCTAAGAGCTATACAATGCCCTCCATAATGTTTGGACAAAGACCCATCGTTTATTTATTTGCCACAGTACGCCACAATTTGAGATTTGTAATAGAAAAAATCACATCTGGTTAAAGTGCACATTGTCAGATTTAAATAAATGCTATTTTTAAACATTTTGGTTTCATCATGTATAAATTACAGCAGGTTTATACATAGTCCCCCCATTTCAGGGCACCATAATGTTTGGGACACAACAATGTAATGTAAATGAAAGTAGTCATGTTTAGTATTTTGTTACATATCCTTTGCATGCAATGACTGCTTGAAGTCTGCAATTCATGGACATCACCAATTGCTAGGTGTCTTCTCTGGTGATGCTCTGCCAGGCATGTATTGCAACCATCTTACGCTTGTTTTGGGGGCTAGTCCCCCTCAGTATTCTCTACAGCATACAAAGGACGTGCTCAATTGGGTTCAGATCGGGTGATTGATTTGGCCACTAAAGAATTGACCATTTTTTAGCTTTGATAAACTCCTTTGCTGCATTAGCAGTATGTATGAGACCATTGTCTTGTTGTAGAATGAACGGCCGGCCAATGAGTTTTGAGGCATTTGTTTGAACGAGCAGATAGGATGTGTCTATACACTTCAAAATTCATTATGCTACTACCATCAGCAGTTGTATCATCAATAAAGATAAGTGAGCCAGTACCTTCAGCAGCCATACATGCCCAGACCATAAGACCAACACTACCGTGTTTCACAGATGAGGTGGTATGCTTTGGATCTTGGGCAGTTCCTTCTCTCCTCCATACTTTGCTCTTGCCATCACTCTGATATACAGTGCCCTCCATTATATTTGGGACAAAGACCCATCATTTATTTATTTGCCTCTGTACACAATTTGGGATTTGTAATAGAAAAAAAAATCACATGTGATTAAAGTGCACATTGCCAGATTTTATTGAAGGGTATTTTTAAACATCTTGGTTTCACCATGTGGAAACAGCTGTGTTTATACATAGTCCCCATAGGGCACCATAATATTTAGGTCACATAGGTTCACAAGCATTTATAATTGCTCAGTTGTGTTTAATTGCCTCCTTAATGCAGGTATAAGAGAGCTCTCAGCACCTAGTATTTCCTCCAGTCGTTCCATCACAAACCTTTATAGCTGTTTATCAACATGAGGACCAAAGTTGTGCCAATGAAAGTCAAGGAAGCCATTATGAGACTGAGAAACAAGAATAAAACTGTTAGAGACATCAGCCAAACCTTAGGCTTACCAAAATCAACTGTTTGAAACATCATTAAGAAGAAAGAGAGCACTGGTGAGCTTACTAATCGCAAAGGGACTGGCAGGCCAAGGAAGACCTCCACAGCTGATGACAGAATAATTCTCTCTATAATAACGAAAAATCCCCAAACACCTGTCCGACAGATCAGAAACACTCTTTAGGTGTCAGGTGTGGATTTGTCAACGACCACTGTCCACAGAAGACTTCATGAACAGAAATACAGAGGCTACACTGCAAGATGCAAACTATTGGTTAGCCGCAAAAATAGGATGGCCGGGTTACAGTTTGCCAAGTACTTAAAAGAGCATCTACAGTTCTTGAAAAAAGGTTTTGTGGACAGATGAGACAAAGATGAACTCATATCAGAGTGATGGCAAGAGCAAAGTATGGAGAAGAGAAGGAACTGCCCAAGACCCATAGCATACCACCTCATCTGTGAAACACGGTAGCGGGGGTATTATGGCCTGGGCATGTATGGCTGCTGAAGGTACTGGATCATTTATCTTCATTGATGATACAACTGCTGATGGTAATAGCATAATGAATTCTGAAATGTATAGACATATCCTATCTGCTCAAGTTCAAACAAATGCCTCAAAACTCATTATCCGGCGATTCATTCTACTGCAAGCCAATGATCCCAAACATACTGCTAAAGCAACAAAGGAATTTTTCAAAGCTAAAAAATGGTCAATTCTTGGTCAAGTCAATCACCCGATCTGAACCCAATTGAGCATGCCTTTTATACTGTGTATGGAAAACTGAAGGGCACTAGCACCCAAAACAAGCATAAGCTAAAGATGTTGCAATACAGGCCTGGCAGATCATCACCAGAGAAGACACCCAGCAACTGGTGATGTCCTTGATTTGCAGACTTCAAGCAGTCATTGCATGCAAAGGATATGCAACAAAATACGAAACATGACTACTTTCATTTACATTACATTACTGTGTTCCAAGGGTGCACTGAAATGGGGGAGGGGCATAAACACTGGGGGCATTACAGCTGTGCGTAAACACTGCTGTAATTTCTACATGGTGAAACCAAAATGTATAAAAATAGCCTTGAATAAAATCTGATAATTTGCACTTTAGCCATAGCTCATTTTTTCTATTACAAATCTCAAATTGTGGAGTACAGAGGCAAATAAATAAATGATGGGTCTTTGTCCCAAACATTAAACAGGGCACTGTATCTAACTTTCTATTGAAAACATCCAGTGAATTGGCCTCTACTGCCTTCTGTGACAGAGAATTCCACAGATCCACAACTGTCTGGGTGAAAAACATTACTAATAAAACCAATAGAATAATACTAATAAAAAGCCATGATCACATTAAAGTTGGGGGGAGCTCGACTGCAGTGTTTTCCCCACTTCTTTTGTAGAGTCTTAAGAAGCACATGAGTACTTAACAATATAAGTGGTTTATTTACAAACGCTGAGCGCTCAAAGCATTCAGACATATCAAGTCAGAGAGGTTATTGCAGTAATTCGCATCCAGCAACAAAGTAGAGATCTTATGGCTGTTATCCAATGAAATTCAGTATATTCATGTTAAGTAGAATACAACAAAAAGACTCACATTGGCTTTAATCACGGAGGGATATCATAAAGTTATGAAAGTAAGATATCCTTTCTGTGTTGAAATCTAATTCCCACTAATGCTTGCGATTATACTCCTCGATGTCTAAACCACTTGTTTCAAAATGTGAGCAAAATGATTTTAGACTGTCATTCAACCCTTGCTGTCATTTGCATTAGAAGGAGTAGCTGTAAAGTCTGTTCCTTTCAAGACAAAGATGAAACTTCAGTAAACGAAGACAGTACACACAACGGGTCTTGCCTGGATCCTGCTATGGTTCCACTGGTCTCTTAAGTCATAGAGTCACACAGTGAGGAAACAGGCCGTTTGGCCCAGCTTACCCACAACAACCAACATATAACAATTAACAATTACAGCACGGAAACAGGCCATCTCGGCCCTTCAAGTCCGTGCCGGACTCCCCCCAACATGCCCCAACTTCACTAGTCCCACCTGCTTGTGCTTGGCCCACAGCCCTCTAAACATATCCTATCCATGTACCTGTCCAATTGTCTCTTAAATTGTCTCTTAATTGTCTCTTATGATAGGACCTGCCTCCACTACCTCCTCCAGCAGCTCATTCCATATATCCACCGCCCTCTGTGTAAAAAATGTTAACCCCTCATGTTCCTATTAACGCTTTCCACCCTCATAACCATATAACAATTACAGCACAGAAACAGGCCATCTCGGCCCTTCTAGTCCGTGCTGAACACTTACTCTCACCTAGTCCCATCTACCTGCACTCAGACCATAAGCCTCCATTCCTTTCCCGTCCATATACCTACCCAATTTATTTTTAAATGATAAAATCGAACCTGCCTCCACCACTTTCACTGGAAGCTCATTCCACACAGCCACCACTCTCTGAGCAAAGAAGTTCCCCCTCATCTATATCTATCTATCTATCTATCTATCTATCTATCTATCTATCTATCTATCTATCTATCTATTTTTAAAATTCTGTGTGTTTATGTCTGTCAGATTTGGCCTTTCATTTAATGGTTCGCGAAAACCACACACTCAAACTCCGATAAATTTTCCATTTTGCTAGACATTACACTTTTACATTCACGGATGCAGTCCTCATTACATTTAGACATTTTTTAATAAAATTCTTCACTCACTCATTTTGTGGCCTCCATTTTTTTTTTCCGCTGGTGATTTTCGCTGCTGCCGCCCGGCTTATTTTGCTGCTGATTTGACTTCCTCCCCCCCCCCCACCCCCCGGCCCAGCTCTATCACGCTGGCTCAAGCCAAAGATCGCCTCTTCCACCGCTGTTTTTCGCCGTGCTCCGATATACAGCGGAGGAACAGGCGATCTTTGCCTTGAGCCAGAGGGAAGGCAGGGACAACTTCCAATCCACCAGCAGAGTCGCTCCGTTAATGGATTTATTTCACAGTGAGTTCAGTTTGCTACCAATCCCCCCCTCCCCTCCCTCGTACTCTGGGTCTGAAGCACGTTCGGGGACCAGACCCAACGGGTCTGCACGTGGTCTAGTATACTTTTAAAAAAGAGAGAGAGAAAGAGTGTGTGTGTGTGTGTGTGTGTGTGTGTGTGTGAGAGAGAGAGAGAGAGAGAAAGAGAGAGAGAGAGATTTTTGGCCTTTGATTCCTTGGTCTGCCAAAACAACATGCAAAAACTCAGAGATTTTTTCCATTTCGCTAGCGATTTCACTTTTACATTCACTAATCCACTCTTCATTACATTTAGACATTTTTATGTACACATTTTTTAATAAAATCCTCCCCCCCCCACCTCCAACTTTTCGCCGTAAAGCAGCGGGGGAACAGCCGATCTTTGCCTTCGGCCAGCATGACAGAGCCGGCGCGTCAATGGCCTGTCGGCCCGCAGGTGCATTGAGGGCGTACGCAGCGTCTCGACGGGCGTACGCAGCGTCTTGAGGTCATACGCAGCATCTCGACGGCGTACGCCTGGACCGCAGGCTCACTCGGCATCACGCCCTCCCGCCCACTCTCCCCCCCCCTCCCTCTCCCCCCTCAGCTGGCAGTTATCAATGGCTGCGGCCGTCGCGAGGCCGAGTTATGTCAACATCCCACCCCGACGCGCGCTGACATTTGGCTCTCGGACTCCTCCCTGTTATGTTTTCCTCTCTGTGAACGAACAAGTTCTGCAGATCCGGAGGACAGGCAAGATCCTGGGAAGGTGAAGAGGGGGAGTGGGGGGATTGAGGGAGAAGAGGGAATGGGGGAGGTGAGGAGGGAGAGTGTGGGAATAGAGGGAGAGGAGTGGGGGTGATAGGGAGTGGGATTAGATGGACTGCCCCCACCCATCTCCCTCCCCCTCCCTCACCACTCTTCCCCCTCTCTCCCCTAACCCTCTCACCCTCCCTCCCCACTCTCTCCCCCACCATATCCTCCTCCCTCTCCACTCTCCCCCCTCCCCTCTCCACCTCCCTGCACACTCTTCCTCCTCTCTCCCCTACCCCATCTCCCTCCTACTCTTCCTCCTTCCCTCCCATCCACCCCATCCCCTCCCCACCCTCCCTTCCACCCCTCTTCCCCCTTCCCTTCTCCCCCTCTCACCCTCTCTCTCTCCTCCCATCTCACTCACCCCTCCTCACCCACCCTCCCTCTCCTCCTCCACCCCCTCTCCCTCTGTCTCTTCCCCTTCTGTCTCTGCCCCTTTCTCTTTGTCTCTCCCCATTCTCTCTCTGCTCTCACTCTCTACCCCCCCCCCCCCTAGACGCGCCTGCGAGTTGGGGGCTATGCGTCAGTGAATAGGGCAACCACACATTGGGGGAACAGACCCAATGGGTCTACACTTGGTCTAGTGTTGCCCCTAAACTTCTGTCCCTTAATTCTCAAATCATGTTCTCTTGTTTGAATCTTCCCTACTCTCAATGGAAAAAGCTTATCCACGTCAACTCTGTCTATCCCTCTCATAGAAACATAGAGAATAGGTGCAGGAGGAGGCCATTCGGCCCTTCGTGCCAGCATCGCCATTCGTTGTGATCAAGGCTGATCGTCCGCTATCAATAACCCGTGCCTGCCTTCTCCCCATATCCCTTGACTCCACTAGCCCCTAGAGCTCTATCCAACTCTCTCTTTAATCCATCCAGTGATTTGGCCTCCACTGCCCTCTGTGGCAGGGGATTCCATAAATTCACAACTCTCTGGGTAAAAAAGTTTTTTCTCACCTCAGTCTTAAATGACCTCCCCTTTATTCTAAGATCATTTTAAAGACCTCTATCAAGTCCCCCCTTAACCTTCTGCGCTCCAAAGAATAAAGACCTAACTTGTTCAACCTTTCTCAGGTGCTGAAACCCAGACAACATTCTAGTAAATCTCCTCTGTACTCTCTCTATTTTGTTGACATCTTTCCTATAATTTGGCGACCAAAATTGTACACCATACTCCAGAATTGGCCTCACCAATACCTTGTACAATTTTAACATTACATCCCAACTTCTATAGTCAATGCTCTGATTTATAAAGGCCAGCACACCAAAAGCTTTCTTTATCACCCTATCTACATGAGATTCCACCTTCAGGGAACTATGCACAGTTATTCCTAGATCCCTCTGTTCAACTGCATGCCTCAATTCGCTACCATTTACCATGTACGTCCTATTTCGATTTGTCCTGCCAAGATGTAGCAACTCACACTTATCAACATTAAACTCCATCTGCCATATTTCAGCCCACTCTTTCAAATGGCCTTTCTGTAGACTTTGAAAATCTGCTTCATTATCCACAACACCACCTATCTTAGTATCATCTGCATACTTAAGGGCCTGTCACACTAGCGCGCGATTAGACGCGACAAGCGCGACAAATTCGGACGCGGGGGTCGCGTGGGGGTCAGGCGATCCCGGTGCGAGTGAAGGGCCTGTCCCACTAGCGCGCGATTACACGCGCGACGTCCAAAGGAAGGACGTTATTTTTCATCACGTGACGATGCGCATGAGCATGCGCGTTGCACGACGTCGGGCAGTGACGTCATCACGCAACGCCACGCTGAAGACGCACAACGTCAAAACGTCATCACGTTCTGCGCGACAGGATTTTGCCGCGCGTAATTTTTAAGCAGTGTCGGTTTTTGGACACTACGCGCGATGTCGACACCAGCTACACACGAGTCCGCGGAACTCCACGAGACTCCGGCGATCGCAGTGGGACAGGGTCACGCGAGGCCGGACGACTAAAGCGACCACGGTAGGTCGCGCTTGTCGCGTCTAATCGCGCGCTAGTGTGACAGGCCCTTTACTAATCCAATTTACCACACCACCATCCAGATCATTGATGTGTATGACAAACAACAGTGGACCCAACACAGATCCCTGAGGCACCCCACTAGTCACCGGTCTCCAACCTGACAAACAGTTATCCACCATTACTCTTTGGTATCTCCCATTCAGCCACTGTTGAATCCATCTCGCTACTCCACTATTAATACCCAACAATTGAATCTTCTTAACCAACCTTCCATGTGGAACCTTGTCAAAGGCCTTACTGAAGTCCATATAGACAACATCCACCGCTTTACCCTCATCAATTTCCCTAGTAACCTCTTCACAAAATACAAGAAGATTAGTCAAGCATGACATTCCAGGCACAAATCTATGTTGACTGTTCCTAATCAGACCCTGTTTATCCAGATGCTTATATATATTATCTCTAAGTATCCTTTCCATTAATTTGCCCACCACTGACATCAAACTAACAGGTTTATAATTGCTAGGTTTACTCTTAGAACCCTTTTTAAACAATGGAACAACATGTGCAGTACGCCAATCCTCCGGCACCATTCCCGTTTCTAGTGACATTTGAAATATTTCTGTCATAGCCCCTGCTAATTCTACACTAACTTCCCTCAATGTCCTAGGGAATATCGTGTCAGGAGCTGGAGACTTATCCACTTTTATATTTTTTCCAAAAGTGTCAGTACGTTCTCATCTTTGATCCTCATAGTTTCCATAGCTACTCTACTTGTTTACCTTACCTCACATAATTCAATATCCTTCTTCTTGGTGAATACCGAAGAAAATAAATTGTTCAATATCTCCCCCATCTCTTTTGGCTCTGCAGATAGCTGTCCACTCTGACTCTCTAATGGACCAATTCTAATGGACTCATCTTAAACCTATGCCCTCTGGTTCTCAATTCCCCAATCTGGACAAAAGACTCTCAACCCGAAACGTCACCTATTCCTTATCTCCAGAGATGCTGCCTGGCCCACTGAGTTACTCCAGCGTTTTGTGTCTATCTTCGGTGTAAACCAGCATCGGCACTCTTTTATTACACTTGTTCTTTTGATCAAGGATTACATTGTAGTCATGGTGAAAATGTGATATCGGAAATGTATTTGTTTTTTACTTATTCCAACTTTATTTATTGTGAAGAACATAGTGCCATGTTCTTAAGTGTTAATGCAGTTGGCTCCTCTCATTCCATAACACTCCTGGCAAAACCTGCAAGAGCTTTTGGAGTGCCTGGTGGCAAGTTTCTGGTTCAGGACATCCAGCGTCTGGCCTGCTCTTATAGTCACAATCTGAGCAGAGGTACAAGCAATGTCAGTCAGGCACAGTCCTTTGACATAATTGTCATTGCCAATGCCATAATTCAGATTGTTATCAGCAGTGCAACTGTAATTTAAGATATTAATACATTCTGACAATGTTTGTAGAAAAGTCATCAGCTTGACATTAATGAAATTGGCAACAGCATTTTCAACTGAAATTGCCACCAATCAATGATATTACAAAGCAATTAAAATATAACTGTATCAATGTCAAAAACCAACTCAATGTCACAAACATCACTCGCTACTGCTGTGATATATTTCAAAAAACAAACTTGATAATGCAATAAATATAGAAGCCCAAATATCTCCCAAATATTCCCCAAATATCTTGCATTTCACTCATCTATGAACAGAGTAATTTATAGTAATGAGATTTAAATGTGATGTTAGAACGTTAAAACTACAACTGGAGAATGGTTTATATTAAACATAATTGGGCCACACAGTAAATTTATAATTTTTCATCTTTGATGTTTTAAATCTCTGCACAGGTCTGAATTATACTACAGATTTGTCGCTGACTGAATGGAGTTCTGTGGGCGGTGCATCCATACACACTGATTCTATGTTGTACTGCCTCAGATTATCCAATTAATAAATGCGCAAAATGTGTTTATTTTGTTGAAGGATCTGCCAACTTTCTTGCATTGTAAAAATAAACAGCATGTGTCTACAATTTGGAGACCAGCTGTGTTTTCAAGGCCTGTACTATTTTTTGGATAATGCTGAATGAGAAACAGTTCACTCTATTTTATCGTTAGCTTGACATTCTCAACTGAGTGGATGGAAGAATCAATAGCAGAATAATATTGTAGGTATCATGAAATTTACAGAACATAATATAGTTTATATACCAGATCATACAATTTGTAGCAATACATTCTTTTTAAATGATTTGTGTCATTCAGTATATATTTTTGTTTAGCTGAAATCTAATTTTAACAAGGGGAAAGAACAGCTGCCTACCTATTTTAGGCACTTTGGAACATTTCTTCCTGCACAGAAATTTTGTAACAATGAATATAGGTCTGAAAATAAGGCTAAAATGTTGTAGTTTTTCACTGCAGATGCACCTCTAGATACGCCATTTCATTAAAGAAAAATTTAGAAGATAACATGCACAAGATTTTATTACAATTGTCCAGCTTATTTGAACAGTTGCCATAGCTATAGAACACAAGATTTGTAAAACATTTCCGAACCTCTCATACTTTAATTCATCCTATTTGATGAAGATAAATCTAACTGCTTCTTTCCGTTATTCAGTGCATTTTACTCTGATCTCCAGCAAAAAGTTCAAGGTAATAGAAAACCTTACATTCTACTGCCTTCCAGCCAGCCGTTTATTCCCCAACTATTCAGTTTTTCTTCCAGTTAGACTCACATCGTTGCTTGCTCCATACAACATTACTAAAGTGCTTTCTTCAATTTCAGGCACCAAAAAACATTTTTTTCCCCCCCAGGATATTCTCAATCCACTAGGATATGGAGAAAGCTCTTTAAAGATTTTGAACACTTTCTACCTTGCACTAAGTTTCACTGGTCCATCATTGCAGCCTTGGAAAGATTTCTGAATGATAAAGTTGCTAAAGAATTTCTGTATAATTATAGCAGTTATAATCACAATTTTAATATTTTTCTTCTGCCTCTTTCATTGCTCCAATGATGCCCAATGAAAGCTTGAGGAACACTGCATCTCAGTATACTGCAGCCTACGGGACTAATGTTGTAAAAATAATTTTCGGTAATCAACCTCTTGTTGCATCACTACCACATCTCTTCATGTACAGTAGTCATTGTCTCTACAAATGCCTTCATTGCCTTTTCACCATCAACCTAATTCAATTTTAAATGTTGACATGGAAATTCCATTCCTGTGAAATTCCACGATCTTGACTCTAAATGTCCAGTAATCTTTTTATCTTTACTCAAATAAATAGTCCTTAGTTCAGCATCTCAATTGAAGGATGCATCCATTAATGCAGTTCCCTGTCATTGATGCATTGTGGTGTCAGTCGAAATGCAGTCTAAATGAAATAATTGTGTAATACTGAAGCATTATCTATTTTTGAAAGTAGATTTGTGAGATATCTATGAGAAAAATCTATGAGAGGGTCTGAAGAAGGGTTTTGGCCCTAAACGTTGCCTATCTCCTTCGCTCCTTAGATGCTGCTGCACCCGCTGAGTTTCTCTAGCCTTTTGTGTACCCTCTTTGATAGAAATGTTTGGCTATGAATATGTAGACTGTAATTTGAGTGAAGAATTGCCATCTTCCATCCATAGAATTATGCTTATAGAATTACACGGGTTTCTTTGAATATATTTTTGGAGAATCGCACAATTTAAGCTGTGTGTTTATAAATAATTTTATTGAGAGATACCTGTCAGCATTTTCTCACATGATGTTTAGTTTCTGATTCAAATGGTGTCAGGTTATTGTTTTTATTATGGTGATATTATGGTGAGGAAAATGTACAATTGTATGATGAGTGGTTCGCTTATTGGATCAGACATGGAGGATCTTAATGTAATTATTAGCTTCTCATTTATTATTTTTCATCAGCTAATCCTGTTTCCATGATAGCTAAATTTCCCCATCGAGCTAAACTCACGTGTAGAGAAAGGCTGAGGATTCATAAACCTGTCTTCATCTATGGGTCGGCGGTGAAGGGATTTAACAGTTTCAAGTTCCTGGTGATGCATATCTCTGAAGATCTGTCCTGGACCCAGCACGTTGAGGCATGCATTAAGAAAATCTCTCACTGTCTCTTCTTCCTTGGAAGATTGAGGAGATTCGGTAAGTTGACGAAGACTCTGTTGAAATTCTTCACGTGTATGGAAGGGAACATATTGACTGATTGCATCACAGTCTGGTTCAGCAACTCGAACGCCCAGGAATGAAGGACATTACAAAAATTGATTAACACTGCCCAGTCCATCACAGGTACTGCCCTCTCCACCGTTGAAGGAATGTTTAAGAGGTGCTGTCTCAAAAAGGCAACCTGCGTCATTAAAGATGCACACCACCCTGGATACGCTATCATTTCATTCCTGCCATCAGGAAGAAAGTGTAGGAGTCTGAAAACTGTAACGTCCAGGTTCAGGAACAGCTTCTTCTCAACAACCATAAGGCAATTGAACATTGCAAACTCCAACTAAAGGGCCTGTCCCACTTGGGCGTCATTTGCACATCATGCAGATGGCGCGCGAAGATTTTATACATCCCAAAATCCTGGGGCACCGCGCGTCACTGCCTACGTCACCACACACCATGGGCATATAATGCGCACATCACAATGCGCGCAAATGACGCCCAAGTGGGACAGGCCCTTAAATTATGAACTGCCTGGGTTGCACTAGGGACTTTGGGCTTTGTTTTGTTTTTGGACCGTATAGTTATTTATTTATTTATTTAGTTAGTTATATTTATTCCGTATTTTATACCAATGAATTTCAAGCTTCAGTATTAGAGATAAGCTGACATAAGCAGTCATGAGCTGGCTAGTGACGTTTGGAGCATGTGTATTTCTACCTCTTTAATACCATTCACTCTCTGAATCCCAAGTATGTTGCAGCCAATGAATTGTTTTTGAAAAGGAAACAATGTTTGTTATGAATGTAAATATTGTAATTTGACCATAGCAAGGTACCATAAAACAAAAACCTAGATTGTTATATAACCTGCCTTTTGATGCTGGTTCAAGGTCAAATGCTGCACAGGATAACAGGAGAACTCATTGCATATATTTGAAATATTCCACAATTTTTTTCTATCCTCCTGAACCAGTTTAATATCTCATCTTTGATTGATTGAAAGATACAGAATGGACACAGGCAATTATGGCCGCCGAGTCAACACTGACCGTTGATCACCCGTTCATACAAATTCTATGTTATCAAACTTGTGCATCCACTTCCTGCACACCAGGGGCAATTTACAGAGGCCAATTAATCTACAAACCTGCACATCTTTGGGATCTGGGAGGAAACCAGTGCACCCTGAGAAAACCCATGCGGTCACAGGGAGAACGTGCAAAGTCCACACAGCTAGCATCCAAGGTCAGGATCAAATCCGGGCCTCTAATGCTGCAGCTCTCCTAGCTGTGTCACCATACTTGGTGCTACTTTAAATAGTCAGCCTAAATTATGTCCAAAATAATTGACACACATTATAACTGAAATTGAAATACTACAATCATGCTCGGCTATCCCTCTTTTGCTTTACCTGACTACCACCCCTTCCACCCACTGTCATAACCCTTCTCTGGCACTCAATGCTGCTGCTGCATCCATGGTATTCCTATGTTTGTATCTCAATAGAAAATTAAAATTATCTCCAACTGAGATAATTGGCAACATTACAATCTATTTAATGGTTACCTACCATTAGCAGTTGGCCATATACCAGGCAAAACCTGGTGACTTTAGGACCTGTCTCACTTGGCGATTTTTTCGGCGACTGTCGGCATCATTGACTGACGTATCAGGTCACCATAAAAGTCGCGGCGTGATACGGTGGGACAACGTATTGACGTGCAGTGCCTACTCAAGTGTCGCAACATTGTTTTTGTCGCCGATGGATTTTGAAATGTTCAAAATCTTTCGGCAATCTGATATGTCAGTCAATTACTCCAGCAGTTGCCGAAAAAATCGCAAAGTGGGACAGGCACTTAAGTCCTAGCTTGGTGTCAGCGGTTCAAAAATGAACTTGGCTATCCATTCCAGTTTTTGCTCATCTGTAACAAATTCAATTAATTTGAACTTGTTCTTTGTTGAGATCTGATAATACAGGATTAACATGGATACATCTCAACAAGAAATGATTATTAAGAGTTCAGGCCAGGATCAGGGCCTGAATTCCAGGAATTATGTATTGCAAGCAGTAAAGATCACATTAATGATCAGGGGAGTTCAGTCAGACATTTCGCGTATTTGGCCTTGAGAACACCCTAGATGTGACCTCTGTCCTACACAGACCATCTGTAAATTCATGTGCAGATTACTGGCTAGCAAAATCTTGTGTTAATATACGTATTTTCATTGACTTTTGAAGCTTGCACCACTGAATAAAGTCATGGAAGCATATCATGCAAGATGGAATATTTTTTCGGGTTTGTAAAGCATATTGTTTTGAAATGGTAGTGCTCGTGATAATTCATACATGTCAGCAACTTATGTTTATGCAAATCGTACATAATTTTGCCTCGTCATCCTTTTAGACACCAAACCATACCAACATTTTGTACCTCATTAATACTCCACTTGGACACCTTGCTAGCTTGAAAGTTCACCACACTGGGCAGCAGTTTGCAATGCTGCTCCCAGCAAAGTGGGAGATCACGAATTGGATGAGCAGACATGGTTGACATGAAAACAGATTGGTGGAGAGCTTGCTGCATACTGTCAAAGGAAAGATCTGGAAAAGAAAGGCAAGAAGAAATTACTAAATTTTATAAATATTGTTTGATATTCATTTTTTTCAGAGGCATTATCAATAAGGAAAATGTAGTTGCACAACACTCATTTATGTTTATTAGTAGGATGCAGGCTGCGTAATTGTTGAGAATTAAAGTCAAAGATTCAGCCAATTGCTATTTAAAATCAAGTAATTTTGCGAATGGCTCATTTAATGTGATAAAATCTAACTGCATTTGATGATTGATTGCCTGGAAGGAAAGATAACTCATTAATTTTTTAATGACTGGACAAACCCAGACAAGTCATGCTGTTTGCAAGTTCTGACCTGTCCTATCTATGACAGTTTTATTACTACCAAGTTTATTATATTATTATTATTGGAATTTGAAGGTTTTGTAACATTAACAGAATCATGATAAAGAATGAACAGTAACAATTTAATAGGTAAATGGCACAAGAACTGATATTGCCAAATTCAATAAAGCTTGTTTATTTAGCAATTTGACAGTATAAAAAACGTTGTCAGGTATGCATCATTTATCCAAAGTCCTGAATTTAGTCAAAACCCTTGAAGCAGACCCTTTTCTTCCTCTATTTACAGAATCAAATGTGTGATGTACACAGTTTATGATTTGATACAATTTTTAAACCATTGAGATCAGAGGATATGGGAAGCAAGTGGAAACACAATGTTGGGGCGCAAAACCAGTTGTGATCTTACTGAATGGCTCAAAGTATCAAATTAACATCTGCTGCTATTTCGCATGTGAGTGAAAGAATAACACATCAGTTTAATCTTCCATTTTCTTCCTTGCAAACTAAATTAATCGTTCCCATTTTGTCAATGTAGGAAATAGTTTTTTCCAAAAATAATTAGATTTTATATTTTTATTCACAACATCTATTTGAAAATATACTATGGTTGAAAATAACTCTAAAAAATAATGTCCAAAGATGTACACAGGAAAACTGTTGATTAATGAAAATACATATTCTAGATAGATATGTACTTTAAAGTATGCAATTATGGAAACATCAATCTCAACACATGGGCAATGAAATACAGCCAGCATTTAATGTGTATGCTAGTTTGACGGATGTGAATTTAGCTAGGAAAATTAAATAGATATTATTACACAGAAACTGCAACTTCACAAAAAATATTAACATAAAATAAACCATCATGTTTAGGAAGATATTAGATATTTAAAATCTCTCCAAATTCACATTCTATTTTGCTTATATTTAGTAAATACAATTTTTTACACCACAAGGTGACGATGTATCTTACAGTCAATGTGATGCATATGTTCTATCAATAATGTTATGCAGGGAATTGAAGGTAATATGGAGATGATGGTGTTCCTATGCAGGTGCAGCTCTTGTACGTCAAAACTATAGAAATATTATACATCTTTAATATATCCACGAGAATATAAGCCAAGTCAGTTTAACATCTGTTAACATAGAGAAGGAAAATAATTTTTACTGAAGAAGAAAATATTTAAAACAATGAAGAAATAATATTCACTAGTCAAAACGAATTTTAAAACATCACATCCTGATCAAATAATCTACTTAATTCTTTGAGAGGAAAGAGAGGGTAAGTACACAAATATAATAAATGTAACATACATTTAAAAAAAGAGTGTAAAGAAGAATCACTCAAGGATAAAAGGCAGGATTTAGAGGGTGGAATTAGAGGGTGGAATTAGAGGCTGTAAGTAAGGAACAAAGCAAGTGGGTTCCATTTATATTCACCAAGGAGGACATGGGGACAGTGAGACCAGTGTGGGGAATACCAACATGCAACAGCAGATTGAGATCAAGGTGTTGTTGGGGCTCTTAATGAGCATTAAGATGGATAAATGCCTACGGCTTTATGTGATATATCCCAGTTTATTGAGTGAAGCAGGAGAGGAGATTGCAGGGTCCTTGACAAAGATCTCAGTATCTTCTCTAGCCATGGGTAAGGTCCTGGTGGACTGGAGTAATCAATGTTGTACCTTGATTTAAGAAGGGAAGTAGAGATAATCCCTATTGTCCCTATTCCCTATTGTACTTAATATGAGACAAGTTATTCTCATATTGTAGTCGTCATGATGAAATCGAGTTTATACGATCCAGTTAAAGGGTAGTGTTTGTGCTGTAGTTACTATATATTTACTCAGAATCAATCTGCAATTATTTTTGTACATTTATTACGTCTAGCATCCAAGGTACACAAGGTACATTTTCCATTATTCATTATCTTAATACTCTCAAAAGCCAATCACAATAAATAATAGACTTCATCAGACCATTGATTCCAGGAAGCTGATTATGAACAAACTCAGTTCCAAATCAAAACAACTTCCTAAGAAATAATATCTTCCAACTGACTGATTATTACAATCCATGTTCAGTTGGATAGTTCCCCATATTAATTATTCCATAAAAATTTCACAAAGGTTACTAATTATGTGGCCGTGAAACAGCAACACAGTGTGCTAATTTTCAAAGCTTTCAAAATGCTCATTAATTTTTCTAAATATCGTAGTTCAATTATAGGAGACTGTTACATTTTTTGCACATAATTTCCATTTTAAATAGTTATGCAAAAGGACAGAACGAGCACTAAAGTGGGCCAAGGTACATTTTGACGGAATTAGACAGGAGCTTGAAAAGATGTGAGCAAAAGAATGTCTGGCAAATGGGAGGAAGAATTTACGAAAACATAACATGAGAGTTGAACATGAGAGTATGTTCCCGTTAGAGTGAAGGGCAAGACTGGCAAGAGGAGAGAACCCAGTGATAATAAGAGATATTGAGAGTCTGGTCAGAAACAAGGATGGGTCAGGTACAACTAAGATAGTTGTTAATGAATATGATATAGTTGGGATCACAGAGACATGGCTCCAGGGTGACCAAGGCTGGGAGCTGAAAATCCAGGGATATTCAATATTCAGGAGCGATAGACAGAAAGGAAAAGGAGGTGGGGTAGCGTTGCTGGTTAGAGTGGAGATTAACGCACTAGAAAGGAAGGACATTAGCGTGGAGGATGCGGAATCGATATGGGTAGAGCTGCGAAACACTGAGGGGCAGAAAACGCTAGTGGGAGTTGTGTACAGGCCACCTAACAGTAGTAGTGGAATTGGGGATGGCATCAAACAGGAAATTAGAAATGCGTGCAACAAAGGTAAAACAGTTATAATGGGTGACTTCAATCTACATATAGATTGGGTGAATCAAATTGGCAGGGGTGCTGAGGAAGAGGATTTCTTGGAATGTATCCGGGATAGTTTTCTAAACCAACATGTAGAGGAACCAATGAGAGAGCAGGCTATTCTAGACTGGGTATTGAGTAATGAGGAAGGGTTAGTTAGTTAGGTTGTTCTGCGTGGCCCCTTGGGCAAGAGTGACCATAATATGGTTGTGTACTTAATTAGGATGGAGAGTGACATAGTTAATTCAGAAACAGGGGTAGGCCTTCGGCCCTTCGAGCCTGCACCGCCATTCAATATGATCATGGCTGATCATCCAACTCAGTATCCCGTACCTGCCTTCTCTCCATACCCCCTGATCCCCTTAGCCACAAGGGCCACATCTAACTCCCTCTTAAATATAGCCAATGAACTGGCCTCAACTACCCTCTGTGGCAGAGAGTTCCAGAGACCACCACTCTCTGTGTGAAAAAATTCCTTCTCATCTCGGTCCTAAAGGATTTCCCCCTTATCCTTAAGCTGTGACCCCTTGTCCTGGACCTCCCCAACATCGGGAACAATCTTCCTGCATCTAGCCTGTCCAACCCCTTAAGAATTTTGTACGTTTGTATAAGATCCCCTCTCAATCTCCTAAATTCTAGAGAGTATAAACCGAGTCTATGCAGTCTTTGTTCATAAGACAGTCGTGACATCCCAGGAATCAGTCTGGTGAACCTTCTTTGCACTCCCTCTATGGCAATAATGTCCTTCCTCAGATTTGGAGGCCAGAACTGCACACAATACTCCAGGTGTGACCTCACCAAGACCCTATACAACTGAAGTAGAACCTCCCTGTTCCTATACTCAAATCCTTTTGCTATGAAAGCTAACATACCATTCGCTTTCTTCACTGCCTGCTGTACCTGCATGCCTACTTTCAATGACTGGTGTACCATGACACCTAGGTCGCGCTGCATCTCCCCTTTTCCTAATCGGCCTCCATTTAGATAATAGTCTGTTTTCCTATTTTTGCCACCAAAGTGGATAACCTCACATTTATCCACATTATACTGCATCTGCCAAACATTTGCCCACTCACCCAGCCTATCCAAGTCACCTTGCAGTTTCCTAGCATCCTCCTCACAGCTAACACTGCCCCCCAGCTTAGTGTCATCCGCAAACTTGGAGATATTGCCTTCAATTCCCTCATCCAGATCATTTATGTATATTGTAAATAGCTGGGGTCCCAGCACTGAGCCTTGCAGTACCCCACTAGTCATTGCCTGCCATTGTGAAAACGACCCATTTACTCCTACTCTTTGCTTCCCGTTTGCCAGCCAGTTCTCTATCCACATCAATACTGAACCCCCAATGCCATATGCTTTAAGTTTTTATACTAATCTCTTATGTGGGACCTTGTCGAAAGCCTTCTGGAAGTCCAGATACACCACATCCACTGGTTCTCCCCTATCCACGCTACTAGTTACATCCTCGAAAAATTCCACAAGATTCGTCAGACATGATTTACCTTTCGTAAATCCATGCTGACTTTGTCCAATGATTTCACCACTTTCCAAATGTGCTGCTATCCCATCTTTAATAACTGACTCTAGCAGTTTCCCCACTACCGATGTTAGACTAACTGGTCTGTAATTCCCCGTTTTCTCTCTCCCCCCCTTCTTAAAAAGAGGGGTTACGTTTGCTACTCACCAATCCTCAGGAACTACTCCAGAATCTAAAGAGTTTTGAAAGATTATCACTAATGCATCCACGATTTCCGGAGCTACTTCATTAAGTACTCTGGGATGCAGCCTATCTGGCCCTGGGGATTTATCGGCCTTTAATCCATTCAATTTACCCAACACCACTTCCCGACTAACCTGGATTTCACTTAAGCACTCCTTTGACCCGCGGTCCCCTGCTATTTCCGGCAGATTATTTATGTCTTCCTTAGTGAAGACGGAACCAAAGTAGTTATTTAATTGGTCCGCCATATCCTTGTTCCCCATGATCAACTCACCTGTTTCTGACTGCAAGGGACCTACATTTGTTTTAACTAATCTCTTTCTCTTCACATATCTATAAAAACTTTTGCAGTCAGTTTTTATGTTCCCTGCCAGTTTTCTTTCATAATCTATTTTTCCTTTCCTAATCAAGCCCTTTGTCCTTCTCTGCTGGTCTCTGAATTTCTCCCAGTCCTCTGGTATGCTGCTTTTTCTGGCTACTTTGTACGCATCATCCTTTGCTTTGATACTATCCCTGATTTCCCTTGTTATCCACGGATGCACTACCTTCCCTGATCTATTCTTTTGCCAAACCGGGATGAACAATTTTTGTAGTTCATCCATGCAGTCTTTAAATGTCTTCCATTGCGTATCCACCGTCAACCTTTTTAGAATTGATTGCCAGTCAATCTTGGCCAATTCACGTCTTATACCCTCAAAGTTACCTTTCTTTAAGTTCAGAATCCTTGTTTCTGAATTAACAATGTCACTCTCCATCCTAATGAAGAACTCGACCATATTATGGTCACTCTTGCCCAAGGGGGAACGCACAATAAGACTGCTAACTAACCCTTCCTCATTACTCAATACCCAGTCTAAAATAGCCTGCTCTCTCGTTGGTTCCTCTACATGTTGATTTAGATAACTATCCCGCATACTTTCCAAAAAATCCTCTTCCTCAGCGCCCCTGCCAATGCAAGGGCAGTTTGACATCAAGTAGGAGATAGTATTAAGTCTCTTGAAAAGCATTATGGTTAATAAATCTCATGGGCCAGATGGGAACGATCCCAGGTTAATGGGAGGAGATTGCAGGGACAAAGATCATTGCCATTAAAGAGGTCCTGTCGTACCTGAGAGTAGACAAGCTTGTTCCTTTGCTAAGAAGGGAAGTAGAGAGAATCTGGGAAATTATAGGCCGGTGAGCCACACATTGGCAAGCTACTGGAGAGGATTCTAAGGGATAGGATTTACTCATATTTGGATGAAAATAAGATAATTTGGGAATTTCGGCATGTACTTGACTGCAACGGGTCAAATCTTACTAATTTGATTGTGGTTTTTGAGGCGGTTATAAAGGTGATGTTGAAGGTGATGACAAAGGGGCAGTGGATGTTTTCTACATTAATTTTATTAAGGCATTTGATAACATCCTTCATAGTAGTCTGATCCAGAAGATTAAGATGCAAGGGGTCCAGTGATTTGGTAGTTTAAATTCAGAACTACTTTATGCACAGAAGACATATAGAAGTGGCAAAATGTTATGACCAAAGATGCTTCGCATAGGTCAGAGCAGGGATATCTGTTGTTATGTATATATCTGTGTACATAAAAGTCTGATCTTGGATGTGTATATGTGTGTGTGTGTGTGTGTGTGTGTTTGTTCGTGTATAATCACCTCTTCTCGAAAAAACGATGTGCTAACGGTAAAATCTTTACATATTCCGGAAGAGATTTTTCCCTTGGAGTCTGAAATCGCCTTATCTGAAAATTTCATGCTTTATTTCTCAAGTCATTAATGAAAATCAGATAAAACTGAAATAAAAATGACTGTCTTTTGCTGATGATGTTACAATGGGTCTGTGTGCCTGCCGTCTTCCACACACTGCAAGTGACATCACCCCTCCCCGTCCTCTCCCTCCCCGTTATTCATAAGACCCAAAAACAACGAGCAAGTCTGGCCCTGGAATGAAGCCACTGAAATCGCAGTCCTTTGATTGACACCCGCTCCCCCCTTCTCCTCTCCCCCCCTCTCCCACCACACCCTCTCTCTATATCTCCCCCCTCTTCTCCCTCCCTGTCTCTGTCCCTCTCTGTCCCTGCCCCCTCTCGCTCTGTCTCTGCCCCTCTCTCTCTCTACCCACCCCTCCCTCTCCCTCTCTAGACGTGCCTGCAAATTGGGGGCTATGCGTCAGTGGATAGGGCGGTGATGGGGTAAAAGGAGCAAATGAATAATATTATTATAATATCAAGGGGGGTGGTCAGTGTGTGTGTATATGGGGGGTTGTTAGTGTGTGTGTGACGCCGCAGGCTGCCCCCCCCCCCCCCCCCCCCCGCATTGAGGGGATGGGACCCAACGTGTCCCACTTGGTCAAGTTTATATATCTATAAAATCAACTTGGACCATAAATGTAGATGTGTTTTGACAAGTCGAATGTAAGGGGAAAGTAAACAGTTAATGGCAAGATCTGTAACAGCATTGATATATAGCAGGGTCTTAGGTTACATGTAAATAGCTCTCTGAAAGTCACATCAGAAGTAGATATTGTGAAAAGGAAGGTCTATGGTCTGCTTGTCTTCATCTATTGACGCATTGAGAATAGTAAGATTGAACGAGAACTTACCAGTTCGAAGGTTGATCTTTATTTTATGAGGAGTCGAAGTGAGGGATTTCGTGAAGAGCCCGCCGGCGCGCATGCTCGACATACTTCAAAGTAGCGGCGTGGAATCACAGAAACCAACAATAGAAATGACTTCGCATAGTAAGATTGAAGTGACTAAGATTACCAGATGAAGGTGATTGAGGGTTGGGCGAGGAGGGCACGAAATCCCTCACTTCGACTCCTCATAAAATAAAGATCAACCTTCGAACTGGTAAGTTCTCGTTCAATCTTACTATTTCATTTCGGAGTCACGTGAGTGACTTCGTGAAGACTTCAAAGCTTCTGTGATTACACGCCCTGGACCACGTCCATGCTGACACACCACTACCAGGGATGGATGGGAGGAACAAACTTGCTCAATAGTTCATACTGCAAAACAAGAGCATATTTATTAATAACAAATCAAAAACCCCTCATGCGGGGACATCTCCACGTTCTGACCCTGCATTCAGCACGGCTTCTGCGAACTGTAGCGGAGCAGCAACAGGCTTGTTATAAAAACGCTGGAACACAGCTTCATTAGCCCATCCTTGTGGCGAGAATATGGTCCATGGGCACCTCCATGACCCTCGCCGCTGACGTCGATGCAGCCCTGGTGGAATGAGACTTGAACACATTAGTGTCGATACCTGACTGACCCAAGACGACTCGAAGCCACCTGGATATCGTCTGGACTGTCACTCGATGATGAGGTCTCTTATGAGTGACAAGCAGGTATCTCTCCATTCCTCTGATGCGTGCCATCACCTTGACATAGTGGCGGATATGTGAGGCTAAACATAGCCTAGCATCTGCGGAGTATGCCGGGAACTTCAGCTGCAGCCCTGTGCACCCAGGTCTATGCTGCTTTAGTAGCTCGTCAATGAAAAATACTACTTCTGTAGGGGTAGATGTCATTCTGTCGACACGAAGTTTGTGTAGTGTCTGTACCCTCTGAGCTGAAGTCAGCGCTAGTAACATCACCAGCTTCATGGTGAGTTGGTCCAGTTGGAGCCCTTCCATGGGAGACCACGTCCTGAGCAGGGTTAATACGTCCCTGACATCCCAGGTGATATTATAGCGTGGTGTAGGCGGATTCATATTGAATATACCCCGCATGAGTCTGGACACTAGCCTGTTGGATCCTACCCCAGTATTGAGGTAGAATGATAGCGCACTTCTGGCGCTGTAACTTAAGTGTTCATCATGGTGCAACCCCGCGAGGAATTCCAGGACGTCGGTTATTGTCACGTCATCGTACGTGATGCGAGAGCGGCTGCAGTAGGCTTCCCACTTCTTAATATGCGAGCGGTATCTTCGCCTTGTGGACTCTCGACACGACGCCCCAATGGTATCCATGGTCCGAGCCGAGAGGCCGTATTGGACTAACGGCCTGTTCAGAACCTGCAAGCCAACAAATTTAAATAGCCATGGCAGGGATGTGGCTCCCCTGAGACAGGGTGAGTAACCAATTGTGGGCAACCCTTCAAAAGGACCCAAGGTTCGCTGAGCATGTCAAAGACCACCGGATACCAAGGCTGCGTGGGCCAGTCGGGTATAATAAGGATGCCCTTGGCAGCATCTGCCTGAATCTTTCGCAATACCCGACTGATGAGGCAAAACGGGGGGGAAGGCATAGAAAAACCAATTCCCCCAGTCCAGCGAGAATGCATCTAGCGCTATTGCCCCAGGATCTGGTTCCCATGAAACGTAGGCTAGTACCTGATGGTTTAACCGTGACGCAAAAAGGTCAATGTCCGGTTTACCAAATTTGGCTGTGACTTTAGAAAACATCTCAGGATGCAACATCCATTCAATATTGTCATTAAATTTGCGTGACCTGGTGTCCGCCACAGTATTAAGTTCACCTGGCAAATAGGTAGCTGAAATCCAAATGTCTCTTTGAACACACCAGAGCCAAATTGAGTTAGCTAATTTGTCACATGAAACTGACCTGGTACCACCCATATGGTTTAAATATGCCACAGCTGTGGTGTTGTCTATTTGGAGCCGGACGTGTGCTCCAACAAGCTTGGAACAATATGCACGAAGTCCGTGGAATGCTGCCAGCAACTCCAAATAGTTAATCCCTTGAGTCAACAACATCGACGACTCAAGGGTGTCCCATCTGCCCCCACAACTAGAGCAATTATCAGTAGCTCCCCAGCCATTGGAGCTTGCATCAGTCTGTAAATATACCACCGGATTAGCCTCCCTAACAGGCTTGAATGAGTTGCTAATGTGACACACCCACCATTGCAACTCAGTTATCGATTCCTACGGCAGCTGCATTGATCGATCATAATGACCAGCGTTCCGTTTTAACGCAGTAATTTTAGCTCTTTGCAAATTCTGATAATGCAAAGGTCCATATCGTGCTGCCGGAAACAAAGCCACTAGCTTGCCAATTACTGTGGCTGTATGCCGAATCGATGGTATATTGGTGCCAATTAAATCTCTGCACACCTGAGTGACTTCCTCAATTTTGTTAATTGGAATAGTTATCCTCATGCTCATTGAGTTCACCGTGAACCCTAGGTAATTAATTACCTGGGCAGGGCAGAACTTCGATTTCTCTGGATGGACAATGAATCCTAATTGTTGAAATATATTGACAGCAGCTGCAACACCCTGTTCTGCCAATTGCAGGGTGTGGCCCACAATAAAGACATCATCTAAATAGGCCATAACTATATGATGTCGTTGTCTCAAATAAGCCATGATTGGCTTCACCAATTTAGTGAACAATCTAGGGGCTGTAGTGAGCCTATTAGGCAAAGCCTTATACTGCCAAAGTTGCCCCATCCAGATAAATTTCAAAAACCTTCTATCATATTTCTGGATGGATACTGAATAATATGCATCCCTCAAATCGATGCATGCCATAAAGCAACCATGAGAAATCAATGACTTGGCTGTTTCAAACGTATCCATTTTAAAATGAGTATATGTTACAAACGTATTCAAACGGGTTAGATCAATAATGACACGACAGCCTCCATCCTTCTTCGGTCTAGTAAATATGTTCGAAACAAATTCAATTGGCTCATGCACCGTTTTCTCAATCACACCCTTCTGTTCCAGACTTAAAATTTCCTTATAACCTGCTGCCTGTTCTGCAGCAGACAATTTAAACGTATGACCAGGCATGTGCTGGGATGGAGGAATGTCGCCATTAATAAACTCAATTTTATGCCCCTGAATATTCCGCAACACATACTCATCACCAGTAAAATTACCCCATGCACCCAAAAACAACCGTAAACGACCACCAACATGGGAAGTTAAACAGAGGGAAAAAAGAGAACCAGACCCCCTCACCTCCGTGGTTACCGGCGGTCCTTGACACGTGTGGGTGGCCGTGGAGGTGCTGGGTTGGCTTGAGGGCGCGGCGTCTTCGATTTCCACCAAGGTCTCTGCCGACCCTGTCCTAAAAAAGACCCTTGGTGCTGGTTCTGGTGCTGTTGTCGTTGTGGAGCTGGAGGGTGAGTCCTCGTCGAGGCACTGGCCGACCCTCGTGAGCGAATGTATGGAGCTTTTGAGCCTGACGGTGTGGGGGCACTCTGAGAGCGCATGATCCCCACCGTTTTGGCTTGTTCGTCAAGCTCTTTGACTCTCTTCGAGAGGTCCTCACCAAAGAGCTGACGGGGCGGCGGCGGCGGTGGTTTGCACAATCCTGCAAACTTCGGGTTGAGTGCTGGGCGGATGCTGTTTTTGCGAAACCCGTTGATTTCATGCTGGGTCGCGCACAATAGGGCCAGAGCATCTTCCTGGTCCAAATTCAGTTTGTCCCCGTCCACCGACCGCGCAAAGGCGGTAATACCGGCCGTGAGGAGTTTCAGGATCCGCTGCAATTTTAGCTCCTGTTGACGGATAGCCGCACTGATGTTGCCCCATATTGGCGTATTGACCACAGGCACGTTGAGGGAGTTGCAGTTTGATGGAGCCTTGTGACGGCTCATAGCCTGGATGAGGACTTCTTCCTGCAGCACCTGATTATTAAGAAAGTCCACTGTGGCTGCCAACTTTGTATTTAGAGGAAGACCAGATGAATGTGGGGCCGCAAATTTGGTCGCCACATCCAAGAGTTCCTCCGCCGGCACCTCCAACGGAGGTGGTACGGGATCCACCAGAACCTCCTCCTCCTGCTGCTCCAGGCTGATAGTAGATGTTGGTGAAGACGCCCTGTGCCTGTTGCTGCCCTGCTGTTGTTGACGTTGAAGCAGGAGCTCCAGCAGCCACTCCATACGGTCAATACGCCCTTCACCCTGAACACTCAGGTGGTCGGAGTCCTCCGGCTCTGAAAAGAAAACCGGGCTCCTGTCATCGGCCCGCACCTCGTCGAGGCCCTGCCGGTGCCGGTAGTTGTCGCTAACAGCCGCCGAGGCGAAACTGCGCGATTCCTGCGCGGGCGTGTTCAACCGCCTCCGTTTAGCGGGAGCTGAAGCCGCTGCCACTAAGGACACTTGCGGCGTGGAGTCGGCACCAGCCGAAGCATGGCTGCCTGAAGCCCGCGCAGTCTTGCCGACTGCCCACATCGTGGACCTTGCCGACGCATGGTCTCGCCCACCCATCCATGGGGGGCTCGGCGACCGTGACGAGACCCGACTCAACCGACCCGTCCCGGCGTCGAGAGTCGGGGTGTGCCGGCTGGACCTCACAGCCGCCCCGGGTCTCGCCCTGGAACCTGACCGCTCCTCCGCGGCAGGCAATGCCTTGGCCCTGACAGGGTTAGGCTTCTGGGCTCCTGCCCTCCCCCTTCTCGGAGGGCTGAGTGGAACAGGCCGTGCAACGGCACGTGCCCTGCTCGAGGTCGCCAGCGAGCCCGCTGACGACCTGACTGCCATGGCAGGGTCCCCCTGCTCTGGCGGCACACCACACTCCTCCTCGTCGAACTCCTCCGAGCTGTGGTGTGTTGGCGGATCTGGACCTGTAATCACAGGGCTTACCCACATCTCCGCCTGAGTCCCGGCCTGCGTTGCAGGTACTGCCGATGGTAATGGCCCCGGAACTGTTGGCCGTCGAATTCGTCCAGACATCCTCCGGCCCTTGAAACTCCCGTCCATGTCCTTGCTGCAAGACATAATCAGACAACAAGGACCACCAACTAAAGGTAGAATACTTACCTCCGTGGCCCCTTATGAAGGGCTGGCGAGGAGCGCGCTCCACCGCCAGCCGTCGCAGCAACGCGGTACGACGATATGACGAGCATGCGCGCCGGCGGGCTCTTCACGAAGTCACTCACGTGACTCCGAAATGAAATACAAGACAGCATGGCTTTGTCCACGGCAGTTCAGGTCCTACAGATTCGATTGAGTTTTTTTGAAGTCAGGTTGCAGCTATAACATTTTGGTTAGGCCAGATTTGGAGTATTTTGTGCAGTTCTGGTCATCCCATTATAGAAAGGACTTGGAGACTTTGGATAGTGTGCAGAAGAGGTTTACCAGAATGCTGCCTGGATTAGATGGTATTAAGGAGAGGTTGGACAAACTTGGATTATTTTCTCTGGAGTGTCAGAGGTTGTGGGGAGACCTGATAGAAGCATTTAAAATTATGAGAAGCACAGATTAGGTCACAGATAAGATAATTCAGAACCTTTCTCCAGGGTGGAAATCTCATTGACAAGAAGCTTTAGGTTCAGACAGGAAATATTTAAGTAAATGGGTGGATAATGGAGTGCGGTGAGTGCCTGGAACACACTGCCAAGGGTTGTGGTGGAAGCAGATATGATTGTGGTGTTTAAGAGGCTTTTCGATAGGCACATGGATATGCAAGGTGAATAGATTATTTTAACGGCGTCATGTTTAGCACAGTCAATGTGGACCTTCGGACCTGTTTCATGTGCTGTACTGTTCTATGTTCCACCAGCAGCTGGGAAGTGAATCCCTGGAGACGAGGTGGTGCAGAAGTATACACTGGAAAGGAGTATACACCAAGAAGGAAATCAGGAGGCCAAAAAGGAGGCATGAAATAGATGGCAGAGAATCCAAAAAGACTATATTAAGAAAAAAAGAGGTGAGAATAGGGCCCCTCAAAAGACCACATTTATGTATGGAGCTGTAGCAGATGGGACTGGTCCTCAATGACTATTTCTTCTCTTCTTTGACCATGGAGAAATACACGAAGACTTGGGATAGGTAACAAGGATGACTTGGGGATAGTTTGAATTATAGTAGAGGTGCTGCATGTATGAAGGCAGATAAACCTCCAGAACTTGATTAGGTATATCCAGGAACACTGGGTATCTAAAGAAGAAATTGTGTGAGATATATAGCTGAGATATATACATTCAGTTCCCTACAATGGTAAATAATGTCTTCATGAATTTGATTGAGTTTTTTAAAGAAGGAACTAAGTAGATTGATGAGGGCAGGGCTGTAGACATAGTCTATATATAATTCATAAAACCCTTTGAGAATGTTTTGCATGGTAGGCTTTCTCATAAGATTAGATTGAATGGAATCCAGGGACAAGCTTGCTAATTGAATACATAATTGGCTTAATGTTAGGAAGCATAGAATGAAGGGAGATTTTCTTTTCGGACTGGAGGCCAATGGTTGGTGGTATGCAATAGGGCTCAGCGCTAGGCCTATTGCCGTTCATCATCTGTATCAACGACTAGGATCAGAATATACCAAGCATTCTTGGTAAGTTTGCAGATGATATCATAGAGAGTGAGGAAAGTTACCAGGAATTACACTTGGATCTTGTTCAGCTGGGTCAATGGTGCAGGGAATGGCAAATGGAGCTTAGTAAAGATAAGAGTGAGGTGTCGCATTTTGGGAAGTCAAACCAAGGTAGAAATTTCACAATGAATGATAGGGTCCTGTGGAGTGTTGTAGAACACAGGGACCAAGAAGTACATGCACATAGTTCCCTGAAAGTGGCAGCAGTTAGACTGGTGATGAAGACTTTTGGCTCATTGGCCTTCACCAGTAAGGACATTGAGTACAGAAGTTGGGATGTTTTATTGCAGTTGTACAATACATTGGTGAGATTGCACTTGGAGTATTGTGTATAGTTTTGGTCACTCTGCCATAAGAAAGATATAATTAAGATGAATAGACTGCTAAAAATCTATATATGAGGATGTTGCCTAACCTCAAGAGAGGTTGGGCATGTTGGGTCTTTATTCCTTGGTGTGTAGGAGACTGATGGTGATCTTATAGAAGCATGTAAACTCATGAGGGGCATAAAGAGGATGAATGCACACAATATCTTTCCCTAGAGTTGGCGAGCCAAGAACTAGAGAGGTTTAAGGTGAGAGAGGAAAGATTTAACACAAAACTACTGGGAAATGTTTTCACACAGACAGTGGTACCTATATGGAATGAGCTACCAAAGGAAGTTATTGTGGTTGGTACAATAACAATATTTAAAAGACATTTAGACAGTACATGGACAACACTGGCAAATGGGCTTAACTTAGATAGGCATCTTGGTCAGCATGGATGATTGTGTTGAAACACAGAAAAGGGTTCAGTCAACATTATAATCTATTCTGATTATTTGTCCTAAAATACCATACATCAAAATTATACAATATAGAGAAATTTATAATGGAATATAAGATTGTAAACAACTAAAAGATACAAATGTTGATTATTTCAGAAGGGCTTCATTTAGTTTCACAATAAGCTGCTTTTATGGAATCATATGAACAGCACTATGCTAATGTTAATTCACTTGTCGTAATTTCTATCGGAAATACTCTGTACATAGTACAAGGTGTGAATACGTTAAAGTTAATTGAAAACTATTAGAGTTTTACAAAATTGACTATTATCATTTATATAGATATTTTCCAACAACATTTCTTCATGTCTTTGCATAAAATACCTATTCGACAAACTGGTTACATAATTTTATGAGCCCATGCTCCTGATTTCCCTGCTGGCATTACATATTGAAAAAATTGGATACATTCTGCTTATGATTTAACAATCATTAATTTGAATAAAATGATTCCCATCATGGAAATCCTGCTGGATTAATAGCTCTGGCTTTCTTCCTCTGAACTGATGAAGGCTGATTCGAAGCCAGGCTTGTCTGCCTGCTGACAGTGGTGCCCAGTAGTTCTGATACTGCCACACCTTCCATCTTGTATGCGGTGGAAAGGATAATATGGCTGGGGCATATAATTTTGGATATTGAACACTCCTTCTGGTGAAAACTCTCTGGAGTACGGGTGTCAGGGGTTAGTACGGGTGTCAGGGGTTATGGGGAGCAGGCAAGAGAATGGGGATAGGAGGAAGAGATCGATTAGCCATGATTGAATGACGGAGTAGACACGATGGGCTGAATGGCCTAATTCTGCTCCGACTACTTATGACCTAATGAATGATGGTAGTTGTTGTGAACACAAAAATTGATTAAACCATAAAATACAGTCTTAAAACCTGAATTTTGTCAGATACAGTTACATACTGGTAGCATCATTATCTTGAAACTTCACCAGTACAGCCGTGATTAATTTTTAATACAAGGATGGAAACTGTTAAGAAATAAACCATCAAAGGATAGTAAATGGTACGTTATTACTCAAACATACTTCAGCTTGTCTGTATGGAATAGCCACTTGCCTGCAGCAATCATACATCATGGTTAATAGCTTGTAATTACCCTCTGCAGTGTCACCACAATCTGTACTACAAGATAATTATGAACTTTCTTTGACAATTTCACTTGCATGTAAGAAAGAGTCAGTCATTATTCTTTTATTCGTGATTCTAGATTTATGACACAGGTTGCTGATGCTGATCTTGTGGAACCATTCATTAGTGTTAACAAAACTATCAACGAGTTTGCATTAACAAATTTGTACTTGAACTTTATCCCATTCAAGTAGAGAATAAAAAGAATTATTGTACTAAATAACAAACCAGTAAGAATTCTCAGAATATTGAACATTTATCACATACTAGACTAGGTGGGACCCGTTGGGTCCCATGTTCACCCGGGCGGGCTGGTCCCACAATGCAATATTCCACCTCTCCACTAATTCAAATATTGGTGGCCAGTGGGGGGGCTTTTTGGAGCGTTAGAATGGGTATTGTGGGCTGCAAGGACTGGTTTCCAGAGGGCTAGTACGGACATTGTGGGCCAAATGGATTCTTGGGGTGACAGCTCAGTCACTCAAGCCTGATGTGCTGGCAGGTCACTCACGGCTGGTGGGCGAGCAGTTGACTCACAGCTATTCCTTGAAATTCCATTTCAAGCAGGGTGCAAGGCCACCAAATTTAAATGCAGTTTCCGACCATTTCAAGCAGGGTGCAAGGCCACCAAATTCAAGTGCGATTTCTTACCACTTCAAGCAGGTGCAAGGCCACCAAATTCAATTGCAGTTTCATACCACTTCAAGCAGGGTGTAAGGCCACCAAATTCAGGTGCAGTTTCCTACCACTTCAAGCAGGGTGCAAGGCCACCAAATTCAAGTGCAGTTTCCTACCACTTCAAGCAGGGTGCAAGGCCACCAAATTCAAGTGCTGTTTAATGCCATTTCAAGTAGGGTGCAAGGCCACCAAATTCAAATGGTTTCATACCATGTCATGCATGGTGCAAGGCCGCCACATGAAAATGAAGTTTCATACCATTTCAAGCAGGGTGAAACCATCATAAAACCACACAAAACACCACATAAACACCACACTCACAGTTCAGTAGACATTCAGTGTGTTCAGTTGATTCACAGCTCAGACAGAGTCGTGACCTCTTCCTCCCCCATCTTGCAGAGACTCAGCCACACCCACACTTCCGGGTTTTATAATCCCTCCCCCCTCCCACCGGAGGGGGCGTGGCTTTCATGGCGTGATTGACAGGAGGGAGATTCTCAACATTTTTAAAAACACGAATAACACTTTTATTTTTCATTGATGGGAAGAATCCTCTGCACCTGATGAGCGGAGGGGGACTGAGTAAGATGGCCAAAAATCACAGTCGTAAGTGGTAGCTTTTTATCTAAAATCAATATACAGTGCAGACAGGAAGTTGTCAAGTTACCACCACCAATAACCATT
The DNA here is from genome assembly GCA_963514005.1 of Raja brachyura. The sequence continues at coordinate 17,371,833 of OY740784.1, read as the reverse complement.
TGCAGTGCAGCATTTCAAAGCAGTCACCACCACCAACCATTTGCAGTGCAGCATTTCAAAGCAGTCACCACCACCAACAACCATTTGCAGTGCAGCATTTCAAAGCAGTCACCACCACCAACAACAATTTGCGGTGCAGCATTTCAAAGCAGTTTCCACCACTAACAACCATATGCAGTGCAGCATTTCAAATCAGTTACCACCACCAACAACCATTTGCAGTGCAGCTTTTCAAAGCAACCACATTTTCATTTTCAAACCACATTAAGGGCACTCACAGTTGAGTAGACATATATTCATTGTTATTCACAGCTCAGAGAGACGTGACCCTCTCGCTTCCTCCATCTTGCAGAGACTGAGTGAGGCACAACACTTCCGGGTTTTATAGTCCCTCCCCCCAGCAGGGGCAGCAGAGAGAATGTCAATATTTTTTAAACGTTAATAACTCTTTTATTTTTCATCAATGGGAAAAATCCTGTTGTCCTGCACAGCGGAGGGGAACTTTGAGTAAGATGGCCAAAAATCACAGTAAGTGGCAGCGTTTTTTCAAAAATCATGAAACAGAAAAACAGGAAGTGGTCAAGATCTTACTTTTAGTAATATAGATTATTGTGTGAGGTTTCATCTGGATATTTGTTGGAAATTTCACCTATATATATATATTGGTCACTTGTTAATTATTGCCATTCCAGTTAAATGTTCCCAATGTAGAAACACAGACATTTCACAAACACTAACAGATCCCTCAAAAAGGTGACAATTAAATAAAAGTCCCAATTAAGTGCTTTAGATTTGTGAAAACTGGTCCTTCATTTGTTTCTTCACCTAAACTAAATGAAACATAACAACATTAAAACTACAAAAGAAATGGAAGATACACACGAGTTCTGAATTTCTGGAAAATCTAAAAATATGTGCCTGAAATATTTGAAATGTATGTAGTAAATTTAGGGCAATAACTGTTTTAAAATATATTCTTTTGCATCACAACTAATATATTTTCAATCATAAAGGAAATTAAATTTCAGGTTGATTAAAATCCTCCGTTTGCTAAAAGAGAAACACACGCCTTTAATTCGCAGGGAGCCTATTCAACACCTGACTTCTGTTTCAAAGAAATGTTGGGGTCGGAAATCTGTGTAGGATTGGTGACAAATGATGTCCAATTGCATTGAATTCAATGGAGAATGTGGGGTCAATGGCACAGTACCTCATTTGCATGAACATAATTGGTACTTGCAACTCAGGCAGCTGCCAAAACCGCACAGCTCGGAAACTGCAACACTGGCAAAATGCTCGGATGACAATCCGCTGGATAGGTCTGTTGATTTCTGCTAGGGTATATTTTTACCCCCAAGAGGGGGATAGATATTTATTTAGTGGGCATTAATGTAGCAAAGGGTTACACAAAAAGCTGAAGAAACTCAGCGGGTGCAGCAGCATCTAAAGAGCGAAGGAGATAGGCAACGTTTCGGGTCGAGACCCTTCTTCAGACTGAAGAAGGGTCTCGACCCGAAACGTCGCCTATCTCCTTCGCTCCTTAGATGCTGCTGCACCCGCTGAGTTTCTCCAGCTTTTTGTGTAACCCTCGATTCTCCAGCATCTGCAGTTCCTTCTTTAACACATTAATGTAGCAAAGTTGGCCTCGCACATGAATATGACTGATTCAATTTCAATTTGGTTTAGTGGAAACCTGGCACATTCTATTCTGGATTGGATTATTGTTTAACCAGGTTGCTGCCCTGGCAATGAAACAGAACATAGTCCAAAAATTAATGAGATTTTTATAGACTGATAAAAAAGGAATTGTATAAGATTAGCAGGAACTCTGCACAATTTGCAAAATATCAATCCCACTGTACGCAAAAGCCAGCACAGCATAGGTGGTAAAGCAGGATAATGATAGTTATTTTAAACTCTTTGCATCATTTTATGTCCATGCTGACAGTGCACTCAGATTACTAAGCAAAGGAATAAGTTTAAATTTAGAGGTACTTCCTCCTCCCTGGATTTCGGACACATTGGGATAGATGTTTACTTTGTGTGATATTGTGACGCGAGCGAATTGGTAGCCTGTTTTACATTTCACTAGATTTTCATTTCCCTGTTAGTCAATCACCCATTTCACAGAATTGTACACAGTCATTGTTTTGTCTGCTACTTTCCCAAATCATGTGTGTTTGGGGAAGTAGGATATTAAATTGATAAAAATCGTAACTTTTACATAATCTATTAGAATTCATCTATTTAAGGCTTTGATCAGGGCACAAAGAGCAAATGGGTTGGTCATTGAAAACATTTAAATAAATCATTAAAATCTACCAAGACGTTTGAGGTAAGCACACCTTACTCCAATGCCTGCAGGTCAGAGATATTTCCTCTAGCCCCAGCAAAATGCATTTAAACCTCTCATTCCTCCAACTCCATAATTTCTCCCTGACATCAATATCTTCCCTGGACGATCTCCATTATTATCAACATCTCCTCTCACTGGGGCCTGGTATCTCTTGCAATCATTATTCATTCTTATCTATTCATCATTATCCATTCTTTCTGTCCACTATCACCCAGCCCTTCCACTCCATCCACCAACTGAGCAATCTCCACCTCTGACAACCAGTTACTTTCCTGCTTTTGAGCTTTTTTGGTGGTCTTCCTGCCCCATTAGCAACTGTGTCCATCTGTCAGGTTTACATCTTATTATGGGGACTTTGATTAATAACCACAAATCTGAAACCCCATTCCATAAAACCCCATTCCATTCCATAATCCCAGTAAAAAACTGGAGACACAAGGAACTGCAGATGTTGGAATTGTGAGTAAAACACAAAATGCTGGAATAACAGCAGATCAGGCAGCATCTAGGGAAGGAATAGATAGGTGGCGTTTCGGGTCGGGACTTCTCCAGACCTTTTTCAAGAGTGGCGCTAGCTGTTTCTCAGAAATCTGACACTGCACCACCAGGTGATGGAATATTTTTTTAGAAATTCATCTTGAATCTAATCTATTTCTCTTAGTCGGGTGTGATGGGCGTGTAGAGAGGGGGAGGATATTATTCATTCTTTAATGCAAGATGTCAATAAGTTTACATCACCAGCAAAGAGGTCTAAGGAAATATAGTATCACATCATAAGATATGTATGCATCAGGGGACACAGCAGCTTCTCTTAAAAAATTAGCCTAAAGACTAATTCGCTGAAGAGATTAGCAAGGTCAGTTACTAAAGCCTGTGGCTAAATTATGTACTTCTTTTGATCTTTATTACTCCAACTACAAGACCAACATCGTTGATTTCACAAACAAAGACCCCAAAACAGAAGTAAATGGGAGAGAAACAAAAAAAAATCAGCTGCGCACATGTTAACAGCACTTCATATTTCGCTTGTGCAGCTTACAACCCAGAGGTATGAGTATTGATTTCTCTTACTTCAAGTAACCCTTGCTTTCCATTTCGCTCTGTCCCTCCTCCACCCTAGTTTCACTGTCCTTCTGATTAATTTTACTGTTGTATGCCTTGCTGTAACATTCCCCTCAATGAACCATTCTACATGTCCTTGATCATCCTCTGTCGTTTTCACACTGTACCTACTCTTTGTACCCATCAATACCTCCAGTTTTCCTCTCCACTGACTCTCAGTCTGAAGAAGGGTCTCAACCCGAAACATCACCTATTCCTTCTCTCCAGAGATGCTGCCTGCCCCCGAGTTACTCTGCACCCGAGATAGTGCTGTTGTGGTAGATTTCAAAGCTCATGTTTCCCAAGCCTTTTAAACCTTAATTCTTTCCATTTTTGTTTTACAATTTACCAGTTTTCATAAAGTAAATTTTGTGTAACTCACTTTACCCTGATGCTCTTGTCTCTTTTTAGGCAAGGAAACATCTGTCGCTGTGGCTCATGTTCTTTATGTAATTTCCTCAATAAAGAATCCTAATACATTTCTAATTCATGTTTGATTCAATCCAGAGAAACTAAAATGTTCACTTTGCTCCTCCTGCCAATATACATTTATTACAATGGACTGAATGGAGAAAAGAAGCCTGTCAAGTTGTGGCATTAAAATAAATTGTTTGGGCCACCAGTTCATTTAATGACGTATTTAATGACCAAAGTGCATTGAAACATGTTTGTTAATGGTACAGTCTCACATTGTAAGATGTAAACCAGAATAATTCAAATGATATGTATCATGTTCTTCTCACTTGTATGATTGATTGCAATCAAGGACTTCTCAAAAGGTTTGAGACAGAACAGCAGTCCCTGAGGACATAGTTAATCATTCGCTTTGACTTTAATCAGGCCAATTTTTCATGTTCAGGTTCTTGAGAACTTTCTGTTCTCATGTTGAAGACTCAATGCAGAGATAAAAGCAGAATAAGCTAATTGTTCATCAATCTTTACAACAAGAGTCTGTTGAGTTGCCAGCTTAAAAACAATGTAAAATTGTAAATCTTTATTCAGCTATTATATTTCATGGTGGAGACCAAATCATAATTATTTAAAATGTTTCTATAACTATTTCATGTGCAAAATAATTAATGAAGTTATCGAGTGACACGCTGTGTTTCTGCTTAACAGCTTTTATCACTACAAGGCTCGCACAATCATTAATCATCAATACATAATACATTACAACATTATAATAAAGATTTAAAAAATGTCTTTTACAAAAATCCCTGTTAAATCAAGTGATTTGTGTGCTAAAATGCACCCACTCCTCCCCAATCACCACTTTACACCTACTTAAAGCAAGACCCTTTCCGACCCACCCCTCTCCAATCACCACTTCACACCCAATTACCCACATCCTCCATGCTGCACAACATCACTTCTCTGTCATCAGCAATAAAAATAAAGGCGGTGGAGAGGCTGTTCAGAAGACAGAAAAGCCAGAAATCTCCAGGACCGGACAATGTTTCCCCTCTACTCTCAAGCTCTGTGCCGAACAACTGGCACCGATCTACACAGACATTTTCAACCAGTCCCTGCAAACCTGCACTGTCCATGCCTGCTTCAAAGTCTGCACTATTATCCCTGGACCCAAAAAGGCAAGAATTACTGATCTTAATGACTACAGGCCTGTCGCACTAACCTCTGTAGTCATGAAGACCCTTGAAAGGCTTGTACTGGCCAAGCTGAAAAATATCACTAACCCCCTGCTGAACCCTCTGCAGTTTGCATATCGGGCCAATAGATCTGTGGATGACGCAGTCAACCTGGGCTGCACTTCATCCTCCAGCACCAAGACTGCCAGGGGACTTTTGCAAGGATTTTGTTTGCTGATTTTATCTCTGCATTCAACACAATTATGCCAGAGCTACTACACTCCAAACTTTCCGAGTTGACTTTGCCTGAACACCTCTGTCGGTGGATTACCAGCTTCCTGACAAACAGGAAGCAGCATGTGAGGCTGGGAAAGCATATCTCGGACCCGCAGACCCTCAGCATAGGAGCACCGCAAGGCTGTGTACTCTCCCCTTTCCTCTACTCTATCTACACCAATGACTGCACCTCCACAGTCTCCTCTGTCAAGCTTCTCAAGTTTGTGAATGACACAACCCTGATTGGACTGATCCAGGATGGGGAGGAATCTGCCTGCAGACAGGAAGTGACGTGGCTGGCATCCTGGTGGCATTGCAACAACCTGGAGCTCAATGCTCTAAAGACAGTGGAATTGATTGTAGACTTTAGGAGAGCTCCCCCTCCCCTCACCCCATTCACCATCAACAACACTACAGTCACATCTGTGGAGTCTTTTAAGTTCCTGGGAACCATCATCTCCAAGGACCTTAAATGGGAGGCCACCATCGACTCCACAGTCAAAAAGGCACAACAGAGGATGTACTTCCTGCAACAGCTGAGGAAGCACAATCTGCTACAAGCAATGATGGTCCAATTCTATACTGCCATCGTAGAGTCTGTCCTCACCTTCTCCATCATGGTCTGGTTTGACTCAGCCACCAAGCACGACATCTGGAGGCTGCAGTGAAACGTCTGATCAGCTGAGAAGGTTATTGGCTGCAACCTTCCTTCCACTGACAAACTGTACACTGCAAAGGCCAGGAAGCGAGCGGGTAAGATCATCTCTGACCCCTCTCACCCTGGCCACAAACTCTTTGAATCACTTCCCTCTGGAAGGCGACTCCGGACTGTCAAAGCTGCCACAGCCAGACATAAAAGCAGCTTTTTTCCAAAAATCTGTAGCCTCCTTTTGTTCTGGTATTTTATTTAATTAACATGTTTAATCAATAATGTTTTATTGTTAATGTTTAATGTTTTATGTATCATTCCTAACTCTCACTGTATGTCATGTTGTCACTTGCGGGCGGAGCACCAAGACAAATTCCTTGTATGTGAATACTTGGTCAATAAACTTTATCTTTAATCATTCATTCATTCATTCATAAAGGTCTCATTTGAATTCAGTGTTCAGTTTGTGGCATTTTTTATTTTATTTACGACTTTTTTTTCTCTCCACACATTTGGAAATCAAAGCATTGAAAATGAATAATATCTCGTTCACTTCTTCAGTTATCTCTAACTGATCAATAAATTATTATATGTTGCTCTGCTGTGGCTTTAGTGCTAATAAAGCAAATAAATAGCAAACACAGTACTTCTTGCATGTGGCCAAATGCTAAGGCATCTGCACGTCCCTGCAGCATTCAGAATGGCTCTTAAAACCCCAATCCAATCAACGTGGACAGCTTTATTTTTTTTACATTCGAGTTTACGGTCATTTTAACCAATTATGTAGAACCAGCATTTGCAGTTCCTTCCCACACATTCAAGAAAACTACATGGTTAATTTTCTCAAAGTGCTCTCTGAACATACATTACCTCATTATATTATCATGGGACCAGGTCTATCACTATATAGCATCGGATACAGTACTGATTGTTACAGTTCTTAATACTGTATACAGTAGAGCATGGTATTGGTGCATCCAGGTCTAAACATTGTATAACACTGGGGTAGACAACTCATGGGTTTCTCATTGTACAATGCTGAAGTACTACTTTACTGGTGGGTGGAAGACTGTTCTTGCGTACAGTGGGTTACAGTACCAATTAGTTCATGTTTGTCACTGCGTAACCTGAGGTACAGTACGAGTAGAAAGAGATCTCTCACTCTATAGACCAACCAGATTGATGCTGTTCAACTCACCTCTACCCCATTAAGGACATTGGACTTGATCCAAGGAACAGATAGCTACAATGCGTTATAGGGCAGAGAACTATATTCTGTACTATGTATCTTCTCCTTTGCTCTATCGTAATTGAGGTTGAACTGATTGTATCTATGTATAGCATATCTGATCTGTTTGGACAGCATGTAAAACAAAGCTTTTGACTACCTCGGCACATGTGACACCAAAATTCTAAGCCTGCCACTGGGCCATTCCGTCCAGGTTTCTCAGCAACACCAACTACAATATCAAATGGTCTTTTAAAGAGCTGTTCTAAGTTCAATGTGCTGTAAAATTCATTGAATCACCATTCCTGTCCTGTCTCCCACTCAGATTTTACTAAATACTCCTGGACAATATTTAGGAAGGACAAGCAAGAAAGGAAAATTGGTGAGTAGTGCTATTAAAAAGGACAATATCAATACAGTAGTTAGAAAGGATTTTGACTTCACAAAATAGTTTTGAATTAGAATCAGTTTGTGTGAAATACTCAGTCCGGAAGGCTGCAACTTTCTCATAATGGTATGTGTTAACAGCTAGCTTTCTAAAAAAAAGATGCTGGAATCTGGAGCAAAAATACCACTAGAAGAATTCAGCAGGTCAGGCAGCATCCCGGGGGAGGGGGGGGGGGGGGGGGGACTGTTGACGTTTCGGGTTGGCACCTTGCAAAATGATTTTTTTAAACTTTTCTGAATAACCTAACCTTGCCTTTAGAGCTTCAGTTTGAATGTAGCTGCACAAACAATGAGGAGTGCAGTGTTTTCAAAAATTATCAGATTTCAGGAACCGATAAATCTGTTGGTTTTCTTTTCCCTTTTTCAATTAATTATATATACACTGGCCATGGCAATCTGTCAATGTTTCCTGTCCAGAGATGTTCTATTACAAAGTGAGTCTTGCGAGGGGCCTAGCCATAACCAATCCCACATTATTGGAATACATTGTCTGCCACCCTCTATCATTGTTGTTCATGAATGAGTACCATAATGTACAATGCCAATTAAATGCTGATGAATGGTGCTTAACAAAGTACTGTTACATGGGCCAGGCACCCAAGACAGAGAGAAGCCAAACTTGGTGATGAAAGATTACGAGAAAATGGATTGGCAAAGCTGATTTTAATTAGCATTTTGCAATTCATAACTAATTTTATCTAATGAATTGCATTAATAAATATTGCTGAATTAAATTGTGCAAAATGTGGAATGGCTGTGGCACTATTGGTTCAGATCCACGTTAGCATGCTTGACATCTTCCCAGTGTTGGATAAACATCTACTAATGTCAACCACTGGGCAACTTCATATCCTTGTGACACACATTGTAGTCACTGGTCCAGAAAGCTACCATCACTGCAGTCACCTGGTGATGTAGAATCCAAAACATAGAACAGTGCAGAAAAGGTACAGGACATTTAGTCCACAATGTCTGCTCCGATCACAGCTGTGCCATAGAAGTATCCCGGCAAGCCATGGCCAGACCCACCAGCAGGCCCAGCTCGTCCACCGCAGGCTGGTAACTCACTCTCTGCAGACAGAGGACCGAGAACCATGCCCGGAAGGCCCGGCTCACCCACCGCAGACAGGGGACTTGCCCGCCATGGATGGAGGAACTACCGGAAGGTCTATCTCGCCTGCCGCGGACCGAAGGTGTGCCACAGACTGGGATCCCGCCCAAAAGGCCCGGCTCACCCGCCCAGAGTGGAAGGAGTCAAACGGAGGGCCAATAAGCAGGCCGGTGGTGGGAGGGAGTGCACTGCATCGACGGTGGAGTGGAGCCCTGCAAAGAGTAAATTTTACAATATTCTGTCCTGGGAAATAGATTGTGAGTGTTCTCTTTATTATTGCTTCTTATGATTTTGTGCACTTCAATAAGGTCACTCTTCAGCTTCCTTTGCTCCAAAGAAACCTCTCCCAATAACTCAAGTCTGAAAATCCAGGTTAACATCCTTGCAAATCTTTTCTGCACGTTTTTAAACTAATGACATCTTTCCGAAAGCTGGGCGATAAGAACTGCACACTGTTTGTACGGAATACATTTTCCAATGAAGGGAGGTGTGCCAAATGTCTTCTTCACAACGCTGTCCACATGATTTGCCACTTTCAGGGAACCATGCACCTGTTCCCAGGCCTCCGAACAACAACATTCTCCAAGGCACCACTATTTACTGTGCAAGTCCTTCCCTGGTTTGACATACAGTACCAAGGAATTATCATTAACACCTATTTCTTTTGTACCCTCTCCAGCACCATCATATAACTTTCTACCATGTAATTAATAGATGTGTACACAGCACTCCTTTCATGGTTGAATGCAAGTTTTGTATATATTGAAACATTAACATCCTCCTTTTATATTCTACTAGACTAAGTGAGACCCGTTGGGTCCCTGTCACACGGGAGGCCTGGTCCCCCACCCCAACCTGTTCCCCAATGCAATATTCCACCACCCACCCGTTCCCCCAATGCAACCCGTCCCACCAATGCAATATTGCACCACATGCTTAGTCCCAGCTCAGGCACGGCTCATTTCCCCTCATCCCCCAGCACTCCCTCCCCCTCCTCTTCACCCTCCCTCTTCTTTCCCCACTCCTCCTCCCCTCCCCCTCCCTCACCTCTCCCTCCCCTTTCCCCTACCCTCAGTCCCTCGCTCCCTCCCTTCATAACTCCTCTCCCCTCTCTACCCCCTCCTATCCCTCTATCCCTCACTCACCTCCCCCTATCCTCCCACTATCTCTCCTAACCGCAACCACTGCCCCCTGCTCCCTGTATTCCCCACTCCATACCTCCCCCACTCATCTCCCTCTACCCCCTTCCACTCCCACTCTCCTCACCTCTCCCTCCCTCTCCTTTCCCCTACCCTCAGTCACTCCCTCCCTCCCTCCATCCATAAAAAGCAGCATTTGCAGTTCCTTCCTCCGCAGGTCATTCATTGTTAGCTGTGGTTTATAGCGTGCGTGTGAGTTACTCAAACTCCGTGCAAACTGCTCGGCCACCCTGTAACCTGATTCTCCCTCCCCCCCCTGCCCACTCTGGCTCAGCAGCCGCTCGGCCCGTCTCAGTCCTGTCCAACTGCCCGCTGCTGCCGCTCAGCCCATCCCCGCCTTGCCCGCCTGCTGCTGCCGCCGCTTGGCCCGTCCCCGCCCTGCCCACCCGCCTACCTGCTCGCTGCCACCGCCGGGATCCAGGGTGGGGGTGATGGAGTCGGTGTTCAGCACGGTGGGCTGAGTTACCGCAACGGCGGTGACGGAGGAAACGGACCCGGGGAGACGATTAGACAGGACCGCCATTGCCACAGAGGCCGGGCGGGGGAGAAGGGTGAGTGATGAGGGAGAGAGAGAGACGGGACCAGGGCCTCCCTGCAGTTCAACGATGCCTCGAGATGAAGCAGTGGTGGACTCAAGCCTGTCCTGGCGGCTCAGCTTTGGATATTGGGAGGGAGGGGAGGGAGAGAGGGAGGGAGGGAGGTCTGTCACATTTGCTTTTCTGTGGACTACTTTTCCTCCTATTAACTTTTTTCAATCTTACCAAAATACCTCTATTTTGTAATTACATCTGATGAAAGGTGGACATTCAAATAGCTGTTTACAAATGTTTACAAATGCAGGACACTTGTTTTTTTACTTGTGATTTCCTGAAGTCCAGTTTCCCTTTTTAATAATTTTATGAAAGATTATCAAAACCATACATAATATCATGCCTTATGGGCCTGTCCCACATGGCACTTTTTTAGGCAACTGTCGGCGACTGTCATAGTCGAAAAAACAGCGACAACCTACGTCATCCTGGCAATAACGTACTTCAGCACCTACATCAGGAGAAGTCAAGCTTCGCTCGCTGGCATCAAACTCACTGTCACTGAAAATGTTCAACATGTTGCAAATACAGCGACCAGAAAGACGCTACGACTTTTTGCACGACTGTGCAGACTACTCCCGGCGACCACCGGCAAACATGTGGCGACAAACTAGTCGCCTGTAGTTGCCTACAAAATCGCCTGAGTGGGACATGCTCATTATAAATCCATTTTTTATTAACAGCAGTTATCTTCAAATATCCACTCTCTTAATCCTCACCTTTTTCTTTCACAATTTGTTTTGCTGATTTTTCAATATGAATTTGTTTTGTTTATTTCACAGATCTATACAGTCATATTCCTGCTGTTATAACAATGAAGTATTAAATGTGAGAGAAAACAACTCTTTAATGTTATGTACCAAAATATTACAATATCTCTGCAATGCAAAAAAACATTGACGTTAAATTGCTGGTTTGTTCTGGGCAAATATTTAAGCAGCACATGTTACATTCTTCAGTGAGATATGCTGGATTTCCTCCTTTATGCATAATGGAAGAAGCAATTGTTTTTATTTCTTCACTTCTGCAGTGAACAATAATTCGTTCCTCTGCCAGACCAATATAAAATCAACAACTATTTCTCATTATTCCTTTTTAACATTCTGAATCCTAGGTAGACGTCACGATTTTCTGTAGGTGTGGCATGACCCAAGAACACAGCCAAGATCTTTCTTCCTGATTACCCTAATATGAATACACTCTCAAAACTTTGAAGCATCAACTTTGTAAACCCATTCTACCAACATCAATCTGTTCTCAAAAGTTATTTTTTAGCTCATAATTTAACTTAATATTTTCTACCATAAATATCCAACTACAACTACAAATCACAGTAACAAAAACAAATTATGCACAGTACTGAATGAAACCCAGTCTTGACATTCTTATTCAAATTATGGCCATTTTGGAAGCTGTTCATCTGTATGAATATAGTAGAATTGAAAAAAATCAAAAACTAAATTAACAGCAAAACATTTGCTGTCTGATCATTAAATCAGTTGGAACCGTAATATAGTGACAACATGCCAGTTGGTGAACTAAACAGAGCCTGACAATAAACCCCGGAGGAGAAGAATATGTCAGTACTAATATTGTATAGCTCTCAGGCTCAAGATTTGCTCAGAGGTTTCTCTGCTCTATGTAAGAGGTAGACTGATGCGAGCAGCTGTCAACTTGATCTATATCAACTAAAACACTGCAATAACAGCAAGAGAATGTAATAATTCCAGCAGTCAAATTTTGCAACATGCAACCCCATGGGAAGAATACAAAACAATTTGTGCTTCAGAATTTATGATGTTCTTTCTTATTTACACTTGGACCTTTGGAGGCAAGAGTTGTCCTCTTTTGGTTGCTGTGAATATCTAAAGAACTAATTTGTGGTTGTACAAGGTGTAAAATATTGGTTTATGCAAGTTCCCAACCAACTGCCAAAGATGATCAGAACTACCACCATGTGGGGCCGTACATTGGCAGCCTAGCCAACAGTCTGTCTCATCCTTTTCTTTCTTTGTTGTTTGTAGTATGCTGTTAAATGTATGTTTTAGTGTATCTTTAGCTTTGTATTATGTGGCGGACGGGTGGAAGCTTTTTAAAATCTCTTTCATCGATGGAGATGCGATTTTTTCCCATATCATATCTCCGTCCGCACAGTGGCCTAACATCAAGCAGCTAGCGGGCCTCTTGCTGGGGATCGACTTTGGGAGCTCCAACCACAGGAGTCTGCAGACTTAACCTCGTGAAGCTCGTGTTCCTGGGTTAGGGATCGACTTCGGGAGCTCCAACCACAGGTGCTTCGACTGCCCCAATCGTGGGAGCTTTGACCGCCCCGACGTGGAAGCTTCGATCGGCGGATACGGGAGCTTCGATTGCACTAACTGCAGATGGTTTGACTGCCCCGTTCGCAGGAGAATAAGGAGGAAAAAAGATAAGACTTTATTGCCTTCCATCACAGTGGAATGTGGGGGAGCCGCTGTGGTGGATGTTTATGTTAACTTTTATGTGGTTGTGTGTCTTGTTGCTTTTTTCTGGTATGACTGTATGGTAAATCAAATGGTACACATGACAATAAATTTCCCTGAACCTTAAATGGTACATGTGACAATAAAGGACCATTGAACCATTGAATAAGGAATCTTATGAGCACAAAAATGTGGAGCTTTCCAAGGAATGAAAACTTTAAATCTTGATGTGGTTGAAATAAAGAATATTAAATAATGGAATTCTGAACCCGAAAACTAAATAAATGTCAAATTAAACATTTGGATGGCTGATTTCAAGATTACTTTCAAAGGTAGAGCAGATTTGTGAACTAATCACATAGATGCGGGAGAGGAATGGTGGTGGTGCGGGAGAGGAATGTTCAACTTGCCCCAATGTTAAAAAGGATCACAGAATTTGGTGTGCATAGGAGTGGATTTTGAGATAGTCTTACTAAAGAAGAGCCAGTACTGGACCAAATCTTAAGAAAAGTATCCGTTGTTGAAATGCTAAAAAGGGAGCATTTTAGGGACAGTGATCGTAACTCTGTAGGGTTTGAGATAATTATGGAAAGGAATAAGGTTAGTTCAGATATTAAGGCACAGAAATGGGAGAAGCCTGATTTCATTATAAGGCAGGACCTGGCAAAAGCCACCTGAGAGCAGGTATTCTAGGTGAACTACATCCAACAAGGAGGAGTCATTCAAAAGTTAAATTATGAGAATTTAATGCCAATATGTTCCCACAAGAATGAAATGTAAGGGTGGCAAATCAGGGGAACCCTTGTTATCAAGACACATCGAGAGCTGGGCAGAAGACAACTGAAAAACACATGTGGAGAAAAACATAAGTGGAGAAAATTAGAACAAAAAGAGGTCACAAAGTATCTTTGTTCTCAGTAAAGTATCACTGGCAAAGAAGATTAACATACGACCCAAAGCATTTAGTATGTATATCCAGGAAAAGAGAATAACCAGAGAAAGATTAATGTCCTATTTTGTGGAGATTATGCATCTGGGGCAAAGTTAATGTGGGAAGCAGCTGCCACACAGTGAGTTAAACAAATTGTTGAAAAATGGCCCATGGTTTTGAGGTGGACCTTCTAAAATGCATGTGCTTGCTCTGCCACTGACAGCCTCAACCTCTTAACGGGAAAGTGCAGCATCTCAGCACCGCTCACTGGCTTCGGGAGGAAGGAGTTCCTTCTGTCCAGAATTCCACAAAGTTCGAAATGATGCAAATAATTTTTTGAATGACAAATTTTTTCACCTTACCCCAAACTCATTGAACTTGTTTTTACCTTGAGGGGGACGGGGGGGGGGGGGGGGGGGGGGGACACTGCAGTGGAACTTTCGTAGACACAAAATGCTGGAGTAACTCAGCGGGACAGGCAGCATCTCTGGAGAGAAGGAATAGGTGATGTTTCGTGTGGTGACCCTTCTTCAATCTGAAGTTCCTTCTTCAGTTCCTTCCTACACATAGCATTTTGGTAGCCAGTTAGAGCTGAGGAGGGGGTGCTGGGAGGGGGAGAGGTAATTGGCATAACCAGCTGTTAGACTGCCGGCTGTGATTACTGCCTCTCACATCTAAAAGGTTCTGTCTTTAAGATCATCTACTATCTCCTCCAATAAAAGTCAGCAATCTTTCAGCAGTTGAGCTGGAGCCACAAGTAGTATTCCGTAGAAACAAAACATAGCAAGTCCGCATGATGCTGAAACTGTGCAACATCACAGTTGACTAGCTTGAATCTGGACAACTATTCTGCTAAGTGCTGCAAGTGCCTTCCCGAGTGGGCCAGGCAGCAGAAAGTATGACAATGATCTGTTGTAGTACATTGTGAAATTGCATGACTTTTCTGATATGCACATTGTCCGTGTAATTTAGAGTCATTAATGTAATCAGCTGATAGACCTTATCTTCTGATAGCTACTCCTTGGAATTTTCATGTAGCTCAAATGCAGATGCCATAACATTTTGTTGCAAAATAAAGGCATTACAACCTCTTGTAGATTATGGAGCCAGCTTTGCACTTCAACAATTTCAGCAATTTAAGAAGACAAAGCAAACAGACACATTCCAATACAAGATGATTTCTAAGTGGGATCATATTGGCTGGTGAATTCTTTTAGCTTCTCAATAAACAATGACCTTAGAGGAAGTTACACCTATTGAGCTAATGGTCAAAGGCAGCAAATTAATCTTCAGTGCACCTTTGTGTGCCTCCGCGCCAGATTTCCTGCCTTTGCAAATGAATAATTCTTGATAGATTTGTTCACAAAATATGCTTCCTGAAACAGGCAGAAAAGCCACAGCTATAAACACAAAAAACAAAAATGATTATTCCATACATGAAAAGACACCAAAAGAAACAAGTCACCTCGACCTAGTAAAATCCGATGCAAAGTGTAAACTGAAAGTGTGTCAAATCTGCTGCTTGGAAGTACCATTGTTAATATTTCCTGATGGTTACATTGACAAATTCCCATTCTTGGACCATATAATTAATGAGTGCACCAAAACTATTAAAAGAAGAATTGATTATTGTGTTGGTTCTGCAGCAAGATTTATTATTAAATAATGATGGTCTTTGCATCCAACAAATCAATCTATGTCTGTCCATTAAAGTAACTGTAATACTGCAAAGGGATTTGAAATGCCCAAGACTAAATATTGCACTGGAAATATTACAACTTTCGAAGTTGAGTAGAATCATGTAATTCATATTTCATGTAAAACTGGCCAAACTGCTGCAAAGGATTAAGGAAATTCACAAGAGACACAAGAGACTGCAGATGCTGGAGTATTGAGCAAAAAGAAAAGTGCTGGAGGAACTTGGTGGGTCAGGCAGCGTCTCGGGATGGAAATGGATGCCCCCTTTGGGTTGAGACACTTTTTCATATTGATGTAGAGGGGAGAACACGTGAAGAGATTTGAAGTGAAGGGGTGTGGCAAAATCTGGTAGAGTGATGATAGGTAGATACTGACGAAGGTGATTGGCAGATGGATGGAGATAGGAACAAAGGCTAGAGGCGAAATGGAAACAAGAAAGAGGAGGAGTGAAATGTAAAACTAGAGGGAGGAATAATAGGTTGAAAGGGACACAAAAGAGGAAGGAATGAAAGGAAAATGGGGGCGGAATGGAGAGCGAAGATCAGCAGAAGGAGGAGGGGAAAGGAACAGGGTGACAGGGTAGTGGGAGAGAGCTGTGTGCCCAGGGGGGAGGAGAGGGTCGGGGGGGGGGTCAAAACAGAGTGGATGAGGAGCATCAGAAGGGTTTACCTGAAAGTTGGGAATTCAATGTTCATGCCATTAGGTTGTAGGCTACCCAAGTGGAATATGAGTTGCTGTTCTCTCAGTCTCCATGTGGCCGTAGAGGAGGCAAAGGACAGAAAGGTCAGTATGGGAATGGGAAGGCGTTATAAAAAGCCGGTAACTGGGAGCTCCACTGGGTTTGGTGGATGGCGAACTGTTCGGACAGTTACCTCGTCTCTGCTTACTCTCGCCGATGTGGAGGAGACAACATCGGGAGCATGGAGTGCAATAGACAAGGTTAGAAGAAATTCAAGTAAACCCCTGCCTCGCCTGGGAGGACTGCTGGAGTCCTTGAATGGAGATGAGAGAGGGGTTGTAGTGACAAAGGAGTCGTTAGTGTCTCTACAAAAGGAGGAAATGGGTGGAGACGGGACGATATGAGATTGTATTGAAAATGGCAGTAATATTGGAGAATGATGCGTTGGATAAGGAGGCTGGAATTTCACACATGTTACTTCCAGCACAGAGCTTTGACATTGGTTTAGAAAAAAAACCTGCCCTTGCCAGCTCAATCACAAAACAGGTCACACACTCAGACTGCAAAAAGTTGTGACCACTGCCCAGTCCATCACCGGCTCTGACCTCCCCACCATTGAAGGTATCTATCGAAGTCGCTGCCTTAGAAAGGCAGCCAACATCATCAAAGACCCGCACCATCCTGGCCACACTCATTTCACCATTGCCATCTGGAAGAAGGTACAGGAGCCTGAAAACTAATGACCAGGTTCAGGAACAACCATCAGGCTATTAATCACGACAGCAAATAAGCTCTGAACTATAACAGACTATTATTATTATTGCACTATATTTGTTTATTTATTGAGTATATGTGAATGTGTATATACACACACACTGACCTTTTTTTCCCCATTATGTACTATGTTTACATATTCTGTTGTGCTGCAGCACGTAAGAATTTCATTGTCCTATCTGGGACACAACACAATAAAACACTCTTGACTCTTGAAATAAAAGAGAATAGTGGGTTTCTGCCAATTATAAACATTTGTAATCCTTCAGATTAAGTTTCTTTATGGTTCTTTAAGGCAGAAGAGGGCAGATTTTAAAAGGTTTTAAATGTAAAATATGTAATTTACTAAAAAGGTAGTAAGGGCAAAGTAATGCTTAATTTGGTGATAAACTCAATTTCAACTGGATTAATAAACGATTACCACTCTTAGATATATGAATAACCCTTCTTCATGCATGAAGAATTTTTTTAAATCTATAAAAATGCAGTTGGTTTTATACTAATGAGATGCAGCAGAAATTTGATTCATCACTTGAGAAATCAGCCCAATTTCCAGAGCAATTTGAGCTAAGAATGTCAATGATGCTCAAAATGAATACTCAAATATATTCTGTCTATGTCTGCAAAGTCTACAGTACCCGTAATCCTTTCAAAGACATGGTGGAAGTGTTGGCAATTAACATATGGGGGGAATTACAGATGCTTTCTTTTTCCACATGGAAACAATATAATCACTGATTGCACCTAAGTGGAAGCCACTCAATATTCAAGAGAATACTTTTCTCACTCAGGAAAATGATACAAAACCATACAGTATGAAAGCAAATTAGAGAAAAACATCCAATACTTTTACAGGAGAGACTGATGCAGCATTGATAGCCCATGGCAAAGCTCATTTATGCTCTGGTTCTGATTTCTGTAAAGTCTCAATCCACTCCATCAGCATACATCTGGTGAGGGCAAACTCATGAATTCCAAATATTTTGTGAAAGGATCTGCCTAAAATAGGTCAAGAACATCAAGATTGGTTTCTGCTACTGAATCTAATCTGACCTTTTGGAGCAGACAAAATGGCTATAATTAATTCAGTCAATTGTATGAGGGCACAATACAAGCTCTGGCTGCAGCCTTCCATTTCATACGTATTGCATTTCTCGCTGTGATAGAGTTATTTCTGGAGGAATGGAAGTACTGAAAATGTTGGCACAGGTCTAAATTAAATATTACAGCATTTACAGGCCAAGATGTCCATGAAAAATGAAAAATGGTTTTGGCTTTGAGTTTGCTTTATAACAAGATTATCCATCACCTTATGTCACACAAGTTTGCTAGTTAATATAAATAAATGATGAAAAGCAGGGATCTGAAAAGTTCAAAGCCAATGCAAGTTTACAGCTTAGACAAAGAACATTATAAAATGTAAAGAAAATAACTTTGAATATCAGCAGCATTTGACATCCAATTAAACCAAGAATGATCTTCTAATTTACTTCTACTTTCCTACTTGATACCCATATTCCTCGGAAAGGAGAGAGGGTCATGGTCTCAGCTTTGAAATGAGCTGAATCATCGTGGATGTGCCGAGCTTGGAGGTTAGGAGGCAACACCATTATTTCTTCACTTATTTTATGATGTTTTTAATTATATATTACTTGAAAAACTTTTGAAAATAAAAACTGTTATTTCACAAAGAAAGATATTTAAAGTAAACTTCTTGAACAAGAGATGTATTTTAAAGTACAAAAAAAAAGACAATTCCAGAACAATGTTCCAGAACAATCTCTGAACAATGACTGTGAGCACATTTCTACAGAGCCTATGAGCTCTCACTTCAACAATGGGACGAGGAGGACCAGCTAGAATTGTCCTCTGCAGCTGGCCAGTGCAAGCATGGAGTACAGGAATTATACGAGGCACGTGCCGTCAGGGTAGGCAAGGTACGCACTGCCTACCTTGACTAAAATTTTGAAATGGCCATTATTAAATATAAATAGTAAAGGCATGGGAGAATTATGCCTATCTACGAGATTGATCTCTTAGGTAGGCATAATTCTCCGTGCCTTTCAACTGCAGCACTTGTAACACGGGAAGGTCTGAGCAGCCCACGTGCCGTCAGCGCTGCTTCAAGCCGTCAGTTTCAAGGAGAGCTGAAGGCAGCAGAAATTCTGCCTTTGCAGCACAGCGCAGGTGCAGCAGCCTACTGCGCACGCGCAGCGCTAGTTTCTTGCCGGGACTTTCAAATATGGATTGCCATTATTTTAATAGTATCTTAGGAAACAAAGAGTGAAGAATGGACTTAATGTACCAATAACGTGGTAAGTACATTTCTTGGTACTTTATTTTTTAAATACTATATTTCCCGGGGTGGGGGGAGAGCTCCTTTCACAGTGTTTGGGGAGTCTGGCATTGTGAAGGAGGGGATCTGGGTCAGTAACCCACTTGCCATGCTCCAGTCTGAGTGCAGGTAGATGGGTCTAGGTGAAAGTAAGTGTTTGGCATGGACTAGAAGGGCCGAGATAGCCTGTTTCCGTGCTATAATTGCTATATGGTTTTTGATATGGTTTTATTGTGGCTGGGGAGTGAATTAGCTCGGGTGGCTGCCGCAGCGCTCCGGGCGTGGACAGCAAAACTGCCTGCCACTTCTGAGGAAGGAAGCAGCTCGGGTGACTGTGAGCAGCCGCCGGGATCCGACAGCAGAACCGGCTGCCACTTCAGCCCCTTCTGCAGGTCCCCGCTCACCTCTGGCAGTGCTTTCCGTCTGAATATCGATCACCTGCCACTCGCCGGCCGGCTTCCCGCAAATCTTTAAATTCCGACAGCGCGTTCACGGGACCAGTTGAGGTTACTTGGCTGTGGGAATTTAAGGATTTTCGGACGCGGTTGACATGAGCGAAGCCGGCGAGCGGCAGATGAGAGGTGTTCAGACGGAGAGCACTGCCAGAGGTGAGCGGGCCGGCAGAAAGCGCTGAAGTGGTAGCCGGTTCTGCTATCGGGTCCTGGCGGACGCTCGCAGTCACCCAAGCTGCTTCTATCCCCGGAAGTGGTGGCCAGTTCTGCTGTCCGAGCCCGGAGCAGTGCGGCAGCGGTGAGTGAGTTACTTCTCAATACTCCTGCCCTCCCCGCATGTTTAACCCCTGGCACAGACTCTCCACAGGCTATGAAAGGAACTCTCCCTCCAATTGGACCCTTGAATTAGTATTGTTATTCAATAAGATGACAACTGATTCAACGTCCCGGTGTGCTCCTGTTTTCCCACCATCTCTCCACCTGCCTTCATCCTCCGTTCCCCACCCATTCAGTAATTAAAAAATGAAGGAGATTTAGAAACCTTGGGAACATTGAATTGTTACTTACTTTTTATTTTTTACGGAGAGAACAATCTGCGCATGCGTGGTTTAAGATTTTTTTAAAAAGCTGGCTGACTGCCTACCCTGAGTAATTACTCAAGGCATGTGCCTGGATTATACGTAGTGATATAGCCTGACACAGCAGCACATTAATTGTTTTTCTCCTACTGTTGATGTTGCCTGATCTGCTGACCATTTTCTGCTTTAATTTTATATTTCCATCATGGATTTTATAATTTTCTGACCATAGATAATAGGAGTCAGAAGCATCATTGAAATTTGAAAGTGCCGAATCAGAACATTCATTCACAATGAAACCTAGGGTTATCTAAACAAGAATCAATGCACTTGTAGTTTACTTAATTATATTTTACTGATACGTTTTCCTCCCTTCCCATTTTTTACCATAATTTTCCTCTCTTCGTTTGTCATGCTGAGTTCTCCGGGTGCATTGGACTTGCATACTCCACTTAGTAAGTCCCTTCATATTTGTGGTCCACACGTGTGCTTGTCATTTTATGTGGCTTCAATTCTCCTACTATCTGAATCACAAATAATGCCATCTCCAATTACTTCACTCAAGATTTCTCTACCCATATCCTGCTTTTTCCCTCCAGTGCCACTTTCCTCCAAATTAAGATTAGGGAAATTTCACTTCCAATCTGCTAATATCATGGTCTCTCTCCGCTTCACGTCAGTTCACAACCCTTCACCAGCTTCTGAAGACCAAGAAACAAAAGCCATGCAGGTACCAGATTGTGTGGAGAATTCCAATGGTCTTCTCAAACATGACTGTAGTGCCAGAGGCCCAAGAATGGCAACCATTATGGGTCATAAGAACAAGAAACAGAAGCATGGAAAAGACCATTTGGTTGCTTGTGACATTCTACTTCTGGGTCACCTTAGTGCATTAACCCCATGTCCCTCGATTCCATTAATAGTTAAACTTTAATTGAGCCTGGTGTCACTTGGAACTATATGGGTTTCGTACTTTTTTCTGCATGTAAACCTATGTCAGCACCATTTCCAATTTCCCAGTGTTTTGAAGGAGATCCCATTTGGCACCAACACTCAACACAAATTGTGCATTAGCTGACCAATAAAAGGTAAAAAACAATTTTTGAGGATATCACAGCCATTTGTTTCTTTTGCAAGTACACCCTTAAAACCTACCCTTTGATGAATCATTTGTTCATTATCTCTTCAGGGAACAATCAAGTTTTGTTTAATGACCACCATGTGAAATGCCTTGGGATGGTTCATACTAAACTAAATAAAGACAAATTCTGATAGTAATTGCACTTTAGTGAATGTGCAGACACTTGACTTAACGTAATACTGTGTGTTAACGAAGAAGTAAAATTCCTTGTATGTCATGCCTGAAATTAAAGGATGATCAAAAGCCAGCATTATGTCCACAAATTGCATCTTGTAGCATTGAGTAGACGTTTATGAAAAATAATATTTGCATTGTCTCAACATCAGACAGTCAGGTGTAGAATTCAACTACTACTATTGTTGGCTGCAACCTTCCCTCCATTGATGAACTGTACACTGCAAGGGCCAGGAAGTGAGCGGGCAAGATAATCTCTGAACCCTCTCACCCTGACCACAAACTCTTTGAATCACTTCCCTCTGGAAGGTGACTCCAGATTGTCATGCCTGCCACAGCCAGACATAAAAACAGTTTTTATCCACGAGTAGTTGCTCTACTCAATAGCCAAAAATCTGTAGCCTCCCTTTGATCTGGTATTTTGTTCGTTCACATGCTTGATCAATGGTGTTTTATTATTAATGTTTTATTATTATTAATGTTTAGTGTTTTCTGAGTCATTCATAACTGTCACTGTATGTCATGTTGTTACTTGTGGGCGGAGCACCAAGGCAAATTCCTTGTATGTGAATACTTGGCCAATAAAATTACTTACTTACATTTGAGTACACTTGTTATAATGCAGCTGAGAACTTGCAAGAAATTCAGTAGGCCATTCTACCTTTGTTCTATACTG
Source organism: Raja brachyura (assembly GCA_963514005.1). Next base: position 17,349,390 of record OY740784.1, on the reverse strand, counting down.
TAGAAGTGACAGATGGACTAGACCGTTTAACAATTACCCAATTCACAATATTTTTGCACAAGTTGGAAGTTGAAAAGTTGCCCTTTTTGCTCCCTTCACATTTATTTTATCTCATATTTTACATCTGGTATCAGGCCATTCTTTGGCCCATTTTGAGTGACCCAAAATGTCATACACGTGACCAGATGGCATCACATTAAGTAATACATTAAAACATTTTCATAAGAGATTAATCTTATTCATTGCTATTTTCCTACATACAGAACTATAATGCATGTCTGTTAAAGATATGAACATTCTAGCTTTTTAAAATTCACAGTTTGTAAGGGCCATTCTTTGGAAAGTGAACCAAATTTCACACACGTGACCAGATGTGTAATCACATAAAGTAATACATTAAAAAATTATTGTAAGAGATTAATCTTATTCATTGCTAGTTTCCTACCTACGGAGCTATAATGCATGTCTGCTGAAGATATGAACATTCTAGCTTTTTTAAATTCACAGAGTTTGTAAGATAAAACTGAGTTATGAAAAAAATGCTTCTGTGTGAGGTCAAACACGTGACTAGTCATATTTGACCTCTGACCCTAAAAAAACAATGTCAACATACCATAAAATTTTCACTTGATAAATTAAAAAAAATATATATCATATATATATTGTACCAAACAATATACCTGTAATGCTTTCAGAATTAGAAGACATGTATTCCACAATTTTTCATATTTTGGTCACACGTGACTAAGAATGGGCCTATGTAGCATATCTATAAATTTTAAAAGTTGCTTTTCTTTTATATGAATACCCGTTAAGTTGGATTCCTTCTATAGCTCCCCTAACCTAATCCGTTCGGGAATTTCAAATATTAGAAAGTGTGTTGGAGGGAACTCTAGATGCTGATTTACACCAAAGACAGACGCAAAAAGCTGGAGCAACTCAGCTTGGGACAGGCAGCATCTTTGGATAGAAGGAATGGGTAATGTTTCGGGTTGAGACCCATCTTCAAATAATGTGGATCTTCAGCTTACTGCAAATAAAAGCCATTCTGAGATATCCTATAGTAAGCAAAGTGTTTGCTGTGTATATGATGTATTGGTAACTTTAAAAATGTATTTTATGAAGTTAATTGTTCTGATGACAATACATTTTAGTTTATCATCACTATAATATGAATGCAGAATTGTACATAATCTAAATTTAGTCTATGAATAAGTATATGGGGTCTTTGATAAAGAGTTGTGTTTGTTATATTTTGTTGGCTCTGTGCCTCACTTCTAGAAGTGCAAAGCATAGTAATTATTAAATATGATTGAGAACGAAGCAAGTCAGACTCTTGAGGCAATATGGCGACGATTACCATAGCAACAGCGGTCCAAGCTATATGATCCACTCAGCATCTTGCAGCTCAATGTGTGGTGTCAGAGATGTGTTTATAATTAGTTCTTTAATTTGAACGTAATAAAGCGAGATGATTATGTTATTATTAGATCATATCATTAAGAGAATAATCAGTTAGTCTTTGTCCTTCATTCTTCAATGCAATCAACCAAACCAAATTATTTTGCATTTAAACGATGCTCCAGACTTCAGTCTTTGCTAGGTTTACTTCTGAAACACACTTTGTCTAAACATTCAATGCTAATTTAATGCTCTGTATAGGACTTAAACTAAATATTCCTTGAAAATTTGGCTTCATCTGCAAATAACTTTGCTGTTAATATCTTATTGGATTCTAAAAGTAGCAAATATTTGATTCTATAAGTCTCACAGAAAGAATTTGAATACTGTACATCAATACCAAAAGCCTTCTGCAAAGTTTGTACATCAAGTTCTAAAACAGCAAAAACCTGGTGCATGTCAAGTATATACTACATTCTGTTCTGAATATTCAATGTCTGGAGAGATTCGATAAATTTGATACATTATCTGACATGTGCTAGGCAATGTTGCAAGAGCCAGTCCAGATTCCCAAAAGCAAGACTCTGTATCATCACAGCATCATACTGAGAAACTGCATTTCCAAGAAGATTCAGCAGGAAGCCAAATTGTAGATTTGCAAATGCAGGCTACAACTGTATGCAGGCAACAAATGCAGTCTTCTTTCAAATAACTGGCACGTGTGCACTTGCAAATTCAGTTGAATAGAAACCATAATCAAAATCACCATTCAATCCAGAAAAACCCGTAGTCTGGCAAGACCAAATTCTCATGGATGCTTGGCAAGACAGGCAGGTTGAGTAAAACAAATCTTTATTTGTAAACGACAAACAAAAAGAAGTATACAAAAACCGCGTGCTGGGTCAGCCAAATATATATTAGCTCCTGCTACACGGGAGGAGCTCTGTTGACTGAGGAACAAAAGCCAATGAAAGCACACCTGCGATCACGTGACGGCGCCAGCCAATAGCGAGGGTTCGCATTGCCCCAAGCCACCACTAGATGCCGCTACAGGACACCCCCCCCCTCAGAACCCGGGATAAGGAACCAAGCGGGAGGCCGAATTAGGCGACCGAACCGAGTGGAAACGAGGGGAACAGGCACGACCGGCGGAACAGGCGAAACTGGCAGAACAGAGCCAGCGATCGATAAAGTCACAGGGGAAACAGGCACAACTGGGACGACCAGCGGACGACCTCTACGCCGGGATTGAGCCACCACCACCTGGCTATTGATATACAAGTCAGGGGGCTTGAACCGACCGATTGAAACTATCTCCTCTCGACATACCGACATACAAAAGAAAAGTCGCGACACGAGGGCGCAACACCCGGAAAGGAACTTCAGAAGTCTGCTGCAGCGGAGTCCGGTGCGAGTCCCTGCGGAGAAACACAAATAAACAGTTCTTAAGCTCCGGCGGGACATATACCGGAGCAGCCCCGTGCCGAGAGGTCTGGATGGGAGCCAGGCCGACCACTTTCTCCCGGAGGTTCGCTAACACAGAAAAAGTGGGCTCCTGCTGTCCTTGAGCCGGGAGCCGTACACGTGCTCAGCGGATGACGTGTCCAAATCCACCTTCGGGGCCGTGCGAATACCTAGCAACACCCAAGGCAACTGGTTGACCCAGTCCGGCTCCGTGCGCCATGAATTCAGCGCCGACTTCAAATGCCGATGGAAGTGCTCCACCAACCCGTTGGCCAGAGGCAGATAGGCGGTGGATGCAGCTGCGCCTCATGCAGCTGTGCCAAATCCGACCATAAAGCCAAAGTAAACTGAGCCCCGCGGTCAGTGGAGATATCCGCAGGCACATCAAAACGAGTAATCCAATGGGCCGCGAGAACCCGAGCACAAGACGGAAGCGGAGGTGTCAGCGAGTGGAATTGCCTCTGGCACCGCAAGACGTCAGCAGCGGACCCACCAAATCGACATGAATGTGCTGGAAACGGCAAGGGGGAACCACGAAATCCTGCAGCGGCGCCCGCACATGCCGTTGGATTTTCGACGTCTGACAGGGAATACAGGCCGTGGCCCAGGCCGCAACCTGTTTACGGAGGCTCAGCCAGACAAACCTGTCCGCCAACAAAACAGAAGTTGCCCGGATGCAAGGATGGGCCAGACCATGGATAGCATCGAAAACACGCCACCGCCAACCCACGGGGACAATAGGGCGTGGTCTCCCGGTGGACACGTCGCAGAAGACCGACACACCTGCCGGACTGAACGGGACATCAGCCAACGTCAACCAGAGGCAGCCGTCTGGCAAACGTCCATTTCGCCACCATTGCGATGCGCGGCGGCCAGCCCTGAACAATCCACGCCAGGGTCCACAGACGCCACAGCTGGGACCAAAGTGTGAGACAAAGTGTCTGCGACCAGGTTCAGCATGCCTGCCACGTGCTGAACGTCGATAGTGAACTCTGACAAGAACGCCAGGTGCCGTTGTTGCCGAGCGGACCAGGGGTCGGACACCTTGGTAAAGGCGATCGTCACGGGCTTGTGGTCCATGAAGGCTGTGAAAGGCCAGCCTGCCCTCGCTGGAATTTAGAAGATTGAGGGGGGATCTTATAGAAACTTACAAAATTCTTAAGGGGTTGGACAAGCTGGATGCTGGAAGATTGTTCCCGATGTTGGGGGAGTCCAGAACAAGGGGTCACAGTCTAAGGATAAGGGGGAATTCCTTTAGGACCGAAATGAGGAAAACATTCTTTACACAGAGAGTCGTGAGTCTCTGCCACAGAAGGTAGTTGAGGCCAGTTCATTGGCTATATTTAAGAGGGCGTTAGATGTGGCACTTGTGGCTAAAGGGATCAGGGGGTATGGAGAGAAGGCAGGTACGGGATACTGAGTTGGATGATCAGCCATGATCACATTGAATGGCGGTGCAGGCTCGAAGGGCTGAATGGCCTACTCCTGCACCTATTTTCTATGTTTCTATGCCCTTGAGGAAATAACGGAAATGGTGGACAGCCAAATAAAGGGCCAGGAGCTCCCGGTCAAAAGCGCTGTAGCTTCGCTCCGGAGGTCGCAGGTGACGGCTGAAAAATGCAAGCGGCTGCCAGCGGCCATCGATGAACTGCTCCAGAACCCCTCCGACAGCCGTATCCGAGGCTTCCACGATGAGGGCGGTCGGAGCAGCAGCCAGCAGGTGCACTAGGCACTGGCACTGAAGCATAGGCCGCATGATTCAGGCCGCCGCCAGCTTGTGATGATAAAAATTGACCATGCTGACAAACTCCTGCAGCTCCTTGATGGTGAGCGGCCGGGGAAACTGTCGAATGGCCTCCACCTTAGTGGGCAGTGGGGCCACACCCTGCGAGGTGACGTGGTGCCCTAGGAAGGAAATTGAGTGAAGACCAAACTGACACTTGGCGGAGTGATTACAAGCCCATGATCCTGAAGCCGCTGGAACAAAACCCGTAGGTGCGCGCAGTGTTCCTGGTGGGTGCGGCTGGCGACCAGAATTTCGTCCAGGTATATGAAAACGAAGTCCAACCCCTGACCCATCATATCCATGAGCCGCTGGAAAGCCTGCACGGTGTTCTTTAAACCAAATAGAATCCGCAGCCATTCAAAAAGTCCGAACGGAGTGATGATAGTGGTCTTGGGCACATCATCGGGGTGGACGGGAATCTGGTGGTAGCTGCACACCAGGTCCACCTTAGAAAAAAAGGTAGGACCATCCAGGTGGGCTGTGACGTCCTGAATATGCGGGACTGGGTAGCGGTCCGTGGTCTTGACAGCGTTCAGGCGTCAGTAATCCCCACACGGTCTCCACCCCCCAGATGATTTGGGGACCATGTGTAACCGGGATGCCCACGGGCTGTCGGAGCGTCGGACAATCCCCATGTCCTCCATCTGGTGGAACTCCTCCTTCACGATCTGCAGCTTGTCGGGCGGGAGCCTGCGCGCCGGTGTATGCAGTGGGGGACCGGCGGTAGGGATGTGATGTACCATCCCATGCTTAAGAGCAGTTGCGTAAAACGGGGGGGTCAGAAGCTCCGGGAATTCGGCGAGCAGGGAGGTATATGGCCCGTCCACAACCGCCACCGATCCCAGTTGCAGGCTGGAAGGGTCTGCGGGCCTGGGGGACTCCGGAGGCTTGAGGCGCCGGCCCCGCATGTCCACCATTTACGAGAAGGCCTGCAGGAAATCGGCGTCCAGTAACGGCTGGGAAAAGTCAGCAACGGCGGGCCTCTGCACCCCAGCGCTGGTGGCAGTAGCACCACTGGGTGCTACTGGCTGCACCGCCCAGAAAACTGGCAGTTTCAGGGACACTGGGTCTGTCAAATATATAATAGCTCCTGCTACACGGGAGGAGCTCTGTCGACTGAGGAAAAAAAGCCCGCGAAAATACACCCGCGATCACGTGATGGCGCCAGCCAATAGCGAGGGTTCACATTGCCCCAAGCCACCATTATGTGCCGCTGCAGATGCTGGGTTATCAGAATGTTATTGAAAATAGGTCAGATTCACTTAATGCTGAAGTAGGGCATAGACCCTCTGCATCTTGCGTGATGATCAGTGACAAGCAGCAACTTCGTACGTTTTGAAATTCCGCATATACCGGTATGTGTACCTTAAATCTTTTGGCACCAACACTTACTCTAAATTATAATATGCAGGTAAAGATATGTTTAAAAAATATATATATTTTTATTAGAGGTAAGCAATAAATTGTCAAACACATATTATGGCAGAAGTATTTTGTGTACATCAATCATACATTATTAATATTATCAATTGAATCATTCTGCCTCTAATAGTTTAAAAAAATATATAGATTAAGAGTAATAAAAAAAGAGAGAAAAAAAAAAAAAATCAAAAAAAATCATTAGGGATGGAATAATTTACCATTAATACATCATTGGAGATAAGATCAAGGAATATAGAGTATAACTTTTCATCTGATCCTGAGTCCAAGTTTCAGTTAGGTTCCCCTGCCGAACCAATCTACCCGTTTAAGTAATCGATGAAAGAAGACCATATTCTAACAAAGAGTTCGTGTTTGTCCATTAAGGCAAATCTGATTCTTTCCAGGTGTAGGGTCTCCAACATTTCCATAATCCACATTTTAATTGTGGGGGTTATAGGGCCTTTCCAAAATTTTAATATTAATTTCTTCCCGATTATTATACCGTAATCTAGGAAATTTATTTGGCTTGTTGTAACTTTGTTCTGATATTCCAAGTATTATTAGTATTGAGTCTGGATCCAGTTTAGTATTAATAACTTCAGAGGTTATTCTAAAAATCTCAATCCAGAATTTTTTAATTTTTATACAATTTGCAAAAGTATGTGTTAAGTTAGCCCCTATTTAACGAGCATCGATGTATATATTGTAAACTTTTGTCCCAAATATAGTTAGTTATGGGTTGGTTTAATTCATTTTCCCATGTACGTCTATGTGATTCCGTCGATGGTACCTCGCTATCTAAAAGGATATTATAAATATAAGTTGTTAGTTTTTCTGTATTAGGATGCTTGTTCAAACATTCATCAAGGATTTCTGGTTCCCTCTTCCTATAATCTTGTGTATTTGATTTAACATAATCTCTGAGTTGTAGATATCGAAAAAAAAATTGAGTGTAATCCATAAATCTGTTGTAACTCCTGAAATAAAAGAAAAGTGCCTTTCTTATAAAGATGTTCCATCTTTTTAATTCCATAATTTTTCCATTGTGTGAAACCTTTATCCAGCATGGAAGGTTTGAATAAGGGATTGTTTACAATAGGGAGACCGAGTGGTATATTATCCAATTTTAAAGACTTTTTTAATTGTTTCCAGATTCGTGTACCACTATGTATTATAGGGTTTTCCCTATAGGTTTTTTTGTGCAATTTTGTCGGTGCAAATATAATCGAACCGATTTCAAAAGGTAACCAGTCCTCCTTTTTCATCCTTAACCAGTCTGGTTGTTGATCCATTTCTTCCAGCCAAAAATTCATGTTTTTAACATGGACTGCCCAAAAATAAAACAGAAAATTTGGTAGAGCTAAACCTCCATTAATCTTTGATTTACATAAATGTTTTTCACTTATTCTATGATTCTTATAATCCCAGATGAAACTTGTAACAGTAGAATCTACTTTAAAAAAAAAGATTTTGGAATATATATCGGGATTGACTGGAATAAGTACAATAATTGCGGCAAAAAGATAATTTTTATAGCATTAATTCTACTGAACATTGAAATGGGAAGTGTTTTCCAATATTGAATATTCTTGTTTAGTTTATTCAGTAAAGGTGGGAAATTTGATTTAAATAAAGAAGTATACGTCTTAGTTACATAAATACCTAAATATTTAAATCTTTCCTCAACTATTTTAAAAGGTGATTGTTGTAGTGTATGTAAATTGAGTTCCGCATGATTTCGCTTTTATTCCAATTAATTCTATATCCTGAAAGCTGACCAAATTGAGTTACTAGATATAATAAATTTGGAATACTAGTTTCTGGCTTTGTAATATATATTAATACATCATCTGCATATAAAGAGATTTTATTCATTGTATCTTTAGTATTGTACCCATGTATTTCTGGATGAGCTCTGACACTTTCTGTGAGTGGTTCAATTGCTAGAGCGAATAATAATGGAGATAGCGGGCATCCTTGTCTACAATCTCTAGAAAGATTAAATTTAGCTGATAACACTTGGTTTGTTAGTATTCTGGCTGTTGGGTTAGAACATAAAAGTTTAACCCATGTACATTACTTCTCTCCCAATTGAAATGTTTCCATCACCGAAAATAAATATGACCATTCTACCTGATCAAAGGCTTTTTCAGTATCTAGTGAAATAATTGGTAGATCTGCATTAGCAATTCTATTTGAGTATATAATATTAAATAATCGTCTCAGATTGTAAAATGAGTGGCGTTTTGGGATAAAACCTGTTTGGCCGGGGTGTATTAATTTGTTAATCACTAAGCTCAATCTATGAGATAGGATTTTAGTTAATATTTTCTGATCAGTATTTAATAGAGCTATTGCTCTATATGAGGCCGGGTCTTCCAGATCCTTATCAGTTTTGGGTATAAGTATTATTGTAGATTCGTTTAAAGTTTCCGGGAGTTTCTGTTGAGTATAAACATGTTTGTAAGCATGGAGAAATCAGATCATAAATTTTTTAATAAAATTCGGAGCTTAGGCCATCAGGGCCTGCGGCCTTTCCATTTTTTAAAGATCTAATTGACTCTTCCATATCTTTTATCGTTATTTCAGCACCTAATAGTTCTTGCTCTTGCAAATCTAAACCGTTAAGGTTATATTTCTGTAAAAATGCTTCCATTCCTGTTGAATGTTCTGTCACTTTAGTTGAATAAAGATTTTGATAGTATTGTGAAAATCTGTCATTAATATCTTTAGGGAGTGTTAATATTTCTCCCTTATCTTATCTAATCTTATGAATCATTTTTTCCCCGTCCAATTTACGAAGCTGACATGCTAGACATGGTAAAGATATGTTAAAGACTGTCTTTTGACATATTTTATGAATTTAACATAAAGATATGTTAAAATTTTGAAGAATTAATCTCATTGATGCATACAAAATCCTAGAGGGGTAGATGTAAAGATGGTGGGAGAAGCTCGAATGAGGGTAAATACAACATTCGGGACTGTCATGTCTAGGAATTTCTTCTTACAGAGGGCGATGAATCTCTAGAATTCTATACCCTGGAGATTTAAGGAGGCTGGATCATTGAAGGCATTTAAAGAGGAAGTAGATACATTTTTCAATGATCATGGAATTGATTGCCATGAGGATCTGACATATAATGGGAACTGTGGCCTGGAGTCATTAGGCATGATTATATTGAAAGACAGGGTCGGCTTGAGGGGCTGAGTGGCCTACTCATGATCCTATTTTTTTTTAATAGCTTAACACTGAAGCAGGGCTCAACCCTTTGCATCTTGCGTGCTAGTTCATGATGTTGTAGATAGCAAAAAAAAAACAGCTTCACATTTCACAACGATATATCCCTTTTGGGCTCAGACCTGTCTCTATCCAACAATCTCCCTTCAGTGAACTTCCACGCCTGAGGTCATCTGTTGCCGGCCCTGATTTGTCCTGCTTTTCTTCTCTTCCAGTTTTTCCCCACTCTCCTTAATACAATCAGTCTGAAGATAATGTTCCGACCCGCAATGTCACATTCATTTTCTACAGAGATGTGGCCTAACCACTGGGTTTTTCAGCATTTTGTGTCCATCCTCCATTTGAACGGTTGCTTGGCGTATGTGTGAAATGGACCATGGTTAGGAAGAGGCTTGCTAGTGTTCACAATAAGTGATCACACCAAGCAATTTGAATTCAGTTACTATTATATCTCAAAGCACAAAAAACATTTCACTGCATGGATTTTAGTAAGATATTTGATAAAGTCCGTAATGGTAGGCTGATCCAGAAGATTAAGGATACATGGGATCTATATTGATTAGGTAGTTTGGATTCACAACTAACTTACCTATTAATGACAGAGGATAATGGTGGAAGGATATTATTCAGATTATGCCAAAATTACAGACAATTATGAGGTTATTAAAGAATACAGCAGGATTTAGATCATTTACAGATATGGACGAAGAAATGGCAGATGGAGTTTAATCTGAACACATGAGGTGTTGAACTTTGAGACATTGGATATAAAGGGTAAATATACATTTAATGGCAAGATCTTTAACAGCATAGATGTACCCAGGGATCTTGGAGTCCAATTACATAGCTCCTTGAAAGTGGCAGCACGTAGATAGAGTGGTAAAGAAGGTGTGTGGTATAACCATATAACAATTACAGCACGGAAACAGGCCTTCTCGGCCCTTCCAGTCCGTGCCGACCATTTATTTTCCCCTAGTCCCATCTACCTGCACTCAGACCATACCCCTCCATTCCCTTCCCGTTCATATACCTATCCACTTTACTTTTAAATGTTAAAATCGATCCTGCCTCCACCACTTCTGCTGGAAGATCATTCCACACAGCCACCACTCTCTGAGTAAAGAAGTTCCCCTTCACGTTACCCCTAAACTTCTGTCCCTTAATTCTCATGTCATGCCCTCTTGTTTGAATCTTCCCTACCCTCAATGGGAAAAGCTTATCCACGTCAACTCTGTCTACCCCTTTCATCATTTTAAAGACCTCAATCAAGTCCCCCCTTAACCTTCTGCGCTCCAAAGAATAAAGACCTAACTTGTTCAACCTTTCTCTGTAACTTAGTTGCTGGAACCCAGGCAACATTCTAGTAAATCTCCTCTGTACTCTCTCTATTTTGTTGACATCCTTCCTATAATTAGGCAACCAAAATTGTACACCATACTCCAGAATTGGTCTCACCAATGCCTTGTACAATTTTAACATTACTTGCCTACTCCTATATTCAATGGGTTACACAAAAAGCTGGAGAAACTCAGCGGGTGCAGCAGCATCTAAGGAGCGAAGGAGATAGGCGACGTTTCGGGTCGAGACCCTTCTTCAGACTGGTCAGGGATCAGGGAAACGAGAGATATAAACAGTGATGTGGAGAGATAAGGAACAATGAGTGAAAGATATGCAAAAAAGTATTGGTGATAAAGGAAGCAGGCCATTGTAAGCTGTTTGTGGTGTGAAAATGAGAAGCTAGTGCGACTGGGGGGGGGGGGGGGGGGGGATGGAGAAGGAATGTCAGGGCCAGAGGGCTGAGGGAGAGGTGGGGGGGAGGCAGTCTGGGTTAACAGAATTGAGAAAATTCAATGTTTAAGCCCAGAGGATGCAGACTCCCCAAGCGGAATATGAGGTGCTGTTCCTCCAACTTGCGGTGTTGATCACTCTGGCCGTGGAGGAGGCCCAGGACCGAGACGTCGGATACGGAGTGGGAGGGGGAGTTGAAGTGCTGAGCCACCGGGAGGTCGGGTTGGTTATTGCGGACCGAGCGGAGGTGTTCGGCGAAACGATCGCCCAGCCTCCGCTTGGTCTCACCGATGTAGATCAGCTGGCATCTGGAGCAACGGATGTAGTAGATGAGGTTGGAGGAGGTGCAGGTGAACCTCTGTCGGACTTGGAATGACTGCTTGGGTCCCTGAAAGGAGTGGATGGGGGAGGTGAAGGGACAAGTGTAGCATCTCTTGCGGTTGCAAGGAAAAGTGCCCGGGGAAGGAGTGGAGCGGGAGGGAAGGGAAGAATTGACGAGGGAGTTGCGGAGGGAGCGGTCTTTGCGGAAGGCAGACGGGGGGGAGATGGGAAGATGTGGCGAGTGGAGGGGTCACGTTGGAAGTGACGAAACTGGCGGAGGACTATCTGTTGTATGCGCTGGCTGGTGGGGTGAAAGGTGAGGACCAGGGGGACTCGGCCCTTGTTGTGAGTGGGGGACTGGGGAGAGAGGGCAGTGTTGCGGGGTATGAAGGAGACCCTGGTGCGAGCCTCATCTATAGTGGGGGAGGGGAAACCCCGTTCTCTGAAGAACGAGGACATTTGCGATGACCTGGTGTGGAACACCTCATCCTGGGAGCAGATGCGGCGTAGACGGAGGAATTGGGAATAGGGGATGGAGTCCTTACAGGAAGCAGGGTGGGAGGAAGAGTAGTCCAGGTAGCTGTGGGAGTCAGTTGGTTTGTAGTGGATGTCAGTCAGGAGTGTATCACCTGCAATAGAGATGGTGAGGTCAAGGAATGGTAGGGAAATGTCGGAAATGGGACATTCCTTGACCTCACCATCTCTATTGCAGGTGATACACTCCTGACTGACATCCACTACAAACCAACTGACTCCCACAGCTACCTGGACTACTCTTCCTCCCACCCTGCTTCCTGTAAGGACTCCATCCCCTATTCCCAATTCCTCCGTCTACGCCGCATCTGCTCCCAGGATGAGGTGTTCCACACCAGGTCATCGCAAATGTCCTCGTTCTTCAGAGAACGGTGTTTCCCCTCCCCCACCATAGATGAGGCTCACACCAGGGTCTCCTCCATACCCCGCAACACTGCCCTCTCTCCCCAGTCCCCCACTCACAACAAGGGCCGAGTCCCCCTGGTCCTCACCTTTCACCCCACCAGCCAGCGCATACAACAGATAGTCCTCCGCCAGTTTCGTCACCTCCAACGTGACCCCTCCACTCGCCACATCTTCCCATCTCCCCCCCTGTCTGCCTTCCGCAAAGACCGCTCCCTCCGCAACTCCCTCGTCAATTCTTCCCTTCCCTCCCGCTCCACTCCTTCCCCGGGCACTTTTCCTTGCAACCGCAAGAGATGCTACACTTGTCCCTTCACCTCCCCCATCCACTCCTTTCAGGGACCCAAGCAGTCATTCCAAGTCCGACAGAGGTTCACCTGCACCTCCTCCAACCTCATCTACTGCATCCGTTGCTCCAGATGCCAGCTGATCTACATCGGTGAGACCAAGCGGAGGCTGGGCGATCGTTTTGCCGAACACCTCCGCTCGGTCCGCAATAACCAACCCGACCTCCCGGTGGCTCAGCACTTCAACTCCCCCTCCCACTCCGTATCCGACCTCTCGGTCCCGGGCCTCCTCCACGGCCAGAGTGATCAACACCGCAAGTTGGAGGAATAGCACCTTATATTCCTCTTGGGGAGTCTGCATCCTCTGGGCTTAAACATTGAATTTTCTCAATTCTGTTAACCCAGACTGCCTCCCCCCCACCTCTCCCTCACGCCCTGACATTCCTTCTCCATCTCCCCCCCCCCCCAGTCGCACTAGCTTCTCATTTTCACACCACAAACAGCTTACAATGGCCTGCTTCCTTTATCACCAATACTTTTTTGCATATCTTTCACTCATTGTTCCTTATCTCTCCACATCACTGTTTATATCTCTCGTTTCCCTGATCCCTGACCAGTCTGAAGAAGGGTCTCGACCCGAAACGTCGCCTATCTCCTTCGCTCCTTAGATGCTGCTGCACCCGCTGAGTTTCTCCAGCTTTTTGTGTAACCCTCGATTCTCCAGCATCTGCAGTTCTTTCTTTAACACAATCCTATATTCAATGCTCTGATTTATAAAGGCCAGCACACCAAAAGCTTTCTTTACCACCCTATCTACATGCGATTCCACCTTCAGGGAACTATGCACAGTTGTTCCTAGATCCCTCTGTTCCACAGCATTCCTCAATTCCCTACCATTTACCATGTACGTCCTATTTTGATTTGTCCTGCCAAGATGTAGCACCTCACACTTATCAGCATTAAACTCCATCTGCCATCTTTCAGCCGACTCTTCCAAATGGCCCAAATCTCGCTGTAGACTTTGAAAATCTACTTCATTATCCACAGCACCACCTATCTTAGTATCATCTGCATACTTACTTATCCAATTTTCCACCCCATCATCTAGATCATTGATGTACATGACAAACAACAGTGGACCCAACACAGATCACTGAGGCACCCCACTGGTCACCGGCTTCCAACCTGACAAACAGCCGTCCACCATTACTCTCTGGCATCTCCCATGCTTAAGACAGACACAAAATGTTGGAGTAACTCAGCGGGACAGGCAGTGTCTGTGGAGAGAAGGAATATGTGATGTTTCGGGTCAAGACCCTTCTTCAGATGACCCAAAACGTCAACCATTCTATCTCTCCAGAGAAGCAGCCTGTCCCGTTGAGTTACTTCAGCATTTTGTGTCTATCTTCGGTTTATACCAGCATCTGCAGTTCCTTCATACACTCATGGTTAGCTTGTCAGGCTTTGAGTATAAGAGTCAGGAAGTTACGTTGCAGTTTCATAAAAATGATTTGGCTGTATTTGGAGTACTATGTGCAGTTTTGGTTGCCCTTTCACAGGAAGGATGTGGAAGAAGCTGCATGGACAGATGTTTTTTTGCTATAAACAGAAGTTGGACAAATTTGAATTATTTTCTTTGGAATGGCAGTTGAGGGGCGACCTGATAGAAGTATTTAAAATTATGGGAGGCATAGACAGGGGTAGACAGTCAGCACCTTTTTCTCAGGGTGGAAATGTCAAAAACTAGAAGGCATGGGTTTAAGGTCAGAGAGGAAAAGTTTAGAGATAGAGATACAGCTTGGAAATGGGCCCTTTGGTCCACACTAATTATTGATCACTTGCTATCTATGTTCCACATTCTATGTTATCCCACATTCACATCCACTCCCAGCAGACCAGCGGCAATTTACCGAAGCCAATTAACCTAAAAACCTGCACATCTTTGGTATGTGGGAGAGAACTGGAGCACACGGAGAAAACCCATGCAGACACCCATGCAAACCCATGCAGACCCATCCAAATCTGAGGAAGGACATTATTGCCATAGAGGGAGTGCAGCGAAGGTTCACCAGACTGATTCCTGGGATGTCAGGACTGTCTTATGAACAAAGACTGCATAGACTCGGTTTATACTCTCTAGAGTTTAGGAGATTGAGAGGGGATCTTATAGAAACTTACAAGATTCTTAAGGGGTTGGACAGGCTAGATGCAGGAAGATTGTTCCCGATGTTGGGGAGGTCCAGGACAAGGGGTCACAGCTTAAGGATAAGGGGGAAATCCTTTAGGACCGAGATGAGAAGGAATTTTTTCACACAGAGAGTGGTGGGTCTCTGGAACTCTCTGCCACAGAGGGTAGTTGAGGCCAGTTCATTGGATATATTTAAGAGGGAGTTAGATGTGGCCCTTGTGGCTAAGGGGATCAGAGGGTATGGAGAGAAGGCAGGTACGGGATACTGAGTTGGATGATCAGCGATGATCATATTGAATGGCGGTGCAGGCTCGAAGGGCCGAATGGCCTATTCCTGCACCTAATTTCTATGTTTCTATGTTTCTATGACACAGGGGGAACATACTAAATGTGCACGGATATCACCCTCAGTCAGGATCAAACCCAGGTTTCTGGCACAGTGAATCAGCAGCTATACTGCTATGCCACTGTGCTGTTTGATAGCTTATTATATTATGATAGCTATTGATAGCTTATTATATTATGAGTGAATCAATGCATTTGCCCAGATTTTAAAATGCGTGTCGATAATCATTGGCTTATCAATGTAACCACTCAGTGGCCTATGCCACAACAATTCTTAAAGGAGATGTGTAGTATAAATCATTTTACACAGAGGGCGGTGGGTGCCTGGAGTGCGCTACAAGCAGTAGTTGTGGAAGCAGATACGATAATGGCTTTTAAGAGGCTTTTAGATAGGTACGTAGATATGTCCTGAATGGATCAAGTGCAGGCAGAAGGGATCAATGTGGCACTATTTTCGGCAGGGATATTGTGGGCCAAAAGGCCAGTTCCTGTGTTATATTGTTCTATGTCTATTGGACCAGATTACGGAGCCCATGCAATTTTATAACAATAACAATTGTTTCGCTGGAAATCAATACTTCACGCAACAAAATCGAGATAAAGTCTGTGAAATAAAACAAAATAACCTGACAAGGGAATACAATAAAAGGATGCCCGCAAATCACACCTTTAGAAATCATGCACAGAGATATTTAATGAGTAAGTAATACAAAAAATATAATGTACCATATGTCTGCAAATCTGTTTTTATGTAATATTATTCAGCTGCCACAGTTAGTTGAATCAAGTATGTTGTGCACCTTAAATGACTGATAGGATTACACAGGGGTTGTATTTCAGATTTACAGCTCTGTCACCCACAAGAGATAAATGTGAAATTTACAGTGAGCAACAACAAAGAAATTGCAATGACTTAATGCCTTTAGTGCAGTGCAACATCCCCACACCTTTCACGGACATTATCAGATCAAAATCAAGCCACATAAGGAGTTATTTGGACAGATACTGGTCGTAATTCCTGAACTTAAGGCTGAAGGTGCTAAAATCACTTCTGGTGATAGTGAAGCAATCAATTTCAAAGATGTTCACAAAGCTAAAAATGGAGGAAGAAATTCTCAGAGATCAAAACGGGTTCTAAACTGAAAGGGGCACAGAAACAGGAAGTGTGAAGGCAAGGTATTTAGAAAGTCACATTGATAAAAGTTCCAATTATTACATTTTATAGTGACGTTTTCAGTTTTTTTTTTCACTCATATCTTTCTCTTTAATTGGTGCAATGCAAAGGAGCTCCAATGTGCCTTTTAGATAAATGGTGGTAATTTACTGTCAACATCAGACTCAATGCAATTATCAGTTTAATACAAACAGATAAAATGTAATTACAGTTTAATAAGGACATGAGAGTGTACATGCAGCTATAAGTTTTATTTCACTGATGGGGGATGTTATGCGAGCTTTTTATTACAAAGGATTAATACATTAGATTAATACATTAAAGTTGCTTTTTTCTAACTGCCCAGAATTGTCCGTACTGACACATACATAGCATGAATAAAGAGAAAAATCATCTTGTTAGCTCAAGCTGTGTGAGTATAAAGACTTTAAGAAGGCACTCAAGAAAGCACCCAGTGAATTGTTGTTAGTTACACACAAATGTGTAGAAATGTCTAGCAAATTTTCTACCTTGATTTATTGAAGAAGAAAATAATAGGCACTAGTTCAGGGCTCAGATTAAAAAATAAATTGAGTGAAGTATCCCAGGCTTCAGTACTGAGACTGCTACCACTTTAAATGGATTGTGAGATTCAACATAAGCTGTTGAGTTACTTCAGCATTCAGCATATGGTGATCAAATCTGTAGCTAAAATTAAATGAGGCAATGGAACATGCAATGAACTGGGCAAGAAATTGGAGGTGACATGGTAGTGGGTGATAAGGCTTCCTAGAAACAACTGTTTTTGGAAGAAAACATGAGCCACCCACAAATTCCATTAAAAGATATTAAAGGAATTCACTCCAAAGCTGAAAGAGGCCACGGAGTACAATGAGCAGTGACGAAGGAATGGTGATATATTTCCGAGTCAGAGTGACATCGTGGGGACCCCAGAAGTGGAGATATTCCCAGATGCTAACTGCCCTTGTCCTCATGGATTTGGAAGACTCATGTAACTGCAGGTTATTCTAGCGTGTAATCCATCATTCTCCTGATTTGTACATAATAGCAGGGGGGTGGGGGAGGCAATGTCAGTCATGAGTCAATTGTGAGAGGGTGTAAATATGTTGAGATTGGGAATTTTTTTACTCTATAAAATTAGCATAACATTTCCAAAATGTGGTGGTTTTCCACATCAACCATGCTGTAAATGTGCTGGATTATAAAAGGCTGTGGGTGAATTTAAAACATCTAGTTGAGTAACCTGAAAGTGCCTTGAGCTGAAGTGAAACTAAAAAATGGATATCAGGATCTCCAAAACAATTTCCAATTTGTATTTAATGCAGCAGGAGGAGGAATTTAAAATGGAAGCACAGCCTGCAGTCGAGCCCCAAGACAGACATATCCTACTCTTTGAAGCACAGGTCTGCCTCACAAATTCAGCACCATGGCTCTGTGCTGGCAAGATGCTAACATTTCTCAGTGTTTGAATTTTCAGCTCTGAAAGACAATTGTCCAAAAGTATAAAATATAATTAAAGGAATGGTAAAAGTCATGTAATGGAAATTAATGTACATATTTTTGAGTTGATCATAAGGACATCACTTTAAGTTAATACAAGATTAATTCAGAATCTATAGCTGTTTGGCCTTCATCACACAGACTACATGCAATGATTGGGGTGTGTGATGGAAAGCGTCAGGAGTGTGCTGGATTTAAAAACTGCGATAGAGATATGACATTGGCATCTTGATCGAAACCATATCATTCATATCGCAAAATGGTTGGATTATATATGATAGAAATTCTCAGATTTTTTTCAAAAGAATCTCCCTTTATTGAAAAAGCAAAGCTCTCCTGATATGCCTTCTACAACAAATATAATCAATATCTGTCTTGAAAGAAAATTCAAAACATAGAAATCACAATTATATTTGCACTTAGGAATATCATGCAAATCTCCGTGACTACAATCTGTCTTCTATTTCCACCAGCAGAGCATTCACTAAAAAGGATTGAAATTTTGAATTTGGTTCCTGATAACCACAAGTCTAGATTATAAAATGCTGCGCTGCTGCCAATTTTTTTAAATCATACTCGGAGAAAGCTAGCTACCATGGTATGGCTGAGGATGAACTACTGTGAGCTCTTTCAACTGAAAGAAACTGCTTTGGCACAGTTAATGCTTTATGTGTCCTGTGTAACAACAAGCTTTAATACAACTATCTGGACTACACTTCTTCCCGCCCTGCTTCCTGTAAAGACTATTCCCTACTCCCAATTCCTCCATCTACGCCGCATCTGCGCCCAGGATGTGGTGTTCCATACAAGGTCATCGGAGATGTCCTCGCTCTTTAAGGAATGGGAGTTTCCCTCATCCATTATAGATGAGGCTCTCCCTAGGGTCCCCCGCCCCCCATTCGTAACGAAAGCAGAGTCCCCCTTCTCCTCACCTTGCACCCCATCAGCAGTCGCATACAGCACATAATCCTCCGACATCTTTGCGACTTTCAACGGGATCCCACTACTAACCGCAACTTCCCATCTCCTTTCTGATTTCCACAGAGACCGTTCCCTCTGCAACTCGTCCGTTCCCATCCAAACTACCCCCTCCCCAGGTACTTCCCTGCAACCGCAGGAGATGCAACACCTATCCCTATACCTCCCCCCTCGACTCCATCCCATGACCCCGATAGTCTTTTCAGGTGACGCAGAGGTTCACTTGCCCCTCACTTAAACCTATCTGATCTCCCGGTTGCTCAACACTTTAACCCCCTCCCATTCCCACACTGACCTTTCTGTCCTGGGCCTCCTCCATTGTCAGAGTGAGGCCCAGCGCAAATTGGAGGAACAGCACCTCATATTTAGCTTGGGTAGCTTGCACCCCAGCGGTATGAACATTGACTTCTCTAACTTCAAGTAGCCCTTGCTTTCCCTCTCTCTCTCCATCCCCTCTCCCTTTCCAGTTCTCTCACCACTCTTACGGTCCGTATCTCTGTACTACCCACTCCCCTGACATCAGTCTGAAGAAGAGTCTCAATGCCAAATGTCACCCATTCCTTCTCTCCAGAGATGCTGTCTCTCTTGCTGAGTTATTCCAGCATTTTGTGTCTGCCTTTGACTTAAAGCAGCATCTGCAGTTCTTTCCGATAGCGGAGTCAGGGGATATGGTGAGAAAGCAGGAATGGGGTACTGATTGTGGATGATCAACCATGATCATATTGAATGGCAATGCTGGCTCGTAGGGCCGAATGGCCTACTCCTGCACCTATTGTCTATCGACACAAGCTTTAAAATATCTTCCACAACCTAGGTTAAACAAACTTGATAATAATACAAACTTCAAGAAATCTCATGTATAATTTTTTTCTAATAATGTTTAAGAGGTCCTCATCATAGAAAATCCTGTATAAAAAGAGCAATGTTAGTTTTATCTCTTCCATCTGTCATGGATGCTTTCAGCGTCTGACTCAGCCTTGGCTCAACACTTTGGCAGCCTGAAGATGATGAAGAGATGGTTTAATTGTCTGTAGGAGGGCTTATAAAATAGTGGCCACACATAGATTAGCCACATATAAAAGGATGATATTTTGGATGAAGTCTCAGGTACTGTCAGTCATAAATTAATAAAAAGGCCTGCATAATGCCACAAGATTTATTACCTTTGAATAGACTGTGTAGGTCAATATCATCTGGATTCTCTTTGATTTTCAAATATTTTGCTGGTCGAGTTAGCCTATCCAAAAACAGAGGAAACATTTAGCCATTTGACCTTTGCTAATCTAATCACAATAGCAAACATAAGATAACTGATTGTATCTGTCAAAGAGAAACAGAGTTAAAAAAGAATTAATATTTTAGGTACCTTTATAGTATTGAAATTATTAATTTCATCTTCTGGTAACCTTTTGGTAAACTGTAGTAGGAAAACAGAATTAACAGTTCAGTTTGACAATCTTTCATCTGATTAAGGTTCTCTCTCCATACTTTAGACATAAAATAAGCTTTTATCAATCCCAAGGGTTTTGCAAATCAAAAAACAGTAAATGGCAGATGCTGCAACTCTGAAATAAAACCAGAAGATGCTTAAAATATTTAACAGATCTGGCAGCCTCTGGAAAGATAAAAACAGTGCAAACATTTCAGGTTACTGACCTGAATCAAATGAAAGACTGTCGACCTAAAATGGTCATTTGTTTTGCTTTCCACAACTGCAGCAAGGTGATCAGAAGACTTGAATAAGTTATTCAACACAATAAAGGATTTAAGTAGCTGGAAACAGCATTTGCTGCATTGGTAAAATAACAAAAAGGTAAAATTTAAATCACTGAAACAATTAAATGAAAGGAAAAAAAAAATTATTGTAAAATGCAAACATAATCTTTTGTATTTGATGCAGTTCTGGATAAAAGTGATGATTTAGTGTTCTTTTTTATGACCAAAAGAGGTATTTCTGTGCCATAACATTCCACACATCAACGATCCAAAATGATGAAAGAGACTTTTCAACAAAAATGATGAACAACCTTACGTGACAAATAGCTGCATCAGAAGCAGCACCTTATTTAGACATACAGCAAATAGTCAAACGAAGATGTGTCCCACTCTGCTTGAAGTCCAAGCCATTATAACGGAGATCAAACTAAGTAGTATTTTGAATTAATCAAACTGGCCTACTTTTAATTCTCTGAGGTTGCAGGAACAGTAATTTCTCAAGTACGAACATTTTAACCAACTAAATCTCATTTCATTATATTTATCTTCCAGAGCTTGCTTGCGTTTTGCATTTCAAAATTTAGAAATAAATCCGTTTTTTTAAGATGATATTTAACGACCAATTTCAGTTTCCAAATTAAGCAGGGCTCAATAATTTCCATTCACTCTAACCAAGTGATGCCTGGTTTCCCATGATTTTTGACAGATGTACACTGGATTCCCTGCAAATGAAATCAGAACACTAGGAGTGGGATTGTTCTTCCAGAGGTTCATTTGACCACAGCTGTATCACAACCCAGTTCTTTCACCTGGTACTTAGCAACTTTGTGTGGTGTGATATCAGTAAGTTTCTATTGCCAAGAGCATCCTTCCTATGCCTGGCTACAAAATGCTGTTGATTCCACAGAGAAACCAATGTTCAAACTCAAAGACAAAAGCACTCTTTGGATTGACTCCTCGGTGCAGGAGTAGGCCATTCGGCCCTTCGAGCCAGCACCGCCATTCAATGTGATCATGGTTGATCATCCCCAATCAGTACCCCGTTCCTGCCTTCTCCCCATATCCCATGACTCCGCTATTTTTAAGAGCTCTATCTAGCTCTCTCTTGAAAGCATCCAGAGAACCTGCCTTCACCGCCCTCTGAGGCAGAGAATTCCACAGTCTCACCACTCTCTGTGAGAAAAAGTGTTTCCTCGTCTCCGTTCTAAATGGCTTACTCCTTATTCTTAAACTGTGGCCCCTGGTTCTGGTCTTCCCCAACATCGGGAACATGTTTCTAGCGTGTCCAACCCCTTAACAATCTTATATGTTTCAATGAGACCCCCTCTCATTCTTCTAAACTCCAGAGTGTACTAGCCCACATACACATAAGAAAAAAAAAGTGAGGCTAGAGCTGAGGATTAGCCCTGATTAGAATGATACAATTTCATTTATTTGCCCATACCTACATTTCTTTGTGGATTTGTAAGGGAGGTCAGGTTAGGAAAGGGTGGTAGAATTGTCAAAGAAGCTGCACTTCAACTGGTTAGCAAATAAAATGGTTTGTATGACCAGCAGTGAAATAGAGACACCACCCCATTCACGTATAGAGTCATAGAGTTATACAAAGTGGAAACAGGCCCTTTGGCCCAACTTGCCCACACCGATGATGATAAAGGAAACAGGCCATTGTTAGCTGTGTGCTAGATGAAAACAAGTGCAGAAATAGAGACTCAACAAGACAATGAAATACAATACTTGAAATAAAATAAAATCAAATACTTGAAATACAAGAAATCAATATTCATGCCACTGGGTTAGGTCAAAAGTGATAGGAGCAGAATTAGGCCATTAGTTCCATCGTTTACTCCGCCATTCAATCATGGTTGATCTATGATCTATCTCTCCCTCCTAACCCCGTTCTCCTACCCCTTAACCCTTGATTGTTGATTAGATCAAGAATCTATCTCATCCTTAAAAATATCCATTGACTTGGCCTCCACAGCCTTCTGTGGCAAAGAATTCCACAGATTCACCACCTTCTGACTAAAGAAATTCCTCCTCGTCTCCTTCCTAAAGGAACATCCAGAAATTAGCTTTTAGGGAATCCTGTACCAGCACTCCCAAGTCCCTGGTGCCGGTTAATACCTTGGGCAGGTTGTAAGCTGCCCAAGCAAAATATGAGATGCTGTTCCTCCAATTTGCATTTGGGCTCACACTGAAAATGGAGGAGGCTTAGGACAGAAAGGTCAGTGTGGGAATGGGAAGGGGAATTAAAGTGTTTGACAACCAGGAGATCAGACAGGTCCAGGTGGACTGAACGAAGGTGTTCAGTGAAACGTTCACCCAGGCTACGTTTGGTGTTGCCAATGTATGAGAGTCTACACCTTGAACAACGGATACAGTACATGAGCTTGGAGGAGGTGCAAGTGAACCTCTGACCAACCTGAAAGGAGTGTCGGGGTCCATGGACAGAGTCGAGGGAGGAGGTATAAGGACAGGTGCTGCAACTCCTGTGGTTACAGGGAAGGTTTGGAGGAGGGGGTGGTTTGGGTGGGAAGAGATGAGTTAACCAGGGAGTTACGGAGGGAATGGTCTCTGCGGAAGGCGGAAAGGGGTGGAGATGGGAAGATGTGACTGGTGGTGGGATCCCGTTGGAGGTGGCGAAAATGTTGGAGGATTATGTATTGTATGCGATGGCTGATGGGGTGAAAGGTAAGGACTAGGAGGACTCTGTCCCTGTTGGGAGGGGAAGCAAGTGCGGAGCTGCAGGGTACCGAGGAGACACATGTGAGGGCCTCATCTATGGTGGAAGAGAGGTACCCTCGTTCCCTAAAGAATTACGATATCGCCACCCAAGATTTCGTTACATACATCAAGTGGTTGATGTCTCCCTTTCCCCTGACCCCCAGCCTGAAGAAGTCTCGACCCGAAACATCACCTATTCCTTTTCTACCGAGATGCTGCCTGACCCGCTGAGTAACTCCAACATTTTGTGTCTATCTTGTGTTGTTGTACCCATTTCAGTTTCAGTTAATAACACATTGTTATCCAATAAACTACTAATATTTTATTACCTGTTCTGATGTTTTGTCCTTTTGCGATGGACAAATGGTAATACTGATTTATTATCAGTGGACATCTCATCGTCTTGTGGGTCTATTTTGACCTTGAGCTGGTTTTGCTCAGCAAGGGGGCAACCCGAGAGTCGGTGGTGTGTCGTGTATTTTCCAGTTATGTGACCAGATCCATTGCAGTCAGGAGTGGGACATTTTCTATAACATTAAAAACAAGAAGGTTCAATGAAATTTACAACATAATCTACAGAACTTTATAGACTCTGTAACATTGAATTCAATCATTTTGACTAAACAAGGTGAGAATCGATCCTACTGGAGAAGGATATGTTTTCTATGTTAGGCTTGGTGCCAGCATTGGATATCGAGCAAACATGCAGAATTCTTTTTAACCCATTGAGAGCAGCCACAGTGTTAAAGGTGCATTTTTATGGTATTAAGCAATCTATTGTTATACTTCTAATAACAAACACCCTAGATATTGTCTGGTAAAGTTGAATTATGAAGTTATATTTTGTAAATCCATGCTCAATGGGGACTAGGCTGTGTTTTAGCCAAGTCACCAAGCTGAAAGTCCATGGTGTAACTCACTGAATTTGTATTCTAAAAGGCACTTGATCACTTATTTATTATTAACAAATTGTTCACATGAACTGATTATTGTCAATTTATTTGCACCATTTATTGACCCAGAGGAAAAATATACACCAACCTTATTTCAAAATATTTCAAAATCCAAATCCTATTCGGTAAGCACAATAATTTCTCCAATCTAATCAAGTTCCTTTAGCATAGATGAAGGGCCATTCACCTTAATTGTTATCTGTTTCACTCTTCACACATGCTGCCATGATTTGTTGAGCATTTTGTGTTTTTATTTATGGTTACAGTTTCAATGTTTCTGGACTAACGAAGAAGAGATTGGAGGCAAGGTTGGTCAAAATCCAACCATGGTTTTTGAAAGTTAAACGCCATTAAATTAATTTTGAATCAGGGAAGGAAATAGCTCTTACCTGGTCTATCCTACATACGTGTTTAGAAATACAGAAATGAGGAGATTCTCAATTGGCTTCAGAACTGCCTTAACAAACCTGACATACAAAACAGCTATGACAAACTATAATGAGCACATAAGCAAATAGACCAACTGGCAGTGAAAGCAGCATCAGTTTTGGAACCAGCAATACTGGCCCTACAAATGTTTGGGAACTTGTTCCAGCATTGGGATCGTGCCAAGTGCTTATGCCAACAGTCCCAAAGTACTCCATAAGCTTCTGTATCATTGGCAGGACACCCAGCAGAATGAATGAGAGTGGCCCTGCAGTGACAACGAAGTATAAGGCGGTCACAGTGGCACAGCGGTAGAGTTGCTGCCTTGCAGCGAATGCAGCGCCGGAGACTCGGGTTCGATCCCAACTACAGGTGCTGTCTGTTATGAGTTTGTACGTTCTCCCCGTGACCTGCGTGGATTTTCTCCAAGATATTCAGTTTCCTCCCACACTCCAAAGATGTACAGGTTTGTAAGTTAATTGGCTTGATAAATGTTAAAAATTGTCGCTAGTGGGTGTAGGATAGTGTTACTGTGCGGGGTGCGCTAATCGCCACGGACCGGTGGGCCGAAGGGCCTGTTTCCATGCTGTATCTCTAAACTATAAATTTGGTTCTTAGCATCTTCTAGCCTCACTTAACAGATGAGACTGTGCTTCTTCATGTTGAGGACTAATTAGAAAAAAATAGCGAACATACTGCAAGATGAATACTGAAGGAAGAGCTTCCAAGAACAATCTCTGGCGTGTTTATTCTAATAAACTGGTATCTACCAGAAGGTGAAAATACTTAGGTCCTAATGTGATAGGCTGGTGCAAGAACCAATCTAAACTGTATTGTAGCAGTAACTAGTGCAGTAACCACTGCACCATTCTTGTGGGAAGACTATCTATTTTTGCACTGAGCCACATGCCACTGGGTTGCATTACTTGCCATGGATAAAGTGAGAGGTCCACTTCCAGATGACATCCAGCATTCAACTTAAACGATCCCGTTCAAATCAAATGATCCTGAGCAGTACAAGAAATCTAGTGACGACTTTTGCAAACCCATTAAGGATACCAAGAGGGAATTCCGTTCAAAGCTTAAATCCTGAGGTAACATCACAAACACCTGTAGACGGTTCCCCTCGCTCTCGAAGGTTCCCTTACATTCTTGGAGGTTGTTCGCAGGTCTCTCCTCACTCTCGTCTTGCTCGCTGGTGCCTCCTCGCTCTCGGTAACGCAGGTCCTGTTGACGTCGGTGGTTTGGGCTTGGGGCAGAGTTGGAAGTCCATGGTGGGTGTGCCGGGCCGGTCCTCTATCCTCGGTGAGCTACTCCTCCGTCTGTGGTGGGTGAGCCACGCCTGCTAGAGGGTTTAGCTCTGGCTCGCTGGGAGAGCCATGGTGCATGGTTCCCAATCAGCATCAATGCAACCAAAGTCAAAATGGCTGAGAGCTTCAAGTTCCTTGGCATAAACATTGCCAACGATCTGTCGTGGATCAACCACATTGAAGTGACAGCCAAGAAGGCACACCACTGCTTCTACTTCCTCAGGAGACTGAAGAAAATTGGCATGGCACTTTGACTCTTACAAACTTCTACAGATGCACCATGGAAAACATATTGTTGGATTGCATCACCGCTTAGTGGCTTACAACTCTGCCGAGGATAGCAAGGAAATGCGGAGTTGTGGATGTAGTGCAATCCATCACACAGATCAGATTCCCCACCATTGACTCCATCTACACTTCACGTTGCCTCTGGAAAGTTGCCAACATAATCAAGGATCTTTCCCCCTAGTCATTCCTTCCCGTCAGGCAGAAGATACAGAAGCTTGCAAAAGCATGCACCACCAGACTCAGGTACAGTTTCTTCCCCTCTGTTATCAGGGTTCTGAATTGCCCTTTCATAAACCAGGGTACAGTCCAACTCTCCTCTACCTCATTGTAGACAGTTGACTTTGTCTTTGGAACTGTTATACCACAAAGCTGAGAGCTATATTCTGCACTTTGGTTGTTTCTGTCCACTCTACCTAATGTACCTGAGTTTGGCATGAGTTAAAGGAGGGAGGGGAGAGAGAGACAGAGTGACTCTATCCTTAACTTCAAGGAAATACATGACTTAATGTTATACCTAGAATCCCAGGTAAAACTGTAGACAGCAGGAAAGATGTTGAAAATGCCCCATAGCTAATGGCTGTGGTTGTAGTGCATCAATTCTCTCAGCCCCAGGACTTTGCTTCATGAATTACTTAGTGCAGTGCCCTTGGGCCCACCATCACTCGCTGTTAGTTCAGAGAGATTCTCTCCATCCTAAGGCCAGAATTGGATATGTCTGTTGATGCTTGCACAGTGTTTGGTTCAGGTACTTGCTCAATGCAATTGTTTGGGAGTCCTAGGACAGGAGCCAATGAAGGAGAATGTCATACGTTTCCAAGTGAATATGATGTGTGACTTGCATCTGCTGCCAAAGAAATGTGAAGATTTTTTACAGTAGATATTGGAGATAGCATATACACACACATGCACATTGCATTGTTGATAGATGGACTAGTTTAACTTGTTGTCAAAAGAGGGCTTTTGGAGCTGTATCCATCTAGACACATGGATAAATTCCATTAGCCTCCTCATGTTGTGGAAACAAAAATAAAACAGAAAATGCTGGAAATACTCAGGTCTGGCCACATCTGTGTGACGAGAAATAAAGTCAATGCTTCAGTTTGAGGACACTTCATCGGAACTGGGAAGGGGATAAAAGAAGCTTGTAAAGCTGTCGAGAGGGTGGGGAAAATGAGTTGAGAAGATACAACTAGGTGACCATGGAGATAAGCTGTAAACAAGATGATCTGGCCAATGATTGAATGGGCGCACTTAGAGGGTAAGAACCTGGACAACAAAATAAAGACAAAAGGGTACAGAAGTAGTGCAATGCAGAACAGGGGGACAAGTCAGGCATGTGAGGCAAGGCACTCCCAGAGGTTTTAAAAAAAGGGAAATGAAAAGTGAGTCAGTTTCACAGATGGATGACTGATACAGAGAGAATTTAAGTTACTTGAAGTTGTAAAATTCGACATTGCGTGCCAAAGGCTGCAGATGGCCAAATGGAAGATGAGGTGCTGTTCCTCAAAGTTTGCACAGTGACACTACAGGAGATCACAGCCAGATAGATCAAAGTGGGAGTGGGATGGAGAATTAAAGTGGCAGGCAGCAGGGAACTCAGAGTTACCCCTGAAGAACAAACACAGGCATTCTGTGGTCACCCAATTTGTGTGAGGTTTTGCGGTTGTAGAGGAGACTACATTGTGAACACTGAATGCTGAACACGTGATTGGAAGTGCAAGTGAATGAACGCTTCACCTGGAAAGAGGTAAATTAACAAATGTTGCATCATCTACGGCTGCCAGGGAAAATGCCTTCAGAAGGAATGTATTTGGTGGGATTGGAAGCATAGACTATGGAGTCACGAAAGGAACATTGCCTGAGAAATGCTCAATGAGGAGGAAAGGGAAAAATGTGTCTGGTGTCATTTTTGATTTGCACTCAAATGTTGTGGTGGCCAGCAAGAGAGTTGCTGCATGGAGATGAATCAGTCTTTACCCTTTTTTGGGAAACACAATATCGATATAGCTGACACAGTTTAGATCCTGTTAAATGCTGACAGCAGTTCTTCAAATAATAAATCAAACTTAGCCCACAAGCATCAACACCCAGATAACGTGCTGGGTCTGGGCAGATGTCTGGTGCCAAGAAACCATTAACCACACGAGTCCCAGCCATTGACCTTTCCGCCAACAGAGTGCTTAACCACTTCGCCATGACATATAATGGCATTACCACTGTTACATCATCAATAATACTGTGGCTAAATAAAAAAGTTTAAAAAGCACAAAAAGCTCCACTGAGATATAAAAACTAGAACAGCATTTACCTTGTATCATTAACACTCCCCTCCAACTTCCCATTTGAACCATTACTATCAAGGCGTTTTGTTCTTGGAACAAAAGGAATTGGCACCAATGTCATCTGTTTCTCTCCTCCTAATCTGTCATGTATTATTGATTCTTTCTTCACGTTGAGCTCTGAATAGGGACATCCAAAAGCACTAAATTCACAAAAGAACAGAGAATATGATGTTACTTTTAATTATTTCTATTGATAACCCAGTGTATGCACCCATTATTTCTCTTAAACAAAGTATAATTCCCACATGAACAGATCAATTACAAAATCCAAAGTATGAAAAATAACTTATCTATCAGGTAAATGATCAGTTGAAGGTACTCTGAACGGCAGAAGGTTAATCATGCTACATGTTTAGAATGCCATTTCAAAGAACAACTAAGTCTGAAGTCAGAAAGCAGGCTAGAAGGAGAAAGGAAGAACGTTCCTTTCATTAAAGGACATTAATAAACAAAAACGACCTGTCTTTCAAATTGGTTACTCAATAGCCAAAGTATACATTACAGCTAATGTTTCGGTCTCCTCTACCACAATCTCCATGATCACAGATCACAGTGATGGCTAGCCTCCAGTTTCTTACAGAGCATCAGGGAGCTGCAGTAAGTAAATCAACATTTTATGGATTTCCATGGCTGCCTACAACAGCTTGGAACAATGAAACATGCCTAAAGTTAGATGTGGTTCCCCTGACCTCCTGCTCCATCCCTATACTCATCACTTGTACAGAACATAATAAAGTGCAGCACAGGAATGGGCCCTTTGGACCATAATGTCTGTGCCGAACATAATATTACGATAAACTAACCTCATCTGGTGCACGTGATCCATACCCTTCTAGTATATCCACAAGCTTATTTATTTTTTAACTTTTTCTTTTTAATATATTTTTATTAGAAGCAGTGTACAAAAGTATAAACTACGGCATATGACATAATACATTTATTGTACAACTTCCATTTTAATTTTAACAAAGATGAAATAGAAAACAAGAGAAAGAGCAAGAAAGAAAGAAAGTGAAAAAGAAAGTGAATGTGTAAGAATAAAACCCCTAAACTACCAAATGAGTGTAATCAAATAGTGAGTAAGCAAAAACTTAAGAAAAATAAAAACACAAAGACGGAAAAAAAAGAAAAAAAGTGTTGATATACCTGCTTCATTTTTCACCACACCCATCACCCAGTGCGTAAATCGGTTTAATTCCAAAGTTGTGTTGCACCATACTATCCTTGTAATGAATCAATGAAAGGAGGCCATATCTTTGAAAATTGCTCTGATTTTCCTGCCAAGACAAGCCACATATCTTCAAGATGTAGCGTCTCAGGCATGTTTGTATCCACTTTTTAAGAGTTGGGGGAGATGTATTTTTCCAAACGTTTTTTCGCCATTATCAGGCCATAATTAAGGAAACGTCTTTGAAATATTGGTAGCTCAGAGCAGGCTCCGGCTGTTCTGAAAATAATCAGTTCTATATGGGGGTCCAGTTTTGTTTTTAATAATTTTGAGAACATTTCAAAGATTTCTTTCCAAAAGTTACGGAGTGTTATGCAAGAGGCAAAGGAGTGTGTTATTGTTGCTTCTCGAGAGAGACATTTGTCGCAAATAGGAGATACATTTGAAAAAATCTTATTCGGTTTAGTTTTTGAGTAGTAGAGTCTGTGGAGAATTTTGAATTGGATTAAAATGTGTCTAACATTAATCGAACAATTATGTATATATAAGAGATATTTTTCCCATCTGTCTTTGGAGATTTTTAGGCCTAATTCACAAGCTTATTTCAAAGTCTCTTAAACGACTATTGTCTCTGCCTCCATCACCATTCCTGGCAGTGTGTTCCAGACACTCACTGCCATCTGTGTAAAATACTTAACCTGCACATCTCCTTTAAACATTGGTGTCAGAGGTTATGGGGAGAAGGCAGGAGATTGGGGTTAAGAGGGAAAGATAGATCAGCCATGCTTGAACGGCGGAGTAGACTTAATGGGCCGCATGGCCTAACTCTGCTCACATGAAGGGGGGGTTACACAAAAAGCTGGAGAAACTCAGCGGGTACAGCAGCATCTAAGGAGCGAAGGAGATAGGCGACGTTTCGGGTCGAGACCCTTCTTCAGACTGGTCAGGGATCAGGGAAACGAGAGATATAAACAGTGATGTGGAGAGATAAAGAACAATGAGTGAAAGATATGCAAAAAAGTATTGATGATAAAGGAAACAGGCCATTGTATGCTGTTTGTGGTGTGAAAATGAGAAGCTAGTGCGACTGGGGTGGGGGGGGGGGGGAGATGGAGAAGGAATGTCAGGGCCCGAGGGCTGAGGGAGAGGTGGGGAGGGGAGGGGGCAGTCTGGGTTAACAGAATTGAGAAAATTCAATGTTTAAGCCCAGAGGATGCAGACTCCCCAAGCGGAATATGAGGTGTTGTTCCTCCAACTTGCGGTGTTGCTCACTCTGGCCGTGGAGGAGGCCCAGGACTGAGAGGTCGGATACGGAATGGATGGGGGAGTTGAAGTGCTGCTCACATGAACATTGCCTCTTCCATCTTAATGCTCTGTGCTCTAGTCTTTGACAATTCAACCCTGGGAAAAAAGTTCTGACTGTCTATCTATCAATGCCTCTCATCATCTATATCTATCTATACTATTACAAAAACTCTCATTTTGTCCTCTTCCGGTTTGCATTGCTTTTAAATTTGCGCAAAAACGGTACCCTATATCGCTAGGATTCTTTGCCACCTTACTCACTGTTCTCCTCTGCTCCAAGCGCACCACATTTTGTTCCGATTGGTGAAATATTTCAAAAGTTATGAAGGTTTAAAATATCTTGAGATTGGTCTTCTTGCCTGTCGGTCACCAAGAAGGTAGCACCCCTTCCGGCACCCGCTGTTAATCACTGGGCAGGGTGAGGAGAATAAATCCCCGGAGGCGGGGCTGAGTCCACAAGCCGTGCTGATTGAGTCTGCAAGCCATGCTGATTGAGTCCGCAAGCCGTGCTGATTGAGTCTGCGAGCCGTGCTGAGTGAGTTCGCGAGCTGTGCGGAGAATGACCAGCGAAGTGGCCAGCGAAGTGACCAGCGTCCGCTGTGATTCCCCATTGCACCCTCAACCCCTTCCTCTCTGGACCCCCTCACTGGCTCCTGCCTCCTCCCCATAATACCGCACTCTCCCCCATGGCTCTTCCCCTGACTTTTCTCCGAGCTCTCTCCCCCCGCCCACCCCTCCCTCACCCCCGCCCCCACACCCCTACCCACCCTCACCCCAACCCCTGCACACACCCCTCACAACCCTCCCCTGCCCAGCACACCCCTTTCCCCCACACCCCCCTCCCCCACACCCCTCTCCTCCAAAACCCCCCTCCCACACACCCCTCCTCCCCACAACCCCCCCTCCAACAACCCCTCCTTCCCACACGCCCCTCCCACCCACATATTCCCACAACGTGCCCCCCCACAATGCCTTCCCCCCGCCCACACAACCCTCTCCCCCACACACACCCCTCCCCCACCCACAAACCCCTCCTCCACAACCCCCCCTGCTTTCAACCCCCCCACCAACAACCCCCCTCCCCCCACGGCCCACACATACCCCTCTCCCAAACCACCCCCTCCCTCCCCCCCACATTCCGCCCACACCACATCCCTCGCTCCCACCCACATCCCTCCCCCCCCACGCAAACCTCTCCAGCCCACATCCTCTCCCATACTTCCATACATCCCTTTCCCATAGCCCATACTTCCTCTCCCACCCCCCCATGGTGACTGGGACCAAATGGGTCCCACTTAGTCTAGTTCGATATAGTTCTCTCAGGTATCCCCTCAAGCTCCAGTCTTCTGGAGAAAGTCTAAGTTTGTACAACCTCTCTCTTGTAGTTTATACTCCCTAATCCAGGCAGCATTCTGATAAATCTTTTCTACACACTCTCCAAAGTCCCTGTGCCTTTCATGTAATCGGGTGACCAGAACTGTGGATGAATCCTCCAGTATGTCATCTTCTCCAATGTGGCCAGCATGACATCTTCCCAATTAGTAATGCAACTCCACCATCTCTTATCTCCCTCTCTATCATGTCTGAAACCTCGCAACGCTGGTATATTGAGCTGTCAAGCCTGCAACTAAGTGCCCATACTGGCAACAACATTAGAGTCCCAAGCCCTGATCCAGACTCTTGACTGAGACTGGCATAAGTTTGACCAATCTGATCCTGAAAGAAATGGTTACTAAACAAGGTGTGCAGCAGGTGGTGAGTGAAGGCTATACCTACTCCCCTTTCAGAGATGCAGAGTGATCTCTTGATTAGATTACCAATGATGGTTATAATCGCTAATGCCCTTGGTACAGAACATTTTCAGATGACATCATGAGCAAGCAATTTAATTTGCCATTTGGACTCTGCAGGAAAGACATGATAAAATCAGCACAAACCTCATAACCTATTAGAAATGATTTTCCAAATCACTGAACGATGTCCTGTGGGGTCCAAATGCAACATGTATATATAACATTGTACATAATCCAATTTCTTTGCCTTTGGATACCGTACAATTTTCATCAAATGTAGAAAAAAAGCAATCATGCAGTGAAACAAATCACCTTTCCCATGTTTTACATTTTTTCCAATGACCCTCGACGACCATTTCACTGAACACTTGCTCTGGTTCTGCCAAGGTCTGCTGGATCTCCCAGTTGCTAACTATTTTAACTCCCCTCCCATTGCAACACTGCCCTTTCTGTCCCAGGTCTCCTCCATTGCCAGAGTTAGGCCACATCAACCTGGAGGAAGAGTACCTCACATTCCACATGGCCAGCTTATTTTGTATGGAAATGGTGTGAACATTGAATTCTCCAACTTTAGGTAACCTCTCTCTACCTACCCACCCCC
This sequence comes from Raja brachyura, assembly GCA_963514005.1. The sequence continues at coordinate 17,315,930 of OY740784.1, read as the reverse complement.
CCCACCCCCCCCCCCCCCCCCCCCCCGTGCCTCACATGCACTCACATCTATTTCTCTCCTCTACTCCCATCCCCACCACCACCACCCTCCTTGTTACTTTATTTCCTCTGGCTTCGCAATCTCCACCTTTTCAACCTGTCTCACACCTTCCTTTCTTATTTCTGGTGTCCGTTCCAACCATCTGCCCATCGAAGATCCCCCGAATCTGTGTCGACCTATGCTTTGCCATGCTTTGTCCTGCCTCTCTCCAGCTTTATTTTCATCCCCACCCCACAATCATTCTGAAGGGTCTCAACCCAAAACATCACCTATCCATGTTCTTCAGAAATGCTACCTGACCTGCTGAATTACTCCAGCACTTTATGTCCATCACCTCTCTAGCACTTTCCATGTTTCCCACCTGTACTATTAACCTTCCTATGGCAGTAAACAAGATATGTGTTGCATTTCCAGTAAAGTAGCGTTGGCAGAGCAAGGTCAGTTTTGAGATAGCTAGTTTTCCTTTCAGCAGTTACTTCAAATTTACAAAATTTAACAACGTTGTACATTTCATAACACGCAAGATTTGTTTTTAAACCAAAGGCTTCTCTTCAGTACTCAGCTGTTTTTTTTCCATAAAATAAATTTGACTGTCTGCCAAATAATATTATCTGCACAGGTTCCATAAAGAGAACAAAAGATAATCTGTACTTTTGAGATCCAAAGGCAATCAAATTAAGTTGGAACAGGAAATGAGACAATAGCAACATTTAACGCTAGTTGGCAGCTGACTTAATTAACCCTGATGTTGGATCGTAACTGCAATGAATAAGATCAATGTCCTTTCAGACACTCATGCTGTGAGATTATTTTGTATGGAAATAGGCTGCAAATACTCTAAAGAATATCATAATGTGAAAAGATGGCCTGTCCTTCACTCTATAAAGGATGAATGGTGCAGCTCCGTTAGTCACCAACTAGCCAGCAAAAGCTCACTGCAGCCTGAAAGATGAACATGTGCCATGAAATCCATTCCATATTATACAGAAACCATAGCAACAGTTGCATAGAAGTTGAAGTTATATATCCAGAGATAAACTTCCAAACACATATCCATGGAAAGCAATTATACCTTCTTTAGCTTCCAAGTTTAAGTCCAGATCATTTATATCTACTGGGATTTAATCCAGTAATCATGACTTGATTTATACAGAATCTTGTAAAACATCCATAGGTATTTCACAAAAATAATTTATTAAACAAAGATTATCATATTACAGATATTATGAAAGTTAAACAAAGGAGAGAAAGAGAGAGAGAGACAGACAGACAGAGAGAGAGAGAGAGAGACAGACAGAAACAGATAGAGACAGACAGAGACAGGAGACAGACAGAGGCAGAGGCACGGAGAGAGAGAGAGACAGAGACAGAAACACAGAGATGGGCACAGAGACACAGAGAGACACTGAAAGACACTAGTAGAGTGGATAAGGGAGAACCTGTGGATGTGTTATATCTGGACTTTCAGAAGGCTTTCAACAAGGTCCCACATAAGAGATTAGCATACAAACTTAAAGCACATGGTATTGGGGGTTCAGTATTGATGTGGATAGAGAACTGGCTGGCAGACAGGAAGCAAAGAGTAGGAGTAAACGGGTCATTTTCAGAATGGCAGGCAGTGACTAGTGGGGTACCGCAAGGCCCAGCTATTTACAATATATATTAATGATTTGGACGATGGAATTGAATGCAACATCTCCAAGTTTGCGGATGACATGAAGCTGGGGGGCAGTGTTAGCTGTGAGGAGGATGCTAGGAGGCTGCAAGGTGACTTGGATAGGTTGGGTGAGTGGGCAAATGCATGGCAGATGCAGTATAATGTGGATAAATGTGAGGTTATCCACTTTGGCGGCAAAAACAGGAGGGTATTATCTGAATGGATTAGGAAAAGGGGAGATGCAACGAGACCTGGGTGTCATGGTACACCAGTCATTGACAGTAGGCATGCAGGTGCAGCAGGCTATGAAGAAAGCGAATGGTATGTTTGCATTCATAGCAAAAGGATTTGAGTACAAGAGCAGGGAGGTTCTACTGCAGTTGTACAGGGTCTTGGTGAGGCCACACCTGGGATATTGTGTACAGTTTTGGTCTCCTAATCTGAGGAAAGACATTCTTGCCATAGAGGGAGTACAGAGAAGATTCACCAGACTGATTCCTAGGATGGCAGGACTTCCAATATGAAGAAACACTAGATAGACTTGGCTTGTACTCGCTGGAATTTAGGAGATTGAGGGGGGAATCTTATAGAGACTTACAAAATTCTTAAGGGGTTGGACAGGCTAGATGCAGGAAGATTGTTCCCGATGTTGGGGAACTCCAGAACAAGGGGTCACAGTTTAAGGATAAGAGGGAAATCTTTTAGGACCGAGATGAGAAGAATGGTGAATCTGTGGAATTCTCTGCCACAGAAGGTAGTTGAGGCCAGTTCATTGGCTATATTTAAGAGGGAGTTAGATGTGGCCTTTGTGGCTAAAGGGATTGGGGGGTATGGAGAGAAGGCAGGTACAGGATACTGAGTTGGATGATGAGCCATGAATGGCCTACGCCTGCACCTATTGGCTATGATTCGGGGGGGGGGGGGGGGGGGGGAGAGGGAGGGAGGGAGGGAGGGAGGGAGAGGGAGAGAGAGGGAGAGAGAGAGGGAGAGAGAGAGGGAGAGAGAGAGGGAGAGAGAGAGGGAGGGAGGGAGGGAGGGAGGGAGGGAGAGAGGGAGAGAGGGAGAGAGGGAGAGAGGGAGAGAGGGAGAGAGGGAGAGAGGGAGAGAGGGAGAGAGGGAGAGAGGGAGAGAGGGAGAGAGGGAGAGAGGGAGAGAGGGAGAGAGGGAGAGAGGGAGAGAGGGAGAGAGGGAGAGAGGGAGAGAGGGAGAGAGGGAGAGAGGGAGAGAGGGAGAGAGGGAGAGAGGGAGAGAGGGAGAGAGGGAGAGAGGGAGAGAGGGAGAGAGGGAGAGAGGGAGAGAGGGAGAGAGGGAGAGAGGGAGAGAGGGAGAGAGGGAGAGAGGGAGAGAGGGAGAGAGGGAGAGAGGGAGAGAGGGAGAGAGGGAGAGAGGGAGAGAGGGAGAGAGGGAGAGAGGGAGAGAGGGAGAGAGGGAGGGAGGGAGGGAGAGAGGGAGAGAGGGAGAGAGGGAGAGAGGGAGGGAGGGAGGGAGGGAGGGAGGGAGGGAGGGAGGGAGGGAGAGGGAGAGGGAGAGGGAGAGGGAGAGGGAGAGGGAGAGGGAGAGGGAGAGGGAGAGGGAGAGGGAGAGGGAGAGGGAGAGGGAGAGGGAGAGGGAGAGGGAGAGGGAGAGGGAGAGGGAGAGGGAGAGGGAGAGGGAGAGGGAGAGGGAGAGGGAGAGGGAGAGGAGAGAGAGAGAGAGAGAGAGAGAGAGAGAGAGAGAGAGAGAGAGGTCGTGTTTTCTTCTCAGCTCTGCAGTTGAGAAGGATTGGAGCAGCCTTTCCAGGATTTTGCCGTTGGAGAGGGCACAGACCCAGGGGGGCTTCATAGTTCAACTTATTGTTGGGCTGTTGAAGCTTTTCTCTGGTCTGGGGAGCCTCCATCTGTGTGAAGATTCCTGAGTTTCTCCACATTGTCGAGGGTGCGGTTGGCGTTGGCGGATTGCCAAGAGTGCCTGTGATCTCAGTGGGCTGAAGTTGTGTGGTGTCTTTGTCGTTTTTGGCTCCGCTTCTCTGCCCTAAAGTCATTTTGTCAGTGCGGCTGCCTGGCTTAATGTGAAGAAGGTACTTTTGCGTCCAGCGCGACTGGGATCGAGTTTCCCGTAAGCTGCTCTTGGCTGTGGACGAACCTGGGGACTTTCCTGCTTCAGCTGGAGGTTTCTGTTTTCTGCTGCCTGTCTTTGACTGTGACTGTCTCTGGGACTTAACTTGGAGCTGTGCTGCTGAGGGGCTTGGAGCTGGTTTGTGCCTCTGTGAGGATGGCGATGGAAGGGGCGCGGCCGAAGGTCCGGACCTACGCAGCGACGGCATCAGTGGCGGGTGCGAGGCCATCTGAGCTTGAGCCTCATGTTGACTTGGATGGGGACAGTTTTGGTATTTCTGTTCAAACTGGGCCTATGATGTCTAGGGGGGTAATTACGAAGGCCATGAATGAACTTCTTGGGAGGGGGGCTATTGTCTCTTCTGAGCTCGAAAGGGGAAAGGTGGAGATGATACTTAAGACCCGGGAGTGTGTGGCCCGAGCGTTGGAGGAGGGGATCTCAGTGGGGGGGGTCCACGTACAGGTGGATCCGTGGGTATCCAGGGTGAGACCGGTTCTCCTGCGGAGCTGCCCCACTTATTTTTCGGATGCAGTGCTTATTCCACACCTGTCCAAGTTCGGGGAGGTGCGGTCTAAGTGCTTTAGGCTCTTGCATCCTGGGGGGGACCCGGAGGAAAAAGGGGTCTTCAGTTTCAAGAGGAGGGTGTTCATGAAGGTGGGTGAGGGGGATGGTGCCGAGGGGAGTTTTGAGGTGGTGCATAAGGGGGTACCCAGAACCGTGCGTTGGAGTTGGGGAAAGGCACGGTGTCATGCGTGCGGCGAATTTGGACATCTCCGTAGGGAGTGTCTTTTTCGCGGGGGCACTGCTAGAGGTTCTAGTGCAGTGGCCCAGGAAAGCGCTGCTGGCCCATCTGGGGTGGCTGGTCAAACCTCAGCGGCGCGGGGTGGTACTGCTGACCCGGCTGAGGTTGCCAGTTCTGCCTTGGTGACCCGGGGCGGCAGTGCTAAGCCTTCTGGGTCCAGAGGTTCTGCTTTGGGGACCCTGGGCAGTGAGAGCCCAAGCCCCCCACGTCCCCTACGTCTTGCGCCTGTGGCGGTGGATGGAGGTGGGGCGCAGGAGGAGGGGAGTGTTGAGGGGGGGTTTTGGGAGAAGCAGGGGAAGCATAATAAGAAGAAGGAGAGGGATAGGGCTGCCCAAGCGAAGAAAATGCAATCGGGTGAGTTTGGCTCCAGTGTGGTGCAGACTGCACCTGCTGGGGCCCAGGGGGGAGTTGTGGTGGCTCGGAAGGGGGGAAAGAAGTCTAAACGTGTGGGTGGCAAAGTGGTTGGGGGTAATGTGGAGGCGGATGACCCTTCCCTTATGGAGGTTACCGCACCTCCGCATGCGAGTGGGACTAAAAGGAGGCATTTGCCTGGTGTAGAGGAGGAAGGGCGTGGGTCCAGAGCGAAGGGGATGTCTTTCTCCGAGCTTTCCACCACTGAGGTGGCTGAAAGTGGTCTTGACCCGGTGTCTTCTGGGTCGGTGGTTGGGCCTTCTCTTCATGGATCTACAGCGGGTGTCACCGGACTGGGTGCTGAAGTTGATTCCGGTGGAGTTGTGTCCACTGGGCGGGAGTCTGTCCCTTCATCTCAGGGGCCCTCTGAGGGAGTTATCTCGGCGGATGCTGTGGTTAGCTCCCTTGGGTGTGTACCCTCTGGGTCGGATGAGGTCCCCTCGTTTCAGAGGCCTACTGAGGGTGCTAGCACGGTAGATGACGTGGTTGGCTCCTCTGGTAGTGTGCCCTCTGTGACGGGGGATGGGCAGAGTCAGGCTGAGGGGGGAGTTTCGGGGGTGTTGTCGTTCAAGTCTGTGCTCCATATCAGTGCCAGTGGAGGTGCTGGGGGGCGGGATGCCTCACCGGATGAGTTGTCTGGGGTGAGGTTAATGGCAGGTGGTGATTCTCTGGGTGATGCCTGTGGAGAGGGCACTCTGGATGATGTGGAGGTCAGGGCTGTTATGGGACGTGATCCTCTTTCAGACTCCGAGGGTGCCAGTGTTCCACAGGCCCTGGGGATGCCTCTTGTTGTTGCTTCCCCAGGCCCAGAGGAGGAGGGTGATGGTAGCGGGCAGGAGCCCAGCCATTCAGAGGGCTGCGAGTCTCAGGTAGGGGTGCTGGGACCCACCCCCAGCATTGATCCGGGTGGTCGTGTCATGGCTGTGGAGGAGGATAGCGATGCGGCCAGTGGGGGGGGCTCAGAGTGTGATGTGTCAGACAGTTCTGGTCTTTCTGAGGTTGTTGATTCAGGTGCGAGCGGGTTGGCTGAGAGCCCAGACTCCAAGGCCGTGTCTGAGGCGAAGCTTATTGTTGAGGTGCGAGAGTTCTTAAAAATAAGTCGTGCTCCCAAAACATTATGGTGGGCCATTACAAGGAGATGGGAGGATTGGCCAGATGTGCGGGAGAGTCTCGAGGCTATCCTTAGTAACAAGGATAGTGGTCTTTCTGACTCGGATTTGGGGCAGTTTTGGGGTTTGTTGAAGGTCCTCAGAAAAGGACCTCCTGTGACTACAGGGAGTGTGAGGGTCACAATCTAATGTGTCTACACATTCACAGTAGCTACATTAAATTTAAATGGGAGTAGAGCGAGTTTTCGAAGATTTCAGCTCTTATCAGCCCTAAGGGAGGGGAGATTTGCAGTTTGTTATCTGCAAGAGACACATACCGTTGCTAGTGATGAACCTACCTGGCAACTGGAGTGGGAAGGGAGGGTTTATATGAGCCATCTCAGCTCAAATTCGAGTGGGGTGGCGTTTTTGTTGGCCCCAAATTTTCTGCCAAGCATTTTAAAAGTGCAGGAAGTGGTGCCAGGACGTTTGCTCCATCTGGCCGTGAGCCTGGATGGCATGCCGTTGCATTTCATTAACGTGTATGCCCCTAGCTCCGGCACGATGCAGGCCGGCCTGCTTCGGGAGGTGAATGCTCTGTTGGGCACTATTGATAGGGGAGAGTGTGTCTTCCTTGGTGGGGACTTTAATTGCACACTTGAGGTGCGGGACCGTTCTGGTACTCAGTGTGCGCCTGCTGTAGCGAAGAAGCTGAGAGGCTTGATTGACTCCTTTGAGTTGGTTGATGTTTGGAGGGACCTTCACCCTGATTCCACTGCTTTTTCGCGGAGGTCTGAGGGCGGTGGTTCCCGCATTGATCGGTTTTATATTTCCCGAGCGTTTGTTTCCCGTGTCTCAGCGGCCTCAATGCGGCTGGTGCCGTGCTCGGACCATTGTCTGGTGCGTGTGGATTTCAATCCAGCGTGCGCTCGGGCTGGGTCCGCGTACTGGCACTTTAACAACAGGCTGCTGGAGGATCGGTGTTTCCGGGAGTCATTCACTCGGTTTTGGGTGAAGTGGAGAGAGAGGCAGAGGTGCTTCTCTTCCCTTAGGCAGTGGTGGGATGTGGGTAAAGCTCACATCCGTCTCTTTTGTAAGGAATATACATGGGGGTCGACTGGGAGGCGGGACTCAGCGGTCGCGAAGCTGGAGAGGGAGATACAGGACGCTGAGTCTCGCCTGGGTCAGTTTGGTGAAGACTCCAGCGAATGGGGAGAGTTTCAGAGGAAGAAGGAGGTTTTGAGGAGTCTGCTGCTTGAGCGATCTCGAGGCGCTTATGTGAGGTCTCGGGTCCAGATGCTGCACGAGCTGGACCGAGCGTCGCCTTTCTTTTTCTCTTTGGAGAAGGGGCGGGGAGCTCGAAAACAGCTCGTGGAGTTGCTTGCAGATGACGGCTCCTCTGTCACTGATCCAGAGAGGATTAATGCCTTGGTTAGGTCCTTTTATGGGACCCTGTTCTCTGCGGAAGGATTCAGTGTGGAGGCTCAGCAAGATCTGTGGGAGGGTCTACCGGCCGTAGATAGGGGGGAGGCTGATCTTCTTGATGGCCCCTTATCTTTGGAGGAGTTGACTCGCGCCTTGCATCAGCTCAGGAGGGGTAAGTCCCCCGGGCTGGATGGGTTGACGGTGGAGTTTGTTAGAGCATTCTGGGACGTCCTAGGGGGTGACTATTTGTTGGTTTTGGGGGAGAGCCTGGTGACTGGAGTGATGCCTCTCTCGTGGCGTAGGACGGTTGTTGTCTTGCTGCCTAAGAAGGGCGAACTCCGTTTGTTGAAGAACTGGCGTCCAGTCTCTCTCCTTTGCACAGAATATAAAATTTTTGCACGGGCAATGGCAAATCGCCTGGGCTCCGTGCTGCATCAAGTGATTCATCCTGATCAATCTTATACAGTCCCTGGCCGGTCCATCCAGGATAACATCCACCTGGTTAGGGACCTGATTCATTTAGTCCAGGGTACTGGTGAGTCAGCTGCTTTTCTGTCTCTTGATCAGGAGAAGGCTTTTGATAGGGTAGAGCATGAATACCTATTTGGGACGTTGCAAGCGTTTGGGTTTGGACCACACTTCGTGGCCCGGGTCCGGCTTTTGTACGCTGCGGCGGAGTGTCTTGTAAAGGTTAATGGCGCGGTGCTATCTCCTTTTCATTTTGGGAGGGGGGTCCGCCAGGGGTGCCCTATGTCGGGCCAGTTGTATTCGGTCTGTGTGGAGCCGTTCCTGTGTCTTCTTCGGAGGAGGTTGACAGGCCTGGCCCTACCTGGCCCGCGGGTTGAGGTGATTCTATCGGCGTATGCCGATGACGTACTTCTTATGTTCACTGATCCTGGTGACCTGCGGAGGATGCGTGACTGCCAGGAGATATTCTCGGCTGCATCTTCTGCTAGGATTAACTGGAGTAAGTGCTCTGGACTTTTGGTGGGTCAGTGGCGGGTAGACTCCCTGCCGGAGGAGATGGCATTGTATGCGTGGAGTACCACGCACCTCCTCTATCTGGGGGTGTACCTGAGTCCCACTGAGGATGTTTGGCCGGCAAACTGGCAAGAGTTGGAGACGAAGGTGGTTGCTCGGCTGGGGCGCTGGTCAGGCCTGCTTGGAGTTCTCTCCTTTCGGGGGAGGGTGCTGGTCATAAACCAGCTGGTGGCCTCTATGTTATGGTACCGGCTGGCTACTCTTGTCCCGCCCTCTATATTTGTAACTGCTATACAGAAGAAGCTGGTGGATTTCTTTTGGGGAAATAGGAAGCATTGGATTTCCGCGGCGGTCCTGAGTCTTCCGTTAGAGGAGGGCGGCCAGTCCTTGGTGTGCGTGCGCACCCAGGTGGCGGCTCTCCGTCTCAGGACTCTGCGGAGATACATGTATGTAGAGAACCCTCCCAGATGGCACGCTCTGGCCACGTATTTTTTTCGTCAGGGTCGTTGCCTAAGGGGGGTCTCGCGGCTCCCGGTGGCGGGTGTCAGTCGACCCGCTCTAAGGGGCTTGCCTGGTTTCTATAGGGATATGTTAAGAGTGAGGAATTTGGTGGTGTTCAGCCAGAGTGTTGTTCCACGAGGAGAGGGGGATGTTGTGGCTGCGGGTGTGGCTGGTCCTCATCCTGTCATGGTGGTTGTCGAGGAGAGGCGCGAGCCTAGAGTGGTTCAGATAGAGCTTACCCCTGCTCCGTCCGATCTGCTCATCGGGCCTAGGCTTCGGGATATTTCTCGGCCTCCGGCTCCGCATAATCTGAGCTGCCTTTCTGAGATGACCAGCATGCCATTTTGTGATGCAAGGAGACGCGCACTGTACAGGATGCTCCTGCACATTCTGAACCACCGTGCCTTCGTCTCCCGTCCTGACTCACCATGGAGGACGGTGTTACCATCCGAAGGCGGCGGGGGGCCCCAGTGGGGGTCCTTCTATAAGGGAGTTGTACCCCTTTATATTGGGGACCTGGGGTGGAGAGTGCTGCATGGAGCGGTGGTTTGTAATAAACTTTTGAGTCGGTTCACGGGCTCGTCTGCCGCATGTATTTTCTGCGGAGAGGAGGAGACCGTATTCCATGTGTATATGGAGTGTGTGAGGTTACTGCCCCTGTACCAATATCTGAAGGGGCTGTTCCTCAAGTTCTGGCTGCATTTTAGCCCCACAATCCTGGTGTTTGGACACAAGGCGGGGAGTGGGGAGAGCCGAGTGTGGGGGGGGGACTTACCTGTCGGTTTGCTCCTTGGCCTGGCCAAGATGGCCATTCGTGGGTCCAGGCAGCGGGCGGTCGACGGTCTGGCGAGAGTCGGCTGCCTGCCCCTCTTTCGGGCCTACGTCCGTGCACGTGTGTCCCTGGAGAGGGAGCACGCGGTGTTCACGGGGACTTTGGAGGCCTTCCGTCAGCGCTGGTCGCCGCGTGGGGTTGAGGCGATTATAAATGAATGTACTGCTGTACTACAATGATCTGTTCATTATAGTGTGATTTTTGATTGTGTTTTGATGTGTTGTATTTTATGATTTGTGTTGAATAAAGTTTTTGAAATGAAAAAAAAAAAAAAAAAAAAAAAGAGAGAGAGAGAGAGAGAGAGAGAGAGAGAGAGACGGTAAAAACTGTTGCGAAAGGTAAAGTGAGGGAAGAAGGAAATGCGCAAGAAGACAGAACCGAAGGAACAAAGATTTCAACAGCACATCCCAATGGGCAGCACAAACGTGTACAGTTTATTTTGGAGACATTGGTGGACTGGGATCCAAGTTGGTTGAACAAGAAGAATGATGATAGTGATTGGGACTTGTTATGTTATGAGAGAAGATTCAGACAGCAGAGCTTTGGAAAAGTTGAAGTTTATTCAAGATGAAAAGAAGAGGAAGGCCAAGGGAATATTAGAATAACCACCTGGAGCTAACAAACATTGAGGATTCCAGCAGCACATGGGCTGAGACAAGCGGCACAATGGGCAGTCCTGGTAACAGAGGAGTCCTGGTATAGTGGGGAGCTGAGCTTAAATTCAAATGCAACATTGTTTGGAAACAATCTGATTCAAGCTGAGACACTATTGAGAGAATGGAATAGGTTGCCTGTGAAGGAAATTTGTAGCAGAATTTTAAGAGGAAAGCCTTAATGTTAATAACAAAATGACTGGTGCAGAGTAAGATACGACTATTGATTTAAAGTTAAATAACTCAAATGGATATGCAAGTTCTTAAGAAAAGACACAAAGTGATTGAGTAACTCAGTGGGTCAGCCAGCTTCTCTGGAGAACATGGATAGTTGACGTTTGGGTCAGGACCATTTTCGGACTGATTCTAGCAGGGAGGAAATTAGCTGAAAGAGAGGTTAGATCCTTATCCTTCTATGTCTTGCCCATGAATAACCCTAGTGCTCTTTCATCTTTCTGTAATTTAGAGACTTATCTGTTCCTCTACTTCCCATTTACTTCCATTGATTAACAGGTTGTCCTTTGTATAATCCCAGCAAACGATTCTCTCTCCCTCTCAATCTCCGCGCGGCTCCTTTGGATCATCCTTCCAGGATATCCTCTCTAAGGATTACTGCTCTATTCCCATTTCACTCGATCACATCTGAAATTTCCATAACCTGGAATATTAAACCGCTAGGCTTGTCCTGCCCTCAACCATGTTTTCATGATTGCAATCACATCATATTTCCAAGTGTTGATCCATACTGACCTCAAACTGACCTGTGAGGTTTCTTGTTTTAGAGTAAATATGGTTCAGCCTGCCAGCAGTCTGCTCTGCCCACTGGACTTGCTTGATTTCTCTTCTCTCCCAACATTTCCCTTCCCATCTGCTGCACTACTGCTATGCTTCCTACCACCGTGCCAAATTAAGTTTAAATCCTCAAAGGCAGTGTCAGTAAAACTCTGCAAGGAAATTGGGTCCTCTGCAGTTTAGGTGCAATCCAACTTTCTTGTGCAAGAAGCACCAACCCAAGAAGCAATTCCAATGGTTCATATCATTGCGAAATTATAAATTCATTACCATTATACTTATTTCCTTAAAATTACTCTGCAATCAAAACCTGCAACATAATAATGAACTAAACTACGATGAATCGGCACGACAAATCTGCTGAACTTCGTGGAAAATATCCTAGTAAATAGGACTAAGGCAACAGAAGAGCACTTGTTCATACCACAAAGAGCATTAAATAGTGAAGACACATACTTTATATGATTATATCAGGTAATATTGGGGAAGTTACAACCCCCCATGAATAACCCTTTTGCTCTATACTTTACTCTATTTGCTCTATTATACTGTATATGATTGCTTTGATAAATACTCTTCAATCTGCGATATAATTTGAAATATAAAATATCACAGAGCAATTTTCATTAGTGAACAACTGCAAGCAGGCACGTGCTGTCAGGGTAGGCAAGATGGCCACTGCCTACCCTGACTAAAATTATAACATAGTCATTACTTAATATAAATAGTAAAGGCATGGCAGAATTATGCCTATGTAAGAGACCGATCTCTTAGGTAGGCATAATTATCCGTGCCTTTCATCCATAGCGCTTGTAGCACGGGAAGGTCTGTGCAGCCCACGTGCCGTCAGCGCTGCCTGACCCGTCAGTTTCAAGCGGGCTGAAGGCAGCAGAAATTCTGCCTTTGCTGTACTGCGCATGCGCATCAGTCTACTGCGCATGTGCAGCACAAGTTTCTTGGCGGGGTTTTCAAATATGGTTTGTCAATATTTTAAGTGTATGTTAGGTAACAAAGAGAGAAGAATGGAGCTCGTGTACCAATGATGTGGTAAGTACATTTCTTGGTGATGTTTTTAAATACCGTATTTCCTGGAGTGTGGGGGTGAGAGCTCCTTTCCAAGCGTTTGGGGAGTCTGGCCCGCGGTAAAGTTGCGGGGGGGGCACGAATGTTATGAATGAGGGGATTGGGATAATGCCAATTGTGACGCTCCTTGCACGGAGTTCTGCTGTCAGGTCCCGGTGGCCGCTCGCAGCTCCCCGAGCTGCTTCTATCCCCAGCTACAGTGCGTGGCTTCGCGCCCGGAGAGCTGCGGTAGCGGTGAGTGAGTTACTGGCAGTATCCCTGACACCCTCCTTTTCAAGACTCGTGCCCTCCCCACAACTTTACCCCTGGCACAGACTCTCCACTCGCTGTGAAAGGAACTGTTCTCCCAATTGGTCCCTTGAACAAGTGTTGTCATTCAATAAGATGACAACTGATTCAACTATTCCCTGTACTCCCGTTTTTCCCACCTTCTCTCCATCTGCCATCACCCTTCACCCCCCCACCCTCCCCCATTCAGTAATTCAGAATAAAGGAGACTAGGAAGCCTTGAGCAAATTGAATTGTCACTGTTTTTATTTTTTATTTATTTAACGGAGAGAACAATCTGCGCATGCGCGGTTTAATTTTTTTTAAGCTGACTGATGCCTACCCTGAGTAATTACTCACGGCACATGCCTGACTGCAAGTCTAACCTGGTAGAGAGAGAGAGAGATTGTAGGGGAGTAGAGAGGGAGGGTAGAGGGAGGGGGGTAGAGAGGGAGAGGAGCAGGGAGGGAGGGGGGTAGAGAGAGAGGGAGAGGGTAGAGATAGAGGGAGGGGGTTGAGAGAGAGGTAGGGGGTTGAGGGAGAGGGAGGGGGGTAGAGATGGCGGACATCCCTCCCTACCCACTCCTCTCTCCGTCCACCTCATTTCCCTCAACCTCTTCCCCTCACTCCCATTCCCAGCATCTACGTAGGGCAGCGCCAGGGCCTGGAACTGGGCCCGGTTCTTGTACTCGGAACGGCCTTGGCTGTAGACTGTAGCCGTCAGCTTGACCGCCACCTGTGCTCCAGTGCAGGCCCCAACTTCATCTCTAGTTGTCTTCATCTTCATCTCTTCGTCCCTGACCCCGGACCCACGCTCGTCCTTGGTTCCAGCGGCAGCTTCTTTCTCGACCCCAGTCATGGCCCTGTCCCAAGCCCCGGGCTGGGCCCTTGCTCCAGCTCCAGGCTCAGCTCTAGCCCAGACCCCAGACTCGGCCCTGTCCCAAGCCCCGGGCTGGGCCCTCACTCCAGCTCCAGCTCCAGGCTGGGCTCTAGCCCAGACACCAGGCTCGGCCCTGTCCCAAGCCCCGGGCTTGGCCCTCACTCCAGCTCCAGGCTCAGCTCTAGCCCAGACCCCAGTCACGGCCCTGTCCCAAGCCCCGGGCTGGGCCCTCACTCCAGCTCCAGGCTCGGCTCTAGCCCAGACCCCAGGCTCGGCCCTCGGCACCACCCTCCCCACCAGGTAATCGGAGGTCGGCAGCAGCTGCCACTCCTCATTCACCGTGAGTGCTGGAGTGCCCCTCCCTCCCAGAGTGTCCCGTCCTGCCTTGCGAGTGCATTGCGACATCAACGGTTCAATGGGGCCCCGCCTCGTCACAGGGTGGTCCACCATATTCCCACCGAGGGGCCACCGGTTCACACCCGCACGCGCCGTCTCCGTCCGACAAACTGCGCATCGCCCGCAATGAATTCCAGCTGATGGAGGACATGGGCATCGTGTGACGATCGGATAGCCCTTGGGCTTCCCTTCTCCATATGGTGCCTAAAGCGTCCGGGCGCTGGAGACCTTGCGGCGATTACAGGCGTTTAAAGGCCGTGACCACCGCAGACCGGTACCCAGTGCCCCACATTCAGGACTTACAGCACACTTGGAAGGCGCAACTTTCTATTCGAAGGTTGACCTGGTCCGGGGTTATAACCAGATCCCCATCCATCCAGACATTGTCCCTAAGACAGCCACAATCATCCGGTTCGGCCTTTTCAAATGGCTGCGAATGCCGTTCGGCCTGAATCACGTTGCTCAGGCGTTCCAAAGGCTCATGGATCAGGTCGGGCAGGGTTTATCGTTCGTGTTCATCTACCTGGATGACACCCTGGTGGCCAGCAGTTCACAGGCTGATCACGTTAAGCACCTTCGCCGTTTGTTTGAACACTTGCGAGAACATGGCTCGGTGATTAACCCTGCGAAGTGCCTGTTCGGACTGCGCTCCATTTCTTTCTTAGGGCACAGAGTCACCTCCCAAGGCGCACAGCCGCTGCCCGAGAACGTCGACGCCATCCGCCGGTTCCCTCGGCCGCTGACCGTCAAGGGGCTTCAAAAGTTCATCGGCATGGTGAATTTTTACCACCGTTTCGTACCATCAGCAGCCGCTGTTATGCGGCCACTTATCCAGTGCCTCGCGGGTAAACCGCGGGATCTGGTTTGGTCGGACAAAGTGGATGTGAGTTTCGAGGGGGCTAAAGCCGCATTAGCTAATGTCACCGTGCTGGTGCACCCGAGGGTGTCCGCTGCCACAGCCCTCACTGTCGACGCTTCGAATGTTACGGTGGGCGCTGTCCGAGAGCAGCGGGTCGGTAACCGTTGGCATTTTTCAATCGGGCCCCGGAGTGTAAGTACACTGCTTTCAACAGGGAGCTCCTTGCGCTCTACCTAGCGATACGACATTTCCCGGTTTGCAGTTTTTGCTTCCTCCGGTTCTGTTTTGCCGGTCCCTGTTGTTACACCCGTCCCGCGTTTAAGAACTACGTGTTCAGGTCGTATGGTTCGGTTACCGGTGCGTTTCTGTACCTCAGTTTCTGGGGGGGGGGGGGGAGGGCATGTAGCGGCACCTGCTGGTGCACGCCATTGTCGAACCCGGCGGTCGGAAGCCGCGAGCACCTGACCCGGGAGGGGTCGGGGTTTTCGCGCCGGTTTCTATTTCCTGCGTCAGTTGTACGACGAACACCGTTGTGGCCGTGTTCGGAATAAATATTGTTTGAGGAAACTGGTTGTCTGTCTCTCATTCCACTAAAATAATGGCATTAAAAGGACCTTTGGATAGGCATGCAGACATGCAGGGAACAGAGGGGTAAGGGATTATGTGCAGTCAGATGAAATTTGTTTATCTTGGCATCATTTAGAGCACAGACATTATTAGCCAAAAGGCCTGTTCTGAAGTGTTATGTATACATGCATATTGTGATGGAGAAACTAGAGGTATGGGAAGGCATAGAACAAAGCAGAGACTCAGGAAAAGTAGAGCCCATTATGGTCCATTGTTGGCTTGGGACAAGGTGATGCAGAAGAAATACAAATGGTGATATTAGCTAGAGGACTAGGGTGGGAAGTGACTGAGGGGAAGGGAATGCATGGGCTCCCTGAAGTTACTGAAATCAATATTCATGCCGCCAGCTCTCAGCCTAATGAAGGGTCTCGACCCAAAACGTCATCTATTCCTTTTCTCCAGAGATGATGCCTGACCCGCTGAGTTTCTCCAGCGTTTTGTGTCTATCTTTGGTGTAAACCAGCATCTGCAGTTCCTTCTTGTGCACATTGTGACATATGTATGAGCAAATTACAATAATTAGTGATGCACAGGAACTGGGATATATTACATGAAGCTTAAGCTAGCAATGAAAAGGTGCCATCAATTTAATGTCAGTACTAGAGAACTGTAACTACTCAGCTCTATTTCTTTACAAGACTTTCTCTTTAGTGAGTAGATAGTGTGGGAATGTTAATTCTGCTTCTTGTATTGTTTAATTTGCTGTATACTTCCACATTTTGTTATTGTTGCTACAATACTTTGCCGCTGTACAAGTTAAATACAAAGAGAAAATGATCTTTCAACATCCCTCGACAGCAAACTCCAAAGAGCACTCTTCATCCACAGTCTGATGTTTCCCTTCTGTTCTGTTTTTTGCAGATAACAAGACTTGCCAGCTCTCTGAATACAATTGCCAATTAGGTACCTGTCACTGACACTAAATGGACTGCAACTTTTGGAAACTGAGATGAGACTTCCCAAGCTAATTTTACTTCCCGCTGGCACATGCTCTGATTTGTTTGATCAGGATTATATTCAATCATAAGTCTTTGCAATAAAACAGCATCTTACATTTTCTTGACAGATTTCTTTTTAATCTCATACTCAAAATCATAGACTTCATGCTGGGTCTGATCATAGCCCTGATCAAGATTAATTTAAGAGCAGGTACAGCCTAATGCCATGCCAGGACCAAATAGATCTCCAGCTGTTGTTTGGTTTGACCAAATAGATCTCCAGCTGTTGTTTGACCAGCCCTCCCGTTGGGTCTCAGCATCACACGGGAGGGCTGGTCCCCCAATGCAATATTCCACCTCTCAATTCCAATATTGGTGGCCAGTGGGGGGGGGGGGGGGGGGGCTTTCTGGAGCGCTACTTTGGGTGTTGTGGGCTTAAGGGACTGGTTTCCAGAGGGCTAGTATGGACATTGTGGGCTGATGGATTCTTGGGCTGGCGGCTCACTCACTCAAGCCTGTTTTGCTGGCAGCTCACTCACTCACGGCAGGTGGGCTGGCAGTTGACTCGCAGCTATTCCTTGAAATTCCATTTCAAGCAGGGTACAAGGCCACCAAATTCAAGTGCAGTTTCTTACCACTTCAAGCAGGGTGCAAGGCCACTAAAGACAGCGAGTCATGACCTCTCCCTCCTCCATCTTGCCGAGACTGAGCCACGCCCACACTTCTGGGTTTTATTGTCCCTCTCCCCCTCACACCAGAAGGGGCGTGGCCTTCATGGCGTGATTGACATGAGAGAGAATCTCAACATTTTTTAAACACTAATACATTTTTAAACACTCTTTTATTTTTCATCGATGGGAAAAATCCTCAGCACCTGATGAGCGGAGGGGGACTCTGAGTAAGATGGCCAAAAAAAATCACAGCCGTACTTGGTAGCGTTTTTCCTAAAATCAATATACAGCGCAAACAGGAAGTGGTCAAGATTAGACTTTTAATTATATAGATGGCAAGGCAACTTTAGCATTCTCAAACCAACTTTTTAATTAGGCAAGGCAACTTTGGCATTCTTAAACCAACTTTTCAATTAGACAAGGCATTCTCAAATCAACTTTTTAATTAGGCAAGGCAACTTTAATTAGGCAACACAGCTTTAGCATTTCCAAACCATAGACAACACAGCTTTAGCATTTCCAAACTAAAGGCAACACAGCTTTAGCATTTCGAAATCAAAGGCAACACAGCTTTATCATTTCCAAACCAAAGGCAACACAGCTTTAGCATTTCCAAACCAAAGGCAACAGCTTTAGCATTTCCAAACCAAAGGCAACACAGCTTTGACATTTCCAAACCAAACACAGCACAGCTTTAGCATTTCCAAACTATATTTTCAAACCACATTCAGGGCACTGACAGGTCAGTAAAACCACTCATAGTTTAGTATACATGTGTTCAGTGTTATTCACAGCTCAGACTGAGAGACGTGACCCTCTCGCTCCCCCATCTTGCAGAGACTAACTGAGGCACTCAACAAATCCGGGTTTTATAGTCCCTCCGGAAGGGGCATGGCCTTCAGGAGAGAGAATCTCAACATTTTTTAAACACTAATAACTCTTTTATTTTTTATCGATGGGAAAAATCCTCTTGACCTGCGCAGCAGAGTGGGACTCTGAGTAATTTTAAATCTACCAAAATTTTTAAAGTATCTAGAAGAATACCTGAATAGCCAAGGCATAGAAAGCTATGAATCAAGTGCTAAGAAATGGGATTAGTATAGATGCATGATTTTTGGTTAACACTGACTCTGTGAGTTGAAGGTGATGTATGGATCAAATTATTATTCAGTTAACTTTAAATTAAGTTCTGAATTTATGTATTTGTAGTTGATGTGGAGCCTCACAATTACAGGTTCAGGCCATTATTTTGATCACTAACTGAAAAGCAATCTAACTAAGTCAAAGTCATTGATGATCAAAGATCAAAAACCTATCTTGCTGCTCTCTACGAATTAGTTACTTGGACAAATTCCCATTGAGCCATACGGGGAGCCCCAATGAAATAACCCAAATCATTCCATATCAGAGATCCACCAAAAATGTAACAATTATTTCAGAGACTAAATCATCACAGAGGAGAATCTATCAGATCTGAAGAAAATGAAGCATTAAAGACTCTGAAATGACTTTCACATAGGGCATCTTTAAGATCAAGAGATATTTGTGTCATGTGAAAATATAGCAGAGTCACAGTCATGCTAATGAATTAGCTCTTCCATTACCGCAGTTGAAAATGATGAATGCTTTTAACATGCCAGCTGTTCCACTGGCCACATTTGTGCATTCTCTGAAGACATCACTAATGATTTCCTGTGCCTCAATCACAAAAAAAATATTTTGGAACTCTTTAAGCTAACCTGATTTCACAAGTTCTTTTGGCAGATAACTATTGAGTAATGTTCATGAGTTGAAAGTCAACCACAAAACTTTTCTTTGAATCTCAAAGATAATTACAAGTGCAGCAAGCCATTCGGTTGATGCAGCACCTCAACATATGGACAACTGCATTTCTAACACATCAACCAAATGTCTAAATGACATTGCTAAGATTTTGTTCACTGTGTCATCCTATACCAAGTATAATGTACAATAAAGTACCAAGCATACTTTGCATAGAGAAATGCTTCTTGATGTATTAGTCTTAACATACCCTTCAAGAATTTGTATCAAATTAAATAATTGATTGTATCAAGAATTTGTATCAAATTAAATATAAACACAGAATATCCCTTTCTTGTTTGGTTCAACCTGAATTAAGGCTGTGGATTCACTCGTCCATCCTTCATAGTATTGGAAACTTGTATAATTACCTTTCTCATTTAGCTATTTTCCAAGTTAATTGCTTTTCCTCATAATGCAGTCCTCTGACACTGGAAATCAATCATGTCATTTTTGCCTGAATTAGTAACAGGGCTTGGACACTTCTCTCACATCTTGATGAAGAAAAATGAATACAATACTCAGCTAGAGCTCTCGGTGGCTTTCACACATTCTACGACATTGAAGTAAAAGAAAAAATGAAATTATGTGGAGTGTAAAACAGGCTTCCGATTCAATATCATCCATTTTGTGCCATCATCCAAAATCAATATCATCTCTGTGTTCATCGAGATAGGAAATACTGCAAAAAGCAAGCATATGCAAAGCAGTTGTACAAGTTGGAGGTAAGAGAAAACTGCTAAAGGCTAGACGAGACATAATTGGATTACTAGTTCCACAATGTAATGCAGCTGTCACCTAAAAGAAACCACCTTTGGATTCACACACCAAGGTCTCTCATTTACTTAATATGCCATTGGATATTACAATTCCTGTCATATATCCTCATTTCATTAGTTGTCTAAAAATGCATCACCTCATACTTATCAGGATTAAAATCCATCTGTCATTTTCCAGCCTATATCACTATATTGATACCACTCTGTCATTAACTCTTAATCTTAGTGTCAGCTATGAACTCACTGCTCATGCCCCCTACATCTACTTCAAAATCACTCACAAACAGCAAGGGTCCCAACACCGACCTGCATGGAAACTGTTGGTCACAAAATAACTGAAACAAAATTTCTATCATCATCCTCTGTCTCCTATTGCCAAGCCAATGTGAAGAACATATTCAATTTGTTATGTTGCATCATAACTTTTTATTTCTTCTTTCACTGGCTTTTATCTTGGTTTAATGAATTCAGAGCTTCATTCAAAGCATCAACCAAAACCACAGAGGCCAACTTGTCTCAAATGAGGATAGAAGGGAAGTTGCTGAATGTCAATTACATCCCAAGAAACAGATGTCACAATTATGAGAATATTGTGATTTCTATATCGTGGTCAATCATTACAATATATGGTACAATATATGAGTTAACAAAAGTTTCTGACTGAGGAGAAATTGGCTTACAAAAATCAGCTGGAGGGATTTCCCAGAAAAGGAACTCTTAATTAACCCAGTGTATAATTGTGTATAATAAGTGCATGTATAATTTACTAAACAATCTAAATAGTTGCTCCAGGAGAAAAAAAATGTAATGTCCACTTGAAAGGATATTGCAGGAGAATTCAAAGTCAATCTCCACGATATTCTACTTGGAATTCTGAGATAATGAGGAACATTACAAGGATTTGCCGCACTTGTTGCCAAGTATATGTGGCAAATACAATTATCTTTAAAATGCTCAGATTCCAAGAAAGATTATACCAAGGGACACAAAAATGAACAGCGATCCAGGGACAGAAAGCAATTGATTAAAAGCTTTATCATAACATCCTCAAGCTTCCAATTTATAGCACTTTATACCAACCATGGGGTCCAGTGCAAGAGGGCATGACATGAGAATGAAGGGACAGAAGTTTAGGGGTAACATGAGGGGGAACTTCTTTACTCAGAGAGAGGTGGCTGTGTGGAATGAGCTTCCAGCAGAAGTGGTGGAGGCAGGATCGATTTTAACATTTAAAAGTAAAGTGGATAGGTATATGGACGGGAAGGGAATGGAAGGGTATGGTCTGAGTGCAGGTAGATGGGACTAGGGGAAAATCAATGGTCGGCACGGACTGGAAGGGCCGAGAGGGCCTGTTTCCGTGCTGTAATTGTTATATGGTTGTTATATGGTTATATGAGTGCTGAATTTCATTTTCAAAATCATTAGTTTTGAAAGTTAAGTTCAATTGAATTTTCACTTTCAACTGAAAATGAGTGTTTCAGTTGGAAAGCTGAAACACTACCAACCATGTTCAGGTAGAAGCGCCAAATGGGGGACCTATCTCAGTTTCCTACCATGCTTATGACAAAAGCTAGCCTTCAGCCTAGTGAGATTACTCCACATTGTATTTAGAGCAAAAAAAAACCTACTGGAGAAACACAGTGGAAGGAAGTGGGGTAGACGATGATTTGGGGCCAGGACCATTATTCAGATTGCTGTTTTGTTCCACATCTGAATGTCTTGCTGGTAGGTCAATTGCCTTCATTAAATTGCTCCTTATATCGGTTAGTGGCTATAAAGGAATCAAAGGTAGGCTGTTGGGCAAGAGACAATAAATTGTAGGGATTCTATGGAAAAATGAATAAGGGCAATTGCTCTGCCCTCCTCAGATCTGGCATGAAGCCAAACAATCCCCCTGTACATCATCAGAAATATAAGATCTCCCATGTCAGCATGCAGGAGGACCTATACTACATTCAGCTATGTAACATTTATGCTGCAAAACTGCGTGCATTGACCATCACCAACAAGGGAATCCAACCATCTGCTAAGTAACAGTAATCCACATCAACATTTCACATATCAAAACGACACTGAGTGCAAGTTTGAGTTTATTTCAACTTTAGCCTGTTTGATGCTCAATCGCTGGATCCGAAACCTGGCAAATCTTATGTAACAGCAATATGGGAGCACAAGGCCTGCAGCTTTGCCAGAAAGCCTGCACCATTTCAAGGTGGCAGCTCACCCACTTTCTCAAGGCCATTGAGGGATGGGAATTAAATGCTGTCCTTGCCAACTAAAGGCCCTGTCTCACGGTGCGAGTTGACCTACAAGTGACCCAGAGTGACAGACTCGTGGTTGTGTACGATATTCCAAGTTGATGTTCAAGTGTTTGAGGCGAGTTCCCACGGGTATGGTAAGTTTGCCGTTTACTTGTACTTTTTGCGATGTTCCGAGATCGTCTCCAGAGTTACAAAGTTCCCCTCACGTTTGCTCTTGAGTTACCAAGTTCCTCTCCCGCTCAGGGCGTGTGTTGTTGCCGCAGTCCGGGATTCGCATTTAAAGCACTCGGTTATCTTCAGCAGTTCAGGCGAGGACAGGTTGGGGGGGGGCGTGGGATGGTGGAATTGGGAGAAGGCAAGGACTATGGGTGGGGAGGAGTGAGAGGGGGGCTGGGAATGGCGTTGGAAGTTGAGGAGAAGGAATGAGAGGAAGGGGTAGAGGAGTGGGTCTGGACTCGGCTGGAGGTCAGAAGAGGTGAAGAGCGAACTGGTCGAGATGAAAGAGCAGGTTGAGGGAATGATCACTTTGTTCATACAATTGAGGAAGTTATGATTTAATCTGAAGCACAAACCGAGTGCTTTGGAAAATTGTTTCAATTCCGTCGGCACCAACCACGGAAGAAGAGTTTAAAGCTGTTTAAGGTGCAGGTTGATTTCGCAGTAAGCATGGGTCAATATCGACCTTCGCTTCACGAGCAACTTTTCCCTTTGGAGGCCACGGAGATTGCAGATGCTGGAGCCTGGGACAAAAGAAACTGCAGGACGAAGCCAACAGCCAGGCAGCATCTGTGAAACGGGTAGTCAACCTTTAGGGTCCCGGCCCGAAACATCCGTATAAATTTTATGATTTCCCTCCAAAGATGCAATCTCCCGTGGGTTGTTTGCACAACTCTCTCCCCTTTCTCTCCCAACATTGGGGGGGGGGGAGGGGACGAGATAGTTTAAACGGACCTTACCCCCACTTCATGCTTCTGTTGCGCATAATTCAGCAGTAAAACCTCTATTCCCCTTACCCAGCGACGCCCGATTCCTCGCACCCCCACAAGTTCACATCGACGAGGGAAGAATGAGCAGGGAGTCTGAAGAAGGGTCCCGACCCGAAACATCACCCATTCCTTCACATCAGAGAATCCTAATCCAGATGCCTGTCCCGCTGAGTTACTCCAGCAAGTTTGTGTCTATCGTCGGTGTAAACCAGCATCTGCAGTTCCTTCCTACACACGGACAGTGCCTTGGCCAAATTGCACGTGTCCTCGGTCAAACCATACACACCAATAAGTACTGGGATTGTTTTAGTTTGGGCTCAGTGTGGTGTCCGTAACCTGGGCACAGTGCTGGAAAAAATATCGATAAATATGTGTGGAACTTTCACAAGGGGTTAGATAGGTCTGGAGTGTGGTGTTAACCACGGGACTGTGCCCTGCTGAGATAGACACGAAATGCTGGAGTAACTCAGTGGGACAGGCAGCATCTCTGGAGAGAAGGAATGGGAGACCCTTCTTCACATCAGCTGGATTTTCGCGACGGAGGTGCGAGGGTGATATTGAGAAATAAAGTGGCGGGAGAGGCTCCAAACAAAAATAATTAAATTAATCTTGTTTAAAAAGGGAATATGTCTGTTAAAAACCCCCCAGAGAAAATTAATTGCTTCTACTGAAGAGCGGAGTCATTCCATTATGAATCATTGATTCTCAATGTATTTTTATAAATTAGATAATTGGAACTGCTGCAGTTTTGAATGGTAAAGCCGGGCTTTGGCATCATTTCTAAAATCTGGGAGATGATTTTAAGCAAATATCGGACCTATTTATTTTCTCTTTCTCGCTTTTAGGTTTTAATGCGTTTATTTTGTCACCCAGTAAATAGATACAGGTTACAAATATTTTAAAATATTGTACAGTGGTTTAACACAATCTCTATGATTGGCATACTTTTCATTTAAAGGGCAGCCATTAGGATTCCCTGATGTGAAGGTAGTCTTGTTTGCGTTTCTTACACTTGATCATATCCAAAACTAAAGTATAGATAGACACAAAATGCTGGAGTAACGCGGCGGGACAGGCCGCATCTCTGTTTGATTTTTTTCACGAGTTGACAAGTTTCACGGGTACCTGACTAAGTTGCTCACGCGAGTTCCGATGTCCCCGCTACGTTGGTTGTACGGGATTACCGCGAGTGAAAACTCGGGGTACCTCGTGGGACAACTCGCACCATGAGACAGGGGTTTAAACCTCAATAAATATAATAAATACAAAATAAACAGGATCCAGGGAATTCTTTGTACCAGTTGACATTCATAATTAACTCCTTTGAGCGTTTTGGACAGTCTTAGGCTTATTCTGCATGAACCATTAAACCTTTATGGTGAAATCTTCCAAATAAGGTTGAGCAATTTCAGTGTGTAACAGTATTTCAAATGTTGAATTCCTAATTCCTTTCATATATGATCTATACTTAAGGCAGCACTGTGGTGCAGCTAATTGAGCAGGTTCAATCCTGACCTCTGCTGCTGTCATTGTGGGTTTGCACTTTCTTGTTGTGACTGCAAGGGTTTCCTTTGAATACTCCTCTTTCCTCCAACATCTCAAAGATACATGGGCTGGTACGTCAACTGTAAATTGTCCCTAGTACATAGGCGGGTGACAGGCTATGTGGAGAATAAAGAGGAATATGGGGAGAGTAGAATGAAATGAGCATATCATGAGTGTGATGGTGGCTTGATGGTCAACGTCAACTCCGTGTGCTGAAGGATCTGTTTCTATGCCGTAAGAATCACTGACTAATAAGTTATTCTTCTGCCAACACCAACTACAAATCAGCTGGGTAACAAGCTGTGTGTTTACAAGAAAACAAGTAAAATTTACTGCGTTAATGGGAACTAATATTGTCTAAAAGCTTTAGTGTCCCTCCTTGTGGGATACTAACATTAAATTATTCAACAAACCAAATCCATGTGGGCAGGTATGATGCAGATTTTCTAAAGCTCTCCCACTGTATTCCCCAAAGATTAAGGATACAGAAAGTAATATCAGCAAACTGTACAAATACTGATGGAAAATTAATTTTCTGTTAGGCATAATTTGTTTCATGAGTGCAGCATGTCAAATTCAATTGCATAGAATTATCTAGACTCTTCATCAGACAGAATTCACCATGAATATTTAAAATGGATGTTAATGAATAACCCAAAGCTGTTTTTTTTAATATGTTGACATCTAGATTCAATAACAAAACCTCGAGCCTCCACTGAAAACTCATTATAAATTGGATCGGCACACAAAGAAATACAATTAAATGATTAATAAGCAACAGATAAGAAATTA
This sequence comes from Raja brachyura, assembly GCA_963514005.1. The sequence continues at coordinate 17,290,750 of OY740784.1, read as the reverse complement.
AGGCATGCTTCAATTTCCTAATATTCATATGGAGAGGCATTGGCAGCAGGAGTATGGTTCTGGTATTCTGCAGAAAAAACAGGTGTTCAGCATGCTGCCTCTTCCATTTTAATACTGCCACCTCATCATGATTTCACTTTTAAGTCTGGTGTTGATTGCACAGCAACCAGCTTCATCAGGATCCACATGACATAATTTCAACTTGGTTTTCAAAGACCCAATCAAAAAATTGTATTTGATGGAACTTGGAACAAACAGCGGAAAGATTGCAGAATCGGGATGATTTACTGATTCCTTGTTTACTGTGTTGCTGAGACTTGTCAGCATGCCAGATTCAGTCAGAGATCGCATTAATGGTCTAAGCAGGTCAGGATAGGAAAATAAAATTGAACATTCATCTAAATTCCACGGTTCGCATCAATCAATCTTCTTTCTCACTGCCTCTCAAGCTTGACCTTTCACATCGGTCCACATACAGAATCATAGATAGTCCTTAAAGCCCCTGTCCCACTTAGGAAACCTCTGAAGACCTTGCGGCCCACCCAAGGTTTCCGTGAGGTTCCGGGTGGTTCTGATCACTCTCCCTAATGGTCGAAAGTGGTTTCCGCGTAGTCGAGGCTTCTTCTATGTTCCTGTGATTATTTCAACAAATTCAAAAGCGGCCTTGACTAAAAATAGGATGCCAGTAGATTAGGTTGCCAGTCGAAGCCAGTGGAGTGGGGTCACTATTTACTTACAGCCAGTCGAAGGCAATCTCCTTCGCTGACCAGCCATTTTGATTGGCTCATTGGAGTTTTCAGCAGGTTTTCAGGACCTAGAAGATCTGCCGGAAGGTAAAATGCCCGTTAACTTTATTAAACTTCTTAAAACTGTTTCCACTCTTTCTCCCCCACCTTCTCTCCCCTTCTCTTCCCCTCTCTCTTCCCTTCTATGTCCTTCTTTCCCCTTCCCTCCCTTCCCCCCGCGCTCTCGAAATGACTTACCGTGCTCTGTGGCAGCCATTTACCTTCCTCTTCATCGTGCAGACAGCGCTCCTCCGCTGTCCCTGGCCCCCACCTTTGCGATGTGTTTGTGTGTGTGTGTGTGTGTGTGTGTGTGTGCACGGTCGGTAGCAAAGATCCTGTAGGATCTTAGGTCAGTAGATGCAGCTCACGCTTTGGTCGAGGCTTTCCAGGCTAGTGACCAAAAATTCTGGCGACTCATGGAAACCTTGGGTGGGGCACAAGGTCTCCAGAGGTTTCCGTTCAGGTTTCCTAAGTGGGACAGGGGCTTTACAGCAAAAAATGAGTAACAACACAAATCCCACTTTTCAACAATTGGTCTCTGGCCCACATGCCATATCCCTTGAGACACACATCCAAATAAAATGTAAATACAGTGAGTATCTTTGCCTTTACTACTCTTTCAAACAGTGAATTCTGGACAGATACCACATTGTGTGAAAATATTTAACCTCCTCTCTATATACCTTTGATCTACAGTATGCCCCTTCTCCTCAGGGATATGTCTTTTCTGTTTACTTTCAGCAGATTGGTTATGATTTTACACACCTCAATTAAGTCTCCCCACACGTATTCCAAATAAATTGATCCCAGCCCATCCTTCTTCTCCTTGATTCAAAGTTTTAAAATTTGATAACTTTCTTGTAAATCTCCTCTGCACACTCTCTGGAGCCATTGCACATTTCATATGTTCCAATAGTCAAGGAATGTTTTGAATGGTACTCCAATACTCTTTGCCTGGTCTGATAAAAAGAAGAGAACCATACAGTTTTAAACCAACAGAAACTGTTGGAGAAACTCAGCAGATCTCTGGAGACAAAGGGATGGCCAACATTTCTGATTTAGACCCGGCATTCATCCCTTTGCTTGCATAGATGGTGCTTGACTTGCTGAGTTCCTCCAATAGTTTTTTTCAAATCCCAGATACGAGATATTTTTGGAAGCATCTGCAGTTTTCTGTGCCTCCATTGTCTTAAACACTTTATCTACCTGTCCTATTGACTTTAAGGATCTGTAGGCAAATACTCCAAAGTCCCTCTGTTGCTCACACCTTCCATTATCCACCAATTTGTTGTGTATTTTCCTTGCTTGCATCTCCCCAAATGCTTAACCTGGACCTCCTCCGGATTTAATTTAATTTGTCACTTTTCTTCCCAACTGACCAGTCCATTGAAATTCTCCTGCAATCGGAAGATTTCTTCCTCATTATCAACTACACATATTTTTAAAAAATCATCTGCGAACTTGATTATCATATTCCCTATGTCCTCGGCTAAATCATCAACATAGACGCCAGAAGGAAGTAACTGAGTACAGAACCCTGACAGCAATCAGATGTCCATGCATCCACTGTATGTGCAGATGAATGGTTGCCAATAAGTCTGCTGCCTTAATGTGGATGACAGGCATCTTAGCATTGACCAGAACATACCCTGTTAAATTCCACAACAGCCCCCTCCAGTACAGAAGGTAATGAGCAGCTGTTGTGCCACAAAAGGCATTGTTAAAACTTGCCATGGAAGTGGACTTCACAATCAAACAGTTTCATGCCGCCCCCCCGCCCCCCGCCCCAAAGTCAGCAGTTGATAAACATTATCTTTTAATGCTGTGCTTCTACCACAAATGGCTGCATGAAAAAATGATAAACAGTAACATATCTATTCTTTAGCTCTTTAAATTTATTTTTCTGCGTTAATTTACATTTGGCCATTCGTTGAGAGAATATGGCAATTTTGCCTTGAATACTCAACTTATAAATATGTTTTCACTGTCGTGTTTCATGAAGACCCAGTAACCCATAACTGGACCTCTAAATTTGAAAACCAGTTGAAATATTGCACCACTTGAGTGAGTGCCATTATGTCAAGAGATAATTTGATTCTCAGTGAGGTGGCAACAAACAGCCAAATACCCTGGTGTTGTCTTCTGACCCCTCATAGCCACACAATGTGTCTGAGGCAAATCACCAAGGCAATCAGTGCAAATGTGAATATAAACTTGAAACAGCAACATTGCAAGGACACTAATACTTGCAGCACCAAGCAGACCAATAACAATGTTGGAATAGCAGCATTCAAGCATCAACACTAATTATATTTTGCAAAAGGTGGACTTCCTGTAAGATTCAAATGTGTTACTACTAATATTTCTTCTGTCACATACTCAAATGTTGTTCTGTAAAATTAATATTCAGTCACCATGGTTCATTTGTCTTGAAAATAGCACTATGTGCATTGTTATGCGAAAAGCACATTCTGGCATATTCTGTAAAATATTGAAAGTGAATGCAAATCTAACATTTCCTTACCAGTTTTACTTTCACGTTCTCTATTAGGTGCATCTGAACCCCAACATTTAGTGTTTCTAATCATATTTGATTGGTCCGTTTGTCTTGCGTGCACCATTATAGATCTAACTCCCTAAAATGTGTTTTGTATTCTGAGACAGATTGCAATGTTCTTCATATCTAAAGGTTCGATATCTGCTGTCTGTTATCAGTGGTGTTGTGCATTGTTGTGTGATAAAGATTGCTCCCTGCTCCTGACCTGCCACCTCATCCTTTACTGGATACATGCCCACAATCCTAAGTGCCACCTCAGTTCCCATCCCAATCCTGCAGCCTGTCTTGTCTCACACACACATTATCTCCTAAACTCCTGCATATAAACTGCTTCTGCAATGAGGCACAGAACACCAACAGAAGCTCCCAATCCACCACAAAATCTCTTCCAGAGGTTCCGGACAATCCCCTATCCTCTCCCACAGGTTCCATTCCAGCTGTACCACATTACCCCCAGCTCTTGTTATCAACTGTTCCCAACGAGTCAGATTCCAGCATCACACATTACCAGGCTCAAAACCACCCCTTCCTCTTTCACACCATAATATCTTTGCCAACAACACCAGACCTATGGAGCACTTTCCACAGTCATAGTAAAAAGTGAAAAATGAGGATTAATTTTTATTTAAACTGGTCAAAAAGCAATGATTTCTTAAAGGTAGTTAAACTGAGAGTAGGAAAGACTACCCTAATCCCATTGAGGTAATATTCAATTGTAAAATGATCTCCTGAAAATGTAACAGTTTGTGATATTGTTAACTGATAACCATTTGGGTTAACATACAATATTACTATGATTTTAACTTTCTATCATAAATAATTTTCAGCTAAATTGTTGAACACATAATAAACTTATGCTTGCATATGCAAATTGGAGCTATTTCAGTTTATCACCTTGATTTATAAAGATTTAGAAACTCATCTTGAAGATAAGAAGATGTCAGCCAACAACTTTATTGTTGTTTGTCTCTTGTTATTGAGTAAGATAATGTCATCTTACCCATAGTGTTGTGTAGGACAGTGGCTGATTAAACCAATCTGGGCTCAAATGTTCCTTTCATGCAACCAACATAGGTGTAGGAATGCTGCAGCGTCAGTGGCTCCTGATTTTTACGAGATTGCTTGGCTTATTCCATTCTAGTTTCCTTATACGAGCAAGCACTGCTTTTGATGTTGGTACACCAAGTAGGGTGATCCAACAGCTATATATAGTCTTCAGCAACCCAACGTGACCCAGTCCAAAGCAGGCACATGCTATCATGCCCACAACTTTAAATACAATAGGAAATATCCAAATTGCTTTCTCATGCCTGGAAAAGCTGCAGAAATTCATCACTCACCTATGATGACCTGTGTATCGGGCACCTTTGATGTGTCCAATGCCTATGCATCCAGGTGTTGGGCATCCACCCGGAGTCGGAGATGCAACAAAACCCTGTGAATCTGAAATGGAAAAATTATGCTAAATCTCTTATGTAACAAAATAATCTGCTGAAAACATGCTAGTTTCTGACTGTTGGATTGTCACTGTGAAATAGCCACTTTGGCTAAAATAAAATAAAATATTGTTGTAATTTTAATTTTCTATGGTGAACTGTTTGATTTTAGCACTACAAAATGTAGCAGGTTAAGACATGAAACTGGAAAGACGAGTCAGCTTTGAGATACTGGTGATTGTATACATTAGCTCCATCTTTATAGACAGCTTTGATCCACTGCAGTTTATCAACCATCGTCATTGCAGACAGCATCTCTCTGGCACTTCACTCATCTATGGAACATCTAGTTAGAACACGTATTTCGGACTCCTATTTATTGACTATAGCTCTGCCTTCAATACCATAATCACATCCAAACTCCTGGAGTGAGGAGTCAGCATTTCCATTGGGATCCATTGGATTCTTGACTTTCTGACCCATAAGCTACAATCAAAGAGTGTAGGTGACAAAGCATCCTCCACAATAATTCTCGATACTAGTGCTCCACAAGGATGCCTTCTCAGCCCCTTTCTATATTCCCTTTACATTCATGGCTGTACTGCCAAATTTTGCTTCTGCAGACGTACCACCCTCTTGGGATGCATCGCAGCTTGGTTTGGGACCAGCTCTGCCCAAGACCACAGAGAAATTGCACAGAGTTGTGGATGTAGCCCAGTTCATCACACAAACCAAGCTCTTTATCATTGACTCCCTACCATCCATACTTCACATTGTTACAGGGGGACAGTCAACAGACAGTGCCCTCCATAATGTTTGGGACAAAGACCCATCATTTATTTTTTTGCCTCTGTACTCCACAATTTGAGATTTGCAATAGAACAAAAATCACGTGGTTAAAGTGCACATTGTCAGATTTAATAAAGGACATTTTTATACATTTTGGTTTCACCATGTAGAAATTACAGCTGTGTTTATACATAGTCTCCCCATTTCAGGGCACCGTAATGTTTGGGACACACGGATTCACAGGTGTTTGTAGTTGCTCAGGTGTGTTTAACTGCCTCCTTAATGCAGGTATGAGAGAGCTCTCAGCACCTAATATTTCCTCTCATCACCTTTGGAAACCTTTATTGCTGTTTATCAACATGAGGACCAAAGTTGTGCCAATGAATATCAAAGAAGCCATTGTGAGACTGAGAAAAAAGAATAAAACTGTTAGAGACATCAGCCAAACCTTGGGCTTACCAAAATCAACTGTTTGGAACATCATTAAGAAGAAAGAGAGAACCGGTGAGCTTACTAATCGCAAAGGGACTGGCCAAGGAAGACCTCCACAGCTGATGACTGAAGAATTCGCTCTATAATAAAGAAAAATCCCCAAACACCTGTCCGACAGATCAGAAACATTCTTCAGGAGTCAGGTGTGGATTTCTCAATGACGACTGTCCATAGAATACTTCATGAACAGAAATACAGAGGCTACACTGCAAGATGCAAGCCACTGGTTAGCTGCAAAAATAGGATGGCCAGGTTACAGTTTGCCAAGAAGTACTTAAAAGAGCAACCACAATTCTGGAAAAAAGGTTTTGGGGACAAATGAGACGAAGATTAACATATCAGAGTGATGGCAAGAGCAAAGTACGGAGGAAAGAAGGAACTGCCCAAGATCCAAACCATACCACCTCATCTGTGAAACACGGTGATGGGGCTGTTATAGCCTGGGCATGCATGGCTGCAGAAGGTACTGGCTCACTTATTTTCATTGATGATACAACTGTTGATGGTGTATAGACACATCCTATCTGCTCAAACAAATGTCTCAAAACACATTGGCCGGCGGTTCATTCTACAGCAAGCCAGTGATCCCAAACATACTGCTAAAGCACCAAAGGAGTTTTTCAAAGCTAAAAAATGGTCAATTCTTGAGTGGCCAAGACAATTACCCAATCTGAACCCAATTGAGCATGCCTTTTATATGCTGAAGAGAAATGTGAAAGGAGCCCCCAAAACAAGCATAAGCTAAAGATGGCTGCAGTACAGGCCTGGCAGAGCATCACCAGAGATGATACCCAGCAACTGGAGATGTCCATGAATCGCAGACTTCAAGCAGTCATTGCATGCAAAGGATATGCAACAAAATACTAAACATGACTACTTTCATTTATATGACATTGCTGTGTCCCAAACATCATGGTGCCCTGAAATGGGGGGACTGTGTATAAACACTGCTGTAATTTCTACATGATGAAACCAAATGTATAAAAATGGATTTTATTAAAATCTGGCAATGTGCACTTTAACCAGATGTGATTTTTTCTATTACAAATCTCAAATTATGGAGTACAGAGGCAAATAAATAAATGATGAGTCTTTGTCTCAAACATTATGGAGGGCACTGTAGTGAAGGATTTTTTTCATCCTGGTCATTCGCTCTTCTCCCCGCTCCCACCAGGCAGAAGATACATAAAGCTGGAAAGCACGTAGCATCAGACTCAGGAACAGCTTATTCCCCTTCGTTATCAGACTTCTGAATGGTTCTTCCATGAGCTAGTCCTCATCCTCCAAACTCCCTCATTGTAGACAATGGGCATTTTCTCTGGAATTGTAACTCTCCAATGCAGAAAATCATATTCTGCACTCAAATATTTGCTCTACCTGTTGTACTTGTGTATGGCTTGATTGTATTTATGTACAGTATTATCTAATTTAATTACATAGCACACAAACAAATCTTTTCACTTGGTACATGTGACAATTTAAAAAAAAACAAATGTAAGCTTAAATACATGAAACAAATTTGGAAGAGTAATTATAGCAAGGGATCTGATGGCAATAGAAAATAGAAAGAGTTATGGGCCTGTCCCACTTAGGCGATTTTTTCGATGACTGCCATAGTTGTAACAGGTCGCTGAAAAAACGGCGACTGGACCCCCCTACGACAATGTCTACGACAATGTCTACAACAACCTACCACCTAGTCGACATCAAGCTACGGCAAGCTACCGACAACCGGCGACCCATTAGGACGTCCACCAACGACCACACCTACGACAACCTACGTCCACCCGCGACCAGCTACGACAATTCAGTGGCCGGTACCTGTCGCCGGTTGATGTAGGTAGTCGCTAATGGAATTCACTGAAGTCAGCACCCGCGACAACCTACGTCATCCTGGCGACAACCTACGACAGCACCTACGTCAGAAGATGTCAAGCTATTAAAATTTTGGAAAGGCCCTATAACCCCCACAATTAAAATGTGGACTACTGAAATGTTGGAGACCCTATATTTGGAAAGATTAAGATTTGTCTTAATGGACAAACAAGAACTATTTACAATAATATGGTCCCCATTTATTGAATATTTGAAGGAGCAAACTGAAACCAACGATGCATAATCTATTGAACACTCCATTCTTCTTCAACTTTTTCTTCTCTTTTTTGTTTTCTCTCTCTCTATTAATTTCTATCTTTATAAATATTGGAAAAAAATTAATAGTCCAATTACTATACAATTGTTAATATAAATAATATTGATAATGTATGACTACAATGAACAAAATGCTTTTTATTATGTATTTAATTCTAATAAAAATAATTAAAAAATAAAAATAAAAAGTCAAGCTACGCTCAATGGCGTCAAGCCAACTGTCGCCGAAACGTTTTGAACATTTCAAAATCCAGCGGGGACCAGAAAAACGCTACGATTCTTTGGGCGACTGAGGAGACTACTCACAACCATACAGACGACAGCCTGGCGACCATGTGGCGACAGCCCAGTCACCTGTAGTCGCCTAAATAATTGCCTAAGTGGGACAGGGGCATTAACCCCTGCAATATCAAAATTTCAAGTTTACAAACTGAAATGCGCGCCATGCAACGGGTGAGAGTGGTGCAGCTGCACATCTCCAGCAACCTGGGTATGAACATGCCTTCGGTACTTTCTGTGTAGTTTGTACATTCTCCCAATGATACGTTTCTCTACAGGGTGTTCCAGTTTGCCTTCACATCCAAAGTCATGCTGGTTGGTTAATTAGCTTGAGTTAATTTGGCATTGTAAATTGTCCCTAATAAAGATGGGTGGTGCGAGAATAAGATGGGGGTGGGGGGGGGAAGTAAAGTAGAAGGGATTTGTGGCAATGAGAGAGTAGGTTACCTTGCCTTTAAATTTTAGTCTGCCCGTAATTATATGTGTGGGATTTATTCCGTAATCAGGGGCATGTTTGCTGCTGGGTTTCTTGCGCGGAAGCTTAGTTTTAGTTTAGCTTTAGAGCTTCATGGTGAAGGAACACCTTTTGACTTTGTAGAGTTTTGCCGAGACACGAGGAGTTTTCTAACGTGTAAAAGCGATGTGCTGGAGTTTGACAAGGATTAAAGTGTACGAGTCAGAGAAGAAGGTCGGATGACTATCTTACTGTTTTGCTTCTACAATAAAGAAACTATTAATTAAAAGACTGTGTTATGAAGATTTATCTGTTGAGAAGCTCTGAAAGTCTCAAGGAGAGCTCACATGCGTATTACGACATTCTCCTAAAGCCATGTAGTCTCTTAAGTGGCTAGAGGGAGTAATCTCTTGAAAGATATAAATATCTGCAGCTACATAAAGTCGAAGGATACCTCTGACAGGAGGCGAGATGGACAGAAGACTTGGCTAGGATCTCGAAAGAGGTTTTGGCCAGAAGACCGGTTCCAGAAGAGGAACTGAAGACAATAGATCTCGGCCAGAGATGGCCTAGAGGTTTATCGACACGACTTGAAGACATTATCACAGAACCGTGAGTAAAAATCGACTATTATACATTGAATTTTAAAGCTGGGAAGAGGAGGTTATTTTAAAAACAGCCAGATATATTAAATATGAAATAAAAACATGCAAATGGCAGAAATATCAAGTCAGGCAGAGAATCAGAGTTAACATTTTATGTCAATGCCTCTCATCAGAACACACAAAAGTTAATATATAAATGGAGAAGGTAGAGAACAAAAGTGAAGGTATAATTTAGAATAGGAAAGGCCTAATGGCCAAAGGGATATTATTACAAAGTGATATAGGATGGTCATGGGATAAGGAGATAAAATGGTTTACAGCAGGTGTAAAATGGAAAATAGCAGAATCTTTACCTATAATCAAAAAAATAATGCAAATATTTATGCTTTTGTGTGCATTAATACAACCTTAATAAGGTTTTATGGCTTAAATAACATAGGAATAAAAGATATTTGGTAGATTCGCCAGCAAGGATTTTACTCTACTCATGACACTTTGAAGTATTTTCTTGTCCTGATCACTGGCAGTGAAAAACCTATACTCCGTGGCATTTAACCCTGATGCATTAAAGTACTTGTTCTCTTTAAATTCTCATCTTTGTGGACCAGGAAGTCACGGAGCCCATTTCCATCAATGCACCAGCAGGAAAATCCTTTGCTGTAAAACTCGGTATCGTATATCCCAGGGTCAGTGCTGAGGTGTAATTGAAGCAGAAGAATAATGTGCTATTGGCAGACTTGGTAATCCTACATTTGACTCAGGCAATTTGACATGGCGATGTTATACCATTTTAAGGATTGATCTTAAAAGTTAAGATTTATTTAACTAAATATAAAACTAAAACATAATTTCTTTAATGCATATATGCAGGGAAATGTACTGGTAATCTGAAGATATTTTAAAATTTGCCTTACTTGGTGGTGGCTGCAATGAATGATTTGTCTTGGCACACCATCCAGCAGGGTGAATATCGGGGTGATCTGCATCAAGCCAGTAATCATAATTATGACTCCATCCATCAAAATGAATCTAAAACAAAATCAAATACATTATTTTATATTATTCCATATTATACATTTCAAAGCCTACAGTGGAACCATAACACCTTTCAATTTTTTTTCCCATTCTGTAGATAAAAAAACTGTTGAAAAGAATAATAATTTCATGTATTGGGGCTGAAATTCGTTTTGGCAATTTATTTTTCTTTACAGCAGACGTTGCAGTTAATGACAGGGCATGTGATTATGGGGTAATCTATCAAGGGAATAAGAATTGTACTTAACCAACACATGCCCACCGTTGTGGGTTTAACCAGAACCACTGAATTTCTGACATTTGTCCACATCATTAACCGAGAAAGAAAATTTGAAAGAAAATTCAAGTTACCTATTCCATGTTATTTCCATGCACCTCCTGATCAGGCGGCCGATATCCATCCATACAAACACTAGAATAGTGGCCACATTGATGTGTACCGATCAGCAACAATTCGCTAACACCTGGCCTTATACGTCCTTCCTTGACACCGTCCAGGGTCCCCGACGGTCCTTTCAGGTGAGGCAGAGGTTCATTTACACCTCCTCCAGCCGCATTTAATGGGTCCTTTGTTCTCAGTGAGACATATCGTAGACTGGGCAGAACATTTACGCTCAGTCTGCCTTGGCCAACGCGATCTCCCAGTCCAACACCCCCTCCCATCCCCACACATTTCTGTCCTGGGCCTCCACCGCTGTCAGAGTGAGGTCTCATGCAAATTGAAGGAACAGCTCCTCATATTTCGCTTGGGCAGCTTGCAACCCAGCAGTATCAACATTGATTTATCTCATTTCAAGTAACCCGGGCAATCCTTCTCTTCCCCCCCTCCCCACTTAGTCATCCTACTAGTTCCACTATTCACATCCTTGTATCCCTCCGTTATCAACTCTTCCCCAGCCAACAATGGGCCTGACCCACTGAGTTACTCCAGCACTTTGTGTCTCTCTTCGGTATAAACCAGCCTCTGCAGTTCCTTATTTCACATCACAATTCCCTGTCTCCTGCTTCTGTAATGGAGCAGGAACTCTCAATGGTATCTGCCTCTGCTCTCCACTTACAAATGGCCAAAAGGTAAGTAAGAAATACATGGATATTGTGCTAATTCTATGCAACTGTCGTTTCACATAATTGTGAATGCATCAGTGCCTTTGAGAACCTTCTGGTCCCAATTTTATTTTTCTCTGCTGATGTTTTTGTTTGTTCAGCTTGAGTTATTTAAGAAAAATAGCTGGGAAGAAATCAATAAATGGTTGAGAAAACTGTCAATTTATTTTTACACAGAGGGTGGCGAGTTCCTGGAATGTGGTGTCGGGATTGGCGGTTAAAGTAGACACGTTAGTGGCATTTAAAAGACTTTTGGATATGCATATAGATATGCAGGGAGTGGAGGGAAGTGGGTTATATACAGGTCGATAAGTGATGGTCTTGGCATCATGTTAAGTAAATACCTTGTAGAATGAAGGGCCTGATCTTGTGCTGTACTATTTTATCTTCTGAGGCAGTCTTTTTCAACAGCAATCCCACTGTAACTCACAATCTACATCTTTATATGTCAATTATATAACAGAATATGCTGGCTCTGGAGAGGGTCCAGAGGAGGATTCCAGGGATGAGTGAGTTAGCATATGATGTGCATTTGACAGCACTGGGTCTCTACTCGCTGGAGTTCCGAAGATTCAGCGGGGGGGGGGGCTTCATTGAAACTTACAAAATAATGAAAGGAATAGATAGAGTGGATGTGGAAAAGATGTTTCCACTGGTGGGAGGGTGTAGGACTAGAGGGCGCTCAGAATTAAAGGGTGCTCCTTTAGAAAGAAGGTGAGGAGGAACTTATTTAGTCAGAGGGTAGTTAATCTGTGGAACTCATTGCCACAGAGGGCTGTGGAGGCCAAGTCAGTGGATATTTTTAAGGCAGAGACAGATAATTCTTGATTAGAACAGGAGTCAAGGGTTACGGGGAGAAGGCAGGAAAATTGGATTAGGAGGCAATCAGCTATGATTGAATGGCGGAGTGGACTCGATGGGCTGAATGGCCTAATTGTACCTATAACTTGTGAACGTGAACTTCTAACACTTAACTGCATCTGAATACTCGGCTGTGCTCCATTTGTAGTAGGTTTGAGTGGATAAATGTGTTGTCACGTCAAACTGTTTTGTTGCTTATTGTTCATTTCATATGGCTTTATCGTAGTTTGTAACATGTAATCATCAGTTTTGCAGTTACATTATAAAATATCCATGCCATCAAAATGCAGATGTTGTTCAGGACAAGTTATTGTAACCTTGGTTTGTTACATTCTTTGAATTTCTGACAGATTTGTGAATTTCACAAATTGTGAATTTCTGACATATTTAATAATAGATATAAGCATGAAAAATAATTCCATAAATAAAGAAGCTCAAATATAAAATCTGAAATTCCTATTTAATCTTGGTCTGCATTTGCATTTGTTTTAAAACAAGTGTTAGCAATATATCCAGTATACAAGGAGTGTTGTGAAGTCCTCAAACCTATCACTTTAAATTATTTGCTTTGGGTTGTTTGCCACCTTTTATGTTTATTCCATCAGACATTATTTTAATCTGGATGAAACAATAAAAAACGAGCATATACATTACAGAAGACGAGATGCAAGGAGGTTAACAAGTTAAAAGAATGGCACATATCTCAGTTTGTGCAGACTTGAAATAAATCAAAAAAGTTATTATACAGAAGATTACTTATATAATAGATTAAACCCACTGTTAACAATGAATAAAACCATGGGAAACCTGCCTACCAATCTCCTTGACGTCTGTCAGCAGTTGACAAGCGAAACACTTTTGTTTACATGCTGTCCAATCAAAGAAAAGACTACTGTCTGCAATCAATGAATGAAATCAAGCTGTCCACAGTGCTCATATAAAGGATAACGGGTATAACATTTAATGCAAAGGTTTAAAATTGGTCCGATAAAGTCGGGGAAGTCAGATAGTCTGAAAAGTCTTAAGGGATTGGACAGGCTAGATACCGGAAAGTTGTTCCCGATGTTGGGGGAGTCCAGAACCAGGGGTCACAGTTTAAGAATAAGGGGTCGGCCATTTAGGACTGAGATGAGGAAAACCCTTTTCACCCATGAGTTGTGAATGTGTGGAATTCTCTGCCACATAAAGCAGTGGAGGCCAATTCACTGGATGTTTTGAAGAGAGAGTCAAGGGCCTGTCCTACCAAATGTGGTCGTTTGAGGCATACGGCCACGCGGGGCCGGTTCCACTTCGAATCGTGGAGGCGTACGGAGTTGTGCGCGGCTGGTCCCGACATCATATTCACCAATCAGCTGGGCAGGAGGCGGGCTGACTAAATTTGGATGTCGCACGGCGTTAGGCGGTGACGTTATCATGCAACGGCACGCCGGGTGGTGACGCCTTCGCGCAATGCCACGCGCTAGGTGTACACCGTCAAGACGCTGCATACGCCGTCAAGACGCTGCGTACTCCCTCAATGCGCCTGCGGGCCGACAGGCCGTTTGCGCACGGAATTTTCGAACAGTGCAGGATTTACAGAGCCCCGTGCGATGTCAGGACCAGCCCCGCACAACTCCATACGCCTCCGCGGTTCAAATTGGGACCAGCCCCGCGCGGCCATACACCTCAAGTGACCACGTTTGGTCGTGCTAGACGCATGCAATCGCATGCTGGTGGGACAGGCCCTTTAGATTTAGGTCTTAGGCATATCAGAATCAAGGGATATGGGGAAAAAGACTGATTTTGGATGATCACCCATTATTGAATGGCAGTGCAGGCTTGGAGGGCCGAATGGCCTACTCCTGCACCTATTTTCTATGTTTCTATGAGAGCCAGATCATGATATCAAATGAGTAGGTAATGACAATTGATACTAGTGAAATAGAAGTAAAAAATTCTATTAAGCAGCGTGAGGAATGCGGCAACAACCCACCACACCACACCCGCCATTCGGCCTCTTTTAGAATAGCAAAAAATAACTACAGCTGTGTTGCTAATTGTCGTCCTCTGGCTGCTAGAATTCAACAGTCTGCTGGTTAAAGCCATAGGTGTTTCTTGTTGAATAATGTGATTAATATTGTATAATTGTATAATTCAAAACCTGCGCATAAACAAAATGCTCTCGGACATGCTTGCACTGGTATGGATTTCTCTTGGAATTGAACATCAATTGAAGATTAAGTAGAGGCTACTCAATGCTGGAATATGTACAAGAAGAGGACTCGAAGGAAAATGACCTGAAGTAGCCAGCTTTATCCAAACAATGCGTTTTCCACATATTTTCCTAAATCTGTGCATACTCTGCAGATGTACTCAGTTAGTGCTCCCCATAGTTGTCTGCTATTCACTTGATGCCTAATAGAGAAACCATCTCATATTTCAAAATTATCATAAGTATGCTTAGTGAATCAGATGACCTAAAACGTTTCAATTTAATAATTTGATCTTTAAAAAGCAACGAGAAATAATGGGATTGCTGTTTTAGATTCACTGATATCTGCAGGAGAGCAAACTGATATACTTGTTAAAACTGAGAAACACTTACTGTTCAAACAACCTGTGATTAAATGTCAGGAGATGGAAGCATCGGAATTTCATTTCCTCACTCGAGCAAGGCAATGCTTTGCAAATTTAATTAAGTGCAAAGAAGTTCATTTGTACACCTTGATTTATATTGCTGAAATTATTTTTCAGCATTTTTTCTCAGAATATACAAAATCTTACCTTCTAGATTTAATGGCATCATGCAATGCCAGGTTTAAATAAAACGATCTCTTCTACTTCATTGCCTCCTATTTCCATCTATCCACAGCAGTTCATCTGCGAAGAACAAGCCTTCACTTATCTCCAGGTTCACACCATCACCACGTGTCATTATTTCTTTATCTCCACCGAATCATAGACCGTCCAATTGATCTCTCCCTATCTCTTTCTCTGTGGCTGAAAATATTTAACTTACAACTTTTCTCAGTTTTGATGAAAGGTTATCAAACTGAAACACGGATTATATTTCTCTCTCCACAGATGGTCCCTGACCTGCAGAGCATATCTACTTTCACATCGGTCCATTGTGGAAACTAATGAGGATAAATGCTCTTAGGGAAGCCAAAATATATTTTTTGAGGATTTCCTCAAGTCATCGGTGAAAGTTCAATATTGACGCAGCGACTTGGGAGGATTTGTTCATGATAATGCTGCTTGGCAATGGTTCAACTGAACAGCAGCTGCCTTCTAAGATCAAGGGAAGGTTAGACAATAGACAATAGGTGCACGAGTAGGCCATTCGGCCCTTCGAGCCAGCACTGCCATTCAATATGATCATGGCCGATCATCCCCAATCAGTACCCCGTTCCTGCCTTCTCCCCATGTCCCCTGACTCCGCTATTTTTAAGAGCCCTATCTAGCTCTCTCTTGAAAGCATCCAGAGAACCCCCCTCCACCGCCCTCTGAGGCAGGGAATTCCAGAGACTCATCACTCTCTGTGAGAAAAAGTGTTTCCTCGTCTCTGTTCTAAATGGCTTACTCCTTATTTTTAAACTGTGGCACCCGGTTCTGGATTCCCCCAACATCGGGAACATGTTTCCTGCTTCTAGCTTGTCCAAACCCTTAACAATCTTATGCTTAGTGAATCAGATGACCTAAAACGTTTCAATTTAA
Source organism: Raja brachyura (assembly GCA_963514005.1). The sequence continues at coordinate 17,274,506 of OY740784.1, read as the reverse complement.
TAATTTGATCTTTAAAAAGCAACGGGAAATAATGGGATTGCTGTTTTAGATTCACTGATATCTACAGGAGAACAAACTGATATACTTGTTAAAACTGGGAAACACTTACTGTTCAAACAACCTGTGATTAAATGTCAGGAGATGGAAGCATCGGAATTTCATTTCCTCACTCGAGCAAGGCAATGCTTTGCAAATTTAATTAAGTGCAAAGAAGTTCATTTGTACACCTTGATTTATATTGCTGAGATTATTTTTCAGCATTTTTTCTCAGAATATACAAAATCTTATCTTCTAGATTTAATGGCATCATGCAATGCCAAGTTTAAATAAAACGATCTCTTCTATTTCATTGCCTCCTATTTCCATCTATCCCCAGCAATTCTAAATGGCTTACTCCTTATTTTTAAACTGTGGCACCCGGTTCTGGATTCCCCCAACATCGGGAACATGTTTCCTGCTTCTAGCTTGTCCAAACCCTTAACAATCGTATGTGTTTCAATAAGATCCCCTCTTATCCTTCTAAACTCCAGAGTGTACAAGCCCAGCTGCTCCATTCTCTCAGAATATGACAGTCCCGCCATCCCAGAAATTAACCTTGTAAACCTACGCTGCACTCCCTTAATAGCAAGAATGTTGCTGAGGCATATCAGAGAAATAAGGAGCAAAGATTTACAACAGCAGTACATCTGCTGCTGATAATGCAACCCAAAGTAGTATCTCTCACTCAATTCAATTCAAAGCTGAACTCTCACCCATGTGCCCAGACAATGAACTAGGACTGTCAGCAAACACAGGGAAAATGAAGAAGTAAGTTTATAATGTTATAGTGTGCAATCCTATCTGGTAAAAACTTGAGTAACCAATTCATTAAATAAAACCATCCTGGATTTATTTAACACCCACTTCATAATACCAAGACATTGCAAAATGTTTTACTATAAAATAAATGAAGGATTTTTAGTGATTTTTAAGCAAGTGCTGCTTTTATTCGCAAGAGGTTTTTTCATGTGCTCTCTACATTCCATGAACAAAGTGAGGCTGATATGTAACTTTCCCTGTGAGACTAAATTAAACTAACCTGTGTTGGTTGATGATCACTGGCAATACCTTTGTCTCTGTCTTGGAGGTTCTGGTTTAATATCTCACTCAAGAGACTTGAGAAACAGATGTAGTCAGAGAGACTGATGTACTGCTGGAGGGGCTAACTGTCAGATAAGGTATTGAATGAACGAAAGCTCTCTATTTCTCAGATGAATGTCAATGATTATTTCAAAGAATATAGGGGACTCCTCCTATGCTGTCGCCAACCTTTATCCCTTAGCCTATCCAATTGTTATGTTAATTTCAGTTACCCTTTCCGTTAAACCCATAAATGAAAATAACATTTAGATACGTCGAAATGATGTTGCCTGAAGCGAGTGCATATTGTTTTTCTCTTGGTTTTCCTTATTAATGCTTCCATCAATTATTAACCATGTCAATTAATTAGCAAAATTAAATTACTGAGGTCACGTTAATTTGTCCTGGAAAAATAATTTTTGCCATGGACTGCAAGAACATCATGTAAAAGAATTGTAGGTGATTAAAATGATGCATGGTCTACAGAACATATCCACAGAAGCTATCTTTCCTACGCAGTCTAATTAGAGCAGCCGAACTGCTGACATTTACAACAGACGTTCCTTTATGTCCAGGACTCTGTTTTAAGATCACCAGTTTTGTATTTTGATCTCTGATTTGTGATTTTATATATATATATATATATATATATATATATATATTTTTTTTTACTATTAAAGATCTCTTTATTGGGCCATGTATTAAACCCCATTACTGCAGTAAGAAGAGATAATATTATAGAATGATACAGTGTGGAAACAAGCCCTTTGGCCCAATTTAAATACACTGTCCAACATGTCCCAGCTACACTAGTCCCACCATCCCACCTCTGGACCATATCCCTCCAGACCCGGCCGATCTACCTGTACCTGTCTAACTGTTTCTTAACTTGCTGAGAATTAAATAATGAAAACAGGAAGTGATGGAAATATCCGGTATGACAAGCAGCAATTGTGGAGAAAGAAACTGATTTCAGGTTATTGACATTTCATCAGAACTGTCACATATTCTGTCGACACAAGGAACTGCAGATGTTGTTTTACATAAAGGAAAACAAAAAAAAGTGCTGGAGTACTTCAGTGGGTCTGCAAGCCTCTCTGGAAGACATGGATAGGTGAAGGTCAATTTGAGACTCTTTATCAGATTCATATTGATAAGGTGTAGATGAGGAGATAAAGATATCAGTCTGTCAATATTCAGCCTATGCAAGAAAGAGGTCACGTACCCCAAATAAAGGAACCACACTTGTTCGGTGCTTTTACGCACAATGTTAGGATTAATCCTTGTGAACAAAGTGTTGCAGGTAACAGTGAGCAACAATAGACAATAGGAGCAGGAGTAGGCCATTCGGCCCTTTGAGCAAGCACCGCCATTCAATGTGATCATGGCTGATCATCCCCAATCAGTACCCTGTTCCTGCCTTCTCCCCATATCCCCTGACTGCTATTTTTAAGAGCCCTATCTAGCTCTCTCTTTAAAGCATCCAGAGAACCCTCTTCCACCGCCCTCTGAGGCAGAGAATTCCACAGACTCATCAATCTCTGGGAGAAAAAGTGTTTCCTCGTCTCCTTTCTAAATCGCTTACTCCTTATTTTTAAACTATGGCACCTGGTTCTGGACTCCCCAAACATCGGGAACACGTTTCCTGCCTCTAGCTTGTCCAAACCCTTAACAATCTTATATGTTTCAATGAGAATCCCTCTCATCCTTCTCAACTTCAGAGCGTACAAGCCCAGCTGCTCCATTCTCTCAGCATATGACAGTCCCGCCATCCCGGGAATGAACCTTGTAAACCTACGCTGCACTCCCTCAATAGCAAGAATGTCCTTCCTCAAATTAGGGATCCAAAACTGCCCACAATACTCCAGGTGCTGTCTCACTTGGGCCCTGTACAACTGCAGAAGGACCTCTTTGCTCCTATACTCAACTCCTCTTATTATGAAGGCCAACATGCCATTCGCTTTCTTCACTATCTGCTGTACCTGCATGCTTAAATACTGGTACTCCTGCAGCCCTTTTCCCAATGCTTTAAAAAGGTTCAAACATAGGCCGGGCATTATATGACTTTTGGTAACCCAAGGAGGTTGTGAAAAATACTATTTTATCCAATTAATAAAAGATAAAATCAGAGGAACTATTTGTACAGAAACAGATGTTCTTTGGCATAAATTATCTCCTCTCTATGTTATACCATCCTGGCTCAATGGTTATGCTGCTGTGGTACTATCCAAATACACAGAGAGTAAGGGAGATGGGAAATAAACAGTAAGTTCATCAGTTATAAGAGCAGAATGAGGCCATTCAGTCCATCAAGTCTACTCCGCCATTGAATCATGGCTGATCTATTATTCCACTCTCAACCCCATTCTGCTGCCTTCTCCCCATAACCCCTGACACCCGTACTAATTAAGAGAAGGGAAAATAACTTATGAACGACATTGATAATAATTTGTCTCTTGCATGACTAAATTTCTATTAAATTGAATGTGGTTAGGAAATCATTGGTTGGCTTATAATATTTCTAATTAAGCTTTACATCAACAACAAAAAATAGGGCTGCACAAATGGCTATACTTGAAAATGGGTAAATCTGTAAAAACTGTGAAAGGAATTATTGATCTAAGAAATACTGTAATGAATTGTGAATCATTGAATATGTTACGTTAGAATTTGCGAGAATAAATTAGTACCTTGATCCTTTGATCATCGGTATCTGCAACTGTAGCAACACGAATCAGCAGTGGGTTACGTTTATCCACAGCTTCAAATTTCATATTCACTTGGAATCCATGTGGTGGTCTCTGGAAAAAAGATTCAGTTGACCACGTCACATGTAGAAATGATCAAAAACTGTTAATCACATATATACATTGAATTATCGCAATATGCACAATCTGAGAAAGTTTAGCTTTGATGATGATTTCTGTAACACTGTAACAATATTAATAATTCACTGCCAGTAGTATTTCGCTTGGGCAGCTTACACCCCAGCGGTATGCACATTGACTTCTCTAACTTCAAGTAACCCTTGCTTTCCATCTCTCTCCATCCTTCCCCCTTCCCAGATTTCCCACCAGTCATACTGTCTCCGATTACATTTTATCTGTTTGCTTTGTTGTTATCTTCTGCCAGCTAACAATGATCTATTCTACATTTCCCTTGTTCTCCATTCCCTTTGTCCTATTTTCACACCTTACACTTCCTTATCTATGTATCTCCCTCTCCCCTGACATCAGTCTGAAGAAGGGTCTCGACCAATAACATCACTGACTTCATCCATTTCACCACCAACTTCCATCCGGCACTCAAATATACTTGAACCATTTCCGACATTTCCCTACCATTCCTTGACCTCACCATCTCTATTGCAGGTGATACACTCCTGACTGACATCCCCTACAAACCAACTGACTCCCACAGCTACCTGGACTACTCTTCCTCCCACCCTGCTTCCTGTAAGGACTCCATCCCCTATTCCCAATTCCTCCGTCTACGCCGCATCTGCTCCCAGGATGACGTGTTCCACACCAGGTCATCCCAAATGTCCTCGTTCTTCAGAGAACGGGGTTTCCCCTCCCCCACTATAAATGAGGCTCGCACCAGGGTCTCCTCCATACCCCGCAACACTGCCCTCTCTCCCCATTCCCCCACTCACAACAAGGGCCGAGTCCCCCTGGTCCTCACCTTTCACCCCACCACCCAGCGCATACAACAGATAGTCCTCCGCCAGTTTCGCCACCTCCAACGTGACCCCTCCACTCGCCACATCTTCCCATCTCCCCCCCTGTCTGCCTTCCGCAAAGACCGCTCCCTCCGCAACTCCCTTGTCAATTCTTCCCTTCCCTCCCGCTCCACTCCTTCCCCGGGCACTTTCCCTTGCAACCGCAAGAGATGCTACACTTGTCCCTTCACCTCCCCCATCCACTCCTTTCAGGGACCCAAGCAGTCATTCCAAGTCCGACAGAGGTTCACCTACACCTCCTCCAACCTCATCTACTGCATCCGTTGCTCCAGATGCCTGCTGATCTACATCGGTGAGACCAAGCGGAGGCTGGGCGATCGTTTCGCCGAACACCTCCGCTCGGTCCGCAAATAACCAACCCGACCTCCCGGTGGCTCAGCACTTCAACTCCCCCTCCCATTCCGTATGCGACCTCTCGGTCCTGGGCCTCCTCCACGGCCAGAGTGAACAACACCGCAAGTTGGAGGAACAGCACCTCATATTCCGCTTGGGGAGTCTGCATCCTCTGGGCTTAAACATTGAATTTTCTCAATTCTGTTAACCCAGACTGCCCCCACCCCTCCCCACCTCTCCCTCAGCCCTCGGGCCCTGACATTCCTTCTCCATCTCCCCCCCCCCCCCCCCCCCCCAGTCGCACTAGCTTCTCATTTTCACACCACAAACAGCTTACAATGGCCTGTTTCCCTTATCATCAATACTTTTTTGCATATCTTTCATTCATTGTTCTTTATCTCTCCACATCACTGTTTATATCTCTCGTTTCCCTGATCCCTGACCAGTCTGAAGAAGGGTCTCGACCCGAAACGTCGCCTATCTCCTTTGCCCCTTAGATGCTGCTGCACCCGCTGAGTTTCTCCAGCTTTTTGTGTAACCCTCGATTCTCCAGCATCTGCTGTTCCTTCTTTAACACATCCCCCATTCTTCTCACTATATTGTTCTGCACGAGCAATATTCTCCTTGTGAGTCAGCTGACCTCCAACTTCTATGCATCTGTTTGAAACATGGAAGTCATACAAGCTGGTGATAGACAAAATGCTGGAGTAACTCAGTAGGACAGGCAGCATCTTTGGATCGAAGGAATGTGTGACCTTTCAGGTCAACACCCTTCTTCAGACTTCAATGAGAAGGCAGGACAATTGTAGTGTGCTCACGAAGACCAGAGGCTATTAATGTGGAAGACCATCAACTTTTCATATCTTCCCCTTTAAAATTCAATTACTTTTAACCAAGTAAATTGTGATAATCATGACCACTGAGGATTTTTTTAAAATCCACACGAAGGCAACAAAATTAGGCAACTTTCCTAAAAAAAATTGCATAAATCTGAAAGATTTGAAAATCTGAAAATGGAACAGAAAATATAAACAAAATTATGAAACATACGCACACAAACATTTTTATCGAGCATCACCACATATATTGCTTGTGTAGTTTACACCCCAGCGGTATGAACATTGACTTCTCCAATTTCAGGTAGTCCTTGCTTTCTCCCTCCTTCCCCTCCCCTTCCCAGCTCTCCCACAGCCCACTGTCTCCACTTCCTTTCTTCTTCCCGTCCCCCCCCCCAACCCCACATCAGTCTGAAGAAGGGTCTTGACCCGAAACGTCACCTATTCCTTCGCTCCATGGATGCTGCCTCACCTGCCGAGTTTCTCCACCATTTTTGTCTACTTTGTCATCGCACAGCATCTGCATGAAAATGGCAGTAATGGAGTACCATAGGGAAAATAATTAATTTGTCTTGACGCTACAAAGGACGAGGACATCACACACACCTTCCAGTTTTTTTAAACCATGCTGTGTTACCATGCTGCCTATTGATGACCATGTTCCCTTAATTTCACTCCTCAGCCCCAAGACACACCTTTTAAACTGCTTGTATACTCATGTTTTTGGAGACCCTGCTTCTCCTATTCTTGGCTTCAGTAATTCCATACAAGTTGATGCTAAACCAGGCATGGGTTGAACCAAAAAATTGCATTTGTAGGTCTAAAGAAAGATAGTAAAAGGATGGTGCACATGGAAAGGAAGTAATTCATTTAGATTATGGATGGCATGGTGGGTAATAAAAAAAATCAGCATTAAGCAAGTTAAATCATTATACTATACGATACAATAGAACTTTATTTATCCCAGGAGGAAAATTGATCTACCAACAGTCATAAAACACATGATACATGAAACATGAAATTAATGTGACGAGTGGAAGGTATGTGCAAAGATTGGGGGAGGGGAGTCAGTCTACCGCATGACAGAAGGGGGAGAAGGGGCTACAGTTTGATAGCCACAGGGAAATTAGGATCTCCTGTGGCATTCTGTACTGCATCTTGGTGGAACCAGTCTGTTGCTGAAGGTGCTCCTCAGGTTGACCATTGTGTCATGCAGGGGGTGAGCTGTATTGTCCAGGAAGCTCTGCAGTTTGAGGAGCATCCTCCCCTCCAAGACCACCTCCCATGAACCCAACTCAGCCCCCAGGACAGTGCCAGCCTTCGCCCTGCTACCCCAGCACATGACAGCGAAGAAGATGGCACTGGACACCACTGATTGGTAGAACATCTGCAACATCTTACTGCAGATGTTGAAGGAGCGTTCCCAAAAAGTACAGCCGCCTCTTGGATGATGATAAAAAATCAAATAGTAAAAAAAACAAGCTGAATTATACAGCTAAATCTGTACAGCATGTCCAAGGATGACATAAGGATATTAAAATGTGTTTTCATCCAAGAATGAACGAGGAGAATTGTATTATTTATATATATGTATCAAATTGTAAGGTGTCAAAAGACAAAGCATTATGCATTATGCATGTTATAATATCTTCAGGATTGTATTTGGGAATTTTTTGTCAATTTATCACTGCAGACCAATGCAGAAGTAAATAAAGAAATGAGATAAGAGTACTGAGTTGAAATTATTTCAAATATAAGTAAGATGTTCCAATATATTTAGCTCCTATGGCGATTTTAAATGTTTGGTTTGACACTTTGAACATTTTCAAGTGTTTTTTTTTCACAACAAGCTTTCAGGAACTTTCTCCTTGATTGTGGTCCTATACCTTATGTTACATTGTGAGGCATTTAATGGTCATGCTCGATAATATTACATTTTACAATGACACATGACCACATAAACCCCCAAATTGACCAATAACCAAATTTTGATTTTTTTCATTAAATATTGTTAGAACGAGCTAATGAGTTTTTAAATATGTGATTATTTCATTGCCATTGTTTGAAATCAATAGACATACTATACATTGACAATATTATTTGATATTTTCTGCTACTTAAAATTATATCTGATCAATTTTCTTAACAGTAACGTACTATTTTGAAAGCACGTGCTGGAGCTGAAGTAGCACCCAATCCCTCCAAGTATTTCTTCCAAGAAAAGTTCTCTGGATCGTGATAGCCTAAAATATAAATAAAAAGTTAAGAATTGTATTGAGCAGGAGTACGATTCCAAATACACAGAGAGTACAAATAATGACTAATGTGGGGAAAATGGGATAAGGTTGGATATGTCTTTCAAACATTTTACAGCACTTTAAACTGAAAAATCTATTATTTTTTAATGATAAATATAGTTTTGAAAATAATAAAGTATGATCATTTGGGTTGAAATAACAGCAAATGCACATGTCTTAAAATCCCACTCACCTCAATAAAATATTTCTGCCCATTCCCTTTTCCTACCCAAAAAGTATACAAAAGGGCAGAAAGTGCAACTTTCCTGCAGTTACTACAGTACAGACACACACCCACACCCAATAGAAAACTGCTCATCATTTATTCAAAGTGCTTGCACATAGTGCATCTGAAAACTTTCAGGCTGTCACACACATTTTGTACAATAGAATGAAAAAGCACACTGCGATGAGGATTAAGTGTGATGTTTAAGAAAGAACTGCAGATGCTGGAAAAATTGAAGGTAGACAAAAACGCTGGAGAAACTCAGCGGGTGAGATATCTTAGCAAAATTAAACAAATATTTTTCCACATTTACTCTCCTACTCCTATTGGTGGCACTGCACGTACATTTATATTACACAATAGTTTTTCCCCAGCAAGAAAATAAAAAGGACAATTTAACATTTAACATTTAAACATTTGTTTCTTGTTCACACGGCTGGCTAAGAAACTGGCCAAGAGAACATCGGAGTCATTTTGTTTCAAATGGAAGTATTTACAAGTCTTTGTTTACTTCAATCAAATTACCAGTAGCATCCAAACTGAAACACTCGTCTGCATTTATATTTGAATGTTAAAGACAGTTACTGAAATCACACATTTCCCAATAATCGCACACTCCATTCCAGGTCAGATGCAAATATAAAAACTTGCAATTACATTCTGCCTTCAAGCAAATATCAGACCCAACAAAGAACCAGCTTGTTCAAAGAATGGAACCATTTCTTTCAATAGTCATCTGATAAGATGATCCATTTAACATCTTATCTGAAATTCTGAACTGCCGTATTAGTATCAGCATTGATTATGCACTCGGGTTTTATAGAGTACTAGACCAAGTGGGACCCGTTGGGTCCCGTCCCCTCATTGCGCGGTGGCGGCCTGCGGCATCACACACACACACACTAACCACCCCCCTAAATATTATATTAATATTATTAATTGGCTTATTTTACCCCATCCCCGCCCTATCCACTGACACATAGCCCCCAACTTGCAGGTGCAACTAGAGGGGGGGGGGGTAAAGAGAGAGGGCAGGGGAGAGGGTGCAGAGAGAGAGGCAGAGAGGGAGAGAGAGAGGCAGAGGCAGAGGCAGAGGCAGAGGCTGAGGGAGAGGGATGCAGAAAGAGAGAGAGGGGCAGAAAGAGAGAGAGAAAAGAGGGGGGAAAGAGGGGTTAGGGGGAGAGAGGGGGGGAGGGGGAGAGAGGGGAGGGGGTGAAAGGGGATGGGGGTGAAGGGGAAAGGGAGGGCAGGGGGGACGGGGTACAGGAGGGGGGAGGGGTAGGGAGGTTAAAAGAGGGGGCGAAGAGGAGGAGGAGATGGGATAGGAGGAAGGGAGCGGGGAGTGGGCAGCGGGGCGCGCGTGAACCAAAGGACTTCAGCGGCTTCAATCCAGAGCCGGAGGGGGAGGGGTCGTCACACAGGAGGGCTGATTCCTGAATGCTCCCATTGGCAGCTCCTGGCTTCAGGGCCTGAGTACGGTGGTGGGCGGGGTTGGAGTGGTCGGGGGGTGACGTCACTCACAGCATGTGGAATACAGCTCATCTCCTTTATTTTCAACATTTGTGAACATTTTCGTAAATAACTCAAGAATTAGCTAGGTAAGCTGATTTTTGACTTCACCGGATAAATATCTACTGGAATATGTAAAAGTTTATTGAGATAATGTGAACCTACAACCTTGTAACTTTGAAACCTATGAAACAGTTCTCTGAACTAAAACAGAGGCCAATTTACCTCACTGCCTGTCGGAGAATCAAACAGAAGTGGACACATTCTGCCATTTCCTTTCTCTTTATTCGTGCTTGCCATTTCTTAGTACTTTTTCCATACTGACTTAGGCATGACAGGTTGCATAATGTTTCTTCAAAAACTTTTAAACTCTTGCTTTCCTGTACCAAATAACCCCTCTAATTGGCCCTTTCTCTTTACATTTCACATACATAAGAAGTGTGTAAATATGCAAATTCTTTACATGGTCCAGATTTAGAACTGAAGCTACATAATCTTCATACACTTGTTATACTTTCAGCTGAGTCCATCAAGATATCGTAATAACAGTTATAATCAGAATACTTTAAACTCTAGTTAGGACTTGAGGGCCTGAGCTACAGGGAGAGGTTGGGCAGATAAGGACTATATTCCTTGGAGTGCAGAAAGATGAGGGCTGATCTTATAGAAGTGTATAAGATCATGAGGGGAATCGGTAGGATAGATGCACATGCACAGAATCCTTTACCTGGAGTACCCAGAGAATTTAAACAATACTAGAATAAATGGGATCCATTGGGTCCCTGTCACATGGGAGGCCTGGTCCCTCAATGCAATATTCCACCACTCAAGCCTATCCCCCTCCCATCAAATTCACCCCTCCCTGTCTCCCTCTCCCTCTACCCCACCTTGCCCATTACCCCGGACCGCATCTACCCCCCTCCCTACCCCCCTGCACTCCACCACCCTCCTATCCCACTCCTCTTTCCCCTCCTTCTCTCTCCCCCACACTGTCCCTCTTCCCTCTCTCCCTCCTCATCCCTCTCTCCCCCCTCCCTCTCTCATCCCTCTCACCCCCTCCCTACCTCATCCCTCTCTCCCTCCTCCCTCCCTCATCGCTCTCTCCCCGCACCCTTCCCCCGCCCTCCATCTTCTCTCCCCCACCGGGCTGTGAGTCTCTCACTCGCCGTGTAACGGTGCGGTGTGTTAGGGCTGATCCCAGTGTCCGTGCCCGCGGGCGGGAGCCGCTGGAGCACTGCCCGTCCCAGGACCCGCGGTGTCCCCCCACCAGGGGGTAGACAGCAGGGCTCGGCGCTGTCCCCCCATCTCCCTTCTCTCCATTTCCCTCATCCTCCGCCCCTCACTCCCATTCCCAGCCCCAGCACCTATCCAGGTCGTGGAGCAACGCCAGGGCCTGGAACTCGGCCTGGTTCTCGTACTCGTCCCGGCCCTGGCTGTAGGCGGCCGAAGCACTCGCGGACCTGGGCCTCAACGGAGCCAAACTTGCTGCGCCGGGGGCGAGGTGAGGGTGGCGGGCGGGCAGGCAGCTGAGCCAGAGCTGCCCGCAGACCAGGAAGCGGAGGCTGTGTTGCAGGGGCTGCTGCTTGGGGCTGGGTTGTTTCGGGTCCCTCCGAACGTCTGGTTGGAAACCTCCGCCACTCATCCTCAGCTCCACTAAAGACGCGATGGAGCAGGAAGGGGCGGACCGTCCCGGGGCGTGACAGGGGAAGAGACTAATCCGCGCAGCTCTGGAAGGCAGGAGAAGAGATCGATCTGCGCACGCGCTGTTTTTAAGATTTTTAACCTTGCTAACTTTAACGACGTTGAACCGATCAGAACGAAACTTGGTGCAGTCGTAGCACAGGAGATCGGTGAGTGAACTGACGAAAAATCATAGCTCTATCACGAACCGTTTTTGCGCAAATAGAATGACCGCCAAACCGGAAGAGAACAAGATCAGAGTTGTATTTATGTATAGATTTCTATCTGTACTAGTGGTGGCGCCATGTTCTAGGAGAGAACAGCGCCAGACCAGCTCTTAAAAAATCTGGAAAAAAAACGGGGTTAGAGGAGGCTGCTAACACTACTTACCGTAGGAGATCGATTTTAAACGGCTCCGGGTGCGATTGTAAGCTGCGTGACGTCATCAGGCGCGCGACTTTAGCGACTCCGGTAAGAAATTTAAAATGAATCCCTCCTCCCCCACACAGCCGAAGAAAGGTTCCAGAAGGGAGGCAGGCCCCACCAAAGCTTCAGGCTCGGGACTGGCTGCCTCCCAAGAAGAGATTTCACTAAGAAAAGCTGAGATGGAAGATCTTAAAAAATCTCTGCTGGCTGATATGAGGAAAATGCTGAAGGAAACACAAACAGAAACACAAAAAGAAGTGAAGAAAGATTATAAAGAAATTAAGGATGAAATGAAAGCCTTAAAAACGGATATTCGAAAAATCAAAGAAGAATTAATGAGAGAAGTTAAAGAAATGGTAAAAATCATGATGAATGAATGGAAAACAGAACAGGAGGAGGAGATACATACTCAAATGATTGAGGTAACTGATAAAATTGCTGGGATGGAGCGAATGATGGAAGAGATGATGGATGCGAAAATAGAGGCGAGGTTAAGCCCTATGTCAACTGTACTGGATCAACAAAATGATACGATTAAAGAATTAACTGATGCCGCTCTGACAACTGCGAGGGAGAATGAGAAGATAAACGAAGAGAACAAACGCCTCTCTGAATTAGTACGTAAAATAAATGAGAAATGTATTGATTTGGAGGGGCGGCAAAGACGTAAGAATTTGCGCATAGTAGGTTTGCCTGAGGGACGCGAAGGAAACCATGACCCACGTAAATTCTTTGCTAAACTCCTGAAGGACGTTTTGGATCTGGATGAAGAACCCCTGTTGGGCCGAGCCCACAGGGCTTTAAGACCGGCTTCTAGGAGTGGTGCACCACCAAGACAAGTAATTGTAAAGGTGGTTTATGACAGCGTCTTTGAAGATATGATGAAGATAATAATAAGAAAAAGAAATCTGAAATACGAAGGAGATAACATCAGTATCTTCAGAGACTACCCGGCCGAAGTGGCTAAAAGAAGAGCTCTATTCACAGAAACAAGACGCATCTTGAGAGATATAAAAGGAAAAAAGGAGATCAGATATGGTCTGGTGTACCCGGCAACACTTAGAGTTACCTACGAGAAGAAGGATCTTCGTTTCACCAAGCATACATCGGCACTGGAATTCGCTCGGAAAATACAGAAGAAGGTACAAGAAGGAGAAGAAGGAGAAGAAGGAGAAGCAGAGGAAGAAGGAGCAGACCCGACAGGAGTAATTGATGAATGAACTTTATGGACCTGCGGTTATGAACCACTCACTGAGAAAAAGGCGAAATAACGGACATTGAATTGTAGTATTATATTGTTTACTAATTAATTAATAAATACTAATTTGTAATTATTAATTGCTAATCACTAATTAGTTTGATTTCCCTTACTCCACTTATATAGTATTACTAATTATGATACTAATTATAGTTGAAATTAACAACTAAAAACTATTAATATGAATAATAGAAAAAGTTATTAAGAATATAAAGTTAGCACCCCCACCCCAATATATACAGTATTCCAAATAAGAGCTGGAATATTTAACATCTTTTTTTTTAGAAAACGGAAGTCGCTAGATTAGTAGCCATGTTAGTGTGGCTTTCACCTGTGCACACTACACACTATAAAAGTGTAGTTTCTTTTTTTTCTGATCACCTTTTTATCACCCTTTACTTTTTTTATATTTACACTCGTTATTATTTTTTGTATAACACATACTTGATTTTATATTATATATTATATAATCATGACTTCTATCTATTTTATATAATCAGATTAAATGGATATGGTTTAATGGAATTGGAAATTCGCATCGGATTGAAGTTGGGGTGTAATGTCGGGCTGGAGGAGCCAAGAAGGCTACTCCAAAAAAAGCCACCCTAACAATAAAATGCAAGATATGAATGTAAGGAATGGGGGTGATGGAATCACCTTCTGTAGTTGGAATGTTAAAGGAATCAATGAACCAATTAAAAGGGGAAAGGTATTAGCTCAGCTGAATAGATTGAAATCTGGAGTTACGTTTCTTCAGGAAACACATCTTAAAAAAGATGCTCAATATAGATTAACAGCTAAATGGATTTCAAAAGTATATCATTCTTCGTTTACACACAAATCTAGAGGGGTTGCAATAATTATTCGTAAGGGTATACCTTTTAAACTTAATTCGATAATAGAGGATAAGGAGGGTAGATATTTAATAATTACAGGGGAACTACATTTAAAAAAAGTAATTCTTATGAATATATACGCACCTAATTTTGATAATCCACTATTTTTTAAGAAAATATTTAATAGTATTCCTATATCCACCCAATATAATTTAATAATTGGAGGTGATTTAAACTGTACTTTAGATAATTATTTGGACAGATCTTCTACAAAAAGTAAGGCTCTTTCTAAATCAAGTAAGCTTATAAATTCTTTTATTAAGACATCGAATGTTAAAGATATTTGGAGATTGGATAATCCAACCGGACGGGAATATTCATTTTTCTCGCCGGTATTCGGAACCTACTCGAGGATAGATTATTTTTTAGTCGACTCAAAATTACTCCCCTTTACGTATGATGCAAAGTATCATAATATTATTATCTCAGATCATGCTCCATTAACATTTAAGATAAAATTAAAAGATATAGTTAATAAAACTAATATTTGGAGATTTAACACACAGATATTAAAGGATAAAGATTGCTGTAACTATGTGGAGAAACAGATTAAATTATTTTTTGAAACTAACGATAAATCTGAGACTTCCCCATTATTATTATGGGATACATTTAAAGCATTTATGCGCGGTGCAATAATATCAGCACAAGCTCATTTTAACAAAGTAAATCGAAAAATGGAGCAAAAGTTAGAAAAAGAGATAAAACAATTAGATAGTGAAAATATAATACATCCTTCTAAAGAGTTGAGTAATAAAATTGCTATATTAAAATATAGATTAAATAAAATTTACTCTGATCAAGTGATAAAACTATATCAACAAACTAAACAAGTTCATTTTGAATTTGGTGATAAACCTCAAAAATTATTAGCACGGCAACTCAGAAGATTAGACGATGAAAAAACTATACATAGTATTAGATCGGTACAGGGAAATACATTGACTATACCAAAAGACATTAATGACACATTTTTACAATATTATCAAAATCTTTATTCATCTAAATTAACAGGGCAAACAGAAGAAATGGAAACATTTTTAGAAAAATGTCATTTTAATAAGCTAGATTTTGAGAGTAGGCAATTATTAAATGCTGAAATATCGGTAATAGATATCGAAGAATCAATTGGATCATTAAAAAATGGTAAAACAGCGGGCCCCGACGGCCTGAGTGCAGAATTTTATAAAAAATTTCATGATCTACTTTCATCAAGATTACAAACAGTGTATAGACACACCTATGAGTTAGGAAAGTTACCAGAGTCTTTAAATGAATCTACAATTACATTAATTCCTAAATTAGATAAGGATCTGGAAGATCCTGGATCATATCGAGCGATTGCCCTTTTAAATACTGATCAAAAAATATTAACTAAAGTACTGTCTCGGAGGCTAAGCTTAGTGATTTCCAAAATAATACATTATGATCAAACAGGTTTTATTCCAAAACGTTATTCATCACATAATCTTAGACGCTTGTTTAACATTATATACTCGAGAAGAAGGAGAGATATTGAATTAGCAGTTATATCGTTGGATGCTGAAAAAGCATTCGACCAGGTGGAATGGTCATATTTATTTAATATAATGGAAAAGTATCAATTGGGGGATGGATTTTGTAAATGGGTAAGAATATTATATTCTAACCCCACAGCAAGAATTTTAACCAATCAAATACTATCACCTAAATTTAGACTTTTTAGGGGATGCAGACAGGGATGTCCGTTATCCCCTTTATTATTTGCTTTGGTGATAGAACCTCTGGCCGAAAGAATCAGATCAGAACCCGAAATATATGGGTATAATACTGACACAACAAATAATAAGATATCTTTATATGCAGATGATATTCTGATTTATATTACTAAGCCGGAATGTAGTATTCCCAAGTTATTTAATGTTATAAATGAATTTAGCGTATTTTCAGGATATAGGATTAATTGGAATAAAAGTGACATTATGCCTATAACTGGTATAAATGTAAATATATTACAAAAATACCCACTAAAAATAGTTACAGATAAATTTAAATATTTAGGAATCAATGTGTCTAAATCCTATAAATTATTAATTAAAGCTAATTATTATCAATTATTAGAGAAACTTAAAAAAAACATTTTATATTGGAAAACACTCCCTATATCTATGATCGGTAGGATTAATGCTATAAAGATGTTTTTTTTACCACAATTGTTATATTTATTTCAGGCAATTCCTTTTTTTCTCCCAAAAAGTTTTTTTTTTAAAAATTGATACTATAGTTAATAATTTTGTCTGGGATTACAAAAGTCATAGAATAAGTAAAAAACACTTATGTAAGTCTAAGATAAATGGAGGGCTGGCACTTCCAAATTTTCTATATTACTTTTGGGCAGTCCAGATTAAGAATATGAATTTTTGGTGGGTAAATATGGATGTTGAACCAATGTGGTTAAAAATGGAAAAGGAAGACTGTTTACCTTTCAATATAGAGTCGATTATTTTCGCACCTAAGGAAGTACAAAAAAAGACTTATAGGGACAACCCTATAATTCATAATAATAGGAGTATTTGGAAACAGATAGTTAAGACCCTATATCTGGATAATCTTTCTTTTAGGTTACCAATTAGGAATAACCCACTGTTTAAACCCTCAATCTTAGATGCGGGGTTTAGACTGTGGGAGGATTTAGGAATTAAAAGGATAGGACACCTTTATAGAAATGGAAATTTTTTATTATTTGAAGAGTTACAAGATATTTTTGGATTACCTTCACAACACCATTTTAGGTATTTACAAATTAGAGATTTTATTAAATGTAACACACAAGACTATAAAAAAAAAGAACCAGGCTTATTAGATGAGCTGTTTAATTTACATCCAAATACGGATAAGCTTATAGCTTATATATACAATATTATTTTAGATAAAGAGAACCCAACAACTGAAACATATCGTCAAGCATGGGAAAATGAAATCGGATTACCTATAACAAAAGAAACTTGGGAAGAATGCTTACAAAGAATACATTGGTGTTCTTTGAATGCCAGACATACACTGATACAATTTAAAGTTATATATAGATTACACTACTCGAAAACCAAATTAAAAAGTATTTTTCCTAGTCTCTCCTCTATTTGTGATAAATGTAAGAATCTTGAAGCAAATTTAATACATAGTTTGGTAACGTGTCCACGGTTGAATTATTATTGGATTGAAATTTTTAAAGTTATTTCGGAAGTTCTTAAGGTTGAACTCGACCCAGACCCAAAATTAATAATATTCGGAATCCCGGAGCCAAATTTGGTACTCACGGTTAATCAAAGAAATTTTTTTGATTACTGTTTAATAATAGGGAAAAAAATGATACTTAAATTTTGGAAGGGAACATTATCTCCAACAATTAAAATGTGGAAAGCAGAGATGTTGGAGACGTTGAATTTGGAAAGAATTAGATTTGTCCTTTTGGACAGGTATAATTCTTTTGAATCGATATGGTCTCCATATATACAGTATTTAGAAAAGTAGCTATTCTTGGAATCACGGCTCGACGGACACCCTATGGATCCGATGCGAATAACTTACTTATAATTGATATTATTGTGCATTTATTAGAGATATTTCTGAATGAAATAGTATTTCGTATAATGACTTTAGTTTTTGTTTATATATATGTAATATTTTTGTTTTTCAAATTTTCCCTTTTTATTTTCTTTTTATTTACGATTGAAGTATGTGGGAAGAATTTTTTATTCTTTTTTATTTACTCTTTTTTCTTTTCTCTTTTATATATCTTTTTCTTTATTTCCAAAAAATAGAAGATATTAAGTATTGATATGTTATTTGTAGTAATATTGAATTAAGGTGTTAGTTTATAAAGTAAGCTTTACATTGTAAACGGTTTACTTCAAATAAAAAAATATTACAGCAGATTTCTATCTGTACTAAAACTCCGGTATTCTGGCATCCTATGGACATTGACACTTGGACATTACTTCGATAATATTGCACTGTTTTAATTGAAGTGTACCACCTGGTGCACTGAATTCCTCTTACACTGTTTTCCTTTTAAAGATGTTATACAGCAGTTTAATAAATCGTCTTGTGAACCCGATGAGTATGAAAGAAGACCAGGAAATGGTGCTGTGTTAAGTTTAAAGAGAGTGCTGTAAACAGGGCCTTAGTGAGTTTAACGGTGAACCCAACAAACTTAATTGAAGCTCTTGTAGGAAGGAACTGCAGATGCTGGTTTACACTGAAGATAGACACTAGATGCTGGAATAACTCAGCGGGACTGGCAGCATCTCTGCAGAGAAGGAATGGGTGATGTTTTGGGTCGAGACCCTTCTTCAGACGCTCACATATCTTCAAAGGGAACACTGGAATGGGGGCTCTGAAAAGTTTAAAGGAAACACCGGAAATGGGACCAAGGTGAGTTTAAAGTGTGGGAAGCAGGGCCACATGAGTTTAACACAAACATGGGAATTTGAATCCTGGTGTATTTAAAGGCAGTGCAGGAAATGGGATCTTTCTAAGTGTACGGGAAACAGAACCCAATGAGCCTGATATGGAATCAGGAGGATCTCTAAACAATTAGATATCAGGCTATTGGAATTGTATAGTATTGCTTCTTTACCAAAATCAATTGTTCCATATTTTTCTGCAATTAATGCATCTGTCACTCATCTGCTCATACTTATCACTTGGCAATGACTTTCTACAATCACTTGATTTCTTCTCTGCCATTCCATTTTTCTATCCTTCACCTCTCCATTAAAGTATCTTACTTTAAATAAAATGTGTTTTAGCTTCCATGACATTTTACCAATAATTCATTAAAATTCAAACATGTAAAGAATACGGGAAAGTAATGCATATTGCTGTAATGTTTTTTTCATAAACCACCCATATCTATTGAATTCTACAATTTTAAGGCAGAAAACCCGACAATAATCCACGGCATATTCATAAAGAAAAGGCATCCCCAATTGGTACATCCCCAATTTATTTCCAAAAGCTAATTTGAGGAAGGACATTCTTGCTATTGAGGGAGTGCAGCGTAGGTTCACAAGGTTAATTCCTGAGATGGCAGGACTGTCATATTATGAAAGAATGGAGCGACTGGGCTTGTATTCACTGCAATTTAGAAGGATGAGAGGGGATCTTATAAAATTATTAATGGATTGGACACGCTAGAGGCAGGAAACATGTTCCCGATGTTGGGGGAGTCCAGAACCAGGGGCCACAGTTTAAGAATATGGGATAGGCCATCTAGAACTGAAATGAGGAAAAACCTTTTCGCACTCCAAGGGCCAAATGGCCGACTCCTGCACCTATTATCTATCTATCTATGTAAAGCGCACATTCGCTACAATTACTTTAAATTGATATGTAATTATTCAGAATGAAGCCAACACTATTAGCACATACTTTTGAATATTTATGGATTAAATACATTCAAAGAAGAAAGTGGGCTATATTGGCTCAAGTTTTTGTCAATCCCATCCAAATCCATTTGAAGGTTGTACCAATTTGGTGTATAAATCATGATTAATTAACCAAATCTTAGGCCAGCTAATCTAAAGATTGGTTACAAATTATGATTGTAAAATTTAGATTTTCTTTTTGTTGATGCATACAATGCAAAATGCAACAAATTCTAGTCCACGCCACAAACAAAACCTGCCAAAGCTAGAAAATTGAAATAAAAGCAGAATACCATGCAGTGGTTCAAGCAGAATCTGCTGAGAAAGACAAAGGGGACTATTGTTTGACGAATAAGTGATTACCCCAAATCTGGAATTAAGGAAGAATAGTATTCAAGGAGAAACAAAAAAGGTTTAAGTTAAAAATAATAATAGCTAGATTATGTATATACTACCTACTAATGTCATGCTTCCTTTAGTTTCCATCAAATTGGTAATTTGCCTTCCACAATTACCATATTACCAAATTGATAATTGGTCATTTTCCTTCCACAATTACTGTACCTTTTTCAATCAATTCCGATATATCTCCCCAAATTATTTTTTTCCTATTGTCACAAGTTTTATTTGGGTTTATAAGAACCATAGAATAAGTAAAACACATTTATGTAAATCCAAGATGAATGGAGGAATAGTTTTACCAAATTTTTTATTTTATTTTTGGGCAGTTAATATTAAAAATATGAACTTCTGGTTGGAAGATATGGAACAACAACCAGATGGTTAAAGATGGAAAAGGAAGATTGTTTTTTGGAAATTGGCTCGATTCTGTTAGCTCCCACAAAACTGTATAAAAAAACCTATAGTGAAAACCCTATAATATACAGTGGTATACGAACTTGGAAACAATTAAAAAAGACTTTAAAATTGGATAGTTTATCACTCTTTCTCCCCATTGTAAATAATTCTTCATTTAAACCTTGTGTTGGATAAAGGTTTTATACAATGGAAAAATTATGGAATTAAAAAGGTGAGACATCTTTACAGAAAATGTATTTTTCTTTCATTTCAGGAGTTACAACAAAATTATGGACTACATTCAAATAATTTTTTTAGATATTTACAACTTAGAGATTATGTTAAATCACATACACAAGAATATAGAACTAGGGAGCCAGAGACCCTTGATGAATGTTTGAATAAACATCCTAACACAGATAAATTAATAGCTCACATTTATAATATTCTTTTAGATAGTGAGGACCCGTTGACGGAATTATATATACAAGCATGGAAAAATGAACTAGCTCAACCTATAATGAAAGATATTTGGGATGAAAGTCTACAACATATACATCAATTCTCGTTAAATGCCAGACACTCTTTAATACAATTTAAAGTACTACATAGACTGCATGACTCTAAAACAAAATTAAATAGAATTTTTCCAAATATTTCTCCTATCTATGACAAATGCCAATATTCAGAAGCTAATTTAACGCATACTTTTGTAAACTGTATATAAATTATAAATTACTGGACGGATATTTTTAAAATTATTTCTGAAGTTTTAATATCCAATTGGATCCTGATCCAAATCTAATAATATCAGGAATATCAGAACAAAGCCTAAACTTACAACAAGCCAAAGAAATTTCCTTGATTATAGTATAATAATTGGGAAAAAATTAATATTAAAATTTTGGAAAAACCCAACAACCCCCGCAATTAAAATGTGGATTATGGAGATGTCTGAGACCTTACACTTGGAAAAAAATTGGACTTGTCTTAGTTGACAAACCAGAATTATTTGCTGGAATATGGTCTCCATTTATTGATTTTCTGAAAGGGTAAATTGGTCCAGCACGGAAAATTGACTGAAATTTGAATCCAGGATTGGATGAATAGTTACACTTCATAATCTACGGACCCATCTCCAAAATTGTGTTATTGGTAATTTATCTTATTTTCTCTTCTCTTCCCCCACCCCCCCTTCTTTCTAGAGCCCTATCTAGCTTTCTCGTGAAAGTATCCAGAGAACTGGCCTCCACCGCACAAATCAGACAAATTTATTTCAGTCAAAAATAATTTTTCCAGTTTCTTTTTTTGCGATAAAACTATTTCTACAAACAACAGATGCTATTCAATACTGTTTTATTAACTGATGAACCCCATTGGACCCATTGCTACCTAAGATAAATATGAAATGCTCTGCATTTTAAATTATGAGATGAGTTAAGGGCCTGTCCCACTTTCAAGACCTAATTAACGACCTCAGCCGAGTTTGCCATTGACTCATACCCGCAGCATGGCCATCACAAGGTCGTAGGTAGGTCGTAGTTAGGTCGTGATGTTAAACGTAGGTACTCGTGGCACCAAGTAGGTCGGGCAGTTTTTCTAGCCTGATGAAAAATGTACACGAGTAAAAAAGGTTGTGAATTAGGTCATGAAAGTGGGACAGGCCCTTTACAAATCAACAGGGTTTTTATTAAATAATTGAAGTGGAAAGCAACGTAGAAGGATTTTTGTATATATTACTGTACATGTGCTGTGAAAAGAATTGTGTTACAATGCAAAGTCTCAAGATAATAACTACAGTGTATTTTCACATTTTTAACTGCTGCTCCTCTTAGTGTGATGTAATTAATTCTCAGACATGAGCTTCACTGGCAATGCTGGAATTCATTGTCCAACCTTCATTGCCAGGTTTGATGCAACTGGAGGCATATAGGCCCAGAACAGATAGTTCATTTTGAAGAGGAATTCAGTGCATCAGGTGGTGCACTTCAATAGGTATTATGATCACCATATTTATTCACGTCAGCTTTTTTTATTGGTTTAAAAACAAAACTGGTTTTCAGTTTAAAATGATAGAATCCTTTGGCAATTAGTTCATGACTTTGAATAAATCCTCTCATTTAAGAGCAACCGAACCTCACCCTTAACCAGGGGCATTGTCCTTTCTGACCTACAAATCAAGCCTCTCAGTGCTCTGCAGAAACAGCATACAAGGGTTAACAAACAACCTACTTTATGGATTAAACTGTTTTGTTCTCCACCATCAAATTCTCTTTGAAATGAAAGACGTTACGCTGAGCTGCACCGAATCAAAGAAAGCAGCTAGTATAATTATTTATAAATCCATTGTGACACGATGTATAATTTTTTTTTCAAATACCAGGATACATTATAGTCGCCTAGGTGAAGTGTTCTGAACTTCTGAAGATTGAATTTAATGCTCTCTTTATTTTCAATCGCAACAAAGACTACTCTCTCAATCATAATGTCTAACCAGTTAAAATATTTTTTTTACACATAGTAAGCAGTTGTTCTCCTGCCTATTTGATCCCTTCATCACTGCATAAATTAAACTAGTAGTCACTCTTTGCATAATACATCTTTATTGCTATTAATAGAATTTTATGACATATAATTACTTATTATTTTATTAACTACGTTGGTGCCTGCTCACTATATGCTGGCACCAATTGTTAACTAATTACACTCGTATTTAGAACAGAATATATATATATATATATACACACACACACATATATATATTATATATATGTATGTATACTGTATATATATATACCCACTACTAAATTCCCTACTGATTTTTCATACATTTGAGTGTATTTTCATTGAGAATACATTTTCATACGTCTGAAGAAGGGTCTCGACCTGAAGCGTCACCGATTCCTTTGCTCCATAGATGCTGCCTCACCCACTGAGTTTCTCCAGCATTTTTGTCTACTTTCATACATTTGAAATGGTTTTTAATCTGCCCATTAAAACAAAGAAAATGCTTACATAGTGCTTCAGTAGTTACAGAGAACCATAATAAATTTCCCAGTGAACAATGTTTAAAGAGATTGTAGGAATCGTGCATCAAGTGAATTTAAAAGGGGTGTGGGCAACTGGGCCCCACAGGGTAATAAGGGTACAAAGGAAATGGTTTCCAGGTGAGTTTAAAGAGAGCGCATGGTACAGGGCTCCAGCAAATTTAAAGAGGAATGCAGAAAACATCACTGTGCTGAACCATCAGGATTTTCAAAGAATTGGATCGTAGACTATTAGTTTTCCTGTATTCCACATGGAAATATACTGCAAAATGTATTTTAGACACTTTGTGAAACAATTTGATGTATACTTTTAAAAGATTCAATTGCTTTTGTTTGCCTCTTCTCCTGGACCTCTCCACTTGCTATTACAGGGTCACTTTGTGGAGTACAGTATGGAGCTCACTCCTTCTCAAAAAATACACGTCATACACATGTACTTATTTTTCTTTTGGTTTAACTCGGGTGTGGATCTACCGTACAGCACAGTATGTGCAAGAGAAACGACAAAGTACAGTGGCTTGCAAAAGTTTTCATACCCCTTGAACGTTTCCACATTTTGTCACGTTACAACCACAAACGTAAATGTATTTTATTGGGATTTTATGTGATAGACCAACACAAAGTGGCGCATAATTGTGAAGTGGAAGGAAAATGATACATGGTTTTCACATTTTTTTACAAATAAAAAACTGAAAAGTATGGCGTGCAAAAGTATTCTGCCCCCTTTACTCTGATACCCCTAAATAAAATCCAGTGAAACCAATTGCCTTCAGAAGTCACCTAATTAGTAAACAGAGTCCACTTGTGTGTAATCTAATCTCAGTATAAATACAGCTGTTCTTTGTTTACATCTAATCTCAGTATAAATACAGCAGACTGAGTGACAGCTTCTTCCCTCCGCTATCAGACTTCTGAATGGTTCTTCCAACAGCTGCGATACTATGCCGATTCTACAATGTTTTTCATTGCGGACAATGGACTTTTTCTCTGGAACTGTTACGCCACAATGTACTACTCTATACCCTTTGTACTTGAGTTTGGCTTGATTGAGTGCAATGTAATCATGTATAGTATTATCTGATTTGATTGGATAGCATGTAAAGAAAAGCTTTTCACTGTACTTTGGTACACGTGACAATAATAAACCTTAAACTAAGAAAGGGAAACTATTCCCATGGGTGGATCAGAGGCACAGATTTAGTTCTCTTTTTTCATTTAAATGGCATAGGAGGCAATTTGGCTGACTGAGGTAATGCTGTCTTTTGGAACATTATCATCAGTTCAATTTCCCATTTGTTTCCCTGCAACCTATTCCATCTCAAATGCCCATCAGTTTTCTCCTGCCATCCACCTACACGAGGCACAATTGACTGTAGCCAATTAATTTATCAATGCATGTTCAAGAAGGAACTGCAGATGCTGGAAAATCGAAGGTAGACAAAAGTGCTGGAGAAACTCAGCGGGTGCAGCAGCATCTATGGAGCGAAGGAAATAGGCAATGTTTCGGGCCGAAACCCATCAGTCTGAAGAAGGGTTTCGGCCTGAAACGTTGCCTATTTCCTTCGCTCCATAGATGCTGCTGCACCCACTGAGTTAATCTATCAATGCATGTTCAGGATATGGGAGGAAACCGGAGCACCTGGGAGAAACCAGTGACACCAAAAACTTGGAAACTCCACACAGACAAGACCAGGTCAGAATTGAACTTGGATCTGTGCAACAGCAGGACTAAAGTTGCGCCCCTGTGCCATCCCTTGTTAGCTTTTATAATGACAATTTATCAACCAGTAAGAAAAGCTATGGAATATTAATTAATGGAGCAGTTATTGGCTTTATTAAAATTTAATTCCCCAGCAACAGCCGTAAGCTCCAAACCCGTGTCTCTAGAACATTGATCCAAAACGTTTTCGTCTGTAACAAAAACAATATGCAAGATAGACTGGAGGAACCTCGTTTTGTGCAGAAGGTAAATATCATCTGAAATGGCCTGTACAGTTGATTTCGATAAGGAGTCTTCAAAAACAAACTGAAATGATATTTGGGAGAAAATAATTAGCAGAGCCATGAGGAAGAGTAAGGGCATAGATTTAATAGAATTGCTCTTCTAGGAAGCACAGTAAACTCAGCGGTGGAATAATCTTCTTCCGATAAACATTTCTATGATTTTTGGATTCTGAAACTTTTCAGAGATACAAGTTAACATTTCCAGTGAGGAAAGTAAATAATAAAAAAAGTCTACTTTCAGAATATATAAAAAATATATTCTGAATATATCAGAATATATATATCAGAATACATATATATCAGATATATACATATATATCTGAATATATGTCTTTCGATATATATATATATTTTAAAATGAATTCTATGCACATTCAAAAGCATGCATTGTAGGATAATAATGTTTCTGACACCTTTACCGTTTTTCTTCAAACGCTTTTCATAAAAATAACATTCTGAATATTGTAAGTAACCAAAGAGCAGGATTCTCCCAGTTGAACTGTTACCAAAGCATGTGTGAACTATCAAAGCAGACTACACAATTATATTTTAGCTAACAAATGTCAGCTCCACTTAAAATCATGAATTCCAAGCACACAATTTTATGAGAGGCCTTCAAGTGACAATTTTAATGAAGGCACACAAATGCATTGTTATTGGGAAATATATTCATTTCTGATATTTTTCATTTCAAATCTTGTTTTAAACATTGTAACACTTAAGAGCAGAAAGAATGATACTTCTTGGGGGGATAATTTTGTCTACAGAATTACAAAACGTGTACTCCAGGAAAAGTAGATAGTAGTACATTACCTTTATTGTCATTCAGACCTTTCGGTCTGAACGAAATTTCGTGCCTGCAGTCATACATATATTAAAAGTAACAAAAACACACAATAAACACAAATTTAACATCCACCACAGTGAGTTCACCAAACACCTCCTCACTGTGATGGAAGGCAAAAGTCTTAGTCTTTGTCTCTTCCCTCCTTGTTCTCCCTCTGCGCTGAGGCGATCCAGGCCTCCGATGTTGTGACCCCGCCGGGTGTTTGTAAGTGAGTCAGTCCCACGGCTGAATCCAGCTCCGCAAACGGGCCGATGCAAACTCCGCGGCCCGGGGCGGTCAAAGCAGCCAAAGCTGCCGCCCTCCAGTCCAGAGGACGCAGCTGTTGTTGCGGGAGCTCCAGAAAAACCTGTGACCTGCGAGCTCCCAAAGATGTCGTCCACTGGGCCCATGGCCGGGCCTCGGAAGCCGCGCCGCCACCGCCGCCGAAACGCCAGAATACCACCACAGCTCCAAAGTCAGGCCACAGCTCCAGGTCGGGCCGCTGCCAATACCGGAACGCCGGAGTGCCGCCACAGCTCCAAGTCGGGCCGCTGCCGGAACAGCTGCTGCTGCGAACGCCGCCCAAGGCCGTCAGCTCGGAGGCCGTCAGCTCCGCCATTAGGCCTCAGCGCAGACGGAGACAGAGGACACAACAAGAAAAGGTTGTACCCCCCCGAAGGAAGAGACTAAATGCTGTTTCTCCCACCCCCCTCCCCCCCACACTTACACAATCTAATAAACTAACTAAACTAAACTAAACCAGACATAAGCAAAACAATGACAAAAAGAAAAAACAGATGGACTGCAGGCGAGCCGCAGCAGCCAGGCAGCGCCGCCATTCCGGAAAGTGGCGGCGCTGCCTGGCAGCTGCGGCTCGCCTGCAATCCGTCTGTTTTTTCTTTTTGTCGTTAAATTACATTTTCTAACACCATTTATTGGAGACTAGACTATGAGGGACCGGTTGGGTCCCAGTCACACGGGAGGCCTGGTCCCCCAATGCAACCCATTTCCCAACGCAATATTCCACCACTCACCCGTTCCCCCAACGCAATATTCCACCACTCACCCATAGCCCCTAACTGTGCAGGCGTGGCTCATTTCCCCTCATCCCCCAGCACTCCCAGGGTGGGAAGGGGTTGTGGGGGTGGGGAGGGGTTGTGGGGGTGGGGCGAGGTTGTGGGGGTGGGGTTGTGGGGGGGAGAGGTTGTGAGGGGTAGGGTGTGTGGAGGGGGGGAGAGGTTGTGGAGGGAGGGGTTGTGGGGGGGAGGGGATATGTGGGGTGTTGTGGGGGGAGCGGTTGTGTGGGGGAGGGGTTGCGTGGGGGTATGGGTTGCATGGCTGGCTCTCATGCTGGGCGGCTCTCGGGCTGGGAGGCTGGGCGCTCTCGGGCTGGGAGGCAGGGCTCACTCACTCACGGTTTCTGGACTCTCTCACTCATGGACTCTGGACTCAGCCCCGCCTCAGGGACTTTATTCTCCTCGCCCCGGTGATTGACAGCGGGTGCCGGAAGGGGCATTACCTTCATGGTGACTGGCAGGCACAAATCAAATCTGCTGATCTCACGATTTTTAAACCTTCATAACTTTTGTAATATTCCACCGATTGGAACAAAACTTAGTGCGCTTGGAGCAGAGAACAGCGATTAAGGTAGCAAAACAATCCTAGCGATATAGGGTATCGTTTTTGTGCAAATTTAAAAACAACACAGACCGAAAGAGGACAAAATGAGAGTTTTAGTAATAGTATAGATAGAGAGCATCCCGAACATTGCAACCTTCGCAGGATATTGTATACATTAATTTTATGAAACCATTTTTTGCGCACGTCTTGGTATAATACCTGATCTACTGGATATATGCCAGAATATTGCCTATCTTAATGTTCTTAACCAGGGGAACAAGGATTATTTTACTACAAATACTCAGAAACAAAAAATAATTCAATAAACTAAAGTGGCCAGCTTATCAGCTCATCAAATTTACCAAACCAGTTTGCCGAATATGGCCATTGTGTTCAGAGAATGAGGGCAAGTATATTAGCCATTTGGAGTTGATTCAAATTGAACACTTGTTTCCAGAAATGCATCCTGAATGCCAAGTGAGATAACAGTGTATTGTGCTGGAGAATATCATAGAATTTAAAAAACATGAAGTTACACAAAGGAGTCTGTATGTATTTATTCAGCAGTCATTCCATTCAGCTCAGCCCGAGGCCTAATCTACAAAAGCCTATCTCTGCTTCAAAATATCGATCAGACTATTAAATTCTTCCTGATCATTAGATTTTGTTATAAATGTTAAAAAAAATTAAACAGTAATTATTTACTACTGGTGTTTCCGACATGGAATGTGAAATTATTTTCCAATCTTCACAGCCGCAACGTAAACAAATTAATTTATGATTACCCTTAAATTGACTCAATAATGAAAATAGGTGTTGCTTCAGCCCTTCAGATGAATTATGTATTCCAGGACGATGCATGCTCCTACTTATGGTGATAGAACAGCTCCCCAAGTGGGGATATAAATCTGATTTGTACTGCTATTGAATTAAGGTGGACACCTTTTACAATATGCTGCTGATCATTCCTGGTAGTTTTTCATACTTATTAAAGAAAGTACAAAATCAGTGGCTTTTGACACAAATGGACTTACAAGGGAGTTTCCGAGACACAAGTTATGCACTCTTAGGATAATTTGCTTATGTTGCTACTAATATTTAAGTGTTAGATAATTTATTCATTTGTGACAAAGCTACAGTAGAAGTAAGAGTCCATGCATTCAACATTATTGTTAACTTAAATTTCATGTCAGTCCTGAACTCTTCCTAACTAGCGGTCCTGGCAGCATAAGGATTTTATGAACTAGAAAATGGTTCTTTTTTGGTTGTAGTTTTTTGTTTAATTCATTGAAGGGGTGTGGGCTTCACAAGCTGAATTAGCAAAAAATTGTTCATCCCTAATTGCCCCTGAGAAGGTGATGGTAAGTTGCCTTCTTGAACTGCTGAAGTACTTGGCATGTGGGTTTTGCGACAAATAATAGGTGAATACAGGCGAGAGGAGGTTTTGAAGTTTCTTGTTTCTACATTCTACCTGACCTGTCTGTTATAACATAGCAAACTTCAACCTACAAATGGAACTGCTGTGATATCTGCATCCGAGGTGTGCACATAATTTATTCTTCTGAACAATCAAGCCATATGATTGATGCCTTCATTTCTATAAAATGCATTTGTCAAATGAAAGGACCTAACCTAAGAAATAAAGCAACTTCAAGCTTTGGTGCCACTTACAAATTGAAATTTGTTACACGTGTCTCTGAAAATTAAATAACCTCACCTCTCCTTTATGTGGCCTGTGCATCTTTATTTTTTGGAAGTTGCTAACAACCATTGTACCCAAGGCATAGGTTTTCTCCTTGCCTTCTGAAATGTATGTAATGCTTCTTCAGAAGGATGTTTTGCCATTGATGAAATTGATAAAATTGAAAGTACCAGTTCAAATAGATTTCATTATAATGAGTGAACAGGCACATATGCAGTTAAAATTAAGGCCAAATTTTGTGAGCAGTGGTGAAGATGCTAGCCTTGCATTAAACATGCCATTTACGTACACACCATTTATGGGTGCTTGTCGTAGAGTTATTAGAAATCAAAAATAGTGCAATGCCCTCTACAGGGGATCATTTGTGTGTTTTCTAGAATAATCAGAACGACAATAGTTATAAAGACATGCATTACTCACTTACCAATAAAATAGACACGTGGATGTGTGAGTAACCTTCAGACATTGAACAGAACATTGGCAATATGTCACGTTCACACTTCCTATTAATTTATATGATTGTACCATCCATTCAGCATTCATACCTTTGGTTGTACATTCAAAAGGCAGGCAGTATGATGAATCATTTGCAATAATTAAAGTTTCATAAAGAATACCTGCATCTTTTAAATACAGATATATAATTGATTGATACTGTATTATCACGTGACATGTCACAGGAAATTCTTCGTATTGCGTACCATACACAAGGAATA
This sequence comes from Raja brachyura, assembly GCA_963514005.1. The sequence goes on along the minus strand of OY740784.1, from coordinate 17,244,063 downwards.
CAAAGAGTCGCCACGTATAGGCCGCCGACAAAGCTACAAAATACTCCTCATAATCCCTCTTTGTTCACTCGGCGGCCCTCCTCCGCCCCGTCCATCTATGTTCTCAGAGGCCCTCACCAAGTTGGGATCCTCTTCATTCTCAGCGGCCCATCCTCGTCCTCGCCCGACATCTGGCACTCACCGCGGGCTCTTCCTCGGCTGCCTGCCGCTGGATCCTCTCTTGAACGGCTCCACCGTGCTCGCCGGAAGCTTTTGAGGGCCCACCTTGCTCCTCCACATCTTTCCTCGCTCTTCGACGTCTTTCCTCGCTCGATAGCCACCTTCTACCTCGCTCATGGTCTTTTCTTGCTCCTCGTATGCCTTTCCACACTCCTCGTATGTCTTTCCTCACTCCTCGTTTTTCTTTCCTCGCTCAACGGCCCACCTCACTCCTCAGCATCCTTCCTCGCTCCTCGACGACCCTCCTGGCTCTCGACAATTGCTCGTGGGTCCCTCTTCGCTATCACGGCATGGATCCTGTCAACCCTGGGAGGCGAGCCCGGCTTACTGGGTGGGTAATGGCTATGGAGCACGTTCAGACAGTTATTCTACAACTAAATCGGAATAATTTAAGAATACCATAACATGGAATTCTCCAATATAACAGTGATGTCTTGGTAGGTGTGCAAAGTGCGAGATGTGCTTTGTGTCTGCAAGGGGCAGGTATTCCACAAGATACACAGTCAGGATGCTGTGGAATTGAAAATAAACCTAGTGGTCAGTATCTGGAGGCATGCAGTGAGGACAGGGTTGTAGCAATGGGAGTATTGACCTCATCTATGGTAAATGTTAATCAAAGCATGATCAATTACCAATTTATTCCAATTAGACTATTTTCATCTGAAGCATGGCTCAATTCATTGTTCTTCCATTACTTACATGCAGTAATGATGCATGTTAACTTACATGCAGTAATGATGCATGTTAACTTACATGCAGTAATGATGCATGTTAACTTACATGCAGTAATGATGCATGTTAACTTACATGCAGTAATGATAGAGGTAACAAATAAAAAGCTAAAAAAGAGTTTAAAAAATGTTGTTACATTTCTAAATACAATTGAAAACTGAAGCACAGAGACTTCTCACGTATTAGTTTTCTTTTTGGTGTTGTTGTTTTGTACTAATTCAAATGAACTACAATACATGGCCAAATTTTCATTTATTTTTGAACAGAAATGTCCCAACTTTTCTGCATGTTTAATGAATGTATACAGTAATTTCAAACTGGATGTTCTGAGGAATCATATCTGACCTCTTGGCTTTCACATATAATTGCAAAAGTGTGAATGCTGGAAGCTGTTGTCCAACTTGCTCCTTACTAACAGTGGGCATGACCGTCCCACTATTTCTAACTACCAAATCAGGTCCATCGCTTCCTAATAATACAAATTACTGTATATGTCCTGACATTAATGTGTTATTTTAATTAAAGAAAACTACTGTGAATTCTTCTCTCTTTAACCAAAGCCTTCTTGCAGCATACAACTAGCCTACTTTACAAAAAACAAATGTCTGTTTACACCTGCATAACTAATTTACCTCTTGCTGTTTCAAACTAAAATGCGAAAAGTGTTAAGAATTAAAATTATTCAGGCATTTTCAATGACAAAATAAAAGAAAACAAGTTATTTTATGTTTTCAGTATAATGTTGAACGCACAAAAATGGGTTGGTTTTCTGTATTCATTCAACAAATTTCTGCTTGAGAACTGGAGTTGTCATGCAGCGACCTAAATATTCAGGATAACATCTGGCAGCTTGACATTAGCAACCTATTAAATCCTATGCATCAAAGGAGAGAGGCATTTTTGTGGGGAGAAAAGACACAAGCAAAACTAAGTATCGGGAAATCATCTAAAGAATATGTACAAAGTTAGTTGGCTATATAAGGGAATTACGTTTTTTTAAGGTTATTTAAGGTTAGAGGGTCAATATTTAAAGGAGATGTGTACCAATTTTTTTCCGTAGAGGGTGGTGGGTGCTTGGGACATGCTGCCACGATTCGTGGAGGAAGCAGATATGAAAGTGTTGTTTATGAGGATTTTAGATGGATGAGAAGGAACGAGGGAGTGGATCACATGCAGATAAATGAGATTGGTTTAGCCTGGCATCATGTTCGGCACAGACATTTGGGGCAAAGGGCCTATCCCTATACTGCACTTTTCTATGTCCTTTGTTTTATATGAATCTCCATTCCTGAGAATTCATTGATTTTTGGCCATGCCAACTGAAAATGAATTGAATACATTGTGTAACTACATCATACTCGGTATATGAATGATTTACCTACCATGAAATAACACACCTTACAAAATGAACCACCATGCATCAACAAGCATGAACTTAGACTACTCTCCAACAAACATCAAGTGTGAAGGGTAATTTTATCTGTGCCAGATTTTGTGCATAATCCTGGCGTTGATGTGCTGAGATCACCAGACAAACACCAATCATGGACCAATAGTTGGAATCTGGGCTGCAGCTTAATAATTCAGGCAAGCTTCTGACACCTGTTATATTTCCACAAAGTTTGCCAGTCCAGTTCTGTTAAGTTGCATCAGCTTCAGTCCAAGGAGTACAAGAAGAAGAATTGGGGATACGGTTAATGTGGGTGGGCAGCAGTACACAACAGTGCCAAAATAATTGTAAGGAGAATTCTGAGTATTATGTTACAAAAACAATTTAATGATGCTCTTTAAGAAGATAGTAGGGACCACTCCTTCACCGGGCACTTTCCCTTGCAACCGCAAGAGATGCTACACTTGTCCCTTCACCTCCCCCATCCACTCCTTTCAGGGACCCAAGCAGTCATTCCGGGTTCGACAGAGGTTTACCTGCACCTCCTCCAACCTCATCTACTGCATCCGTTGCTCCAGATGCCAGCTGATCTACATCGGAGAGACCAAGCGGAGGCTGGGCGATCGTTTCGCCGAACACCTCCGCTCGGTCCGCAATAACCAACCCGACTGGTCCCGGTGGCTCAGTACTTCAACTCCCCCTCCCATTCCGTATCCGACCTCTCGGTCCTGGGCCTCCTCCACGGCCAGAGTGAGCAACACCGCAAGTTGGAGGAACAGCACCTCATATTCCGCTTGGGGAGTCTGCATCCTCTGGGCTTAAACATTGAATTTTCTCAATTCTGTTAACCCAGACTGCCCCCACTCCTCCCCACCTCTCCCTCAGCCCTCGGGCCCTGACATTCCTTCTCCATCTCCCCCCCCCCCCCCCCCTCCCCAGTCGCACTAGCTTCTCATTTTCACACCACAAACAGCTTACAATGGCCTGTTTCCCTATCATCAATACTTTTTTGCATATCTTTCATTCATTGTTTTTTATCTCTCCACATCACTGTTTATATCTCTCGTTTCCCTGATCCCTGACCAGTCTGAAGAAGGGTCTCGACCCGAAACGACGCCTATCTCCTTCGCCCCTCAGATGCTGCTGCACCCGCTGAGTTTCTCCAGCTTTTTGTGTAACCCTCGATTCTCCAGCATCTGCAGTTCCTTCTTTAACACCTCTGCTGAGGAAACCACAGACCTTCCTGAGTGCAACATGTTTAATATTAAAGGGGAATAACATTTTTGACCTGTTGTTTTTCTTTCACAGCATCACCATGAGATGTCGACACTAACTTGTTTGAAAACCCTCCCAGATTTTTTTTTTGCACGCTTCCAATATCCAGCGAATGTGATTCAGGAGGGCGCAAGCAAGATGCATTACCTTCTCCAAGATTTTATTGTGGTGAGCGGTATAACAAGACATTGAGGTGCAGTTAAGCTTTTTTGGTGCCGTCGAAGATATCATTGGGTTTGACAATTTCAAAAAATCACATTTCTGGGCCTTGATCCAATGCTGGAAGCATTTCAGTTATCGTACAAGGAGTAACTCAGCAGGTCAGGCAGCATCTCTGGTGGACATTCGGGTTGGGACCCTTCTTACAACAGTAGAATGTTTGGGCAAAAACTATTTAGTTTACCAACCCTCTCAACATAGCCACTTTCCTTCTCATCAATATTTGTAGCAATTCCCTTCATTATATATTTCTCTGCCAACCACATTCTCAAACACGCGATTCATTCTAGCATTTATCAGAATAGCTGTCATGTCAAAGCTTCAAGCCTGTTGAGAATCATTAGCATCTCTCATGGTCCTTTCATTGCTTATGCTCCACATGCCAATGTTCAGATCAACATCATGATCAGCACCATATTCTTTACACTCACCCATCCCACTGAAATAAATGATCTTGATCTGAGGTGCCCATTATACATGGCAATCACTGGCTCTATAAACAGAAACGAGGAGAAATAGGCCCTTGCAGCTCCATAATTCATTAAGATCATGACTGCACTGATTTTAACCTCAACTCTGAAATCTTATCTTTTCCTATCAACCCTTATTAAAAATCTATATTCAATTATTCTAATTCCACTGCCTGGAAAACTCTTCCCAGGAAGAACTTTTAAAGACTCATGATCCTCTCAGAAAATAATTATATATCATATATTTATCTTATAAGGGAAAAATCTTTTATTTTAATAATAATATTTAAATAAAGGTTCTGAAGAAGGATCCGGACCCAAAACCAATCCATTTTATCTAGAGACCCGCCTTACCCGCTGAGTTACTCCAGCATTTTACGTCTATCTTTCTTATCTTTAAATAGTGATTCAAAATACTTAATTCTCCCACAAGAGGAAACATATGATTCATATCAAACCTGTCAAGATCCCTTAGTATCTTGTATGCTTCAATTCAGTCTCCCCTCTAATTTTCTTTGGATATGAACCTAGCTTACATAGATACATAGCCAATAGGTGCAGGAGGAGGCCATTCAGCACTTCGAGCCAGCACCACCATTCAATGTGATCATGGCTGATCATCCACAATCAGTACCCCGTTCCTGCCCTCTCCCCATATCCCTTGATTCTGCTAGCCCTAAGAGATCTATATAACTCTCTTTTGAATGCATCCAGTGAACCGGCCTCCACTGCTTTCTGAGGCAGAAAATTCCACAAATTCACAACTGTGAAAATGTTTTTCCTCATCTAAGTTCTAAATGGCCATCCCCTTATTCTTAAACTGTGGCCCCTGTTTCTGGACTCCCCCAATATCGGGAACATGTTTCCTGCATCTAGTGTGTTCAATCCCTTAATAATATTATATGTTTCTATAAGATCCCCTCTCATCCTTCTAAATTCCAGTGTATACAAGCCCAGTCGCTCCATTCTTTCATCATACGACAGTCCTGCCATCCTGGGAATTAACCTTGTGAACCTACACTGCACTCCCTCAATAGCAAGAATGCCCTTCTTCAAATTAGGTTGGTGACTATATCTGGCAAGATAACCAGCCTATTCCAGTAATGGTCTACTAAACCTTTTCTGAACCACTGAATATCCTTCTGTTCAGAAACAGAGCAATACTGTACACAGTAATCCAGGTAAGATATCAACTGTAGACAGACACAAAAAGCTGAACTAACTCAGCGGGACAGGCAGCATCCCTGGAGAGAAGGAATGGGTAACATTTTGGGTCGAGACCCTTTTTTAGACTGATTAGGGATAAGGGAAACGAGAGAAATAGACGGTGATGTGGAGAGATAAAGAACAATGAATGAAAGATAGGCAAAAAATAACGATGATAAAGGAAACAGGCCATTGTAAGCTGCAAGAGAGAGAGGGAACGCCGGGGCTACGTGAAGTGAGAGAAATCAATATTCTTACTGCAAGCTGCCCAAGCAAAATATGAGATGTTGTTCCTCCAATTTGCGTTAAGCCGCACTCTGACATTGGAGGAGACCGAGGAGAGAAATGGGAGCATTGTGCAGCAATGGGAAGGAGAATTAAAGTGTCCAGCAACCGGGAGATGAGGTTGGTTCACGCGGCTGAGCAAAGGTGTTCCGCGAAACGATCGCCCAGTTTGCGTTTGGGCTTGCCGATGTAACCATATAACCATATAACAATTACAGCACGGAAACAGGCCTTCTCGGCCCTTCCAGTCCGTGCCGACCATTTATTTTCCCCTAGTCCCATCTACCTGCACTCAGACCATACCCCTCCATTCCCTTCCCCTCCATATACCTATCCACTTTACTTTTAAATGTTAAAATCGATCCTGCCTCCACCACGTCTGCTGGAAGATCATTCCACACAGCCACCACTCTCTGAGTAAAGAAGTTCCCCCTCATGTTACCCCTATACTTTTGTCCCTTAATTCTCATGTCATGCCCTCTTGTTTGAATCTTCCCTACCCTCAATGGGAAAAGCTTATCTACGTCAACTCTGTCTATCCCTTTCATCATTTTAAAGACCTCAATCAAGTCCCCCCTTAACCTTCTGCGCTCCAAAGAATAAAGACCTAAAGACATAAGGATGTATAAGAGTCCGCATCTTGAACAACGGATTCAGTAGATGATGTTGGAGGAGGTGCAAGTGAACCTCTGCCTAACCTGAAAGGACTGTCGGGGTAGACACAAAATGCTGGAGAAACTCACCAACCCGAAACATCACCAATTCCTTCTCTCCATAGATGTTGCCTCACCATCTGAGATACTCGAGTATTTTGTGTCTACCTTCAATTTTACCAGCATCTGCCGTTCTTTCTTAAACAGGACTGTCGGGGTCCCTGGACAGAGTCAAAGGAGGAGGTATTGCGACTGGTGTTACATCCTCCGTGGTCGCAGGAGAATGTACCTAGGGAGTGGGTGGTTTGGGTGGGAAGGGATGAGTTAACCAGGGAGGTTCGGAGGGAACATTCTCTGCGGAAGGCGGAAAGGGGAGGAGATGGGAAAATGTGGCTAGCGGTGGGATCCCGTTGGAGGTGGAGAAAATTTTGGAGTATTATGCGTTGTATGTGACGGCTGGTGGGGTGGAAGGTAAGGACTAGGGGACTCTGTCTCTGTTGCGACTAGGAGGAGGGGGAGCAAGGCCAGAGCAAGGGGTACTGAGGAGGCACGAGTGAGGGCCTCATCTATGATGGGAGAGGGGAACCCCAGTTGCCTAAACAATGAGGACATCTCGGATGTTCTAGTATGGAACATCACATCTTGGGCGCAGATGCGGCATAGATGGAGGAATTGGGAGTAGGGGATAGTCTTTGCGGGAAGGAGGGTGGGAAGAAGTGTAGTCAAAATAGTTGTAGGAGTCAGTGGGTTTGTGGTAGACGTCAATCAATAGTATATTCCTTGTGATGGAGACTGTGAGATCATGAAAGGGGAGCGAGGTTTTGGAGATGGTCCAAGTAAATTTGCTGTAGGATGAAAATTGACAGAAGTCAGTCTGAATCTGCCTGGTTGGGTAAAATTAATAAAGGGGCGCAGAGCAGCACAACCCTGAACATCTTCAAAGATTTGTTTAGACCGAGACATTACCACATATAAAACTGCACAAAGACAAATGATATATATGGAAAGAGAAGCAAGATCAACACTTCTGATCAAAGGCCATTGTCAGAACTAGGAAGAAGAGAAATGTTAGTTTTAAGTTACAGAGAGGGTGGGGGAGGGAGGGAGGCCAGTGTTGCCATGGAGATTGGCTGTAAACTAGGTCAGCTGTTTGATGGGCTAATGGAGGCAGTTAGAGAGAGAGAGAGAGAGAGAGGGAGAGGGAGAGAGAATCTGAACAAAGGAGCATAAAGGCTATGAAATAGGTGCAATTGGAATACTTGAAATTGTAGCTTTTGCCATCGGGCCTGGACAGCTGTAACATGTCCTGACAAAAGATGAAGTGCTGTTCCTTAAGTTTACATTTGGCCTTGTTATTGCAGTGGGGAAGCCACAGACAGACAGATCAGTGTGGGGGTGGGATAGAGAATTAAAGTTGCTTGCAACCAGAAGCTTAGGGTCACCCTAGTAGCCTGAACACAAGTGCTCTGTAAAGCATTCACCTCATATTGATTTATTTCACTCGTATAGATGGCCAGATTTGAATATCAAATGTAGCACACTAGATTAAAAGTTTAAATGGTTCACCTGGAGGACCTATTTGGATCTCTGGATGGTGGGAAGTGAACAGGTAAAAGAACAGATGTTGAATCCTTGCAGTTGCATGGAAACACCATAAGAAGGGGAGCATCTGATGAAGAGAGTCGAGCAGGTTGTTGCACAAGGGAACAGTTTGTCCAAAATGATCAGATGATCCATCTGTAATGCAGGCTGTTTTTCTCTCACCATTAGTACAGCCTGGCCTGCCCATGTCCCACAGCTCTGCATTTTTGCATATTTTTACTTTCCTTTCTTGCCTTTTCACTCTTTAACTGCCTTTCATATCTTTGCAGACCTTTGTCCAGATTTTCTCTACCGCCATTAACTAATCGACTAAATTACTTTGTACACAGTTTATTATCATGGCAACCCTGGCCTCAGTTTAGAGATGACCAGTTTTCCTATTCTCCCCTCCTTCACTCTGCAACATATTTTCCAACTTATTTTCCTGTTCTGACAAAGGATATTCAACCTAAAACATGAATCCTCTTTTTTATCCCATGTGATCTGCTGAATACCCAGCATATGCCTGTTTTTATTTTTTTATTTCCCTTTACCTTGTTTTCAATTTCCCAAACCATAACATTGTATGCACTTTCCTAATTACTTGCTGCCTGTCAACACAAGGCTTTTTACAAATTTGCATTTCAGTAGTCTGTAATCTGTCAGCACTTAGATTCGATACCTCTCTTTTTATTTGTCCTGCCACAATTTTCTACATTGTATTATTTGCCAGATCCTTGTCCAGTGCTTATGTATTCTTACACAGCTTTTCACAACTTACTTTTCCCGTCTATCTTTTGTGTCATCAGCAAATTTTGCAACCACACCTAATTGTGCCTTCAAAGTTTTGTCTTTGAACTACAAAACGTTAAAAGTGCCTTTATATCTTCAAATACCCTTTTCTACATCACAAATGCTCTACTGGCACAATGAATTGATCTGCTACATCTTTGCTACATGCTCTATACATGCAAGGAAATCTATTGCTCAAGAAAGCAATTACTAACTCATGCTTGACCACCAACTGCTTAAGATTAATAATCCTTTAAAACCCATCATGAATATACATTCAAAGTTACACTCTTATGTAAACAGAGTAATTGACAATTAGTTTAGTTTATTTATTTAGAGATATAGGGTAGAAACAGGCACTTCGGTCCACCGAGTCAGTGATGACCGGTGATTACCCATATATTAGTTCTTTCCTACACACTAGGGAAAATATACAGAGGCCAATTAACCTGTAAACCTGCATATCTTTGGAATGTGTGAGGAAACCAGAGCACCCGGAGAAAACCCACATAATCACGGGGAGAATGTACCAATTCCTTACAGACAGCAGTCACGGGCAGTCACGGTGGCGCAGCAGTAGAGTTGCTGTCTTACAGCGAATGCAACACCGGAGACCCGGGTTCGATCCCGATTACGGGTGCTGTCTGTACGGAGTTTGTACGTTCTCCCTGTGACCTTTGTGGGTTTCCTCAGAGATCTTCGGTTTCCTCCCACACTCCAAAGACGTACAGGTTTGTAGGTTAATTGGCTTGGTAGATGTAAAAATTGTCTCTCGTGGGTATAGGATAGTGTTAATGTGCGGGGATCGCTGGTCTGAGCGGACCCGGTGGGCCGAAGGGCCTGTTTCCGTGCTGTATCTCTAAACTAAACAGCACCCATAGTCAGGATTGAACCCAGAACTATACAGATGAGCCACTGTGCCGCCCTATTGTACGCACCTTTTCATGAACAATCCACAAACACACATCTAGACTATTCAGAGTTACATTATGATGGATGTCATTTGACTCTTGCAGGCATCTTTTGGTCAAGTTAACTCATTACTTAGTAGGTAATGTCACACACTCATCCCAAGCACTAAAAAAGTCTGAGACCCAGCTTCGCTTGAGAGCAGATAAATTGATGTGATGAAGCCTCCAGTACTAGTCAGCATCTATAACAAGGACTGGTGCCCAGGGGAGAGGTTACTCGAAATTTGAAGGAGGGCAGCAATACACACATCAGCCTAAAAGAACAAGATAGAAGCTGCTTGATTCATTCAAGCAACTGTACAGGATGTTACCCTTGCCTGGAAAACGAACACTATTAGTCATAGCTTTAGCCCTCTACTGAGCTGTATTTGGCAATTTCCTTCTATTTTTAATTATAAACATTTAAAGTGTGAAGCATACTTTGCTGAATCAATGAAAGATTAATTCCTGCACAACAGCTATCATTTGCACTCATTCTGCCAAAATATAAATCTGTATATATTCGAGGAAAGAACTAAATTAAATAAACAATAACTATGGAAAACTCTTATGGTTTGCAGTTCTCCGAGACCAGAATAAACCCAATTCCACAAAATAACATTGATCAACAAAGTATTTTGACTCACCAACCTTGAGGAGGAGTAAGTGGTTTGCCTTGTTCCTGACACCAGCCCACAGGGTGGATGTACGGGCTACTCGCATCACACCTATCAAACAGGGAAATATCACGTTAGTTAATAAAAAATATTAACAAATTGATTAATTACATTCTATCAAAATGGCATAATGGGACAAGGATCAGATCCATTGGGGCATTTCTATTGGAATTAGATTAAGCATTGTACATAATCTGTAGTAGAAGAGACCCGGGTTCAATCCTGACCTTGGGTGTTGTCTGTGTGAAGTTTGTATGTTTTCCCTGTGACCACATGGGTTTCCTCCGGGGTGTCCCGGCTTCCTCGCATATGGGAAAGATTTGCGGGTTGGCAAGTTGTTTGGCCTCTGTAAATTGCCCTGCTATTGTGTTGGGTGTGGATGCGAACGTGGGATAACATAGAACTTGTGTGAACGTGCAAACGATGGTCAGCATGGACTCAATGGGCTGAAGGGCCTGCTTCCATGTTGTATCGCTAAACTAACCTTTGTTCCCAGTATTACCAATTACACTGGAAAATTGTCGAGTTTATGAAAGATGCTAAAATTTAGCTGCAACACCAGTTACTCCAATGTCAACAAAGGAAACAGGACCTCTAGCCTCTTGCAGGCCATCGTTCCCATCTCCAACAATTCTGTTTTCTAGTATCGGCTAATTGCCTTCTACGCCGTGGCATTTCCAGTGAAATAATTCTGGAATGTCGCACAAGACTTCGCCTCCACTACCCATTTAGAAAGTGATCAAAGTATTTTTCTTCGTCCCCTCTAAACCTCTTACCCCTTTAGTTAATGCAGTAACAGAACTCTCACCAATAATCATATGTGTCATCCCAGTTATCAAAATGCACCAAAAAACGACTGTCTATTATATCTGTCACTGAGGCAACACATATCAGAGAGGGATTCTTCCTGTCAACCGCCTCCAGTTTCATTCCTATTCGAAATCCTGAAGGAGTAATCGTCTGTAAGATACAGATAATGTTATTGGTTAAGAGGGACTGAAAATGGTAACGTTTGATGTTCCAAAAGTTGTTACATATTGCATACTTGACAAAACATACTGTTTGATATTTGGAAACAGATGACAGTAGACCTGCAGATCTCGCAAGCCCCACAGATGGAATTTTATTTCTGCAGATCCTAGAATTCCTCATTTATAGTTCTGCTTCAATGTATTTCAAAATTCGAATTTCTTTGCTAAAGAACAACTATCAAAACGAACAAAAATGTTACACCTCACTTCCTGAAACCTTTGCTGAAGACAGCAGTTAAATAAATACTCCCATTCATTTAGGATCATGGGACCAACAGCAAAACATCACCACTTTCGATCCGATTCCTATTACCAAGCCAATTTGGATCAAATTTGCCATTTGCCTTTAATCCCATGAGCTCTACGTTTTAGACCGGTCTACCATGTGGGATCTTGCCAAAGGCCTTACAGGTCCATGTGGACTATATCCAGTGCACTGACCTCCTCTTAAAAATATTCAAATTACTGAGGCAGGATTTCCCCATGAACAAAATCATGCTGACTTCCTTAATCAATCCTGCCTTTCTAAGTATAAATAAATCTTGTTGCTTAGAATTGTTTCCAAAACGGGGAATGGATGAAGAATTATATATAATAGATCACTGATATATCTCCAATGTAGAATAGAATGTTTAAAACTCCACTCATATTATTGATTTTCTATTTTTATTATTATTTTAATTTCTTTTATTATTTCTTTCTATTAATTTCCTTCTTTATTAAAAATAATAAAAAAATATGTAGAAGTATAAACAAGAATTACTGTAAATTTTATAAATATTAAGAATGTATGTGATGAATAGTAAATTCTTTTGTTTCTCTTTTTTTTCCTTACATTTTAAATTGTCTTAATATGTATCAATATGCATTAAATTCTAATAAAAAATATTAACAAAAAAAAAAAGAATTGTTTCCAAAACTGTCCCTGTCACTGACATAAGACTTGCTGGCCTGTAGTTACTTGGCTTATCCCTGCTGCCCTTTTTGAATAAGTGTACTATATTGCTTCCAGTTATACCTGTGGAGATAGAAAATGATCAACATCTCCGTGCAGCAACAAACGTATCCCTTACCCCCTAAGGAGCACTGGATACATCTCTTCAGGCCCAGTGAATTTATTCACCTTTATTTGCTCTAAGATAAATAACACCTCCGCCTTCTTAATGCTCACATATTATTGTCCCTCTCCTGAAACTCCATATCTATCATGACTTTCCCCTTATGGAATACAGATAAGAAGATTTCATTTAAGACCTACCCTGCAAAGATTTGATTCCTACTCTTTCCCTGATTATCCTTTTCTTCTCATAGAATTATAAAACGCATTGGGGTTCTCCTTAGTCTTGTTTGCAAATAATATTTCCTGGCATCTCTTAATCATCCAAATTTCTCTTTCTAGGCCTCGCGGCATCTGCAATCCGTCTGTCTTTTTTTAAATTTTTGTCCTGTTGAGTGTATAGTTTAGTTGTAGTTTATATATTGTTTTTAGCTGTGTATATGTGGGGGGGCGGGGAACTTTTAAATCTCTTCCCTGTACGGGGGACCCGACCTTTTCCCTGTCGGGTCTCCATTGTCGTTGGGGCCTAGCACCGTGGAGCGGCCTCCAACCGGAACGACCTGGAGGCTCCAGTTGCGGAGGCTGCGGACTCACCATCGTGGAGCTGGCCGGCTTCGGAGCGTGGAGAGCGGTGGTGGTGCGTGGCTGCGACCCGACTTCGGAGCTTTGGAGGCTCCAGCTGCAGGCCCAGTGGACAGTGACATCGGGAGCTCGCGGGTCCCTGGTGGGAGACCGCTTTTTGGAGCTCCCGCAACGGCGACTTCTCCCGCCCGAATTGCGGGGTTGAAGACGACCCAGAGCGGGGCCTTACATCGCTCGGCGCATCTTTAACAGCCGCGGGACTTGCCATCGCCCGCCGGCGGCTCCAACATCAAGACCCGGAGTAAGGCCTTACATCGCCCGGCGCGGCCTTAACGGCCACGGGACTTGCCATTGCCCGCCGGGGACTTTAACATCGGGAGAAGAATGGAAAACAGGGGAGAGACAATTACTTTGCCTTCTATCACAGTGAGGAGGAGATTCACTGTGATGGATGTTTGTGTAAATTGTGTGTCTTGGTTTTTTTTTTCTTGTTGTATGACTGCAGAAACCAAATTTCGTTTGAACTTCATTTGAGGTTCAAATGACAACAAACGGTATTGTATTGTAATCATCTATGCTTCCTCTTTTCCTTCATCAAAACCTAATTTTCCCAAAATTTCCCGATAATCCTGCCATATTTGCCTTCTATGTTGGCCTTGAACTCTCACTTTTAAAAGACTCCCATTCTGTGGATGTTTTAGCCAAACAGCTGCTCTCAATCTCCTTTTATCAGTTCCTGTCCTGTTAATGAAATAACCACCTTGAAATTTACAGATCACGATTCCCAAACTGTTCATCTTCCACAATTTGCCCATACCTCATTTCTCAAGATTAGATTCAGGGTAGCCCCATCTCAACAATCTCCAAATTGATTCTAAAAAACACCTCTGAATATACTTTACATATTCCACCCCGTCTGGGATCCTTGAATAAGATCATTCCAGTCAGTACTGTGAAAATTTAAAAAATCCCCACTATTACAACTGTATTGTACTTACAATTTCCAGCTTCACTTTTTCAGGAGATGCCAATTAACCAATGCAGACAATAATCAGGTAGGTTTCAGAGTACATTACATTTTGTGCCGTGACTCCATGAACAAATTTAGTGGTGCTTCATGCTGACTCACTATTCTCCATGATGGATGAGACAGTTAAGGCAAAGCAGCGCATCTCATCAAAGTTTGCATCCATTCATCCTCTGGTATGCTCAAACAATTCAAGTGGCACAAAACTACACTGCTTTTTAGAAACACGATCTTCCAGCCTGTTCCAGGTTTCTTCAAAGCACACAAAGCAAAAAAAAGCTGATCTGAGGGAATGAGATTTGCAAAAAAACACTGAATTGTGATGCAAACCTCTGTCAACACCACTCAGTTCCTGTCTCCTATGTAGCAGGCATTCTATCTACATACTGATTACTTAAAGAACATTGCATTTCCAAGCAGTAGGAGTTCTGACAAGCACTTACGTCCATTGCAGCTAATGTAAGTGAATTGATATTCCTAGTTTTCAGGGCCCAAACCTGAGCTGCAAATGCTTTAATTCATTCCTGTATCATGAAGTTGTCTACCACTGTACTGCAACTTATATTTATGGAAAATGGCATCTTTGAATAAGATTATTTGAGATTGCATCCCAGATTGCACCACCAATTGAGAATGCTTTATGATCATTTTTCTTCAATATCTAGAGATTCCTGTATGGTGAAAGCAAAGCATCAGAGATACTTGGAAATAGTCAAATAAAATAACCTGAGTATTCTTAGAATCTTCTGTTTGATTTCAGATCTGCCATGTAATTTAAACTGTTTGCTGTTGTAATCTGCTCCCATGTTTGAATGTTAATTATGCACAAATAGCAAAAATTTGTATTTACTTCTGTTACAATTTCTTTTTTTAAACTCATGTGATAGTAATTCAATTCTTAAAAACCTTACATGTATTTACACCTGGAGTACAATATTTAGTTCAGGCAACATAGCCTATTATATAGATAAACAGATCTCGCAGTGAGTAAAATAAAGATTTACAAGAATAATTCCTGAACCCAAGGATTACAGAATGTAAAAATGCAAATTAATAGTGTCCTCTTTGGAAACATGGTTGGTATTGATTAATTGAAGCTTCCAAATTATTAATGGGACCTGATAATAAAAACTATCACTTATGGTTAAGACAAGATTGCAAAGCCTAAAATAGTGAATGTAGCGAGTCCAAACGTCGTGGACAAACTTTGTTTTTATTAAGACATTACAGGTTTGGCGCCACATGGCACCCCCCCACCCAGAACCGGAGGAATGAAAACGAGCAGGCAGACGAAACGCGGCGGCCTGAACTCATAAGCGCAACACCCGCACACGGAAACACAACCAGCAAAGTTGAGAACAGAAGTGGGCAGAACCCGAATGCCCCCAACGGCGAGGCTGGGCCACTTGAACGGGCTGACCAGTGTCCCAATGGCTGAAACCGAGCCACCCATGTCGAGTACAAAAGTCACGTTAGGTAGTCCTCGAGGCCAAATGTCGAAACGGGACAGAGCATGCCAAGGGAGACTCCTGCTGTGAGTCATGGGCACCCCGGCCATGGGTCAGGACAGTGGGACCCCAGGGCGCAGTCGGCGTTCTGGCGGTGGGCCATCCCAGCCATGGGGAGCAAGGAGACCAATGCAAAAGCCGCAGGATGGACGAGACGCAGTCCCTTCTCACTGACCAGCAGGGGATTGAGACTGGAGGAAAGCGGCGTCCAGCATCGGCTGGGAGACGTCAGCAACAATGAAAATCGGCACCCAGCAACGGCTGGGAGACGTCGGCAACAATAAAAAGTCCAAGGAAAAAAATAACAGGAACAGAAAACGCAAAAAAAAAAACTGCGAACACCATACACCCGGATAATAGAATAATTTCTTCCCGCCAAATGCAGTCACGTGACCGTTCCAGTTCTGGAGACGAGGGTTCGATCAGTAAATGGCCTGACCACCAGGTGGTGCCACAGGTCCATACATTTTAGGAGTGGAATTAGGAACCATAAATACATAGTAATTTAACTTCACAAGCCTCTTATGACAACAGATACAAAAGTATCAGGAATAAAGGCAAGGTAGACAAAAATGCTGGAGAAACTCAGCAGGTGAGACAGCATCTGTGGTGCAAAGGAATAGGTGGCGTTTCAGGTCAAGATCCTTCTTCAGACTCAAGCATAAAGGCAGGTAATTTGAGCTAGATTACAGATCTGTCACGATCTTCATGATTGGTGGAAGTTGATAAGAGTACTGGTGTTCTCACAGGAAGAACACATTTATAATTATTATACATTTATTGTTCAAAGTATTTTGAAAAGGAGTGGTCAACACATGGAAAGAATTTAAAGCAAAACACTAATTAAGAAAGAGTTAAACATTTTGATGCTGGAACTGGTTTATTTCTGTTCAGATCAGTTAAGAAAGGTCAAATGCAAATTACGATGGTCCCTATTGTATCCTTATAAATAATCTGCTACATGTTAAAATATTGTCTATCATTGTGATGGTAGAATACATAGATAATTGCATGCCAACCACAATGATGTTTGAGTAGCGGTAGAGCTAATGCCTTACAGCGCCAGAGACCGGGGCTTCGATCCTGACTACCGGTGCTATTTGTACGGAGTTTGTACGTTCTAATCGTCTACAATGTCTACAACGTTCTACGTTGTACGTGACCTACGTGGGTTTTCTCCAAGATCTTCGGTTTCCTCCCACAATCCAAAGACGTACAGGTTTGTAGGTTGATTGGCTTGGTGGAAATGTCAAAATTGTTCCTAGTGTATGTAGGATAGTGTTAATATGCCGGGATCGCTGGTCAGCAAGGAATCGGTGGGCCGATGAGCTTGTTTCCACGCTGTATTTCTAAACTAAACATGCACATTCATTCCTTTATGCTCACGCATATCAACTGTTTAGCTGACATAGTTGCATGCCCTCAAAGAGGACTCGGGTGCTGGGATTCTCAGCTTTAATTGTCTGTAAAGCTGGATATGTAATGTTAAGATTTAGAGCAAGAGTCATTTATAAATGTTGTGTCTTACAAGATGAGGAATGGCAGTGAGCAAATGAGCTGGTTCACAATTGACAGTGAAAATCAAATGACTGCAGGTTAAGCAGCATTTGTAAAGCGACAATCAATCAGGTTTGAATTTTTAGTTCAAAGAACCTTCTTCAGAACTAAGAGAGAAAACAAATTAATTTTAAGCTGTAAAGGGGGTGGGGAAGGGAGAGATAAACAGGACAAATTGGAATTGTGATGGAAACATTATTTTTTAAGTACAGAAAGGTGGGAGCTCAATCTCAAAATTTACAGCTCACTTTTTATATTTCAGAAATGGTCGATCCGTTTGTGACATTGGCTGTGTTTTTCTCTCCATTAGCTGTGTACACCTGCCATATGTCCAACAGATCTTGAAAATTATATTTGTGTAATTTCTCTCTGCCTATCCTCATTTCATAGCTTTTATGTTCCTTTTTTCAGGTTCTCCCTTCTCCATTAACAGAACGATCCTGTTTACCGCTCATCCCCACTGCAAAATGGCCTCACTTTATGGATGATCATCCTCAACCATCCCAATCCCACCTTCTTTACAACTTAAAACTCATAAGTTTTCTCACTTTCCCAGTTCTGAGGAAGGCCCCTCAATATGAAATATTAATTCAATTTATTTTGCCATGAATTAAATCAATCACAATTTAACTTAAATTATATAACAAGTTTGAAGGCCTAAAAAGCCTACTGCTATAATATCCAACAGATTTTCAGATCCAGGAGCTGAAAGACTGGCCTCCCCTGTTGGTATTCTATAGTGCTCAAATTATACAGACTTGGAAATGTACACCTCAAATGGGCACTTGCTTCATTTCATTATTAATTTGGAATTAATAGCTGCACGCTATTGTTGTTTTGATAATCAGGAACTTATTCAAAAAATAAATGCATTTTTCAAGTACATATATGCATTTCTACATTATTTTTATTGTTTTCTCATCTTTGTACTGAATGTGTTATATATTTTCCCTTTGGATTGTTTTAGACAGCAGTCTTCCTAATGGAGTGCACTTAAATGTTTGGGAGATAATACTCATTACAGTTCCCAACCAAGTCAGAGTAACCAAAAAATACACTGTTTCCACCCAGCTGATGAATATACATCATTAAACGCAAACACCCGTTAAATATCTCACCTTGGGAGATAACTGAAGTAGGCCTCACATCAGAAAGCTATGAAAAAAATCTTGAAACATAAAATCAGCAAGAATTTATAATCCATAACTAATTATAATGTTTAGAGTGTCCTCGGGAGCATCTAATCACACAATGTTTCACTTTCAGAGATAGAGCATTAACGATGGAAAAACAGTGACAGTGAAGTCATCTTTCCTGGTTGGCTGTGTTGGCAAGATAACACTAATCACTTCAACATAAACTTTGTATTGACCCTTTGGGAAGTGCCTTCACAGTCTTTCGTAGTTTCTCCTTCCACAATTTCACAACAGTAGGCAGTCAAATGCTATGTCATTTGTTTTCTACCATGAAATAAATGAACAGCTGCCATGCAGCACAGGCTGGCAATGGAAATGGCTCCATCTCCTTAATACATTCTGTGATGTAATGCTGAGAGGCCTGCGGTGGCAATATCCTACATGCATTTCTCCAAGCCAGCTGTCCCGTTATGAACTCTTTAAAAAAAAATAGATGCATCGAACAGATGGCAAACACCACTGTTACAGTAGATATTGGAAAGGATATTTAAACCAATGGATAGGGTGCCACACAAGGCATTTGGTTTTCCTGGATTGCGACAAACTTTTGAAAATGTTTGAAAAGTAACATGTTCGATGATTATGGGTAACATATCATTCATTTCTTATTAGAGCTTACTAATGTTTCATAGAAGTATTTTGAAGTCAAGATGATTAATGTGACCCAGGATTTCAGAGCATGTAAATAAAACATAGAATGGCAATAATGTGCTCAAGATATTAGTCCGTATTATCCTTTTGTAAATACTTGTCAAAGAAGATTAAAAAATACCTGGTCACATCGGTGCGAGCATCATTTGAATCTTTCATGTCTCCAAAAATGTGACTTATATAATAATATTCAAAAAAGGTAATATAGTAGAGAGTTGATAAGGAGTCGATTGACTTTTCACCCTGCCGGGATTATTCATGACAATTAAACTCCTAGGTAAACATGGTTGAATTACTTGGCTGATATCCATCTTTGGCGTGGTCAATTGGGGAGGGGCGTGGCGCGGGTGGGATTTGTTTTGGAGGCGTGGGTTCGTGCAGCATCTCCCTGGTTACTGTTTAAGATATATGATGAGCAACAACAGCTGTACACAAGACTCGTCAAATTAACCAAGTGATTGCACAGGAAAAGCAAATCACATTGGTTTTCTAATCCTTGTTGCAATTCTGTATTCATTAGCATCCATAATACATATTTCTAAATTTCAACTGTTTATGTTTATTAAGGCTGTGGCATAACTTTTCCCCACCCACTCTAATTGGATTTTTATAATGCCATGGGCACGTGACCATAATCGCAAATGACATTGACAACATGAAGCTCTTGGGACTCTCCCCAAGCAGTGAGAAATAATGCAAGCTGCCGACTGAAGCAAGTTGATCTAAAAAACATAGTCACAAAGTGATACGGCATGGAAACAAGCCTTTCGGCCCAACTTGCCCACTCCGGCCAACATTTCCCAACTATACTAGTTCCACCTGCCTGCGTTTGGTCCATATCCCTCCAAACCTGTCTTATCCATCCACCTGTCTAACTATTTCTTAAATGTTGGGATAATATCTGCCTCAACTACCGCCTCTGGCAGCTTGTTCCATACATCTACCATCCTTTGTGTGAAAAGGTTACCCCTCAGATTCCTATTAAATCTTTTCCCCTTCACCTTAAACCTATGTCCTCGATTCCCCTACTGGGCAAGTAATTCTGTGCATCGATCCACTCTATTCCTTGCATGATCTTATACTATATAAGATTACCCCTCATCCTTCTGTGCATGAAGGAATAGAGTCCCAGCCTACTCAACCTTTTCCTTAAGGGCCTGTCCCACTGCGGTGACCTAATTGGCGAGTTTAGAAGAGGTTGCCCTCGACTCATACTCGCAGCATGGTTGACATAAGGTCCTAGGAGGTCTTTGTAACTCTCCTTCATGCTCGAGAGTAGTCCCTGCGTACTCGAGGCCTCAGCTAGGTCGCAGCGTATTTTTCAACATGCTGAAAAACTCCCGCGAGCAACAAAAGGTCGACATGGAAAAAAATGGATTTTTTTTTTTTTACTCGTAGGTTTAGTCGAAGCAGGTCGTAGTAAGTCGGCATGTTACTCATAGGTAATCGAGGGTAGTCGTAGATAGTCTTCAACATAGTCAAAGGGAGGTCGAAGGGAGATCGAAGGAGGTCGCCTTCACTCTCCACTATTCGATGTCCAATTTTCCCGAAGCTAGTTGAAGCTAGTCTTCAACATAGTCAAAGGAGGTCTTCAACATGACACTTTTTCAAACTCTCCAATTAGGTCGCTGCAGTGGGACAGACCCTTATAGCTCACATTAGAGGATGTCCTGGCAACATACAAATAAATCTGCTCTGTACCCTTTCCAGCTTCCAGAACATATTCAGGATCAATGCTGGGTCACTTGAATAGTGGCAGATTATTGACTACTTCCATGTCATCAAGATATTTTTCATTTTGCATGAGACATCCTTGTGTGAATGATGGGGTCTTGCACATCAGTTTATTTAAATAGTTATCTGTAAAACCAATAGTACATAGAGAACAAAATACTCAAGTCAGTGAGATCACTTTGAACATATAATGAAAAAGAAAAACTTACTGTATTCTGAATTTTAAATAGATTCTTTGGGGCTGATTGGGCCTTACAGGCTTTTAAATAGCTTGCCCAGTTAAACGCTTCTTCCTTGTAGCCTGAAAATGAAATTAAAACTCTGTCAATAATGGAAAAATTAACAGGGCATTATAATTATTATCATCATATACCACACAGTTTTGAGAAATCAGATTTATTCCATTCTGGGCACCATGTTATAGGAAAGTTGTTGTCACACTGGAAAGGATGCAGAGAAGATTTGAGGCCCTGTCCCACTTTCCCAAGTTACTCATGAATTCTCCTGCGTTTTCCCCTTGATTCAAACTCGGCGAATTATTGTAATAGCCAACCGGAGGGGTTATTCTCAGGGCTATTTTTGTACTAGTTGACATTTTTCACATGCTGAAAAAACGTCCCGACTTACCAGATGCCCCGAGTATCTACAGGTGGCATTATGAGCCGCTACAAATATCTACGGACTCCTAAAGCCTCCAACGGACTCGCTACGGACATTTTCTGAGTTTGAAACAAGGGGAAAACTCAGGAGAATTCATGAGTAACTCGGGAAAGTGGGACAAGCCCTTTACGAGGATGTTGCCAGGACTCAAGGGCCTGAGCTATAGGGGGAGGTTGAGCAGGCTAGGAGGCTTGTTCCTTCCAGCACAGCGGATGATGGGTGATCTTATAGAAGTGTACAAAATAATGAAGGAATAGATCAGGTAGACGCACAGAGTCATTTGCTCAGAGCGGGAAAGTTGAGCCAAAGGGTACTGTTTTCACGCTGTATGACTCCATGCCTTTAAAAACCAAAATAATGCAAATCGGATAGGATCATTGCTTTAGCAGCAATCAGTTCACTATCTACAATTGCCTGGCCAAACTAATCCTTTTTGGATGAATTTGACTTTCCAGATTAATTAAGAACGACCCAGGTAATTATCTAACTTCTGCACCTGCCACAAAATTCAATGTAACATGGGTTTCAAAGGTGAGAATTACACATTCTTCATTGCATCTTAACTTAGTAATATAAAATATGTTATATCTTTCTCTCGTTGAGTTACCAGACCTTTAGGAGGATGCAATTTGCGACTGGTCTTTTCACACCATCCAACGGGCTGGACATCAGGTGAGTCATTGTTAATCCAGAAATCAAAACATTCAGAATATCCATCAAAATGAAGCCTCAGGCGAACACCACATACCTAAAGGAAACAGTCAAGATAAAGCAATGCACATGGATAAAACTTCACCAAGTGTTTTAAAATACAACTGTTAAATATCTTATGTTACATGTCAGCATCTATTTCATTAGAGGGATCAAATTTAGAGATCTATAACCATGGACAGGGTCAAATTATTTTGTGTGTGTCATCAGTAAGAGTGCTATTTTAAGCATTTTCTGGAATCTGAATAATAAGTAATTTTTCATTTTTACATCCGGAAGCCAAACAATAACCTAAGCATAGAAGACACAGGTAGTCTGGATAGTAAGAAACTCCCATCACAATCTGGAAGACTTCAATAGTGAAGTGCATTTTGGTGTTTCCTCCATGCATTTGGTGCTGGCATTATTTAATAATTGGCATGCAAGTGAAAAACCCTAACAAGGCATTATTTTGTACAGGAGCAGACCAATTGGCTTTGGAACATAGTACAGTGTAGCACAAAAAATTGGCCCTTAGATACATGATGTCTGTGCTGAAAATTATGCCAATTTAATTTATTCCCTCCACATAGTCCATATACACATGTCTGCCTGTGCCTCAGATATATCTGCATCCACCATATTTGGCAGAGCATTCCAGGCATCTACCACTCTTTGTGTGAAAAACATTCCCTGCACATCTCCTTTAAACGTTCCCCCCTCACCCTAAATCTATGCCCTGTAGTATTTGACATCTCCACCCAGAGAAAATAGTCTGAATATCAAACCTATCAATGTCTCCCATAATTTTCTATGCTTCTGTCAGGTCACTTCTCAGCCTTATCTGCAAACCTACTTATTAAACCACCTTTATTTTTGTCCAAACCACTTATACATAACACCGGGCAACAGAGGTCCCAAAAACAGATTCTTCTAATCAGTTGTTCCAAATATCCTGTTAGTTTATCAGCATAACCCTGAAATCTATGGCACATAAACAGTAAACATTACAGAGTAGCTGGTATTCTTCACCTTCTCTTGTAAAGCAGTCAAGGCCACTTAATCCCACAGTGCCTAACTTGATCTCTGACAATTATATATATATATATACAAATAAGAGATTCAAAACATGAGAAAATCAGCACATAAATCCAACATTTATTCTGCAGATAATATTCATGCATACATAATCTTACCTCTGCTACTGACAACACACAGAACACGGATGGGTGTCGAGGGTCTATACCTTCCAATTTCATGCCTACTTTAAATCCATTTTTATTCTGTGGAACTAATTGAAACTGTAAAGAAAATATATACTATTATTTGCTCTCCATGGCTGGTTGCAAACATTAGCATTGTAAAAATACTATTCATTGTTTACATGCCATCTCTATCCTAGATCTGGATCTTACACTGCAACTTGGTATAAAATATCATACATAATGTGCCCTCCCATTTTCTACTAACATAGCAGATCAGAATTCCACTTGGATATTTCCACAACTGCCCTCCATGCTTCTCTCAGCATCCAACAAAGAAGCAGCTTTATCTCTAATGCATCATCATTCTCCACCAGAGATCAGCTTTTTGACTGGTTTGAGGAAAGAGCTAATCTTAACCTTATTCCTGCCACCACCACCTCAGAAAACTGTTAATGATTCAATAGTTATGTTATTTCCCTATTCAATGCCCATTTATTTGTGAAGAAGGATCGTCAAAGTCATGACCTTTCATAGACACAAAATGCTGGAGTAACTCAGCGAGCAGCATCTCTGGAGAGAAGGAATGAGTGATGTTTTGGGGCGAGACCCTTCTACAGTCAGAAGAAAGGTCTCCACACAAAATGTCGCCCATTCCTTCTAACCAGGAAACATGTTCCCGATGTTGGGGGAGTCCAGAACCAGGGGCCGCAGTTTAAGAATAATGGGTAGGCCATTTAGAACAGAGATGAGGAAAAACTTTTTCTCACAGAGTGTTGTGAATCTGTGGAATTCTTTGCCTCAGAAGGCAATGGAGGCCAATACTCTGGATGCTTTCAAGAGAGAGTTAGATAGAGCTCTTAAAGATAGTAGAGTCAAGGGATACGGGGAGAAGGCAGGAACGGGGTACTGATTGTGGATGGTCAGCCATGATCACAGTGAATGGCGGTGCTGGTTCGAAGGGCCGAATAGCCTACTCCTGCACTATTGTCTCCTTGCACTAGTCCTTGTCTATTGTCTATCCAGAGATGCTGCCTGTCCTGCTGATTTACTCCAGCATTTTGTGTCCATCTGCAGCTCTCTCCTTCACATAACCTTGCATACTTCCTTCTGGCATGGAAGGCCACTCAGCCCGTCAAGCCTGTGTCATTTTTAATGCAACCCCATTACCCTAATAATTTCTCAGTAATGTAATTTCTCTCACATACCATCGCCTCTTATCCTCCATCAATACGGGGTAATTTACAATAAATAATGGACGTACCAACCAGCGTCTTTGGAATGTGGGATTGTCGGTGTGGGGAGGGGGCACTGGGGAAACCAGTGGAGAATGTGAAAAGTCCACACAGGTAAGTTGCAGTGAGATTAGGATTGAATCTGTACTGCTGGAACTGTGAGGCAGCAGAACTACCTGCTGCAGCATTGTTTCCCTTATGTCTATTGTGATCCGATGCATTGAGAGTGCTGCATTTAGATGCTGATATCCTGGAGTTTACTGTTCCCTCCCATTTGATGAATCTTCTCAGCCTAAACTGCAATTGAAAGTTAAATGACTCAAAAGTGTTATTTTTCTCCATTTGGATATTACCAATTAAGTAATTTGAATTCCATCACTTTACTCAAATTTGTGTCAATAAATAAATCAGAAATTTACAGTAGCAAATCATTTGAGAAGCAAGATTTTTCAGTCTTCATTCCCTACAATTAAGATGCTGTTGCAAACCAGTATTGCATACAATATCCATGTACAAGACATATTAGGAGTATACACTAATATTTCATGATCACACCTGATACTGGCCTGGATGTTCAGTATGTGAACAAATAGTAATTGGTATCAGCCATTAGGAAGCTACCCACACAGATTTAGTTGGCTGGGTGTAACCATGAAGCTAAAACAAATTTCCAGACACAAACCAGGAAACAAAATAAAGCCTAATTATTAGAATATTGATTGAAAAAGGAAAAAGTTAAGTGAGACATCCAGATGAATGGTAATGCATGCATTTATAAAAATATCAGAAACTAATTTTAAGAAATTACTTTAAAATCCATAAAAATTAAAATATTTAGGAGTCTTAGGAGTGTGGGAGGAAACCGAAGATCTCGGAGAAAACCCACGCAGGTCACGGGGGGAAACGTACAAACTCTTTGCAGTGTTAAGAGCCCACAAAATGAATTGGCAAACTAAGATTATTTATTATAATCTTACAAAAATTCTGCCTGACAGGACGTTTGTGGGGAGAGAGTTAAAAGGTTCAAATTCTTGGGCAAGCACATCTCTGAAGATCTGTCCTGGACGCAGCACGTTAATGCAATCATAAGGAAAGCCTGTCTATGCCTCTACTTCCTTAGAAGTTTGAGGAGATTCAGTATGTCAATAAATACTCTATTGAACCTCAACAGGTGTACAGTAGAAAGCCTATTGATTGGTTGCATCATGGCCTGATTTGGCAACTCAAACGCCCAGGAATTAAGTAGATTACAAAACATGGTGAACTCTGCCCAATCCATCACCGGTACTGACCTCCCCACCCTCGAAGGGATCTACAAGAGTCACTACCTCAAAATGGCAGCCAGCATCATCAC
Source organism: Raja brachyura (assembly GCA_963514005.1). The sequence continues at coordinate 17,218,130 of OY740784.1, read as the reverse complement.
AGACCCACACCACCCTGGCCACGTTCTCCTTTTTGACGCCTGTGATCGGGAAGAGGCCGTTGGAGCCTGAAAACTACAATGTCCAGGTTCAGGAGCAGCTTCTTCCCTATAACCATGAGCCTTTATAAACACTATAACTTCCAATTAGACTCCGATCTATAGAGACTTGTGGGCATTAATTTTTACTTTGCATTAACATTATTTATTTATTTATTTATTTTTAAAGGGTTTTTTTTAAAGTATATCAGTCTGAAGAAGTGTTTCGACCCAAAATGTTACCCGTTCCTTCTCTCCAGAGATGCTGCCAGTCGTGCTGAGTTACTCCAGCAATTTGTGTCTATTTTCAGTTTAAACCAGCATCTGCAGTTCTTCCTATACATATATTTACTGAACTTTTTTTGTTGCTTATTATGGGTTTTACAAGGTACTATGTTTACATATCTGTTATCCCGCCGCAAGTAAGAATGTTGTCATTCCATTTTGGGACATATGACAATAAAACACTCTTGGCTCGACTTGACTTTTTCCACACAGAGAGTTGTGAGTCTGTGAAATTCTCTGCCTCAGTGGATGCCGGTTCTCTGGATACTTTCAAGAGAGAGCTTTGCAGGGCTCTTAAAGATAGCAGAGTCAGGGGATATGGGGAGAAGGCAGGAACGGGGTGTTGATTGTGGATGATCAGCCATGATCACATTGAATGGCAGTACTGGCTCGAAGGGCCAAATGGTCTACTCCTGCACCTATTGTCTATTGAACCACTGAGTTACTCCAGCACTTTGTGTCTTTTTTTTTAAAATCACTATATTTTATATGTAATCTTATTGACAAAACTACACAGGAGCATGTTTTGTCAAGCCTTCTTTGTCTTCTTGATTGTCCCTGCTGTTTTCTGGGCTATCATTAGTATTTTGGCTTATGAAGAAATCAAGCAGAATCTGTAGCATTTCCAGACCAGGCAGCAACAAGTATAACAATAGCAAGTTTTTTAATTACATTTTCTGAGAAACTTTATTTAATTATGTTTGCCCTTAGATTTAATAAAAAGCACTGAAGAATTTCAGTCCCTCAATGGAATATTTATATTTGTGTTTGCAATTAATATACAAGCGTTTTCTGCCCCTAAAAAAGACATTAATATTAAATATTAATGTTACTGTACTCTTGAACAAGCAGGAAAACCATATTTATATTGTGGAAGCTCAAATGGCAAATATAGGGCACAGAAACAATTTGAGTTACCTTCCTGCACTCGAATTTCAATGAATGTAGCAATTGCCACCCAGATATTATCTGCTATATGACTGCTGGTTGCTTTGGAAACTGCAAGAATGATCAATTGAAAATCATCTGGGAATGCAAATTGGCGAGAAGTTTTCAGCTGTAAGTTTTTAGGTCGCAGTAATGTGAAATAAAAAATGATGATCATCCTTTTTATGTTAAAATAAACAATGATTGCTTGTGTTGCTATGGAACCATGCCTTGAACAAATGAATCAAAAAGTTAGAGTGATAATGCAATTATATTCTTAAAAACAAATACTGTCATGATTTTAATTTGGTTACAATACATTCATAAGTTCATAAATTCTAGGAGCAGAATAAGGCCATTTGGCCCATCAAGTCTACTCTGCCATTCAATCATGGTTGATCTAACTTTCACTCTCAACCTCATTCTTCTGCCTTTGCCCAACAACTACTGACACCCTTATCCTTACAATAGACAATAGGTGCAGCAGTAGGCCATTCAGCCCTTCGAGCCAGCACCGCCATTCAATGTGATCACGGCTGAGCATCCCCAATCAGTACCCCGTTCCTGCCTTCTCGCCGTATCCCCTGCCTCCACTATTTTTAAGAGCTCTATCTAGCTATCTCTTGAAAGCATCCAAAGAAATTGCCACCACCGCCCTTTGAGGCAGAGAATTTCACAGACTCACAACTCTGTGTGAAAAAGTGTTTCCTCAACTCTGTTCTAAATGGCTTACCCCTTATTCTTAAACTATGCCCCCTGGTCCTGGACTCCCCCAACATCGGGAACATGTTTCCTGCCTCTAGCGTGTCCAAACCCTTAACAATCTTATATATTTCAATGAGATTCCCTCTCATCCTTCTAAACTCCAGAGTGCACAAGCCCAGCTGCTCCATTCTGGGCACTGTGCTCCATATCACTGACACATTTATCCTTATACCATTAGTATTAGCAGGTGTACTCTCCTGACTTATTTGACTGTTATAACTCTAAAAATCACAGCCTTTTCTTGTTTCCCCTGCATATCTCCTCCATCCCTGCTCCTTTGGTCCCTCAAACGCATTAAACTTGATAACTTAGTTTGTCTACTTGTTCCTTTGTTATGCGTTTCTGTTTCCTATCTTCAAGATCCATGCATTCTTCAAGAACTCTTCAAACCCATCATCAGTACACCATTCCCAAGAAAGCAACCCTTGACTTCTTCCCTGGACTAAACTGCTCTGCCCCATTGCTTTTTAAACTGGCACCCATTTCTGATGTACCCATTTCAATGTCTAATAGGTTTACCTTCCACCACAATTACTCCAATGGAAGTCACAAACCGTGGTGGTAATAACATTGTACCATTCCTTGTTAACCTTTCTTCCACCTTTGTTTAGTTAACTACACCAACACCTTTCCACTATTGAACAACTGAGCAAGATTGCACTCGTCTGGACTTACGCCAGCCAAAGTCGAAGAATCACCTACAAAGATCTCGCCAACCATTCTCAACTGTAAGACTGGTGTTAGAGTCATCGAGGCACACATATGGAAACGGGCCCATTGACCCAACCTGGCCATGCCGAACAATATGCTACATCTATACTAGTCCCATCTGCCTGTGTTTGGTCCATATCCCTCCAAACCTTTCCTATCCATATGCCTGTCATAATATATTTTAAATGTTGTTATAGTAGAGTTTACCAAATACTTATTGATGGCCTTACTTCTGTTTCTAATTAAAGGTTTTCATGAACCAACATCATCTGAAAAAAACCACATCAATGATAATGAGCTCCATCTCACCACCAATGTTCTCAATTGTTCCTGCCCCAAAAGCGTTAGACAGTTTGTCCCAGATCCACACACCTGGTCACCACAAACACTCTATCCAGGCCTTCCACTATTCAGTAGGTTTCAATTAAGTCCCCCTTCGTCCTGCTAAACTCCAGCGAGTACAGGCCTAGAGGCTTCAAATGCTCCTCGTACATTAACCCAATCATGTCCTGATTCATTCTTGTGAAATTCCTCTGGACATTCTCTAATGCCAACACATTCTTCATTATATATGGGGCCTAAAACTGCTTCAAATATCCCAATGTGAATAAACTACTAACTCAACATGCAGATATGCAGATTAACATTTTGGGAATCCTGTCCCTTTGCACCTCCAATTTCTGAACCGTCTCCTCATTTAGTAAATAGTCTACACCTTTATTCCTTCTACCAAAGTGCAAGACCGTACACTTTGCTACTCTGATTTCCATTTGCTTCCATGTACTTCTTTGCCCACTCTCCCAATCTAAGTCCCTCTGAAGATTTCCTGCTTCATCAGCATTACCTGCCCTCCAGCTATCTTCGTAACATCCGCAAACCTGGCCACAAAGTCATCTGGAGAATGTTCGATCTCCACACAGACAGCATCCAAGGCCAGGATCGAACCTAAGTCTCTGGGACCGAGAGGCACCATTTCTACCAGCTATGCCAGTGTACCATTAAAAAATATATATATTTGGGAACTTTGAATAAACTTTAAATCCTGACCACAAACTCCATTCCCTAGCCACAGCCTAATTCCTTCTCCCTGAATCAGACTGTTTGCTTTGATGTCAGGTAAACCTTTAACAACCTTTGCATACCATTACGACACAACTTCCATCTCATCTATGCCTCAACTGAAACTGATAACCATGCATTAATACTCTAAGCTTGACTATTCCAACAACGTGTATAAAATCATGAAAGGAATAGATCGGGTAGATGCACAGAATCCCTTGCCCAGAGTAGATGAATCGAGTACCAGAGGACATAGGTTTAAGGTGAATGGGAAAAGATTTGGTAGGAATCTGAGGGGTAACTTTTTCACACAATGCTGGGTGTATGGAACAAGCTGCTCGAGGATGTAGTTGAGGCTGGGACCATCCCAACATTTAAGAAACAGTTAGACAGGTACATGGATAGGAAAGGTTTGGAGGGAATATGGACCAAATGCGGGCAGGTGCAATTAGTGGAGATGAGACATGTTGGCCGGTGTGGGCAAGTTGGGCCTGTTTCCATGCTGTATCACTCTATGATGATTTTATGACTGTGACAATCTAAAGTGGCTTCCTATCTATGTTCATCTAAATCACTGCTTTGGAGAGATCATTCATTTAAGATCATTCACCTACAACACTGGCCCTGTTTCCCTCTCCACAGACGCTACTTTATGTGCTGACTATTTCTATTATTTTCTGATTTTGTTACAGATTGTCAGCATCTGCAAAAATTGGTTTTGATTTAACGTCAGTGATGGAAAAGCTTTAAAACACAACAAACAAGAGGGAAAATACGTACTTGGAGAAATTTAAATTACTAAACAGATTCAAGGACAGATTAACATCAATGGCATTTGATGAGGTAGTAGAGAAGACTGATGAAGAGAACACCCGATGTAGCGCATGTGAATTTTCAGGAGTTTGACCAAGTCCCATACCAAGGCTAGTGGCCAAAAAAACATTGAGACATAAAATAAAAATGTGAAGAAGAAATAGATTTAAGGACTGAAAGCAGGAAGTTGTGGAAAACACTTGTTTTAGGAAGGATAGATATTTGTTTACTCTAGGAGTCAGTTAGGATAACAGCTTTTTATGAAAGATTCCCTACCACTAGTGGCAGCATATTTCCCTAGTAGCATTTAACACAGAGAATAAAATAATTGTATTTCTTCTGACATTCCCAGTGATCCCACTATGTTGTTCCAATCCAATCTGGTATATTCAGTAGATAGACACAAAATGCTGGAGTAACTCAGTGGGACAGGCAGTATCTCTGGAGAGAAGGAATGGGTAACGTTTTGGGTCGAGACCCTTCTTCAAACCTTCTTCAGATGAATACTTATATACAATGACTGTTGCTATACGTCTCAAGATTAAATGCAAGAACAGCGATGAAAAAGAAAGCCAGACAGAAGGACACACAAATAAACACGTTAAAGACACAAAATCTGCTACTGTGCAGAGCAGATTAGAGCAGCATGTTCCTGAAATTACAGCAAAAAAAAAAAAATCTTCTTTTATAAAGCAAGCTTAAACTGGTCAGATACTGGCACTTCTGTCTACCAAATTTTCGTGAGTGGTGTTTGTGCTATGCGGAAAGCCTTGCACAAAGGCACAAAATGGGCCATTAAAATGTTATCATATCACTTAAGTATTAAATAGCATTATTATTACATGCCCAAATGAAAATTATCCGCTCTATAAAATGGTCATACATTAGAAGCAGCTATAGACATTAAATTGTGCTTCATTAAATCAATCACAATACTTTGGGCCAGCAGACACAAAACTATGAAGTGTGACACATTTCAGAAATGTGACTTTACAGTTATAGGCCCTTTAAGGATGTTGGTAAATTGCATAAATATGATTATATTGGATAAAGTGGTAGATACATTAGAAATTATTATTATTAATTCTGAATCCAGATATTAATACCTTATTAAACAGTTTTGGCGGAGCAGCTAATGCCTTTTCTTCTCCGAGATACTTTACCCATGACCAGGCATTTTTCTTTCCAGAGGGTGGCTTAGCTAATCAGAAAAAGAAATAAAATTTGTCATGGCAAACTAGAAATAAAAGGTTGAGTATTATATTATGCAAGCAAATATGATATTAGAGGAATTAAATGTTATCAGCTTATCGCAAATAAAATTGGTTCTTGGTAACTGAATGAGTTCAGTGTCATGATTAGGATTACAGATTCATCCTTGCAATAACCATAACTCTGATCATGTTGCAAAGACACTCAGGCTCTGTAATGGTGGAAAATAAAGCTCCTCACTTCTTGTTTTTCACAGCAATTTTACTGATCTAAAATGATTAATAAATGAATGATCAGCAATTGTTCTGTAATTATGTCATTTTTCTTTATCTGAAGTGTTAACCTCACGTCAGTTTTGAACTTTTACTCTCAAAACAAATTATTCTGGAACATACTTTCTAATAGGAAGTCATCTACTATTATCTTAAAACCTCGAATGCTTTGCTATTCCACTAACCTCATCAATAATCCATGCTACTGTATCTTTGCAAAACAAACACTAGAGAAATATATTTTCCCTTCAAACTCTTAATATTAAATTCATTCTCAAGAGAAATAATATGCCCCTGCAAAATTGATTTTATCTCTATAGTACTTAAAACACTAATGTCTCAATGTGGTTTGGGCCTTTTGGGACGAGTGACCACTGTGCTATTAGTTTTAAGATAGTTATGGATAGGGACAAAACAGGCCCACAAATTAAAATGTTAAATTGGGGCAATGCCAACTTTGAGGGGATGTGACAGGAACTCACTCCAGTTGATTGAAGTAGGTTGTTTGAACAAAAAATACCGTCAGAAAAGTATGCGGACAAGAGTTAAAGACATGCACATCCCTGTTAGAGTGAGGGGAAAGGCAGGCCAACATAAGGATGCATGGATTGCGAGAGAAATTGAGGTTCTGTTCAAGAGTAAGAAGGAGGAATGATACAGTCTAGGTAACTGCAATCAAGTATATCCCTGGAGAGGTTTTTGCAACTAAGCAGCATGCTAAAAATAAAATTAGAAGGGTCAAAATGGGGCAGGAGATAGCTCTGGCAGATAGCACCAAGGATCATCCCAAGAGATTTTAGAAATACCTGATGCAAAAAAGGGTAACCAGAGAGAGGGTGGGACCACTCAGGAATCAAAGCGGTCAACTTTGCGTGACGCCACGGGAGATCAACAAGGTCCTCAATGAGCATTTCTCCTCTATTTTCACCTTGGATGAAGACACGAGGACTGAGGAAATTGGGGCAGTCACTGGAAGTGTCTAGAGAGCAGCCGGCGTTATGGTCGTGGAGGTGCTGAAGGTCGTGATGTATGTGAAGGGAGACAAATCTCCTGGGCCAGATCAGATATATCCAAAGACATTGAGGGAAGCTAGAGAGAATATTGCAGGAGCCCTGGCTGAGATTTGCAAGTGCTCAGTAAATACAGGCGATGGGTGGCTGATTGGAGGGTGGGAAATGTTGTGCCTCTATTCCAAGAAGGGCTGCAGGGAAAAGGTTGGGAACAACAGGCCACTGAGCCTAACATCTGTGGGCGGAAAGTTACTAGAGAATATTTTGAGGAATAGGATATACATGTTTTTAGAGGGACATGGGCTGATTAGGAATAGTCAGCATGGTTTTGTACATGGGAGGTCATGTCTCACGAATCTGATTTTGATGATGTGACCAAAAAGGTCGATAAAGGCAGGGCTGTGGATGTTGTATATATGGATTTCAGCAATGCATTTGACAAGGATCGGCATGGTAGACTGCTTTAGAAGGTTAGATCCCAATGTGGTCCAAGGAGAGATAGCTAAATTGAAGGAAAATTGGCTTCATGGAAAGAAGCATAGGGTGATGGTGGAAAGCTGCTTTTCGGACTGGGGGGGGTCCACAACTAGTTGTGTGCTCAGGGTTCAGTGCTCGGCCCTTTGTGTTTGTCATCTGTATCAATGATTTGGAAGAAAACGTACATGGCATGATTAGCATTTGACAAGGCATTTGACAAGGATCGGCATTGTAGACAGGTTAGATCCCATGAGATCCAAGGGGAGATAGCTAAATCAAAAGAAGTTTGGTTTATGGAAAGAAGCAGAGAGTGATGGTGTAAGGTTATTTTTCAGACTGGATTCTGTACTGGGCCCATTGCTGTTTGTCATCTCTATCAATGATTTGGATGAAACGTACATTGCAATTTTGCAGATGACACAAAAATTGGTGTTATTGTAAATGGTGAAGTTAGTTGTCAAACATTGTAGCAGGATCTTGATCGGTTGGGCAAGTGGGTTCAGGATTAGTTGTTGGACTTTAATACAGAGAAATATGAGGTGTTGGGAACTCTAACATGGGCTGGACCTACAAAGTTAGGGCTCTGGGGGGTGCTGTCGAGCAAGAGGATCGAGGAGTGCAGGTACAGTTCCTTGAAAATGGCATCACGGGTAGATAGGGTGGTCAAAAAGGCTTTCGGCACATTGGCCTTCATCAGTCAGAGTTGAGTACAGATTTTGGGAGGTCATGTTGCAGGTATATAGGATATTGGTGAAGTCACATTAGGAGTATTGTGTTCAGTTTTGGTCACTCTGCTAAAGGAAAGATATTAAGCTGGAAAATGCAAAGAAGATTTACGCGGATGTTGTCAGTACTTGAGGACCCGAGGTGCAGGGAGAGGATGGGCTGGCTAGGATTTCATTCCTTGGAGTGCAGGAGGCTGAGGGGTGATCTCCTAGGGCTGTATAAGATCATGAGGAGAATAGAGAAGGTAGATATTTTAGACAGCCTCTGGGGAATCTAGAACTAGAGGACATAGACTTATGTGGGAAGTGGAAGGATTAAATAGGAACCTAATGGGCAACTTTATCACACAGAGTTTGTTGAATATATGGAGCATGCTGCCAGGGGGAGATACTGTAAAATCATGTAAAAGACATTTGGACAGGTGCGTGGATAAGAATGATTTGGAGGAATATGGGCCAAATGCAGGCAGGTATAATGTAAGTGCAGGCTAATGTAGATGGGGCATCTTGGTCGACATGGGCAAGTTGGGCCGAAGGGCCTGTTTCCACTCTCTATGACTTTAAGTGGCTGCAATCCCACCCAATTGGACAATGATGGCGAAGTTTTGGGGATTTCAGGATTGACTGTTGTCATGGTTACATATACACCGAGAAGGATAAGGAAAAATAGATAATAATCATCACAGTTATGAATAATATGCGACTTTGATAAGACCCATTTCAATATGTGGAAATTGAATTGGAACAAAATGAAGTCAACATTTTGGAAGCACTTTCGATGATGTGAAAGTGAAAGGATAGGTTGGAAATGTGGTGATAATTTGCAAAACAAATAAATGATGACGAATTATTAGACACAGAAACAGTGTAGGCTATTGCCTCCATGACTAGGATTGCCAACTGTTCCGCATTAGCTGGGACATCCCGTATATTGGACAAAATTGGTTTGCCCCATACGGGACCGCCCTTGTCCCGTATTTGACTGCTACTACTCGGGTCGAGGGGACTGTCGGGTTGGAGCGCCGCGTCCGGCCCCGCCTCACCCGTGCCGAAGTAGCGCAGCCCATGGAGTGCAGCAGCAGCTGTCCAACCTTCGGACCTTCGCTTACTGCCGACACCACTATACCTCCTTCTGATGGCTGATTACTGGTTCATGAGTTGGATGGGGGCTTTGCACGGGATGTCGCTTGCCCCTGGCGCCTGGGCCGAAACTCCTCAGCTGGCCTGCCGGCTGGGCTTAGCGTGCAGTCCAGCACCCGGGCCAACTCATCATTCACCTAGCCACGGCCGAGTTGGTCAATGAATTGCCGTCGGGAATTTGTCCCTTATTTTGATCTTTTATCCCTTATTTGGGAGTGAGAAAGTTGGCAACCCTATCCATGACATGTGGCAAATTTACACTGAAGAATGCCTACCTATTGAGGACACCTGAATTTTATTCCAATTATTCCAGGCTTATTTAATTAAGTCATGCCAATCAACATGGGTTACAAACAAAAAATGAATTGATTCTAAAAATCATTTAAAAAAATCATTTTAAGTAAAAATGACTCACTACTGATTGCTTGGCCTCGACCTTGATTGCAACCATTACAGGGTGCCCCTTGAACCAAGCATTAACAGACCAAAAGGAAATAGCAACTACAATCATCAGCAACAGATACCAAAAGTAAGTTTAATATTTATGATTTAAATACAACATAAGGAAGCCACAAATTGAATGACAAGTCACAATAAATGAATGCAACATGCTGCCAGCAAGAATAATGCAATATGATTCAAATAAAAAGTATTGAATACCCTGTATAGAAAGCCTGGAATCTGGGTCAGAAAGTCCACTGTTTTTGAAGCTACTGCGGTCTGTCAACACTGCAGGCATTTGAATCTTCATTTTCGCATCAGCTTGCACTTCCTCCTGCAGCACAATCAAGTTCTACTTGTGAAATGCAGCTCCAAAGAAAGCATCAGAATCTGCCTTTTTAAAACTTGAATTTTGCACCTTGTTTGATAACATCACAAGTGACAGGTCTTCAGTTTCTGTGGTTACAGAAATCATTCATTCTACATTTGGCCAAAACTTATTAACACCCCATGTACACCAAATTATTTCGCAATTTGCACCAGAGGAGTGTGTTTTTGTTACCACACAAGAACGTGAAATTAAAATGACCCTGTAGGGCTTTTAATTTCAATAATATCGTCACTTTAATACACTATTATATATTTCCCTATCGAATGCTAATGTTGCATGAAATAAATTGATTATGTGCAGAAATATTACATGCAGCATTAAGCATGAAGGTTTTAAGCAACATTGATGAATACTTGATAAAATAGTCGTCAGTTTCTACACCAAAACTCTCACAATTTGCTTGACATAGTTCATAGTAATTAATTCTTATCTCTGAAGATTAGGTTTACACCTAGCTGATCATCTAATTTCTTTAAACCTCTCTTTGCTACATTTTCAACGTTGATCTTGTTTTCCTTGCTGAAACAATTCTTACATTCTCAGATTATTGTTTCAATCCATTTTTGGTGCAAAATTACCCTGTAACATTTCAGGTTTATATTACAGTGATTATTTTTTAACCATCACAAACATTCAAAAAAATACTCTACTGTTGCTCCTTTTCTACTTAGCATCCTGTACATGCAGGTAATGTTGATTTAGTAATCTTGGGTGGTGTGCAGTTCAGCATTCCTTCCAGTTACTTCACCTTTGTTGCGATCGCTCATCATTTTGATGCAGCATTCGATATACCAACCAGGATTTTCTTCCTCCCTTCCCCCTATCCTCAGCAAATCCACTGCATCATTGATGCCACCTTTATCAAAAAGCAACGCAATGCAACCCATCTGCACAGAAGGCTTTGGTGATAGCAAGGGCAGGATACAATCTAGAGAATGTTGCACAAATGGTGACTAAATAGTGTATCTGTTCGGTGAGACAGAAAATACTTGTAGTTGTGGAGCCATGCAAAATAGATCTGAGAAATTCAGCATTCAAAAGAATAGTATTATAAAAAATATCTTATATAGGATCAAGGCAGGTGACTGGTAAGAAGTTGGTAAGAAGGGTGATGAGTGAACGTATAGAGAAGAGAATAGGCAGGAGAAAGATAGGGAGAGAGGAAGAAATGTTAGTTTAAATTTCACTTATTTAAATGCAAGAGGGCTGACGGGTACGGCAGATGAGCTTATGGCATGAATAGGTACGTGAATCTCCGACATTGTAGCCATTATGGAAACCTGGTGAAGAGAGGGGTAGGACTGGCAGCCCAATGTTGCAGCGTACAGGTGCTTCAGGAGAGACAGGGGTGAAGGTAGAGTAAAAGGTTTAGACGTGGTGGAATTTGTTAAATGTGTTCAGGAGAGTTTCCTCCAGCAATATGTAGAGGGCCCCCACAAGGGAGAGGGCAAAGCTTAATCTTGTCTTGGGAAATTGGGATGAGCAAGAGGATGAAGTGTTCATGGATGAGCCTTCTGGGATAAGTGACCATTATGCTATTAGTTTTAAGATAGTTATGGATGGGGACAGAACTCGAGTTAAAATGTTAAATTGGTGCAATGCCAACTTTGAGGGTATGTGCAGGAACTCACTCCAGTTGATTGAAGTAGGTTATTTGAACAAAAATAAATGTCAGAAAAATGTGCTGACAAGAGTTAACCCCAAGAGATTTTAAAAATACCTGAAGGGGAAAAGGGTAACCAGAGAGAGAGTGGGACCCCTCAGGAATCAAAGCGGTCAACTCTGCGTGGAGCCACAGGAGATGAGCAAGGTCCTCGATTAGTATTTCTCCTCTATTTTCACATCGGATGAAGACACGAGGACTGAGGAAATTGGGGCAGTCACTGGAAGCGTCTTGAGAGCAGTCAGTGTTACGGTCGAGGAGATGCTGAAGGTCGTGACGTGTGTGAAGGGAGACCAATCTCCTGGCCCAGATCAGATATATCCAAAGACACTGCGGAAAGCTAGAGAGAAAATTGCAGGAGCCCTGGCTGAGATTTGCAAGTGCTCAGTAAATACAGGCGATGTGTGGCTGATTGGAGGGTGGGAAATGTTGTGCCTCTATTCCTAGAAGGGCTGCAGGGAAAAGGTTGGGAACAACAGGCCACTGAGCCTAACATCTGTGGGCGGAAAGTTACTAGAGAATACTTTAAGGGATAGGATATACATGTTTTTAGAGGGACATGGGCCGATTAGGAATAGTCAGCATGGTTTTGTACATGGGAAGTCATGCCTCACAAATCTGATTGAGTTTTCTGATGATGTGACCATAAAGGTTGATAAAGGCAGGGCTGTGGACGTTGTCTATATGGATTTCAGCAATGCATTTGACAAGGATCGGCATGGTAGACTGCTTTAGAAGGTTAGATTCCAACGTGGTCCAAGGAGAGATAGCTAAATTGAAGGAAAATTGGCTTCATGGAAAGAAGCATAGGGTGATGGTGAAAGGCTGCTTTTCGGACTGGGGGGGTTCTACAACTAGTTGTGTGCTCGGGGTTCAGTGCTGGGCCCTTTGTGTTTGTCATCTGTATCAATGATTTGGAAGAAAACATACATGGCATGATTAGCAAGTTTGCAGATGAAACAAAATTGGGTGTGTTGTAGAAGGTGAAGACAGTTGTCATAAATTGCAGCAGGATCTCGATTGGTTGGGAAGGTTGAGGAGTGGTTGACGGAATTTAATACAGAGAAATGTGAGGTGTTGCACTTTGGGAAGTCTCAAGGGACTGTCCCACTTGTGCGTCATTTGTGTGTAATTTACACAACATCATTTACGCGTCACGACGCACGTGATGCGCGCATGGTGCACATTACGAGCACATGGCGCGTGATGACGTAGGCAGTGACGCGTGGTCGCCCCAGGATTTTGGGATGTACAAAATCTTCGCGCGCCATCTGCTTGACGCGCAAATGACGCACAAGTGGGACAGGCCCTTAACATGGGCAGGATCTGCACAGTGAATGGTAGGGCTCTGGGTCATAGAGTGTTGTAGAGCAGATGGATCTAGGAGTGCAGGCACAAGTTATTTGAAAGTGACATCACCAGTAGATCATAAGATCACAAGTGATAGGAGCAGAGTAAGGCAATTTGGCCCATCAACTCTGCCATTCAATCAAGGCTGATCTATCTCTCCCTACTAACCCCATTCTCCTGCCTCCTTCCCATAACCTCTGGCGCTAATCAGGTAGATAGGGTGGTCAAACAAGGCTTTTGCATCTAATTTCATCAGTCAAGAGTATTGAATATAGAAGTTGAGAGGTCATGTTGCAGTAATATAAGACGTTATTGAGTCTGAATTTAGAGTATTGTGTTTAATTCTGGGCACCATGTTATAGGAAAGATGTTGTCAAGCTGGAAAGGTTGCAGAAAACATTTACGAGGATGTTACCAGAACTCGAGAACCTGAGCTATACGGAGGGCTACAACTTTATTCCTCAGAGCACAGTAGGAGGGGGTGTGATCTTTTGTTAGGTGTACAAAATTTGAGAGGAATAGATCTGGTAGACGTACAGAGTCTCTTGCCCGGAGGAGGGGAATTGACAAACAGAGGACATAGGGTGAGGGGAAAAGATTTAATAGGAACCAGAGGGGTAACGTTTTCATGCAAGAGGTAATGGGTATATGGAACGAGCTGCCATATGAGGTAGTTGAGATAGGTACCATTGCAACGTTTAAGAACCATTTGAACAGGTACATGGATAGGACAGGTTTAGAGAGATATGGGTCATATACAGGTGGATGGAACTAGTGTAGATGGGACGTGTTGGTCAGTGTGTGCAAGTTAGGCCGAAGGGTGTGTTTCTACACCATATGATTCTATGACTTTATGAAATTACTTACGCAGAGTGACAAATCCATGTATACATAGCTAATGGTGTCCATTAACTGCATTTCTAGCACTGACACGTATTGGCAAAGGTCTACAGTCCTACATGGTGCACCTGGCAGTTTCAGTGTCAACTGCACCAGTGACCATACCACCTGCAAACTTCATGCGGCTAAGGACATTGAATTTGATCACCCTACATCTCTATACGAGAATCTGTTTAATGTCATAGATGCAAATGCAATACAAATTATAGTGAGTTGAAAAGTTCTTGTAAGGATGTAGCACACTGGAATGAAATTGGTAGAGTTAAAGTGTAACAATACCCGTTACATAGCAGAGAGAACAACACCCGAGCTCACAGCCCGCCCATGATATTTGGAAATGCTTTCTTCGCAGGAAAGTATTTTCAAACGAAAAGTGCCCTTCAACCTATTTTTCAGATTATTGTATCGTTCAGTGCACTGCTGTTTTTGAAAGAAGAAAATGCAATTACAGGACTGCTGTTGGAATCAAAGCAATCATGATGAGTAAACACTGGGTTTCAGCAGTAAATACATTTGTATTATTCTCATGTTGCATTATCAGTGAAATCTTTGCTTCTCACTTGACTCATTTTTGAAACATGTTCAACAATCAGTTAATTTTGAGTTCGTGCACTTGGTCTGCAAATAAATATTTATATTCTGGTTACCAACCAGAGAGGGAAATTAACCATCAGTTCCAGTCAAGCATTGCCATGTTCATATGACCTGGGAAAAAACTAGATTTTCTGCATCGTCTTATCACATTTCTATATTTACATCTGTTTTGTGCAAGATACCTACTTTATTAGCCACTTCCTGGGCAGGAATAATTTGGCCTCAAATTTTGTGGATTCAGATCACATCTGTGTTTGGATGACGACGTGTATGATGATGTATGCGACACGTAAGGGGTGTTTCTAACTCTTCCACCTTACTTCTGTACCCATGGGACTCCAAACGGTTTTGAGTCTACCTAGATGTTATGCATTGGGGACTTAAAATATAGGTCTAATGTTGGTGGAAGGTAGCTTCCATCGTTGAGAAAAAAAAATCACAGAAAAACTGGAAATCTGAAATAAAAGCAGAAAAAGATGGAAACACTCGGTAGGTCAGGCAGCTACTGTGGAGACAGGACGGTCAACATTTCATACTGATGACCTTCCTTCATAAAATTAAACAGAGATTTAATGGAGCTCAGTGAACTCCAATCAAAGGCCAATGACCTGTAACATTTACTCTATCTCTCCTCACAGATGCTGCCTGACGTGCTGTATCATTCCAGTATTTCTGTTTTCAAAGCAGTTCCATCTTGCCAATATAAAAATTGTTAAACAAGCAGACCACTGCAAAGCAGAAAACATCAGAAGTGTCACTGCATAGTAATATACCACTGTCTAAGGATGTAAATGTTTATAAAATATAACACACCATGTAGTCATCTTCAAAATCATCTTCAGATTCTTCTTTTGGGTTCACGTTCACTTTTTTCTTCCTTTTTTTCGTCCGTTTCAATATTACACTGGTGTTTTGCTTCACCGGTACATGGTCCAAAATGGATAGTCTGTCAAAGAATCTTGAGTTAAATACAGTTTATTTAGCCAAGCTTCAGAAGTGCCATACACAACTTTGTTTCAATATTAAACTTCCGATGCATTAAATTATACTCAAGTATATACAGTTTTAACATTGAATTCTCCAATTTTAGGCAACCATTAACAAACCCCCCTCCTCTTTTTCCCCCCCACACACCTTTCTTCCCCTTTCTCTTCTTCCCTCAACCCCCCTCTGTGCCTCACCTGGACTCGGACCTATTTCTCCCCTCCCCTCATATTTCTTCTTCTGGCTTCACAATTTGCAAATCTTCAATCACTCAGTCTCACACAGTTTGCTTCCATCACTGGCCTTTATTCCAACAATCTGGCTATCAAAAACCCTCTTACCTCTGTGCACCTTTTACCTGCCATGCTTTGTCCTGCCTCTCCTCTCTCCCAGCTTTTGCCACCCCCCCCCCCCCCCTACATTCAGTCTGAAGAAAGAACCCCACCAGAAACATCACCGATCCATGTTCTCCACAGATGCTACCTGGCACTGATTGAGGTACTCCAGCACTTTGTGTCCTTTTGTGTAAACCAGCATCTGTAGTTAAGTGGTTTCTATTTAACGTATAAACTGAATTAATTTATGAAATACATCCATAGGTTTAA
The DNA here is from genome assembly GCA_963514005.1 of Raja brachyura. The sequence continues at coordinate 17,201,770 of OY740784.1, read as the reverse complement.
ACTAATGATTGTTGGCATGTGTTTAAATCACAATTATAGCAGCAGAAAGATTTAAATATTGTTAATGAAATAAGTCTGGAATTAAACATAAGAATTAATAACCTGATTATGAAAATACCCGATTGCCATAAAACCCATTTGGTTCCTAACTTTTACAGGGAATGAAATTAGTCATCCTTATGCTATCTCTGATACGATATTCTGGAAACTTAACAATGTTATTGTTACCCTACTTCTCCCAGAGAGAACCCACATAGTCCTATTATATTGCTAAGAATAATAATGGCAAGAATAAAACCATATGGATTGCCCAACAACAACTTTGGAACTGAACTTGAGAAGGTACATCCATCCCAGTCAACCCTGCAAAGTCCTCTGCACTAAGAAATGGAGTGTTGTTTTGAACTAAAATCACTGTTCCACTGACTAACAACAGTCTTACAAATACCTACACAGCCATTTGATGCCATTAATCCAGTACAACCGTCTTCTCTATCATCATGGCTAATAGTAAGAAACTAGACTAAGTGGGACCCGTTGGGTCCCATGTTCACATGGGAGGACTAGTCCCCCAATGCAATATTCCACCTCTCCACCAATTCCAATATTGGTGGCCTGTGGGGGGGCGGGGGGCTTTCTGGAGCGCTAGTATGGGTGTTGTGGGCTGAAGGAACTGGTTTCCAGAGGGAACCAAGGTGACCTCTCCCTCCCCCATCTTGCAGAGACTGAGCCACGCTCACACTTCCGGGTTTTATAGTCCCTCCCCCTCCCACCAGAAGGGGCGTGGCCTTAATGGCAGTGATTGACAGGAGAGAGAATCTCAACATTTTTTAAACACTAATCATGTGTTCGGTGTTATTCACATCTCAGACTGAGAGCTGTGACCGCTCCCTCCCCCATCTTGCAGAAACGGAGGCACGTCACCAAGGGCTCGCAGTTTCGGGTGAGGCTAGTTGGGAGCTCCAACATCGAGGAAGGCTCAACCTGCTCCGATGCGAGGTTCGTTCACCCAGCGCGGGGGAGCCGACAAACCCCCCCCCCCCCCAGCGCTGAGGGCACGAACGCCGCCGGCTACGGGAGTCAAGATCGTCCCATCAACGGGGCTCGAGGCCCAAGGCGCACCACTGCAGAAGAGCAAGGGAAAGGACTTGAACTATATTTCGCCTGCCACCGCAGTGAGGAGTATGTAGGAGTCACTGTGGTGGGTGTTTAATGTTAAAAGGTGTTTGATTGTTTTGTCTCCAAGATGGCTGCCGGAAGGGAGAGTGAACGATGCCGCATTTAGCTGCTGCCGCTGCTCTCTCGTTGAATTGTGTGTTGTTCCAACTATTTTTTGTTTTTTGTTTTATTCTGCTTATATCTTTTGTAATCTGATTATTACATTTTGTAAGGCGTCCTTGAGAGTCTATGAAAGGCACCCATAAGTATAATGTTAATAATAATAATTAAAAAGTACTGAATACTAAAGATTCACAAGATTCACCATTTCCTGTTTGCACTAATATTGATTTTAGAAAAAACGCTACCACGTACGGCTGTGATTTTTGGCCATCTTACTCAGTCTCCTTTCTGCTGCGCAGGACAAGGGGATGTTTCCCATCAATTAAAAATAAAAGACTTATTAATGTTTATAAAATATTGAGTTTCTCTCTCCTGTCAATCACACCATGAAGGCCACGCCCCTTCTGGTGGGAGGGGGAGGGACTATAAAACCCGGAAGTGTGGACGTGCCTCCGTTTCTGCAAGATGGGGGAGGGAGCGGTCACAGCTCTCAGTCTGAGATGTGAATAACACCGAACACATGATTACTAAACTGTGAGTCGTTTTACTGACCTGTTAGTGCCCTTAATATAGTTTGAAAATGTAAAAGTTGGTTGTGGTTTGAAAATTCAAAAGTTGGTTGTGGTTTGAAAATGCAAAAGTTGGTTGTGGTTTAAAATGCAAAAGTTGGTTGGTTTTATAATGTAAAAATTGGTTGGTTTGAAAATGCAAAAATTGGTTGGTGTGTGCCTTATTGAAAAGTGGTGTGCTTTATTGAAAATTAAAGTCTAATCTTGACCACTTTCTGTTTGATTTTGATTGTAATTTTGATTTTAGTTTCTACGTACGGCTGTGATTTTTAGCCATCTTACTCAGAGTCCCCCACCGCTCATCAGGTGCCGAGGACTTTCCCATCGATTAAAAATAAAGGAGTTATTAGTGTTTAAAAAAATGTTGAGCTTCTCACTCATGTCAATCACGCATGAAGTCCACACCTCTTCCGGTGGGGGGGGGGGGGGGGGGGGAAGAGACGGTAAAACCTGGACATGTAGGCATGGCTCAGTCTCTGCAAGACGGGGGAGGGAGAGGTCACGACTCTCTGTCTTCGGTGGCCTTGCACCCTGCTTGAAATGGTATGAAACTTCAATTTCTTGGCCTTGCACCCTGCTTGAAATGGTATGAAACTGCACTTGAGTTTGGTGGCCTAGCACCCTTATTGAAATGGAATTTCAAGGAATAACCATGAGTCAACTGCCAGCCCACCAGCCGTGAGTGAGTGAGCTGCCAGCACACCAGGCTTGAGTGACTGAGCTGCCAGGCCAAGAATCCATTCGGCCCACAATGTCCATACTAGCCCTCTGGAAACCAGTTCCTTCAGCCCACAACACCCATACTAGCGCTCCAGAAAGCCCCTCGCCCACTGGCCACCAATATTGGCATTGATGGAGAGGTAGAATATTGTGTTGGGGGACCAGCCGTCCCGTGTGAACTTTGGACCCAACGGGTCCCACTTAGTCTAGTTTTAGAATTAAATTTCGCAAAGCAGCTTTTCAATATACCTACTCATTTTCATATAACGGTTGACAATATGTGCCACAGAAGTGGTCACACTTATTGAACTTGTTCACTGTTCCATATCCTCCACAGTTTTCACAGCAGCAGATGCCTTGAGTGTTCGGCAAATCATTTGTGCAACCATCTTCAGTAATGACTTCCACTGTGACACAAAATAAGAAAACAATAAGTAAAGCAATACGATAATAAAAGTGGAATAATTTGTTTTGTACCTGCACTGTCAGCTTTATACCAGTCCCAAGTTTGAATGGTTTCAGTGATTAACAAAGATTTGAGCATGTATGGCATCATCCCAATTTGCTTCGATGATCATTGGCAATTACAATCTCACTGTGCACCTATTTAATTTGGCATCAATCCAAGCTTTATTTCTCACACTCTTGTCCATGAACAGGGTTACCTTAATTTGGTGGAATGCATCCAATTATTTCCCTGGACGTCCTCTTTGTACTTACGTCCTAAATGTTCAAAGTTCCTTGAAACTTACTTTCAATTTTTCAGCCCAGCTAATACTGCTCCTTTTTTCCTTCTGCGTTGTGACAATAGTTTTGGTTTTTTTTAATATTTATTTTATTAGAAGCAATTGTACAAGGAGAAAGTAATCGACATAACAATCATACAATGTTCATACAGCTTCAGTTTTAACATTTTATAAAGTAATAAGTAAATCGGAAAAAAGAAAAAAGGAAAGAAGGAAGAAGAAAGGAAAAAGAAAAGAATTTCAAAAATGATACAAAAAAGATGGTCTCCTTTCATTGAATTTCTTCAACATCGTTCAAACATAAATTCAAAATTGACGCTCGGGTCGGGTCAGCGGGCGTAGGGAAGGGTAGTGGGATATATCTCCACTTTTTTCCTTCACTTCTTCGTTAGTTCAGGTTTTTTCTATATCCCACTACCCTTCCCTACGCCCGCTGACCTGACCCGAGCGTCAATTTTGAATTTATGTTTGAAGGATGTTGAAGAAATTCAATGAAAGGAGACCATATTTTGGAAAATTGATCTGGTTTGTCAGTCAAGCTTTATTTTTTCGAGATGTAGTGTCTCGGTCATTTCTGTGATCCACATCTTCACTGTGGGAACTGTTATCTTTTTCCAGAATTTAGGTATAAGTTTTTTCGCAGTTATTAAACCATAGACAAGGAAGCGTCTTTGGAATATCTTTAACTTTGGGCAGCCCTGTCCCATTCCTAATATTATTAATTTTGAATCTGACTCCAATTGAATTTTGAGTGTTTTAGTTGACAATAGTTTACTAATTTAACACATTCTGTGCACCAGACGTGCAACAGAAACACACAATTTGATTTAAAGATGCAAAAGTATCCTTAAAGACATCTAACCTTCATACGGTATTCTAAAATTGTGACACAAGCGACTGCGGATGCTGGATTCTGGAGCACAAATAAGTAAATTGCTGACAAAACTCAGCGGCCAAGCAGTATCAGTGGAGGCAAAGGGATGGTCAATGTTTCATGCTGAGACCTTGTATCAGAACTGAGACTGAAGTAGCAGCTAGTTTTTCCAAGTGAGGGGAAAAGGTGAGACAGAGGCTCGAGGTTCGAGTTTGAAGGTCTGGCTGGAGGTCTGCAAACAGAAGTGTTCCACAGTGATTTATGTTGATACCCCGTTTAAGAAGGAACTGCAGATGCTGGAAAAATCGAAGGTAGATAAAAATGCTGGAGAAACTCAGTGGGTGAGGCAGCATCTATGGAGCGAAAGAATAGGTGGAAGGGTCTCGACCTGAAACGTCAGCTATTCCTTCGCTCCATAGATGCTGCCTCACCCACTGAGTTTCTCCAGCATTTTCATCTACCTTTTATGTTGATACCACTGTTGTTTGTGATACATATAAATAACATGGACAAAAACATAGATGGTTTAAGTTTGAAGATGATACAAAAATCAGAAATGTGGACAGTGGGTAAGACTGTTAAAGGATACAGTGGAATATAAATTAGTTAAAGATAGGGGTTGATAAGTGGCAGATGGAGTTTAATCTGACAGTGTGAGGGATTCCACTTTTGGAGGCCAAATATAAGGGGAAAATACACAGTGGCATGACCCTTGACGGAATTGATGTACAGAAGGATGTCCAAGTCCACAGCTCTCTGGAAGTGGTAACACAAGGTGATGGGTAATGAAAACATATGGAATTCTTGCCTTCATCAGGTGGTGCAATGAGTATAAGAGTCAGGATGTCATACTGCAGCTTTATAAAACTTTGATTAGGCAGCATTTGGAGTATTATATGCAGTCTTAGTCATCCCATTTCATGGTATGTGGAGGCTGTGCAGAAAAGGTTTACCAGAATGCTGCCTGGATTGGAAGGTATTAACTATCAGGTGAGGTTGTACGAACTCTGATTATTTTCTCAGGAGCTTCAGAGGCTGACAGAGTCATGAGTGATACAGAGTGGAATGATGCTCTTCGGCCCAACTTGCCCACGCCGACCAACATGCCCCATCTACACTATTCCTACTCGCCGAAGCTCAGGCCCATAACCCTATAAACCAATTCTATCCAGGCACCTGTCCAATGGTCTCTTAAATGTTATGATAGCAGTTCAAACTGACAGTGGGGAATCCACAAGAATAAACCCTCTTAATGAGCAGCACGTACATTTGGTAATATAATTTAGTTTGGAATTTATTGTGTTGACTCTTTTTTTGCAATGTGTTAAAAGCTGTGCTTTTCAAATCTTATATATTTTTAAAATATGAACAGCTCACTAACTGCATTGTGGATGTTAACTTCCTTGCTTCACTGTACAAAAATCCCAGGTGTTAAAAGTAAAAGGAAAAGACAGTTTACAGCCCATTGCCAAACCTTTGAGTTGAGAGCCATGCAAATCTCAAAGGCTTCCTTTAGACTAACTAGTGTAAATATTAGTTGAAGCTAGTGTATCCGAGCAGACAAAACAAAGGCTATCCTGAAATTACACTAAGGACAACAAGTAATCAATTTTCCACAATTGAATTTCAGAGTGATGGCATTCCTCAGTAAAGTTCCAGAAGATGGGGTTGGAGCAACAGTGGGAGATTACAACCTTCGCGTGGTCCGCCCTGTTTCGACTAATGCAATCAACCCTGCGTGCACAATCAAATAAGATCAAATAGAAGAAGTTATCTGACAACTTAAGGCTGTGCACGCCATACGCATGAAGAAGTAGAAGAGGAACAGTAGGGAGGCTCAATGCCTACGAATCTGTGTTTTTAGACACAAAATGCTGGAGTAACTCAGCGGAACAGGCAGCATCTCTTGACAGAAGGAATAGGTATTGTTCCGGGTCAAAAAGTCTGAAGAAAGGTCTTGACCTGAAATGTCACCCATTCCTTCTATCCAGAGATGCTGCCTGTCCCACTGAGTTACTCCAACCTTTTGTGTCTATCTTCGGTGTAAACCAGCATCTGCAGTTACTTCCTGCACAAATCTGTGTTTATATCAGAGCGATACGTATTGTGTCAGAATGCAAGGTGAACCAACCAGTTCAGTGACCCTTGATTGGGAATGAAGATTGACCATGGTTGAAGAGAGGATTGGCTCTGATAGTCTTCAGTACCTATTAACCAAACTGGAGGTAAGACACGGAAGGCGCTCAGAATAACTTTAAATCTTTCATTCTGGCCCCAGATATTTCACCTTGGAAAAAAAAAAAAAAATAGGCTGCAAGAACAACGTGCAGATTAACAAATTCTCAATTTAGAGTCTTGCAATATCAATAGCATTGAAACTTCATTTTAGAACATATCTGGGACAAGTAATGAGACACACAGCATCACCAATCGAATGTTCTTCTTGTGCTCAGAGCTCATCCTTCTTTTTTAATGAGATATTTCCCTCTCAGACGGGTTGATAACCTGAGCGCCATGTGGAGATGTGAATTCCACCATCTTCCATGTTAAATGGTGACTCGGATAACAAAAGAATAACTTAATTCACAGAGTTAATGAATCAAGGAGATGAGACAGGAAAATCTACTCTATTCCTGCACTATTGAAATCATTCTACCATGACCATTACATCAAAATCCTTCAAGTGCTTAATCTATTTGACATAACAGGAGTTTATATGCAGAGGTCAACATTTAAATTAAACCCATTATAGCTGCTGTCAACTCACAGAAAAAAGTTTCTACTAATCTTGCTTTCTATCTTTTTATGGTTTAATGTTACTATTTAATTCATCATCAATCCTATCCATCGAGTGATTGCGATACAAGGATGTAATTAGTAAAATGTGATCTTACCATCTATCACATTCTGGTGCTAGTCACATACAAATCACAGAAAATATTTGTACTTTCGCGATTCAGTTTATTCAGTACAAAATTGAGTTGAAAGATGTTTGTGGCATTTGAATTCCAGGATACTTGTATCATGTTACATTACCAAATGCAACACATCAAATCAAGTCAAGTCAAGTTTATTTGTCACATACACATACGGGATGTGCAGTGAAATGAAAAGTGGCCGTGCCTGCGGACTTTGTGCAAAAAACAAACAAACAACCAACATCCTACAAACAGAATCACATGTTCTTTTCCATAATAAAATATTGTGGGCGGTATAGTGGTACAGTAACTGTAGTAGAGTTAGTCCCTGGTGAGATAGGAGTTTACAGTCCGAATGGCCTCTGGGAGGAAACTCCTTCTCATCCTCTCCGTTCTCACAGCATGGCAACGGAGGCGTTTGCCTGACCGTAGCAGCTGGAACAGTCCGTTGCAGGGGTGGAAGGGGTCTCCCATTATCTTATTGGCTTTGGAGTTGCACCTTCTGATATATAGTTCCTGCAGAGGGGCGAGAGAAGTTCCCATAGTGCGTTCGGCCGAACGCACTACTCTCTGCAGAGCCTTCTTGTCCTGTGCAGAGCAATTCCCAAACCAGATTGTAATGTTTCCGGACAAGATGTTTTCCACAGCCGCAGAGTAGAAGCACTGGAGGATCCTCGGAGACACTCTGAATTTCCTCAATTGTCTGAGGTGGTAAAGGCACTGCCTTGCCTTACTCACGAGTGCTGCAGCGTGCGATGTCCATGTCAGATCCTCAGAGATGTGGACTCCCAGGTATTTAATGACCATTCATATAATATAATGGGGACATCGGGGCTCCATTCAGATTTTCTTTTGTGCTGAGCATCTTAAAATTGAAATCACACCAATTGTGAACTATCAATTATTGGGCATTCCAATTCTGGAAAACCACCAAAGGACAATGTCTAAAACAAAAATTACAACACAAAGTGGAAATTATAGCAGTGAGTCCATTATCACCACATAAAATATATACATTCCAAACAAAATATCTGAACCATTCAAAAACAATTTCCTCAAATGCCAGTCCCACAAAGTGCCAGTTTCACAAAAAGAAGACTGCAGAAGAATCAAAAGTTTAGAGCAGCTCTTCTTACTGTCCGGCAAATGCCATGTCTTTCTTTTATGTCTTTAATGCTTCAATCATTCTCAAATTGGAAATTATGTTCTGATTCTCATTTAATGTGCACATACATGAGAATATGTTATAAGTTTCAAACACAGCATGATTCAATCACCAAAAAATAATGGCATCCTTTTATGATAATTACACAGAAACACATACAATCAGCAAAATTAAATGATTTTTAAACTGAAATTTAATTCTTATTCACAGATCATGAGCAGAACACTCTCCCTGAAACATTCCAAATTAATCCTTTTACGGGTTGCTCTATTAAGCATTCCAAAATTTATATTTTCAAGTATTATTAATTAGCACCCATGGAAATACATGTTAGAGTGAGTCCTATTTGCTACAGTTACTTAGCAAAGGAATGAGAGATTCCCACCAAGGCCTGCTGGTTTCCTGCGCTGCACAGCACCACTGAAATTATGGCAAAAAAGAGGATGCACTCTTTCCCCAGCGCACTTGTCCATAGGAACATTTTTCCAAATATTACTGCACTGTTTCTGCATCCTTTTCTAATTCACTAATATATATTTTTTAATCTTCTATCTTATTTGGTTAATCTTCTTTTCCGCCAATTTATTTTCGAAGCTGTTTAAGTGATTTAGGTTTGTTATTTTAACTGACCTTTGAAAAATTGCTCCTAATGTCCAGGGAGTGGATGAGAAAGTGGGATAACATAGAACTCGCATGAACAAGTGATCGATGGTCATGCGGACTTTGTAGGCTGAAGGGCCTATTTCCACGATGTGTCTCTAGACCAAACTACCCAGGTTTCCAAGAATAGTTTTGTATTTAACAACTGCGATAATTTCCTAGAGTACATTGGGAATGTTTGTACAACTTAAATATACAAGTCTGCATATTTTCCGCATATGCAATTCTAATCACCAAATGGAGATGTTTCTCACATGAGTAATCAAGAAAAATTCTACTGCAGCTTTGTTTCAGTCCCTAGATTTTTTGTTCTGTTGGATTATTACAATTTTCAGCTTATACACAGTCTACTTCTAACTTCATTTTTCTTTATAACCTAGCATTTCCTTTCATTAAACCTCTGGTGCTCATGTTTCTATTCGCGTCAGTTGTATGAAAATATGCGAAATTTAATTTATATCTCATCTTTCACCATCTCAAGGGATTCTAAATCATTAAAAAATGAAGCAAGGCAGAAACTGAAACAGCAAAGTTATGCACAATGAAAGACCTTGAAAGGAGCAATAAGCTCCATTGAGCTTTCATATATAGAAAATCACCTGGTACTATTCAAAGAAAATAACTGGAATTCTCCTTCATTTAATTTGTCTAAAATGATGTAAAAATTAATGCCCTCACTTCTCAAAACAGTGCCACATGATTATCTTCTCCTGAAAAGCCATATGATATCTCTGCCTAAAGTTTTACCTGATAGTTAGTCTCCAAAGTATCAGCCTAACTTATGGGATCAAGTCTCTGAAGTGGAACAGTGCACTTCAGAGCTTTCTTCACCTGAATGTGCAGCAATTAGTATAACTCATAATCATAGTGAGAGAGTTAAGGGCCTGTCCCACTTGGACGACCTAATCCACGAGTTTAGAAGACCCTAGACGAGTTGAAAAAAATGTCAAGGACTCTCCAAAGTAAAAGATGTCCTACGACTATGTCTACGATCTCTTAGGACCCCCCTCGACCCCATTCTTCCACACCTAAGACCAACTACAACTAGCTACGAGTGGAAAATGATTACAGTGTAAAATTATGTCATGTTTGCATTTTTTTCTCTGGCCAGTTACCAACCTATGACTACCTACGACTACCATCGTGTCCTACTACGACCTACCTACGAGTAAATAGTATCAATTTTTTCCATGCCAACCTTTTTTTTACTCGTGGACATTTTTTATCAGGCTGGAAAAAACGCCGCGCCCTACTTGAGGCCACAAGTACGCGGAGACCACTCATGAACATGAGGAAGAGTTACGAAGACCTCCTACGACCTTGTGGCGACTAGTGCTGCGAGTATGAGTCAAGGGCAAACTCGGCAAAGGTCGCCAATTTGGTCGTGAAAGTGGGACTGGGCTTTAAACAGCATGGAAATAGCCCCTTCGGGCCAATTTGTCCATGCTGACAACTGGACCTACCCAAGCTAGTCCAATTTTCCTGTGTTTGGCCCATATCTGTCTAAACCTTTTCTATTCATAGACTTGCCCAGATATATTTTTTAATGTTGTAATTGTTCCTACCTCTACCACCTCCTCTGGCAGACGAACCACTTGGCTATCAACCTTTGTGTGAGAAATCTGCCAACCCAAAATCCCTTTAAATCTTTCCACTTTCATCTTAAATCCATGCCCTCTAAGTTTAGACTCCTCTACCCTGGGAAAATAAAGAATATGACTATCTACCCTATTGGTAACCCTCATGATTTTCTAATATCACCCTTCAAACTCATTCACTCGTAGGAAAGCAATTCCAGCCTATCCTTATAACTCAAGCCCACCAGTCCTGGTAACATTCTTGTAAATCTTCTATGTACCCTCTAGCTTAACCACATCCTTCCCGTAGCACAGTGGCCAGAACTGCACACAATACTCCTAGTGTGGTTTCACCACTGTCTTGTACAAGCGTAACATAATGTTACAACTCATGCATTCAATGTCCCAAGTGAAGTAAAAATGCCATAAGCCTACTTCACCACCCTATCTAGCTGTGTCGTCACATTGCACTTGTACCCCTTGGTCTTTCTGTCATCTCTCCCCAGGGCCCTACCATTCCATATGTATGAACTTTTGTGCTTTAACTTCACAAATGCCCTGAAATGCATCACCTCACATTGGAGTCAGAGTTAAATTCCATCTGTCATTTCTTTGTCCACTACACCACGTGTTTTGGTATCATCTGCAAACTTGCAAATCAGGCTACCTGTATTCTCACTCAAATGATTAATCTCAAACAACAGTGAACCCAGCACTGATCCATGGCACAGTGCGGATCACTGACCACCTATCTGAAAACAAAACAATCTTCTCTGCCTTCTACTACCAAGCCAGTTTTGAACCCAGTTGGCTGGTTCATTCTGCATCCCATGTAATCTAATCTTCTGGACCAGGTTATCTTGCGTTCATGTCGAGAACATTCACCCATCATAGAAACATAGAAAATAGGTGCAGGAGTAGGCCATTCAGCCCTTCGAGCCAGCACTGCCATACAATATGATCATGGCTGATCATCCAAAATCAGTACCCCGTTCCGGCTTTTTCCCTATGTCCCTTGATTCTCTTAGCTACAAGAGATAAATCCTAGGATGTTGTGAGAAGCAAGGGAGGAGATTGCTGGAACACAAGAGACTACAGATGCTGTTATATGGAGCGGGGGGGGGGGGGGGGGGGGGGGAGCTCAGTGGACCAGGCTACATCTGTGGATGCATGGGCATAGTCAACGTTTAGGGTCTAGCCCCCTGAATCAGGACTTTCGATAGCCAAAGGTGAGGTGCTGAAAGACTGGAGCGTGACTAATGTTTTCCTTTATCCTCCAAGAATATCTCTCTTGAAAAACTCAATCAAATTCATGAGACATGACCTCATGGACAAAGCCAAGCTGAGTATCCCTAATCAGTCTTGCCTTTCTAAATGTGGATTGATCCTGTTTCTCAGAATCCTTTACATTAACTTCTCCACCACTGATATTAGGTTCACCACTATGTAGTTCTCTGGCATGTCCTTGCTACCCTTCTTAAATAAAGGCAAAACATTAGTCATCATAACATCCTAGGATATACCTGGTTAGGAGCTGGATATTTATCCACCTTTAACTGCTTCAAGACTGCCAACACCGCCTCTTTTCAAATGTCAATATGTTTTGGGAAATAACTATTCTCTCCCTAAACTCTCGAGCTTCCATGTCCTCTTCAACAGTAAAGATAGGCAAGAAGTATTCATGTAAAACTTTACCCACCTCTCTTGACTCCACACATGGATGTCGCACTGATGCTACACTCGCCCTAGATATGCGTTAGCTCTTAATATACCTGATAGAAAATTACAAGAAATGTAATTTCCCCTTTTTGCCCTCCTAATTTCGGTCTTGAGTAAACTGCCACAACCCATATACTTCTCACAGGACTTGTTTGGTATCAGCTAACTATATCTGCATCCTTTTTTCCTCACCAGAACCTCGGGGATCATGACAGAAGCTTCCTCGTGGCGATCCCCAGAAAGACGACACGATGCACTCAGTGATGCGTCGGGCAACCAATTCTGTCAACATGTTGGACAATGACGGAAGCCAACAGCGAGCTATGTGTCGTCTGACACACAAACGAACAAACCAGAACCGCAAGATGCTTATCAAGCAGGGTTCTTTAATCCAGCCAGCCTTATCCTTCACTCAAACAGAAACATGCCAGTTGAAGGCTTTCTATCTCACTTTTAAAAGCTTTCCAATTGCCAGCAGTCCCTTTATTTGTGAACAGTCATCCAATCAATGACTCCAACTCAAACCAGGGCCCTCACTTAACTTTTTTTCTCTGTTGCCAGCCGGGCAATCTAGGCAGCTTTTCTGGTTGCCAGATGGCAGTTTAGGATGTCATTTAAGATGGCCTGCATGATGCGTGGAATAATGTGCTTGGACAAAGTGCATAGTTACCAGTTGGAATTATGCTCAATGAAGCATTCACATATTATTTCTGCTTCAAATAAAGTCACAAACTAAACATATTCACCAATCAAGACATGATATATACCACAATGACATGCAGCAAAATTATAAAAAGTATCTCAAGTCTTTTTACAGATTGCAATGAATGCAATTTCTATTAGTTCTTTGCACTTCCAAACAAAAATGTGGTTGGATTATACAGCATATGATCAACTCGTGTCAATAAATCCTGGACAGTGGTAACATATATGTTTAACCGTGCACACTACAGATTTATGCAAGCATGTTTTCTGTGAAGGACCGAAAATTCCCATGACATGGCCACAGCATGGGTCATTATTGCTATTGGTAAAGAAACACTCTCGCTTTCCACATAATTTATCCATAACAAAATATACAGGCTGCAAGGAAATTTCTAAAGGCATTTCATGATAACAGCTGTTGAAACCGACTATACCCACCTGACAGGTTAAACATTACACTAACTGACAAGAGATGGCCAAAGGACATAACTGCAGCAAATGTTCTTTTGGTAATATGTTTAAAGGTATCAAAATGCCACATTACCGGACATTCAGATTAAATGTACATGTTGTGAACAGCAATGAAGATACCCAGTTTGTACGCACCAGATTTAAAAGAATATATATAACTGACTGTAGAAGTAAAACCTGGATAAATCCAACATATAGTTGTGAATGTTGCTGATTAAATAACTACAGTACTGATACTCCATATTAAGAGCATTGATTTGCCGTTAAAATTAATTCTGTAATAACATGTCAACGGTATTTAATTAATCCATCTTTATGGACTAAAACAAATAATAACATTGGGAATTAAAACACATTTGATTGCATTCCGTTATCAAACGTAGTCAATGTTCGCTCTCAAGACATTTCCAGCACAATAGGGTCAGGGAGGGATGGGGGGGGGGGGGGGGGGGGGTTTGGGATGGATAGATGGCGGTGGGGCGGGGGTTGAGACGGCAATCGGTGCAGAATGGATGGAATGAGACAGGTGAATTAGTACGTGTTGGTTGGAGTATGTAAAATTGTGAGGGGAGAGCACGGGGGATGTCAGTTGTGTTAAATGGGTGGGATGGATGAGGAGGGATGGATGGGGGGGGGGGGGGGAGATCAGAACAGGATGAATGGGCGGATCAGTACAGGATGAATGGTAGTAGACAGAAATGGTGGAGAAACTCAGCAGCATCTATGGAGTGAAAGAACTAAGCAACTTTTTGGGTTGAGACCCTTCTTCAGACTGTTCCCCCCATTCTTCTTGAATGGGGGGGGATCAGTACAGGATGAATGCGGGGGGAGAGATAAGCACAGGATGAATGGGGGGTTTGGTACAGGATGAATGGGGGGGTCAGTACAGTGTGGATCGGAGCGTCTTTGCAGGATGAATGGAAGTCACTGCAGGATGAATGAGGGGAACAGTACAGGATGAATGGGGGGGGGATCACAACAGGGTGAATGGGCGGGTCAGTATAGGATAGGGGAGGGGGGAGGGAGAGGGAGAGGGAGGTCAGCACTCCTCGGACAACATCGCCCTGCTGCCTTGGCTATCCCTGTCCACCGCCAAGTGCCGCCGCCAAAGGGGGAGGCGGTTGGGATCTCCTCGGCACCTGCTTCCGCCATCCTCCACCAGCCAGCACGAAGGTGCAGGGCCGAGTGGTGCAGCTCAAAGATCCTACAACGAACGGATCTTTGGTGCATCTGCTTCAGACGGTGGAAGGAGGCCTCCCCCTCCCTCCCTCCTCCCGGCCTCGGCGTGTGGGAGGGTTTGGTTTGAAAGCCGTTATCGCAGCTAGCGAATTTGTGAGCAGCGGCCGGTAGCAGAGTGGGCCGGGTGCGGGAGGAGGAGGAGATGGAGCCACTATCACCGCTCCTGCTGCCACTATTTGGGGCCCGTCATTCGTTCCGACCCTTGCTCATCACGCACCTAATATCTTCCCCGCACTACAGCCGTCGCCGACACGAAATGTCACGATCCTTTTCTCCAGAGATGCTGCCTGACCCACTGAGTTACGCCTGTTTTTTAATGTCTATCTTCGGCATAAACCAGTATTTGCAGTGCCAAGCCGGGCAAAATGACTCGCCGTTTAGGTTGCCCGGTGGTACTTTGGGTGGTCATTGGCACCCAGGCAACCGTTAATTTCGAGTCCTGCAAACCATTCACCAATATATTTTATCACTCCGTTCGATTACCTCGGCTAAAAATAAAAGTACTCTGGATTGGATTGTAACAAAAGTGAGGGTGTGGTGATAGAAAGCAGGGGGTGGGGGATGATAGTAGTAGTGGCATCAAATATTGTTTGAATGAATTGCAACTGGTTTCTCGTCTCGGCCACATGGAGGGAAGTGGCACCACACCAGAGTCCAAAAGAAAACCAAACAAAACGACACAACAATGGCAGGCGAGATAAACCCACTTCCTGCTCTCCTTTTATTTTTGTGGGCACCAGCGGACATTCTTACTTCCTGCCTGGCATCCATCAAACTGCTTTGTGGTCAAACCTGTATCCAAAATGTGTATTTATATTCCCCTTATCAAGAAATACTTGCAAACAGAATCTTCGAGAAATTGGTTTCTCATTCCCATCCAGGACATCAATTAGTCAAGAGCATAACCCTGTCCCACGGTACGAGTTCATTCCAAGAGCTCTCCCGAGTTAAAAAAAAATCAAACTCATGGTAAGCACAGAGAATGAACGTAGCGGGTACGTCGGAGCTCGGGGACGTCTCTTACCAGCTCATAACGCGAACGGCAGGTACTTGGGGAGAATTGCTAACGGCAGGTAAGCACGGGAAGACTCGTGAAGATTTTTGAACATGTTGAAAAATGTCCACGAGAATCCCGAGTGGCCATTACCGCAAATCCCCGAGTTCGAATCAGGGCAAATTCGGGAGAACTCTTGGAAAGAACTCGCACCGTGGGACAGGGGTTTTACCCTCTCCAGAAAGAAAATGGAATAATATATTATGTCAGCTTCTTGAAATCCCAGTTGTGGAATTTAATTTCAGCTAATACTCTAGACTACTCTGAAGTGAGGAATATTAAATAAAATAAAATTCCACAACTGGGATTTGAATAATGGCCTCAGACGTTACAATTTCTGGATTATTAGTCCAGTAATCTAATTCCACATCATCAACATATCCAATTATTTTTGTGGATTATCCAATAGGGGAGATTACAGATTAATGGAGGAACAATGGAGTGATCTAATAACCAGAGAAAATTAAGTTGGTCTGTTTGGACAAGAGTGATATGTGAAAGAGATTTTGTGCAAATTGGCAGCAGCAAAGTTTTTGGTGACCTCCAAAACAGGCAGGCTTTTGACTATGGTGCTGAGCTAATTAAGACTAGAGTTGAAAAAGCATTGATTGAGGAATAATCATTAAATAATCACTCTTCAAATTTTATAAATTTGAAAGAAAAAATTTACGGACAATATTAGCTGAAATATTTGTTTATCATGAACATTAGTCAAAGACACTATTTACCATATGCGCAGCTTTTGCAACAGGCTCTGGAAAACACAAAGAATGTTCATTGGGTGAGGTGCCATACTGAATAGCAACAGGCAGTGTAATCAATACAGGGGAGAAACTGGCTTGAATAGGTGGGCTTTATCAAAATAAAACTGAGATTCATGTCAATGTAGGTTAGAAATAATGTAAAAATGAACACTTATCTACAATGATCACTGTTTAATGTTTGCCTACCTTGTGCATTAGGAGCAACATTGTATGTATTCCTCATTCCAATTGTAGATTTAGCAGCAATCTGTGCACTGGCTTCAGCATCCTGTTCTTCAGTGCTGATGATCTCCAGAGCTCCAAATTCATTCATTTGAAACTAATAAGAACATTAAAGATTTATTACAATGTAAAAGAAAATAAAAGTTTGCAACCAGTACAACAAAAGAGAACAGTGATTGAAACAAAATGGTTCTGTATAAATGAGAAACATTGGTACGGGTAAGTAGATAACTTTTTATTACACAAAAAAAAAGTTTGTAAATCAATACATGCAGATGACAAATGAAGTTCAAATCTGAAAATATTCAGCCAATTCCGCCTTTAGCAACATTCAAGAATCATTTATTCTAATATGCATTTAAATTTAAATATTGAATAAAAATTAATTTTCCCGTTGTATTCTGACATTTTGTTTTCAATTAGCATAATTGAGGTAGTGATCATAATTTAGTTAAATATAGCATTGTAATGGAAAAGAACAAAGATAGTTCAGGAATTAAGATTCTACATTAGGTTAAGACCAATTTTACTAGTTCAAGGAGTGGCCAAAAGGAATCAACTATTTGAAGGTGTATCAGTTTTAGAGCAATGGGAGGCATTTAAGCGAGAAAATCAAAGTGTTCAGGATAAACATGCTCCCTGTAAAAAGGGTGGAACTGCCAAATCCAGAGCCCTCGCATGGAAAGATGCACAGAGGAAATGGCAAGGCAAAACAGATGTTTAAGCAAGACAAAAACATATATTCAGCTGAGCTTCCTGTCATTTCTAGAGTAGGAATGAAATTCAAATTTAGGAATGCAAACAGAGGCTCTGAAAAAATACCAAAAATAGCAAATTATCCAGAATTACTTTCAAAATCAAAAGATAACTAAACTAAGAGTAAATCCTATTAGGAAGCACAAATTTAACCTAACTGTGGAGGCAAACACCCTCCATAATGTTGAGACAAAGACCCATCATTTATTTATTTGCCTCTGTACTCCACAATTGGGATCATTGACTTGTCGTAGAATGAGCCGCCGGCCAATGAGTTTTGAGGCATTTGTTTGAACTTGAGCAGATAGGATGTGTCTATACACTTCAGAATTCATTATACTACTACCATCAGTTGTATCATCAATGAAGATAAGTGAGCCAGTACCTTCAGCAGCCATACATCCCCAGGCCATAACACCCCACCACAGTTTCATAGATGAGGTGGTATACTTTGGATCTTGGGCAGTTCCTTCTCTCCTCCATATCTTGCTCTTGCCATCACTCTGATATGTTAAACTTCATCTCATCTGTCCACAAAACCTGTCCGCAAACTGTAACTGGCCATCCTATTTTTGCAGCAGTGGTTTGTATCTTGCCTCGTCAGGAGTCAAGTGTGAATTTGTCAATGACCACTGTCCGCAGAAGACTTCATGAACAAAAATACAGAGGCTACACTGCAAGATGCAAACCACAGGTTAGCTGCAAAAATAGGATGGCCAGGTTACAGCTTGCCAAGAAGTACTTAAAGGAGCAACCACAGTTCTAGAAAAAAGGGCTTTTCATTGACGAATAGATTATTGTAATCACTTTTGAGGGATTGCACAAACCTTTATGCGGAAAGGCAGATTAATTAATGTCAGTCAGAACAGATTTGTTAAGAGAAGTCAGTTTAAAATTAAACATTTGTTTTTAGGTGGTAACAAGCTGGCCTTTGAGGGCTGTGCATTTGATGTAGTCATCAAAGATTTCAGCTACGATTTTAAGAAGGTCCCTCTTGGTAAGCAGCATTAGAAAGTAAAGTGCCATAAGTTCACAAGTTTACAATGGCCTGCAAAAGTTCATACCCCTTGAACTTTTCCATATTTTGTCTCGTTATAACCACAAACACAAATGTTTTTTATTGGGATTTTATGTGATAGACCAACACAAAGTGGCGCATAATTGTGGTGAAAGGAAAATGATACATGGTTTTCAAATTTTTTTACAAATAAAAAACTGAAAAGTGTGGCGTGCAAAAGTATTCAGCCCCCTTTACTCTGATACCCCTAAATAAAATTCAGTGCAACCAATTGCCTTCAGAAGTCAACTAATTAGTAAATAGAATCCACTTGTGTGTAATCTAATCTCAGTATAAATACAGCTGTTCTGTGAAGGCCTCAGAGGTTTGTTAGAGAACATTAGTGAACAAACAGCATCATTAAGCCCAAGGAACACACCAGACAGGTCGGGGATAAAGTTGTGGAGAAGTTTAAAGCAGGGTTAGGTTATAATAAATATCCCAAGCTTTTGTAAATATAATAAATATCCCAACATCTCACGGAGCACTGTTCAACCCATCATCTGAAAATAGAAAGAGTGTGGCACAACTGCAAACCTACCAAGACATGGCCATCCACCTAAACAGACAGGCTGGGCAAGGAGAGCATTGATCAGAGAAGCAGCCAAGAGGCCCATGGTAACTCTGGAGGAGCTGCAGAGATCCACAGCTCAGGTGGGAGAATCTGTCCACAGGCCAACTATTAGTCGTGCACTCCACAAATCGGGCCTTTATGGAAGAGTGGCAAGAAGAAACCCATTGTTGAAACAAAGCCATAAGTCCCGTTTGCAGTTTGCCACAAGCCATGTGGGGGACACGGCAAACATGTGGAGGAAGGTGCTCTGGTCTGATGAGACCAAAATTGAAGTTTTTGGCCTAAATGCAAAACGCTATGTGTGGCGGAAAACTAACACTGCACATCACCCTGAACACACCATCCCCACTGTGAAACATGGTGGTGGCAGCATCATGCTGTCGGGATGCTTTTCTTCAGCAGGGACAGGGAAGCTGGTCAGAGTTGATGGGAAGAAGGATGGAGCCAAATACAGGGCAATCTTGGAAGAAAACCTATTAGAGTCTGCAAAAGACTTGAGACTGGGGCGGAGGTTCACCTTCCAGCAGGACAATGACCCTAAACATACAGCCAGAGCTACAATGGAATGGTTTAGATCAAAGCATATTCATGTGTTAGAATGGCCCGGTCAAAGTCCAGACCTAAATCCAATTGAGAATCTCTGGCAAGACTTGAAAATAGTAAGATTAAACGAGAACTTACCAGTTTGAGGTTTGATCTTTATTTTATGAGGAGTTGCGATGAGGGATTTTGTGAAGAACCCGCCAGCACGCATGCGCGACATCTCTTCAAAGCAGCGGTGTGGAATCACAGAACCAACAAACCAAAGAAATGACTTGTTATAGTAAGATTGAAGAGACTCTAGTTACCAGTTGACTTTATGATCGAGGGTTGGGAGCGGAGGGCACGAATATTCCTTTGTATACACCAGAACCAAATTGTATTAGCCAATTCATCACATGAAATTGACCTGGTACCGCCCATATGATTTAGATATGCCACCGCAGTGGTGTTGTCTATTTGGAGACGGACATGAGTGTCAGTAAAGTTTGAACAATAAGCTCTGAGTCCGTGGAATGCCCCAAGCATCTCCAAATAATTTATCCCTTGTGATAACAAAAGGGTAGATTCTAGTGAGTCCCATCTGCCCCCACAACTGGTGTTGTTGTCCGTTGCTCCCCAGCCATGGGAGCTTGCGTCTGTTTGTAAGTATACCACCGGCGAGGCACAATGATGGGTTTAAATGAGTTATGGATATTGTCAATCCACCATTGTAACTCAATTTTTGCCTTGAGTGGCAGCTGCATAGGTCTATCAAAATGTCCAGCATTCAATTTTAACGCTGAAATCTTGGATCTTTGTAAATTTTGATAATGTAAAGGTCCGAATTGAGCAGCTGGAAAAACTGCTACGATTTTCCCAATTACCTTAGCAGTTTGTCTGATTGATGGTATACTGGCGCAGACCAGGTTCTTGCATGTTTGAATGACATCCCCAACTTTGTTAGTTGGTATGGTGGCAATCATGTGATTGGATTCTATCGTGAACCCCAGATAGTCCATGGTCTGTGAAGGACAGAACTTTGATTTATCTGGATGGATAATAAATCCCATTTTTTGGAATATTTCCACAGTGGCTGAAACTGCCAATTTTGCTGATTCCAATGTATGCCCAATAATTAGGATATCATCTAGATAAGCCATGACCGTGTGATTTGCCCTCCTCAGTGTAGCTAACACTGGCTTGAGTAATTTGGTAAACAGTCTAGGGGCTGTGGTAAGCCCTTTGGGCAAAGCCTAAGATTGCCAAAGTTGATCCATCCAGATGAATTTCAAGAACTTCCTGTGATGTTTCTGAACGGATACTGAATAGTATGCATCTTTCAGATCAATGCATGCCATGAAGCAGCCCTCAGAAATCAAAGATTTGGCTGTTTCAAACGTGTCCATTTTGAAATGGGTATATTTTACAAAGGTATTCAAATGGGTGAGATCTATAATGAAGCGACATCCACCATCTTTTTTGGTAAATATATTGGATACAAATTCAATCGGTTCATGTGTAGTTCTTTCTATCACACCTTTCTCTTGTAGTCTCAATATTTCAGCATAGCCTACTGCTGTTTCCTTCCTGGAAAGTGCAAATCTGCGATTTGGCATATGCTGAGGTGGAGGAATTTGGCCATTTATGAACTCAATCTCATAGCCCTGAATACTTTGTAAAATAAACTCATCTGAGGTGAGGGTTTCCCATGCCTCCTTAAACCCCCGTAGTCTATCCCCAACATGTGAGGTTAGACATGCCAGTGCATGAAAACCAGACCGCCTTACCTTCATGGTTATCGGTGGTCCCTGGCATGTTTGGTGGGACGTGGAGGTGCTGGGTTGCGCTGGTGATATGGAAACCGCATTTTCCATGCTGGCCGTTGAGGGCCTAGCCCTAAAAAAGGCCTGGCCTGTTGAGGCTGTTGGTACATAGGAGGCGCCCGAACGTAGGTCCTTGCTGGCCTTTCGGTTTGACCTCGTGGCCTGAAAAAAGGTGTTTTCTTGGCCGTCTGTCTGGTCACGGTGTGTGACCTCATCAGACCCACTGTTTTGGCATGGTCATCTAAATCTTTGACCTGCTTCGGGAGGTCTTCTCCGAATAGTTATCTGGGTGGTGGTGTTGGAGGTGCTCTACATAACCCCGCAAATTTGGGGTTTAATGTAGGCTTAATGATGCTTTTCCTAAAAGCATTGATTTCATATTGCGTGTTGCAAAGTAGTGCCAGGGCATCCTCCTGTTCGGTGTTCAAACTCCATCCACCGACCTTGCAAACGCGGTAATCCCAGATTTAAGTAACTTCAGGATTCTCTGTAATTTTACTTCCTGAGTTCGAATGCCCGGGCTGATATTGCCCCAAATTGGCATGTTGACAATAGGCACATTGAGCGAATTGCAATTGCCCGGCGCCTTGTGTCTATCCATGGCCTTTGCAAGGACCTCCTCCTGTAGCTGATGGTGTGTGAGGAAATCTATGGTAGCAGCCAGCTTGGTATTGAGGGGTTGTCCCGATGATATGGGTAATCCAAACTTGGCTGCCACGTCCAGGAGCTCTTCCTGGGGAACCTCAGGTGCAAGTGGGGCATGTACCAAGATTTCCTCCTCTTCTGGCCTCATGCTACCCATATATGATGGGGATATGTTCATAAGTCCCCTGGAACTGTGAGTTTCCTGTCTTTGATTGAGCAGGATTTGTTCCATGATCCTCTCCATCCGATCTATGCGCCCTTCATCGTGCGTGAATGGGCGGTTAGAGTCCTCATGCCCGAAGGAACTTCTGAGGCTCCTATCATCGGCCCGTACCTCGTCGAGGTAATATCGGTGCCGTGACGATAAGTCGCTACCAGCCGCCTCGGCGAAACTGAACGACTCCCGCGCGGATCTGCTCATATGCCTTCTTTTGGCTGAGCTGCATCCGGCTGCCTCTGAGGGCATATGCGGTGAGAAGTCGGCACCTAACGCCTCGGCGTGGTGACCCGACATCCGCGCAGGCTTGCCGACTGTCCTTTTCCAGGACCCAGACGGCGTACGGTCCCGTCCAGCCCCCAGCGGGGGAAGCGGTGACCGTGGCGAGACTCCACCTGTGTGACTCCTCCTGGCCCAACTAGGTGGTGAGTCTCTACTGGCCCTCCTTGGTCTGCCAGTGGACTCAGGTCTCGCTGATACACCAGGCCGCAATCTTGCGGCTCCTGGTGAAACCTCTGCCCGAAAAGGGCTAGGTTGTCGAGCTCTATCCCTGGCTCCGCTATGAGGGCTCAGGGAGAAGGGCCGTGCAGCAGCACGTAAACCCTCTTTGCTCGCCTCTGCCAACTATCCTGTTGGCGATAATGAAATGGAGTCAGGATCCACCTGCTCCGGTGCTATGCCGACTTCTTGCTCTGCGGGAACCCCGCTAGAGCTCAGCTGTGTCGGTGATTCGGGTCCTGTGACTACAGGGCTCCCCGATTTGCGCGCCTTTTTCCCGGCCCTTCCAGCGGGTGCTGTAGAAGGGAGCTCCGGGATAGGTGGCCGGCAGGTCCTTCCGGATGTCCTGCGGCCCTTACTCCTTTTGTCCATGGTCTCTGTAGGGAAGAAAAAATACACAAACAGAAAACCAACCAGCTCAAGGTTGATTATACTTACCTGAGGTGGTCCTTATGAAGGGCTGGTGGTGAGCCGCGCTCCTCCTCCAGCCGTCGACTGCAAATGCGAGCGACGATATGTCTCACGTGACTCCGAAATTAAATTGCTGGTCACTGAGGCTCTCCATCCAATCTGACTGAGCTTGAGATATTTTGCAAAGAAGAATGGGCAAAAATTTCAGTCTCTAGATGTGCAAAGCTGGGAGAGACATACCCCAAAAGGCTTGCAGCTGTAATTGCAGCGAAAGGTGGTTCTACAAAGTATTGACTCGGGGGCTGAATATTTTTGCACGCCACACTTTTCAGTTTTTTTATTTGTAATACAATTTGGAAACCATGTATCATTTTCCTTCCACTTCACAATTATGCCCCACTTTGTGTTGGTCTATCACATAAAATCCCAATAAAATACATTTACGTTTGTGGTTGTAACGTGACAAAATGTGGAAAAGTTCAAGGGGTATGAATACTTTTGCAAGCCACTGTACAGGAGTGGAATTTGGCTATTCAGACCATCAAGCACTCAGACATTCAATCATGGCTGATCTCTGCCTCCTAATCCCATTTTGCTGCCTTCTCCCCATAACCCTTGACACCTGTTCTAATTGAGAATTTGTCTATCTTTGCCTTAAAAATATCCACTGACTTGGCCTGCTCAGTACCGATTCTACCAGAGGTGGTCCGGAGAAGACATACAGTGCCCTCCATAATGTTTGGGGCAAAGATCCATCATTTATTTATTTGCCTATGAACTCCACAATTTGTGATTTGTAATATTAAAAAAATCACATGTGGTTAAAGTGCACATTGTTAGATTTTATTAAAAAGCAATTTTTACACATTTTGGTTTGACCATGTAAAAATTACAGCTGTGTTTATACATAGTCCCCTCATTTCAGGGCACCATAATGTTTGGGACACAGGGCTTGACAGGTGTTTGTAATTGCTCAGGTGTGTTTAATTGCCTCCTAAATGCAGGTATAAGAGTGCTCAGCAACATGTCTTTCCTCTAGGTTTTCCATCACCTTTGACAAATTTTATTGCTGTCTATCAACATGAGGACCAAAGTTGTGCTAATGAAAGCCATTATGAGACTGAGAAACAAGAATAAAAGTGTTAGAGACCAGCCAATCCTTAGGCTTACAAAAAACAACTGTTTGGAACATCATTAAGAAGAAAGAGAGCACTGGTGAGCTCACTAATCGCAAAGGGACTGGTAGGCTAAGGAAGACCTCCACAACTGATGACAGAAGAATTCTCGCTATAATAACGAAAAATCCCCAAACACCTGTCTGACAGATCAGAAACACTCTTCAGGAGTCAGGTGTGGATTTGTCAATTACCACAGTTAACAGAAGATTTCATGAACAGAAATACAGAGGCTACACTGCAAGATGCAAACCACTGGTTAAATAGGATGGCCAGGTTACAGTTTGCCAAGAAGTACTTAAAAGAGCAACCACAGTTCTGAAAAAAAGGTCTTGTGGACAGTTTAGACGAAGATTAACTTATATCAGAGTGATGGCAAGAGCAAAGTATGGAGGAGAGAAGGAACTGCCCAAGATCCAAAGCATACCACCTCATCTGTGAAACACGATCGTGGGGGTGTTATGGCCTGGGCATGTATGGCTGCTGAAGGTACTGGCTCACTTGTCTTCATTGGTGATACAACTGCTGATGGTAGTAACATAATGAATTCTGAAGTATATAGACACATCCTATCTGCTCAAGTTCAAACAAATGCCTCAAAATACATTGGCTGGTGGTTCATTCTACAGCAAGACAATGATCCCAAACATACTGCTAAAGCAACAAAGGAGTTTTGCAAAGCTAAAAAATGGTTAATTCTTGAGTGGCCAAGTCAATTACTCGATCTGAACCCAACTGAGCATGCCTTTTAAATGCTGAAGAGAAAACTGAAGGGGACTAGACCCAAAAAAAGGCATAAGCTAAAGATGGCTACAATACAGGCCTGGCAGAGCATCACCAGAGAAGACACCCAGCAACTGGTGATGTCCATGAATTGCAGACTTCAAGTAACCAAAATGTATTAAAATGGTCTTTATTAAAATCTGACAATGTGCACTTTAACCACAATGTGATTTTTTTTAATTACAAATCTCATTGTGGAGTATAGACAAAAAAAAAATCATGGGTCTTTATCCCAAACATTATGGAGGGCACTGTATATGTCATGGCGAGGACAGAATAGATAAGCGAGAAGGTTAAAGAGAAATTTAAATCAGGTTGTATAAAATTAGGGGATCAAAGAGAGAAGTTTTAAGGAGCATCTGGGAAAGTTTATTACTAAAAGGACTGCTGGGACCTAGGTAGTGATGGGAAGACCAGCATTTCTTTATCCTAAACTGAGTGGCTTGCTGGAC
Source organism: Raja brachyura (assembly GCA_963514005.1). The sequence continues at coordinate 17,176,173 of OY740784.1, read as the reverse complement.
TATTTCAGAATCAACCGTGCAGCGTTGGGTTGACATCACTATGCAGCCAGATGGAATAACGGTGATGGATTTTCACCCTTTAAGAGATTTGTGATATGTGCAAGAATCGGAACGGTCCTTCCATAGGCTGGGCTACTGTCTGACTCATCCCCATTGTGGACCATGGAGTTTGTCCATGGAGCCGATGTACTACATTGCTGAGAACTATCTCCTGCATTCTCTATCCTATCCTTTCCTCTACCTACGTACTTGAGTTTGCTTGAATTTGTGTATGGTATGCCTGATCTGTTTGGACAGCATGCAAAACAAAGCTTTTCAGTGTACTTTGGGACTAGTGTCAACAAATCTAAACCTAAGATATATTAAATGGGCCTGAGATAGATGCTTGTGGCCACCAAAATTAATGGTGCAGGTATGGGAAAAAATATTACAGGTGATGATATTTTGGTAATTTAATGGCAATCTGATAATTTCAAATGTCCAGAAACAGGTCTCTTTCTCCAGCCATAACAGGCAAGCATCAGTGAATAGATTCCTCCAAAGGTTTCCTGACATGTTAGGTAAAACTAGATTAAGTGGGACCCATTGGGTCCCATGTTTACACGGGAGGGCTGGTCCCCCAACACAATAATTCACCTCTCCACCAATTCCAATATTGGTGGCCAGTGAGGGGGGAGGGGGGGGGTTCCGGAGTGCTGGTATGGGTGTTGTGGGCTGAAGGGACTGGTTTCCAGAGGGCTAGTATGGACATTGTGGGCCGAATAGATTCTTGGGCTGCCAGCTCACTCACTCAAGCCTGGTGTGCTGGCAGCTCACTGACTCACGGCTGGAGGGCTGGCAGATGCGGCTGGAGGGCTGGCAGTTGACTCGCGGCTGGTTGACTGGCAGTTGACTCGCGGCTATTCCATGAAACTCCATTTCAAGCAGGGTGCAAGGCCACCAGGTTCAAATGCAGTTTCATACCATTTCATGCAGGGTGCAAGGCCACCAAATTCAAATGCAGTTTCATACCACTTCAAGCAGGGTGCAAGGCCACCAAATTCAAATGCAGTTTCATACCATTTCATGCAGGGTGCAAGGCCACCAGGTTCAAATGCAGTTTCATACCATTTCACGCAGGGTGCAAGGCCATCAAATTCAAATGCAGTTTCGTACCATTTCAAGCAGGGTGCAAGGCCACCAAATTCAAATGCAGTTTCATACCATTTCAAGCAGGGTGCAAGGCCACCAAATTCAAATGCTGTTTCATACCATTTCAAGCAGTGTGCAAGGCCACCAAATTCAAATGCAGTTTCATACCATTTCAATCAGGGTTCGAGTGCAGTTTCATACCATTTCAAGCTGGGTGCGAAGCCACCAAATTCAAGTGCAGTTTTATACCAATTCACGCAGGTGCAAGGCCACCAAATTCAATTGCAGTTTCATACCATTTCATGCAGGGTGCAAGGCCACCAAATTCAAATGCAGTTTCATACCATTTCAAGCAGGGTGCAAGGCCACCAAATTCAAATGCAGTTTCATACTATTTCAAGCAGGGTGCAAGGCCACCAAATTCAAATGCTGTTTCATACCATTTCAAGCAGTGTGCAAGGCCACCAAATTCAAATGCAGTTTCATACCATTTCAATCAGGGTTCGAGTGCAGTTTCATACCATTTCAAGCTGGGTGCGAAGCCACCAAATTCAAGTGCAGTTTTATACCAATTCACGCAGGTGCAAGGCCACCAAATTCAATTGCAGTTTCATACCATTTCATGCAGGGTTCAAGGCCACCATATTCAAATGCAGTTTCATACCATTTCAAGCAGGGTGCAAGGCCACCAAATTCAAATGCAGTTTCATACTATTTCAAGCAGGGTGCAAGGCCACCAAATTCAAATGCTGTTTCATACCATTTCAAGCAGTGTGCAAGGCCACAAAATTCAAATGCAGTTTCATACCATTTCAAACAAGGTGCAAGGCCACCAAATTCAAATGCAGTTTCATACCATTTCAAGCAGGGTGCAAGGCCACCAAATTCAAATGCAGTTTCATATCATTTGAATCAGAGTTCGAGTGCAGTTTCATACCATTTCAAGCAGGGTGCAAGGCCACCAAATTCAAATGCAGTTTCATACCATTTCAATCAGGGTTCGAGTGCAGTTTCATACCATTTCAAGCTGGGTGCAAAGCCACCAAATTCAAATGCAGTTTCATATCATTTGAATTAGGGTTCGAGTGCAGTTTCATACCAATTCACGCAGGGTGCAAGGCCACCAAATTCAATTGCAGTTTCATACCATTTCACGCAGGGTGCATTGCCACCAAATTCAAGTGCAGTTTCATACCATTTCAAGCAGGGTGCAAGGCATCCAAATTCAAGTGCAGTTTCATACCATTTCAAGCAGGGTGCAAGGCCACCAAATTCAAATGCAGTTTCATACCATTTCAAGCAGGGTGCAAGGCCACCAAATTCAAATGCTGTTTCATACCATTTCAAGCAGTGTGCAAGGCCACCAAATTCAAATGCAGTTTCATACAATTTCAAACAAGGTGCAAGGCCACCAAATTCAAATGCAGTTTCATACCATTTCAATCAGGGTTCGAGTGCAGTTTCATACCATTTCAAGCTGGGTGCAAAGCCACCAAATTCAAATGCAGTTTCATATCATTTGAATTAGGGTTCGAGTGCAGTTTCATACCAATTCACGCAGGGTGCAAGGCCACCAAATTCAATTGCAGTTTCATACCATTTCACGCAGGGTGCATTGCCACCAAATTCAAGTGCAGTTTCATACCATTTCAAGCAGGGTGCAAGGCATCCAAATTCAAGTGCAGTTTTATACCAATTCACACAGGTGCAAGGCCACCAAATTCAAATGCAGTTTCATACCATTTCATGCAGGGTGCAAGGCCACCATATTCAAATGCAGTTTCATACCATTTCAAGCAGGGTGCAAGCCCACCAAATTCAAATGCAGTTTCATACCATTTCAAGCAGGGTGCAAGGCCACCAAATTCAAATGCTGTTTCATACCATTTCAAGCAGTGTGCAAGGCCACCAAATTCAAATGCAGTTTCATACAATTTCAAACAAGGTGCAAGGCCACCAAATTCAAATGCAGTTTCATACCATTTCAAGCAGGGTGCAAGGCCACCAAATTCAAATGCAGTTTCATACCATTTCAATCAGGGTTCAAGTGCAGTTTTATACCATTTCAAGCTGGGTGCAAAGCCACCAAATTCAAGTGCAGTTTTATACCAATTCACGCAGGGTGCAAGGCCACCAAATTCAATTGCAGTTTCATACCATTTCACGCAGGGTGTATTGCCACCAAATTCAAATGCATTTTCATACCATTTCAAGCAGGGTGCAAGGCCACCAAATTCAAGTGCATTTTCATACCATTTCAAGCAGGGTGCAAGGCCACCAAATTCATGTGCAGTTTCATACCATTTCAAGCAGGGTGCAAGGCCACCAAATTCAAGTGCAGTTTCATACCATTTCAAGTAGGGTGCAGGCCACCAAATTCAAGTGCAGTTTCACACCATTTCAAGCAGGGTGCAAGGCCACCAAATTTAAGTGCAGTTTCATACCATTTCAAGCAGGGTGCAAGGCCACCAAATTCAAGTGCAGTTTCATACCATTTCAAGCAGGGTGCAAGGCCACCAAATTCAAGTGCAGTTTCATACTATTTATAGCAGGGTGCAAGGCCACCAAATTCAAGTGCAAGTTCATACCATTTATAGCAGTGTGCAAGGCCACCAAATTCAAGTGCAGTTTCATACCATTTCAAGCAGGGTGCAAGGCATCCAAATTCAAGTGCAGTTTCATACCATTTCAAGTAGGGTGCAAGGCCACCATAAAACACCACATAAAACTGCACACACTTTTCAGTAGATATTCAGTGTGTTCAGTTGATTCATAGCTCAGACAGAGTCGGGACCTCTCCCTCCTTCTCCATCTTGCAGAGATTGAGCTATACCCACACTTCTGGGTTTTATGTTCCCTCCACCCTCCCACAGTAAGGGGAGTGGCCTTCATGGCATGATTAACAGGAGAGAGAAACTCAACATTTTTAAACACTAATAACTCTTATTTTTAATCGATGGGAAAAATCCTCTGCACCTGATAAGCGGAGGGGGTAAAATAGTAAAATGGTAAGATTGTCAAAAATCACGGCCGTAATTGGTAGCGTTGTTTCTAAAATCGATATACAGTGCAAACAGGAAGTGGTCAAGTTTAGACTTTCAATTACATATATATATATATATATATATATATATATATATATATATATATATATATATATATATATATATATATATATAAATAAATAATTACCCAAGCACTATTTCTTAACAGACCACTGAGTTTCTACCAAGGTAAAAGAGGAAAAGTTTTTGGCCCCGATTTAAATCTGCAGCAATTCCAATCTCCCCCCCCCCCCCCCCCCACCCCACCCCACCCCACCCCACCCACATGGCCAACAGCACATAGTGAACAAACACCAGGAATTTCTTATTCACAGTTTATTAATAACAGCTATCTGCCACAACTCACCAATGTGCAGCTGAAAGAGGCCACTTAACAAGACATTTCCAAAACTCTGAAATATAATATTTTATTAAATCTGCTTTCAAAATCTTTCAGGCTAATGGGATCACAGGGTGCAACTTTGGTTAAATGTGGAGCTTGGTTACCCATACTAGCTACTTTGAGATGCAGATATCCTTGACAAACCTTAGTTTAATTTATCCGTCAGTACCTATATGCAGCAAGGAATTAAAGGATCCATCTGAACGACCCGAAGCACTTGTGATTGTGCAACCTGTGATGCAACACCTTGTTAGATCAATGTCTCCTTTTCAGCGCTATCAGTCCAATTCTCTATAACTCTGCCTGTAGTTCACTCTCTTGCTGTTAAGTACATTTTTGGCAATATGGAACACAAATAAAAAGCTATTATAGACACAAAATGCTGGAGTAACTCAGAGGGTCAAGCAGCATCACTGGAGAAAATGAGTAGGTGACGTTTCAGGTCGAGACCCTTCTTCTGACTGAGAGTCAGGGGAGAGGGAAACTGGAGTAATGAAATGGTACTAAGAATGAGAAGTATGAAAAGAACAAATCAAGGCCAGCTAGGGTGATCATGAAAAGGTGGAGCTAACTAACATCCATTGTTGGTCCATTGTTGGCTGTGGAAGAGGGGGAACGAACATTGAAACTAAGCAGGATGACAGTGCAGCTAGTAGGATGGGGGAGGAATGGAGAGAGAGAGGGAACGCAAGGGTTACTTAAAATTAGAGAAATCAATATTCATACCACTAGTTGTAAGCTGCACAAGCTACATTGTTCCACCAATTTGCATTTGGCCTCACTCTGACAGTGGACAGAAGTTATATGGGAATAAGAAGAGGGGTTAAAGTGTTTGGCAACCAGGAGATCATGTAGGCCGAGGCACACTGAGAATTAGATGTTTAGTGAAACAATCACCAAGTCTGGGCTTGGTCTTGTCAATATAGTAATCCACACCTAGAGCAGCGGGATACTGTAGTTGAGGTTGGAGGCGGTGCAAATGAACCTCTGTCTCATCTGAAAGGGTTGTTGAGGTCCCTGGATGTAGTCGGGAAAGGAGGTATAGGAACAGATAGATGTTGCATCTCCTGCAGTTGTAGGGGAAAGTACCCGGTGAGGGGGGGGGGGGGGGGTGTTTAGGTGGGAAGGGATGAGTTAACCAGGGAGTTGTAGAGAGAACAGTCTCTGCGGAAGGTGGAAAGGGGTCGATATAGGAAGATGTGACCAGAGGAATACCACCTCTGGTGAGGACGAGGGGGACTCTGTCCCTGTTGCGACTGGGAGAGGAGCAAGTGCACATCTGCGGGATACCGAGAGACACGAGTGATGGCCTCATATACAGTATGACAGGAGGGTAACCCTCGTTCCTTAAAGAATGAGGACATCCCGGTACGAAACACCTCATGTATTACCATAAGCTATTATTATGTACAATCACAATACTGCAATTTCTCCCTCTTACACAAAGCTTTTAATGCTCAGCATAATGTTTTATGAATCAATAGGTCTTCAGAAACACGTCGTGTTTTTCAATATATATTCATTTTAAGAGTTGAAAATCCTAGCAACAAAATAGAAAAAACCCAAATTCCAGGTGCTTACTATATTGCATGGATGCATTCTAGGACATTACATTTTATGCAAAAATACATAAAACTTGCATTCACCTCACAAAAGCACAATTACGTACTAGAATTGGAATGCAGAAATATACTTTCATTTGTGTTGTAATTATTGCAAAAACCTCAATCTTGTGTTCACAAGTTGAATTTGGAAAGAGACTAGACTAAGTGGGACCTGGTGGGCTGGCAGTTGACTCACAGCTATTCCTTGAAATTCCATTTCAAGCAGGGTGCAAGGGCACCAAATTCAAGTGCAGTTTCTTACCACTTCAAGCAGGGTGCAAGGCCACTAAAGACAGCGAGTCGTGACTTCTCCCTCCTCCATCTTGCAGAGACCGACCCACGCCCACACCTCTGGGTTTTATAGTCCTTCCCCCTCCCACCAGAAGGGGTGTGGCCATGATGGCGTGATTGACAGCAGAGAGAATCTCAACATTTTTTAAACACTAATAACTTTTATTTTTCATCGATGGAAAAAATCCTTGTCACCTATTAAGTGGAGGGGGACGCCGAGTAAGATGGCCAATAATTACAGCCGTACATGGTAGTGTTTTTTCTAAAATCAATATAAAGCGCAAACAGGAAGTGGTCAAGATTAGACTTCGTAATATAGAAGGCAAGGCAACTTTAATTAGGCAAGGCAACTTTAATTAGGCAACACAGCTTTAGCATTTCCAAACCAAAGGCAACACAGCTTTTGCATTTCCAAACCAAAGGCAACACAGCTTTATTATATACTATGAACTATATTTTCAACTCACATTACGGGCACTGACAGGTCAGAAAAACCACTCACAGTTCAGTAGACATGTGTTCAGTCTTATTCACTGCTCAGACTGAGAGACGTGGCCCTCTCGCTCCCCCATCTTGCAGAGACTGACTGAGGCACTCAACACTTCTGGGTTTAATAGTCCCTCCGGAAGGGGCATGGCCTTCAGGAGAGAGAAAATCTCAACATTTTTTAAACATTAATAGCTCTTTTATTTTTCGATGGGAAAAATCTTCTTGTACTACGCAGCAGAAGGGGACTGAGTAAGATGGCCAAAAATCACAGCTGTAAGTGGCAGTGTTTTTTTTCTAATATCAATATACAGAACAGGAAGTGGTCAAGATCAGACTTTTAGTAATATAGATGAATTCTTGTCAATCTTTCCAAAGTTCATCAGGATAAGATATAATTTGAATATGTCATTACAAATCAAAACTATTGTTCTATTATTTTTTTAAAGGGGCAATTCAACCTTAATCACATTAATCAATGTTGCCAAAGGCAGAAGTTGGCTGGGATCCTACTAAACTGGACTCAGAGATTAGTGGATATATGGAACAAGCAGTTAGTGAAGGTAGTTGAGGTAGGTACTATAACAGCATTTATAAAGGCACTTGGACAGGAACATGGATAGAAAAGGCTCAGTTGGATGTAAGCTAATGCATGCAAATGGGACTAGCGTGGATGGGGTATATTGGTTGGCATGGGCAAATTGGGCTAAAGGGCCTGTTTCCATGCTGTATCCCTATGACACAATGAATAACACAGTTAATGGAAGCAAAGCTAACATTGTCCTTTTTTTTGTCACAATACCTTTCCAAGCATCAAATGGAGATGTAGTGAATCAAACAGTTCATGGTTCACCACCAGATAACCAAGACAGTCATAACTTTACATCTGACATAAAAATATCATAGAATGGCATAATGATAAGAGTAACAAAAGAAGTAAATTGACAGATTCTAATTATTCAGAATCTATGCAAGAGCAATTCAGGCAATCTAACCCTTCAGCCCTTTGCCAAATTCTTATCCAGCCCCCCTTTGAACTCAACAATTCTACCTCCACTGTATTTCCTTGGATCCCAAACATTCACTCTGCAAAGAATTGTCCTCAAATCAGACACAGAACATTTTAGATGATCAGTAACAATGATGAGACATTGATGGAATAGAGTATCACAAGCCAACTCCTGTGGGCAGTTAAGTCCCTGTAAAACGCAGCATGATATTTATTGATACAAGGATTACTCAAAATATCTTGCAACTTCCATCGATTGGGATTTTACATCAAGCAAATTATACAAGAAGTGTCATGATGTTTATACTTAATGGATAAGTTATTGTTTCTACCAGCTCAATACGTTAAACAGTTTTCATTAAGTTGGAAAGAGTGCAGAGATGATTTACGAAGATGTTGCCAGGACTTGAGGGCCTGAACTATAGCGAGAGGTCAGGCAGACTTGGAATATGTTCCTTGGAGTGCAGGAGTCTGAGGTGATTTATAGAGGTGTATAAAATCATGGGGGGAATATATAGGCCAAATGCACATAGTTATTTTAGGGAATTATGAACCAGAGGACACTGGTTGAAGGCGAGAAGGGAAAGATTTAATAAGAAGCCGAGGATCAACTTTTTCACACTGAGTGTGGAAAAAGAATTTGGAACGAGTATATGGAACAAGCTACCAGAGGAGGTAGTTGAGACAGACAATAGACAATAAGTGCTGGAGTAGGCCATTTGGCTCTTTGAGCCAGCACCACCATTCGATGTGATCATGGCTGATCATCCCCAATCAGTACCCCGTTCCTGCCTTCTCCCTATATCCCCTGATTCCGCTATCTTTAAGAGCCCTATCTAGCTCTCTCTTGAAAGTACCCAGAGAACCTGCCTCCACCTCCCTCTAAGGCAGAGAATTCCACTATAACAGACACTATAACAACATTTAAAAGACATTTGGACAGGTTTATCAATAGGAATGGTTTAGAGGGATATGGGCCAAACACAGGCAGGTGGGGCTAGCATTGGATTCTTGGTCAGTATGGACAAATTGGGCCGAAGGGTCTGTTTCCGTGCTGCATGACTATGTTTTGGTTCCTCAAAATACAGATTACTCACTCATACGAACGATCCTATCACCACCATACAGTGAATCTCTCTGAGAAGAATCTATAAGACATCTATCTCACTAATTAGATATTTGGTACATTGAAATAATATCTCCAAATATTTCCTGTTCAGCATATTAATAGTAAAACTGAATGTATTTTTTGTTAATAATGAGCTACACTCATCATAGTATGTGAACTGGATAGGAAACGAGCCTGAATTCATAATGCTTGGTTGAGTATTTACACATCCCATTATATTCAACATGACTCCAAGGTTTTTCATGAAATTTTCCTTTTTTCACCAATTTATACAGAAATAATTAATCTCAAAATGAACCAATGATGTTTTGAGCAAATTGTTTGCATTTTTGTTTCGGTAATAAGGCATCAATACATGATGTTCATTTATATATAACATAGAACATTTTTTAAGCATAGAAACAGTCCCTTCGGCCCACAATGTCTGTGCCAAAAATGACACCAAGTTAATCTCCTATGTCTGCAAGTGGCCCGTATCCCTCCCTCCTCACGTGCCAGATAAGCCAGGAGAAGCAGTGGACCAGTACAGTGGACATCGCCTACCTGTCAGGAAAGACCCATCACCCTGTGGAACCACAGCCACAGCCAGAGGAGCAAAAGCTGAATCCAATTAGCTGTTATTGGATTGGCCCACCTCCGCCTCATCACACTACTCCCTAAAGAACATGGGAGAGGGGGAGGGAAAGGGAGAAAAAGAGAGGAAGAATGTGGGGTACCTCCCTACTAATTCCGTTCCCATTTTGCAGACTTGGAGGGACAAGCCCAAGATAGCCAGTTCCTCCTTCAACGTCGACTGAGCTGCTGGGACAAGCCTGAGTGCCAGTGTGTCCTGTTTGTGTTCAAGACTAACCTGCCTGGACAAGGCCAAGACTGTTGGCACCTCCTCTTCGAGGCCAAGACTTGAGTTGGTGGGACAAGTCCAAAATTGATGTCTGTAAATTGTTCCTAATGTGTAGGGGGTGGACGAGAACATGGGATAATATAGAACTCGTGTGAATGGATGATCGAACATAGAATCAGTATGGATTCAGTGGGCCACAGGGTCTGTTTCCGTGCGATATCACTAAACTAAATTAAATATATATTCTCAGTCAAAAGAATCTAATATAGATTTTTATTTTCAAATAAAGTTTGGTGTATAAATTAATAGAACGAATTGTTTTTTAAATCACTACACTGTAAATTTGTTCTTAAAAAGACGGTTAACTTTTGTGATGTCAAACAAATTTGTGACATTTGATAAAAGAAAACTCATAATAAATGACTGTAAAAATGAATTTTGAACTTGCTAATTAGTACTGTAAAGTTTTGTTGTGCTGTTAATATCATGACTTTAATTATTATTTCAATGTTAAACACTAATAATTAATCTTTTGAATTGTGGAAAAAGTACCAGTAAATTTTGACATTTCACATCTTCATAATTGCAAAAGACTGAATGGGCCAAAAGCTGCATTTTCATCACCATAGACTCTGAATATAGAGATGGTGAATCTCCACATTCCAGGTTTTAGAAACTGCAGGATTATCAGCCCCATGACCAGCTAATGATTCCACTAGGGAGTGAACAATGCACAGACTACAGAAAGTAAATGAAGCACATGTTCTATACATATGCCACATATGTGAGGGGCTATAACCAAAGACAGTCATTGTAAATAATGAATAATTGTCTGGTGAGAGATAGAAACATAGAAAATAGGTGCAGGAGGAGGCCATTCGGCCCTTCGAGCCAGCACAGCTATTCATTGTGATCATGGCTGATCGCCAGCTAACAATAACCCGTGCCTGCCTTCTCTCCATATCCCTTGACTCCACTAGCCCCAAGAGCTCTATCCAACTCTCTCTTAAATCAGATGGCTGAGGCCAACACTCCATTTCTTCTGAATTCCACTGTCGACAAGCAATTATTCAGAAAACACATCCCGTGGTGTTTTAATCTGACCAAAGTACTTAAACCCAGTGGGTGAGGCAGCATCTATGGAGCAAAGGAAATAAGCGACTTTTCGGGTCGAGACCCTTCTTCAGGAGTCTGAAGAAGAGTTTCGGCCCAAAACGTCGCCTATTTCCTTCCCTCCATAGATGCTGCCTCACCCGCTGAGTTTCTCCAGCATTTTTGTCTACCTTCGATTTTCCAGCATCTGCAGTTCCTTCTTAAACAAAGTACAAAGTACCAGTATCTACCTCCAGACACTAAAAAGATTGGCAAAGACAGCAGTATAGGCCTCCAAGCAGTCCCTTGTTCTGCTAACATTCTTGATTTTGACCATTCATTCTAATATATCTACTCCAAACAGAAACATAGAAACATAGAAAAATAGGTGCATGAGTAGGCAATTCAACCCTTCGGCCCAGCACCGCCATTCAATATGATCATGGCTGAACATCTAAAATCAGCACCCCGTTCCTGCTTTTTCCTCATATCCCTCGATTCCTTTAGCCCAAAGAGCTAAATCTTACTCTCTCTTGAAAACATCCAGTGAATTGGCCGTCACTGCCTTCAGAAGCTTGCCTATTCGAAGAAAACATTTATTTCCCTGCCAACCAACATGCTGATGATGTATCACTTCCAACAGCTTGGACAACGTATTTAGTTGTTGTTAAAACATATAATAGTAAGATTAAACGAGAACTTACCAGTTCGAAGGTTGATCTTTATTTTATGAGGAGTTGCGATGAGGGATTTCGTGAAGACCCCGCCAACACGCATGCGCGGCATCCTTCAAAGCAGCGGTGTGGAATCACAGACTCGACGAAAAGTAAGGATATTAAGATTAAACTGCGAACTAACCAGCTGAACATAATGATCGAGGGTTGGGAGCGGAGGGCACGAAATCCCTCATCGCAACTCCTCATAAAATAAAGATCAACCTTCGAACTGGTAAGTTCTCGTTTAATCTTACTATTTTACTTCGGAGTCACGTGAGTGACTTCGTGAAGACTTCAAAGCTCTGTGATTACACGCCCTGGACAACGCCCATGCTACCACACTGCCGCAATCCTGATGGAGGAAGTTTGTTAAAGCAATCCAGACTGGACAATCTGAAAATAATGAACATTTATTAAACACAAATCATAAACAAACCCCCTGACTGGGGACAAATGATATTAGGGAGCAGCCCTGAGTACTGCATCCGCATATGTTGCAGGTCCGGCCAATGGCTTATGGTAGAACCGTTGAAAGGTTGACTCACTGGCCCATCCTGCCGTAGCGAGGACGTGATCCATGGGCACCTCCATGGCCCTCGCTGTTGATGTGGATGCAGCCCTGGTGGAATGAGATTTAAACAAGTTAGTGTCAATACCCGCTGCATCCAACACTTCCCTGAGCCACCTGGAGATCGTCTGCACTGTCACCCGGCGATGTGGTTTTTTGTGGCTTATAAGCAGTCCTTGTTCCGAATTCCTGATCGACCGGGTCAACTCAATGTAGCAACGGAGATGGGTGACTGTGCAGAGTGTGGCATCAGAGGGGTACGCCTGGAATTCCAACTGCAGCCCCAAAGATCCGGGTCGATGCTGCTTCAGCAGGTCTGCAACGTAAAACGTTATTTTCCCAGGGGTAGAGAGCATATTGTCAATGCGCAACTTTTGAAGCGCCTGTACCCGCTGAGCAGACGTGAGCGCCATCAACATGACCACCTTCAGGGTGAGCTGGTGAAGAGGTAACCCCGCCATGGGGGACCATGATCTTAACAGGGACAGGACCACTCCTGCATCCCAGACAACGTTATATCTGGGCCGTGGAGGGTTTGTGTTAAATACACCCCTCATAAACTTCGACACCAGATTGTTGGTCCCCACTCCTACCGGAAGGTACGAGGACAGCGCACTCCTGGCGCTATTGATGGTACTATAGCTGAGCCCTTCATCATAGTGGAGGCCCGCCAGGAATTCCAGGACGTCAGGTATTGTGGCAGAATCATAGGTAACACTCTTCCTTAAACAGAATAGTTCCCATTTCCTGATCTGGGTCAGGTACTGCCGCCTTGTAGATGCTCTGCATGATGCAGCGATTAAATCCATGGCCCTCGGTGAGATCCCCGTGTTCAGCAAAGGCCTTTTCAGAACCTGCAGACCAACAGGTTTAAATAGGCGTGGCACGGATGCGGCTCGCCAGTGACGGGATTAGTAACCAATTGTGGGTTGTTTCCTATTCGCACCCACGGGCGCTTCAGCATCTGAGAGACCACCGGGTACCACGGTTGTGTCGGCCAGTCGGGTATTACCAGAATGCCTGATGCAGAGTCTAATTTAATCTTCTGTAATACCCGACTGATGAGGCAGAATGGGGGAAAAGCGTAGCAACACCATTTCCCCCAGTGGAGCGAAAAAGCATCCAAAGCCACTGCCCCAGGATCTGGTTCCCACGATACATATGTTGGTATCTGATGGTTCAGTCTAGACGCAAATAGGTCAATATCTGGCATACCAAATTTTGTCACAATTTCAGCAAACACAAGGGGATTCAGCATCCACTCAATGTTATCATTAAAAACTCGTGACCTGGTGTCCGCCACCGTATTGAGTATCCCCGGAAGGTACGTTGCTGATATCCAAATACCCCTTTTGATGCACCAGAGCCAAATTGTATTTGCCAAATCATTACAAGATACTGACCTGATACCACCCATATGATTTATATAGGCTACCACCGTGGTGTTATCGATTTGAAGGCGGACATGTGCATGACGCAAATTACTGCAATATGCCCGCAGTCCATGAAAGACCCCCAGCATTTCCAAATAATTAATGCCTTGCACTTGGAGAAGCGTGAACTCATGAGCGTCCCATCTGCCACCACAGCTGGTTACAGTGTCAGTTGCCCCCCAGCCTTGTGCACTCGCATCAGTTTGCAACAGAACCGTGGGATTCGGGAGAATGATGGGTTTGGAACTTACTCCAATATTATGAACCCACCATTCCAGCTCAGTTTGCTCCCCTATGCCTAAGCGCATAGGTCTGTCAAAATGTCCGGTATTCAATTTTAACGCCAGAATTTTACTTTTTTGTAAGTTTTGGTAATGCAACGGACCATAGTTTACGGCCGGGAATGTGGCAACCAGCTTGCCAATTACCTTAGCAACCTGCCGAATGGTTGGCCTGTTGTTGTCAAGTAAACTGATGCATGCTTGTTGAACGTCCACCACTTTGTCAACTGGGACCGTGATTTCCATCTGGTTAGTGTCTATAGTGAACCCCAAATAGTCCATGACCTGCGAAGGGTTGAGCTTGGATTTGTCTGGATGGATTACAAACCCCATTCTTTGAAACAAAGATATAGCGGCCGAGACTGCCAACTGGGCGTGCTCTAGGGTTTTCCCTGCTATGAAAATGTCATCTAAATATGCCATTATAATATGGTTTTCTTTCCTGAGATGTGCCAATAAAGGTTTGACAATTTTAGTAAATAGTCTCGGCGCTGTTGTAATCCCATTAGGCAAAGCCATATATTGCCATAATTGACCTTCCCAGACAAATTTCAAGAACCTTCGATGTTGTTTAGCAATAGGGACTGTATAGTACGCATCCTTCAGGTCAATGCAAGCCATAAAGTACCCATGACTAACCAACTGCTTGGCCGTCTCAAATGTCTCCATCTTAAAATGGGTATATTGTACGAAAGCATTCAACTGGGTTAAGTCGATGATAATCCGACAGCCTCCATCCTTCTTAACCCTAGTAAAGATGTTGGAAACAAACTCCAATGGCTCGTGCATCGTTTTTTGTATCACCCCTTTCTTTTCTAATCGTAGTATTTCAACATGAGCCCGCTCCTTCTCTGACTGAGAGAGTGCAAATCTGCGACTAGGCTCATGTTGCGAAGGGGGATCTCTGCCATTAATAAACTCTATCTCATAACCCTGAATGCTTTGTAAAATAAAAGGATCCGTAGTTAGGGTATCCCAAGCAGACCGGAAACCCCGAAGCCGTCCCCCCACCGGTGAGGTTACTAAAGCTACGTTGTGGACGGACCCAAGCCCCCTTACCTCCAAGGTTAGCGCCGGGGTCTGGACTGTGGTGTCTTCGCTCCTCGTGTGGCGCGGCCCTGTTGCCGCATCTTCCAAGCTGGCTTGGGCTGGCCTTGGAATAAAAAAGGCCTCTGCTGTTGGGCCCCCGCCGAGGAATATGTTTGGGAATATGTTCTGGGGCCTTGGTCCACCGATGTGTGGGGCCTGAACGAGGAACGTGGCTGCTGCCTGGTGTAACCGGGAGTTTTGGATGAATAAGACTGTCTCATCATCCCCACAGTCTTGGCTTCCTCGTCCAGTTCCTTTACGCGTTTAGGCAGGTCTTCCCCAAACAACTGCCTTGGTGGTGGTGGTGCGGTGGAGGTGCTGCATAATCCCGCAAATTTGGGATTCAAATTTGGCCGGATGGAGCTCTTCCTGAAACAGTTTATCTCAAACTGTGTGGTGCACAGAAGTGCTAGCGCATCCTGCTGCTCCTCGGACACATTCGTGGCATCCAGCGACCGAGCAAAAGCCGTGATACCTGCTGTCAGCAGCTTTAAGATTTTCTGGAGCTTGCCCTCCTTGACCCTTGTGTTCGCCGACATGTTCCCCCATATTGCTGCATTCACTTTCGGTACGTTGAGGGAGTTACAGTTTGCTGGTGCCTTATACTTCCCCACTGTTTCCGAGAGCACGGTATCCTGGAGCTGGTGCGTAGTCAGGAAATCGATTGACGCCGCTATTTTGGGATGTAGTGGTCCTCCTGCCGCCGCAGGTGACCCAAATTTCGATACCGCCTCCAACATTTCCTGTGGGTTCTGGACCTCTTCTCCCTCCTCAGGCTCACCCATACTTCCTTGCTG
This sequence comes from Raja brachyura, assembly GCA_963514005.1. The sequence goes on along the minus strand of OY740784.1, from coordinate 17,160,259 downwards.
GCTCTCAAGCGACGGGGAGATAGAAGGTGGCGGCTGCATGTAGCTCCCAGACCTCTGGGATTCCCGTTCCTGACGCTCCAGGTCCCGCTGATATAGCACCTCCACCATATGCTCCAACCGGCCGATACGACCGTCACCGCTGTACGCGGGCCACTGGTCGTCTTCCCCAGCCTCTCCAGAGGAACCGGGGCTTCCAGCAGTTGTCAACACCCCCACGGAATGTACTGCCGGGAAGTCGCCAGCTCCCACTCCAGCGGGGCTGTGCGACTCCCACACGGACACACCGCTGGTCCGCCGTCGTTTGGACAGCAGCGGCCCCTCTGTCTGATGGGAGGGAAGAGGGCTAGAGTCAGTACTTGCACCAGAAACTGGACTCTCTGATGTCCGTGCGGGCTTACCACCACAGCGTTCCACATATAAACGGGACTGTGGCGGCGCATGGTCTGCTTTACCCGCCTCAGCAGGGGCGCTGGACCGTACTTTGCTGCCACCGGCCCGCACTACGGCAGCCTGTTCCGGTGGTGTGCCGGTACATCCTGCCCCCACAGGGATCCTCGGCACGCCAGCATTGCCACTGGTCTGCTTCCTTGCAGGTTTCCCCAGTGGCTTGTCCCTGCCTGCCGTACCGACAAGGCTGGACTTTAGCGAGGCTTCCCCCCTGTTCTGCCCGCGAGGGACCTTTAAAGGGGGGGATGCACTCGCGGACACGCTTGCTCCAAGAGCCCCACGTGCCTTACCTCCAGCCCTGGTCTTGGGCACTGGAGTTCTAGAGTCAGGGTCTCCCAGCCCCTGCTCCTGCGCGGACACCCTCTTCTTGGCCAGAGGGGTTGTGCCGGGTCTGGTCAGCTGCTCAGAGCTCCCCGACTGCCGCGACTTCTTCCTCGGTGGTGTCTCAGCTGCTCCCGATGTAGCGGGCAGCTCCGAGGACTTCACTCGCTGAACGCGACTCCCACTCCTTCCTCCTTCCATGGTTCTGAAAAAAACACACAGACCACACAAAAAACGGTAAACCAGCTCAAGGTTAACTTACCTGCAGCTGCTTACCTTTTTGAAGGAGCCGGTTGAGGGAGCGCACTCCCCCCCCCCAGCTGCCGTGAGCAAATGCGCGCGACGATATGCCGCGCATGCGTGTTGGCGGGGTCTTCACGAAGTCACTCACGTGACTCCGAAGTAAAATATCGATTTGAATTGGATAATGTGCATAAACAGTGCAAATGCTCATTGATTCCCCATGACAGCTAGGATGGAGAGGATGCAAAGTCAGAGTTGTCCATCACATAAACAAGCAGATGGCCGACAAAGTGCACACTAACCGTCAAGCACCCGTTTATATCAATCGTACAGTAATTCAATTTTATCGACACGCAATGGGAAATTTACAGTGGCATATTAACCTACTAACCTGTAAATCTTTGGGATGGGGAAGAAACTGGGACATTCAAAGGAAACCGCACAGTGACAGAGTACAAAATCATGAGAGGAATAGATCGGGTAGATGTACAGAGTCTCTTGTCCAGGTTAGGGGAATCTAGGATCAGAGGACATAAGTTTAAGGTGAAGGGGAAAAGATTTAATAGGAATCCGAGGGGTTACTTTTTCACACAAAGGGTGGTGGGTGTGTGGAACAAACAGCCAGAGGAGGTAGTTGAGGCTGGGACTATCCCATCGTTTAAGAGACAGTTAGACAGGTACATGGATAAGACAGGTTTGGCGGGGTATGGACCATGCGCAGGCAGGTGTGACTAGAGTAGCAGGGACATTGTTGGCCGGTGTGGGCAAGTTATGCCGAAGGGCCTGTTTCCACACTGTATCACTCTATGACTCTAATAGGTAAATATTACATGCACATCCCACACAGATAAAACCAGAAGTCAGTATTGAGCCTAGATCACCGGAGATGTGAGACAGCAGCTCCATCAGCTGCATCATTTTCCTTCCTGTGTAGGAAGAAACTGCAAGTTTGGTTTAAAACGAAGATAGATGCAAAAAGCTGGAGTAACTCAGCAGGTCAATGACATCTCTGGGCAAAAGGAATAGGTGACAATAGGTGCAGGAGTAGGCCATTCGGCCCTTCGAGCCAGCACCACTATTCAATGTGATCATGGTTGATCATCCCCAATCAGTTCCTGCCTTCTCCCCATATCCCCTGACTCCACTATCTTTAAGAGGCCTATCTAGCTCATTCTTGAAAGTATCAAGAGAACCAGCCTCCACCGCCCTCTGAGGCAGAGAATTCCACACACTCACAACTCTCTGTGTGAAAAAGTGTTTCCTCATCTCCGTTCTAAATGGCTTACCCCTTATTCTTAAACTGTGGCCCCTGGTTCTGGACTCCCCCAAAATCGGGAACATGTTTCCTGCCTCTGGCATGTCCAAACCCTTAATAATCTTATATGTTTCAATAAGATCCCCTCTCATCCTAAATTCCAGAGTGTACAAACCCAGCCACTCCATTCTCTCAGCATATGACAGTCCCAACATCCAGGTAATTAATCTTGTAAGCCTATGCTGCACTCCATCAATAGCAAGAATGTCCTTCCTCAAATTACAGGACCAAAACTGCACACAATACTCCAGGTGTGGTCTCACAAGGGCCCTGTACAACTGCAGAAGGACCTCTTTTCTCCTATGAACTCCTCTTGTTATGAAGGCCAACATGCCATTCGCTTTCTTCACTGCCTGCTGTAGCTGCAAGCTTACTTTCATTGACTGAGGAACAAGGACCCCCAGATCCCGCTGTTCTTCCCCTTTTCCCAACTTGACACCGTTTAGATAATCTGCCTTCCTGTTTTTGCTACCGAAGTGGATAACCTCACATTTATCTGCATCTGCCATGTATTTGCCTACTCACCCAACCTGTCCAAATCACCCTGTATTTTCATAGCATCCTCCTCACAATTCACATTGCCACCCAGCTTTGTGTCATCTGCAAATTTGCTAATGTTACTTTGAACCCCTTCACCTAAATCATTGATGCATATTGTAAATAGCTGCGGTCCCAGCACCAAGCCTTGCGGTACCCCACTAGTCACTGCCTGCCATTCTGAAAGGGGCCCATTATTCCCTACTCTTTGTTTCCTGTCTGCCAACCACTTCTCTATCCATGTCAGCACTCTACCCGCAATACCATATGCCCTAATTTTGCCCACTAATCTTCTATGTGGGACCTTATCAAATGCTTTCTGAAAGTCCAGGTATACTACATCCACTGGCTCTCCCTTGCCAATTTTCCTAGTTACATCTTCAAAAAATTCCAAAAGATTAGTCAAGCAAATTTCCCCTTCGTAAATCCATCCTGACTTGGACCGATCCTGTTACTGCTATCCAAATGTGCCGCTATTTCATCTTTTATGATTGACTCCAGCATCTTCCCCACCACCAATGTCAGGCTAACTGGTCTATAATTCCCTGTTTTCTCTCTCCCGCCTTTCTTAAAAAGTGGGATAACATTAGCTACCCTCCAATCCACAGAAGCTGATCCTGAATCTATAGAAAATTGGACAATTATCACCAATGCATCCATGATTTCTGCCACTTCCTTAAGTACCCTGGGATGCAGCCGACCAGGCCCTGGGGATGTATCAGCCTTCAATCCCATCAGTCGATCCAACACCAATTCCTGCCTAATGTGGATTTCCTTCAGTTCCTCCGTCAACCCAGATCCTCTGGCCACTAGTACACCAGGAAAATTGTTTGTGTCCTCCTTAGTGAAGAAGGATCCAAAGTTCAACACATCTGCCATTTCCTTGTTCCCCATAATAAATTCACCTTTTTCAGTCTTCAAGGGTCCAACTTTGGTCTTAACTATTTTTTTCCTCCTCACATACCGAAATAAGCTTTTACTATCCTCCTCTATATTCTTGGCTAGCTTACCTACGTACCTCATCTTTTCTCCCCGTATTGCCTTTTTAGATATCTTCTGTTGCGCTTTAAACATTACCCAATCCTCTTGCTTCTCACTCATCTTTGCTACGTTGTACTTCTTCGCTTTTGTTTATTCATTTATTTATTTCTCTGTTTATTTATTTTTTCCGGACTCTTTGGGTGTGAAGAAGTGACTCAACCCGAAATGTCACCTGTTCCATTTCTCCAGAGATGCTGTCTGACCTGCTGAGTTACTCCAGCTTTTGTGTCTATCTTCATTTTCCTCCACAACGTGCTGATCACAAAGATTACAGAATGTGACAGGTAAGCAACCTAAACATCTTGAGAGATTTTAAATAGGAATCCTGCAGTCTACCCCAAACTAGAAAAAAAAGTTTAATATACAGTGTCCTCCATAATGTTATTTATTTATTTATTTGCCTCTGACCCCACAATTTGAGATTTGTAACAGAAAAAAATCACATGAGGTTAAAGTGCACATTGTCAGATTTTAATAAAGGCCATTTTTATACATTTTGGTTTCACCATGTAGAAATTAGAGCAGTGTTTATACATCAGTCCCCTATTTCAAGGCACCATAATGTTTGGGACACAGCAATGTCATGTAAATAAAAGTAGTCATGTTTAGTATTTTGTTGCATATCTTTCGCATGCAATGACTGCTTGATGTCTGTGATTCGTGGACATCACCAGTTGCTGGGTGTCTTCTCTGGTGATGCTCTGCCAGGCCTGTGTGGCAGCCATCTTTAGCTTACGCTTGTTTTGGGGGCTAATCCCCTTCACTTTTCTCTTCAGCATATAAAAGACATGCTCAATTGGGTTCAGATCAGGTGATTGACTTGGCCACTCAAGATTTGAGCATTTTTTTAGCTTCGAAAAACTAATTTGGTGCTTTAGCAGTATGTTTGGGATCGTTGTCCAGCTGTAGAATGAACCGCCGGCCAATGAGTTTGAGGCATTTGTTTGAACTTGAGCAGATAGGATGTGTCTATACACTTCAGAATTCATTATGCTACTACCATTAGCAGTTGAATCATCAATGCAGATAAGCGAATCAGTACCTTCAGCAGCCATACATGCCCAGGACATAACACCCCCACCACCATTTCACAGATGAGGTGGCATGCTTTGGATCTCGGGCAATTCCTTCTCTCCTCCATACTTTGCTCACTCTGGTATAAGTTAATCTTCATCTCATCTGTGCACAAGACCTTTTTCCAGAACAGTGGTTGCTCTTTTAAGTACTTCTTGGCAAACTGTAACCCAGCCATCCTATTTTTGCAGCTAACCAGTGGTTTGCATCTTGCAGTGTAGCCTCTGTTTTTGCAATTTGTAAGCTGAACAGTGCTCTCTTTCTTCTTAATGATGTTCCAAACAGTTTATTTCGGTCTGGCTGATGTCTCTAATAGTTTTATTCTTGTTTCTCAGTTTCTGGTAATGGCTTCTTTGACTTTCATTGGCACAACTTTGGTCCTCATGTTGATAAACAGCAATAAAAGTTTTCAAGGGTGATGGAAAGACTAGCGGGAAGACTAGGTGCTGAGAGCTCTCTTACAGTACATTCAGAAAGTATTCAGACCCCTTAACTTTTCCACATTTTGTTCCGTTACAGTCTTATTCTAAAATTGATTACAATTATTTTTTTTTATCAATCTGCTCATAATACCCTATAATAAAAAAGCGAAAACAGGCGTTTAGAAAATTTTGCAAAGGAACTGAAATATCACGTACATTTTGCAAAATAACTGAAATATCACATTTACATAAGTATTCAGACCCTTTACAGTACTTTGTTGAGGCACCTTTGGCAGCGATTACAGCCTCAAGCCTTCTTGGGTATGACGCTACATGCATCTTATGAGGATGACTGATCTATTGTTGAGACACAAGAGACTGCAGATGCTGGAATTTTGAGCAAAATACAAATTGCTGGAGCAACTCTGCAAGTCTCAAGAGCCTCAGCATTACTTTCCTGTTTTTATATTCAAGCCCTCTCGAAATAAATGCTCACATTGCATTTGCCTTCTTTCCTACTGATTCGACTTGCAGAATAACCTTTTGGGAATCCTGCACCAGAATCCTGCACTCCCAAGTCCCTTTGCACCTCTTATTGAGACTCAATTGTGCACACTGCTAGTCTGTCCACTCCCAGAGCCAGGAAAGAAACAGATAAGAGAAAATAAAGTATTAATCAATAAACAGAGGAAACATATTATGCCCAAAAATAAGATCTAATTAATTAAAATGAGTAGCATTAAGAATTGTCAAAGTAAATGTTTCACAGAATTATGATTTATAGTACCATAAATAATGTACCAAAACAGAGGAGTTTTAGGTAATACAAGACCAAGTGGGACCCGTTGGGTCCCATTCCCTCAATGTGCGGAGGGGGGCAGCCTACGGCGTCACACACACACACTAAACCTCCCCCTCCTTTGATATTATATTACTATTATTAATTTGCTCCTTTACCCCATCCCCCACCCTATCCACTCACGCATAGCCCCCAACTGCGCAGGCGCGGTTAGAGAGGGGGGGGGGGGGGGGAGATAAAGAGTGAGGGAGAGGGGGTAGAGATTGAGGGGTGGGGGGGGGGGGTGCGCGGCGACACAGATTTCATCTTTTTGTGTGATTACTTTGATCAAACACAAACTATCATCACAGGGGATTGCAGTATGTCTATACAGATAAAAATAGCACTTTTGGCTTTCTACATAACATGCATTAGAGAATATATGGTAAGGAGTTATTAGTTACAAGAAAAATCAAATGCTGAAAGGCAAGAAAGAGAAAGAGGTACGACAAAATAGGAACCGAATTACAGAACAAAATGCCACTTCCTAGCTGAAAGAAGATTAACTACGTGACTAACAGGAGGAAACAACTCCAGCCATAGGGAGACTGAAATAAGGAAGCATGAAGTCAGATACAGTGCCCTTCATAATGTTTGGGACCAAGACCCATCATTTATTTATTTGCCTTTATACTCCACAATTTGAGAATTGTAATAGAAAAAAAATCACATGTGGTTAAAGTGCACATTGTCAGATTTTATTAAAGGGTATTTTTATACATTTTGGTTTCAGCATGTAGAAATTACAGCTGTGTCTATACAGAGTTCCCCCCCCCCCCCCCCCCCCTCCTCCCCCATTTCAGAGCACCATAATGTTTGGGACACAGGTGTTTGTAATTGCTCAGGTGTGTTTAAATGCCTGCTTAATGCCAGGCATAAGAGCGATCTCAGCACCCAGTATTTCCATGCAGTCTTTCTATCACCTTTGGAAACTTTTATTGCTGTTTATCAACATGAGGACCAAAGTTGTGCCAATGAAAGTCAAAGAAGCTGATAGAGACATCTTACCAAAATCAACTGTTTAGAACATCATTATGAAGAAAGAGAGCACAAGTGAGCTTACTAATCGCAAAGGGACTGGCAGGCCAAGGAAGACCTCCACAGCTGATGACAGAATAATTCTCTCTATAATAAAGATAAATCCCCAAACACCTGTCTGACAGATCAGAAACACTCTTTAGGAATCAGGTGTGAATTTGTCAATGACCACTGTCCGCAGAAGACTTCATGAACAGAAAAAGAGACAAACCACTGGTTAGTTGTAAAAATAGGATGGCCAGGTTACAGTTTGCCAAGAAGTACTTAAATGATCAACCACAGTTCCGGAAAAAGGTCTTGTGGACAGATGAGATGAAGATTAACTTATATCAGAGTGATGGCAAGAGCAAAGTATGGAGGAGAAAAGGAACTGCCCAAGATCTAAAGCATACCACCTCATCTGTGAAACACGGTGGTGGGGGTGTTATGGCCTGGGCAGGTAGGGCTGCTGAATGCACTGGCTCACTTATCTTCATTGATGATACAACTGCTGATGGTAGTAGCATAATGAATTCTGAAGAGTATAGACACATCCTATCTGCTCAAGTTCGAACAAATGTCTCAAAACTCATTGGCCGGCGGTTCATTCTACAGCAAGACAACGATCCCAAACATATTGCGAAAGCAACAAATGAGTTTTTCAAAGCTAAAAAAATGCTCAATTCTTGAGTGACCGAGTCAATCACCCGATCTGAACCCAAATGAGCCTCCCTTTTATGTGCTGAAGAGAAAAGTGAAGGAGAATAATATAATAATAATATTAATTGGACTAGCCCCCAAAACAAGCATAAGCTAAAGATGACTGCAATACAAGCCTGGCAGATCATCACGAGAGAAGACACCCAGCAACTGGTAATGTCCATGAATCGCAGACTTTAAGTAGTCATTGCATGCAAAGGATATGCAACAAAATACTAAACATGACTACTTTCATTTACATGACATTGCTGTGCCCCAAACATTATGGTGCCCTGAAATGGGTGGGGGGGGGGGGGGGGGGGGGGGAACTATGTTAAAACACTGCTGTAATTTCTACATGGTGAAACCAAAATGTATAAAAATGGCCTTTATTAAAATCTGATAATGTGCACTTTAAACACATGCGATTTTTTCTATTACAAATCTCAAAGTGTGGAGCACAGGGGCAAATAAATAAATGATGGGTCTTTGTCCCAAACATTATGGAGGGCACTGTATGTTGGTGTATGTACATGAAGTATACTATATGTCGTAATTATAGATTCCTTCAACCATTTGGTATACGAAAATGACCAACAGCAAGGCATCAATCCTGGAAGAGCTCAATGTATTCTGTGCATGTTTCGAAAGGGAGAACACCAATGTGAAACCTGCACGTCTTTGGAATGTAGGAGGAAACTGGAGCAACCGGGAAAAACCACAGAGTCACCGGGAAAATGCACAAACTCTGCACAGATAGCACCCAAAGTTAGGATGGAACTCAGATCTCTGGCACTATGAGGGAGGAGCTCCATCGCCGTACCACTGTACTGCCCCAAATTGTGCTAAATCTAAACATATATTTTTATTATTTCTTAGTTTTGTAAAATCAGGACTAAATAAGACCTTTTTTCCCCAGCTGATCAGGCTTTGAAATCCCTTTTACAAAATTGGCACTATGAACATATGCTAGATTTGACCAGTGTAGCATCAGAGAACCCAATCCCACAGCATAGTGCTGAACAATGTCCAGCAATGGAGCAGTAAGTCAGAATCTGTCACTAAGTACATCTTGGACTTACAGCTGGGCCATACAAGTTTGTTTTACCGATCCAGAGCTAAAAATCACAATCCAAACTTTACTGTCATAGAAGAAAATCAGTGCCCTTATGTCCTGTGAATTGTAAATAAGGATGCCGGTTTGGTGCGTATGTTCATACTTCCAACAAGCAAAGTATTCCATTCTTGAATGACGAAGTGGGTTCACTATTTAATACCTCAGCTCCCCGTCTCATGCAACACATTAGCAACATTAAAACTAAAAAAAATCAAGAGTGTTATTATTTCTGACTGCTGCATGATAAATCTAGAAATAGCTTAAATTAATCTAAATGAGTAACGTAATGGTGGTAATCATAACATTACAATTTAATCCAAAATTATGAAAGAAAACTGGCAGGGAACATAAAAACTGACTGCAAAAGTTTTTATAGATATGTGAAGAGAAAGAGATTAGTTAAAACAAATGTAGGTCCCTTGCAGTCAGAAACAGGTGAGTTGATCATGGGGAACAAGGATATGGCGGACCAATTGAATAACTACTTTGGTTCCGTCTTCACTAAGGAAGACATAAATAATCTGCCGGAAATAGCAGGGGACCGCAGGTCAAAGGAGTACTTGAGTGAAATCCAGGTTAGTCGGGAAGTGGTGTTGGGTAAATTGAATGGATTAAAGGCCGATAAATCCCCAGGGCCAGATAGGCTGCATCCCAGAGTACTTAAGGAAGTAGCTCCGGAAATAGTGGATGCATTAGTGATAATCTTTCAAAACTCTTTAGATTCTGGAGTAGTTCCTGAGGATTGGCGGGTAGCAAACGTAACCCCTCTTTTTAAGAAGGGGGGGGAGAGAGAAAACGGGGAATTGCAGACCAGTTAGTCTAACATCGGTAGTGGGGAAACTGCTAGAGTCAGTTATTAAAGATGGGATAGCAGCACATTTGGAAAGTGGTGAAATCATTGGACAAAGTCAGCATGGATTTACGAAAGGTAAATCATGTCTGACGAATCTTGTGGAATTTTTCGAGGATGTAACTAGTAGCGTGGATGGGGGAGAACCAGTGGATGTGGTGTATCTGGACATCCAGAAGGCTTTCGACAAGGTCCCACATAAGCAATTAGTATATAAACTTAAAGCATATGGCATTGGGGGTTCAGTATTGATGTGGATAGAGAACTGGCTGGCAAACAGGAAGCAAAGAGTAGGAGTTAACGGGTCGTTTTCACAATGGCAGGCAGTGACTAGTGGGGTACCGCAAGGCTCAGTGCTGGGACCCCAGCTATTTACAATATACATAAATGATCTGGATGAGGGAATTGAAGGCAATATCTCCAAGTTTGCGGATGACACTAAGCTGGGGGGCAGTGTTAGCTGTGAGGAGGATGCTAGGAGAATGCAAGGTGACTTGGATAGGCTGGGTGAGTGGGCAAATGTTTGGCAGATGCAGTATAATGTGGATAAATGTGAGGTTATCCACTTTGGTGGCAAAAATAGGAAAACCGACTATTATCTAAATGGTGGCCGATTAGGAAAAGGGGAGATGCAGCGTGACCTGGGTGTCATGGTACACCAGTCATTGAAAGTAGGCATGCGGGTACAACAGGCAGTGAAGAAAGCCAATGGTATGTTAGCTTTCATAGCAAAAGGATTTGAGTATAGGAGCAGGGAGGTTCTACTTCAGTTGTATAGGGTCTTGGTGAGGCCACACCTGGAGTATTGCGTACAGTTCTGGTCTCCAAATCTGAGGAAGGACATTATTGCCATAGAGGGAGTGCAGCGAAGGTTCACCAGACTGATTCCTGGGATGTCTGGACTGTCTTATGAACAAAGACTGCATAGACTCGGTTTATACTCTCTAGAATTTAGGAGATTGAGAGGGGATCTTATAGAAACTTACAAGATTCTTAAGGGGTTGGACAGGCTAGATGCAGGAAGATTGTTCCCGATGTTGGGGAGGTCCAGGACAAGGGGTCACAGCTTAAGGATAAGGGGGAAATCCTTTAGGACCGAGATGAGAAGAAATTTTTTCACACAGAGAGTGGTGGTCTCTGGAATTCTCTGCCACAGAGGGTAGTTGAGGCCAGTTCATTGGATATATTTAAGAGGGAGTTAGATGTGGCCCTTGTGGCTAAGGGGATCAGAGGGTATGGAGAGAAGGCAGGTACGGGATACTGAGTTGGATGATCAGCCATGATCATATTGAATGGCGGTGCAGGCTCGAAGGGCCGAATGGCCTATTCCTGCACCTAATTTCTATGTTTCTATGTTTCTAGTATGAGTAGTTCAGAATGCTTTACAGGTTCAATTTATTGGCTGTGTTTCAGCAAATAATTTTTCACAGCATGCCTCAAAGTATATACAAGATTTACTATTCATTTGTATTTTTTTTTTTAATTTGAGTATTGAGTAAATGTACAAAGTATTATTAAAAAGATGGGCACCAATGGAAACAGAACAGGCCGACAAGAAAGGCCCAGACACAAAATATCAACATAAACCTTTTGTCTCTACAGATGCTGCTTCACACACCGAGTTCTTCCAACATCAATTTTTTTTTAACACTTTCAAGTGGGTGATGGAATTAAAAAATAAAATACTATATTTTATGACAAAATGTCAGAGAATGAAGTCAGTGTTTTTTTCCAGTTCCTACAATACGTGCCTTGACATCCAATGTAATTTGCCTATTCAAAGCTTATTTTTCTACATGTAAGTGTAAGTTGCTGGATAGAACATCACTCATGTCTGTACTTAACTATCCCTTCAGGTAGTGAATGTCATTGGGGTTATCAAGTGGGCACCTACTTTCACCAACGTTTCGCTAATTGACAACACAACGTCTCCAGTAGGCTCAGCGGTGTATTCTGGCGTCTCAGAACCACCCCCCTCTGCATCTGTCTAGTTGGTTATTTGGGAGACCAAATGTGGCCTTTCCTCTTCAGCCAGAGCCATTGGCTACTCTGCTCTGCCAGCCGTGATGTTTCTTTGATGGCTTTGCATAGGGCTTGTCCGCTGATCCCCAGGTCCTTCATCAGTCTTAAGGTAGATGTTGCCACAAATCCTCGACATCAAACTTCTACCGGGCAGATCAAAGCTCTCCAGCCGTGCTGTTCTGCCTCCGCTGCAAGCTCTGTATATCACAGTTTCTTTCTTTCGAATGCTTCCTGCACAGCATCCTCCCAAGGGACTGTGAGCTCCACTAAAATACACCATGCGCTGAGAATTCGACCAGAACACAAGATCAGGCCTCAAGTTGGTGATGGCTATCTCTGATGGAACTGTAAGCAGTTGGTCCACATCCACCAGCATCTGCCAATCCCGGGCTGCCTCCAGCTGTCCAAACCTGGTCCTTGGTGGAATCTTCCATTGCCTTTGTTCCCCCCCCCCCCTCCCCTGGAACAAAGGCAATTGTCTTAACTGGGTGGTAGTTCTGGGCGGCAAGGCATTGTTGGTTGTTCTCCTGCTTTCCAGCGTTGTTTCCAGGCATTTGAGCACTTGATTATGTCTCCAGGTGTACCGTCCTTGGGAGAGGCTTACCTTGCACCCAGTGAGGGCAGGGAGAGGAGCCGGTTGTTGTTCCGAGTGCTCTTTGGACTCTCCAGAATTACATGGAGGGGATGCCCGGGGTTTTCAGGGTGACCTGCACCTTACGCCTCATACGCCTCTCATGATGGCAACATTTGAGACAGAATCAATATCTGTCAAATCAATTCATGGCTTAATTTTTCTATGAGATAATTTTCATAACTGAGGCACAAACCCTGAAACGTTTGTTGAGGATTGTGCAGAACTAACTGACAAGGTATACTTTTGCCATGCCAGATTCCAGTGCCTAGTTCAAGGCCAAGTAAAACACCCTTCTTTATTCTTATCACATTTGCCACAATAAATTGTTATAACTGAAATGACATCGGCAAGCAAAATCAACTTTACTGCCATGGGTATGAAGACACATTTTGAGAACAGCAGCATAATGGTTATTAGCAAACAAGCAATTCACAAATCTGGGATAAATGATGCAGAGACTGAAATTTAAATCAAACCATGGCAGCGGAAAAACATTAATTTAAGGAGGCTTGAATAAAGAGCATTATGAATAGAAAAGCAGAGCACTGCAATACCTGATGAAAATTTAAGTCTGGTTGGGGAATTAAAATTCAGTTAATTAAATTTTCTGGTATATAAATGTGGACATGAAAATACCATATTGGTGGGAAAAAGCATTTCATTCAAAAGAGGTCCTTGAGGGAAAGAAAGCTACAACTCCTGCCAATTCTAGCCTGCATAGCATTTGCACATGCATTTCTACAGGAATCAAAAGCAGTATTCAGGACTTCCTTCAAAATAGTCATTCAATGCACTGCATATATGCAAATCTAAGATTTAACACTTTATCATATTTTCTTAGCACATGGAAATTGATCTATTGAGTTTGTGCTGGCTCTCAGAGCAATCCTATTGCCCCGAACTATTCAGCACAAAAGGCTATCAAATGAACTGAATGGATATTAAATGCCACTTCATTTTCTGCTGCAACACATGTGCAATGTAACATTTTCTACTTGATTTTGTGACCTGTATTAAACATGCAGCACAGATGGTGGAGCTGCTGCCTCACAGCTCCAGAGACCTGGCTTCAATCCTGACCTCAGGTGCTGTCTGAGTGAAGCTAGCATGCTCTCCTTGTGCCCACGTAGGTTTCCTCCGGGAGCTCTGGGTCCCAAACACATGTGGGTTTGGAGGTAATTGGGCTCTGTAAATTGTCCTTGATGTGTAGAAGGTGGATGAGAAAGTATGATAACTTGGATCTAGATTGAACGGGTGATCGATGGTCTGTGTGGACTATGTGGGCCAAAGGGTCTGTTTCCATCGATTGTTTCCCGATTCACCAACAACCCATTAACAGTGGGCATAATTTAGTTAGCCAATTAATCCATCACCCAATCTGTCCCCAGCCAGGGAAAAATGAAAGCACTGGGTGAAACACAGTTGCAAAGCAATATACAGGCTTCACACAGACTCCCACATGCATCAAACAAGCTTGGCCTGAGCAAAGTCTTTGTCAGACTAGCTACATTTAGGAATATTACATTTATATGCCGTCTAGCTTACAGTCCTCAATATGACCATTGAAGACTGACAGCGATAGGTATATGCTACATCCAGCAGTGGTGCCGGGTAGACACTGGGTCAACAATGACTACACCAACACACTCATCGTAGGGTGTGACAAGGTTTATTTATCGTGAAGCACAACAGTGATAAGGAATAGGTTTGATGATGCATAGGTAAATTCATCTAATCCCTGCTAATTGGATGCAACTGTTGCTCCTCCACCATTGCTTCAGCTCAGTCCAGTGAGCTGTCCAGGGTGCTGATGTCTCCCAGCAGGCGGACGCTATCCATGGTGCTGGATTTCAGCTCCTCCTGGCCGGTTGGCTGCTAACAAGAATCAGAGCAGTATTTAGGGAGGGGGCATTGTCACACAGCTCAGCAATGAAGCCAACAGCCGATACTGTGAGACAACCATCAAGCTCTGTTTGCTGCCTCAATGTTATTACTTTGAAATTCTCTCTGCTCTTGGTTGTACCTTTCCATTCCACTCTCATTGATCATTCATGTCTACCTATCAAAATACCAGTCCTGGTCACTCCATTCATGTTCCTGACAGCGGCCTTCAGATCATATTGTCAAACAATGCATGTTTCTTAGGAACATCATGCATTTATATACGGTCCATCAGTTTGTTAAAATATATTATCTCTCCAACTCATGCCAACAGACCAGCAGAAAACAAATTTCTAGGTCATCATGTTATGAATTCTCAATGAATCCTGATCAATATCACAGCTGGAGGACAGAATATATTTCAGGCACCTCATCATTGAAGGATGGTAGAACAGGATTCACTTAGATCCTATGTGATGTGAGAAATACAAGTATAATAAAGTCAGGAGCTCGACGTACTTTGATGTGTAATATCACGCAGCAACAAGACAGGATTAACAAAAACAGATTCATTCCAGTCAGTGTAATAAAATGAAAAGAGAAACAGAAGATTAAAGACAAGGAGTTAAGGCCAAAAGGAGAATTATCACATCACTTACTTCCAAGATTAAGGAATTCACTACCAGATTTAGTGAGTGGAGCAGAGGAAGATAAGTGAAGCAAATCTACAAAAACGGAATAGGGGAACATGCTCTGGACAGGGGATTAGGAGTCTTGTGGTGTACTTCATGGTAAGGCTTGCGAGCCATTGCGGATGCCTCTCATCAACCCCAAGTAGAGTCAGGGGCCAGAAACATGACTGGTCAGCACATGGAGCACGGCACACAGTGGGACCAGGAACACACATGAGGTACAATAGGGAATGGTGCAAAAAGGCTGGGGTCAGGAGCTGAAGGCTTGAGCATTGCCAGGAATGTGGAGAGATGAACTCTTAGAGGGAGAGGGACGTCATGACTGAAAGAGAGGGTCTGCGAAAGGGGGGAGGATTCACAGAGGCATCGGGTGTGAGGGGATGGGGTAAAGAAACTCAAAAAGATACAAAAGGGACTGTGTTGCACATTGGGGACGTCTCTACCTCTCCCCCGTTTGCTGACAAATATGCACAGCCCCCATATAAATTGAACAACCTCATTCAAAAATGACCAGTTTATTCCCACTATCTAATATTCAATTCTCAATGTAGCTCAAGTTTAAATCCAATGCAAAAACCCGAAATTTTGACATTGAACTGTTTGGATGACAGCTCATCAAGGCCCTTTTGTCAGTCCACAGGCCAACCTCATTCTTTCCAGCCCTGCTTTAAATCCATCAATGATGTCCTCAGCTTCAACAAGTGCACTGTTGCCATGGTTGGGCACAATTGCAGATTGGCTCATTAAAGGACCATCTGTTCTGAGCCTCATCCATTGGGCTTCACTGACCCATTACATTTAAAGACCTTGGTCACAATAGGTGCTTGATGTTACAGCAAATGCAAGGTATTAGAAGCACCTATTCCTTGCTAATGGAAAGGAGTGGAAAGCAAGGCCACCATTTCCATTGAACTAGAAGTTGGTAACATATAACGCCATCACCCCTGCAATGCAATTGAACAAGCCTGATCTGTATTCGAGTCACACAACACGGAAATAGCCTTACCAGCCCATTAATTTCTTGCTAATCATCAACCACCCATTTGCACTAATCTAATATTAATGTACGTTTGTATATTTGTGTATGGCCTAAATTATCACTCCTCCCACTCCAGAGTCTTGCACTCAACTCCACATCAGGCACAATTTACAGAGACCAACTAACTTCCAAATCTGCTCTTCTTTTGTGATGTGGGAGGAAACTGGAGCACTTGGAAAAAATCCACATTGTCACAGATAAATTCAAACTCCACACAGACAACAACTGAGGTCATGGTCAAACACATTTCTCTGAAACTGTGAGGTAACAGCTCTACGAGCTGCCCACTTTGCCACCCATTGTAACCCAACGTCCCAAAGTTCTCATTCCTGCCAAACTGGTTATGCGAACTAGTCAGTCTGAAGAAGGGTCTCAGCCCGAAATGTCACTCATTCCTTTACTCCAGAGATACTGCCAGTCCCGCATTACTCCAGCATTTTGTGTCTATGCAAACTATAAAGGGCCTGTCCCACTTGGCGATTTTTTCAGCGACTGCCGGCATCATTGACTGACGTATTATGTCGCAAAAGAAGTCACGGCGCGATACGGCGTGACGCGGCGGTGATGCGTAGTGATGACGTATTGACGCACGGCGTTTCCTCAAGTTTCGCAACATTTGTTTTGTCACTGCTGGATTTTGAAATGTTCAAAATCTTTTAGCGATCCTGATATGACGCCGGCAGTTGCCAAAAAAAAAATCGCCAAGTTGGACAGGCCCTTAAGTTTAGTTTAGGGACACGGCAGGGAAACCGACCCTTCAGCCCACGCCGACCAGTGATCCCCGCAAACTAACACTATCCTACACACACTAGGGACAATTTACAATTATACTAAACCGATTAACCTACAAACCTGTACGTCTTTGGAATGTGGGAGGAAACCAGTGCAAAACCACACAAGTCACAGGGAGGACGCAAAATTCCGTACAGACAGCACCTATAGTCAGGATCGAACCCGGGTCTCTGGTGCTGTAAGGTAGCTACTCTACTGCTGTGCCACTGTGCTGCCACAATTTCTTTCCTGGAATATTCCAATCTTATTGGTAACACGATTTCCAGCTATAGCCCCGTGGGACCAGTGAAGCTTTACAATTCACTATGGCTCAGAACATACCAGGAAACCTCCATGAGAGAAACATATCTCATATTTGAAAAATATTTGCTGAGCAAATTTTGGCTATGATGATAAATACAATGTTCAATTCATACCATGCCATACATTTTCAGTTATTTGATTCATTAGTAATCCAAGCAATAGTTTTTTGATAATTAGTTTGCTTGGTGCTCACTGAAAGAGCCGACTTTATTGAAGTCATTTCACTTGCTATGATGAAATCTGAACCACAACCTCAAGAATAACCACAACTCACATTGCACAGTAAAGAGCAATCTCACAATCCAGCAGAATCCTAACAGGCTGTGGCAATGAAATCTAGCAGCCGTTTCTATAATGAAATTGTTCAAGAATGAAGGGTTATATGTTACTCATATGAAGCACAACACGTGCTGCAAGGGGCAGAAAATAGAGTTGATACATTAATTTAAAGACAATGTCGAGTATTTATTTATCATTAATCACAGTACAGCAGGAATTCAAAATAAAACAGAAATAAATTGTATTTGAAGATTGATCATGAGTGTATTGGACAAAGCTGATTGTGAACCACAATGTGGAGGCAGTACTTGCCTATTATAAAAGAAAGACTTGTATTTACAAAGTGCCTTTTCACATTTATGAGACAAATTTCAAACCAGTCCACACAAATTACTTTGTTGTTGCAGTAAAATCTGGATACCAGAGGTGTCGGAGATAAGCATGAATCTGTGTCTTTTAAAATAGCATTAGTTCTGGAAAGAATTAATGCCCATAACAATGAGATTACAATTTTACAGGCCTGGAAAAGTTAGCTTTAATGTCCACCTTAATCAGTGGACACCAGTTTTGGTGAAGTAGCAATAACTCTGTATTTCAAGGCCTTATTATGATCTGAAAACTGCTTGAAAGCAGTAAATTGAGCTGAACTAACATTATATATAAATTACAGAATATGTAAGTATGTTGGATCATTTTAACCCAACATACTTGCCTTTTATAAATTCTGAAAAAAATTATTGTCATATTATCTAGCAGTAGATTCTCCCTTTCCCTCCCTTCCCACCCCCCGTATTCATATTTTTTATTAATTTCAAATTAAACGCTAATTTGGCAACGTTAATTTTCCAATTTGAAACATTTTTAATTTTTACTATGGATAAGCAACGATCAAGCTGCAATTTGCCAAATAATTAATTCCCTCGGTATCTCTTAAACCTCCACGTTTTGAGTAAAATGATTGCTGGAGGAATTCACAGATTACCGCAGCTGCAATCTCTTGTCTCTATTGAGTTAAAGCAATGTTTGTTTTACTTAATATGTATAACCATTTATTTCTTGTTATTTTGATATACTTTAGATCTATTCAATAAAACAGTAGCCAAACTAAAAGGTTCAATAAATTTACATCATTGCTTAATATTCAGTACTAATACTTCAATTTCCCCTTCTACCAGCTTAAAGATCAATGTGTACATCCATCAATAAGATCTTATAATTTAGATTGTACTTTCTTTCACTCTTCAGTTCTTTACATTAAATAATATTGCCCATCTCTACTCACACAGCAGACCTACTCTACTGCAATCTTCCTTCACACTTTTGCTAGACCCTCTAATTCTGTACAATAAAGCATTATCATTTTCTTTGGACCTCTGTCAATTGCATTACTAGAAGTGATGCTAAATGTCTTGTTACGGATTCAAGGGAGTATAACATAATGCATGATGTGAGGGATGGTAAATCTATAGTAAGGTTATGGTATCTGAAATTAGCAGCTAGTATGTGAAACTTACATGTCAATGTATCTTTTTGTTCTTGCAAATTTGTCATTCAATTGTTCATTCTATCTTGCAATGGGTTTCCTATCCTCAACAGTGAACTGTCTGCTAATGTCTTTATAAATGGCATACAACATGTAGCAAACATAGTGGGGACCATGATTTGGGGAAGGGGGTTCAGTACATTCAGGCTAATCCATTCAGAAATGTAAAACGCAGCTTTAAGATATCAATGGGATGGCTAAATATAATTGTTAGCTTATGAGATGATATGCACTTGCTTTGTCTACCCCAATGACCCAAACCAGATTTATTGTTAATATAATTTGATGTGGGTACATTCCATGGATAAGAGCACCAATTTCAAACAAATAAACCTGCAATTCACTTAACATATCTCTGCCAGTACACAACAACAAATAAAGTATTAAACTGCTGGGTCAAATGCACACATTATTTTTGCAAATGAGCAAAACTTCAAAAGTTGAATCCATATTGATGATATCTTGCATCTATTAATTGTTTTCAGTTATGGACATATATAAATTTGTGTTAGTGCCTTTATCTTTAACTACAAATCATTTAAACCAATGTTTCAATTTGAATGCAATTTTATACCATTAAGCCTATTTGGAAATGTTTAACGCACAAGTGTTAGTGATCCTTTAAAAAAAATATATAGATATATATATATATATATATATATATATATATATATACATGACCACAATCCTTCACCAACAAAGTTCATAAACATTTAAATCAACTTTCCATCTCTAATATAGTATTTTAACCGAATAAACTTGATAACAAGTCAAATAAACAAAATGTTTATTTCAATTGATTATAAAACAAATTAAACTGTCTGAGTTTGGGTAATTAAGATTGAATATTGCGGGTGTTTTAAAGGTTTGTTTATTATCACTATTCATTATCCAGAAGGGAACAAAATGAAAACTTTAACATTACGTTATTAACAATGCATACCTTTAAGTCACTGCCAGGCAAGGAACCCACTCCATTTTTCCATTCCATGGCACTGTATATATCAAAGTCTTGTACATCATTTGTAGTGCTTGATTCGGCTTCTTCATCCATTCTTTCCACTTTGATAGGTACAGCCTGACAGCCTTTTTCTTCTGAGAGCTTCTTGCCTCCAAAGGAATTGCTCACTGAAAGGTCATTGAGAAATAAAAGAAAGAAACTATTACAGACCATTCAAATCGATTTTCATCATATCATATTTTTGCTTCATACATTGCTCTTGTTCTTGCAAGAAAATTATTAAATGAAAAAAAATCAATCAAAACAGACATATTATAGTAATGACTTGTTTATACAGAGCTCAAAGATTATTATAATATGCTGTGCGGGGAAATTTGATGAAGTTGTTTAGTGGTTGAAATTAATGTCGAATTCCTTAAATAGAAAACGTGTAGGTTTTCCTAACATGGCACCCATGCAGAAAATAGAGTAGATCCCAGTTGGATCAAACTATTGAACATGTGACTTCTGCGGCATAAGTCAAATTTGGTGAAAGACCAACATTTTGATTGTGAGATATATTAAAAGTTTCATAATTTAAAAAAATCTTAGAAAATGTTAAAGCTGAAATCTTGGCCAATTTTTCTTGCATTATTCAACTTCAATCAAATCAAATGTGACAAATTAACATCTTTATTACAAAGAGGCAAATTTATTTTAATTATTTCAAAGTACATTTTATTATCTCCCTTAACAAAGCAATTGATAGGCCAACAACTACATAATCCCCAAAAAATTATCATTGGTTGTATTCAAAAGAATTAATAGATTTCCAGATATTATAAGGATTAAGGGATATTGGGATTTATAATGGTAAATAATGACATACAGGTTCTACTGTGAAAGAAATTATACAAACATCACTAATGTCAAAATCTGGTACTTCACACAAGTGCACCAGGCATGAAAAATCTTGTCTCACGAATTTGATTGAGTTTTTTTGAAGTGGTGACAAAGAAGATTGATGACTGCAATGTATGGGCCTCATCCACATGGACTTCAATACGGCATATCACAAGGTCCCACATCACATGTTGCTCTGAGAGGTTAGCTCACATGTGATTGAGGGCAAACTAGCCAATCAGATACAAAATTGGCTTGGTGTCGAGGGTTGGTGGTGGAAAGTCTTGTTCTCAGATCAGAAGCCTGTGAGCAGAGATGCGCTGCCAAGATTAGTGCCATGTCTAGTGTTGTCAGTCAACAAAATTAACAATTGGAAGAGAAAGTTGGGCATGATTAGTATGCTTGCAAATAACATCAAAATAGATGCTATGATGGACAGTGAAGCAGGTGATCTGAGATTACAATAGGATCTCAATTGGCTGGCAGATGGACCAAAGACTGGCAGGTGGAATTGAACTTGGATAAGTGCAAAGTGTTGCATTTTGATAAGTGAGAGGTAGAGTTACACAATGAATGATAAGAGCCTGGGGAGTGTTGCAGAACAGAGAAACTCAGGGGTCCAAAAATGATGAGACAGGTACACAGGGTGGTGATAAATGCGTTTGGTACACTTGCCTTCATCAGTCAGGCCATGGAGTACCAAAACTGGGACATTGTGTTACAACTGTACAGACGTTGGCGAGACCACATTATTGTGTGCTGTTCTGATCACTAACTATAGGAATTATGTAATTAAGTTGGAAAGGATGCAGAAAAAGATTCACAAGGATGATACTGGTTTTGAAAGGAGAGAGTGGATAGGCTGAACGTTTTTCCCTGGAACAGAGAAACCTGAAGGGTGACCTGATAAGACAAATGTAAAATTATATGGGGCATAGCTTAAATGAATGATCACAGTCCCTTTTCCCAAGGTAGAAGAGTCTACAACTAGAGAGCACAGTTTAAAGATGAGAGGGGAAAGACTTTAAGTGAATCCAAGTGACATCTTTTTCGTACAGGAGATGTTGAGCATGTGGAACGAGGTGCCAGAAGATGAGGTCGAGGCAGGTACAATCACAGCTTTTAAAATATATTAGAACAGATACATGGAAAATAAAGTGTTCAAGAAGGAACTGCAGATGCTGGAAAATCAAAGGTAGACAAAAATGCTGGAGAAACTCAGCGAGCGAGGCAGCATCTATGGAGCGAAGGAAATAGGCAATGTTTTGGGCCGAAACCTTTCTTCAGACTCCTATTGACTATTTCCTTCGCTCCATGGATGCTGCCTCACCCACTGAGTTTCTCCAGCATTTTTGTCTACCATGGTAAATAAAGATTTAGAGAGATATTGGCCAAAAGCAGGCAAATGCAACTAGCTTGGGTAGGTAACTTGGAAAGCATGAACAAGATGGGCTGTTTGGTATACATTCCCCTACACAATTCCTGATGAAGTGTGTGACAACAGTGGCAGACTCATTTAGGTTAGCCACAAAATGCCGAATACAGACTATTCCCCGGACTCAATGCAGTCATGAAATCTAATCTACTGCCTCAGTACAGCATTACATGACTTTCTGTATGTGTGTCCCCAACCACAAACCATGGATCAATTGCGAAAGCCACTCCCAGGTGAAGTCCTAGTCTGCAGCATTCAACTCAAACAACCCGAATAGTACAATAAATCTATTTATGACCATTGCAAAGCCATCAAGGATGCAAAGAGTGGATTTCGGACCACGCTAGAGTCTCGAAGAAATAACACAGATACCTGTTGATCGTGGCAAGTCCTGTATGTTATATGGGCCACAGAGTGAAGTTGTCCAATATCACTGGCAATGACGTGTCAGCCCCTGATGAGCTCAATGCATTCTCCATTCATCGTGAGCAGAAGATCGGTGAAAGTAGGTAACCCCACCCAATATGCCTTGGGTGACCTATACTAACAGTCACTTGGCAGATGCAAGATCGGCCTTCCTGCCAGTTAATCTGTGGAAAGCAACCCGCCCGGATGGACTCCCCAGCCACGGTAGTTTGCCTACCATCACAACAGGTCCATGGCAGATGCCAGCTCTCTGGCCCAACACTCATCTCTGAAACACCAAGATTACAAGGACACCTATTTACCAACTATAGCTTTGCCTTCAATGCTATAATCCCACCCAAACACATCTCCAAAGTCCCGGACCCAGGACCCCTCAGGCATGCCTCCAACGATTCTTCCCAACTTGTACAGATGCACCATAGAAAGCAAACTGTTGGGTTGCATCACAGCCTCATTTAGGAACAGCTTTGCCCAAGAACGCAAGATACGGCAGAGTTGTGGATGTAACTCACAGACCAGACTCCCTACCGTTGAATTCACCTATACTTACGCTGCCTCAGGAAATCAGCCAACATAATTAAAGGCCTGTCCCACCCACGACATTCCATCTTCTCCCGCTCCTATCGAGGAGAATAAACGAAAGCTTGAAAGCGCAAACCACCAGACACAGGAATAGCTTCTTCCCCTCGGTAATGAAACTTTTTAACAGTCCTTCCATAAGCTAAGGTGCAGTCACGATTTTCCAAAAACCTCATTGCAGACATTGAACCTTTTCTCTGGAACTGCTATGTTACAATGGTGAAAATTATATCTGCACTGGTATTTTTTTCTTTGTCCCATTTGCAGTACTTGTGTACGGTTTGATTGTCCTCATGTTTAGTATTATTTGATTTGAATGGATAGTATGCAAACAGAAGTTTTTCAGTACACATGACAATAATAAACAGATACATATTCTGCCTTCAAAAAGGATATGAAAACCAGAGAATTTAAATGAAAAATTTTAGAGGATCATACAAACATAAGTCTATTTTATCAGATATTCAAAGCTCACTTTCATTCCACAGCTTTCACAACCTGATTACAATACTGCATATTACAATGAGAAATCTTTCTAACCCAATATGACACCATGCTCACCACTTCTGTGATACACATCAACACCAAGTTAGCTCCAAAAAATATCAACATGATGCCCCACGATAAATCCGAATCCATAGTGATTTTATAAAAATGTGCTTTTTGATTCAGAATTATGCACCATTGACACGACTCAATAATACATAATACATACCGTGGTGCTAATGCAATTCAATATCAGCAAAAACATAAAATATAGCCTGACCCTAACTTTGAAAGAAAATAAAAAATCACTATTGGGGGGGGAGAGAGAGGGGGGGGGAGAGAGAGGGGGGGGGGGAGAGGGGGGGGGGGAGAGGGGGGGGGGAGAGGGGGGGGAGAGGGGGGGGAGAGGGGGGGGAGGAGGGGGGGGGAGGGGGGGGGAGGGGGGGAGGAGGGGGGGAGAGGGGGGGAGAGGGGGGGAGAGGGGGGGAGAGGGGGGGAGAGGGGGGGAGAGGGGGGGAGAGGGGGGGAGAGGGGGGGAGAGGGGGGGAGAGGGGGGGAGAGGGGGGGAGAGGGGGGGAGAGGGGGGGAGAGGGGGGGAGAGGGGGGGAGAGGGGGGGAGAGGGGGGGAGAGGGGGGGAGAGGGGGGGGAGAGGGGGGGGAGAGGGGGGGGGAGAGGGGGAGGAGGGGGGGAGAGGAGGAGGAGGGGGGAGAGGTGGAGGAGGGGGGAGAGGAGGAGGAGGGGGTAGAGGAGGAGGAGGGGGGTAGAGGAGGAGGAGGGGGGGAGAGGAGGAGGAGGAGGGGGTAGAGGAGGAGGAGGGGGGGAGAGGAGGAGGGCAAAGAAGGAGAGCAGGAGGGGAACCGGGTGGGTGAGTGGGCTACTGTGCCCACGGCGAGCGGGTGACGACCAAATGACCGAGCTGGGGGGGGGGGGGGGGGGGTGGATGTCATTATACACACACACACATCCATATCAGAGTTTTAATAGTTACTAGACTAAGTGGGACCTATTGGGTCCCCATGTTCACAACAGGAGGGCTGGTCCCCCAACGCAATATTCCACCTCTCCACTAATTCCAATATTGCTGGCCAAAGGAGGAGGGGGACGTTCTGGAGCACTATTATGGGCGTTGTGGGCCGAAGGGACTGGTATCCAGAGGGCTAGTATGGACATTGTTAGCCAAATGGATTCTTGGGCTGGCAGCTCAGTCACTCAGGCCTGGCAGCTCAGAAACTGCCAGAAATTCTGCCCAAAACAGGCGAGAGACTCTGTGAGAGAGAGAGAGAGAGAAGGGGGAGAGGGTGGAGCATCAATTTTAGACATTTTCCATCTTTTTCTGAGATCACAGCAGTGAAGGAGGAAAGTCTATCCTGGCCTGGATATCACAGGGAACAAATGGAGAAGGGAGGGAGAAAAATACTGGGGTGAGGTTTAATACTTGCAGGGGGAATACTTACTGAGGGGCCGAAGGGACTCCTGGGCTAGTACAGGCCTGATGGGCCGAAGGAGCTCTTTTTTTTTAAAAAAGAGTGAAATCTCAGTTGTAGATTTGTTATTGCATGTTGGCTAATCAGAGTGTTCGTTAGTAGTAGCCCTGTCTAGTACATGCTTTATAATATGAGGAACACACCTACATCAGGCAGTAGATGCAGAAGCTGGAACATGTAATGTGCTGCATATCCAGTACTGTAAGTAGTTTAATAAAAATGTGCTGTATCTTTAAATGTGTATGAGTCCGGTAATTACATGGCGTCAGAAGCGGAATACAGAGAGCTGTGTGACTTGCCATCAAATCGTATTCTCGAAAGAACAAAGTTCTATGCCCATTTGCAACAGGTCGACGAACATGTCGAGCGATTTATCAGCAATTTACGACACATGGCTGCACGCTGTCGTTTCGGTGAGTTGACAAATGAACTTGTGAGAGATAAGATTGTGGGGAGAATGATCGATCGCAAACTGAGGGCTGAGCTCCTTCGCAAACCCGAACTGACTCTAGAGCAAGCTCTTCATTCATGTCGTCTGTTAGAAGTTGTTGCACCACTTGCAGACCCTGTGTCCCCCAGCCACGACATCAATCTTACTAATTATTCCTCCCGCAAAAGCCCAAATGTACCTGCTGCGCAATGTCAGAACTGTAACTATTTCAATGCGAGGGGTCGCCAGTATTGTGTAGCTTGCGGTAAAACCTGCAATCTCTGAAAAAAGTTTAATCATTTTGCAAAATGCTGTCGTTCCCGTGAGACTGCCAGTACTTCAAGGACGGGCTTGCACCTGCTCCGAGAATTCTCAGATTCTGACTCCCAAGAGCTCGACACTGACTCCCATGAAATCCATTCTAAAAATGCTGATAGCAGCTCTGCGATTCACTCCCTCCTACGATCCTCTAACAATCTGCTTGGCTCTGCAGTGACTGTGTTCATAAACAACAGGTCTTTGCTAGCCAAAGTGGATACAGGTGCAATGGTCAACGTAATGTCGATAAGGGTGCTGAACAACATACGGAATACCGAACAAATGCAAAAGGACTCCTCCATGCTTCGGGCAAAATGCACAGTAGATGATCAGACAAGAAACCTGTAGTTTCACATCGTACAGTCAGACTCAGAGACCCTTCTTGGTATTAATGCATGCCATGACCTAGGCCTGGTGTATTTTAGACGTGCCGTCCACAAACTGTGTCTCACAGTTGATCCAGCATGGAAGCTGCTATCCCAGTACAAAGACCTGTTTGATGATGGACTTGGCAAGTTTCCCACAAAGTATCGGATTGCTGTGGATCCTACAGTCACACCTGTGGTCCGTGCACCACATCGTGTTCCCCAGGCCAAGCGAGATAGAATACACAATGAACCTAAGCGCATGGTCTCCATTAGAGTCATTGTTGAAGTCAGCGACCCGTCTGATTGGGTCTTCACCACGGTCATAGCGACTAAGAAAAACAAAGAAGAGATACGCATCTGCATCAACCCCAGAGATCTGAATACTGCAATAAAGCGCCCCCACTACCCGATGAGAACCACAAAAGACGTCGCTGTGCAGCTTGGAAACGCAGCAGTTTTTTCGGTCCTAGATGCCAAAAGCTCTTTCTGGCAAATACCACTAGATCCTGCATCATCCAACCTGACGACTTTTGCTACACCCTTTGGTC
Source organism: Raja brachyura (assembly GCA_963514005.1). The sequence continues at coordinate 17,133,235 of OY740784.1, read as the reverse complement.
TATACAAATTTTTAAAGATGCCCTTCGGCATCAACTATGCCAGCGAAGTTTTTCAGCGCACAACGGAACAAATGTTTGCGGAATACCATTATTGTTGATGATATTCTCGTCTATGGTCGCAATCTGCCTGAGCACGACACAAACCTGAAGACGATACTAGACCGTGCCAGAGACATTAATCTCAAACTCAACCCACTAAAATGCAGATTTCGGGTTCCTGAGGTCACCTACGTCAGACATGTTTTCACCAGCAGCGGCCTGAAGCCAGATCCACTGAAAACTGCAGCCATCAACGAACTGCCTGTTCCTACCAATGTCACAAGTTTGCAACGATTCCTCGGTATGTAAACTACCTGGGCAAAGTTATTCCCAACCTCAGTGATCTGTCGCCCCCCCCGATGCCAACTAACACATAAGGACACAGCATGGTCCTGGTTCCCGCAGCACCAAATGGTTTTTGACACTCTCAAACTACAATTGGGCAACGCGCAGACACTTTCATATTTCAACCTCAGATTACCGGTAACCATCACATGCGACGCATCCCAGAATGGGCTAGATGTGACGCGCCTACAGACCATGGCGGACGGCGACGTAAAGCCAGTCTCATATGCCTCCCGTACACAGACTGATACCGAACAACGTTACGCCCAGATTGAAAAACTGCTTGCAGTGGTTTTCGCCTGCTCTTCTTCTTCTTTCATGTGGCATGCACAGCCTAAAGTCGTTGGACAACTTGTTCTATTTGATCTTCCGTTTGTGCACGTCGAGTAGATTGCATTAGTCAAAACATACTTGACCACGTGAAGGTTGCAATCTTCCACCCTTCGCCTGTTCCAAATTCAAAGACTTCATTTTTGGCAAAACCATCACCATCGAAACTGACCATCTGCCATTGGTCACTATTCTGAACAAGCCGATCCACGCTGCCCCGGCACGACTGCAATGGATGATGATGCAGCTGCAGCGTTTTGATTTCCACGTCGTCTACAAGAAGGGTAAAGACATGCACATAGCAGACAACCTTTCCAGAGCACCGCGCACAACCAGAGAACAGCACCTCATCGAACAGGACGAATACTCAATCATGAAGGTCTTGTTTGTGCCGACGGACCATTTATGCCGCCTGGTCGAATACACGGCTGCGGATGGAACTCTACAATTGCTGTCCAACACCATACGGCACCATAAACAGTCAAGGACCCCGCTCGAAATATGACCATACTTCCTAGTTCGTGACGAATTAGTGCTGCAGTACGGAATCATAGTCAAAGGCCACAAGGCAGTGATTCCGGCTGCACTATGGGGAGAGTACTACGACGACATCCACAGGAGCCACCCCGGCACGGAAGCCACCCTCCAACAGGCCCAGAGTATGTTTTACTGGCCCGGAATGACAAAATTCATATGTGAAAAGACCGAAACGCGAGCTATCTGCAACAGTCTAGCACCACACCAGCAGAAGCAGCCCCAACCAGGTCCTTCCCTCCCTTGGTCATCATTGGCCGCTGAAATCTTTCAATGGCATGGAAAACACTATCTAGTTCTTGTAGACTCTTACTCGGGATGGTTTGAAATAGACTTACTGCAAACCATTTCCTCCAAGTCTGATCGAGAAGCTGCAACACCTTCCCTGTGCGCATACAGACAGACAATGGCAGGCAATTTACCAGCCAAGCATTCAAGAACTGCTAAAAGATGGAACTTCCAACATGTCACCAGCAGCCCAGAGTTCCTGCAGTCCAACGGACTGGCCGAGTGCTAAACAACTCGTGGAACGTTCCTACCTGGCAAAATCAGACGTTTACCTGGACTTGCTCAACCTACGAAACATTGCACGGGACAGTGTTCTTGGCTCGCCCGCCCAGCGACTAATGTCCCGCCAGATGCGTCCACCCTTTGCCTGTCTCACAGCAGCAGCAGCAGCTGCAGCCGCGCGTCCGTTCCCCGCCCGCAGTGCAGAAGCAACTGCAATTTAAATGTGACACACGAAAGCGTTACTACAACAAGTCGAGCAATCTGCTTAAAGCACTGGCACGTGGGCAAGTGGTTCGCCTGCAAATCAAAGGACATACCCAACTGGGGCACATCCATGGCCCTTCGAAAGAACTACGTTCGTACCTGGTCGAAGTGGACGGTGTCATCTACAGACGAAACCGTCAACATATCTTTCCAGTGAAGGAACCTCGTCCTGCGCCTACAGGTCCTGATGCCCTGCCTCTCGTGTATGCACCAAGGACTGTTCCAGCTACTCTACCTCTAGCTGCTGTTGCTGCCGCGTGTTCCCCGCGTCGGTTTACACCTTGCTCGCCTGTGGCAACTTCTCCCATCGGGCCTGCGAGGTCGCCGGTCGTGTCCCCACTCCCGATTTCCATTTTTTCTCCCGCAAAAGGTGAGGCGGCCTCCAACCGCACAAAGGCCGGACGTGTTTGCAGGCCACTCATTAGATATGGTGATTTTGTATAATCTTGCTGGCATGTTCCCCTCGGTATATAGCTTAAGGTACCGTAGCTACTTTCCATTTTCTACACGAAGAGATGTAGATTGGCTATTGCACGCTAGCCAGTCAGTGTGTTTGTTAGTAGTAGCCCCGCCGAGTGTATGCTTTATAATATTAGGAACTTGTCTACAGGCATTAGATGTAGAAGCTTGGACATGTAATGTGCTGCATATCCAGTACTATGTAGTTTAATAAAGATGTGTGGTATCTTTAAATGTGTACGAGTCCAGTAATTACATCAGTGAAAGGTAATTTTTCTGGAATTTTCCTGGCTTGGCACTGGCCTCTTGAGCCAAAATACCCCTCTTGGGCTAATATGGGCATTTTGGGCAAAAGGGACTGGTTTCTCGGCTAATAGGGGCCTTGTGGGCCGAAATTAGTGGATTCAGGCAAGCCAAGCAACTCATTTCATTTCATTTCCAATTGCATTGCAGTTTCAAGCACAGGGCAGGCCGAATAGCTCATTGCGTTTTCATTTCACTTCCATTGCCATTGCAATTTCAAGCAAAGGGCAGGCCAAGCCAAACAGCTGATTGCATTTTCACTTCATTTCCATTGCACTTTCAAGCACAGGGCAGCCTCAAGCCAAACAGCTCAATGCATTTTCACTTCATTTCCATTGCCAGTGCACTTTCAAGCACAGGGCAGGCTGAAGCCAAACAGCTCATTGCATTTTCACTACATTTCCACTGCCATTGCTGTTTCAAACACATGACAGGCTCAAACAGCTCATTGCATTTCAATTCATTTCCATTGCCATTGCAGTTTCAAGCACAGGGCAGGCCAAACAACTCATTTCATTTTCATTGAGGGCTAACAAATCATTTATTCAAGTACCTTGCATACTCAGTGTTCTGTAGTTTCCCAGCTCAGACAGAGAGTCGTGACCTCTCCCTCGCCATCTTGCAGACAGACCGAGCCACGCCCACACTACCGGGTTTTACTGACCCTTCCCCCTCCCACCGGAAGGGATGTGGCCTTCATCGCGGTGATTGACAGGAGGGAGAATCTCAATATTTTTTAAACACTAATAAGTCTTTCATTTTTCATCAATGGGGAAAATCCTCATCGGGACCTGCGCAGCGGAGGAGGATTCTGAGTAAGATGGCCAAACAACACAGCCATATGTGGTAGCTTTTTTTCTAAAATCAAAGCACAGTGCAAACAGAAAGTGGTCAAGATGAGACTTTTAATTATATAGATAAGATGGTTGAATGAATTTCTGACAAATTTCAGCCAAATCTCACTGCCAGTAAGCTGAACAATGTTGCAAAGTGAACATTAGAAAATGGAAACAATGAAAACAAAAATTTTGAAATCCAAAAAGTTAGTTTATTGGCCAAGTATTCACATACAAGGAATTTGCCTTGGTGCTCCGCCCGCAAGTAACAACATGACCTACGAATGATTCACAAAACACTAAACATTAATAATAATAAAACAGTAATGATAAAACACCATTGATCAAGCATGTGAACCAACAAAATACCAGATCAAAGGGAGGCTACAGATTTTGGCTGTTGAGTAGAGCTACTACTCGTGGATAAAAACTGTTTTTATGTCTGGCTGTGGCAGCTTTGACAGTCCGGAGTCGCCTTCCAGAGGGAAGTGATTCAAAGAGTTTGTGGCCAGGGTGAGAGGGGTCAGAAATGATCTTGCCCGCTCGCTTCCTGGCCCTTGCAGTGTACAGTTCATCAATGGAGGGAAGGTTGCAGCCAATAACCTTCTCAGCTGATCGGACGATTCGCTGCAGCCTCCAGGTGTCGTGCTTGGTGGCTGAGTCAAACCAGACCATGATGGAGAAGGTGAGGACAGACTCTACGATGGCCGTGCAGAATTGAACCATCATTGCATGTGGCAGATTGTGCTTCCTCAGTGGCGTAGGAAGTACATCCTCTGTTGTGCCTTTTTGACTGTGGAGTCGATGGTAGCCCCCCACTTAAGGTCTTTGGAGATGATGGTTCCCAGGAACTTAAAATACTCCACAGATGTGACTGTGGTGTTGTTGATGGTGAGTTGTGTGAGGGGAGGCTCTCCTAAAGTCTACAATCAATTCCACTGTCTTAAGAGCTCCAGGGTGGTGCGATGGCACCAGGAAGCCAGCTGTCACACTTCCTGTCTGAAGGCAGATTCCTCACCATCCTGGATCAGTCCAATCAGGGTTGTGTCATCAGCAAACTTGAGAAGCTTCACAGCAGTGACTGTGGAGGTGTAGTCGTTGGTGTAGAGAGGGTAGAGGAGAGGAAAGAGTACGCAGCCTCGTGGTGCTCCTATGCCAAGCGTTTGCGGGTCCGAGATGTGCTTTCCCAGCCTCACATGCTGCTTCCTGTCTGTCAGGAACCTGGTGATCCACCGACAGAGGGGTTCAGGTCAACTCAAAAACTATCAAATTAAATCTGACAAAGAACTTATAAGAGTATTCTCGGCCTACGCTGACATCCTTGGGGTCACCAAATCACACACTAATATTCTGCAGTAAGTTTATTGTTTCTGGCTCCTAATGTTTTTCCAGTGTTTAAAATGCATATGAGGTGCTGCGTGGAATATTTGCCTCATTGCAACTCTAAAAGCACCAAGAACTCAACATGATCCAGGACAATGCAACATAGACATTCAAACCACCCGTTAACATTCATTAAGTCCACAACCAATGTGCATTTTGCAGAATATGAGCTCTGTCGACAAAAGGACTTTAGTAATGCAAGTACAATGCTTAAAAAAAGAAATAATTGCACAAATAATTTAATGAGGCAGGCATGGCATAGAAACATAGAAATTAGGTGCAGGAGTAGGCCATTCGGCCCTTCGAGCCTGCACCACCATTCAACATGATCATGGCTGATCATCCAACTCAGTATCCCGTACCTGCCTTCTCTCCATAGCCTCTGATCCCCTTAGCCACAAGGGCCACATCAAACTCCCTCATAAATATATCCAATGAACTGGCCTCATCTACCCTCTGTGGTTGAGAGTTCCAGACACCCACCACTCTCTGGGTGAAAAAAGTCCTTCTCATCTCGGTCCTATAGGATTTCCCCCTTATCCTTAAGCTGTGACCCGTTGTCCTGGACCTCCCCAACATCGGGAACAATCTTCCTGCACCTAGCCTGTCCAACCCCTTAAGAATTTTGTAAGTTTCTATAAGATCCCCTCTCAATCTCCTAAATTCTAGAGAGTATAAACCGAGTATATCCAGTCTTTCTTCATAAGACAGTCCTGACATCCCAGGAATCTGTCTGGTGAACCTTCTCTGCACTCCCTCTATGGCAATAATGTCCTTCCTCAGATTTGGTGACCAGAACTGTACGCAATACTCCAGGTGTGGTCTCACCAAATCCCTAAACAACTGAAATAGAACCTCCCTGCTCCTATACTCAAATCCTTTTGCTATGAAAGCTAACATACCATTCGCTTTCTTCACTACCTGCTGCACCTGCATGCCTACTTTCAATGACTGGTGTACCATGACACCCAGGTCGCGCTGCATCTCCCCTTTTCCTAATCGGCCACCATTTAGATAATAGTCTGCTTTCCTGTTCTTGCCATCAAAGTGGATAACTTCACATTTATCCACATTATACTGCATCTGCCAAACATTTGCCCACTCACCCAGCCTATCCAAGTCACCTTGCAGTCTCCTAGCATCCTCCTCACAGCTAACACTGCCCCCCAGCTTAGTGTCATCCGCAAACCTGGAGATATTGCCTTCAATTCCCTCATCCAGATCATTAATGTACATTGTAAATAGCTGGGGTCCCAGCACTGAGCCTTGCGGTACCCCACGAGTCACTGCCTGCCATTGTGAAAAGGACCCGTTTACTCCTACTCTTTGCTTCCTGTTTGCCAGCCAGTTCTCTATCCACATCAATACTGAACCCCCAATGCAGTATGCTTTAAGTTTGTATACTAATCTCTTATGTGGGACCTTGTCAAAAGCCTTCTGGAAGTCCAGGTACACAACATCCACTGGTTCTCCCCTATCCACGCTACTAGTTACATCCTCAAAAAAATCCACATGATACGTCAGACATGATTTACCTTTCGTAAATCCATGCTGACTTTGTCCAATGATTTCATGGCAAGACAGATGATGTTCGCAGATCAGTTTGAATGATCTGATGACAATCAGTATAATGCATGGTGATCAATTCTGCTATTGGTGTTTGATGCCCAAACAACTTCAAATCAGAGTTGGTGAGTTCGACTCCAGACTTTGAACTGTGTGATACTTCAAGCTCGAGCACAAGTTCCTGCTCTTATGCAAAACTCATTGATTTCATTACCTTTACCACCAACATTCACTGCGCCCACAAATTCACTTGGACAATTCGGACCCCGGGGGGGGGGGGGGGGGGGGGGGGGGGGGGGGCAGACTATCAACTGACATCTATCATTTAACCCACTGCAACTCCTTGGTTCACTCATTCCTTCCCACCAAATCACCCCCTCCCCAGGTACTTTCGGGTCCAATCACAGGCTATTAGTACAGTTTATTGTCACACTACCCAGGGACGGTGAAAAATGTATTTTGTTACGTGCTATCCAGTCAGCGGAGAGACTGTACATGAGTACAATCAAGCCGCCTGCAGTGTACAGATATAGGATAGAGATAGCTTTTAGTGCAAGATAAAGTCCAGAATAGTCCAAATAATGATAATCTATGGGTCTCCAATGAGGTAGGTGATAAGTAAGGACTGCTGTCTAGTTGGCGATATGATGTTTCAGCTGCCCGATAACAGCTGAGAAGAAACTGTCTCTGAATCTGTAAGTATGCGTTTTAGCACTTCTGTACCTTTTGCTTGATGGGAGAGGGGCCTTGCCGAGGTAGTATGAAGTGTAGATGGAGTCAATGAAAGGGAGATTGGTTTGGGTGATGGTGCGGGCTGCGTCTACAGTTCTCTGCAATTACTTGGGGTCTTGAATGGTGCTGATCCCAAACCATGCTGTGATGCATCCTGATAAAATGATTTCTATGGCACATCTGTAGAATTTGGTGAGAGTTTATGGGGATTTGTCAAACTTCCTAAGCAAGCAGAAGCATTTGTGTGCTTTTTTGGCCATTGTTTCGATATGGCTGGACCAGAAATGGCTAGCTCCAATGAACTTGAAGCTTTCAACTATCTCTACTTCGGCGCCATCAATGGATGTGTACTGTTTCACTTCACGAAGTAGATCACAATCTCCTTTGTCTTACTCACTTTGAGCAAAAGATTGTGTTCTCGGCACCAGTTTATGAGGTTCTCCATCTCGCGTCATAATTGAATATCCAGCCCACTACAATAGTGTCGTCTGTGGATTTGTAAATTGAGTTGGATTAGTATTTGGCTACACAGTCGTGGATGAATAAGGAGTAAAGAAAGGGGCTGAGAACATATCCTTGCTGGGCATCAGTGTGGAGGATTATTGTAGAAGAAGATTTGACACCTATCCTCACTGATTGCGGTCTGTTTCCACGAAAGACAAATATCGAGTTGCAGAGGCGAGTGCTGACTTCCAAGTTCTATGAGTTTAGAGATAAGCTTGGATGGGATAATGGCATTGGAAGCAGAGCTGGAGTTTATGAGTAGAAGTGACACAAAATGCTGGAGTAACTCAACGGGACAGGCAGCATCTCTGGAGAGAAGGAATGGGTGACGTTTTGGGTCAAGACCCTTCTTCAGACTTCAAGTAGAAGTAGAAGTATGACATGGGTGTCTCTCTACTACAGGTGTTCCAGAGTATATCCAGAATACAGGTGTTCCAGGGAGATGGAATTAGCCGTGGACTTGTTGTGGCGGTAGGCAAATTACAGTAGTCAAGGTGGCATGACAGGTTGGATTCTCGATCCCCTTCGTCTCGTCATTATTCGATGTCCGGCACCATCAAAGCACTTCATAATGGTGGATGTCAAGGTCAGAATAGCCAAGGTGAATATAGGTAGTAGATGAAACACCTGTCCCTCTACCTCCTAGCTCACATCCAGCCAGGGACTATAGCAGTCCTTCCAGGTGAGACAGAGGTTTATGTGCATCTCCTCATCTATTGCACTCAGTGCTTTCGATGGGCCTCCTTTGCATCGTTGAGGCTGAGCGTAGGCGACCATTTCACCAAACACCTGCACTTGGCCTGCCAAGTCCCACTGCATCTCCCAGTTGCTAACCATTTTCACTTCCCTTCCCATTCAGATCTTTATATCCTGGGCCTCCTCCAACCATCTATCAAACAAACCCCCCCTCACCTGTATCCACCTTTCATTTGCAGATTTAGTTGCGTCCCCACCTCCCTTCCAGCTTTCTCCTCCACTATTACAATCAATCTGATAGGTCCCGACCCAAAACATCGCCCAACCATGTTCTCCAGAGATGCTGCCTGACCCACCAGGTTACTTGTAAACTAGCATCTGCAATTCCTTGTGCGTACAAGTTACTGCTCCAAGAGGCAGTTGCACCCTTAAGATGAACTGCACAGTTGTAATGGAATAAGAGTGTCATTGTACACAAATTGCTGAAATGGGCAGGCACAGAAATATAAAGGAAGGTAAACAGACTTAACTGCAAGACGAACAGAAACGTGAATAATGATATACTACTGCAATTGTATTGAAAAGTGGCAATGCTTGCCGATTGTGCAAAAAGCTACAAAACAGAATTAAACAGAATCAGTAATTACATATTTGTGGAAAAAAATAAAAAACCAGCAATTTTAAAAAGACACCACACAACATTAAATTGGTACAGTAAGTTAGTCCCTGGTGAGATAGGAGTTTACAGTCCTAATGGCCTGTGGGAGGAAACTCCTTCTCATCCTCTCTGTTTTCACAGCATGGCAACGGAGGCGTTTGCCTGACCGTAGCAGCTGGAACAGTCTGCTGCTGGGGTGGAAGGGGTCCCCCATAATGTTGCTGGCTCTGGATCTGCACCTCCTGGTGTATAGTTCCTGCAGGGGGTGCGAGTGTAGTTCCCATAGTGCGTTCAGACGAACGCACTACTCTCTGCAGAGCCTTCTTGTCCTGGGCAGAGCTGTTCCCAAACCAGATTGTAATGTTTCTGGACAAGATGCTTTCCACAGCCGCAGAGTAGAAGCACTGGAGGATCTTCAGAGACACTCTGAATTTCCACAATTGCCGGAGGTGGTAAAGGCGCTGCCTTGCCTTACTCACCAGTGCGGCAGCGTGTGATGTCCATGTCAGATCCTCTGAGATGTGGACTCCCAGGTATTTTTGAAGCAGCTCACCCTATCCATAGTATCCCCATTTATCTTCAGTGGTGTGTACATCTGCGGATGTTGTTCCCTCCTAAAGTCCACGATCAGCTCCTTAGTTTTTTTGACATTCAAGAGGAGGCTGTTGTCCTGGCTGTTGTCCAGGCTGTTGTCCTGGCGCCAGTTCAGCCACCTCTTCCCGGTAGGCCTTCTCATTATTTTCGGTGATCAGGCCCACCACCACAGTGTCATCAGCAAACTTGATTATAGAGTTGGAGCTGAACCTTGCCACACAGTCATGTGTGTACAGGGAGTACAGTAGGGGGCTGAGGATGCAACCCTGGGGGGATCCTGTGCTCATGGTGAGGGGCTTCGATGTATTTCCTCCCATCATGACTAACTGGGGCCTGGCGGTGAGAAAGTCCAGCACCCAGGCACACAGGGGGGTGTTGAGCCCCAATTCCAGCAGCTTTCCAGCACGTCTGGTGGGGACTATCGTGTTGAAGGCTGAACTGAAGTCTATGAACAGCATTCTCACATAGCCCCCCCCCCCTTCCGGCTGTCAAGGTGAGAGAGAGCGGCGTGCAGAACCTGGGAGACCGCATCGTCCGTGGATCTGTTCGGACGGTATGAAAATTGTTGCGGGTCCATGTTGCAAGGGAGGAAGGCGCAGATGTGTTTCTTGACCAGCCTCTCAAAGCATTTCATGACTACCGAGGTGAGGGCCACCGGACGGTAGTCATTCAGACAAGCTGGAGAGGCATTCTTCGATACAGGTACAATGATGGATCTTTTGAAGCAGGCAGGGACCAAAGACTTGGCCAGGGAGAGGTTAAATATTGTAGTGAGCACCGGAGATAGCTGCGTAGCACAGGACTTAAGTACTCGCCCAGAGATGCCATCTGGGCCTACAGCTTTCCTCATGTTCACACGTGTCAGAGCCCTTCTCACATCGTGCTCGGACAATGAGTGTGTACCCATCCCCAGCGGAGGCCCTCCCTCCAGCCTCGCTAGCCAGCGCGCTTGCAGTGTTGTTGTCGTTAGCCGGCAAGCCTGGTTGATCAATATTAAAACAACAGTTTGGCCATTCAGGACCAATATAAAAAGAATAGTTTTCTCTTTGCATAGGTTCAGATAAAGAGTCTAATATTCTAGAGACTCAAGTTTAAAGCAAATGTAGCAATTGTGGATTTGTTCAGTTAATAATATGGAAGCAACCATAATTGGTGATAATTATCATTTCAGATTGATGTATAAAGCCATTTAGTTTACCAATATCCTTCAGGGTAGGAAATATACCAGCTTACCAGGCCAGTTTAGATGCAACTCTTGGCACACCCAATGTCGCCAAGTCTTAACTGCTCTATGAAATGACCTGCCAAGTTCCTCAGTCAAAGGGCATCTCGGCTTGGGAAATAAATGCTGACCTTATCAGCATCACAAAATGCACATTTCAAAATTGCAATTTCTAGATAATTTTTCAGCATATACACAGAAACAAATTCATGGAAAACTATTTAAGGATTTAATTTCATTTGCCTGCAATTTCATTTGGTTCGCATTTACATATTTGACAGCAGGTAGGTTAAAACAAAAAAAAAAATAATACTTTTATAAGCTTGAATGAAAACCATACTAATTGTGATGTACCAAAATATAACCAGGAAATCTATTTGGTTTTAAAACTTTTAACTCCGGAGTGCTAATTTTAACAATTTTCTCCATTGTTTTCTTAAAGACTGACATCATTTCTCTTTAATATGAGCAAGGTATGCATTATCAGCAGCGGTGTAAACCTCTGATAAAGCAGTAGAACCAATCATCGAACACCGTGGCTTGCATCTGACAGCAATATCTGTTGGTGCTCAGGACCCCCCCCCCCCCCCCCCCCAAAAAAAAAAACCTATTGGAGACAAGACTGAATTTACATTTGCAGCATCCATCACCTCTGAAATATATATTTTTTAAATCAGCAACGTACAAGTTTTCTCGAGTTTATAGTTTATCACAGTTGCAACTTGATACTGCTCTGCAAATGTATTATTCGTTTAATTTTATTTTGGCTTGGTTCTGGTGCTTAAAAGCAGAAAATAAAGTTTCAATTTTCCTTAATCCTGGAAGATAAGTGTCCACATGGCAGACACATTGAAATAAAAAGACTAAAATTGATTACAAAACATTAATAGGAAAAGCTTTCTTTTGTATAGCACCTCACACAACCCAAGGACATTCCAAATGTACAACAGCCAACTGCATGCATCCAAAGTGTAGCTACATTGTTATTAGAAAGCACAATTCAGAATGTAAAAGTCAAATGGTGCCAACTAACTTTCAAAAACAGCAGTGACCAGATAATATGTTTTGATCATTGTGGTTGAGGGGAAATAAATTAGTAAAGACACCAGAAGTACCCTGTGCTTCAAATTAGTGCAATTGATTATTTTTATATTCATTTATAAAATGGATTAAAAAAAAGTTTAACTTCCAGATCTATAATATAGCGGCCCATTGGTTTGCATTGAAAGTTTTGGAATGAAACAACCCCTCAATCAGTTCAATTTTAATGACCTCTTCCTTTTTTCTTTACTTGAGAATTACATAAATCATAAGCTCTAAATTATCAATTGTAATTGATCAGGGGATAAAAACACTTCCATTGTGGGAAACATCTATGAATACCAATCACAGATGTTCTTGGGAAACATTTAAGATTTTAGTTCACATTGGATAAGGTGCTTTATACAACCAATACATTTCTCTAGCTTAATTTAAAAACCTAAATAGTTTATTTTTTGATAAAGATCTTCTGCAATTATCACTTAGATCGTCTGCCACATTTTGTTAAAAGGTGGGAGCTAGCCAATTCCTTTTAAAAATAATTTCCATTCAATATTTTAAATAAACAAAGCTAACCTGCTCAATCTGGTTATGTGATTTTGTGTAGCATCTAAAGTTATATTTTCATCTAACCTAAACAAACAACAAAATACACACTTTATGGAAACTAATTTATAAATTTGGTTACTTTGTAGTTGATGGACTTGATATTTGCTAACAGTTACGTGTATTTCATTTGGAATCAAGAACACAAGCGATGTATTACTTATTTCACAAGGACAAAAATTCAGCCCAATAAATAATTCATATTCTAAACACCTACATGCTTAAAATAATTATGTTTAATGCATAACTTTCAATACATTTGTTAAGAGAGGAGCTTCTGCCAATAAATGTATACATCTTAAAACCTATTGACCCATAGGTTGTAGAGAATAAGACATCATTAGCATTTACAACTCTTCTTCGGACTGAACAATGTATAGACAGATAAACTCCTCCCACCTGTCAGATTGAGGGGTTGCTGGTCAACTTCTGCCATAATTTCTGTGGAAATGGCATTAGATCTTATTAATAGACTTCCACCAGCAGATTCAATTTCCTTCAGTGTTTCACCAGAATCCATTCTATTCTTCCCTGCCAAAAAGAACCAAATCAAATTATTCAATTCTGTTCAGTTGGACATGGAATAAATGTAAACATTGTTCATCTTATTCTCACGAACTCCATGTTGCTTTTTGTTTTGGTCAGTAATCCTAGATATAGTCTTTGTTTTTTCACGATGTGTTTTTTAAAAGAGGAAAATAATAATATTTTAGAAATGAAGGCATTCAGAAACATAAAAGAGATAACTGAAGACGAGTGAACGTTGTTCGACATCTTCCATCCTTATTAGCAAATGCCACTTCAACCTCATGAATGTAAATCTATGATGGAACTGAGAGAGCACCACTTGGAAAGAAAGAAAAGGCAAATAATCATGTCCCATAAATCAACAATTGTATTTCACTTCATTCAATGTGCCAACAATATAAAATTCTACACTTCAAACCAAATACCTTGCATAATATGCATGAAATAATGTTAATTTCTCAAATACCTGCCCAGCAAGTGTTCATTAACGTTTCAAACATCTTTTATTATTACAGTTCAACTGATTATTTCTGTTTCCTCGAAACATCAATATTCCAATGTGAAATTTTACCATCAGCAAGTTCAATATTCTTCATACGCTTCGTCTGATCTCGTTGCCCAATTAGTAGCGACTAACTCTGTCTGATGTCCAATACTCCAGTTGACTGGTTTAAAAACACTCACTTACTGGAGTTTAATATTTTTACAGTGCAGTGCGGTGTAACTCCATACAGGATGAATGAAGCGTTCATTCTTGATGCAAGGCTGCGTTGTAAACGGTCTTTTTAGATCAGCCCGATTCATACATCGTACACATTTATGAAAAATACCATCTGCCAAACAGCGACTCGGATAATAATTGTTCTGGCCATTGCTACATTTAGAGGACTGCCAATTTCATCACGCCTATTTTTCTTCCTCCAGGTTATCAGTTCGTTCAAAATAATGGTATAGCCATCAGATAAACGTGCTTTCCGCTGAACACTCTGATTTATTTTAAACCCTCCCTGTTTCGAGACAAAACTAAATACATTTAACTTTAATCTACATATATAAAAGTGCTTCCGTTCCTCTACAACGTGTTACTTCCGTATTCTGCAAACTGCGGGAAAAGAAAAGCATATATAAACATATGGTTAACATTTTCCAACAAAAATGTCTTGATCTCGGCACTCGGTGATCTGAAATACAAGCAACATCTTTCATGGGAACGCATAAATTGTTATTGAACGAGGCATCTTTTCAGATGCGTGCATACGCCAAGCTCGAAAGGAAAACTGCATCGATGGAGGGGGAAAAAAAAGCCATCACCACTTTAAAGAAAAGAGAGCGATCCAGCGTGTTGAATGAAAACGGCAATAACTGCAGATAGGCTGGGTAATTAAATTAAATACCTCCAAACAAGTACAAAGTCCAGTTGACGCGCGGCAGCAGATTCTCTTGCTTTGGCTCCCACAGCGCAGGGAAACAGTTAGCAGTCACATTGTGTCCTTTCGCTTGCGACGGGGGAGAAATAAAACACTTTAGAATTTGTCTTAATTGACTTTTTTTTATAATGACATGAATATATTTAACAAACTGTGAAATTTTTCAGAAGAAAACATTTGCAGAACAGGAATATTTATCAAAATGGCGGAGCGAAGAATATTTACAGCACTCCGATGTTCAATGCTCTGTTCTATATTATACAACACGGGTAAAAACTGCAGCAGAATTCCCAAATATTGGAACTTTGGCTGGTTAATATTTGCAAAGTAACATTTCCAGATATTTCAGGTTGCAATCGCGCAGTTATCCTGCAAAACGTGCGACTTTTCCGTGTTTAGATGTAAGTGCAGTGGAAATGCACTGTGAAGTGTTATGGAGGAATGTTTGTTTTACAAAGAGCTTAGGTACAACAACAAAAAAATGAAACAACGGAATAAAAGCAACTACACGAAAACTGCCCGTTTGCACGTTTTTCCTCTGAAGGATTTTTATTTTCCCCTCGAAATTCTGAAAATTCCCTCTTCTGCCCCCTTCCCCCGCCCCCCGAGGATAATTTGTTTAAGTAGTTTCAATTGGAAACCAGTCGACAGTAATTCCGCATTGAACGTCATTAAAACTAAAGAATATCAGTCAGACAGTGCATCTGCAAATGGAAAACTGTCAAAAAAGTGTGAAACAAAGTCTGTTGAATTATTTAAGTCAAACGCCAGATCGCGCCGGAAGCATATTGCTGTTTTTTTCTCTTTCATTTCTGAAATGAAAGAAATACATTTCACGCCGAATTTCCTTACCAGTGAAAGCTGTAACACTAGGCCTTTTTTTTTCCAGCTGGGAGAGGGAGGCGGGCGAACGGCAGGCGCAGGCGCGGAGAGCACGCATTGGCATTACTCGAGCAAGCAAAGCAACTCCACCTGACTCTGAGCAGCCGGCATCGAGAAAGAGCAAGAGATGTGAGGACTCACCTGGGCTGGAGTAAGAGGAGACGAGGCAAAGATTGAAGGCGCTGGGGATTCACCTGGGGCTCAGGGAAAGTAAGGTGGGAGGATTCACCTGAGACTGATGGGTGGGAAAGTGAGGATTCACCCATGACTTGGGCAAGAGGGAGACAACAGGACCGAAGATTTATCTGAACTGAGCAAAAGGAAGAGAAAAGAACCATAGGTCGTTGAATTCGTTTGGGACTTAGAAACAAAGAAGAAAACGTGCTCAAATCTGATAATATGCATGGGACCTGATGGAGAGACCAAAAATTTGGAGATACATTTGTGAGTGAGAAAAGGGAAAATATCGAGTCCACAGATGTGGTGATTTGTTGGGATTGAGAAAAGGGGAGAGGAAATGGTGCAGGGAATGCTTTTTTTTTTTAGCTCACTCCCAGATGAATATTCACAATTTTCTGTTCATTTTCCTCAGCTCCAGGTAAATCTTCACATCTCTGCTCTCTTACGTCCCCTTCAATCTCTGGTGTATCAAGGCATGTGTGCTTTCTTTCACTCCATCAGTTCCAGGTGAATCTCCAGATCTTCGACAAAATGAAAAAACAAGGAAATTCTGTCTCTCCAATCATAGATGGAGGAGAGCAGAGATATGGAGACTCATCTGAGGGTCACCAATGACCTAAAAATCAAAGTAGTGTGCTTCATCGGTAAACACGAGTCTCAATGTGCTACCATGAGCGGCTCTCCAACTGACTTCCACAAACTTGGCATCATGAACTGTGAGAATGGAGAGTAGCTTTAGGGATTTATGCAGTCAGATTAAGTGAATGGGCAAGGACATGCCAGCTGAATGAATAAATACGTTTATTGGCCAAGTATTCACATACAAGGAATTTGCCTTGGTGCTCCACCCACAAGTGACAACATGACATACTGTGATAGTTAGGAATGACACATAAAACATTAATAATAAAACATTATTGATTAAACATGTGAATTAAATAAGACACCAGAGATACAGATATTTGGTTATTGAGTAGAGCTACTGCTCGTGGAAAAAAGGCTGCTTTTATGTCTGGCTGTGGCAGCTTTGATGTAGAGATACTTTTTTTTGTAGATATTTTTTATGTAGATATATATTTTTTTAAAACAGCTATAGGCTTTTTTTTTCATTGTTAGAGCTTGAAAGGTGTTCCAACAGCTTGCATGTTATAAATTAAACACTGAAAACTAGCACAAGGACAGTAAGTAATTAGGAAGGCAAGCCACATCTTGTCTTCTATTGCAAGAGAAGATGTTTCTGAATTCACTTATGAAGGACTCTGGTGAGATCACATCAGGATGTAATGTACAGGTCTTGCCTTCCAACCTAAGGAAGACTTTCCTTATAACAGAGGAAGTATAGCAAAGGGTCACCAGATTGGTTTTTAGATTTGTAGATATAATGAATGAGGACAGATTAAGCCAACTGCTTTTATTGTCCCCTAGTGTGGAAGAGTAAGAAGTGACTTCATCAAAGTATACGACATTTTACAGGCTTCATAGAACAATTGCAAGGGTGATGCACTGGCTGGAGAATGCAAAACTACGAGTCACAGTTACTCAGAACAGAGAGTTACTCAGAACAGAAACTTACTCAGAACAAGAGAGAAAGATTATGGATACAAAGAACTGCAGATGCTGGGTTACAAAAAAAAGACACAAAGTGTTAGAGTAACTAAAATGGGTCATAAATCATTGCTGTAGATGGATAGGTGACGTTTCAGTCAAAACCCTTCATCAGACTGATTGTGGAGGGGGGAGTATGAAAGCTGGCAGTGAGGAGGCAGGCAGAGCGAAGTTACTCCAGCTGAGTTAAGGGGCTGTCCCACTGCGGCGACCTTATCTGCGAGTTTAGACGAGTTTGCCCTCGACTCAAACTCGCAGCATGGTCGACACGAGGTGCTAGGAGGTCCTATGAGGTCACTGGAACTCTCCTTCATGCTCAAGGGAAGTTTCTGAATACTTGTGGCCTTAGCTAGGTCGTGGAGAAATTTTCAGCATGTTGAAAAATATTCCGCAAGTAAAATTTGGTCGGCATGGTTCTTTTTAACTCGTAGTGCAGTGGAGTGGGGTCGCTATTTAGTTACAGGCAGTTGAGGGCAGTCGTAGGCAATCTCCTTCGCTGACCGGGCATTGTGATTGGCTCAGGGAAAACCGACCGGTAAGTAAAATGCCAGCTAAACTTTATTAAACATTGCCTGACTTCTTAAAAGAGTCTCCACTCCTTTGTCCCCTCCCCCTTCTCTCCCCCCTTCTCTCTAAAGGACTTAACGTACTGTGGCAGGCGTTTACCTTCCTCTTCATCGTGGGGGTGAATTTCAGACAGCGCTCCCCCACTGTCCCTGGCACCCGCCTGTGCTCTGTGTGTGTGTGTGTGTGTGTCGATCCAGCTCGCGGTTTCAACGCAGACGGTTGATGCAGCTCAAGGCTTTCCAGGCGAGTGCCCTCGAGCTTGAAGGTCGATGACACTCTTCTTAACTGGCGGATTCGTTCACCGCAGTGGAACAGCCCCTTAACTCCAGCATTTTGTGTCTTTTTTTTTAAAAAGATTATATATTATTCAAGAGGGAAGAGATCGAATTCCCTACCCTTATTTGTGAGGTGAGTTTCTGCGTGCATTTATAAACCATATAACTATATAACCATATAACAATTACAGCACGGAAACAGGCCTTCTCGGCCCTTCCAGTCCGTGCCGACCATTTATTTTCCCCTACTCTCATCTACCTGCACTCAGACAATATCCCTCCATTCCCTTCCCGTCCATATACCTATCCACTTTACTTTTAAATGTTAAAATCGATCCTGCCTCCACCACTTCTGCTGGAAGATCATTCCACACAGCCACCACTCTGAGTAAAGAAGTTCCCCCTCATGTTACCCCTAAACTTCTGTCCCTTAATTCTCATGTCATGCCCATTTGTTTGAATCTTCCCTACCCTCAATGGGAAAAGCCTATCCACGTCAACTCTGTCTATCCCTTTCATCATTTTAAAGATCTCAATCAAGTCCCCCCTTAACCTTCTGCGCTCCAAAGAATAAAGACCTAACTTGTTCAACCTTTCTCTGTAACTTAGTTGCTGGAACCCAGGCAACATTCTAGTAAATCTCCTCTGTACTCTCTCTATTTTATTTAAGAGAGAAAATAAAAGATTTTTAAATGCTGTCTGGTTAGTTCAGTTAAGGGCGGTGAAGTAGTGCAGCTGCCTCCTCATTGCTCCAGTGACCTGGTTCAATGCTGCTTCCATAGCTGTCTTTGTGGAATCTATACATTCTTCCTATGACTGAGATTTTTTTTTTTGGGTGCTCCGTTTCCTCTTGCATCTCAAAGACATGTGGTTTTAAGATTATTGTCCCTAGTGTATAGCTAAGTAGCAGACTCTGGGGATTGTTGATGGAAACTTTGAGAGAATAAAACATGGGATTAATGTAAATAGATGCAGACTTGGGTGGGCTGAAGGGCCTGTTTCCATGTTGTATGACCCTATGACTTCTGTGACCTCAGTAGCACAATGGTGAAAGATTAGTCACGGTCTCACTGAATGGCAGAGTATACCTGCGGTGCCAGATGCCTTATTCCTGCTTCTATTTTCTTTTTGTTTTCCAGCTCCCAATTTACAATCTCTAGTCTCTTTGTCCCACTGAATCAGCAATCTATATTCCTTCATCCCACTGAATCAGCAGCCGTCCAGTTCATTTTCAATACGTTCAATTCCACTAATTTTAACAAGATAAATCACAGTTCATTCAGCAAACCAATGTTTCTTGGAAAGATTCCCTAAAATGTGATAAATGAACAGTTTATTTAATCATGTTACATGAATTTCCAATCTTATCTTGAAAAGATTATGTGAAGAGTTACTACATTAACTCCCTTTATTATGAGATCTGACGTATAATTTTTTGGTCCAAGATTTTATGGTGAAGAGATTGAAAGTAAAACTGATAAAGACATTAAAAAAAAAATGGGATCAGGTTGATGATAAATTATTTTGTTTCTGCTATAGTGAAGAAAGGGACAAGAGTACAAAATTAGGAAGACTAAAAATTGGACTATAATTTTCACTAGTCGACATTCATACAAAGCATGAAATGTTCATCAATTCCTTCAAAATTAATTTTAAGACACAATAGAAAGCTAGAAGAGAAAGTGAGGGGATAAAATGGAATTGCCGGACATGGTGATTCATTTGTTTCTGCCGCTGGGGATTCTCACAGGCACCTGCCTTCAGCCAGGTTTCATGGCTTTTGGTTTGTCACTTACTAATCTTTTCTGGGGTAGTACAGTGTCACAGCCAATAGTGTTGTTACTCCATGGCTCCAGAGACTAGAGTCCTAACCTTGCATAATGTTTGTGTGGGTTGGAATGTTCTCCCAGTCACCAACGGGGTTTCCCTGGGAGGGGGGTGAGAGGAGTAGTTGATGGAGGAATATAATGTGGGATTAGTCAATACGGGAAATTGTTCAATAGTCAACATACATTCAGTGGATCGAAGGACCCGATTCAATGCTTTACGACTCTGGCTCTCGTCCTCAAGCCTGGATGTGTGCATCGCAAGCAATGCCAACATTTATTGCCCGTACAGTTGTCCTCATGAAGGTTGTCTTCTTGAACTGCTGCAGACTTTGTAGTGAAGATACTCCAACAAGATACCTGCTGAGCAACTTCAAATGTACAGTATATTTGATATCCCTATAATCTTTCATTCAATGTTTTAATCCCATGAGTTTTCCCAACAGAATATTTATCTTGTACCAGATAATTTAATTAACTTTGAATTGACACTTTCATTGTGTTAATTTAAAAATGTTTACTAGCCATTTGGATCTAATCTTCATCAGCAGGCTGAGGCATGTAAGACAATCCATAAACATAATCATATTTTATTAGCCAAGTATGTTTTGCAACATTTCATTTGCCATACAGTCATACTAATAAAAAGCATCAGAACACAAAAAATAAGTTTTAACATGAACATTCACCACAGTGACTCCTTCGCATTCCTCATTTGATGGAAAAAAGTTCAATCTCTCCCTTCTTTGTCCTTCAGCAGTCGGGGTCCTCTAATGCCCCTGTCCCACTTAGGGGAAACCTCTGGAGACTTTGCGCCCCACCCAAGGTTTCCGTGCTGTTCCCTGAGGTATTTGTCAGTCTCCCTAATGGTCGAAAGTGGTTTCCACTTCTTCTATGTTCCGGCGGCTATTTCAAAAAATTGAAAAAACCTCCAGGAACCTGACAAAAACCTCCGGGACCCGCACGGAAACCTTGGGTGGGGCACAAAGTTTCCAGAGGTTTCCGTTCAGGTTTCCTAAGTGGGACAGGGGCATTACGTTCCGTTGACGGGACGATCTTACTCCCATAGCCTACGGCTGGCCTCCTCACGGGGTGATCAAGCTCCTGCATCGGGGAGGAATCTCAGCTCCACTGGGCGATCTACCCTGGGTCAGGGCTAGTCGAACATCGTGCGGCCTTTGGAGCTCCTGACATCGGTCTCAACTCGAGACTGCGAGCTCTGGATGGTAAAATCTGCACACTGCAGTAGGAGCGTCGATCGCGGGCAAGGGATCGGCTCAGATGGTAAGTCCACACCCTATGGTGGAGCTCAAAGTCAGTCTGGAGCAAGGCCTCCAGCTCCATGATGTTAGGCCGCAGAGCGACCGGAGATACGATCCGGAAAACAATCGCATCTCCGGCAAGGTAAGAGATTGAAAAAAAGTTTCCCCCGACCCCCTCACCCACATAAAACAAACCAGAGAACATCAACACAAACTTTTAAAACACTAAAAATAACAACAACAAAAGACGAAAAAGACAGACAGACTGCCGTCGAAGTGCCACCCAGTGGTCAAAGCATTTTTGCAAAATGGTGATGAACGGTGAGCTCTGAGACGAGGAGGGAAATGGTTGTCAAGAGCATCATTCAAGAAAGCCTATAATGCAGGTTAAGCAAGTAATTAGGGAAGTTGACAGAATCTTATCATTTATGGCTGGAGCACAAGATTCCTTTAAAAAGGACATTGATGAGATTTAATCTGTTGAACTGTGTACTATATTGGTTTTGTTATTTATGGAAGGATGAACATGCACTGAAATCAGTTTGGAGAAGGGTTACGACTAATAACCAAAATGGGGGTGGAGGTTATCTTATGAGGAAAACCTGTTCATGCTAATCTTGTATCTGCAAGAGTTTAGAAGAAAGAAAAGGAACGATTGAAATAAAATATTGAGCAGCCTTGTAAGGTAAAAGTTGGGAGGATATTTCTTCTTATAGGCGAATCAAGAACTGGGGGATCTCTTTAATACTAGGGGGTAGCTCTTCTTTCCTGGTCCGAGAACACTAATGCAATTATCAAGAAAGCACATCAGTGCCTGTACTTCCAGAGAAGATTACAGAGAGTCGGTTTGTCAAGGAGGACTCTCTCTAACTTGTACAGGTGCACAGTAGAGAGCTTGCTGACTGGTTGTATCATGGATTGGTTCGGCAACTTGAGCACCCTGGAGAGGAAAAGACTTCAAAAAGTAGTAAACACTACCCAGTCCATCATGGGCTCTGACCTTCCTTCCATCGAGGGGATTTATCGCAGTCGCTGCCTCAAAAAGGCTGGCAGCATCATCAAGGACCCACACCATCCTGGCCACACACTGATCTCTCTGCTACCTTCAGGTAGAAGGTACAGGAGCCTGAAGACTGCAACGACCAGGTTCAGTATTACCTACTTCTCCACAGCCATCAGGCTATTAAACCTGGCTCGGACAAAACCATGATCATTAATAACCCATTATCTGTTATCTGTTATTTGCACTTTATCAGTTTATTTATTCATGTGTGTATGTATTTATATAATTATATATGGACACACTGATCTGTTTTGTAGTAAATGCCTACTATGTTCTGCCGAAGCAAAGCAAGCATTTCATTGTCCTATCAGGGACACATGACAATAAACTCACTTGAACTTGATCTATATTACTAAAATTCTCATCCTGACCACTTCCTGTTTGCACTGCATGTTGATTTTAGAAAAAACACTACCACTTACGGCTATGATTTTTGGCCATCTTACTCAAAGTTCCTCTCCGCTGCACAGGACAAGAGGATTTTTCCCATCAATTAAAAATAAAAGACTTGTAAATGTTTTAAAAATGTTGAGGTTCTCTCCTGTCAATCACGCCATGAAGGCCATGCCCCTTCTGATGAGAGGGAAAGACAATAAAACCCAGAAGTGTTGAGTGCCTCAGTCAGTCTCTGCAAGATGGGGAGGAGCGAGATGGTGACGTCTTTCAGTCTGAGCTGTGAATAACACTGAACACATGTCTACTAAACTGTGAGTGCCTGTAATGTGGTTTGAAAATGTAGTTTGAAAATGCAAAAGTTGTTTTTGGTTTGAAAATGCAAAGTATGCAGCCTTTGCTTTGAAAATGCCAAAGTGTGCAGCCTTTGCTCTGAAAATGCTGAAGTATGCGGCCTTTGCTCTGAAAATGTCAAAGTGTGCGGCCCTTGCTTTGAAAATGCCAAAGTGTGCGGCCTTTGCCTTTGCTTTGAAAGTGCCAAAGTGTGCGGCCTTTGCCTTTGCTTTCAAAGTGTCAAAGTGTGCGGCCTTTGCTTTGAAAGTGCCAAAGTGTGCGTCCTTTGCATTGAAAGTGCCAAAGTGTGCGGCCTTATTGAAAGGTGCACTTGCGCTCGGCGGTCTTGCACCCTGCCTGAAGTGGCATGAAACTGCACTTGAGCTTGGCGTCCTCGCACCCTGCTTGAAATGGAATTTAAAGGAATAGCCGCGAGTCAACTGCCAGCCCACCAGCCATGAGTGAGTGAGCTGCCAGCACACCAGGCTTGAGTGATTGAGCTGCCAGCCCAAGAATCCATTCGGTCCACAATGTCCATACTAGCCCTCTTGAAACCAGTCCCTTCAGCCCACAACACCCATACTCCAGAAAGCCCCTACCCCCCACTGGCCACCAATATTGGAATTGGTGGAGAGGTTTAATATTGCATTGGGGGACCAGTTCTCCCATGTGAAGCTGGGACCCAATGGGTCCCACTTAATCTAGTTTAGGATGGAGGTGAGGTGAGATTGTTTCACTCAGAGGATCACAAGTCTTTGCAACAATGCTTCCAATAGACTTGGAGAAAAGTTTATTTTAATATTGTTAAGGTAGGCAGCCACTTGAAAAGCAAAGGGATGAAAGATTATAATAAGAATATGCTAATGAATGAAGGAGCAGAATCAGGGGGGCAAATGGTTTACTCCTGCACCCAAGGTCACTGACATAATTATTATTTTGCAAAGTCATATCAATCAACAGCCAGATCTCTTCCATCATCATCCCTAGTTACAGTACATTGTGCTACACTGGCACCATATGCCCCCCAGTTCTGTGGATAGAGTAGAAGAGAGAAAATAAATAATTTGCATTTACACAGCACTAATTGTAATCTAAGACTGCATGCACAGCTGATTTAAGTATTTCACAAGTGTAGGCAATGTTTTGTTTCAGGAAACAGCAACTGGCTAATTCTCAGGAATAACAATGATAAATACCTGATAATCAAGTTCATTTTAGTAATGTTGCCCGTTGATTGATATTTAGTGATATGCAATAAGTAACTGAGTGTTTCCCATTTTGTACCTGATTCTGTCAATGGCACTGTGCGCCATGGGGAAAGCTTCCTAATAAAGAAACACAGTAACTTCCTCTGGTGTTCTTTGTAAGAGATAATAATATATGCAGCTTGTTTGGAACAGGTAGCATCTACAACCTCTCTTATGCAACAATGTGCAGCAAACTGTGAAAGATTGCACAAATTTAGAACTGCAGTCTGGAATAAGCCGAACATTTAAAAGCCTATCTTCAGTTAAACCAGCATCTGTAGCTCCTTCCTACATAGTTCTCATCATACACTTATTATTGCTGATTATCACAACATCCACTTGATCATGAAACCAGCATACAAGCAAACATAAAACTACAATTCCAAACATCAAACCAAGCAAACCATACAGACAGCAACAAATTGCTCTTGTTTATCACTTTGAGACCACTTACATGTGGCTTTTCCTGTTGTAGGATTCCAATGATATAGCTGATATTCCCCTATAGCTGCAGCACAGCTGCTGAGTTTTAGTGAAGGGGAATTTAGATTTTTTTTTATGGCAATCTCAAACATGTTTGAGCTGTGGAAATTCAGTTTTGGTCTGCAACTTTTCATTAGGAGTGGTAGTGATCTGATCTGGCTGGCTGATACACAACCACAAAGGTACCTGCAGAATGATGGTTGTGAGATTGTGAATAGTGTCATTCTGAGAGAGGAAGTGAATTCATGCTGCACACCCCAGTAAATGCCTCAACACATCTAGCAATCTGTTGGGAAATAGATTATTGGGTATATGTGACAATGTACAAATTCAATTGGAATTGCCTTCCACAATCCTGTTAGCAACGATCTATCTTCCCGAAAGATGTCCAAATCTTAGATGTTGGGTAACTTCTACTTATGCTGCAATGGAAACTGACATTGTAGATCAGATACTGCATAATGTTTAGATTTACAGATGTGTCATTACAATTGCTCACGCCTCCATGCAGAAATAAATCAGATCCAAGCTCGGCACAAAACTCTGAGTAAATTTGGTGCTGGACTTATCTGAAGCTTTGTGGGAGGCCTCCAATGCAGAGAGCACTCTATAAACAATTGAACTTGTATACTAGCCAATCAAAGTCTCCTTTGGACTTCTTATCAATGGCATTCCCCAGTACATAAGAAAAATAGCTAAAGAATAAAGTGGCAGATTCTTCCCAATCTGGTTCAACTGTATACTTTATAGTACTTCTACAGATTGAATGGTATGGAGAGGTGCTGCTTGGTTTAAAATAAACGTTAATGGACAGTATTTTTTTTACTGATAACTGAAAAACAATCATCTCCAGCTGTGAGGCGTTTGAATGTAACAAAGAATTAACAAGAATTAACCATCACAGAACTTTTATGTATTCCATCAACCTTCAGCAGTAACAGGAACAAATAAATCAAACAGGTTTAGATCCACAAACCAAAGATTGATTGCAAAACTACACTGTATTTTTCAGGTTAAAATGTTGATGGAAATTTAAATAAGATGTGACATACCTAATTTTTCTTTGGTTCAACTTGGTGTCAATTCTTGGTCTTGCATTCCTGAGTCGGTTTAGCCTGATGGGGTAGGTAGATAATTTTTGGTTTGGTTTTATTTGTACTTACTTCATATTGGCAATTACAGTATGAAATGTGGTAAGATCAGCACAGCATAACTCATCATTCAATCTACTAACTCAATGTTTCCATGGTGACACATGTGATTTTCACTCTACATTTTCTCAGATCAACCTGTTTGGATTGAGAACTAAAAGGTGAAAATTACATGGTAAAACACAAATTCATCAACTCAAGTGTAATACAGCTGAATAACTATTGTGGATACAATTATTTAGTGAACTTTATTTTAATTTATATATATATATATTTTAAATTTAGAAACTTAATGAGTCAAGGTCAGAAGTATAAATATAATTAGCAATTTATCTCAAATATGAAAATAATATTGTTTCATCCCTTGTAATCATTAAATTGTACATACAAGACAACATTAATAGGATTGTACAATTAATGGGTTAATGAGGTATGAATTATGAAACTAGGGTGGATTAATATGAAGTAACATATCTTATGTCTTTTCCGATCTTTGTGACATTGGCTGTCAAAGACTTACGATGTTGAATTACTTGGAAGAAAATGCAAGAAACCTAATTAAAAGATAAAGTAATGTATGTGAGTGAACAGATACTAATAAACTGTGTTACTTGGTTAATTTTGCCATACAGTAAATAACCACCAAAATGTTTCCAAATTCTGGGAATAACATTTAATTCATCTGAATTAAGGTTAGAAAGTACCAAAGGGTGTAATTAGAAAAAAAATGTTTTAAAAAAAATGGAAGTAGCTCAAAGAACTCGGGGAATGTTTTAGAAATGTTGCCAGTAATTTTGAAGCAAGCTTAAAACATGCCAACTAATGCACAACTTAATTTAGAAGAACCAAATTCTCCCAATTTTGTTCTTTTAGTGAAAAAGACGTCAGGATAATGTCTCTGTTCACCTTTGTAATTAATTGATATTTACCTGATGTGAAGACATCAAACAAGTAAAAATTGACAACCTTTGGAACTGAAGATAAGAACATAAAATGCTGGAAAAAGAGAATGTA
Organism: Raja brachyura; assembly: GCA_963514005.1. Next base: position 17,106,377 of record OY740784.1, on the reverse strand, counting down.
CCCACCTGTAGTTCAAAACAGCAAATTAGGTAATTGAATAGACAGCATCAATGGCAAGTGTACTGCCATTTACCAACAAAATGTTGGCATGTCAGCACAGGTCAATGTGATGTACTTCAGTCAAGTCAGATTTATTCATCACATGCTCATAAAGTGCAGTGAAATGAACTTGCCAGCAGCGGTACAATAAAAAAAGAACACACAATTCACAATAAAAATTTAAAACAATCATCCACCACAGCATTCATCACTGTGGTAGAAGGCACAAAGTTTAGTCAGTCCTCCTCCACTTTCCCCCGCGGTCGGGACCACAACCCTCCGCAGTCGCTGCTGCGGGCGGCCGGACGTGCAGAAAAGGCAAGTCCTGAATCGGTACTTCCCTACTGGAGACCGCGGCTTCAAGATGGTGTAGGCCGCAGGCCGGCGGTCGAAGATCTAAAGCCCTCGCCGCTCCACAGCTAGAAGCACCGCATACCGCAGGCCGGTGGTCGGAGCTCTTCTCCAGGGTTCCCCGGCAAGGGATCCCACTCCGGATGGTAAGTCCTCGCCATGCCCGCGGTTAGAAGTAGGCCGCGGGCTGGCAGTCGGAGCTCTTCTCCTCCAGGGTCCCTTTGGATTAATTGTTGATAACATTAGATATATACATTGCTTCACAATATTGGTAAGCATCCTTAAAAAAAAAAGTGCTTTATAAAATAACTAAATCAACATTGCAATGAAGCACTCCCCAAAATATCAATAGATCCGCACCTTTATAAAGCTCAGCATACACTGAAAAAGCTGATAGTTTGCAGTAACCCTGTCAGAGCAGTTGCCGAGATGAATGCTTGGACCTGCTGTCATTGTTAATTACCACTATCTTTCTCTTGATTGTCCAAAGGGCTGTCAGAAATTTGCAAGGTAGAATAGAATACCAACAAAGTACAGTACATTTGCTAACAAAGCTCGCAAAGGACAAACACATCTGTGAAACAATTATGTTTCAAAGAAGAATAAGTTTAAAAATGTAGGCTGAATTTATGGAAGGAATTATCAATTTATCATTGCTATATCTTCATGAAAGGCATATATTGAATGCTATGGCAAGTACATCAGTGAAAATAGGCATTTAAATTTAAGTTAAGATGATGTAAGATATTTTCAGTCATTGTGATTCATGTGATGTTCAATATTGTAACCACAAGTCAAGTTGATCACGAGAAAAGGAATAGGTGGTGTTTTGGGTTAGACAGAGAGGGAGGGAACTCTCCTGCCTATTGCCCCCTAACTCTCAGTCTAAAGAAGGATCTCAACTTGAAACATCACCTATTCCGTTGCTCCAGAGATGCTGTCTGACCCGCTGAGTTACTCCAGCTTTGTGTCTATCTTTGGTTTAAACCAGCATCTGCAGTTCCTTCCTACACAATGGGGAATTACATATTTGCAAAGGGACATTATAGCCATTATAGAAATCTTGCTATGGGAGGGAAAAGACTGGAAGTTTAATGTTCCAGAGTTCATTGATTAAGGCCAACATCAGTGCAGTAGACAGAGATGACATAACTGAAGGATCATCCAGTGAGACTATTTGGGTGGTGCTGAGTAATAAAAAATACGTTGATCACCATGTTGAGATTGTACTATCGGCCCTCAAAGAGTCAATAGGAATTAGAGGAACCAATATGCTGGAAGATTGCAGATAACTGCATTGTCATAGTGGGGCATTGCAGGTTGTCATAGTGGGGAATTTTAATTTTCCCAATATAATCCTCAGGTAATATGTCAAGGGAGGAACAAAAGAACAAGGCTTGACCTACTTTTAGGAAATTGGGCAAGACATGTGACTTAAGTGTCAGTGACTAAGCACTCTGTGACCAGCGATCACAGTTCTATTGGCTTTAAAATAGTTCTGGGTAAGGACAAGTCTGGTCCACAGATTAAAGCTCTAAATTGGGACAAGGTCAACTGTGATGGCATTAGGTAGGAACTTGCACAAGTTATTTGGAGTAGACTCTGGGCAAATGGACGTCCAGAAAGTGCAATGCATTTAAAAGTGTGATAGTGAGCGTTCATATTCCTGTTAGAGTGAAGGCAGACATGAGGCAGGCGGACAGCAGTTGAACCCTGGATGATGAGAGAAACCAAAATTCTGGTCAGGAAAAAGGGCATCAGGAAAGCAAATAAGATAGCTCTGGCAGATAAGAGGAAAGAGGATGCGAAAATACTTTGCAAGTACCTGTATATGAAGGGAAAAATAATAGCTAGGAGAACACTTATCTGAATAAGTGAATAATTATTACTATACGCCAATATTCTGGCATCATCTCCTATATCGAAAGAACATTAGAAGGTTCTGATCAGCTAACCACCCGCCCTTCCACCCAGTTATTTCCTCCTGTACTTCCCCAAATATCCCTGGTGACTTACCATCTCTAAATTCAGCTACGTTTTCTCATACCTCCATGCTGTTAATTTTTAAATATACCTTGTATCTCAACAATCTCCTCCTTTGCTGTTACTTTGGAAGCATCCTTGTGCTTGAGGTAGACAGATGCAAAGTTTGCAGCATTAATTTGTTCCACCCTTTCCCTATTTATGTACCTGCACTACACTTTTCGGATGCCCATTTATGGTGGCAGCTAAGCTATTTTCACACGGTCTCTTAGCCTTTATGATTTTAATTTTCAATTTTTTGCTGATTGTTTGTTTTGCAATCAGCCATATTCTCATTGTACACAACATTATTAGTGGTCTATCCCTTAATTGAATGGACTGCATTTAAGTAAATCATGAATCAATTGGCTAGGGTGATTTAATGTAAATATTTATTTTGTGAGCTATCTGGTGGAATGATGAGGTGGTTAATTAAGGAGAGCCTAATAATTATGATAGAACATTTCAAGTGAGTGTCATTGGATGATGATGATGGCAATGTTGTGGGACCATTGGGAATGGAGATTAAATACTTGACAGGGTCAGTTTCAGTTTAGTTTATAGTCACGTGCAACGGGGTACAGTGAAAAGCTTTTGTTGCGTCCTAACAAGTCAACGGAAAGACAGTACATGATTACAATCAAGCTATTTACTGTGTATAAATACATCTTAATCAAATAACTTTTAGTGCAAGGTAAAGCCAGTCCGATCAAAGATAGTTTAAGGGTCACCAACAAAATAGATAGTAGTTCCAGACTGCTCTCTCATTGTGGTAGGATGATTCAGTTGCCTGATAACAGCTGGGAAGAAACTGTCCCTGAATCTGGAGGTGTGCGTTTTCACACTTCTATACCTTTTGCCCGATGGGAGAGGGGAGAAGAAGGAGTGGCCAGGGTGCAACTCGTCTTTGATTGTGCTGTTGGCCTTGCCGAGGCATAAATGGAGTCAATGGAAAGGAGGTTGGTTTGAGTGATGGTCTGGGCTGCGTCCACAATTCACTGCAATTTCTTGTGGTCTTCGATGGAGCTATTACCAAATCAAGCTGTGATACATCCTGATAAAATGCTTTTTACGGCGCATGGGTAGAACTTAATGAGAGTTGTTGGGGACATGCCTAACTTCCTAAGCCTTCTCAGGAAGTAGAAGCGTTGGTGTGCTTTCTTGGTCGTTACTTCAATATGGGTGGTCCAGGAGAAGTTGTTGGTGATATTGACTCCTAGGAAATTGAAGTTTTCATCCATCTCTACTTCGGCACTGTCAATGCAAACGGGTATGTGTAGCGTTTTGCTTCCTGAAGTCAATCATCATCTGCTTTTGTTGTTGTCAAGCAAAGCTTGTTGTCTGGACACCAGGACATGAGGTTCTTGATATCCTTCCGATTAGTATTGTGTAAAGAGATTGAAAGGAATAGTTTTATGGAAGCAGTGTATTGGAGCCCATACCAGAATGCTGCCTTTGCCAGCCCACTGCATATTGAACACATTATGGTCTACTTGCTGCCATCCATGATAGAGAAAGCTAAGGATTCCTAACACTGAGTTTAGACATTTCACCTCATCTCAGACCAAAATGATTACCCCTTTTTCTGAGACTATGATCTCTTACACTGCTCGGGGGAAATATTCATCCTGCACCCAGCCTACCAAGCCCTTTAAGAATTTTTGTGAGAGATCGCTCTCATTATTCAAAATTTCAGACCTTACAAGTCTAGTCTACTCAATGTCTTACACAACAAAGTTGCCTTCTTAGAACCAGTCTAGTTGATCTGATCAAGTATGGCAAGTATAAACAATCTTCAGTAAGGAAACCGATACTGTACCGAAAACTCCAGGTGACGTCTCATAATTCTATATAATTGATTCAATATAATTGCATCAAAATATTTTTACTCATCCACTCTGATCCTCCGTTAAGTACATTCCATTTGTTTTCTCAATCACTTTCTGCATCTTCATATTGGTTTTCAGTAACGTATGCAAGGATACTAGATCTCAGTGATATGCAGGGAATCGAGAGATATTGATTACGTGCTGAATGATAAGTCGTTGTCTTGCAATCATGTTCAGCAGACAGTGTGTACCTGATGGCCTGTGCTGTGCAGTACTGATCTACATTCTATGTTCTATCTCTTTGAACTTCTACAAGCTCTCCTCATTTAAAAAGTAAACTGCATTCCTGTTTTATTCACAAAATTGATAAATTCAATTTTTTATACAAACTATCATGCCCTTGCCTACTTGCATTCCTTTGAAATCTCTTTACATTCTTCTCCCAATTCATAATTGCACTTCGTTCTGAGTCATCAGTAAATTTTACAACATTTGGTCCCTTCAGCCAATTTCTGATAAATTGTGAATACTTGGGGCATAAACATTAATCCTCGTGGAACTTCACAAGCCATAGCCTGCCAGATTGAAAGGATCGATTCATTTCCATTCTTTGCTTACTGTCTGATAACCAATTCTCAATTCATGTGAACATATTAATTGCAATACATGTCAGTATATTACCTCGAAGTTAGTGTGTTCTAACCTTATTGACCATTATCTCGCATAAATTTATTGAAAGCCTTCTGTAAATCTCCCCCTTATTTGTTCTAGTAGTCACAACTTCAAAGAACTTATGTAAATTTGACAAACATGATTTTTCTTTCATAAATCTATGTTGACTCAGCTCAATCTAATTATTCTTGTCAGGATGTTCTATTAATACGACATTCATTATAGATCCCAGCATGCAGTAATGTCACAGAATGATTGCAGATGGATGGAGGCTGAAGTCTCTACCAGTTCTAAGAAAAAGTAATCCTTCCTGTCTAACTTCCCTGCCTTCTCCCCAATCAATGAATCAATCAATCAGTTTTATTCGTCACGTGCACATAAAGTGCAAGCGAAATGAATTTGCCAGCAGCAGTACAATGAAAAAAGAACACACAAACACACAATAAAAATTTAACACAAACATCCACCACAGCATTCATCACTGTGGTGGAAGGCACAAAAATTGGCCAGTCCTCCTCCATTTCCCCCGTGGTCTGCAATGACCTGCAAATTATTTCCATTCCTTTAATGCTATAATTGAAACTGCCTCCACCACTATCCCTGGCAGTACTTCCAGACACTAACCATTTGATGCGTATTTCTTTTGCCTCTATGTGTGCTATTTTAAAGAATCATCAACTTAATTGCTGGTTGATTTGTTCTGGCTATTATAATGATGCTTTCAACGGTCGGTGTTTTCATGGGTTATTTAAATGTAGCAAACGTCTACAAAATTTGTACCATGTCAAGTGTTGAAAGATTCTTTGCTGCCTTACAATTTTCTATACAATTTGCATGATCAGATACAATGATGGAATAATAAGCTATGGTTTTAGAATAGAGTTTGAATGATAAGAGATTGAACAATGGTCATGCTGAATAATTAGAAGAGGGCAGAACAGTAAAATATTTCATTATTTCTTGGCAGAGAACAGCAGGCAAAGCAAGCTATTTTGCAAGGATTGCAGGCTTCCTTTTGGTACAACATGGTTTGACAGCATGCGCATTGTTTTATGAGAATCCCTTTGGGGTGTTATAGCTAAATGGGATTAATGTCTTCAACATACAGCTGGTATGTAACCATCAGCAACATAAGATTCAGGTAAAAACCTTGTTTCATTGCAGCAGTCCGTATGCTTTTGGTCTGAAGCAGTCTGCTGTACAAGCTGTATTTGAGCTACCACTGCAAACCATATGGTGGTTTAAAGGCTATCATTTGATGACTTGGCTCATAACTGCTGTATGGAACCTATTGAAGTATGTAATGCATGGTTGACTGAAACATGGCAGGGCTGTTGACTGTCACACTGAAATAACTTTGCTTGGATTATATTGGATGAGCCCTGCAATGTTCAAGAGAACCCATGTCAAGATTCAAAGCAGAATGCTGCCATCTACACAGTCTTATCATCTTGAAGCGATAGCTCAAAGCCGTCAGTAAATGATAGAAAGAAGAGGACAAGGAAGAAGCAGGTAATACACATGGCTCCCTTCTTGGACTGTCCAAGCAAAACTCAAAGGTATTTCCAATTCACTATTCATCACTGTACCGTCCATTTTGCCGGTAATCGCAACGTATTGGTAATGTAAAAATGAAAGCCAAGTCAAATGAAACCGTACAAATTAATTTTCGAAGTTAAATCTTGCACTTTTTCACACACATAAAACTGATCACCCCTTTACTTGTCCAGGTAGTCCTTAATAGTACCATCCCACTATCTGTAATATGGCAGGTGGAACATTGCTAATTATCATTGGAAGAAATTGTGGATCAACTTTTTGGATGACCTCTGGTGGCTTCAGGTCTACAAACTATTGCAGTAGATTGTATCACCTCTGCAGGGCATCCGCAGACATCCGCTGACAGAGAGACAGTCAGAGGACACTGACAGAGTGTGGAATTCATTATCCTTTTAGAATGGCCGTGGTGCCACTTCACAGGCACGGCCAGGGAATCATGGAGCATGATTGTGCCGTCTTCTCTCAGGAGCAAAGGTTTGGTCTGTGAAGTGACACTTCAACCATACTAAAAAGATGTGAATGTCAGATCACTGAAGCTATAATAGCAGCAGTCAGAACATGCACAGTAGGAGTTCAGGGTTTTACTGTACCACTCTGATACTAGACTGCTTTGAAAACTACAATAAAGGCCATGAAACAATCCATTATGGTTGGGTTCACCTGTTAAAAGAGAATGGGTCTCCAATTCCATACTGGGAAGAATAGGCTCATTATTGTGCCCAAAGTCCTGCATTCTGAATTTCTGCACAAATCTACCTTGGAAGAGGTAACTTCCTATTTATATTCCAATTTATTAATTTCTCACCCTTAACCCACTAATTTACATTTTCAAAAAAATTGAAGAAACATGGAATGGAGCTGAGAAGTCAACAATGGGTTTTGGGTCTCTCTGTGCAATTTCATGACAAGGAACAAGTTGTAAAACAGATTGGCTCACTTGGAGGCTCTTATCTGTGCTTGGAGAATGTAATTCAAGCATCTCTCCAGGACCTCAGCATATAATTGCATGTTATAGAGTCATACAGTGTGGAAACAGGCCATTCGTCCAACTTGCCCACACCGACCTACATGTCCCATCGACACTAGTTCCACTTGTCTGCATTTGGCCCATATCACTCCAAGCCTGTCCTATTCATATTCCTGTCTAAAAGTTTCTTAAACATTGCAATAGCCCCTGCCTCAACTACCTCCTCCGGCAGCTCACTCCGTACGCCCACCAACATTTGTGTGAAAATGTTATCCCCCAGATTCCTATAAAATCTTTCCCCCTTCACCTTAAAACTATGCCCTCTGGTTCGCGATTCCCCTACTCTGGGCAAGAGACTCGGTGTCTATCTGATCTATTCCACTCAAGATTTTGTATACCTCTATAAGATCACCCCTCATCCTCCTGTGCTCCAGGGAATAGTCCCAGCCTGCTCAACCTCTCTCTATAGCATAAACCCTCGAGTCCTGGCAACATCCTTGTAAATCTTCTCTGCACCCTGTCCAACTTACCAACATCTTTCCTATAACGTGGTGCCCAGAACTGAACACTATACTTTAAATGTGGCCTCACCAATGTCTTATATAACTGCAACATGATCTCTCAACATCTATACTCGATACTCTGACCGATGAAGACCAATGTCCTGAAAGCCTTTTTGGCCACCCCATCTACTTGTGATGCCACCTGCAAGGAACTATGTACCTGCACTCCTAGATCTCTCTGCTCTGCAACACTTCCCAGCGGCCAACCATTCACATTGTAGATCCTGCCCATGTTAGACTTTCCAAAATGCAACACCTCACATTTCTCGGTATTAAATTCCATCAATCATTTCACAGCCCACCTGGCCAACCGATCAGGATCCTGCTGTAATTCGTGATAACCATCTTCATTATCTGTGACCTGGCCCACCTTTGCGCCATCTGCAAACTTGTTAATCTTGCCATGTACATTGTCATTCAAATCATTGACATAGATGACAAATAGTATTGGCCCCAGCACCAAACCCTGAGGCACACCACGAGTCACAGGCCTCTAGTCCGAGAAGCAACTGTCTGCCATCACTCTCTGCTTCCTTCCATGAAGCCAATTTTCCATCCATTCAGCTATCTCCCCTTGAATCCCATGCAATCTAATTCCAGAGCAGCCTACCATGTGGAACCTTGTCGAATGCTTTGCTGAAGTCCATATACACAACTTCTACAGCTCTGCCCTCATGATCCTTTGGGGCAGTGCTGAGGGAGTCCTCCATTTCATTGTCAAATTGCTGCTTTCCTGATGAGATCATAAACTGAGACTCTCAAGCTCTCTGGTCTGGGGGATGCAAAAGATCCCACCAGTAACAGAAAGCAAAGTTCTGCAAAGAACGCAAACAACATCTGCAAAAACAGATTATTTTTGGAGATTTTGTGCATAATTATTAATTGAATTGAATACTTTGTCACATATGACGAGTCACAATGACATTCTTTGCTTGCACACCCAAGGTATGCAAATAGTCACCCATAAAGGGCACTATAAATAACCCTAATTATTCTAATATGGAATAATTAATTATAATTAAGTGGCATAATTAAGTGGCACGAGTAATATTGAGAATAAGCATGCAGTTTATGAGGTTGTGAAAAATATACATCTTCTAGATGCGCTGGGACGCATCCTCAGTGATGTGACCTGGGGTCATCCGGTGTTTCGGGTCTCACAACATCAGACACACTCGCCCAGGCGACCCAGCCGGGGTTGATCAGGCCCCGACTTGCGTCCCAGCAGCAACTGCCCACGGATCAGCCATCTTAATAACTACTCTGCAGGGGTTGGGAGACTCTAGTGCATGGAGGGACTGGGCTCTGTGGGGTGACTCCCGGCCGGGCTCCTCCTGCGTCTCACCAGGTTCAAGGCCTGTGCGCTGCACCTCTTTCTCCTTCTCCGAGCATTTCATTCTCGCCTGATGGATGTTTAGGCCACGATGGTTCATTAGGCCTTTCCGTAGCTTTGTTGGGTGTCTTTCTCACGAAAGACACAGACTGGGGTGCTAACCCAGTCTTTCCCGGGTGCCGTCTTTCCGTGCCGTCTACTGTCTCTCCAGTAGTCACCAAACTATTCTTGCTATTCCAGTTTACCCCTTTAAGGATTATATCATGTGACTAACAGCTCTCTATGTTGTTGCAGTATTTAGTCCAAAAATTCAAGGGGGTTTCTGTCTGTATGGAAGAAAGCCAAGTAGGAAATGCTGTTTTGACATAATAAAGTTACTCTATTGCTTTTTATGTTTGGTTAAATTACCAACTACTGACTCGGGGAGAGATATTAAGACATGGCATCAGATGTGCTAGTTGACAAATCTGTAACATTTAGATGCCTGAATCAGAACACTAAACACTGCACATGGTCTGATCGAGGGGAAGGCATTAAATTAACGTGCACCATGAGACAGCAATCTATGCATTTTGATTGAAAGTAGAAGTAGATAGAAAAAACAAAACTAGCTGAACTGCCGGACTGCCAAGTAAGTTAACTAAAGGGTGAACACAGTTGAAGGAAAAGTTCATGACATTTATGGAAGTAGCTATGGCAATAAAACAAAATAGAACAAAAATAAAGATGATATTGTATCTCATAGATCACACAGGACGAGCATTGTACCATACCATACAGCCTCAAATGGGACGTTGGAGAATAAATTACATGTGCTACAAGCACATTGCAACTTGCCAAGAAATAAAATAGAATTTATATTTTTTTACACACATAATTAGGAGATGGGAATCGTTTAAAAGTTTTTTTTTTTAGCAGTGGTAACATTTTTAACAGATAAAAATGAAGAGTCTTGGCAAGGTGTTTAACAGCAGCCTGAAGGATACAGCATCAGTCCAGCAACCTGTCAGGATCTGGAGAGCTGGTTGAGAGCGGTGGACAGGTCGGGGCCTGTCTACCAAGTCCCAATCTCCATCGTAGAGAGATTGGAGAGGAAAGTCAGCAGCTTCCTCAGGAGGTGGCTGGGACTGCCCAGGAGCCTTAGCAGCATCGCCCTTTACGGAAATAACACCAAGCTCCAGCTGCCCCTGAAGTCCCTGGAGGAGGAGTTTAAGGTGACTCGGGCCAGAGAGGTGATGCTATACAGGGACTCCAGCGATCCCAAGGTGGCTCAGGCAGGGGTGGAGGTGAAAACTGGGAGGAAGTGGAGAGCCGGCGAAGCCGTGCTGCAAGCAGAGTCTCGGATACGCCACAGAGTCCTGGTGGTAGCAGTGACTCGGGGAAGAGCTGGCCTGGGAATCTTCCCAACTTGACGAAGCCAAGGGGGAGGAGAGGCGCAGGCTGGTCCAGGAGGAAGTGAGGGCAGTGGTGGAGGAGGAGAGGTATACCAGAGTGGTTGGCTTGAGGCAGCAGGGGGCCTGGACAAGGTGGGAGCAGGCCATAGACCCAAAACTCACATGGACTGAGCTCTGGCAGGCTGAACCACAGCGTATTAATTTCCTGGTCTAGGCAGTGTACAATGTCTTGCCCAGCCCATCGAACCTCTTCATCTGGGGCAAAGTGGCATCTCCAGATTGCCTGCAATGCTCAGGCAAGGGGACATTGGAACACATCCTGAGCTGCTGCCCAGAAGCCATCAGCATGGGAATCAGCAGCTGCAGACGAGCACGGCCCACCACCCAGATGATCACCATCATGAAGGCCGTAGTGCAGCTACCAAGATCACAGCAGCCAGGAATCCGTCAAGAATCCTGGCGACTGCGCAGGACTGGCAGCTTTCTGTAGACCTGTTGAAACAGCTGAAGTTCCCACAGCACATTGCCACAACCACCCTGAGGCCAGACACCCTCCTGGTCTCAGGGGCCACCAAAAACATCGACTTGTTGGAACTGACAGTGCCATGGGAGGACCGTCTGGAGGAGGCCCATGAAAGGAAGAAGACCAAGTACAAAGAGCTGGTCATGGACTGCCATAGGCAGGGCTGGAAGGCAAGGTGAATGCCCATCGAGGTGGGCTGCAGTGGTTTTGTAGGGTAATCACTCTACATAGCCTTGAGAGCACTGGACATCAACGGAATGCAGAGGAGAAGAGCGATCAAGTAGGTATGTTACAAAACTTACCTTCAGCAGCACTGCAATTCTGCCACTTGCCGTGTGCGCGACTTTGGCGCATTTGAGAGGGGGGGGGGGGGGCGGGTTTAAAATGCCGATTTTCTCGAGACTGTTCAAATCGGTTTTTGTTAGGCTGTTTAATTGCTGAAGAAAAATCGCTTCATCTGCCGCTTTATCAAGTTTATTAAAATTAGCGCTGGATAATTTAATTGCTGGAGTAAAATTAAAATAATCTTCTAATGCCGACAACGAGACGGATCTCATGCACGGGACAAGGCAAGGTACGCCACTTATTTTTTCATATAAACTTGCTTCCAGGATGCTTTTAATCAAAATTTCATGTTGCGAAAAGGTGACTTGGGACCCATACGAACCGGCAGTATTTTTCCTGCCGATATGGGGTTCAAATTCACCGCAACTGCAATGTTCCAATCGATCGCGTTCCACAAAACCCACTTGCAAGATGATTAAAATGCCCATTAATTTATGGGAAATAAACGCTAAATTCCTTCCATTTGGCCTATTAAATTCATGACAATTAGATTTTAAAATCTTGGTATATTGCGAATTCTTGTGTGAATGTTATTTGGACACTTAGGCTTTTAAAAAAATGTTAACCTTTTCTTAAGAAATGGATAGATGTTTAGATCTAGTAATTGAATTGTGTAATTAGGTACAATTAGGTAACTAACTAATTATATGCTTTAATTTCAAGTCATCCAAGTAAGATTGTGTCATATTTGTTTCAGAATGCTTCAATCTATAATAACTGAAAATTTCATTCAGTTCCCATAATTTTTAAGAAAGTTATGGGCTTTTGACTGTCGATCACAGCTTTTGTGTTAAGTCAATGGAAAAGCAATAGGGAACAAGATGTTAATTTCCGAGTATGAAAATGGTCATAACTTTTTTAATGCTGAAGATATGAAAGTCAATTAGGTGTCAAATTAAACTTCTTTTTATGCTTTACCTGATGGGATAAATTGCAGACTTGATTTTTTAAATCTCAAAATTATGTAACATTGCTACATCAAGAACACCACAGAGGCAGCGGAGAAGGCCTCAAGATGGGTCTGGATCAGGAGAGGAGGTCCATGGGGAGGAGCGAATGCCACCTGAACACAAGTCGTGGTCTGATCAACCACGGCTGGGTCGCTTGGGTGAGGGCGTCTCATGTTGAAAGACGCGAAACACCCAATGACCCCAGGTTACATCACTGAAGATGTGTTCAGGAGCATCAATAGATGTATTGTTATCAATAGATTTGAAGGACTCGCACATTAGAGGACACATTATTTGTAGAATAATTGAGTCCAGTCTGAGGAAATACAAGACAGACTGTACACGAGACATGCAAATGCAGATATGTAGAGCTACAAAAACCATTTCTACAAACAGAGGCATAATTTAAACAATCAATCGGGAGGGTGAAATGGGCTGTGCAGGATCGAGTGTTGGGTCCTATTCAGAGAAACCGTTGAATAAATGAACCTACTCCTAAACAAGGTCAATTTTGCCGAAGAAAGAGCATGTAGATGTATCCAAACCAAAATGTTTGTATAAGCGCAAACAGTGACATTTCCATTTGACTCAGGAACAATTTGTAGCCCTTCCAAAGCAAACCATATAGTGAGGCAGTGCTTTTGCTCCTGTTCTATTGCTCAGCCACTCTACCACTGTGCCACTCTGACCTTTCTTATTTGTTTAGGGGGTTGTGAATGATGGAGCATACTCTATGGTGTCCCTTCAGTTTGATGTTCATATCTATAAAATCTCTGAATGTCTTATAATGTCCCTCGTCTCATAATAAATATCTTGGTTTACTTAAAAAACATACCAAGTGCTGGAGTAACTCAGCATCCCTGGAGAACATGGCTAGGTGATGTTTTGAGTTGGGACCCTTCTTCAAATTCACTACCCAAGTCCCCTTTCTGAATGGGTTTAGTTGTCAGTTCAATATTTCGAGCAGTGGGACCCCCCTCCCAACTATGGAGGAGATACCTCCAGCTAATAAAACATTTTAAACACAGTTATATCTATGACTGACATTTTAATTCCGGGGAGTAACTTCTACGGAGGTTATTATTTACAAAGGATTTCCAAAATACAGGTACAAAACTTACAATACCAGGAAACATAACAGTGGGTTGCAGACAAACGAGTCTTTCATTGAGGACAGAGGCTGAGGAGTGGATCCTATGTCATTGCTCTGTAAGTCCTCACACCCTCTAACATTTATACAGTTTTCCTAAACCTTGACATCATCTGTTTGTGATGATTTTCAACTACATTGACCAGGCCAAGAGGATAGTGTAACTTGATTAAGTCAATGTGGGCCTTATCACAATCTTGATATGGTCACTGTGGCCCCCAAGGATCTTTTTTTTAAATCAAATCTTGGAGCAGGCGGATCATAATGTTAAGGTCATCATGGTCAGTATTGCTTTTCTTGATAACGTCAAGATGATGGGCAAAGCATACTAGTCAGAAGCTTATCTTAACCTACAGTAAGTGTTTTGAACCCGAGTCAACTTCTGCTGCTATGTGAGAAAACCAAGATCGGCAATACATCTTTTGAGCCTGGACAGCGAATATCCATTGCAATTGGTGCTTGTACAGAAATACAAAGCTAATCAAATGTTAATTGTCATGAATGCAATGAAATCATTCAAACCCTTAAGCAGCATTGGTTACAGATGAGAATTACTACTGTCACTTGGGGCATTCTACATTTTCATCTGTATCTTTATCATAATAATTTATAGGTTGTGATGAATCATACACCATTGATTAATCTACTAAACAATCCTAACTGTGGTCCTCCCACATACCAAAAACTGAATATTAAAGCTCTAACCATATGTTGTTTATGTTGCTCATCAGCTAAGAAATTCTATTGATTACCTTCTGCATCAATCCATACCTACAACCAACCTCATTAGCTGTGAAGAGAAAATGCCAAAAGCAAATCAGTTATATGCGAGAATGCAGTGCCCAAAATGAAAAATGCATAATGATGCAAAATAGTAAGATTAAACGAGAACTTACCAGTTTGAAGTTTGATCTTTATTTTATGAGTCGTCGCGTTGAGGGACTACGTGAAGAACCCCGTAAAGCCGTTCGTGCGTCAATCTTCAAAGCAACGGTGGGAAATCACAGCAAATAGTAACTGAAGTATAATGGTAAGATAACAAAGACTAGAACTACCAGATGAAATGTATGAGGGCTGGGAGCGGAGGGCACGTAGTCCCTCAACTCGACTCCTCATACTTCAAACTGGTAAGTTCTCATTTAATCTTACTATTTTACTTCGGAGTCACGTGAGTGACTACGTGAAGACTTCAAAGCTCTGTGATTTCATGCCGTGTGAAACGAGTATACACAACCACAGCTGCTTCATTGACAAATGAAGGGAAAACATTCATAATGCATACAGTCATAACATAGATGTAAAACATGCTGATGCTGTTTAAATGAAACAATAATATTTCCATCTCTCACCCAGATGGAACATATAACCAGAACATAAATAGAGTTAACAAATACTCCTGGTTCAGCAATGGGTCATTACAGACGTTTGGAGATTCATTCCATGGACCATGCTCCAGCCGCAACAATGCGACCCAGCAGAACATAAATACCCTTGCTGCTGACGTTGTAGAGGGTTGGTGGAATGAGATCTGGAAACAGAATCCATTAGTACGTAACACAACTCCGTTTTCCTCATCTGGAATGGCCTGAACAATAAGTTTTCCCAAATTCTTTGTGACTAACAACATTGCTAGTCCAGAACTCCAAGGCTCTTGATGACCTTGACATATTGTTGTATACATGTGTGCTTACCTTATCAAAGGTCCCCTGGTATGCCTGTGACTATTTTGAGACCTGACCCCCTTCTGGTCTGCTCAAGTATTTATAACATAATAATATAATTTACAGACGTTATCATCCTGTACCATCACAATTATTTAGCGACTGAACCTGCTGCACTAAACCAGTGCCAGAAGGATAACTACCTAATAAACTCCAGCCAAATTTAAGGATATAGTTGCTGCCTCCTGGTCAAATAGTGTTCACAAATATCAACATCGCATATGGCATTATACTGGTCCTGGGATCTATGTTGAAGATATCCTACCCCTTGATAACCGGTGTGGACCCGACAGAGCAAGTCTTGTTTGCTACAGCCAATTCAATGAGGAAGCTCATCGAGCCAATTAATGGCCGTATAACTCCATAAATTAACAGACAATCATTTAGCATGAACTCGAAACATTAGCAATCAATACCATTTTCCATGGAACAAAAGCATAACAAACTCTTTCATCTCCTGGAAAAGAAAATTCAGCCGTTTGGTGCTATGCAAATACTTTGAACACATAGAAGGATAGATGCAACAACCCAAATCTTAGGGCAGTTTGTTAAACCTGCAGAACATAAATTTGAGTTTATCATGCAACATCTGATTTCCGAAGCCTCAGGCTGAACAAGCAAATTCAAGTTTAAAATAACCAATAAGGTTATATAATTATTCACAACAAATCAGGATCAATTTGCATAATCACACAATAGGAACTTAAAGCCTCTTAATGACTTTATTTGAAGCCTCGATTGATGAGACAAAATGGAGGTAGCCATAAAAGACCCTCCTTCTCCTTTTGGCGAGAATGTATCTTTCGCCACTGCTATGCCAAATATTTTGCAACCAGTGAAATAAACATGAAACCAACATACATACACATATATTTATATTAGGTGTTCCATTTAACCAGAATTTCATAATGCAGTGCGATTCAACACCAACTCTGTGTTGCCATTACCCACACTTGATGATTCTCCTGTGGCAACAAAATTATCTAACCATTCCAGTGGTTCTTTAACCGATTGCACCCTCGTGACTAACATATGCCATCATCACAATGCATCAACCTGAACATGAGCATGACAATATGCTTATTTGTCCAATCACTCTATAACCCATACAATGCCCGTAGAGTCTATAGATAGTTGATACTAATAACAGAACTTTTTGGGCAAGTCATGCAAATCTGTTGCATCTCCAAACTTGAGGTGATATTTGAGCTACTTGGTAACTACCTTAAACAGCAAATGTGGCCCGATTTCCGAGCCAGTCTAGCAAGACAATCTTGGTCCTTATACTGAACCTGCCCAATTCTAACCTGCTTAAAAAGCTAATATTGTACATTTACCGTTCAAAGTAGCTGATCTCAATCATTTGTAATGTATAACTAAGTATACACCTTACCAAACTGCAAGTGGTCCCTTAATTGTAGAGTAGCACAGGTACAGTGCGTGGAACCTCTGGCCAGCTTTCATGCTGCCAGCAACTTCAGTGAACCGCTACTGCCAATAAAGACATGGGATGCGTTGTCGCCGAAACTATGAAACCTTGCTCGTTCCAATAGCTTGTGCTTCGCCCTCCAGGTTACACCTATGAAAATGTCTTACCTCAATAGAAGATTCAGCAGCCAACTGTAATGTTCCCCTGAGAGCAGTGTTCACTGCATATGTGTTTGGGATGGTAACTTTCTTGCTAGACATAGACCTCTGGCACATGCCCTGATCTCTTGGGCATGCTCTATGGCTATACCCTCAGACTCGGCGTTAAACTATACCAATCCCACATGCTCTCCTCTTACATGAGGGAGCCATAATGCAGGCCTACTACAAAGCCCTGCTGACACAATTTCCCATTTAGGGCCATTAGCACCAATTTGCAATATAATGAAAGATTTACCTAACAACTACTGGAGCAGTAATGAACACTGTTTGTCCATCATCGTAACTTTATTAATTTCAGCTGGTGTTAACAATGACCTAGATGGCACTTAATAATTAACCAGTTAACAAAATAACTGTTGCTCTACTTACACAGCTGAATTGCATCTATACAATTAACAATTAGTCCAACGACTAGAACTGTTTTATAACAACAACTGTTACCAAAGTCTATTGACTGCAATCTGTTGCCCAGGCCGACATCATGGCCAATTGAATACCTAAAAGTAAATCCCAACATCCTACAAATCTATTTGATAGGAACTTAATCTAACTGGATAGAGGAGCCCAATTTCTCAAATATAGTTTGAGACTTAACGGTGGATTTTAGCACATCTATAACCAGCGTTTTTTAAAACTGTGAATAGTTTTCTTTGAATGCTTTTTTGTCATCATTCTGTTATATTGCCTTATCCTAACAATGCCTCCTCATCCCCCATGATCATTGTAAATGGGAATACCCTACTAAACTGCTATTCCCATAAAGCAGCCCTAACAAGGTACCGCTGGCGCCCATGAAGCAGCCCTGAACAAAGGTGCTGCTGGGGCGGACTTTCCCATAGGCCCGTATTTGCCATAGATTTGACGTTCTCATCAAGCAGCCCTGAGCAAAGGTGCTGCTGGCATAACCTCTCCAATAGGCTAGCCTACCATAACTTGGCATCCCCCTGGAGCAGTCCTGAGCAAAGGTACTGCTGGCACCGCCTCTGCAATAGGCTTGCCTGCCATAGTTTGGTATCCCCATGAGCAGTCCTGAGCAAAGGTACTGCTGGTACAGCCTCTCCATCAGGCTAGCCTGCCATAGCTTGGCATCCCCATGAGCAGTCCTAAACAAAGGTGCTGCTGGCACAGCCTTTCCCATAGGCTGGCACTGCCATAACTTGGCATTCTAATGAAGCAGCCCTACCCAAAGGTGCTGCTCTGTAAATTAATTCCCAGAGGTGAAACCTCCCAACTTTCATAATTGTACTGACTATTTTTGTCAGTTGTTCCCATATCCTGGGGATTATTGTAGTTTGGGAACCCCGTAGCTGAATTTCCCCTCCACGGGAATCCATATATATATGTGTATATGTGTATATATATATATGTATATACCGCGGTACCCTCCTGGCACCCAGGCTACTGCGGTATGGGAACCACATATATTTGGGTTACCCCTGCACCGGGAACCCAGCCTAACCATTTAGGTTTGTTTTAACCCCATGTGCTGGGGACTACTGCGATGTAAACCCACATATACTTGGGTTTCCCCTGCACCGGGAACCCAGCCTAACCGTTTAGGTCAGTTTTAACCCCATGTCCTGGGGACTACTGTGGTCTAGAACTGCATATACTTGGGTTTCCCCTCCACCGGGAACCCAGGCTGACCGTTCAGGTCCATTAATCCCAATCCCCTAGGGACTACTGCGGTCTAAAACCGCACTATTCTCGGGTATCCCTTCCCCGGGAACCCAACGTGTGGAGTCACTGACCGCGTTATCAGTGACTCCGATCGCCAACCCGACTTTCCCAGCTCTCCGCTTCCGCGGTCGGACCAGGGTTTTCCCCCAAAGCCCTAGGCTGGTTCCCACGTCGGCTATCGCGAACATCCTGCAAAAACCCCAGAGGTTCCTGCAGGAGACCTGGAACAGGTAAGAAAATAGCACTTACCTGCAACTTTTTTAGACTTACCGTTGAAGGAGCTGCGCTGCTCCACAGCCGTCTGCACGAAAGCGTCTGACGCAATGACGCACGAACGGCTGTACGGGGTTCTTCACGTAGTCACTCACGTGACTCCGAAGTAAAATGGTGTTTTAGCACTGTGTAGGACAGCATTTCAATCTCGTCAAGGAAACTTCACTCTCACAAAATCACACATAACATACAAGAGTTACAGAAACTTTTTGATGAGCTCATAACAGTGTCTACGTCACATCTTGTACTGCAAGATAATCATATTGTCATCCTGAATGGTTTATTAATTGGTTACAAAGGTGAGCACGTAAATGTGAAAATTAAACCGCACAGGGGATCGGGTGCAATTCCCAGGAACAGATCATTTTGCTCAATGCAAATTCTACAGAACGCATACCTGCAAAGCTGATACTGAAAATGTCAGGTTTACCAAATAGTCCATAGATTAACACTGTGTTCACTTCATCTGTGTACTGTATCATGATCATTTGCTTGTTATTCTTGATCATAATAGAATAGAGGATTATTGAGATTGTCAGTTCAATATCAGCCAAAGTTACTTTCTCAAATCTTAATTATATTCATAAACAGTGAGGGATGGACAGTGATCAGCCATTCAACGAGATGAGCTCAGAAAGTTTGATCCACCCTCGTTTTCAAACATTACAAAGTCACATCTTACTGGCCATGGGTTATTGGTGAAGTGGACAGATCTATTATATAAACAGCTAAAGAATGTCAATTATATTCCTTATCCAAAAGGCAAATCTTAGAAGCAAGAACTTTATCACTTTCATAACATTACTGAACAATATCAATTCTTATCAATTGAAACTAATCAACTCTTATGTGCTTTATTGATGCTTCCAAAGCCTTTGATCGTGTTAATCATAGAAAGTTGTTTGTTAAATTGAATAAAAGAGGTGTGCCCAAATACATTGTGAGAATTCTGGCTTACTGTTATGCCCACCAGACTATGCAAGTAAAATGGGGCAATAGGGTCTCAGCCCCATTTGGGGTTAGCAATGTGTCAGACAAGGGGGAATTTTGTCACCAGTTCTTTTTAATTTCGATATTGATGATCTGTCCAAGCAATTGAAAGCGTGTAATACTGGGTGCATGATTGGTAATATTTTAGTGAACCATATTATGTAAGCAGATGATCTTGTGTTCTTTAGTCCATCTAGCGCTGATCTCCAACAGTTCCTTACTATATGTTCTGTGCATGGTGTGGAACATGATATCAAATATAATGCTGGTAAGTACTGTTATGATCTGTAGAACCAAAGAGGATAAATGTCTAAAATTTCCTGATTATTTAATTGTATGATAATAATCTTAGTGTCTGTAATAAGGTCAAATATATTGGACATTTTATTACAGAACAAATTACAGATAATGAGGATATTTATAGGCAACGCCTTATGTTGTGTGCACAAGGAAAGTTTAGTGCGTGTACAGATGGAGTGAAGATGTCTCTGTTCAGAGCATATTTTACACCATTCTACACTGCACACCTGTGGTCAAATTACAGAAAAGCAAGCTTACGGAGACTAAAAGTAGCTTATGATGATGCCACGAGAATGTTACTTAAGAGACCTAGATTGTGCAGTGCAAGTGAAATGTTTGCGGCTGCAGGAGTCATTACTTTACAAACTGTCTTAAGAAATCTGACGTATAAATTTATTTTCCGGATTAATGCCTCTGAAAATGAAATCATCTTGGCCTTAACAAAAATAAGGTTTAGCACTACACGCTACCGACCCCAGCTGTGGAGACATTGTATACTTGTCTTGTTGTAGGACACTGATTTTTTTATTCTTGATCTTAAACCATGTATTGTGCTTTTGTATGGTAATTTATTGTGCTTTTGTAAGTAATTTATTGTGCTTACATGTATGTAATTTATTCTATGTAATGCCTTGTCTTTTATCTGGACCTTGAGTCTGTAATAAAAAGTAAGTAAGTAATATATTTAATGATAAGAATGCTGCCACCTGCAGTCATTTTCTAAACATATGTACTCCCACAGGCCCCACAAGATGGATGATTAACATTTTTGTGTGTCTGTCAAAAACTGAGAAATAGCATGCAAGAAAATGCACAGAAACATGTGAAATTAAGATTACACCATGAGATATAGTTCCTGTGAAACATGGCAACCATTTCGACAACAAGCAACTCAACATGACAAGTTACCATTTATAGTGATTGACATAAAAAGATTACAGCATCACTTGATTTGCAAAACAGCAAACACATTATTTTTCAGAGCACTCAGACACAATCCACGTAAGGTAAATGTGTAATAGATAATCTTGATATCACAGGAAAACTAAGTCACTCCAGTTGATGCAACAGGATGCCTTCACCATGAAATATTCTCCATTATTGATTGTTTGAATATTAATTCCCTATAGAACTGAATGAATTTTTGAAAGGAGATACAATAAAAATCTAAATTCTCGCAATATCAGAAAAAAATTATTCCAAGGGACAATTGTGATGTTTTATTATGTATTGGTTTTGCTTTGTTGTTATATTTGCCTTTACTATGAGTATTTTTATAAGTAGGTTGTGCATGATTCTGAGTATTCCCAGTATATGTATGAATGAATACGTTTATTGGCCAAGTATTCACATACAAGGAGTTTGTCTTGGTGCTCCGCCCACAAGTGACAACATGACATACAGTGACAGTTAAGAATGATACATAAAACATTAAACATTAATAATTAAACATTATTGCTTAAACATGTGAATAAGATACCAGAGCAAAAGGAGGCTACAGATTTTTGGTTATTGAGTAGAGCTACTACTTGTGGAATAAAAGCTGCTTTTATGTCTGGCTGTGGCAGCTTTGACAGTTCGGAGCTGCCTTCCAGAGGGAAGTGATTCAAAGAGTTTGTGGCCAGGGTGAGAGGGGTCAGAGATGATCTTGCCCGCTCACTTCCTGCCCCTTGCAGTGTACAGTTCATCAATGGAGGGAAGGTTGCAGCCAATAACCTTCTCAGCTGATCGGACGATTCGCTGCAGCTCCGGGTGTCGTGCTTGGTGGCTGAGCCAAACCAGACCATGATAGAGAAGGTGAGGACAGACTCTACGATGGCCGTACAGTATTCGACCATCATTACCTGTGACAGATTGTGCTTCCTCAGCTGCCGCAGGAAGTACATCCTCTGTTGTGCCTTTTTGACTGTGGAGTCGATGGTCACCCCCCACTTAAGGTCCTTGGAGATGATGGTTCCCAGGAACTTAAAAGATTCCACAGATGTGACTGTGGTTTGTTGTTGGTGAGTGGGGCGAGGAGAGGGGGCACTCTCCTAAAGTCTACAATCAATTCCACTGTCTTAAGAGCATTGAGCACCAGGTTGTTGCGACGTCACTAGGACGCCAGCTGTGGCACTTCCTGTCTGTAGGCAGGTTCCTCCCCATCCTGGATCAGTCCAATCAGGGTTGTGTCATCCGCAAACTAGAGAAGCTTGACAGAGAAGCTTGACATTGGTTGGAGCAATAAATAAAACAGGCATTGGTTACATCATGCGTAGGAAAGAACTCCAGCTGCTGGTTTAAATCGAAGGTAGACACAAAATGTTGGAGTAACTCAGGGGGACAGGCAGCATCTCTGGAGAGAAGGAATGGGTGATGTTTCAGGTTGAGACCGTTATTCCGACTTAAGAAGGGTCTCGACTCAAAGCGTCACCTATTCCCTCTCTCCAGAGATGCTCCCTGTCCCGCTGAGTTAATCCAGCATTTAGTTTACACCATGTTCAGCAATGAGTCCATAAAATGATAATGACAATAGTAAGATCTAAACAGAGCTTACAATCTGCAGCTGACTTTTGAGGTTATCAAGCAGAGCCCCATTTCTTCCATCTGTCAGTGAAATTGGGGATAACTGGTTTGCATTTGTGAGACAGTTCCCCTAGCTCTTTCTTTGTTTTGAAAGGTATTCTGTTATAATTAATTCTGTTATAATTTCTTCAGGAGATTCCTTAGTGCATTTGTCTTTCTATGTTTTGACCAAAGGGTGGTACCTAGTCACTTTGTAACACTGAGACAGAAGGTACATTCTTCCTAATGCTGTGATAGTACTATAACCATTCCAATGTATAGTGTTATCTGAGCAATTTAACTCAATTAAAGGGTATAAGTTTGACCAGAGATTTTCTCCATTTGTGACTATTCCTTCAAGCCGCCTATTAGTTGCACCCTTTGCAGCTAAAGTAATCATTGTAGGAGCAGGCTGCAAGGCAGCAATGAGACTCAGAATCACTGATTCAAGGTTCTGCTCAGTATGATGAACCTAGAAGACTACTTGTACCCTCATTCGTTCAGTCTGAACATTTCTGACACAACTGCAGAGAAAGATACACCGTGCTGGAGTAACTCAGCAGGTCAGGCACCATTTCTGAATAACATGGATAGGTAATGTTATGCGGTGGGACCATTCTTCAGACTGAGGTACTTTTTTGTCAACCAGCATCTGTAGTTTCTTGTTTCTCCACAACAATGGAGGTCCTCTGTTAACTACAGTTCAGTTGTAGATGGACCTAAGCTGTTATAGAATAAAAGTTGCTCTGCAAAGCAGTTAAAAACTTCACCTGCACTCAGTCAACTTGTCCATCACAGTTAATAAGCTTTATATGATATTTTATAATCGGATCTAGCATTACAATGCTCGGACTTGATTTTTTATTTTGTGAGCCTCATGTAGTTCCTGTCTGTAATCTTCTGGTCTTCGTTTATTAATGTTTACTGCCAGCATCTCGTGTTCCCCAAGAAGCTTACTGAATCTATCCATTACTCTAAATGTTACAAGGCTGTTGATTGTGACTTTAATTGCATTAGCAATTTTAATACATTGTTGTTTGCAATATGTGAAACATATTATTGATTCCATGGAAATGCCCATTGAAACACCAAGAATTATATATTAAGTATTTGATTTCTCATAGTACCATAGCATATGAAACATTTTAAAACCAAAGATTGATTGAACTTGTGAATGAGTGGAAGGAAGAATAATCAACATGGAATGGCACCTCTCTGGGGTTTGGTGAGAGTAGCCTGCAGTATTGAACCATTTCCATAAGGTCCATCCCTGCTCAATGACTCACCATTAACCAGAAACCTAACTACAGGGCAACCACATGAATACTATGTACACCAGAGGCTGGGGATCCTTTGGCAAGAGTCATCATCTCACTCTCCAAAATCCACCATGTATAGACTATGAACCTATCATTCTCTCTGCCTTTCTTGATATGCATCCAACAGCAGTCGAGAAGCTCAGCATTTTGCAGGACAAGGCATATCTCTTAATTGGCATTCCATGTACTGCACTAAATGTGCATTCACTCCACCACCAACACAGGATCTATACAACCTGCAACTACTTCTTCAATGGCAATTCCTAAACTGTAACCTCCGCCATAATGAAAGACAACAGCACTAGGTGAAAGTCACCTGCAAGCTCCCTAAGTCACACAACAACCTGATGTGAAAATAAGTTGTCATTCCTTCACTACGACAGGATTAAATACTGAAATTCACTGTTTAACAGCACTTTGGGTAAATCTCCAGCACATGAACTGCCAGGAATCAATAGCAGTTGAACATGGACACTAAAAGCTGTCAGAGCCTGCAACACACTCATCCCATAAAATAATGCCATCAGTTTAAACAACGAATCTCCTCTTCGGCAGAATGTTGTTTATTGAGAAGAGTGTACCTCTGTCTTTGAGAGATCAACTTTTTTTAAATTGTAATTGTTTCAAAATAACCTGAAGGACAGAGGATTATTTTAACTTGACCACTCCTAGTTACATTCTTTCATGTCTTGAACACATTTTAACCATCAAAAGCTGCAAACTTCCAAAACAAGAATATAATTTGAAACAGCAGTGCCGGACTAAATTACAGCAGAGATGTGCAAAGTGAGGTCTTATGCAATGCAAGGTCACCAAGAGATGTAATGAAGATATGGTTGTTGGAAAGTAGGTACTTCTATGAAAGGGAATGTGTTGCATTTTATTTCCGGTTTGCCCCGTTTAGTATTCTGGCATGAAATAAGGTAGCAATATTTGCAAGAATTAATCTCTTTGATAACGCAAGGATAATATCTCAGAATTTGTGTTTGACTGTAAAGCAACATTTCACACTAATCTGAAAAATGTTCAGAGAAAGATCAAACCATGTCTGTGATGATCACTTCCTATTTTCTGACACCTGCTTCTAGCAGGCATTAATTCAATCAGATCCCTGTCGTCCACCAGCTATGATAGCATCTAACTGGCTGAGCGATCAACCACATTAAGAGTTCTCATACTCAGAAATACATATACTAGAACAATTTAAACTAATATCTTAAACATTTACAGAAACTATAAAATAAAGAATGGTACATTAGCATGGTCAACATATGATCGTGCACAGTATATGCAGAAATATAATTTAAAACATTTTTTTTAATCCCCAAAACTTTGTACATTGTAATTCTCTTACATAAATGTTTCAAACACAATATTCATTTTTAGGAAGGACATTTTCAAATCATGATTTACAAATTAGCTTGTCACTAAAACATTTTTCTCATCTCTTGGCACTAAAGTTGATGAACGCATCTCCTTCCACATACTTTTTGGATTCATGTTCAAAAGGCCGAACATGTTGACCAAAAGCCTCCAAGAACCAATGACAAGGTTTTGAATAAAGAGAGAACCCTGTATGTGACTGTCAGTCACAAGGGGAAGCCAGAACAATGCCCACCCATCATAAGGCAGCTAAAAAGTCCGACAGCCAACAACTCTACAGTCTCTCCTTTGATGCGCATCAAAGCTATAATTTTTTAACACTTATGAATATCCCTGACATTCATAATCATTTAAAAACTGCTGGACCTCAAATAATTTGATGTTCAAAATATTACTGAAAAAAAAAAAAATTACTTGCAAGCAACTAAAATCATTAAAGCAAGTATAAATATTAAAAATGAATAAGTAACTTATATGTAGCAAATAATTAAGTAACCCCTAAATTGCAGCTGCAAAATTTCCATTCAAATGAATGGTCTCAAGAATTCTGCGTCAAGTCTAACCTGATATAGTTGTTGTGCCCAAATACACAAGGTACATGATGGACAATGAAATAAGTTGTGTTTAGGAAGACCAGCAAGTTCAGCGTTACCATTTTCATGTGGGTTCCCAACTTTGGCGGCATTTACAGACAGTATGTGTAGGCACTTCACAGCAAAATTGCTGCAATTTGCCAGTAATGGGCCTGTCCCACTTAGGCATTTTTTCAGCGGACTGCCGGCGACTGTCAGCTTGCCGTCAATCGCCTGAAAAACCGGTAACTGGAATGGCGACTGTCAG
This sequence comes from Raja brachyura, assembly GCA_963514005.1. The sequence goes on along the minus strand of OY740784.1, from coordinate 17,079,979 downwards.
AGTGGAACACACACACACAAACACATCGCTTCCTTCACTAGCCCATTATGCAGGCGGGGGATACGACAAGTGGGGAGAGTGCTGTCTAAAAAATCCACACGGTGCAAGCCAAGGTGATGCAGACACACACCACAATGATCAGGAAGGTTGGCGCTGTAAAAAGACGGCTAAAGCACAGCGAACGCTAGGTCCTTTAAAAGAGGGGGGGAGAGGGGGAGAAGAGGGGCGAAGGAGTGCGGACAACTTTTAATAAGCCGGAGATACACGGCTGTGAAGCTCGGCGGACATTTAACATTATCATTGGTTCTGAAAACTACTGCATACCTTTTTTCTTCCCAATGACCCAATGAAACTCACCAGTCAGCACCGGCTACAACCTACAAGAACCTTCATGGCGCCTTCATATGAGGCCGTGACTAGTACCCTGAATGCGGGAACTCCTCACGATCATAAAGGCGACCCCCGGCAACCACCCACGAACATCTGGAGACTATGTGGCGACTGCATAGTCTCCTGCAGTCACCTAAAAAGACCCATAAGTTCAATTTACCACTAAGCGTAAAATTCATCTGTCCGTAAGTAATAAAAATTCAAAGGATTTCCATGTGATTCCAATAGAAAAACCAAGTTGCTCTGCTAGATCACTAAAAATGTTTATGATTTCCTTATTGAACAAGCACAAACATCCAAAGGATGCTATCAGTTACATTAGATAAAAACAGCAAACATCAATAGTTTCACTGAGATCATACCTGGGTAAACAAGGCAATGTTTTAAGCCTGTGTTTAATGCACCAATGTGCCTCACAATATAGGTTGCCTTTGACCGCTTCTCTACTACATGGTCTCCTAACCCAATGGACCATGAAGAATTCTGCTGGCTTGATGAGCATGGTCGTGGACCTTAGTGCGTGGCTACACTAAACAAATAGATACCCTGCATTAAAATTGTGAAAATGTGTGATTTATCATTATGATAGGGATTCACCGCTTCTCTGTGGATTGGCACCTTGTCGTGGTGGAGAAGTTTGTGTGGTCCTGAGATCCTGAGAGCGATGCTGTCTGGAGCTATGCTCCCGGTAGGGCCACCCATGGCGGTAAGGTCAAGGGGGAGGACTCTGATAAAGAGCAATCCAACAAATACCTCAACTGTGGAACAGGCAGAGGATGATGGCTGACCTTAGTGGAGGGTCACAATGGCTGTGAGGGCGGATGAAGGCTGCAGCAGAAAAGGGTCTCCGGTCGTCTTGGACTCTATGCCATTGGATCCTGACCCAGATCTGTCAAGGATTGTGTGGTGGCTGTCTGTGCACCAGTCTCCCCATATCAACCAAATTCACACACAGGCATCCTCCAACCCTGGAGGGGGGCCGAAGAAGAAGAAGGGATTCACCTAAGTCAGGTAAGTGCAAAGCCTTTCCCCGGCAATAGGAGGAAATGTCATGCAAAGGACAAAATAGACTTTTTTCAAACTAACAGAAGCAAAATAAGCAGTAACTCACCTGTTTACTTGCATCAAGACCAAAACAATGGAATCAGGCTCAGAACTGGACCAAATTATCAGGATATTGTGTGAGATGCCTCTGAGCAAACATGAATAACATTTTTTTTAATAAACTAACAGAATGAAACTGTATAATGCAATTACAATCTTATATCTCCTGGACCTCATAGGTATCAAAGCAAATCAGAAAAAGTTACATTATAATTATCAACATGGTTGCAAAAGTGAATTATTTATCCTGAACGATGTTTAATAATTTTGTCTGCCGCTTAACTGTAGCACATGCAACTCATCCTTTGTTTAATTAATTATATTCATGAAATATGGAAAGGTATTTTTAGTTACTGGCTTCTCTTTTGGTTTGAGTGGGACTGCACATAAATCATCTGCTTAAAAAAAATTCATATCACAAATTCAAAATTGAATATGAATAATTTTCCATCTCTTCTTGATATTAAAGAATAATCTGAGCAAAAATAATGCTCTAATTTAGAAACAAATAAAAACATCACATTAACTGTCCTTAAAGCGATTTTGCAAGTTACCGAAAACTCTAACAGACTTCTATAGATGCACTTCAGAAAGTTCCCTGACTAATTGCATCGCATGGTAGGGCAATTCCAACACACAGAAATGCAAAAAGCAGAGAGTGGTGGGTTCAACCTGGTTCATCAGAGGCACAGCCTTTCCCTCCATTAAAAGCATCTACATGGGGCACTCCCTCAAGAAGGCAGCACCTCAAGTAGGCAGCATTAAGGTAGACAAATTTCCTCAGCGGATCAGATATATCCGAGGACATTGTGCAAAATTAAAGAGGAAATTGTGTGAGCCCAGGCTGAAATTTATGAGTCGTCATTAATTACAAGCGAGGTGCCAGAAGACTGGAGGGTAGCAAATGTTATGCCTCTATTCAAGAAGGGCTGCAGGGAAATGGCTGGGAACTTTAGGCCAGTGAGCTTAATATCTGTTGTCGGAATGTTACTGGAGTGTATTCTGAGGGACAGGATATCCATGCATTAAGATGAACAAGAGCTGATTATGGAGAGTCAGCAAGGTTTTGTACGTGGGAGGTCGTGTCTCACAAATCTGATTGAGTTTTTTGAAGATGTGATCAAAAAGGTTGATGCAGGCAGAGCTGGAGATGTTCTGTATATGGATTTGAGCTAAGCATTCAATAAGGTTCCGCATGGTAGGCTGCTCTGGAATGTTAGAGCGCATGGGATCCAAGGAGAGATGGCTGAATGGATAGAGAATTGGCTTAAAGGAAGGAAGCAGAGGGTAATGGTGGAAGGTTGTGTCGTGGATTGGAGGCCAGTGGTTCGTGGTGTGCCTCAGGGTTCCGTGCTGGTGCCATTACTGTTTGACATCTAAATCAATGATTTGGATGAAAATGTACATAGCAAGATTAGCAAGTTTGCACATGATATAAAAGTGAGTGGGATTGCAGACAGTGAAGGTGGTTGTCAAAAATTTCAGTAGGATCTTGATCTGTTGGCCAGGTGGGCTGAGGAATGATTGATGGAATTTAATACAGAGAAATGTGAGGTGGTGCATTGTGGAAAGTCTAACATGGGCAGGACCTACATTGTGAATAGTAGGTCTCTGGGAAGTGTTGTAGAGCAGAGGGATCAAGAAGTGCAGGTATATGGTTACTTGAAAGTGTCATCACAGGTAGATCGGGTGGTCAAAAAGGTTTTGGCACATTGGCCTTCATTAGTCAGGGTATTGAGTATAGAAGTTGGGAGGTTATTGCAGATATATAAGACATCGGTGAGGCCACATTTATTGTAGTATATTCAGTTCTGGGCACCATGGTATAGGAAAGATGTTGTTAAGTTGGAAAGGGTGCAGAGAAGATTTATAAGAATGCTGCCAGGACTTGAGGATCTGAGCTATAGGGAATGTTGATTCCACTTCATCATAAGATGAAGGGGGAACGATTTTATAGAAATCTGAACAGGCTGGGACTCTATTCCCTGGAGTGCAGGAGGATGAGGAGTGATCTTACTGAAGTGTATAAAATCATGAGAGGAATAGAGCGGGTGGACGCGCAGAGCCTCGCCCAGCATGTGGGTATCGAGAACCAGAGGGCATAGGGTTAAGATGAAGGGTGAAAGATTTTATAGAAATCTGAACAGTGACTTTTTCACGCAAAGGGTCGTGGGAGAGGCCGGAGGAGGAGGCAGGGACCATCGCAATGCTTAAGAAGAAATTAGACAGGTACATGGAGAGGACAAGTTTAGAGGGATATGGGCCAGAACCAGGCAAGTGGGACCAATGTAGATGGGACATGTTGGTTTGTATGGGCAAGTTGGGCTGAAGGGCCTGTTTTCACACTGTATGACTGTATGACTCTATTTATCATCATGGATCCCCAAGATCCAGGCCTTGCCTTCTGCTTACTGCTCCCATAGGACACGAAGGTCAGAAGCCTTACGTTAAATGCCTTCAGGTTTCAGAATAGATACTCTCCAATAATCTCCACGTATTTCAAGCGACCTGCACAACCTAATCTTGTCTTTTCATTATCTTAGATGCATAATTTATGTATAATTCATGTTTTGTGAATTGTCTGACCCTATGTGCCCAAACTACTATCACAAGCACATTTTTCATTATACTTGTACCTCACCGTATGAGTGACCATAAACTCAACTTGACTTGACTTATTTGTTTGTTTTATTCATTTGTACATCATGCAGATTTTGTTTCATATATTTGTTTTTAGGCCTGCAGGTTATTTATCATTTTTGGACCAGCATTTATCATTTTCAAGTTGGTGTTGGCAGAAGGGGAATCAACTGAAGGTGATTTGGCCTGGGGCATTGTCCTAAGGAACTCCTCCAGTCACGTCCTCGAAGGACTGATCTCCAATAAGCATAATTATCTTCTTTTGTGCCATCATGATACCTATTAACTTCAGTTTTACCAGGGTACCTTGAAGCCACATTCAATCAAATACTGCCATATAATAATATTTAAATAATACTTCTTAATAATATTTTATAATAATCAAATAATATTTCCAGCATGTTATGTCTTTATTTCAGATCTACAGCACTGGCTATCGATCACCCATTCACACTAGTTCTATGTCTTCCTACTTTCGCATCCACACCCTTCATACTAGGGGCATTTTATGGAGACCAATTAGCCTACAGACCTGCAAGTCTTTGGGATGTGGGAAGAAACTGGAGAACTCGGAGGAACCCCACACGGTCACAGGGAGAACATGCAAACTCCACACAGACAGACACGAGTTCAGGATCATGCCCGGGTCTCTTGCGCTGTGAGGCAACGGGTCTACCAGCTTTGCCACTGTGCCGCCCAAAGTTGGTTTATCTCCTTTATGAAGGTAATGCCGAAAATTTAATAAGATTGTTATCAGTATGATCTTACAAAAATCTCAGTTCTAACAGGTATTTTAACATACAAATGTGTGGGAAACATCATTTGTCTACTGTTGTATGGTGATGTTGCAACAGCTGATGAAATAAATGAAAAGCTTGGCTCATGATTAATTTGCTTCTGTTGAAATTAGGTCACAAGAAAGCTGTTGGGTATTTGTTTGGGCTGGGTATTATTGAGCAGTGGGACATAATTTCTCATTCAAATAAAGACTCAATTTTCAGAAGGACTGTTGTCAAGTGAAAATGAATGTCAGAGGGCTTATGAAACAGCTTGTAGAAGAGAAGAAAATCAATAGGTGGCCAAAGCATCTATTCAGCAGCCTTCGTATGAGTAAGATTGCATGAATGAGATTGCAGGGGTGTTAATGCAAATGCATGTACTCATCCAGCAGACCACATATAAAGCGTGATATGAGATAGTATAAAAATAATTCTGAATTAAACCATAAGCAGACAGGTTATGCGGAAATGAATAGATAGCTAAAAATAATGATTTATTTCAAATCCCATCATGTGAACTAAACTTGGAGCTTTCAACTTCAAAGCATTTTTACATAATCTATTTTATAAAAATCATGCCACGTTGAATCTCAGAAGTGAAAATAATTCCAAGAATTGGTCAGAAGAGAATTCTGGACAGACACTGAAACCTACATTCAAAAGGACGTCAGGTTGTATTACGGTTCAGTCACCAGAAAAAAAGATAGTGTGCAACTAAAGCTGTATTAAGAAGACTGAAACAAGTACACATCTCAGGTGATACAGTTGAGAACATGAAGCACTTTGTTGAAAGATTTTGAATATGAAGTGATAGATGTGGGGATCTGAAAGATGTTAATGGTAATTTTGCAGACAGGGTAATAGGAAATAATTCAAACAGCAAAGGCATGGATCAGTGAGAATTTTCACAGACAATTCACAAACAGAATTGTCACAAACAGAACAGGAGGTCCAAAATTCATATTTGAGAGCACAATATAAAGCCTAAATTAAACACCCTCTAAAGGAATGTAAAATAAGATGTCAAATTTAGAAATGTGATTACTGTCTTGTATATCTTTTCAAGATTCAAGATTCAATTTAATTGACACATGTACCAATTAAGGTACAGTGAAATTTGAGTTACCATACAGCCATACTAAGTAAAAAAGCAAAAATACACACAGCACATAAAATAAAGTTTAACATAAACATCCACCACAGTGGAATCAACATTCCTCACTGTGATGGAAGTTGAGTCATCTTCCTCCTTTGTTTACCCGTGGTGGTCGGGGCCTTGTACCCTCCGCTGTGCCACTGCCGACGGTATGATGTTCAAGCCGATGATCGAGACTCCAGCGTCGGATGGATCGGAATACTCCGCGGCATGGAGCTCCGCTTCTTACCGGAGTCGGCCGCTTCTTACTGGAGACCGCTGCTCACGGTGTTAAAGTCCACAGGCCCCGCAGTCGGAGTTCCAACACTGGCGATCCTCGGCAAAAGGTCCCAGGCTCCGCGATGGAAAGTCCACGCCGCACCCACCTTGAAGCTCCAGGAAAGGCTGCAATACTCCATGTTGTAGGCCGCAGGGGGGGACGGAGATGCGTCACGGGGAAAAATCACGTCCCCGTCGAGGTAAGTGACAGGAAACAATTTCTCCCAATTCCCCCCCCCCCCCCCCCCCACATAAAAGATACCAAGAAACATACATTCAAGACATACTTCAAATATTAAAAACAGAGAATAGACAAGACAGACTGCTGACGAGGCGGCCATCACCATATCTTTTGTCTTTCATAGAAAGTTGCTTGGGCTTGTGGGCGGTGGGGTGTGTGGGCGGCGGGGTGTGCGGGGGGTGTGTGTGGTGGGGTGGGTGTGTGTGGGGGCAGGGGGTTGTGTTTGTGGATGGGTGGGTGTGTGTGGGCAGGGGGATGTGTGTGTGGGCAGGGGGGTGTGTGGGCAGGGGGGCTTGTGGGGGGGGAGAGGGTGTGTGGGCCGGGGGAGTTGTGGGGGGAGAGGAGTGTGTGGGTGGAGGGGTATGTGGGGGGAGAGGGTATGTGGGCCAGGGGAATTGTGGGGGGAGAGGAGTGTGTGGGTGGAGGTGTGTGTGGGGGGAGAGGGTATGTGGGCTGGGGGAGTTGTGGGGGGAGAGGAGTGTGTGGGTGGAGGGGTGTGTGGGGGGTGGGGTGTGTGCTCGGAGAAACGACGGGGGAAGAGCCATGGGGGAGAGGGGGGCATCACGGGGGAGGGGGGAGGGGGGGAGGAGCCAGCGATGCGGACCAGGGTAGTAGTGGATGGAATTGGCAGTGCGATGGGGGCTCACAGTGGGCGCTGGTCGTTGTCCTCCGCCGGGATCAGAGTCTCCGCTTTCTGTCTAGCGACATCGGCGACATCTCCGACTCCGGGCTGGGTTGGGCTGGGTCGGCTCTCCGACGCTGGGCTGCTTGGGGCGGGGCGGCATTGCTTGGGGTGGGGCTGCTTGGGGCTGGGCAGAAGAAATCGATCTGCACATGCGTGGGTTTTTAAGATTTTTAAACCTCGCTAACTTTTACGACATTCAACCGATCGGAATGAAACTTCATACACTCGCAGCACTGGAGAACGGTGAGTGAACTGGCGAAAAATCGCAGCGCTATTGCGAACCGTTTTTGCGCAAATAGAAAGACCGCCAAACTGGAAGATAACAAGATCAGTGTTTTAGTTATGTATAGATAGATAGATAGATAGATAGATAGATAGATAGATAGATAGATAGATAGATAGATAGATAGATAGATAGATAGATAGATAGATAGATAGATAGATAGATAGATAGATAGATGGGAAAGCAATAATTACAAGTGTCAAAAGTGTGTATTTTTAAAAAAGTGATGAAGAAATTGAAACTGGGAATTAAATAGCATGTTTATTGATTTTTTTTTAAAGACGCTCTCCCATTATATGTTCATAAGTTATAGGAGCAGAATCAGGCATTTGGTCCATCAAGTCTTTCCCATCATTCAATCATGGCTGATCTATCTTTCCTGCTGAACCCCAGGCCCCATAGCAGAAGCATCCACGTCACGGGGCTGGAAACTGTAAGTATCCCAAGCTAATTCTGCAACCACCATCATTTATTGCAACAAAAGTGATGGCTCCCACTGATTGTCACCAGAAGCTTGCGTCCTTTTCAGGACGGACAATGGCATCAATGTCAACTTTTGAAACATGGAAGATGGACACGAAAGAAAGAGAAGCTGAATCCCACACACCTGCCTTCTCCCTGTAAACTTCGACACATTACTATTCAAGAACCTGTCAAATCTCCACTCAAAAAATACCCATTGACATGGCCTCCACAGCTGTCTGTGGCAAAGAAATCTACAGATTATCCGCACATTGGCTAAAGAAATTCCTCCTTTCTAAAGGTATGTCCTTTTATTCTGAGGCTGTGCCTCTGATCATAGATTCTCCCACTAGTGGAAATATTCTCTCCGTGTCCACTCGATCCAGGCCTTTCATTATTCAGTAAGTTTCAATGAGGTTTCCCCCTCATCCTCCCAAACTTCAGCAAGTACAGGCCCAGAGCCATCAAAGGCTCATCATACGTTAACCCAATCATCCCCTGGATCATTTTCATAAACCTCCTCTGAAGCCTCTCCAATGCCAGTGCATCACTCCTGAGATATAGGGCCCAGAACTGCTCACAATACTCCACATACAGTCTGACCATTGCCCTATAAAGCTTCAGCATTACATCCCAGCTTTTATACCTTTCATTAAAGTATCTATGTTTATTATGTTATTGGTGATAGTGGGGTGGTGTGTTTGTGGGCTCTACTAGAAGGCCTGCAAAAAGTAAAAAAAGGCAGTTGTGAAGTTAAATACATTTTTATATGCAGTCTGAAGAAGGGTCTCGACCCAAAACGTCACCTTCGCTCCATAGATGCTGCCTCATCCGCTGAGTTTCTCCAGCATTTTTGTCTACCTTCAATTTTTCCAGCATCTGCAGTTATCTCTGAAAATAAAAAGAACTGCTGGTTTATACCAAAGATATAGACACAAAATGCTGGGGTAACTCAGTAGGCTAGGCTTCATCCCTGGGGAAAATGGATAGGTGATATTTCGATCGGGATCCATCTTCAGACTGATTGAAGTGGAGGGGGCAGGGGGAGCGGGGTGGTGGACTGGAAGCAAGAAAGAATCGGGGCAAATCTAGGCAGGCAACAGATGACCTCAGGCAAAGATCCCTGACAGGCCGATTGTTGGTTGACAGCATGACAGCGTGTCCGACAGCCCTGACAGCGTGAGCCCAAGAGGGATATGTAGTCGCGAACTGTGGATCTGGATCTGGTTATTGGAGGTGAGTGGGGGGGGGGGGGGGGGGGGGGGGGAGGGAGGGGAGAAGGAAGGTGTTTGTAGACTTTACCTAACATTGGATAATGCAACTGTCAGACTGCAGGGTTGTAAGCTACCCAAGCGAAAAATGAGGTGCTAGTCCTCCAAATTGCGTGTGGCCTCACTCTGGCAATGAAGGTGACCCAGGACAGAAAGGTCAATATGAGAAGGGCAAGGGGATTTAGTGGCTAGCAACCGTGAGATTCAGTAGGGCTTGGTGGACAGAGCCTAAGTGTTCATTGAAACGGTTGTGGAGTCTACAATTTGTCTCACCAATCAACAGGAACTCACATTGGGAACACTAGATGCAGAAGGTGAGGTTAGAGGAGGTGCATGTGAACCACTGTCTCATCTGGAAGGACTGTAAGGTTCCCTGGATGGAGTCAAGGGAGGAGGTATAAGGAGAGGTGTTACATCTCTTGTGGTTGCAGGGGAAAGTACCTGGGGAGGGGGTGATTTGGGGAAGGGATGAGTGAACCAAGGAGTCATAGAGGGCGCGGTCTCTACAGAAGGCAGAAAGGGGTGGAGATGGGAAGATGTAGCCAGTGGTGGGATCACGTTGGAACTGGCAGATATGTCAGTGGTTGATGTGTTGGATATGGCTGGTGGAGTGAGGACCAGGGGAATATCCTCATTACATCTGGGGAGAAAGGAGAGGGAGCGAAGGCTGAACTCCAGGACACAGAAGAGACGCGGGTTAGGAATCCATTTATGACAGCTGGGGAGAATCTGCGTTCATTAAAGAAGGAGGACATCTCGGATGTCCTCGTGTTGAAAACCTCATCTTGCGAGCAGATGCAGTAGAGATGGAGGAATTGAGAGTAGGGGATAGCGTCTTTGTAAGGGGCAGAGTGGGAGGAAGTGTAGTCAAGATAACTATCGGAGTTGGTAGGTTTGTGATAAGAGAGGGGAGAGAGGTGTCAGAGATAGGTCAGGTGAATATGACGGCAGGGAGGATGTTAGTGGTGAAATTAATGAAGTCCATGAGTTCTGAATGTGTGCAAGAGGCAGTCCTGATGCAGTCGTCAACGTAGAGGAGAAAGAGTTGCGGGATACGACCAGTGGACTCCCAGAACCACGACTGTTCGACATAACCTTTTATATCTTACACTTTTATATGTGCCTGCCATTCCACCAGAAGATGGTGCTCTTGCACATTATGTCATTGTATTCTTCGCCTGAAGAAGGGTTCCGCCCCGAAAAGTCATCTATCCATGTTCTCCAAAGATGCTACCTGGCCTGCTGAGTTACTCCAGCACTTGTGTCTTTTTTGACATTTATTCACTATTTATCGAGGCAACTAACAGTAAACTTTAAACCTACAAAATGAGTCTTTAGTTATTATTTTATGTCTTTCATTGCTTAAATATCAAATACTTAAAATTACTGCCATAAACTTGATTTTCTTCATATTTCAAGAGATCTGGCACAAATCAGCATTAAAGTTTATTGAATAATTTAGATTTAGTCACGATTTAGAAATCGTATAAATATTCAAGGACATTAATACTGACATAAATAATAATGTGAACGAAAGACATTTCAGAATCATGGACTGCGAAGACGCAGCAGGAGCCACTAAATGTTTGTCCTTTTTTTATCAGATGAGAAATGATAACTGAATAACATTAAATCAAAATAAAGTGGCAAGAAAATATATCACAGATGTTTATTAATAATCAGATTAATGTCGAAAGCAAAATAACTTGCTGTCCATGTTAACAGGGTGAGACAAGCTAGGAAGAGGATTATGTAGAGCACAACCTGTTGGGCCTTTTTCTTTGCTTCACGTTCTATGTAAATGGAAAATATTTGCTAACATGTTGGAGCTATTTTAATGATGATACTGTATCATATTTCCATCTATTTACTTGGTCAACCTCTGCACCTGAAAGTTAAAGCTAACAATTCAATTCACAGAGCTTTTTTGTTCTCTGTCAATTTGATTGTTTTCTCCCTTTGGGTTATTCGAGTTTGTGTATGATCTACAATGACAATCAAGATCCTTGTACATTGGAGCCCTGTTGCAGAATTTGACTTAAGGCACAGCAGTGCCATCTGGAAAGCCCAAGCTGATAGTACTAAAAGAGTTGACTAGATATGATCATTAAATTTTCTACATCATTTTAATACTTCTTGCAGCTAAAGTTCCCTATGGTAAAGTAGGTAAATATTGAGTTTAGTTTGCAAAATGTTGATTAAATAAATTGTTTGGAATGATGTTTAATTAATTAAATTATCACATTTATTCAAGTGTGTGGTGTGCATGACATCCCCTTAGTAATCTGAGCCTTGCAATTGTGAAGAGTATTTGCAGAATCAGGAAGTAAACTATATGTCATCAAGTACACAGCCACTTCCTGCTTTTGTAGCCATCTTGGTGATATGGTTATATTGAAGACTGGAGCAGGTAGCAATACTTTTCCTTGTTAAGAATAATCTTTACTCAGCAGATTTACTCAGCACAAACAGTGCCTTTTGTTTGTCAGCCTAAACATGTTCAAGGTTTTGCTATTGATCGTTTACCTCCTTCATTATTGAAACAGTAATTAAAGGAGCAAATTATGGAAAAGATAACCTTACTCCTGACTATATGAGGAAGAAGATAACTGATGCAGCAGCTTATGATAATTGGACTGAGCGTGTGGCCCGGTTGCATAATTATACAACAGTACTTGAGCGACGATAATACAGGTATACCTCATGTAGGAGCCAATTATGTTTATTGTTGGCATATCATATTATTTTGCTTTGATATATCTTGCAGTATTATTTTGGACAGTTGGGGACGGTCATTAGCTGCACAGGGTGGTGCGTATATATGGACAAAGGGGACAGGAAGGGGCAGGCATATGGAGGGAGCGCATACAGTTCTCACCAGGTCAGGGACAGAGCAACTGGCTACAACTTGCATGCAGAATTAGGAAAACCTGGTACGTGCATCTCTTTGTTTGTACAACTTCCTCAATAAACAACCAACTAAACTGGAAATAACGACGGGAAGATCTGGTCTATTGGGTCTGCGTACGATCACTCCTACTGTACCTGTGTATTAATGACAACTGGAAAAGAGGACACTGGAAAAGTTGCAAATTTGCCATTACACCCCCGTTTAATACTACCCTATAGAATGCTGCTTCGGTATTGCGTTCTTTTAATTTGGAGCCTTATTTTTCTAGACCATGCCTTGGCTTCAATGATTGCTGGGGAGGGGGGATTGAGCATAGAGGTGCTTTTGAAAGTGCTGTTGCGGAGGTAAAATTATCGGTCGGAGCCGCTATGCCACACCAGTCATTGAAAGTAGGCATGCAGGTGCAGCAGGCAGTGAAGAAAGCGAATGGTATGTTAGCATTCATAGCAAAATAATTTGAATATAGGAGCAGGGAGGTTCTACTGCAGTTGTACAAGGCCTTGGTGAGACCACACCTGGAGTATTGTGTACAGTTTTGGTCTCCTAATCTGAGGAAAGACATTCTTGCCATATAGGGAGTACAGAGAAGGTTCGCCAGACTGATTCCTGGGATAGCAGGGCTTTCATTTGAAGAAAGACTGGATAGACTCGGCTTGTACTTGCTAGAATATTGAAGCTTATAGACACTTACAAAATTCTTAAGGGGTTGGACAGGCTAGATGCAGGAAGATTGTTCCCGATGTTGGGGAAGTCCAGAACAAGGGGTCACAGTTTAAGGATAAGGGGGAAGTCTTTTAGGACCGTGATGAGAAGAAAAAAAATTCACACAGGGAGTGGTGAATCTGTGGAATTCTCTGCCACAGAAAGTAGTTGAGGCGAGTTCATTGGCTATATTTAAGAGGGAGTTAGATGTGGCCCTTGTGGCTAAAGGGATCAGGGGAATGGAGAGAAGGCAGGTACGGGATACTGAGTTGAATGATTAGCCATGATCATATTGAATGGCAGTGCAGGCTCGAAGGGCTGAATGGCCTACTCCTGCACCTATTTTCTATGTCTATGTCGATGTTTCTATGTTGGGTTGCGGAGTTGTTTAAAGGGGGTGCGTGCGGTGGCTGTGCCTCCGAGGTCACAGATTCCTTCTGCTGGGTGAGTGTAGGCGATTTTACTGGGCAATGAGGGACATAGGGGAGTACAATGAACGCGTGGATTATGGTACAGCATTCCTTCGGGTAATGGATCAGGTGCTCTCTGGGTTAGCATTAGGCAGTAGACATGAGAAACTGCAGATCCTGGAATTTTTGCTCAGAATACAGGTTTCTCGAGTAACTCAGTGGTTCAGGCAGCATCTACAGAGGCTCAATTGGATGTGGGAACATAAGGTAAATCGGGCATCACTTCTTAGGATCGCATCTCCATTTATGCTATGTCATAATGGGTACTTACAGCGTTGTTTAGTCGAGTGCTCTATTTTCCAGGAACGTTTCCAGAGTCCTAATCAAGGTGTTACTGCAGATCTTGGACACCGAGCAGTATCTTATTTTATATGGGAAATGACTAGTTTAAAATAATCCTTCCTGTTACCACCCAGTGCTATATCGACCCTACTACCCAAGATAATAATTAATTTGCTGAAAATCCAAAAAGACGCAGAAGTAACATTTGAAATAAAAGGAAAATGCTGGAAACTATCAGCAGTCAGGCAGCATCTGTGAAGAGAATAACAGAAGTAACCTTTCTGTTCAATGACTTCATCTGATTGATTCTGTTTCCACATAGGAGGCCATATCTGCTGAATATTTCCAGTATTTTATTTAATCCATTAGGGTGAAACGGATATAATCTCTGAGATCAAATGGAAAAGATTTGCCATTGTCAACATTGCAAAAGATTTTTCCTTGATTTTGCTAAACAAATCAAGACACCCAGAAAGAAACCCTTCCTACAAATGTTATAATTTGAGAGCCAAATCCATATTGACAATTGCACTTTTCTCATGTATCTTTATATAACCCGAAGGCCTAGCAGCTGATTTGGATATCCAAAGACGTAATGTTAACAAAAAGTATGACTGCGATAAAAGTTTAGCTAATGAATATATTGAAACTAAATTAAAAAGACTAATGCTAAAACTTTATTTGAAAATCTGTTTCAATAATTTACTGATTAAATATTGAACCAATGTATGTCAGAAATGGAAAATCATTTTGTACAAAGTATTAATCATGAAAGCTAGCGCAAAGCAACTTCAAGCATTTTCAGTGTTTGTCATGAATGCATGAGATGCTTGTTCGGAGATTCGAAAAGATGATCAGATTTCAATGATTTAACTCACCTCAAAATATCTCCAACTTAATCCCAACCATAATGTCAAAAACAACAACTAAGTTCTCATCAATGCAATTTAAAGGTCATCCAAAAAAATGCGACTGGATTTCTATAGTTAATGAAGTCATGCTGCAGGTGTGTCACTCATTTTGTTTTTGGAGATATTACAGAAAAAATGTCAAACATACACATCAGGAATAGGTCGTACAAATTTTGACATATTGTTAAGTGTCTCCTGCAAATGCGAATAATATTTATTTTATCATTATACTATCATTTCAGCTATGTTCTGCGTGACATTTTGTGTCAAACATTGAAAAAAGTAACAAGTTAAAGGGAAAATTGAAGTCTGATGATCCCAAGATCTACTAGGCTCAAATAAGACCATTTTTAAAACGATGGTACGAAGGAATAAATAATATCCACTGAGATATTTCAGTATATTAAAAATGTAAATCATTGTCATTGTCACTCTCCATCAAAATAATTGCTAAGATAATTAATATTTCTGTGCTGCAAAGAAAGGAAGTGAATTCAAGTTGAGTTTATTGACATATGAATATGCACGGTGAGGTACAGGTACATTGAAAAGCTTGCTTGGGCACATAGACTCAGCCAACACACGAGAACATAAGATATACACAAATGATATAAGATTGTGAAAAAGACTGCAAAAACAAAAAATTAGTGCAAAACATAATTAGACAAACATTGTGGTATAAGAGCTGGTCTGTACAGTTCTGTTGTTTAGGAATTAGAATTGAGCAGTTAGTTCAAGAATCTGATGGTTGCAGGAAAATAACTGTTCCTGACTAGGTGATATGTGACGTCAGGTTATTGTATCTCCTCCCCAATGAGAAGGTGGCGCGACCCAGATAGGGTCTTTGATGATAAATGTTGCCTTCTTCAGGTAGTGCCTCATGTAGATGCTTTCGCTGGTGGGAACAGCTATGAACAGAGTGGAGTCTACCATTCTTTGCATGTTGGAATTAGCATAGCGTGCCATGATCCATCATTCAGTATACTTTCATAAGTGCTTTTGTAGAGGTTTATTAGAGTATTTGGTGATATGTCAAATCTTGTTACACTTCTTCATAGAGGCATGGAGCACCTTCTTCGTGATTACATCTGTGTGCTGGGCCCAAGACAGCTCATCGGAGATGTTACCATGCAGGAATTTAAAGCTGCTAACTCTCCACTGTCCACCCACAAATTAAAAATGGCAAAAAAAGACACAAAGTGCTGAAGTAACTTAGTGTGTTTGGCACAGCATCTCTGAAGAACATGGATAAACACAGTTTCAGGTTAGAACTGTTCTTCAGATGTAACTTGATCGTTTCGCTGAACACCTCCGCCTGGAGCTACCTGATCTCCCAGTTGCCCAACACTTTAATTTCCCTTCCCATTCCCACACTGACCTTTCTGTCCTAAGCCTCCTCCATCGTCAGCGTGAGACCAAATGCAAATTGGAGGAACAGGATCTCATATTTTGCTTGGGCAGCTACCAAGCCAGTGGTATGAATATTGAAGGTAGACACAAAATGCTGGAATAGCTCAGTGGCAGCGCCGGCCTTAGGAGGTGTGGGGCCCAATTGGGAACACTTTTGGTGAGCCCCAGGTTCCCAGCTAAGGTCAGTAGAAACATAGAAAAATAAATAAAGTATTTTATAGACTTTATATCTCTATGGTAGAATGGAAAGTAATCAAAATGTGCGCTTAAAAAGTGCATGCGAGTTAATGGACCAAACAGATCTAAGCTACATTTTAATATAAAACTGCATACATTAAGTCTACAAGTAACAAACAGAATGTGTAGATCACCTCTGAAAAGTACATAGTTACAACATCACCCGTAGTTGGGATTGAACCCGAGTCTCCGCCGCTGCATTAGCTTCTACTGCTGCGCCACCGAGTCGCCCGGCAGAAGGCTCCTGCTGCCCCATAGATACCGGCAAATCCATCCCATTGCTAACCACCGCTCTCCCGGACGCCCAGGTTAATTACCCGCAGCTGGCCAGCAGTATGGCCACTGCGCGGCGCTGGCAACATCTAACCATGTTCCTTGCACTCTCCCCGGTTTCCCCGATTGCATGCGAATATCATGCATCCGGAGGACCCAAGCTGCCCGGCAGGTGACGGGAAATCCATCCCCATTTCCCACCTCATAGGTATCAACACATCGATCCACTCTAATAATTTTCCCCACAAATTGTGTTAGATATATATTGCAATGTGTTGTTGTGTGTACTTGACGAGCCAAGAGTAGATTACTCTAGCGCGGGGCCCCCTTAGGCGCGGGACTCAATTGGTAGCAATTGGTCCAATTGACTTCAGGCCGGCCCTGCTCAGCGGAACAGGCAGCATCTCAGGAGAGAAGGAATGGGTGATGTATCGGGTTGAGACCCTTCTTCAGAATGAATATTGTTCATAGTATCATACTTCAGGGTATGATTATTGATTTCTCTAACTTCAAGTAACCCTTGCATCCCTTCTCTCCATCCCACCTCATCCACGTCGTACCAGATTCAAAGTCGTCTTGATGAGGCTCATTGTCTGCACTTGTTTTCACCTAGCACACAGCTAACGGCCTGTTTCCTTTATCATTGTTGCATTTTGCATATCTTTCATTCATTTGTTCTATATCTCTCTACATCACCATCTATCTATCATTTCCCTTTCCCCTTACTAACAGTCTGCAGAAGGGTCTCGACCCGAAACATCACCTATTCCTTTTCTCCAGAGATGCTGTCTGACCCGCTGAGTTACTCCAGCTTTTTGTGTCTATCTTTGGTTTAAACCAGCATCTGCAGTTCCTTCCTACATAGCATGGATTGAAGTCTGGTTATCATATAGAAGTCAGTGACCGGTCTTTTACAGGTAGGCTGGATGAATGTAACTTATGGAGTATCCAAAGGTAAAGCTCTTAGGCATCCATTTTATAAACTATTTGCATTAATAATCCTCCCTCTCCCCCTGCCGTTCCCCACACCAATGCGCGTACATTTTTCCCACCATCTCCCACTACCCCAGACACAATGTTCCTTTCCCAATCTCTGAATGTGCTCCCCCATCCTTGTTCAATATTCCCCTTTATCCTTCCTCTTACTCTCCCGCCTATCCTCTTCCACACATATCCCTCCCTCTGGCGTTACATTTCACGTCTCTTTCTTTTTCTTACCCAACACCCTTTTTTCTTCTTTTCACCACTAGCCGTTGTTATCAACCACATCCATCTGACAATCACCTCACCTCCACCCCTCCCCTCCCCTCCCATCTACCCACTTATCATTTGCCACGCTTTGCACCATCCCCTCCTCTTTTCCATATTTCTTTCCCCATTCTCCATTCATCTGAAGGGTCTCGCTGAGTTTATCCATCCTTTTGTTTTATGCTCAAGGTCCCAGAAATCTGCAATTCTTAGAGCTTTCTTGTGAGTCTCTGTAATGTCATCAGAACAAGAATATATATTTTTTAATGTGTGAGTTTTGGTTAAAATCATTAAAAAGAGAAAATGGGAAATTGGGTCTTGTACACAATGTAATCTAATGTAAATGCACAAATGTTTCTAGGACCTCCAAAATATATTGTTTTGGCTTCAATTGGGAGTTCTGGTTGTTCCATTTTAAGAAATGAAGCTAACACTAAACATAAGGTGCAGAGAGCCACTGACAGAGCTAAATGGTTCAACCATCAAAACTGTAGTGGCCTATCATCATATGCTGTACAATGGAAATAACCAAGAACCGTCAGGGAACTAAAAGTAGGAGCGATCCTGTCAAAATCCCCATATGTGCATGGGTTAGTAAACAGCATGGACAAGGAAGAATTAAAAAAAAAAAAATCCTCTATACATTTCATCCATAAATGGTATCCGAACATGGCTACTTTAAGCACCAAACATTATTGATATCAATTTTCAGTTAGCACGATTGATTCATTATACATTACCTCAAGTAATGAATGCTCTGACATTTGACACGCCTTAGCTAACATGCCACCCCTCCCCAGGTACCTTCCCCTACAACCGCAGAAGATGCAACACCTATCGCTATACCTCCTCCCTCGACTCTGTCCAGGGAACCAGACGGTCCTTCCAGGTTAGGCTGAGGTTCACTTGCAGCTCCTCCAACCCCATTTACTGTATCCGTTGTTCAAGATGCAGACTCATATACATCGGCGAGACCAAATGCAGACTGGGCGATCGTTTCGAGGAACACCTTCGCTCAGCCAGCACGAACCAACCTGAATTCCCGGTTGCTGGACACTTTCCAATTCTCCTTCCCATTCCTGCACAGACCTTTCTGTCCTAGGCCTCCTCCATTTTCAGTGAGGCTAAACGCAAATTGGAGGAACAGCATCTCATATTTTGCTTGGGCAGCTCACAGCCCAGTGGTATGAATATTGATTTCTCTCACTTCAGGTAGCCCCGGCATTCCCTCTCTCTCTATCTGTTCCCCACCCAAGTCGCTTGAGCTTCTCATTTTCACCCTACAAACAGCTTACAATGGCCTGTTTCCCTTATCATCGTTACTTTTTTGCATATCTTTCATTCATTGGTCTTTATCTCTCCACATCACTGTCTATATCTCTCGTTTCCCTTATCCCTAACCAGTCTGAAGAAGGGTCTCGACCCGAAACGTCACCCATTCCTTCTCTCCAGAGATGCTGCCTGTCTCGCTGAGTTACTCCAGCTTTTTGTGTCTATCTTCATTCCAAAGGCCTGCACTTCTGAACCAGTCAAAGCTTAGCCAAGCTACTCCAGTGTCTCTATGAAACTAGTAAAGACCAGACAACAACAACCTCGATGATATCCACAAACAGCTGTGAAGAAAAACATAATTAATTCATTAAAATTAATTCATTCAATTCACTCCAATTGTCAGTAAAATTTTGAAAGAAATCAATATTAATTTATGGGACACTTACTCATGTTCTGATGTATCATTCACTTGAAATGTAAACTTTGTTTCTCTCTCCACAGCTGTTACCTCATCAGCTGGGTATATCCAGCATGATCTATTCTAATTTCATTCACAAGTGCCTGCATAAATATTGTTTTGAGGACTGAACCACTGTCATCATGACAAAATCCGAGGTAGTGTGACATGAAATTAATCTTTGCAAGGATGGCCATTGGAGAGTCAAAGGAAAGAGTCTCAATCATCTTGAACATATTTGACACATGAAAGATTGTGAATGTTGTAAAAATCCAGTAACTTCACACACAGGACTTTACTAGACAAGTTTCTTAAACGTTTTCAGCCCAACATTTGCGACAACTCCATCAATAATTAGAAATGGTTTTAGTTTAGTTTAGATTTACAGTGTGGAAACAGGCCCTTCAACCCAGCGAGTTAGCGCCAACCAGCGATCCCCGTAGCACTATCCTGCACGCCAGGGACAATTTACAATCTTTAACAAAGCCAATCACCTACAAACAAGTCCACCCTCCATAATGTTTGGGACAAAGACCCATCATCTATTTATTTATTTCACCATATAGAATTACAGCAATGTTTATACATAGTCCCCCTTTTCAGGGCACCATAATGTTTGGGACACAGCAATGTCATGTAAATGAAAGTAGTCATGTTTAGTATTTTGTTGCATATCCTTTGCATGCAATGACTGCTTGAAGTCTGCGATTCATGGACATCACCAGTTACTGGGTGACTTCTCTGGTGATGCTCTGCCAGGCCTGTATGACAGCCATATTACCTTACGCTTGTTTTGGGGTCTAGTCCCCTTCAGTTTTCTCTTCAGCATATAAAAGGCATGCTCAATTGGGTTCAAAGCGGGTGATTGGCCACTCAAGAATTGGTCATTTTTTAGCTTTGAAAAACTCATTTGTTGCTTTAGCAGTATGTTTGGGATCATTGGCTTGCATTGGCTTGCAGTAGAATGAACTGCCGGCCAATGAGTTTGGAGGCATTTGGTTGAACTTCAGCAGATAGAATGTGTCTATACACTTCATTATGCTACTACCATCAGCAGTTGTATCATCAATGAAGATAAGTGAGCCAGCACCTTCAGCAGCCATACATGCCCAGGCCATAACACCCCCACCATCGTGTTTCACAGATGAGGTGGTATGTTTTTGATCAGTTTTATTTTATCATTTTTCTCTCTCCGTTATGGCTAACTCCCCTGCCGCAAACCGAACCGTTTGATCTTTGATTCAGACATCGCCGAGCAGTGGCGTCTCTTCGAGCGTGACTACTCTCATTATATTCGCATTGTTCATCAGAATGACCCTGACGATTTGAAAGCATCACTACTTCTCAGTCTAGCAGGTCCAGAGGCAATGAATCGCGCTGACAACTTTGAATTTGCTCCTGCCATTCTGGATGACAACGGGCAGGTCCTAGTGCCTGCCGAGACCATTGATAACCCAGTGGTTCTACTCAGAAAATTCAGAGAGCTGTGTGACCTGCCATCAAACCGTATACTCGAATGAACAAAGTTCTATGCCGGTTTACAATAGGTCGACGAGCCTGTCGAACGATTTATCAACGATTTAAAACACATGGCTGCGCGCTGTTGTTTCAGTGAGTTGACGAATGAACTTGTAAGAGATAAGATTGGGGGGGGGGGGATGATTGATAGTAAACTGAGGGCTGAGCTCCTTCAAATGTGTACGAGTCTAGTAATTACAGGCAGGATATAAATACTATTCAGATACAAGTCTTTAATGCTCATCCATATGATTGCAACAATAACATTGTCATTCTGACTAACATATCCCATCTACACTAGTCATAAGTGATAGGACCAGAATTAGGTCTACTCCGCCATTCAATCTTGACTGATCTATCTCTCCTAGCCTCATTCTCCCGACATCTCCCCAAAAAACCTCTAACACCCGTATTAATCAAGAATCTATCTCTGCCTTAAAGACATCCACTAACTTGGACAAAGAATTGCACAGATTCACCTCCCTCTGACTAAAGAAATTCCTACTCCTTCCTATAAGAACATCCTTTAATTCTGAGGCTATGACCTCTATTCCTACACTCTCCCACTACCTTTGTTCCATATCCCACGAAACATGTCCTATCCATGTACCTATCCAAATGTTTCTTAAATGTTGTGATAGTATCTGTCTCAACTACCTCCTCCGGCAGCTCGTCCATACACCCACAACCCTTTGTGTAAAAAATTTACTCCACAAGTTCCTATTAAATGTTTCCCCCCTCACCTTAAACCTCTGTTCTCTGATTCTCGATTCCCCTACTCTGCAAGAGACTCTTGTGTGTCTACCCGATCTATTCCTCTCATGATTTTGTACATGTCTATAAGATCACCCCTCATCCTCCTGTGCTCCAAGGAATAAAGTCCTAGCCTGCTCAACCTCTCCCTATAGCTCAGGCCCTCGAGTCCTGGAAACATCCTCATAAATCTTCCCTGCACCCTTTCCAGCTTGACAACATTTTTCTTCCAACATGGTGCCCAGAATTGAACACAATACTTTAATTGTGGCCTCACCAATGTCTTATAGAACTGCAACATGACATTCCAACTTCTATACTCAATACTCTGACAGATGAACCCCAATGTGCCAAAAGCATTTTTGACCACCCTATCTACCCGTGATGCCACTTTCAATGAACTATGTACCTGCACTCCTGATGACAAACAGCAATGGGTCCAGCACCTAACCCTGAGGCACACTCCTAGTCACAGACCTCCTGTCCGAAAAGCAACTTCCTTCATCACCCACTGCTTCCTTCCCTGAAGCCAATTTTTTATCCATCCAAGTTCAAGTGAGTTTATTGTCACGTGTCCCCGATAGGACAATGAAATTCTTGCTTTGCTTCAGCACAACAGAACATAGTAGGCATTGACTACAAAACAGGTCAGTGTGTCCATATACCATTATATACATAAATACACACATTAATAAATAAACTAATAAAGTGCAAATAACAGACAATGGATTATTAATGTTCAGAGTTTTGTCCGAGCCAGGTTTAATAACCTGATGGCTGTGGAGAAGTAGCCATCCAGAAATCTCTCCTTGGATTCCGTGAGATCCCAGAGCCTAACATGCAGAACTTTGTCAAATGCCTTGCTGAAATCCTTATGTACGTCTGTAACTCTGTCTTGTTGGTCAAATCATCAAAAAAAACTTTTTTTAAAATTGTGAAACACGACCTCCCATGTTCAAAACCATGCTGACTATTCTTAATCAGCCCTAGTCCATCTAAATGCATGTTTATCCTATCCCTCAGAATAATCTCTCGTAACTTTCCCACCACATGTTAAGCTCACTGGCCTGGGGTTCCCAGGCTTCTTCCTGCAGCTCTTCTTGAACAGAGGCACAACATTTGCCACCCTCCAATCTTCCGGCACCTCACCTGTATTTAATGACGACTTGTAAATCGCAATCAGGGCTCCTATAATTTCCTCTCTAGCCTCCCACAGTGTCCTTGGATCTATCTGATCAGGCCGGGAGATTTGTCTGTCTTCATATGCACCTGCTTCACCTTCAGCACCTCTTTGGCCTTAATGACTGCTCTCGACATTTCCAGTGACTGCGCCAAGTTTCTCCGTCCTTCTGTCTTTCTCCACTGTAAAATCAGGGGGAATACTCTATGAAGACCTTGCTCATCTCCTGTGACTCCACGCAAATTTAACTGCTTTGAATTCTGAGGGGGCCCTATTCTCTCTCTCTGGTTACCCTTTTTCCCTTAATGCACATAAAATCTCTTGGGATTATCCTTAATGCTAACGGCCAGAGCTATCTCCTGTCCCCTTTTTGCCCTGCTGATTTCCATTTTTAGCTTGCTCCTTAGTTTCCGAAACTCCACCAGGGATACACTTGCTCCCAGCTGCCTATACCTATCCCATGACTCCTTCATTCTCTTGACCAAAGCCTCAATCCCTCATCATCCAAGTTTCCTTACGTTTGCCTACCTTGCCCTTCACTCGTGTCAGCAAACTTATAAAAACATCCCACTTTCCTGACGTTCCTTTTCCTCAACCATTGTGAATCGATTGGAGATTATTCAAGCAGAACAGTTATTTTTATTACAACCATTTTGACTCATCTCAAAATGCACCCTGTAGTGTCATCCGGCTGCAGTATATTCAATCTATCATCTTTAATCCTGTAACTTTCAAAGTTTACTTCAAACAGCATCTGCCAACATTATAATTTCAACCACTGTGTAGAATGAATGAATAAATACGTTTATTGGCCAAGCATTCACATACAAGGAATTTGCCTTGGTGCTCTGCCCGCAGGTGACAACATAACATACAGTGACAGTTAGGAATGACACATAAAACATTGAACATTAATAATAAAACATTATCGATTAAGCATGTGAATTAAATAAAATACCAGAGCAAAAGGAGGCTACAGATTTTTGGTTGAAGAATGAGGAAAAGAGGCTCATCAGTATAAAAGGAGCAGCAACGCATCCGAGGGTCTGTTGATATAAAACAAAATATGATAGTGTTTAAAAAATAATCATGACAACACCAACACCTCTTGGTTCCTTCCAGCTCCACTCGACCTTTGACATAAAATACAATTATTTATTTGTAACTCCCAATCAAATTGCCACAATTCCCAATATTGTAAGAGCAGTGACAAAAATAAAATAACAAGTTCATCACCATAACACCAGGAGTAAAAATATTTTATTATAAATCAAAAACGCATTATTTTTCACTGGAATAAAATAAGTGCCCACTTGCTATTCGCTCAAAATCTGACCAAATCCAAAATTATTCAATTGATTGTAAATGGTATGGAAGAATTCAAAGAGGCCCTATATAAATACAAATCTTTATTTACAAAGTTAAAAGTCCATAACCAAGGCTCACCACTATAAAAGGAGCAACAACAAAACTGAGGATCAATTGATATTTTTAAAATTATGATAGTGTTTGAGGGAAAAAAAAAATCAAGAACCATTTTCATTGTTTGCTAAGTTGGGAAAGAGGCCCGGTCCTAATCAAGCAATCAGCAGAGTAAAATCTCACATTTAGTAGTAATAAAGATAACTTGATTGCTATGGATTTCCACAGCCCTTTTTAACCCTGGTATTTCCAGTATTATGGTTAGGTTCACTAATGTGTTGATGGAACCAGCTACCACATTTATGCCGTAAAGGGTCCTCAAACCCCAAGATAAGGTCTTTGACTAGAAGGCGCAAGATTCCTACATGCTCAAGAACAATGAGCAGGCTTCAAAATGCACCAAGCATTTTGTTAGTGTATGCCAATGTGCTTTCTTTAATCCATCCTATCCCTGTGAGGCTTTATTCCAATTCTGTGGAACAGAATTTACGTGGGACTGCTTCGTAGCAAGCTGGTACCAGTATTTTGGTCACATTATCAGGTATTTCAACATGGGCAAATTCATAATTAGTTCTTTAAACAACATTTGATGCTGATATCGGAAGTGGTAGCTTTGTGTGTGAAAATCAAATTATGTTTTTTTTCAATTATTGCTCTTTTGTTGCTCTTGTACCACCACCTAGTTGCGTAAAATTGAGGCTGGGCAAATACGAACTTTAGTTTTTAATATAGAAGAGATTATGAGCTGAAAAGAAAATGAGATGCAAGGGCATTGCCACCTTTAGTGAAATAAGCTCATTTGGTCAAAATCACAATGACATGCAAATCTCATCTAGCTGGTTCCTGCTGACTTTTTGTTGTGCCTTTATTTCCTGAAGAAGAGAGAAACTATGCCATTTAATTTTGTGCAGTGTTTTTGAACAATAAAGCAATCGTAGATGACTAGCTGCACTGCAAGCTGTGAGGTGTTAAGCTCAGTGCATAAAGTTGAAGAAAAGCTGATTCATATATTTTACACCTCAGTTGATTGAACGAGATTGATGGTAGTTGAGTGATGGCAATATGAACGTTTGAGCAGCAGATAAGGATTGTGTAGGCAGTTGGCTGGTGCATCTGATCTTGACTACTTGAGAGTGTAATTCATCTGCATTCACGATCTCGTGGCCAGAAATGCCATTGATCTCTGCAGCTACCTGCTCCCTTTGCTTTTTTTCAATTTGTACCTGGAGAGACCCAAGGATCTGTAGTAAAAGACAGCGATCTTTATTTCCACCTATTGCACCAAGATCTCCAGTTCAAAATGGAAAACTAGGCGCATGCTCTCTCCATATTCAATCAATGGTATTATGGAGCAACATATGGAGACATAGTGCATTTCATCTTTAAACTATGTAGGCTAGTTTTAATCAGGCTATTATTTGAATAGCAACAGTGAGTATTAATACTTAGTTTCTTGAAGATGCAAAGATCCAAGCCACATCATGTTTTCTGTCAAGGTGACATATAGGCCTGGGTTTATTGCATATGATTGCAGAGTCTACTTTCAGAGGCCATTCATTCCAGCCACCAAAAGACTACAAGGTTACATAAAAATAATAAGAAATAATGTTCATAAGAAACCAAACCAAAGTAAATGAGAAAGTTTGAATATGTTAAGTAGATGGCTCTAGATAACATACGAGTAGAGCCAGGATTTTGCCATAAATGCCATGCGCCTTTTCATGCCTTTTTTTAGGATTTCACCAGGATAATGCCTTTTTCACGATCGAGTGCCTAAATTGGCCTTTTTTTGCCGTTTTGCTAAAAGGTTGTGCCATTTTCTCTAGTTGTACCGTGATGAGAATGACGTTTTCTATGCTATCATAGTATAACTTACAAGAAAACTTCCACCACCGGGGCAAAACCGGGGGCGCCACCATCAGTCATTCATTTATTCGTGCCGCTGCCCGCTGGTTCAATCTTCTCCAAGATCTATTTAAGAAAGAACTGCAGATGCTGGAAAAATCAAAGAGACAAAAAATGCTGGAGAAACTCAGCGGGTGAGGCAGCATCTATGGAGAGAAGGAATATGCGACATTTCGGGTCGAAACCCTTCTTCACATTGATGTGGGGGGTGTGGGGAAAAGAAAGGAAGAGGCAGAGACAGCAGGACTAGAAGGAGAGCTGGGAAGGGGAAGGTGGAGGGGGGAGCAGACAAGGGCTATCTAAAATTAGAGAAGTCAATGTTGATGACGCTGGGGTGTAGACTACCCTAGTGAAATACCAAAGCTTTTCTCCTCACTACATTTACTGCTGGCTCCAGTCGCAAATCTGAGTTTTCAAGTGATCTGTGCAAGGCAGACATTGATGCTGGAATTCCACTGTGGAAATTGGAAAACAAATCTCTCTCAAATCTCTTTGCAATCTTTTGTGCAAAAAACAAAGAAGTTTTTTAGAGAAATACACAGAGGAACATAGACCAAGCGAATCATCATTCCAGAAAAAATATGTTGACAGCAACTACAACATTGTTGTGCAGAAAATTAGAGATGAAGTAGCAACAAAATATGGATCTCAATAGATGAGACAACCGATGCTGTGGGGAGAGATGTTGCCAATGTGGTCATCAGTACACTGGAGGCAGGTCAACCATCAAAGGAGTATTTGTTGACATCGGAAGTATTGGAGAAGTCAAACAGCTCAACTATTGCTCAGTTGTTTACATCTTCACTTGCTGTACTTTGGCCAGAAGGTATAAAACACGAGAATGTTCTTCTGTTTGTGACAAAGTTTTATTCCCCAAAATGTTGCATTTGACATGCTTAGCTCAAGGACTTCATAGAATTGGCAAGCACATACGTATCTTGTTTCAAAATGTCGATCGCCTAGTTTCCAATGTCAAGAATATCTTCCTCAAAGCACCGTGCAGTTGTTCAAGGAAATGGCACCCGATATTCCGCTACCTCCTCAGCCCGTTTTGACTAGGTAGGGCACATGGCCCGCTGCTGTACTCTACTATGCTGCAAATTTTAATAAGATAAAATAAATCGTCAACTGTTTTGAAGAAGAAGAATCTGCTGCAGTCAGGATAGTCAGTGAAATCATGCAGAAAAAGTCCCTCCACTGCCCTCTTGTGTTTATTGCTTCCAATTTTGCAAACTTCCCACAAGCTATCACTTCCCTTGAGAAACGTGGCAAAACATTAGTGAATAACTTACAGGTTTTCAACAAAGTAACTAACAATATTCGTAAAGTTCCTGGCGATGTAGGTAAAGACATACAAGGAAAATGTGAGAGTGGTTTTAGCTAAAAAAGATCTTGAAGAAATACAAAACATAGCTAAAGTTCTCAAAGGTAGTTGAGAACAAAGGTAGTAATGCACAAGATATCGACATGAATATAGAGTCTGTAGCTTGTTTCCGGTATGCACCAGCTGAGGTAGAAAGAAGTTTGTACTATCATTTTAAACCATATTTTGGTTGTGGAAATAAATGCCTTTTTATGTCAATAAATGCCTTTTTCGTGCCTTTTTAGTAATTTTATTATGCCTTTTTGCCTGCCTATTTCAGTTTTTTTTAGTGCCTAAACATCCTGGCTCTACATATGAGCAGAATGGTCTCCTTTATACTACAATTTCTATGAAGCTGTTGTTTTGTAAATTTTGAGGAAATGGTCTCATATCACAACAACGTATTTCTATAGTGCTCCTCACATTGGTATAGTTAGAATAACAAGAAGCCACATGGAAATAAGAGAATTTTCAAAAGAGAGCGGACATGATGGAGGCATAATCTTGGGAGTGGAATAAGGGGTGGCCTGTTGCCTTATCAAAAAGGTTAACAGGATGTATTGAAAATTGGAAGGCAGAAGTAAGATAGAAAGAACTGTATCAGTCAATGGAACATGCTGGAAGTAAGGAAGAGTATGGGTAATTGCAAGGCTTCAGAACATCGCAGCATGCAGCAGGGATGAGAACTTCTTCTCGCGTATGGCGTGCACAGCCTAAAGTTGTGGGTCAACTTGTTCTATTTGATCTTGTGTTCTGCACGTCAGGATGATTGCATTAGTCAAAACAGGGTGGGCCACGTTAAGGTTGCAATCTCCCACCCCAGGGATGAGGTTAAAAGTAAGGATGGTAATTCTGGTTTTAGAACAGTCTCCTGCATGGGAAGTCTATAGACATTGGAAATAACAGTGATGGGAGTAGTTAGGGAATTCACGCTGGCAAGTTAGCAGACTTTGGTATTTTGGATCAGTTGAAATCTTTGCACATTACACAATTGGTGATGGATTACTAAGGATATGACATAGAAATTCTGTAATGAAAGATAAAGATAGTAAAATATTGCAAGTAGGCATTGTTGCAGAGTGAAAGAAAGCAATCTGCCACGGAAAAACTAGGAATTTTTGTTAATTGTAACATCAAGGATTTAAAGGATCACTCATTTTGAAAAGTAACCAGAAGCTTGATAAAGTCAGGATTAGATTCACATAGATATTTACAGGAACTAAACTAATCCAGAAATACTGTATGTAGCTAATTATGGCTACATCATAATTACACATTTACTACATGCTGCAATATTCCCAAGTGTTGCTTTCACATATATTCTCTCTCAGACTCGCACCTCAGATCTCCATATGCAGCTACATATCCGACTGGATGAAATTCGTCTTGGCTTTCCAGGTAGATAAAACCCTGTCCAGAAGATCCTAATGGGCCTGTCCCACTTAGGCGATTTTTCAGGCGACTGCTGGTGACTGTGAAGGCGACTGAAACGGCGACTGTCAGAGTGGAACACACACGCACACACATGCGTGCACACATCGCTTCCTTCACCAGCCCGTTATGCAGGCGGAGGACAGGGCAAGCAGGGGAGCACTTTCTGAGTGAAATTCACAAGGTGCAAAGCCAATGTGATACAGACACACACCACGATGAACAGGAAGGTTGGCGCTGTAATTAAGATTTTGAAAGCACAGTGTATGGGAAGGGTTAGGTAAGTCCTTTAAAAGAGGGGGGGAGAGGGGGGAGAAGTGGGGAGAAGGAGTGGAGACAACTTTTAAGAAGCCAGAGATACACGGCTGTGAAGCTCGGCGGACATTAACATTATCAATCGGTTATCCTTGGTTCTGAAAACAACTGCTTACATTTTTTTTCCCCAATGAGCCAATGAAATTCATCGATCAGCACCGGCTACAACCTACGAGAACCTTCGACCTCCTGGAAACCCACTAGGACCTCCTGGCGACCCACCAACGGCACGAGAATTCGCGCTACTCTCCATGGCGGCTTCATTCTGGTGCTGCTAATTTTCAACATGTTGAAGAATTAGCGGCGACCATAATGACGCCGTGACTAGTTCCCAGAATGCGGGAACTCCTCACGACCATGAAGGCGACTCACTGGCAACCACATGCGAACATGTGGCGACCGCAGAGTCTCCTGCAGTCTCCTAAAAAGTCGCTTAAGTGGGACAGGCCCATTACTCTGACCACCTGCAACTAAAAAGTCACCTAAGTGATACAGGCCCATTAGGATCATAATTATTTCCAGCAATTCACAATACATTTACTTGAATCAAGCTGCCTTGTTCTACTGACCTAATTCAGAAATCAGCTAAGCTACATGGAGTATTAACTTCCCAATTCAAGGTATCAATTCTGTTTTCGCACCTTGACAAAAATATGCAAAAATATCCTTAAAACTGCAGAGAAAGATTTTGAATTAAGAATTACTAAGCACCATTGCTCCCAAATGCTACGCAGTGAATCCTCTTAAAAATGTATTATGTGTTGTTTGGTGGTAATAACCTTAGCACTACTTACTCTTAATAATCTAAATAAATTATCGTACATATACCTACATGGTCAATGTCCACACCAACCTAGAAGTGCAAAAGTAATTGAATAAAATCAATGTACATAATGTTAACTGTGGTGTTTTACTTCATTGTGGTTCGCTAGACTATGATTTTTTTCATTGAAGGGTTTGTATATTTAGGAATACTCATCACCCGCTTTTTCACATCCCTGTTTGCAGCTAACTACATGCCTCCAGTTAGCCAAATGAAGGCTGACTTTGAGAGATGGCGTAGTCTGCCACTCACTATGGCTGGGAGAGTGCAGTCAGTGAAGATGACTGTACTTCCCAGATTTCTTTACTTGTCCCAATGTTTGCCGGTTTACCTACCCAAGTCATTTTTTAACTCAGTTAACCAATCTATAACCTCCTTTATATGGGGTAACAAGGTTCCAAGGGTCAATAAGTGTACTCTCCAAAGAGGTCGTGAAGTAGGTGGACTGGGCCTTCCTAGCTTTATTAATTATTACTGGGCATCCAATATCCAAAAGATATTATTCTGGCTCCACCGACCAGATACAGACTGGTGTCTGCTTGAATCACAATCCTGTTACTCCTCGTCTCTCCCAGCTTTAGTATATTCCTCCCTGCCATTGAAACCCTCTAGATTTACATCCAACCCTGTTGTACTATCAACCATCAAAATTTTTAACCAATTTCGTTGCCATTATAAGCTTACATCAGCTTCAGTTCTGGGTCCCATTCACAGTAACCATTTATTCCCCCCCCCCTCTACACTTGACTCAACCTTTCGACAGTGGGGTTTGAATGGTCTTATGTCCATTAAGGATTTATACACTAACAACATATTTGATAGTTTCGACTACCTACACAAAAAACATGGCCTCCCACATAATCATTTCTTTAAATATCTTCAGGTTCGCCATTTTGTCATGAAACAATTTCCTTCTTTTCCTGATCTCCCTCCTGTCACAGTGTTGGATAAACTCACTCTTACCTTTGCAAATAAAGGACTGATCTCTGCAGTATATTCTCGATTGATGTATTTAGGAGATCAAAACCTGAACAAAGTTAAAGCTAGGTGGGAGGATGACCTTGGCATGGATCTGTCTGAGGAATGCTGGACCGAAGCGCTGAAAAAAGTCCACTCCTCATCATCATGTGCTAGATTGGGGCTCATACAATTTAAAGTTTTACACAGGGTTCATTTAAGCAAAGCCAGGCTTGCTAACATATATCCAGGGACGGACGCTGGCTGTGACAGGTGCTCGTTCTCTCCAGCCAATCTAGCTCATGCATTCTGGTCTTGCCCCAAACTTGTTAACTACTGGGCAGTGGTTTTTAAAACCATCAGTGAAGTCCTTGGGATGACAGTGAGGCCTTGCCCGCTTGTAGCTATATTTGGTGTAACAGATAAAACCTTGGGTTTAAATACAACCCAGTCTGATATCATTACATTTTCATCACTTTTGGCCCGTAGGAGAATCTTGCTGGTCTGGAAATCTACCACTCCTCCATCTGCCGCTGCTTGGCTGGAAGACGTCATGTTTTTTTTAAGGTTAGAAAAGAGTAAATTCACATTGAGGGGGTCTGTGAAAAAGTTTTATTTGAAATGGGAACCCTTTTTATCATACTTTGAGGGTCTAAAGGAACTACCTATTGACTGAGGGCACTTGACTTGACATTAAGTGGGGATCTGCCTTTATTCTGTTTTGTTACTTTATTATTGTTAAAAAGTACATTTGATTTTGTGATATATTTGGATTGTGAAAAAATAAGCTGCCAAGGGGTGTTTAGGGAGGGTGGGTTAGGGTTATTTTGTTTATATTATTATTATTATTATTATTATTTATAAAAAACTAAATGGAGGAAAATGTACATCAGATGTACTGTGAATTTTATTTTCCCTCCAATAAAAAACTATTCATTATGAATATTTAGGAAGGAACTGCAGATGCTGGTTCGCACCGTCATCTGAAGAAGGGTCTTGACCTGAAATGTCACCCATTCCTTCTCTCCAGAGATGCTCCCTGTCCCGCTGACTTCCTCCAGCATTCTACGTAGACTGGGCAATTCTTTCGCTGAACACCTTCACTCAGTCCGCCTGGACCTATCTGATATACTGGTTGCTAAACACTTTAATTCCCCTTCCCATTCCCACACTGACCTTACTGTCCTAGGCCTCCTCCATTGTCAGAGTGGGGCTAAAAGCGAATTGGAGGAGCATCTCATATTTCACTTGGGCAACTTACAACCCAGGGTTGTAATGTAATCAATGAATATTTATTTCTCTAACTTCAAGTAACCTCTGCATTCCTTCTCTCTCCATCCCTCCCACACCCGTCACACCAGCATTTTGTTCTCACCTAACAGCTAACAATGACCTGTTTCCTTTATCATTGTCACTTTCTTGCATATCATTCATTCATTTGTTCTATATCTATATCATCGTCGACATCTCTCATTTTGCTTTCCCGTGAGTTTCAGTCTGAAAAATGCTCTCGACCCGAAACGTCACCCATTCCTTCACTTCAGCGATGCTGCCTGTCCCGCTGAGTTACTCCAGCATTCTGTATCTATCTTCGGTTTAAATCAGCATCTGCAGTTCCTTTGTATACACTGTAACTATTCACTTGTATCTCTTTGTGCAATGGTCCACAACAGAATGCAGTTTTACAATATGGAATGGTAATGCATTTTAAATCTATTTGTAAATGAAAAATGCATGATCCAGATGCAATCCTAGGTTCGAAAACAACCAAAAGCTCATACCAAAAGTTACAGTGTTTTCCTACATTAGACCATTTAAAAGCCTTTTACAATGTGTCTACTTTCTGTACAGTTAATAGCCAATGTGGGATGGGATATTATATAAAATTCCAGCTAAATTATGTTAAAATGACACTAGTCTTGTTGAATGATAAATAAACAAAATATTAAATGAATATACAAGTCTCTCAATATGCAAACGATAATAGGTAATTAATGGTTTGAGTATCAACAGTATCTCACAATTCATTTCTTACAAACTCACTTTATGTTTCTTATTCTATTACTAATTTCAAGTATTAAAATGTCTTTTTGATTCTTCATTATTTTTTATGAATTCACTATGGAAATAAAGTTTGCCTGAGGTTTATTTTGTATGGGAGTACATTATGCTTGTCTTCAAGGACAATTGTTTCTTTTTATGCTATTACAATGGTAAATGAATGGTGATGTTTCAATAGATGTGAATAGAACAATGCAAGTCCATTTGTCATCAGAAAATTATCATCGCTTTTGAGATTTTTAATCAAGTTTAAATTTAAATTGAGAACTAACATTGACATGTCTAAGACACAGATCACAGTGAATGGAAAATCGATTTTTGAAGGAAGAGATTGGGACTTGGAAAAGTAAACTGGACTAATGTGTTGACTAATAAAAAAAATGAACACAGCGCAGAATGATTTAAAGAATGGGTGCCATTTCGGGTCGAGACCCTTATACAGCCTGAGGGTCAGGGGAGAGAGAAACACAGAGATAAGGAAGGATAAGGTGTGACAACAAGACATCAAAAGTGTTGAGGTTCAAGGAAATGTAGAATAGATCAATGGAGAAGGTGACAACAAAGCAAACAGAGATAATATGTAATCAGGGAGACAGTCAGATGGGTCAGAGAACTGGGAAGGGGTAGAGATGGAGAAAGAGGGAATGCAAGGTTTACTTGAAGTTAAGCTGGGGTGTAAGCTGCCTAAGCAAAATAATAGGCACTGTTCCTCCAATTTGCGCTGGTCTCACTCCGTCAATGAAGGAGGCCCAGGGCAAAGGTCAGTGTGGGAATGGCAGGGTGAGCTAAAGTGTTTAGTAACCAGGAGATTAGGTAGGTTTAGGTGGACTGAGCGGAGGTGTTCAGCGAAATCTTCGACAAGCCTGCGCTTGGTCTCGCCTATATATAGTACACATCTGGAACAGCGGGTACAGTAGATGAGGTTGGAGGAGGTGCAAGTGAACCTCTGCCTCACCTGAAAAGACAGTCCTTGGATGGAGTCAAGAGAGGAGATTTTGGGACAGGTGTTACATCTCCTGCAGTTGCAGGGGAAAGAACCTGGGAAGGGGGTGGTTTGGATTGGAAGCAATGAGTTAACAGGGAATTGAGGAGGGAATGGTCTCTTCGGAAAGAGGTGGAGATGGGAAGATGTGGTGGGATCCCGTTGGAGGTGGTGAAAATGTCACAGGATTATGTGCTGTATGCGATGGCTGAAGAGTGAAAGGTGAGAACTAGGGGGACTGTTCCTATTGCGACTGCGGGGAGGAGGAGCAAGAACGGAGCTGCGAATATCAAGAAGACCCTAGTGAGGGCCTCATCCACGATGGAAGAGGGGAAACCCCATTCCCTACAGAATGAGGGCATCTCAAATGCCCTGGTATGGGTGCAGATCTTAGGTGTAGATGCGGCGTTGACGGAGGAATTGGGAGTAGGAGAGAGAGTCTTTGCAGGAAACAGGGTGGGAGGAAGTGTGGTATAGATAGCTGTGAGAGTCAGTCGGTTTATAATAGATGAGTGTCGATAGTCTATCTCCTGTGATGAAGACGGTGCCATCAAGAAACGGTAGGGAGATGTCGGAGATGGTCCAAGTGTATTTGAGTGCAGGATGGAAATTAGTAAAGTTAATGAAGTCCGTGAGTTCTGCATGGGTGTAGGAGCTAGCCCCGATGCAGTCATCAATGTAGCGGAGGTAGAGTTCAGGGATAGGGCCAGTGTACGCCTAGAACAGGGATTGCCCGATGTACCCTCCAAAGAGGCAGGCATTGATGTGGTCCACACGAGTGTCCATGGCTACGCCTTGGATTTGGAGGAAGTGGGAGATGTCGAAGGAACAGTTATTAAGAGCAAGGACTTGCTCTGCTAGGCTGAGGAGAGTGTTGGTAGAGGGAAATTGCCTGGTTCTGCAGTCAAGGAAGAAATGGAGGCCTTTAAGACCTTCCTTGTGGGCGGATGGACATGTAGAGTGACTGAACATCCATAGGAGAGATAAGGAAGTGGGGGCCTGAAAAACGGAAGTAATTTAAGAGACGAAGAGTGTGCGAGGTGTCTTGGACAGGGATTGGATCAGGGGGAATAGGATGGGATTGGACCAGGGGGGATAGGGTAGAGTCAAGGTCATAAGGTCATATTCGATAGAAGTGGAATTAGGCCATTCAGCCCATCGTTTACTCTGCCATTCAATCATGGCTGATGTATATCTCCCTCCTAACCCAATTTTCCTGCCTCCTCCCCATAACCTCTGACACCCGTACTAATCAAGAATCTATCAATCTCTGCCTTAAATATATCCGACTGTGCCTCCACAACTTTCTGTGGCAAAGAATAGTAAGATTAAATGAGAACTTACCAGTTTGAAGTTTGTCTTGATTTTATGAGGAGTTACGTTGGTGATTACGTGAAGAAGACCCGCCAGGCCGCATGCGCATCAATCTTCAAAGCAGCGGTATGAAATCTCAAATAAACAACACCGAAGTAAACAGTAAGATCAGTGACTCGAGAACTACCAGATGATCTTTTATGAGAGAGGGTTGGGCGTGGTGGGCACGTAATCACCAATGTAACTCCTCATAAAATCAAGATCAAACTTCAAACTGGTAAGTTCTCGTTTAATCTTACTATTGTACTTCGGAGTCACGTGAGTGATTCCGTGAAGAGTTCAAAGTTTTGTGATTTCATGCCACAGATTACAAACTCGGCAACCCACTGCATTGATTGACTCAAATGAGAAATAATACATTAGTAGTAACATTGCATTCAATGTAGTAATAGGGTTTATTTAATAACATAAACAAACTACAGTATTCTTTAATACCAGGGCATTTAAACAGAACTTAAAATGGCATTAGCAAACAGCCCTGGATCAACAATTGGGCGATGATAAAAATTCTGAAACATCAGCTCAATTGCCCATCCGGCGGCCGCCATAAATATGGTCGACGGGCATGTCCTTCGCTTTGGCCGCCGAAGTAGCTGCTGCCCTAGTGGAATGAGATGTAAACACATCTGTGGTAATACCTGCATCAATCAAAACTTGTTTCAGCCACCTGGAAATAGTGTTAACTGACATTGACACTCTTTTATGTGTTTTTTTACAACTGATAAACAATCCTGTCTCCATATTACGTAAAGTCTCTGTAAGTGCAATGTATTGCATCAAATGTGTTTTTACGCATAAAGATGGATCCGTAGGAGATGCTGCAAATACTATTTAAAATCCCATGACACCTGGCCTGCTCTGTTTGAGGAGGTCGTAAATGTAAAACGTAACATTGTCCACAGCAGTTTCCATTCTGTCTAACTGTAATTTTTGTAACGTTTGTACTCTTTGTGCTGAAACCAACGCCATGGCCAATTTTATGGTAATTTTGGTCAATGTCAAAGATGATATAGGAAACCACTCTCGTAGTTTCCTAAGGACTATACTTACATCCCAAATAGCCATATATCTAGGTTTGGGAGGTCTGGAATTAAAAATTCCTTTCCTAAATCGAACCACAAGAGGGTGAGATCCAATTACATGGTTGTCTGATTTCATCAATAAATATGACGATAAAGCACTTCTTGCTGTATTGATTGCACTATAACTTAGTCCTTCATCATAGTAGAGAGTTGACAAAAATTCCAAAACATGTGAAATATGTGCTGTACAATAATCAATATCATTTTGTACACAGTAAACTTCCCATTTCTTTACATAACAAAAATACTGCTTTTGAGTACTCGATCTCCAAGATGCAGTAAGCATGTCGACAGTTCGACTCGACAATCCATGCCCCAGGTATGGCCTTCTTAGAATCTGCAAATTAACAAATCAATACGGTCATACAACGGATGACATTCGCCAGTCACTGGATTCACCAACAAATTCCTTCGTTTAGGAACAGCCATCAAAGGTTGTGTCGTCAGCTGTCGGATCAAAGGATACCATGGCTGAGTTGGCCAGTCGGGTATAACCAGTACCCCTGAAGCATTGCCCTGCTTGATTTTGAGCAGACATCGATTTATGAGACAGAAAGGTGGAAATGCATAAATAAACATACCACCCCAATTCAGTGAGAAAGCATCAATCACTACTGCCCCATGATCTGGTTCCCATGACACATATTTGGGAACCTGGTGGTTTAGTCTAGATGCGAACAAGTCGACATCTGGTGTTCCATATTTGGCAATGATGTCTTTGAACACATCGGAATTCAACATCCATTCTATGTTGTCATGGAATTTCCATGAACTGGTGTCTGCCACTGTATTAGGTTTTCCTGGCAGATAAATAGCTGAGAGCAAAATGTGTTCAGTTGGACACATCAATGCACCAGACCCAGATTTTGTTTACCAGTCTGTCACAAGATACCGACTTGATACCACCCATGTGATTGACATATGCCACTGCCGTGGTGTTATCAATCTGGAGCTGAACATGCAGACTGTTTTTGTTAGAACAATAAGGTTTGAGCCCATGAAATGCTCCTAAAAGCTCTAAATGGTTAATTCCTCATGTCTATAGAAGCACAGCTTCTTTAAAACTCCATCTTCCGCCACAACTTGTATTTGTGTCTGTGGCACCCCATCCAAGTGCACTTACATCAGTCTGCAAAACCATGGAAGGTTGTTCCAGCTCTATTGTGCTAAAACTACTGGAGACATGTTGAATCCACCATAAGATATCAGTAATTGCTTCAGCTGATAATTGCATGGGCCTATCATAATACCCAATTTGTTCCTTAAGTGCCTGTTCTTTTGCTCTTTGTAATTACTGATAATGCAAAGGCCCAAATTGGACTGCTGGAAAGGCTGCAACCATTTTCCCAAGAAGCCTTGCCACTTGCCTAATTGAAGGTTTATGCTTGTTTAAAAGCGTTACACAATCCTCAATTAGATCTGTACTTTTTTCGATTGGCAAAGTAATTACCATTTTGATAGAGTTAACTGAAAACCCCAAATAATCAATTGTGGTAATTGGCGTAAGTTTAGATTTTTCCAAATGAATGACAAACCCCACTTTTTCAAATGTGGATTTGACAACTGCCACTTCGGCTAAAGCTTTTGTTTGTCCAATTATTAAAATATCATCCATATACGCCATAATAACATGGCCCTGACCCCTAATCAACCCCAAAATTGGTTTTAACAATTTAGTAAATACTCTAGGGGCTGAGGTCAATCCATTTGGCAATGCCTTATACTGTCATAATTGATTCATCCAAATCAATTTAAAATACCTTCTATGCTTGCAATAAACAGGCACTGAATAGTAAGCGTCCTTCAGATCTATTGTAGCCATATAACAACCTTTAGAAATGAGTTGTTTGGCCATAACCAATGTTTCCATTTTAAAGTGTCTATAGAGTACAAATGGATTTAATTTTGTTGGATCCAAAATGATTCTACATCCTCCGTCTCTTTTGGGATGGGGAAAAATATTTGACACAAATTGATGGACTTGCTGGCTTGCAAAGCGCAGCATATCTAGGATTAATGGTGGGCCTAATAGCCCTTTTCCTGAGACCATTGATCTCAAAATGGGTGTTACATAACAACCCTAGAGCCTCTTGGTGTGTTCTGGTCACATAACCATCATCCATTGTTCTTGCGAAAGCTGTAATATCAGCAGCCAGTAATTAAAATTTTTTTTGCATTTTTAT
Organism: Raja brachyura; assembly: GCA_963514005.1. The sequence goes on along the minus strand of OY740784.1, from coordinate 17,041,188 downwards.
TTCTTGGCTTCGCATACCGGGTCCCATCTGACCCCAAATGACTTGATTCACTGTTGGAACTCTTAATAACTCACAGTTGCTAGGAGGCTCGTGTTTTTTGGCTGTCTCATCCATAGTAAGCTCCTGAAGCTGATGAGACACCATGTAATTAATTGTGGTAGCCAGCTCTTCACCTAGCGGCTCTCCTGCTCCTGATGGGACAGCAAATGGAATTGCCAGTGATGGAACATTTGGTAGTTCTGTTTCTCCTGGCTGCACTTCTCCATCAGAATCGGGCTCAGGACTAATCTGGCCCATAGCACTCTCATCAAATTGATAAGGAATCTCTGGCAGCATTGGTGCTGCTGGCGCTTCTTTTTCTAAGCGCTGACACTCCTTTTCTTGGAGTGAAGTTCTTTGGAGGACTGTATGCAACAGATCCTCCACTTGGGATAGGCGTGTACACACTCTATCCAGCCCCGGTGAGGAATAATCCCCCGACTCCGTGGGCCTAGCAGACTTATCTGTTGCCTTGTGCCCTAATGGCAACGGCTCTGTGCTGTGTAGCACTAAGTCTGCGGTCGCTGTTTCTGTACTTAGCGACTGAACAGGGGTATGAGGCAGGGCTTCCAAGCCTGAACTGCCGCGGCCGGTTGAAGCGCGCCGCTTTCCCTTCCCTGTTTTTTCCATGCTAGCACTCGGTATAGCGTACCGGCCAGCACGGATTTCAAGCTCCAGTGGAAAGTTTTAAACTTACCTGGAGTCTGCATACTTACCGCTGGAGGTGCTTCCGTTCCTCACAGCCTCCATGCGTCAAATGCGCTTGACGTACTGATGCGCATGCGGCCTGGCGGGTCTTCTTCACGAAATCACTCACGTGACTCCGAAGTAAAATTCCACAGATTCACCACCATCTGACTAAAGAAATTCCTCCTCATCTCCTTCCTAAAAGAATGTCCTTTAATTCTGAGGCTATGCCCTCTAGTCCTCGACTCTCTCACTAATGGAAACATCCTCTCCACATCCACTCTATCCAAGCTTTTCACTATTCTGTACACTTCAGTGAGGTCACCCCTCATTCTTTTAAACTCCAGCAAATATAGGCCCAGTGCCATCAAACGTTCTTCATATGTTAACCTACTCATTCCTGGGATCTTTCTTGTAAACCTCCTCTGGACCCTCTCCAGAGCCAACACATCCTTCCTCAGATATGGTGCCCAACCATCGTCGGATCTAATCAGGTGAGCTTGGGAAGATGAATTGGGCCTAACAATTTTAAAAGATAGATGGGAGGAAAGCCTTCTATATATACACAACTGCTCTCTTAACGTTAGGCATTCGTTAATACAATTTAAAATACTGCATAGACTTTATTATTCAAAGTCTAAACTGAATAAGATCTTCCCAAATGTTTCACCTATTTGTGATAAATGTCTCCTTCAGGAAGCAACCATAACCCGACACAGAATTGATTACTCTAGGTATGTCAGAAGCCTGTTCTGAGCTAACATTATTTCAAAGATGTTTCCTTAATTATGGTCTGTCAGCCTGGTGCTCAGAAAACAACCTGGCTTTGAACACCAATAAAACCAAAGAGCTCATTGTCGACTTCAGGAAGCACAGCACCGACTTAGCCCCCTTATACATCAACGGCGAGTGTGTGGAGAGGGTCCACACCTTCCGGTTTCTCGGCGTCCTCATCTCCGCTGACATCTCCTGGACAGACAACATCACAGCGGTCATCAAGAAGGCTCAGCAGCAGCTGCACTTCCTGAGGGTCCTCAGGAAGCACAACCTGGACTCCAACCTGCTGCTGACCTTCTACCGCTCGTCCATTGAGAGCCTGTTGACATACTGCATTACAGCATGGTATGGCAGCTGCACCATGGCTGACAGGGAGAGGCTTCAGAGGGCAGCACAGAAGATCATCGGCTGCCCTCTCCCCTCTCTGATGGACATTTACATCTCCCGCTGCCTCAGCAGGGCAAAGAACATCATCAAGGACAGCTCCCATCCTGCATTTGGTCTGTTCAACCTGCTGCCCTCAGGGAGGCGCTATAGTTGCATCAGCACAAGGACAAATAGACTCAAGAACAGTTTCTTTCCAAAATCCATTATCTCCCTGAACTCACACATGCACTGACTTCACAGCCTAACCCCTGGACTTTCATCTATCCACCTACTGTAATTTGTACTGTAACTGTAATTTCCAATGTGTGCAATAACCCATACTGGATATAGGAATCCTATTTATTCATTCTATTTATCTATTGTCTTTTTATAGATATGTATATAGCGCCGCAGAAACTGTGCACCTTATCCCCCCCCCCCCCCCCCACTTTTTTTCTTTTTTTTCCCGTTCTTTTTTTTCTCTTTTTTTTCTTTTCCTCTCTTATATCTCTATTCACTCTTTGGCCACATTACTTTGGTAGTCTAGGGGTTCTATTTTTTTACTTTTCACTTTTTCTCTCTCTTCTTCTTTCTCTCTCCTTTTCCTTCATGTTCAGGTTACAAGGTGTTCAAAATTGAAGCTGTACAATAATTGTATAATTTTACATGCTGAATGTTTTATTCTTGTACAATTGCTTATCATAAAAATAATTTAAAATAAAAAAAAAGAAAAGATATGGTGCCCAAAATTGCTCACAATATTCCAAATGCGGCCTGACCAGCGCCTTATAGAACCTCAGCTGCTTTTATTCTAAATAAATGCTAGCATCGTTACATCCCTGCTTTTGCTAAAAATAAATGCTCGCATTACGTTTGCTTTCTTTGCTACTGATTTAACTTGCAGATTAACTTTTTGGGAATCCTGCGCCAGCACTCCCAAGTCCCTTAGCACCTCCAATTTCTGGATTCTGTCCCTATTTAGAAAATAATCTATGCCTTTATTCCTACTACCAAAATGCATTACGCCACACTTTGCTACATTATATATTATATCTGCCACTCCTCTGCCCACTCTCCAAACCTATCCAAGTCCTTCTTCTTTCTCTCCTGTATCTACCCCTCCACCTATTTTCATCTGCAAACTTGGCCACAAAGCCTTCAATCCCCTCACTCAAATCATTAATATACAAAATGTGGAACAGCAGCCTCTGCACTGAGCCCTGCGCAACTGTGCCAATCATTAGCAGCGAGCCAGAAAAAGCTCCCTTTATTGCCAATCTTTGCCTTCTACCTTTCAGCTAAGCTGATATCCATGCTAGTATTCACCCTTTGATACCATGGGCTCTCCTGTTCCTCAGCAGCCTCCCTTGTGGCACCTTATCAAAGGCTTCCTGAAAATTTAGGTATACAACATCTACGGGCTCTCCTTTGTCCTGTATTTACTTCTTCAGAGAATTCCAGCAAATTTGTCAGGCATGACCTCCCCTTCACAAAGCCATGCTGACTTTGGCTTATTTTCTCATGAACGTCTAAGTGCTCCATAACCTCATCATAATCCATCTATCTATCTATCTATCTACTTTTAAAACTCTGTGTGTATGTGACAAATTATTGGCCTTTGATTCCATGGTCGCCAAAACCACACGCTTAAACTCGCCATTTTCCATTTCGCTAGGCATTAACCTTTTATATTCACTAATGCACTCATCATTTAGACATTTTTATGTACACATTTTAAAATAAAATCCTCCCCCCCCCCCGCCACCCCCGCCCCCCGCCCCCCCACTCATTTTGTCGCCTCCTGATGGCCAGCCACCATAACAGCTGCTGCAGCCCGGCTCTCCTCGAAAGACAGCAACATTTTTCGCAAGAAAATGCCGACATTTTTCCCAACGGCTTCACTTCCCCCCCAGCCCTGACACTTTTTTTCTTTTGCTGGCGATTTTACTTCCTCCACTGGCAGCCCAGCTCACCTCCACTGCCCCCTCACGTCCTACTATGCACGCGCCGCGCCTCCCGCAGCTGGACTCGCCCGCTCCAACCACCCCCCTCCCGTTCTCAAAATGCTCTGCCGATCGGGAGAAGAGATAAGTCAGAAGTCCACAGCTCCACTCTCTCTCACGCCCGCCCGCTCACTGCAACCCCCCCCCCCCATTCTCAAAATGCTCTGCCGATCGGGAGGAGAGATAAGTCTTTGAATCCCTGACCCCTCCCTGTTCTGTGTTCCTCTCTCTGTACGAGCAAGATAAGACGATGGGAGGGCCCCCCCCCCTTCCCTCTCTAGACGCGCCTGCGAGTTGGGGGCTATGCATCAGTGGATAGGGTGGTTATGGGGTAAAAGGAGCAAATTAATAATATTAATATAATATCAAGGGGGCTTGTTAGCGTGAGTGCGGTGGGGTAGTTGACCGCATGTGACGCCGCATGCTGCCCCCCCACCCCCCTCTCCCCCGCAACCACACGTTGGGGGAACAGACCCAACGGGTCTGCCCTTGGTCTAGTATACTTTTAAAACTGTGTGTGTGTGTCTTTTTCCCAATGGCTCCACTTCCCCCCCCCGGCCGGCTCTGTCACGCTGGCTCAAGCCTAAGATCGTCTCTTCCCCCGCTGCTTTTCGACGTCCTCTGTCCGTGGACGGCGAAAAGCAGAGGGGGAACTGCCGATCTTTGGCTTCAGCCAGCGTTTCAACGGCGGTGTACGCCTGGCCCGCAGGCTCTCGGCATCACGACCGCCACCCACTCCACCCTCCCCCCCATCCCTCTCCCCCTCCCTCTCCCCCCCTCCCTCTCCCCTCCCTCACTCTCTCCCCTCCCTCCCTCCCTCCCTCTCCCCACCCTCCCTCCCTCTCTCCCCCCCCCTCCCCCCCCCCCCCCCTCAAACGTTCGGGGACCACGTTCTGCACTTGGTCTAGTATAACTATAAAACTCTGATCTTGGATGCATGTATTTATTTGTTTGTGTGTGATCACATCTTCTCGAAAAAATGACCCGCTAAAGGAGACATTTTGACATATTCCGATAGAGATTTATGCCGTGGTAAAAAATCGCCTTATCTGAAAATTTCATGCATTATTTCTCAAGTTATTAATCAAAATGTTCAAGAATCTGAAATGACTTTGAAAATAAAACAGAGTGGCTTTGGCTGATGACATCACAATGCCCCTGTGTGCTGCCGTCTTTGATATGCGCGCTGTGAGTGACGTCCCTCCCACAAGCCGCCCGGCCGTGAGCTGCCCGGCCGCGAGCTCTCCCCCCCTCTCTCTCTCCGATTTGCGTCCTCGCCCTCCTCCATGCGGCCTACCAACTGGATTGGCGCTGCCTTTCCTGCTGGGGACCGGACCAGAGCTCCAGCAGTGGCAGCGCAGCGCTAGATATATCGTGGAGTGGGCAATGCCTCACCTGGGATCGCCGTTTGAAGCTCCGGAGTGCTGGCCTGCTGCAACAACATCGCGAGGCTGTGGTTCGAAGAGCTTCCAGCATGGGTGGCGCTGACTTCAACATCGCGGTGCCCTGGGGCCCTTTGCCGAGGGCTGCTGGAGTTGAACCGCAAGCCTGAGTGAAGCCGGATTGGGACCGGGATCTGCTGCGTGAGCCCGAAAGCTGAAGGTGCAGGGTGAGCAGAGTCTGAGCCCCCCTCCATGCACCCCCCATTCCCCCTCCCCCCCTTTTCCCCACACACCCCTTTTCCCCACACACCCCTTTTCCCCACACCCTCCTGCCCCACACCCCCCCTCACCCGCTTACCCCCCTCACAAACCCCCCTCCCCCACCCCCTCCTAAAAAGGTCTAAAGAGGGTAGAAGGGAGTCAAGAGTGGTTTAGTGATATGTTCCAGTTGTTACAATGACATTCCTACTTGCAGCAGCACAACAAAATATGTAAACATAGTACTCTGTGAACAATATACATACCGCTGCGAATAGGGCGCAAGTTATAGATTTGCTGTCTTACAGTGCTTTCAGCGTCAGAGACCAGGGTTCGATCCCGAATACGGGTGCTGTCTGTACGGAGTTTGTACGTTCTCTCCGTGACCATGTGGGTTTTCTACGAGATCTCCGGTTCCCTTCCACACTCCAAAGACGAACATGTTTGAATGTTAATTTTGCATTGTACAAATAGAAATTGTCCTTAGCGGGTGTATGGGATAGTGTTAATATGTGGGGATCGCTGGTCGGCGTGGACTTGGTGGGCCGAAGGGCCTGTGTACGTGCTGTATCTCTAAACTAAAAGGAAAAAAGTTCAGTCTGTGTATGAATATATACACACACATATGTATGTTTTTATGCGTATGCATGTGAGTGTCTGTGTGTGTGTACATATATATATATATATATATATATATATACACACACAGACACACACACGCATACATAGACTGGCCGTGTGCGCGGCTGCCGCCCTTTGGTGGGGGATGGGTGGTAGGATTAAAATGCATGTTTGTATCGCTTATTTCGTTTGTATCGAGGGATTTCCTCGGGCTGTGAGTCGATGAAGAAAAATCGGTCGGACTTCCGTTCCCGTATTTTAAATTTTTTTATAATCACTGTACAATTTAATACTTTGATTAAAGTAAAAAGCGACTATGAAAGCCCTCAATGCCTACAGCGTGACGGATCGCAACATGAGGACAAAAGAAAGGGCAAGTCGTTTATTTTACGTATAATCTTGCTTCTTGGGGTGGTTTTATTCTAATTTTACGTTGCTAAAATGTGATTTGGGCCCCATACGAACCGGCAGGGTCTTTCCTGCCGATATCGGGTTCAAATTCACCACAAATGCAATGTTCCAATCGATCGTATTCCAGAAACACCAACTCACAAGATGATTAAAATTCTCTTTTTTTTGGACAACATGTCATAAGAGTATCTAAATTGCCTATATTTTGTGTAATTGTCCATCCATAATCAATATTTTTATACTAAATATACACAACAGCTTTAGCCACATTTATTGTGCAAAAAATAATAATTTTGATTATATTGAAAGTGGATGTTTCTAGATTAATTTATGGGAATTAATCATTAAATTCCTTCCATCTGGCATATGTTCATGACAGTGAGATTTAAAAATCATGTTATATTGTGAATTCTTGTGTGAATGGGATTAGTTTGTTATTTGGATACTTAAGCTATTTAAAAAATATATCCTTTTCTTAAGAAATGGAATCTACAGGACATTCTTTTTTTTTAACACTTTAGTTTTTATTGCTTTTATGTATACACAAATAAAACAAAATTTAACAACAAAACATACATCATTACAGTGAAACGTACAACAGTGCAGCAGGGGGTTGTTTACAATTAATGATGCAGTATACAGAACTATTTTCATATTAAAACATTTTCCAATAACTTACATTATTTAGGTATGTTACAAAACTTACCTTTAGCGGCGCTGCACTTCTGCCGCTCCCCGTGTGCGCGACTTTGGCGCCTTGCAGAGGGGGGCGGGCTTAAAGTGCCGTTTTTCCACAGGCCTGGATAATCGATGAATGTCGGGCGATTTGGTTGCTGAAGAAAAATCGCTCCGACATTTCATGAATGGTGGTATTTTTAAATTACTCTAGATTATTTATTAACTAGAGTAATTTAAAAATCACCTTCAAAAGCCGTGACCGCAGACAACCGGAAGCATTTTGCATAGGGGAGAAAAAAAGGTAAATAGTTTATTTTTATATTAAAAGTTGGTTTTTCGGGAGGCTTTAATAACATTTTTATGTTGCGAAATGGGGTCCCCAAAAAATGTATGAACCCCCAGTATTTTTCCCCCCGACTTCACCGCTAACCGCAACGTTCCAATCCACCGCATTCCACTAAAACCCACTCGCAAGTTGATTTAAATGGCCATTAATTTACAGGCATAAAACACTAAATTCCTTCCATTTGGCCCAGAAATTCATGAAAATGAGATTTAAAAATTATGTTATATTGTGGATTATTGTGTGAATGTTATTTGGACACTTAGGCAATTTAAAAAAAGTTTATCTTTTCTTAAGAAATTGATAGATGTTTAGATCTACTCATTGAATTTTGTAATTAGCTACAGTTAGATAACTAACTAATTATATGCTTTAATTTCAGGTAATCCAAGTAAGATTGTTTAATATTTGTTTCAGAATGCTTCAATCTATAATAACTGAAAATTTCATTGAGTTCTCTTAATTTTTAAGAATGTTATGGACTTTTAACTTTTCCAGATCACAGCTTTTGAGTTAAGTCAATTGAAAGGCAATGGGAAGCAAGATGCTCATTTCCGAGTATGAAAATGGCCATAACTTTCTTAATACTGAAGATATGAAAGTAAATTAGGTGTCAAATTAAACTTCTTTTTATGCTTTATCTGATGGGATAAATTGCAGACTTGATTTTTAAAATCTCAAAATTTTGTAACATTGCTACATTATTGTCTATAAAATTATACAGTGATGATGTCTTTATTTCTATACCTAATCCATTTTCCCCATTTTCTATTAAACTCGTCTTCTTTCACTCTTAGAGAATATGTCATTTTCTCCATGACAAATATTTCCTGTACTATGTCTAACCATTATCTAAGTCTGGGTGTGTCCGCTCCAAGCCAGTTTCTTATAATGGCCTTTCTGCCAGCTGTGAGTAGGATTTTAACCAAGTAATGGTCTTCCTTCAGCACCACTGTATTTATATTACCCAGGTATAAAATGGAACACTTCTTGCAGACTGTATATCCTAATACCTCTGTTAATTCTGAATTCACTCTGTCCCAAAATGGTTCTATTTTTGGGCAACTCCAGAAGATATGTGCATGATTTGCATCTGTTTGACCACATTGCCTCCAGCAGGTTTGCTGCCTTAGAATTTGCTTGCTTTTTATGTTAGGCGTAATAAAGAAACAAATCAAAATTTTCCAATTAAATTCTCTCCAATTTTGTGAATTAGTGGATGTCTGTAGTGTTGCACACGTATGATGCCATTCTTCTTCTGAGATTGTGATGTTCAATTCCTTTTCCCACTTAAAATTTACATAAAATGTAGTTTTAGCTTGACATTCCATTAAACTATGATAAAGTTTAGAAATAATCCTTAATGTTTTTTGATGATACACACTAACTATCACTTCTATCACTGGATTCTTTTCTTCTAGTTCCTCCCTTTTTACCTTTTTATTGTAATAATGTCTCAGTTGGAGGTATCTAAACAAGTCTTGGTTCCGAAGTGCAAATCTATCCTTCAAATCTTGAAAACGTCTTAGTTCTCCATTTTCAATAACAGTACAAAATGCAGTCATTCCTTTCTTCATCCACTCTTTAAATGTTGAGTCATACATCCCTGGTTTAAATTCATTATCCAAAGCTATCCATCTTAAAACTTTTTGTCGTTGATCAGTTTAAGTTGTCTGGTAAGAGTGAACCAGGTTTCTAAAGTAAATATCGTTATTGGATCGATTATACTCCTGATATGTCCAGGAAGTGCTTTTTCTCCCAAAAGTGATTGGATGTGGAAGTCAGGGATATATGTCTCAACCTCTTTCCACCTAGCTATATAGCTGTCCTCACACCAATTAATTAGTGGTCGAAGTTGGGCTGCATAGAAATATATCCTAAAATTTGGAAGTGCCATTCCACCTTGTCCTTTGGCAACTGTAGTGTAGTGTATCGAATTCTGGCCTTCTTTCCTCCCCAAATAAATCTAGCTATTAATTTAGCCCATTCCGTGAATTGTTTTAATGGTACCTCAATTGGCAGAGATTGAAACAAGTACAATAGCCTTGACAAAATATTCATTTTCACCACATTTATCTTACTACTAAAATCCATTGGGTAGGTGGACCATCTTTCTATATCCTTTCTTATGTTTTGGTTGATGTGATTATAATTGGCCCCATACAACATTGATATATTTTTTGTTATATTTATCCCTACGTATTTGATTGATTTTGAATCCCATTTAATATTATAATTTTGTTTGATTTCTTCTGGAGGAGGACAATTAAATAGGAGGATTTGAGTTTTTGAAATATTCACTTTATATCCTGCATAAAAATTAAATTCATCTATGATCCCCATCATCCTTGGAAATGAGGTGTTTACTTCCGTGAGATACATCATTATATCATCTGCGAAAAGGCCAATTTTATGTTCTCTGTCTCTTATAGTTACTCCCCTCAGTTCCCTATCTTGACGAATCGCTTGAGCCAATGGTTCAATATATATAGCAAACAGGGTAGGGCTAAGACAACATCCCTGTCTCGTTCCTCTTCCTAACACAAATCTCTCAGTTAAGGACCCATTCACCTTTACTCTTGCAGTAGGTTGCTGGTAAATTGCTTTAATAACTTGAATTGACTCTTTGGTAAAGCCAAATCTTTCTAGTGTTTGATATAAGAATTCCCAATTAACCCTATCAAAAGCCTTTTCCGCGTCTAGACTTATCAGGACAGCACGTGTACTTTCCTTTTGAATCTTGCGTATTTTTGTAGGGTTCTTCCAATGCTGTCCTGTGTTTGTCTGCCTATTATAAAACCAGTCTGGTCTTCATCAATTAAATCTGGCATGAACTTTTCAAATCGTTTGGAGATAATTGAAGAATATAATTTATAGTCCACATTTAGAATTGATATCGGTCTGTAGTTGGTACAATTTTCCTTGTCTTTGTCCTCTTTGGGGATTAATGTTATAATTGCCTCTTTCCATGACGGGGGTGTCTTGCCTTCTTTGATAATCCAGTTAAAGGTTCTCAGAAGAAGTGGGTTCAGCTCATTCCGAAATATTTTATCCCATTCTATAGGGAAACCATCACTGCCTGGGCCCTTGTTTGATTTCATCCTACCAATTGTCTTCTCTATCTCCTCCAGTGATATTTCTGCTGTGATTATTTTATTTTGTGTCTCTCCAATACAGGGCAGATCTATTGTATTTAAAAAAGTCCTCATTGATTCCCCATCTACTGTAGAGGTTTGTGTATATAATTCTTTATAATATTCCTGGAAGATGTATTCTATTTCTTTTGGATCACTCTTCAAATTCTGTGTACAGGGGTCCTTAATTTTGTGTATGGTGTTGTCAGCCTGTTGTTTGCGTAGCCTTCGGGCAAGTATTTTAGTGGATTTAGGGCCAAGCTCATAATGTGCCTGTTTTACAAACCTTGTTTTTTCTCCACCTCTTGACCCAATATTCCATCCATTTGTCCCCTCAAATCTTCTATTTGCTTATAAGTTCTCTGGTCCTTATTATTTTTGTACTTCTGTTCTAAATCCTTCAGGTCTGTTATCAACTTATTATATGTTTTCATTCTGGCCTTTTTAATATGTGATGGCCTCGCTATTAACCTACCTCGTATTACAGCCTTCAATGAGTCCCTTAGTATGGATGGGTCCACCTCCCCATTGTCATTTTCCTCTAGATAAGTTTTGATTTCCAATTTAATATCATTAACAGTTGTTTTATCATTCAGTATTCCAACATTTAATCGCCACACTGTGTTTTTCCTTCTACTGTTCATTTGAATTGTTAAGTATATGGCATTATGGTCTGATACATCTGCCACACCGATTCTGCAATCCGTTACCCTATAACAGTCTTCTTTCTGCATTAAGAAATAGTCTATTCTGGAGTAAACTGAGTGCGATATTGAGTAATGTGTATAGTCTCTTTCTAGAGGGTGAAAATTCCTCCAGACATCAAGAAAACCAAATTCTTCACAGGTAGTGTTTAGTAGTTTTGTTAACTGGTTCTTATTCTTCTTTTTACTTGTCGTATCAAGCCTATGATTCAGTACAACATTCAGATCACCCCCACATATATAAATTCCTTCTGCATCCATTGCAATAATATCAAATAGGGATTTGAAAAAATGTTTATCACTATCTGGGGGAGCATAGATATTCACCAGTGTCAGGATATTATTATCAACTTTGCCCTTTACTATGATATATCTCCCTTCTTTGTCTTTTATTTCTTTAAACATTTCGAATTTAACTGAGTTTGATATCAAGGTTGCCACTCCTCTTTTATGACTACAAGTATGTGAGCTATAATATGTGTTTTATATCCAAATCTTTTCAGCTTCTCATGCTCTTGTCGCGATAAATGGGTTTCTTGTAAGTAAATAATATGCATCTTCACTTTTTTCAATTTAGTCATGACTTTAGCCCTCTTAATTGGATTGCCCAAACTATTAACATTTAGAGACATCAGCTTAAGTCCTTGACATTGCATCATTACACTTAGTGTGATTGATTTCACTGTATCCCCTCAACTCAACACCCGAACCATTCTGAAAGACAAACCAAAACATATGAACAAACAAAGGTGTTTTACCTGGCAAAACAAAACAAAACATCAAAACATATATGGACTCCCCAAAAAGGGTATTCTCTCTCCTCCATAGATCCAGAATCCCTTTGTAAATTGAGGGGGAAAACCTAACACTAAGAAAGGGCCCTCTCCTAGATAAGCGGGGTGACTCTATGGGTCCCTCCATTCATTCTAGCTCTAATATTTCGCTAATCTCCCTAACAGCCGGATTTATCTAATACAGAAAGTTGTATTAAATCAACATTAATTACACTCACATGAGGTCTGTGATGCTTGGTGATATTTTTAGAACCAGGTTAAGAAACAGATTTGTCTATGAATATACATATAAGAACTCAGCATTCTAACATATTGTGGCGGAAGTCAATGTGTTATCCATGTCTGTGTGTACCTTCATAATCATATCTCAGGTCAAGCATGAGTCTTTTGTTGGAATACTTGAAGGCGCTCCCATGCCCGTCTGATTGTCTCTGATTCTCCGTGTCTCTCGACGAGCTGCCACCGTGCCGTTTGGTGGAGTTGTTCACGCAGTGGCGGCATGTCCGTGTCTCCCTGCAGCTCTTCCACTTTATAGCCTCTCTGTTGTAGTTCTCGCACAGCTTCCCTTGCGTTGTTGTAGGTTTGGTGACCGCTCTTCCAGTGAGTACGTATCTTGGTAAATGGTGTCTGAAAGCAGATTCCTTCCTCTTTTAAGAAGCGTTTAATATGTTTGTATGCTTTGCGTTGTTGTACTACAGCGGTAGTATAGTCATGGTCAAAAGACAGCATTCGTTCTCCAAGTTGGATCTTCTTTTGCCATGCCTGTTTGAGGACATCTCTTTAACTTTAAACTGGAGAAGGTGGACAATTATTTCCCCTCCGAGATCCATAATTGTCCACTTTCTCCAGATTCATGTCATGTTTAAATTCGGCTAGCTCTTCTCGCATATCCCGCTTGAAATCGTCTTTGAATGATGTGAAGTCCGCTTTTAATTCTCTTCTCAAATTGCTGATTTGTGTACTTATGCTTTTTAATTCCTCATGGAGGGCCTCTGTTGCAGCGTCTCCACCAGCCTGTTTGTTTTTGGTTTCGTCTGTGTCGCTTCGGGCCTGACCTTCCGTTTCTTGCTTTTCTAGCATCTTTTCCTTCAACTTTCTGCTCTTTGTTTTGACTCCCCCACTCATACTATACTCATTAAAACTTAAATACTTGCTTACTTTGAATTTAGGGGAGGTTTATTTATCCGACTGTACAGAGGTCTCTGTCTAATCAGCCACCATGCTCTGCGCCTACCGGAAGTCCTACAGGACATTCTTAATGGGAAAGTAGTGGGCAGATAGGCATGTCATGCATGGTTTGAAGAGCAACAACTTGTAGTTTACAATGGCAAAATTGAAAAGTTGAGTAAAAACAAGGTGTACAGAGTTGCATATTGGTTACAATTTGAGGAGTATGATGATGCTACTGATTATGATACGCCAATGTACCAGCTAGCAACTGATCTTTTCCATAAAGACTTGGTCTATTGCTAGAAATTGTAATTTATTTACCTATCTGTTACGGACTTACAGCATACAATACAATAATATTAAAGTTCTGATCTTGAGAATATCATATTTTTTAATTTTCAAGGCAGTCTGGATGTTTATTACTATTTCCGTCACAATGGTCAATTTCGTAATTAGCTACAATTAGGTAACTAACTAATTATATGCTTTAATTTCAGGCCATCCAAGTAAGATGTTTTATATTTGTTTCAGAGTGTATAATAACTGAAATTTTCATTCAGTTCTCTTAATTTTTAAGAAAGTTATGGGCTTTTGATTGTCCTCGATCACAGCTTTTGTGTTAAGTCAATGCAAAAGCAATAGGGAACAAGATGCTAATTTCCGAGTATGAAAATGGCCATAACTGTTTTAATACTGAAGATATGAAACTGAATTAGGTGTCAAATTAAACTTCTTTTCATGCTTTATCTGATGGGATAAATTGCAGGTTTGATTTTTAAAATCTCAAAATGCTGTAACATTGCCACCAAAATAGTACAAAAATGGCAGAACCATGTAAATGCCCCCCATGTAATTCAGAGTTTATATGGTGTTTAATAGTCTGATGGCTGTGGGGAAGTAGCTGTTCCTGAACCTGCCTATACTGAACTTACCATAAAGTGCAAGCCGGTCACAACTCTTAACGTGTTTATCCTTTTGATTCTGGTTGATCCTAGATTTTGTTTACAGTTCCCCCCCCCTCACCCCCTCTCCCCCCCCCTCCCCCTCTCCCCCCCCTCCCCCTCTCCCCTCCCCCTCTCCCCCCCCCCCCCTCGCTCCCCCCCCCTCTCCCCCCCCCCTCTCCCCCCCCCCCCCTCGCTCCCCCCCCCTCTCCCCCCCCCCCCCTCGCTCCCCCCCCCTCTCCCCCCCCCCTCTCCTCTCCCCCCCCCCTCTCCTCTCCCCCCCCCCCTCCCCCCCCCCCCTCTCCTCTCCCCCCCCCCCCTCTCCCCCCCCTCTCCTCTCCCCCCCCCCCCCTCTCCCCCCCCCCCCCCTCTCCCCCCCCCTCTCTCCCCCCCCCCCCCTCCTCTCCCCCCCCCCTCTCCTCTCCCCCCCCCCTCTCCCCCCCCCCCCTCTCCCCCCCCCCCCTCTCCTCTCCCCCCCCCCCCTCCCCCCCCCTCTCCCCCCCCCCCCCTCCCCCCCCCCCCCCCTCTCCTCTCCCCCCCCCTCCTCTCCCCCCCCCCCCTCTCCTCTCCCCCCCTCTCCTCTCCCCCCCTCTCCTCTCCCCCCCCCCCCTCTCCCCCCCCCCCCTCTCCCCCCCCCCTCTCCCCCCCCCCCTCCCCCCCCCCCCCCTCTCCTATGAAGAGCGACCGTCGTCTCTCTTGACGCGAGACTGATCCGACAGATGGACGCGTTGCCAGCATTAAACATGGCGGCGACGCCAGTGCGAACAGGCTGTGGCCGCACATGCGCGGTGCCGCCCTCCTCTCCCTCTTTCGATTGTGTAGAGGTCCCGGATTTCCCAGCACACAAAAAAAAAAATCCCCGGTTGCGCCGCGTTCCCGTGCAGTGCGAGGCTGCCGTTGTGGCCACCGCCACCGCCCGCGGGCCGCGCTGCTCCTCGGGCCACCATGAGCGGCGCCAGGAACAACCGGGCGATGATGGAGGGAGTCGGGGCCCGAGTGGTGCGGGGCCCTGACTGGAAGTGGGGCAAGCAGGACGGGGGAGAGGGGCATGTGGGCACCGTCAGAAGCTTCGAGAGCGCCGAGGAGGTGGTGGTGGTCTGGGATAACGGCACCGCCGCCAACTACCGCTGCTCCGGGGCCTACGACCTGCGCATTTTGGACAGCGCACCGACAGGTAGGGGAGCAGTGGCCGGGCCGGGGGGCTCATCATGCGGAGCCTCCCTGAAAATATGTCCGGTGCAGGCCCCACCCCGATCAGGCCGAAAATCCTCATTTAACCCAATGAACATAACCCAATTTAAAAGCTTCTGTGAAATTTCCTTCATTAACAATGGACACAGATACAACTAAATTCGAAATTGTAGCCACTGAGGAGGTAAATCACTGCAGTTGAGGCACTGGAGAGTAATTAACTATCAATTGACCGTTATCGCCCAAAATAACGCAATTGCTCAGGATCGAGTTAATTAAAAATAATAAAGCCTTTCTTTTGAGTCCCTCAGTCATGAGTTGATCATTTGGAATTTAATGTTTGCATTTTCATTTTGTAAAGCATTCTCAGTTTTTGTTTTCGTGAAATGCCTTTGTTATGTGCGGTTTGGAAGGATTTTATTTAGTTGTGTAAAAAGCAATGTACTTGTAATTAAAGTTATTCAATTTATTTATAAATCTGGTTGCTTCAAAAATGATTGATCATTTTTTTTAATGATACTCCACAACCCCCCCCCCCAAACCAGCACCATGCAGGTATAGTTTTTTCTTGTTAAAGGAGAGAGGTCGGGTTGGTTATTGCGGAGCGAGCGGAGGTGTTCGGCGAAACGACCACCAAGCCTCCGCTTGGTCTCACCGATATAGATCAGTCCGATAGTCCCCCTGGTTCTCACCTTTCACCCCACCAGCCGGCACATACAACACATAGTCCTCCGCCAGTTTTGCCACCTCCAACGTGACTCCAACACTCGCCACATCTTCCCATCAGTCTGCCTTCCGCAAAGACTGCTCCCTCCGCAACTCCCTTGTCAATTCTACCCTTCCCTCCTGCTCCACCCCTTCCCCAGGCACTTTCCCTTACAACCACAAGAGATGCTACACTTTACCTCCCCCCTCCACTCCTTTCAGGGACCCAAGCAGTCCTTCCAGGTCCGACAGAGGTTCACCTGCACCTCTCCAACCTCATCTACTGCATCCGCTGCTCTAGACGCCAGCTGATCTATATCGGTGAGACCAAGCGGGGGCTTGGCGATAGTTTCGACGAACACCTCCACTCAGTCCGCAATAACCAACCCAACCTCCCGGTGGCTCAGCACTTCAACTCCCCCTCTCATTCCGTATCCGACCTCTCTGTCCTGGGCCACCTCCACGGCCAGAGTGAGCAACACCGCAAATTGGAGGAACAGTACCTTTTGGTTGCCATTGTGACTTTTTTTTTAAACATTATTGATTCTGGGTTTTTCTGCTATTGTTATGTACCTTTATATCAGAACTGACTTGATTATATTTGTGTATAGTATCTGATTGGATAGCATGCAAAAAACAAAGCTTTTCACTGTGCCTCGGTACACGTGATAATAAACCTAATTATCTAATTGTGCTCGTGAACTTCTGCCATCTTTCTTGTGTCAGATGTAATGACCTTCAGAGGAAATGGATATTTACAGAATCTAGCGATGAGTTGTCATGTGGGTTTATAGGTGTAATAAGCAATAATTAGATATGACAAGTAGAAATATTAATGCTATAAACAGGAATAGTTGTCTTATTTCATTGGTAAAATATCAATTTATATTACCAAATACCAGGTTGACACCAAGATGTTTACACTGAACTTATTACATCCAACCTTGTTGACAACATAAAGCCGTGTAGCAAAGTGAGCAGTTGACGATAAATTTGCAGAAGGTTTTAAGTCTTTGAATGATTTTACATTTTGAGCACTATGGATCATCAAGAAAGATACTTGAATACAAAGGGAATAACTAAATACTGGGAATTCATCAAGAATTCTGTAGTAATTAGGCAGTAAGCTGTGCAGTCATCTAAACATTTGAGATCGTTGAAACAACCCTCTGAGCAGTCCAAAGTTGCTATTGATGACAATACAAGTGCTTGCCACCTTATCTATCACTTAGCTACAGTTATAAGCTTTCAACATTTGTTGCCTTGAATGGATTTTCTGATGTAATTGAAGAAAGTGTTACTGTTAAAGTAACATTGGCTTAAGAAATTACATTTGGGAAATATGCGTTTGCATGTTTTGATTGCTGCATTTTACTTTGCAAAGTTGAGCATGGATTTCCTCCTAATATTTTGCTGAACCTACTCGGTTTATAAACTGGCAGAATGAACACAAAAGCTCTTAACTGTGTGGTAAACATGACCTATGTATTTAGAATATGGAGGAAGCTCAGCCTCAGTGTCACTACAATTATCACTGTTTCACAATTATGAATTATGCTTACCAGTGTGCCGAGGTTTGAATGAATAGATCCTTAACATTGTAGCTGGAAGGCCAGAGAAATGGGTCACCTGCTAACACTTAAGCCAATTGGCAAGGTGGACTATGAGGAGAATGTGAAGCTAGATGAAATGAATGACCAAACACATAGCAGATACAATATGGAAAAGTTCTAAATGGTGAGATTTTTTTTTAATGTTGGGAGATTGAAAAGTGTTGCTGTTCAAAGGGATCTATGTGCCTATTCATAGACCCTGTAAACCAAGGTACCATTAATAAAGCAAATGGTGCCTTGTCCTTTATTGTGAAAAGTACATGTAGAAAATTCTTCCTGTAATTATGTAACGACCTGATGACACTGCGTTGTGGAATATTGATTACAGGCCTGGTCTATTGGAGAAGGGAATTGTTCTCGAACATTTCCTAAATTGCAGTCTTGCATAGTGCTTTTAGCATATAGGAGAGATTAAGCAAACTGGGCAGAAAAGTATGAGCAATGTCATTTCATTGACATGTCTAAAATTGATAAAAATGCTTGTCAAAGTAGACAAAGTTGATGTTTTGCCTCGTTTGGGTGTTTAGAATCGGGGGTTTCAGATCATGGGGGTAAGTATCCATGACCATCTATTAAAAATAGCATGAGACATTTGCCACAACAAAAATTGAGAAGTACCGTATTTACCGGCAATGAAGACGCACCTGCATCGAAGATGCATCCCCAATTTAAGTTGATAAACTTTAGACAGAATCAGGGTTTAGTTTTGTCCAGAAGGCGCTGAGGTGGCGGCTTCATTGCCAGCAAATACGGCACTTCAATTTTTTTGCAGTCTTGCTGTCTTTCAACATGTTTTTGTCAATTATAAATTGGGTATGAATTTCACCACTGACTCAGCAGTTCAGCACTGACTCAGATTCAACTCCAAGACTTCAATGTCCATTATGTACTAACACTTTAGTGCAACATTGGGAGTGGAGGTGCTGTCTTTCATCAGAGACATTGAAGTGACTGCGGTGTGATCTTGAAAAGGTTCTCATGATGTCACTTGGGGAATTGTGGTTTTGGCCTTGCCATTATCCATTTCTATGGAAAACCACAAAGAAACAGTTTAAACTATTTCCAGTTTGTGAGATTTTTCTTTCGCTAGAAAATTGGCAAATCCATTCCATTAATTTGTTTGCTCACTGAGGCTTTTCCCTGGTGGCATCATAGCCATCCACTCATACTCACTTGTCCCCTGCCTGTTGACAACCCCGATCCTGACCAAAGATCATAGAGCAGACACTGGCGGCATGATGTGGTACAGCCAGTGCTCGGCGCTGCTCGGCGGTTCCGCCATTGCGGCCGCCAGCGCAGGCGTCCTTGCGTCACCATTCCTGGGCGTTGCAGCCTGGGGACCGGGAGGTACCGGAGATGATGGAAGTCGACGGGCTGGATAATTACAGAAAAATATGCCTGTGGGCTGGATGATTTCGGGTTACGGCCGCATTGGGCCCGGGAGCCGTTGGTTACCGACCCCTGCCTTAAATCATCAAGCTCTAGAGGATCAATGCTTAGGCCAATATGTCTTTACTGTGAAGAGCACCCACACCGTAATGTTGTATTTCAAGTAAGGGTCTGCGTAAAGCAATGTACAACTGAGATTTGATGATCTGTCCCAAGCAATCCAGACCTCCTCCGATAAAGGCAAACAATCTATCAATATTATTGTCTATCAATGTTATTGATTAATTTTGGTAGGATGCGAATGTATGTTACGTTTGACTTCAGACTTCCTTCATAGAGTAGAGGTGTTTCCTTTGGTTATGTCTAAGGTTCACACGTAATCTTGACAGTAAGTTTGCGGTAAAAGGAGGAAAGGGATACTGCTTGCACCGTATGGCTTCCAACAGGAGCATTGCATTACGAGTATCAGCGGCAAGCCCCGATTCAAAATTTAGAATAAATAACAAGCCTCTTTGGTTTAGTTTAGCTTATGAACAATGAAAAGCTGCTTTTTGCATGCAATTCTAACACTGCACCGTTGTGCCACCCTTAAGAACTACAATGTAGTCTGCTTGTACAAGCTCTAATATGACAAGAAAAGTTAGGAATAGAATAAAACTAAAAGAAAAGATGTATAACACAGCAAAGAGTAGCCGGAAGCCAGAGGATTGGGAAACTTTCGTAGGACAACAGAAGGAAACAAAACGGGCAATACGGGCTGAGAAGATGAAGTACGAGGGGAAGCTGGCCAGGAATATAAAGAAGGACAGTAAGAGCTTCATTGGATATGTAGCAAACAGTAGCAAAGTCAAATGTGGGTTCCTTGAAGGCAGACACGGGTGAAATTATAACGGGCAACAAGGAAATGGCAGAAGAGTTGAATATGTACTTTGGATCTGTCTTCACTAAGGAGGACACAAACAATCTCCCAGATGTACTGGAGGACAGAGGACCTAAGGGGGTAGAGGAACTGAAAGGAATTTTCATTAGGCGAGAAATAATATTAACCATATAACCATATAACAATTACAGCACGGAAACAGGCCATCTCGGCCCTTTAAGTCCGTGCCGAACAACTTTTTTCCCTTAGTCCCACCTGCCTGCACTCATACCATAACCCTCCATACCCTTCTCATCCATATGCCTATCCAATTTATTTTTAAATGATATATTAGGTAGGCTAATGGGACTGAAGGATGATAAATCCCCTGGGCCTGATAGTCTGCACCCCAGGGTCCTCAGGGAGGTGGCTCTAGAAATAGTGGACGCATTGGTGATCATTTTCCAATGTTCAATAGATTCAGGATCAATTCCTGTGGATTGGAGGATAGCTAATGTTATCCCACTTTTCAAGAAAGGAGCGAGTGGGAAAACGGGGAATTACTAACCAGTTAGCCTGACTTCGGTGGAGGGAAAGATGCTGGAGCCAATTATTAAAGAGGTAATGGGCATTTGGATGACAGTAAAAGGATTAGTCCAAGTCAACATGGATTTATGAAAGGGGAATCATGCTTGACTAATCTTCTGGAATTTTCTGAGGATGTGACAAGAAAAATGGATGAAGGGGTGCCAGTGGATTTAGTGTATCTAGAATTTCAGAAAGCCTTTGATAAGGTCCCACACGGGAGACTGGTGACTAAAATTAGAGCACATGTTATTGGGGGGTGGGGTGTTGACATGGATAGAAAATTGGTTGGCAGACCGGAAACAAAGAGTAGGAGTGAACGGGTCCTTTTCAGAATGGCAAGCAGTGGCGAGTGGAGTGCCGCAAGGCTCGGTGTTGGCACCGCAACTGTTTACCTTGTATATTAATGATTTGGACAAGGGAATTAGGAGCAACACTAGCAAGTTTGTGGATGACACAAAGCTGGGTGGCAGTGTGAACTGTGAAGAAGATGTTATGAGGTTGCAGGGGGACCTAGACAGGTTGAGTGAGTGGGCAGATACGTGGCAGATGCTGTATAATGTAGATAAATGTGAGGTTATCCACTTTGGCAGCAAAAATAAGTGGACATATTATTATCTCAATGGGGTTAGGTTTGGTAAGGGGGAGGTACAGCGAGACCTGGGTGTCCTTGTACACCGGTCACTGAAAGTTGGCGTGCAGGTACAGCAGGCAGTGAAGAAAGCTAATGGAATGTTGGCCTTCATAACAAGAGGATTTCAGTATAGGAGTAAAGAGGTTCTTCTGCAGTTGTATAGGGCTCTGGTGAGATCGCATCTGGAGTATTGTGTACAGTTTGGTCTCCTAATTTGAGGAAGGACATCCTTGTGATTGAGGCAGTGCAGCGTAGGTTCACGAGATTGATCCCTGGGATGATGGGACTGTCATATAAGGAAAGATTGAAATGACTAGGCTTGTATTCACTGGAGTTTAGAAGGATGAGGGGGCATCTTATAGAAACATATAAAATTATAAAAGGACTGGACAAGCTAGATGCAGGAAAAATGTTCCCAATGTTGGGCAAGTCCAGAACCGGGGGGCCACAGTCTTATAATAAAAGGGAGGTCATTTGAGACTGATGTGAGAAAAAAACTTTTCACCCAGAGAGTTGTGAATTTATGGAATTCCCTGCCACAGAGGGCAGTGGAGGCCAAATCACTGGATGGATTTTAGAGAGAGCTGGATAGAGCTCTAGAGGCTAGTGGAGTCAAGGGATATGGGGAGAAGGCAGGCACAGTTTATTGATAGTGGACGATCAGCCATGATCACAATGAATGGTGTTGCTGGTTCGAAGGGCCAAATGGCCTCCTCCTGCACCTATTTTCTATGTTTCCATTTGTGCATTATATGACATTTTAAGCAATAGTTCATAGAATATCAGCAATAGTATGATCCCCTAACAGCTCTTAAATATAACTTTCTTTGGCCTCATAGATTTGAAAAGCATTCTGTAACTTTGGTATTTTTTAAGATTGCTGTGAAATGCTGTGATCTCAACTGTATTAAGACAAATTAGACTGCATGGCTGAAAGCTGATCCAGTTAGATTCGCTGATCTAACTAAAGAATGACTTTGATGACAAATTATGAAAAAACAAATAATTTATTACATTTTTTTTTACTAAACTGTTAATCTGAATTGGATATAAACACTTTTGACGGGAGTGGCGGCCCAGGCCCACAGCCAGTGCAGAGAAGAAGCGCTAACTCCAGCTCAACTCTGCCTGTCCTGCCGGGTTAACTGACAGCCCTGGACCGACGGGAGCAGCGGCCCAGGCTTACAGCCAGGGCGGTGAAGAAGCGCTAACTCCAGCTCAACTCTGCCTGGCCTGCTGGGTTAACCTACATCCCTGGACCGACGGGAGCGGCGGCCCAGGGCTACAGCCAGCCGGAGCAGTGGAGGTAGCACTTCTTCTCAGCGCTGGCTTAAGCCTGGGCCGCCACTCCTGTCAGTCCCGGGATGTAGGTTAACCCGGTGAGACGGGCAGAGTTGAGCTGGAGTTAGCGCTACTACTCTGTGCAGGCTGTGGGCCTGGGCCGCCGCTCCTGTCGGTCTGGGGTCGCCCTGGACATCTTCAGTGGGGCACACGGGAGGGCACGAGGATGGTCCAGTGGTGGTTCGGCAGCGCCGGAGACCCGGGTTTGATCCTGGCTGCAGATGAGGCGCAGGTCTGTGTGCATGCGGCGGCACGGTTGCCGAGAGTGTTTAAAGAGAGTGACCTATGACCTGGGCGTGCGTAGTCGGAATATCGAACCCGCTTATTACCTTGAGATTATCTGATTCAACATGCACAGTGCTCCTCGGATTATGAATATCCTAATTTGGACAACCATTATATACAGGTGTGTAGGAAGGAACTGCAGATACTAGTTTAAACTGAAGATAGACACAAAGCTGGAGTCGGACAGCATCTCTGGAGAGAAGGAATAGGTGACGTTTCGGGTCGAGACCCTTCTTCAGACTGGTTAGGGATAAGGGAAACGAGAGATATAGGTGTAGAGAGATAAAGAACAATGAATGAAAGATATTGGAGAGCAGGAAGAATCACAGAGGGGGCGCAGTCAGAGGATGTTGGGGAACTCTCGTCGGAGTGAAGAGAAGAACTTCTTCAAAGTAGACTTACCTTGGGAAATTTTGCAGTGGAGCAGCTGAAATGTGTGAGAAGGAACTTCAGATGCTGGTTTAAACCGTAGATAGTCACAAAAATGCAGGCATGGATATGAAAGGTCAGCAGGACGGATGTGGATGGAATTGTCAGCTGTAGCAGGGCTACAGATGACATCTTGCGAGTAGGAACAGGGTGTTTTCACTTGTTTTTCCTTCCCAGTCCCCAAGCTGCAACAATCAGGTTGGGTCGGGTTGAGGCAAGCATAGGTGGGGGCTCTGAGCAGACTTGCTCATTCGCTGAAGCCAGCTGATGGCTGCACTTCCTGTGCCAAGTTGCTCTCCCATCATTGTTCTTTCTGGGATCCTCTCCCATATACTGTATTTGTTCAGTATGGACTACAAACAGTTCAAGTCACAAACTGTTCTCGGGAATTTAATCCCATCATAACTTGCAGACTTCCTGTATTTATTATGTGATTTATTTCTAAATTTTAATCGATCATAATATGTAATTGTGTAAAGTCTTTCGAACAGTATTGCTAATTTTAGCCTTGTCAATTTGGCAATAAGAATAATATATAGAATGTAAGTGATCTGTTCTCAATGCTTCTGCAATTCCAAAAGATTAAACATTTTGTTCTAATTAAGGAGAAAGGTTACTTTTTCCTATTGAGTACAGTTCCACCACCAATGTTCTAGCAACTGAGGGTCTGGTATGTGCGATAATCTGGACAAAATTACAAAAATGCTTTTGAAATTGACTGGGCGGCCATGGGTGGCATCGCGTGTGGTGCGTGCTCTTTTGGGACGCATAGTCCGTCCCCAAAGATAATTGTTTACATCTGCAGTTGTTGGTGGTAGTTTTTTGCAATTCGTAGATTATTTTGTTTACATTGAACCCTTACTATGGCTTCAAAGCAAGGTCCAAGTGACAGTTGTGTTATTAAGTATAGGTACAAGTCCAATTCGATACAAGGTAGAACTGGTGTAACAACTCGACCGTGGCGATTCTGTGCAGAAGCTGTGTGATGCTTATGGTATTGGTTTGTCAACTGCTTTAGAGACACGAGAGGGGTAAAATTCGTGGGCGTGAGGTGTATTGTTGAATTATTATTGCATGACGTCTGTTTGTCTGACTAAACGGATAATCTGACAAGGCTGTGGAACCAACAGTGCCGGAAAATCGTCAGTGGACCTGTACCTATACTGGACTAGTCATTTGGCAGAGCTCGAAATTAGTGGTTGCCCGGGTGCCAATGACCACCCAAAGTGCCGCCGGGCAACCTAAACGCCGACTCATTTTGCCCGGCTTGGCACGCAAATACTGGTTTATACCGGGAGATGTAAAAAACTGTAGTAACTCCGCGGGTCAGGCAGTATCTCTGGAGTATAGGAACTGATGTTTCGTGTCGGCGGCGGCTGTATTCCTCTAGTATCTTTGATTGCAGGGTAAAGATACCAGGTGCGTGGTGAAGAAGGGTCGGAGCAAATGACTGACCCCGAACAGCGGCAGCAACAGCCGCGACAGCTGCTCCATCTCCTGCACCCCGCCTGGCGGAAGGAGACCTCCTCCCTCTCCCTCTCGAGAGGGGTTGCTTTGAATGCGCCTTTTGCGGATTTGCCATCAGCGGCTGCTATCGCCCTGATAACGGTCGCTGCTTGCGCTTTCAAAACAACCCCTCTCGCACGTCGAGGCCTGGAGGAGGGAGACGGATGCTGAGGTCTCCTTTCGCCGACTGAAGCAGCTGCACCTATATAGCGATAGGATCTTTGAGCTGCACCCCTCTGCCCTCTGCCCCGCGCCTACCTGGCTGAGGAGAGGTGGTGGTTGTGAGGAGTCTCATCCTTCTCGACCTGATCTTCTCGGTCAGAGGTGGAATCTCCTCATAGAGCTGGGCGTTGGTGATGTGGTCCCTACAACTGACTTTTTTAACTTTTCTGAGCATTCGGGTGAAGGAGCATTGAGGGACTTGGACAGTGCTCGAGTGAGAGTCCTTGCCTCACACCCGTACAATAATATGGTCTCTGCAGTTGCATGGAAGAATCTCAGTTTGAGACTCTTAGACATCCGAGACGTTCAGATTTTACCTGTTATTGAGGGTTTTCCATGCAAGCGCTTTCCGGACCTTGATTCGAGAAATTTTGAGGTGACTCGAGCTCATTCTCCGAGCTCTGCACCCTCGTTCCCAGGTATTTGAAGTCCTCCACTTTCTTGTGAGATGCAACGCCACTGGTCTTGAGAGGCTCAAGGTCACCAACGTTGAACGCCATTGGTTCTTGGCATTGAAGTTTCTCGCACTCGCTCCGTCTTGACTCGCACTCGTTGCCTCCCTAATCTGGTCTGACAGCAGGACGATGTCATCAGCGAAGTCGAGGTCTGACAAGTTGACTGGCCCGATTCTTCTTGAACGCCTTGGAGTGATTGTGAAGCCAAAGTCCTCGCGTTCCTTGAGCGCCTGCCTCATTGCATAATCAAGAACAATGATGAAGAGAATGGGTGCCATCGTGTCCTCTAAGACCCCCGTGAGGATCTCGAACACTTTGCTCTCGCCATCCGGGGTGACAACCTTGGCTGTGGTGCCCAAGTGCATATCCTCAATGGCTTTCAGGAGATGAGGAGAGATACCATAAGCCTTCAAAATCCTCATAATTTTGCATCGATGAATTGAGTCAAACGCCTTCTTGAAGTCTCTGAAGGTTAGGACGGGTGGCAGGTTGTTATTCTTCACCTCAATGATTCTTCGGAGGGCAAGGATCTGTGTAACTTTGTTCCTCTTCTCTCTGAAGCCATTCTGATTGTAATATAGCTTCAGGTCGATAGCAGCCCTAATCCGGCTGAGAATCAAGCGGTTGTAGACCTTGGCCTAGACGCATGTCAGGCTCATGCCACGATAGTTGTCAGTCTCGTTCAGGCTCCCAGATTTGGGGACGGGGATGATGTTGGATTGTGACCACTGTAATCTTACAGTTATGACTTGCTCTCCTGATTCTTATCAACTGCGCCCCTTTTCCCGTAGATGTTTCACTCGCATTGCTGTGTAGCGTTTAATTATTATTTTGAATCTCCAGTTTAAATATTATATATTCTTTTTTTCCATCCATTTTCCACAGACAGTTAAAAGAAAGATTGGGAGATAATTTTCCCAAAAGTCCAATGGCATTTGGACTTCTTACTTTGTTTATTTATTATCTACCTAATATACCGTCCAATTGTATAGACGTTTACTTGATTTCTAGAGGGCATTAAAGCTAAGTGAACCTAATATCTGGGTAACTTGTCTATGCTAATTTTTGATGGTAGTTATTTATAGCAAACAAATGTGCTTTAGCAAGTTTCAGATGTAGAATATTGTTAGAAAGATTTGCTCCGATTTTAGCTGCTTAAGTGTCTTTCAGCCCTCTAGTTTCTTACAAACTTTATTTTCCTTTTAATGTTATTGTTAAGGAAAATGAAGAAACCTACTTCATAAGTTCATTAGTTACAGGAGCAGAAATAGGCAATTCAGCCCATCATGTCTACTCCACCATTCAATCATGGCTGATCTATCTTTCCCTCTCAACCCCATTCTCCTGCCTTCTTCCCAAACTGTTAAAACCAATAAAGAATCTGTTAACCTTGCCTTAAATACCCAAATACTTGACCTCCACAGCTGCCTGTGGAAATGAATTTCACAGATTCACCACCTTCTGACTGAAGGAATCCCTCCTTATCTTTCTAAAGGTACGTCCTTTTATTCTGAGGCTATGGAATCTGGTCCTAGATTCTCCCACTGTTGGAAACATCCACTCCACGTTTACTTTAGCCAGGTTTTTCACTATTCGGTAAATTTCAATGAAGTCTCCCTTCATCCTTCTAAACTGAATACAAGCCCAGTGCCTTTAAACGTTCATCATATGTTAACCCGATCATCCCTGGGATCATTCTTGAAAACTTCCTCTGGGCCCTCAGCATCTCCAGCACATCCTTCCTCAGATATGGGGCCAGAACTGCTCACAGCACTCCAAATGCAGTCTGACCAGTGACTTAGAAAGGTTCGGCATTACTTAAGCTATCTAGAGGTGAGGCTTATAGATCTGGGCATTTCTCTTCCATGATGTTTGAAAACTGAAATATGTTATCCATTAATCCCAGTTTGCCGTAAACCTTTTTATTTGGCTTCAATCATGTGTCAGAACAGAATGAAAAATAAATTAACTAGCTAATAGTGTTCTGAAAAGCTTTTATTTTTATTTACAATTGTTCTCTTTTTATTTTTTGTCAAAGACTTGATTTTGAGTAGGACTATTTGTACCAGACAAACTTTGCCATGAATTATTTATTCAAACCCTACAAGTGCACAGGGGACCCGAGAAAGAACTGGATAGCAACAAGGAGTTAGAATCTTGATTAATATTATTTTCCAGTTTCTTTCTGGTTGCTTGGTCTTGTGTTAATAATCAAAAGAGAGTACCACATTGGGGCACAACAAAATAACATTGTTTGTGGGAATAATAGGATTACATTATTAAGGACAAAATGTCAGCTTTGGACAAAAACAAGCTAAAAGAGAGTGCACAGTGCATTTGTAAAATATGTTGGCAGACAAATTGAATGTTGCTCTTTTGGGTACACTGAAGAATTGTTAAACTGCACCACTGTGAATCCGCTTCCTGGAAATTTAAAATAAAACGTGTAATTAACCTGAAAGCCACTTGATTGATTCGTACCAAGATATGTATGTTAAATTGGGATGTGTGCTTTCACGCAGAATCGCACACAATTCTGTGTACTGCTGACACTTTACAGGCACAGATAGCCAGAGAAGAGGGAGTGACAGCAAGAGAGGGAGGGGACCGCGGGTCAGGCAGCTAGAGAGGGAGGGGACCGAGGGACAGGTAACAAGATTGAAATGGCTCCACATCCGAAAGAGAGGTGAGCTGCAAGTAATGTTCACTGAAGCATCTTGTGAATTAAAATATTAGCGGCTGACTGCAAGGGAAAACATGCATCAGTTTTTGCATACCTTTCAGTCTACAGTGTGCCTGAGTGGCCTGCATTAAAAAAGTGAGTTAGGTATTCCGAAAAACGCAAGGAATCATGGGATTTGTCAAAGGTCACTCGCTATAAAGAAAAAGCGATCGGAGCACTGACTGCATAAACTGTGTATAAATTCTTAACTTTATTTATGATTTATGTGTAAAAATTTATTTAATCTGAGGAACAGGGATGCCAGGTAGCGGGAGAGCGGGGTGGAACAGCGAGAGACCGGGCGGATGCCAGTGGGAGGCAGGAGAGACTGGACCTGCGGAGAGACATTGTCGGCAGCTGCAAGCACGCAGACCCGCGCCTCATCTGCAGCCAGGATCGAACCCGGAGCCCCGGCGCCGCAAGCACTGCTGAATCGCCACTGGACCATACCCGTCCCCCCACCCCCCTAGTCTCCCATCCCCGGGGGGCGGCTGGTGACACAGTGTTTCCACTTTGAAGGAAATTACCCGAAATTCAGGAAATTCTGGTTGTCTTCTGGTAATTTTAGGGAAATTAAATAATTTCGGGAAATTTTTCAGCCCGGTAAGCCTTCCCCAACTGCGCATGTGCGACTGCCGCCCCAAGTGTGCACGGAATACCGAACTCGCTTATTGTGAAGCTGTTCAGTCAGGTCTTTGATTTTTGCAGAGATTCTCTTTTTAAGTTTGTGCAAAGTAAAGGTAACGGTGAACATTGTGATGAAAAGTGTCTGAAACAAAATGCCAGGTGTATCAAGATGCATGATGGATAAAGAACCCAGTACAATTTCATAATGGGTGTAATTTCACTAAGGAACACAAATTAACTACGTCTTAAACAAACACTACTCTGATTATATTAATTAAGTTGTGCATAGAAAAATATCAATATCTAATTTCTAAACTGTAATATCCAACAAACATAATTGGATTTTTATTTTGAAGAACAAACTAGTCTGGTGATTATTTTTAAGTGGGAAATGAGTGGCAGCAGCAGACACTGCTGTGCCTTGGCCAGAAAGGTTGCGAATAAAGTGCTGTCTACGGTGTTGATGAAGCATTCAATAAGCAAAAGCAAAAACAAAATTGCAGTTTCTGAAATAAAATCAGTATTCAGTTCAGGCAAGACCCATAGAAAAAAAAGTTATCTAAGGTTGACTAAAAAAAGTTAAAATCAAATATACTTGAACGATTTATAAGCCTTCCTTGCCATCTCTAAATTAACACTGCTACCACCTCATATTCTCTCCTCTACACCCTGGTTATCAGCAACATTTGATTTCTAACTTATCTTTATTCTAATGGAATATCATCAACTTGTTAATTGTTCCTTCTCCACAGAACATTCCTGATCCGTTGATTATTTCCATCTTTCTGTTGTTACTCCCCCTCGCCCCAAAATGAATCAATGATGTTCTATGGAATCATTTGTTTAAAAGAAAAACAAATAATAATGTAGAATTTGAAACCGTTTTGATGTGGAGTTCGCTGGGACGTTAGATATATTCTGACTTCACGGCTTTATAATTGTCTTGATTGATTGAATAAATTGATATTTAATTACACTAAATTAATTGGCATATAGCAAATAGGATGGGAAGAAACAGAATAATTATGAAGCAAATAAATATGTTTTGAGTGTGCAAACCTGGCAATTGGAGTTCAATAGGGACAATGCAAGGGTACCCACTTTAAATATAAAAAAGGGAAATAGGAATTTTCTAAACAGTGAAAACTAAAAATTGGTGGATGCAATATTATTCACAGTACAAATTCGAAACTAACTGCAAGATCATGCGCAAGTACAAAAATCAATTGAAAAGCTAATAGATTGTGGTCGGGAGCAGACAATGCAATCTTAACATTGGAGTTAAATACTTTGTATTTGTCAGGAAGCATTCGTTCATGTTGATTGGAAATTTGAGAATCACTATCCCCCAAAAGACGAGCTCCATTTGATTGAATGGTAAAGATCACCCATAATCTGCTTGAATAGTGCTATTAATGTGATGAGCTGTGGTGTCAACGTGCTTTTTGGGAGGTGCAGCATTGGGCCAGTGAACATTTGCTGTGAAAGCTATCTCTATTTAAAATCCAAATGGAAACTTAAGCTAACCTTTCTTTTGTTTAAATGTTTTGAAGGAATCAAGCATGATGGAACAATGTGCGATACATGCCGTCAGCAGCCAATTATTGGAATTCGTTGGAAGTGTGCAGAGTGTACCAATTATGACCTTTGCACAGTTTGCTACCATGGTGATAAGCACCATCTGAGGCACAGATTCTATAGAATCACTATTCCTGGAAGCGAGAGGTAAGATTATAGATGAATTTACTAATTTGCTTCTGTTATTTGTTGATCTGTATCCTGTTGTGTAAAATTTAGCATTTTAGAATACGTTGATTATACATTTAATGCAATAGAGACTTGTTTGATAAGTGGCTAAACTGTTTGGGCCAACAAGGACTCCGTTTCAATTCCTAATCCAGCTGAGTTAGCTGATTTCATCCACGTTGATGGAAGACCACTGCTATTTGTTTTGGTGATTTGTGGTTGGCAAACATTACTGATCCTGGCCGGTATTTACAACTGTCAATAACATGTTAGGAGAGCATTGGAATCGGGTATGATCCTTTCATTTCTGGTCAATTTACCGTCACGGTGGCGTAGAGGTAGAGTTGCTGCCTCACAGTGCCAGAGACCCGGGTTCGATTCTGACCACTGGTGCTGCCTGTGTGGAGTTTGTACGTTCTCCCTGTGACCTGCGTGGGTTTTCTCCGGGTGCTCCTCACACACTCCAAAGACGTGCAGGTTTGTAGGTTAATTGGTTTTGGTAAAGATTGTAAATTGTCCCTAGTGTGTGTAGGATAGTGTTAGTGTGCGGGGATCGCTTGTCTGCATGGACTCCGCACTGTATCTCTAAACTACATTTACACGAGTCTTGGATGTAAAGAGTACCCTTGCATTAATTGGTCAAATGATATGTTACGGTTAAATTAAAGCTTTATTTGCAACTGGTCAGAGTTGATTGTGATTAAATTACCTTTTTCCCCACTTCTCCCCATATAAATAAAATTACATTAGGACACTTTTCCTTGATTGTGTTATTTGATTCTTATTTCCAGATCTCATTGTACAACTCAACAAATAGCAATGCCACTGTTGCATTCATTTGATATTCTATGCTTTTAAATGGTTCACGGTTTGTTTATTGCCACCAACCAATTAAGATAGTGAAATTCAGTTTGCCATACAGTCTTACCATTAAAGAGCAACAAGACACCCAAATAATTGTTTAACATGAACATCCACCACAGCGACTCCCCCACATTCCTCACTGTGATGGAAGGCAAAAAAAAGTTCAACCCCTTCATTGTTCTCCTGCGGTTGGGGCACTTGAACCTTCCGTTGTCGGGGCGATCTTGGCTCCCGCAGCCGGCGGACGAGCCCTCCGCATCGGGGTGATCAAGCTCACGCATCGATGGGATCTCAGCTCCCCATGCCGGGCGATCGAACTCCCGAGTCGGAGCTGGTCGAACCTCCTGAGGCTTGGAGCATCCCGACATCAGTCCCTACCCGAGACTGCGAGCTCCTTGATGTTGAAATCAGCAGGTTGGAGCATCGATCCCAGGCAAGGGATCGCAGGCTCCAGTGGTAAGTCCACGGCCCCACAGTAGAGCTCAAAGTCAGTCTCAAGCAAGGCTGATAGCTGCATGATGTTAGGCTGCAGAGCGACCGGAGATACGATCCAGAAACAAAATTGCACCTCCGGCAAGGTAAGAGATTGAAAAAAAGTTTCCTCTGATCCACCCCCCACATAAAACAAACCAGAGAACACTAAAACATACTCTTTAACGTACTTAAAATAACAAAAAAGAAGAAAGGACTGTTGATGAGGCAGCCAATGCTGTCGCCACCCGGTGGATGTGTTATGTTTAGTATTAATTATATGCCAAACCTTTGCCATCTCTTCAAATTGCAATGATTGTACGGTAAAACTCTTATTACCTGATTTTTAATAGCTGTATTTGGAAATACAGACAGCTCGCTCATTTGTTCAGATTGTGAATCGGAGGTCCAATGAGTGAAGGGGTGTACAGCTGGAGTAAAGGTTCAGAGTGCAGGCTGGATTTTACATCTGAAGCAAGAATTTCAGTGAAGGCTTTACTGTAGCAGTGTTTGGCTCTGTGACCGAGTTCTGTATAGTGAGCCAGATATGCAGTTGATTTAGGTGTAGTATTATCACATGGAATGAGTTACAGTGAAAAGCTTTGATTTGAGTGCCGTCTAAACAGATCAGATATATCATATATAGATATAATCAGTTCAAACTTGAATACAAAGGGAAAGATACAGAGTGCAGAATATAGTTCGCAGCATTGTGGGCATCGTTCCTTCGGCAATGTCCTCAATGGAGTAGAGGTGAATCGAAAAGTTACCTAGTTTGTGGGAGGACCATTCAGAAGTCCGACAATGTAGGGAAATAAGCTGTTCCTGAGTTTAGTTGTATGTTTGAGCTTGATTTGGTGTTGAAAATACAAACTGGAACTCACTGGGTTCTATTTCTCACTTTTAGTCTCGCCAGGTTAAATGAAAAAAAAACTACTCTAATAGCATATTTTTACAAAAAGGTGAAATAATGTTGGTTCGGGTATTAAAATTTTTTTACAACCAGTAATCTATAAAATCTGTTAGTTCGGCACTAACAAAAACCTGAGAGCACCAGATAATTGGAATTTTCTGCAATTCCATCGCTTTATTGCTATGTTGAAATTCTGCTAAACCAAGATAGAATTGACTATTTTGTCAGATCTGGGTTTGCTGTAAGTTAAGGCTTGAATTTAGCCCACCACCTGTTCTTTAAAAAAGGAAATTAGTATTTGGACAGCAATTGTGGTTTTCAAGTCATAGCTTGTTGAATACATGTAAATGACTCAAGCATGTGTTTTGAGCCATTACGATCTCAAACAAGGTTTTCTGTGTCAGAACTTGTTTCGTTTAATCAACCTAATTGCTACTTTTCCGAATAATTTTAGATAAACTCATCACAATCTTCATTCTGTTGTATAAAATTACAACAAAATGAAGAGTGTGATAAGTTTATCCAATTGTGAGAGAGGCCTGTATTAAATTCAGATTACATAAGATGGAATGGATGGAATACTTTATTTGAAATTCTTTGCTTGTATACCCAATGTATACAAAAATCAGCGATCTACGGCGCTGGCAGAGTTACAAAGCACGCCGGCTCCTCCTTTGTTCTTCTTCCCCCCCTCACCCCTCCCACGACAGCGGTTCCCCCTCGCCGGATCCCCTTTGTTCTCCAACCCTCACCTATTGTCCATTGTTCCCCTTCCCCCTCATGGCAATCCTCCACGCACTCATCGACGGTCGACCTGCGTGACATCGCTGTGAGGATTCACCACCACCGAGGCCTCATTGCTGTCGACGCGCCACTTCACGCCTCCATGGTGCCAATCCGGGCCCAAGCCGCAGGCTCCGTTGCCCGCTCTGCCAACCCCGACCCCACTCTGCCTGGCTCCTCCATCCGACCCGCGAGGCCCAGCTCCTCCAACTGACCCGGGCTTCCATGCGGTGATCCGGGAGGCATCGAGACCAGGGCGCCTCGATAAGGCCTCTGGCAGTGTTCCCAGTCCACAGCTGTGGCTCGTCGGGAAGCCTTGTCGTTTGATATGAAGTAAATAGTGGTACCTGGTCTTTCTTCCCTTTCATGGAAGGTTAATGATACTGCATAGTCAAAGTGAAAGCAGTTCAGTTTTATGAATGTCCGGAATATCCCATTATTGTTTGCCATTTTAAGTCCAGTTACTTTCATCTAAATGAACAAAATTTAAATTGAGTGTTAAATGTAATACTGATTTCAATTGAAAAGTGATGTTATTTGGTTGGTCTTTGTGCTTGGGTTAGTTCAGGATTGCTCTTTTATAAATAAATGAAAAAAATCACTTCCTAATGAATTCATTGGAAATATTTGATCCTTTGTTTAAACAAAAAAATGAATTAAAAACTTCTGGAAATTGAACCATGTCCACATGATTGCCGTTTTGATCTCTCTCTCCTTCATTTGACCAAGCAGATCTCTTGCACCAACTTGGTACAGACATAGGACCCACCTCTGCACTGCCTTCCCCAACCGTATTGACCTAATAAGTTGAGGATTGGCGTGGAGTGATCAGCAACCATCTGGAAATTCTGGTTATGTTCTACTTTAGTTAGTAGGAGGCCGGTGTCTGCAGTCCAATATTGGAACCAGAACAAGCTGTTACAAATCAGCAACCATTGATTAAACTAAGGCTGCCTTAAGATTGAGGACTTTCTGCAAAATATAGTTTACTAGAGAATACCGAAGATTTCCCCTTTTGGAAGAGTGGAGCAGAGGAAGAATACAACAATCGGTTTGAGGGGCCAGCAGCCTCCCTTGGGCAGCTCCACTCTGGTTGTCTCTGCATCTGTTGCTTTGAACCTGTCATCAGGCTACACTTTTGTTCTCCTACTGGCCTGGCTTTTACTCCAATCACTTATGGGCAGAGTTTGAAACCAAGAGTTAGGTAGGAGTTATCCAACTTTTTTCCGCAACATCTCCTGACTATTCAACAAGGCCTATATTTATAACAGTCCTGGCTCCCTGACTTGAGCCTCATGGGATCCATCTTCAGGTAGTTCTGCTATAAAATGATGATTGCTTTCCTTTGAAACCTTGTGTTGTAGAAAATTGTATTGTAAAAGCCAGCTGTGTCGATGGATGTAAAGGGGGTTAAGGAGTAGAGGGTTTCGGACTCGGAATAACAAAGTTATTTTGTCCGTTTTTTTTTTTTTAAGGTCTTTTTAATAGCTGTAAGTTTATTTTTGTAACTATAAACAAAAAATGCAAACGGCTGCATGTTATATTGTTTAATAGTATCATTACTCAAGTGTCACCATGGTGGCTCACGGAGGCACCTACAGAGAGGGTCACGAAGGCACGACGTCGAGGCGGTGTGTAATGCGTCGAGGCGACTGCGAGTCGACAAGCCGTTGCCGCGCGGAATTTTTGAACATGGTCCGTTTTTTGGAGCCCCGCACGATGTCGGGACAAATTGCGCACTGCTCCGGCGATCGAAGTGGGTCCGGCCCCGCGACGCTGGACGGCTCAAGCGACCACGTTAGGTTGCATAGAGTTGCATGCTGGTGGGACAGGCCCTTTACAAGAAAACTGTTCCTTTTGCTAGCCAACTTTTTTTCTGATTGCCATTTTCCAAGGTAACCTTTAAGTGGTTCTCTAGATCCTGATCAAAATCACGTTATAATCAATTTGGCCCACATAACACAGTCGGAAGAAGGGTCTCGACCAGAAATGTCACCTGTTCCTTTTCTCCAGAGATGCTGTCTAACCCGCTGAGTTACTCCAGCTTTTTGTGTCTATAATAATAGATAGTGTTGCCTGATTCATAAATCAGGTATTTAATTTGCGTGATGGAAATGTGCATTAAAACAGAACAGGACGGCTCGGTGGCGCAGTGGTAGAGTTGCTGCCTTGCATCACTTGCAGCGGTGGAGTCCTGAGTTCAAACCAGACTGTCTGTACCTTCTCCCCGTGACCACGTGGGTTTTCTCCGGGTTCTTCGGTTTCCCCCCTCACTCCAAAGACGTACAGGTTATAGGTTAATCGGCTTGGTACGTGTAAATTGTTCCAAGTGTGTGGGATAGTGTTAATGTGTAGGGATCGCTGGTCAGTGCGGTCTTGGTGGGCCGAAGGACCTGTTTCCGAGCTGTATCACTAAACTAAACTTGTACCCGTTTAGTTTTGAGATACAGCGTGGAAATGGGCCACTGAGTCCATGCCGACTAAACATTTCCCTTACTCTAGTTCTAACCTGCACACTAGGGCCAATTAACCTACAAACCTGCACATCTTTGGAATGTGGGAGGAAACCTGAGCACCACGAGAAAACACACGTTCACAGGGAAAACGTACAAACTCCGTCAGAATCAAACCCGGGTCTATGGCTCTGTAGACTACAGCTCTACTGCTGCATCACTTTGGTATCCTGGTGGTTTCATCAAAAACATAATTTCTTTATCATCGATTGTGTTTGGATTTGATGTGGCTGTGTTCAGATTAGATTTTAACATTGTTCTTAAAATGTTCCTTAAACTGATCCTTAAAATAAGACAGTTTATTGATGTTTTGGACGTTGAGGGAGTAGTTGTTTTACTGTATTGAATTAAAATGTAAATCCACATTTTATTTCCAGTTGTTTAACTTTTATTTTATTTTGATTAGAGTTTTGTTGGAGTCTAGACGGAAATCAAAGAAGATAACAGCAAGAGGCATTTTTGCTGGTGCAAGGGTAGTACGTGGAGTGGATTGGCAGTGGGAGGACCAAGATGGGGGCAATGGACGAAGAGGAAAGGTGAGAAATCTGTTGGAACAACGGTTTGGGTTTGTTTAATGTTTAAGATGCTTATATGGCAATATTACTAAAGAGCTGATATGAAGTGTGTACTGAAAGACTAATTTCAATACTTAGCATTCCCTCTTCTCTTGAAGTTGTTTTGCATGGACATTGAAGTAACTATATCTCAAGCACTGCAGATTAATTTCAGTTATGGCCACCTTTTGATTATCATTTTGTTTTCTCGCACAATGAAAATGGTTCAATTTTGAATAATAAAATGTACGTTCTTCAAGGCAGTGAAACAAACTAAGGGTATCTTGGAAAACATCTGGGGTATTTTAGATTACACATAAGTGCTTTGTTTAATTTATCCCAACAAAACTGTGTTGCAATGTGAATGTTGTGTTTTCAGTTGAGTGTAGTTTTTATAAGTAATCATGCATTTTAAGTGGTGGCGATTGTATTACTTTCATGGATTGACATGAACTTGTTAAACCGAGTTCTTTTGTCAATCTAAATTCAGGAAAACTTGTATCAAACACTTGTTGCTGTCGCAATCGATTCTTTATTCAGCGCTGGATAATTCTTTGAACCTTCCAACACAGAGCTGAAAGATCCGGGGCAAGTCCAAAGAATTAGTGACTCTGGTACAAATTCAAGGCATTATATAGGTATTGGACATTTCTGAAACAGTGGGTATGACAAACTAGTAACCAATCAGTATGACAAACTAGTAACCCTCATTTTACAACCTTCGTTTGACTGTGGTTTAACTGTTTAGAATTATTTTATTTCAACAAAGCAAACCCCTCAATTATCAGAGACCACTCCTCAAAATATAAGATACACATATGATCACATGTCACACAAACAAAACACATTTTCCATACCAAGAAGAAAGATATTTCTATAAATCTAAACAAGGTCTAATATTTACAATCCTACTTGGACACAATACATTTTATAAATGGTTTCACTACAATTTTACACCGTTTAAAATACTATTACCTATGTATTACAAACATTAATTATATGAGTTCGCCGAATTACACAGCTTGTAAGTTAAATTCCAAACCCACACGCACCTCCCAACTGCAAGCATACATGGGTCATAAATCTGTCAACTTAATTGATGATAAGTGTGTTGTGCCAGGATATAGCTTCATTCCATCTTAGAGCCTCCCCTTTTCCTGCTATCTCTGGGAGATGGAATTTCAATCTCATCTGCAAGGCGTTTTACAAATATTACAGAATAAAGGGTAAATTTACAGACCATTACCTCAAAAGTACAGCCGTTTCTTCGAAACATAGGAAGGTCACAAATCCATCAATCTGATTCTTTCCTTTCCAAGTAACTAATCCCCTTCACACACATCCTATCCCTTATCTCAATCTCATTATAATTTAACATAGCCAAAGCTAATTGCAGAGTCTATTATACTTCAGCCTTGAAGTCTGTCTCAAATTCAGCATACACAGCCATAACCCTCCATTTATGTCACACTCAGAGCTCAGGAATGTGCCATAGAGAAAGAGCAAATTACCTCTGGCCTGAGAAGAGGGCTCATTCAGCAAGCCATTCTTCAACACAAAATTATATCAAATACAATTTCCTACAGCGTTATAATTGCCTCAAAGCAATAACCAAAGCTATGCAGGTTCAAATTAGCGTTTCTATGTTTTGATTCATCTGTTTCCTGTATTTATTTCTTTATACTTTATTTCTTTAGGAGACATATGTTTCTGAAAACCATAAGCTTTTCTCTGGCAAATTACCTAGCTTATATAAAAGTTACTATCCAAGCGGTTCTATTATATAATATTTCCTCAAACTGGCAAATTTCCAGGTTGGTACAAATGGATCTAAAGTGTAATATATTTTAGTCGTTGATAGTTAATCGTGAGAGGGACAGAGAGGGAAAATAAGTTGAATTCATTATTTTTTTTAATGCCATGTGAACAGATTTAAAAATAAGCACATTGTACTGTTAATTGTATAGTACAGCACAAAAACACACCCTTTGACTGTCGATATCTGTGCCAAATATGACGCCAAATTAAACTAATCCCTTCTGCCTGATGCGCTCCACATCCCTCCATTCCCTACATAGTTACGTAAACTACCCTATCGTATCTGCTTCCAGCAGACCTGGCAGCGTGTTCAAGGCCCCTACCACTCAGTTTAAAAAAAAAACACCTTACCCTGCACATTTCTCTTTTAACTTTCCTTCTCTGACCTTAAAGCTAAGCCCTCTAGTATTGGACATTTCCACTCTGGGGGAGAAATTTTCTGACCGTCTAACCAATCTATGCCTTAATCTTGCACAGAAGGTAAATGATTATTTCAATATAATTTCTGGGGTAGATCCGAATCTTCTTTACTTTATACATTGTACTTTATACTGACTTTGAATTTGATCATATGGCTTTTAGACATACCTGCTTGTTGGTATATCAATGCATTTTCTAACTTACAGCTGCTTCCTTAGATGAAATAGATCAACGAATCGGCTAATTTAATGTTTGAGGTCCATAGAGTGGCAATAAGCAACCTTTAAAATTTGCAAGTCCATGTAAATTGGAGAACATCCTGCTAAAGCAATACACTGTACTGAACTCTGGGCAATGAGACACAAATTAGTGAGAGTGAAGGGCCGTCCAACTTGGACACCTTTTGCGCGTCATTTACGCGACAGGCCGGTAGTAACTGACGTGTGACAGTCGTGCGAAAATCGTCTAGCGGTATGACAGTCGCGTGCCAAGTGCCCCTGAGGGCCCTTCCCCCTTTGGAAGCCATTTGCAATGTCGTTCGTACTTTGTCGAATCTCCGTGGCAAAGATTTTCCCAGTGAAAATCAAAGATACTATGGTGAACATTTTTCAAAACTACGTGTGCTTTATACCCAGGTGATCACATGGCGCACGCACAAATGGCGCACGAGCGGCGCATGGTTACGAATGCATAGGCAACGTTCGTGCATAACCATGCATCACCACGCATTACACGTACGCCATCATTACGTCAACGTGCGCAAGGGATGAGTCACGCAGGTGGCGAGCGAGGATTTTGAGCCTCACAAAATCGTGTGGCGCTGTGCGTCACTGCATACGCCACTGTGCGCGTGTTGCGCCAAACATTTTTTAGGATGACGCCCAAGTCGGACAGGCCCTTGAGGCCACAAGGTGGCAATTGTATGAGATTTGAAGATAGATAACTGTAGGTATGTTACAAAACTTACCTTCAGCGTCGCTGCAGTTCAGTCACTGGCTGTGTGCGTGCCTTTGAGGGGGTGGGGGGGGCGAGTTAAAATGCAGTTTTCCCCTTGCCTTCCGTGGTTTATAATTTCTCGGAGTGCAAGCTTTTTCTGAAGATTCGTTCCGACTGCCGGAATGTGAATTTTTTTTTTTTAATCGCCCGACTATTTCAGCGCTGGAGTAACATAAAAATTAGCTTCTAATGCCGACAACGGGGGACGGATTTTACGTAGGGGACAGGTAAAGGAAATCCGTTTATTTTTACATATAAACTTGCTTGTTTAGATGATCTTAATCCAAATTTCATGTTGCGAAACGGTGATTTATTCCCCATACGAACCGGCAGTATTTTTCCTGCCGATATGGGGTTTAAATTCACCGCAACCGCAACGTTCCAATCCATCACATTCCATAAAATCCCACTCGCAAGTTGATTTAAATGGCCATTAATTTATGGGCATTAAACACTAAATTCCTTCAATTTGGCCTATAAATTCATGAAAATGAGATTTAAAAATCATGTTATATTGTTAATTCTTGTGTGAATGTTATTTTGACACAGGCTTTTAAAAAAAATGTTAATATTTACTTAAGAAATTGATAGATTTTTAGATCTAGTAATTGAATTTTGTAATTAGCTACAATTGGGTAACTAACTAATTATTTGCTTTAATTTCAGGTCATCCAAGTAAGATTGTTTCATATTTGTTTCAGAATGCTTCAATCTATAATAACTGAACATTTCTTTCAGTTCTCTTAATTTTTAAGAAAGTTATGGGC
Organism: Raja brachyura; assembly: GCA_963514005.1. Next base: position 17,000,472 of record OY740784.1, on the reverse strand, counting down.
TTTTGACTGTCCTCGATCACAACTTTTGTGTTAAGTCAATGGAAAAGCAACAGGGAACAAGTTGCTAATTTCCGAGTATGAGAATGGCCATATCTTTTTTAATACTGAAGATATGAAAGTGAATTGGGTGTCAAATTAAACTTCTTTTTATGCTTTATCTGATGGGATAAATTGCAGACTTGATTTTTAAAATCTCAAAATTTTGTAACATTGCTTGCAACAGGATAGATGTTGATTTCATAACAAAGATATTTGATAAAATAGTATGAATTGCATTTTTTTTAAATGAGTTCGAACTAGTAACTGATACATATAATGAACAATATAATTGTTAATGTAATTGAATGAATATCATTTTATGTTGTCACACTTTTTGCTCTGGCATTGTATAATTAAATTGATCCTGCAGTGGAGATAATTTTAGACTTATTTTCAAGGAGTAAATTGCAGTGAGTTGATTAGCTATCTATATGCATCATAAACATGAAACTATGTTTTAGTTTTTTTTAATACAATCCTCAAATATTTTAAATGTATTGAAAATTGTGTTGTAATGCTAATGTTTCTGACCAAATGAATATTTTGTGTAATATTTTCCAATGATCTATATTGTTGATTCCATCAGAGACAGGCTATCAAAATTTAAAGTACTCTTGATGAAGAAAATACTTAATGTATGATAAGCAATATCTGTGATGAGTACATTTTTGTAGCTTGCATTCATTAATATCCAGTTGAAATAATAAAGGACCCACATACACGGGGAAATCACCTTGTGGACAAAAATCACCTTGTGATTGAAGGTGTCGTCCATGACTGCCTTGTATTAGTAGATCTTCAGAGTCCTGTTAATTTAAAAAGTAAAAACAATAGTGTAGACTGATCTAATAGTCAGATATTGTTTGTATTTTTTACCTTTTCTGTGAGTTTTATTGCTTGACTTTGCCAGTTGGTAATAGTTTTCTTCCTTTTGGTCATAAACTGCTTCTGCTGGAAGTGGGTGTGTTAATATTGGCTGTTACAGCTAAATAGTTTACTTTGAATCCAGGCTCTTTATTCATTTAAGGGAGCGAGGATAGGAGGAATTTTGCTGAGGTACAATATTTAAGAAAACTTAATTTCAAACAGAATTGACATTGATCCTCAAATATTTATTATAGAGCAATTGTTAGATTGTTTTGTGAAACATTGCCTCAAAAGCAAGGGGGGATAATAGAATGCAGGGCATGAAATTGGAATAAAAGAAGTGAGTATTTTTTTTAAATGCCTGGACATAAAAAACATTTATTGAAACAACATGAATGATGAGCTTTATTGGAATATGAAATAATGCAAAAGAAAGTGACCTATATAGATATAGAAGGAAGGTGGATTCTTAATACTTGGAACACAAAGACAAGTGTGATGAATTAAATAGTACTCTGTGCTGTAAAATGTTACTTTGTTAGTGGCAGCATAACCCTGTTTTTGATCTAGCCTCTGCTGCCTTTTGGGCAAGGTAACATAGTGTCCCATTAATTTTCCTTGCTTATCTCCAGATGTAACAGATTCTTTTATCCTTAATCATCACAGAAACATATTATCTAATCCTTATCACATTATGTATGTGGTTGCTTGTATTCAATGTAGCTTCTACATGACTACAATGAGTACTCTTGATAAGGTGCATCTCCTTGAAGGGATGTGAAAGAAGGGGTATTGTTAATTTAAAGTAAATTAAAGTGCAGTAATTCCCAGGATGTGACCAAGTACATCCTTGAATGTTATGGGAAACTGGGGAGACAGTTACAGAGATATCTGCGTCATAGTTGGCCACGGATAAAGTTCTGGAAGACAGGAGCGTGGCTAATATTGTACTATTATTTAAGAAGGACAAGGACAATCTAGTGAACTAAACGTTGGTGTGCCTGACATCAGTAAAGGGCAAGTTGTTAAAGGGGTTTCTTGGGGACATGATCTCTCAGCTTTTGTGGTTAGGCATGGATAAGATTTGTGTATTGGAAATTGTCTCAAAAATATGAAAGATTTAAAAAAGATTGCCAAGAGGATTGATGAGCAATGGACACTGTCTGTATGGATTTTAGCAAGGCCTTTGTCAAGGTTCCTCATGGTCGGCTTATCTTGAAGCAGAGATTGCATGGAATCTAAGGCAATTTGGCCAATTGGATTCGAAATTGGCTTGGAGCAAGGAGTCAAAGAATACTTCTGTGGAGATTTATTTTTCTGATTCGTGACTTGTGACCTGCGGTATGCTGCAGGGTCATTGCTAGGGCTCCTGCTGTTTGTTAATACATTAATGATTTGGATGACAATGTAACTAATACTGTTAATAAATTTGCAGATGACGCCAAAATAGGTGGTATGTTAGACTGCAAAGTTTAGATGTCGCATATACTGAGGTACAGTGTAAAGCTTTTTTGTTGCATGCTGTCCAGTCAGCCAAAAAACTATACAAGATTACATTTGAGTCGTCCAGTGTATAGTCACTTTACAGGATAAAGTGAACAACGTTTAGTGCAAGATAAAGTCTGATTAAACATGGTTCGAAGGTCTCCAATGAGGTAGAAGGAGCTCAGGACTGCTTTCTAGTTGGTGGTAGGATGGTTCAGCTGTGATGAAACTGTCCCTGAATATGGAGGTATGCATTTTCGCACTTTAGTACCTCTTGCTTGTTGGGAGAGGGGAGAAGAGGGAGTGTGCAGGGTGAGACTCGTCCTTGATTATGCTGGTGGCCTTGCTGAGGCACCGTGAACTGTAGATGGAGTCAATGGAAGGTGGGGGGGGGGCTGCTTCCACAATTCTCTGCAATTGCTTGGGGTTTTGGATGGAGCTGTTCCCAAACCATGCTGTGATGCATTCTGATAAAATGTTTTCTACAGCACATCTATAGAAGTTTGTGAGTTGGTGGGAACATGCTGAACTTCCTAAGCCTTCTAATGAGGCAGAGGCATTGGTGTGCTTTCTTGACCATTGCTTCAATATGGCTGGTCCAGGACAAGTTGCTGGTGATATGTGCAGTTCTTGTAGCCCAGCTACAGGAAGGATGCCATTAAATTGGAACGGGTGCAGAATCCTACGTGAGTTTGCTTGCTTGAGTTATAGGGAGAGGTAAGATGGGTTGATATTTTTTTCTTTGGAGCTTCATAGGGTGAGAGGTGATCACATTGAAGTATATTACCATCTGAATGAACAAGATGCCTCTGAGATCCCTCATGAGGGGCATGGATAAAGTTAATGCTAACAGTCTTTTGTCAAGTGTGATTCCAAAACTATAGGGCATAGGCTGAAAAGAGACGTAATAGGGATTTGGGGACAACTTTTCACTGTGAGCGTAGTCTGTATCTGGAATGAACTGCCAGTGAAAATTATTGAAGTAGATATGATTATGACCTCTAAAAGACATTTAGACAGATATATGGATATGAATGGTTTAGAGGGCTTTGGGCAATTGCTAGCCCAATATGCCAATTTGGTTGGCATGGACAAAGTAAGCTGGAGGGCCTGTTTCTGTGCTGTACAGCTCTGATTCTATGATCTTATTATTATTATTATTGGCAAATAAAGGTGCCCTCGTTTATTTTTGAAAGGTAAAACATCTTGGAAAAGTTGGCTAAAGTTTAGATGGGACAAGTATGAGACGACTCTCAAATATGTATTTAAATTCCCTTACAATCTCGCCACCTAAGAAGCTCAAAACGTTGGCGGCAGCTTTGCCAACTTTGTTAATAAGATTAATACCATCTCTTCAACTGCTATAGTTCTCACACTGCCGCTTGCTTTACTTTTTGTCTAATCTCTGTTCTTAGCCTTTCTTTAAGTCCATGAGTACTATTTTAGCTACCGTATTTTCAGTTGTCTCTTAACCATCCATTTTTTTTTTTTAACCTCCATTGTTGCTGACATTGTAAACTCAGATGTAGTAGACACTCTCTAAAGTCAATAAAATGCCTACCTTTGAGCCCTCTGTCTGTGAAGCAAACATTCCCATTTTTTCAAACCACCTAACTCCTCAAATGCATTGCCATTTGTTTCCTGAAGTTCAATGTGTGAAACACTCGGGTTTGTTTACAATAGTACTGAAATGGCAATGCTCCATATCTGTGATAATGGTAAGTTGCCCTTTTTTTTTTGCAGATTTCTGTGACAGATTATCATGCCATCCCCATCTTGGGATCTTCTATTTAAGAGAGCTGTCTACATTCACTTGTACTCTTACTGGCCTAATTGTAAACTTACTCATCCCATCACTGCACAGTTGTTTTTTGTGTCTCTTACAATGCTTGTATCTCAAGATAAACTGCTGAAACAGTCAGTGAGTCAGGCAGCATATGTGGAAACAAAGCGATGTTTGAAGTTTTGGATCGAGACCTTACCATTCCTTTACCTTGGTGCTTTTCCCCTAGTTCTGTCCTTTTTGTGCATTCCTTACTTCCTGTCATAGTTTTCCATTATTTTGCAACTCAGTACTATTTCCATTGTGGATGAAGATATTCTGACATTGCTGTAATGATGCAATTGTCTTTTTTCCAGGTGACTGAAATTCAAGATTGGAGTGCTTCTAGTCCTCACAGTGCAGCATATGTTTTGTGGGACAATGGAGCAAAGAATTTATACAGAGTTGGGTTTGAAGGCATGGTAAGTAATACAATACTCTATCTTTGGGGTAAAGAGCTGGGTGTCTTGTGTAGCAATTATGCTATAATATAGAGGGTAAAAGGTATTAGCTGTAACAAGAGGTTGGATAACTTTGGATTCTTATCTGTGGAGCGTAGGAAGTTGAGGGACCTGATAGAAGTTTATATAATTATGCAAGCATAGCCAAGATGGACATTCAGAACCTTTTTACTAAGGTGGAAATGCCAAGGACTTGAGGACATAGCTTTAAAATCAGATGGGGGAAGTTTAACCGAGATATACATGGAATTTTTCTTTTTACACAAGAGTGGTGGGTGTAGGGAACACTTTGCCAGGGGTGGTGGTGGAAGCAGGTATGATAGCGGCATTTAAGATGCTTTTATATAGGCATACGAATTTGCAGAAAATGGAGGGATGTGCAGCACATGGAGGCAGAGATTTGTTTAACTCGACATTGTGTTCGGCACGGACGTTGTGGGCTGAAGTGCCTGTTCCTATGCTGTACTGTTCTATGTTCTAAAGAGTTTATCAATCAAGAAAGATAATGTATGCATAGGTTTTAACAAACAAATAGTGTTCATAAAGATTACTGAAGAACTGTGACATTACATACTCTGTTCAAGTTATAATTCAAAAAAAATTGCAGTTAGACCCAAAATGCTGGAATAAAACTCAGTGGAACAGACAGTATCTCTGGAGAGACCATTACCCTTGAAGTTTTTCCCTTTACATGATGATAGGATAGTGAGACATAGAATAACAGTCTTTGGGTTGACTAAGATCTTGCAGTCGGCAACAAATGAAGAGTAACCCCCAATCCAGCACTGTTCCAATGTAGTGCTCTCGAACAATGTCTTTGTTGATATCCAAAACCAGACTTTTCATCAAAATGAAGCATTCTCACTGAAATATATTCAGTAAGAAATGTATATTAGAAAAATATTTTCCATTAAAATCATGTACAGAAAACAAAGTAAATTTGGTAATGAAAATGGGATTATGGGGAAACAGAAAAACAGATGTCATTTTTGCTTCTCTAATATATTAAGAAATAAGTCACTGCTTTTATAAAATTAATTCAGAGCCATGGGTTTTTCAGCATTCATAGTGTCATGGAGAGTCAGAGCCATACAGTGTGGAAACAGACCCTTCAACCCAACTTGTCCACACTGATCAACATGCTCCATCTACTCGAGTTCCACCTGCCTATGTTTGACCCATATCCCTCTAAACGTATCCTATCCATGTACCTGCCTCAACTACCTCCTCCAACAGCTCATTCCGTACACCCACCACACTTTATGATTTTTTTAAAAAAAAGGTCCCACCTCGGGTTCCTATTAAATCTTTCTCCCCCCCCCCCCCCTGCCATCACCTTAAACATATGTCCTCTGGTTTTTCATTCTGCTCCTTTGGGCAAAAGACTGTACATTAACCTGATCTATTCCTCTCATGATTTTGTTTACCTCTGAGATCATTCCTCATCCTCCTGTGCTCCAAGGAATAAAGTCCTAGCCTGCTCAACCTCTCCCTATATCTCAGGCCCTCAAGTCCTGACAACATCCTCGTAAATCTTCCCCCACCTTTTCCAGGTTGACAACATCTTTCCAATAACATGGTGATCAAAACTAACACAATACTCTAAATGTGGCATCACCAACGTCTTCTATAACTGCAACATGACGTCCCAACTTCCGTTACCCTGTACTCTTGACTGATGAAGGCCAGTGTACTAAAAGCCTTTTAGACCACCCTATCTACCTGTGACGCCACTTTCAAGGAACTATGTACCTGCACTCCTAGATCCCTCTGCTCTACAACACTCCCCAAAACCCATACATTCACTGTGCAGATCCTGCCTTTGTTAGACTTCCCAAAATGCAACGCCTTGCATTTCTCTGTATTAAATTCTATCAACCTTTCCTTAGTCCACCTGCCCATCTGATCAAGATCCTGCTGTAATTTTTGACAACCATCTTCACTATCCACCCACTTTAGTGTCATCTGCACGCATTCAGCTTTATCCTGCTATTTTAAAACTCAATTATACCTAAATGCTCAAACAGTCCCGTGCTAAGGACAATGGTATAATGCTGAACAGCCGGATATCTCTGTAAACTTCTACAAAATGGTTGTTTATTACTGTCATTCATATAATTGAATATTTTTAATCAACAGCCATGGAACTTTCAATTACCTTGTTGCACGTTTGGAAAAATTGTATCAATTCGGTCAGTTTAAAACAATGCCCCAAACCCAAGAATGAAGGACTTACCACTGCCAGAGGCATCCTTTAAAATTCTGAAATTAATGAGGCTTCAGCATTTATTTAATTAATATTTAAAAACATTCAAAGTGTTCTCTTTTAAAAGATTCAATTCAGTTGGAAGCCCACAATCGCTCCTTTGGACTGTGCATAGGTGCTTTGCAAAGGGATGCGCAGTCAATATTTGGTTTGTCCAAAGTAGAGGAAGCCACATTGTGATCAGTGAATGCAGTTCACTAGATTGGAAGAAATTTGAACTAATTGTTCCTTCACCTGGAAGGACAGTGTGGTGAAAGGACAGGGGTTGCATCTCCTTTCTCTCCCTGCATGGAAAAGTGCCATTAGACAAGAGTGGTAGGTTGGGACAGAAGAGCGGAACAAGGAGTTGCATAGTGAGCATCGCACTAAATGTTTCAAGGGAGGGGAATTTGCATCTCCTCAAAGAAACGAAGAAGCTTAATCTGACCTTTACTACAGTTAGTTTTATCAGAGATGTTCCCTTTGTTCTAACCATACCCATTTACTTCAGTTACCTTCTCTGCCCCCTAAAATCAATTTGTTTTGTTTTCTGAAACAAATCTAGAAAGTGCTGGAAATATTCAGCAGGTTTAAGCTGCATCTGTGGGAAGATAAAAAACCATTTTTGGTTGTAGACCTCTCCTCAGAAATAATGACTATTTCTCTTCCCACAGATGCAGCCTAAACCTGCTGAGTATTTCCAATGTTTTCTGTTTTTGTTATAGATTTATAACATCTGGATTTTTTTGGACATTTTTCTTTCTTCCTCTTTACCAGTTCTGATGAATGGTTCCATACTGAACATATTACTTGCTCTTTTCAAATGCTACCCAACCTACATTTTCTGTTGGTAGTACTGAGCTTTAGCATCATACAGTCAGAGTCGGGTTTGTTAGACTAAGTGACCATTTAATGTTAATCTTTTTTCCCTTACTATACTATAAAAATCTCTTTGGATTCTCCTTAATCTTATCTGCCAGAGCTATCTTAAGTCACCTTATGGCCATCCTGATTTCCCTCTTAAATATGTTCCTTATTCCGTCTATTCCAGGAATATGTTTGATCCTAGCTGCCTACACGCCTGACCCATGCCTGCTAATGACCAGAGCCTCAATTTTTGTGGGTACACAAAATGCTGAAGAAACTCAGCGGGTGCAGCAGCATCTATGGAGCGAAGGAGATAGGCAACGTTTCGGTCCAAAACCCTTCTTCAGACTTTTTCCTCAATTTTTGTGGTCATCCAGAGTTCCTTACTCTTGCCTGCATTGCCCTTAACAATAAAAGGGACATGCATATCTTGAACTCTCGCTATCACACTTTTAAAGGCATGCCACAAGCCAGATATCCCTTTGCCTGCAAACAAACTATTCCAATCAACTTTTGCAAGTTCTTTTCTAATACCAACAAAGTTGTCATTGGCCAAATATACACCTTTAACTTGTGGACCAGCCTTGTCCTTTTCCATAATTATTTTAAAGCTAATGGAAATATGGTCACTGCACACAAAGTGCACACTTGCCCTCCATATTTCCTAAGAGTAGGTCAAGCTATGCCCTTTCCCTTGTACGATCCTCTATATATTGCCCGAGGAAACTACAACGCATTTGACAAGTTCCACTGCATCTTGGCACTATGGCAATCCCAGTCTTTATTTGAAAGTTAAAATCCTCTACTATGATACCCCTATTGGTCTAGCAGCTGTCGGTAATCTCCCGGCATATAGTTTTGTCTGATTCATTGGATTTGGAAGCTCTGTGGTCTGTTTTAGTTACCTACACAAAAGGTCAAGGCCCTAAACCGTTTCTAAAACCCAATTTATATTTCTTACTTGTGTTTGAGTAGAATATTTCTATAACTAATTGTTCCTTGTGCTGCAGTAAGTAATGTATGTTGTGCAAGAGTAGTAACATTCTTTCTTTTCCCCCATTTTTATTAGTCCGACTTGAAATGTGTGCAAGATGCAAAAGGAGGTTCCTTTTACAGAGATCACTGTCCTGTTTTGGGTATGTAACTGCACCACCTTTTTAAAAAAAAAAATCAGCTCAGAAGCCAACTAATTAGATGAATACATTACTCATTAACTCCCCATATTTTATTCCAGGATTCGGATTTATCGTAGTCACTACTCTATCAGTAGTGATCTCAGTTTAAAAGCCATGACATTCCAATAGTGATAGAATAGTGATCACTCTTTAGAAAATCTCACTTTTTGGACATATTCCTATCATTAAACCTATCATTGAGTGTTTTGTTGAGCAGTATTTTGGGGTATTAGGGTATTTGGAGAATAATTTAAACTGCAGACAATTATACAGTCATCTCAACTTGTTTCTTTTGATGCAGCTTTACCTGGTAGTCTTTTCTGTGGAAACAGAAACTATTTTATTCCCTTGGGTTTAAATCCTGTTGGGGGGTCCTTACTTAATATAAGCAACAATATAAACTGTTTTGAGTTGCACTGATGTGAAAATAACGCCTGTAAATTATTGCCAACTGTACAAAACCACTTTGCTCCCTAACATTTTTTTTTGTCCAGTGCATATGGGTTTCACAAGCACTGTGGTTTGATCAAATTTTTATCTTGAAAGATTTTACAATACTGATTAAATGAATGCAGTTGCATGAGTTTATTATAGGCAGGATGGAGCAATATTTTGAAGAATGGAAATGATTAAGAATTTTGACCACCAGGTGGCAGCATTGATGCACACTTGTGACCATTTTCTGACAAACTTAATTTAGTTGTCCATTGAGGATAATTATCTGGAATTTTCAATGACCACAGGTTGCTTTCAGCACACTGTTAACAGTGGGGTAAATCCACCAACTTGTTGTATGTTGATGTGCAGTTAATCATGGAATTCCAGGTTTGTGTTGGTAGTTTGCTGATCTTTGGCACGATGCGTTATTTTGTAGCTTTAACAAAATCTTCAACAATCAATTTACGTGTCATGAACTTTAACTATTTAAATAGCTGGTCTTATCGGTCAAAAATAAAAACCAAAACATTTGTTGAATTTGTATTCCTTATACAAATAAGGTACAAGGTTTTCTTTATAATAAACCGAGTAATAATATGGTTGATGAGATACATTGGGGTCAAAAAGTTTTAAATGTGGTCAAATTGCCTTATCAAGATCAATAAATAAAATGAATTTTGTTATTTCAGGTTGTACATGTCCTCATTTTTATTTAACTGTATGAAATGTTCAATACATTAATTAAACTTGTGACTTTTTGATTCCCGGTTTGCCAGGAAAGAGTTTTTCAGCGTGATTAGCCTCTATGTCTATTTTGCGACATCAAATGTGCTGTATACCAGATATATGTAGCTGACACGAGAATCCATTTTAATGGCAAGGGCAAAACGTGCCTTTGAGATTGCGAGAAAAAAAATTTGGATGCATGCCATTAATTCTTTTGCTGCTGATTGCCAAATCAAGGCCATTGTTTTATGGTTTTTTTTTTTCAAGACAATGAAATTATAGTTTCTGATTTTTTATTTTTGTCACTAGGTGAACAAAATGGGAGCCGGAATCCGGGTGGCCTGCAGATTAGTGATCTTGTCAATATTGATCTGGATTTAGAAATTGTTCAGTCATTACAGCATGGGCACGGTGGTTGGACTGATGGCATGTTTGAGACATTAACTACCACTGGCACAGTCTGTGGCATTGATGAAGACCATGACATCGTTGTACAGTATCCAAGTGGGAACAGGTGTGTACGAAAAATAGAAATCCGACAGAAACTATATATGTAAGAAATGAGACCAGTTCATTGGTTCTTAAAGTTGGTCTTTATTATTATTTTTGGCTGAAGGTGGACATTCAATCCTGCAGTTCTGACCAAGGCTAACATGGTTAGAAGTGGAGATGTGGTACAGGGAGCGGAAGGTGGATCATCACCATTTAATGTTGGCGATCTGGTTCAAATTTGTTATGATCTGGAACGAATCAAACTTCTGCAGCGAGGTCATGGAGAATGGGCTGAAGCTATGCTTCCTGTGAGTAAAAGTTCTTGTGTCTTTAAAGTAGTTTAACATTGTAATTTCGGGACGGTTTAGATTTTGTGGATGCTAAACTTTGGAGGCTTTAAATTGTGTATGAAGTGCAGAGGGAATCCTTGGGGGGGTGGGGGGGGGGGGGAGGGAAGATTTTGGCAAATGCAAAAATGAATATTTGTTCATACCAGAAATGTGCAATAAAACCAAAATTGGCAACAGATAGGTGACGTGAGTGAGGGAATGCAAAACACTTGATGTTGCAGGTTGATAACCATTTATGTGATTAAACAGACCATAGTTCGGTTGGAAGGTTAAAAAAAAAACTGCTGGTAAAATTCAGCAGGTTAGACAGCATCTGTGGAGGGAACGAGGATGTATCAATGGTTTGGGTTGAGGCCCTGCATAAGTTGAGGGCCTCGACCCAAACCTCAGGTTCCAATGCCTCGGGTTCTTGGTTTTTGTAACATGTGTCATCGATCCACCTTTGATGGTCCCAGCAATTGCAGGACATGTTACGTTTTTTTTTGTTTGTTTTAATGCAGACTTTGGGGAAAGTTGGGCGTGTGCAGCAGATTTACTCTGACAGTGATCTGAAAGTAGAAGTATGTGGGACATCTTGGACGTACAACCCTGCTGCTGTTACTAAAGTAGCATCGGCTGGATCTGCTGTGAGCAATGCTTCTGGGGGTATGTATAAGCTTCAGAACAAATGGTATTAATTTTTATCTTTTGTTCCCTGTTACTTTTTTGCATTTTGTTCACTCCCTTTCAGCCAAGATTACAAGTTGATTCAATTAGCACACTTCACAAGTAATCAAAGTCCATTGTGGAGCATAATGTGGGGAATTGCATGAAAGTCTTGCTGCAGCTTTATGCAGCATGTTTAGGCCACAGCTTAAATACTGTGTGCAGTTTTTGTGACCACACGATGGGAAGGATGTGATTGTGTGGAGAGGGTGCAGAGGAGATTCACCAGATGTTTCCTGTGATGGAATGATTAAGTTTTAAGGAGAGACAGTATTGGTTGGGTGGAAGATTGCAACCTTCACGTGGTCCGCCCTGTTTCGACTAATGCAATCAATTTGACGTGCACAAAGGGAAGATCATATAGAACAAGTTGTCCAACAACTTTAGGCTGTGCACGCCACACGAAAGAAGAAGAAGGATAGGTTGGGTTTCTTTTTCTTGGAGCAGAGGAGGAGGAACCATGTTGAGGTACGGTTTTAAGATGAGTATTGTTTTGGGGTGGATCTGAGATGGTTGAAGTTTGCAGATTAGGCATCATCTGTGGAAAAAATAATTGAGTTATAGTTTCATGCCAAAGGCTCCATGTTCTGACTGATTCCAGCATTTTCTGTTTGAAGGGTAGTCAAGTGGATCTGTTAAGGAAGAACAGGAGTTATGACTGAATTATTTTAAGGAAGTGAAAAGAGGGTCCAACATAACAATGAAGAATGCTGCATCTACTTGATAGCTCTGCAATGAGTAAAAATAATGTATTTAATATTAATTACATTTTGGGAACAAGGAATCTAAAACTCATCTCATCATGTTAGGTCTGCAAAATAATTAGTCAACAGTTAAAGTTTAATATAAGATTATGATCATCCACATAATTTAGAACACATACAGCACAAGAAAGTAGTAGCAAGAGTAAACCTCCTTGCCCCTCAAGTCTACATTTAAGTGGTATCGTGGCTTATCTGTCTGGCCTCAACACCAGTTCCCATACTGTCAACTCCCTGATTTTACAACATTTATCTTTCTCTGCCTTCAATATATCTAATGATCTGGCCTTCATCCTCGATGCAGAGAATTTCAAAGATTTGCTTCTCTCTGAGAGAAGACATTTCTATACACCTCAGTTTTAAGCGACTGGTCCTGATTTTATTAATATGTCCATTGTAACTTTCCCAGTGAAAATATCTGAAAATATTTCAATATCTACCCTGTCAAGGCCTCTTAGGATCTTGTGTGTTTGAAAAAATGTGCTCGTCTATTCCAAACTCCAAGAAATTTAGACCCCAAGCCTTCCAATCTCTCTTGATAGGGCAAATTCCCCCCATTCCAGGAATGAGGACTGCCTCCAATGATGCTAAATTCATTTTTTAAGTAAGGGTACCAGAACTCTGTACAATATTCTAGGTGCGGCCTCAATGCCTTTAGAGCTGTAACAAAATCTCCTGGTTCTTAAATCCGACCCGCTTTCGGTGTCAAGATAAACATGCCATTTATTTTTACAACTTGATGCTTTCCTAACTTGCCATTCATGCACTAGAACACCTAAAACCCATGAGAGAGTCAAGATGCAACAGGGTCCTCTACTTCCTCTTCAACAGACCACAGTCGATACGAATTGGCAACACTTCCCCCTGAACAACCAGAAACACAGGGGCACCTGAGGACCGTTTGCTCTACCCCCTGCTCTACTCATTCTATACCCATGCCTAAGGAGCCAGACACTGCTCCAACTCCATTTTTAAATTCTCCGACGGTACCAAAGTTGTTGGACAAATTACGTGTAATGATGAGTTGTAGTATACAAGGGAGATGGACACAAAAAGCTGGAGTAACTCAGCAGGCCAGGCAACATCTCTGGAGAACAGGAATAGGCGATGTTTCGGGTCAAAACCCTTTAGACTGAGAGTCTGGGGAAAGGGAAACAAGAAATGGACTGTGATATGGAGAGCTATAGAACAAATGAATGAATGAAAGATATGCAAAAAAGTAACAATGATCAAGGAAACAGCCCATTGTTGGAAGTGGGATAGGTGACAATGACAATTATATAGACAACTATATAGACAATGAAATTCAACAGGATGACAGTGAAACTAGTTCGATTACAATGGTGAGCAAGAGGTGGAGAGAGGGGATGCAAGGATTACTTGAAGTTAGAGAAATCAATATTTGTATTGCTGGGTTGTAAGCTGCCCAAGCGAAATATGAGGTGCTTGCAGTTTCTCCAATTTGCGTTTGCCCCCATAGTGAAGATAAGGGAACGAGGGTTAGGAAAATGGAAGTCAAAGAGACGAAGGGCGTGTGAGGTATTTTTGACATGGGTCGGGAGAGATTGGACCGGGGGGGTCCAGGGAGATTGGGGGAGGGTTGGTTTGTGGAGGAGATCACGAGTTATCGGGATGCTGCTGGCCTAGAGAAATTTTGTTACAAGACAGGTTGTTTGGGTTTGAGATCCCTTTTATCTTTTGGAATAGATGAGGCTGAGTTGAGATTTAAGTGGTGTTTGTATATAAGTTTGAGAAACCCCGACAGATGAGCTTCCTGCCTGACTGGGCAATGGAAGCAGAAGGCTTGAAGTACCTACTGTTGTTGCCTACATATCTACAGGCGGAGAGCTGGAAGATCACATTACTTTCAGTTCCATTGTTGTCTGTTTCCCAACCTACACTGGTTTACTGTCTTTGATTGCTGACTTCCAGTGTGATGGAAGTTCTCATTTAGTCGCTAATCTGCATTTGACTGATAACACCTCACAATTTATTCCCAGTCTTGGCCCTTGAACAACATTTTTCCTTTATCTGTTGCAAGTCATCCTCATCCAAGCTGCTGATTTTTCAACTCTTGAACTATATCAAGAGAAAGTGAACAAGTTAAGTGAAATTGACAAGTTTGATTAGATTGGTTTAATGCTGTGATTCATTATTTTATTCACAATATTTTGTTTCATCAGAGCGTTTGTCGCAACTATTGAAAAAACTATTTGAAACGCAAGAATCGGGAGACATCAATGAAGAACTTGTTAAAGCTGCAGCCAATGGTGATGTTGCAAAAGTGGAAGAAATAATGGCACGGCCAGATGTTGATGTGAGTGTTTATCGTACATGTATTCCTGCCGGCATACCAGCGTATTTTTGTTGAAATTAAAATGGAAAAAATATATATTATGTACTGACAAGTCAGTATTCCGAACGGCTCTGCTTTTGTACATTTTCAGATTTGTATTCCTTGCCTCTAGGCTATTAAATACAGCAATTACAGTTCTCTGATATAATCTTGGATTGTTGCATGGACAGGTTTCTGAGTGGGGCATTTGACCATGACCCCACTGATGACTGTTGTGACTGTGGTTGATAAAATGCAGTTCTTTTATTGGCTAGTTTCATAGTTTGTCAAGCTTACAAAGATTTAACTGGTAATAAAACTAATGACTGTTTGAAGGACATTGCTGGCATAGAATGAGTATATTGACTATGTTAAAATTCCCCTTCTGAATATTTTTTTAAATACCAATTTTGCATTATCCAGAAATAATTTGACAAGGAATCGAGTTCTTAATTTCAAGTTTAGCTCGGCTGCTCCTTTTATAACGGTGTATTTCTCAGTGTGATTTGTGTTGAAAACTTTGCCACGATAAAAGTGTTAATTTAGAATATCAATGGAACAGTGTTTATTGACATGAATGATGGATAATTATTGTTTTATGTTCTCATTCTTGCAGGTGAATGGTCAGTGTGCAGGACACACTGCAATGCAGGCAGCTAGCCAGAATGGACATGTGGATGTCCTGAAGCTTCTCCTCAAACACAGTGTTGACTTGGAAGTTGAGGTAAGTTTATCTGGATGATATAAATATTCTCGTATATAAAAGTATTCATTGTATTCTAGCAAGAACCAGAAAGTTAGTTCCATAATTTAACTGCTGTGTGGTGGATGGGTACTGGTGGTCTAGGATATTGGTTCCTTGCTTGAAAAATTCTGACATGAGCCCAAAAAATCAATGGAGACACAAGAAATTGCAGATGCTGGAATCTTGAGCAAATCATGGCGGGAGAACTCAGCAGGTCAGGCAATGTCTGCGGAGGGAATGGATAGACAATGTTTTGGGTTGAGACTCTTTTTAGTATGAAAATGTGGTGGGGAGAAAGCTGCACAAATGAGATCGGGGCGAGCCACTAGGAGGGCCCTAGGGGAGTGGTGTAGAGCATAGGGATCGAGGAGTACAGGCACATAGTTCCTGAAAATAGTGTCACGGCTAGGTAGGGTGGTCAATAAGACCTTCAGTACATTGGCCTTCATCAGTCAGAGTAGTTGGTATAGAAGTTGGGGTGCTATTGTTACAGTTGTACAACACGTTAGTGAGGCTACATTTGGATATTTGGAGTATTGTGTCAGTTTTGATTGCCCTTCTATAGGAAGGATGTTGTTAAGCTGGCAAGAATGCAGGCAAGAATTATGTGGATGTTTGCAGGAATTGAGGGCCAGAACTATAGGGTGAGCTTGGGCAGGCTAGGACTTTATTCCTTGAAGCGCAGGAGGCTGAGGAGTGATCTTGCAGAGGTGTATACAATCATTAGGTTAATAGCAAGGGTGAATGCATAAAGTCTTTTATGCAGAGTAGAGGAATCAAGCACCAGATGATATAGGTTTCAGGTGAATGGGAGAAGATTTAATAGTGGTGGAATGTTCTTTTTCAGATAGGAGGCCTGTGACTAGTGGTATGCCTCAGGGATCTATGCAAGGCCCACTGCTGTTTGCCATCGATATCAACCATTTGGATGAGAATGTACAAGGCATTAGTAGTAAACTGACAGATGGCAGTAAAATCGTTGGTATAGTAAACGGTGGGGATGGATATCAAGAATTACGATGCAATCTTGATCGTGCAGGCTAAGGAATAGCTCCTGGAGTTCAATTTGGATAACTGAGAGATGTTGCACTTTGGGAAATCAAACCAGGACAGGACCTTCACAATGAATAAGGCCTTGGGAAATGTTGCAGAACAGAAGATTCAAGTACATGTACCTAGTTCTCTGAAAGTGGTGTCACAGGTAGAAAGGGTGCTGAAGAACCCTTTTGGCACACTAGTTTTCCCACACATCAGTCATGGAATGGAGTAATGAAGTTGGGATGCTGCTGTAGGAAAATACCATTAATCTGGAAAGATTTACGAGGATGTTGCTCGGACTCGAGAGGCAGAGCTATTGGGAAAGCTTGTGCGTTCTCAGACATTATTCCATGAAGCGTGGGAGGCTAAACATGATCCAAGTTGTATAAAATCATGAGGGGAATAGATGGGTACAGAGTCTTTTTCTCAGATTGGGGGAATCAAGAACCAGAGGCATAGCTTTAAGATGAAAGAGAAAAAGATTTAATTGGAATCAGAGGAGCCACTTTATCACACAGAGGGCGGTGGGCATATATGGAACAAACTACCAGAGGCAGGCGCGGAAATCGCTATGAAAACATTGTGGGGTGGGGGGGGGGGGGGGGGTAAGAGGACACAATTACTTGGTGGCTGCGCACGCACACATATGCAAGGCTTTGTAGGTTTCGGTCGTGGGCCCTGTGGACGGTAACATTGGGAACTGGCCTGGTTGGTGACCGACTGAACTCCAGCAACAGCAACTTCGTCCACCCTGAATTGTGAGGCTTGAATCGGCCCGTTTGCGGGGCCTTTCATCGCCCGGCGCAGCTTAAAACCGGCCGCGGGATCTTCCATCGACCAGCGGGGGCTTCAACATCGGGAGCCTCGACGCAGCAAACTGACCACAGACTATGGGCTTCCAAGGGTAGCTTATTGTCATTTGGCATCAAATGCAGCACATTGATCTCTGCAAGGGATCTGTGTGAACTGGGCAGATGACAACATGCCCGCTCAAACAAATCAAATTAATGAAGCCCTCACTGAGTAAACAAACTATTGGTTTAAATGTAATTTTAATTATGAAATATGCTCTGAAATTATGGTTGGGTAATATCTGAGGTGATATTACCTCATGGTGATGGTGGGAGAAAGATGGAATTATGAGAGAAATAAAACAAAAATGAAATATAAAACGCCATTTTAATTTCTTTAAAATCTTCAATAATATATATTTGTGTGAAAGATACATCTTCTAGATGCGCTGGGACACATCCTCAGTGATGGGGTGATGGGGTCATCGGGTGTTTTGGGTCTCACAACATCAGACACCCTCGCCCAGGCGACCCAGTCGGGGTTGATCAAGCCTCGACTTGCGTCCTAGCAGCAACCGCCCACGGATCAGCCCTCTTAATCCAAAGCCACCCAGTGGCTTTCTCTGCGGCTTCGCTTGCGGATTGAATGGCCCTCTTCTTTGCCAGCCCCGTAATGCCCAACTGGTTGAGAACTTTGCAGAGTGAGCGTCCTGCAAAGCCTCTACAGCCCACCTCTATCGGCTCATAGCATGTCTTCCAGCCTCCGTCATGGCACATCTCCACCAGTTCCTGGTACTTTGCGCGCTTCCTCTCATTAGCCTCTTCAATACGCTCTTCCCAGGGAACTGTCAGCTCCAGAACGATCAGCTGTTTTGTCACTTCGTAGGCGATGATCATGTCTGGCCGGAGTGATGTGCTGTGGAGATTTTAGCTGTTTGCCCAGATCGACGTGCAGCTGCCAGTCAGTGTAGAGGAGGCCCGTCCTTGTTTTTGGTTGTGGTTTTGGCTTCTCTCCAGCTTTGACAAAAGTGATTGATTTCTTTGGGGCGTGGTGGTATTTGCTGTTACCAATGGCGGTGGCTATGCTCTCAGCAACCACCTTGAGCACCTGGTCATGCCGCCACCGATAGCGACCTTCCCCAAGAGACTTTGGGCAGCTGCTGAGGGGATGTTCTAATGATCCTCTTCCAGAGCAATGTGGGCAGGAAGGTGTTTTGCTCTTGTCCCAGACGTGGAGGTTTGCTGGGCTTGGTAGGGCATCGTAGACAGCTTGGACTAGGAACCAGACGCGCTGGAAGTCTGCCTGCATGATGTTTGACCAGGCAATCCTGCGCTACAGTATGTTCTCCCTCCTTGTCCACGCTCCCTGCTGCCTGAGCCCCACCGTCCTGCTCACACGCTCTTCCTCCACACCTGCTCGGACCTCTTTCTGGAATAGATGGTGTCTCTCCTTGCCCCGGGCCTGGCCAACCAGGGTCTTGGGGAAGTATCCCAAACCCGTTCTGCCAGTTGCATGAGAAAGCCGCTAATCTTCCTTTCGAGGGACTCAACTGTGGTCAATGGAACAGCGTAAACCAGCAGAGGCCACAGGACTCTGGGCAGGATGGAATGCTGATAGATCCAGGCCTTGAATCTGCCAGGCAGACCTGACTTGTCGACTTTGATGAGCCAGGCTTCAAGGTCTTCGATGGACTTTTGAATGGCGGCAGTTGCGTCAAAAACCTTCCCCAAACTCTTGACAGGTTGTTCAGTGATGGAGGGAATGGCTGTTCCAGATAGTAAGAAATGGAATCTGTCAGTCACCTTCCCCTTCTTCAGCACCATGGACCTTGACTTTGTTGGCTTGAAACTCATCCTTGCCCAGGTGATAAGTTTCTCAAGACCTTGCAGGATCCACCTACTTCCTGGGACCGATGTTGTGGTGATGGTAAGGTCGTCCATAAAAGCTCTTATTGGGGGCTGTCGCACACCAGACTTGGTTAGGGGGCCTCTGCATTCCACCCCGGCTGACTTGGCCTCCATGTTCATGGCAAGAGCAAAAAGAATAACAGAAATGGCGCAGCCCGTTATTATTCCTTTTCCAAGCCGATGCCAGTCTGATGTTTCTGACCCAGAAGTCACACTCTGCCTGAAATTATGGTAATAATCCAGGATCAGGCCCTTGATCTTGCTGGGAACATGGTGTCGGTGTAGTGCAAGCTCAACCAGTTTGTGCGGTATGGACCCATAGGCATTGGTGAGGTCCAACCACAGAATAACTTGGTCGCCTCTGTTTTCATGGGCTTCTCTAATGAGCTGCATGACTACTCCGGTGTGCTCCACGCAGCCGGGAACTCAGTTAATCTTCGGGAGACAATGCTGAAAAATACCTTCCCTTCGACGCTCGGTAGCGAGATTGGCCGAAACTGATTGATGTTCTTTGAGTTTTCATCTTTCGAGATCCAAACTCCCCCAGTGCACCTCCACTGGTCAGCAACTCTCCCCCTTCGCCATACCACCTTCACGATCTTCCATAAGTGTCGAAGGAGCTCTGGGCAGCGCTTATACACTATGTACGGTACGCCACCTGGAGCTGAGGCTGAGCGTGCCGCCTTGATGACTTTCTCAACCTCCTTCAGACTCGGCTCCCTCAGATTGAACTCTGTTGTTGGGGGGGCTGGGCTGATGAGAGCCTTATTGGGTTCCAGCTCCTGTTCCCTCATTGGATCGCTCAGGGTGTCATGGAGGAAGCGATTTACTTCATCTGTTGAGCACATGAGGCGGCCACTGCTCTTGTCCCCAAGTAATCGCCTGGTAAAGCCAAAGGGATTGGAAATGAACGCAGCTCGCCTCCTAGCTCTCTCTCTTCCTCTTCTCCTGTGCCACTCTGCTCTGCGGAGGGTTATAAGCTTTTTCCTTTGGATGTTTCGTAGTTCGGCCAAAGCTTGCATCTGCCCTTCGGTAGATGTCTTGTTCTGTTTTTTGAGGGTTCGAACCTCCAGCCGCAGTTGATGTATTTTGGTGGCCCTGCGTCTCATGGTGTAGGTGGTGGGCTTGGTGTTATCTTTCTCATGATGGCCAAATCTTTCAGAGGCATAACTGACTATGATGGCAGTCATTGTTTGGAGTCGGCGATCTACATCTCCTTTGGCTGTGGCTTGAATGATGTTGGTCACGTCTTTGTCAAACTGCAGCCATTCATTCTGGTTACTGGCTAGGGGGCCACTCAATCCGTTGCTGTGGAACTACTCTGCAGGGGTTGAGAGACTCTAGTTGCGTGGAGGGACTGGGCTCGGTGGGGTATGTCCTGGCTGGGCTCCTCCTGCGTCTCACCAGGTTCAAGATCAATAACCTTTGGTCCGTCCTATTGGAGATGTCATCCTCCTCTCCCCCCTCCCCCCCTCGTGTTCTCCTGGGGGTATTTTTGATTAGGCCTTTCTGTAGCGATTGTTGGGTGTCTTTCTCACAAAAGACACAGACTGGGGTGCTAACCCAGCCTGACCCGGGTGCATTCTCTCCGTGCCGTCAACTGTCTCTCCAGTAGATAGGTTGGTGAATAAGTTCGCTGGTTACACCAAAATGTGAGAAATTGTTGACTGAGGAATGCTGTCAGAAGATCCAACGGGATATTGATCAGCTGCAGAAATGGGCAGAGAAATGTGAGGTAGGGAGTTTAACCTGAGCAATTGCCAAGTGTGGCACTTTGGGAGGTTGATTGTAAGGAGAATTTATGCAGTTAATGGCAAGACCCTAAACAGCATTGAAATGCAAAATGATCCAGGAGTTGCTGACCTGTTAACATCACATCAATAGTAGGGAAAATGGTGGAGTCAACCATGAAGGATATAATTACAAAATACTGTAATAACATGCTTGAGCATGGGAATCAAGAGATTAGGGATAGTGCAGAAAAATAGCATGAAACTGAAAGGGTGTCATTGTGGCTTGGAGATCAGTCACCAGTGGTGCTCTGCAGCTATCAGTGAGGGGATCTCCGTTTGTGATATATATAAATGCTTTTTGATGAAAATGTGGATGGATTGGTTGATAGATTTGTAGATTACACAAAAATTGCTGGAGCTGTGGACAATGAAAAAGGCTATCAGAGAAAACATAGATCAGTTGCAGATTTGGATGGAGAAGAGGCAGATCGAGTTTAATCTAAACAAATGTGGGGTGTTGCAGACACTCTCCAACATATGTCAGGATTTTGATCCGTAAATCCTTGTGGAAGTGAGATTTTGCGCAAGTCAGAATTGCCTTAAAACTAGGTTGAAACAAATAAATACAGATAGTGCTTAATACACAATGACACAAAGTGCTGGAGTAATTCAGTAAATCAAGCAGCATCTCTGGACAACATGGATAGGTGATGATATGGATCGGGGCCCTTCTTCAGACTAATTCAGTCTGCTGAGTTGCTCCAGCACTCCAGAACCGTCCAGTGGGTGTGGTTCACCTTGTAGCCCATGGCCCACAGCGATTTTTCTACCCTTGTTGTTAAAATGCAAATTATGTTAGAACAGCACAGCACACAACAGGTCCTTTGGCCCACAATATCTGTGCCGAATGTGATGCCTAGACCATCACTTAACCCATATACTACTTTCCCTGTGTAGGAAAGAACTGCAGATGCTGGTTTAAATCAAAGGTGGACACAAAATGCTGGAGTAACAGTGGGACAGGCAGCATCTCTGGAGAGAAGGAATGGGTGACGTTTTAGGTCGAGACCCTTCTTCAGACAGAAAAAGGGTCTCGACTCAAAACGTCATCCATTCCTTCTCTGCAGAGATGCTGTCTGTCCCGGTGAGTTACTCCAGCATTTTGTGTCTACCTTTAATACATTCCCTGCATATGCATGTGCCTATCCAAAAGTATTTTAAATCCCACTAACATTTCTGCATCAACCACCACCCCCAGCACTCGCCTCCTGCTTTGTATAAAACCTTACCCTGCACACCCCCTTTAAACTTTGCCCATCTCAACTTAAAGCCGTGCCCTCTAGTAATTGATTTTTCCATCCTGCTAAACGATTCTGACTGCCTACCCTATCAATGTCTCTTATAATTTCTCATACTTCTGTCGGGTCTTCCTGCAACCTCCAATGTTCCAGAGAAAACAATTCAAGTTTGAACAACATCTCCGTGTAGCTAATACCCCTTAATGCGGCATAATTCTGTTATACCTCACCTATATTCTTCCAAAGCCTCCGCATCCTATAATGGGGCAACCAGAAGTGGACACATTACACCATTTGAAGCTTCACCATTTAATAAAACAGCACAGTACCTTCCTGATTCTTATAATATCCTGACCTAGGAAAGCAAACATACCATATGCCGCCTTTACCACCGTATCTACTAGTGTTGCCACTTTCAGGGAGTTATGGACTAAGACCCCAAGATCTCCCTCTACATAAATGCTGTTAAGGGTCATTCTATTAATTGTATATCTGGTATGTCCCATCAGGTCCTGGGGGATTTATCCACCTTAATGTTTTCAATAGTCCAAAAACCATCCCCTCCGTAATCTCAAACTGTCCTTGCATATTAATTTTGTTCACATTGATCTCGCTGTCCTCCATGTCCTACACCTTGGTGACTACAGATGCAAAGTATTTGTTTAGTACTTCACCTACATCTCCAGACTCCAAACACAAATTCCCTCCTTTATCCTTCTCCCTCATTATCCTCTAGTTTTATCCTCTCGGTATAAAAAACGTTGGGAGTTTTGTTAATCCTGTCCCAGTTATTATAATATAGTCACCCTCTGCTAACACTGCAGTTTGTTGTAAATAGAGTAATGAATAATCTGAACCCCAATGCTTTGTGTATGGCCCACCTGCCCAAGAGGGTAATATAACTTCATGTCCAGAAAACGCATTCAAGGTGATTATTCTTGTGAGATTTTAGTCATAATCCTATTTAAAATAACAAAATCTATTTTATTTTTGGACTGGTCCAACCTGGTCTATTGTCTTTCTTCATCTGTTGTTCCACTGTTAACTTTATTCTCAAATCATTTTCTTCTGTGATTGGCTAAATCTGTTGAATATTTTTCCTTTTTTAGTTTAATTTATCTGTTTAATCGATAAAGCTAACAGGTTTCTGGATTGGTTCTATTTTCATATGGCTGATTGGATTCAGACATGTCTCTAATGCATTACCCAAATTCCCCCTTTTCCAGTGCCCTCCATAATGTTTGGGACAAAGACCCATCATTTATTTATTTGCCTCTGTAATCCACAATTTGAGATTTGAAAAAATCATGTGGTTAAAGTGCACATTGTCAGATTTTAATAAAGGCCTTTTTTATACATTTTGGTTTCACCATGTAGAAATCACATCAGTCCTCCCATTTCAAGGCACCATAATGTTTGGGACACAGCAATGTCATGTAAATGAAAATAGTCATGTTTAGTATTTTGTAGCATATCCTTAGCATGCAATGACTGCTTGAAGTCTGTGATTCATAGACATCACCCGTTGTTGGGTGTCTTCTCTGGTGATGCTCTATCAGGCCTGTATTGCAGCCATCTTTAGCTTATGCTTGTGTTGGGGGCTAGTCTCCTTCAGTTTTCTCTTCAGCATATAAAAGGCATGCTCAATTGGGTTCAGATCAGGTGATTGACTTGGCCCCCAAGATTCGGCCATTTTTTACCTTTGGAAAGCTTGTTTGTTGCTTTAGCAGTATGGTTGGGATCATTTTCTTGCTGTAGAATGAACTGCTGGCCAGTTAATTTTGAACTTGTACAGATAGGATGTGTTTATACACTTCAGAATTAATTATGCTACTACCATCAGCAGTTGTATCATCAATGAAGATAAGTCACCTTGCAGTGTAGTTGCTTAGTGTTGCTGCTGCTGGCGCCGACGATGGCGGACACGGTGTACTGCTCCTTGCTGTTTTGTATGTGTTTGTTTGTGTCGTCTGTGAAAACTCAACAAAGATTACTTTCACGAGAGAGGTACTCATAAACATCGGACATACGGTGCCTCCAAACATCGTTCCAGATTTCTCTCACTCGCTGGATTATTTGGACAATGCTCGTCGGTGGGGCTGTGGCTGTGTTCAAGGTCTTGAGACGGAAGCGCTCTGAAGCACTCGCCTGCCTCCGGTGATGAGGATCACGCACACTACTCCCGAGCATATTCCTGGCAAACGTACGTTCTCTCAATAGCAAAGTGGACGAACTGCAACTCCTGTGCCGAACAAACAAGGGCTTCCCTCGAGCTGCTGCCCTGTGCTTCACCGAGACCTGGCTGTGTGAGTCGACCCTGGACAGCGCGCTGCAACTGGCTGGCTTCCAACTTCGCAGAGCGGACTGCGAAGTGGAGGCAGCGGGGAAATCGAGAGGCGGTGGAATATGCTTCTTCAACAACTAGGACTGGTGCAGCGACAACACGGTACTGTCAAATTTCTGCTCTCCCAACCTAGAATCCTTCTTTCTCAACTGCAAACCGTTCTACTCTCCGAGGGAATTTAACTCCTTTATTCTTGCTGGAGTTTACTTCCCCCCCCCCCCGCGCCATGCCTGTGTACGTGAGGCACAAACGCAACTTTGTGACCAGGTAATGAGGGTAGAGAGTGACTTCCCGGACTCCATGGTCATTGTTTTGGGGGACTTTAACAAAGCTAACCTCAGCCGTGACCTTCCAAAGCACACACTTCATGTTACCTGCCCCACCAGAGGGGAGACAACACTTGACCACTGTTACCCGTCAATCAAGAACGCTTATCGCTCTGTTCCCCGGGCGGGTCTGGGTCTCTCTGATCATTGTCTAGTTCACCTTATTCCGACCTACAGGCAGAAACTAAAATCTGCAAAGCCTGTGGTCAGAACAACAAAAAGGTGGACAACGAAGAGAGCATTGAGAACCTACAATCCTGCTTTGACTGCACGGATTGGAATGTGTTCAGGGAAGCAACCACAAGGCACGATACAGACACTCTATCATCATATGTCAGCTTTTGTGAGGACAGTTGTATTCCAACTAGGATTCCAACCTGGTTCAACAACAAGCCCTGGTTTTCTGCAGAAATCAGACACCTCCGACAGTCTAAAGAGGAAGCCTACGGGAGCGGGGACGCAGACGCCTACAGGCAGGGCAAGTACAAGCTGAGAAGAGGAATCAGAGCTGCCAAGGAAAGGTACTCTGAGAAGTTGAGGAGCACATTCTCATCTAGTGACTCTTCTTTAGTTTGGAAGGGCTTGCAAGAAATCACCAGCTACAAGAGGAAAGCCCCCCGCTCTTTGTACAATCATCAGCTGAGCATCGACCTGAATGAATTCTACTGCAGGTTTGACAAACAGAAACGTAACCCTGGTACCCCCTCTCTCCCTTCCCAACAAACACAGCCAGACCACACTCTGCAAAGAATGGACCCTTCTGCACCCACTCCTCCCCCATTTACCACTTCACACCTACTTAAAGCAAGACTCCAGTCTGAAAAGACTAGACCCTTTCCCACCCCAACCAACACTTCATACCCACCCCCAGCCTGACCTCAGTCTGCAAAATCTGGGCCCTTCAACACCCACTCCACCCCATTCACCACTTCACACATACTTAAAACAAGTCTGAAAAGACTGGACCCTTTCCCTCCCACCCCTCTCCAATCATCACTTCACACCCAATTACCCACACCCTCCGTGCTGCACAACATCACTTCTCCATCACCAACAATAAAAATAGAGGAGGTGGAGAGGCTTTTCAGAAGACAGAAAAGCCGGAAATCTCCGGGACCGGTCAATGTTTCCCCCTCTACTCTCAAGCTCTGTACCGAACAACTGGCACCGGTCTTCACAGACATTTCCAACCAGTGCTTGCAAACCTCTGGATTCAACACCATTGTGCCAGAGCTACTACACTCCAAACGTTCAGAGTTTACTGTGCCTGAACCCCTCCGTCAGTGGATCACCAACTTCCTGACAGACAGGAAGCAGCATATGAAGCTGGGAAAGAACATTTCAGACCCGCATATGTTCAGCATAGGAGCACGGCAAGGCTGCGTACTTTTCCCTCTCCTCTACTCTCTCTACACCAATGACTGCACCTCCTCTGTCAAGCTTCTCAAGTTTGCGGACGACACAACCCTGATTGGACTGATCCAGGATGGGGAGGAATCTACCTACCGACAGGAAGTGTCACAGCTGGCGTCCTGGTGCCATCGCAACAACCTGGAGCTCAATGCTTTTAAGACAGTGGAATTGATGGTAGACTTTAGGAGAGCTCCCCCTTCCCTCACCCCACTCACCATCAACAACACCACAGTCACATCTGTGGAGTCTTTTAAGTTCCTGGGAACCATCATCTCCAAGAACCTTAAGTGGAGGGCGAACATTGACTCCACAGTCAAACAGGCACAACAGAGGAAGCACAGTCTGCCACGGGCAATGATGGTCCAATTCTATACTGCCATCGTAAAGTCTGTCCTCACCTTCTCCATCATGGTCTGGTTTGACACAGCCACCAAGCACGACATCCGGAGGCTGCAGTGAATCGTCCGATCGTCCGAGAAGGTTATTCAGGGCTTTATTTCCCTGTTGACAGTCGGGCAACCTTGGCAGCTTTTTAGGTTGCCAAATGACAGTTTAGGTAGTCATTTAAGACGGTTTGCATGACGCGTGCAATAATGTGCTCGGACGAAGTGCGTAGTTACCAGTCGGAATTGTGGTCAATGAAGCATTCACATAGTATTTCTGCTTCAAATAAAGTCGCAAACTAAACGTATTCACCAATCAAGGCATGATATATACCACAATGACATGCATCAAAATTACAATACAGTAACTCATCCCTTTTTACACGTTGCAATGAATGCAATTTCTATTATCTCTTTCTGCTTCCAAACAAAAATCTGGTTGGATTATTCAGCTCCTGATCAACCAAGTTCAGGCTCGGCGATCACTTCGCACAACACCTCCACTCAGTTTGCAATAACCAACCTGATCTCCCGGTGGCTCAGCACTTCAACTCCCCCTCCAATTCCAAATCCGACCTTTCTGTCCTGGGCCTCCTCCATGGCCAGAGTGCGGCCCACCGCAAATTGGAGGAGCAGCACCTCATATTTTGCTTGGGTAGTTTACACCCCAGCGGTATGAACATTGGCTGCTCCAATTTCAGGTAGTCCCTGCTTTCTCCCTCCTTCCCCTCCCATTCCCAGCTCTCCCACAGCCTACTGTCTCCGCCTCTTCCTTTCTTTTCCCCGCCCCCCCCCACCCCTCCCGACATCAGTCTGAAGAAGGGTCTCAACCCGAAACGTCGCTTATTCCTTCGCTTCATAGATGCTGCCTCACCCGCTGATTTTGTCCAGCTTTGTCTACCAACGGGATCCCACCACTGGCAACATCTTCCCATCTCCTCCCCTGTCGGCTTTCCACAGAGACCACTCCCTCCGTAACTCCTTGGTCAATTCGTCCCTTCACACCCAAACCACCCCTTTTTCTGGCATTTTTCCTTGCAATTGCAGAAAATGCTACACTTGTCGCTTTACCTCCCCCCCCCCCCCCCCCCTTGACTCCATTCAAGGACCCAAGCAGTCTTTCCAGGTGCGGCAGAGGTTCACCTGCACCTCCTCCAACCTCATCTATTGCATCCGCTGCTCTAGGTGTCAGCTGCCCTACATCAGTGAGACCAAGCATAGGCTTGGCGATCGCTTCGCCCAACACCTCCGCTCGGTTCGCAATAACCAACCTGATCTCCCGGTGGCTCAGCACCTCAACTCCCCCTCCCATTCTGAATCCAACCTTTCTGGCCTGGGCCTCCTCCATGGCCAGAGTGAGACCAGCGTAAATTGGAGGAGCAGCACCTCATATTTCGCTTGGCAGTTTACACTCCAGCGGTATGAACATTGACCTCCAATTTCAGGTAGTCCCTGCTTTCTCCTCCGCTTCCCAGGTCTTCCTCAGCCCACTGTCTCCGCCTCTTCCTTTGTTCTTCCCGCCCCCCCCCGCTCACCCTCGCATCAGGCTGAAGAAGTGTGTCGACTCAAAACGTCGCCTATTTCCTTCGCTCCATAGATGCTGCCTCACCTGCTGAGTTTCTCCAGCATCTTTGTCTACCCATTCACACCAATTCTGTTATCCCACTTTTCTCACCCACTCCCTACACATTAGGGGCAATTTTACAGAGTCAAGATAACCTACCAAAGGTACCCAACCAGACGCAACTAAATTTAAGGTCGCACTTTTTTCCCCAAGAACCCTTTTTTGCTTCAGTCCAAGTCAAGAGAGTTTTATTGTCATGTGTCCCAGATAGGACAATGAAATTCTTGCTTGATGCAGCATAACAGTATATGTAAACATAATACAGAAAGGGAGATAAAAGTTCAGTGTGTCTATATACCATAGACCATATACATACACAATAAATAAACAGATAAAATGCAATATGCTGTTATTTTTCAGAGTTTGGAGTTTGGTTGTGGTGGGTCCACTCCAGTTTAAATACCATTTGGAATATTTTTGGAGGACCAAGAAACCAAGAAGCAAGAGTTACTCCAGGGAGTATTTCTGTGTTGGTTTTCAGTGGTCGCGGTGAGGCGGCGACCGGACAGCAATGGCGGCAAGATCTCCCACAATGCAAAGGGAGGGAGAAAGTGGCCGACGCCGACCAGTTGCCACAGCCGATGATGTGCTGGATGTGGTTGTGCGCATGTGCAGGGGGAGGATGTGCAGGCCGTGGCAGTGTGCATGTATAAGGCGGCCTGCCATGCCGAGCTGAGAGCTGGACACAAATGGTGGGTGGAGATAGAGAGTGACAGAGAGAGAGACAGAGAGGGGGCCCGCTCAGGATTGAACGAGAGGTGTCCCGGGTGCTTGCTAAGCCGGGCAAAATGGCATGGCTTTCAGGTTGCCCGGTGGGACTGTAGGTTGCCATTGGCACCCGGGCAACCGTTAATTTTGAGTCCTGTTATTGGCTGCAACCTTCCCTGCATTGACGATCTGTACACAGCAAGGGCCAGGAAACAAGCAGGTAAGATCATCTCTGACCCCTCTCACCCTCAAACTCTTTGAATCACTTCCCTCTGGTAGGCAATTCCGGACTGTCAAAGCTGCCACAGCCAGACATAAAAACAGCTTTTTTCCATGTGTAGTAGCTTTACTCAATAACCAAAAATCTGTAGCCTCCTTTTGCTCTGGTATTTTATTTAATTCACATGTTTAAACAATAATGTTTTATTATTAATGTTTTATGTATCATTCTTAACTGTCACTATGTTGTCACTTGTGGGTGGAGCACCAAGGCAAATTCCTTGTATGTGAATACTTGGCCAATAAACTTATTAATTCCACCGTGTTTCACAGATGAGGTGGTATGCTTTGGATCTTGGGCAGTTACTTCTCTCCTCCATACTTTGCACTTGCCATCACTCTGAAATAAGTAATTCTTTGTCTGATCTGTCGACAAGACCTTTTTCCAGAATTGTGGTTGCTCTTTTAAGTACTTCTTGGCAAATTGTAACCTGGCCATCCCATTTTTGCAGCTAATCAGTGTAACCTCTGTATTTCTGTTCATTAAGTCTTCTGTAGACAGTGGTCATTGACAAATCCACACCTGAATCCTGAAGAGTGTTTCTGATCTGTCGGACAGGTGTTTGGGGATTTTTCTCAATTATCGAGAGAATTCTTCTGTCATCAGCTGTGGAGGTCTTCCTTGGCCTGCCAGTCCCTTTGCGATTAATAAGCTCACTGGTGCTCTCTTTCTTCATAATGATGTTCCAAACAGTTGATTTTGGTAAATCTAAGCCTAACCTTAATTAAAGAGCTCTTTAATTAAGGAGGCAATTAAACATACCTGAGCAATAACAAACACCTGTGAAGCCATGTGTCCCAAACATTATGGTGCCCTGACATGTGGGGAGAATGTATGAACGCTGCTGTGATCTCTACATGGTGAAACCAAAATGTATAAAAATGGCCTTTATTAAAATCTGACAATGTGCACTTTAACCACATGTGATTTTTAATCAGTGTTTTGCAGATGACTAGGTGTTTCCTGTTGGAAGTGTTGGCAAAGAAATCAGAAATGATTAAAATGTACTGTGATTGAAGAATGGTGTATTACCAAATAATGTTATTAAAAAAAACGTTTGCAATACAGTAAGTAGCTTCTTTGCAATATTTTTTATTCTTTTAAAGGATAAAGATGGGGACCGAGCTGTTCACCACGCATCATTTGGGGATGAAGGAGCAGTTATTGATGTTTTGCACAGAGGAGGAGCCGATCTGAATGCTCGTAATAAACGAAGACAGACTCCATTGCACATTGCTGTAAATAAAGGTCATTTACAAGTTGTCAAGACTTTACTAGATCTTGGATGCCACCCAAGCCTCCAGGTAAGAAATGCATTGTATTGCCTAAGTGTTCAAATGGAAGTGTAAAAGATTTGCTGTGTACCATTTTTGGTTCGCACCTCTTGGCATTTATTGTTGAGATAATACAGTTGGTCATTAATTTTAAAACCAATGTTGATTTTAAAGAAAATGAAATTCATTTTAAGTGAGTTTTTTTTACAAAATCTCTAAATGTCATTAATTATGGCAGCTGATAACATTCAAGTGGTAGTCTTTTAAAGAGTACCCTAGATACTCGTGTCAATGGCTGAACCCTGAAATAGAACATAAATTTTGCAAAAGGGTAATAAACCGTATGTGGTTTAATGTGGATAAAATAAAACGTCAATGATTGTGGCGAGTAATAGTATCGACAGGGTGAGAAATTAAAATTTAAATTCTGTTTAAACATTGTTTAATCCTCAGGTAGGGCTTAGATTTGTTTATATTGTAATGAATTGTAAGTATATTTAATTCACTTCACACACTTTTTAAGAATTTTCTTAGTTTTTACTTATTTTTCACTTCAAGCAATCTCAATTTTAAATTTAATGTTCTTGGTGACTTGGGCAGTTTATTTCCTAGTTTTTAATTACACCAAATATTTTTCATGATATTTACAGAGAAACGTCTGATTTGTTGACAATTTGTTTTGAATTAGGTCATCATAAAACTTTTTGTATGAGTTGGGGAATATTATGAACAAAATTTAATTTGATATATTTGGCTGTATTTCGGAAAACTGCTGTTAAAACTCAAATGATTTTGGTCTGTAGATTTTCGGTAATACTGTTCTTAAACATGTAGTTCCAAACTTTTTTTAATACATTTTGATATATTTGTTTTTATGAGGAAAGACACAACAGCATAGATTAGTAACACTGAAGTATCCTTTAAAAATGATATCTTTACATCAAATGGATTTCTCTACAGGCTTATTTCTTCCTCGTCCTTTGCGGCATTCATAATGTATTATTATTTCTGCAGGACTCTGAAGGTGACACACCTCTTCATGATGCAATAAGCAAAAAACGGGATGATATGCTCTCTGTGCTGATTGAATCGGGTGCAGATGTAACAATCACCAACAATAATGGTTTCAATGCTCTCCATCATGCTGCACTGCGAGGAAACCCCAGGTATGGCTATTCTTATTCATTGCTAATTAGAGATTCTGCACATTTTAGAATTGGTAGCCATGTGAAATTGGTAGTCATGATGTGAAAATCTCGATTTGTTGTTTTACCATACTGATCATAAAATATTAAAATATTGCAGCTGTTGACTTTCAATTTCCAATTGTCTTTTTTGTATATCTTTTTGAGCAGTTCAAATTCAAATTTTTTTTTTTAATATGCCATCTACTTGTGACAAATGAATAGCTATTCAAAAAGTAAATGGTATTTTTAAAAACATTTGCAATGCAGTACAAAGTTGGTGGATTGGCTCAACGCTGCTTTTCTATCCAGGGCCATATAGGATGCTAGTTCAGAGAAGCACAGAGGAATTACCATATTTTTGGTTGTCATTTTTTTAATTAAATATCAAACTGCTTTTGTATCCAATACTTTGGTCTGATTTTCTGTTAGCCATGAGATGAATAAAGCTCGTTGCTGCCCTCAAGTAAAGTTTCTCGCAAAAATTGTGAAGTCTCTGGAACATGTCCTTTTCCTTTTCTGTTGATTGCGATTGGTCAGCAGTTCTCCAAGAAAAATCTCTTGTTTGGGGGCAATATTGCCTTCAATGAGCACATTGGAAAAATTAAAAATTGACCAATTCTTATAAAGAGGGAAAAAAAATCCTATTTTGTTTAAAGATATTCAAACAAGTTAGTACGAGCAAAGATTGGAAGTAAGATATCATTCTCATTAACTATGAAAACAGTTTTAAAATCATGGAATAATTCAGAGAATGAGAATCTTTACATTTTGTAGATTCTGATATTGAAATAAGTTTGAGCTTCATTAAAAAAGAACTGTAGCGTTTGCATAGTTTTTGTGTAATCTGAAGTTCTTATCAGTCCATTGCAGTCGTCTTAAATTACTCTGGAGAATCTAGGGAAATAGCGATCAGCATCACTGACAGCGGCTTCTGGATTTCTTCTGGGATGCTGTTTAAAGCAGCTTAATCCAATCTTGGTCGACTAACCTTAGTTTTTTGGCGCGATGTCAATTATTTTGTCTGATTGTACTTCTGTGAAGTATTTTGAGATATACTTTACATGGTTGCAGTATAAATTATTGAAATTATAAATTGTAACCGATCTAAGATGCACATGAGAATATTGTATGTTTATCAGATGAGGGGGGGAAATCCCTGGGGGGGCAGGAGGGACACGTGTCTCCTCCCCCCCCCCCCCCCCCTATTGTAATTCAGATTTTAAAATCCGGTGAAATCTCTGCTTTGCGTGAGACAGTGGGGGTGGGACTGCTGATCGATTGGACGAGAGAGAGATGTCGGTCAGCAGGCAATAGGGGCGGGACCATGATAATTCGGCTTGATGATTGGAGGAGGGAAGCGTCGGTCAGAGGCGGAAGTAGGGGGGTGGAACTGAGGAGGTGATTGGCGGAGGGAGACGTCTGTGGGGCAAAGAGCGGAACTTGATTTGCATGCCCTGGTCAAGCGAAAAACTCTCGGCAGCCCTGGTCACAGACCTGCGCCTCATCCGTGGCCAGGATCGATCCCTGGTCTCCAGCGCTGCAATCGCTGCCACACACCGCCACTGGATCGTCCCCATCCGAGTGCCCCCGTGTCGTCTCCCCCCCCCCCCCCCCCCCCCACGCCCCGGGGTGGCCAGAGACGTCGAGAGTTGGACGGGAGCGGTGCACGCAGCCAGCGCAGAGAAGCAACGCTAAACCCGGCTCAAATCCTGCCAACACCTTACCCTGCCATATCTCGTCTCCCCCTGCCCTCACTATCAGTCTGAAGAAGGGTCTCGACCCGATATGTCATCCATTCCTTTTCTGCAGAGATGCTGCCCAAGTTGCTCCAACATTGTGTGTCTATCTTTGGTGTAATGCTACATCTGTATTTCCTTCCTACACGAGCATAAACCTGATTTAGTTGTACAGGCAGTTCTGCTATTGTGGGTGTTTCCATAACGTGAGTGAGATATAATGCGAGTGATGAATTGGGGAACACTATTGGCATTAAGCGGACCTAATTGGTTATAAAACGATTTTGTTTCATCTTGATCATGCCAGCAACTCACTCACTGCTACCGTGGTGATCTGGGCGCGGAACCACCGCATTATGGCCGGGGAGGGAAGTAGCTCGGGTAGCTGTGAGCGGCCGCCAGGACCGGACGGCGGCAGCCTCTTCAGCACCTTCTGCCGGCCCGCTCCCCTCTGGCAGTGCTCTCCGACTGAACACCTCTCTTCTGCCACTCGCCGGCCTCGCTCATGTCAGCCGCTTCCCGCAAATCCTTAAATTCCGACTCTGCCGGGAGCAGGACATGGCTTCACTTGCTGCGCTGAGTAACACTGCTTGGCATTCACTGCCCGGTCTGTGTCGTTCAATGTAACTTGTCCCGGTGTGCGCCCGTTTTTCCCACCATCTCTCCACCTGCCGTCACCTTCCACCTCCCACCCATTCAATCATTCAGAATGGAGGAGATCTGGAAGCCTTGGGCAAATTGAATTGTCGCCTTATTTTTTATTTTTTTATTTGAAAGTGGGAAATTCTGTCCTGTCAGCTTTGTTTCAAAATTTAGCAGCTCAAAATGGGGGGGTGTCTTCAACGCAGGTGTGTCTTCATTGCCGGGAAATACAGTACGTTTAAGTTGAGGGGGGAAAGATTTAATAGGAACCTTAGGGGTCACTTTATCACACAAAGGGTGGTGGGTGTATGAGAAGAGCTGCTGGAGGAGATAGTTGTGGCAGATACTTTCACAGTGTTTAAGAAACATTTAGACAGGTACATGGGTAGGACAGGTTTAGAGAGATATGGGCCAAATGCAGGCAGATGGGACTCAGATGGGTCATGTTGGGCGATGTGGGCAAGTTGGGCCGAAGGGCCGGTTTCCACATTGTAAGAATCTATGACTATATGATGAAGGTGGCAAGTGGTTAGGATTAATGATGCTATTCTGGAATAATTGTAAGGATGTCCAAAGGGATTTGATAAGAATATGATTCTCAAGAACGAATGTAGACTTTTTAAAAAATTTTATTTATTAGAGGTAAATACATCAATGTACACATATATACTGTTACAATCATTGTACCCCATAATTTTATGGCTTTTAAAGAAAAAGAATAGAGAGAAAGAGAGTGAAATGTGAAAAGAGTTGTGATAGTGAAAGAGCGTGCCAAAGGGGAGAAGAAACCCTTGGTCAAAGAATTAGAAAAGGGGGTTAAAAGATAGACCCTAAAAAAAAGGAGGGAAAAAAAAGCCAGTTATTATGTTATATATATCATGCAAAAGGAATCCACCAACTCGATAGTTTTTCATCCCCCCCTACCAAGGCCCGAGGTACTCCTGCACCCTATCTTTGTAGTAATTCTATAAATGCAGACCACGTCTGATAGAAGCGTTCTGATTTTCCTTCCAGGCGGAGTCTCATATCTTCCAGATGTAGTGTTTCAAACATAGTTGAAATCCACATATTTAATGTTGGTATAGGAGCATTTTCCAAAATTTTAAGATGAGTTTTTTTCCTATTATTAAGCCGTAATCAAATAAATTCTTTTGATGCACATTTAATTCCGAACTGCCTTCTGTCTTTCCGAAAATAATCCATTCTGGCTTTAGTACATTTTTATTTTAAACAGTTTTGTGAAAATTTCAAAATTTCAATCCAAAACCTTTGAATTTTTGTACAAAAGATGAATGAGTGCGCTTTAGTAGCTTCTTGACACTGGCATTTATCACAAATTGGTGAAACGTTAGGGAAACATTTATTTAATTTAGCTTTTGAGTGATATAATCTGTATTTTAAATTGTATTAAAGTGTGTCTTGCGTTAATTGAGCATTTGTGCACATTTAATAAGTATTCTTTCCACCTTTCATTGGAAATTTTAATGCTTAGTTCGTTTTCCCATTCACCTCTAATACCTTCCGTTGTTGGTATTACTGCGTTTAGTATACTATTATATATATATATATGTGTGAAATTAAATTTGCTGATTCCGCCTTTGTATTCATTACTTCATCTAGTAAGTCTAATGGCATTTTGTGAAATTCATGTGCATGTTTTTTCAAATAATCACATATTTGGAAATATTTAAAATACTGATTGTTACCCAGAACGAATGTAGACTTGACTGGCCAAATTACTTCCTTGTATGCTGTGACCATGTCAAAAGTCAATTGTGTTTTATTGTCATGTATCCCAAAACAGAACAATGACATTCTTTCTTGCTGCAGGACAACAGATATGTAAATGTAAACACCATAACAAACAACAACAAAAAGTTAAAAATATAAAAAAACAAGCACACAAGAACTGTGCAAAGACAAAAACAATGCCCCCAAGTCTCTGTAGTTCAGAGCTTAGTCGGAGGTTGCAGTGTTTAATAGGTGTTGGGAAGAACAGATCTTGAACCTGTTAAAGAAGGAACTGCAGATGCTGGAGAATCGAGGGTTACACAAAAAGCTGGAGAAACTCAGCGGGTGCAGCAGCATCTAAGGAGCGAAGGCCCCCCCAGCCAGCGCATACAACAGATAGTCCTCCGCCAGTTTCGCCACCTCCAACGTGACCCCTCCACTCGCCACATCTTCCCATCTCCCCCCCTGTCTGCCTTCCGCAAAGACTGCTCCCTCCGCAACTCCCTTGTCAATTCTTCCCGCCCGCTCCACTCCTTCCCCGGGCACTTTCCCTTGCAACCGCAAGAGATGCTACACTTGTCCCTTCACCTCCCCCATCCACTCCTTTCAGGGACCCAAGCAGTCATTCCAAGTCCGACAGAGGTTCACCTGCACCTCCTCCAACCTCATCTACTGCATCCGTTGCTCCAGATGCCAGCTGATCTACATCGGTGAGACCAAGCGGAGGCTGGGCGATCGTTTCGCCGAACACCTCCGCTCGGTCCGCAATAACCAACCCGACCTCCCGGTGGCTCAGCACTTCAACTCCCCCTCCCACTCCGTATCCGACCTCTCGGTCCTGGGCCTCCTCCACGGCCAGAGTGAGCAACACCGCAAATTGGAGGAACAGCACCTCATATTCCGCTTGGGGAGTCTGCATCCTCTGGGCTTAAACATTGAATTTTCTCAATTATGTTAACCCTGGCTGCCTCCTCCCCTTCCCACCTCTCCCTCAGCCCTCGGGCCCTGACATTCCTTCTCCATCTCCCCCCCCCACCCCAGTCACACTAGCTTCTCATTTTCACACCACAAACAGCTTACAATGGCCTGTTTCCTTTATCATCAATACTTTTTTGCATATCTTTCATTCATTGTTCTTTATCTCTCCACATCACTGTTTATATCTCTCGTTTCCCTGATCCCTGACCAGTCTGAAGAAGGGTCTCGACCCGAAACGTCGCCTATCTCCTTAGATGCTGCTGCACCCGCTGAGTTTCTCCAGCTTTTTGTGTAACCCCCAGCTCTTGAACCTGGATGTTACAATTTTCAGGCTCCCACGCCTCCTTCCTGATGGCAGGAGTAAAATATAAGCCTGGCCAAGGTGGCGTGGGTCTCTGATGCTAGTTTAATATACAATGTACAATGTCAATCTTCAACAGAAATTCCCTACCTTTGACACATATGGTACTTCTGCAGTTTATTAACTTAACTGGACTTGCCATAGATGCTTTTTGTGAAATTTAAAGATCAGAGGTTGTTTACCCGATTCCAAAATTATTTTCCAGGTATAAGGAAGGAATGTGATTACAGCATTTGCCAAGGTGAATGGCATCTCAACAAAACTTACGATGTCTTGTATACTATCCCCAAATGCATTGTAGAAACACACCAAGGCTTGATACCAAAATTGCAATTGTTGCTATGCCTGTGGGTGGTGAGCATTGGGGCAAAAACTTTTGTTGTGCTCCCCTCCAATTCATGTGATCTAATTTGAAAATTCTTGATCCTAAAGCACACATCCTGAAGTGTACATCCTAAAGAATTCTGCTTTTCAAAAAAGCTGTTTACCACCATTCTAATACTAGTTTGTGTGCAAAATATTGGTGATATCAATGATGCTCATATTCTACAAAAATATTTTAAAAAAATAATGTTTAATGTTTTTGAACTGGAACAAAGGTATTATAGATGGACCTTTGTTTTTAGAACTGCGAAGGGATAATGAAATATTATTTGCAAATTAGTGTCGAGGGATATTCTGAGGATCTTGGGCGAATGAGTTTATCTAAAATTGCTTTAAATTGATATAAAAATGTATAGAGACAGCCACATGATTAGAATAGATAGATCCAATTGGATGTTTAGCCCAAGTCAAATGAGCAATATGACCTAATTCTGTGCTTTAAATTTAATGAATTGTGCTATCTGGATATTTAATCCAAGGGGAAGTGCTGGCATGCAGCTATTCCTTGTCAAGTTCTGGAAAAGATTAGAAAATCATGAGACCTGTTGAGCAGGGATAACATGGTTTTTTGGAAGGAAAATTGTGTTTTCTAAATTTTCTTCAATTCTTTGCTTGAGTCTGTATCAAACAGGGTTGGATAAAGGTGAACCAAGAGATGTGGGCTATTAGAAAAATAGGTGCAGGAGTAGGCCATTCGGCCCTTTGAGCCAGCACCGCCTTTCAATATGATCATGGCTGATCATCTAAAATCAGTACCCTGTTCCCGCTTTTTCCCCATATCCCTTGATTCCTTTAGCCCTAAGAGCTAAATCTAACTCCGTCTTGAAAACATCCAATTCCTTCTGTGGCAGAGAATTCCACAGATTCGCAACTCTGCGTGAAAAAGTTTTTCCTCATCTCTGTCCAAAATGGCCTACCCCTTATTCTTAAACTGTGACCCCTGGTTCTGGACTCCCCCAACATTGGGAACATTTTTCCTGCATCTAGCCTGTCCAATCCTTTAAGAATTTTGTATGTTTCTATGAGATCTCCTCTCATCCTTCTAAATTCCAGTAAATACAAGCCCAGTCGACTTATTTTTTTCAATATGTCAGTCCTGCCATCCCAGGAATTAACCTGATGAACCTACGATGTGCTCACTCAATAGCAATAATGTCCTTCCTCAAATTAGGAGACCACAATTGCACACAATACTCCAGGTGCGGTGTCACCAGGGCCCTGTATAACTGCAGTAGGACCTCCTTGCTCCTAAACTCAAATCCTCTTGCAATGAAGGCCAACAAGCTTCTGTCACTGCCTGCTGTACCTGCCTGCCATCTTTCAGTGACTGATGTACAAGCACACCCAGGTCTTCTTGCAACTTTCCTTTTCCTAATCTGACACCATTCAGATAATAATCTGCCTGCCTGTTCTTGCCATCAAAGTAGATAATCTCACATTTGTCTACATTATACTGCATTTGCCATGCATCTGCCCACGCACCCAACTTATCCAAGTCGCCCTGCAGCCTCATAGCATCCTCGCCGCTCACACTGCCACCCAGTTTTTGTGTCCTCTGAAAACTTGGAGATGTCACATCCCTCGTCTAAATCATTAATATATATTGTAAATAACTGGGGTCCCAGCACCGAGCCTTGTGGCACCCCACTAGTCACTGCCTGCCATTCTGAAAAGGACCTGTTAATTCCTACTCTTTGCTTCCTGTCTGCCAACCAGTTCTCTATCCATGCCAATACCCTACCCCCAATACCATGTGCTCTAATTTTGCACACTAATCTCTTGTGTGGGACCTTGTCAAGGGCTTTTTGAAAGTCCAGATACACCAAATCCCTTCTGGTTCTCCCTGCTTCTCCCTTATCCATTCTACTTGTTACATCCTCAAAAAAAAATTCAGAAGTTTAGTCAAGCATGATTTCCCCTTCATAAACCTATGCTGACTTAGACCAATCCTGTCACTGCTTTCCAATTGCGCTGCTATAACATCTTTAATAATCGACTCGAGCATCTTCCCCACTACCGATGTAAGGCTAACTGGTCTATAATGCCCTGTTTTCTCTCTCCCTCCTTTCTTAAAAAGTGGGGTTACATTGGCTGCCCTCCAGTCCACAGGAACTAATCCAGAGTCGAGAGAACATTGGAAAATGATCACCAATGCATCCACGATTTCTAGGGCCACCTCCTTGAGTACTCTGGGATGCAGACCATCAGGCCCTGGGGATTTATCAGTTTATCCCAAGAGTTTACCGAACACCATTTCCTGACTAATGTGGATTTCCTCCAGTTCCTCCCTCCCACAAGATCCTCGGTCCCCTAGTATTTCTGGAAGATTGTTTGTGTCTTCCTTAGTGAAGACAGAACCAATGTACTCGTTTAACTGGTCTACCATTTCCTTGTTTCCCCATTATAAATCACCTGTCTCTGTCTTCAATAATCTTTTCCTGTTTACATATCTAAAGAAGCTTTTAGAGTCCGTTTTTATATACCCCGCAAGCTTCCTTACATGCTCTTCCCCCCCCGCCACCCTTTTAATTAACCCCTTTGTCCTCCTCTGAGTTCTAAATTTCTCCCAGCCCTCCGGTTTGCTGCTTCCTCTGGCCAATATATATGCCTCTTCCTTGGATTTAACGCTATCCTTGATTTCTCTCGTTAGCCACGGTTGAGCCGCCTTCCCTGTTTTATTTTTTCGCCAGACGGGGATGAACAATATTGGGGGTTACACAAAAAGCTGGAGAAACTCAGCGGGTGCAGCAGCATCTAAGGAGCGAAGGAGATAGGCGACGTTTCGGGTCGAGACCCTTCTTCATCCATGCAGTCTTTAAATCTTTGCCATTGCATTACTGTTTGTTAATTGGAAAAAAAATTATATTAA
This sequence comes from Raja brachyura, assembly GCA_963514005.1. The sequence continues at coordinate 16,959,951 of OY740784.1, read as the reverse complement.
AATTCTGGAAGGGAACATTATCCCCACAATCAAAATGTGGACTGTGGAAATGTTGGAGACGTTGAATTTGGAGAGAATTAGTTTTGTCCTAACGGACAAATACGAACTTTTTTAACAAATATGGTCTCCATTCATTGATTATTTAAAGGGGTAGCTGAGCTCAGCATTGTAACTCAATAAGTACCCTGGTGTAGGATTAGATGAAACAATGTATTCTGGGATTTGTATTCACGTCTCTATAGATATTGTTATGTGAAATTGCTCCATTCATTGTTGAGATGTATTCCTTATTTTTTTATTATATAATAATTGATTTAAAAAATATATATATTTTTTAATATAATCATTATTATTTAATCACCATCTCTTGATTATTGATCTATACTTTTACTTTTTTACCACTCCTTTACTTTCCAGAAAAAACAAAACCGAAGCATGCATAAATTATTCCGTAACATTTGTACAATTTTTGTGACAAGTCTAATTTGTATTTGAAGAACTGTTGTACCTTAGACAATATGCATTGCTTCTAATAAAAATATTTAAAAAAAAATCTTTGCCATTGCATCTCCACTGTCAACCCTTTAAATTTTGCATGGGATAAGAACTTGGTTGACATGTTTAGGGAGCTACTAACCAACTGAAAGGGTCAGGATAAATGGGTCATATTTTGATTGATGGTCAGTAAATACTGGAATAGACAGTGAATAGTGCTGAGTCTTAACTCTGCTGTAACAAAATGTGATTGTGGTACAAAAGCTGTGGGAAGACACTGAGCCTTAAAAGAATATTGATAGGTTAAGTGGGTAAGATGTTGCCAAATGGAATATAATTTGATAATTATATAATAATGAAATAATGATAAAACAATATTATTTAAGGCTAGAGAATGAAGTGAGACAGTGGGCATCCTAGTCCACAAAATCATGCAGATGTGGAAAACCAGCGGGGACCTAACAGAATATTGGCCTTTTGGGGCATGGAATATAATAGCCTGAAGTGTTGGTGAAATAGTTTTGTTGATATTTAAGAAAGGATAAAATTCCTTGGGTACTAGCGCAGAGAAGGTTCACTATGTTAAATCCTGGGAGGAGTTTGGAAAAGGTTGAATTGGTTGGAAATGTGCACATTTGAGTGTAGAAGAATAAGGGGTGATTGTATTGAAACACAAGATTCTAAGGGAATTTGATAGGGTGGGTGCTTTTGTGTGCGTATTAAATTATTGCTAACAGAAGGTACACCCTGGAACTTCACTGCTCCAGATAGCTACTGCTCTGTAGCTTAATTCTGTATTTAGGAAAGTTTCTGACCCTATGTTTATCTTGGAAACATATCACACTGACTTCATGCTTGTTTTCTAATAATATACCTTTAATTAAAGTTACATAATAAAAGTCAATCATGTTTTTAAAAACAAGTTAAACAGTTTAGTTTAACATTGAACTTGGGTAACTAAGTAACATATCATTGGCCCTGTTGGTACCAGGTGAATGAAATCGATCCACTCCAAGTTCATGGTTACCCGTTGTTTAATATTTCCTAGGTAGACACAGAATGCTGGATTAATTCAGTGGGACAGGCAGCATCTCTGGTAAACATTGGAGCATCTCTAATAAATAATTTATTACTTAAATTATATCATGATTCTCTCCAATCTGATGGGAGTGTTTTCAGTTTGATCACCTCTTTATATATTTTTTTGTTTATTTTGGCGTATGATATGCCCCTTTACAATAGTTTTGCAATTGTTTACTTTTTACTAGTACACCATGATACAGTTCTGTTCTCTGCCATGTTTCTTGATATGAACAAGTACTTTAGCATATCACACACTCTGTGTACTTGTTTGTTTAACTTATTGTATTTATATTGATCTAGAAGGATTCGCATAACAAGTCTTGGGTTTGATGTTGCTGCCTGCATCCCATTTAATGCCACCACTGTTGTAATTTAAATGGTTGTGGAAGGAATGCATTTTCCCCCACATTTTTGTCCTTTTCTATGTGCCTTTCGAATAGTAAACTGATCAATTAAAATAAAATTAACTTTTAAGAATGTGAAAACTCTGGAGGAATAATAAGAAATTGACAATATAAATTTGTCCTGTTGTGGAAATGCCATCTGAAATTTAACCATTCCCAAATCCTTGCTCTTGGTGTATATCTTTGTAGATTATAGTTTCTTACTGACTATCCAGATGGTACCAAAACCTACGAGTGTGTGTCTCCATCATTTCATATACATTAAATGAGTGGAATAAAATCATATTTCTTAATCTATTTAAGATCATTAGCTTCATTGTCAAACTTCGTTGTAGTGCTTTTGGGTGTTCTGCTTTGCCTGACATCAGTGCATTCTGTTGATGCTAATAATTTATTTTTTATACATATCAACCTCGACTCAGAAAGAAGATCTAACATCCTGATCAACACAATTTGGATAAATTCAGTCAGTTAGTTACATTTGGCAGTGCTGAGGGAGTTTGATAGTGCAGCTGGCATAACCTCTACAGTGGCTGCAGCATCTTTGCCAAATAGAAAGTAAAATATGTTCTGTTTGCCTGTGAACCTCATTCTGAGCCCTCTGGCTTGTCTGACTGCACCAGACTTGACATACCTTTGCTGAAACGATGAATGGGTGACGAGATTCTTCTAGTTGTCGGTGGAGTATTGAATTTGTTCAGACTTTGTTTGATCCTGTCAGTGTGTTGAAACTTCTGCTGTATCGCAGATATTTAATTCCCTCACTGGATGGTTGTTGTTGTTTCTTCCTGAATGGTGAGAATACTTGAAAGCCAATTTTAGCACGAGTTTATAGATGCATTCCTAATGGGTTAAGAGCTTTCTGTATGTTTATGAACACTGTAGGGTGGTTCCTGTTGTTCACAGCTTTTCTCTGAGGAGTATATTGAGAAGGACATGGTCTATTATGAGGCCAAGAAGTCAAGGGTTTAAGCTGCTCAGAAGAGATGAATACATAATCAAGGCTGGCACACTTCCAGATTGGTTATTAAATAGAGGTCCCGAGTCTAATTGACAGAGAAGAGAACAGGGGGATTGTGGTCAACACTTAGCTTTCAATCAATTTTCACTAAAACTTAGTATTTAATCTTATAATCTGTGTACAAATTTCTGTCATGTTTGTCTGCAATGGAACAGATTATTTTCAAAAATATGTAAATAGTTAAGTGTGTTTGTATCTTTTGAGATATGGAAAGTATTTTTATACGTTCTATTTTTTCAGTGTGGTTCTTTAATGTTATCAGCATTAAGCTTCATCTGCTGTGATTCTACCATTTTACATTGACTTTCAGATTTTGTAATTATTTAATTCTGCTGCTCACAGTTTGGTATCTGCTGCAAAGTTAACCAAGGTGTGTTTGTTTTTCAAATTCAGATCGCAAATTAGAAACTGCAGCAATCTAGCATATGCTAAATAAATGCCTTTTTTTTGCCATCAATTTTTAACTCCTATTCAGAATTTGGACAGTAAACAATTATCTTTTATTTAAGCATCTATCAATTGCCTTCAGGGAATCTCAACAGTTAACTTGTCTTGCTTTTCACAAGACATGTAGGAGATTGTTCTCAGCAGGATCTTTTCCTGATCACAAACTGAATTCTGTTAATTGGTAATCTTGTATACAAAAATGATTGTTATTTTGAACGTGTATTTAGTATTCACCGTGTGTGCCCCCCCCCCCCCCCCCCAAACTTATTTAAAATAGCAGTGATACTAAGCAACTAATCACATTTATTTTGAGGTTGATTTTGCATAGGTTTATTTTTTACTGTTGCCCACTTATTGTCAGTGCACATCGGATTCCCCAATGTGCTTTGTTCGGTCCCTATCCTGAGTAATAAGTACACTGTTCAACTTGTGTCAGTCAGTAGCTGTAACTGCATTGCAGATGTCTGAGACTACCTCTGTGAAGGTGACAAAAGGATGTTCAAGGATACTGCTGTAAAAACAATGAACAAATTAGCCAGAAGCATTTTAGTTATCTCTTGGTTTTACAATTTGTCTTTTAGAGATCCTGTATGGACTGTTTCAAGATTTAAAACTGTTGAAATGTGAATTTCAAATGTAAATGTGTGTTTGTAAGGGAGGATTAAAAGCATAATTAATTAAATACTACAATGAGACCAATTTTAAGTATTACATTTTAAGTGCAATGGAACTGCTAAAATAGCCAAATCAAATGAAAAAAATATATATCAATGTTTCTTGTGTGAACACCTTTAATAACCATAACAATAACCCTTGCTCTTAATCTAACAGTAGGAGTACTCCTGTGCTTTAGCTTCCTTGCAGGGTGTTATCATACTTGATGGTATTGTAAATATTCTAACATTCTTTACACTTATGTACTTTTATGTTAAAATGTGATTTTAGTTTATTCATCTTTTAAAATAATGTAGCTGATCAGTGATCACCAAAAGCTATTCCACAGTTTCAGTTCAAATCGGTTGTAAGTTAGTAATTCTTTTTGATTAGATAATACATTTAAGCAATGTGTACATTCAGGATAAATATACAAATAGATACATAGTGCAGTTAGGGTTTAGTATTTGGATTGACTCTTTAAGAAATATGTATTGGGTCTTGGATTATTAACCTTGAAGATTTGAGAAACAGTTATTAATATCAGTACCTACTAAAGTCTCTTTGTTCATAGATTGACTCGTGTGCGGATGTGAATACTGTTTTCAACCCTCCTCATGTTGTGATCAATGCACAGCTACAGCTGGTTGAAGGGGACCAAATCCATTGAAAAGTTGATTTGGTTCCATTTTACCAGCTTTAGTAAAGCATTGGCTGTTGAGAAGGTGGGCAAAAATAACTGCTAATAGCGATGATGCATACATTGACCTTTTTTCCACAATATCTTTAATTGTTTCCAGCCCCCTCCCAATTACTGTGTTCAATAAAAATGAAAAATTAAGTCCCAGTTATTTGGTTAATAATGAACATATTCTATAGCATAAAATCAGACAGCACAAGAGTGTGTGCCAACCATGATGGCAATTAAATATTGTTATAGCTTTCATGTGCTCTTGTATTGGTTCATTCTCAGACAGTAGTTTTGAATCTCTACCTTTCAGATTCTCTGGCAGGAAATTTGGAAACTAATTGTGACGAGAAAATTATTAAAGTGAAGTCTTGCTGTGAAAGGGGTTGGACAGGCTAGATGCAGGAAGATTGTTCCCAATGTTGGGGTGGTCCAGAACAAGGGGTCACAGTTTAAGGATAAGGGGGAATTCCTTTAGGACCGAGATGAGGAAAACATTTTTCACACAGAGAGTGCCGAGTCTCTGGAATTCTCTGCCACAGAAGGTAGTTGAGGCCAGTTCATTGGCTATATTTAAGAGGGAGTTAGATGTGGCCCTTGTGGCTAAAGGGATCAAGGGGTATGGAGAGAAGGCAGGTACAGGGTACTGAGTTGGATGATCAGCCATGATCATATTGAATGGCGGTGCAGGCTCGAAGGGCCGAATGGCCTACTCCTGCACCTATTTTCTACGTTTCTGTGAAAGAAGGAAACTTGATGGGGGGTTGAGCAAGATGGAGATAGCAAGGCACTAAAAGCTTTAGGAAAGAGGCGTGATATCTGAGGGTGTACTTGTATTGAACCAAAGATTATGGTTATGTTATAAATTATTTCCAATTGTGTCCTTGGTCCTATTTCAATGTCCAGATAATATTTTAAAATAATTAATTGTAAAAAGATATTAAAACGCAGGGTTCTATTCCAAACACCAAGGATATTTTGAAACAATGCTGTTGGCGCATTGTGCATGAGAATGCACTGTTGTACATATTTCTTGCTGTTCTCATTTTTGCCCATAGTTTCACCAGTCCCCCTTTCTTCACTAAAATTGTTAAAGTTACACATTGCTATGTCTTTTTTGCGCACTTTTTTTTGAACAGTATTGATTTGTTGTGAATGTTTCATTGGTTGTATAATTGTGTCTGATATCACATACTTTGTAGTAATCTGTTGTCCTGTTCAGTGCACTTTCTTGGCACATCACTGCCAGTTTATACAGGTGCTGTGTAATGGAAAGCAGTGATAAAGTCATCTGTAAACTTTGCTAATAATAACCATTGTCGTGATGTGCTAGAGTGACTGGTTGAAGAGCAGTGTGCATTCATGCCAAATCCAGATTCAAATCCAGAATCCGTGAGCTAGCTGCCAGAGCACGTCCGTTACCAGTTTTAAAAACATAATGTTCCTTTCAGAATGGTTCAGGATGCATTTGTTTTCTGGGAGACTGCCTCCTAGCTGATTAATAAGGCCTGGCACAGCAGGCTGTATTACAGGATTCCTTTGGCGTGCAAGTGATCAGTTATGCTTCTAGAAGTGTCTTCATGATCATTGAGGCCCAAGCTCACCAGCTGTCAGAGCCATCACTCACAGGCATTCAAAACTATCCAATAAGTACTAATGAAATACAAGTTTTTAAATAAATTAGAAAATAAATAAATAAACAAAATTAAACTAATTTAAATCATAAATGTCTACTTGAGTGCTTGCAAATATTTGTTCCCTTTCATTGGGCTATTTACAACTTTCCAGTGGAAAAACAGAACACATCTGTGTTGAGACAGTGGATGAGTCTCATCCAGTCACACAGCACAGGTGTGGGTGGTACTTAGCTGGAGCCGGAGACTGCACTTCATCTAGTAGATCTATCACTTTTTAGCTTCAACACTAAATAATAATCAATATATTTTTACAATGTAAGAAAGATGTCTGGAGATCAGCATATAATCAACAAATGCTCATGTTTCTTATTGTATGATGTGATGTAGTCTGGTTAAAATATGTTAAAAACCTCTTAAGCTACGATTGTATCTGCATTCATCTCCTCCACTGACAGTGTGTTTGTTCCAGGTACCTACCACTCGTAAGAAAAAAACTTACACTCACACTTTCCCCCTCTTGCCTTAAATCTCTGCCCTTGAGTATTTGATGTTTCCACTCTGGGTAAGAAATTCTGGCTGTCTATCCCAGCTGTGCCCTATAATTTTATACATTTATATCAGATCTCCCCTCAACATCCAATGCTTCATAGACAAAACAATCCAAGTTTGTTCAACCTCTCTTTATAGTAAAGAGATCCAAGCAGCTTCCTGCTAAACCACTTCTGTATCCTCTACAATAGCCTCCACATCCTTCCTGTAACGGGGCGACCAGGTGGAACGATGAGGGGAACAAGGAAGACATTGGGGCAAATGAGCAGAACTTTCTTTTGTAATTAAGCTTTATCACTGACATTAAGCAAGGATTAGTAAATCAGTGAGCAATAGCTTTCAGATATATGGATAGGAATAAGATAATTCTTTAAACCATTTAAAGAATCGTATCCTGCAGGAGCGCAATAAAACAATTGTTAACAATACAGATGATATTTGATTTATTGAATATTTTACTACTTTTCATTTTAATGCCATCTCAAATTTTTTTCTTAAGAATTTTGAGCTAATTAATTTACAGCTCTCTAAAAATGAAGACTCTATTTTCAATTTCAGGAAAAGGATAGAATAAATAGTGATAACAGAGGGGAGGTGAGGGGTGGCGATGTACTGAACATAGCTAATTCGGAACTCCTTTCAGAATGTCTCGGAGCTCTTCAGAGCCAATTAACTACTTTTAATTGTGATTGCTGTTTCAAACTAGGAAACACAATAGAAGGGATGTATTGTGGTATTATGAATCCTTCCAAATAGTCGCTAACACTTTGATTGGATTAATTAGTTATCCACGTATTCAAATTTGCAGAACCCACAACAAATTTTCATGCAGAAGCCTATAAAGGGACTTTCTATATTTTAAATCAGATTGACGGCACTCACTTGAACTTGTGCAGTATTATTTCAGACCTCTAATATTACACGTTTTCAATCAAAGGGTATGAGAAAGCAGTACTGTATTTAAAATGTTGTATGTTACGGCTATTTTACCTACTCTTCCAAATTTAATTATTGATGCATTATAAATATTTTTGTTATACCTTTTAATAAACAGGAGAACTCAAAAGTGTGAAGTGTTAATATTTAACAGTTGTAACTGTGCAGCGACGTTGAAGATGCTCTGTCCCACATTTGTTAACCTTAACTTTTAGCTTGTTATGCCTTTAAAAAGTAGATGGTATGGTGGCTGTGTATGTTTTATAATCTTTCAAATTTATTGAAATTTTGTGCACTTACGAATGGATATATCGTTGACAAACAGTGTTTGAAGTAACTTAAGCTGCTATTGTTGTAGGCTCAGATATTAATTTTAAATGGAAATTATTTTTGTGTACATTGAATATCACTGACCTTCATTTCTGATCTTCGTTTAGCATTATTTCAAATCAGTTTTTGTGTGAGGCTTATTATTAAATAAAGAACAGAATCCCCTTTTTATTTAAAAAGCAAGACATTGAATTAGCTCCAACCGCAATAGGAATTGTGTTTTTAAATGTAAGAATATATTTTGCTGTGAATAACCAATAGTATTTTTTAATGTGCTAACAGTTTTAATAGTATAAATCCTACTTTGCCATATCTTCTATTTGTATTGAATGTTCCATTGAATGCTACGACAAAACTGAAAGTTATACTTTGCTCTTAAGTCTTACACTTACTACTTTATCCAGTAGGACCTAAATGGATTGCACTTTAGGTGCTTTTTTTTGTTTTAAATATTTGAAATTTAATCTTCCTGCATCCTCAATTATATGGAATGATTTTGAAAAGTTAAAATTCAGTTTGATAACTTGTAATTTTAACCAGTCATTAATTAACTACGTGATTTGTATACTTAAAGATGTAGAATGTAATAGCTTATTTTGAACAAGAATGCTTAGATCTATATTTCCTATTGGCTTTATAATAGTGCAGAGTAAAGCAGAAGATACCAGTCTGGCATTTATTGCATTCCAATCAAATTTGTTCCCAGTCACATGTATTCGCCAAGGAAAGAGAAAATATTGGCATCTATCTCAAGTAGACAATATACTTCCAGCAGTTTCATTTGTTTTCCATTGTATATTTTGGTCCACGTTTTGGGTGCTTGTGTTCTTCTCGGATGCTTGTTGCCTACCAGAAATACATACTTCTTTACATTCCATAGTTGTTTAGGTTCATATGGGCATATAAAAAAGTATGTGTTCCAGACAGGGAAAACATTTGCAGATCATCTGTCTTGATTATAAATGCTTAAAAATTGTGAATTTGATATGATTATCCATGACTGAAATGAGTTTTTCGCCAGTATTGCATACACAAGAGGCTGAACTTTACGTGGTAGAAATACTGCAGAAAATGTTATTTCTCTCAAGCAGTTTTGTCAATTACCTTTTTTAAAAAAATGCAGCTGGAGGTTAATCTTTCACCCACACAAAATCAAATGGCAGCAGTTGTACTTCATTATCTATGTATCAATTTTTCCCATTTCCTGCAGAAATTAGATTGACCCATGGCAATATATTTCACAAGTTCTAATTATGATCTGCCCTGTGTTTGCATGCACAAATGTCGTGTTTTTGATCATCATTTGGAATTATTTTGTAAGGACCAATGTTTGTTGCAATAATTTTGTTTACATGCAGGTTGTTAAGAGTAGCAATCACATAAAAATTTAACCCTGGTACACTGTCCTATAAAGAGTTGTTGTGTTTGATCTATTGGCTTGGCTTTTAAAGAAACATTTTCAGCCATTTCTGTTTCTTGTAGCCTTCATGCTGTGCTGTCCAATTGTTGCGTATTAATGAACTTTGAAATTATCCCTCAGAATATCGAGCTGTTGTGTGTGGGGTTTGAAGTACAATCAAATTATATGTTGCAAGGAAATATAATGTTTAGAAAGCATTTATTTAATGAAGCATATTTGATGTCCGCTCTCTCCTTTCAGAGCAGGAAAGTGGCACATATCTGGTCCAGACATTTCCTAACAACACGTACATATATGAAATGAACAGTTTACTCTTAGTGAGTGTTTTTTCCTTGGATTCCACAAGTAATTACTGCCTTTGAAGGAAAATTGTTTGTTTCCTAATGATTATACAAAGAAAATAAAAAAATAACTGTCAAATTAAAGTTTGTGGGCAGGTAAGTAGATTATGATATTTGAAATTTGTGGGAAATTTAACTATTAAGTGCTTTGAGTGTGGCACAGTACTTGTAATATTTCCATAAATATATTTTGTTCTCTGGACAGCTCCATTCAGGAATTTCATTGACAATTAAATGATGGGTTAAGTATTATAACTAAATTCTTGCAACATAATTTTAAAAAGAGTTTAGAGGCCGAATACATGTGGACTGCAGTTAGAACAGTAGCAGGACAGGCAAAAGCACTGCAGCATTTAAAAAAATCAAAGCTGGCAGTCTACGTATTTAGAATAGGTTATTCTTGTCGCAGCCATATCTACAATTTTCATGCATGCAAACTCAGTTTTTAAAACTAGTGGCAACAAATTGTGAAGGCAAGCCATGACCTTGATTTTGTTAGCTTTTAGCTACTGCAGTCATTGGGATTCTTGTCGTAGTGAAATGCATTTAGATCCACCCAAATCTTATACAACTGAAATTACAGCAATAAATTGGGGATGACATTTTGTCCGACACATGCATATAGCTAACAGCTGATGCTAATAGTAGCACACTGACCATCTCCTGATATAATGCAAAATAAGTTTGTTGGAACCATGCAGTAATTTTCAATTAAATTAACAGCCATGAAGGCTGCAGTCAATTCACCCAAACTATTTGCTGCAGCAGCTAAATCGTCCCATTTATTGCTGGGCAGGCTACACAGATTAGTTACGCACTGATTATTTTTTAATTAAAAAAAAAACATTCTATTAATGCCAATGGGAAAAACGTCTTAAATGTGCAGTATGCACAAGCCTTAACAGCTCTTCTTTTTTTTAAATAAATGAAACAAACAAGAATGGCCTACATTAGTGGGAAACAAATACCTTATGCTTGCCCTGCCAGAAGTTGAACACAGCAGGGTTGTTGCTCAGGTGATTAGCAGAAGCTGAGAAGCAGAAAGATATAGAGGGAGAGAGAAAGATGCTGAGAAAGGTTCGACACTTTAGGTGGAAAGATGGATCTTCTGCCTGCTTCGACGCTGCACTGCGTCACTTCTCACTTCTGGCTTTACGTATAGATTGAACATCTGTTGGAGACTACAGTGTTTCTTCAGAGGTCAGGTCTGCTACTGAGGTCAGGGTTTCCGCACACAAAAAGCTGCTGGATGCATTTTACACTCGGAAAGAAAAACTAAACTGTCCTAGCTTTATAGTCAGCTAAACATTTGAAACATGCATTACCAGGCAACCAAGCTCTCCAGTATCTCTCCCTCCCTGACCATATTTAGTCAACCATAGCAAAAAATAGCCTTTCAGCTGTCGATTGTCGATCCAAGAACTGGGGAGTTCTATCATGTGTTCAGCTTATTGATTGCTTCGCCTGCAGATCCGTGACAAGGCTGTGCCATTTGGCTTCTATTTTTAGTTGAACCAAATAAAGCAGTCTCTCATGTTTCTACTAATATTTCCTGGCTTTTCGATGTTCCTGCACTGCACATGGTAGAGTCTGATGCAATCTGCACTATACTTAGAAGCACTGCAGAGAACCAAGGGAAAGTGGGAAGGAAAACTGATTTTGTAACTAGATCTCATTTTTAATGTAATAGATTACTGGGAAAATGTGACTAGTGTAGAGGATATATCGCAGGGATCCTGTTAAGTTATTTGCTTTCTGTCAAAAGTTTCTAGAAACACTAATTGAACTGTGCAGAACCATATATAATTGTGCAGAAAATGTCACAATTATATTGTAAGAGCAGTACAGTTCATCGTTGAGTTTAATATTTTTGAAACACATTAATTTGAATGATGTTGGATCAGGTCTTTTATCATTAACTTTTTATTGCAAATGTAATGAGGGTCTTCATAATATTTCACAGTGGTGGCAAAATTAATCTCTGCTGAAGGTCAATTTTATATCCAGAATGTTGATCAATCTGCTGCTATCTCATTGTGACCATGGAATAAGACAAAATCCAATATTATATTAATATCCAAGACCCAAATTAAACATTGGGGTTACAATTGGATGAGTCCTTTGTTGTCTTGAACCATTGAAGGTAGTCTTTTCCTTAGCAGACCACAATGATGAAAATTACAATTGAAGGATATTAATCAGTACACCCACTATGAAACAATGGGGGGGGGGGGGGGGGTCTACATTTGCTTTGCTGGTCATGCATGTATGGGAGAGGGGAAATGGCAGAAGAACACTTGTAACCTTTCGCCAAACAAGGTTTTTTTTTAATGTATATTTTTATCATTATATTCCTATGTAGCAATTTATTTTCCTCTGTACACTGACAGAGTGGTCATAAACGTATAACATTTCCACTAGTGACATTGTTAAGCAATACTACAGCAAAATGTGTTCGATAAATTGAAGTTAAACAGTACAAGTAATATCAAAAATGCTGCCGCCTTAATTCTCATTCGTGTTTGAAGTTGTCCCACCACTCTTCCAGGCCTCCAACTTCTTTGGAAATGGCCTGGTTCTTTCAATTCTATGCATACTTCAATTTTTCATCTATACTCTTCTATCTCCCCTCTTCATCCTACCAATGATGACGGATCACTTAATTATCTCTGTTGTTTTCTCTACAATTCTTATTTGTTCTCCACTTTTCGACTTTGATTTTGATAAGATAAAATGCATTCTTAAAAACCTTTTTCTAGACAATCTGAAAGGTGCAGAATTCAATGTAGTTCTTGTGCAGGAAGTCCTTGATATTTCCTAGAAATGAAAAATAAACTTCTGCTTATTTATAATACCATAGATGTTCTTGTGTTTCCATAGATGCTTTCTCACCCGCTGAGTTTCTCCAGCTTTTTTGTCTACCTTCTCCTTATTTAGGTTTTTTTGTGACCTCAAACAATATTGTTGTTATAATCAATTATTGCAGTACAATCACTGTTATAATGTGGGAAGCCTACTAACTTGTGTACTTTAAAATCCAGCAACTTGTTTCTTCTTCCTTGTGTCAGTTATATCTGTTACACAAGATGTTAGTGTGGTCGCACTTGGAGTATGGCATTCATTTTTGGTCACCCTGTTATAGAACGAATGTCATTAAATTGAAAAGAGTGGAGAGTAGATTTACAAGGATGTTGCCAGGACTCGAGGATGTTGCCAGGACTCGAGGACCTGAGTTCTAGGGAAAGGTTGCGCGAGCTGAACTTTCTTCCTTGGAGTACAAGAGGCTAATCTTATAGAGGGTATAAAATCATGACTGCATGGTCCTTTGCCCAAGGTAGGGAAACCAAGGGCTAGAGAATATAGACTATTTTCTAAATGGGGAGAGAATTCAGAAGTCAGAGATGCAAAGGGACTTGGGAGTGCTGGCACAGGATTCCTAAAAAGTTAATCTTCAAGTGGAATCGGTAGTAAAGAAAGCAAATCGGTAGTAAAGAAAGCAAAATCAATGCCAGCATTTATTTCGAGAGGGCTTGTATACAAAAACTGCGATATAATGCTGAAGCTCTATGAAGTGTTTGACAGGCCACATTTGGTATATTGTGAGCAATTCTGGGCACCATATCTGAGTGTTGGCTCTGGAGAGGGTCCAGAGGACGTTTACATGAATGATCCCAGGAATGAGTAGGTTAATGTATGATGAGTGTTTGTCAACACTGGGCCGGTAGTCGCTGGAGCTTAGAAGAATGAGGGGGTCCTCATTGAAACGTACAGAGTAGTGAAAGGCTTGGATCGAGTGGATGTTTCCACTAGAAACATAGAAACATAGAAATTAGGTGCAGGAGTAGGCCATTCGACCCTTCGAGCCTGCACCGCCATTCAATATGATCATGGCTGATCATCCAACTCAGTGTCCCGTACCTGCCTTCTCTCCATACCCTCTGATCCCCTTAGCCACAAGGGCCACATCTAACTCCCTCTTAAATATAGCCGATGAACTAGTCTCAACTACCCTCTGTGGCAGAGAGTTCCAGAGACTCACCACTCTCTGTGTGAAAAAAAAGTATTTCTCATCTCGGTCTTAAAGGATTTCCCCCTTATCCTTAAGCTGTGACCCCTTGTCCTGGACTTCCCCAACATCGGGAACAATCTTCCTGTATCTAGCCTGTCCAACCCCTTAAGAATTTTGTAAGTTTCTATAAGATCCCCTCTCAACCTCCTAAATTCTAGAGAGTATAAACCGAGTCTATCCAGCCTTTCTTCATAAGACAGTCCTGACATCCCAGGAATCAGTCTGGTGAACCTTCTCTGCACTCCCTCTATGGCAATAATGTCCTTCCTCAGATTTGGAGACCAAAACTGTACGCAATACTCCAGGTGTGGTCTCACCAAGACCCTGTAGAACTGAATTAGAACCTCCCTGCTCCTATACTCAAATCCTTTTGCTATGAAAGCTAACATACCATTCGCTTTCTTCACTGCCTGCTGCACCTGCATGCCTACTTTCAATGACTGGTGTACCATGACACCCAGGTCTCGCTGCATCTCCCCTTTTCCTAATCGGCCACCATTTAGATAATAGTCTGCTTTCCTGTTTTTGCCACCAAAGTGGATAACCTCACATTTATCCACATTATACTGCATCTGCCAAACATTTGCCCACTCACCCAGCCTATCCAAGTCACCTTGCAGTCTCCTAGCATCCTCCTCACAGCTAACACTGCCCCCCAGCTTAGTGTCATCCGCAAACTTGGAGATATTGCCTTCAATTCCCTCATCCAGATCATTAATATATATTGTAAATAGCTGGGGTCCCAGCACTGAGCCTTGCGGTACCCCACTAGTCACTGCCTGCCATTGTGAAAAGGACCTGTTTACTCCTACTCTTCCCTACTAGTCTAGGACTAGAGGTCATAGCCTCAGATTTAAAGGACGTTCTCTTAGGAAGGAGATGAGGAGAAATTTCTTTAGTCAGAGGGTGATGAATCTATGGAATTCTTTGCCACAGAAGGCTGTGGAGGCCAAGTCAGTGGGTATTTTTAAGGCAGAGGTAGATAGATTCTTGATTAGTACGGGTGTCGGAGGTTATGGGAAGAAGGCAGGAGAATGGGGTAAGGACAGAGAGATAGATCAGCCATGATTGAATGGTCGAGTACACTTGATGGACTAAATGGCCTAATTCTGCTCCTATCGCATGACCTTGTATAGGTTTCAAGTGAGACGAGAAGTATTTAATAGGATCCTGAGGGGCAACTTTTTCACACAGAGGATGGTGGGGGATATGGAACGATCTGCCAGAGGAGTAGTTGAGGCAAGTAATATAACAGCACTTAAATTACACTTGGACAAGTACATAGATAGATGGGAAGGCTTTAGAGGGATACTAGACTAAGTGTGACCCGTTGGGTCCCAGGTTCACACAGGACTGCTGGACCCCCAACGCAATATTCCACCTCTCCACCAATTCCAATATTGGTGGCCAGTGGGGCGGGGGGGGGGGTTCTGGAGCGCTAACATGGGTGTTGTGGGTCAAGTCGAGCACAGTGAGTGCAGGGCCAACAATCCATTTCACGTCAAGTCAATCAATTTCAAATCAAGTTATATCAAGCACAGGGCAGTGGGGGCCAGCCAACAATACAATCCATTTGGTTTCATTTCAGGTGAGGTCAAGCAAAGCACAGGGCAGGCGAGGCCAGCCAATAATACAATCCATTTGCTTTCATTTCAAGTGAGTTCAAGCAAAGCAAAACCAAAGCAAAACCAAAAGCTCAGGGCAGGCCAAACAATTCATTTCATTTCATTAAGGGCTAACAAATCATTTATTGCAAGCACATTCAGGGTTAACAAATCATCATTCATTGCAAGTACATTGCTGGCTAACAAATCATTTATGGCAAGCACATAAAGGGTTAACCCCATATAGCACATAACCACATAAGGGGTCGACTCGCAGTTCAATAGACTCACAGCAGAATCACAGTTGTGGCCTCTCGCGATCTTCCAGAGTGACTGACTCGCATTCAGGCATCCAGGGTTTTATAGTCCTGCGGAAAAATCCTCGGGGCTGCCTCAGCGGAGGAGGAGTGTGAGTAGGATGGCCAAAAATCATAGCGATGTATGGTAGCGTTTTTTCTAAAATCAATATACAGCGCAGACAGGAAGTGGTCAAGATGAGACTTTTAGTTATATAGATAGATGTGCCAAACACAGGCAAATGGGACTTGCTGAGATGGGACATCTTGGTCAGCATTGACGAGTTGTTTTTGGGTTGTATAACCCTGACTGCATTGCTGTCTGCATCAAGGGTGCTGTGAAGAGATTTTCTACTTCAATATTGAATGGTATTGATTACGACAAGACAATGCTTCAATCAGTTTGTGAGGAGGGCTCCATTTAAGTTGGCTTTCTCCACATTTGTCTTACCAATCTTGTTTTTCGAGAGGACAGTGTACTTTCAGATTCTGACATTTAAATTGCTAGAGACCATCACTTGTTTGCCCATTAGGATCTGATTCAAGGTTTTTGAAATCTGGGTCGAGGTCTCAACCATAGCATGCAGGATTTGAGAGTATGAGGTGACGATATAGGGCTCGAGAATAAGCTGCAGGGTTATGAGACATTTGTTTAACCTTCGGGAACTTGCTGAGCTGTCAAACTCATCATCTCTATATCTTGTCAGCAGACCCAAGATGAGGTCATAGAGACACACAACACAGAAGCAGGCCTTTCAGCCCAAATTGCTTATGCCAAACTAGATACCTCATCTACGCTAGTTCCCGAATTTGGCCTTTATCCCATTTAACCTTTCCTATCCATGTACCTGTCCAAATGTCTTTTGTATGTTGTTATCGTACCTACTTCCTCTGGTATCCTTAATTCCCCTCTTCTGGGTTAAAGGACTCTGTGCATTTACATGACATTTCGGGTCGAGACCCTTCTTCAGACCTGAAACGTTGCCTATTTCCTTCGCTCCGTAGATGCTGCCTAACCCGCTGAGTTTTTCTAGCATTTTTCTCTACCTTTGATTTTCCAGCATCTGCAGTTCCTTCTTAAACACTCTGCATTTACACTATTTATTTACAAGATCTCATACACCTCTGAGACCCTGAGTATCCTGTGCCTGGATTCCTAGATCCCTCTGCTCTACAACACTCTTCAGAGCCCTGCCATTCACATCCAAACTCCATTAACCATTCCTCAGCCCACTTGCCCAGCTGATCAAGATTCTGCTGTAATATTTGATAACCATCTTCATTATCTATGATATCGTCCACTTCAGAGTCATCTGCAAACTTGTACATTCTTATCTAAATCATTGACATAAACTAAAAACAGCAATGAGCCCAGCACCGATCCTTCTGGCACCCCATAAGTCACGGGCCTCCTTTCTGGAAAAACAACTATAATTTTGAAATACAATTTAGGGTAGCCACTCAATAGCTAAAGAACTAATGTCACAATTTCATTTGAGTTGTAAATTAAAAAGGCATGCGATGTTGTCGTACTCATTTAAGGGCATTGTTGCAACAAAATCTTGCAGTAAAGTCTTTTTTTATCTTACTACTCTTCACTTTGAGTACTTGCAGGATGTTGAGCAAAAGAAGGCCCTGACTAAAAAAAGTCCCAGAAGGAAAGTAAAACTGCTGATGAAAAAGGATTTTAAAGTTCATGATAACATTTAATATAAGAAACTTATTGGTGCAAATGGAACAGAGGATGGTATTGCAAGATTAAGTTAATGTTGAAGGGTAGGTGGGAATGTAAGTTGTGAGGTGAATAAACTGTAAAATAATTTCAATGGGATATACAAGTGAACAAAAATAAAACAGCCAAGATAATGTGAGAGTCAGAGAGTCACAGCACGAAAACAGGCCCTTCAGCCCAACTTGCCCACACCAGCCAACATGTCCCAGTATACTAATGCAATCTGCCTACATTTGGCTCATATCCTACTAAACCTGTCCTATCCTGTCCTTAAATGTTGCGATAGTACATGCCTCAACTACCTCCTCCGGCAGCTCATCCCATACACCAACTACCCTTTGCGTGGAATAGAGTCCTAGCCTGCTCGACCTCTCTCTATAGCTCAGGCCCTTGAGTCCTGCAACATCCTCGTAAATATTCACTGCACTCTTTCCAGTTTCACATCTTTCCTGCATCGGCAACATGGCCTCCCAACTTCTATAATCAATGCTTTGACTGATGGTCAATGTGCCAAAATTTCTTTTGACCTCCCTATCTACCTGTGATCCCACTTTCAACAAACTATATACCTGTACTCCTAGATCCCTCTTGTTTACAACAGTCCCCAGAGCCATACTGATCACTGTGTAGGTTCTGCCCATGTCTGTGCTCCCAGAATGCATCAACTCCCATTTCTCTGCATTAACTTTCATCAACCATTCCTCTGCCGACAAGGTCCTGCTGCAATTTTTGAACACCATCTTCACTATCTACAATACCACCCTCTTTTGCATCAGCCGCTGATTTGCAAACCATGCCATTAACGTTCTCATCCAAATCATTGATAAGTGTGAGGTTATCCATTTTGATAGGAAAACATGAAAAACCATGTATATTTTTACCCATCCTGCATCTACGGAGGAAAATAATATGCTGGTTGTGTGGAATTGTTCAGAGAAAAAAAACTTGTTCATCATACATTTATTTTATGCATAAACCTTTAAATAAATTGCTGAACTATTAGCCTTATTAAATAACTCAATTTTACACTGCAATTCAATATTCAATTGCATTTGCAATGACATTTATGTAAAGCACACGAAAAATAAATCCAATGAATGACTGTATTCACCATCACATGAAGTGCCATATATTCAACGTGGACGTTGCTGTTAATCAGCTTGCAATTGTACAACCCTGTGCATTAACATAAATGAATGTAAAATGGCTTTGCATAATGTGTAAAGTAAAATTCACCAAGTTTATTTTTTATAAAATAACAAAACAATCTTTAATTTTGCAGGGTGAGAATTCTAGATGCTAAATACCAGATAAACAAGATTTTACTGTTTTATTTCATTTGTGCGTGCTCATAGAAACATAGAAAAATAGGTGCAGGAGTAGGCCATTCGGCCCTTCAAGCCTGCACCGCCATTCAATGTCATCATGGCTGATCGTCCCACTCAGTATCCCGTACCTGCCTTCTCTCCATACCCCCTGATCCCTTTATTCACAAGTGCCACATCTAACGCCCTCTTAAATATAGCCATTGAACTGGCCTCAACTACCATCTGTGGCAGAGAATTCCCAGAGACTCACCACTCTCTGTGTAAAGAATGTTTTCCTCATCTCGGTCCAAAAGGAATTCCCCCTTATCCTTAGACTGTGATCCCTTGTTCTGGATTCCCCCAACATCGGGAACAATCTTCCAGCATCTAGCTTGTCCAACCCCTTAAGAATTTTGTAAGTTTCTATAAGATCCCCCCTCAATCTTCTAAATTCTAGCGAGTACAAGCCGAATCTATCCAGTCTTTCCTCATATGAAAGTCCTGACATCCCAGGAATCAGTCTGGTGAATCTTCTCTGTACCCCCAATATGGCAAGAATGTCTTTCCTCAGATTTGGAGACCAAAACTGTACGCAATACTCCAGGTGTGGCCTCACCAAAACCCTGTACAACTGCAGTAGAACCGCCCTGCTCCTATACTCAAATCCTATCGCTATGAATGCTAACATACCATTTGCTTTCTTCACTGCCTGCTGCACCTGCATGCCTACTTTCAATGACTGGTGTACCATGACACCCAGGTCTCGTTGCATCTCCCCTTTTCCTAATCTGTCACCATTCAGATAATAGTCTACCCTCATGTTTTTGCCACCAAAGTGGATAACCTCACATTTATCCACATTATACTGCATCTGCCATGCAGTATCTGGTGATCTTCAGCTTTTTCTGAAGCCAACCCTTCAAAAAACTAAATAGAAAAGTGAAAGTTAATCTTGATTTCATTTCATACATTTATGTTAACTTTTGTCTACAGTGCACTATTTATTTTGTACATGTGGCTAAATTAATAATTGGAATCGCTTATGAGGGTAATTTGTGGATTTGAGCTTTATAAAACCATCGTATTCATTTCAGTGAAGAGAAAGCATTGCAAGGGAGAAATAAAGTAGACGGTAATTTACAAAATTGAAATAATTAAGGTCATTTAATCGTCTTCAATTGTTAACATATTTCATTACGTTTATTAATTAAGTTTTTCAGTTTATTTTGTTTTGAAAGTGATTAAATAAAATATTATTTTCTATTCTTAATTTCTCATGAAATCCAAACAATTGGATGGGAGGGATGTCTTATCAAGACAGGCTTGTCAGTTTGGGTTTGTCTTCCTTTAGTTGAGAAGAATGAAGGGTTATACAATTCAAACACGATTCTAGAGCGGCTTGATGATGTAGATGTTCAGATATCGTCACTCATGGGAGATTGAAGAACAAAGGGTTGTGGTCACAAAATAATGGGTCTGTTATTTAAAGATTGTTGACAGTTTTGATTGCCAGTTACCAAGCGGGGCTTACAATAGCCTTCGTGATTGCTCAGTAATCTGTGATGAGGGATGAGTAGTGTTGAGTATCAAGGTTGGTTGTGGGGTGTGGGTGTCAGTTCATTGAGGCTGACTGATTTGAATGATCCAAAATTGCTTGTGCAGTACATAATTTCATGTTCAAATCTCGCTCCCTCTCCCTCTCCCTCTCCCTCTCCCTCTCCCTCTCCCTCTCCCTCTCCCTCTCCCTCTCCCTCTCCCTCTCCCTCTCCCTCTCCCTCTCCCTCTCCCTCTCCCTCTCCCTCTCCCTCTCCCTCTCCCTCTCCCTCTCCCTCTCCCTCTCCCTCTCCCTCTCCCCCTCATATCTGTACTCCACTGTTTGAGATTTGTAATAGAAAATATTGCATGTGGATAAAGTGCACATTGTGAGATTTTAATAAAGGCCATTTTTATACATTTTGGTTTCACCATGCAGAAATTACAGCAGTGTTTATACAAACACCCCGTCCGTCCCCCCATTTCAGGGCACCATAATGTTTGGGGCACAGTAATGTAAATAAAAGTAATCATGTTTAGTATTTTGTTGCATATCTTTTGCATGCAATAACTGCTTGAAGTTTGATTCATGGACATCACCAGTTGCTGGGTGTCTTCTCTGGTGATGCTCTGCCAGGCCTGTATTGCAGCCATCTTTAGCTTATTCTTGTTTTGGGGGCTAGTCCCCTTCAGTTTTCTCTTTGTTATATAAAAAGCATGCTCAATTGGGTTCAGACCGGATGATTGACTTGGCCATTCAAGAATTGACCATTTTTTAGCTTAATTGTTGCTTTAGCAGTATGTTTGGGATCATTGTGTTGCTGTAGAATGAACCGCCGGCAAATTAGTTTTGAGGCATTTGTTTGAACTTGAGCAGATCAACTTCAGAATGGATTATGTTACTACCATCAGCAGTTGTATCATCAATGAAGATAAATGAGCCAGTACCTTTAGCAGCCATACATGCCCTGGCCATAACACCCCCGTTACCGTGTTTCACAGATGAGGTGGTATGCTTTGGATCTTGGGCAGTTACTTCTCTCCTCCATACTTTGCTCTTGCCATCACTCTGATATAAATGAATCTTCATCTCATCTGTCCACAAGACCTTTTTCCAGGACTGATTGCTTTTTTAAGTACTTCTTGGCAAACTGTAGCCTGCCCATCCTATTTTTGTGGCTAACCAGTGGTTTGCATCTTGCAGTGTAACCTCTGTATTTCTGTTCATGAAGTCTTCTACGGACAGTGGTCATTGCCAAATCCACGCCTGACTCATGAGTGTTTCTGATCTGGCGGACAGGTGTTTGCGGATTTTTCTTTATTATAGAGAGAATTCTGCTGTCATCAGCTGTGGAGGTCTGCCTTGGCCTGCCAGTCCCTTTGCGGTTAGTTAGCTCACCAGTGCTCTTTCTTCTTTATGATGTTCCAAACAGTTGATTTTGGTAAGCCTAAGGTTTGGCTGATGTCTCTAACAGTTTTATTCTTGTTTCTCAGTCTCATTATGGCTTCTTTGACTTGTATTGGCACAACTTTGGTCCTCATGTTGATAAAAAGCAATAAAAGTTTTCAAAGGTGATTGAAAAATTGGAAGAAAGACTAGGTGCTGGGAGCTCTCTTATACCTGCATTAAGGAGGCAATTAAATACACCTGAGCAATTACAAACACCTGTGAAGCCATGTGTCCCAAACATTGTGGTGCCCTGAAATGGGGAGACTATGTATAAACACAGCTGTAAATTCTACATGGTGAAACAAAAATGTATGAAACTGGCCTTTAATGAAATCTGACAATGTGCACTTTATCCACATGTGATGTTTTCTATTACAAATCTCAAATTCTGGAGTATAGAGACAAATAAATGAATTATGGGGCACTGTAGGAATAAAGGCTGAGCGAGACCTTCTGCTGGATAACAAAAAGGCACCAAAGTATTGGTTGAATTATCGTTTATAGTTGCTGCATCATAAGAGACCAACCCCGAGAGCATTGTACTAATGAAGTTTGGTGGTGGAGATGAGTTTTTTTTTAAGTGATCAGAGGGAGAAATGTTAAGTGGGAGGTGGTCTCTGGCGATGACATGGGGTAAAATTCACTTGAAAGGTTAATAGGAACTCACGGCTTCAAATAGTCTGGTTAAACTAGAAAGAGATAATAGTATGAAAAGTACACATTTTATTGAAGAGACAGTGGCCTTGCTGTAATCAATGTTTTGTTGAAAGAAACTATCTTTTTGTTTTATCTGCAATTAGTTAAAGAAAATTCCAGCGCATCCAAGATTGCAAGTCGTAATTACTGCAATTTAACCAAAGTTTTCATTGTACGCTCAGAAAACAACTAATTCAAATAGCAGTTTAAGACCACATTCAATTTTATGCAATGATAAAAGAAAAAAAGTTTACACCATAGTCTAAGAGGACAAGATTACAGTTTCAGGACTGAGAAATTAAGAATATTAAATAAGAATGTTCTGGTTGATAGCATTCTTCTCTGCAATTCAGAGGATTTGGGAGATAGTCAGTATTTTGGCATAGAAACTGCTCTTTCAGCCCACTGCGTCAATGCTGACCATCATGCAAATCTGTACTAAACCCACTTATTTGCATGAATTCCATTTACCTGCCTCTTAAGTGGTGTTATTGTCCCTGCAGCTGAATGGCAACTCACGTATAAAAAATGTACTCCTTAAATCCTCTGAACCAGCTACCTTTCACCTTAAATCTACCCTTTGCGTGGCACATGCATATACATATACATATACAGATGGAGAAACTCAGCGGATGAGACGGTATCTATGGAGCGAAGGAATGGGTGACGTTTCGGGTCGAAGAAGGGTCTCGACCTGTAACGTCATCCATTCCTTCGCTCCATGGATGCTGCCTCACCCGCTGAGTTTCTCCAGCTTTTTGACTACCTTCGATATTTCCAGCATCTGCAGTTCTTTCTTAAAAATGTAGAAATTAAGAATTGTTTGAAGTTCGTGGATGAAGTCAACATAGGAGTGCAATTTATTGTGCGGAAGAAATTACAAAGGGAGAGGGCCAAGTCTGGGCAAAGCTGTGATAGATGGAATTAATTGTGGGAATGCATGATGTAATCTATACTGGATCTGAATAAGAGAACTTGGAATATTTTTTCTATGGTGAGAGATGAAATGTGACCAAGCAAAGAGATTTTGCATTCTTGCAGTTAAATATCTGAAGGCTTAATTACAGGTAATCAGCATATTATGAAAACTGCACAGCATCATATGCTACAGGAATTTATTCTGCATTATACTGTTTTCCAATGTACACTGAGTATCCAAGTTATGTTTAAGCAAAGTTCTGTTGGTATCTTGTAGCCTTTGCCTGGATCACAGTAGCTAGAGTATTTCGTTTCGAAGCCACCGTTTGTTCCCACAGAATAGTACCTTATGTATGACTGGCTGTTTAATATAAATATGCCCAGCTCCTTTTACTTATTATGTTTTTTACTAAAGACGCATAGTATTTTGATAATTATAGTGGAGGTCCTGTTCCTGGCTGTCATTGAAGAGTATTTTTATTTCTCTGACATTGAAAATAACCTTCACTTGCATGAATTAGGCTCTGGTTATTGTACCCAGATCCCCAGCTGACTCAGTAGACAGCTGATTCCTATTTTAATGTTTGACAATGACTCCTGCACTTGTCTGTGACACTTGTGTCGCTCATATGGGATGTGTTATATGTCTATGGTCTTTTCGGTATCAAATTATTTCCACCCATTTTGAAAGTTTTTTGTATAACTAGCATGGATGTTTGTGTTATTGTTACATTTAATTTCTCGAATGAATATGCTGCTTAAATATTTAAGGAAAAAAAATTATCAGTGATTGTGACAATACTTAAAATATTGTTCAAATGTGTGTTGAACCTATTAACCATACTTCCCAGAGAAGTATTGTGTTATCTTTTATGAATGAAAATACTGTAAATGTGCTTCAAATTTCTGTAAAAGAGCCAGTTTTATTCAGTGAGAAACTCACTTCCATTCATACTTGCTTTCTTTATTCAAGCAAGGAACATTACAATCAAGAAATGAGGAACTGCAGATGCTGGTTTACAAAATAAGACACAAAATGCTGGAGTAACTCAGCAGCTCAGGCAACATTTCTGGAGAACATGGATGGTGGCGTTTTGGGTTGGGACTCTTCTTCAGACTTATTGTGGGTGGGGAGAAGGAAGCTGGAAGAAAGGAGGGACACGCAAAGCCTGCCGAGTAATAGTGGATGCAGATCAGAGGTGGTGGGCCCATGAGGAAAAGACATGTGGTGTGAATCAAGAATTGAGTTGTGAAGCTAGAGGAAGGAATGTAGATGGAGGGGAGGGGTAGGGGAGAATTATGTGTGAATCCGGGTGGTGCACAAGAGAGGGGGTGGGGAACAGGGACAAGAAAGAAGGGGAGTGGGTGGTTTTGAAGTTAGCTAAAATTGGAGAATTTGGTGTTTATGCCATTTGGTTGTAACTTGGGTTAAATTAATTTAAAAAACTGACAACCATCTTTGCAATTTGTCTGTTCCTAGTGGTTTTTAGGGTTTAAAGAAACTAGATGAATTTTAGATTAATGTACCTAACATGAGATAGAGCAGAAGTTAATAAAATTTGCTGATTGAAGCACATTTTAAGAATAGGTGAGGGTAAAGCTGAAGGAAATAGAAGAGAACTGGAACGTGGATTGATTACTGCTTTTGTTGCAAACAAATATGGACTGAGCAAATTACTTCAATGTTAATATTTATTTGCAAAATTCTTCATATTAAAATTCAGGACTGAATGTGCTTGTATAATTTGAGCTTTTAATTGACTTGTGGAATGTTTGTTTTATTTTTCCAAAAAGGTATTCCATGCTGTGTGATTGGGGGAGTCCAGAACTAGGGGCCACAGTTCAGGAATAAGAGTTATGGCATTTAGGATGGAGTGAGGAAACACTTTTTCACACAGAGTTGTGAGTCTGTGGAATTCTCTGACTCAGAGGGTGGTGGAGGCCGGTTCTTTGGATATTTTCAGGAGAGAGCTAGAGAGGGCTCTTAAAGATAGCGGAGTCGGGGGATATGGGGAGAAGGCAGGAACGGGGTACTGATCAGCCATGATCACATTGAATGGCGGTGCTGGCTCGTAGGGCCGAATGGCCTACTCCTGCACCTATTGTCTCTGGTCTATTGTCTATTGAGACTGTTATTCATTTGTTTTTAATTGGTTCATTCAGTAGTATTAAAAATTGTATGTGGTCCAGGAAACGCCTAACATTTCACATAAAAACACCAACAAAATGTTTTGGTCCCTATGTGTAGTGGTTGTACTCTTATTTAGTCATGTCCTGTTGCTGATATTCTTATCCCATTCCTCTGTTTTCTTTACTTTCATAATTTGTTCATAATTGCTTTGGTTTGTCAGAACAAATAATATAATAATGATTTATACTCTTCAAATGTTGGTATAATTTATAATTGTCTTTCGTGCAACCATGTGTCATTACAGTTTCTCATTAACTAGGCCCATCAGCAACAGTGATCACTTGAAAATGAGCCGATAAAGTAGATGAGTATGATTTAGAAATCTGAGTGTTGGATGAGTGCAGACAGATACTTTTTTTCCTCTAGATATTACTCGGGCCTGCCATATGATGATATTGGTGAATTAGGTGGATAAGAAATATGTCATTTAAGCAGGCTCCTTTGTTCTGATGCAGTCCATGGTGCTTGCATTAATTCATTTCATCATCAGCTTATTATGACAAAAACTCACTATTCAAACGAGATCTTGTGTTCAAAGTCTTTTGCTGAGTCAAGAATTGGTTTGCAATATACTTTTAAAAGATTTTGTAAGTGACATTATTTGTATAGTATCCAAAGTTTCCAAGTTGAAAAATATGGTACAAACCTAAATTAAAAAGAGAAAATGCTGTAAAGAGACAGCAGGACATATTGTGTTCATGGAACGAGAAACAGTTAACCATTCAGGTCATTAAACTTGAAGATCACCAACCCATATGGGCAACTATAGTGCCCTTCATAATGTTTGGAACAAAGACCCATCATTTATTTATTTGCCTCTGTACTCCACAATTTGAGATTTGTAATAGAGAAAAAAAGTCACATGTGGTTAAATTGCACATTGTCAGATTTTAATAAAGCCATTTTTATACATTTTGGTTTCACCATGTAGAAATTACAGCTGTGTTTATACATAGTTCCCCCCATTTCAGGGCACCCTAATGTTTGGGACACATGGGTTCACAGGTGTTTGGAATTGCTCAGGTGTGTTTAATTGCCTCCTTAATGCAAGTATAAGAGAGCTCTCAGCACCAAGTCTTTCCTCCAGTCTTTCCATCACTGTTGGAAACTTTTTTGCTGTTTATCAACATAAGGACCAAAGTTGTGCCAATGAAAGTCAAAGAAGCCATTGCCAGAGACTGAGTAACACGAATAAAACCTTAGGCGTACCAAAATCAACTGTTTGGAACATCATAAAGAAGAAAGAGAACACTGGTGAGCTTACTAACTGCAAAGGACTGACAGGCCAAGGAAGACTTCCACTGCTGATGACTGAAGAATTCTCTCTATAATAATGAAAAATCCCCAAACACCTGTCCGACAGATCAGAAACATTCTTCAGGAGTCAATAGACAACTGGTGCAGGAGTAAGCCATTCGGCCCTTCGAGCAACACCGCCATTTAATGTGATCATGGCTGATCATCCACAATCAGTACCCCGTTCCTGCCTTCTCCCCATATCCCTTGACTCCGCTATCGTTAAGAGCCCTATCAAGCTCTCTTGAAAGTATCCAGAGAACTGGCCTCCACCGCCCTCTGAGGCAGAGACTTCCACAGATTCACAACTCTCTGTGAAAAAGTGTGTTTTCATCTCCGTTCTAAATGCCTTACCCCTTATTCTTAAACTATGGCTCCTGGGTCTGGACTCTCCCAACGTCAGGAACATTTTTCCTGCCTCTAGTGTGTCCAAACCCTTAATAATCTTCTGTTTCAATAAGGTCCCCCCTCATCCTTCTAAATTCCAGAATATACAAGCCCATCCACTCCATTCTCTCAGCATACAACGTTCCTGCCATCCCGGGAATTAACTTTGTGAACCGACGCTGCACTCCCTCAATAGCAGGAATGTCCTTCCTCAAATTAGGGGACCAAAACTGCACATAATACTCCAGGTTCTGGTCTCACTAGGGCCCTGAACAGCTGCAGAAGGACCTCTGTGCTCCTATACTCAACTCCTCTTGTTGTGAAGGCCATCGTGCCATTCGCTTTCTTCACTGCCTATTGTACCTGCATGCTTACTTTCATTGACTGATGAACAAGGACCCCCCAGATCCCATTGTTCTTCCCCTCTTCCCAACTTGACACCATTTAGATAATCTGCCTTCCTGTTTTTGCTACCAAAGTGGATAACCTCACATTTATCCACATTAATCTGCATCTGCCCACTCACCCAACCTGTCCAAATCACCCTGCATTCTCATAGCATCCTCCTCACAGTTCACACTGCCACCCGGCTTTGTGTCATCTGCAAATTTGCTTATGTTACTTTGAACCCCTTCATCTAAATCATTGATGTATATTGTCAATAGCTGCGGTCCCAGCACCGAGCCTTGCGGTACCCCACTAGTCACTGCCTGCCATTCTGAAAGGGGCCCATTATTCCCTACTCTTTGTTTCCTGTCTGCCCACCAATTTTCTATCCATGTCAGCACTCTACCCCCAATACCATGTGCCCTAATTTTGCCTACTAATCTCCTATGTGGGACCTTATCAAATGCTTTCTGAAAGTCCAGGTATACTACATCCACTGGCTCTCCCATGTCAATTTTCCTAGTTACATCCTCAAAAAATTCCAGAAGATTTGTCAAGCATGATTTCCCCTTCATAAATCCATCCTGACTTGGACCGATCCTGTTACTGCCATTCAAATGTGCCGCTATGTCATCTTTTATGATTGACTCCAGCATCTTCCCCACCACTGATGTCAGGCTCACTGGTCTATAATTCCCTGTTTTCTCTCTCCCGCCTTTCTTAAAAAGTGGGATAACATTAGCTATCCTGCAATCCACAGGAACTGATCCTGAATCTATGGAACATTGGAAAATGATCACCAATGCGTCCACGATTTCTAGAGCCACTTCCTTAAGTACCCTGGGATGCAGACCATCAGGCCCTGGGGATTTATCAGCCTTCAGTCCCATCAGTCTACTGAACACCATTTCCTGTTTAATGTGTATTTCCTTCAGTTTGTCTGTCATCCCAGATCCTCTGGCCACCAGTACATCAGGAAGATTGTTTGTGTCCTCAGTAAAGACTGATCCAAAGTACCTGTTCAACATCTGCCATTTTCTTGCTCCCCATAATAAATTCACCTTTTTGAATATAAAATAGTTAAGACCAAAGTTGGAGCCTATATTCTTGGCTAACTTACCTTCGTACCTCATCTTTTCTCCCAGTATTGCATTTTTAGTTGTCGTCTGTTGCACTTTAAACCTTACCCAATCCTCTTGCTTTCCGCTCATCTTTGCTATGTTGTACTTCTCTTATTTTCATATTGTCCCTGACTTCCTTTGTCAGCCGCGGTCGCCCCTTACTCCCCATGGAATCTTTCTTCCTCTTTGGAATGAACCGATCCTGCACTTTCTGAATTATTCCCAGAAATACCTGCCATTGTTGTTCCACTGTCATCCCTGCTAGGGTATCTTTCCAATCAACTTTGGCCAGCTCCTCCCTCATGGCTCCATAGTCCCCTTTGTTCAAGTGTGGAAGTGTGACCACTGTTCGCCGATGACTTCATGAACAGAAATACAGAGGTTACACGGCAAGATGCAAACCACAGGTTAGCTGCAAAAATAGGATGCCCAATTTACAGTTTACCAAGATATACTTAAAAGAGCAACCACAGTTCTGGAAAAGGGTCTTGTGGACAGATGCGATGAAGATGTACTTATGTCAGAGTGATGGCACGAGCAACATATGGAGGAGAGAAGAAACTGCCTTAGATCCAAAGCATACCACCTCATCTGTGAAACACTGTGCTGGGGGTGTTATGGCCTGAGGATGTATGGCTGCTGAAGGTACTGGCTCACTTATCTTCATTGATGATACAATTGATGGTAGTAGCATAATGAATTCTGAAGTGCGTAGACACATCCTATCTGCTCAAGTTCAAACAAATGCCTCAAAACTCATTGGCTGGCGGTTCATTCTACAGCAAGACAATGATCCCAAACATCCTGCTAAAGCAACAATGGAGTTTATCAAAGCTAAAAAATGGTCAATTCTTGAGTGGCCAAGTCAATCACCTGATCTGAACCCAATTGAGCATAGCTTTTATATGCTGAAGAGAAAACTGAAGTGGACTACCCCCCCAAAACAAACATAAGCTAAAGATGGCTGCAATGCAGGCCTGCAGAGCATCACCAGAGAAATCACCCAGGAACAGGCGATGTCCATGCATCACCGACTTCAAGCAGTCATTGCATGCAAAGGATATGCAACAAAATACTAAACATGACTACTTTCATTTACATGACATTGCTGTGTCCCAAACATTATGGTGCCCTGAAATGGGGGGGACTGTGTTTTAATACTGCTGTAACTTCTACATGGTGAAACCAAAATGTATAAAAATGGCCTTTATTAAAATCTGACAATGTGCATTTTAAGCACGTGTGATTTTTTTCCCCCCATTACAAATCATCTCATTCTGGAGTATAGAGGCAAATAAATAAATGATGGGTTTTTGTACCAAACATTATGGAGGGCGCTGTATTTTGGTCATTATCTGTGTTTTGTTCAGAGTTCAAACATTCACAATCTTTTTCTCTTTAGTGATATAAAATGTAATTTTGCCTCTAGTTTAAATAAAACTATAAGTACCATCATGTTCTCATGTCAATCAATTTGATGTTTTAAATAAATTGATCATTATAATTCGTGAAATGTCTGAATTTAAACAACATTTCAAAATTATACAAGTGCAAACCTAAGGGTAACAAAATGTGTTACTATGAGACTTGCTCTGCATTTGCTACAGATTAACAAAGTGCAATTAGTGTTTTTGCATTCCGTAAACCTCCATGAGATGCCTTTGAGTGAAGACAGCTGTTTCTGGCAGGAATAAACATTGTGGCCCAGAGTTTCCACTGATTGAGCTGCCCAAGACCACGTCTCACTTTCCCTCAAAGCATGTTTTGACCTGCAGCTGGTCATCTTGATCACAGCTGATCACCACGGCCCTACACAATCCAGAGCAATGTCCCCGAGTGAAACTGACATCTTGCATATCCCCCTGCCACCAAAATACCTTACGAGCTCCTGAAGCATATTCTGGAAATCTAAATCAAAATGCCAAATTCTGAAGGTATACAGCAGTTCAAAATGCTGTCAATAATATTTGTATTTAATGATGGCATTAATTAATGGATGACACGCTGGTAGAGCTGCCTCCTTAATGCCAGAGACCTGTGTTAGATCCAGACTATGAGTGCTGTCTGTGTGGAGTTTGTACATTCTCACTGTAACCATGTGGGTTTTCTCCGGTTTCCCCCTAGAGTGTTGGATGCGAAACTGGGATAACATAGAACTAGTAAACAGGTGATCGATGGTTGGCATGGACTCGGTGGGCCAAAAGCCCATTTCCACGTTGTATCTCTAAACGAAACAAATTATTTTAATTTCCAGGGCATTCAGAAACATTCAAAAGCACCCAAACACCAAAAAAATAAAAAACCTGTACACGTTACCCTATTAAAAATAAAACTCTTAAAACACATGGGAGCAGTTGAAAATAATCTTACTTGAATCTATATTAAGTATAATTTTTTTCAATTGGTATCAATGGTTCGGCTTGATTGGTGCCAGGTTAACCTGGCACAGGTTCAATAGGCAATTTCCCAGCCTAAGTTTTCTGCTATCTGACTGGGTTGCAGAGACAGTTGCCTGGGATTAACAATCAGCTGATCTGAAATTCAAGACCTGCCTTTGTTCAAGAATCCTGAACTTCTGCCAAGTAGGTTAAAGGAGGCTATAACAGGAGCAATTGACAGTTTCTAACCAGAAAATGTGAGCCACACATAAATGGTGAAATTACAGTGAATGCAAATGGTTAATTTCTTTTATCAAGGTAGCAAATTTAATGTGGATTTATTTGAAAGCAAATAAACTTTTAGGCAATGGGGGGCATTCTATTATATGTCATATTGTGAGTACACAGATACTTTAGCAAGCTGGGATGGGAGTTATTCACACACCAGAGTATCAGCCTGTGACATGCTTTAATACTGTGGAATATGTATCGCTCGCTATGTTTACAATTTCATTTTGTGATCATCATTATCCTGAGGCTGATGAATTAGGCATTCAGAAATGCTGAAAAGAGCTAGTTTGACACTTACAAATGGTCATCACCAGATACTTCTGAACAGTATTGTTTTGTGATGGTATGCAGCATTTTTTTTAAGTTTAAAAGCTGTATTGATGTACATTGGAAATTGGAATTTAACGATGTTCAATAAATGTTATTCTTATTAAATATTTAGTTGGTAAGCACAGTATAAATAGCATTTGTAGAAAGAAATACTGAATAAAGCAACGTAACTTAAAATTGATGGTGAGAAGTGTAATTTCTGGAGTGCAAGGCATTTTTATCTATAAATGTGGTGCCTTTGACAAAGCTTAATATATTTTGAAATGATAAACAGTCTTAAATTGGTTCAATGTTTCATCATACCAATTATATTTTGATTATCTTGTTTTCTTGTGGTATCACATACGGTGTCACATTATGACATGTAAAAAAGTTATATTTCTTAATTCACCACTGAAACCTTTCACAATTGTTACATTTACTGCCATTGTTGGTGTTCTTAGCTTCACTGGAAACAGTATTGATGTTCTCTTCTTGAAGCTATATCTCATTCCCATCAATGTCTGCAAATGTGTGCCGTTAATCGCTATTGTTTCATGCAATGCTTATATTGAACACAGCACTCTGCCTTAATAAAATTTATCATTAGCTCTCCAT
Source organism: Raja brachyura (assembly GCA_963514005.1). Next base: position 16,927,363 of record OY740784.1, on the reverse strand, counting down.
TGTTGCATCATTCCCTTGTAGTACACTAGCTGTTTTCTTCTGTTAAACTTTAAAACCATGTTTGCTAATGCTGATTACAGATCCCCATTTGTCCCCGTCTCAGATCAGCTAATTCATTGCATGTTAAAAACTATAACTTGGAAACTTCCTGCCTCATGTGCTGCTCGGTAGATAAACTAGTTAACTATCAAGTGACTATAACCCAGAATCAAACAATTATTTTGTATTTATAAGTGGGCTTCTTATGTTATTATTGTAATTCATTGGAAAATGTTGGGCATTACATGGAAACTTTAGTGGTATTTTTCAATAAAATTGGCATTTGTTATATTTTGCAACTGCAGTGCCATGCGTGTGTTACTTTCCAAACTTCCAAGGCCTTGGATTGTGGATGAGAAAAAGGATGATGGATATACCGCTTTACATTTAGCAGCACTGAACAATCACGTTGAAGTGGCAGAATTATTAGTGCACCAGGTATGACTTGACTTTGTGCTGACCATGTTTGACTTTTAATGGAAATTGAATCATTTTGAAGGAAGATGTGTTAACTATAATTTCTCCAGTGCAGTAGTTTACTAAGCATGCCCTCGTCTTTTAAAATGATGTAAATAGAGATTAAGTAAGAGTATAATTAGGAACACTGGTGTACTTTCAGCAGTGCTTTTAATCTGAGAGTGATTTACAGTGGCATTAAAAATATAGTGACAATATTTTACAATAAGGAGTTCAATTGAAAAGAGCAATTTTGCAATTGCTGAGAGTCTGGGAAGTTGGATTTTGGGTGTTTTCCACTGTACACAGTGAACGTGAATTAATTGAAGTGATAAGGCAACTGTTATCTAGAAGGTTTGCTTGGATTGTTTGTTGGAAATGCTGATCTACAATGGGTTTCTTACATTTGGAACTGCTCATTATACTTGCATCACAGTTTTGGTTATGTATCCATGTATTCCTGAAGCTGTTTTTCTAACAGCCTTATCCAGTTGTTGCAGACTTGGTAAGTTTTCCTCCATTCAAAGCCAAGTCATTCAAGATGCAGCAGATGAAGATCTAATTGCATTGAAGAGGTCTCCCTTAATTATCATTCCCCAAATTTACTAGGAAACTGTGAATTTGGGGAGTTGGAGATGGGTAATTGAGATGTTGCACAAGTGACATTTGGTTTTAGTCGTCAGGAACCAAGAAATATATATATTTAAATTGGGTTCTGCCAGATTTGAGGACACCTATTTTGAAATATATTTTGTGGTGACAATCAGGTAAATTGAGAGTCTGGCTGTTGAGTAGGTCAGGGTGCAACACAAGGCCATAACTAGTGAGTAAGATGGTAGGTTGTGCATGCAGTAGTGTGGATCGAAATGAGATTGGGGAGCAATTGGTGGAATAGCAGAGGAAATCAAATTGCACTGTTGGGAAGAACATAAATTGGAGAGGATAGTTCTTTGAATCATTGGGTGGGTGGAGATGGTATCTAATCATCAGGGAAGCTGTACCTTTATGATCTAAGAGGTATATTTCAATTTTGCTCCTAACTCACAAGCACTACTGGATAGATATTTGCATATTCCCTCCAGCAAATCGAGCCTCTCTTCAACTGATAAGTTTCCCAAGACTCAGAAATTATCTTGGACATTAATAATAAAGATGGAACAAAGATACAGTCTTGTGTATGGAGCCTTAATAAAATATTTAAGAGCCAGTTTGCTTGCCAATCCCAATGAAACTAGAAGTGCTGGATCTGATTTGAAACATTTTAAATATAAATGTCTTATCCATCCGCACTTTTTTTTTCCGATTACTATTATTTCCTGCAACTCTGTCCCAGCTTTCCATTGGATTGCTTTGCAACTTGCATGCATTGAACCAAAAGCAAAATAATGCCAAAGATTGAAATGTGAAATATGAGCAGTTGATTTGAAAATAGTGTGCAAGTCAGGAACATCTGTGGAGAGTGAAACTGTTTGCATTTAAAGTCAATGACCATTCAACAAAATGCAGTTGTCTTTTGAGTTATTGATGCATGATTGTGTCACTAGCCCTGACAAAAATAAAACACTGGCCCCAAACTACGATTATTGAACTTGTCAAAATAAACTTGTTTGTTTTCAACTTTATCGAAAATTGGAAGTGTATTGGAGTGACACGTGATGAATGCAATATAGCAACTATCTGGATATAAAACAGAGCCTCCATAATTTGTGTCAGTGGTGGCATGTCATTTACACTTTGAAAGTTTAATTCCTTTCCTTCCCATAAAGCATGCTGCTGATAAGTTGAAGATACCACTGAATACCAACATGAACTTGTTGGAATCTGGCAATTCCCAAAAATAACATTGTGTTATTGATTGGTAGCTGTGAAGGGAACCTTTATATGCTAGTCATATAAATTGTAGTTGTAATAGATCACAATTACAATAGGCCACCAGACATAAACTGCTTGGTTGAAGCCTGCCTATCTTTTGATGTACATCATTATTCTTCTTTCGTGTCCATCTTCCATGTTTCAAATGTTGACATCGCTGTCATCGCCCGTCCTGAAAAGGACACAAGCTTCCGGCGACAATCAGTGGGAGCCATCACTTGTTGCAATAGATGATGGTGGTTGCAGAATTAGCTCGGGACACTTTTAGTTTCCAGCCCCGCGACGTGGATGCCATTTCTGCAATGGGGGCATCATTATTCTGATTAAGCATGATATAATGCCTGATTGCATTGAAATACATGGAAACAAACAGCATGCCATGTGATAAACTGGTGCAGAGAAAGACTTTGTTAGGCCAGATAATCAAAATCTATTTTCCAAGGTAGGGTATCAAATACAAGGGGCTTAGATTGAAGATGAGAGGAAGGTGATAAAGAGATTTGACGGAAAGGTTTTAAACAGAGTGATTGATATCTGAAACTTGCCAATGGAATAATTAGCAAATGTTTAATGTTTCTCCCTCCTTCCCCTCCCTTTTCCAGCTCTCCCCAAGCCCACTGTCTCCGCCACTTCCTTTCTTATTCCCCCCCCCGTCCCCCCCACATCAGTCTGAAGAAGGGTCTCGACCCAAAACGTCACCTATTCCTTCGCTCCATTGAAGCTGCCTCACCCGCGGAGTATCTCCAGCATTTTTGTCTACCTAATGCAGATAAATGGGGTTAGTGCATATGGGCAAAATGTGTGACATTAACCGCAATGGGTCAAAAGGCCCATTTCCGTGTGTACTGTCTATAATGTTTGTTTACATTAATAACTATATTAGAAAACTAGAATGATCACAATATTGTACTATTAGTATATAGATGTACATTGAATTTGTATGATAACTGAGATACTATGTGGTCAGGAAACCTGCATAATCACAAATGCACATGTTTCATGTTTTTCAGGGCAATGCTAACCTGGATATCCAAAATGTTAACCAGCAAACTGCATTACATTTAGCTGTTGAGCGTCAGCATACACAAATTGTTCGGGTAAGATAGAACCTGTGTATTTTAAGAGAAGGTATTTAGTTTGCGGAAATAGATTGATGAAATCGTGGACGTTGAAATTGCTGTACGTGTACAATTTTTACACCTGAGCAACAAAAATGCCAGCATGATATGGATGCACTACATCAGTGCTTAGTGTTTCTCAACTTATCAGTTACTGTAATGCAGAATTAACCACAAAAAAGCGACAGGCCTGCTGTTATTATGTAACTGCTTAAAAGCAGAAATACACTTGAACCTACAGTTACAGAGTTTTGGGTTGCACTATTTGATGCTTTGCGTAATGTAGTCAATGTTTTAACTTGTGCAGTATTCTGTATTGACTAAACAGTTAATTAATACTTGGTTAACGCTCAGGAGGCACCGCCAGGAACTAGAGCCCTTCTGTTGTGCATGGCTGTGCTAGAAAATTAGTGCAAACCTATGCCCTCTGCTGGCATTAACTTAGCATTTAATTGCCCCATGAATTGATGTGGAGTGGCTGTCTGTGAGGGCTTATGTTGGGAGGTTTGTTGTAAGTGGTTTGGCCACTCAGTACTCAAATGTGGCTACATCACGTCTAGCACAATGAATGATGGCAATCCTGGAAACTTGTAGCCTGTGGTCTGTAAATTGGACAGACAGCCCTGATCCTACCGTCTTTCCCATCACCTTCTGTTGGATGTGATGGAAGCTGCTGTCTCCCCTTCTGTTTGTTTGGATGGTGCTCCTCACTCAGGAAATGTCTCTAAGATAACAAGCTCAATGGCATCAACAGCTGTTGTGAGCAATAGTTTCATTAAAGCTATTGTATCCACTATTTTGAGTTGAAATATATTTTTCTAAAGATATAAAGTTATCAGATCTTTGAACTAAGTCTCTATGTCCCACTTTCAATGTACTTAATGCTTTGAGTACCAGCTTTAAGTTGAACAGTATATTTCAATATTCCCCCACTTAACGTTGGATTCATTTGTGTATGTATTTATTGGAAAATTTCACTTGTGCATGTCATATGTGTAACAATTTTCTAATTAATTAATAATTTGACTGAAGTCAAAAATTAAAAGTATCAACTTTAAGTTTAATTTGTATTATTAGGACTGATGCTCATCCAATATAAAGTTTTCAACTTTAAAAGAATGCAAATAAGAGCCTTCAAGAGGACATTGTAACTGTAAATTCTACTTTATTTTTAAGCTATTGGTTCGTGCTGGTGCAAAATTGGACATCCAAGATAAAGATGGTGATACACCTCTTCATGAAGCCCTACGCCACCACACTTTGTGTCAGCTCCGCCAACTACAGGATATGCAGGATGTGGGAAAAGTAGACAGTGGCTGGGAACCTTCCAAGAACACAGTAAATATAGTTTATGAATTTAAGTGTTGTATGTTCAATATACATATTTTTTGTATTGATTGAGGAGGGGAATGGATGAGAAATAATGGTGATGTACAGTGCAGATTCTCTAGAACAATATATTGAGGACAAGTTGCATTGACATTGTATATGTATTCCTTGGAGTTTAGAACGTTGAGTTGCAATCTAATTAACATAACTTCATTCATTTAGTGAATTAAAATAGGTAGATACAGTGCAAGTAGTTCCTGCGGTAGAATCCAGCAGAAGAAAGCAGAATCTTAAAATAGGACCATGGCAGTTAAAGAGTGAAATTAGAAAGGGCATCCTCAAAAAGGATTGTGGCAATCAAACTCCCTCCTCAAAAGGCAGATATTAGATTCTCATTAGGGATTGGTTCAAGGTTTATGAAGCGACAAAGGGTAAATTAAACTGGGGATCAACTGTGATCATGTAAAATAGGAGTGAGGCTTGAGGAGCTGGAAACTTAATCCTACGTATCGTGTTAACATTAGCCACTTTGGAATTAACTCAGCTGATGGATTAATTGAAAAGATTGAAGAATAAGTTCTCCTTCTATTAAATAAATCAAACAATTTGTTTATTCTAGTAAGGGGCAATTTATGAACTTTTCTGTGATTGGGTAGATTTATAAAGCATATTGGATATGATGGCATTGGTGTCTCTTTTCAAATTGGAGTAATTGTCCATTAGAATAACTTAAAGCAAATTATAAATTTAAATATCTGAAAATTAATTTTCCATTTCAAGTGCAATCTATCCTTTATACATGCCCACTAGGAATGTTATGCCTTATTTGCTCACCTCATCAGATAATATAAATTATTGGATTCTATCTACAACAGAAAAAAAAAAGACGTGGCATAAAATCTTTGGATTTTTTTAGAATAGAAGTATTGGATGATCAAAGTTGCAAATAATAGGGAAAACAAAGTTATTTGTACGAATTACCAAAAGGCGCCAAACTTTAAATTGACTGCTATAATATCCTGTGCTGAAAATAATAAAAGGAGGCTGTCACATGACTGTATATATTTTATTTGTCTTGCGCCATCAAATATTATTCCTGTCCACAACTATTTTTGGGAAATCAGTTTGGTGAAATTAAGGATGTTGTCATTTAATGCAGTGACACGGGACTTTCCTGATACTTGATTTAGTGCTTGAAGATTGAAAGTATATTAATATAGACACAAAGTGCTGGAGTAACTCAGAGGGTCAAGCACCATCTCTGGAGAAAAGGTGTGTGCGTGACGTTTTGGGTTGTGACAACCATCCTTTTTCTCCGGAGATGCTGCCTGACCCGCTGAATTACTCCAACACTTTGTCTATCTTTGGTATAAATCAGCATCTGCAGTTCCTTCCTACACATAATATTTTAATCTATTGTGATTGATCTAGATTTGCCATCAGTAGGAATGAGGGGTCAGAACAGTTTCTGAGAAAACACAGCTGCTGCATCATTATGCTGGGATGTGTCCAAAAGGCGAGGAGATTTACAGTCTCCTGAGTTAACATAAATGTAATAAATAGTTTCAATAAGCACATTTCATACATGTTTACTGGTTGAGAGCTGCACCTCAAGCAGAAACATTCTTTCAATTCAGTTACTGAGATGTGCATGTTTAATGTTAAATGCATTGAAGACTCTAATCGTGAAAAAGTTTGTTGTTTGTTTTGATTGTTCACATTTAACTGCTTCGGTGACACCATCAAAAAGCAAAATCTCATTGTTTTTGCACATTTGGCAATTGAAAATGAGATTGCTTACAAAACTACACATTGTGGGTGCTGTTTGTAGGCAAATTGTGTCAGCAGTTACATTAACAGAAGTAGCCAGGTTTAAGCAACTGTTCAACAAACCCCATTCACAACAAGGACAGTTCCCCTTGTCCTCACCTTCCACCCATCAGCTGTCACATACAGCATATAATCCTCCATCATTTTCGCCACTTCCAACGGGATCCCACTACTGGCCTCCACCCCTTTCTACTTTCCGTAGAGACCGTTCCCTCCGAAACTCCCTGGTCAATTCGTTCCTTCCCACCCAAACCACCCCCTCCCTAAGGAACTTTCCCCTGCAACCGTAGGAGATGCAACACCTATCCCTTTCCCTCCCCCCTGAACTCCATCCAAGGACACAAACAGTCTTTCCAGGTGAGGCAAAGGTTCACTTGCACCTCTTCCAACCTCATCTACTGTATCCGCTGTTCCAGGTGTCAACTTCAAGCGCAGGCTCAGCGAGCATTTCGCTGAACACCTCTGTTCAGTCCGTCTTAACCTACCTGATCTCCCGGTGGCTCAGCACTTCAACTCGCCCTCCCATTACCAATCTGATCTTTCTGTCATGGGCCTCCTCCATTATCAAAGTGAGGCCCAGCACAAATTGGAGGAACGGCACCTCATATTTCGCTTGCGTAGTTTACACCCCAGCGGTATGTACATTGACTTCTCTAACTTCAGATAGCCCTTGCTTTCTCTCTCCATTCCCTCCCCCTTCCCAGTTCTCCCACTAGTCTTACTGCCTCCGACTACATTCTATCTTTGTCCCGCCCCCTCCCCTGACATCAGTCTGAAGAAGGGTCTCGACCCGAAACGTCACCCATTTCTTCTCTCCAGAGATGTTGCCTGACCCACAGAGTTACCCCAGCATTTTGGGTCTACCAACAACAATTTACATTGAGGTTACAGCTTTAACACAATTTTTAACATAATAAAATACTTCACAGAAGTATAATCAGACAAGAAATAGCACCAACAGAAAACAAGATGATGAAGGATGAGAGGAGATTAGTGAGTTGGAAGGATTCCCTTATGGAGAGATCAAATGTAGATACAAGGTACTGCAGATGCTGGTTTGCCAAAAAAGACACACAGAGCTGGAGTAAGTCAGCGAGTCAACAGCATCTCTGGAGAACATGGATAGGTCATGTTTCGGGCCAGGACCCTTCTTCAGACTGATTGTAGCAGGGGAGAAAAAGCTGGAAGAGAGGTGGGGGTGGGACAAAACCTGGAAAATGAAAGGAAGGAACTGCAGATGCTGGATTAAACTGAAGATAGACACAAAAACTGGAGTAACCCAGCGGGACAGGCAGCATCTCTGGAGAGAAGGAATGGATGACGTTTCGGGTCTAGACTTCTTCAAACTCGAGAGATGAGTCTGAAGAAGGGTATCAACCCGAAACGTCACCCATTCCTTCTCTCCAGAGATGCTACCAGTCCTGTTGAGTTACTCCAGCATTTTGTATCTATCCTGGCAAATGATAGGTGGACACTGGTAATTGAGGGAGGGGGGGGGGGGGGGGTTTGATAGGCAGATGGTTGGACAAACACTGGAGATGAACAGACAAAAAGTGTAAGTTATGGAGGTAAGGAAGGAAGAAATGTGAAGCCAGAGGATGGAATATCCGGGTGGGTATCTCTTCCCTGTCCACCACCTGGATGTGCCACCATTTCTCCTTTCCTCTTTCCTCCAGCTCCTTCCACCTATATTCCTTCCTCTGCTTCCCATTACACACCTCTTCAATCCTTGTCTCACATTATTTGACTTTTCACCTCGGGAATTTGTTCAACTATCTGCCAATCAACCGCCCCTCCCACCTCACCTGTATTCACCTATCAATTGCTGTGGATTTGTCCAGCCCCACCTCCGTTCCAGCTTTCTCCTCCATGCTACAATCCACCTGAAGAAGGGGCTCAACCCAAAACATCATCTATCCATGTTCTCCAGAGATGCTGCCTGATCTGCTGAGTTACTTGTGTTTTGGGTGATATAGGTGAATAAGTACAAGAATAATGGATCAGTGGAATTCAGTACAGATAGATAGCTGTGGCCAAGATAAGCATATGCTGACTTTTCATGAATGTTAAATTGCATAATCATTGAGGAAATAACTCATTTTGATTTCAGCCTTTTTTGACATTAAACAAGGCTACCTGCTAAATTATAAATTATTTCTTCGTTTCATCAATTTTCCTGCATACCAGCTGACTGGTGTTGACGCCACAAGCAGTCTAGACCAAATCGCGTTTTTGTCTCCATTAGAGTTTTTAGTGTCAAGCATTTAAATTAATTAGAAGAAGGAGTTGAGAAGGAGAATGTGGGGAAAGTTATCTTTGTTCAAGGGAAAACATGAAAGGTGTTTAGGGAATTAAACTGATCAAGAAAATTGCAGCACCCACTGGGTTACAATTAATGGACGCTGCAGTTTACTTAAAGTTTTTGTAATTGAATAAAGAGACTCCAGTTTTGGAAACTTTGCAATTGATGTCCTACATAAGAGAAGCTGCACTGACAAGATTTCTTAAAATAATCCAGCAAGTTATATATGAAAGAATTCTTGTTCTGAAGGTTTTTTTTAAATAACCTAAATATTTAATCATGCTTCCATATTTTAAGATTTATTATTCTTTTCTTCAGTTGCTTATGGGCCTTGGGACACAGGGAGCAGATAAAAAAAGTGCGGCTTCTATCGCTTGCTTCCTAGCTGCAAATGGAGCCGATCTTGCTATTCGCAATAAAAAAGGACAGTCGCCACTTGACCTCTGCCCAGATCCAAACCTCTGTAAGGTCCTGGCAAAATGTCACAAAGAGAAAGTCAGGTTTGTGTACCAATATTCATTTGACATTGTTGCAGTCACAAATGTATTGCATTGGAAGTGTGTACAATTTTTAATTTTTTTTTCTAACTTTCCAAATGTAATTGATTCATTGATAGTTTTTTTGTAACTTACAAGCTTGTAACATGTTCAGATACCCAGCATGTCATTGAAAATACCAGTGGTAGGAGATTCAGTAATAATGACCACTGTATCTATATATAGTACAAGATTGTACCATTTTTGAGTTAAAAGATTTTATTCATTGCTCTTTCTGGACGTTCCCTTGTATTTCATATAAAACACTGAAAGGTACCTCATATCTGCAAATAAAACCACCTACTGCTAGACTCTGCTGCACAGGATTACTGAACAAAAATGTGTTGTAGATTGCAAGTGTCCCAATTTTGCTTAGGTCTTTCGGGGGGAAATGAGTAAAGACTGTATTATTTTAAAATGTACAGTTTTGTTCTCAAGTGGAACAAGGATAGCAAATGCATACGTTGTGCCAGTTGTTTTATTCAAATTCTCTTTCCCCCAACCTGGTATTATTGACGACTAACACCAGTATTTACCTTGGCGAGATGTGTACAGCACTCCTTCCACATTCTGAAATGCAAGGGCATGACTGGCAAGTGTATCCCAAATGCACCAGAAGATTTAGTGTAAAAAAGCCTATCACTAAAATGTGTTGTTAAAAACAAACCTGATGAAAATATTTTAGGGATAAACGCTTTACACGTTTGCCTTCTGGCACAATTAAGTGATTTAAATAATATTTTAATTATCTTAGTGATATAATTTTCATGAGATAATAAATAATTACATTAAAACATAATCATTTGCTTCTCTAAAAATATTTACTCTCTCAAAACTGCTTAAATCTGTGACGTGCAAACTCTATTGGAAATCACTAGGAATTTGGATCTCTATTCCTGATCTGATGTGCCAAAAGTCCAAGTCAACACAATCTGCACCAATATGATAATGTACTGTCCCTGCTCCTAAGTAACTATTTAAAAGAACAAATGAGCATTTTGCAAAACCTTGTCATATTTACTCAAAACAGTCTGATAAAGATTGAGACATTGCTACAGAATCACAAAAACCTTTGTCCTACCAGTCCTTTCTTGGCAGAATCCAAAGTATAAATATTTTTTTTGCATTGGCAGGATATAATGTTAGGGTTTCCATCATGTCTCTGGGCTTCTGTAAAGTGTCCAGCAACAGCTGAGCTGAAAGATTTGGCTTCTTGAATCCGTCAAGGTTTCTACATATCAGACAATGTATGTAGAATTGATTTCAGTCAGGTTTTTGGTGAAGTCCCCCATGTTGGGCTGATTCAGAAGAGTAAGGTGCACGGGATTAAGTGATTTGGCCATATGGATTCAGGACTGTCTTACTGAGAGAAGACAGTAAGGCAGTGGAATGGAATGACAGTGTAGTGGAATGACAATATTATGTCTGGAGGTCTGTGACCAGTGGAGTTCTGCTGTTTGTGATATACATATATAAATAAATGACGGATGTAAACTAAGGTTGGGTAATAAGTTTGCAGATGACACCCGGATTGCTGGCGTCGCAGACTGTGAGGTAGGCTGTCAAGGTGTACTGCGGGCCATAGATCAGTACAGAGTTTAATTCTGTTGCACTTTGGGAGGTTAAATGCAAGGGGAAAATGTACAATTAATGGCATGACTTTCAACACAATTGATGTACAGGGAGATCTTGGAGTCCAAGTGGCAACACCCATCCTTTATTTCTGTGCTTGACATAACTTGAATTAAAAGGTTTAATTGTCTTTTGTTATTTGATCCTAATAAGAAACTAATACGCAATGATTAATTATTTTATCCTTATTTCAGTGGACAGGTGGGATCACGTAGTCCTTCTATGATTAACAATGACACAGAGACTTTGGAAGAGTGCATGGTTTGTTCAGATATGAAACGTGATACTTTATTTGGACCTTGTGGACACATTGCTACTTGCTCCCTTTGCTCACCGCGTGTTAAAAAATGCCTTATCTGTAAAGACCAAGTTCAGTCTCGAACAAAGGTAATTTGTATTTTTCTTCATTGAATTTGTGTGACTCCCAAGGATAGCAAAATGTCTTTACCACTGCCTTTTCTGTTAGCTAAATTGTCTGCATTCAAAACACCAAGATCTATAAAGTTCCAGCAGTTGTTTTGATTTCAGGCTCATTAACAAGAAGGTTTTAGGATGTGTGTGCTTGTTGTACAATTGAATTTTATTGATATCTTGCCATCCTTTTCTGAACATCTGGTAGAACTACTGCCTCCCAGATAGCTCTTTAAGAAAGACGTGCTGGTTTGAAAGTTAATTGGCCTCTGTAAATTTGCCCCCAGTGTGTAAGGAGTGCATGTGTAAATGGGATAATATACAAATAGACCCGGTGGGCTGAAGGGCCTGTTTCCAAGCTGTATCTTTGAAGTAAACTAAACTAAATCTGCTCATTTTTGCATTCTAATCCCTTGCTTCTCACCCAGTTTAGGCAGCAATTTTTTTTCTTGCTGTGAAACATAGAACATTGGCAATGGTAAGAATGCAAAATTAGGTCCACGCCTTGTTGTTTTGACTTGCTTTCTTTTTAAAGCAGTCTACTTGTTCCATAATTGTGATTTTTATTTTTGTTGTTTTTATGAAATATTTGATAATTATGTTACATGATAAATGAGAATTGTTATTTTATGCCCTCTTCCTAATGAATATTTATTCTTGATGCAAACATTAAAATGACAACAAAAAATATCAGATTGTACGTTAGGAAAGCTTGATATCACTTAGAGCAAGGGAATTGCTATTTAGATTTTAATTTCCAGAGACTAACATGAAACTAATCCATTTAACCCCAGATTGAAGAATGTGTGGTATGTTCTGATAAGAAGGCAGCAGTGCTTTTCCAGCCTTGTGGTCATATGTGCGCCTGTGAGAGTGAGTATGATGAGTTTAAATTTGAATTCTATGAATTGGCATTTTCTATATTTACCTTGTCTTGGATGTGGAAACCAAACCAATGGCTATTTTAATCTGCCTTTTCACTGAGGTTTTGACGTGTCCAATACATGTTTCTGATGCGGTGACGACTGTATATTCTCGACTATGTGCAAACCTTCATGCAGTTAGTTCAATGGAAATGACAGAATATTGTGATAATAAATGTTCCATGAGCCCATTGAGAACTCGCCTTCTTGCGAAGATTCAAAGAAACTGTCTCATTATGAACAATATGATAACGAGTTTATAAAGGTGAAATTAGTGTTTATTACAATACATTTTATAAATAATCGCCATCACATGTAAAGGGAAAAAGTATTATTCTGATATGTTACTTTTTCTTTTACTACCAACTATTAAGCCTAAACAAAATCCTAATCTTAAAGCACACTTCAAACCCAGTAACAAACTGATCCTTGATCTAACTTTATCCAAGTACAATTCAAATAAGTACTTGTCGATTTACGATCAAAACTTCCAAAATAGGAAGACAAAAAATAAACTATTTTCAGTGATTAATTGATGCAGCTCCTGCATAATAAAAAATAACAGATATGTATAAACAAACCTCATCCTTAGAACTCATAAGGGTTCATTTTTGAGCCCTCAGTATCTCTGCCTCCCAGCCCAACCTCCAAAACCCTAACATCCAACTTCTCACTGAGAGTTGGTCTTAGTCATAGAGTGAAACAGTGTGGGAACAGGCCTTTCGACCCAACTTGCCCACACCAGCCAACATGTCCCAGCTACTCTAATCCCACCTGCCTGCGCTTGGTCCATATCCCTCCAAACCTGTCCCATCCATGCACCTGTCTAACTGTCTCTTGAATGATGGGATAATCCCAGCCTCAACTACCTCTTCTGGCGGCTTGTTCCATACATGCACCCTTTTCACGTTTCTTCCATCATTACCTCCACCACCACCCATGAACAGGTTACCCCTCAGATTCCTATAAAATCTTTTCCACTTCACCTTGAACCTATGTCCTTTGGTCCTCAATTCCCCTACTCTGGGCAAGAAACTCTGTGCATCTACCCGATCTATTCCTCACATGATTTTGTACACCACTGTAAGATTCCCACTCATCCTCCTGCGCTGCCTGGCCTACGCAACCTCTCCCTATGGCACATACCCTCTAGTCCTGGCAACATCCTCGTAAATCTTTTCTGAAACCTTTCAAGCTTGACAATATCTTTCCTATAGCATTGTGCCCAGAACTGAGTACAATATTCTAAATGCCTTGATAGTTTGCCTCGCCTAAATAGTTCCTTGAAGGTGGAATCTCATATAGATAAGGTGGTAAAGAAAGCTTTTGGTATGCTAGCCTTTATAAATCAGAGCATTGAGTATAGAAGCTGGGATGTAATGTTAAAATTGTACAAGGCATTGGTGAGACCAAATCTGGAGTATGGTGTACAATTTTGGTCGCCCAATTATAGGAAGGATGTCAACAAAATAGAGAGGGTACAAAGGCGATTTACTAGAATGTTGCCTGGGTTTCAACAGCTAAGTTACAGAAATAGGTTGAATAAGTTAGGTCTTTATTCTCTGGAGCGCAGAAGGTTAAGGGGGGACTTGATAGAGGTCTTTAAAATGATGAGAGGGATAGACAGAGTTGATGTGGACAAGCTTTTCCCTTTGAGAATAGGGAAGATTCAAACAAGAGGACATGATTTTAGAATTAAGGGACAGAGGTTTAGGGGTAACATGAGGGGGAACTTCTTTACTCAGAGAGTGGTAGCGGTGTGGTATGAGCTTCCAGTGGAAGTGGTGACTGCAGGTTCGTTGGTGTCATTTAAAAATAAATTGGATAGGCATATGGATGAGAAGGCTACGGAGGGTTATGGTATGAGTGCAGGCAGGTGGGACTAAGGGTAAAAAGTTGTTCGGCACGGACTTGAAGGGCCGAGATGGCCTGTTTCCGTGCTGTAATTGTTATATGGTTAAATGCGGTCTCACCAACGTCTTGTACAAATGCAACATGACCTTCCAACTTCTGTACTCAATACTCTGATTGATGAAGGCCAAAATGCCAAAAGCCTTTTTGATCACCTCATCTACCTGCGACTTGACCTTCCAGGAACCATGCACCTGTACGCCTAGATCCATCTGCTCTACAACACTACCCAGAGACCTACCATTTACTGTGTAGGTCCTGCCCTAGTTCGATGTCCCAAAATGCAAATGCACTTCTCTGTATTAAATTCCATCAACCATTCCTCTGCCCACCTGCCCAATCAATCCTGATCCTGCTGCAATCTTTCACAATCATCTTCACTACCTGCAAAACCACTCACTTTTGTATCAGTAGGCAGGGAAGAGTTTGGGCCAGTGAAGGTGGTAGTTCTCAATAAAAACTAAATATTTGGGGGGAAGAGAGTGGTAGATATGAGGGACAATTGTCCTGCTGTGCACAAAACCTACATCCTAACTGCTTAATCATGATGTAGCTACTAACCGGAAACCCCCCAAAAAAAATCCAGTCTAGATTGTACCCTAAAACCCCGAGATTGTACCCTAAAACTTGAAATTCAAGCCGCCTTATTCTTCCAACCCTACATCTGACTTTATTTCAGTCCAAGCCCACAAGCAAACGCAAAGGTTTGGTGACATTTGGTCACGTCAATGTAAATAAGGCCACATCGGGTGCAAAATGCATCAGATGTGATTAGGGGGGGTGCATGTCATAAGTGACAGGAGCAGAATTCGTCCATTTGGCCCATCAAGTCTAGTCTGCCATTCAATCATGGCTGATCTATCTCTACCTCCTAACCCCATTCTCCTGTCTTCTCCCGCAACCTTTGACACCCATACTTCTTCTTATCGAGTCCATACACAAGATTAGAAGTTGTTCAGCCAGACCTGAACACGCTTCTCGGCATCTGCATACAATGGCGTCTGTCTTGCGTTTCTTGTGTTTCGTGTGCATGGTGGTGGAAAGATTGGTGAAAACAGGGCAGCAACATGAATGCTCTTTCCTTGACCCCGACACGCATACTGATCAAGAACCCATCAATCTTTGCTTTAAAAATACTTAAAGATTTATCTTGCACAACCATCTGTGGCAAAGAATTCCACGGATTAACCACCCTCTGACTAAAGAAATTCGTCCTCATCTCCTTCCTAAAGGAACGACCTTTAATTCTGAGGCTATGACCTCCAGTCCTAGACTCTCCCACTAGTGGAAACATACTCTTCACGTACCCTCTATCCAAACCTTTCACTATTTGTTAAGCTTAAATGAGATTCCCCCACATCCTTCTAAACTCCAGCAAGTACAGGCCCAATGCTGTCAAAAGCTCATCATATGTTAACCTAAGCATTCCTGGGATCATTTTTGAAAACCTCTGGATCCTCTCCAGAGCCAGTACATCCTGCCTCAGATTTATGGCGCCCAAAATTGCTCGCAGTACTCCAAATGCAGCCTGACCAGCACCTTATGGAATGGAATGCCTTTTCTTGTCATTCAAAGAACTTGGTTTGAACGAAAATTGCATTTTCTACATATTTTACATTACAAAAAAAACCCAAGACTCACACTTAACACAGTTTACATAAACATCCATCACAGTGAATCTCCAACACCTCCTCACTGTGATGGAAGGCAAAAGTCTTATCTCTTCCCTTTGTTCTTCTCCCGCGGTCCAGCAGTCCAACTGCAGCATCTAGGCGAACTGGGGCTCCGATGTTAAAGCCCCCGGCGGACGATGGTAAGTCCTGTGGCCGTTTAAGCCACGCCGGGCGATGTTAGGCCCTGCTCCGTGTCCTTTAAACCCCGCGATTCCAGCGGGAGAAGTTGCCGTTGCGGGAGCTCCGAAAAGCCGTCTCCCACCAGGGACCTGGAGCTCCCGATGTTCCTGTCCACCGGGCCTGCAGCCGGAGCCTCCGAAGCTCCAGATTCGGGTCGCAGCCGAGTGCCACCACAGCTCCTCCCGCTCCGAAGACGGCCAGCTCCGCGATGTCCGGTCCACAGGCTCCGTGACTGGAGCTCTCAGGTTGGTCCCGGCCGGAGGCCGCCGCCGGCTCCACGATGTTAGGCCCAACGACACCGGAGACCCGACAGGGAAAAAGTCGGGTCCCCGTACAGGGAAGAGATTAACGGTTTTCCCCCACATTTACACAGCTAAAAAAAGAATAAAAACTAGGCCCAAGACATACATTTAACAAGACAAATTTTTTTTAAAAGACTTACAACTGTACTCGAGCCGCTGCTGTTTGGCGCCATCACACCCACTTGCATAGCGCCTCAACATTACATCCCTGTTTTTGTATTCTAGCCGTCATGAAATAAATGCACTTTCCTTCTTTACTATGGATTCGACTTGCAAATTAACTTTTTGAGAATTCTGCACCCACACTCCCAAGTCCCTTTGCACCTCCAATTTCTGGATTCTCTTCCCATTTAGAAAATAGTATACCCCTTTATTCAGATGTGTACCTCTGGCTCGCTTGGAAGGTCTGCTGGACTCCCTGTATGAAGATCAGGGTGGAGCCATAGAGACAGGTGCTACATCTCCTTCGTGAACACATTGTCAGGTTGCTTTGTGACCCCACTCCAGTTGAGGATAGTGAAACAGTCCATATGAAAATTTAATAAAGCTTTACACCCAATAAAGGGGCTTGTCTATAGAAAGGAAATAAAGGGGAATTTCTTTAGCTAGAAGGTGATGAATCTGTGGAATTCATTGCCATAGAGTGTTGTGGAGGGTAAATCTTTAGGTATTTTTAAAGTAGAAATTGATTATTGGGTGATTAGTACAGGTGTCAGGGGATATGGGGAGAAGGCAGGAGAATGGGATTGAGAGGTAAAGATCAGCCATGATTGAATGGCGGAGCAGACTTGATGGACCAACTGACTTAATTCTGCTCCTATGTATTATAAACATAATTGAGCCAAAGCACTAGATCTTTAATTGCTATCACATCTACTGGAAAGGCCTATATTTGCTCAAACTAGAGGATTTGCTTTTTAGAATAAGGTATCTGAACTGAAAACACGTGTCAGCATCATCAATATTCCTGATATTTTTGTTACACAGAATTTTGAGTACTTGCTAACTGTAATATAACTCAAATTATCTTTATTTACTTGCATATCCCACAATTTGATTAAAAGGTAAGTCTATCCTTCTTTCATTGATTGATCAGAACATCCTTTGGATTCATTCAAAGGAAGCAAAATAGTTTGTGGGCACTTGTAAACATTTGCACCATTACATTTCATCAGATGAATTGATCACAATACATTAACGGTAAATGGTCTCTGGATACACCATGTCTCAACCGGTCAGGGATGATTTTTTAATTTATTTTTTGTGCCCCCTTTGAAGATTTAAAATCCTAACACAGTTTGATCCACCATTCAATTAACATTGAGGCTTATGTAACCTTGATCAGTTTTTTAAAATAGCTCAGTTATGTATTGGAATTTAATCTGGACACAATAAATCTGGTACGAATATGTTTTTAAGATTCCCTAATCTACATAAATGATCAACAAGTTTACATTTGTAGAGGGCCTAACATGTATATGAGGGGCACTTTGGATTTTGTTTTACAGGTGCTAGGTCTGACATTCACTTGACAGTAAAACTTTTTTAAAACTAATTGCAGATTTGGAAATGTACGTTAATGCTTTTTTAAACTTTCTCAGATTGTGCAAGCCTCATGAAAAAGTGTGTGCAATGCCGGGCTGTTGTGGAACGTAGAGTGCCTTTTATCATGTGTTGTGGTGGGAAAGGTACGGAAGATTCCAATGACGATCTTAGTGAGTCATTTCTTAACACAATCCATTTTTTATTTTCTTGGAATTTTCTTCGCATTTATAACTTGATATATTTTTAGCCCAATATAATAAGGATGAATATAGAATTAATTCCATTTTCACTCCTACGACATCATGAAATTCAATTGACAGCAAACTGACTCTAATTTTATATGAAGGTAAATTAAATTAATTACTATTTAGATAAACAAGATTTGGGCTTTAGTAATGCGATTATAGCATGTTTGTACATACAATTTAATTGTTTCTTTATTAAATCTTTAAATGTTTTTTTCTACAGCTTTGTGATACAAATTTTCAATTTAAATGCAGTTCAGAAATGTAAAACGTGGAAAAAAGCACTGTATTTGTCCCACAGTATAAGGGTGTCTAATAATCTGATGTTTGAAATCATTGGATTGTTCAAATATAATTATTCTTTGAGGGAAAGATTAGTGTAGCACCTTATTACCACTAATGTGGCTAATCATTTGGAAATATCCTGGCATAATATTTTAAAATGTCTGCAGTGCCTGGAGTGTTATAGTGTACCATAATAGTATCTGTAGTATTATAATACCCTGTACTTTTGAATGGGGCTGTAAATATTTACTACAGGTTTTATAATTATATATAAATATAAATTACTTGGATGAAATCACCATAACTGTGGTAATTAAATTTGATGGTGGCCCAAAGATAGAAAGGAGAGTAAATTGTGAAGAGATGTATGGAAACTACAAGGACATAGAGATGCGATAAGTGAATTGGCATAGTTCTGGCAAAGGCTATAATGAGAGAAAATGTGAAATTTACCACTTTGACTGGAAAAATGAAACAGCACATTAATAAATGGAGAGAGATTGCAGAGCTCCCAGATGATGCAAGTTTCCTTGTGCATGCTTTAGAGGTACTTCTCGGGAAAGCTGGAAAATCCTGTTGTTTATAGCTGGGGAATTGAATCCAAAAGGAGAGAAATGCTGCAATTGTGTAGGGCACACGTGAAACCTGATCTGGATCACTGCGTACAGCCAAAGCACTAGATATTTCATGCTCTCCCATCTGCTGGAAAGGCCTATATTTGCTCAAACTAGAGGAGTTGAAAACACATGTCTGAGGGGGATATCAATGTGTTGGAAGCGGTTCAGAAAATATTTACCAGACAGGCACCTGGAATGAACGTGAGGAAAAGGTGGAGAGACCAGGCTGTTTCTCCTCTGAAGGTGACTTGATTGAAACATAAAAGATAGGAGACACTGCAGATGTTGGAATCTTGTGCAAATAACAAACTGCTGGAGAAACTCAGCGGGCAAGGCACCATCTATAGAGGGGGAAAAGGCAGACAACATTTTGGGTCAGCACCCTTCTTCTAGACTTCCAGTTTGCATGTGTCCTCACTATGGTAATGGAGGAGACGGGGCAGTCAGGCCGGATGGGGAAGGGTCTTTGAAGTGGCTCGCAATCAGCCCCAATAGACAGCACAAGTCTTTGGCGACACGGTTGCCAAACATCACCTGTTTATTTCTCTCCACAGATGCTGCCTGAGTTTCTCCAACAGCATGTTTTTAATTTTAGATGAGGGTCTTGGCAGGTCTAATGTAGAGAGAGTGATACCTCTTGGGCCAGAATCTACAATTAGCTACTTTGTTGAAAAATAAGGGGGTGACTGATTTAAGATGCAGAGGACATTTTGACAACTTGAATATTTCAATTTACCAGTCAACCTTATCATTGCAGACTCGAATGTACTTAACATTTCCTTTTTTATGGAATGCTGAACAATTCCCTGAGATATCTTGCTATCTTTATAAAGATGTTGCCATTCAAGGGTTTTTTCTTTTAAAATTGACATCTAGCTTTCATTCCTGGAAGTTGAGCATCTGTCCATTCAAGATGTTCTGCTTATTTTCTTAGTTCAGGTGGCTTAGTTCAGAAAATCAATTGCTTCCCAGTGCAGGCATATTATACAAAACTATCCATATGTGAAGATACTGGTAAGTATGTTCCTTACTCATTGAGAGTAAACAAGAATGTACAGTGCAGAAATCAGATTTGTATAAAACTTGTCCGTAGGTAACAACAAAATTCTGTTCCTAAGAAATATTTATAACCTGAACGGTTTATAAGTTGGAAATGAACAAAAAACAGTCTGTTGAGGAGAATCACAGAAACAGCTGACGGGAGAGCAAGCAGGAGCGGGAAGAGTGGCTGCCCGCCAGCCTAGTTGAAACGGTGAGTGAGCGAACGATTCTGCTCAGCATTCCCAGATCTGCTCGACTCAACCCAGATCCCAATCGTTTGGCTTGTAGGACTTGGAGGTAGGGCAGAGAAGCCACATGGAAGTACACTGTTCCGGCCTGACAGAAGATGCCTGCAGCCCCACACCAACTGGCAAATTCATCCCAATCCATCATGGTGGTCTCCCAAATACTAGTTCGTATGTATGGAGTGTTTATAAGTCGGGCATTTGTAATTTGGGGAGCACCTGTACTAATCTATTTTCAATCAAAATGTGCGTGAACAAATTGAGCACCAGACTAGGTCACAACAAAGTCACATCCATACCACTCATCTGTGCAGGGATCTGGTGCCAAATATAAGAGAGACGTGCTGACATTAAACAGTAACCTGACATAATCAGACGTTTGCAGTAATATAGTTGCTGGCCAAGGTGCATGTCCTGTTACACTGTCAAGATAGCCGTGATGGTCTACGTCAATGTTCACCACCTATGGCAAGTATATTTGAATGTTCATCCCCAGAGTGTCGGAGGTTGAGGAATGACCTGATAGGAGTACATAAGACTGTGAGAGGCACAAGCAGGGCAGATAGTCAAAATTTTTTTTTACGATGATTGGAACTTCAAAAACTTGAGGGCATGGGTTTAAAGTGAGAGGAAAGAGTTTTAAAGAGAATCTCAGGAGTGATTTATATTTGAACAGAGTGGTTGATATCTGGAGGTGATAAAATCAGATACAGTTATAATGTCTAAGAGGCTTTTAGATAAAATCAGAGGAAAGAAGGAAACAGACTTAATGCAGGAAAAGGTGATTGATGCAGATGAACAAAGGTCAGCATAGACGTGGCGAGCTGAGTGGCCCACGTATGCTCCATACTGCCCTATGATTCGATGACAAATGCAACACTACTGACTAAACTAGTCCAGTATTGAAGGATGTAGCTGCCAGATTGGACATGTAAATGATGACAGAATTAAACTGCACCACACCCTCAATTCTGTTGGATGATTTGTTCAAATGGTTTGTTTTTTTAAATGAGTTGAGGCACCTGAAGAAGACATTCATTGGATTTTTCGTGGAGTAGTGTGGTGTAGTGGCTGGTGAAGTTAGATAGATTTTGAACCCGTGACAGATTTTTTTTTTTTTAGCACCACGAAGGTTGAACTACATTACACAATATTCTTGAAAAAGGGAGGAACTACCATAAATTCAATTGACTTTAGTACTTTTAACATTACCAATGATTTAAACCAAAGAAAAATCTATTTAAAAAATGTTAGCACAATCTGGACGCTTGTATTGCAGGTAGTGGAAATATTACACCTCTGCAGCGAGACAAGGACAATACCAATGTCAATGCTGATGTGCAGAAGCTCCAACAACAGTTACAAGATATTAAGGAACAGGTAAAATGCTACCATTAATGAAATAAGCATTTGATTTTAATTTCTGGCTAACAATGACCCGTGTTTAAACAGTGCCTGTGTTCATGTTCATTCCAATCAAATTTGAATTAAGTAAACCACTGATGCCAGCATTTGTAAAAGTGGTTTGCATTTTTGTGAAAACCTGGGTTTCATATGCGTCCTCTTTAATATTTCTGACTGACTTTTGTATGTCATAAAGGGCTTTTAAGCTGTAGTGGCATAAAATAAGAATGGCCCAATTTTGTTGGTAAAGCCCATCAAGCTTATGGCATCCGTGCTTGCTCAGTCAAATCTGGAGGTCTTGAACTTGTTCACCAGTGGTTGGTGCTAAAACTTAAAAATGCATAATCTTGCTAAGTTTTTCCAGCCTTTCCCTTGGGTTATCAGCTGTTGCGTTCCGCATTCAGTTAGACATGATGCAAAATCTGCAATCTTCTTGGATGAGGGAAAGAGTTCCTTTTGGTTCAATACCTTTAACGTCATACTGTTTTTAATATTACTTGTTTTTTAATCTTAAAACATTTGCTTAAAAATATTTTAATTGTTTTTGTTTCAATTGTTTCTGAATGTGAGAGATGTTACATAATGTTTTAAATGAAAAAACGTCATACCTTTTACAACTAGCGCTTTCCAAGGAGTTGCGGGTCAGGTTTCTCCATTGTGCCATTAAAGGTTCTTAGGGCTTAGAGCTGCACATATAAAAACCCTTGATTCCAGCAAAAAAAAGATCCTTTGCATCCAAATTAATTATGTTTGGATGCAAGAGGACTGCAGCTGACAATTGTACCAGCAAAGTCTTGTCTGTTTTTCATTTTAAACACTGTCACAGAGTAAGCCCAATACATGAGAAGTGGGTTCTATTGGATTGGCTATAAATCACTTCCAATTAGTTTAGCTGGCAGAATATCTTGTCAATGTGTAAATGGTTTCATATTTGTCTTGCTGTTCATTATATTTGAACTGAATATAAAATAAAATGCAGTCATTCAATTCCATAATTCTATGAAGTGAACATGTAGAAAACAATATTCAAGATGCTGTATTCAAACCTGAGATGATTACCTTATTCAGCTTTGATCGTTCATATTTTCTCACATGCTTCAGAATTCCTATTTGATAGGATCTCAGTAGATATCAATAAAATAAATGTAAAAAATCAAACTTTCCTGCTAAAGTGAAGTGTATTTGATGTTCCGTAGAACAGATAGTTATCAGTGTTTGATGTGTAATCTGTTTCAGACTATGTGTCCTGTTTGCCTGGATCGTTTGAAGAACATGATTTTCCTCTGTGGACATGGAACATGTCAGCTTTGTGGTGATCGAATGAGTGAATGCCCGATCTGTCGCAAAGCTATAGAACGCAGGATTCTACTGTATTGAACAAAGAGTATTGTCCGAGTACAAAACAGAGCACTGCACCTGTATCATAGTCCCAAATAAATTATTTTTGGTAGTTCTTTTGTTTGTGGTATGATAGTTGAACCATGAAATCTCAAGCCTTTTCTGTCGTAAAGTTAAGTATGGGAAATCAAAAAAATGTATACGCATAGTCCTTTACAAGCAGTCATCAAAACACGTTGTTGATGAGGTTTGTCTTGTTAGTATCAGCTCTAAATCCAGCTCCCAATGTATCCAATGGAATTCCTCCAGTTGATAAAAAGGCTCTTTTGGCTACAATAGGAAAATAGCAACAAAAAAATCTGAGTGAGTACACAGAACAAAATATACATGTGCTTAACACATTTTCTTAATATTATGTACATCAATAACTAATTCTTTAAATTTACAACTTCAACACAGAAAATTCTTAAATGTATTTGGGTTTTTAAACATATTTCTGTTGCAGAGACACCTAACTCACCTGTGACCAATTTTCTGGAAATAAAAATAAAAGGCAATGGTTTATCATCTGCATTGTTCAGTAACCCAACTAAACAAAACCAAACACTATAATAAACTGTAAAGCTCTTAAAAAATGATATCCAGCTAATCTGTTATCTGGCATACAGGTGTTAAAGTGTGCTGTTTTAACATGAATAATACCTCATAAATTTATCGGGTGCTATCCTGTGTAGAATTGGAACTTTAAGTAGTTAAAATGTACTTTGTATATGCTATCTAATTTTAATACTGCAGTATTCTCATTCTTTTCTACATAAAAATTGCAAACATTGTAAAAATCCTTTGGTTCGCAAATAAAAAGGGGTTGAAAACCTGCTATTCAATGATACGGAGTTTAAATAGTTGAGGCCTTGTGCTGATAGGCCATAGCTTAAAGTCTGTAAGCCAATTGAAAATCTAAGTTATATTGTTAATTCAAGGAGGAAAGTGATACTATATTTTTGCATGTTTGGATGTTTCCGTGTACACTAGTTCAAATTCTAATCATGATCATTCTTGAGCGATTTAAATGTTGATATTTTTGCAAGCTTCAGCCACATAAAGGTGTGTGAAACCAGATATTCTTTGATCAAGTGCCTCATCTGTGCTTGGCAGCACTTCACAACCTGGCAAAATTTGGAATTATAAGCTGTCTAAATCACAGCAATCAATGGTGTAACGCATTCATACACCAATATTACTGGAAAACTCAAATATTGGTGATCTTTACCTACAAGGTATTTGCAGTTAGTTCACTGCTGATTCATGATTTAAAGAGGAGCAATTTTTGAATGAACATATTATATGACATTTACTTTAGTATGGTTTTTTGATGTCCATACACTTGTTATCTTGTACGTTATGCATTTTCTTAATGCCATTTAAAAATGTTGACTCCAAATCAACTGGATTTGCATCCTTCTCCAAGGCAAAATTGCATCAGCCATCGATTGTCTTAAATGAACAGCTATATTTTTGCAAACAGAAGCTGCCTATTATCTATTATCTCCCTATTATCATCTCCTTTTTGCTGAAATTGAGTATTGCATCCTGGAGATACAACATAATAAGCTTCTAAACTTCATTATATGGAACTAATTTGAATGTTCCATTTCCAGATTAGATTTGAATTAAAATGGCTTCTATCATGGTAAGTTGAGGAATCTTGATCAAGAACAAGTTTTGAAACACCATTGAAATTATTTACATTACATTAGCTGACAGTTTAAATATCAAATTGCTAAATATTTTCTACTTTGAAATGTCTGGAGTATTCAAATCTCCATAATTAGATTCTAATAAATTGTGAGATTGGCACATGAATAAAATTAATTCAACAAGATCCTTGACTTCAGCTATACTTGACAGTAATTTTAAATCATAATTGGATACAGAGCAGCAGATTGAATAGTTTCTGTTCTTATTTCAATAGTAGAAGGGGAAACCTTTTTCAATATCTGGTTATCTCTCTCCTGTGTTTTATTTTTGGACTACTTTGTGACTTCTAGGAATTTAGCAGCCTGCATGGTAATCATGTTTCTTTTCCATAATTTTACAATTAAATTTATTTGTTTAGATTGTGCTTCGAAGCAACCTCTTAATTGTTTTTCAGAATGGTTTCGCAGTTTTAGTAATTTGAGTTGGCTTAATTGTAAACATATTTTGAATTTAAAATGTGGAAATAAGATTTGCACAGGAACTGTTTAATTGTATTTCATAATTAATTATTCCAAATGTCAGTTCTAAACTCTTAGCTTTGCTTGGTAGCTTAAAGATCAGGAACTCTCAGTAGTCTCTAATTGTCTCTTACAGACTGTGAGTGTTTTTGTTTTTTACTGATTAAGGTCTGCATCTATTGTCATTGGAAGTTTGGAAACATTTCAACCATTATTCACATTATCTGAATATATACTTAGAAGTTTTTAAGTGATCAAAATAGCCCATCATTACTGACACCGGTAAGCCTAAATTGATCTGCAATGATAGGCATTGGGGATTGATAAGGAGGGGTAGGGAAGGAGGAAGATTGTGAAGGGTTTTAATCAAGGAGAACATTTCAGCAAAATCATAATTTGTAGCCTTGTCACCTACAATAGGATTCTGTTAAATGAATGTTCAGGTTGGGGTGAAATGCATTTCACAACTGTAAAAAAAGATATTAAATTTGCTTTAGTGCAACGTTTGCTGTACTAGTTGCAATTGCAGCTTTGCTTTGCCTCTAAAGCGATTCAGTAGCTGAAAATACACTATAGAATAAGATTAGCAGGTTTGTAATAGTTTAGAATTTTGCTTAGAATTGATGTAGTATTTTTCCTTTAGTTGCTTTATCGTTGGTATTTTATACGTGAATATCTACTTAACATCAATTTTGCAATAGAATGAAATTGTGTGTAAAGTTACGTTTCTTTTGTTAATTTGCTGGCTATTCACTGTGTTGTTATCGTATGTATAGTTACTTATGAAGATTTTGTAATGTTCATGCCAATTGCCTGAAAATACTTGTTTGGCCAAATCACTTTATATTTAAGCATTCAAATGCTAATCACAAATGGATAAATGGACATTTTGAATTTAATTTCTATCCTTTTATGTACAACCTTGTTTGTCTCTGTTTTGAAAGGAAATTTCTCTCCTTACAAGCAGAGTTCTATAAAATCATTTTCCTTGTGTCTTGTTACTTATAATTTTAGCATGGTGGGATAGGAGTGGGAATTAAAGAACTTCCCCCTTTAAATGGGGTGAATTCTGACCAAACCGCTTGCTCATTGTTTTTGCAATGCTGTTTAGTGTCTGAATGAAGCAGTTCTGTGCTTTGTTAATGAAAATTGCACAACCAGGTCAAAGCTTTAGAAATAAAAACTCATTTATATTCCTTGGCTAACCTGTCTGATGTGATTTTAAAATCTAAGAAAAAGGATACCATTTCAATCATAAGTTGGGCACAACCAATGGTCTGCAAGAGTACTTAGAGCTATAGAGTGATGTGGTGTGGAAACAGGCCCTTCGGCCCAACTTGCCCACACCGGCCAACATGTCCCAGCTACTCTAGTCCCACCTGCACTTGGCCCATATCCCTCCAAACCTGTCCTTTCCATGTACCTGTCTAACTGTTTCTTAAACGTTGGGTTAGTCCCAGCCTCAACGACTTCATCTGGCAGCTTGTTCCATATACCCACCACCCTTTGTGTGAAAAAGTTACCCCTCAGATTCCTATTAAATCTTTTCCCCCTTCACCTTGAACCTATGTCCTCTGGTCCCTGATTCCCCTACTCTGGGTAAGATCTATTCCTATCATGATTTTATACATCTCTATAAGATCACCCCTCATCCTCCTGTCCTCCAAGTAATAGAGACCCAGCCAACTCAACTTCTCCCTATAGCTCACAACCTCTAGTCCTGGCAACATCCTTGTAAATCTTCCCTGAACCCTCTCGAGCTTGACAATATTTTTCCAATAACATGGTGTCCAGAACTGAACACAATATTCTAAATGCGGTCTCACCAACGTCTTATACAACTGTATCATGACCTCCCAACTTCTATACTCAATACTCTGACTGATGAAGGCCAATGTGCCAAAAGCCTATTTGGCCACCTTATCTACCTGCGACTCGACTTTCAAGGAACCATGCACCTGTATTCTTAGATCCCTCTGCTCTATAACACTCCCCAGAGGTCAACCATTCACTCTGTAGATCCTGCCCTTGTTAGACGTCCCAAAATGCAACCCCTCACACTTCTCTGTATTAAATTCCATCAACCATTCCTCCACCCATCTGGCCAATCGATTCAGATCCTGCTGCAATCTATCTGCAAAACCACCCACTTTTGTATCATCAGCAAACTTGCTAATCTTTCCCTGTATGTTCTCATCCAAATTATAGATGACAAACAGTAACGGGCCAAGCACCAAACCCTGAGGCAGGCCACTAGTCACAGGCCTCCAGTCTGAGAAGCAACCATCCACCATCACCCTCTGCTTCCTTCCATGGAGCCATTTTGCTATCCATTCATCTATCTCTCATTGGATCCCATGCGATCTAACCTTCCAGAGCAGCCTACCATGCGGAACCTTGTCAAATGCGTTACTGAAATTCATGTCTACAACATCTCTGCCCTCATCGACCTTTTTGGTCACGTCTTCAAAAAAATCAGTGGGATTTGTGAGACACGACCTCCCACGTACAAAACCATGCTGTCTATCCCTAATCAGCCCTTGTCCATCCAAATGCCTGTATAACCTACCCCTCAGAATACTCTCTAGTAACTTTCCAACTACAGATGTTATGCTCACCAGCCTATAGTTCCCAGCATTTTACCTGGAGCCCTTCTTGAAAAGAGGCACAACATTTGTCACCCTCCACTCTTCCGGCACCTCTCCTGTATTTAAGGACGACTCGTTTTGAAGTTCGCCTAAAGCAATAAAAGAACAAACGTCTGAAGACCATGACATTTGAGATGTGATATTTCTCTTCAAATGTAATGTGAATCCAAGATATTGCATCAGAGCATTATTTTAATGCAACATGTGAATATAAAATTTCACTGTATAAATCTCAACAATATTCCATGTTTTTGACTTCTAGTCTCAACAATTGTGCATCATCAATTCATTTTTTGTGTATGAATTATTTTGTAGCGTTCCCTTCTCTGTTTCTAAGACCAGCCTGCTAACTCTATTTCAAATTGGATTTGACGCTTCCACTCAGGCATGACCTTACCTTCCAAAGGAAACTGCATGCTGCTTCTGTGTAGAAAAATTGCTCCTTATCTTAGTAAAATTGGACTCTGGACCCCATTTTTCACTTTCAAGGGCAAAGGCTTTGCAAAATCTTCTGCATAGTCTGTTCAGGATCATATATTTCTAGAGATTACCTCATTCACCTTAACTCTGTAGAATAATTTTGTCAGGGACCCTTAGCTGTATCTGCTAGTTAATGCTATTTTATTTGCAAGAGCAACCTAATTCCTCAGGATACCAGAGCGTAGCTTTTTAAATTGCAATTCAAATATTTTTTTGTTGACCATTTCATCCAACTCGCCACCTCATTATACACCATCTGGCGCCTTTGCCTCTGCCACTGAAAAAGGCAATGTGAGAAAAGATACGAAAGTAAGCTAACCAATAATATAAAAGGGAAACAAAAGATTCTTCGGGTACATAAAGAGTAAGAAAGAGGCAAGAGTGGATGTTGGACTGCTGGAAAATGGGGAATAAAGAAATGGCAGAGGTATTGAATATGTTTTTTGCATCAGTCTTCACAGTGGAAGACAACACCAATGTGCTGGAAATTCAAAAGTCGAGGGGTGGAAGTTAGTGGAGTGACTATTGCTAAAGAAAAAGTGCTTGGTAAGCTGAAAGGTCTGAAGGTGGATAAGTTCAAGAAGAGAGCAAAGCAGAAGAGTGGAAACTATAGGCCGGTTAGCCTGTGGTTGATATGATTTTATAGTCCATTATAAAGAATGAGGTTACTGAGTACTTAGTTCATGATAAAATGGGCCAAAGTCAGGCTGAGCAGTGGCATATGGAATACAGCGTAGAAAAATGTGGAGTCACGCATTTTGGTAATAGTAATAAAGGCGTAGCCTAGTTCCTAAACGGGGGGAGAAATCGGAGGTGCAAAGGGACTTGGGAATCGATTCTCAGTTAATTTGCAAGTTGAATCGATAGTAAGGAAGGCAAATGCAATGCTAGCATTTATTTCATGAAAGCTACAATGCAAAAACATGGATGTAATGTTGAGGCTTTTTAAGGCACTGGTCAGACTGCATTTGGAGTATTGTGAGCAGTTTTGGGCCCCATATCTGAGGAAGGATGTGCTGCCATTGGAGTGCGTCCAGAGGAATTTACTAGAATGATCCCAGGAATTATTAGGTCAACATATAATTAGCGTTTGAAGGCACTGGGCTCGTATTCTGGAGCTCAGAAGGATGAGGGGGAAACTCATTGAAACTAACCGAATAGTGAAAGTCTGCATAGAGTGAATGTGCAGAGGATATTTCCACTAGTGAGAGTCTAGGACCAGAGGTCATAGGCTCAGAAATAAAGGATGTTCCTTTAGGAAGGAATGCTTAAGAAGGAACTGCAGATGCTGGAAAATCAAAGGTAGACTTGATAGACCGAATGGCCTAATTATGCTCCTAACACGAACTTATGGTTGGAAAAGCTGTGACAGTCTGTTTTTATATTTTGTGCCGGTTACTTCAGACCAAGAAACAATATTTGACCACATGTAGTTTAGAAGACACAAGGGACTAGAATCTAGAGCAAAAATAAAATGCTGGAGAGACTCGCCTGGAGGGATAGAATTGTGAGCAGAAGGAGGGTATAGAGAAGGAGAAAGGAGCTGAGGAACAGGGATGGGAGGGCATTGGAAAAAGGTGTGCATGAGGTGACCTGGGAGAGAATTGGTGGGGGAGAGTGTTAACTGAAATTGCAGGTTCCAATGTTCTTATCATTGGGTTATAAGCTTACCCAAGTGGAATATGAGGTGCCATTTTTTCCCGTTTGCACGTGGCACAACTCTGGCAATCGGGGAGTGGGGGAAGCTGAGGACAGACAGGTCAGTATGGGCAGGGCTATTGAAGTGGCCAGCAACTTCAAGCTCAACTGACCATGGTGAACAGAGTGCAAGTATTTGGCAACGCGGTCGCCTAGTCTACCCCCACGACCTTCCTGTGCATGCCCTCCAAAACTGCTCAAAACCCAGCATACACTTGAGGAACAGCTCCTTCCATCTGCAGACTTAAACTATCTGAAAGCTCAGGCACTGAAAACTATCTGCAATTTCAGGTAATTTGCTTTTTGTCTTAACTTTTCTCAGTCTTTAAAGTGCAACCCCTGTTGCTGGGTACATTATTCTGCAGATGCAAAATTAATTTAACAATATTTTGAAATTATCTAACCTGCAACAATCTTGTTATATCATCAATTTATCGGAATCTGAGGGGCAGCTTTTTCACACAGAGGGCTGTGTGCATATGGAATGAGCTGCCAGAGGAGATAGTTGAGACAGATCCAATAACAGCATGTAAAATACCTTTTGGACAGGTACATGGACAGTAATTTTTGATAAAGATATGGGACAAATGCAGGTAGATTGAACTTGTGTAGATGGGGCACGTTGGTCGGCATGGGCAAGTTGGCCTGGAGGACCTGTTTCCATGATATATGATTAATTTATAAAGGCAGAATGTCCTTTCAAATCATGAAACAAAAATGACTTGTTTGTGTGTGTGTGTGTGTATTTTGTACAATACTGGGTACAAAAAGTGTGACCATACATAAAACTGAAGTTC
Source organism: Raja brachyura (assembly GCA_963514005.1). Next base: position 16,896,290 of record OY740784.1, on the reverse strand, counting down.
ACAAATAAATTATTTAAACATGATTCAGATTAATCAAAAACCCTCACAGTGGCAGTACATGACAGGGAGAGATAGTTCATGAAGTTTGAGAAAATTTGATTAATGAACAAAATTCCTTGTTCAACATGCGTTCCTATGAGTTTTTTTACACTTTATGTTTGGTGTCCATCATAACAACTGTTACATGAAATTTAGAAAGTCTTTTTTTAAAGCATGATAGCTGATTTCTTCACTTTGCTTTTTTTCACCATACAAATGTACTTTCTTGCTATAAACATGGAGTATGTGACCAAATGAGCAATATTCCTGTTATCTACTGAAACGTGTGTTACGTGCGTTACATAGTGTCCAAGGGTGGACCCCCAAATGAAAGTAGCTCCTGTTTCTTCCAGTATTTATTTTTTTGTAAGCAGCTTTTACAGAATCTTGATATTAAGGTTACTTCTCATCATTTCTTTATGTATTGAGTTCTTTAAACTTGAAAATGTTCAATCTCCTTGGGAAGTTCCTTGGTCTTAATTTACCATTCTCTTGTAACGGTGGTTACTCTAAAATAGGGTGGACACCAACAGTAACCACCGTTACATTCTTTGAAATATGGCCATTCAGAGCACTTAATGCCAAATTCATCAAGAGTTTTGCTTATTACTGTGAAACATGCATCTCTGCAAAGCAACAAACTTTAAAATGTTTTGAATTGTAATGAAATTAATGCAGAAATTGCCCCAGATGAGTGTCAAAGCATGTCACATTTTTGGTGTCCTAAAAGTTGATATTTTAAAGAGATATAAACTGGTTGAATCCGGGAATTAATTTAATTCCTAACTTGGTTCCCAAACAATATATATATATATATATATATATATATATATATATATATATTTATTTATTTATTTTGTGGGACCAAGTTAGGAATTAAATTAATTCCCGGATTCAACCAGTTTATATCTCTTTAAAATATCAACTTTTAGGACACCAAAATATGCACGCGCACGCACGCACATATATATGCACACGCACGCACATGCACACACACACACACACACACACACACACACACACACACTGACTCGCACACCATATATATGACAGTAAACTTTCTTGAACCTACTCACATGGCTGAGCGCGGCCTCTCCACTGTGGGGCTTCCGCAGTCAGCAGCACTTCCGCAATCAACATGACCTCTGTTCTTACCGGAAATTGTGCAATCAGCGCGACCTCTGCACTCACCGGAAATTACGCAATCTGCGCGACCTGTCCACTAAGCGGAAGTCACGAAATGAGCGGGACTTTTGGACTAAACACAGTCGTACCTAATAAAGCATTTATTCCTTCCAAACACAGTCTGACCTAATAAAGCATTGCGGTTTCAAGCACAGGCAGGGCAGCAGGCCAAACAACTCATGGCATTGTCATTAAGGGCTAACAAATCATTTATTACAAGTACATTGTAGACTCATAGTTCAGTTGATTCACAGCTTAGAATGACAGTCGTGGCCTCTCCCTCGCGATCTTGCATAGTGACTGACATGTCCAGGCATCCGGGGATTTACAGTCCTGTGTCCCCCGTCCCCCTGGAAGGGGCGTTACCTTCATCACAGTGATTGGCAGGCGAGAGGAACAATCAGCTGATCTCAAGGTTTTTTTAAACACTCATAACTTTTAAATTTTTTATCGATGAGAAAAATCTTAGGGGCTGGCTCAGCGGAGGACTGAGTAAAATGGCCAAACATCGCGGCGATACAGGGTAGTGTTTTTTCTGAAATCAATATTCAGAGCAGACAGGAAGTGGTCAAGATGAGACTTTTACATTTTTTAAATATGTATATATATATATATTCAAATTGGTGAGAATTAAGAATAACACATTTATATTTTATTTATTTGGCATAATAAATGGGTGTTAATATTCAATGTTCTTTATTTCCAATTTGGCTCTCCTGGCAACATCTCATTAAAAATTGATTATCAACTTAGTCCATCGTAAATGAAAAACAGCTATCCTCGCAGCACAGAATGCCAAGTAGCTGTCATATATTTGAGCTGTTTGTATTTCTAATGCAAGCTGTTGCTGTCAGTTCCACTTGGTGGCAGTAAAGGCTGTCTTACTGAGGATGTTCATACACACGTGACTTTATCTTCCGATAACAGAAAAAACGTGATTATTTAAAAATATGTTGAAATGAGCTTAATAGAACCGATGCTGCTTTGGATTTTATTTTACTGACTCTGGGACATGATTACAGGATAGATGTCACCTTTACTTCATGTCAAGTCTCCACAAACCTGTGCACTTACTGCATGCGGCAGAGTTCCAAGCAGCAGATTTCCATTGGTTACAGCAACTAACTAGCTCACTGACCAGAGTTGGGGGTTGGGAAAAGAGTATAGGCTTATAATTCCACAGCTTTTGTAAGAATAATTACTTTTTGGACTGGGTCAAAGACATAGATCTTAAAAGTTGAGAATTAAAAGTTAAATTATGGGCATTGGGAATTAAAGATAACATTTTTATGATTAGTTTTTCATGTTTTTGATTTGCATATACCTTTCATTAAAATTACTCTTAAGAATTGCTATCCTTTAAAGGTGGGAATAGTCACCTTTAATAGTGATTGGGTGAACATATAAAAAGCTGAATGTAAAGCTGTAATTTGCAGTGTAATTTTTATCCATGGTATTTTGGAATCTTTCACAATAAAGATTTGCTGCTCTCCTTTATGCCTTGTAAATTGGCTATGTTTTGGTTAAATCCAAGCATTCCTATAAAAAAGTTTTAAAAGTGGGATTATTGCATCACATTTATACATGGAGCATTCTTGTTAAACTGGGCGCCAATAAGCGAGTTCGGTATTCCGAAAAACTCAAAGAACCATGGGATTTGTCAAAGGTCATTTGTGATAAAGAAAAGCCGAATGAAGCACTAGCTGTATAAACTGTGTATACATCTTTAACTCTTCTACCAATTATTTAATCTAGAATTCTGTCAACTCAATAGCTTCATTTCTTATTCTACTGTTCACATACTAGTTACACAGTCCCAGTTCTAGTTCATTTCATTAAATTGCAATTATGAGATACTCAAAGTTAAAGAATTTATTATTTTCATTTTATCCTTAATCCTGGAATAAGAAAAGATTGCTTGCGTTTGAAACATTTTCTTATCTTTATTCATAATTTATGTGTAAAATTATATTTAATCTGAGGGACGGGGGCGCCAGGTTTGCGGGAGAGTGGGGTGTAACAGCGAGAGTGAAGGGGGGGGGGGGCCGATGCAGGGGGATAGACTGGACCGGCAGAGAGATATTCTCGACAGCTGAGTTGCTGCGTGCGTACAGATCTGCCTTTCATTCGTAGTCAGGATTGAACCCGGGTCTCCGGCGCTGCAAGTGCTGTTAAATTGCTACTGTACCATCCCTGTCCCCTCCCGAGTATCCCATTCCTGTCCGGGGGTGTCCGGATAAGTCCGTGTTGACCCTGGACTGAAGGGACTCCGCCCGGAGCAGTGGTGGACCCAGGCTTACAGCCAGCACGGAGAAGAAGCGCTAACTCCAGCTCACCTCTACTCCAACTCCCGAGGATACACACAAAATGCTGGAGTAACTCAGCGGGACAGGCAGCATCTTTGGAGAAAAGGAATAGGTGACATTTTGCGTTGGGACCCTTCTCCAGAGATGTTGCTTGACCTGCTGAGTTACTGCAGCATTTTGTGTGTATTCCTGTTGATGACTGGTGTTCGGTTTTCGCCAGCACCGAGGGGGTTAACCGACAGCGACAAACAGTTCATGTTTTGAGGGCTCGACCCAAATACCGAATGTCCATTTCCTTGCACGGATGCTGCCTGACCCACTGAATTTCTCCAGCTGCTTTCCTCTGTTTGCTACAGATTCTAGCATCTACAGTCTCTTCTGTCTCCATGCAGTTGGCAAGTTTGCCAATTGTGATAGTACGCTGTCATATTCAATTTGCATCTATGATAAATCAATGTCAGAGCTGCCAAGCAAGTATGTACATAAATACAGGAAAGCAGAAGTGGCTCACTTTGCATCAATACCATATTCCTTGCTTCCCTTAATACTTAAAAATATATTAATTTATATCTTGAATATACTCACTGGCAGCCTGCACAGCTTACTTAGCATGAGATTCCAAAAAATCACTGTTTACCAGCTGAAGACGTGTCTCTTCTCATTCCTGGATTGCCAATCCTTTACTTTGCCATAGTGACCCTGGTTCTAGCATTCACCTGATTTAAAATCATGGATGATGTTTTATATTGGGCTTTACCAGACGGGGAGCCAGTGTACTTCGGTGAGCATTGGGTGATGCATGAGAAGGCTTGCGTGATTCAGGATACAGAAAACATTATTTTGGACAAGTCTAATTTTACAGAATGGATAAGGCAGAAGAATGCCCAAGAGAATAATTGAGACGTGACATGAAGGAACAGAAGAGCATTTCAATTGTAAAGACTGGTAGGAAAGAGTGATGTTTACAGATGTGGATGTACATGAGGGTTACACAAAAAGCTGGAGAAACTCAGCGGGTGCAGCAGCATCTAAGGAGCGACGGAGATAGGCTAAGTTTCGGGTCGAGACCCTTCTTCAGACTGGATGGACGTGATCTTGGTGTTGGAGAATAAATGAGATTGGAAACTGCTTAAATAATACATTTGTTATGTTCAAAATGCGTTCCAAGAAAATCAAATTAATCTCATCTCGCTGTTTAGATTGCAGTAGCTATACCAGAAAAAAATGTCAATTAGCACAGAATTTGCAATAAGCCATGATCCATTCCTGCTTTCAGCAGACCTATGAGAAAGGTTTTCATCTACATCATGTAAGTTCCTGATAGAAACTCCGTTGAGGAGGGAGGAATGTGCATCTACCTGCAGAGTAAATGTATTAAATGTGGGCCACCAGGTCGTAGATTTAGAACGAGCTTTGCCCATGAAACTGGAAAGAAAATTTTACAGCCGGCTGAACAATATGCTAGCGTAGCTGACTGTCAAACATGTTCCAAAAACATGTTGGAATATTTCTGCAATACAGGAAAGTTGAAAAATATTCAGGATCTATTGATACCTATTCAGACAAATAAATTGAGAAGACTTAACACTTAGTATCACTAAAATAAAGAAGCAATTAAAAAGGCCAGAACTGTTAATATTTTTGTACTTTGAAGATATTCCCTTCCATTGGAATGAATTAATAAGCAATTCTTGTGCCAGGAATAGCCTGAAGCAGGTTCTCCATTATATTATAACATAATTGAAATTGTGAATATACAGGGAGAGATTTTGGAGCCAGAGATTAAAGCTTAATGTGTCATTACAAATTCTGATAATGTCTCATTCAATAAAGCATAATGTTTTATATTTTCTTTACTGCCCAAGGATTGTTTGTCAATATGCTTATTTTTATTTGGTCAGTGATTACTGCAGATGTAATTATAGAATCTTGACACGGGAGCAATGAATTACTGACAAACATCTGGACTTGTTCAACTGTGTGTGTGTGTGCACGCTCTGCAAGTTTATATCTAATTTCCTTCGCTCCATTGATGCTGCCTCACCCGCTGAGTTTCTCCAGCATTTTTGTCTACCTTCGATTTTTCAGCATCTGCAGTTCCTTCTTAAATATTATATCTAAGTGCCTCTGTTTTGATGGTGAATGCCAACAGCGTCATTGGTATCTTTCTTCACAGATCCTAGGTCAATACTCTTAAATATTTTTGAAGGGGATTTTTTGAATGGAAATACATTGGGAATAAATAATTATGTGAAGAGTTTTAAAGTGATTTGATGTTGAATGAAAATGTTGTTCACTGTTTAACATTGCTGCTGCAGTGGTATTGGCTCATTATATCTGAAAAGTCTGATTACTGGAATTGCAAATAACTTGAGATCTATTTCTCATTAACAAGTGGACAATATTCAAATGTTAAACATTTGCATGCTTTCAGGCCCAACAGATGGAGATTAAAATTACCTTCAAACAATAGGCAATAGGTGCAGGAGTAGGCCATTTGGCCCTTCGAGCCAGCACCGCCGTTCAACGTGATCATGGCTGATCATCCCCAATCAGTACCCCGTTGCTGCCTTCTCCCCATATCCCCTGACTCCGCTATTTTTAAGAGCCCTATCTAGCTCTCTCTTGAAAGCATCCACAGAACCTGCCTCCACCGCCCTCTGAGACAGAATTCCACAGACTCACCACTCTCTGTGAGAAAAAGTGTTTCCTCGTCTCCATTCTAAATGGCCTACTCCTTATTCTCAAACTGTGGCCCCTGGTTCTGGACTCCCCCAACATCGGGAACATGTTTCCTGCCTCTAGTGTGTCCAAGCCCTTAACAATCTTATATGTTTCAATGAGATCCTCTCTCATCCTTCTAAACTCCAGAGTGTACAAGCCCAGCTGCTCCATTCTCTCAGCATATGACAGTCCCGCCATCCCGGGAATTAACCTTGTAAACCTACGCTGCACTCCCTCAATAGCAAGAATGTCCTTCCTCAAATTAGGGGACCAAAACTGCACACAATATTCCAGATGTGGTCTCACTAGGGGTCTGTACAACTGCAGAAGGACCTCTTTGCTCCTATATTCGATTCCTCTTGTTATAAATGCCAACATGCCATTCGCTTTCTTCACTGCCTGCTGTACCTGCATGCTTACTTTCATAGACTGATGTACAAAGACCTCCAGATCCCGTTGTGCTTCCCCTTTTCCCAACTTGACGCCATTTAGATAGTAATCTGCCTTCCTGTTTTTGCTGCCAAAGTGGATAACCTCACATGTATCCGCATTAAACTTCATCTGCCATGCATCTGCCCAATCCCCCAACACTAATAAGATAATTTAAGTACTGTGGCACTTGTATTTATTGTGAACTTATTTTTGCAAATAATTTGATTATCTGATGTATTGTTATAATGTTTATATTCTTATATTTGGTTGAAATTTGAATGCGCAAAACTTGCTACAGTTTTACTGTACAACTCAAATTCAGAGGCTTCCAATGGTTGTGGCACCAGAGTGCCCTTCCAACCAAAAATAAAACAGTTTCAAACTGCAGCCTGACTGAATAACTTTGGGTCAGATTGCAGAAGATGTGCATACAATGGAATCAACCATGTTCTGCAGAAACACACCGGCCCGCTGAAAGCTGAGGACATTGCAGTATTACAAAGCCCAAAAAATAATTGCAAAGGGTAGACTGACTTTAAAATGTGCAAGAGCATTTCAAAATGATTTCTGGCACACTTGCCAAGTTCTTCTGCAAGGATAAATTTGAAAAGTATATGGATGCTGCATTTGTGAATAAATATCCATTTAAGCCAGTGAGGAAAAAAAATGATATAGGAATTCCTCAACAAACATTTCTGAAGAGAGAAACAGTTAATGGTTCAACTCTATTATCTTTCATTGTCGACTGATTAAAATTTTCAGAGGATACAACAAGTAGGTTCCTAATTGTCTCAACCCTTGCTTATCCTCCCCACAGATTGGCACTTAGAGAAATAGACACCTGGAGTTTTGTATTCACCAAACAGATTGATCCTTTTTACAGATACGCATAAAATCATCTGTTTACTGAGCAGCTTTTTTTCTGTTTGAAATTTAGCTGGAGTTTAAAATTGTCTGCCAGAAAATAACTGAGCATCACAACAGCAGTCAAAACATTTGCTGGGAAATTACAGGATCCTCATTTCTTATTCCTCCCTGGGCTCATTAAAATTTAGAAGAGAAGCTAACTTTTGCAAATTCAAAGATAATTTGTCCTATTTTAAAGTTTAGTCCACTGATGATTTTAATCCAAGGTTAGGTCTGTAAATCTATTGGTAAATTCTGGGAAAAAAGCCAAATTGGCTCTTATTTTAAAACCATAATATTTACCGTTGATTAATTTTTTTAGAGGATGCAACAAGCAGATTCCCTAATTTTACTTCGGAGTCACGTGAGTGACTACGTGAAGAAGCCCCGCCTGGCGCTGGATCGGCATTACGTCGTCGCTGTCGGCAGCGAAAGAGCTGCAGAGCGCAGCTCCACACAGTGGTAAGGAACCGGCCCGCAGGTAAAAGAGTTTTACAAAATTTAGGGCGAGGTTCCAGAACTCCGTAGCCTGGTGGGTAAACCAGGAGGAGTTAGCAAAAAACAAAATGGAGAAGGCCAAAAAACAGCGGGTAAAACGTGCGTCCCGGGGTGATGAGTCGGGACAGGAGATTATTGCGGAGCCGGTTCCGATACCGGTGGCCGTTGAAATACCCGTTAGTGAGGCTTTGATTGCTCCACAAACAGAAACTGTAGAGGAAACCCCAGTGCCTAAAAAATGTAAAAGAAAAGCTGAAAGGCCTAGGGGTTCTGATGAATCAGATTCAGAAGGTCCAGAAAGAAAAGCCTTATGGCTCAGAATGGACCAGATGGAGAAAATGCTCCAAACTATTATCAACCAAGGGTCTAAGAACCCAGAATATTCCCAGGCAGCCCCTGAGGGGGTTCCATATCGTGAATATGGTGCCAGTTTGAATTGGGAATTTGAAACTCCAGTGCCTGGGATTGGACTGGAGGAAGTCTCCTTTGAACAAGTTTCAGGAGTACCAGGGCTGTATGAGACAGACCCTGAAAGTGGTGATTGTGGTCCGGAGTACACACCACAATACAATTATATGGATCCAGGTGTGCCTGATGTGGCACAAGATTTTGCTATACCTGGAGGAGGCGGTAAGGCCATGGAAGATAACCTGGCAGCCAATATTAATTATATGGTCTCTCACCCGCTTCAAGAAGCTGTTATGGTTGAGACAGCAGAAATGTATAAAACACCTATCAATTGTGCCTCATTGAAGGGACCTACCGTGAATCCGGCTGTTTGGGCGCCAATGTCATCAATATTGCGGGCGCAGGAGATTCAATTTCAAAGAGTCCTCAAGCTGATTTCAGCTGGCAATACTGCACTTGGTAGACAAGTGGAAGGTTGTGGAATGACCAAAGTGCAGAAACATATGTTGGCCTTATTTTGCAACTCATTTTTTGAGATAAATTGCATGAGGAAGATTGCCATTCGACCTCTGTTACATCCAAGATTTGCAGGGTTGTGTAAACCAAGCAATGTTCAAACTCCTGGTTATTTGTTCGGAGAGGATTTGTCTAAGCAAATTAAAGAAATGGATGAAGAGGCAAAGACTTTTGGTCGTATGAAACCCTTCAGCTTTGGCCAGAGATGGACTGGCTATATGAGAAAGGGATTTGATTTTGGAGCTAGTACAAGCCGAGGCAGGAGTATGATAAGGAAAAATTTCCAGCCAACACAGCCGAATGTATGCCCATTCATTGGGAAAAGGAGATCATTTCGTCCAGTTGGAGAGGTACATAAACATTATCCTATTAAAGAGGAATGTTGGGATGAGCCACAGATTGGTGGTAGACTCCAAATGTTTTATAAGGAATGGGACAATATAACAGTTGATCGTGTGGTATTAGACACTGTGCTAGGATCTACCATTGATTTTGTGGAAGGTATGGTTCCATTGGGACAGAATGAGCCTAGTCATTTGATGTTCTCAGAGCTTGAGAAAATTTAAATTGACAAAGAGATTAAGAATTTGAGTAAAAAAGGAGTTATCGAGAAAACAGGAGAGGATCCACAACAATTTGTATCAAACATTTTCCCCAGACCAAAGAAAGATGGGGGTTGTAGGATCATTTTAGATATCACGCTTTTGAATACATTTGTCCAGTATAAACATTTTAAAATGGACACATTCTACACTGTAATACAGTTGGTATCAACAGGCTGTTATATGGCTACAATAGATTTGAAGGATACATATTATTCGGTCCCAATTCATCATAGTTTTCGCAGGTATTTAAAGTTTAAATGGATGGGACAGCTGTGGCAATACAAAGCTTTGCCTAATGGATTAAGTTCAGCACCTAGATTGTTCACTAAATTGTTAAAGCCAGCACTTGCACTGCTAAGGGCACAAAAACACATCGTTATGGCTTATCTAGATGACATTTTAATTGTCAATGCTAATCAGGAATCAGCTGAAAAATCAGTCTCAGCAACTATTAGCTTGTTTGAGAAGTTGGGTTTCCTGATCCATCCAACAAAATCTAAGTTACAGCCATCCCAAACCATTGAATATCTGGGGTTTGTGATTAACTCAGTTACCATGTTGGTAACTTTACCAATGGATAAGGAGTTAGATTTGACAAATGTGTGTCAAAACCTGATTAACAAACCTTATCCCTCCATCCGAGAGGTTGCCAAGGGTATTGGTAAATTGGTAGCAGCATTTCCAGTAGTAGAGTTTGGTCGTCTACATTACCAAAATCTTCAAAGGGCAAAAACTAAAGCGCTAATTCAGCGAGCAGGCCATTTTGATAGGCCAATGCAATTGCCTAAGGAAGCTTTATCAGAATTACATTGGTGGATTGAGAATGTTCCACAAGCTGCTAAGAACATTTTAGTTCATCAGCCAGTCGTGTTTTTACAAACTGACGCAAGTTCTCTCGGATGGGGGGCTACGGACAATGAGACCAGCTGTGGAGGCAGATGGGCTGTCCAAGAGGATTTGTTGCTCCAAACATATGGTATTAATTATTTGGAGCTACTGGGAGCATTTTATGGATTAAAAGCTTATTGCTCTTCATTAAAGGATTTGCATGTCCAAGTACAAATAGATAATACCACAGCTGTGGCATATATCAATCACATGGGTGGTGTCAGATCAATACCATGTGATCATCTGGTATACCGGGGAGAGACAATGTTGTGGCAGACAAAAGATCACGAATATTTAAAGACAATACAGAATGGATGTTAAATCCACAAATTTTCAAAAATATTGTCAGTCGGTATGGAGTACCGGACATTGATCTGTTTGCATCTAGATTGAATCACCAATTGCCGAAATACGTGTCTTGGGAACACGATCCAGGGGCAGTAGCGGTGGATGCTTTCTCGCTACACTGGGGAATACGTTCTTTTATGCTTTTCCCCCATTCTGTCTCATTGGGCAATGTCTCAAGAAAATAGCGCAAGACGCTGCCAAAGGCATTTTGGTGGTGCCAAATTGGCCCACGCAGTCATGGTTCCCATTGATGCTAAAAATGATTATTGAACCATGTATGACAATTCCCATTTGTGACAATCTGTTGACACAACCAGTAACAAAAGAAATTCATCCATTGCATGATCATATGAATTTGTTAATCTGCAGGTTCTGACCAGACCATTGCAAGAGACCTACAAAATTCTTAAGGGGTTGGACAAGCTAGATGCTGGAAGATTGTTCCCGATGTTGGGGGAGTCCAGAACAAGGGGTCACAGTCTAAGGATAAGGGGGAATTCCTTTAGGACCGAAATGAGGAAAACATTCTTTACACAGAGAGTAATTCTCTGCCACAGAAGGTAGTTGAGGCCAGTTCATTGGCTATATTTAAGAGGGCGTTAGATGTGGCACTTGTGGCTAAAGGGATCAGGGGGTATGGAGAGAAGGCAGGTACGGGATACTGAGTTGGATGATCAGCCATGATCACATTGAATGGCGGTGCAGGCTCGAAGGGCCGAATGGCCTACTCCTGCACCTATTTTCTATGTTTCTAAGAGTTTGAACTGTCGGACAGGACCATGGATGTTATAGATGCAGCTTGGAGGACTAGCACCAAAAAACAATATATGTCGCATATAAGGAAATGGGAAGCTTTTTGTACACAGTCAAAGATATCTTATCATACTGCAAACATTTCAAATGTTTTGGAGTTCCTTGCTGGGTTACACTTTGATGAGCATTTGAGTTATAGTGCCATTAATTGTGCTCGGAGTGCATTGTCATCCTATTTAGGACAAAATTCGGATCGGGATTCAGCTGGGTCTCACCCACTAGTATCCCGATTCATGAAAGGTATTTTTAATAAAAATCCTCCCAAGCCCAGATATACAGAAATTTGGGATGTTAGCATTGTTCTCACTTTGCTTAAACAATGGACTCCAATTAACTCAATGTCTTTGCAGAAATTAACATTCAAGGTGGCTATGTTAATGGCATTGGTATCAGCTCAAAGAGTACAAACTTTGCAATTGTTAAGGTTGGATTGCATGCATGTGACTACAGATAACATTGTGTTTTATGTTTATGACTTGATCAAACAAAGCAGACCAGGGAGAACTGGAATGAAGGTAATGTTTAAAGCATATCCTATTGATGAAACATTGTGTGTAGTTAAGCATTTAACTCAATACATTGAGGTAACCAAAAATCTCAGAGGTTCTGAGAAAGCGTTATTGATAACACACAAAAAACCACATACAAAAGTTTCAGTTCAAACCATTTCTAGATGGTTAAAACAGGTTTTGGGTCTAGCAGGAATAGAAACTGATGTGTTTAAATCTCACTCCACTAGGGCGGCAGCTACATCCGCGGTGAAGGTACAGGACGTACCACTCGATCAAATTTTAGAGGCCTCAGGGTGGTCTAGAGAAGAAACTTTTTCAAAGTTCTACAATAAACCTGTTGTCACGGTGCCAGGATTTGGGCACGAAGTACTGGGTTGTCTTTAAATGCTTGCTTTGTTTATATTATCGATTTATATTATCGATTTATGTTACCATTGACATCATTTATCAATTATTTTGTAATTTTCCCCTGCGATAGAGGGGTTATTATTAAAAAAGTTGTTCTTTTTTATAATTAAAGGACTTATTACATAAATTATAACAATGTGTTAAAATACTTTTTACTCACTACTGTTTTGACTAAACAGAGAGTCGTATGAAATGAATTTACGACATGGAAAACACAGAGCTTTAAAATCTTCACGTAGTCACTCACGTGACTCCGAAGTAAAATAGTGAGATTAAACGAGAACTTACCTGTTCGAAGTTTGATCTTTATTTTATGATGAGGGATTACGTGCCCTCCACTCCCAACCCTCATAATGTAAATGATCATCTGGTAGTTCTAGTCTATTTTGAGCCTTACTATTTTACTCCGGCTATTGGTTCTGTGTTTTTCATGCCGCTGCTTTGAAGTATGCCGATCCAGCGCCAGGCGGGGCTTCTTCACATAATCCCTCATCGTAACTCCTCATAAAATAAAGATCAAACTTCGAACAGGTAAGTTCTCGTTTAATCTCACTATTGTCCCAACCTTTGATCAAAGATCAGTGTGTCAGATCTAGTAACCTACAGGTCTGATTCATTTTGCTGACATTTAATGTGCAAGATGCTAATGAAGGTTTTTTATGCAATCTTTCTAGTTTACGTTTTATAGCAATATATTGTATGCCAGCATTAATTATTGCTGCGAGGAGTTGAATATGGGCAAGCCCCTTCCAAACTTGCATATAACTTGAGAAAGAAACCAAAGCTTGAAACAAGGGAATCATTAAATGTTCAGAAAGTTCAGAAGAGTGCTTTCTTTACATTTCCATCTTGTAATTTGTTTTTACTTGCTCTATCCTTAATCTTACGAATCATAGAACAGTCCTTGTAGCAATCGATGATATTGTTCCATTCAGTGTCGATAGTTTTGTTAAGCAGTGAACAGGAAAACATACCAGTATAAGAATTGTTAATGCTACTTTTTGGACACAATTCAGAATTTAAAATGCTTTTAATGCTGGGAAGACTGCTGGCAATTATTTATGGGTGAAATCATGCCCATTGCAAGTCTTCTGAGTACGATTAACTCTAGTGTGGCCAAAGGTTTCAATTGCACACCTAATCATGTCATAAGTCATGCGCCACATGTGCCATCCCTTGTAACGTAGACCTTCTGGGTGCAAGGTACGAAGTCACAGGTGTGCACTGTGTTGTATTGTTGCATTTATGCCCATTCAAAGGAAAGTCTGCGGATATTGGAATATCTAAATGACAAGCTTCAGAATTTGTTACAGGCTAATCAAACTTATTCTTGTGTTGACACAGTTTACGTAAGTAATGAGGATTGTGTACTCCAGCATTTAATTGCTAAGATCCTTATTCCTGCCAACTACTGTGAGCTCTCCATAAGCAGCAGCTCTATCTAGGTCATGGTAGGATCTGCAACAGTGTCAGTTACCACCACTCCAATGTCAGCCACACCCTTGTCAGTTCTATGCACAATAAAGACTTATTTTAACCTAAATTATGACATGACTCAGCAGAGCCGAAAGGTTCAGAATCATGTAGCCATGAGATTTGAGATGGTCTCCTGAAGAAGGGTCTTGACCCGGAAAGTCACCCATTCCTTCTCTCCAGAGATGCTGCCTGTCCCACTGAGTTACTCCAGCTTTTTGTGTGCACCCTCCTTATGAATGAAGCACTAATTTTAATAAGTTATTTCCAAAGGTGGTGGCCATATGTCTTTTCATAAATGGAAGAACATTGAGTGAGCCAAGTGTTGCGGTTATTATATCAATGGTGGGCTGTGGAGGAACTCATGGTTGCTGTGGGAATAGTTTCTGCATGTGTGTGTCTGAGGTAGTATTAGAATAAAAGAGCGGTATTTTGTTTGGTTTACAGCTCAACTATATCTTGTGAGATTATTAATTTTCTTCCCGACTTGCTCTTTTGGAGGGGATTTCTCATTCCTGGAGAATACTCTTTGGGCCACTTCCTGCCAGGCTCTGCATGTGGTACACCTGGCAGGTCTTCTGACCGTCCCTTGGCACAGACCTAACTCAGGCTTTTATTTCTTCCATTAGGACTGATCTCCCTCCTTCTCTGTCTTCATCTCCTCCATCTAATAAGTGTAACTGTTTGGCTGCCAGGAAAGTGTTCCTTTAAGGGTTGATGACTTCCTATCACTTTTGAACAGCAAAGTCTTTCAAATATACCAATTTACACGAGGACCCATGCATATAATTATTTAATGCATGATTCTGGATGTAAAACAGCACAGTGCTCCTTACAACATATATTTAGCCAATTTTCAGAATTTGAGGGGGGGGGGGGGGGAGAATCTCACACTACATGCAGCACATGCAATCTAATTAAGCTGTTATTAAGTAAAAATGCAGCATTAAAGCAAATGTGGCCATATATAGTGTTATTAAATATATAGCATTCTACTTTGCAGTAACTCATCAAGCATGAACCAATTCTCCAGAGACATCTTTCAATTTATTTTCTGTGCATACACAGAAGCAGGTGTAGATTGTAATGCCTATGGTTTATACAAAGAACAAACAAATCCCCATGGAACTTGAGCATATTAGTTAGCCATTAAATGTTATCCAAGAACCCAGAGGTTATAACAATCAGAAAAGATTGAACGGGCTAGCAATTCAAAATATGGGATGGGTGAAGGATGATTTTGCAGATGTAGATAATAAAATTATAAAAGGGAAGAATAGAAATGTTTAAACTTGTAGCGGGATACAGAATCAAGACCCATAAAGACGTGTGTCACTAACATTAAATTCATTAAGAAGAAATTTCTTTGCACAAATAGTAGAATCATAGAAAATAGGTGCAGGAGTAGGCCATTCGGCCCTTCGAGCCTGCACCGCCATTCAATATGATCATGGCTGATCATCCAACTCAGTATCCTGTACCTGCCTTCTCTCCATACCCCCTGATCCCTTAAGCCACAAGGGCCACATCTAGCTCCCTCTTAAATATAGCTAATGAACTGGCCTCAACTACCTTCTGTGGCATAGAATTCCACAGACTCACCACTCTCTGTGTGAAAAAAGATCTTCTCATCTCGGTCCTAAAAGACTTCCCCCTTATCCTTAAACTGTGACTCCTTGTTCTGGAGTTCCCCAACATTGGGAACAATCTTCCTGCATCTAGCCTGTCCAACCCCTTAAGAATTTTGTAAGCCTCTATAAGATCCCCCCTCAATCTCCTAAATTCCAGCGAGTACAAGCCGAGTCTATCAAGTCTTTCTTCATATGGAAGTCCTGCCATCCCAGGAATCAGTCTGGTGAACCTTCTCTGTACTCCCTCTATGGCAAGAATGTATTTCCTCCGATTAGGAGACCATAACTGTACGCAATACTCCAGGTGTGGCCTCACCAACACCCTGTACAACTGCAGTAGAACCTCCCTGCACTTGTACTCAAATGGTTTTGCTATGAATGCCAACATACCATTTGCTTTCTTCACAGCTTGCTGCACCTTCATGACTACTTTCAATGACTGGTGTACCAAGACACACACGTCTTGTTGCATCTCTCCTTTTCCTAATCGGCCACCATTCAGATAATAATCTACCCTCCTGTTTTTGACGCCAAAGTGGATAACCTCACATTTATCCACATTATACTGCATCTGCCATGCATTTGGCCACTCACCCAACCTATCCAAGTCAACTTGCAGCCTCCTAGCATCCTCCTCACAGTTAACACTGCCCCCCAGCTTCGTGTCATCCGCAAACTTGGAGATGTTGCATTTAATTCCCTCATCCAGATCATTAATATATATTGTAAATAGCTGGGGTCCCAGCACTGAGCCTTGCGGTACCCCACTAGTCACTGCCTGCCATTCTGAAAATGACCCGTTTACTCCTACTCTTTGCTTCCTGTCTGCCAGCCAATTCTCTATCCACATCAATACTGAACCCCCAATACCGTGTGCTTTATGTTTGTATACTAATCTCTTATGTGGGACCTTGTCGAAAGCCTTCTGAAAGTCCAGATATAACACATGCACAGGTTCTCCCTTATCCACTCTACTAGTTACATCCTCAAAAAATTCTATAAGACATGATTTACCTTTCATAAATCCATGCTGACTTTGTCCAATGATTTCACCGCTTTCCAAATTTGCTGCTATCCCATCTTTAATAATTGACTCTAGCATTTTCCCCACTACTGATGTTAGACTAATTGTCTGTAATTCCCCGTTTTCTCTCTCCCTCCCTTTTTAAAAGTGGGGTTACATTAGCCACCCTCCAGTGCTCCAGTGCTTAGGAAATGAAATTCATTGTCGCATGGAGTAGTTGAGACAAATTACATGGTTACATTTAAATTGAGGCAGTAAGGAATTGACAGATATCCTGACCGGGTTGGATGTGGAAGAACAGGAGAGGCTTGCAAACAGGAGAGCTTGGACCTATTTTGCCATTGACTTTTTATATGTTATACATTAAAATCATGTAATTCGCAGCACAACATAAAATGTTAAAGCACTCTTCCTTTTGTTAGTAACAATGTAGTATTTGACTTGTAAAATGTAGAGTTCAAGACATGATTTGTGAATAGAGCACATGTCTGCTATTTTCACTGTAATGAGTGGGGGGCTCTTGAATTGTCACATGTATCATTACTCTCATGTCTCTGATTTATTTTTACTGTAATTGTTTTACCTTGAGTTGATTGGATTCAAACACTGTGCTCTTGTCAAAGTGTTGGTCTGGAACATTTATTTGTGCCTGTTTACTACTTAAACTTTAATGACACTTTCAATTCTTGCATGCTTCTTTTTCTGAGATTTAAATCGCACCATGAAATTTCCACAATGACAGCTGAATTCATTTAAGGAGCGAATCCGGTTTATTTTGGTTAGGGTGTCAAATATTCCCAACTGCGATAGCAGGCAATGGCAATTCTTATTCCCTCTTCAAAGCAAACAGTCAAGTGCGGTGAAAATAATCTTCCTCGCATACACTCTCTTCACTGCTGGTGTTTTGACATTCAATGCTGAAAGTAAAATAATTAATTGTTCACATTTTTACCACCGGTTATTCAATAGAAATTTATGCAAGATAAGAGTTCCGGAAAACAATGTGGGCTTCCTGTGTCCTCGTCATTACTAATTCCTCCGGGCCTGCCGGTTGTCTTTCCTGAAAATGTTCGAACAACATGCACTTTGGAGACCCGGGGCCCAACGAGACAATTTGCGTTTTCTCAGGCGCACCGGGACAAATTGAAAACTTTTCAGAATGGCTGCGCCTCTTTTCCTGGTCACCCCACCCTAAGAGATGGCAGTTTTTCCCTTATTCCTTGAACCTGATTGTCCTTGCCGTTGCTTGGGAAATTCTGGGACCAGGAAATGAAAGCAATTTTTATCTCAGGCCCGTGAACTTAATTCCATGGATCATGATGGTTTCTTCTGTATCTGATTACACAGTCTCTAGCCAAGAATTTATTTCATCAAATGCACGTATTCTTGATTTATCGTCTTTCTAATTGCATCCTCACGGTGCATTGCTATTGATATCCACAACTTGCATTCATCCAGCACTTTCAATGTGACAGAAAATTCAATGTTTCCTGAGTATTTCCAAAACAAAACGTGACACTTGAGGTAATATTACAAGAGAGGCTAAACCTGGGTTAAGAAGAGAAGCTTAAGGAATGTCTCAAACTGTTAAACAACATTATTGCAGGAAAGGACAGACTGACAATCAGAATTACATCTAATGTCTACTTATATTTTATTCAAGCGTAACCCAGAAATTTGCAAATCTTTGGAGTTTATTGTCCTGCAATAATGTTGTTTAACAGTTTGACACATTCCTCAAGCTTCGCTTTTCAACCCAGATTTATGGGGCTGCATTAACATTAGTTTATTGCCATGTGTACCGAGGTACAGTGAAAAGCTTTTGTTGCCTGCTAACCAGTCGGCGGAAGGACAATACATTATTACAATCAGGCCATTCACAGTGTACAGACACATGATAAGGGAATAACGTTTAGTGCAAGATAAAGCCAATAAAGTCCAATCAAAGATAGTCCAACGGTCTCCAATGAGGTGGGTAGTAGTTCAGGATTGCTCTTTAGTTGTGGTAGGATGGTTCAGCTGGGAAGAAACTGGCATTGAATCTGGAGGTGTGTGTTTTCACACTTCTATACATTTTGCCCAACGGGAAAGTGGAGAAGAGGGAGTGGCCAGGGTGTGACTGGTCTTTAATTAAGCTGCTGACATTGCCAAGGCAGTGTGAGGTATAAAGCAAGTCAATGGAAGAGTGGTTGGTTTGAGTGATGGTCTGGGATGTGTCCACAATTCCCTGCAATTTCTTGCGGTCTTGGATGGAGCTGTTCGCAAACCATACTGTGATGCATCCCGATAAAATGCTTTCAACGGCACATTTGTAGAAGTTGGTAAGAGTTGTTGGGAACATGCCGAGCTTCCTAATGCCCCTGTCCCACTTAGGAAACCTGAATGGAAACCTCTGGAGACTTTGTGCCCCACCTAAGGTTTCCGAGCGGTTCCCGGAGATTTTTGTCAGTCTCCCTAATGGTCGAAAGTGGTTTCCGCTTCTTCTGTTCCGGCAATTATTTCAAAACATTCAAAACTGGCCGCGACTAAAAATAGATTGCCGTTTAAAAAATCGGTAATTTTTCAGTCGAAGCCGGTTGCGATGCTAGTTGAAGGTGGTTGCCGGAGGTTGCAGGTAGTGGACGGTAAGACCTTTTTTTCACCCAGTTTTATTCCAGCAGGGAGGTCTTACCTTCCACTACCTGCAACCTCCGGCAACCACCTTCAACTAACATCGCAACCGGCTTCCACTAAAAAATGACCGATTTTTAAAACGGCAACCTATTTTCAGTCGCGGCGGCTTTTGAATTTTTTTAAATAATCGCCGGAACATAAAAGAAGTGGAAACCACTTTCGAGCATTAGGGAGACTGACAAAAACCTCCAGGAACCGCACGGAAACCTTGGGTGGGACGCAAAGTCTCCAGAGGTTTCCATTCAGGTTTTCTAAATGGGACAGGGGCATAAGCCTTCTCAGGAAGTAGAGGTGTTGGTGTGCTTTCTTGGTCGTTGTTTCAATATGGGTGGGCCAGGAGAAGTTGTTGGTGATACGTACCCTCTTGGAATTTGAAGATTTCAACCATTTCTATTTTGGCGGCATCAATGCAAACTGGGGTATGTGTAGCTCTTTGGTTCCTGAAGTCAATCACTATCTCCTTTGTCTTGCTAACATTGATGGAAAGGTTGGTGTCTTGCCAGCAGGCACGAGGTTCTCGATCTCCTTCCTGTACTCCGTCTCATCATTATTTGATATCTGTCCTCCAATAGTGGTGTCGTCTGCAAATTTGTAATTTGAATTAGATTTGTACATTGCTGCACAGTCGTGGGTGTACAAGGAGTAAAGAAGGGGAGGTGTGAATGCATCCTTGTGGAGTACCAGTGTTGAGGGTTATCATAGAGCATGATTTGTCCCCTATCCTCAGGTTGGGTTTTGTTGGTCAGGAAGTCGAGGATTCAGTTGCAGAGATGAGTCCCATGAGTTTGGTGATACACTTGGATGGTTTAATGGTGTTCAAGGCAGAGCTGTTGGCTGTGAATAGGAGTCTGACATAGGTGTCTCCCTTATCCAGGTGTTCCAGGGATGAGTGTAGGGCTCGGACGATGGCATCATCCATGGACATGTGGCAGTAGGCGAGCTGCAGTGAGGCAAGTCCGCCTGGTAGACTGGTTTTATGTGTTCCATAGCTCGCCTCTCAAAACATTTCATGATGGTGGATGTCAAGGCCACTGGACGGTAGTCTTTTAGGCAGGAGATCTTTTCTTTGGCACTGGGATGATGGTGGTCTTCTTGAAGTAGGTTTGTACTCAGAACGGAGTGAGAGAGATTAATGATGTCCATGAATACTCCCACTAGCTAATCCACCCAGCTACTAAGGACATGGCCAGGAACTCCATCTGGGCCAGTTGCATTCTGTGGGTTCACCCTCAAGAAGGCCGATCTAAGCTCTGCAACAGTGACCCTGGGTAGAAGCACACTTGAGTCTGAAGGGCCAGGTGTCACTGCCCTGTTAGCCTTCTGCTCAAAGTAAGCGTAGAAAGCATTCAGTTCATCAGGTAGGGCCGCACTATCACCACTGATGTTGCCTGACCTTACTTTGCAACCAGTTATCTTACTCGGACCGTGCCACATTCTCCATGTGTCCGAGTGATTTTACTAGGACTCGAGTATGTCCCAGTATTGTCTCTCGGCATCTTGGTGGTTTTGCAGAGGTCATGGCGGGCTTTCTTGTTCCGCTCTGGATCATTTGACTTGTATGCAGCAGACCTGGTCTTCACCTGTGAATGTACCTCCCGGTTCATCCATGGTTCCCAGTTGGAGAACACTCGGATTGTCTTCGTCGGCACACAGTCTTCCACGCACTTGCTGATGAAGTCAGTCACGGCAGTGGCATACTCATTCAGGTTAGCTGCGGACTCAAGTCAGTCGCTTCAGTGTACTGAATCCTCCTGCTTCAATTTTTGTTTTAATTAATTTAAGTAGGCACAGATTAATCAGGGTCAGTCAGCATGGATTTGTTAACTGCTGGACTAGTTTGAATTTTTTTGAGGAAATTTTCCAAATGTTCCTTTGCCCACAAACAACCCACACCAATCAACTCTAACAAGTCCCTGCCTAATGCCATCAAAGTTGGCCTTGCCGCAATTCAGAATTTTAATTTGCAGACCCATAACCATTTTCAAGCTAATAGAACAGTGGTCGTTGGCCCCAAAATGCACGCCCATGGCACTTCAGTTATTTGCCCTTCCCAATTTTCTGTCTTTATCCTCGCCCTTGTAGGACCCTCTACATATTGCCTGAGGATATTTTCCTGAACACATTTGACAAATTACACCCTGTCTGAGCTCTTGGCACTATGACAGTCCCAGTCTATTTTGGGAAAGTTATTATCCCCTACTATGACAACACTGTTAATCTTTTGGAGGTAGACAAAAATGCTGGAGAAACTCAGCGGGTGCGGCAGCATCCATGGAGTGAAGAAATGGGTGATGTTTCAGGTCGAGACCCTTCTTCAGACTTTTATTCACTATTAGTCTTGATGGTTTCAGTGTTAGCACTGTTTCTTTCCACACTTTGGAGGAGTAAAGGTGAGAATAGGGGGAAGGTGGTTCAAAGAAGCAGTTTGGCAGTGTAAAAGATGGTGTTAACTTTGTAGCTTGGGATGAAACTGTGATAGTGGAATAGGTGCCCTAGTTTACTTGATCAGCATTTCTATGTTGGCAAAGATATCAGTGCAATGCAATCTCACCAACACTCAATAACACAAGTGTAGTATATATGCAATAAGATTTTCTGACTAGACAGTGACAGGGTTGGGTGACTCCAAGGGTGTCGGCACAGTCAGATACAATTTGTGCTCCACAGTTCTAGAAATTAACTAGATTTCTGGTATTGCAATGTGCTCCGAGGTAACCTGGGGTCTGAACATGCGGTGGAGAGAAAATGAACAAACATATACCAATTTTAATTACAGAAAGTATTTGCAAACAACCTGGAATATAATTTAGAATCTTGCAGCATTAAAATCTATCTAAACAAAACACACACCTAGCAGTGAAGAGTGTTGAAGAGTCCTGTACCTTTAGTCCAATAGTTTAGTTTATTATTGGCACGTGAAAAGCACCTGGCGTGCTATCCAGTCAGCGAAAAGACTATATATCATTATAATCACGCCATCCTCGGTGTACAGATACTGGATGAAGGATGTAATGTTTAGCGAATGATAAAATCTGATTAAAGATAGTTTGAAGATGTACAACTAGGTAGATGGGAGGTCAGCACTGCACTCTAACTGATGAGAGGAGTTTTCAGTTGCCTGAAAACAGCTGAGAAGAAACTGTCCCTGAATCTGGAGGTAAGCATTTTCAAACTTTTGTACCTCTTGCCTGATGGGAGAGGGGAGAAGAGGGAGTGACTGGGGTGAGACTGGTCTTTGATTATGCTGGTAGCCATGCCGAGTCAGTGTGAAGTGTAGATGAAGTCGATGGAAGGTAGGTACGTTTGCGTGGTGGTCTGGGCTGCATCCATAACACTATACTTTCTTGCGGTCTTGGATGGAGCTGCTCTCAAACCATGCTGTGATAAATCCCAATAAAATCCTAAACCTCCAACTGGTATGATACTACTGGGATGATCGTGGTCTTCTTGAAGCAGGTGGGTACCTCGACGGAGTAGGGAGAGATTAAAGATGTCCACAAATACTTGCGCTAGTCGGTCCACGCAGTTCCTAAGGTCGTGGCCAGTGAGACCGGCTGGGCCAGTTGCTTTCCATGGGTTCTCCCTCAGGAAGGCCAATCTAATTTGTGCAACATTGGCACTGGGAAAAGGCACACTTGAGTCTGATGGGACGGACATCATTTGCTGGCCTTCTGCTCAAAGCAAGCATAGAATGCATTGCGTTCACTAGAGAGGGCTGTACTATCACCCAGAATGCTGCCTGACTGCAGCCAGTTAAAGTATTCAAGCCTTGCTCAGTCGGTGCTTGTCCCAATGATTATACTGGGACTCAAGTTTGTCCCGATATTGTCGTTGGGCATTCTTGATGGCTTTGTGAAGATTATAGAGAGCTTTCTTGTACTGCTCGGGACTGTTTGACTTCTACGCTGCAGTCTTGGCCTTCGCCTGGCTATGAACTGACAATTCATCTATGATTTCCAGTTGAGAATCACTTGGATTGTCTTCTTTGGCACGCAATCCTCCACGCACTCACTGATGAGGTCAGTCACAGCAGTGGCATACTCATTCAGGTTGGCCACAGATTTCCTGAATATGGATCAGTCCACTGACTCAAAGCAGTCGTGTACAATGTCATCCGTGTCCGCAGTCCAGCACTGAACAACTTTCTGTACCGGATCTTCCCTCTTCAATTTATGTTTGTACGCAGGGAGTAAAAGCACAGCCAGATAGCAGGAATCACCTAACGTGCAAAAAAATATAATGCAACATGATACTAGGGGAATTCGAAAGTTTTTCTGGAAGAATGTCTTTGGATAGAAATAACTTAATCAGGCAATACCAATCTGTAAATGAGTGGATAATTGACATTATCAGCCCATTTACAATTCTTAGTTTGACTGCTAGATGGAGCACTTTGAAATCCTGATACATTTTTCTTTTGGGGGAAGAGCATGAATAATTTACACCGGCTCCTGTTGCTACATTACGGATACAAGATCTTGATGGCTAATTGCAGAATGAACAGGGATAGTGACTGTGCCAAAGACTCCCATCATGGAACTGCTGAGAGTTGTCTTCTTTCAGATAGTGAAAGGCTTCTGTTATCTTTAAGCTGCAACTAAAACTGAGGCATGGCTGTTTTTTGAACACAGTTGACAATCCAGATCAAACTAAAAGTGTTATTTTACTAAATATTTTTAAACAAACCTGTCCTTGTTTATCAATGGAATTTCAATTTTAATAATTAAAAATTATGTGAATGTAAATAGTAGGCAAGTGTTATTTGATGAGTCAAGTCTGAAGTAGCCTTTTGGCTTTTTGTGGCATGAAGACAATTTTCACATAATACCACTTCACAAATTGGAAAAACTATCCATACAACCAACTCCAAACAGTGGTGAACGTTCCTCACGCCCACTCTCAAAACTATAGGGAGGTCGGGCAGGTGAGGACTTTATTTCTTGGAGCCCAGGAGGATGAGGGGTGATCTTAGAGGTGTATAAGATCGTGAGGAGAATAGATAGGGTAGATGAACAGAGTATTTTACTCAGAGTAGATGAATCAAGAACCAGAGGACATAGGTTTAAGATAAGAGGGGAAATAGGAACCTGAGGGTCACCTTTTTCACATAGAGGGTGGTGGGTATATGGAACAAGAGGAAGTAGTTGTGGCAGGTATTATAACAAGATTTAATTTACACTTGGACAGGTACTTTGATAGGAAAGGTTTAGGTGGAAAAGGGCCAAATGCAAATAGGTGGGTCTAGTGTAGTTGGGGCATCTTGGCCACCATGGGCAAGTTGGGCCAAAGGGCATGTTTCCATGTCATGTGACTCATAACAAACTTGTTTTTTTGTCTCCAGTTGCAGAGTTCCATTTTAAATTTGCAATCTTTGGCCAAGCTAAGTTGTCAAATTTTACAAATTAATGATGTGGTAAATTAGAGGTGGGATCATTTTTTCATTTTGGAATTTTTAATTGTATGTACCATCAGGAGGAGGTGTTTGATGCCAAATGGTGATGACCAGATGGTTCACTGCTTTAGGACAGGGTTAAACAGGGTCACATTTTCACCATGGTTGTTCAGAGTTCATTCAATATTTTACTATTGCACCGCATGAGCTAGTAAGTTGCTTTTATCATTCTTATCTTTCTTCTACCAGCATTCTCAGACTTTGCGTTCTGCTTTCCTATTATGAACTTTCAGGCTTTTGCTGCTCTCTGTGTTGTAAGTCAACAGGTTCGCTTTTGATTCCAAAGTCTTAACATAAAGTGTGTGGGAAAAAGCTGTTTTCTCCCTATCTTATTTCATCATTCTTTGACCATTTCATAACCCTGTCTAGTGGGATTTTTAAAAAGAGTTAAAAAATATTGTGTGTTCAAGATATATCACATAATTGTTCAGTCCAGTGCAGATTGTTACTTGTGAATAGTTAATAGTCATGTGCAGTACCCTTATTTTGATTAAGCATCAGTTGTACAGTGAGCAATGCAAATGTGAGCTTTAGAGGGATTGGAATAGGAAATGGTGGACAAGCGAAGAGGAGAAAAAATAAAGGATCTACGAGATGTAAAATCAACCATTGGAAAGATGTAACAGCAGGGGTTTGCGGAATTTGATGTAGAGCATTTAAAGGAAGTGAATTTAGTTTCTATTTTCAAGGTCTTTTTCTCCTGTTGTTCTTTTCTCCTGTTGTTCTGACTTAATCTCTTTGGGCAGGTTGTTAGAGAACAACCAACCATTCTTGTCTTCATTCTTGCTATTGAGGGAGTGCAGCGTAGGTTTACAAGGTTAATTCCCGGGATGGCGGGACTGTCATATGCTGAGAGAATGGAGCAGCTGGGCTTGTACACTCTGGAGTTCAGAAGGATGAGAGGGAATCTCATTGAAACATATAAGATTGTTAAGGACTTGAACACACTAGCGCCAGAAAACACGTTCCCGATGTTGGGGGGAGTCCAGAACCAGGTGCCACAGTTTAAGAATAAGGAGGAAGCCATTTAGAACGGAGACGAGGAAACACTTTTTCTCACAGAGAGTGGTGAGTCTATGGAATTCTCTGCCTCAGAGGACGGTGGAGGCCGGTTCTCTGGATGCTTTCAAGAGTGAGCTAGATAGGGCTCTTAAAAATAGCAGAGTCAGGGGATATGGGGAGAAGGCAGGAACGGGGTACTGATTGGGGATGATCACATTGAACGGCGGTGCTGGCTCGAAGGGCCAAATGGCCTACTCCTGCACCTATTGTCTATTGTCAGTCTGAAGAAGGGTCTCGACCTGAAACGTCACCTATTCCTTTTTCTCCAGGGAAGCTGTCCGGCCCGCTGAGTTACTCCAGCTTTTTGTGTCTCTCTTCATTCTTTTCACGACCTACTTGAAGCTAAAGTCAGTTATCACGTCTCCTTTACCCTGGCAGTTTAACACAAGTAATAGAAAAATACTGATGGGTGCAAGAAAGTATTATTGACAATGTTCAAAATTAGCTAATGCCTTATCTCCTGTTGGCAAGTTATGACTTTCAGAGTTTGCATTGCGTAATGGAAATAGTATCTTCACACTCAACTGGTACTTCAATTAAATATTAATGAACAGAGTTGCTCAACTAAATGAATCCAGTGATTGGTGATGATAGTACCTTTACCATAATGGAGAAAACAGCTCTGAGTTTGACACCTTCTCATACCTTTACATTAGATCCAAATCTGAGGAAAGACATCCTTGCCATAGAGGGGGTACAGAGAAGATTCACCAGACTGATTCCTGGGATGTCAGGACTTTCATATGAGGAAAGATTGGATAGACTCGGTTTGTACTCGATGGAATTTAGAAGATTGAGGGGGGATCTTATAGAAACCTACAAAATTCTTAAGGGGTTGGACAAGCTAGATGCTGGAAGATTGTTCCCGATGTTGGGGGAGTCCAGAACAAGGGGTCACAGTCTAAGGATAAGGGGGAATTCCTTTAGGACCGAAATGAGGAAAACATTCTTTACACAGAGAGTGGTGAGTCTCTGGAATTCTCTGCCACAGAAGGTAGTTGAGGCCAGTTCATTGGCTATATTTAAGAGGGCGTTAGATGTGGCACTTGTGGCTAAAGGGATCAGGGGGTATGGAGAGAAGGCAGGTACGGGATACTGAGTTGGATGATCAGCCATGATCACATTGAATGGCGGTGCAGGCTCGAAGGGCCAAATGGCCTACTCCTGCACCTATTTTCTATGTTTCTATGTTTCTATCCAATTTTTATACCTTTGCCCTACATTTACAATCATGGACAAACATGAAAATCAGAGGGTTCATAAATAGTCTTTTAAAATGTATAGCTGGATATATAGATCTTATGACAATTCATGCTCAGAGCACTGCTTTCATCTTAATGTTTGCTTCAATGTATTACCATTTTTGAACTTTGAGTTCCATAAATGAGAATATGGAAAATATGTTTTTCAAAAATATGCCATGGTGTTCCATCATAGAATATAAAGGACACAGAGTGAAGCTAATGCAGTACGTGCAAACTACAATATAAAACATTCTTATCTGTGCCACGTTATTTTCTCATTTTTAGAAAAGCAACTTTACTGACCCTACAAAGTTTAATACCAACACCACTCAGGTATTTGTAGAATAACTATTGATTTGGTACAACCCCATGGCTATAAAATTTGATAAATATGTTACTTATTAACTTTTTCTGGAGGTCATTTGTTTGTTTCTCATAGGTTATGTTAAAAGCTCCCACAAATCCTTAAATCAGCATTATTGATTTTTTTTGTTGAAACTCCAATGATGATGTGTCAACTTTAAAGTGGGCACGTCAAGGTTAATAGTTCATTTATGCATTGCATTTTGGGGATGTAAAGATTTAAAATCTTCTCGTTGCTTAGGGCTATATTCATTGCTTTAAATGCAAACTGTAATCGTATAAGTTAATTTAATTTGCTGTCGCAATGTTCATTTGGTTTATTTCACATAAAATGTCTCCTTGCAATTGCTTTCCTCAGGTTTTTGACTTGATGCTGGGAAGGATTGGCCATTCTTGTGCCCTTTTCTTGCACGTGGCTTGTGAAGTTTTAACATATAATGTCAGCACAATGGCGCCATTCACAAACAAAAGCTGATCAACACAGCTACTTGTCACGTTAGTAGATTGCCTTTCAGCCTGATAACTATCGAAAACTGTCTACCTGAGCTTTTTTAGAATAGTTACCAACCTAATCTATTAATTGAGTAATAAAAGAAGGCAGCAATGAGATGAAGAAAGCTCTGATTATAAATGGAGCAAAAAATAGATCTTTTTTATTAAAGCAATATTGAAATAGGAACACGCTATGAAATGTAATGTAATTTTAATGGAGTTGCAAGGTACAGAGGGGAAATTTGTAAATGCAAGGGTAAGTTAGTATCTGGAATGAGAAAATATTGCTTAATTTTGAAAATGTTGATCTTCACTCAGCACTTTTAAAGTTATTGGGACCAGTCAGTTTGCACCTGATTTATAGCTGAAATTATATAGAAAATGAAAATATTCAATGGGGGAGAAAATCAACTTTCTGTAGTGCAGAGAAAGACCAGACGGCCCAGTGAGTTTGCAGCACCTCTCGGAAACAATCTGGTCTTGATGAATGCTGCTTAACTTGAAAATCTGCCTCTGTTTCTCACAGATGCTGGCTGATCTGCTGAACAATGTCTAGTTTTATTTTTACTTCCAATTTCCAGTATTTTGCTTTTGAATGGAGGTAATCTGACTCTGGATTTCTCCATGCCCTGCAATTATTTTTCTCTTGGATAAGTTATTCAATTCCATTAAATCTGTTTATGAATCTGCTTCCATCATTTTAACGAGCAGTGCACTGCAAATGCATAACTTAAAAACCTTGTGCCCTGTATATCCTCTGATTCCTTTGCTAATCTGTGACTTTTGATTAGACTACTGTCTTCAAATCTCCATTTTGAGGTTTAATCAATTCTACTTGTACAACTTTTTATTGTTTTATATGTTTGAAGTATCTTTGGATTCCGTTGTATTTTAACTCCCAATTGATCCATTTCTTTGACCCCCATATTGTTTCTCAAATTTGTAATTTTTATAATCTACCCGATTCTCCCATTATAATATTTCCCTTGGTCAATAGACAATAGATAATAGGTGCAGAAGTAGCCATTCGGCCCTTCAAGCCAGCACCGCCAATCAATGTGATCATGGCTGATCATCCACAATTAGTACCCCGTTCCTGCCTTCTCCCCATACCCCCTGACTCTGCTACCTTCAAGAGCCCTATCTTACTCTCTCTTGACATCCAGAGAACCGGCCACCACCGACCTCTGAGGCAGATAATTCCACAGACTCACAATTCTCTGTGAGAAAAAGTGTTTCCTCGTCTCCGTTCTAAATGGCTTACCCCTTATTCTTAAACTGTTTCCGCTGCAACTGCATCTTTTCAAAATATAATTTATCTAGGATTATTAAACATCCAGTATCACCTAGTAACAGACCAAATCTAATATCATGGAATATTAAAGTTATTAAAATTATATTGAAATAATATTAAAAGTTACTTGAAATACACTGCATACATCCGGATACAGATACTATCAACATTCAAGAAATATCTGCATTAGCACTTGAATCATCTGGACATCTGGTAAAAGCAGATTCAATAGCAACATTTAAGAGGTACTTGTGAAGACACGGACAGGAAGGGAATGGCAGAATATGGACAATATGCAGGTAGGTAAGATTCATTGAGATTGGCATCATGGTTGGCACAGACATGATGCGTTGAAGAGTTTCTTCCTATGCGGTATTATTCTAGATATGCAATGTATTGTGACATATTCCCATAGAATTACTTACCAATTATAGGTTACATTTCAAATAAATAGTGAATGAAATAAGGTGATCTCTATAATGTAATAGAAGCTTAAAAGAACTTCTGAAAAAGTCTGAAATCAATTCAGAGAATGCAGGCACATAAGGAATTTGGTTAATGTATATTGTTCCCAGGGAGATCAAGAGTCAAGAGCGTTTAATTGTCATATGTACTTAAAATGAAAAAAAATACAATAATTCTTGAAGTAGCATTACAGGTCTGTGAACACAGTATTCATAGATAACAAAATAAGCAACAAAAAGTTAAATACAGTGAATAAAAACAATGTTAGTGCAAAACCAAATCCCTAGTGCAACCAAGACAGTGAGTAGTTCATAGTTTAGTTGATGTTGGTAGTGTTCAAGAATGTGATGGTTGTTGTATGAAGCTGTTCCTGAACCTGGAGCTTGCAGACTCCCATACCACCTTCCTGAAGGCAGGACTGAAATGAAAGCATAGGAAGCTAATGGAGAAGGAATAGGTTGCAGCAAAATAAGTAGGGAAATAGACAGATGGAGTTGCTATCAGAGCCTATCTAGACTATGAGCCAAATGCTTTAGATTAGTTTAAAGATACAGTGCAGAAACAGGCCCTTTGGCCCACCGAGACCACGCTGACCAGCAATCCCCACACAATAACACTTTCCCTCACACACTAGGGACGATTTTAACAAAGCCAATTAACCTACAAACTCATACGTCTTTGGAGTGAGAGGAAACCGTAGATCCCGGAGAAACCCATGCAAGTCACGGGGTTAACGAACAAATTCTATACAGGCAGCACCTGTAGTCTGGGTCGAACCTAGGTTTCTGGCGCTGTAAGGCAGCAACTCTACTGCTGTGCCACCCTGCCGTCCTCCTTCATTGTCTGCTATATAGTCTTCTACATTGTAGGGGAACATGAAAATATGAAATATGCAAGAAAGGCAAAAGCCAAGAGAGCTGGATAAAGTTGAAAAAGGACAATTCACATGTAAGTTGTTTGGAAAAAGTGCACAAAAAAGACTGGTTGTATGTGGTAGGATGATTTAAGAAGATATTAGGAAGATAATGACAGAAGTTGTGTTTTTGAAATTTAGTAGAAGGAACTAGAGAGTTTTAGAAAGTGAATTCTAGAGAATGGGTCCAGGGCAGCTGCAACTACAACCATTGTTTATGCAAAAAGGCCAGAAATAGAGGAATGCTGTGATTACGGATAGGCTGCAGAGCAGTATTAGTAGTAGGAATAGTCCCATCTTTTGGAGGGGCTTGATAACAAGGATGAAAATGTTACAATTAACTTAGCACCGAACTGGGGTCTACTGGAGATGAGCAAGAATGGGAGCGATGTGTGAACAGGATTGCACTAAGGAATGATCCACAAAGTTTTGGAGGAAGTCCAGTTAATGAGGATTGGAAGACGAGATTAAGCAGGCGAACAACGTAATTGAAGGCAATAAAAGTATTGGCAAGCAGAGGTGAGCTGAGGCAGAGGTAATGTGATGGACATGGACTTTGTCCGTCTAGGCAATGGTGCAGATATTTTGCCAAATCTTATCTAGTTTCAAAAATAACAACAAGGGTACAAATAGTTCCCGTTCGAATTTGCACTGTTGCAAAAAGATGTTTGGAGATGGTGGGGATGAAAGTGAGTTTCTATTGGGTTATGAAATGTTTTTTGCCTATTCGGTAATTATTTGGAGGAAATGTCTGTTCATCCAATGTGACAAATCAGAGAAAAGGAGAGTGTTGTTGGTGTTGAATTCTGCCAGCCTCTACTGGAACCCAATGTGCAATGGAAAAGTAGATAAGGGTGTGTGAGTTGTCTCAAAGATTTTAGACAAGTAGAGAAGGATGAGGAAGGATAATTTAAAATAGTTACAGTCACACACAACTTTAATAAAGTCAATATCGGTACAATGGCAGAGCCAAAAAACCTGCAACGAGGGAAGCGTCAGAGGTACTGAGAAATTATGCTCTGAATTCAAAGGGCAACAACCCATTGCTTTGACAGAAAAGGTTGCAGAGAGCTAAGGGCATGGTTTGCAAGAGGCCTTTGAGAAGGGTGGTAATGGCAGAATTCAAATGGAAGGAGGACAGAGTAAGGAGAGAGAATTGGTTACAATATTAGCTACATGCGTGTAGCTGAGTGGTCAGCAGTTCGCTGGAAATTGAGCTGAGAGTACTGGGTGAATCTCTTGGATAAGGTGACTTTGGAGAATGATGAGAGATATCAGTTGTGACCCTACTGCATCCTGCCCTGCAAGTGTAACTTGTATCTCCAACTTTGTATTCTTACGTCTAAGGTAAAGGAACCACTAGGAGGTAGAGACCATTATATGATAAAATTCAACCTGCAATTTGAGAGGAAGAAATCAAATTAATCTGTATTCCTGCAGAGCAACGGTGACAGCAGAGGCATAAGGGAGGAGTTGGCTAACATTGATTGGAAAGGGGCGGTGGAACAGCAAAGGCAGGAATATCTGGGAACAATTCGGAAGATGTAGGATCTTTTCATTCTAAAGAGGAAGAAAGATTCTAACGGGAGAATGAGGCGACTGTAGCTGACAAGGGAAGGCAAAGAGAAGATTGGTGGGAAGAGAGGATTGAAAAGCTTTTTTAAACAACAGAAGGAAGCTAAAAAGGCAATATGGGGAGAAAAGATGAAATGTGAAAGTAAGCTTGCCAATAATAAAGAGGATATTCAGATGTTTCTTCAGATATTTATAGTCGGAAAGGGACAAGAGCACATTGGGCAGCTGGAAAATGATGCTGGAGTAGTGATAATGGGGTATTAGAAAAATGGCAAATGAATTGAACACTTCCTGCATCAGTCTTCACGGTGGAAGACACTAGCAATGTGCCGGAAATTCTTAAAATTAAAATCAAAGGGCATTGCTTAATATTATTTACAATTTACTAAGTCATAGAAAATAGGTGCAGAGGTAGACTATTCGGCCCTTCGAGGCAGCACCGCCATTCAATATGATCATGGCTGATCATCCAAAATTAGTACCGCGTTCCTGCATTCTCCCTATATCCCTTGATTCCATTACCCTAAGAGCTAAATCTAAAGCCCCTGTCCCACTTACGTGTCCTTGGCACTCTAATTATGCGACCTGGTGTTCGCGTTGAGGCTCGACAGTCCCGCGAGAATCACGAGCGACTTCATGCGCCCGCACAGCCGTCTGGAGCACGTGACGTCATTTGAAGATGGACACAAAATGCCGGAGTAACTGAGCGGGACCGGCAGCATCTCTGGAGAGAAGCAATGGATGATGGTTCGTGTCGAGACTCTTCTTCAGTCTGAAAGAATGGTCTTGACCCAAAACGTCATCCATTCCTTCTCTCCAGAGATGCTGCCGGTCCCGCTGAGTTACTCCGGCATTTTGTGTCTATCTCCAATTTTCTTAGCCCCGCTCTGGGAGTAGAAGTGGGGGCGGATCCGGATCCACCCCAGGCTGAGTTTGATGATTGTTTGCCTGCTTCTGCTGCTGTTGGTGGTGAGACGTTGCGTCGCGCCAGGGTCTTGGGCCTGTCCCACTTTGGCCGTCAGTTACGCGACAGGCCGGTGGCGCGGGACGATTTTGTTCGGTACAAATTTCCGGAGCGGCGCGTGATACCACGCACAACTACACACCCCTCCACGATTGTCAGTGGGACCGGCCCCGCATGGCCACTCAATGCCCGATGCGCCTCAATGTGACGGCGAGGACGCGTAATTTGCGTGCCAAGGACACGTAAGTGGGACAGGGCCTTTACTCTCACTTGAAACCATCCAGTGAATTGGCCTCCACTGCCTTCTGCGGCAGAGAATTCCACAGATTCACAACTCTGGGTGAAAACATTTTTCCTCATCTCAGTCCTAAATGGCCTACCCCTTATTCTTAAACTGTGACGCCCTGGTTCTGGACTCCACCAACATCTGGAACATTTTTCCTGCATCTACCCTGTCCAATCCTTTAAGAGTATTATATGTTTCTATATGATCACCTCTCATCCTAAATTCCAGTGAATACAAGCGCAATCGATCCCTTCTTTCATCATACGTCAAGTCCCGCCATCCCGGGAATTAACCTGGTGAACATACGCTGCACTCCCTCAATAGCAATCATCTTCTTGTGTATGGTGTGCACAGCCTAAAGTTGTAGGACAACTTGGCCTATTTGATCTTATTTGATTGTGCATGCCAGGTTGATTGCATTCGTTGAAACAGGGCGGACCACTTGAAGGTTGCAATCTCCCACCCCTTCAATAGCAATAATGTCCTTCCTCAAATGAGGAGAATAAAACTGCACACAACACTCCAGGTATGATCTCACCAGGGCCCTGTAAAATTGCAGTAGGACCTCCTTGCTCCCATACTCATACTCACTATGAAGTCAAACATGCCATTTGCTTTCTTCACTGGCTGCTGTTCCTTAAACAGTGACTGATGTACAAGGACACCCAGGTCTCGTTGCACCTCCCCTTTTCCTAATCTGAAACCATTCAGATAATAATCTTCCTTCTTGTTCTTGCCACTAAAGTGGATTACCTCACATTTATCCACATTATACTGCATCTGCCATGCATTTGTCCACTCACTCAAGCTATCCAAGTTACCCTGCAGCCTCATAGCATCCCCCTCGTAGCTCACACTGCCACCCAGCTTTGTGTCATCCGCAAACTTGGAGCTGTTACATTTAATTTGTTAATATATATTGTAAATAAGGGGTTCCAGCAAAGATCTTCGTGTCACCCCACAAGTCACTGCCTGCCAATGTGACAAGGACCCTTAATTTCTACTCTTTCCCAACCAGTTCTCTATCTGTGTCAATACCCTACCCCCAGGGATACCATGTGCTCTAATTTTGTACACTAATCTCTTGTGTGGGACCTTGTCAAAGGCTTTTTGAAAGTCCAAATACAGCACATCCACTGGCTCTCCCTTATCCATTCTACTTGTTATATCCTCAAAAAATTCCAGAAGATTTTTGTCAAGCATGATTTCTCCCTCATAAAACCATGCTGACTTTGACCGATCCTGTCACTATCCAATCCTGACTTTGTCAAGTCAGCATTTAATGATGTTTCTGCTGGTAATTATGGGCAAGGAATACCTGCGATCAGGTATCACTTTGTTGATTGTTAAGCAGCAGCGTAGGCCCTTTATGTATTCCTCATTGGAGTTTCCATAGCTATCATGACAAGTGATACCAGCCTGTGGAAACAACTCTGAGATATTTCCCTCTCCATCTTTCGATGCATCGATTATTATAGTCCTTATTATCGTGTGTCACGTGGCCTGTACTCCTGAAGCAGCCTCCCATTTAAGACAGCAGCCTCATTAGCATTATTATAAGAGCCTGGCTGGAGAATCCCACTCTACTCTTCCCATAAAGCATGGGTTAGCTTGGGGTGAGCATTCATTCGGTTGGTCTAGCTGCAGAAGTTTGTTTGGTCTGCTTCTTACTAGGTACATCGTTATTAGTTAATGATCATGCTGGACTGTCACCACAATTGCTTAGACAGTGATTAATTTGTCTGAAGAGAGAAGAGTGCAATCACTATATCTAAAACAAAGTTTATTTAAGCCTTTCACACTCAAGCACCTAATTGTTTACCAAATTTAAACATTGGTGTTGCCAACCTATAAGACACATTCCCAGGTACTACATTTTGTTGAGGGTGAATCATTGGGAAAGAGTAATTCCAGGTGTACTGTTGAAAGACCAAACCGGGAGTACCGAAATTTCCATGATACGAAATGCATTTTAAAATGCATCTTGACATGTTTCCAGGTATATTCAAAGCTCACTGAAGAAATAAAAGGCTAAAGGATTGCCTCCCTCTCTCTTTTTTTAGAATGAAGGGGTTAGCAGAGCAGTTCATGGGTGATTAGTCCAACCATCCTGTGTATCTATCGTGGGTCCAATATCCTTACAATTGTTTGTGTGGGACCTTGTCAAAGGCTTTTTGAAAGTCCAATTACTAGATTTTTGAAAGTCCAAATTCTAGAATCTATGAATCTAGAAAGGAGAGAACATGCTTTGCTCCCCGTCATGCCTTTCCAGAAGACATCTTTTCTATTCCTGGCACTGAAACTTTGCAGAAAGCTTAGCTTGATGACACTGGAATGTGAGCCTGTGTTTTTCTCAGTGCTGGAGTATCTACTCATGCGGTCAAATGTTGGGGCATGTGCACTGATGACTACAGGCTGCTGGCAACTCCCAGGGAGGTGATGTCAGTGTCAAAGCATCTTGGTTCTCGGACATTGGTAGAAAGTTGACATTCAGGTCTTCCATTCCCCAACCTTCCTCCTGCCCTCCACACCCATGCTATTCACATGCCAACTCTTCACTCCCCATGAACTGCCTGGTGCTGGAGCATATCATAAATGTTCAAATTGTGCCCCACGGAGAGACCAATAACATCATCAGAGGGAGAAACAGTTACTTTGGGTTGGTCTTGTGCAGTTCCTGCTTACAGATGCTCTATTGCAGATGACTGAGTGTATAAAGGAAGCACAGCAATGAGTAATAATTGTTTATTTCACTGAATGTTTTACTCTTGAAGGCGGTTTTCTATTGAATTTCAGAATAATCTGAAAGTTATGCAAATAATGCAATCAATTGTGAATATAATATTAACAGTTTGAATTAATTAAATAAATGTAATTCTAAAGCAGATGAATAGTTTAAAATGCTACAATAAATTAAAACTGCAAGAAAAAAACAGATTTAAAAAAAAGAAAAACACCTGATCTTCAAGGCTGGGAATATGTGGAAGTAAAATGTGATCAAGAGAGTTAAAAAAAAGCAAATCATAAAATGGCTTGAACACCAGTTGTAGTTTTTTTATATGAAAAAATAATTCATTTCAACAAATGTTGCCTCTGCGCAGACTACTAACAATACCATATATTAGAGTCATGAAGTGATACGGTGTGGAAACAGGCCCTTCAGCCCAACTTGCCAACACTGGCCAACATGTTTGAGCTGCACTAGTTCCTCCTGCCAGTATTTGGTCCATATCCCTTCAAACCTGTCCTATCCATGTACCTGTCTAATCAATGACATTGCAGTGTCATTGTGATTTAAAAAAAAAAAAAAAAAAATTTAGTTCATGCATGCTATACATTTGATTTTGCCAAATCTTGTTATTGTACCCCTGATGTTTCTAGGCTTCATCTGAGAAAACCAGAGTGAGGTGCAATGCAGAGATCTGAATGTGAACTTTTATCTGGCCACTCAGAGGCGCAGTTCCTCGTAATACAAGCACATTGCGCCATGATTGCTCAGCACGTTATTTGCCACACTTTCCCCCCTCGGCTGAGCACTGCATCAAGTTCAGATGGTAATCACTTTGTGGTTGGGGAAGTACAGGGCTTTGAGGAATGGCTGGTGTAAAGGGAAAGTGGCTGCCTTAACTGGATAGGACATGGGATTGGAGTCAATGTGCACCCCTTCACTGAATATATTTCTCCCTTTAACCTTTGAAGGAATAGTTGGGGGATGATGCTTTTTCAGTGGGGAGTAGTCAAAGATCACAAATAAACACTTCTGAAATTAATTGGCTGACAAATGTGGAAGCTAATCACTGTTTGTGCGGCACTCTGTCTGAAATTTTATTTTTCTTTCCAAAACAGTACATGAGTGTGGATACTACTGCCTTGAATCACTCCACATTGAAGACAAATCTACCTTGGGCATCTGATGGGAAAGATGTAGAAGTGTGAAAAAGCACACCCCCAGATTCAACGGCAGTTTCTTCCCAGCTGTTAATCAGGCAACTGAATCATCCTACCACAACCAGAGAGCAGCTCTGAACTACTATCTACCTCGTTGGTGACCCGTGGACTATCTTTGATTGGACTTTGCTGGCTTTGTTGGAATCTATGAGTCCATACTACTCAACAAAAGCTTTTCACTATACCTCTATACACATGACAATGAACTAAAACTAAAACCTCCAGGCATGCATTGGATGATGGCATTCCAGTCAAAATGTTGCTGGGAGATTGGTGAATGTTGCTCCTAGAATCACCTCCTTGTGAGAACTCTGGTAGCAAAAAGGTTTTAAAATGGTTGCTTTGGACTGTGACCCCACTCAGATATCCAATGACTCCTTCTCAAGTCACACCCATGTCCCTTTTTCCCTTTCTACCGCTGGACTCTGATTTCAAGAACCATTATGTAGAAAGGAACTGCAGATGCTGGTTTACACCGAAGATCGACTCAAAAAGCTGGAGTAACTCAGCGGGTCAGGCACCATCTCTGACCTGGTGAGTTACTCCAGCTTTTTGTGTCTATCAAGAACCATTGCTGGGTCATCCACTGGACTCATGGTTCAGATGCGTGAAATAAATCTTGTGCTCCACTGCCTCATTACCCCATTGTATCCTAGTCATTTGCATTTCTGTTAGTGATTACATAGTACCATCTCAGAACAGTGTCAAACTTTAATACCAAAGTGTAATGCTGAAAGCATCAGCTGTTAAAATGTGATGTTAGATGTGCTTTTTCATTTTTTGTCATCATGTTATATTTGCAGTAAATTATTGCTGCAGAATGTTTAGTGTTTAAAGATATAGCATGGAAATAGGCCCTTCGACCCACCACCTCCATGTCGACCATCGATCACCCGTTCATGCTAGTTCTATTTTATCCCACATTCTCATCCACTTCTTACACATAAGGGGCAATTTACTGAGGACAATTAACCTACACATGCTTGGAATGTGGGAAAAAACAGGAAACCCACACAGACACAAGTAGGACGTGCAAACTCCACTCAGATAGCACCAGAGATCAGGATCAAACCCAGGTCTCTGGCGCTGTGAAGCAGCAGGTCCACCAGTGTGCCACTGTGCTGCCTCATGTTACTTATGTGATTTCTTCTGAGGTACTAGAGAGTTATGGTTAAATGATACCGGGTACGTTTCTCGGAGCCTGCATTAAATTTCTGTTCCTGGCCTATACCCGCAGTCAATACCTGCTCAACTTCCATCTGGAGCCGTCTGGAAACTGGCTTCACAGGCTACTGAACTTAGGACATGTAACTGCAAGCTGAGCGATTCTGAGGCCTTAGATCTCTTCCAGAGATAAAGAAAGTTGGCGGTGAGAGTGGCTGGTATGTGGTTTCCTGAGGTTGAGGTCGGCTGCAGGTCAACCTGCTTCGAATGTGTGCATTATGTTCATTTGACCGGAGCAACGGAGACCAGAGGTCTGTGGTAAACGTACAGGAGAGCTCTGCTTCTTGAGTAGTGAAGGTGTTTGTCAAGGACATGTTATGCACACACCATGCACCGAACAATTGCCAATCTATAAAGAGCTTACCTTTGGATACATGGGTGCATTACTCTTGACCAATGTGAGCAAACATGGAGGAGTACAAAAACCACTGTTAAAACATCTGAAGCCATTGTCTGCTGGGTTACAATATTCTGTGTTAACCTGGTGCTGAATGTTGTCCCAGCAAATGAGTCTATCACAAGTGCGTGTATAAGAGAGCTCGGATTCTGAATGGGGCTTTTGTTTGCCTAAACAATTTGAATATAATTGGAGTGTTGTTTAGAGATAAATAAGACAAACTGTTAACTCGGAGACAAACAAAGCTCTTTCTTTGATTGTTTTCCTTAAACCACTTTAGAGCATAAAAAGAAAATCAGGTAAAGCTACGAAATGCCCTGACAAGAAGATTGATAGATGTGTTCAAGCTACTGAAATAAAAAGCATCCCATTTCAGGAGTAGTAATCTTCTGTTTTAAACAGAATATGAAGGGTGGCCCTGTAATGTGTTCTTCAGCACATGACCGCTGCACCAGAAGAAAATCAGCTGCAACTTTTGCAGAGTCGCGTCTTATTTCAATTCACCTATGGCATTTTTGGATGAAGTTTTTCAGTTGTTCATGAGGATTTCAGAGAAAGTTGTTTCTTCTGAGGAGATGAGGGAGGGGGGAGATGTTCACTGGTTGGGTCCGGTCGTAGTTTGGCTAAAAACGTATTTCTCTGCTTAGGCAGTCCCTTGGGATTGGGGATGGCTTGCTTTGACTGGTTTAGTGGATTTGAAGTGGCCAATGTGGGGAAACTGCAGATAGCATATGAAGAGGAAGGTGCATAGTTTGACGTTCCCATTCCGCCACTTGTGCGGGGCTTCTCTGTGCTCCCAATGGACTTAGAAGCCCTGCCTTGAAGTTCTCAACATCATCCTAAATGATCCTTCTCCACTTTGAGCAGTCAAAAGATGCAAGGACACAGAAGACAGAGGGGACTCATTCACAATGTCTGTGATTGACTGGTTTTCTAAAGTAGTACATTATCATGGCTTGTGAAAACTGCAGAAAGATGACCTGTTTGCAAGAAGAACATGTGCAGACTAGGTGAAGCGGGACCAGAAAATATTATCTGATGTATCTAGCCTGCCTGGCATAATGATGAACTGTTACACCAACCTCTAACATTCAAATCACCAATGCAGAGCAATTTGAGGAATACTCCTCTTTCACCCTAAAGGCAGTTGTTTGATTCCTCAAACAAGCTAACTGCACATTCCTTAAAATGTTGCCATGCAATATCATAGTGGATCTCAACTCGACTCTCACTCCCACTTTCCTGCCTGTCCCCTGCAGCTATGGATCTGCCTTTTGTATAAAATCCCATTAATCACAGCTTTGAATATATTCAATGATTATGCATCCATAGCTTTCCGATCATTGATTGCAAATTCTAAAGAGTCACAAAACAACGAAAGATGAATTTCTTCCTCATCTCAGTCTTCTGCAACTGAGGATACCCCCTATTCGTAGAAACTGATTTAAATTCCTTTTAAAGGTATGTCCTTACCTTGCTATGTGCTGGAGCTGTTTAATATATCTAAATATGTTCTTACCATATTGTAAAAGTTGTATAAATATGCTTCCTGTTCTAACCACCTGAAATGCTCTATTCACCATCATCCCTTTCTCCACTGACAATCCAGATAACCAGGATCCAGTAACAAGAATCCAATAATCTGTGAGACAAATCTTTCACAAAGATCTGCTTGGATCTGTGGGCAGGTAAGAGTGTAATAGGGGTATTCTTGAACATAATCTGTGCAACAAGTCTTGAGCATAAACTGCAGCAAATCTTCTCAGTATTCTGTTTAGCAGAGCATTGGCTCTGATTTATCTGCTGTGTGCCTGTGGACTCATAGATTCCACCAAACCAGTGTCATCACATAGATTTTCCAGCTCTTGGACTGAGAAAGCTGGCTACTGAGTCCTTGCAAGGTTAAACTAATTCCAGTTTAGCAGTCCATTAAAATGAGTGTGAGAAATCGTTTGCTGTCTCATTTGCTGTCAAAGCCATTCCGTCATTGAAGCCTTTGTTTACACTCACTGATGTTGACTGCTTGGGCTTTGCCGATGGTAGTCTTTGGGAATGGCTGGAAAGGCTGCTCCAAGACCAGGTCACAGTTCTAATAGTGTTTGCTTCTATTTTGATTATCCAGGTTTGGAGCTATTGTTTGGTCCTATTTTATTTGGGGAAAAAGGTCTGGGAAAGTCTGTTTTGCCATTCATGTTTTGCCATTCCTGTTCGTAAATGTTAGAAAGTTCATCCACCAATGCTGGTGAGGTTGTCCACTGTTAAATGACTCTCTGGTGATCCGATAAAATTTGATGTAACCTAATTTTGTAAAATATTTGTGAAGCCTGTATGAACCTTGAGTCTGTGATGAAAGTAAATGGAAAATGACAATCTAGTGCAGTGCATTGTGCATTCACACTGTGGTTCTCTCCACATACTAGAAACCAAGCGCAGATTAAGTGATCACATTCAGTTCACAGCTGTGATCCTGAACTTCACGTTGCCTGCCACTTTAATTCCTAATGCCCATACACTAAAGGGCCTGTCCCACTTGGCAAAAAAATTTCATCAACTGCCGACATCGTATCAGTGTCGTCAAAAGATTTTGAACATTTCAAAATCCAGCGGCGACAAAAAAAATGTTGCGACACTTGAAAAAACACCGTGAGCCACACGTCATCACGCCGCGTCACGCCGCAAATTTTTCACTGACCTGATACATCAGTCAATGATGCCAGCAGTCACTGAAAAAATCGGCAAGTGGGACATGCCCTTAATGCCACTCGTGGCTTTTTCAACAATGTATCCGTTGAGTATATGAAGGGCTGTAACATTGTATTCAGCCCTTCAGTGCCCAGTGGGGTGGGACCTTAGATTGCAGTCCTTCCCCATAAAGCTTTTTTTGTTCCAGGCACCAGCATTCACTTATGGCCACCTTGTTCTACTGGGACACAAACAAGTTTCC
Organism: Raja brachyura; assembly: GCA_963514005.1. The sequence continues at coordinate 16,854,278 of OY740784.1, read as the reverse complement.
AATATACCAAAATGCATCTTTCACTTGGTTGACGATTTTCCACCAGCCCCTCATGTCCGTTTTCAAATGTATCCCTGGGAACAACCAGTAAATCATCGTGTCCTCTTATGGAGCTGTTTGTGACAAAGATCTTGCTTCATTCTCCAGACGATCTTTGCAAATCCACACTCAGCAAAGAGATATGTTACCGTCTCCTCTCTGTGGCAGCCGTCCCAAGGTCAGCATGCATCGGTTGGCCAGGAAGGACCTGACTGGGAGAATACCTCGATATTCATCCCTAGGAGCAGCCTGTAGTTCCGTATGTCCTTTGTAACGCAGCAGTCTGGGACGATCTTGACATGGACCCAAGTGTTCTTTCCCAGAACATTCTTTGCAAACACACAGTCTACAAAGAGGTGTGTGGTGTGTGATCGTCTCGTCTTCACCACAGGTATCTCAGAGGCAGAGTGCATTGGGAGTAAGACTCTGAACAAGTTGCACCTGTAACCTATTTTTCTTCTGGATCAGATACCTCCAACTCCAATGGTTTCCTCCCACGCCACCAGAGTGCGGTGAATTGGGAATCTGAGATAGTTTATGGGAAAGTAATAGAATAAAACAAGATTATTGTAGGATTAGTATTGATGAGTACCTGAGTATTGGCGTGGTCTCAGTGGACCAAAGGGCCTTTTCTGTGCTGTATAACTATTCAGCAACGTCATTCTATAAACATCTGCCAGTTCTAGTCAAAGGTCACAGATCTGAAGTGTTGACTCAGATTACAACAGTGCTGGGGAAATCTGCCATGGGTGGCTATCTTTGGGACGAAGTTATATTTCTCTCAATTTCTGCCACCGCCACCCAGAAATGCCAGCAAGCAAGGTCGTGCTGTGGGAACCCACCCATGGAAGACGTGACCCGGTACGGCCAATCAAGACGATGCTGAAGACGTTGATGGAAGACGCATGTGCGGAGGAGCTTACCAGCTGCATGGAGGACAGAGATGTGCGGTGTGTCCGTCACCGTGCCCGTTGGAAACCAGCGCCACTGCGTCGCTAATTTTTTCAACGGTTTAATAAAAAATGGGCAAGTGCTATAGATCTGCACGGGAAGGTAGACGCTCCCGCCCCCACGAGTCTCGGGCAGATGGGGCTTGTTAGCCTGGGAAGGCAGTCCATCTAGGAGAGGGAAAACTCTGATTTAAAACCTCCACTGCCTTGTGGCCATATCCAGTCATGGAAAAGGCTCCAGGAGCAAACCTCAGGAAAATCTGGAGTCGGAGCCCCTAAGGCAGTTAGTCGTGGTCTACAACCTCACTCTGGCAGCTCCTGCGACGGCGCTGGTGCCAAACTGTAACGGCCCTGCTGTTCCTTTGGATGGATCAGCGAAGTGGAGAGGGGGGAACGTGCTGCATGGGCAACAGCCTGTCCTCCATATGACATCGCCCAGGCTTGCATCCGACCAGGATGCATCACCCATGGTCAGTCATGTCCGAGAGGCCGCCTACTACTACTGACTACTACTACTTACTACTACAACAAAATTAAGATACAAAATAAATCTTTCAAGCGTGTTCATTGTACCAGGGCCTCTATTTGTGCCAAGGTCACTGACACTGTGAGGGGATATATTACATTGGAGATGTGCATTTCGTGGAGAGTTTAGTGAGTGGCAGCAGGTGGGAGGGAAAGGGGCTCCATGTGGCTCCACAGAAGTTCAGTCGTGGTCAGGAAGGGTCAGATAGGCCCCAAATTAGGTATTTAGAAAGAGGTACTTGATTAGAATGTGGCAGATTTGGGCGGCACGGTGGAGCAGTGGTAGAGTTGCCACTTTACAGTGCCTACAGCGCCAGAGACCCGGGTTCAAGCCTGGCTTAGGTTGCTTGTCTGCACAGAGTTCGTATGTTCTCCCCGTGACCTGCGTGGGTTTTCATCGAGGACTTTGGTTTCCTCCCACAAAGATGTGCAGGTTTGTCCGCTAATTAGCTTGGTTTAAATGGAAAAAATTGTCCTTAGTGCAGGAACGTGTTAATGTACGGGGATCGTTGGTCAGTGCGGACTCAGTGAGCCGTAGGGCCCGTTTCCATGCTGTATCTCTAATCTAAACTAAACTAAGGCTGGGAAAGCACATCTCAGACCCGCTGATCCTCAGTGTAGGAGCACCACAAGGCTGCATACTCTCCCCTCTCCTTTACTCTCTCTACACCAACGACTGCACCTCCACCGACTCCTGTGTCAAGCTTTTCAAGTACGCGGAAGACACAACCCTGATTGGACTGATCCAGATGGGGAGGAATCTGCCTGTAGACAGGAAGTGTCACAGCTGGCTTCCTGGTACCATTGCAACAACCTGGAGCTCGATGCTCTTAAGGCAGTGGAATTGATTGTAGACTTTAGGAGAGCGCCCCCTCCCCCCCCCCCCCCCCCCCACTCACCAACAACACCACAGTCACATCTTTGGAGTTTTAAACCAGGGATCTTAAATGGGAGGCCACCATCGACTCCACAGTCAAAAAGGCACAACAGAGGATGTATTTCCTGCGGCAGCTGAGAAAACACAATCTGCCACAGGCAATGATGGTCCAGTTTTATATTGCCATCGTAGAGTCTGTCCTCACCTTCTCCATCATGGTCTGGTTTGGCTCAGCCACCAAGCACGACATCTGGAGGCTGCAGCGAATCGTCCGATCACTGAGAAGGTTATTGGCTGCAACCTTCCCTCCATCGACGAACTGTACATTGCAAGGGCCAGGATCGAGCTGGTAAGATCATCTCTGACCCCTGTCTTTTCCTCTGGTATTTTATTTAATTCTTCGCATATGTAAATTATAACGTTTTATTTTAATTGTCTACTGTATATCTACTGTATAAAGCGCCAAGGCAAATTCCTTGTATGTATACATACTTGGGTAATAAAATGTATTCAATTCAATTCAATTCAAGATGATAAGCGTGGTGCTGCTTCCTCTGAAGCAGAGTCCCAGCCGCATTCCTCCAAAGGTGCATTAACTGTAAATCAAAAGTAAGCCATAGAGAGCACCACACAGCTCTACTGCTATCAGGGAGCAGGGGGATCTGTTGCATGTGGCTGCATGCTATGACAGCAGTTATGCAGTCTGGGTGGCACCCTTTACGCAGACCGTTATCAGCATGGTACCATGAGAGCCCAGCTAGTGGTGTGAGTACAGGTTCCGGCCGCTCCCATGATGTTCAGATCTCTCCAGCATCAATAGTCCTCGTCAGTGCATCCAAGTCTCCCACCACAAGCTGCAGGCATAGCAGTAGGCACCTCTCTGCCTGGCTTGACCCATCAGGGACAGAGCATCAGAGAGTACAGGATATAACTATCTCTGAGCGAAGAGGAGGGTCAGCCTTCCACGAGCCATGGTGGCCAGTCATCTTTGACCGAGTGACCAGGTCAAGGACAACACGGAAAATCACAAAAACTAATAGACGCTGGTGGTAAATTAAGAGCAAAGGAAGGAACTGCGGATGCTGGTTCACACCGAAGATGGACACAAAATGCTGGAGTAACTCAGCAGGACAGGCAGCATTTCTGGATAGAAGGAATGGGTGACGTTTCGGGACGAGACCCTTCGTCAGACTGAGCTTAAGGGTCACTGATTTAGTAGTCATCACATCAGTGGGTGTTGTATGAAGTGTGTTGCAGCTCCATCTTTCTAAGTGAATCCTTGACAAAGTTCCACAGATTTCAGATTCTGCCTTTTGCTTTTCATTCCTCAGTTGCTCATTCCTGCTTAACCATTAGCAAGTCAGGTGCCTGCACAGGGGTGTGTGTTTGTGCAGCTGTCACTGCAGAGCACAAGCCGAATGCCAATGTAAATTGATGCAAATTGCACCCTCTCATCATGTGCTGCGGGACTTTTAGTCCTCATTCTTGTGTGATGCTTGTCCGATCCTCTGCTAAGCTTTGCAGACTCATTCAAAGGAGAGGACAATGGGGGGGGGGGGGGGGGAGGGAGATAAACCCTGTGGAAAAGGCTCTCAAACACCAGGAGTGTGTATTGTGTCCGAAGAGACCACGAGAGAATCACATTGCCTTGTACCTAGAATGTGCGATCGATACAGATATATAGGACCAATTACACCACGGAGGTACAGACTAGAATGACACTCTGAATGTAAAATAGCTATGCACTTTTCTGTATTTCCTGCATATTTTTAATGAAGAAATGTTATCTTTAGAAAACAAAAGGGATGGTGAGCCTAGTTTTAAGATGGCAATTTCAGCTGTGTGTCCTCAGGCCACTCAAGTCTACATTGTGGTCTGGGTCAAGGACCAATCAACATGGCATGATGAGTTAATGTCAGCAATATCAGTGGCTCATGTCAATTGTTGAACACATTGTAATGGTGACTCACGACAGAGGCAGAAGAAATCTAACAGTAATACTGAGTGGAGCCACGATAAGTCTAATCTTATGGTCAGAGACAATGTCTAGTTTAATCCGATACTGATGAAAATGTGGGGTTGATCTCAGTTGGGTAGAATTACACTGGAAGATGACAGGGATCAGAGGGGCAGTACATGATTCATATCTGGATGGCTGATACAGGTCTGCCATTCATTGCCATGCCAGACACTGGGCTCGTGAAACAAATCCTTCCCCCCTCCCAAATCTCCATCACAGCAAAAGGATGGAGGAAACTCTTATCTGAAGAATATTCTCAAAGCATCACGGTGGCATTGCGGTAGAGCTACTGCCTTACAGCGCCAGAGAGCCAGGTTCGATCCTGACTACGGGGCTGTCTGTACAGAGTTTGTACGTTCTCCCCGTGACCGCATGGGTTTTCTATGAGATCTTCGGTTTCCTCCCACACTCCAAAGACGTACAGTTTTGAAGGTAAATTGCATTGACATAAATGTAAAATTGTCCCTAGTGTGTGTAGGGTAGTGTTACTGTGCGGGGGATTGCTGCTCAGTGTGGACTCGGTGGGCCGAAGGGCCAGTTTCCACGCTGTATCTCAAAACTAAACTATACTAAAGCCTCCAGACTATCTGAAGGGGTAGCTGAGCTCAGCTTTGTAAATCAATAAACACCCGGTTGTAGGATTAGATGAAATGATCTATTTTGAGATTTGTATACACGTCTCTATAGATATTGTTATGTGAAATTGTTCCATTCATTGTTAAGATGTACACTTCAAATTTATTTTTTTATTATATAATAATTGTTTGCTTGTATTATATATATTTTTTATTTTTATTGTTTTTTTTAATTTTATTTTTTATTTTGTTTATTTTTTTTATTTTTTTTATTATATAATCAGAATCAATATTATTTAATCACCATCTTTGTTGATTATACACCTATTCTTTTATTTCTTTACTTTCTAAAACAAAATAGAAGCTTATATAAATCATTTCGTAATATTAGTATAACTTTTGAAACAAGTTAAATGTGTATTTGAAAAACTGTAATATTATTGGCAACATGCATTGCTTCCAGTAAAAATATTAAACTAAAGCCTCCTTGACAAAGTTTGAAGTCGTTACCGACTTGTAGAAATCCCTGGATTCCTCATACTGGAGAAAGCGTGTTCGGCACGGTGCCGAGAGCATCCAGTTCTTTATTGGAAGCATGTGGAAGGTCAGCAGAATGGTGGAAGGAGTGCAGCACCTATCGTGCTGCCGACCAACCTGGCCCATCTCCTGGCCCAACTCTGGCAAAAGCTGTGTGTCCTGTATAGTCATCAGCAACCCTCAGGGTTGGAGTGGAAGCAACTCGTCTCCCATCCCAAGGGATTTTCAGGGAGAAGCTTGTTGGGAGACATATCATGGGAGGGTGCAAAAAGGAAACTTTGAAGCAGTCGTACCATTGATCATCGTCAACATTTAATTTCTTCTGTAGCACCTCTGTGGGAGTATGAAGGACTTGAACATGGATGTCAAAACATGGACATAGATCTTTAGTTATGCAAACAAGGAATTTAAGTTGTGTAAGAAGAAACTGCAGATGCTGGTTTAAACCGAGGATAGAGACAAAAAGCTGGAGCATCTCTGGAGGGAAGGAATGGGTGACGTTTCGGGTCAATATCCTTCTTCAGATCTTAATTCGGAATTTAAGTTGCTGGTTTTAAAAAAAAGGCACAACGATTAACCTCTCCCCCTCCCCTCCCCACCACCCCGTCCCCCCAACAATCAGCCTGAAGAAGGGTTCTGACCCGAAATGTTACCTATCCATGTTCTCTAGGGATGCTGCCTGACCCGCTGAGTTTTAGAGCACTTTTTAGATTTTTAGTTGTACAGATTAGTACGCCAATGTCGAAGAACTCTCTGTTCAGATGAGATCGTGAGGTTACTGAGTGTTTTGCTTGGCCAAGTAAAATGATGACCATTTGCAGTTGAAATGCCTAAACATTCCTTTAAATCAAACTGAGATTAGTTGCTGCCCTTCTGACCTCATTGAGTAGTTCTGCTACTTTGTATTGCTCTGTCCACGAGTGTACTTGACTGTAAATGGCCTTAAATAGGCAATTTAATTTATGCCTGTAAGGTTTGTAAATGGGAAGACCTGCATGATGTACTCAATCACTGGCAAGATTAACTCCAGATACAGCAGATGTCACATATGAAATGTGATGGTAATATCTGTATAATGAAAAATTATATTTGGATGTATACACAGTTGCGATGAGAACAATATTTGACATTAATAAATGTCTCTTGGTCTGAGTAACCTTTTTCAGGAGCTTCAGGCTGCTGTTTATAAGAGAGAAAGTAAGTGTTTATCTTAGTCTAAATAATGTTCTTGAAATCATTAATACAGTACAACGCAGATAATCCAGCACCCTCAAGAATTTGATGGTATCGATCCAATGGATTTTCCAGATTATTTGTTGCTACTCCTTTTAATGCCCCAACAATTTTTATGTCACTATTTATAATGTTACACAGAATAGTACATTCTCCAATTAATCCAAGCGAATAGAAAATGTCCAAACACTCCAAGCTCCAGCTACAAATCTACCCACGTTCCCGACCTCTGAAGTTCCAAATCCCAACCTCGGCTCTGGCCATACACCCATCCCTCATTCCGGATTCCTGCTCTGCCTCACACCCCACATGCACCCTGGATCCCCAGCTCACGGGGGCACGGTGGTGCAGTGTCAGAGACCTGGGTTGGATCCTGGCTATGGGTCTGTATGGAGTTTGTACGTTTTGCCTTTCACCCCATGGGTTTTATGTCTGGTTCCCTTGCACATTACAAAAGATCTACAGGTTACTAAGTTAATTGGCTCTTGTAACATTGCCCCAATGTGTGTAGGATAGAACTAGTGTACGGGCGGTGATCACTGGTCGGAGGAGCGGACTTGGTGAGCTGAAGGGCCCGTTTCCACGCTGTATCTCATAATGAAACTAAACTAAACTCACATTCTGGACTACAGATCGAATCAGATGCAGACCGTCCGGATTTCCGAACAATCAGACGCTGGATTATCAAGGTTTTACTGTAGTTCCAGTATGGTTATGATTTAAAGGTGTCAGAGATTAATTAAATTATACAGACTGAAAACTTGCCTGAGATCTGTGCTGACTAAATTACCTTTAAAGTGTTTGAGATATTTGAAAATGAGTGAATTGGAAGAGGGACATTAAATGTGGAGCAACTCAGCAGGACAGTCAGCGTCCCTGGATAAAAGGAATGGGTGACGTTTGTGTCTATCTTCGTTGTAAACCAGCATCTGCAGTTCCTTCGCTCGCATGAATTGGACAAGGAGAGTGTTTTGGTATTTTCGGGATTGTTTCAGGTTTGCTTGCAAAAAAGTGATTGAGGATATTAGGAAGATTAATCACATTGTGAAGAATATGCAGTCGCAAGAGTTTTGCAACATCCTCTGATCGAGTGCGACTGGCTCTTTAAACAGCACAACAGAGCAATCAACATTGTTAAAAGTTGAAGTCTGTAGAAGGATCCCAACCCGAGACATCACCGTTCTCTGTTCTCCAGAGATGCTGCCGGACCTGCTGGGTTACTTTACTCCAGCACTTTGTGGCCTTAAAAGTTGATTCTATGAGTGAGCATAGTGATTCTATGAGTGAGTAAATGTGTATTTACATATATAATGGTATATGGACACACTGATCTGTTTTGTAGTCATTGCATACTATGTTCTGTTGTGCTGAAGCAAAGAAAGAATTTCATTGTCTTGTCAGGGACACATGACAATAAACTCTTTTCACTCTTTGTTTTGAGCAATTACTGACAAATTACAGATGCAACATTGCTATGTTGTGTTGTTCACCCACTCTGGATGTGAATTGATAGACAGACGGGAGCACAGCACCCTGCAGGTAGACAGCTTATGGGGCTGTCCCAGCAGCATGCAACTCTATGCGATGAGCGCGACCTAACGTGGTCGCTTGAGCCGTCCGGCGTCGCGGGGCAGGTCCCACTTCGATCGCCGGAGCCGTGCGGAATTGTGCGGAGTTCGTCCCGACATCGCACAGGGGCTCCGAAAAACTGACTGTTCAAAAATTCCGCGCGGCAACGGCTTGTCGGCTCGCAGTCGCCTCGACGCATGACACACCGCCTCGACATCGTGCCTCCGTGAACCTATCTGCAGGTGCCTCCGTGACCCTCTATGTGTGTGGCTCTGTGGCCCTCTCTGTCCTGGCGAACTTACCTTAAGACTTCGCTCCAAGTTCGCCTCACTTTGCGCTGCGTTGCGCCACTCACCCGACCTCCGCGCAGCCCTCGCTGCCGGTTTAGTTGCGCTTGCCGCATGCAGGCGCATGCTGGTGGGAATGGCCCTGTATAGGGGATCACCCGACCTCCACGCGGCCCCCGCTTCTAGTTTGATCGCGCTCATCGCATGGAGTCGGATGCTGGTAGGACAGGCCCTTAACTCTGAAAACCTTACTGATGATAAGCTCAGGGCAGTTTTGTACTGGTAAACAATGCTAGTGGACATTTCGGTAGCAATCTAGGAGATGATTTTACCAGTGGGCGCAAAGGCACGTGTAAATGTGTGCAAAATTTCTCCAAGTTCAAGTTCCATTTATTGTCACATGCACCAATTGGTACAGTGAGATTTGAGTTGCCATACGAATAAAAAGAACACAGTACTCGATAGAATTTAACATGAACATCCCCACACAGCGGAATCAATGTTTCCCACTGTGAGGGAAGGCAACAAAGTTCAGTCATATTCCTCTTTGTTCACCCGTGGACGGGGCCTTTGAGCCTCCGCAGTCGGCGCTACGGCGGCCCAATGTTCAGGCCCTCTTGCCGGGATGATCAAAACTCCAGCGTCGGATCGGAAGAACACACTCAGCGGCATGGAGTTTCCGAATCGGCCGCTTCCTACCGCAGACCGCGGCTCCCGAAGTCCACAGGCCGAACTGGGCGAAGATCCAACACTGGCCACCCTCGGCAAAAGATCCCAGGCCTCCGCGATGTTAAAGTCAGCGGAACCACAGCTCCACGGTGTTAATCAGCCGGCCCAACAATCCGGAGTTCCAACACGGTGATCCCCGGTAAGGCATCGTCCTGCTCCGCGATGTTATTTCAGCGCTGCGCCGCTGCTGAAGCTCTGGCCGGTCTCCGGCAGGAAAGGCCGCGCCAATCCAGTTGGTAGGCCGCGGGGGGGGGGGGGGGGGGGGGGGCGAAGACGCATGTCGACCAGAAAGTAACTCGGAAATGATTTTCCCCTATTCTTCCTCCCCCCCCCCCCCATCCCCCACATACAAATGTTGTAGAAACCTTTAAAAACATACTTTTAGACACATAAAATAATAAAAAAGAGTGAAAGGACGGACTGCTGCCGGCGAGGCTGCCACACTCGATTGCACCACCCGGTATCCACTCCATATTAACACCATTTTCAACAGAACAATCCTGATTATTCCAATTGCGTGAAGAAATTTATATCCCAAGAATATAGTTTTATTGAGTCACTGGAATTAAATTTCATTTACAGTGTTTAAAGTTATTTGGAAAAAGTTATTTCTCTGTGAACAGTTGCCTTGTAAGTAAGTTGTGTTCAGTCGGTTGTGTCTGGCTTGCAGTTATTCAGAGTTTTTCCATGTGCACAAGTTATATTGTAGGTATTGGCCAGAGTCCGGTACTGATGTGCAGTGATCTCAATTTGGAACAATTCTCCAACTTTGCGGCACTTTTTTCCCAGAGTGAAGGCCCTAGTACAAATTATTCTGCATACTTCTCTTCAAATTATTAATTGTCATCAAACAGTTGAATGCTGTATAAGTTTTTGGCTGGTTTAAAAACAAGACTAGGAATTAAATTGTAAATGTTTTAAATTACTGTTGAGGCCCATCTGGGAACTGTTTAGATTATGTTGCATTGCCTGGGGCAGAACTGATGCTAAATCAGTGTGAGACTATCTCCTGGAGCTCTTCCTACGTTTAATGAGCTGACTCCACAGCCCAATTACAAAGATGCCACAAAGCTGAAAATGCTTCTCATTGATAGACTTGCCAGTCTTTAACTTGATTCATCTCCCATCTCTTTTTCTTTACTCCAGGTTAGAAGGCTGTTGATTTGATTTGCCGACCAGGTCCAGCAGGTCCCGATTGGGAAGGGCAAAATCTGGACCCTTTCTTATTCTGAGCTCCAAACAGATTTAGGAATTCATCAGAAGGGTTGCCTACCTTTTTATATGCCCATATTTGGAAACGTTCTAGGTCGAAACCAGTCTTCAGAAATTCATGGACGTTACCAACTATCTGCAGACATTGTCAGGAGCAACATGCCACCTGGACATGGGTTTGAGTTGCTTGTGCACTTAACTCGCACCTTATGTCTAGAGTCAATTGTCGGGGGTGAAGGGACCAGGAGACTGCATACTATTTTATGTATTACAACCACAGTACCTCTGTGGATATTGGCTCCTGCAGGAGAAGCTCTGCTCAAATAGATTGCTCCTGGGTATTTTTAAATTTCCTTTGGTTTGTTGCAGCTATGTTTTCAGGTAACCTCCAATCTATAGACAGTGATAGGTTTATAATTGATTGTTCTGAAGGTCAGGACAATATATGTAGGAAGGAACTGCAGACGCCGGTTTACACCAAAGATAGACACTGGAGTAACTCAGCGGGACAGGCAGCATCCGAAAAGTCACCCGCAGCACCCCAAACGTCACCCATTCCTTCTATCCAGAGATGCTGCCTGTCCCGCTGAGTTACTCCAACATTTTGTGTCAGGGCAATATAGTTGGTTTCCATCCTGCTGATATAACTGATGTAGGATACTAATCCAGTATAAATATCACTCTGTCCACATTAGCTTATTTTAGTGATCAGTAGGATTCTCTTGGACAATTAACTTTGAAGAATAGATTTTCACATGTTTTTTTTCTTTGATGAGAAAAGGCATCTTGTATTCCCTTTTACATTATTCAAGCCAGGCACTCTCCTGATATATTAGGCAATATTTCATCCAAGCATCCTAGTGAGAACAATCAGAACGGCAAATACCTTGCAAAATATTCTTGGGCTGCGAGTCAGAATTTAAACTCGGCTTCCTTCTCTGGAGCTATGAAGCAGAACTTCACCCCTAAATGGAAGGGAGATAGGAACAATCTTATTGAGCCACAAAATGCTGGAGAAACTCAGCGGGTGCAGCAGCACGCTGAGTTTCTCCAGCATTTTGTGTACCCTCGATTTTCCAGCATCTGCAGTTCCTTCTTTAACACTTAAATCTTATTGAGCCACTTCATTTTCTTTGTTTTGAAGTTAACAATTATTGGAAATGAATTGGTATATCAAGGATATGTATTTATACCAATGATGTGGCAATATCTCCCAGCAGTTGTAACACTATCGAAACACCCTTCACTCAGTTGACAGTTTCGCATATTATTCCTTCTGGTTCCTTTTTAGAAACAAAACAATTTAAAGCACCCTACTGTTTGTTTTGATTAACTACAATAGACTATGAGACAGAATAGCAACCAGCCCCCTTCCTTAGTGTGATTGTACAAGCTTGTTTGTTGTTCTTTGTCACTGCATTTCACATTGTTTATGTTATTGGCCCATACTGTCTCCTTTGCAATGGCATTCATGAGAATAAACAAAGGAACATTATATAGTAAAGGCATTCTATAAAAAAATGTTCAGATCTATTTAGGTGACACTGACAATGGCAAAGCGTTTTAGAAATGTGATAATTTCCACATTTTTATCTTGTTATTTCTTACTACCAGTTATACTAATGCAATCGTCTCCTATCAAGGTGTGGAGTTTGTGAATAGAGCTTAAATGCTTTTTGGAATGAGGGTTTCTCTCATCTCTAAACTGGGCTATTTCAAGGAATAGGCTGAGAAATAGTCTTCCTATTTTGGATGTTTTAGAAGGCTTACTGAAGATTAATTACCCTGTAATTGTTATGCCAACAAGCTCTTGTGATCGATTGGGAAGTAGATACAAGAACATTAGAAAATACTAAATAAGGGAAAAAAATCTGTAACACTACGTATTTAAGTCATCAGATTGACCAGGAGCCTACACGGGTGTTGCAGAGATGTGAGTTCAAGTCTCAAGTGGGAACAAGGGCATTTACATGAAGTAAAATTTGAAATGTATAGGTTTATATTGATAATGATGATAATAAAACCACTGGACTTTGAAGATATATTTAGTTCACTAATAACCATTAGGGATGCAAGTCTGCTGTCCTGACCTGATTTAACAAACCATTCAGTTTGAAGACATCAATCCAGGGTCACAATCCACCCGTCGACCACCACTTAGTTCAGTTCAGTTTAATGTATTGTCACGTGTACCGAGGTACAGTGAAAAGATTTTGTGGCATTCCAGCCAATGGAAAGACTATAAATAATCACAACCGAGCCATTCATAGTTTGAGGGTCTCGACCCGAAACGTCGCCTATCTCCTTCGCTCCTTAGATGCTGCTGCACCCGCTGAGTTTCTCCAGCTTTTTGTGTAACCCCCCATAGTTTATAGATACCTGATAAGGGAATAATGTTTAGTGCAATATAAAGCCAGTAAAATCCGATCAAAGATAGTCCGAGGGTCCCTGATGAGACCTCGCTCCGCCTCCAGCAGTGTGTTTTCTGTGTTCCAGATTCCAACATCTGCAGTCTCTTGTAACTCCATTTCAAATGCAATAAAAAATAAAGTATGTGTTGATAATTCTAAGAACCTTTTAAAATGTGACCACAGACCATATCATATTTACTTGTTGGCTTAATTACATTTTCTGTGTGAGGGTGCCAATATCCATCAGATTTCATGAAGAATAAAACCCTTTCAAAATGCAACAACTTCCATGTTCCTTGCGATCATTTTGACCCATCGATTTTATGCCAGTTAACAGTATAATTCCATTCCCCCTCTACTTTTTCTGAAAAATCTATTATGGCCATATCTCCCTCTACTCCCCAAAGATTCTACCACTCACCTACACACAGTTTGGGATAATTATAATGGTCAATTAATGAATCAAATGACACATCTTTAGGATATGGGTGCACAGCGCACTGCCTGAAGGAATCGCATGTGGTCATGGGTAGATCTACTGCCTTTAAGCGCCAGAGATATGGGTTCGATCCAGACTACATGTGCTGTCTGTATGGAGTTTGTACGTTCTTCCCGGGACCTGCATGGGTTTTCTCCGGGATCCTCGGTTTCCTCCCACACTCCAAAGATGTACAGGTTTGTAGATTAATAGGCTTGGTATAAATGAAAAAAAATTTCCTCGTGTGTGCAGAGTAGTGTTAATAACCATATAACCATATAACAATTACAGCACGGAAACAGGCCATCTCTGCCCTTCAAGTCCGTGCCGAACAACGTTTTTCCCTTAGTCCCACCTGCCTGCACTCATACCATAACCCTCCATACCCTTCTCATCCATATGCCTATCCAATTTATTTTTAAATGATACCAACGAACCTGCCGCCACCACTTCCACTGGAAGCTCATTCCACACCGCTACCACTCTCTGAGTAAAGAAGTTCCCCCTCATGTTACCCCTAAACCTCATGTCCTCTTGTTTGAATCTTCCCTATTCTCAAAGGGAAAAGCTTGTCCACATCAACTCTGTCTATCCCTCTCATCATTTTAAAGACCTCTAACAAGTCCCCCCTTAACTTTCTGCGCTCCAGAGAATAAAGACCTAACTTATTCAACCTATCTCTGTAACTTAGCTGTTGAAACCCAGGCAACATTCTAGTAAATCTCCTCTGTACCCTCTCTATTTTGTTGACATCCTTCCTATAATTGGGCGACCAAAATTGTACACCATACTCCAGATTTGGTCTCACCAATGCCTTGTACAATTTTAACATTACATCCCAGCTTCTATACTCAATGCTCTGATTTATAAAGGCTAGCATACCAAAAGCTTTCTTTACCACCCTATCTATATGAGATTCCACCTTCAAGGAACTATGCACGGTTATTCCCAGATCCCTCTGTTCAACTGTATTCTTCAATTCCCTACCGTTTACCATGTACGTCCTATTTTGATTTGTCCTGTCAAGGTGTAGCACCTCACATTTATCAGCATTAAACTCCATCTGCCATCTTTCAGCCCATATTTCCAACTGGCCTAAATCACTCTGTAGACTGGAAATCCTCTGTGTGGGGATCGCTGGTCGGGCGCGGACTCGGTGGGCCAAAGGGCCTGTTTGCGCGCTGTATCTCAAAACTAAACTAAACTAAAACTTGTAAATTCTGCACAGGTTGCACTAGAGGTCGGCATTGAACAGTGTCGCTGGACGTATGATTTCAAATCTACCAGCTGAATCATTGTGCCACCCACATTGTTTTTGAAGAATGTTTTTGGGTAACATCGCTATTCCTGTCAAGCACAAAAAGGGGAAGTTAACCAGTTTGATTCCTACGAAGATGGACAACAAGCTGGAGTAACTCAGTGGGACAGGCAATGTCTCTGGAGAGAAGGAATGGGTGATGCTTTGGGTCGAGACCCTTCTTCGGACGAAACGTCACCCATTCCTTCTCTCCAGAGAAGCTGCCTATCCTGCAGAGTTACTCCAGCATTTTGTGTCCAAAGATTGATACAGTGTGGAAACGGGCCCTTCGGCCCAACTTACCCACACTGGCCAACATGCCCCAGCTACACTAGTGCCACCTGCCTGTGCTTGGTCCATATCCCTCCAAACCTGTCCTATCCATGTCCCTGTCTAACTGTCTCTTAAACATTGGGATAGTCCCAGCCTTAGCTACATCCTCTGGCAGCTTATTCCATACACCCACCACCCTTTGTCTTCGGCTTAAGCTAGCATCTGCAGTTCCTTCCTACACATTGATTCCTACGACACCTATACTCCCTAAGCTGAATAATTTGTCTAGGTGTTATGGCACATATGGCCAAGAAGCCCATGTCAATGTTTGTGCTCCACTCATGCCCTCTCCTGCCTTTCCTTGTTTAATTCTGTGACCATGTCCTTTAGTTCCTTCCTTATATGTTTGTCCATCTTCTACCATAATATTTTTATACAGTTCACTTCAACTTCTCTCTTGTGCAGTGAGTTCCACAATCTTTGGGCAAAGAGGTTTCTTCTGAATTACAAATCATTTTATTGGTGTCTGATCAGGTCCAATCATGATCCTCCTTTTCTCGAACAAACTTTCTCCAGCTCTGTGTGTCTTGTCTTTTACATGGGCATTCTTATTGTAGCTTTTAGTGTGGAGAGCCATCTCACGGTACTTCACAGACATCTCATCAGAATTGCATGGACAGTGAGCCAAAGACCTTGAGGGTTGAGAAGGGTGTTGAAGGAGGAGGATTTGGATGTTCAGGACGGTCTACAAGGAGAGACAGAAAGAGATGGAGTTTTAAAAGGAATTCTAAACCATGAGGCCCATGCATGGTATTGATGCCAAAGTTGGAACAAGGAGAGTGGAGAATAAAACTCCGCAGTAAGAGAATTAGAGATTTCAGATGGATCATTGGGCAAGAGAGAGTTAAAGATCTCTGGTGAGTGGGCAAAGCTTTTTTCCATAATTGCTAATGAAATGCTTTTATCATAAACATATTTGCCTTTTATTGGTCTTTTTGGCAAACTTTATACTAATTTTCATAGCCTGTATACCAAATTGTCACTATATTTTTGAGCTCTCTCCGTTTTGATTGATTTATTGAACAATACAGCTGGTAAACACACCCTTCAGCCCACTGAGTCCATGCCGACCATTGATCAAAGTCAAAAGTCAAAGTCAAAAGAGTTTATTGTCATGTATCCCTGACAGGACAATGAAATTCTTTCTTTGCATAGCACAACAGAACATAGTAGACATTGACTACAATTATATACGTAAATACACACATGAATTAATAAATTAATAAAGTGCAAATAACAGATGGGGGGGATATTAATGTTCAGAGTTCCGAGCCAAGTTTAATAGCCTGATGGCTGCATGCTCACTTGTTCACCCTAGTTCTGTGTTATCCCACTTTTGCATCCACTCCCTACACACTATGAGGAATTTACAGAGGTCAATTATCCTACAAGCCCACACGTCTTTTGGGGATGTGGGAGGAAACCATATCACTCGGCGGAAACCCATGTGAGCATGCAAACTCCACACCAACAGTATCCAAGGTCAGATCCGAACCAATGTCTCTGCCACTGCGAAGCATCAGATCTACCAGCACTGCCGCTGTGCCACTCTTCGGTGCTTGGATAATTAACATCATTATGAATAATATATTGTGGTATTAAATGTATTCTCTGATCTACTGCAGATTAAAATTGATGGGCGGACTAGCAAAGTAGATTTGTGCAAAGAGCGATAGACTTGACAAGGCCTGGTGAAAGGGAATGCAGTAATATGCACATCAGAATGTGAGTTATGCACCACTGCTTTCAGCTTAGATCCCCAGATTCAGTCCTCATTCTTACATCACTGTGCTGTGCCAACAGCTTACGCACTTTTCTCATCTTCATATTAATTGATTGATTGAAATAGGCTCTTCAGCCCCTGGGTCCAAGCTGTTCACATCTGTACTGTGTAATCCATTTCCACGTCCACTCCCTACAAATTTAGGGCAATTTGCAGAGGATAATTAACCTGCAAACCCGCAAGTTATTTGAGAGAATATAGACAAGAAATAAAATAGGTGTAAAAAGACTGATATTTCATCTTATAGAATTATTTAAGTTTACAGTACAAAAGGATTTAGCCGTTATATTGTGTTCAATTCTGGGCACCATGTTATGGGAAAGATGTTGTCAAGCTGGAAAGGGAACAGAGAGGATTTACCAGGACTATGGAGTCTAAGCTATACGGAGAGCTGAGTAGGCTGGGACTCTATTCCCTGGAGCGCAGGAGGATGAGGGTGATCATATAGAGGTGTATAAAATCATGAGAGGAATAGATCTGGTAGATGCACAGAGTCCCTTGCCCAGAGTAGGTGAATCAAAGACCAGAGGACATAGGTTTAAGGTGAAGGGGAAATGATTTGATAGGAATCTATGGGGTAACATTTTCACTAAGGATAGTGGGTGTATTGAACAAGCGGCCAGAGGAGGTAGTTGAGGCTGGGACTATCCCAACGTTTAAGAACCAGTTGGACAGGTACATGGATAGGACAGTTTTGGAGGGATATGGACCAAACGCCAGCAGGTGGGACCAGTGTAGCTGGGACTTGTTGGCCGGTGTGGGCAAGTTGGGCCAAAGGGCCTGTTTCCACACTGCATCACTCTATGACTCTATATGCCTGATGGTAAAAAATAGACATTAAGTTAAGTTGTTTGCGGCGTACCAGGGCCCCATCCACGACTGTTCGGGCGTACCAGGGCCCCATGCCCGACCATAAATACAAGGCGTAGCTATGGGCATGCGCATGGGCCCCAGCTATGCCTGTCTCTTTGTCGGGTACGTCGAACAATCCTTGTTCTCGGCGTACCAGGGCCCCATCCCCGACCTCTACCTCCGTTACATCGATGACTGCTTTGGTGCCACCTCCTGCACCCACACACAACTGACCGACTTCATCCGCTTCACCACCAACTTCCATCCGGCACTCAAATACACCTGGAACATTTCCGACACTTCCCTATCATTGCTTGACCTCACCATCTCCATCGCAGGTGATAGACTTCTGACCGACATCACTATAAACCCACTGACTCCCACGGCTATCTTGACTACTCTTCCTCCCACCCAGCTTCCTGTAAGGACTCCATCCCCTATTCCCAATTCCTCCGTCTACGCCGCATCTGCTCCCAGGATGAGTGTTCCACACCAGGGCTTCGTAAATGTCCTCCTTCTTCAGGGAACTGGGGTTCCCCTTCCCTACTATAGATGAGGCTCACACCAGGGTCTCCTCCATACCCCGTAACACTGCTCTCTCTCCCCATTCCCCCACTCGCAACAAGGGCAGAGTCCCCCTGGTCCTCACCTTTCACCCCACTAGCCGGCACATACAACAAATAGTCCTCCGTCAGTTTGCCACCTCCAACGTGACCCCACCACTCGCCACATCTTCCCATTTACCCCCCTGTCTGCCTTCCGCAAAGACCGCTCCCTCTGCAACTCCCTTGTCAATTCTTCCCTTCCCTCCCGCTCCACCCCTTCCCAGGGCACTTTCCCTTGCAACCGCAGGAAATGCTACACTTGTCGCTTTACCTCCCCCCTCGCACCATTCAAGGACCCAAGCAGTCATTCCAGGTGCGACAGAGGTTCACCTGCACCTCCTCCAACCTCATCTATTGCATCCACTGCTCTAGATGCCAGCTGATCTATATCGGTGAGACCAAGCGTAGGCTTGGCGATCATTTTGCCGAACACCTCCGCTCGGTCCGCATTAACCAACCTGACCTCCCGGTGGCTCAACACTTAAACGCCACCTCCCATTCTGTATCCGACCTCTCTGTCCTGGGCCTCCACTACGGCCAGAGTAAGCAACACCACAAATTGGAGGAACAGCACCTCATATTCCGCTTGGGGAGTCTGCATCCTGGTGGCATGAACATCGATTTCTCACAATTCTGTTAACCCTTGCTGTCTCCTCCCCTTCCTACCTCTCCCCCAGCCCTTGGGCTCCTCCTTTTTCCTTTCTTCTCCCAGCCTCCCCCCACCCCCGATCAGTCTGAAGAAGGGTTTCGGCCTGAAATGTTGCCTATTTCCTTCGCTCCATAGATGCTGCTGCACCCGCTGAGTTTCTCCAGCATTTTTGTGCATCTCAGACATTAAGTTAATGTCACTTCCCAAATCTTGGTCTGTTGCTCTGTAGGCTTTGGCACTTTCAGATCTCATCCAGCGGGGACCTCTTAAATTAGGGGACAATTTTCAGCTCTACTTTCAAGCAAAACCTCATTACCTGAATATTTATTTCCTCACTTCCTTCTTATCCTGCTATCAGTTACTTTAAAAAAACACAAAATGCTGGAGTAACTTAACGGGTCAGTCAGCGTCTGTGAAGGGAATGGATAGGCGAAGTTTAAGGTTGGAACCCTTAATTTAAATGGTGTGCTCCAAAATATTGTTTTCTCTGCTGTGGGGAATGGCATCTAGCCTTGGTCAATTTATTTATTCAATTTATTCACCTTCATTCATGCATTTCTTTCAGCACCTCCGCTCACCTCTCACCCTAAAAGCACTAGCCTTCACACACCATTTCATTTTAGTTTGGTTCACTTTAGTCAAACCTTACTTCCGAGCTCCTTCCTCGTCCCCCTGTCCTCCCTCCCAGTTTCCTCCCCTTCACATTCCCCGATCTCCCTGTTCATCCTCCCACATCAGTTCCCTCCTCTCACACTCCCCTCTGATCCGTTGTGCTAAACATCCTCTCCCTTAGCTCACTCAGTGTGCACCCAGGACTCTCACTCCCTTCCCCACACTTGCACCCCTCTCTGCAACCTCTCCATTCTGAGACAAGCACTCCAGAATCTCTGCTCCTCTTCACCTCTTCATATCCTACAGTTTATCATGTAATCCTTTGTCTTGTTTGCCGTTTCCAAATGCATTACCTCGCACTTCTCAGGATTGAATTCCATTTACTTCTTCTCTGCCTGCCTAACCAGATCTGCCTGTAGCTAAAAATAAAATTCCATTCATTGTCACCACACTGCCAGTTTTGGCAACAATAGCAAACATGTAAATCAATGTGAGACCAAGTTATTTATACACACCCAAGAATGAAAAGAACAAGCGGGACAGGCAGCACCTCTGGAGAGAAGGAATGGGTGACGTTTCGTGTCGAGGCCCTTCTTCAGAGAGTCTGAAGAAGGGTCTCAACCCAAGTCTGAAGAAGAGTCTCGACCCGAAACGTCACCCATTCCTTCTCTCCAGAGGTGCTGCCTGTCCCGCTGAGTGACTCCAGCATTTTGTGTCTATCTTTGATTTAAACCAGCATCTTCAGTTCCTTCTGAAGAAGGGTTTCGGCCCGAAACATTGCCTATTTCCTTCGCTCCATAGATGCTGCTGCCCCCGCTGAGTTTCTCGAGCATTTTTGTCTACCTAAGCAAAAAACAAAACTGGATAAAATAATATAAAGCAATCTATTGTGACGGTTATTAGTTTTCCCACCGTATCTTTTCAAATTCACAGGGACAAATGACCACATTGCCTTTGCCTCGTGCATGAAGAAAGTCAGTGGTAAACGTTGATTCATAGGCAGAGATGCAGGTTATTTTAAGATGCATATTCCTGGCTGTTTTCTTTTTCAAATTTTCATTGACGAATATGCTGCATGCTTGTGGGATTCGGAAAGTTAACAAATCAACATCTTCTGTGATGCCACTCTGACCCCGTATTTCATATTAAGTTTATTTGAACTACATACATAAACAAATGCAGGAACTTTTAAGAAGTAGGCTCTTGCTATCCGTTAGAGGTGGCAGCATGTTAAAACACATTTTACTACCACTTGGTTGACTCGGGTAAAGTTCAATTCAGGTATCACAAAGATAATTAACAGATTTTGCCCTGTTTACACTGCAGGCTCACCAGGGCACCTTGGATTGTTGATAACACTGTGGTGATGGACAGATACCAGCAGGATGACATCAAGCACAGCTGATTCTACCTTATTAGCAATCTCTGTTGCCTAGTAAAGGTAACGCCTTTTGGGACAGGCTCTAGAAATTATTGACATTTCCACGTCTGAAACCTGCTGAAGCAATTCATTATATTGCAAGCAGGACTCCAGCCTAACGCCGAATGCTGATTTCAGAGGCACAGTGGACTTCACACTGGGTAGCCACTACATTTTAAAGCTCACCTTAGGATTTTGTTTGGAATGATTTAATGCTATATCATGTAAATAAAAATGAGAATATGTAGCGTTTACAGAAGGAATCAGTGGAATGTACACAGCTTATTTTCAGCTGGTTGAGTAATTATTGTGTAATGCTGCAAGTCATACCACATCATCAGTATTTAAAGGGTGGACTGTCAGAATCTTCCCCCCCCCCCCCCCCCCCCCCCCCCCCCCAAGGTGGAAATAGCCAAGTTTGGAAGGCTTAGCTTTAAGGTGTGAGAGGCAAAATGTAAAGATGATCTGCAGGCAAGTCTTTTACACAGAGCGTGCTGGGTGCTCTGTGCACGCTGCATCTGGTGGTGGGGAAGGCCATTCCAATGATGGCATTTGAGAGGCTTTGAGATATGCAGGGTGTGGACGGATGTGGATCATGTGCAGACAGCGGAGATTAGTTTAACTCTGCATGATGTTCAGCATGGACATTCTGGGCCGAAGGGCCGCTTCCTGTGCTGTACCTTTTCATGTTCAAAATGAATGGTAGTTACTCAGCGTATTTTTTGGTTAATAGTGGAAGCGTTGGATAAGATAATCAGGGAACTCTTGAAACATCAAGTAGCTCTTCCACTGAAGTGAATGGAATGATTGTGGAGGCAGAGTATAACGTGCTGAAGCGACTCCATGGCATGTTTACCACCGTTGACTGGAAGCCAATTGCTCGACACATATCCATTCAGGGCATTCATGGAATAATTCTCCCACCCAGACCTCGGTGAAGAAGTATCTGTGAGATGTCAGTGCCTGACTAAGGACGTCTTCACTGATAATGAGTGCAGCCACAGCACTAAGCAAGGTCCATGCTGCCAATGAATGTCAAAAGGTCATGAACTCCCCGATGGAGGCGGAGATAGCTGCAATATAGGCAGAAACGGTCACTGAAGAATTATTTTCAAGGAGAGATGTCATAATTTCATTCCTTCTCGCCAAACAGTACCATGCAGATTGAAAAGGATTTTCGGCTTTCCTTGCATCGGATGCCTGCCTGTAAGCTTCTTGTAATGCTCCACCTATCTTAGTGATGTGGGTGGAAACTGGAGCACTGGGGGTAAGCCACACAGCCATAGGGAGCATGTGCAAACTCCACACAGACTGTTCCAAAGGTCAGGAATGAACCCACGCCACTAGAGTTGGGAGGCACAGATTACTAGCTGCGTCACTGTACCCTTTATTGATTTTGTAAAACAAATTGTTTTATCATAAATAACAGTGAAAGCATCCATATTCATTGATTGAATAGGATGCAAAGACATTTCAAGCTGGTATACTTATGTAAGCTGTGAATGGTTCACATTGAAAATTCGGCTTGCCTGATAAAGGTCGAGTTTTCTCCTATCCTACTGGTTGCATTGATGGAATAAATGCACTCTCATGGGTTTCATTTTAGAAATACTAGTCGGCAAAATGCAACACCTCAGCCCCTCTGAACCAGATCCCCAGATCTGTCAGGCAGTCAGACCAAATAGTGAAGGGGACAGAAGGTCGGTGAGGCCACTTGCCCAAGAGCATGGCCTTGCTCTTCCTGCGATTAACCCTTGCTCACGATGCCAACTCAAACTCAAACGCAAATGTTAATCAATCTGCAGACCAACGGTGAATCTGAGAAAAAGACAGTGACATTGTCCATATAAGGGAGGTTTTGATATGAGTGCCCACACTGCCTGGCAATGTCACCCCTCTCGTCCTTCCTGATGGATTCAGTAAATGGTTGTACACAGCACACAAACAAGACAGGGGTAGAGTGGGTAACCCTGCCTGACTCCAGGATGGGGAAGCTATCCATTCCCCACCTGTTGATTTGGACTGCACTACAGATCTCAGTGTTGGATCCAGCTCCTCATTCCCTCCCCAAAGCGCATATTGGAGAGCACGTCCATCATGTACGAGTGAGATATCCAGTCAATGGCCTTCTCCTGGACCAAGCTGACCAGGCAGGCATCACCCTCTGTCCTGCACGTAGGCGATGGTGTCCCTTCGCAATGCGAGGCCGCCCAACATTTTCCTGCCAGGCCCAGCACAGGTTTGGTGTGGGTGAACCACCTGTCCCAGAGCAGCCCTGACCCAGTTGCCGATGGTCATAGACAGGGGAGGATCTTGTAGCGTGATGGGCTTCCGATTCGGCAGCGGGATGGGCATCCGATTCCTGATATCATCCTCCCCTCCCCACCCCTTCCTTCTACTAGTAGAATGGGGGTGATGATATCCTTCCTCATGGAGTCTGACAGGCTGCTCACCAGAGCCTTAGCATTGTATACTTCCAGCAGGATAGACACAAAATGCTGGAGCAACTCAGTGGGACAGGCAGCATCTCTGAATAGATGAAATGGTGACATTTTGGTTTGGTGTAAACCAGCATCTGCAGTTCCTTCCTATACTTCCAGCAGGTCCAGGCCCTCACAGTCCCACAAAGCCAAGTACAATTCAGCTGGTAAGCCATCACTTTTGGGAGTTTTATTCAAATCAAAGGAATGGATGCAGTCTGGCAGCTCTTCCAGGGTCAGTAGTTGGTCCAGACTCTCCTGCTTCCTGTCCTCCAAGACCTCAGTGATAGAGGACAGAAAGTTCTGGAAGGCTGTGCTGTTTGGGGCCTTTCTGTCATACAGGTCTGTGTAGAAGGAACTGCATATCCTCAGTATGTGTCTGCGAGGTTGTCACTGAGCTGACCCCTTCCCTAATGCTGTGGATCACAGAGCTCTCCATCTGAAACGTTTGGAAGAAGAAGGGTGAGCGTGCCTTTACTGACAATGCCTGGCTCCGCTAAGTCTGCTCATCTTGCCCCAGTTGCACACTAGCTTTGGTCTCATGGTCCAGAGGCTCCATGTCCCTTTACTGCTCTTCATCTGGCACTGGCTACTGTCCTCAGGGCACTGGGATGTGCATCATGCAGCCTGGAATCGTGAAGCCATCACATGTATACAACAGAACGTGCATGGGCCGATGCAAGTAATGGCATCTCATTTCTGGAACATGTTCCGTAACAATGTTGGTAGTTGCATAGCTCTTGTATTATCAGTCATCAATTAGACTTTTTACTTTAGAGATGCAGCGTGGAAACGGGCCCTGTGACCCACCGAGCCCTCATCGAACAGCGATCACCCCATATACTAACCTACACACACTGGGGACAATTTGACAATTTACGGAAGCCAATTAGCCTACAAACCTGTACGCCTTTGGAGTGTGGGAGGAAACCGGAGCAACAGGAAAAAACTAACACAGTCACAGGGAGAACGTACAAACTCCATACAGACAGCACCCATAGTCAGGATCTGCCGATTTAAGATAGCAACTCTACCGCTGCGCCACTGTGCCGTCCTAAAGGGCTAAGGTGTGTGAATTGTTGTGTGGAGCCAGGGGAAAAAGAAAACATGATCCCTGGCTCAGCGAAATGCAGGTCATGGAAAATCCCTGGTACTCAGGCACTCCCTGAGGGACCAGTTGAATTTTGTGCTGCCCGCAAACATACCATTCCCTTTGATGAAATTATTCAGATGACTGACCACATATTGAGAGAGGAGAACCTCTAGTGTTGATACAAAATGCTCCGGTTATCCCTGGGTGGGGTGGGGGGGGGGGGGGTCTTATAGGCAAATCAATTAAAGACTGTCTACCCTTGTGGGAATCGTGAGTGCTGGCAAATCCCAGTGCCTGCAATGTCTCCTGTACCTCAGTGAGACCAACGCAAATTGGAATCATGAGTGTAGTGTTGGGTGACCTCTCTCCAGCATCCCCCCTGGGCTCACCCCACTGAGAGTCCAGAACAGAGGAGGACTTTCAAAGGAGAGGGAGTTATCGCCCACCGGAAAGACTGTAGATGGAACTAGCGTCCTTCATTTCATCAAACATTGCAGCATATGAAATAATCTCAGTGTGACCACAATACCACCAAGCCTACAGTATTTTATATGTGACTAAGCAGGCTGTGCTATATGAGGAGATTTTGAACTGATTAAAACATGCTGATGAGTCCTATGCCACTATTAGGATGAAACCACTCCGACACACTACCTCATTGGAATAAGCTGTGGAGACTGGCACGTTGTATTTTTAATTGTTAAAAGCTAAAATAAAGCTCTCTCATCGTTAGAAAATTTTAATTGGATCTTCTAATAAGAGAGTTGATGTTCCACTGTGCTTTTTGTTTGCAGTTTAATGGAGATATCAGAGCTTTGCACAGCACCAAGTTGTAAGCTGCAAGCATCACAAGGTCACACACGTGCTTGCACAGTGACGATTTTGCTGGCCTGTTATCTGCAATGTAACAAGTACCAAGGTCATTCTGTTTGTTAGCGGCCGACCCAGTTGAGGGGCAAAATTGGGTGGAGATAGCAGTCTCCGCCAAAGACACAACAATTATTTCAAAATGAGACAAAGTACAACAGTAAACAAAAAAAAATTAAAAACATTTCTTTAATGTTAAAGATCAGCAGTTGGGGGATTGAGTTACTGCAAACGCAATTTACTTTCAATCAAGATAACGTTATAATTCTGAACTTTTCGCACTAATGAATTGGAGTGCAGAACAAGGAGCAGAAAACTGGATCGAATACTGATGTTATAATTAATGATTAACAACTCACCAGAATTGGTCAGTAACCTAGTAGCAGACGGACACATGGCTTTAATTATTCGCTGCATAATTCCACTTCATGCTGTAATTAACACTAAAGCCAAAAAATAACAAATCCTCTGTGTGAAACTTGGAAAAGAAACTAGGATAAATGGGACAAGTTCCTGAGAGAATCAGACGAGAAGCAGAACCGAATCAAATAAAACAGCAAAAGAGAAATGGAACTAAAGGCTTCTGTCTTGGCAGCACATTGTCGCAGCGGTAGAATTGCTGTCTTACAGCGCTGGAAACCCGGGTTTAATCCTGACTATGGGTGCTGTACGGAGTTTGTGTGTTCTCCCTGCGAACACGTGGGTTTTCTCCGAGTGCTCTGGTTTCCTCCCATATTCCAAAGGTGTACAAGTCTATAGGTAAAAGGGCTTTGATAAAAAATTGCAAATTGTGTGTAAGATGGTGTTAGTGTATGGGGATCTCTGGTTGGTGCAGACTCAGTGGACCGAAGGGTCTGTTTCTGCGTTGCATCTCTGACGTCCAAAGTCTGAGTTAGACCAGAGCAGGAATATGGTAGCAGAATAAAGAGATTAGAAATCAAGCAGATGATGAAAATTGAACTGCAGATGTTGGGAATCTGAAACAATAACCAAAAATGTTGAAAACACTCAGCAGTCTAGCAACATCTGTGTAAAGAGAAACTGTGCAAATATTAGAGGTCCAAAATTCTTTGTCAGATTGTGAGCAATGGCAGTAATGCAAACATCATTGAGGGTAATTAACAATTAGTATAAGAACATAGAACATAGAACATGTGGCGCAGCACACAAACAGGCCCTTTGGCACACAAAGTCTTCTTCTTTTTCTTCTTCTTTCATGTGGCGTGCACAGCCTAAAGTTGTTGGACAACTTTTCCTATTTGATCTTCTGTTCGTGCACGTCGAGTTGATTGCATTAGTCGAAACAGGGCGGACCGCGTGAAGGTTGCAATCTTCCACCCCCCCCCCCCCCCACGAAGTCCATGTCATGTCGAACTAACCTTCTTTGCCTGTACATGATCCATATCCCTCCATTACCTGCATAACCATGTGCTTATCCAAAAGCCTCTCGAATGCCACCGTCATATCTGCTTCCACCATAACCCCTCGAAGCACATTCCAGACACTCATCACTCTCCGAGTCTCACACATCTCCTTAAAACTTTGTCCCTTTCACATTAAAGCTGTGTCCTCTAGACTTTAACATTTCCACCCTGGTTCAAAGGTCCTGAATGTCCTCCCTATCTATGGGGTGGGAGATTGCAACCTTCACGTGGTCCACCCTGAATTGACTAATGTAATCACCCAAACGTGCACAAACAATATCAAATAGAACAAGTTGACCTACAACTTTAGGCTGTGCATGCCATACACAAGAAAAATACCACATCTATGCCTCTCGTAATGTTATCTATCAGGTCACCCCTCAGTCGTATGAGATAATAGGAAAACCCTTTGTGCATAGTATTCAAAATATTGTCTCTTCTCTGCTCACAGATACAAGACAACTGGTCTTTAAGAGGTATTTTGGGTAGAACTAATAGATAGAACAATAAAAATGGGAGCCGATGTAAACAATTAAAGGTCAACCATTTCAGTTCATGAATCACTAATGCATTAAAACACAGTAAAGGATGCTGTTGAAATGTGAACAGTAAGGTTTTCCCTTCTGTTCGAAATGTGTATGAAATGAGTGGAGGAGGGGGAGGGGCTTGGTGAGAGGACATCCAGCAGGCCTCGGCGGGCCAAGCACAAGTGTTCAGAGAAATGGTCGTCTTGTCTACAGGTTTTAACCAGATTTGAGATTTGTTCAAAGAATAGGTTATGAATCAACAGTGGATATAATTAAAGATGTGCATGCTCAAAGCCTTCCTGAAGAAATACAACATCCCCACTGACTGCAGAGAATCTCTGATCCATGACTGCTCAAGATGGGATGGGATGGGATGAAGATGCTTGAGGCTGTGCATCAGGAGCACATGGAAACAACAGTGGGAGTTTGCCAACTCACAGACTGCCCACTCCCGCCTCCCCCATCGGGCACCTCCTGCCCCACCAATGGATGCGTGTGATTTATGAATTAGTTTCATTAACCAGCTAAGCAAAAACACTAGATGTAAACCATCCTTAAACCAGAGGAACTGGTTATGAAGAAGACAACAGCTTTGTCTTTTTAGACTTTCAGACCTTTTTTAAACTTTTAGACAAACCGAACATCAACGACCCGTTCACACTAGTTCCATGTTATCCCGCTTTCTCATCTACTTGGGGGGAATCTACAGAGGATAATTAACTTACCAACCCGCACATCTTTGGGATGTGAGAGGACACCCGAGCACCCCGAGGAAACCCACGCCGTTACATGGAGAACGTAAAAACTCCACACAGACAGCACCCGAGGTCGGGAACAAACCCGGGTCCCTGGCGCTGTGATACAGCAGCTTTAGCCACTGTGCCACTGTGCCAGTCAATGGAAATGTCCATTTAGGAAATGAAGCAAATTTGCAAAATCTTGGTGGACATTGGCTTACAATTGTCTTTACGATCAATCTAAAGCCAATCACGGCTCCAGGTATTTACATTGCCATGGCTTCAATGACCTATTGAAACCTGGAAGAGGCCTGTGCAATAATCCAGGAACCAAATACATTTCAGAACTGTAAACTTCTCTATTGGTCTTGAAGTGTATGTATTCTACTTTGTTATGTGGGGTTAATCCAAGAATGGAAATAGAATAAGTACTTGTGAGAGAATCAATTGCAGAGCCACAGAGAAAGAAGGAGGGGGGGGGGGGGGGGGGGAGGGGGTGGGAGTGACAAGACAAAAATTACTAGGCCGAGACCATACCTCTGTTGTAACAATTCAACGACTCTAATGTTACCTTAACAGAACTATTCCTGGTTAGCATAGCTACCGTCTGATCGATGTTTTGACAGTGTGTACAATTCCCTTAATCTGCCAACATGTCAAGGGGTTTTCTGTTTAATTAAATAATGTTCATGAATAATAGTGACGATTTTCACATATTTGTGCACATTGTGCAGTTTAGGTCCAGCTGGTAATCCCTACTTAATATTAAGTACCTAGTTCAAAACAAATGCCAGTAATTGCACGATGCAATGATGATGGAGTTGTAGATTAAATGTAGCAATTAGCTTCATAACAATTAGACCCAGACATTACTCAAACAAGATCCTTTGGCAAAAAGAGTCAGGAGCAGTACCCCTGATTCATCTGTACCTCCTGTGCATGTTATATATACTTTACTATAAGTTTCAAATTATTGGTATACTCCATCCTAATATATTATTTTCTGAAGGAAATATATCTAACCTGCAATTGAATGTGTCAATCCGTCGTTGCTATGTCCTGATGATGTTTGTATTGCCTGATCGCTGAGGAAATGAATACGTTTAAAGCAAATGGGATATTAAAATGTAAAACTATTCAGTCTAAACCCAATGCATTTTGACCTGTCTGCAGATAGACACAAATTGCTGGAGTAACGGGTCAAGCCGCATTTCTGTAGAAAGAATAGGTGACATTTCGGGTTGGAACCCTGCTGCATCTGGTTCTAACAATAGTTGGACTGTTTACAACCTGGTCTATGGTTATTCCGTTGTTCAGGTGAATATCTTAATGGGTGCTTCTGGTCCAGGTTTGACAGTGGGTCGTTGGTCTATTCGAGTGACAGCGAAAAGGATGTTCGGCAGCTGTATGCAACAGACTGGCGCTTTTCCAGCACTACTTGTTGGCCGAGAGAATAAATATGCTGGGGCATTTTGAAATCAAGAAGGATGTGATGTTGCATCTGTTGAAGAGCATTAAGGCGGATGTCCCCCGGACCTGAAGTGATCCATCCTAGGTAGTTGAGAGAGGCGAGAGAGGCAAGAGAGGAGATTGCTGGTGCCTTGACAAAGATTGTGGTTTCCTCTTTAGTCACAGGTAAGGTTGCGACAGACAGAGAGTATCCCTGGAATATTTACATACTGCACCTCACGCTGATCTCAATCTGCCCCATGTCTTTTTCTGTGGTGAACATAGACGCAAAATACACATTCGGTACCTCACCTACATCATCCTAGCGTAAATTTCCTCCTTTATCCTTGAATTGTTTACACTCTGCCTCGATAACCTCGTGTTTTTATGTATTTATTAATGCCTTGGGATTCTCTTTAATCCAATTTGCCAATATTTCATTGCCCATTTGTTTATGGAGGGAAACAGGGGTAATCCAGGAAATTATAGACTGATCAGCCCCAGGTCAGTGGTTGAGACTCTATTGGAGAGGATTCTTAGAGTTAGGATTGACTCGTATTTGGAAGAAAATTGGCTAATTATGAACAATCAGCTTGGCTTTGACTGGGATAGGCCATGTCTTACAACTTGGATTGAGTTTTTTGTGTATTTGACAGAGGTGATTGTTGAGGGTGGGGGAGTGGATGATGTCCACCTGAACGTCAGTAAGATATTTGACAAGGATCATCATGATAGGCTGATCCAAACGATTACGGTGCGGGGGTTCCATGACAATTTGATTGCTTAGATTGTCCGAAACTGGAGTTGCAGGCAGTGAAGAAAGCAGTCGAATAATGTATCAAAATATCGATCAGTCACAGATATGGCAGAGAAATGGCAGATGAAGTTTAATCAGGGCAAGTTTGAGGTGTTGCATTTTGAAAGGTCAAATGTATGGGGGGCAGTCTGTAGAAGGGGCTCCAAACCAAAGCATCATCTGTCCATCCCCTCTACAGCTGCTGACTGGCCTGCTGAGTTCCTCCAGCACTTTATTTTTTGCTCATGGCGTACGGTATACTTATTTTCATCAGTGGAGACATTGAGTATAAAAATCAGGAAGCCATGTTGTAGCTATTTTCAATTGTGGTTCTATCGCATTTGGAGTATTGTGTGCAGTTCTGATCATCCCATAACAGGAAAAATGTGGAGGCTTTGGGGAGGATACAGAAGACGTTTACCAGAATGCTAACTGGATTAGAGGGTATTAACTACAAGGAGAGGTTGGACAGATATGGATTGTTTTCTCTGATGTGTTGGAAGCTGAAGGGAGATCTGATAGAAGTTTACAAAATTATGAGATGCTTAGACAACCAGAACTTTTTCCGCAGGATGGAAATGTCAAATACCAGAGGGCATCACTTTAAGGTGAGAGGGAGAAAGCTTAAAGGAGATGTGCAGGAGAAATCTTTTGAACAGAGGGTGACAGGAACCCAAGGTGGTGCAGGAAGCAGATGCAATAGCCGAGTTCAGAAGTCTTTTAGATGGGTACATGAATATGCAGGGAATGCAGGGATATAGATTATATGAGGCCAGAAATGATTCGTTTAATTTGACATCACATTTGGCACAGACATCATGATCCAAAGGGCCTGTTTCTCTGCTGTATTTTTCTATATTCTATGTAAATGCTTTATATATTAAAGCACATAATTTCAAAACAACAGAACACAGAATATTCACAGTAGTAATTGGGAATTATTCCATTGCTGATATAATCATTTTTATATTACATTGGAGATTAATAATTGCTTATCACTCAATTTGGCTTGGTTCAGTCCTTCCATTTTCAAGTTATTTGATATTGCACAAGAAAGGAACAACTGAGCATTTCACAAGGCCTATGCCCTCGCATAGTTCATTAGGAAACAAAATGTTCCAAGGTTTCAAATTAACACTGCTTCTGCAGACGGGGACCAGTACATTTGGCAGGAAATCAACATGAGAAGGAATGTGATCATCTGATGGGCCACAAAAATACCCTAATGAACATTGCATTCTTTTGGACACAGCAGCTTGTTTTCACAACCCATCTACAACACTAAATTCCATGCAAAATATCAAGAATGTTTTTCTTTGTGATTTGTGATTTTGTCTTTTCATCCTGCAATCTGATTTTGTACACCAACATCAAGATTACCCTGTTTCTTTGTTAATCCTTCAATGATTTAAAGTTTCAGTTCAATTCAATGATACTTTAATTCTTGGCTGCATTTAGCATGGTTAACCATTCAACTTTCATCTTTCTATGCTGGTATAAATGTTATTAATGTGGCCAAAGGCCAAAAACGTCCTGCCCTCACTGACATGTTGGCACTAAAGAGGACTTTTACCTACTTAAAGATAAACAAAATCTATTTCTTTATTGATTCGAAGGCTTTTGTCATAGTTTACCTATTTAACATCAGTCCAGATCGAACAAAACTTCCTTGAGGCAAACCATAGCTAGTATTTTCACTCCCAATGGCATAATAAACATGAATTCATCAACCTGTTGGCTACCATCTCAGGCTAGTTATTAAAATGCAAACCATGCCATCTGTACCAAGCAGAGTTTTAACTCTACTTCTGATCCATTGCAAAGAACACCATTCTCCATACTAGTCTATCGTTAATCTGTACCCCTGCATCCCCTCCGTCTGTGCCAAGATCCCAATCCTTACTTTAATTACACTAGCCCCTAGAAGCACACTCCGAAAATGGCCTTATTGTGCTTATCCCCTCACTCTCTTCCAATTAGTTTAGTTTAGAGATGAAGCGTGGAAACAGGCCCTTCGGCCCACTGAGCCTGCACTGAGCAGCGATCCCCACACATTAACACTATCCTACACACACTAGGGACAATGTACACTTATACCAAGCCAATTAACCTACAAACCTGTATGTCTTTGGAGTGTGGGAGGAAACTGAAGATCTCGTAGAAAACCCACGCAGTCACGGGGAGAACGCACAAACTCCATACAGACAGCGTAGTCGGGATCGAACCCGGGTCTCCAACGCTGCAAGCACTATAAGGCAGTAATTCTACCGCTGTGCCACAGAGCCACCCTGTTAAGAAATCTGTTGTACCTATGATGGCCTTTGCCCAACCCCAAACACTTTGCCATCACGAGTCAGGGTAAGGTCATTTGTTTATATGAACAATTTGAAATTGAAGTAAGAATAATTGCAATAAATCTTTATTTTATATATAGTTAATTCTTTCAGGATTTGAACTAATTGAGCTGAATTCAAATATCAGTAAATTAACTTTTATAGCAAACACTTTAAATATGATTTACACACAGAAGGCTGTAAAACATGAGATGCAATGATAAATTTGTTTCTTGTCTGATCATGAGGTGGGGAGGTCATGTAGGTAATGTGTAAAGCTTATCATCTGTGATACTCTTAATGATAAATATACTTTTAATAGCGATTAGGGTAAAGTGGTATAATATTTATATACTATTGCTTATCATTTTGTCATTGTACATCTGCCAGACCTAAATCTGTTGTGCGTTAAACAATTTCAACAGTAGGTGTGTATCATTGGACATTCGCATATCTCTTGAGTGACAAAGTCAACATCACTCACTGGATTGTAACCGCCGAGCATCCTGATTTCCTCCTGTATGTGTTTCTATGCAAGTTTATAGCCATTGATTCAAATGAGAGAAGGGAAAATTGATACATTTATTTTAATTGGTGATAGGTAGATGGAGGAGAAATTTATGGGGCTAAATTTACTTCCTATTCCTTGTCACGCTAAAATTCTTGTGGTGATGGCGTTTAATGGCCACAACTGATTGCAGCATTAAGCGGCTTTCTGGACACTCCAAAGGATATAAAATTCAGTCATTTTGATGGCGGCCTCATTTAGCTTAAGTTTTTTGGAGCATTTTATATCTTTTTGTATTGTCAAACAAAATGCAAGCTTCTCTTATTGAGGTGATAACTTTCTTTTTTCTGATGCTTACTGTAAATCAACCGAGTCTTACAAATTAACTTCAACCTTGATTCTTACTTTCCTTTGCAACACTAAAAAGAATCTCTAGATTTATTGAGATCAGTTTTACAACTTGCAAAGGAGGGATTTAAATTCTGAATTGCTAGGCTGCTTAAACCAAAGCCACAGTAGCAGCACACTTCAGCTTTAAATCATGCCTCTCTACTTTTTCCCCATATGATAAAACGATCCAAGTCACTTCTTGTTCCTTTCTTCGTTATAATAAATAAACTAAACTAAACAAAAAAGTAAAAATATTTAATTTGCATTTATAATATTTGATAAATATTGGTTTTCAACCCTTGGCCTGGATTTTAGCCTGGAAATAAGACCTGTGGAAGTTGGCTGTGGTTATAATGTCATACAGCATGGATACAAGCTCTTTGGCCACCCATCCCACTTTGCACTCCACAAGTTCCAAATCACTGCTTCTCCTCAACTATAAGCCACAGATAACTTACAGTTAACCTACCAACTGGCAAATATTTTGGGTATGGGAGGAAACTGGAGCTGCAGTAGGAAACCCACGCTGTTAAAGCACAAGGTAAAAACTCTGACAGACAGCACAGGAGATCAGGATTGATCTTTGGTCACTAGAGCCATGAAACAATAGCTCCAATGTGCATCTTGCAGAATTTTGCATTGGACTTTCATGCACCAACCTGTTGACTAGAGAGGCTCCCAGCTTCTCACATTCAAACTCAGCAAAACATTTCAGGAGGGAGATGGCAGGAATAGAGGGGTAACACTGCAAAGCTCAATTACAAGTGAGGGTTGGTGCCATAAGCAAAAGTCTGTGGGTAGTGGCTTCCGATGGTGGTCAGAACAAGCAGATGGTCGTTAGGGATGCAGAAGGTGATGATCTGAGTAGTGCCATGGTTGACACAGCTTGGTGTTTGGAGGATGACCAACGAAGACGCAGGTAATGTTTGGGACAGTTTGATTTTGTCAGCAGAGATCAGACAAAGATTGGAAGAGTAGTGGTAACAGCCCAACGGTATGAAGATTGAAATCTCTAATTTCCGGTAACCTGCTCCCCCACAGTTCCTCCATCCACACAGTCCCTTCTTTCCCACAACACTCAGATACCTCTCACCCAGCTTCTTCCTCACCCTATCCATCTGGCCACCACCTACACACTCTGCTGATTGGATCCTCCTCCCCCAGTGTTCCCACATGCCCATCCCACCTGTAACGAGACCTCCTTACTTCCTTGTGCTGTAGTGCAACAATGCATTCCCCACACTTTGGGCTAGAATGCTACATCCTTTCCCTCCTTTACACTTCAGATGTTATTTCTCACTCACTGATGGGTTGGAATTCTCCTCAGGTGAAACAAGATCCTGAAAATAATTAGATGAATAACCATTTTGTCCATTTTACATGCGCTGGTTTGGAAGCCAAATACTATCTAAATGGTGTCAAGTTGGGAAAAGGGGAAGTACAACGGGATCTGGGGGTCCTTGGTCATCGGACTATAAAAGTATGAAACTATCCGTCTGAAGAAGGGTTTTGGCCCGAAACGTTGCCTATTTCCTTCGCTCCATAGATGCTGCTGCACCCGCTGAGTTTCTCCAGCACTTTTGTCTACCTATGAAAGTAAGCATGCAGGTACAGCAGGCAGTGAAGAAAGCGAATGGCATGTTGGCCTTTATAACACAAGGAATCGAATATAGGAACAAAGAGGTCCTTCTGCAGTTGTACAGAGCCCTAGTGAGACCACACCTGGAGTATTGTGTGCAGTTTTGGTCCCCTAATTTGACGAAGGACATTCTTGCTATTGAGCGAGTGCAACGTAGGTTAATTCCCGGGATGGCGGGACTGTCATATGCTGAGAGAATGGAGCAGCTGGGCTTGTACACTCTGGAGTTGTGAAGGATGAGAGGGAATCTCATTGAAACATATAAGATTGTTAAGGGTTTGGACACGCTAGAGGCAGGAAACATGTTCCCGATGTTGGGGGAGTCCAGAACCAGGGGCCACAGTGGTGAGTCTGCGGAATTCTCTGCCTCAGAGGGCAGTGGAGGCAGGTTCTCTGGATGCTTTCAAGAGAGAGCTAGATAGGGCTCTTAAAAATAGCAGAGTCAGGGGATATGGGGAGAAGGCAGGAACGGGGTACTGATTGGGGATGATCAGCCATGATCATACTGAATGGTGATGCTGGCTCAAAGGGCCGAATGGCGTACTCCTGCACCTATTGTCTACTGTCTATAAGACTGACAAAAACAACAAAGGATTTTAATATTTCCTCAAATAACATAAAGGATATTTATTGAAAAATTAAATGTTATGCTCTAGCACTGTGAAATCCCTGATTGGAACAAGCCCACACCTGCAATGAAATGCAGGTAAATTAGCATCAGAGTAAATTCACTGCAAGATGAAGACAAGAGGGTATGGAATGGAGGGGGGTGTATCTGGGACGCCATGTATCATCGTTGAGCCCTCTGGAGATGTTGTGGACTTATCAATGAAACATCAAAGAAGGCGGGTGCCCACCTGAAGACCCCGAGGACGTCCTTACCCTACCCTTCACCACTCCAATCCCACTGCAAATATCAAAAGTGCCAATTTACGACAGGGATTGAAACATCAAGTCTTATTAGCTGTACTGTTCCATTCCAAGAACGTCTGCATTGTGTAAAAAAAACACAAAGTCCTGGACACACTCAGTAGGTTGGTTAGCATCTGTGGAAAGAGAAATAGGTTTACATTTCATGTTCGGGACCTGAATTTTGCAGAAGGGTCCTGTACAAATCGTCCCAGAACTGAAATGTTGCACCGTTCATAGATATTGCTAGACGTGCAGAATGTTTGCAGCATTTATAGACACAAAAAGCTGGAGTAACTCAGCGGGACAGGCAGCATCTCTGGAGAAAAGGAATGGGAGACGTTTCCATCATTTACAAACGTCACCCATTCCTTCTCTCCAGAGATGCTGCCTGTCCCGCTGAGTTACTCCAGCTTTTTGTGTCTATCTTCAGTTTAAACCAGCATCTGCAGTTCCTTCCCACACACTGATTCCAGCATTTTCTACTTTTTATTTCTGCAGTGTATTGAACTCCCTACACTGCCCATAATCTGATCTAAAGAATAAGATCGCTAACTTGTCCAAATTAGAATTTATTTCGAATTTAATTCCATTTTAATTTTACATCTGAGCAATAGTACATGTGACATTGTAACATTTCCTCAGTGTAACTTATGATGGACCTTTATTTCCAAAATAATGTAAAATAACTCTCTGGAAAGCAATAATACCATAATTATTAACAGTGCACAGAGTCTTTTACCCGGGATAGGGAATCAAGTCCCAGAGGACATAGATTTAAGAAGAGAGAGACAAGATTTATTAGGAACCTGAAGTGCAACATTTTCACTCACAAGATGGGGAGTTTATGGAACATGCTGCCAGAGGAGGTAGTCCAGACACTTGCACAGAAATAGAGATATGAATGGTTTCAAGAGATATTGTCCAACCATGGGCAAATGGGACTAGATGGAGCTTAGATGGAGCATCTTGGTTGGCATGGACAAGATGGGCTGAAAGGCTCATTTTCCACACTGTAAAATGCTATGACTCTATGAGTGCGAGGAGATTCATTAAAATCTTCTTATTCAATTTATTTTGTGTCAAGGTTTAATGCCGCAAAATAATCTTAATTATTTTTAATATCTACTCATTAGAAATCATTGTTTGAATTACCCATAGGTATTTATTTCTGCTGGCATCCCACTTTCCACGATGCCCTTGTTATTTGAGCCCTGGAATTTTTTTCCAAAATTTGGAATCGTAGGTCAAGGTTTGTGTGGTCCACTGCCAAGGCTAGAATGAGTGGAGAACAAAAGATAAACAGGAAGTAGTGGTTAGAAGGCGCCAACCTTGAGATTACAGCAGGCAGGAATGAAAGGGAATAGAATGAAAGCTTTCTAAGGAAGCTGATAAATAGTTGGGCAGCAGAGTTAGCAATGTACTGGATAAGTGAGAGACGGATTAAAGGAATATTCTTAATGAATGATTGTCCAGGCATATCTGAGGCTCGTGAAACTGGTTATGAGGTTATGTGTCTTTCGATGGAGTTAGTTCTGAAATTTTTGAACTCTGCCCACTCCCATTTTTTTTTCCTTTATTACATTATGTTATAGTCCTTTTATAGCTGAAAAACAATAGGGAAAATCATTGTCAATCTACTTGTAAACGAGTGCAGGAACGATCCTTGTCTCTGGTCTAGTGAAATTATATGAATTTAGGTAATTTGTTCCAGTGCTGCTCCACTGCTTCACGGTTATAGATTTATTTTCATTAAAAGTACATATATTTTTAATTACACTTAAAGCAGCTCTCACAATGAGTTTCCAATGTTCTCTGAGCCATTGGAATGAATCATTTTCACTGGGGCCTGAAGGGACAATGAAAGGCAAGGTCAACTCCAGCTTGCTGCAAGCAGATTGCAAATCATTTTGGCTTGAGCACTGAACAGTGAATGGAAAGTGTAGGAACACCAACGGGGCAAGAAAATACTTGGAAATGGAGTGGGAATTTAACACAATATCTGTTTTTATCTGTACTAACAGCACTCCCGTGGCACTGATTGTGAACATGTTACATTTATATTGTAGTTTACATGGTACTAAAACATCTCAGAACATTTCACAGGAGCGTAATTAGACAAAAAAGCAAAATATAATATTAATACATAGGTGGTTAAAGAGTGAGATTATCAGGTGCACCTTAAAATGTTGGGGGGACAAGGAGCCAGATGGAATTCATAGCTTAAGGGCCTGTCCCACCAGCATGCAACTCTATGCGATGAGCGCGACCTAACGTGGTCGCTTGAGCTGTCCGGCGTCGCGGGACTCCGAAAAACTGACCATGTTCAAAAATCTGCGCGGCAACGGCTTGTCGGCTCGCAGTCGCCTCGACGCATTGCACACGGCCTCGACGTCGTGCCTCTGTGACCCACTCCGTAGGTGCCTCCGTGACCCTCTCCGTGTGTGGCTCCATGGCCCTCTCTGTGTGTGCCTCTGTGCCCCTCTCTGTGTGCCCCTCTCCGTCCTGGCAAACTTACGTTTAAGACTTTGCTCCAAGTTCGCCTCACTTTGCGCCGCGTTGCGCCACTCACCCGACATCCGCGCGGCACTCGCTGCTGGTTTGGTCGCGCTTGCCGCATGCAGGCGCATGCTGTTGGGAACGGCCCTGTACTGGGATCACCCGACCTACGCGCGCCCCCCGCTTCTAGTTTGATCACGCTCATCGCATGGAGTCGGATGCTGGTGGGACAGGCCCTTTATGGTCTTGACTGTGGAAGGGAATGGGCATCAATAGATTCAGATTAATTCATTCTCACATACATCAGATTGCATGAAATTCTTGTTCATATGAAGCTCACAGAGCAAACATTATACATACGGTAATGATAAAAATAACAATAAACACAATGATGAGTGCAAAGCAGCAGAATGATTCAAGATTGTAGTGCAATCAAAAGTAGTGTAAAAAGTATTAGAGTATAATAACATCATAATAATAATAATAAACTTTATTTTGGACTCACGGTCCAGACAAGGGACAACATTACATAAAATACATTGCATATTTAAAAACGTCATAAAGTACATATAAAATCTTAGTATATCACTTATAAAAGCATCATAAATTATATAATTAAAAAAACACAATACATGAATTAAAATCCAGAATAAAAAGAATGATCAATGTCCTACAAGACAACGATACCAGTGTCTCCACAACTGGGATTTGTAGCGTGTAGTGCTAAACCTTATGCTTGACAAGGCCACAATAATTACATTTTTAGGGTCATTTATCCTGAAGATGACTTTATGCATATGATTTCTTAGTAACTGAGTCATTTCTGAGTATGTGGTACACTTCCGAGAAGGGGGTGTGCAAGAGGTGATTGGTTCCAGAGATCAATAGCAGTCGGGAAGAAATTGCTCTTCACTGTGGACGTCCAAGCTTTAAACTCCTGTATCTTCACCTGGAAGTAGAAGAGAGAAAAGGGAATGGCCAGCGTGGCAGGCATCCTCGATGATACTTCTGGCCTTCCTGATGCAACGCACTGTGAAGATGAATTGGACGGATGGAAGTGACGAACCTGCGATGGACTGGGCTGTGTTCACCACTCACTTTCTGCAGGTTCAAGTGATCAAGAGCAAAGCATTTGACATATCATGCTGCCATGCACCCTGCCAGAATACTTCCTATGGTGCATCTGTAGAAGTTCAAGAGAATTCTTGTGGACATGCCAAATCTTCTCAGATGTCCAATAAAATAAATATGCCGATGCGCTATCTTGGTCACTGTGTCAGTGTGAAGGGACGAGATTAGGTTGCTGATTAGTAAGTTTGCAGATGGCATTTAAATGGATGATATCGTAGATAGTGAAGATGTTTATCGACAATTACTGTGGCATCTTGATTGGCTGGGCAAATGGGCCGAGGACTGGCAAGTTCATTTCAGATAAGTGCGAGGTGTTACATCTTGGGAAATCAAACCAGGGCAGGACCTTCACAGTACAGAAGTTAGGAAACCTGAGTGTAAACTTTGGAAATTCAATTAGTGAGGCAAGACATTGAATAATGCATAACCAAAGGTATATTGGTGTCATTCTGTGGCCTGCAGTAATTGATATGCTGACTAAATATTAGCATGGCCTGTATAATATATATATATGTATAATATATATATATAGATATATATAGATATAGATATAGATATATAGATTATAGATATGGATATATGTTTGT
The DNA here is from genome assembly GCA_963514005.1 of Raja brachyura. Next base: position 16,813,916 of record OY740784.1, on the reverse strand, counting down.
ATGTATATATATATATATATATAATATATATAATATATATATAAAATATATATATAATATATATATATCGATATTTATATCTAGATATATATATAGATATATATGTGCAACCCCCGCACACTAACACTATCCTACACATACTGGGGGCAATTTACATTAATACCAATGAACCGACAAATGTGATCGTCTATGGAGTGTGGGAGGAAATTGAAGACCTCAGAGAAAGCCCACACAGGTCACGGGGAGAACGTACAAACTCTGTACAGACAAGCACCCTTAGTCAGCATCGAACGCAGGTCTCTGGCACTGTACGGCTGCAACTCTAACGCTATGCCTCCATGCCGCCCAATATCCTTGGAATGTGCAAGGAAATCTACACAGTCACAGGGAAGACATGAAAACTCTGCACAGACAGTGTCGGACGTAGGACTGAACCTAGGATGCTGGAGCTGTGAGGCAGAATCTCTACCACTGTGCCTCCTCAAACATACATCATGACAAAGTTATCTAACAGAAATCATACTTGGTGCACAGTAATACGTGAACCATTCTAACTGTTTCCGGTGGTCTTATCACAGATATACATTGTAGCACTGTTACAAAATTTTGAGATTAAAAAAATCAAGTTTGCAATTTATCCCATCAGATAAAGCATAAAAATAAGTTTAATTTGACACCTAATTCACTTTCATATCTTCAGTATTAAAAAGGTTATGGCCATTTTCATACTCGGGAATTAGCATCTTGTTCCCCATTGCCTTTCCATTGACTTAACACAAAAGTTGTGATCTAGGACAGTCAAAAGCCTATAACTTTCTTAAACATTAAGAGAACTCAATGAAATTTTCAGTTATTATAGATTGAGGCATTCTGAAACAAATATGAAACAATATTACTTGGATGACCTGAAATTAAAGCATATAATTAGTTAGTTACCTAATTGTAGCTAATTACAAAATTCAATTACTAGGTCCAAACATCTATCCATTTCTTAAGAAAAGATAAACATTTTGAAATTGTCCAAATAACATTCACACAATAACTCACAATAGAACATGATTTTTAAATCTCATTTTCATGAATTCATAGGCCAAATGGAAGGAATTTAGTGTTTAATTCCTGTAAATTAATGGCCATTTAAATCAACTTGCGAGTGGGTTTTAGTGGAATGCGGTGGATTAGAACGTTGCGGTTTGTGGTGAAGTCGGCAGGAAAACACTGCCGGTTCATACATTTTTTTTGTCCCCATTTCGCAACATGAAAATGTGATTAAAGGCTTCCTAAAAACCACGTTTTATTGTAAAAATAAACTGTGTACTTTATTTTCTCCCCTTCGTAAAATCCTTCCAGTTGTCGGTGCTCACTGCTTTAGAAGATGATTTTTAAATTATTCTAGCTAATAAATAATCTAGCGTAATTTAAAAATACCTTCATGAATGAAATGTCGGAGCAATTTTTCTTCAGCAACGAAATCCCATAACATGGATCGATTTGCCCTGTTTGTAGAAAAACTGCACTTTAAACACGCCCCCCTCTGAAAGGCGCCAAAGTCATGCACACGGGGAGCGGCAGAACTGCAGCGCTGCTCAAGGTAGTTTTGTAACATACCTATGCATTGCAGGCTAGTGTACATCACAACAACTTACATTTCTGGAGCCCTTTTAAGAAAGTAAAATGGAACAAGAGCACTACCAAATAAAATTTACAAAATAAACAAAAAAAATAAAATAAAATAAAAATAAAAACTAAAATTTACATGGAGCCATTGAGTTATTGAGGTAAATGATCAAAGGTTTGATCAAAGATGTAAATTTAATGGAGCAGTTCTGAGAGGCAGAGTATGTTAGGGTAGGAATCGTAGATGCAGGGCCTGAAGAGATTCAGCAGGATGTTACCTGGTATAAATTATCTCTGGTACCACCAGGGGCACCGCACGATTGGCAGCCCCGCCAACAGTCTGTCTGTTTTTTTTTGTCTTTTTTTAATTTTTAGTGTGTTAAAAGTTTGTGTAAATGTTCTCCGCTTTGTTTATGTGGGGGAAAGGGGGTGGAGGTCGGGGGAAACTTTCTTACCCTGCCGGAGATGCGATTATTTTCCCGGATCGCAACTCCGGTCACTCTGTGGCCTAACATCGATCCTTTGACCTGGGATCGCTCCAACTGCGTCTTGCGGAATTTGCCATCGCGAGCTCGCAGTCTCGGGAGAGGCTAAGTCGGGTGCTCCAACGTCGCGGAAGGTTCGACCAGCTCCGACCCGTGTCCGATCACCAGCGCGGGGAGCTGACATTCCCCCGATGCAGGATCTGATCGCCCCGATGCAGAGGGCCCAAACGCCACCGGCTACGGGAGTTAAGGTCATCCCGTCAACGGAGGGCTCGAGGCCCCCGATCGCAGGAGAACTAAGAGAAGACTTTTGATCTTTTTTTTGCCTTCCATTGCAGTGAGGAATGTGGAGAAGTCACTGTGGTGGATGTTTATGTTAATATGTGTTTTGTGTGTGCCGTTGCTTTTTATTTGCTTGACTGACTTGGCAAATGAAATTCCTCGTAGGTTGCAAACCATACTTGGCTAATAAAGCATTATTGTGATTGTGATTGTGGTATGATGAGAGACTGGATAGGTTGGACTGGTTTTCCTTGAAGATGAGAAGGCTGATAGAGGTATACAAATTTATGAGAGACATAGAGAGGATAAATAGTAAGAAACCTTTTCCTTTGGCAGAGATGCCTGAGACCAGAAGGCATTGCCTGAGATGTTGGTAGAGGCAGTTATGGAATCGCAGAGTGAAGCAGGCCCTTCGGCCCAACTTGCCCACACCGGCTAAAATATGCCATCTTTTGTCCCACCTGCCTGCATTTGGCCAATATCCCTCTAAACCTGTCCTATCCATATACCTGTCCAAATGTTTCTTAAATGCTGCGATAGTATCTGCCTCAACCACCTCCTCCGGCAGCTCGTTCGATACACCAACCACCCTTTGTGTGAAAATATGACTCCTCAGGTTCCTATTAAATCTTTCCCCCATCACCTTCAACCCATGTCTTCAGGTTCTCGATTTCCCTTCTCTGGGCAAGAGACTATGTGTGTCCACCTGATCTATTCCTCTCATGATTATGTACAGCTCTATAAGACCATCCCTCATCCTCCTGCGCCCCTTCTGATTTCCTTGTTTAGTTTCCTCCTGAATTCCCGAAACTCCTCCAGGGATACGCTTGATTCCAGCTGCCTGTACGTGTCCCAGGTTTCCTTATGTGTAGGAAGGAACTGCAGATGCTGGTTTAAACTGAAGATAGACACAAAAAGCTGGAGTAACTCAACGGAACAGGCAACATTTCTGGAGAGAAGGAATGGGTTACATTTTGGGTCCCATCTCTACCCCTTTCCGCCTTCTGCAGAGACCGTACCCTCCGCAACTCACTGGTTAACTTATCCCTTCCCACCCAAACCACCCCCTCCCCAGGTAACTTCCCCTGCAACCGCACAAGATGCAACACCTGTCGCTACACCTCCTCCCTCGACTCTGTCCAGGGACCCTGACAGTCCTTTCAGGTTAGGCAGAGGTTCACTTGCACCTCCTCCAACCTCATCTACTGTATCCGTTGGACTCTTATACATCGGCTAGACCAAACGCAGACTGGGCGATCGTTTCGCGGACCACTCAGCCCGCGTGAACCAACCTGATCTCCCGGTTGCTGGACATTTTAATTCTCCTTCCCATTCCTCCACAGTCCTTTCTGTCCTCGGTCTCCTCCATTGTCAGAGTGAGGCTAAATGCAAATTGGAGGAACAGCATCTCATATTTCGCTTGGGCAGCTTACAGCCCAGTGGTATGAATATTGATTTTTTTCTCACTTCAGTTAGCCCTGGCATTCCCTCTCCCTCTATCCCTCCCCCACCCAAATTCCTCACTAGCTTCTCATTTTCATCCTACACACAGTTTGCAATGGCCTGTTTCCTTTATCATCGTTACTTTTTTGCTTATCCTTCATTCATTGCTCTTTATCTCTCCACATCACCGTCTATATCTCTCGTTTCCCCTACCCCTAACCAGTCTGAAGAAGGATCTCGACCCGAAACGTCACCCATTCCTTCTCTCCAGAGATGCTGCCTGGACCGCTGAGTTACTCAGCTTTTTGTGTCTATCTCCAGGCTTCCAACTCAAGTCAAGTCAAGAGAGTTTATTGTCATGTGTCCCAGATAGGACAATGAAATTCTTGCTTTGCACAACAGCGTATTGTAAACAAAAATACAGAACAGTTCAGTTCAATATACACATAAATAAGCAGATAAAGTGCAATAGGCAGTTACAGTTCAGAGTCTGTTTGTTGGCGAGTTTAATAGCCTGATGGCTGTGGGGAAGAAGCAGTTCCAGAACCAGGATGTAACAGATTTCAGGCTCCTGTACCTTCTGCCCGATGGTAGCGAAGAGATGAGTGCGTAGCCAGGATGGTGTGGGTCCTGGATGACGTTGGCTGCCTTTTTGAGGGAGCGACTGCGATAGATCCCTTTGATGGTGGGGAGGTCAGAGCCGATGATGGACTGGGCAGTGTTTACAATTTTCTGCATTATTTTCCGCTCAAGGACCCTCAGGTTGCCGAACCAAGCCACGATGCAACCAGTCAGCATGCTCTCTATTGTGCACCTGTAGAAGTTCGAGAGAGTCCTCTTTAAAATGCCGACTCTCCGTAGTTTTCGCAGGAAGTAGAGCTGCTCATGTGCTTTCTTTATGATTGCATCAGTGTGCTGGGACCAGGAAAGATCTTCGGAAATGTGCACGCCCAGGAATTTGAAGTTTTTGACCCTTTCCATCATTGTCCCGTTGATGTAAACGGCATTGTGGGTCCCTATCCTACCCCTTCCACAGTCCACAATCAGTTCCATGGTTTTGCTGGTGTGGAGAGCCAGGTTATTGTGCTGGAACCATTTGGTCCATCGGTCGATCTCACTTCTATACTTTGACTCGTCCCCGTCAGTGATTCGTCCCACAACAGTGGTGTCGTCGGCGAACTTGATGTTGGAGTTAGCACTATGTCCGGCTACTTCACTCTAACAGGGATCTGCATGTCCTGAATGCTTGCCAGCGCTCCTTAAAAACATCTCACTTTCCTGAAGTTTTCATTTTCCATCAAACAACCTACCCCAATCAACTCAAGCGAGTTCCTGTCTCATCCCCTCAAAGTTGCCCTTGCCTTAATTTAGCATTTTAACCCGTGGGCTCACTCTGTTCCTGTCCATAATTATATCATTCCTAATAGAACAGTGGTCGCTGGTCCCAAAAGGGAGGCAGGGATCGGCCAGAACACACCAGGGCCGGCAAGAGATGACCAAGGAAGGGTGCAGCCCATAATGGCCCATTGTTGGCTGGGGAAGAGGTGACAACAAAGGGACACAGGGATGTGAACAATGGAACTAGCAGGATGACTAGGGTGGGAGGGAATGCAGGGGTTACTTGAAATAGAGAAATCAATTTCAATACCACTGGGTTGTAAGCTGTCCAAGCGCAATACGAGGTGCTGTTCCTCTAATTTGCGTGTGGCCTCGCTCTGACAGTGGAGGATGCCCAGGACAGAAAAGTCAGTGTGGGAATGAGAAGTGGTGTTAAAATGGTTGGCAACCGGGAGATGATGTAGGCCCGGTCGGACTGAGCGGAGATTGTCAGTGAATCATTCGCCCAGTCTACGCTTGGTCTCACCGATATACAGGAGCCCACACTGAGAACAACGGATACAGAAGGTTGGAGGAAGTGCAAGTGAACCTCTGCCTCACCGGAAAGGACTGTCAGGGTCCCTGGATGGAGTCAAGGATGGAGGTATAAGGACAGGTGTCGCATCTCCTGTGGTTCTGGGGGAAATGGAAAAAGGAAACTGCCGTGTGTAGGCCAAATAGATTGAGTGAACCGTAGCCAGAATGAGTATAGTAGATTTGAATTTCTACCTCAAACATAATAAGCAGCTGAAATCAACACCGTTTTGTGATCTTACATCACGATTCTGAGTAATTATCAGACTAGCCTTCGTTAAGATGTGTAACTACAAAGAACAATGTTTTAGTCCTCAGCCAAGGCTACAGTTAAAGTGTTAATCGCCAAAAGATATTGGCTCGTCAGTGGGATCAGCCGGTGAAAGTGAATGCACCCCCAGCAGTTCCCACATAACTCTAATACTTGCACCTTTCCTGCATTCCTTCCTGACAACCACCTCCTTTAATGTGATCCAGACATTTACCAGAAAATGCATGTTGACCTCGCGAGTGCTCAAAGCAAGAATGCCCAGCTCACAGAAGTGAAATAGGTTACAGATCTGCCTTTAGTACTGCTGGAAATCAGGCTCACTTCTTTGTGACAGCTTTAGGAACACTTTGGCCTTTGTTGTTTAAGTGACATTTTTAATTAATTAAAACTCTTTACAAAAGCACACACTGATTCATGACTTTTGTGTATAACAGTTACTCTTTATTTTTTCGTGATGAAAATAAAGTTAATCGCTACATTTTCCTGTTTCAAATGATGCAATGTTAATAAAATGTCATAGAATCATAGAGAGATTGAGTGCAAAAACAGTCACTATCAACTATCCACGTACACTATTCCTACTTTAAACTCATTTTTTTACTCTCCATGAATTCTCATCAATTCTTCCCAGATTCTACCTATCAGTTATATACTAGGGGTCATTTATAATGGCCAATTAACCTGCCATCCAATTAACCAAAAGGACGCAAAGTACTGGAGTAACTCATCAGATCATGCAGCATCTCTGAAGAACATGAATAGGTGACATTTTGGGTTGGGACCTTTCTTCAGTCTGCTGAGTTACTCCAGTACATTGTGTCCTTTTGTGTAAGCCAGCATCTGCAGTTTCTTATTTCTACATCCAGTTAACCACATCATTGCAACGTGAATGGAAATAGAACACATGGAAGAAATGCGTTATTGCCTTCTGCATTGCACAGTTTTCCAATCAACATGAGTCTGACCCACCACAAATTATTATTTTTCTTCTGTTAGTCCCTTTCAACCAATTAGGTTAATGTCTAATGGGCCTGTCCCACTTATGTGACTTTTTCGTCGACTTCAGGCACCCATCATAGGTCATTGCAGGTCGGCGAAAATGTTCAACATGTTGAAAATTCAGCGCTGACCAGAAAGACGCTACGACCCTTTGGGCGACTGAGGAGACTACTCACGACCATACAGGCGAGACCCTGGTGACATGTCGCGGGGTGAAGCCTGTATGGTCGTGAGTAGTCGCCCAACGAGTCGTACCTTGTTCTGGTTGCCACTGGATTTTCAACATGTTGAAAATTTTCAGCGATCTGTAACGACATATGACTGGTGCCAGCAGTTGCCGAAAAAGTCGCGTAAGTGGGACAGGCCCATTACAAACATTATATTAACAGTTACATCTGAAATGTAGATTTTATCTGACGAGGACATATCAAGGAACTAAAACACATTGCTTGGTTTATAGCAGAGAAACATGAGCAAAAAAATGTTGGAGTAACTCAGCGGGCCAGGCAGCATCTCTGAACAGAACGAACGGGTGACGTTTCAGGTCGAGAGGATAGAGAAGGAATGGGTCACGTTTTGGGTCTTGACACTCTCAACCCGAAACGTCACCCGTTCCTTCTATCCAGAGATGCGCTCCTGTCCCGCTGAGTTACTCCAATATTTTGTGTCCATCTTCAGTGTTAACCAGCATCGGCAGTTCCTTCCAGCAATGAGCAAAAACACAGGAAGAACACTAAACAACATGAAAGCAGTAATGAACACAAAGGTATTAAAGAAGGAACTGCAGATGCTGGAGAATCGAGGGTTACACAAAAAGCTGGAGAAACTCAGCGGGTGCAGCAGCATCTAAGGGGCGAAGGAGATAGGCGACGTTTCGGGTCGAGACCCTTCTTCAGACCTGAAGAAGAAGAAGGGTCTCGACCCGAAACATCGCCTATCTCCTTCGCCCCTTAGATGCTGCTGCACCCGCTGAGTTTCTCCAGCTTTTTGTGTAACCCATGAACACAAAGGTAGTTGCTCTTGTAATGCTTGTCACAATACTCTCTCTCATGCATATTCCTTCCCAATCCCCAAAGTCATTTACTTTATCCTTTACTTTACTATATTTACTTTACCTCCCATGTTGATGAGGTGTTAATTTTTTCCATTAGTGACAGGAATCAGGACCTGAATACCTTATTCTAAAGGGTTACACAAAAAGCTGGAGAAACTCAGCGGGTGCAGCAGCATCTAAGGAGCGAAGGAGATAGGCGACGTTTCAGCTCCTTAGATGCTGCTGCACCCGCTGAGTTTCTCCAGCTTTTTGTGTAACCCTCGATTCTCCAGCATCTGCAGTTCCTTCTTTAACACCTTATTCTAAATATACTTAGTGGTTCCAATGTCAACTCATCTGTTAAATTTCCAAATGAATTTTTAATGCATTTAGACTAATAAAATAATACAATAGTATATAAAATATCCTTGTCTTGCCAAATTGTGACTGTACACACACAATGAAGATATAAAACTCTACAAATGTAAATGGCTTGTAAGAGCTGACAAAGCACCCTGCATGGTAGGATAGTTCAAGAAGAGCTGGTTATTTGGATTCAAAAGTGTTTTGGTTAAAGGAGACAGATGGAGTGGTGGAAGGATGTTTAGAAATCTGTGACTGGAGGTGTCCAACAGCAGTCAGTACTGGGAATAGACACACAATGCTGGAGTAGCTCAGCGGGACAGGCAGCATCTCTGGAGAGAAGGAATGGGTGATATTTCGGGTTGAGACCATTCAGTTCCTTCCTACACGACCAGTAGGATAAGATTATTAAGGCTTTGGACACACTAGAGGCAAGAAACATGTTCCCGATGTTGGGGGAGTCCAGAATCAGGGGTCACAGTTTAAGAATATGGGGTAAGCTGTTTAGATTGGAGATGAGGAAAAACGTTTTCACACAGAGAGTTGTGAGTGTGGAATTCTCTGCCTCAGAGGGTGGTGGAGGCTGGTTCTCCGGTTGCTTTCAAGAGAGAGCTAGACAGAGTTCTTAAAGATAGTGGAGTCAGGGGATATCAAGTCAAGTCAAGTCAAGTTTATTCGTCACATACACATACGGGATGTGCAGTGAAATGAAAAGTGGCCGTGCCTGCGGACTTTGTGCAAAAAACAAACAAACAAACAACCAACAAACTACAAACAGAATCACATGTTCTTTTCCATATTAAATATTGTGGGCGGTATTGTGGTACAGTAAGTTAGAGTTAGTCCCTGGTGAGATAGAAGTTTACAGTCCGAATGGCCTCTGGGAAGAAATTCCTTCTCATCCTATCCGTTCTCACAGCATGGCAACGGAGGCGTTTGCCTGACCGTAAGAGCTGGAACAGTCCGTTGCGGGGGTGGAAGGGGTCTCCCATTATCTTTTTGCCTCTGGAGTTGCACCTCCGGATGTATAGTTCCTGCAGAGGGGCGAGAGAAGTTCCCATAGTGCGTTCGGCCGAACGCACTACTCTCTGCAGAGCCTTCTTGTCCTGGGCAGAGCAATTCCCAAACCAGATTGTAATGTTCCCGGACAAGATGCTTTCCACAGCCGCAGAGTAGAAGCACTGGAGGATCCTCGGAGACACTCTGAATTTCCTCAATTGCCTGAGGTGGTAAAGGCGCTGCCTTGCCTTACTCACGAGTGCTGCAATGTGCGATGTCCATGTCATATCCTCAGAGATGTGGACGCCCAGGTATTTAAAACAGCTCACCCTATCCACAGTATCCCCATTTATCCTCAATGGTGTGTACGTCCTTGGATGATGTGCCCTCCGAAAGTCCACGATCAGCTCCTTAGTTTTTTTGATGTTCAAGAGGAGGCTGTTGTCCTGACACCAGAGTGCCAGATCAGCTACCTCCGCCCGGTAGGCCTTCTCATCATTGTCTGAGATCAGGCCCACCACCACGGTGTCATCAGCAAACATGATTATCGAGTTGGAGCTGAACCTAGCCACACAGTCATGTGTGTACAGGGAGTACAATAGGGGGCTCAAGACGCAACCCTGGGGGGATCCTGGTGCTCAGGGTGATGGCATTCGATGTATTCCCTCCCATCTTGACTACCTGGGGCTTGGCCGTGAGAAAGTCCAGGACCCAGGCACACAGGGGCGTGTTGAGCCCTAAATCCAGTAGCTTCGCAGCCAGTCTGGTGGGGACTATCGTGTTGAAGGCTGAACTGAAGTCTATGAACAGCATCCTCACGTAACCCCCCTTCTGGCTGTCATGATGGGAGAGAGCGGTGTGGAAAACCTGGGAGACAGCATCGTCCGTGGATCTGTTCGGACGGTATGCAAATTGTAACGGGTCCATGTTGCGAGGGAGGAAGGCGCAGATGTATTTCTTCACCAAGATATGGGGGAAAGGCAGGATCGGGGTGAATGATCAGCAATTATCACATTGAATGGTGGTGCTGGCTCGAGGGGCCGAATGGCCTACACCTGCACCTATTGTGAAGGTGTACACCTGCACCTATTGAAAATGCAGATTTATACTTAGAATAGAGATAATTGGATAATACCCTTCTCAATCAAACTTGGAAACAACACATCTGTAAGTGACATCATTTTTAAGCACATTATTTAAAATATTAGTATCCCCCACTTTGCTGCACATGACAACCAACACCAAAACGACAATTTCACCCTGGGATAAATTACTCGATCTACCCAATCCATGCCTCTTGTCATTTTATCTACTTGTATTAGATCGTCCTCAGTCTCTGATGATCCAGTGAAAACAATCCAAGGTTGCTCAACTTAAGTAAGTTTGCAGATGACACACAAATTGCTGAATTGAAGATAGTGAAGATGGTTGCCAAAATTGTGTGAAGCGGATGCAGATGGAATTTAATCCAGATAAGTGTGAGGTAATGTATTTTGGGTCATCCAATACTGACAGGACATTTATCGTAAATAGCAAGGACCTTAGAAGTAATGATGTATAGATCAACCTTGGGGTGCAATTTCATAGTTCTCTTTAAATGGCCACAAAGATGTATGGGGTAATGAAGAAGGTAATTCACTTGCTTCCAGGAGAATTGAGTAAAAGGGTTGATGCATTGTGTTACATACAGCTGAAGAAAACAATGCTGAGGCCACAATTTGAATATTGACCACAGTTCTGTTTACTCCACTATAAAAGGAAGCAGTAGCACAAGAATGTGTGCAGATGAAATTCACCACACCATCGACTCCACAGACACAAAGGTACAACAGAGGATGTACTTCCTGCAGCAGCTGAGGAAGCACAATCTGCCACAGGCAATGATGGTCCAATTCTATATGGCCATCGTAGAGTCTGTCCTCACCTTCTCCATCATGGTCTGGTTTGGCTCAGCCACCAAACACGACATCCGGAGGCTGCAGCGAATCGTCCGATCAGCTGAGAAGGTTATTGGCTGCAACCTTCCCTCCATTGACGAACTGTACATTGCAAGGGCCAGGAAGCGAGCAGGTAAGATCATCTCTGACCCCTCTCACCCTGGCCACAATCTCTTTGAATCACTTCCCTCTGGAAGGCGACTCCGGACTGTCAAAGCTGGCACAGCCAGACATAAAAACAGGTTTTTTTCCCACAAGTAGTAGCTCTACTCAAAAACCAAAAGTCCGCAGCCTCATTTTGCTCTGGTATTTTATTTAATTGACATATTTAACCAATAATGTTTTATTATTAATGTTTAATGTTTTATGTGTCATTCCTAACTGTCAATATATGTCATGTTGTCACTTGCGGGCAGAGCACCAAGGTAAATTCCGTGTATGTGAATACTTGGCCAATAAACTTATTCATTTATTCATAAACTTATTAATTCATAAACATATTCATTAATTCTTTGGTTACAAGGAGAGATTGTATCGGCTGGGATTGTCCTTATTGGAGAGCAGCAACCAGAGCTGGTGATCTTACAGAGGATGAAGAATCTCTGGAGGGCATAGATAGGGGAGATAGTCTTTTTCCAAGATAGGAGAATCTAAAATTAGAATCAAGAGTCAAGAGTATTTATTTGTCATATGTACTGGATGTGAATTGAAACAAAGCAATTCTTAATCGCTGCAGTTTAACAGGCACATTAAATGCAACAACGAAAACAAGAAGCTCCCTTTCTTCAAGATGGCGGCAGCAGCAGATGGAGGAAAGGGGCACTGTCGGTGAGTGGGCTGGGGGCTCACTCTCATGCCCTTGAAGGTGTCCTGGCTGTTCTGGGGCACACCAGGACACGGAGGCTGAATGGTGGCCACGTGAGCCAAGGTTCAGCGCTTTCATTGGTTGACGTGCCCTGAACGTGTGCCGTCGGAAGCCTGCAGCAGCCCAGGGCTCGATTAGATCGGGCGCTGCTGCAAGTGGTTGAGTGCTGCATGGATGCAGCATGCAGTGGCTCAGAGTGGTGGAGCCATGTTGGACGTAATGCCTGGCCAGGCCAACCCTGCAACTTCCAATCCAGTGCCACTTCCAGGACAAAGGTCATTTATGGCCAAGTTAGGACGCTGAGATTTTTTAAAATTTTGAACTTGAAGGGCTCAAGATGGCACGTGGCGGCTCTTACATACTGCCTCAGAGTAATCTACCGTTCCTATACTCTTGTACTTGAGTATGAACGTGCCTATATTAATAAGATCCTTACTGAGCGATATGCAAAAAAGGAATCTCACAGTACCTAGGTACGTATGAAAATAAAGTATCATTGAACTATTGAATCATTGTGCAATAAGTTAAGTCATTCTAAGTGCAATAAAATAAGTCATTCAAGAGATCAGGTTAGGATGAAAACTGAGTACATAGAACAACCATAACAATGCAAAGTCTGCAGTGACGGTGCTGTGATCGAGTTGTAAAGAGTGGTTCAAGAACCTGATGGTTCAAGCTGTTCTTAAACTTGGAGGAAACCGTTCTCAGGCTCCTGTACTGTACCTGGTACCAGTGAGAAGAGAGTGTGGGCAGGGTGTGGGTCTTTGATGATATTAGCTGTCTTCTTGAGTCAGCTCCTCCTGTGAATTCCTTTCATGGTGGGGAGGTCAATCCCTGTAATGGATCTACCAACTATTGTAGCCTTCTTCGGTCCTGACCATTCAAATTTCCGAAGCAGTCACTATGCTCTCTACCGTACACTTGGAGAAGTGTGGTGGAGTCTTTAAAGAAATGCTGAATTTCCTCTGATGAAGCAGAGATGTTGGATATGATAATTGGATAAGGGAATTCCCTAATCCAATAAGGCAATTGGATAAGGGAAATATTTAAAGGAAATCTGAGGGACGTTTCCCTGTGTAGGAAGGGACTGCAGATATTGGATTAAACCTAAGATAGACACAAAATGCTGAAGTGACTCAATGGGATCTCGGGATTGAAGGAATGGGTGACTTCTCCAAGTGTTTCGGGTCGAGACCCTTCTTCAGACAAGTTCCCTTATTCGATATGGGAATTGGATAAGGGAAACATTTAAAGGAGATCTGAGGACCAGGTTTCTCACACAGGAGGCCAGTATATGAAATAAGCGGAATATGAAACAAGCTGCCAGAGGAGTTGGTAGAAGCAGATGCATTCACAGTGTTTCAAACAGCATTTGATCTGGTGCATGGATAGGAGGGGAAAAGAGGGATATGGGCCAAATGCAGGGAAATGGGATTAGTGTAGATAGGTATTAGTGTAGATAGGTATAACTCAATAGACATAGATGAAGTGTACAGAAGAGCGTGTTTCTATGCTGAAGGACTCATAAGGTCATAAATGAAAAGAGTAGAATTAGCCCATTTGGCCCATCAAGTCTACTCCATCACTCAATCATGGCTGATCTATCTCTCCCTCCTAACCCCATTCTCCAGCCTTCTCCCCCTAACCTCTGACACCTGTACTAATCAATAATCTATCACTGCCTTAAAAATATCCACTGAATTAGCCTCCACAGCCTTCTGTAGACAAATAATTCCACAGATTCACCAAATAAATTTCTCCTCATCTCCTTCCTAAAAGAACGTCCTTTAATTCTGAGGCTATGACCTCTAGTCCTAGACACTCCTACCAGTGGAAACATCCTCTCTACATCTACTCTATCCAAGCCTTTCACTATTCTCTATGTTTCAATGAGGTCCCCCCTCATTCTATGACTCTCCTTATAGCTAAAACACCCCAACCTGGCAAGCCTGGAATACATCTTGTGGACCCTCTCCAAAGCCTCCACATCCTTCCATTAATGTGAAGTTTATTATCGTAAGCACAAGCACGGTAAGTACAGGAAACCTACACCTCATACCCGTGGCAGCATTCCTGGCACATAGACCCAGACAATTCATTTCCAGAGAGTGTTCTTCTGTATTCCTGTTTGAATTCGGCCCCATCTTTGTAAAAAAAAACAATTCACAAAGCACTTCCCAAGCCTCTCAAAACGTTTATTTCAGTGTCTGAAAGTGCTTTTGAAAAAGACTGAGGAGGTGAAACCAGCCCCAAAGTAGGACACCGACAAACCGATGCTGCAAGAGACATATAACAATAAAGGAAAGGCAGAGGCAGAGATTAGAAAGGAGGTCACTCAAACTACACCTACACAGTGATAAAACTGATCTACCCCCAAATCAGCATTTTCTCCACTCTATGAACCTTATGAACTGCTTTCTGAATGGTACTTGCAATCATTAGCTCAGTGGGTTTCCACTTGGTCTATGACAACAACCATTGACCAGCAGCTTCAGACCATTATTCACTCAGTTATCAAATGCTGTAATAGAGTATACTTAAACAAATATTTTTATTTTTATTTTATTTTAGAGTATACTCATTTTCTGAACAAATAGGCTATGATTGTTGTTATTGTTGATTGTTTTTCTACTGGTGTAAATCTGTCCAATCTTTTTCACTGTACCTACATTATACAGTCATGGTGAGTTTTTATGCTGTCTTGGGGTTTGGTTGGAATGATATCCAGCCCAGCTCTGGATGCTGACATAATCAAACAGTGCTGTCAGCATTAAATGTAGCCGGTTGCTGTGTCTGATCCTGGTTTCTCAGGGCTTCAAACCTACAGATTTAAAGCTCCTCATATGGAATGTCACTGCCCGTAATCCAGTGAAGGTGGAAACATGCCAGACCTGTATATTAATGATTGGTACAATGGTAATATAATTGTTTTTGTAATGGAATTTAGAAAGAAGCAGATTAGTTAGTTAGTTCATTATTGATATAATTTGAGGCAGGAATGTTAATTACCATCTTGATTGTCCTTTGGTGATCACATGAACCTTATCATTAACCCATTATACAATATTTTCACTGTTGTGGTAAGCATGCCATTATAATTAGCGTAAATCTTCAGCATACAATTTAGAACTTTGAAGCACTTTGGTCAACGAAAGTTGTTTTTAAATGTGCTATAGAAATAAAATTGGCTTGACTAGACATAACAGTAACTAGACATAACTGTAAGATTAATTTTACTATTAGTTAATTCAATATAAATATCAAAAAGGTCAAAATATTTCACTAACTTTTTTAAACTGGATATGTTGCTGGATTAAATATTACTTTAGGTTCAGAGTTTCATAATCTATTACCTACCTTATCTATTCCAAACAAAAGGTTATATATAAAATTGTTTAATTTGCAAAGGCTACCTTGCTTTACAGCTTAATAATCGACCAAAACAAGCTTGGGGCCCTCTGAAAAAAACAGCAAAAGCCTCATAGCAAACTGTTGAAACACAGTTGGAGGGATGTTAACTTTAACGTTTCACAAGATTCAATACCAAAAAAATGTGAGATCTGCTGGTACAAGATCCTTGGCCAGCAATCGGACTTATCTAAATTTTCACTTCCGTAACCGTTGGCTGATTGTCAGTAGTGGGAAATATACACATTTAGTGTCCGTTTTGCAGGGATTTACAATGCATGCATGCTCATTCAAGTGGGTGCACATAATATGCAATGAGACCTGATGAAACATCTGCTAAAGAAGGCCAATTATACTGGAGAATTCAGAGAAGTGACATTTAAAACATTCCTGAATTAACACAAACTCAGCTGAGTTCTGCTTTAATTGCAATACATATGAAGGAGTCACTTCTGTACTTAAGGGCTTGTAGGTCAATATGTGAACTGCTCCGTCTTTTGGCAGACATGCTGCAGTAAGTAGAAGCAAGCAAGGGAAGCAAGAAATAAAAATTGGCTCCAGTACAAAGACTAATGAAGAAATAGTTGCCACATAAGTCTTATGATCCCTAGTGGAGACAATTTATGTAATGTAGCAAGAAAATTAAGCCATCAAAGGGAACTTTAAAATTATTGGCCTAAAGGCCTTTGCTTCAGTACCTCTGTGATAACATGTCTTTTTTTCTTAGTCATGGAATTTTTAAGATTGTGGTCCTCGCTCCTTCCTTAAGTAACCTATCCTCAATCCATGTATAATTCCTCATCAACTTCCTCCCAAGGTCCTGCCTGACATGTTTCTCTTTTTGTACTGATCATTGCAATCCATCTCTATTTTATCAGGACAGTTTGGATTCTGTCCTGCTCCAGTATCAGGTGCAGTTTACATTTATACTCATGACAAACCAACAGACATTCACAACTAAATATTATTTCCCTCATAGATTGAAGTTTCAGCCTAATTTCCTTGATGGTTGCCACACATGAATTAAAAGGTATTCTTTCAAAGCTCAAAGCCAATTGTTGCCATTATCATATACAATGTTTTTTCTTTTCTTGTTTATATGAGAACACTTTGTAGATTGGGGGTTTCATGGGTGATCACAGAAGTCATCAGAGCTTATCGCAGTCACAATATCCATTTTACAATGTTTTGGCTGCCATCATTTTGAACTTTCCCATCAAAGTTGAGTGCATTCACATTAATTCAATACACTTGGGTGGCATGGTGGCGCACGGAGGCCACTCCCTTCGCAACTCTTCATTTTCTTTCTTCTCCTCCCCACCCTCTTCAGTTACTTATCCCTGCAACCGTAGGAGATGTAACACCTATCCCTATACCTCCCAACTCACATCCATTCAGGGACCCCAGCAGTCCTTCCAGGTGAGGCAGAGATTCACATGAACCTCTTCAAACCTCATCTGCTGCGTTCAGTACTCCTGACATAGTCTCCTTTACGTTGGCGAGACCAAGTATAGAATAGACAACTATTTTGCTGGCGTTCCAAATCTGACCATTATAACTCCCCTTTCCATTCCCATACTGACCATTCTGCCCTCAGCCTCCTTCAATCCCAGTGAGGCCTCATGCAAACAGGAGGAACAGCACCTCGCATTCCACATGGTCAGCTTACAAAACGACAATGTGGAGTTTGAGTTCCCCAATTTTAAGTAACAATCTTCCCCCTTCCTCCTTCCCCTCCCTCTTTCCTGTGGCCCACCCCACCCTGGTGTAAATCTATTTCTCCCACTATCCTGCCCCTTCACCCCAACCCCCCCCCCCCCATCCTCCCACTGACCCCTCCCTCTGGGTTTGCATTTCACTACTCCTCTCTCCTTATCTGATGTCCCTTTGTTTCATTTTCATCTCTAGCCTTTGACCACCCATTTGACAATCAAATCCCCCTCAACTGAACCCAACTTTCAATTGCCAGGCCAGGACCCACCCCCACCTCTATTTCAAATCTCTCCACTACTACAATTGGACTGAACAAGGGGCCTGACCTAAAATGTTGTCTATTGTGAACTGTACGGGGAGGCTGAGTAGGCTGGGTCTCTAATCCTTGGAGCGCAGGAGGATGAGGGGTGATCTTATAGAGGTGTTTAAATTATTGAGAGGAATAGATCAGGTAGATGAACAGAATCTCTTGCTCAGAGTGGAGGAATCGAGGACTAGAGGACATAGGTTCAAGGTGAAGGGGAAAAGATTTAATAGGAATCTGGGGGGTAACTTCTTCACACAAAGGGAGGTGGGTGTATGCAACAAGTTGCCAGAGGAGGTTGTTGAAGCTGGGACTATCCCAAAGTTTAAGAAACAGTTCGACAGGTACATGGATAGGACTGATTTGGAGGGATATGGACCAAGCGCAGGCAAGTGGGACTAGTGTAGCTGGGATATGTTGGCCAGTGTGGGCAGTTTGGGCCGAAGGGCCTGTTCCACACTGTATCACTCGATGACTGTGACTCTATGACTATCCTTGTTTTCCACAGACACTGCTTGACCTGCTGAATAACTCCAGAGCAGTGTGTGATTTGCCTGTAAAAATGCACTTGCTTCATGAGCAGAATCAAATGTAACATCTTTCAAAATTCAATTCTACTTGATTTTAAATGATTAAAGTATTTACTGAAATAAAAGAGGAATGTTACATTACATCACAAGGCCGTAACTGGTAGGAGCAGAACTAGGCCATTTGGCTCATCAAGTCTACTCTGCCATTCAATGATGGCTGGTCTATCTCTCCCTACTAACCTCATTCTCCTGCCTCTCACCACAACCTCTGACATCCGTACTAATCAAGAATCTATCTATCTCTGCCTTAAAAATATCCATTGACTTGGCCTCCACCACCCACTGACTAAAGAAATTCCACCTCATCTCCTTCTGAAAGGAACGTCCTTTAATTGTGAGGCTCTGGCCTCTGGTCCTAGACTCTCCCACTAGTGGAAACATCCTCTCCACATCCACTCTATCCAAGCCTTTCACTGTTCGTACATACTATTCAGAGTTCAGAGGTTGTTCATCTTTTTGAAACATACAGGTCTAACCACAGAGAGTTTGATTGGATTGTGGATTACATGTGTCTATAAAAATGTTTGACATGTATCCCCTCGGTAAAGGTTTGCCTATCTTTAATTAGTGAACTGTTTTGAGAGTTGACATAGCTGAAATTGCCTTCTTGTCATCACACAGGTGATTCTGAGCTGGAGTGTGTGAGAATGAATGATTGATTAAACGTAAATGACACTGCTGGATAACAAAGGTAGACAAGCTTTGTTAGAGTAAACAGGCATAGACTATGCATATACATGGGAAATAAGTAGAACTGTTTGTTTTATTGCTGACATTACAAACGCAATATATTTTAAGGTAAGGTGTAGATTAAATGGTGCAAAAACCAGAAATGTATCGTCCATGCCCAATTTTGATCAATTTTTGCATTAGATATAGGCCAAATGTGTAGGAAGGAACCACAGATGCTGGTTTAAACCAAAGATAGACACAAAATGCTAGAGTAACTCAGCGGGACAGGGAATATCTCTGGAGAGGAAAGGGTGACATTTTGAGTCTTCTTACATAAAGGCCACCTTTTCATCTTTCCTTATAAAGCCTTTTTTTGCTTTTAATTAACAACTGGGTTTAATCTGAAGCATCAATTTGTAGTTGTGAACATTCTTTCTATAGGTGTGCATGCTGCTGGAAAACTCTGAATTTGTTTTAGTTTAGTTTAGAAATACAGCATGGAAACAGGCCTTTCGGCCCACTGAGACCACGCAGACCAGCTTGACCACCACTGAGACCATGCTGACCCATACATCTTTCCTATCCTATACATGAGGCACAATTTACAGAAGCCCATTAACCTACAAACCTGCACGTCTTTGGAATGTGGGAAGACACCCAAGCACCCGGAGAAAACCCAGGCAGTCACAGGGAGAACGTGCAAACTCGGTACAGGTAGCAAGCGTGGTCAGGGTCGGGTCTCGGGACTCTAAGGCAGCAACTCTACCATTACGCCACTATTGTTTTAACTTGTATATCAATAGGGGCACAGCTCCATTAGGTAAATTGATTGTCGATACATACTGCGGACTTTGTTTCTGTTGCAAAAATCAATATCAAGTCTGAAAAATGATTACCTGATAATATAATGATTTCAGATAACAACACTTTCACAACTCTTCTTCAGCATAAAATCATACAGCACAGGAACAGGCCAACCATGATATCTATCTATGCTAATACCATTTGCATCCATTAGGCTTGTATCTCTCTACTCCTTTCCTACCCCAATACCTGTCCCAATGCTTTTTAAACATCGTAATAGTGTTTACCTCGACTACCTTCTCTGGAAGCTGGTCCCAATTATTCACCATCTTCTGTGTGAAAAGCTTCTTCCCCAGATCTCTGTATTTTAATTGTGATCAGTATTATTATCAGCAAAACGCAATCAGTATGAAGCAATTTTCTTTTAAAGTGTCATTTTTTAACTCTACCACAAATGATTCATCAGCTTCTTGGCAAACGTAAACATTTTTCTGGCGTTTCAATGCTTCTGAGTACCTTAGTATAAATATGACCAATTGAGCTTTGACCAGATTGTGGTGTGTTGCCAAGAGTGTTACTCAATGGTGACAACTTGCATAGGTCTTGAGCAGTTATAATTTTTAAACCACTGTTCCCCCTTAAAAGAACCCCTCTTCCTGCATACTTGACTGAATGAAGTATTATGATATTATTTTGTATTGCTGCATATTTAACATAGGGTCAATTCCAGAAACTGAGAACTCCTCCATCCAGAAGGACAAGTGTAGCAGTTTACAGAACATGTCCACCCTCAAATCATAAACTATCCCAGTTTGAAGAAGACTCTTGACCCAAAACGTCATCTGTTGCTTTTCTCCAGAGATGCTGTCTGACCCGCTGAGTTACTCCAGCTTTTTTGTGTCTATCTTCGGTTTAAACCAACATCTGCAGTTCCTTCCTACACATCGCAATTTATCATCCTATCCTTTTTGCTCGGTCAAAATTCAGGAACCAATACCTTTAGGAGTGCCTTGACCTCAGAGATTGCAGCAGATCAATGAAAAAGGCTCACCATCTAACTCATCTTAAGGCTAACCATTGTCCATGAACAAAAAGCCTAGCTTTGTTGGTATTGGCAAAATAAGGAGGATGAAAGATAAACATAAATGACAGTGGCTTTCTTTCTACCTAGTTGGAAGAGTTCCTTTTGCTCTCAGTGTATGCTTTGGAAAGTAGCATTCTGGATAATTCATATCACATGAGATTCTGACACCTTGCAAACTGCACTAAACCAAATAAAAATGAGGGAGATACATTACAACAAAACCAAACCAACCAAAACACCTGCAGATCAAGTGCGAGCTTGACAGAATGTTTTTGGTTTGAAATATTCAGAGTTTTGTTAATAAATATTAGAAAATATATTGAAATTATAAATATTGAAATTATTTGAAATTAATATTCTAAGCAGCACTGTGGAGCAGTGGCCTTGCCAGAGATCCAGATTTGATCCTGACTACGGGTGCGGTCTGTTCAGAGTTTGTACATTCTCCCTGTGACTGTGTGGGTTTTCTCCGGGGGCTCCGGTTTCCTTCCACACTCCAAACACATGCAGGTTTGTAGGTTAATTGGCTTTGGTAAAATAGGAAATTTTTCCGATTGCGTGCCAGATCACTAGTCGGCATAGACTCGATGGGCCGATGGGCCTGTTTCCATGCTGTATCTCTAAAGTCTAAAGTCTAAAGTTTAAAATAAAGCATCAATTTATGTAGATGAATTATATAATGAGGGAAATTTATCAACATCTTTTTTAAGGGAGCAATGGGGTATATCTTGTAGGAACAAGGATCAGCAGATGCTGGTTTGCAAAACAAGTCACAAAGTGCTGGAGAAACTCTGGGTCAAGCATCATCCCTGGAGAATATGGACAGGTAACATTTTGGGTCGGGACGCCACTTTCGACTGATCGTAGGGAGGGGAAAGAAAGTTGGAAGAGATGAGGGGCAGGTCAGAGCATGGCAGGTAATAGGTGAATACAGGGTGGGGGGGGGGGGGGGGGGGTTGTTAGGCAGATGGTTGGACAAAGGCCAGAGATGAGAAAAACAGGCGTGAGTGAAAGAAGTGACACTCTACCTTGGTTTGAAGAGTTGCGAATTGTGAAGCCAGAGGAAGGAATATATGTGGAGGGGGAGAAATAGGTGTGACTCAAGGTGGGGCACCAGGGAGGGGGAAGATAGGAGGGTGCAGTGGGTGGCTGGAAATCACAGCTTTCTTGCCATCATGTACAGAACATAAGTTGGAGATGGATTTTTGCAGGTAGCCAAATTTGAGAAAATCGATTGTTTCACATGCCCTTCAAAACAAAGGCTCTTGTCAGGTTAAAAAAAAATGGCATGTATAGCAGTTAATGCCATTCTGCATATAGTCTGGAGTTTCACACAGCAAAAATACCATCCAATGTATCAGTTAACTCCAATGAGCAAGTCGGGTCGTCTGCATGCCTGGTACCAGACTCATGAAACAGACAATCTACCAAGTGGACAAGGAGAAGATTCAAAAGGAACTCCCAAATGTTCCTTGAAAAAATGTAACATTCCTATTGACAGGCATGAATCCCAGATCCTGGAAATTGGGCTGAGATTGACAGACTTGTGTCCATTTGTCAGAAGCACACAGTAGCCCAAGGGAAATGTGTCGGAAAGAACTGCAGATCCTGGAGTAAATCGAAGGTAGACTCAAAATGCTGCACTAATTCAGCAGGATAGGCAGCATTTCTGGAGAGAAGGAATGGGTGACGTTTCGGGTCGAGACCTTTCTTCAGACCAAGGTAAATGTTGGAAAGGGCGGGATAAACTCCCAAACTACCCACCTACCTGCACTATCAAGCACCTCCTGCACATTGTCTGTGGTTCCAACATTGATGACATAAGTCACCTTGAAACCCACAAGGATGGAGAAGAAGCAAGTCACCATCTTCCCAGAGTGTAGACACAAAAACCTGGAGTAACTCAGCGGGACAGGCAGCTTCTCTGGGTGACGTTTCAAGGTGAGACCCTTCTTCCAACTGAGAGTCAGTAGAGAGGGGGACATAGAGATATGAAAGGGTAAGGTCTGAAGGGACTGCCCAAGAAAAAAGAGAAAAAGGAAAAAGGATTCTTGGTGCTACCTTATGCCATTTACAATGGTCATCATGTCATATTGGACTATTATTATAATAGCTAAATACGCTTACAATTTGACAGCCTATCCTGTTTTTGTTGTAATTTTAAACATAGAAAATAGGTGCTGATGTAGGCCATCTGGCCCTTCTTGCCAGCACCGCCATTCAATATGTTCATGACTGATCATCTAAAATCAGTACCTCGTTCTTGCTTTCTCCCCATTTCCCTTGATTCCATTAGCCCTAGGAGCCCAAAAGATGGATTACATTTAAACAGAACGCATTTTATTCGTTTTTCTCAGAAGGCAGTGTTGTCTTTTTTGGCAGTGGGACTTTTTTCCAATGTGAGCAACACAGACCTTGACATGTTATCTCATGAAAGCAAAATACCCACTGTTACAAAATTCAGTTAATATGTTGCTTCTGCTGTTGCAGACTTGGAGTGTTTTGTATCAAATTAGGCCTCAATTCCTTGCATACTTGTGCAGAAAATCTGCACTTTTGTTTCAATATCTCAAGGTTGAGAATGGCCATGCAAACATAATGAGCACATTATTAGGAGAGCAATGTTCTTTGTGAACCTTGTAAATTTTAAAGATAGGATTTTTCACAAGATAAGGTACAAAGAAATGTGCGCATGCAAGTAAAACACAGGTATCAGTAAAAGCATTACTCAGTGAACTCTGAATATAAAATCCATTAATGTTGGAGTTTAACCAATTTGCATAATTAAAAGATGCAAATGCTTATGTTAATTATGAGGGATTGAAGGAACTGCAAATAATTTTCCACAAAGTACACTTTAAATGGAGAAATTATTAAATTGCTTGTTTATATTTTATATATGCAGCACCTATTTTATGATATGTATAAATGAAGCACTCTAACTCAGTGCAGGGAACCGCTGACCATACACATTGCATAATTACATTATTACAAAATTAATTCTTATAATTTATGCAGAAAGCACAAACCCTTCCCTATCTGCTCCCAGTTCCCAGGCTCTCACGAGCTCTCCTTATTTAGCATCTGATTCTGAAGGAAATTCCTTCACTGGCGCCCTGGACTTAAAGTTACCTACTTTAAGGGGCTGTCCCACTGCGGCGACCTAATTGGCGAGTTTACAAGAGTTTAGGAGAATTTGAAAAAATGTCATGTTGAAGACCTTCGGCTATGTAGAAGACCTCCTTCAACTATGTTGAAGACTAGCTTCGACTAGCTTCTGGAAAATTTGACACCAAATAGTGGAGAGTGAAGACGACCTCCTTTGATCTCCTCCGACCTCCCTTCGACTATGTTGAAGACTATCTACAACTACCTTCGACTACCTTCAGTTACCTTCGACTACCCTCGATTACCTACGAGTAACATGCCGACCTACTACGACCTACTTCGACTAAACCTACGAGTAAAAAAAGTATCGATTTTTTCCACACCGACCTTTTTTTACCCGCGGGCATTTTTCAACATGTTGAAAAATACGCCGCGACCTAGCTGAGGCCTCGAGTTTGCGGGGACTACTCTCGAACATGAAGGAGAGTTAATAAGACTTCCTAGGACCTCATGTCGACCATGCTGCGAGTATGAGTCGAGGGCAAACTCGCCAGAAGTCGCAGATTAGGTCGCCTCACTGGGACAGCCCCTTAACCTACACAGTAAGAGCAGTTTTGAGTTGAGTTTAGTTTATTGCCACATGTCCCGTGTTTCAGTGAAAAGCTTTTGTTGCTTGCTAACCAGTCAGCAGAAAGATAATCCTTGATTACAATCGAGCCATCCACTGTGTACAAACACATGATACAGGGAATATTATGAATAGCGTTTAGTACCAAGTAAAGCCAGTAAAGTCCAATCAACCAACTGATGGTTGGGGTAGGTGAGAGGTTAGTTGGCATGCAAGAAACGAGGAGGTATTTCAGACGAGAAACTTCAGGCATTGCATTACCAATATATTTTCTGCATATTCTAAGCAATCAGTGGAAGCAAGCAAGAATCGACTCCATGTCGGGTCACTTGATGGACATTGGGACTGGATGCACAAGAAAAAGCATTGGCAGAAAGGATTCCCATGGTGTTCAAAGGTTACAGCTGGTTTTAGTGGTATCGGAATCCGCACCCAGGGTTGGGAGAACCCACATTACCTACCAAAGTCCTGTCCTGAGCCCAGCACGTAAATGGAATCATGAATTGTTTAGGAGTTTGAAATTTGGCATGACATCAAATACGCTAGACTAATGTCAGCTGCAAGAGAGAAGCCTAGCCTCAAGCAGGTCATTAGCAGATGCGCTCTCACTGGGTGGCTCTACATTCTGCTCTGGACTGTCTGGATAAGAGGAACACCTAGGCCTGCTATTCATTCACTACAACTTGCTGTTCAACACAATCATCCCCTACAAACCCATCACCAAAGCCCAAGACCTGGGCCCCTGTACCTCCTTTTGCAAGTGGACCTTAAAAAAAGCCACAGTTTGCAGTTGTGCCATACTCTTTCCATTTTTGGATGATGGATTGAACAGTGCTCCGTGAGATATTCAAAGCTTGGGATCTTTTTTTATAACCTAACCCTGTTTTAAACTTCTCCACAACGTTATCCCTGACCTGTCTGGTGTGTTCCTTGGGCTTCATGATGCTGTTTGTTCACTAATGTTCTTTAGCAAACCTCTGAGGCCTTCACAGAACAGCTGTATTTATACTGAGATTAGATGACACATAAGTGGACTCTATTTACTAATTAGGTGACTTCTGAAGACAATTGGTTGCACTGGATTTTATTTAGGGGTATCAGAGTAAAGGGGGCTGAATACTTTTGCATGCCACACTTTTCAGTTTTTTATTTGTAAAAACATTTGAAAAACATGTATAATTTTCCTTCCACTTCACAATTATGCGCCTCTTTGTGTTGGTCTATCACATAAAATCCCAATAAAATACATTTACGTTTGTGGTTGTAACGTAACAAAATGTGGAAAAGTTCAAGGGGTATGAAAACTTTTGCAAGCCACTGTAGGTACAGCTCCAAGCGATGTGCTTAGCCCCATGCTCTACTCTCTTTACACCCATGACTCTGTTGTGAAGCACAGCTCCAATGCCACCTATAGAATCCCTGTTGACATCACTGTTGGTGGATGAATCACAGAGCGAGATGGAACATATGGTTGACTTGTACCCATAACAAAAACCTCTCGCTCAATGTCAACACAAAACCAAGGAACCCTTTTGTTGACTTCAAAAAGAAAAAATACGGAGACTGCATGCCAGTTTCCATTGGTGAGTCAGTGGTGAAGAGGGCAGTTTTGAATTAAAAATTTGGATGAACTGTCCTGAGCTCAGCACATGAATGGAATCATGAATTTTTTAGGAGTTTTGAAATTTGACATGACACCGAATACACTAAACTTCCAAAGATGTGCTGCAGAAAGTATTTTGACTTGTTGCATCATGACTTGGTACGCAATTGCAATATTCAGGAACGTTAGAGACTGCAGAGAGTGGTGGATTAAGCCAGGTCCGTCACGGGCACAGCCCTCCCTTCCATCTACATGTGAACAATCCATATCCTGCCTCAGCAATGGAACACAGCTGAACACCTCTTGCATTACCATGGACTCATTTTCCAATTGTACTTTGAACTAATGTTTTGTTTTTATCGCACAGTCATTTTATTTTCAATGTTTGGCATACTTTGAGTAACTTATGTATAATTTAAATTTTTGTGTGTTGTCTGAGTCCATGTCCTGCAATGCTGCTGCAAGCAAGATTTTCATTGAATCAGTACCTCAGCATACTTTTGCAAATGTCAATAAACTCGACTTAAGCTTGTAAATCAGCTCTTGTAATATATATGTGCTGTACAATAATGTAGATCTCCAGCAAATTCCAGGTTATTTAGAATGAAACAACAAATATTGATAATATGGTGGGTAAATTAATGCATCTTGAAATTGCCATTATATTTGCCCTGTTTCCAGAAAAAAGTAATGAGATTACAGCTGGCTTGTTAGTAAGGTTTCCTGATTAGTTTATGACTTGTGACTTGCAATATTGAACTTTGTTCTTAGTCTTCCACGCCTTTTGTGGAGAACAGTGGCTGCAGTTGTTTTGCTAATTAATCTTGTTCCAGATCCTAGATTTTGGAACACAAAACAATGACCACATGGTAATGCCTAACCCAGACAAATGTTTTAAAGAAGATTTTTTATATTCCTGATAGGATGTCACTTATACTTAGATTTATCAAATGGCAATGTGGTAAGACAGGATCCAAAGAGATTTTCAAGCAATCATGTATAGGAAGGAACTGCAGATGCTGGTTTAAACTGAAGATAGATACAAAGTGTTGGAGTAAGTCAGTGGGACAGGCAGGATCCCTAGGAGAGAAGAAATGGGTGACGTTTCGGGTCGAGACAGCCCTGACGAAGGGTCTCCATCCAAAATGTCACCCGTTCCTTCTCTCCAGAGATGCTGCTTCCTTCTCTCCAGAAATGACTCTCCAGAGATGCTACTTGAGTTACCCCAGCACTTTGTGTCTATCTTCAGGCAATCATGTGATTGTGGGTACATAAAATGCTGGGGAAACTAAGCGGGTGCAGCAGCATCTATGGAGCGAGGGAGATAGGCAACGTTTCGGACCGAAACCCTTCTTCAGACTGATTGTCATGTGATTGTGTTAGGACCAAAAGGAATTGCCACTGCAGGTGTTTCAGTACTTAATATTTTTGCATTAAAATTAGTAACAATTTAATGTCTTTATATTTTCTACATTACAACAGGGACGAAATTTCAAAAATATTTAATTGGGTGCAAAATATTTTGGGGTATTCTGAAGAATGGATGTTCAGTACAAATTCAAATCCTCTTTTTCTTTGGTGTATTTTTACTGATGTAATTAACTGAACAACCAAGGTAGATTAATTGCTGTGCTGCAGGAGAATTAAAGATTATGGGGATTATTGGGCGGAGAAATGGGGTGGAAGTTAAAGATGAAAGCAGCTGAGATCTGATTTAATATTGGAGGAGGTTTGAGGAGTCTCGTTGGCCTTCTCCTACTCTTATTTTGTGTGTTCTCATTAAAAGTTATCCTGGAAACTTCACATAAAATAGAAGGAAAATGGTTACATATATCTAAGATAATATGATGTCATACTTTGATACATCTAGATTTAACATTATACTATTTTATGTGATATTTTTATAATCTTCACTGGTTATCTATTATCTGCACTCTAAATTGCACTGCACTCATTTATTATGTTGCTTATCTCATTTGTAAATTTCTAATGCAAATTAAAATGTCAGATTTCTAATTGCAAATCAAGATTTTTCTTAGCTTGTATGTTGTGTAGTTTGCACATCACCTGTTATTGCATTAACTACAGCAGTTGTGGCCGAGGGATGAACAGTGGGAAGAACAATAAGGAACTGCAGATGCTAGAATCATGAACAGTGCTAGAGTAACTCAACGGGTCAGGCAGCGTCTATGGAGAGAATGGGCAGACAACATTTTGGGTCGGGATGCATCCTGCAACCCAATTAGGTGAACATTGATTTTTTTTTCAACTTCAGGTAATCCACGCCGTTAATTCCTTTCCCATTGTTACCCGTCTCCCTAGGGACTCTCACCATTTGTATGCCTTTTCTCCCTCCCATCCTAATTATCCAGATTTGGCATTCTTTCCCATTGTCCCATCAACACACACCCGTCATACTGGGTTTCCTCTTGGTTAGTCTATCTTTCCTGTTTCTTCTCCAAATTGGTTCTATCAACTTATCTGATTCCACTAATCATCTTCGAGCCTCTGTATTGATCTTCCCCCTTTCCCTTCCCCCAAATGGCTGCTTCTGACCATTTTCTTCCCCTTATTTGTTTCCACCTATCACCCACCAATCTTATTTCATCCTTCCTCTCCCTCTTCATTCCGGCTATCTTCCCTCTACACTTTCAGTTCTGATGCAGGTCTCGACCGAAAATATCCACCATCCCTTTGTCTCCGCAGGTGCCACGTGACCTGCTGAGTTTCTCCAGCAGTTTATGGTTTGTTATAATACGTATATTGCTGTTACCTTGCAGAGAGTGGACATTGGCTAAACTGTGATGAAATTCTAGCTAGATGACTACATATATCATTGCATTTTCAGATACGGGTGTGAACTAAAAGCTGTGTCCAGGAAAGAGGTTCACACTTCAGGTGTAATCCTACTTGGCTAGAGGCCAACATGACGGGATTGACTGCACATTTTATACCTTGCTCAAGCTTTCCCTCATCTTGCAATGTATAAAATGTACAGAGAACCCCACCCTTGCTGTGCAGGACAGGTCTTCATGTGGTAACCTTCATGTTGGATTGGATCTTTCAGCAGGGTGTGATTTTTCCTAGAGGAGGACTTTTACCGACTGCCCAGAACTCACCGTAGCACTGAATTGGAGGGAAGACTATTATAATGCTAGTTTACTAGTGAAACATGGACCAGCAAATAACAACTTCCCCACAGTTGGCAGGAATATCTGGGAGGTGTTCTCGAGGCATTTACATGTTACAGCAGTATAGATGGGAGCCAAATCAAAAGTATTAAGTTAAAATTAAAGTGCTGTTAAGTTTCATGATCTCAATAAAAAGGAAAGCTTCAACCAAAGTCTTTGCCTCCAACGCCTAGTTAGGGTTGATGCTGGGAGCTCCCACTGATGATCCTCACGCATAGGAAAGAAGTGCAGATGCTGGGTTAAAGTGAAGATAGTGACAAAATGCTGGAGTAACTCAGCGGGTCAGACAGCATCTCTGGAGAAAAGGAACAGGTGACGTTTCGGGTCGAGACCCTTCTTGAGACCTCATGCCATGAGTTGTCACTCCCAAGCAATGCCTGAAACAGAGGCAGAGAAGGCAAGTATGCAAGGAAACTATTCCCTGTCTTTATTGTTGTTTGCATGGAAGGGCTGATGAGTGAGATGCCAGGCACGAGTTGTGGCAGAGTAGCTGGCACGTGGGTGGTGAGGCACGGGGGTGGTGAGGCCTGCTGATATCAGACGCCTGAAACAGCAACTATATTCATAGCTCTAGCCCAGCACCAGATGGAGAGAGTAATTTATATTTTATGTTTCGAGATACAGGGCGGAAATAGGCCTTTTGGCTTTGGCCCACCAAGTCCACACTGACCAGCGATACATTAACACTATTCTACACACACTAGGTACAATTTTACACATACACCAAGCCGATTAACCTACATTCCTGTAGGGCTTTGGAGCGTGGGAGGAAACCGAATATCTCGGAGAAAACCCACGCAGGTCATGGGAAGAAAGTACAAACTCTCTACGGACAGCACCCGTAGTCGAGATCAAACCTGGGTCTCCGGCGCTGCAAGCGTTGCAAGCACCGTAAGACAGCAACTCTACCGCTGCCAAGTCTAATTCTTTCACCGACCTTTTGGGAATTCCTGACCTGCGACCTCTCAAAATGGTGGAAGAGTATTCGGGGGGGGGGGGGGGGGGCCTCAGATGCACGTCATAAATGCACAGAAGTCAGCATAAATGGTGGAAGGAATGTATGTCCTCCCTTTTGTGCACTTCATTTGTGTCATTTGTGGCAGAGTCTACAAGTTTTATTGGCCTCTACAGACATCTCAAAGCTAATGGAACAGGAGAGGAACCAAATTATCCATGTCCCCAAAGGACTAACTAATGGAAGTAAGAAGAAGGCAAAGATGGGTGTTAGTTGAGGCCAGATTTGTATCTACAGTGAGAACTTTCACCTTTATATCTTTTAAGATGTTTTATTTTAGTTTAGTTTTGATTAATGCCCAAGCAAGAACACATGGGTCTATGTACAGTTTAACAACAACACCATAATCCTATGGTACTTAAAATGCATTTAGTAGACCTACCATTTCCCTGTCATTCAAGTATTTTGTTTTGGATTATTGTGTTAACATCATTTAAACCTTTATGTATAAATAATTCAATCATATATGCATAAACTAGAAATCTGAATTATGGCTCTTCATTAAGGAGGGAAGCTTTAAATGAAGACCTGTGTTAATGGCTTGACTCATAGAAATGAAAACCCAAAATAAATACTGGGCTGATGATGAGGGCTTCACGTGCTCTGTTAAAGATTACCCAGCATTGAATACCGCTGTCCACATTCCATTGAATCTTAGCAGCCAAGCTACAATTACTCAATTTAATTCATGCTAACTCGACTTCTGTGGAACTATACAGATTCTACTGTGACCATCTCCCATGCCAGTACTTTGGAGACAATGGTAAGCTTTGCACTTTAACCACCATGTTCACTTTAAAATATATCAATTGTCACATCAACGTATATGTAACAACTCATATTGAAAATTAATCATACTGTTAAAATACATTTCGTATCCCTCCCTTTCCCCATCTATTTCATTTAATTTCATCCTTCATGTAATTTTCCTTGTAACTCTCAGATTAAATCTATAGGCTTTAGAGTCAATTACTTCATGTGGTTTTCTAAAATTTCTTTGTATATAAAGACTCTTTGAAATGTGTACTATTATATTCAGAGTACAAAATCCTTTAAGTATCTTTTTTCCCTTTGGAAGTAAACTTTACATGAAACATTATTCAACCGTGGCTGCTTTTAGTCTTTAACAATCAATTGCTGGTAAGTTTTTATATCTAATGGAAGCAGCTGTGTCCACTCAGCTCATCATTCCTCTTCTATCATTCAATAAGATAATCGTTGATCTTTCACCTGACTGCCATTTTCCTGCACTGATCACATATCCTCTGTTTTAATTTTTCGTTTTATTTTTTGAGATAGAGTGCAGAAACAGGCCCTTTGGCCCACCGTGTCCACAATGACCAGCGATCCCCACACATTAACACTACCTTACACACACTAGGGCCAATTTCACATTATACACCAAGCCAATTAACCTGCAAACTTGTACGTCTTTGGAGTGCGGGAGGAAACTGAAGATTTCGGAGAAAACCCATGCAGGTTACATGAGAACGTCCATAGAGATAAGCACCCGTGCTTTGGATTGAATCCAGGTCTCTGCAGGCGCTGCAAGGCAGTTGCTCCACCGTTACGCCACCGTGCTGCTCTGAATCCCTTAAAATCTAAAAAATTATTGCTTTGAATATACTCAGTGACAGAATCTTCACAAATCCTTTGTGCCAAGAATTCCAAAGATTCACAACCTCCTGTCTGAAAGAATTCTTCTCATCTCTGACTTGAAAAGCCAAACCCATATACGAGGCTGAGATTTCTGATTCTCAACACGACAGCCAGGGGAAACATCAAGTCTGCACCTATTCTGTCGAGTTCTGTAAGAAGTTTGTATGTTTTATTGACATTGCCTCTCATTCTTCTACATGGAATAAAGGCCTACATTGATTAATCTTTCCTCAGACAACAAAATGACCACCCAGGGATCAATCTGGTGAACCTTCATTGCTCTCTTGCTGGGCATGGGCACGTTAGGTCGATTGGCCTGTTTCCATGCTGTGTGATTTTATGACTCCCTTGGCAAGTATATTCCTCCTTAGCTATGGAGATCAGACCAGGATAATATTTATGGAAATCAGACCAGGACACTATATATCCAATGAGGTGCCAAAAGCAATAAAGGTCAAGCAAGATGTCTCTACTGCTGTAATTTTGTGCTGCGACAGAGCTCAGAAGAGAGTGTTTCAGGATAAAAGTAGCGATATCTTGCAATAAAGACCAACATGCCATTTGTCTGCCTGACTGTCCTCCTCCGTGGCTTTGATAATAATAATTTATTTACCTTGGACCCAAT
This sequence comes from Raja brachyura, assembly GCA_963514005.1. The sequence continues at coordinate 16,781,307 of OY740784.1, read as the reverse complement.
TGTACATTGAGCTCTTTCCCTCCTGCAATCATTATTTACATTCCCAAATTTCTCACATTTTCTTTGGGTGTCGCCAGAAAGACCAACTTGCCAGATAGACGCCTCCCAGACTTGATATCAAGGCCATGTGTGGGATCAGGGCCACACGCCATATAATTGGCATCTGCGAAAACTGCGAATCTTTCCACTGTCATTCAGAACCATTCAAAAATCAACTAAAAGTCACTTACAGGGAGAGTGACTGGTGCGTGGAATGAGCTGCCAGGGGTGGTGGTGGTGGATGCAGATTTGGCAACGACATTTAACAGGCTTTTAGGTAGGCACATAGATATGCAGGTAATGGGGGGATATAAATCACGTGCAGGCAGAGGAGATTAGTTTAACCTGGCCGCGTGTTCAGTACAAACATTGTATGCCAAAGGGCATGCTCTGTGATAAAAATTAAATTAAATATAGAATACTACAGTTATAAAAGTTTTTAAAATCTTTTAAAATAAATAAACCAAAACAATTACAATAGCAAAATAATTAAAATGAAATGTAACTTCCTTGCAGCCATAAAATTAATGAGCTCACTAATCTAGGATCGACAAACAGATCCTCCACCTTAAATGTTGAGTGAATTTGGCAAGTTCTGCTCCCCACATGGGAGCCTTCAGTGGAGTGTACTGACAGAGGCGATGGCTGGAATTGGTCAGCAAGCTCAAGGCTTCCATCTTTGATCCTAGTCCCAAATGTGCTGGTATTTATTATAATTAAACACCAACTGTTTGGCACCAAACATCAAAGGTGAACACTGGTAATGATGCAAGCTGATGAGCTTGGAATAAACTAGACCAGTTGGGTTTGAGGATACTGCCTCGTTAACTGTGCTGTGACAAGGGAAATGGGCAAGAAATTATTGGCAGCAGCTGAAGAGATGTCAAACATTGCCAGATAACTAAAACTAATTGGTGGTTGGTTGCGCTTAAGGTTCTAAGGTAGACAAAAATGCTGGAGAAACTCAGCGGGTGAGGCATCATCTACGGAGTGAAGGAATAGGTGATGTTTCGGGTCGAGACCCTTCTTCTTCTATAGATGCTGCCTCACCCACTGAGTTTCTCCAGCATTTTTGTCTACCTTTGATTTTTCCAGCATCTGCAGTTCTTTCTTCAACATTCTTAAGGTTCTGGGTAGTTCTGATGCTTCACAAGAGGAGACATTTATGTTATTTATTTACCGCTTACAGGAAGGACATAGGTGTACACAGTGAGATTTATTTTATGTTGTGAGTCAAAGAAGTTTGCTTAAAATCTTGACAACGTTTAGAGATTTTCAGCATGCTATCATCCTACCCAATCTCTGTTCTGAGCCTTAGCAGAGGTTGCCATGGTAAATATCATGTGTTTAATTTATTTCAAATAAACTTTGATCTTCACTACCAAAAAATGATACCACCAGAAAAAATATCAGAGGACTCCTAAAATCAGGCTTCGACAATGGGAATAGTAAGATTGAACGAGAACTTACCAGTTCGAAGGTTGATCTTTATTTCATGAGGAGTCGAAGTGAGGGATTTCGTGAAGAGCCCGCCGGCGCGCATGCTCGACATACTTCAAAGTAGCGGCGTGGAATCACAGAACCAACAATAGAAATGACTTCGCATAGTATGATTGAATTGACTAAGATTACCAGATGAAGGTGATTGAGGGTTGGGCGAGGAGGGCACGAAATCCCTCACTTCGACTCCTCATGAAATAAAGATCAACCTTCGAACTGGTAAGTTCTCGTTCAATCTTACTATTTCATTTCGGAGTCACGTGAGTGACTTCGTGAAGACTTCAAAGCTTCTGTGATTACACGCCCTGGACCACGTCCATGCTGACACACCACTACCAGGGATGGATGGGAGGAACAAACTGGCTCAATAGCTCATACTGCAAAACAAAAGCATATTTATTAATAACAAATCAAAAACCCCTCATGCGGGGACATCTCCACGTTCTTGACCTGCATTCAGCACGGCTTCTGCGAACTGTAGAGGAGCAGCAACAGGCTTGTTATAAAAACGCTGGAACACAGCTTCATTCGCCCATCCTGCTGTGGCGAGAATTTGGTCCATGGGCACCTCCATGACCCTCGCCGCTGACGTCGATGCAGCCCTGGTGGAATGAGACTTGAACACATTAGTGTCGATACCTGACTTACCCAAGACGACTCGAAGCCACCTGGATATCGTCTGGACTGTCACTCGATGATGAGGTCTCTTATGAGTGACAAGCAGGTATCTCTCCATTCCTCTGATGCGTGCCGTCACCTTGACATAGTGGCGGATATGTGAGGCTAAACATAGCCTAGCATCTGCGGGGTATGCCGGGAACTTCAGCTGCAGCCCTGTGCACCCAGGTCTATGCTGCTTTAGTAGCTCGTCAACGAAAAAGACTACTTCTGTAGGGGTAGATGTCATTCTGTCGACACGCAGTTTGTGTAGTGTCTGTACCCTCTGAGCTGAAGTCAGCGCTAGTAACATCACCAGCTTCATGGTGAGTTGGTCCAGTTGGAGCCCTTCCATGGGAGACCACGTCCTGAGCAGGGTTAATACGTCCCTGACATCCCAGGTGATATTATAGCGTGGTGTAGGCGGATTCATATTGAATATACCCCGCATGAGTCTGGACACTAGCCTGTTGGATCCTACCCCAATCTTGAGGTAGAATGATAGCGCACTTCTGGCGCTGTTGATGGCACTGTAACTTAAGTGTTCATCATGGTGCAACCCCGCGAGGAATTCCAGGACGTCGGTTATTGTCACGTCATCGTACGTGATGCGAGAGCGGCTGCAGTAGGCTTCCCACTTCTTAATATGCGAGCGGTATCTTCGCCTTGTGGACTCTCGACACGACGCCCCGATGGTATCCATGGTCCGAGCCGAGAGGCCGTATTGGACTAACGGCCTGTTCAGAACCTGCAAGCCAACAAATTTAAATAGCCATGGCAGGGATGTGGCTCCCCTGAGACAGGGTGAGTAACCAATTGTGGGCAACCCTTCAAAAGGACCCAAGGTTCGTTGAGCATGTCAAAGACCACCGGATACCAAGGCTGTGTGGGCCAGTCGGGTATAATAAGGATGCCCTTGGCAGCATCTGCCTGAATCTTTCGCAATACCCGACTGATGAGGCAAAACGGAGGGAAGGCATAGAAAACCCAATTCCCCCAGTCCAGCGAGAATGCATCTAGCGCTATTGCCCCAGGATCTGGTTCCCATGAAACGTAGGCTGGTACCTGATGGTTCAACCGTGACGCAAAAAGGTCAATGTCCGGTTTACCAAATTTGGCTGTGACTTTAGCAAAAATCTCAGGATGCAACATCCATTCAATGTTGTCATTAAATTTGCGTGACCTGGTGTCCGCCACAGTATTAAGCTCACCTGGCAAATAGGTAGCTGAAATCCAAATGTCTCTTTGAATACACCAGAGCCAAATTGAGTTAGCCAATTTGTCACACGAAACTGACCTGGTACCACCCATATGGTTTAAATATGCCACAGCTGTGGTGTTGTCTATTTGGAGACGGACGTGTGCTCCAACAAGCTTGGAACAATATGCACGAAGTCCGTGGAATGCTGCCAGCAACTCCAAATAGTTAATCCCTTGAGTCAACAACATCGATGCCTCAAGGGTGTCCCATCTACCCCCACAACTAGAGCAATTATCAGTAGCTCCCCAGCCATTGGAGCTTGCATCAGTCTGTAAATATACCACCGGATTAGCCTCCCTGACAGGCTTAAATGAGTTGCTAATGTGACACATCCACCATTGCAACTCAGTTATCGCTTCGGACGGCAGCTGCATAGATCGATCGTAATGACCAGCGTTCCATTTTAACGCAGTAATTTTAGCTCTTTGCAAATTCTGATAATGCAAAGGTCCATATCGTGCTGCCGGAAACAAAGCCACTAACTTGCCAATTACTGTGGCTGTATGCCGAATCGATGGTATATTGGTGCCAATTAAATCTCTGCACACCTTAGTGACTTTTGTTATCTCAATTTTGTTATTGGTATAGTTATCCTCATGCTCATTGAGTTCACCGTGAACCCTAGGTAATTAATTACCTGGGCAGGGCAGAACTTTGATTTCTCTGGATGGACAATGAATCCTAATTGTTGAAATATATTGACAGCAGCTGCAACACCCTGTTCAGCCAATTGCAGGGTGTGGCCCACAATAAAGACATCATCTAAATAGGCCATAACTATATGATGTCGTTGTCTCAAATAAGCCATGATTGGCTTCACCAATTTAGTGAACAATCTAGGGGCTGTAGTAAGCCCATTAGACAAAGCCTTATACTGCCAAAGTTGCCCCATCCAGATAAATTTCAAAAACCTTCTATCATCTTTCTGGATGGATACTGAATAATATGCATCCCTCAAATCAATGCATGCCATAAAGCAGCCATGAGAAATCAATGATTTGGCTGTTTCAAACGTATCCATTTTAAAATGAGTATATGTTACAAACGTATTCAAACGGGTTAGATCAATAATGACACGACAGCCTCCATCCTTCTTAGGTCTAGTAAATATGTTTGAAACAAATTCAATTGGCTCATGCACTGTTTTCTCAATCACACCCTTCTGTTCCAAACTTAAAATTTCCTTGTAACCTGCTGCCTGTTCTGCAGCAGACAATTTGAACGTACGACCAGGCATGTGCTGGGATGGAGGAATGTCGCCATTAATAAACTCAATTTTATGCCCCTGAATATTCCGCAACACATACTCATCACCAATAAAATTACCCCATGCATCCAAAAACAACCGTAAACGACCACCAACATGGGAAGTTAAACAGAGAGAAAAGAGAGAACCAGACCCCCTCACCTCCGTGGTTACCGGCGGTCCTTGACACGTGTGGGTGGCCGTGGAGGTGCTGGGTTGGCTTGAGGGCGCGGCGTCTTCGATTTCCAAAAAGGTCTCTGCCGACCCTGTCCTAAAAAAGACTCTTGGTGCTGGTTCTGGTGTTGTTGTCGTTGTGGAGCTAGAGGGTGAGTCCTCGTCGAGGCACTGGCCGACCCTCGTGAGCGAATGTATGGAGCTTTTGAGCCGGACGGTGTGGGGGCACTCTTAGAGCGCATGATCCCCACCGTTTTGGCTTGTTCGTCAAGCTCTTTGACTCTCTTCGAGAGGTCCTCACCAAAGAGCTGACGGGGCGGCGGCGGCGGCGGTGGTTTGCACAATCCTGCAAACTTCGGGTTGAGTGCTGGGCGGATGCTGTTTTTGCGAAACCCGTTGATTTCGTGCTGGGTCGCGCACAATAAGGCCAGAGCATCTTCCTGGTCCAAATTCAGCTCGTCCTCGTCCACCGACCGCGCAAAGGCGGTAATACCGGCCGTGAGGAGTTTCAGGATCCGCTGCAATTGTAGCTCTTGTTGACGGATAGCCGCACTGATGTTGCCCCATATTGGCGTATTGACCACAGGCACGTTGAGGGAGTTGCAGTTTGATGGAGCCTTGTGACGGCTCATAGCCTGGATGAGGACTTCTTCCTGCAGCACCTGATTATTAAGAAAGTCCACTGTGGCTGCCAGCTTTGAATTGAGAGGAAGACCAGCCGTATGTGGGGCCGCGAATTTGGTCGCCACATCCAAAAGTTCCTCCGCTGGCACCTCCACCGGAGGTGGTACGGGATCCACCAGAACCTCCTCCTCGTGCTGCTCCAGGCTGATAGTAGATGTTGGTGAAGACGCCCTGTGCCTGTTGCTGCCCTGCTGTTGTTGACGTTGAAGCAGGAGCTCCAGCAGCCGCTCCATACGGTCAATACGCCCTTCACCCTGAACACTCAGGTGGTCGGAGTCCTCCGGCTCTGAAAAGAAAACCGGGCTCCTGTCATCGGCCCGCACCTCGTCGAGGCCCTGCCGGTGCCGGTAGTTGTCGCTAACAGCCGCCGAGGCGAAACTGCGCGATTCCTGCGCGGGCGTGTTCAATCGCCTCCGTTTAGCGAGAGCTGAAGCCGCTGCCACTAAGGGCACATGCGGCGAGGTGTCGGCACCAGCCGAAGCATGGCTGCCTGGGGCCCGCGCAGTCTTGCCGGCTGCCCACATCGTGGACGTTGCCGACGCATGGTGCCGCCCACCCATCCATGGGGGGCTCGGCGACCGCGACGAGACCCGACTCAACCGACCCGTCCCGGCGTCGAGAGTCGGGGTGAGCCGGCTGGACCTCACAGCCGCCCCGGGTCTCGCCCTGGAACCTGACCGCTCCTCCGCGACAGGCAATGCCTTAGCCCTAACAGGGTTAGGCTTCTGGGCTCCTCCCCTCCCCCTTCTCGGAGGGCTGAGTGGAACAGGCCGTGCAACGGCACGCGCCCTGCTCGAGGTCGCCAGCGAGCCCGCTGACAACCTGACTGCCATGGCAGGGTCCCCCTGCTCTGGCGGCACACCACACTCCTCCTCGTCGAACTCCTCCGAGCTGTGATGTGCTGGCGGATCTGGACCTGTGAACACAGGGCTTACCCACATCTCCACCTGAGTCCCGGCCTGCGCTGCAGGTACTGCCGATGGTAAAGGCCCCGGAACTGTTGACCGGTGAACTCGTCCTGACGTCCTCCGGCCCTTCGAACTCCCATCCATGTCCTTGCTGCAAGACATAATCAGACAACAAGGACCACCAACTAAAGGTGGAATACTCACCTCCGTGGCCCCTTATGAAGGGCTGGCGAGGAGCGCGCTCCACCGCCAGCCGTCGCAGCAACGCGTTACGACGATATGTCGAGCATGCGCGCCGGCGGGCTCTTCACGAAGTCACTCACGTGACTCCGAAATGAAATAGAATGGTTAATAGACATGCAAGGTACCGTTGTTTAACTTTCTTTATTTTATGCAAAAGTAAATTGTTCACCAGATTGTGCCTCTTTAAAATAAAGAAAGATGTAAAAATATTTCTCCTTGCTAGCTTTATTGATCAATTAATAAATATTCCCTATGTACAACAATATGGCGAAACATTTTCTTTAAATGATCCATGATCTTTTTGCCAATTTTAATATTAGGTTTAAAAGAAAGCTACAGTAAGTGCAATGCTATCCAGAAAATATAAAAATCTCCAAATCACGATGAAAGGGAGGTTTCAATGTGATACAGTAAAGATTACTCATGAACACTAAGTATCTCTGTTAATTGATAAAGTTGCTGGAAACTGTAAACATTAAACATGAAAATAAATTCTGAGAACTGTTTGAAACTTCCACAATATATATTTTTTTAACATGCAGACACAGAGATTCCAAAATATTTATTCGCTATTTTTGTTTGCAAAGTGCTTCGAGGTATCTTTGACAATGTGATATTGCATGTTTGCATATTTTTAATGCTTGATTGAGCCTGACAGTGAAATTACGTGAAAAAATATTGAATTTTGTGGGAAATGTTCATATTTTGTCGTTTCTCCAAACTGCAGGAAGATTGTTCCCGATGTTGGGGAGGTCCAGAACAAGGGGTCACAGCTTAAGGATAAGGGAGAAATCCTTTAGGACCGAGATGAGAAGGACTTTTTTCACACACAGAGTGGTGGGTCTCTGGAACTCTCTGCCACAGAGGGTAGTTGAGGCCAGTTCATTGGCTATATTTAAGAGGGAGTTAGATGTGGCCCTTGTGGCTAAGGGGATCAGAGGGTATGGAGAGAAGGCAGGTACGGGATACTGAGTTGGATGATCAACCATGATCATATTGAATGGCGGTGCAGGCTCGAAGGGCCAAATGGCCTACTCCTGCACCTAATTTCTATGTTTCTATGTTTCTAATGTACTTTGATGCTAGATTCTTCGAGGAATCCAGTGACAGAGCACACTGTTAATGTGGTTCACAACCACTTAGGCTGAGGTATTTTTTAGCATCCCATACCACCCTAGAATTGATTCAAGGGATGTTCAACGGAATGGCCACAAGGCCCAAGTAAATCACTTTGATATTTTAAAATATTTAAGGCTTCAAGTATTTTAGGTTTTCTACCTTTTCCTTATTTTGTTCAGTATAATCAACAGATAGAGATTGTTTTTTAATATCTCTGAATGATTTCCAGTATCAGGAAACATTCAGAAGGATTCAGAGTATCACTCCAGGAATTCAGTCAGGCACTTTAGGTGCAATTTGCATCAGGGGCATTCAAGATATTATTATTCCCTTTTGGAACTCTGCAAGCCAACTTGCACCGTTCTGCCCATGAACGGTATTTGTTAGGCAATTCTTTGACGTTATGATGTTTGTGGTGTCATATTGGACTAGAAGCTCCAACAGGTAAGCCAATGACTTACCATTAATCATTCAGGCTACTCCTGCAACATCCTTCCAGAGATAACTCCATCTATAACATAGAAACATAGACATAAAAACATAGAAAATAGGTGCAGGAGTAGGCCATTCGGCCCTTCAAGCCAGCACCGCCATTGAGTATGATCATGGTTGATCATCCAAAATCAGTACCCTGTTCCTGCTTTCTCCCCATATCCCTTGATTCTGTTTGCCCGAAGAGCTACATCCAACTTCTGCAGTTGTATAGGGCTCTGGTGAGTATTGTGGAGTATTGTGTACAGCTTTGGTCTCCTAATTTGAGGAAGGACATCCTTGTGATTGAGGCAGTGCAGCGTAGATTCACGAGATTGATCCCTGGGATGGCGAGACTGTCATATGAGGAAAGATTGAAAGGACCAGGCTTGAATTAACTGGAGTTTAGAAGGATGAGGGGATATCATATAGAAACATATAAAATTATAAAAGGACTTGGACAAGCTAGATGCAGGAAAAATGTTCCCAATGTTGGGGGTGTCCAGAACCAGGGGCCACAGTCTTAGAATAAAGGAGAGGCCATTTAACAGTGAGGTGAGAAAAAACTTTTTCACCCAGAGAGTTGTAAATTTATGGAATTCCCTGCAACAGAGGGCAGTGAAGGCCAAGTCACTGGATGGATTTAAGAGAGAGTTAGTTAGAGCTCTAGGGGCTAGTGGAATCAAGGGATATGGGGAGAAGGCAGACATGGGTTATTGATAGGGGACGATCACAATGAATGGCGGTGCTGGCTCGAAGGGCCAAATGGCCTCCTCCTATTTTCTATGTTTCTATATTTCTATGTTTCAACTCTCTCTTGAAAATATCCAGTAAATTGGCCTCCACTGTCTTCTGTGGCAGCGAATTCCACAGATTCACAGCTCTCTGGGTGAAAAGGTTTTTCCTCATCTCAGTCCTAAATGGCCGACCCCTTATTCTTAATCCCATCCTAAAACTCATTCTGTCCATGTTCTCAGACCACAATTGCCCCAGTTCTGAACAATGATCCCCCAATCTACCATCAAACTTCAAACCCCCCACCACCCCTCTTGGGCAGCACAGTGATGCAGCTACCAGACTTGTTGCCTTACAGCTGCAGTGACCCAGGTACAATCCAACATCTTGGTGTGGTGTTTGCAAATTCACTCTATGACCATGTGAGTTCCCTCTGGGTGCTCCGGTTTCCTCCCACATCCCAAGATGAGCAATAGCTTAAATCACCATAGTAATTTATCCCTTATGTACCGCTGGGAAATAGAATATGAGGGTTGAGTTGATGGGAATGTGGAGAGAATAGATAACAGGGAACAATAGGGAGAGAGTGAGATTATCCTGTGAGCCAGATTGACTCAAAGGGCTGAAATGACTTGTTTCTGTGACATTAAGGATAATAGAAATATGGACATCCATCAACAGTAGGCCAGTGTCTCTGAACTTTAAATCCCCGACATGTAACTCCTGAAATTTGTACAATCCAAGCATGTTCAAAGTTGCTTCACATTCTTCAGAGAGGAATTAATGGACCAAACTCACTTATAATTTTTTGTGTGGATTAGGTACAGAAAAGCTGAAAAAACTCTGTAAGAAACATATTTTTGATGTCAAAATTAATATTCAAAATGAATTTTGCCTTGATGCCAACATTCTTCTGATTGATCAGTTTTTAGATATTATTGATTAGTATTTTTCACTGCAGATTTATCCAATGTGATGTTCAACAATACAAATTAAACTGGAAGTATTTTGTGGCCTAACTCAGCACTGACCGGTCTACGCTAAAATATTTTGCTCATGCAAGAAAACAAATTCAATAATCAAAAATGCGGATCTTTCCTATCAAAAATCTAAGCCACTCAAATGGAACTCAGGAAGGAAATAATTGTCCTTGCCCTTATAAATAATATTTTCCTAGTGGCACAAGTGGACTTATTTGAAAGTTGTGCATTTTAACTTAGAAACGTTCAAGAAATCAATGGAGCCGCAAAATAGTCCGAATTGGCCAGAAGCTATTATCCAATGCAATTAAAAATATTTATGTTTCGTCCAAACACTGGGAGTAATACTAGGATACAATGTCACATCAGTGTCATCTAAACCAACCTTGGCTTTGAGTAGAACCAGACCAACACACAAACCAACCTCCCTTCCATTGACCTCATTTATACCTCAGCAAGGTCAGCAGCATAATCAAGGGCGAGTCAGACTCTGGCTACTCCATCTTCTCCCCTCTCCCATTGGGCAAAAAGTATAGAAATGGGAAGATTTGGGGACAATTCCTTCCCAGTTTTTATCGGGTAACTGAACCAACCCACCACAGCCAGAGAGCAGCCCTGAACTCCAATCAGACCATCTTTGATCGGAATTTACTGGTTTTACCTTGCACTAAACGTTGCTCCCTTATCATGTGTTGGAAGGAGCTGCAGATGCTGGTTTAAACTGAAGATAGTCAGTTTGTCAGATGCTCTGGAGTAACTCAGCAGGACAGGCAGCATCTCTGGAGAGAAGGAATTGGTGATGTTTTGGGTCGAGACCCTTCTTTAGACTCCCTGCATTACTTCAGCTTGTTGTGTCTATTCCCTTATCATGTATCTGTCCACTGTGAAAGGCTCAATTGTGATCATGCATTGTCTTTCGCTGACTGGTTAACATGCAAGAAAAGCTTTTCACTGTACCTCGGTAAATGTGACAATAAACTAAACTGAACTAGAATATGGGGTCTGTGCAGGAAGGAACTGCAGATACTGGTTTAAACCAAAGATAGACACAAAAAGCTGGAGCAACTCAATGGGTCATACAGCATCTCTGGAGAGAAGGAATAGGTTATATATCGGGTCAAGACCCTTCTTCAGACTGAACCCAAGCTGACGTCTTGACCCGAAACGTCACCTATTCCTTTTCTCCAGAGATCCTGTCTGACCCGCTAACCTACTCCAGCTTTTTGCAACCTCGTTGGACGATTCACCAAGAATAATGAAGTCAGGTCCTCCCAGTTTAAAACGCCAACCATCCCCCCCCCCACCCCCCACCCCCCACCCTCCTCTCATGCCTGTGAGAGTCCGATATGGTGTTATAGCAGAGAGAAGAGTGCAGACTTTGGAGATTTACATGGGGCACAAGGCTGGAGGTAAGGACAGGGAGATCAGTTGTAGATTTTATGAGGACTTACAATGACGAGAAAATTGAATAATTATAATACCAGTACCATAATGCCAAATGCAAAATTTACATTAGTGCAAGTTATCGTGGATTTTTACCTTTGAAATATTATGGAAATGTAGTGGAAATGCAGTTGCACCGGCTTTGGTTCATTGTACTCTGGTTGAGGAAGCCCTGTTGGTCAGTGCATTGTCCGTATGTCCTGCTCTACTTTAGTCAGACTATGTGAGCAACCTATGGGTGGAAACGTATGACATGAACGAGCAGGTTGCTGATTCGCAATGGCCTGCAAGATGTTGATCGAAACCTTTGGAGTTTATGGTGCTTTGTGGGAGTCTGTTAGTACAACAACAAGTCTGAAGAAGGGTCTAGACCGGAAACGTCACCCATTCCTTCTCTCCAGAGATGCTGCATGTCCCGTTGAGTTACTCCAGCATTCTGTGTCTACCTTCAATTTAAACCAGCATTTGCAGTTCCTTCCCACACAACAAGTCCCCTACAGTGGCTTGAGTTCCATTCCCATTTCTGGCCAGGGAGAATGTGAGGCAACACGTGGTAGAGCTGCTGCCTCACAGCGTCAGAGACCCAGGTTCGATCCTGACCTCGGGTGTTGTCTGTTCAGAGTTTGCAGGTTCTCCCTGTGTCTACGTAGGTTTTCTCCGGGTGCTCTGGTTTTCTCCCACATCCATAAAGTATGCGGGGTTGAAGGTTAATTGGCATCTGTAAATTATCCCCAGTATATTGCCCCCAGTGTGTTGGGAGTAGATGCAAAAGAGAGATTACATAGAACTAGTGGGGTGGGAGATTGCAACCTTCACGTGGTCCACCCTGTTTCGACTAATGCAATCAACCCGACGTGCACAAACAAATAGATCAAATAGAACAAGTTGACCTACAGCTTTAGGCTGTGTACGCCATACGCAGGAAGAAGATAGAACTATTGTGAACGGGTGATTCATGGTCAGGGAGAACCCAGGCGATGGGCCGAAAGCCTGTTTCCATGCCGCATCTCTAAATGAAACTAAACTAAAATACCAGTGCGTTGTAACGATTGGAAACAAGGAATATGGAGTGGTGTGGGGTCAGATTGATTTCACACCTGCTTGTGGGCTATGCTTATGTGGGTGCAGGTATGAAAATCGCTCATACCGTCTTTTCTACGAACAGAACTAAAATTTGTTATTGAATTTAATGGCACAAATATTTCTGAACCTTTATTAAAACATTAAGGAATCAATGGTCAAATTTGAAACTTGCACACTTTGCAACTTAAGCAGTAATCTAATGATATTTCTGTGGAGGATATCCTCTATTTACTTAATGTTTCATGATCATTCCTCACAGTCCTATTTTTGGAAGCCTTTGCGAATGTCAGATCAATTCCTTTATGTATTTAATCCATTTAATTTTGACACAGCTGTAACTCTTAACTACTGTTCAAAAGAAATCAGACAGAAGATAATAGATGCTGACCCAAATGTTTAAAAGGAACATTTATTTACAAAACAGGTATTTAATAGGATTACAAGATGCTTTTGCCAAATGATTTTATTTTGGTTAAGCATGAAGTATAACATAAATTAATCAAAGGACGGTTTTGAAGTAAATATTTATTTTCTGAAGCCAACCTTTGGGACAAGTTAATTTTTGTTGAATGCTTTTGGTGGTCATTGGGTGCATAAATTCTTCACTATAAAACTTGTTTCCCTTTTTAAAGGTTTACCTACCAGATTTTGAGCATTCTTTTAAATGATCTAGAAATATGATAGTTTAAGAAGGAACTGATTGTGCTGGAACAATCGAAGGTAGATAAAAATGCTGGAGAAACTCAGCGGGTGAGGCAGCATCTATGGAGCGAAGGAATAGGTGACATTTCGGGTCGAGACCCTTCTTCGAAGGGCTGAGTGGCCTACTCCTGCACCTATTGTTTATTGTCTATCGGCAGCTAGAGGAAATTGTAGATGTACACCTCCAGCGATGTCTGTGGAAGTGCTGTCACGTTAGACATGCTGTGAAATTCAGTAACAAGGTAGTTTTGGGTTTCACTTTACTGCTCCTTACCCAGCCTGACTGAGGTTGGCTGGCTAATAGACAGAAAGGCTAGTGACTGGGGCTGCAGCTGGTGTTTGCTGGGTCAATGGTAACTGGAAAAAGTCGTGGCATGGTACGTAGCAAAGAGATTTCTAAAAATATAACTGTGAAGAGGAGAGAGCAATGGGGAAATCTAAATGCAGGGTTGATGGGCAGAAAGTGGACAGAGAGACAGACTGGGGTGGAAGATTTGTTTAATGGGTCAAGGAACAATTCCTGTTTACATGGTCATTTGGACCCTGACCTCTTGTGTCTGTCTACTCTTGTTTCTCTTTAATTGCTCAGATCTCTGACTGTTGGCAAACCCAGACAGCTAACCATAAATTGTATTGATTGAAAATGTTTGACAAATGGAACCTGATTAACATATGAATCAAAGAGAAGAGTGCTTGAGGAACTCAACGGCAGCATCCTATGGAATAGTAGACAGATGACATTGCAGGTTTTGACCCTTCTTCAGACATATTATTCACCAAACATCAGTGCATTAGCTATATCTCTCCAGAGTGTGTTTTCTGGAATCCACAGTAGTTAAACTAAGTACATGCACATCGGAAGTGGGTTGGACTTGAAATTTGCATATTTAGTATATGCATAAGTAGACTGAATACTACTTAAAATCAGACCATAATAGTGAAAAAATTGAGGTCTATAGTGCAATCAAAACAAAGCCCAAGGAAGATCATAGTTGGTAAGATGGTGGTAGGAGTTGTGCAGTGTTCAAGAGCCTTGTTGGTTGCTGGGAAGAAGTTGTTCTTGAATCTGGAGGTTACGGTTTTCAAGCTCCTGTATCGTCTTCCCCATGGCAGTAGCCAGATGAGAGCATGGCCAGGGTGATGTGGGTCTTTTATGATCTCAGCTGCCTTTTTTTGAGTTAATGCCTCCAGTAGATCCCTTTGATGGGGTGAAGGTCAGTACCCGTGATGAACCAGGAAGTGTCTACCACTTTCTGCAGCCTCCTTCATTCCTGGGTGTTAGATTACTGAGACAGGTATGATGCAAAGGACAAGATACCACGGGGTTTCTAAGATACCATGGGGTATTAAGTTACATCACTACCAGCTGGAGTTGTGGACCTAGAATTCAAATGGAAACAAGATCAATAATCAAGGAAATTTGACATCCCCATCTATTCTGATCAATATATAATTCCTGGCCCATCAACGTGATTCACTCTTATCAGCCTTCTCAATAAATAGTAGCTGGTTAATAAATGCTGACATTGCAACTACATTGACAGACGGTGGGAGTAGCTGAGACTGGGCATCTTGGTTGACATGTATGAGTTAGGCCGGAGAGCCTGTCTCTGTGTTGCATGACTCTATGACAGTGAATGAATTGTTTAAGTCTGTATCTGAACCCAAAAGAAAATTCCACTTCCTTGCAATGACCGTGTGGAAAAGACAGTGTATCATGGAGGTCTGTCCTGGTGTCCTGGAAGTTATTCTGATCACTTCATTCCGCAACAGTCCACCATGCAATCTACATTGCAATCACCATGATAAACTGAAGATTAACCACCGGACCTTCCATGACCACCTGACATGAACTCTGGTGTGCCTCTCACTATCAGGTGTGACAGTATGTATGCCGTGGGAATCCTGCTGCCACATAGAATGTGATACTGGTCACCACGCACGCCTGAAGAAAAGTCTGCAACAGTCAGGATCCAGGGGACACAAAACTGCATAGCCTAAATGCCAGCCCTTCCCAGCCCTATCATCTGAGTGGTGTAGATAAATGGTTGAAATTTGGGGAGGATTTTGGTTACAAAGTGCAGAACTTCCCATTCATCCTCTGGGTTAACCCCAATCCAACTGTCTGAAGAAGGGTCTCGACCCGAAACGTCACTCATTCCTTCAATCCAGAGATGCTGCCTGTCCCGCTGAGTTACTCCAGCATTTTGTACCTATCTTTGGTATTACTCAGCATCTGCAGTTCCTTACTGCACAGTTGGATGTTTGTTAGAGATGAAGTGCTATATTATAGTGAAGAAGATTGATAAGATCTTTGCTTGACCCCGTTTGCATTGGGATTGAGTGTGCGTTAGTCTTGTTGGTTAAGATTGCAGCTTTTTGTTATTATTTATCTCAGACAGAATTGTCATGAACGTAAGATAGACTCAAAGTGCAGTAGTAACTCAACGGGCCAAGCAGCATCTATGGAGTAAAGGGATGGGCGACGGTTCAGATTGGGACCATTCTTCAGGCCTTCATGAACTTCTCGGAATAACTAAATTTGAAAATAATTTTCTATAATCCCTCTGAATTTATGGAGTAAAAGGCTTTTGTGAGGTTGATAAAAGCTATGTGCTGTGGTTGCTGCAGCTCTTTTCATTTGACCTGGATTTACTGTGTAGTGAATTGGATGGCTTCTTGTTTGGAACAATATGGCATCTGAAGAAGGGTTTCGACCCGAAACGTTGTCTAGTTCCTTCGCTCCGTGGATGCTACCTCACCCTCTGAGTTTCTCCAGCATTTTTGTCTACCTTCTAAGTAACCTGGCATTTCTTCTCTTTGCAGATGAGGCAGATGATGATAAGACAAGAAACTTCTCAGCCACATTTTAGTACTCGCTTATTCACAGGCCAAAACTGATCTGAATCTCCCTAAGAGCAGTTTCACCTCAACAGCATCTTTGAAATTACGTATTAAAATCCTGGCCTGCTGTATGTTTCTAGCATTTTCAGTTTCATTTGAGGAGGTAGTTGATGCAAGGACTAACCCAACATTTAAGAAACAGTTAGACAGGTACATGGATTGGACAAGTTTGGAGGGATATGGGCCAAACGCAGGCAGGTGGGACTAGCATAGCTGGGACATGTTGGCCTGTGTGGGTAGAAGGGTCTGCTTCCACCCTGTATGATTCTACTCTATTTCATATTTCTGGTATCTGCAATTTTGAATAATTAGCATTGTTTGAAATTATGTAACTGAGATGGTAGATTTTCAGAAAATGACGCATAGCCTTAATTTACGAACTTAGTTAAACCTCCCCCCACTATGATTGAGTAGAGTCTGAGTCTTCTTATAGACATGCCTAAAATCGCATTGGGCGAGAATTAAAGCATTAATTGGGGAGCTGATGCGTCTGTCTCCCTCACAGTTATTCAGTCACTTGCCTTACTTGTGACAATCAGGCGAAAATGAGGTGCAACATTACATTGTCTAACGAATATTGGTTGCTACTAATCCATTCAAGTCATTCCCGGAAGCTTCAGTCCCTTAAGATTACACAAGGTGAGACATGGTTTCCCTACAAGGCAGAGAGCTGTCATGCCTTCCCAGAATGAATCCCTAATTCCATACACCATGGGGACATTTTTCTTAGTTTAGGGATGATGCAGAGAACACTTACTGAAGGTTACAATGCAGAATGTGTATCTCAAAACGCTCAGCAACAGCTGAGCTTTTATCTAACTTTTTAGGCAACTGTCTGAGTTCTTATCCATGAGCAATCCAGACAATTTGTACAAACAACCAGTAGTGTATTCAATTGGATGCTTTGTCTGGTAATTAAATAAAGGTGAGAGACAATCAACCTACTGGACAGAATTCTTTCACGTTTGTTAAATATCAGTTTCAAGGCACTCTCTCACAATCAATATGTCTCAAAGTTACTGATGATGAAACCATTTCTGCCTGTTGCTTGTATGTGGTGTTCTGCCTGTTGCATGTATGTGGTGTTTTGTTGATTGTTTTAATGAAGAGGTAGCATTTAAAGTAGGAATGATAGACACAACATGCTGGAGAAACTCAACAGGACAGGATGCATCTCTGGAGAGAAGGAATGGGTGACGTTTCGGATCGAGACCCTTCTAGCCTGAAGAAGGGTATCAACCCAAAATGTCACTAATTACTTATCTCTGGAGATGCTGCCTGACTCGCTCAGTTACTCTAGCATTTTGTGTCTATGTTCGGTGTAAACCAGTATCTGCAGTTCCTTCCTGAACAAAGTAAAAGCCCTGTCCCACGGTACGAGTTCATTCCAAGAGCTCTCCCGAATTTGCCCTGAGTTTACCGAACTCAGAGATTTACGGTGATGGCCACTCGTCGGTATTCGGGGCTCTCGTGGACATTTTTCAACATGTTGAAAAATCTTCACGAGTCTTCCCGTGCTTACCTGCCGTTAGCGAGTCTTCCCGAGTACCTGCCGTTAGCGTTACAAGCCACTAAGAGACGTCCCCGAGCTCCGACGTACCCGCTACGTTCATTCTTCGTGCTTACCACGAGTTTGATTTTTTTTTAACTCGGGAGAGCTCGTGGAATGAACTCGTACCATGGGACAGGGCTATAAGTAGGAAGGTAGACAAAAGTACTGAAGAACCTCAGCGGGTGCGGCAGCATCTATGGAGCGAAGGAAATAGGCAACGTTTCGGCCCGAAACGTTGCCTATTTCCTTCGCTCCATTGACGCTGCCGCACCCGCTGAATTTCTCTAGCACTTTTGTCTACATTCGATTTTCCAGCATCTGCAGTTCCTTCTTAAACAAAGTAAGTAGGAATACGGACTTTGAGCAAGTATTGGTCAGATGTCAATACTGCCTGATGCAATTTGGAGGCCATTGTGTTCTCCTCAGATATGAGAAGAGTTGATTAGATTTTCTGACTTCATATCACCTGAACAATAATAAAACAACACAGCACCAGAAATGAACATCATAGATTACAATACCCTACATACTTCCATTTATTTGTGGAAAAATTGAAAAATTGCATATTAGCATATTTATGAACAACGAATTGGCTAGATGTGTTGGTCTGGTCATCCATCCTAGAATCAGCCTGACAAGAGTTACCAAAGATTCCGTCCAGCAATCAATGACACACTTGGTGGAAAAATCAGCTGTTCTTGTGGCAGTGGTACAGGGCACCAACCCTCACAGAAGTGGAGGTTATGTGGATGTGGCTCCCATCAAGAGTGTGTGCTCAGGAACATGGTGCAGGCTGCAGTTGCCGTCACAGGTAGGACTCGACTTCCACATCACCCATTCCTTCGCTCCAGAGATGCTGCCTGTCCCGTTGAATTACTCCAGCATTTTGTGTCTATCTTCGGGTTAAACCAGCATCTGCATTTCCATCCTACAACACTGAGTCTGGTCTCTGGGGCTCACCCGTCACTGTGATGGACACTGTGTGGATCATTCCAACTTTAGACTTTAGACATACAGCATGGAAACAGGTCCTTCGGCCCAGCAAGTCCGCGCTGACCAGCGATCATCCTGTACACTAGAACAAACCATACTCTAGGGACAATTTAGAGGAGCCTGGAACATTTAGAGGAGAAAAACACCTATGTGCGAATGCTGTTCGTGGATTTCAGTTCAGCATTCAACACCATTATCCCCCAGCACCTGATAAGCAAACTGGTTCCATTGAGCCTCGGCACCCCCATGTGTAACTGGCTACTGGACTTCCTCACTGACAGACCCCAGTCTGTGAGGGTTGGAAATAACACCTCCAACACCATCTCTCTGAGCACCGGCTCCCCTCAGGGCTGTGTCCTGAGTCCACTGCTGTTCACCCTGATAACTCACGACTGTTGTGCCAGGTTTAGTACAAACCACATCATGAAGTACGCAGATGACACAACAGTGGTGGGCCTCATCAGGGACGACAATGAGCTGGCTTACAGGGAGGAGGTGAAACAACTGGTGGACTGGTGCAATACGAACAACCTGATCCTGAATGTCGAAAAAACAAAGGAGGTTATCGTCGACTTCAGGAAAACCCGGCACAGTCCCACGCCACTTCACATCAATGACAGCGATGTGGAGGTGGTCAGTAGCACAAAGTTCCTGGGGGTGCAGATCACTAACAGTCTGACCTGGTCGAATAACATCTCATCAACTGTTAAGAGATCGCAGCAACGGTTGCACTTTCTGCGCCGGATGAGAAGAGCTCATCTCCCCCATCCCATCCTCACTACTTTCTACAGGGGCACCATAGAGAGTATTCTGACCAGCTGTATCTCTGTCTGGTTTGGGGACTGTAGAGCCTCCGACTGGAAGTCTGTGCAGAGAGTGGTGAGGACAGTGGAAAAAATCATCGGGACCTCTCTCCCCTCAATCGGGGATATTGCGACCAAACGTTGCGTGTCTAAGGCCAGCAGTATTATAAAAGACCCCACACATCTCCATCACAGTCTGTTCACTCTGCTGCCCTCGGGAAAAAGATATCGCAGCATAAGGAGCAGAACATCAAGGTTCTGCAACAGCTTCTTCCCACAAGCCATCAGACTCCTGAATGCCATGTAATGGGCTGCCACCATTGTCTATTTATCCTTTTATCCTTTTTATCCATGCCTATCCTTCTGTTAATCTATCGTGTTGCACAGGGAGCCAAATGCAACATAATTTCGTTTGGAACTGCATATATCAATGTATTTCTAAATGACAATAAAGTTTGTTTGACTTTTTGACTTGACAATTCACAATTTATAATTTACAGAAGCCAATTAACCTAGAAACCTGTACGTCTTTGGAGTGTGGGAGGAAACCGGAGCACACGAAAAAAAACCCACGCAGTCACAGGGAGAACGTACAAACTCCATACAGACAGCATCAGGAGTCAGGATTGAACCAGGGTCTCTGGCGCTGTAAGGCAGCAACTCTACCGCTGTGCCACCGTGCCGCTTTGGGTCTGGTCAGTGGGATCTCCCAGCATTGGGCCCAGTTCCTGGAGCCCTGCCATGTCATGGCATGTTCCCTGAGTCTAGCCTATGCTGGGTCTAATCCCAAGATCCACGATGCAGGATCCAGCACATGGGATATTTATTGTCCAGCATTTATCGTCAATCTCTTAATTATCTTTGAGGAGGTAGTAGTGTCTTCTTGAACGATTGCAGGTCTTTTGGCAAAGGCAAAACTCTATAATTTTTCAGGTAGGCAGTTTCAGGATTTAAACCTAGAATTGACAAGGGAAAGGCAATACTGTATATTTCCAAGTTAGGGTGATGTGGGACTTGGAGGAGGCAGTATTCCTGTGCTCCTGAAGTCCTCACATGGAGATG
This sequence comes from Raja brachyura, assembly GCA_963514005.1. Next base: position 16,760,748 of record OY740784.1, on the reverse strand, counting down.
GGACTTTACAAGTTTTCCACAAGGTGACATCTACTCATTTTACCATGAACAATTAATCTAACACAGACTGATTGGTGAGTACTTCAAGGAGATTTGTTCTGATAGTTTGATGACCCAGAATCCCAGAACCAGGCTGGACCTGGCAGCAGCAGGGACCAGATAGTGTGGCATCAGACCCAGACTGGACCAGGCACCAGAGACCATATGGTGTGGCACCAGAACCAGACTGGACCAAGCAGTAGAGAACAGATAGTGTGGCACCAGACCCAGACTGGACAAGGTGGCAGGGATCAGATTAGGCAGAGAACAGACACTCTTGGACAAGATGTGCCTGGAAGAATGGGACCAGACTGGGTTTGGGGCTCGGACATAGATAAGCTGACCAGACATCGCTTCTTTGTCTTCTTCTTCTTCTTGCGTGTGGCGTGCACAGCATAAAGTTGTAGGACAACTTGTTCTATTTGATCTATTTGTTTGTTTATTTGTCGGGTTGATTGCATTAGTCGAAACAGGGTGGACCACGTGAAGGTTGCAATCTCCCACCCCACTGGACATCGCTTGCGACCAGTCATCCCTGTTTTAAGCCCAGTCTTATTTTTTGTGTATGTGTCCGGATTCAAGACTGTTGTCGACCCAGGGTGTCATGCTGTTGAGTACAGGAATCTGCTATTACAACGTGAGTACGGTATTGTTGGACACAGGTCTGTCACTATAACGGTTAAAGTCCCTCTGGACACAGGTATGTCACTATATAATATGGTTTCAGTGCTTCTGGATACAGGTCTGTCACTATAACATGGTTACAGCAGCTCTGGATACAGGTATGTCATTATAACCTAATTACAGTACTGGTGGGTATCATGGTTGCTGCACATCTGAGCATAGGTTTGTCACTGTAACATGGTATTAGTGCCTCTGGCAATGGCTCTGTCATTATAACAGGGGTGCAGTATCTCTGGGCAGGGCTTTGTCACAACATGGGTCCAGTACAGTAGCTGTGGGCTTAGGTCTGTCACTATAATACTGGGTGTGTCGAAAGGAACTGCAGATGCTGGCTTAAACCGAAGATAGGCACAAAATGCTGGAGTAACTCAGCGGGACAGGCAGAATCTCTGGAGAGAAGGAATGGATGAAGGGTCTCGACCCAAAACGTGCGGTGCAGGCTCAAAGGGCCAAATGGCCTCCTCCTGCCCTATTTTCTATTTTCTACATCATCCATTCCTTCTCTCCCGACATACTGCCTGTTCCCCGCTGAGTTACTCCAGCTTTTTGTGTCTATCTTCACCATGACACTGGATTCGGTTTCAAAAACTGAACACAAATGATTTGATCAGAACTGCTGGCAAAAGTCGGCGTTGTTCAGCAACGCAGAACTAAGTTGGTAAATTCAAACATCATTAAAAAATATCATTGCAGGTTAAAAAATCTGTAGCGTTATCTCTAAATGTTACGTTAGTTAAATCATTTTTAAGTCTCATTATCCCATTCTAATTACTTACTTTCTATCTATTTCGTTAATCACTGTTTCTACTTTCCATCCAATCACACTCCACCAAAATAAAAATTCTTTATGCTGTTGCTGCCTTGACTCATGCACAGAGCGGTCCCCTCCCCCACCCACTGCCATCCTCCCAAGCAGCTGAGCTTTGAAAGAGCGCTTCTAATCTCCCACCATGATTTCAGTCAAAGTCCAGCTAAAATCCTGTGGTTAGAGTGTAAACTGCCTTTTAAACTGCAACCCCTGTGCTTTCTTGCCAGAGTTACAGCCAGAGCTCAGGAGACCATCAGTGGAAATGCCAGGTGATCATTTTCATTGCTTTCACGTTAATGGAAGCAGAGATTGTTGAAGGCAGTCAAGTGGTCTGCACAGCTGTGAAGGAAGATAACATGATCTTGGAAAGTGGAGCCAATAGAATAGTTCCCAAACAAACCTGTGGAGGACATATTGTGTCTGCTTTTATTCCACCCAGAATACTGAGAAAAATTTGCATCATTTTATTATTAAAATGACACCCAGCTGGTGTAGAAAACAACAACCAGACATTCAATTTATTGAATATGAGCTAAAAGGAGGGCCTGCACTCCAGCTCAAGCTGAATCCATTGACTAGAGCAGATAGGCCAAGAGTCGAGAGTGTTTTATTGCCATATATTCCAGATAGAACAATGAAATTCTTACTGTGGTGTAGATGCAGGAGCAGTGTTCCATCTTGATGACCGGTAAGTACCAGGTTCAAGGTGCTCTTGGAGTTGCTGTACTTGCCGATGGTGTGGCCTAGGCCCCTCTCCTCTGCTGTAGCAGTCACTGAGTCATTCTCCATACCATATGGGGATCTAAGATGGTCAAGGTGGTCATCAGGCCATGATGTATGTCCCCAGAAGCCAGAGGGGGAGGGGGGGAAAGCACATCACATACCGCCCTAATCCTGATGGCTACCTTTGTGTGTAGCTTCATCAAGTTCTTGGTTCTTGGTCCTTGGTTACTTGGTGCTCCAAAATATTCCAACTGGAAACATAGAAACATAGAAAATAGGTGCAGGAGTAGGCCATTCGGCCCTTCGAGCCTGCACCGCCATTCAATGTGATCATGGCTGATCATCCAACTCAGTATCCCGTACCTGCCTTCTCTCCATACCCCCTGATCCCTTTAGCCACAAGTGCCACATCTAACGCCCTCTTAAATATAGCCAATGAACTGGCCTCAACTACCTTCTGTGGCAGAGAATTCCAGAGACTCACCACTCTCTGTGTAAAGAATGTTTTCCTCATTTCGGTCCTAAAGGAATTCCCCCTTATCCTTAGACTGTGACCCCTTGTTCTGGACTCCCCCAACATCGGGAACAATCTCCCAGCATCTAGCTTGTCCAACCCCTTAAGAATTTTGTAGGTTTCTATAAGATCCCCCCTCAATCTTCTAAATTCCATCGAGTACAAACCGAGTCTATCCAATCTTTCCTCATATGAAAGTCCTGACATCCCAGGAATCAGTCTGGTGAATCTTCTCTGTACCCCCTCTATGGCAAGGATGTCTTTCCTCAGATTTGGAGACCAAAACTGTACGCAGTACTCCAGGTGTGGCCTCACCAAAACCCTGTACAACTGCAGTAGAACCTCCCTGCTCCTAAACTCAAATCCTTTCGCTATGAATGCTAACATACCATTTGCTTTCTTCACTGCCTGCTGCACCTGCATGCCTACTTTCAATGACTGGTGTACCATGACACCCAGGTCTCGTTGCATCTCCCCCTTACCTAATCTGCCACCATTCAGATAATAGTCTACCCTCATGTTTTTGCCACCAAAGTGGATAACCTCACATTTATCCACATTGTACTGCATCTGCCATGCATCTGCCCATTCACTCAGCCTATCCAAATCACCCTGCAGCCTCCAAGCATCCTCCTCACACCTAACTATACCCCCCAGCTTGGTATCATCTGCAAATTTGGAGATGTTGCATTGAATTCCCTCGTCCAAATCATTAATATATATTGTAAATAGCTGGGGTCCCAGCACTGAGCCTTGCGGCACCCCACTAGTCACTGCCTGCCATTCTGAAAAGGACCCGTTTACTCCTACCCTTTGCCTCCTGTCTGCTAGCCAGTTCTCTATCCACATCAATACTGAACCCGCAATACCGTGTGCTTTAAGTTTGTATGCTAATCTCTTATGCGGGACCTTGTCGAAAGCCTTCTGAAAGTCTAGATATAACACATCCACTGGTTCTCCCTTATCCACTCTACTAGTTACATCCTCGAAAAATTCTATCAGATTTGTCAGACATGATTTACCTTTCGTAAATCCATGCTGACTTTGTCCAATGATTTCACCACTTTCCAAATGCGCTGCTATCCCATCTTTAATAACTGACTCTAGCAGTTTCCCCACTACCGATGTTAGACTAACTGGTCTGTAATTCCCCGCTTTCTCTCTCCCTCCTTTTTTAAAAAGTGGGGTTACATTAGCTACCCTCCAATCCTCAGGAACTACTCCAGAATCTAAGGAATTTTGAAAAATTATCACTAATGCATCCACTATTTCTGTGGCTACCTCCTTGAGTACTCTGGGATGCAGACTATCTGGCCCTGGGGATTTATCGGCCTTCAATCCGTTCAATTTACCCAACACCACCTCCCGGCTAACCTGGATTTCACTCAGTTCCTCCATCTTATTTGACCCCCGTTCCACTGCTATTTCCGGCAGATTATTTATGTCTTCCTTAGTGAAGACAGAACCAAAGTAGTTATTCAATTGGTCTGCCATGTCCTTGTTCCCCATGATCAATTCACCTGTTTCTGACTGCAAGGGACCAACATTTGTTTTAACTAGTCTCTTTCTCTTTACATATCTATAAAAACTTTTGCAGTCAGTTTTTATGTTCCCTGCCAGTTTCCTTTCATAATCTATTTTCCCTTTCCTAATTAAGCCCTTTGTCCTCCTCTGCTGGATTCTGAATTTCTCCCAGTCCTCCGGTAGGCTGCTTTTTCTGGCAAATTTGTATGCCTCATCTTTTGTTTTTATACTATCCCTGATTTCCCTTGTTATCCATGGATGCACCACCTTCCCCGATTTATTCTTTTGCCAAACTGGTATGAACAACTTTTGTACTTCATCCATGCAGTCTTTAAATACCTTCCATTGCACATCCACTGTCAACCCTTTAAGAATCACCTGCCAGTCTATCTTGGCCAATTCACATCTCATACCTTCAAAGTTACCTTTGTTCAAGTTCAGAACCCTTGTTTCTGACTTAATTTTGTCACTCTCCATCCTAATGAAGAACTCAACCATATTATGGTCACTCTTGCCCAAGGGGCCACGCACAACAAGACTGCTAACTAACCCTTCCTCATTACTCAATACCCAGTCTAGAATAGCCTGCTCTCTCGTTGGTTCCTCCACATGTTGGTTGAGAAAACTATCCCGCATACATTCCAGGAAATCCTCTTCCTCAGCACCCCTGCCAATTTGATTCACCCAATCTACATGCAGATTGAAGTCACCCATTATAACCGTGTTACCCTTGTTGCACGCATTTCTAATTTCCTGTTTGATGCCATCCCCAACTCCAATACTACTGTTAGGTGGCCTGTACACAGTTCCCACTAGCGTTTTCTGCCCCTTAGAGTTTCGCAGCTCTACCCATATCGATTCCACATCCTCCACGCTAATGTCCTTCCTTTCTATTGCATTAATCTCCTCTCTCACCAGCAACGCTACCCCACCTCCTTTTCCTTTTCGTCTATCTCTCCTGAATATTGAATATCCCTGGATGTTCAGCTCCCAGCCTTGGTCATCCTGGAGCCAAGTCTCCGTGATTCCAACTATAGCATAGTCATTAATCGCTATCTGCACCTTCAACTCATCCACCTTATTACGAATGCTCCTCGCATTGAGACACAAAGCCTTCAGGCTTGTTTTTACAACACTCTTACTCCTTATACAATTATGTTGACAAGTGGCCCCTTTCACATCGATCCCTATTACACTTGGCCATACTCTCCTATCTCTTTGTGAGCTTTCTTCCCCGTTAATTCTGGGGTCATTAACCATCGCTTTACTCTCTTTCCCTCTAACTCCGTCCTCGACTATCCCATTTGATACCCCACCCCCCTTATTCAGTTTAAAACCATCCGTGTAGCAGTGGCAAACCTGCCGGCCAGAATGCTGGTCCCCCACCTGTTAAGATGCAATCCATCCCTTTTGTACAGTTCCCCCTTACTATAAAAAAAATCCCAGTGATCTAAGAATCTAAATCCCTGCCCCCTGCACCAGTTCCTCAGCCACACATTCAGGTCCCATATCACCCTGTTCCTGCTCTCGCCAGCACGAGGAACTGGAAGCAAACCGGAGATAACAACCCTGGAAGTCCTGCTTTTCAGCATTTTTCCGAGCTCTCTGAAGTCCCGCTGCAAAAAATTAATCTCCTTCTTTCCAACATCATTTGTGCCAACATGCACGACCACTTCCGGCTGGTCACCTTCGCCCTTGAGGATTGTCTGCACTCTGTCCGTAACATCCTGGATCCTGGCACCAGGAAGGCAGCACACCATCCTGGAATCCCGTCTGTTGCCGCAAAAACCCCTGTCCGTACCTCTCACAATGGAGTCTCCAACTACAATGGCGTTGCCCGACTTTGGCCTCTGTGGGTTTGGCTCATCAGCCCTTTTTGTTTGGCAAGCCAGTCCGCCGCTCAGTGGGATACCGTCTTCTGTCCCGGCAGCTTCCACGTGGGTGAACCTGTTCACAAGAGGTACAACACCCGGGGACCTTTGCATCCCATGTTTTCCTCCCTTTCTCACCGTCACCCACCTTCTCTCTTCTAGTGCCTTGGGTGTAACAATCTCACTGAAGGACTTGTCGAGAAACGACTCAGTTTCTCGAATGAACCTGAGGTCATCCACTTGTTTCTCCAGTTCCCCAACACGGTCCTTCAGGAGCTGTACCTGGATGCACTTCTCACTTGGAATTTAAACTGGAGGTGGCGAAGGGAGGGGTTTAGCCAGAGAGGGTTATTGGGAAGAAAGTGCCACTTTAAATTTAGTTGCATCTGGCTGGGCAACCGTGGCTTGGTGGAGATTATTCCATGGTTTAATAGTGCATGGGAAGAACGAATTGCTGTACACATCTGTCTTTGAGGCTGGGACCACAAATTGGATCGAATGCCCTCGTCTGCTCCTAATTGGTTTGGGGTTGGTGTAGGTCTTGTGATCTATGTCTAGCTGACCATTTAACATTTTGTAAAAACAAGTCAAACGGTGAGCTTCACGTCTGTCTTGGAGAGGGTTCCACCCCAGAGATGTTGGGTGTAAAATCCAAGGACATGATCTTAGATAACATTAAGTGCTGCTCGAAGATCATCAACTTGGTGACTTTGGTGTCCCTGAAATTTATTGGTTTTCCAGCCTCACATGATGTCCTTAAAGAAAGGCTGCCACACGGGCCATTCCAGGCCACAGAAGTATGTGCTGAGGGATGACTGAAGCTTGGTGCAGCCAACACAAAGGCTTTGTCATGTAGGGCTGCATCTGGATCCTTCTGCCGCTGGATATTTAAAAGCTAAGCCCCTTGTTGAAGTCTCCCAAACACCTGACATTGTTTCAACCTGGGAGCCCACATAAATGGTAATGATGCTCGGGGAGGCACAGTGTCGCAGCGGTAGAGTTGCGCCAGAGACCCGGGTTTGATCCTGACTACAGCTGCTGTCTGTATGGTGTTTGTACGTTCTCCCCGTGTCCTGCGTGGGTTTTCTCTGGGATCTCTGGTTTCCTCCCACATTCCAAAGATAAGTGTGTAGGCTAATCGGCTTGGTATAATTGGAAAATGTCCCTAGTGTGACTAGGATAAGGATCACAGTCTAAGGATAAGGGGGAATTCCTTTAGGACCGAGATGAGGAAAACATTCTTTACAACAGAGAGTGGTGAGTCTCTGGAATTCTCTGCCACAGAGGGTAGTTGAGGCCAGTTCATTGGCTATATTTGAGAGGGCGTTAGATGTGGCCCTTGTGGCTAAAGGGATCAGGGGGTATGGAGAGAAGGCAGGTATGGGATACTGAGTTGGATGATCAGCCATGATCACATTGAATGGTGGTGCAGGCTCGAAGGGCCGAATGGCCTACTCCTGCACCTATTTTTCTATGTTTCTATGTTCCTGTGATAGCGTTGGTGTGTGAGAATGGTTGGTCGGCATAGACTCGGTGGGCTGAAGGACCTGTTTCTGAACTGTATCTCTGAACTAAACCGATCCAAACTAAACGGAATGTGCTAACGCTACAAACGTATAGAATCAATAATGCTATGATTGTAAAGAGCAGATGACTCATGTGATGAGAATGCAAAGAAAGCTATGCAGTTTAAAAACATGTCTTGTACATATTTAAATGAATAAAGTTTACTTTGAAATAAATTAAAATTCCATGCGACAGTGCCCAGAGTGACCTAATACATGGAGACTGAGAGTAGTGACAAAGAGTAGCAGCAGTGGAGACAGCAGGTATGGAGAACCAACCTCACCTCCCTTCAGAAATACCATCGACTTCACCACATGGGGAATCCACCCTTTGGGGGGGTCAGAGCATGTACCTCAGCCCAAAACACCGTTCACGCAAGGCTTGGGCATGCTGGCACAGAATAATAAACTGTGGTAATGCAACTTTAAATCTTCAAAACAATGGACGTAAAGGTCACTTCAGTCAATGATCACAGATGGAAAAGTGCTTTTTGATGTGTCGTGGTTCAGTTCAGTTTAGTTTAGTTTAGTTCAGTTTAGTTTAGTTTAGTCAAGGGTCAAGGCGACTGTGCAAACCTTTATGCACCTGAGCACACTATTGTGGGCTGAAGGGCCCATTCCAGGGTTATACTTTACTATGTTCTACGTAACAAATAGCTTGCTGTCTTCCAGCAGCTCTCCACGACGTTGCAGTGGAGATCTCCGTGAGTATTGGTGACTTCAACTGCATCATCAGTGGTCATGGATGGTCTGGCAGGGCCACCAGCAAACCCGGATGTCACCTCTTGAGCTACCGATGGAAGGGATAAAAGATGTTGTGTGTCTTGTCTTCAACAACCTTGTGAATGGAGCAGCATGTCTGAAGAAGGGTCTCAACCCGAAATATCACCCATTCCTTCTCTCCAGAGACGCTGACTGTCCCGCTGGGTTACTCTAGCATTTTGTTTCTATCCTTGGTTTAAGCTAGCATCTGCAGCTCCTTCCTGCACACCTTGTCAATTCATCTGTACAAGATCAGATGGCTCAGTCGAGACCAAATAATTAATGGTCCAAACTACTGATATCAAGCTGGTCTTCAAAACTGACCAGTGTCTCCTTCATGCTGATTATCACCCATAGGAAGATGAGGGCACTGGCAGGGGGAGAAGGAAGATGAACGGTAAACTGACAACCACAGTAAACAGCAAGGAACTGAAGAGGGACTACACAGATTGGCAAACTAAAACGATTTGTTCTAACTCCCTTGTGGGTAGAATTCCAGGAGAATATCAAAAGGTTCTTCATCTGTGAGGTGTTCAGAAAATGAAAGAGAGTCAAAGTACAATGCATCAACTCTAGAAAAGTTGGATAATGAGGAGCAAATCATAGAGACTTGCACTTTGCTTGGGAATCTTCTGAGATTGTCTCCAGATCCAGAGGCTGCTCTGTGGGGCAAAGTGAGGGGTTCTCATGCTGCTTCTTCCAAGAGTTCACAGCAGGAGCTCTGTGATCCGGGTCCTTAAGGAAAAAGATGAGTTGTTAACCATCTTCACAGCTGAACAAACTGAGGACCTGCTGGTCTATATGACAGAAATGTCAAAGCAGCACAGCCTCCCAGAACTTCCTGTCCTCTGTCTTGGAGGGTTTCAAAAGTAGACAGAGGGAGAGCTGCTAACCCTGTATGAGCTGACATGTTCCATCCTCATGGGCACATTTGTGTGTGATTGCATCAAGCTGTGTACAGAGCAAGAGTACACAAACACCCAGTGCACTACATGCTGGAGTTCTTCCTGTATCAGCCAGTGACAACCACATCCTGGAAATTAATGTGCAGCTGGAAGTGGGATATTCATGTTTGTTGTTACGTGATATGTGGGGAAGCACTGCATTTTAACTCATTTTATAGGTGTATTACATTAAGGCAGGATGTGACATTTGAATCGCAAGTCTATTCAAGACCAGGCTGCAAACGGAATCAAGTAGCCAGCCTCCAGCCCCAGTCTTCAGTTTCAGTTTAGTTTATTGTCTCGTGTACCGAGGTACAGTGAAAAGCTTTTTGTTGCGTGTGAACCAGTCAGCGGAAAGACAATACATGATTACAATTGAACCATTTACAGTGTATAGATGGTACACAAAATGCTGGAGAAACTCAGCGGGTGCAGCAGCATGTATGCATAGATGCTGCTGCACCCGCTGAGTTTCTCCAGCATTTTGTGTACCCTCGATTTTCCAGCATCTGCCGTTCCTTCTTTTACACAGTGTATAGATATATGATAAGGGAATAATGTTTAGCACAAAGTAAAGCCAGTAAAGTCCGAGGGTATTCAGGAATTCTCCACATCACAAGAGTTTTTATTGCTAATGACGTGAGCTATGCCATTGCAAAATTAACAAAACAAGACCTGTAAGAACATCTATTGCAAATATGCAAGTTAGAACAGCATTGGGCTATACATATTTACATATGTACAGGTGTGTTAAATTAATATAGACAATCTCATTCACATTGATGAAAAAACAAACCTGTTTTATGGAATAATATTCTCCAAGCACTTTGCATCTACAAAATGTTATTTTATTAAACGTCATATTTTTGTATTAAGTCTTTTGATTATAAACTTTTGTGGCTACATTTATAATGGCAATTGCCGAAGTAATATATCACAAACTGCTCAAAATGTATACTGATTTTTTTTTCATGGTTATTTTCATGCAAATTCATCAAATCTTCTCATTCAATCAATTCTAAAATGTCAAATATAATTTATTAAACACGAGAACCACCATAAATCAACTCACAGGCAAGAAGCAGAAAAAAAATGTTCAGCCACTTTTGGAAACCCAATGCAAAATTCTTAGGCAAACAAATAAATGCCAAGAGATTGCAGTTGCTGAACCTATATCTAACCAGCAATTTAGTTTAGAGATATAGTGTGAAAACAGGCCCTTTGGCCCACCGAGTCTATGGAGAGCTGCAATCTCTGTACACTAGTTCTATCCTGCACATTAGGCACAGTTTACAGAAGCCAATTTACCTGCAACATGCAAATCTTTTAGAATGTGGGAGGAAACCAGAGCATCCAGAGAAACCCCACGTTGTCACAGGGAGAACTTACAAACACCATACAGACAGCACCTGGGGTATGTCGAGTCAAGTCAAGTTTATATCGAACCCGGGTCTCTACCCCTGTGCCACTTCGCAACCCCTTAACATTTCTCGTGTCTTAGGAACTTTTAAGAATTGTGGTAATTCAATCTTGAATAAATAGCCCTGCATAGTGTTTCTCAAATATCAAAACTCTGTCACTCGTGTGACTGTCAAAGTTGCCTTTTCTGTAAAAATAAAAATACTGTTTGTTGAAAATAAAATATGTGAATTAACATAGAATATTTATATTCATTTAAAAAACAGTTCCAGAGCTTCACTTCAATTAACATTTGAATTACACCTCTAAGAAAGCGATGTCAATAATAAAGCATGTATTAAAACAAAACACCGATTTTATACATTATAAAATACCAAAGGCTTCTTGAGTCATTTAATCATTCACATTACCAGAGATAAAGAATGATGCCTTTATATAGTCCATTTATAATAGTGAAATGATAATACAGGTGCATAATCATTGTAAGTGCTGAGACTGATGTACAAAAGCTTGATCCAAAAGGCATTCCATTAGGATCTCCATTAAGAAGCTGAGACTCAGAGAGCTTGAAAGAATTATAAGGAACATTCTAAATCTTGGATCCTGGACAATTGAAGGTATGAGGCTAATTTTGGAACAATTAAAATGAGAGTAATATTCTAGGGAAGACTTAGAACACAAGACTTAGAATTACAAATATTATAGCTTTGGAAGAGTTGGAGGGATAAAAATTGATTAAAGCCATCAATTGCTTGGAAAATAAGGTTAGGGAATTTAAAGTCAAGGTTGGCCCAATAGCCAGAATAAATTAATGAGTACTGTAATGATAGACAAATGAAATTAAATGTGAGTGAGTTTGGGTGAGTTTATATTTACAGATGCAGGATTATAAAATATTAGTTGAGAAAGCTTTGGAATAGTTGCGTATGTAAAATTAGGTGCAATGTTAAGGATGAGCAGTGGGTAATGCAACATGAAAGCATTTCCAGAGGTAAATTGGATGGTAATTTTGTGAAGAATTTTATTAAAGCACAGCCAGCAAATTACCTGAATTTGCTATTGTTGTTAATTATATATCCAGTCTAAAGCTATTGACCTAATTCTAAAGTTCCTCATTATTGGCATACAACCAAATTCATTGGTATTATCAAAATATATTACAACAGCACTGGTAGTGATCATCTTCTCATTCTGAGAAGGGTGAAATAATTGCCTGCTTAATTTGTATGACCAATTAAATTAAATTAAATTCCTTATTTGTTATCAAGCAAGATGATTATTTATTGAATTTACCACAAATGCACTTGAAGAGATTTGATTGATTCACCCTGTTTTCACATTATCATGCAATTCAATTGCCCATGTTTGAAAGCAGAATAAACTAATCCGATAAAAGTTTCCTGCCTCTCTTGTGCTTGTAAAGAATCTTTATAAATGAGTTGGAGAGCCAATTCCTGACAGGTATGCACCAAAGTAAACAATCTTCCACATTTACATTTATATTTTCACTTTGGCTAAGGGACACAATTAAGAAATGGAAAAACGTATTTTTCCACTAAGGCTCACCCCTGACACTGGAAGTCTTTCTGTTTCAATGCAGTTTCCCTAATCTGGGAAATGTGTTCATAAATGTTTTATAGATTCTGTTTCTTGCACCAAAATTTCTCAATAAACCAAGCTCAAAACATTCTTGACAAAGTTAAGTAAAAAGAAAGCACTTATGCCCTTGATAAAAATACTATTATCAAATGTTGCATTATTGTGCTAAAATCACACATACAGTATAAATTCTACAATAATTATTAGAAAATGCAGAAGATTTACCACATATTATCCCCAACTTAAACATCATCTAGGCCGAAACCAAGTGTCAATTTATTGACTGTTTCTCTTTTCACATATACTGTCTGACCTGCTGAGTTCTTCCAACTTTTTTTTTGTATTTCAGATTTCCAGAGTTTGCAATTTTGTTTTGTTTTTCATTAACTCATAGCTTTTGAACTTAACAGAATTGTAGTATGAATGTTTTAAAATAAACTTTGGTAGCATCACCATGCAATATTAAACTATATTTAATATAAACTGCTCAATAATTTATACCAAATTGTCACGTTTACCATTTTTCTTTTGTTTTTTTGATGCATGAAGTATAAGGCTCCACGTTTCCAATGGAAAGATAATGGATGTACATCTGGGAATTTAGTCCAAAAAACATATACCCGGTCAGTGCGTAACCACTTCAACCAAATAAACCACCTCAATTGCCTGATCTAAGTCAAATAAATTCTAATGTTCCAACGGGTAACATTTTACAACCGTAAAATGGAACACAGTTATTCCTGTCATTATTGTATTCCAAATACAGCATCTTTTACACTGGTAAGACAATGATCTGTGTTTTTCTTGCAAAGTATATCTTTATTTGCTCAGCAGCAAGGTACACAGTGTGATTGAACAGCAATCTCTTGCCACTGATTTCATCCTACTTTTTAAACTGCACATTTTCACATGATCTTTGTCAGCTTTGGGAAGGAATAGAATTAAAATGTCATTAGCCGATCACTGGACAGATTGCCAAACAGATTCAGCTAATAGTAAGTGGATAAATAAACAGAAACAACGACACATTGTACATACGATGACAGGACAACATAAAGTAATATGTGAAGTAAGCGCATCTGCAAACTCAGTTCTCCCCAAATAGTCAATTTCAGTGTTTACATGTCTATGGAGACTCATGGTTGCCATTGACTTAAATATTCCTCTTTGGAAAGCAAAATCATTATGTGATTACAAATTGTGCCAGACGTGGAGTTTCAGGGCATTACAATTTACATGAAAATATTTTGCTAACTAGCCATAGTGTCCATATACTGGAGGAGATTCTTTCTCTCCTCCTCTCACATTATCTTTCTCTATCTCTCTCTGTGGTATCTTTAGAGGGAATGACTGAGAAACTCCTAAATAATCTACCAGGATAAGAAATATCCAATCGTACATCACACTAATTCAAACCAAATGGATAACGAAAACAAAACTCACAAATGTTTAATTTTAGATTGGTTTCTCCTGCTAGTCAACTTGGATGTAAGTTCTGATATTATGGACTTTTCTATCAAAATATGCATGCCAATGTACTTGGGGTGAACCTATACAGGTAACACAAAATGGTACCTGTGACTGAGATATTAAATGCCTTTGTAGTTCTAATGTTTTGGGTTCTAAGCAGTGGGACATTTAAGATATATTGAAAACAAAAGCACTTTTTTCTCACCTAACATAAAAATAACCTTGTTTACCATTTTCATTTTGGTTGCCTGTCCAATGAAAAGATAAAAGACGAACCTATTCAGATGAAGTTCAGGGAAACACACCAAGTCTGAGCAAAATCACTTCATCAAAACAAAATAGCTTCATTGTGCATGTTCACTGATCATAGCAAACCAATTAAAAAAACAGTGTATTGTGATCTTAGTAATAAGTTCACAAGTAAATTAAAATATTTAAGCTTAATGTATAAGTTCACTTTCCACTGTCGATAGTAAAACAAAAGTCAGTTTACATGTAAGATGGTGCAAATCTTTCTTTTGGAAATCTCCTACAATTTGCTAATTGCAATGTGATAAAAAAATGTTCATCTTGATGTGTTGGATAAAAAAAAGAACCAGTTCTGTATTCAAGCAGAACGCGCAGATCTATTAATTCTGCAGCAGTTGAGAAAGCATATGTTTTCTGTTTTTGATTCTCAGTTAAATATTTTGATAATGAATTGCAGATTATTATTACAAAAATGGTAATGGAATGATACACTTGCTTACCTTGCAGTTTTGTAAAATTTAGGATTTAAAATAGTTATTGATCCAATTACAGTATGCCATGTCAAATTTTTTGTCACACCATTGTATAAGAAATCAACTTTTCTCTTTGATAAAAATATTAAATATTGAACAGTGTTGAACAATCAATATTAAAAGTTTCCTAAATTATATTAATAATTAGACATTTCTGATGCTTAATCTTTATTAAGCAATAGAGTGCATATTGGCTGTTCATATCAAATAGGTGTAAACCTATCACTTAAAATGAATATGATGTGACAGTAGCTTTAAAATTACTGTTAGTGACTTTAAATTCTGGTCTTATGGTCTGTGGATAAACTATTAATTACACAACTCTACTATCAGCCTCAGAACTAACCAATGTTCAGAATTACTCAGGGATTATATACATTCTCTTGAGTATCTGTAACCTTCAGGTCAATAGTGTACTGCTTTAGCTCTAGGCTGTAAACAATATTTATATTATTCACTCAAATTCACATGATCCCATTCTAAAACAAGTAACTTTTGACAATGTCCTGACAATGAAGCACAGGAAATGTTAACAAATTGGAATTTTCCTTCCACCCAGTATTTGGTCATCCTGTAGAACAACTACACACGTGGGAGGTCACAACTATCAGTTAGACTGTGACTATTTTGTTTTACACAGGGACCTGACGAAAAAGAGCAGAACCCTTTCTGACTACAGAACAGAAAGTCTGACTTTACGTGAGTCAGATAGGAATGTACTTAGCGAAAAATTGAGACACGGGATCAAAAGAGAGGTCCGTTTAAAGGATTATTTTGCATGGAAGAAGAAAGCACTAGCTGTTTGGTTTATATCTGGATTGGAAATAATGGAAAGATAAGATGACCTATGACAGTGCTAGCGCCAACTCTATCTTTGTTCGTTCTCCTTGTTTACCTTCCGTAGAACATGGGAAGATACGATATTCCGTTTACTTATATATATTTGGATTGAGTCAAAAATCTGCTTATTATATTTTACCCAAAGATGAAGAGCAGATTTAAATGTAAGACCGCATGCCACCTTTTCACAGAGACAATGTAAATACAAATCCCTGGGTCAAAAATACTTTTAATTGATCTGTAATATATCAGTTGAAAATGTTGACGAAAAATTTGAAAAATATATACTCTTGCTTTGAGCAGCCCAAAAGTGTCCCCGAAATCTATACTGTAGCGTTCTGTAGCAGCCCCTAAGAGGACTTGAAAACAGTTGCGTTATGATTATCAAATTAAAGTTAGCAAATTAACGTTAATATTCATTTTTCAGCAACAGACGGTTGCTTCTTTTAATATGTTTCCTTTATTATGTTATTATGTTAATGGTGTTTCTTTTATTAAAAAAACACCCGTACCTTCATTTAATTATTGTATTTTCCACCAACGATTGCATGTCCTTAAATTGTCCCTTTTGTGTTGAAATCTAAGAGTAAAAAAGTAACCTTTGCAAATAACGAAATTCTATCTGCGGCTACCTGCGGAAATAGGGAATTATTAGATACCGCAGCCTGAGGAAGGGTCCCGATCCGAAATGTCACCAATTCTTTTTCTCCGGAGATGTTGCCTGACCCGCTGAGTAACTCCAGCACTTTGTGTCTCTCTTTGGTATAAACCAGTATCTGCAGTTCTTTATTTCTAGATTTTAATTTACTATTCTGTTGACTCATAAAGAAATAGTGATTCCACTACTACCATCGATGACAATATAGGTCCCCTTTGACCCCCAACCCCCCTGCACACGAATATCTTCGTTAAAATGTTCAAATTCAATGAATCTATATTAAATTCTCCAGTCCTCTTTAAGCAATATATAATGCGACGTCAACCTTCTATATAATGCTGTCGTATGCTATTTCAAAGGCTGTGGGTGTCTAAGCTCAAATGAGACAGAAACCATCTGATTCCAAAGGCGGATCTTGATTTCACTCGCTCTTTAATATTAAAACGTCCACTCGCTATTTGATGGCGTTTCGGATCGCTGTCCTGTATCAGGCTGATGCAATTTATCGATTCGAAATGTCGGCGGCCGTGTGCCTTCACGAATGCTGCTTGATTCGCTGAATTCTTCCTGCAGTTTTATTTTTGCTCCAGATTCCAGCAGCTGCAGTCTCTTTATAACACCAGATGCTGATTTTCTTTAAACTGAGGGTTACTCAGCCTTTCACACATTATATTTGTAACTGAGAACAATCCCACAGAAAGAACAAAAACAGCAGTTAATGTTAGAAATCTGAAATATATGCAGAAAATACAATGGGTACTCAGCAGGTTAGAACTCTGCTATGTCATGAGAAATAAAAAGAATAAGTCACAAACGTGACCTATGTAAAATATTTTCAAGGAAGGCGTGTCAACAATTAGTTGCTGAAGAAGGGTCTCGACCCGAAACGTCGCCTATCTCCTTCGCTCCTTAGATGCTGCTGCACCCGCTGAGTTTCTCCAGCTTTTTGTGTAACCCTAGTTGCAATTGAATATGTCTGGGTTTTGTTTCGTTAAATGCACCACGCAAAAAATAATTATTAATTGATTACTAGTTTAATGTTCCAAATATGTACTCGTCCATGCTTCTTTCTCAGTGAAAGTTAACACCGAAATTTAGCTGATTTTATCATTTCTAACTTAAAGCCTCCAAGGATTTTCAATAGTCGAAGAACTTGGGAGAAATCATGTGTAGGAAGGAACTGCAGATGCTGGTTTAAACCGAAGATAAACACAAAATGCTGGAGTAACTCAGCGGGACAGGCAGCATCTCTGGAGAGAAGGAATGGGTGACGTTTCGGGTCGAGACCCTTCCTCTGACTTCAGAAATCATGTTCTCTACAGATTTAGAAACCTTGTTTCCTTATTTTTCTTTAAAGGACCAACATCACTCATGGAAATAAATATTTTGCTGTACCACCGCCCCGACCAACACAGCCACGTGATTTTCAGAGAAAGGTGAATCTATAACGGAACTAGTGACTCAAACCAAACTGTCCCCAATTTCAGCCTTGAAAAGTAGAATCTCTGGTTTTTTTCGATACGTTGAATAGTAATATATTATTTTCATTTTAAGTGTATGGGGGGGTGGGGAGAGACGACGACGCCAACGTCGGCTTAGGGTTTAACCGGAAAGCGATTTATATGAATGCAACTTTATTTTTTCGTGGAATCAGCCATGATCCTAATTTTACTTGGTGAGGAATAATTGAAGAGGATAACTAATGCCATCCGTTATACAGTTTCATAATAAAGGCGCTCAGAGAACGGCGTAGCTCTCCCATATTCCGCTCTTCCGTGTGTTTTTTTATGCCAACATCTCTCTGATGTTATTTTTGCTTTGAGAAATTGGTTGCATGCTTAATTAAAAGCAAAGAATGTAGTCACAACTGTGAAACTAAGCAAAACAAAAGCCACCAGACAAAACCGCCAATATTTGACGTATTTATTTCAGCATCAACTATATCACGTCGACTGCACTGAAGGACAGATGAATTATACATATTTTGCAACCCACAGTAATTTCGAAAGAGAGGCAACATTATTTTATCTGAACGTGAGGAAAATGTTTTAATTTCGCTAATTTGATTGCTTTGGCAGAGATTTTAAGTGATCAGTCCTTCCTTATCCTATTGCATCTAAAACAGTGTGAATGTAAATCAAAATAATGTATTCGGGAACATTACCTTTTATTCATTACCATGTATGCAGCACACTAACCCCAATTTATTTTAAAACGAGCTTAGTTCCGGGTATATGATTTTGAACACAAAAGTATGTGCCTTCGATGCATAAAAGAGTTGCGATATTTTCCCGATTTACTTTCTGTAAAGTTTAACAAATTAGAAAAGAGAAACACACTTCGCAAGATCATTTAAAAAAAAAGTGATAGCCGCGCTATCAATGTCACCACGGGTGTAAATTGCTAATCCGAAGTTCGATTAAATCATTGCGTTTCACTAGTTGTAATTATTTATTTCATTTCAAAACGGTGACAGTCATATTTCAGCTCTTATATTAAAAACATATTTTTTTTAATGTGGCTACACAAAATCTGGTGCCAATCACCAGTAATCCTCAGACGAAGCAGCGAAAAGCAAATGTCATTGGTTTTCACGTCATTTATGGAAATATTTCACTGTTCAATATTGGCTCCCTCTTAAAAATTTAAATAACGCAAATGAATTGTACAACGATTGGGTTTGAAACTGATTTGTCACTGGACAGCGTTGTAACATGAATGTGGGTGCAATAACTGCTGAATCGGGAGGCCTGCTTGCTAAAGCGTTTTGCACATTAAAAATCATGTTAAAATGTACATTTTAATGCAATGTTCGTCTGCCTCCTATCGAATAAATACTGCATGAAACACACAAATTATTGTAATCGTTTAGGATGAAGAAATGAGAACGTTTCACGGAAAACATATCAAAAATCTAATTTTGTTATCGCATGATTCGTGCGTTAATGACAGAATAAAATAATAAATGATATTTTGTGTGTAAGTAGTTGGATTGAAGTGCTAAAGCGAATTGTAAATTATCGTGAGAGTGTGGATTTGTTGATGTTATTTTCCTTTCTTCCCTGTAGCCTGTTAAAATGCGAGAGAGAGAACTCTCGGATGGGGAGACAGTACGGCGTCCAACATTCATTCCTGTGTGCCATGCTTTAACATTACTATCAGAGGGGAACACACACAGCTTGTTCTGCTTATTTCCAGCCACCTCATCACTCTTCTACTGACCGCGGCAGCACCACAATCTTTACACTCGTTTTGGAAGCGGCGCAGCCGTGCTCAGCTGCAGGAAAGTGTCTGCCACTCAACCCGGTGCAAAGTCTCAGCCTTCCTCTTCTGCGCAAAAAAATAACCGACCACCTTCCCAAATACGGGAGAGCATTTTTTTTTCCAATCCTTCACCGCGCGAAACAATCGGAATTAAAACCGACCAAACTCATTCGGCAAACAATTCGCATTCACGCATCCGAGGTGGTGCAATCTTTCCTGCCCCTCTACACTAAACTTTACACAATCTAACAAGACTCATTCAGTACTGAAATAATCAACCAGATTTGCCATTTAGAAAACAAAGTGTAACTCTCGGACCTATGTTAGAAAAGTTAGTCAGGAAAAATCACGATAAATGAATACTTTAAACGTGTCAGCAGTACACACCGCAGGGATATTCTATATAGCTTCATTAAAAACGATGCTTTAGATGAGTTGTCTATATGACAAGCCGACCAACCACACGGAGTGAACACATAAAATAAACTTTTATGCAAGTCAAGTGCACAATTGAGGCATTTAGGATGATTGTAGAACAGGATGCACTGTTATATGAACAGGTTCGTGTTACGTGAACACGTACACACATGCATATATGTGTACAATATACTAGATCCATGCAGTTCTATATATTAGTTGCAGCACACTTATTCCATCAATTTTAACACTTTTAACATACGATCCTGGACCATTTCCTGAACACGATTACCGTTGAGCTTAGCTTTCGATACATACATTTTACCTGTGAAGATGTTATACTATATGATGCTTCAGACCATAGACATATAGGCAAGGTATGGTCTATTTTCATTCTTACCAAAGGAAACACGCACAAATCGGCCTCATTACATTGTCATCCCCAACTTAAAACATGTATTTAGTCGCTATGGTGATTCTTTGACTATTTGTTTATTTCCATTTGCATTCTGTCGGTTGTGCAGTTTGGGTAATGAACCCAGGGAGTAAATTATCACTTACTTTTAAGGTTCAAAGAAGGATCCCCTGGCAAGTCAGTGGAAGGTGTCAGGCCCCCTGACGCCGAGATGGTTTAGCTAAACCGATAGACTTTTGCAAATGATTCGAATCCAGTCGCAGACAAATTACCAGGACAGACTATTAATTAATTAGCTCTTCTCGTGCAGCCAGCAGCGATACAAAAAGATTTTAACTCCCTCGTAGGATCGGACGTAAGGATTTTACAGAACTGATAACGAAATCAAACGCATGTCTCTGTTGTTGGATAATGGTAACCACATTGCAAACCACTTAAGAGTCGGAATTAAACAGCCGCATTGCCAGAGATATGATGGCGCTTGAATATCGATATTTCTGAAAGAGTAACGGCAGTATCGATCGGGTTGTGAGTGGGATATGCCAGCGAGAAATGGAGATAACTGCATTGTTGCTTTTAATACGCCAGGCTTGCTGCAAGACGGGAGCATAGCGACTGGCAGTTCTTGCACAGCAGACTAGACAATATTTTGAGCGTTTGGAATAAGACTACACTTTGAGGGATGCGGACTCTGAAACTAGGTCTGCATTGAGAAAGTGTCATTGTCTTGGTTTGTAGTCAGCTGTTCAATGTCCGGGACTGAATTTTGTGGTGTGGAAAGGGTGACGGACTCATTTGCTTTCCACAATTGTCTTGAATCGGTACCGACCCCCCTTGATTCCAACAACTGTGCACCGGGGTAAAATAAATGGATAACCAGTTAAAACGAAAACATCGCTAAGTGATCTTGTAATGACCACATTGAGTGAAACTGTACCTCTTTAAATGTTCTCTTTCATTTTAATCCTTGCATTTATAGATCTTTGTGCGGCGAATATCGTTCGGACTTTGGACACCGCCAGCGGCTTGGCTAAGATTGATGAAAGAAATTTGAAGTGCGCACCTGAATTGAGAGCAACCATTTTTAAGCGGGCAACGTGTCAGTGCGAGGAAGCCGCCCGTCCTTTATAAGACAATAACAGGCAAAGTAGTGTTTAAGCTGTGCCCACCAAACGGTGCACATTGTGCCCACAAGCGTATTCATTCCGATCAGTTCCCGCCTAAAAGTAACTGAAATCATCACACGACAGGTGGAATGAATGTTTACCAGCATCGTCTCATTGATTTCCCTGCAACAACGCATTATAATGTATGTACGTCTTTAATTTTAAAATGTCTACGAGTGTAAGGTCGGTGTCACATTCCGTTCCTTGAATGGAGTCCGCCGTGCTTTTAGTTAGCGCGTTAATGCCGGAGTTCAAAGGCTCTGCTGTTCGCTCTCCACTCAATCATTTTCACATTATATCCCAAGCTATCTTTTTTTTGTATCTGGCAGCCTGTCTCTGATTGCTGCAGTCTTCCCGTCTCTACCTATCTGTGAGACTGGAGATATAAACGAGACGCGCAGAGAGCTTCAGTCTATCTGAGGGCCAGTTTTGCTAGGGTCATGCTGTTTGTTAGGACTGGCACCACGGTGGAGGCGCTGCGGAGTCCGTGTTTAAGTCAGCACCGTGTGAATCCAATCAGGATCTCCAGTTTTCCAGTGAATTGTGTTAAAGGCGCTG
Organism: Raja brachyura; assembly: GCA_963514005.1. The sequence continues at coordinate 16,738,726 of OY740784.1, read as the reverse complement.
CCTCCTCTCAAATAGCTCAACAGAGAGCAGAGGCGCGCACTCTACCGCCCAGCACCTAGACATACTGGTCTTAAGACACACTGGACTTCTACAAACACCTGACTGATGGCAATCCACCGTTAGGTCGGCACCTTACTTTCCACACTTCTTTCTGATGCTCGACGGACTGGTTCAAGTGTAGCATGACGGCTGTGATAGTACTGGATGATTTTGTGGTTATTTATCGTGCCTTTAGCTCTTATCTATTATATTTCTTATCTCGGAATTATCTTTCGCTGGTCTGGCGTAACTAAGACATATTACTTACTGTTCGCTTTGGGCCTATCTGTATCGATGTATGGTTTCTATCATTTCTGGCCAATTTATCTTTTGAAACCTCAGCGTTTTCGCTGCGTTGGAAATCTTTTAATTACTTTCTAATTCGCAAGTCTTGGATTTCCCTTTGTCGGATAGGGACACTACCAGGATTCAAAGTGCATGCCAACTCGTATTTGATATAGTCCGTGCTTTTATCTCGTTTTATAAATCGAGGTTTTCAAATAGCACAGCGCTGGGGTCGGGGGGGGGGGGGGGGTGTTTTACACGCTATCGCCGAGGCTGCAGTATGCACCGTCACACGCTTGGCTTGCGAGCTCGGTTCGGAAGGAATGCTAGAGATCTCTTAAACTTAACATTTAAAGGCAGCGTTTGCGGTGGCTCGGGTGGCTATCGTATAAAAACCCATGCTTGTAAACCAGGTGGGTAAATGGCGATGTATGGGCGATTCCATAGCTTCATCGTCCACCCGACTGTCGCTCTCTCGCTCTCTCCCCCCCCCCCCCCCTCTCTCTCTCTCTCACTCACTCTGCTCTCCGTTAACTTTACGGCCGTTTAACTTTTCACTTTTGTTTTTAACTCGCATATCTTCCGTGTAAGTAGGCGAGGGTTCTGATATTTTATAAGCAATCTCCTGGCCCGGCGAAGCTTCACGACTGCGCGACTGTTTATGTTCCTTTTTTTTGAGCGGCAGTGAATATTCTCTCGGGCCAGCGAAAAAGGGCCGCCAGTAACTGTTTCATGGTCAACATCAGGAACCAAAGTTTGGAGAAATTGGATTACTTTGAATAGTCCGTGAACTTTAAAGTGGTGTACTCTCGGGACCTTTCGATTGAACCACAGAGCAGCCTACCGCGGGAGATAGGCCCTAGGTGACCTCTGCAAAATACGTCAACTCTTTACCTATTTTACCAAATTGCATTGTACTGAAAGAAAACACACAGAATTGTTCGGGGAGTTTGTTTTGCAAGAGGTATTTAAGTGTCTGATGTCTCGTTTGTCTCCTGGGCGTCAGAACGATAAAAAGTGATTCGAGTTAATGTAATTAACAGCGAACCCGAGAATGTCTATCTTGCCCTGTGTATTCTCCACCCCACTCTCTCTCTCTCTCTCTCTCTCTCCCCTCTCTCTTTCTCTGTCATTGATCCTTTACGCTTACAGTCTATTTGTTTTCTCTAGGACTGCACTTTGGCATTTGGACTTTTCGGAACCTGGATGGACCCGAATGAACCAGACTGGTCAAACGTGGCAAAGCACCTCGGTCCAAACGGCCTAAGCTCGCCGCCTGACCAGCCTTACCTAAAATTTACTGGCCGCCACCATAGCGGAGGAGAAGGAAGCTCGGGGTCAGAAGAAGGCCTGAGATTGGCGGAACCCACTCTGGACACTGATAGGAATCACCTCCTGCAGCGGAGGCCAGTAGACGCCTTTGGACATTCTTCACACGAACTCGCCACCTTCATGGCGGATCTGGATCAAACAGGCAAACTCTTTCTGCCCAGAGGAATAAAAAGGGAATTTGTGGCACATCCGTCGATTGAAATGTACCAAAGTTTGCCTGTGGCATCGGTGCAGGGTCCGAGTACCTACCCACACGATGTTCCCAACAACTTCATGCACTCCAGTACAAGTTCTCCCGTCTACGTTCCTACCACCAGGGTTAGCTCCATGATCCAGACCATCCCCTATCTCCAAGGTAGCGGATCAAGCCAACAGAGTCACCCCGTTACTAACCACTCGGTCTGGACTCAACCTGTCACGGAAGGCTCGACATACAGCTCCAGCAGACCTCACGACATGGTTTCCAGCAGGTTCTCCTTTTCCCCCAGTCCTCCCATTTCCAACGGAGCCGCTCGAGATTCTGGCTACAGTAACAGTCTGAATGGCAGAGATCAGTACACTGGCCCTCTGGCCAGGCCTCTTAATGGATCTTATCCCAGCCCTTACACTTCTTACGTTGGGCCCCAGCTGGCTTCGGCTTGGACTGCTACAGGTTCCTTCGAAAACCCTATGCTGCAGAGTTTGCAAAGACCTACAAATATACCTGTTCGGGGACCCAATGGAGGTAAGTCGCCCTCTGTGTGCTAGACAACCACACGCGTGTTGTATTAAGGCCGACATCCATACATATACTCTCTCCTGTGTAAGAAGGAACTGCAGATGCTGGTTTAAACCGAAGATGCACACAAAATGCTGGAGTAACAGCGGGACAGACAGAGTATCTAGTTAGAAGGAAAGGCTTAATCTAAAGAAAGGTCTCGAACCAAAACGTCACCCATTCCTTCTATCCAGAGATGCTGCCTGCCCCGCTGAGTTACTCCAACATTTTGTGTCTATCTTATGTAGTCTCTCCTGTTCTCCCTTACACAGTCATGTTTGATCAACATTGGCTGGATGGTTTCAGCCTGAAATCGAGAGCGTTCCTTTTCAACTGTAACAATGGTAAATTAAACGTGGTAGTTTTGTGCGTCGCCCTTGCTAGTGAAAATCGAGTGGTCTTTACTGCAGTTTTACAGCCACTCGTTCCATGGTTGGATTTGTCAGGAGTGGTCATCGTGTAGGAATTTTTTGTCTTCTTCTTAACGAGCGGCGAACGAAATTCTGTACTGGTCTTTTAGCTTCGTTCCTACTTTAAGTCTCGACGCTGTCGAACCCACAGAGGCTGTGGGCGGACACACGACAGTATGTGACTGCGGAGCAGTCAGTGTACATCATACAACATAAGTGGGCATCGTGTACAAAGCATGGCCGAAATCAACAAAAATCACTTTAATTGATATAATCCGAACAAAATCCAAGTTTAGTATTTTGAGACCAGTTCATTTATATACATTTATTTCACTGAGAATGTCCATCTCAATAAGTTAGAGACATACCGCCAACGGCTGTAGATTTATAAATTACTGCAGCTGATAAACTTTCGTAATATTGGAGGACATTCAAGGAAAAAAAGCACAACAAAATGCAGTTTTTAAAAGTCTGCGACACCACCTAAATGGCGAGACCTGACAAGAAAGAGCAACGGGTTACATTTCCTAGACACAAGCAATAATTTTGAAATACACAATGGAGACTCCTACAAAGACGGCAAAAAATCAAATTAGCAGTTGATTTAGCTGGCGAATTCACACGTCAAATAACTATGATAGTGTCAATTCATGTTGCCAAATAAACGCAAACGACTGCATGCACAATTAACTGTATGAACTTGTACGCTTGTTGCTTTTTTGATGCATTCACAAGTGTCACAACACGCATTGAAATATATTTGTGTTGGGAGATTTCGGTTGTTAAGTAACTTTATTTTGTGAGATACGAGGAATTTTAAGACCGCGCATTCACATCGATTGATAGCCATTAAAATTCTGCTAAAGGGTAATAATAATTAAATGAATTTAACCATTTTCACCCAATATCCGTGTATTTGGTGAACTTTGACTTCCCTTGAATCACAATCTCAGGGATTGCGTTTCTGATTAATTCCTACTACTCCAAGGAGGCCGATCGGCCCATCGAGTTGATGTCGGCTCTCACTTGCATCGCATCCGGTGCCATTCTCCTACTTAATTCCATGTAACATTATCTCTCCAATACTCATGGGAATCCTATTAATCTTGATCCTAATCATAGGTGCGTCCTATAATGGAACTGACACCAAATTGGACTAATTTATTGTATTATATGATTATATTTTAGGAGTGTAAGCACTTTCGCCTTGCATAAATTCAATGAAGGTTTTCAGAAGTTAGGGAGATGGGTTGTTGTCATAAGAGTCCATACAAACACGTACACAGTAATCTAAATCTATATTCTAGTCCATCGAGTAGTAATAAACGAATCTGAAACGTTACTGTAGTACTGGTTATCAAATTCCGATTTATTAATGCATTTCTTTTTCCCCAATGTGATTATGCAAGGTTCTCAAATGAGAACAAGGTGGATCTGAAATGCATAAAACCATCCAACCTTGCAAAACAGACTTAAACAAATGCCCACCTTTTAAGACATGTCTGGCATAATTGAACTACAATGGGAAATAGTGCAGTAAAATGAGCTCCCAGAGGGAGTTATTATGTCAGTGACGTCTAAGATTGGTTACAGCGAGTCCTTGCCAGTTCACCGCCGATTTATGAACAAGATAACAGATATTACAATAAAAGGAATAAGCGTTCAGCCCCATTGCCCATGCTAACAGGTAATACAATAAAGTATTTCAAGTAAAAATAAAAAGGACAGTGTCTACCAAAGATACTAGAGCTATGATCCAAAGATACAACGATTCTATGATCATTGGTGCCCACCTCCATCTGCATTCGTGTCTTCGGAAGGCTATAACTTATTTGATTTGCTAATTTTGAATATTAGTAATTTTGTTATATTTATTAAGGAGTAGGGCAACAAACTCCACCCATTCCCCAGCCACCCACCCGATAACTGTTCACCAATACTGTACGTAGAAACTGCAGATGCTGGTTTAAACCGATTTATGTCAGCTCACTCCAATTATAAAGGAAGACGGACACGAAATGCTGGAGTAATTTAGCGGCTCAGCGGGCCAGGCAGCATCTCTGGAGAAAAAGAATTGATGATTGAAGAAGGGTTCCGACCCGATAGGTCACCTATTATTTTTTTCTCTAGAGACGCTGCCTGACTCGCTGAGTTACTCCAGCGTTTTGTGTCTATCTTAGTTTTGTAATAGTAGCGATTTGCTTTCTTTGAATCCTGCACCATGCATGTCTGAACCTCAACTCCGAGAGTGCAGGTGACTTCTATTGGCCTCGCATTAAACTGTCTCCGTGGATGCATTTTGTTCGCATGACATTTATTTAATATGAATAGTGACTGTTAAAACGACTTTCCTCGAGGAAATACGCAGAAAAACAAAAGTGAGCCAAATCCGAATCAATTTGACCAGCTGAAAATCTAGGTTCAGAAATTAAAATATCGGCATTACTTCAAGTCATTACTTGAAAATAAGCGAGCTTTAGTAGTTAAAAAAAAACATGTTATAGTTCCCAATGTTAAATATCATTTTAGTTGAACACATGATGTTTTTTATCCATGTATGATGCAAATTTTAAAATGGAGCCCCTTTCCAAGCAAAATGAAAAATCGAAAGGCCGGCAACCTTCGCCCCAATAAACTCGTGAGCAGCAAACAACCGACACAAAATATAAATAATTATTTAGATGAACGTGTAGAAAGAAGTTGTCATAATGTTGGCGAGTTGTCAATGGCATACTTTTGGCTTTGTAATGTTGACACCTCCGAGGCCATAGAAACCCATAGCAGCGATGCAAAAAGTTGCGAGCTATCGTAACGGTAGGCGTGTTACTGTTTTACGCCGCTTACGGAACCATATCTGGTTCGGACCAGTAACGATTCTTAAAACAGCCCTGCTGTCGAGGTTAAACCGCAAATCCGAAAATCAGGTTTAATTTCTTCCACATGACATTAGTCATTCTTATCTTGTCTGGCCAGATTTTAATAGATAAAATGATTTCAAGATCACAATGTATTTGCAGCTTGCAGCAAAAACAATCTTTTACACAGTTGCACTGCGTACGTATAAACTGTCAGCAGTAATATAATTCTAATAGGTAAACCACCTTTATGGATCAAATAGGTATTTCCATGGATATTCCACAGTAATATGCCATAGCGCATCTCTTAAGTCCCCAGGCTGGTCTAACATTGGAATTGTCAGTATAGGTACTTGTGGACAATGCCATGTTCATTCTAAAGATCATAGTTTCCTGTTGTCTCTGAGCCTGTCGATGGCAGGGGTTATGGCCAAGATTGCTTGGAGAAACTCGTGAGCCATAGATCACGAATTAGTTCGGGTTGTAAACCGAAGTCTCAGATTAAGCAGAAACCAACAAATTAAATACAACGTTATAGATTCATTCAAATAGTTCACAACCTAAATCGTTTAACTGAAACAGCAAATTATATTTTCATCGGTTTAGCTTAGCTTAGAGATACAGTGCTGAAACTGGCCCTTCGGCCCAACGATCCCTGCACACTAACACTATCCTACACAGACTATTGACAGTTTACTATTTTACCAACCAAATTAAAGTACAAACCTGTACGTCTTTGGAGTGTGGGAGGAAGCCGGGGCTCCCGGAGAAACCCCACGTAGGTCACGGGTAGAATGTACAAACTACATACAGAGAGCACCCGTGGTCAGGAGAGAACCCGGGTCTGTGGTGCTGTAAGGCAGTAGCTCTACCGCTGCGCCACCGTATCCACCTTGCTACAGTTATTTATAACAATGACTTCTTACATTAATTCGTAAATTAAAAGAACATGTTTTTGCCAACCAGGTAAATAAGATAAGGCCAGGTACATTTAAAAAAAAGTTCACAACCTATGTTTAAATCTATAAAGTTAAGACGTTTTATAATTGATCGTCGTTGTAACTATAATATTTCACATTAGATGGATTCATAATTTATCTCAAACAGAATATTTCAGGGTTAAGTTTTTATAAGATCATTGCAGATAGGAGTACGTTATTGCACTTGTTATTGTACAATTCATTATAAACCACTGAGAATGGTTCAGTTTGACGAAATATAGCAGCTAGATTTTTGGATCGCTGGTGAAAAATAGGAAACGACGACAAGGAGATGGGATTTAATTATTTTCACTTCTCAGTGAATTAATTATAAATACTTTCAGTCGGAACCTTTTGAAATGTAAAGTATTTCATACTTGCAGCCACTGTGCAACTATATGTGAGATGGGTTAAATATATTTAATCGTCTGTTCCAATGCAATAAGGAAGCTGCTTGCTCGGTTTTGTTTAGAGTTGGGGGTTGCCCAAGACAGTTTACAGAGACGATGTAATCATCTCCCCATGGTTATGAGCGGTATTTCGCCTTTGTAATATGAATTATATCCAGACGGAATATGGTCCGTAATATCTAAACACACACTCCAAAAATCGGAACTGACAAAGACTGTATTTTCTTTACGCATTGTTGAACGCTGACATAATGATGAGTTGTTGAATCAACGATGTCTTGTTTGAATGGAGGAGACGGTTCTGTGCATCGAAACAGGCCTTGGAGGTCTGGCATCCTGGCTGGCTCCTTTTTCTGATGTCTCACACTTCTAGAACTTGAAGTGTTTTGCCTTCTGCATTTAGCACATTGTCGTTTTAAATTATATCCATCTTCACCATGCAACCGAGACGGTGGATAGTCACCTTTCAACGTAAACCCGCACCATTTGGCAATGTATTTCGACGTTAATCTGCTTGCTCCCTTTGGAGCCACATTGTTACATCTCTTCAGTTAGATATTAAAGCGAATTGTAAATGTAGAGACAATTGCGTTAAACCAATTAACTTTTAAACTACCCGCAAAGTAAACTGTTAGACTGTGGAAACACCTCAACTGTTTGAAGGCAGCGTTTGTACAGCAACTGCTGCGAATATATATATGAAGGATTAATTCTCTCCTTTCGCTGCTTTGATGTTTGTTGTTGCAGCGATCAATCTCTGGGAGACATTGTCTCGAGTAATTCTTTGTAGTGTAGACTTGCAGCTTACATATAAATCCTCCTAGCATTTTGCAGCCCCTTAGCAGGACCTTACACCTCTCTCTGTGCCCTCGGGCCATCTTCGAGATTTTGAAGGGGATGAAAAGGTGCATTTTGAACGTGTTACAGTTTAAAAATTAAACACGCGTATTACAATGGTACAACATCATTTGTAAATGGATTTGCTAGCGTAAAATTATTTCGTCCCATGGATCCCATGGGGATTCCCTGTTCATTTATCATCATTATTAACTAGGACAATTATAGGAAGGTCCAGCCGTCTGATTTGATGGCATTATAGCGCAATTGATTTATTGCCCGAGGCTGTAGGTCGAGCGATTTTATAAGGTCGGAGAAAAGTGCAGAGAGCGCGTGTTCCTTCACTTGAAAACGACCAGATAACTGTGTCCCTGGCCTCGACAACTCCAGCAATCTTGGGAAGGAAGATTGGGATGCCGAATGTTGGCGGCGGGGATGTGGGGGTTAATTTATTTCGCGTCGAGTGTTTTGTTTTAATTAATCACCGCACAAGACGTTGACAATTTGAAGTATTGCGATTTACTAACATTTATTACAAACAACGTAGCAGCAACTGTTAGAAACTCAGGGCGGAACTGTCTACATTTTGGGATAGGAAAGAGGAACTTTCGCATATCACTGTACCTCAATTGGTAAACGTGACAATAAAAGACCGTTGAAACCTTTGACATTTATTTGTCCAGATGTTTATCTGACAACATTCATATTATGTCACATACACAAATATGAAAAGAGGAGGGTGCACAAAAGGCTGGAGAAACTCAGCGGGTGCAGCAGCATCTAAGGCGCGAAGGAGATAGGCAACGTTTCGGGCCGAAACCCAAAGAGGAGAATTATTGCAGGACATGCCACACTCATTTTACAGGAGTAGATTTATCAGCTATAACGTTAGAATCTTTTTAACCAATTGTGGAATAATGCGGATATGCTGAGGATTTCTATTTTAATTGAAACATCTATGGCGTCTGGTTCCCTGTCTCTGATGTTTCCATGCCCGTGGAATCAAATACTACATTGCTGGAAATACTCAGAGGGCCCGGCAGCAGGCAGTGAGAGAGGGACACACACACACACTCGTCTTCTTTCAAACGTCCCCCATTCTTGGTATATGTATTTTGTAGTAATCAATGCAGTATATATAGGCACGAAGGTAAAAACATATAAACTGTAGGTGCAGGAAATCTAATAAAAACCAAATACAGGAATTACTCGCTGCATCTGTGGAAAGAGACACAGAGGAAAGATTTCCCAGCGGAAGATCTTTGACACGCAGATGCGGCACGACCTGTCTGTCGAGTATTTCCAGCATTTTCAGTTGTAAACATAGTACATACATAGTACACACTGGCATCCACTTTGGGACTTCCATCAATAGTTAACATTTTAATCGTTATATTTCCCGTTTGACCTAATGTGTAGGATTATATTTTCTGGAAGATACATCTCCAAGCACATCAATACTGAACGGTTATCCAAACAGAGAGCAATGCATTTAACGAAATGCACGTAACTCGGTGACTTGACATTTTATATCATATTATGTTCGCTGGCCCGCACCCCGCTTCCAGTGACTGCATTGATTAACGGAAAGGAAGGTTTTTAGTCAATTTAGAACCGCTAGTTGTCACTGCAATCGATAGAGTAATACCGGAAGAATAAATGGATATGAACATCCATTAAACAATTTGCAGTATATATAGGCCATGTATAGCAAATCCATTTGCGATATTTAAGAGGGAGTTAGATGTGGCTCTTGTGGCTAAGGGGATCAGAGGGTATGGAGAGAAGGTAGGTACGGGATGTCTGAAGAAGGGTCTCGACCCGAAACGTCGCCGATCTCCTTCGCTCCTTAGATGCTGCTGCACCCGCTGAGTTTCTCCAGCTTTTTGTGTAACCCTCGATTCTCCAGCATCTGCAGTTCCTTCTTTAACACGGGATACTGAGTTGGATGATCAGCCATGATCATATTGAATGTCGGTGCAGGCTCGAAGGGCCGAATGGCCTACTCCTGCACCTAATTTCTATGTTTCTATGTTTCTATCCATTAGAATACCAACGAGTAAACTCTATATTTAAAATGATTTGTATAAATCGAAGGCAGAAATGTTGCCAGTCAGACTGAGAACTGGTGTGCCATTTATCCATGTAGCATTATTTATTTAAAACATCTCAGCATCGTGTACATTTGTGCTCGATACATTTTTGGTCGGTTTTATTAGCTCTCTACCAAGCGTTTTCTGGAGTCACCGGTTGACTCAAATACACTAGCAGCGGGGAAATGGAGAAACAAATAACTGCAGATGCTGGTTAACACTCAAAAGGGCACACGGCAGGTCAGGCAGCAACTCTGGACAATATGGTTAGGTGACGTTTCTAACCTATCCATGTAGAAACCTATCCATATAGGAACGCCACCTATCCATGTTCTCCAGGGACATGACCTGACCTGACTTGTTGAGTTATCCTAGCACATTTTGTCCTTTTAAGCGGAGCATTGGAGTCAGCTATTCCCCAGATCGCAAGCGAAAGCCCAGGGTTCACCGCTGGTGCTGTTTTGACTTGGAATTAGATGTGGTACAATGGTTTAGGCGGGAGGTCGTGCTTTGTGGAAGACAAATCCTTCTCCAATAAGCACGACCACTCATTGGGGAAATCGTAGAGATAAAACCTCTGCAGTAACGCCACCTGATATTTAAGGCGATGCTTTCCTCTAAAATTGCACCAGTCGTTCGATTGGACAAAACAATCAATATAATTTCAGAGTTCCCCACCTCCGTTGTAAAAACTGGAACGAGTAAATCCAGACCAACGCTTACTTTACAAATGAAGGTAGAGACAAAAAGCTGGAGTAACTCAGCGGGTCAGACATCATCTCTGGAGAAAAGGACTAGGCGACGTTTCGGGTCGAGACCCCTCTTCAGAGTCCACCCTTATTGTTTCTCTCCAGAGAATGCTGCCTGTGCCGCTGAGCACTCCAGCTTTTTGTGTCTATCTTCGGTGATCTTCGGTGTAAACCAGCATCTGCAGTTCCTTCCTAGCTCACTTTATAAATGTTTGTCAATGAGCTTACCTCTTACCCTAAACCAGGCCCTTGTGTTTAGTATTTTGTCGTGGCCAACCAATTCCCCGTTTTAATGGCTGGATCACTTCCTTAAAATATGCATAGGAAAGCATCTGGAATATTCAGGTAATTTGGACAAATGTAATAAGACAAAGTTAAAAATTGAAACTCGTTAGAAATTAAAATAGAAAATTCAAATCTTCTTCAAACATTGGTAATCATCAGCCTTAAACAATAAAAAAAAATATCCACCATGTGTGATATGTACACAATTTAAAATACCACTGGAGAACAGAATTCCATTCATAGCGAAATATTATTTCCCCAGATCATTTAAAACTCTTCTCCTGATTGACTGAGGTGGTCGGGAGGAAAGGTTTGCTGTTCGAAGTCTTTTCAGAATCTATGGAAACGCTTTACAGACAGTCGTGTATTTTTTGGAGTTTAGTCTATCATAATGTAGTCGTTCATAGACGTTGATTCATTGGAACCATTTTGCACAATTTTTGGTGAAATATGTTGTGTACGTTATTTCAACAACTGGTGTTATTTATTTTTGTTCGTGGACGGCAGAGCTACTGGACGAGCTATCCGAGGCCCGCGAGTGTGTCAATTGTGGCTCCATGTCCACTCCTCTCTGGCGGCGCGATGGCACCGGCCATTACTTGTGCAACGCCTGCGGTTTGTACCATAAGATGAACGGACTCAGCCGACCTCTTATCAAACCGCAGAAGAGAATGGTAAGCGGCTTATGTAACCCCGCCAGTCCAATCCAGACACAGCAGGTACTATCTTTAAATATGAATGATAACTTCAGTCTGCAAGGCAGCAATACTTCCAAGAATAGCATGCCGAGTTTAAGCTTCTGTTAATTAGAAAAACATTGGTCTTTATCTTTTTTTAGCGTTTGTAATCCAATGCATCACTAAAATTTTATTTTTGCACTCAACAATGTAATCTGTATTTTAATAGATTATACTAAGACTGACTGTAAAGCACCCACCATTATGATATTACTCAGCCACTCTAAACATGTATTTCTCAATTAGGATTTGTCCCAACACAGGATTTTCCATGAATATTAAGTTACATCTCAGGATTCATTTCGCATGAAAGTGCTTTTCAGAAATATACAAACAAATGTAAATCAGTCTGAAGAGGGGTCTCGACCCGAAACATCACTCGTTCCTTCTATCCAGAGACGCTGCCTGTCCCGCTGAGTTACTCCAGCATTTTGTGTCTATCTTCGGTGTAAACCAGCATCTGCAGTTCCTTCCTATGCATATGTTTCAGATCCATTCACGTTTTATACGCCATGCCAGCCCAGTTTTCGTTGATAATTACTAACAGTGAAGATTGCTTACCTAAGCAATTGAAGGAATATTGAAGGAATATAATTTTAGGGATAATATGCCATGTGAAGAAACTTAACAACATAGTAAATCGAAAAGTAAAACAAATTCTTTCTGGAAATACACAACTATCCGGTTGTTATGGGTGAATCTTCCCTATTAGGCAAGAGACTTGTAACCAACTCCTGCAGCTTTCTAATTCTAATTTTAGACGAAGTGAATGCAGTAAAGTTGTGTATTTCAATTCTTGCTAGGCTAACCAGTTTTCGTAATGCAAAGCCAGTTACTTGAAAATGAGTTCATTTATTTGTAATCTTAGATTAAATCAGATAAACAGAAGACAGAGATATAATTTCCCCAGCAAGATCATGCAAAGGTTTATGTTCTTTTTTTTTGTTTTTTCCTCTCTGCTGCCCGTGGAATTAAACAATCTGTTACGTAGTGACGAAAAATTGTTAACAGTCGCGTGCGATCTACAGAATAGAGAAAGTGTGGTGTTAAACGGCTGAAAAATAAAACAAAACGCGACCTGGCAAACCCAAAGGAGGCATCCCACCACCCCTCCCTTCCCCTCCCTTCCCCTCCCAGAAAATCTGATCATTGCATCTATTCTCCAGGTTAAACGAGTTAAAACGCGTTAATTGGGTTCTCTAATTACTTAGCCATTCCCACTGAAGATGCCCTTTTTAAAAAGGTATCACATCGACTGCTGTGTTAAAAGTCTATTGTGGGAAAACATTGAACACTCCCAGCCACTTAATTTAACGAGGCAAATGGTCACGGTGGAGTGAGATAAGGCGACGTGGAATTGTCTCCTGCTTGCATTATGCACAATAGTCCCCGCTAAAACAAGGAGATGAAGGCAATGCTATCATGGCAGCGAATTCAGGCGTATTTCATCCACGATTAGGATTTAGGTTTAAACATCCAGGATACAGTTGCTCTCAGATACTACAAAACCACCATGGATTTTTTAGATTTATTGTTAGATAGCTCACGATCTCAATCAAAAGAACAGGTCGATAATTTAAAAATAAGGTAACTGCAATTTAAAATGTTGAAACGCTGCCAATAATTAAACGTATACCCATCCCGTTTTTAGCATTAAACTTTGAACCTCCACCTCAGACTCTGTTAATACGATTTTCCAAGTAAAGATGCACATGCAATCAGAAGGGGGTGGAGAGACACGAAAGCAGTGGATTGAACTCAGACGTATTTAATAATTTACCACAATCTTCAGTCAGCAAGTAAACATAACCCAACATGGACTCCATTTGCAAGCTGTAAATCTACAAGTTAATCGGCAATCCTAGTTGTTGAAAGATGAGTTCAAGGAACCATTTGTAAGCCGGTCCTCATATGTGTTCACTGGGGTTCAATTGGCAGTACTTTGGGATCTGGGTCACAAATGAACTGGTTCAATTTCCCATGCAGAGAGAAAAAAACTGCCACATACAAGGAACTGCAATGCTGGATTAGAAAAAAAAAACGAAAAGAAATAAACCTTATCAACACCACTTGAGTGCAGCACTGGAAGAGATGCTGCCTGTAACATGTGCATTAAACCTAGGTCCCACTTATTCTGGCAGGTTGATTGAAAGATAGATATTTCATTGCACTATATTTGAGGAAGAGTAAGTGGGATTTCTTGAGGAAATATTTCTTGACGTTTTAGCTAATATCCTCACCTCAACCAACATCACTAAAACATATTTACTGCTGTGTTCATATTACATTACATGTCAAAAGTGTAATGGCAGTAAATCACCTTGGCATGTCATACAAGTGGCTGAATAAATACAAGTCTGCATACATCATTCTGTAGAGTGATGCAAAAAATAATTTCCCAATATTTTCCAAATTACATCCAAGAAGGTCACTCAACAGAAAATGATTAGCATAACGATTGTCTGAAAGTAATAAGTTGTTTATGCCATCTACTTAATGTTGCTTAATCTTTGGAAATGTACCTTTCTATTATTCTTTCTATCCCCCTGCAAATATTGTTCGGTACATTAAAACCACACTTTGATGCCTTTGTTATATTTACCCGGTACAGGCTCTTTGATGTTACATATTTTTTAGTCACACCTTTTCAAGAAGATTGCTCAACTCCACCTTTCCAAGGGCAATTAGTGAAATCCAAAAATGACGTCATGCCTAAATCCTACAGAACCCCCCCCCCAAAGTTCAACCACTTTTGTAGCACATATTATGGGTTCATTTTTGACTTAAAACTGCAGTGTTTTTGCTTTGGTCTTGTTTGCAATCCAAGAAACGACCTCTTAGAACTGTGTCCAGGAGCAATATACTGGGCTATTGTTATAGATTATCCTGCAAGACATGTCTCACAGCAGCTTCAGCAGAGACTGGAGGTCAACCTATTATATTCAATTGGCACTGAGGCCATGAATTAATTTGAGGGGAAAAAAAATAAAACAGCAGGGTTTACAAGCAGTGTTCCTTTTTTTGGAAGGACATATAGCTGCATATATCCAGTAAAAGATGAACAGTTGCAATGCATGAGCATTTTTTCCAACCACTTTGTGCTGGATTGCATTAATGTTGTGAGACAGAGGTAGTTTTATGCCTTTTTAGTCAACAGGCCCGGAGAAACAGTTAAAAAATATTTGATGTCATTTTTGCTGATCAATCCATGCTAATATCAGGGAGAGAACTCGAGAATTTAACGTGTATTGATTCATAAGACATATGAGCAGAATTAGGCTCTTCGGCCCATCGAGTCTGCTGCACCATTCGATCATGGTTGATCTATTTTCCCACCTAAACTCTATTCTCCTTTTTCAACACAATGAAAGAGCTCTCTAAAGTGCTTTTGATAGTGTTATCAATATTGGCCTAGAACGTAATGGATATTATACCTGGATCTTGAGGTTGTGTTATTTTTGCACTGCAAATTGTGCGAAAATACCAATTAATAAACTATATGCAATTACAAAAATTGGCATCATGGAGTTTGGCATCTTCAAGCTGAAGGGTTAATTATTGACGATGACAATTTAAGGATAGAGAAAAACACAAATTAGGGAATTAAATTGAATCATAAGTGATAGGGGCAGAATTAGGCCATCAAGTCTACTCCATTTACTCTATTTGAATCTATCTATTTTATCTATCGCTTCCTCCTAACCCCATTCTCCTGTCTTCTCCCCATAACCCCTGACAACCATATGGATTACAATCAAAATGTGTTACAATAAGTGAAATAAAGAGAGGAAAATAATTATTAACTTTGGAAAAGAAAGGTCCAAATGATTACAAAGGGCAAACATTTACAACTGAATATTTCAAAAAACAATGGGAGTATTATTATTCCTTACTTAATTATTATATGAATTATTTAATTATATATTATTATTCCTTGGCCCTCAATTTGAGCAACATGTTAGATCCAGTAATCATGCAATTCATACAGTATCCTAAAGGCACAAATGATTAGTGTGCAAAACTCTTCACACCTTAAGTCACAAATCTAGTCCACAAGCAGGAGGTGAAGTTTAGGGTGCCAAATTTATGTTAATTATTGAGAAGAATTTCATAGAATTCTGCACCTTGTCCAGAAATTTGCGAGGAAGTAGAAATCAAAATTTATTGCTGAGCTAACCACAGAATGGAAGTCATTTTAAGCACTAATTTTAATGTATGATTACAAAGAGCCATTGACATTTTCAGCAGTTTTTGAACTAAATAAAAATGTTGAACAACATTAATTTTTACCATGAAGTTTATTCACACTCCAACTGGTTGGGTTTAACTGGAGCCAATGCAGTAGCTTTGCCTAGGGTGTGACTTTACATCTTGGGTCAAAGGCTGAAATTGAACCAGTTCAGTCATAATGTATGTTTTATGTGGCTCCAATGCCAAAGCAATGAAACAACTCCGCAAAAAATCATTTGTTGTAATTGTTTAAAAGTAAACTTTGATAATTTTCCAAAGAACAAAGCTGAATTGCCTTTGCATTCTCTTTGCATTTGACTGATATAGGTCTTTTCCCATCTTGGAGTGGAACCTCACCCACTTACAGATTTGGTGCCATTTTTAAAATAGTTGAGATTAATAGTTTACTTGTATTAGTGATCTATAATTTACTGAAAAACTGCCCCATCCTAAAATGAGACTGAAAAAATAAAAATAATTAATGTCATAGTGATACTGGTGAAGTTTTTGTCACATTTTATTTGCAATAAATATACCCACGGGTATTGCCTATTGCGTCAATCTTGCTCTGTTTATGATTAATATTTAAAATGTTTGCATCAGCCTAATTTATTATTTGTCACTTAGTCTGGAGTTGCAATAAAGTGTAAATATTACGTATTGCAATTACATTATTAAAATGTCACGAACAGGTACCAAATAATAATGCAATGATATACTAACCTTTATAGCTATAAGATAAGATTTCAAGAAGGTAGGAGTTGTACTAAAGATCTGTAAAATCCAGGAAGCAGGGCTTTATTTGGAATGCTCTGATCAGTTCCAAGCACTGTTGGAACATGTTATGGTGTAGATTTACCCAAAAGATCCCTGTTCTTTGATAATATTATGCTGAGAGATTTCACAAAGTAAGCTTTGTCGTGATGTACTCAGCAGTTTGATTGAGCTGTTCAGGATATTAATGTTAGATAGAGAGGGAAAATACTTCTATTGGCTGAGAACAGCGCACCTAGGAGTCATAGTCTAAAAATGAAAGCCAGTTGTATGAGGAACATAACATGGAAATATTCCTATATTGGAAGGCTGGAACGCTTTTCCTCAAGAGGCAGAGGGTAGTGGTGGAAGGATGTTTCTCAGATTGGACCTCTGTGACCAGTGGTGCACCAGAGACATCAATGCTGGGACCTTTGAAATATATTAACAACGGATGTGAATGTGGGAGGTATGAACATGAACATTGGTGATGTTGTGAATAGCGAGGTGGGTTATCTAAGGCTACAGCCAGATATAGATTAATTGGAAAATTGGACTGAGCATTGGCAGATGGAGTTTAATCCCGACAAGTATGAGGTGATGCGTTTTGGGAAGTCTTATTGGGGTCCCTTATGGAAATGAAAGGGCACTAAGGAATGTTGATAAACTGAGTGACTTAGCACCAAGTCTACAGTTTCCTGAAAGTGGCAGCATGGATAGATAGGGAGGTGAAGAGGGCCAATTGCCTTCATAAATTGGGGCATAGAATATAAGTATTGGGATGCTATGTTGCAATTTAACAAAACACAAGTTAGGTCCACTTGGGGTATTATATACAGTTCTGGTTGTCACAATAATGTGATTGTGCTGGAGAGAATGCAATGGAGTTTCACTAGTATGTAGTCTGGATTGCAAAACATTAGTTATTGGCTGGGTTATTTCCCTGGAGCAAAGGAGGCTGAGCAGATGACTGGATATAAATATATAAAATTGTGAAAGGCAGAGATATGGTAGATAGTCAATATCTTTTTCCCCCATGGTAGGAGGCTCAACAGCAAGAGGTTTCATGGTGAGGCATATGAGTTTTAAAGGGGATCTGAGGAGTAAGTGTTTTATATTGAAAATTGTTTTTACCTGGTATTGCCAGAAGAGGTTGTGGAATCAAATACAATTACTGTGTATATGAGGCATTTAGACAGGATACTTAAGCAGGCAAGGCATAGAACGACACAGTCCTAATATATGTAAATGGGATTTGTGTAGATGGGTAAATATTATGTGGATATGGTAGGCTGAAGATCACAATTTTTGCTGCACATCTACATGATTCTATGACTCTTAGTTAATGCCATGAGTTGATTGTTAATTTTAAATTTGATATTGAGAAATTATTGTGAACACAATATATTAAGGGATAAAGACAGATATTTGGAGTGGGGTAACAGGCCAGCCATAAGCTTATTAAATAACACAACAGGATTAAGGGGCCTAATCCTGTTCCTATAATTTATTTACTTTGGGCTTGAGACAATTTTTGAAAATGTTAGATATTAGTTGTTATGTTAAATGTTATGTATTAGCTGTAAGAAAATGAATGCAATAATTATAATTGTAGCTATCCATACTTTGTACATCCTGGATACAATAGTTTTGTTGTTATCTTGCAGTCATCCACCAGACGGATTGGCCTGGCTTGTGCCAATTGTCATACATCCACCACCACTTTATGGCGCAGGAATGCCGAGGGAGAGCCAGTCTGCAATGCTTGTGGGCTTTATATGAAACTTCATGGGGTATGTTACATTCTTCCATTATTGACCATTTGGATGTCAAGATTTTTCCACATCGGGAGAATTTCAAAGAGCTATGTGCAGATAGAATTAACAGACAACTTTATATGTCTGCATTTCATCTGCTCAGAAAAGACAAATAAAGTGACTTACTTTGAGTATGTTAATATATGAACAGCATCAAAGGAAAAAAAAACAATCTTTAATATTGACTAATTTGGCTTCTGTTAACAGCTATGCTTCAGAGAATATTAACTTGAAACTGTAATACAAAATTGGTTCCAAATATTCTATTACAATGAACAGGGGAATGTAGTAATTTTATTAATATTTGGTACATGAGAATTGAGGAATTAATAAATTTTCCAATGCATCAAAATGAAAATATTTTGAAGTGCTTACATTTGTTATTTCTTAGTTATGATTTCACAACACTTTCAAAAATACATACTTTCCTTCACATGCAAAGGTCCCAAGGCCTCTGGCAATGAAGAAAGAAGGAATCCAGACTCGAAAAAGAAAACCTAAAAATTTAAACAAGTCCAAGAGCACTTCAAGTGAGTCTGCAATTATTAGTTGAAAAAGTCTGAAAGATAAGTATTATATTCACCTTCAGCCAGATGCTTCATTAGCTCAAATGATTTTTCTGCAGGTACAAGCAATGCAGTCGCAATGACTCCATCTTCCTCATCATCTTCTGCATCGAATCAGGAGGAGATACCGAGGGTGAAAAGCTGCTCACCCTCCGGCCAGACCACGGTCTCAGCCTCTGGGGTAAGCTTCCAATCTCTTACTTGCACGAGTAAAAGTGAACACTATTTGCAGAAGTTAAGCATAGTCTGAAATTCTCTGTCATAAAAGCAAACAAATAAATTTAAGGAAGACACAAAATGCTGGAGTAACTCAGCGGGACAGGAAGCATCTCTGGAGAGAAGAAATGTGCGATGTTTCGGGTCGTGACCCTTCTTCAGACAGGTTTCTTCAGCGAAACATCACCGATTCCAGCATCTGCAGTTCCTTCCTACACAAACACGTAAATTTGTCAGATTGGAAGTAATATAAAAACAAGAATAAATTTTGAAAGTATTTTCTGTGGAATGGAGAGCTTTAAGGTGAAGAATAACATGAACAATATCCTTGATATTATTGCCAATACTTGTTATGGTAGGGAGTCCACCCGTACAAATTTAAAATCTATGCCAATTACTTTGATGCGTTCAGCTGTCTAAAATTGATATCAAAATTAACAAGGTAGCTTAATGAATGCAAAATTAGGTTAATTTGTGAGCAAGCAATAAGTTAAAACATTAATGTAATTTTAGTATGTTATACAATAATGGAGCAATAAATAGTATCAAAGCATGGGAGGTAAACTAATGGCAGAATAAGCTTGTAATTTACACTACAGTGGGATATTTGACCAAATAAGTCCATGCTGTTTATTCCATATATATAAGCTTCTCCCTTCTTTCTTTATTTCATCAATTCAAATACCTCATTCCATTGCATGTCTACTCAATGCCAAGCTGCAAACAGGAAAGCTATAGGGGAATCCATTATATTGTTGAGTATATATAAATTGAAATATCCCATGCTGCGAATATGGTCTATTCTCATCCCAACATTTTGTCTTATTCTGTTTAGTTTGGCTACCAAAATGTAAAGGGAGCACAGACAAAATATTACTTGACAGTTGGCAGCTGAAAACTTTATCCACATGCTTTAGTTGATAGTTTTCCACATTGAATTGTTCTTTTGAGCCCATAAACTGGAAAGGCTAAGAAACCAATTTTTAGTGAGGCCAAGTGTCAAGTGTATATGACAAACGTCGCCCATTCCTTCTCTCCAGAGATGCTGCCTCACCCGCTGAGTTACTCCAGCATTTTGTGTCGACCTGTCTATATGACATGATTGAATAGTTTATCCCAGATTTAGCATTGGTTTGATTTTGTACACTGTGCACTGCAAGGGCCAGGAAGCGAGCGGGTAAGATCATCTCTGACCCCTCTCACCCTGGCCACAAACTTTGAATCACTTCTCTCTGGAAGGCGACTCCGGACTGTCAAAGCTGCCACAGCCAGACATAAAAACAGCTTTTTCCCCCACGAGTAGTAGCTCTGCTCAATAACCAAAAATCTGTAGCCTCCTTTTGCTCAGGTATTTTATTTAATGCATATGTTTAATCAATAATGTTTTATTATTAATGTTTAATGTTTTATGTGTCATTCCTAACTGTCACATGTTGTCACGTGGGCGGAGCACCAAGGCAAATTCCTTGTATGTGAATACTTGGCCAATAAACATATTCATTCATTCATTCATTCATTCATTTTGTACAGAGAAAAATCAAATCAGTTGTACAATTCCATCAGCTAATTTCTCACCAGCGTCAGAAAGGACATGCTTCAAATTGTTTTGGTCTTGCATATTATTAATTGATTGATTGATACTTTACTTGTTACAGTGAAATTATTTGTTTTGCGTACAATACGCAAGTACGCAAAGAGTCGCCTAGTAAAGGGCAGTGACAAAGTTACAAAAGTATTCAATATAGTCCCGATGTCCCTTTTCCTTCTCGCCCCCCACCTCCCACGCTGGGTCCCTGTTTGTTCTTGGTGGGTTTTACCTTTCATTAATATCTGAGAAAAGATTATTTCTTTTGAATGATGTTTTTTTATTTAAAGCAAGAACTAAGTAATGCCTATTCAATGTTTGCTGATGGTGAAATTTCACTTCAGGTAAATTGAGGATGTTTGGTTGTGCCAAATGCAAGTTCTCCTCTGAGAGCTAGGACAATGACAATGTTGTTTAATTTTAAGTACACTTACATTGCTGAATAAAATGAAACTTTTATTCACCTTGCTAATTGATTTTTGTATTTTTGTTTCCAGTCAGTTGCATTTGTTTTGTTCTGTGACATTGTACAGCATGTCACTCAGTTCAGATGCAATCTAATGCATTCTTTCATCTTTGTTGACCGCCCAGTCTCGGCAACATCAGTCCAAGCAGAAACAGGCAGCCCAGGAAGTAGTGCACTTAAGCTTGCAGATCAAGAATCGGGCAGGCAGGATCAAACCACTGCATCTGAAATTTGTGTTCCACTCAGATAGTTTTGGTGGGGCACTATAATTCTAATTAACGCCATCCCTTCCTCTGGCAAATATTTTTAAATCATCCTGGGCTCAGCATATTTCACAATATCAGATATGTGGCATTATAAAAATGAAGAAAAAAGTCACAAGCATAAAAATGGCACCTAATTTTCACAAGATTTGACTGAAGGGAACATTGGCCAGACTTTCGCTAACTCTTTTCTCTCCACTGACTTCAACTTTGCAGGACTTTCAACCCTTCCAGCAGGCAATGTGGACAGATGACGAACAGCTCCATGGAGTGAGATAACAGCACATCTCTGAACATAATTTCCGCCCTATCTCCAAGGAAAGGCACATCCTCCAGCAGCCAGTAAAGCTGCCTGTTTATTTTGGATCCATTTAGTTTTATTTAACAAAAAGCTGTAATGAGTACTTTCGGAATATAGATGGAACAGATGCCAAAACTGATGTGAAGAAACAACTGAGGTGTGTTCTGTACTGTAGTCAGGACTAATCTAACATTGCCTCATTTTCACTGGTGTGTGTGATGGAAACAAACCTTTCCACATTACTGTTTCAGTTGGTCCCTACAATGATTATGTATGGAAGCAAATTATGTTTGAAGTGACTTAGTGACAATAAAGGTTAGTTAATGTAATGTGAGTTCCCATTGTAGTGATTGACTTCATGGTGGTCAATGTGTATGAAACAGGGTAACAAGTGGACGCATTCTGCCACATATTGAAAACTTCATTGTACAAAACAAAATGCAATTAGCATTGCAGCGATCAGTGTTAAATCAAAATGGTTCAAAATTAAACAACCTTCTTGTAATGAATGTAAACCTTCTAAGTTAATGGTACTTATGTAATTTAAAGACAATGACTACGTCCGTATCTGTAACAGGATACATCATTTTCTGTCTATTAAGAATCACCCGTGTAGTCCTTTTGGTAGTTTGAGAAAAGAAACATTATGCTAAGAACAAATTTCCTCTCAGGTAAATTCGATGTTGCATTACCTTTTGTAAGTTTTGTAAAAAAAAAATAAACACGTCGATATCGCCTGTCTATAGGTTAAATATATGCAAGACAAAATAAAATGCAAACTTTACTACCTATGTGATGAAATGTAAATACTTTACTGAAACAAATGTCTTGAGGATTGTTGGCTTTGATAATGCAAAGTGTATAAAAAGACAAACTGGCGTTTAGGCCGGTCAATGCATTTTTATTGTCATTGCTTGTATTGTTATTTGTTCCTTGAAAACAGATTAAAAGGTGACTTTTTTGAAAATAATATTGGTTTGTTATCTTATACTTGTTCTACATCTAATGATTCCAGTTTTCAGTGAAACATGAAATGCTCCTTAAAGATTTCTGATTCAAGCATTTAGGAACAAAATCCCTTTGACGGAATTAATAATCACAATGCCATTAGAAGAGTAGTTTACATTTGTATAACTTTTCTTTTGATTTATATTGGGTTACACATTCAAATTTGTAGGCGTCGCATTTATCAATTTAACAATAGATAGTTACTAGACTAAGTGGGACCCGTTGGTTCCCTGTCACACAGGATACTTGGTCCCCCAATGCAATATTCCACCACTCACCCATAGCCCCCAACTGCACAGGCACAGCTCATTTCCCCTCATCCCCAGCACTCTCTCCCCCTCCTCTTCACCCTCCCTCTTCTTTCCCCTCTCATCCTCCCCTCCCCCAATCCCTCCCTCACCTCTCTCTCCCTCTCCTTTCCCCTACCCTCAGTCACTCCCAAAGTTACTCCCTCCCTCTCCCCCTCTCTCCCTCCATAACTCCTCTCCCCCCTCCTATCCTTCTATCCCTCACCTCCACCACTCCTCACCTCCTCCTGTCCCCCCACTATCCCTCCTCACCCTCCACACTGCCCTCCTCTCCCTCTATTCCCCACTGCCTACCTCCCCCGCTCCCCTCCTCTACTCCCCCCTCATCTCCATCCATTCCCCCTCCTGCTCCTCACCTCATCCCTCTTATTTTCCCTCTCATCCTCCCATCCCCAATCCCTCCCTCACCTCTCCTTTCCCCTACCCTCCCTCCCTCCCTCCCTAAATAACTCCTATCTCCTCTCCTCCCCCACACTCCCTCCCCAAAATCTCAAGGTTGCCACTCCTCTCCCTTCTTGCGTGCCCCAGAGGAGCATCAGCCGTCGGCGCCCTTAGAGTCGGCCTCAGATTGGCCCGGAAACACCAGTAGCCACTGCTCTAGATGTCAGCTGTGCTAAATCGGTGAGGCCAAGTGCAGGCTTGGCGATTGCTTCGCCCAACACCTCCACTCAGTTCGCGTTAACCAACCTGATCTTCCGTTGGCTCTGCACTTCAACTCTTCCTCCCATTCCGAATCCGACTTTTCTGGCCTGGGCCTCCTCCATGGCCAGAGTGAGTCCCACCGTAAATTGGAGGAGCAGCACCTCATATTTCGCTTGGGCAGTTTACACCCTAGCGGTGTGAACATTGACTCCTCCATTTCCAGGTAGTCCTTGCTTTCTCTCTCCTTCCCCTCCCCTTCCCAGCTCTCCCACGGCCCACTGTCTCCGCCTCTTCCTTTTTTCTTCCCGCCCCCACCCCCATATCAGTCTGAAGAAGGGTCTGGACCCGAAATGTCACCTAGTCCTTCACTCCCTAGATGCGGCCTCACCCACTGAGTTTCTCCAGCATTTTTGTCTACCTTCGATTTTTCCAGCCTCTGCAGTTCTTTTTTAAACATTAGAGTCAGGAAGTCATGATGCAGCTTTATAGGACTTTGGTTAGGCTGCATTTGGAGTATTGTGTACAGCTCTGCATGCCCCAATGTTGGAAGGATGTGGATTTAATGATTCAATGATTCAACAATACTTTATTGTCACTTTACCTTGTTACAATGCAATTCTTTGTTTTTGCTATGGCTATGGAGGGGTGCAGATGTGGTTTATCAGTATGCTTCCCAGTTTAGAGGGTATTAACAATATGGAGAGGTTAGTCAAACCTGAATTGTTTCTCCTGGAGCTTGGGAGGCTGAGGGGAGATGTATTAGCAGTATATAAGATTATGAGAGGTATAGATAGGTTATTCCGTCAGATGAAAGAGGCAAAGTTTAAACGAGATGCGGGGCAAGATTTTCACAAAGGGCCGTGGGTACCTGGGACACAGTGTCGGGGTAGGTGGTGGAGGCAGAGATGATAGTGGTGTTTAAGAGGCCTTTAGATGGGCACATTGGTGTGCTGGGAATGGAGGGGTATGGATCATATGCATGTTCCATATTCAAAGTTCCATTAAATCCTGATCGGGCTTCACAGCTCTTGGTAAAGCTTTGGGGTCTCAAGAAATTTCAGTAAAATATCCAGTCTCTGGTGTGTTCTTATAGCCATAGTTTTTTTTAAGGGTTTACCAGTTAATTTCTAGTTAATAGCAATCACCAGCCTGTTGAAATGGGAGATTGATCTTTAGTAACCAATGGGACTGATGATGTAAGCCATACAACATAGTTACAAATGATTTATTGTCCATATTCATGATTGGAGCAAAAGCTTTAAATGTGTTCATTTAAATTTTTTGCAGGGCCACTGCGTTATGAGACGCGCTTTTGACCCCACTATGTTACTTTTTGTCACAATGAAGTTGTACACAAGTGGTGTGTTTAATATGTTATGACATGATTTATGACTTTGTCACTTTCAGTTGTTAAGAAACTGAAGAGCTGTTAAAAGCCCTGCATAAAGAAAGAAAACATTTTGAGTACAGTTTGTCAAATCTTAGTTACAGTCACTTGTAGATGTACAGACTCTCAAGTTATTGGCATCACAAGGTGGCAAGGTCAGAAACAGTCGGAAACAGTGGAAGAAAAGACAAAGGGAGAATTATATCAACATTGCTAAAACACCATCCTGATTGTTTTTTCCTTTTGGTGATCAAATATAATTTAGACCCTGCAAAGATTTTATTTTTTAGAGGGGGAATAAATATAAATGTTGTTGGATGAGAAGGAAACTATTCTTTCAATGGACGCTCATTAAAGCACAGGAAGTGATAAGTGGTTTGAAATCTGTATCTCAACTCTAGAGCTATGTTAACACCATTTGCCAAATATTATTGTGGTGGCACAGCGGTAGAGTTGCTGCCTTACAGCATCAGAGACCCAGGTCCAATCCTGTCTACAGATGCTGTCTGTACAGAGTTTGTACATTCTCCCCATGACCTGCATGTGTTTTCTCCGGGTGCTCCGGTTTCCTCCCACATTCCAAAGACGTACAGGTTTGTAGGCCAATTGGCTCGGTAAAATTTGAAGTTGTAAATTGTCCCCAGTGTGTGTTGTAGGATAGTGTTAATGCATTGGGGATCGCTGGTCGGTGCAGATTTGATGGGCACAAGGGCCTGTTTCCGCGCTGTATCTCTAAACTAAACAAAAGTAAAGTAAACTAAACTAAACAAAGCTAACTCTCTTAAGAACACAAGAAATTTGACTCCTGATTAGGTTAAGCTGGTTAAGTCCAACAATATATTGGGGGTTTGGGGCAATTTATCATATAGGGTTGCAGCTAGCTTCTCAGGTTTGCACAAGTCAACAGTTGGCTTGCATTGTCTGAGAGATTGGGAAACTATGTGCCGGGAGCCTTTTTGATAGTAGAGGTTTATGAGTGCTTTTGGAGTGGACTGGGTGAGTAACCATAGTGTTATTTCTAAATAGTACACATACCATAGTTGCTGTGCGTTGACTGTGTTTGGGATGAATCAAAGGGATGGTTTAATGTAGGATGATATCATGCTTCTTGATCATAGGTGGAGCTGACAATCAGAGAGTATTTCTTCACACCTCTGACATACCATGAACAAGGTACAATTGGTTTAGAGTTGAAACAAGGAACTGCAGGTGCTGGTTTACACTAACGGACACATAATGTTAGAGTAACTCAGCGGGTCAGGCAGCCTCTCTGGAGAGCATGGATAGGTGATGTTTCTGGTCGGGACCCAAACCGTCACCTAACGTTGTTCTCCATAGATGCCGCCTGACCTGTTGAGTTGCTTCAGCACTTTCCTATCGGTTTAGTGTGTCTTCCGTAGGGTTTTTGATGAGGTGATGAAGGTGATCGATGAGGGTGGTGGATGTTGTCAATATGTATTTAAGTAAAGCATTTGATAGTCTCCCATGGTAGATTGTTCCAGAAGATAATGATGCCCAGATTAACTTGGTTGTATGGATTCAGAACTGGCTGACTGACAGAAGACAGAGGGTTGTGATGGAAGGGTAATATTGAGTCTGGATGTCTCTGATCAGGGGACACAAAATGCTGGAGTAACTCAGCGGGTCAGGCAGCATCTCTAGAAGGAATGGGTGGCGTTTCGGGTCAAGACCCTTCTTCAGGGGAAGGGGTGGGATGTCAGGGGAATGGGTGGGACAGAGATAGAATGTAGGCGGAGACAGTAAGACTGGTGGGAGAACTGGGAATGGGGAGAGGATGGAGAGAGAGGGAAAGCAAGGGCTACTTGAAGTTAGAGAAGTCATTGTTCATACCGCTGGGCTGTAAGCTACCCAAGCAAAGTATGAGGTGCTGTTCCTCCAATTTGTGCTGGGTCTCACTCTGACAATGGAGGAGCCCCACAACAGAAAGGTCAGATTGGGAGTTAAAGTGCCTAGCAACTGGGAGATCAGGTAGGTTAAGGCGGACTGCGCGGAGGTGTTCATCGAAATGATTGCAGAGCCTGCGCTTGGTCTCGCCGATGCATGGGAGCTGATCAGTGGAGTTCCACAAGAGATTATGCTGGGACCTCTGTTGTTTGTGATATATATATATGTAAATGTAGATAGGTTGGTTAGTTAGTTTTGCAGATGACACCAACATTGCTGGGGTCACAGACTGTGAGGCTGTAAAAGTATACAGTGGATATATATCAGCTACAGAAATGGGCAGAGGAATGGCGGATGGAGTTTAATCTGAGCAAGTATGAGGTGTTGCACTTTAGGAGGTCGGATTTAAGGGTAAAATGGCATGACCCTTCACAATATTGATGTACAGAGGGATCTTGGGTGTCCAGGTCCATGACTCCTTGAAAGTGACAACGCAAATGGCCCGATCCACCCGCTGAACAACCGCGCCGCTGACGACCGGAGCTACGACCGATGACCGGAATGCACCCGGGTAGGCTCGACTCGCCCCACAGGCCTCACAGGGGACTGCGGAGAAGCCGGGCGGTGAGGCCTGCCTGGGTCGTAGAAGCCTCAGCAGTGGTGGCAATGGGAGACTCAGTGGGGGGAGGGGGGAGGCGGGGAAGACAATGGGGTCAATGGGCACCTGGCGTGCGGGGACTGCTGTGAGGGACGGTGAGAGAACAAACGGGGGACCCGTTGTGTGGGGTGGGGGGGGGGGGCACTCTAGTTTAGAATCCTCTGCCCAGGGGATATGTCTTTGTTTGTTTGTTGAACGTTCCGGTGCGTTCCGGTTCGGTCCGGTGAAGGCGCTGTGCACACGGCAGCCAGCCAACAGTCGCTTGTCTTTTTCTTCTTTTTTTTGCACTTTTAATTTGTGCACCTTGTGTGTTGTGACTGTCAGCAGACCAATTTCCCTCCGGGGATGAATAAAATGTCATCGTATCATATCGTATCGTATTGTAAGTAGACAGAGTGGTAGGAAAGGCATATGGTATGCTTGCTTTCATAGGTTTTTGCATTGAGTATAAGAGTCAGGAAGTCATGATGCAGCTTTATAGGACATTGGTTAGACCGCATTGGGGGTATTGTGTGCAGTTCTTGAAGCCCCATCTAGGAAAGATGTGGAGGCTTTGGAAAGGGTTTGCAGTGCCACCACAGTGGTGCAGCTGCAGGAAAAGCTGCTGCCTTACAGCTGCACAGATCCAAGTTCGATCCTAACCTTTGTGACAATCACGCTTGAACTGCAGCTACAAGTCTGGTACAACAGTTGTAATGACTCATAACTGCATGGTAAAGCCTCCTAAAGGAATAGCAAGCCTCCAAACATGATGCAGCACTTTCCACAGTAGCTAAGAGACACAGGGCCGACAGGAACCTGTTTAGGTCATCAAACATAAGGGTGTTGAACCACTGGCACTTCTTTTGCATAACTGCCATTATTTTGCATATTTTTTGGTCGTTTGCTAACACTGAACCTAAACCATTCACGTTGTAAAACTATCACAACACAGTCTCTGGGTAATATTTTGAATATTAAAATAAACCAGAGTTTTTTCAGGGAATATATATAATACGTAAGCACTCTAGTTTCTTCTCTTATTCGTCATTCAATATAATCAATGATTTTGTCTTAGGTGATTCCAGTGCTATTCAGGATTAAAATGTCAAAAGAATGTATATATTTTTTTCATTTCCTGTGAGTCCCTTCACTTTGAGAACATTAATATGTCCTTTGAGCAAATATCCACAGATAAACCTTTTTTTTTACAGAAAACGAAATAAAGCAACTCTCTTCGGCAAGTCTAATGCGTGTTTCTTTCGTCTGAAACAAAGAGGTCATAAATTGTGCAACTGTGAGTGATTTGTCAAGGAGCAAAGTGCACAAGTGTAGATGTGTTTACCACTCTGGAGTCATGATAAAAATGAACTTTGGCCTGTACACAGTTCTAACATGAGCCGTGGATAAACCTCGGGAAACAAAATCATTTTTTTAAAGCCACTTTATTACAGTTCTTGCTCAGTAAACACAATAGGCATCTGTCGCAAACATAATTCCCCTAAATGCTTGTCTTTGCTAATTTCTTATGTTTCTGTACAGAGAGAATGTACAGTGAAAAATCAATTAAGTACCTTTGTTATAAACCAAAGGCCGATAGTGTGCATTGAGTTTTGGATCTGTCCTTGACCATTTGTTGCTGTGTAAATCTGCAACAGTCACCATTTTTGTAAAATTACATGCCGGTGAATGTCAGGACTAACACATTGCTTTCGACTCCATGAGAAATCTTAACAAAATCTGTAGGAGCTGAAGAATTTGCTTGAGGATCTGAGCACCTTCTATTCACATTACCACATGCACCGCATTCCATTCCCAATGGATTAGTTTCTGTTTCTGGTCATTGTATGTTCATAGTGCTGGACATGTGAGACATTTTAGACTTTTAACATTTCTCACAGTTCACAAATCAGTACAAAAATAGACAAAGAATGAATAACATCAGTCTCCTGGTGAAGCAACTTTAATGCACTCCTGGAGACATGCAGGTGGGGGAATGCTTAACTCCCACATTGAAGTAACCTCACATGTTGCCCACGTTCCTCAGGATGCCAGACCTCCCTGCATTTTGCACACAAGGCACAGGGTGCCAATTCTGTGAGGGACTCAACATAACTCCAGTTTCAGCTGATGTCACCTGGAAGGGAGAATTGAATCATCAATCTCGAAATAAAGCCAGGAAGGAATATATACAGTTAAATATTTATGGTTAGAGATTCTAGGTCACCAAGATTGGTGCTGATATCTGCTTTAGTAGTCACTGCCCTCTTGTACATATTGTGTAGCCATGGTGTATGTGGCCCTCCTGTAAACTTTATGTGCCCATGTGTATGTCTGTCAATTCAGCCGAACAGGCACTGCATGCTCTTGGGTTTGAAGGTGGTTGGAGAGAAGGGATTGGGTCTGAGTCCTGGCTGGTTTGGTAGGTGGCGTTGAGGGGTGGAAAGGTTGGGTCAGTGACTGGTTAGGGGTGGGGTGGAATGTGGGTTGTCTTTGACTTGAGTTGACAAGGGAGGGTTTGTGGCCAAGATTCGGACAGATTGAAACTGACGATCTTCCGAGAATCTCTGGGAGAGATGAGGTAAGCAATAGGCTCGTGGAGTGAGTGAGGGGGAGTTGTTGGAGGCCATTTGGTGGCCTTGTAGGAATGCGTTTTAGAAAGTTAGGAAATCAGTTCCAGTACCCTGAGTGAACAAAAGTTTGGAGTTCTCGAGTAGATGAGCTCAGGGGAGGAGGGGGTGGTTGGTTATGGGGATACAGTGTAGTCCTTGGTGGATTGGGAGTGTCATAACAGAATGGCCAGAATAATTAAAAAGAGATGCAAGACTAAACGGATAGGGATCCTGAGCCAGAGCTACACTGACGAGACAGAGATGGGCCAGGAGGCTCAGTGATTGTTGCTTCTGGCGCAGAAAGATCAGAGTTATTCCAAAAAGATTCAAAATGAATGATGTACGGTGAATGATACCAACGGTGGACGCGATCTCGCTGGTCCTCCACTCCGCTCTGGACCACTTGGACTACAAAAACTCATATGTCAGGCTGCTATTTATTGACTACAGCTCGGCATTTAACACAATCATCCCCTCCAAGCTGGTTACCAAACTCGCAGAACTGGGTCTTTGCGCACCCCTCTGCAATTGGATCCTCGACTTCCTCATCCACAGACCACAGTCTGTTCGTATTGGTGGAAATGTGTCAGACTCGATAACAATCAGCACGGGAGCACCTCAGGGCTGCGTGCTCAGCCCCCTGCTGTACTCACTCTATACTCATGACTGCGTAGCCGGTCATAGCGCGAACTCCATCATCAAGTTCGCTGGCGACACCACTGTTGTGGGACGTATCACTGATGGGGATGAGTCCGAGTATAGAAAAGAGATCGAGCGACTGTCCATATGGTGCCAGCACAACAACCTGGCCCTCAACACCAGCAAAACCAAGGAACTGATTGTGGACTTTGGAAAGAGTAGGATGGGGACCCACAGTCCTGTTTACATCAACGGGTCGATGGTTGAAAGGGTCAAGAGCTTCAAATTTCATTTCGGAGTCAATTCGTGAAGAGCCCGCCGGCACGCATGCGCGACATATCGTCGCATCGCATTGCTGCCGACGGCTGGTCGGGAGCGCGGCTCCCCACCAGCCCTTCAGAGGGCCGACTCAGGTAAGGCTAAGCCCCCTAGAGTTGGTGTTTCCTGTTGGGGGGGGGGGGAGCAGTGTGTTCTCTCCCTACAGGAACGTGGATTTGGAGTCGCCGGCACTTATCCCGGAGCCTTTCTCAGCGGCTCACCTGCGAGTCGGGCCGGGAAACAGGCGTGGTAGTCGGGGAGCCCTGTTGGTACAGGGCCCGACCCGCCGATACACCGGAGCTCCAGTGTGAGTTGGTGTCTTGTTGTGGCGGGTGTATATTATGTTCTCTCCCTGCAGGTACGTGGGGAAATAGACGTGGATGTCGGGGAGCCCTGTTGTTACCGGGCCCGACCCGCCGCTATGCAGGAGCTCCAGTGCCGATTCAAGGAGCAGGTGCTCCAGTGTTGATTTGAGGAGCAGGAGCTCCAGTGCTGGTTCAGGAGCAGGAGCTCCAGTGCTGATTCGAGGAGCAGGAGCTCCAGTGCTGGTTCCAGGAGCAGGAGCTCCAGTGCTGATTCAAGGAGCAGGAGCTCCTGTGCTGATTCGAGGAGCAGCAGCTCCAATGCTGATTCCAGGAGCCGAGAACGGGGTGCCTCTCGAAAGGGGGGACCCTGCCACAAGTTCGCCATTGGCGACCACGGGGAAGGGGTCATGCTGCGGCCCAACCCCCCTCCGCTAGCCCTTCGTTGAAGGGCAGGGGAGGAGCCCGTAAGCCTAAACCCGGTTCGGGCCAAGGCTCCACCAGCCGCCATGGTGCGGTCTGGTGCAACGGCGGGACCTGGGTCTGTGAGATCTGCTATCCAACTCCCAAACCCCGCCGCTGGGACGGGGGGCTTGGGTACGGTCCCGCCTCGGTCGCCGAGTCCCCTGTCGATGGGGGGGACGAGACCGTGCGTCGGCAAGGTCCACGATGTGGACAGCTGGCAAGCCCGCGCGGGCGTCGCTCCATGCTTCTGCTGGAGCCGACCCCAAGCCGTCAGGGCCCTTTGTGGCAACGGCTTCCGCTCCCGTTAAACGGAGACGGTTGAACACCTTTCCCGCGCGGGAATCGCGCGGTTCGCTGCGGCGGCCGATAGCGACAACTTCCGGCACCGAGATCACTTCTCAGAGGTGCGGGCCGATGAAAGGAGCCCCGGCAATCTTTCTGAGCCGGAGGTCTCCGACCACCCCAGTGTTCAGGGTGAAGGGCGTATGGCCGCATGACGCGGCTACTGGAGAGGAGCCATCCAGCTCCAGTAGGCACAGGGAGGTTAACCGCCGTCAGCAGAAGTTGAGAACCGTCAGCAGACACTAAGCCCAGCGAACTGCTCCTCCCTTCAACGAGCCCATACGCCACGGTCGCCGAGTCCCCCATGGATGGGAGGACGAGACTATGCGTCGGCTAGGTCCATGATATGGGCAGCCGGCAAGCCCGCGCGGGCGTCGGATCTCCATGCTAAGTCAGGTGCCGACTTCCCATCGCATTTGCCCTCCGAGGCAGCGAGACCAAGCTCCGCCGAGGAGGCGTTTGAGAGTACCTCCCGCGCGGGAATCGCTCAGCTTCGCTGCAGCGGCTACCGGCGACAACTTTCCGGCACCAGGTTCACCTCAGCAGTTCAGCAGAACATGAGGACTTCGGCCGCCCGAGTTTTAGCTCAAGGGGCGTATTGGCCAGGATGGAGCGGATATTGGAGCCCCTCCTGCAGCAGAATCAAAAAATTTCGGGGAAGACTTCTCCAAGAGGGAAGGATATTCGGGGTCCTCCATCCCAGCATATGCCTCAACGGAAGTTTACGCTGTCTGCCGTTGAGCAGGCAGCAGGCACGGCTGAAATTTTTCGTCGGAACAAAAGGCGTGATAGAGAAAACTATTCACGAGCCCATTGAATTCGTCTCCCATATTTTTACTAGGCCAAAAAAGGATGGAGGTTGTCGGGTGATTATTGACTTGACCAGTTGAATACCTTTGTAACATATACACATTTTAAAATGGACACCTTTTGAGACAGCCAAATCACTGCTTTCGCATGGTTGCTTAATGGCATGTATTGATTTGAAAGATGCATGCTATTCAGTGTCCATCCGGAAACATCACCGGAAATTTTTGAAATTTGTCTGGATGGATCAGCTCTGGCAATATCGGGCCTTACCAAATGGGCTTACTACCGCCCTAGGCTTTACTAAATTACTCAAACCTATTATGGCCAAATTACGTATACAAAATCATATTGTAATGGCTTATTTAGATGATATTCTGATTATTGGCAACACTCTGGAAGCAGCTGAAAGCGCTGTTTCAGCAACTGTTACTATATTTCAGCAGCTGGGGTTTATAGTCCATCCAGAAAAATCGAAGTTTCACCCATCCCAGGTTATGGATTATTTGGGTTTCACGGTGGACTCTATTCTAATGAGGGCCAACATTCCATTTCACAAGGTGGAGGATGTTTCCCTTGCATATCAGGATCTCGCATCCGCCAGTATACCATCTATTCGGCATACAGCTAAGATGATTGGGAAAATCGTAGCTTTATTTCCGGCAGCCCGGTTTAGACCTTTGCATTATCAAAATCTGCAAAGGGCCAAGATTGCTGCGTTAAAAAAGAACGCTGGTCATTTTGACAGACCTATGGGGCTGCCTTCCGATGCTAAGGTTGAGCTACAATGGTGGGTGTCCAATATTGGCAAGGCATTCAAACCCATTGTTGTGCCCAATCCGGTGGTATATTTGCAAACTGACGCAAGCTCTCTAGGCTGGGGAGCTGCGGACAGCTCTTCTAGTTGTGGAGGCAGGTGGGATCCCCTTGAAGCTAGCATGTTGCTAATACAAGGGATTAACTATTTGAAGCTGCTTGCAGCATTTCACGGACTGCGGGCATATTGTGCTAATCTTAGTGGTACTCATGTCCGTCTCCAAATAGACAACACTACAGCGGTGGCATATTTAAACCATATGGGCGGTACCAGGTCAGTCTCTTGTGACAAATTGGCTAATACTATTTGGTGCTGGTGTATTGATCGAGATATTTGGATTTCAGCTACCTATTTGCCAGGTAGGCTTAATACTGTGGCAGACACCAGGTCACGCAAATTCAATGATAGTTTGAGTGGATGCTGCATCCTCAAATATTTGCCCAAATTACAGCCAAATTTGGCCAACCGGATATCGACCTTTTTGCGTCCCGGTTGAACCATCAGGTACCGACATATGTTTCATGGGAACCAGACCCTGGGGCATTAGCGATTGATGCATTCTCGCTAGACTGGGGGAAGTGTTTTTTCTATGCATTCCCCCCGTTTTGCCTCATCAGTCGGGTATTACAAAAAAATCAGGATGGATTCTGCCAGAGGCATTCTTGTCATACCCGACTGGCCTACACAGCCTTAGTATCCGGTGGTCTCTGACATGATTAGTCAACCTTGGGTCCCTCTAGAGGGTTGCCCACATTTGGTTTCTCACCCTGTCTCAGGGGAGTTACACCCCTGCCATGCCTATCTAAAATTACTGGCTTGCAGGTTCTGACCAGGCCATGGATGCAGTATGGCCTTACCACCCGGACCATGAACACCATTGGAGCATCATGTCGAGAGTCAACCAGGCGGAGATATCTCTCCCACATCACCAAGTGGGAAGCCTACTGCAGTCGCTCTCACATCACCTGTGATGATGTCTCCATAGCCGACGTCCTGGAATTCCTCGCGGGGTTGCACCATGATGAGCACTTGAGTTATAGTGCCATCAACAGCGCCAGGAGTGCGCTATCATTCTACCTCAACATCGAGGTAGGATCGAACAGGCTAGTGTCCAGGCTTATGCGGGTAATATTCAATCTGAATCCGCCTACACCACGCTACAACATCACCTGGGATGTCAGGGATGTACTTACCCTGCTCAGGTCGTGGTCACCCATGGAAGGGTTACAGCTGGACCAACTCACTATGAAATTGGTGATGTTACTAGCGCTGACTTCAGCACAGCGGGTTCAGACGCTCCACAAACTACGTATTGACAGGATGACGTCGACCCCTGGAGAAGTAGTCTTTTTCATCGATGAGCTGCTTAAGCAGCATAGACCTGGGTGCACAGGGCTGCAGCTGAAGTTCCCGGCATACCCTGCAGATGCTCGGCTATGTTTAGCCACTCACATCCGTTACTACATCAAGGTGACGAGGAGCATCAGAGGAATGGAGTTGTACCTGCTTGTCACTCACAAAAGACCTCACCATCGAGTGACAGTCCAGACGATATCCAGGTGGCTCCGGATCGTCCTGAATAAGGCAGGTATTGACACTAATGTGTTTACATCCCACTCCACCAGGGCTGCATCTACGTCGGCGGCGAGAGTCATGGAGGTACCCATGGACCATATCCTCGCCACAGCAGGATGGGCGAATGAAGCTGTGTTCCAGCGATTCTATAATAAGCCTGTTGCTGCTCCCCTTCAGTTCGCAGAGGCCGTGCTGAACGCCGGGTGTGAACGTGGGGATGTCCCTGATTAAAAGGGTGTTATTTGTTGTGTTATTAACAAATCTTCTTTTTGTTTCAGTATAACCTCGTTTCGTCAACTTGTTTACTCCAATCCATCCTTGCTAGTGGTGTGTCCGCATGGACGTTGTCCAGGGCGTGTAATCACAGAAGCTTTGAAGTCTTCACGAAGTCACTCATGTGACTCCGAAATGAAATAGTAAGATTGAACGAGAACTTACCAAGTTTGAAGGTTGATCTTTATTTCATGAGGAGTTGCGGTGAGGGATTTCGTGCCCTCCGCTCCCAACCCTCGATCATCTTCAGCTGGTAATCAGAGTCTCTTTAAATCTTACTATGCCAAGTCATTTCTGTTGTTGTTTCTGTGATTCCACACCGCTGCTTTGAAGAATGTCGCGCATGCGTGCCGGTGGGCTCTTCACGAAATCCCTCACCGCAACTCCTCATGAAATAAAGATCAACCTTCAAACTTGGTAAGTTCTCGTTCAATCTTACTATTCCTGGGCATGCACATCCGTGAAGATCTTTCCTGGTTTGAGAACACAGATGCAATTATTAAGAAAGCTCATCAGCGCCTCTACTTCCTGAGAAGATTACGGAGAGTTGGTCTGTCAAGGGGGACTCTCTCTAACTTCTACAGGTGTACAGTAGAGAGCTTGCTGACTGGTTGCATCGTGGCTTGGTTCGGCAACTTGAGCGCCCTGGAGAGGAAAAGACTCCAAAAAGTAGTAAACACTGCCCAGTCCATCATCGGCTCTGACCTTCCTTCCATCGAGGGGATTTATCACAGTCGCTGCCTCAAAAAGGCTGGCACCATCATCAAGGACCCACACAATCCTGGCCACACACTCATCTCCCTGCTACCTTCGGGTAGAAGGTACAGGAGCCTGAAGACTGCAACAACCCGGTTTAGGAATAGCTACTTCCCCACAGCCATCAGGCTATTAAACCTGGCTCGGAACTCTGAACATTAATATCCCTCCATCTGTTATTTGCACTTTATTAATTTATTAAGTCATGGGTGTATTTATGTATAGAATTGTAGTCAATGCTTTCTATGTTCTGTTGTGCTATGCAAAGAAAGATTTTCATTGTCCTGTCAGGGACACATGACAATAAACTCTTTTGACTTGACTTGATTTGACTTGACCATCCAGTTCTCCCCAAGGTACCAAATCCAATTACTGGAAATGATCGATATTGTGTTTCACTTCAGGGAAAAAAGTTGTCATCTCCATAATCTTGAAACAGCAGTATAGTGTAACAACATTTCTGGACAATTGACTTAAGTTGTTTAAGATGACCCATCCAGCATGGTGGTGCAGCGGTAGAGTTGCTGCCTTATAGCAGAGACCCGGGTGTGATCCTGACTCTGGGTGCTGTCTGTATGGAATTTGTATGTTCTCCCTGTGACCAAGTGGGTTTTCTCCGGGTGCTCCGGTTTCCTCCCACATTCCAAAGATGTACAGGGTTGTAGCTTTGGTCAACTTGTAAATTGGCTTTGGTAAAATTGTAAATTGTCCCTAGTGTGCAGGATAGTGCTAGTGTGCAGGGATCGCTGGTCGGCGTAGAGGACCGAAGAGCCTGTTTCTGTGCTGTATCTCTAAAGTAAAACTAAAACTAAAAGACTAAAGGCTCAACAAAGTGAGAGATTATGGCTGCCCAAGGAAAGTCCAATGGAAGGAATACTCACTACCGATAAATGCTTGGCAATGGGAAGAATGCGGAAAAATTATCTTACAAGGATTGCACGTACCAGGGTGAAAGGGACAATTGGTTGGAGATAGGGAATTCTAAGTTAGTTCAGTAGGAGAGTGCTGAGTTGAGTGGCTCAGTGAATGGAGGAACAAGAGTACAATATCTCTGTGTAGGGAAGGCAGTGGTGAACCAGAGTGGAGTTGAGCAAATAAAGGCACTCATGGCCGGGTGATGCAATTGTATTGCATGGGAGAGAAAGGGCATGGATCATTCCATTTTCCTATCAGTAATTCACATCAATCCCTATCCATCCACAGTACTCAACTTCCAGTTGTCAGCACAAATATCTGGGAAATTAATTGTTAATGGCTGAAGAATCAGAGAGAGATGGCTATTCCACAGTGGTGGTGTAGAATGGTACAAATATTTCATCTTGACAGCACTGATATGAAACTCAAAGGCAAAGGCAAGATGGGGAGCGAAGGAAAATCTTTTAGATTTATGTATTGGCATTCCCCATGGACTCAAGCCCATCTCACAATCATTCCAGATTAATCCCTGTACTGTAAAATAACTCTTCTGCTGAACTAACTTAGAATTCCACTGAAAATATGCAGAGTTCAGACATTTTATTTCATGTCAGTCCAATTTTAAACACATTCCTTTTGCTGTTTATTTGAGTTGAATTAATATCTTTTAACTGCATGAAACGATTATTTACAAAAGTCTATCCTTAAAAAAACATAAGCAGAAATTTTCCTTGTCATATCATTACACTTCCAGAAATTACAATGCAATAAGGTGATTTAAAACCTTTTACTATTGTTAGTCAATGTTGTCTTAATTCAGTTAAAGATTCTGTTTTCTGCACAGAACAGTCACTGAACAAAGCTTTTTATTTGCAACTATGGTGGTGGAAAAAGTTTCAGTATTGATTGCCGTGGCACCGTGTAAAGGAGAACTACTAGTGCCCAGGGAAACATGAAAATATAGAAGTTGTCAGAAATTCCTGTTCATTCGCAAATTGCACTATTTCAGGTCCTTCTCCTGTATAATTCCCTCTCACTGTAAAATGTTCTCATAAATTTTATACTTTGTTGCAAGATGTGTGAGATTTTATTACATACCAAGACTTACTAACCTTTCTGATACTGATTTTATATGTTGAGAGTGTGTCGTGCTGAGCTAATTACATTAAAATTCTGTGACGTAAATTAATTATAATAATTATTTATAATACTCCTTTCAGCTCATGCATATAACTCTGACTTCTATTTCACACCCTTTGAACTGTTTAAAATTTTTTAAAAAGATGTTGTATATATTTTCTTATTTACTCTTTTAGAGAATTTCTCAATGTGAGTAGTTGTCAGCTAGATGACACCATTGTCAAATATGAGAAATCTTGAACTGACAGCAACTGACGAAGGAGAAGAAGAAATCCATACCACAGAGCTCACTAGATTTTTGCAAATATCATTCTTTCAAATCAGGAGTTAACACTATTGCTTTGCTACTTAATGTAAGTGTAATGAAGATAAATTTGCGATTTTGTACAAAAGAGTGATTAGTGCCTACTAACAGGACTGAAGATAAAATCCTATATTTCTGTCCTCATCCTGTTCAAGTCAGGGCAGCAGGCAGTGCTGTTGCCTCAAGGTTGACCCTGGTCTCCAGTGTAAGCTATGTAGATTTCTTCCACACCTCAAAGTTGTGCTGGTTGGCAGGTTAATTGATGGCTGTAAATTACATCTTGTGAAGGTGGGTGCTTGAAGAATTAGTGTGGAGTGGTTGAACATGTGAGATATAATGGGTTACAGAGAGATACGTGCAGGGATAGGACTACGTTGAGAGCCTGAAAGACTTGATGAGCTGAAAGTCCTTCCTTGTCATAAGATATAAGGTTTGAGAAGGGACCATGCCATCACATCCTTCCTTTGATAAAAATTTGATGGTGATATCCTTGAGAAAAGTTTCACTTATGAATAAATTGTACAATGGCTTAAGGGCCTGTCCCACTTGGGCGTCATTTGCGCGTCATGCAGGTGACGTGCGAGGATTTTGAGAATGCCAAATTCATGGGGCGCCGCACGCGACTGCGCGTCACTGCCTCTGCCACCACGTCTCACCACGCGCGCGTCGTGACGCGTAAATGATGTCGCGTAAATGACACGCAAATAACGCCCTTAACAACCTCAAAATCAATTTATCACTGTTGCTCTCCCCATATACACGAAGATATTAAAATCAAAGTCAGAAAATCTGGTTTGGTGTGTAGTCTATTCTTAATTAATGTACTATATACAATAGATTTAAATACTTCCATTAAATAAGTTGACCTACTCATCAGCTTATTAGTACAGTGTTTTTGCAACATTGTTCTATCTGAAAAATAGCTTATGTGTGGAACATTGACTAGAACGTTAAAAAAAAAATTCTTAGTTAATTAAATCTGTTGTTCATTTTCAGAAGAGGGTATTTGCCAAAATAATATTGACACTCACCGACCAAGAATACAGCTCCTTTTTGTTTAACCAAATTAACCAAGAGATAACTAAACAAATTGTCCATCAAACATTGCCGCACCTAACAGTGGTTGGGGAATCAAGACTAAACACTCCTTGTTTGTTGCTGTGCAGTATCGTGAGGCAGGCATGTGTGGAGCAAATTGGGTTCAATTGTGTCTGGAATGCTTGGTTCCACAGAGCTCACAGCATTGAATTACGAAACCTCACGACGAGACAGGATTTTTCTTGACATTACACATAACAACTTCATAAATGTGTTTAAGCTTGTTTATTAATATTCTAGAAATATAATCCTGGAAACATAATAAAACTTGCATCTGCATTAGTTCTTGCACCACTGTCAGCAAGAGTGTATCACGGCATATATCTTGCCAAAATGCCTGCAACCTAGATCAGAGGCGGCTGCTGTGTAGTGCACATTTAATGTACATGATGCTGTCTAAAAACTGCATCTCCCCGAGGAGATCTAGCCTTTGTTCACAGTCTGCTGATCTGTTCACCTGCACATCCAAATAGAATGTTGTCTTGAAAGGGGCTCTATCCAGATTTAAAAACACATTTTTGTTCAAGTATTCAAATTTGTATTGGACTAATGGTCTAATCTACATGTGAGAAGGGTTAGAGAAAGATACAGTACGAAACAGGCAGTAAATTCCAGTTATTGGAAGGGTAAATGGACATTGAAGATTTCCTATTAACCTGGATTATCCTGCTGCATTAAAGATTATTCTGACAAAAATATGTATGCCATTAAAACTTGCACTCAACAAATGGAACCATTAATTTTCAGTGCTGCATTACTATCTTTAAGCCAGTCAACTAGGCTTGAGAAGTCATCAATTCCTTCTTTGTTCACACACTTATTCTAGATGACTAAATGTTCTGAAATTGTCCTTGTGTCACAAATTGTTCATTTATTTGTAATCAGAAACAGTATACATAATGAGTTGATGTGTGAGACTGTCCTGGCACCAGGAGTAGGTTACGGAGTCCCTCAAGCCTGCCCTGCCAATCAATATGATCACGGACAATCTGTTCCATGCCTCATCTACTCTTCTGCGTCAGTTCCTTATTGCCCTCAAGTTCCTGACCTTTCAAACATTTATCTGCTTACTTTTCAAATATCACCCACCTCTATATTAATTTAGCCTCCACAACTCTGCGGGATAAAGAATTCAAGAGATTCAGAATTCTCTGCAAGAAGTTCCTACGCACCTTGGTTTTATATGCCAGCCCCCTTATCTTGTAACTATGTTCCTTCTCTTGAGGTTCTGCAAGGAGTAGAAACATTTTGGGCAGTTGCGCAGCTAACCTAGCTGCTGTCTCACAGCACGAGAAACCTACATTTGATCCCAGCTCGAATGCTGTCTGTGCGGAGTTTGCACTTTCTCCCTGTGACCACGTAAGTTTCCACATGGATGCTCCTGTTTCTCCCCACGCAAAATAGACGTGTGGGTTTGTAGGTTAAGTGACCATGTAAATTGCTTAGGCAATGCCATAACAGAACTAGTGTGAATGGGTCATAGATGGTCGGTGTGGACTCGGTGGGCCGAAGGGCCTGTTTCTATGCTGTACCGCAAAAAAAATCTAAACTAAATTTCAACATCTACCATGTCATTTGTTTCAATAATATCAACTTTCATTAGAGAATTCATTATACATATGTTGGGTTGTCAACCACCCAAGCGAAATGTGAGGTGCTTTTCCTCATGTTTACATGTGGCCTCATTCTGGCAATGGAGGAAGCCCTGGACAGAAAGAGCAGTATGGGAATGGGAAGGGAAATTAAAATGGTTTGCAACCTGGAGATCCAACAGGTTTAGGTAGACAGGGCACGTGTTCGGCGAAACAGTCGCCTCATCGATGCTTGGTCTTGCTGATCTACTGGAGGGTGAATCAGGAGTACTGAATGTGGAAACATTGCCTAAAACTGAAAAAACGTCCCGATCCGAAACATCGCCTCTCCACACCCTCCAGAGATGCAGCCTCACCCGCTGAGTTACTCCAGAATTTTATGTTTTTTTACTGAACCGCTCTGACTGAAAGCAGTTATCAGGGATGTTGCTTATGGCACTGACCCATCAGCCATCATTGTCCAAACCTCCATGGTCACAGCAAGGCCAAAGCTGCTGCTGCTGCTGAAGAATATGTTCCTCCATTTCCTGATCATCCTGGGCCTCATCACAGATGGCATATAGAGAGGAGGTAAAGGAACTAAACAGCTGGTGCCAGGAAAATGACCTCTCTCTCAATGTCAGCAAAACTAAAGAGATGATCGTGGACTACAGGTGACAGCAGGGGGGTGGACACCTCCCCTTCCACATTGGTGATGCTGAGGTTGAAAGGGTCAGCAGCTTCAAGTTCCTCGGTGTGCACATCACTGAGGGCCTCTCCTGGTCACCGCACACGGACACAGTAACTAAGAAAGCCCGCCAGCGGGTCTTTTACCTGAGAAGACTGAGGAAGTTTGGCATGAACGCCAGCATCCTCACAAATTTCTACGGTTGCACCATCGAGAGTCTGCTGACGGGCTGCATCACGGTCTGATATGGGAACTGTCCTGCCCACAGCCGCAAATCACTACAGAGAGTGGTGAATGTGGCACAGCACATCACTGGCAACTGTCTCCCGGCCAGTCAGGACATTTTCCACCAGCGGTGCCTGCGGAAGTCACACAGCATCATCAAGGACCACAGCCACCCAGCACGCAGACTGTTCTCCTTGTTACCCTCAGGCAGCCGATACAGGAGCATGGCAGCACGTACAATCAGACGTAAGAACAGTTTTTACCATCAGGCCACCAGGCTTCTGAACTCACAAACACATCATATATGTTCATTATTTTATTTATTATTGCCTTTTACCTACAATGTCACTTTCATCTTATCTTTTTTTTAATCTTATTTTTATCCTTGTGATATCATTGCTGAGGTGACCCGTTGTCTTGTCAAACACATTTCATTGTACCGTTGACCTTTGTTAA
This sequence comes from Raja brachyura, assembly GCA_963514005.1. The sequence goes on along the minus strand of OY740784.1, from coordinate 16,695,570 downwards.
CCTACATGTGACAAATAAAACTGAACTGAACTGATCTTTAGTGATGAAACAGAAAATAATTGACATCTCAATAACCAAGATGTCCTCAAATGTACTTCAGTAAGTATCAGTGAACCTCAAGTAGATGATACCACCTCATTTTAAGTGGGTAATGAGCCTTGGCATCTGTACTAATGTTACTCGCAGGCGATGAGCAGGTGGCCTGGTTCCTCATTAATCATGATTGATACCAGATGTATAATGAAAAATGACAATATCGGGAAGCACATTTCCACAGAATGGATGATGGGAACATGGAAGTTGGCTGGTGAGGCTTTTGTTAGTTAAAGGTACATAGAACCCAAGACCAAAAGATGAAAATGGTGGGGTGGAAGATTGCAACCTTCACGTGGTCTGCCCTGTTTTGACTAATGCAATCAACTCGACAGGCACAAACGGAAGATCAAATAGAACAAGTTGTCCAACAACTTTAGGCTGTGCACGCCACACGAAAGAAGAAGAAGATGAAAATGGTCATGGTGATCATGAAAGCATATCAGCATACATACTTTTTTCAGTCTCTGAGAAGATTTGGCATGTCTATGAGGATTATCTTGAACTTCTACAGATGAGCTATGGAAAGTGTTCTGATGGAATGCATCTCAGCCTGGTCTGGCAACTTCTCTTCTATTGACAGCCTGAGCATGCATAAAATGGGGAACACAACCCAGTTCATCACAAGCACATCACTTCCATCCATCCAGTCCATCTTTACAGTGTGTTGCATCATGACAGCTCGTAGTACAGCAAGCCATCAACACCATTCCTTTTTCTCTTTTCTATCTTCTGGATGAAGGTACAGGAGTTTGAAAGCTCAGATTCCATAGATACGACCAGCTTGTTTAGTCTAGTTGAGTATAATATAGAAATACAGCGTGGAAACCGGCCCTTCGGCCCACACTTTTGCCAAGCCAATTAACCTACAAACCTGTACGTCTTTGGAGTGTGTGAGGAAACTGAAGATCTCGGAGAAAACCCACGCAGGTCATGGGGAGAACGTACAAACTCCGTACAGACAGCACCCGTAGTCAGGATCGAACCCGGGTCTCTGGCACTGTGAGGCAGTAGCTCTACCGCTACACTACCATGCCACCCTACTGGAGACTGCTATTCTCCACTGTTATCTGCCTTCTATCACAACCCATCTCAGGAGGTGCCTCCACCTATAACTCTTAATCCTCCCTCATTCTGATATTATATTATTGTGCTTCAATATTCTTTTGCATTACTCAAATTGTTCATTACAATCTTGCACTGTTCTGCCGTTTTGCACTCATTGCATTTGGTTTTGGATTTTCCATCACAGCATGTATACTGGTGTACTCTGTGACTTTTATGTGAACAAGGAACTTTATTGCACCCTGGTGTATATTACAATAAGTCGATCTGAATTTGAGGATAGACACAAAATGTTGGAGTAACTCAGCAGGACAGGCAGCTTCTCTGTATAGAAGGAAGGGGTGATGTTTCAGGTCGAGGCTCTTCTTCAGTCTCTCTCAGTCTGAAGAAAGGTCACCCATTCCTTCTATTCAGTGATGCTGCCTGTCCTGCTGAGTTACTCCAGCATATCGTGTCTATCTACAGTTCCCTCCTACATATTTCATCTGAATTTGAGGTTATCATTCAGACAGAGGAGGTTAACGGACACAGAGGTGGAATTGTAGTGCCAGGGGATTGGAAAGTGGATTTGGGTGCAGGTTGATAGATTGGGCAGATGATGCTATTGTTAGGGCAGATGGGGTTGAATGGGATGTGTTGGGATGTAGTATTCCCCATTCATTGATTGTGGATGGCACATGCAAATTCCAGTGTATGAACTCAAGATATTGGTTACCTTCGCAGATGATCTTTCTCTGTCTCTAGTGGTCATAGAGGTCATTGGAATTGACCAATGACATAGGATGGTGCATTGCTTCAAGGGGGCTTTGTGAATGACCTTGACGTGTCTCCTTTGTTCTCCAGAGATCTCCTCTTGTGATGGAGGTCAGACTTAAGTGTTTGATCTGGGAGGTTAGATCGGCCATGCAGAAGTTGTGGTCTGGCCACTGAACTCGGTTGAGCCCAATCAGGGTTTTGGTCCTGGAGAAGTTGGCCTGGGTGACGACTTTAGTTTACCAATCAGTCATTGGATTTGGAGGATTTTGTGGAGTCAGTGTTGGTTGTGATACCCAATGCTCTGGGAGCTCTGCTGCACATTGTCGAAGAGAGTGAAGTTCATGCCTACACTATCAAATTGGTTCTGGGTTTGCGGCCTTGAATTCCAAACACCCATTTCAATGGTAAGCCCTAAGACCAGACAGGAACATGAGAATGAATGAGAATAATCTTCACAGTACAGATCCCTGAGCATTCCTAATACAGGCCTTTATTGGAAAAGCTGAGAAATTTGTGCAGCAAAGGGTCATGAATGTCTGACTTTAAGGACACTCAGCATAAAAATGAGCTCCCATAATATAATTAAATTCAAAAGTCTGATGTATGTACAAAGTCTGGTTTCCTCTCTGTCTCCACTTTAGCAATTGTTCATTCTTATCAGTGCTATGTGCTTTTGATGCCATTCATTGCTATACTGTGAACGTATGGTTACCATAGCAAATGATTTTTGTGCATGTTCTGACATGGACAAAATCAATTTAAGGGCATCGGTAAAAATTGAACTCGTTCATTACCAGGGGACGACTTTAAAATTAAAATGACGTCAACCCACACAGATTTTGACAAAGGAGATTCACATGCAGCATTCCACCTCCCCATTCTGCCCAATTATAATCAGGTCTTTATTACGTGGAAATAGTTTGCCCAATGGGTTTACAGATTAGTCTCCAAAAAGCACTTTCTAAAATAAAACGATCAAGGAAGTACAGATTAACTCTATAAATGTTTGCATGACAATATGCGTACAACATAATCCCTCCATTGTTATCGCTTTCGGCACTTACTTTGTGATAAAAAAAGTCCAGCGCAGAGGTAATTGTGCTTTTGATGTCAACTTTGAAATCTAAGTGCATTTGTGTCACCGTTAAACAATGTTTTGCCCATTCCCACTTGCCTTAAACAGACAGCAATATTGGATGACAACATTACTTGTTAGGTGTTAAAGAAGGAACTGCAGATGCTGGAGAATCGAGGGTTACACAAAAAGCTGGAGAAACTCAGCGGGTGCAGCAGCATCTAAGGAGTGAAGGAGATAGGCGACGTTTCGGGTCGAGACCCTTCGAAACGTCGCCTATCTCCTTCACTCCTTAGATGCTGCTGCACCCGCTGAGTTTCTCCAGCTTTTTGTCTAACCCATTACTTGTTAGGTGTTATTTCAGAAGATAGAAGTCTTAAGCTGTTACATGCATAGGGTTCCATGTGAACATTTGATCTGAATGTAAACATTTTCAAAACAACAGTTATATAATAGTGTTTATTTGCATTATTATACAATAACAATTGTATTACATATGCACAATCCTAAAGTTTTTAATTTGTGCTCTTCTTAGGAAAACTATCAAACTTTCCAAATGCAGAAAACTATAAAAGACGGTTCATATCAGGATACACCGTTGATGTTAATGTTTCAAACCAATCACTTGTTGGCATGTGGAAGAGAGCAGAATAAATGGACATTTCATGTTTAAACTTTGCAGCACTTAATGAACACCAGCAACAACATTTCAGCACAGTTATTGAAAGGATCTTCTCTGGAACCTTGTGAAAATTTTCCTGTGCTTATTTTACAAAAAGAAAAAAAAAGTTTATGAAAGAGTTCACCGACTGCAGATTCCAAATAATGTGTAGGAGAGGAGTCAGTCTGTACAGAGCATGCAGTAAAGCATTTTTACTGCTCTCGGGGTGTAAATCATGTAAGGCAGTAAGGAGCCAAGTCTAATTTTATTCTCAAGTTTAGAATACAAGCTGTCTCATTTATTTAGGCCAGTTTTAATACAATCTACATGTGCATCGGCTTCAAACCGCTTTAATTCACAGATTTCAGGGTCTAATTTTGTATGAAGGTATATGTTTGTGATAGGGTCGTACATAGTCATTTAGAGAACGTTAGATAGATGGAGGCAGAGGCTGCACTTCAGGTCAGTCTAACTTCTTGAGGTGGAATTAGTCATGTTAATGCACATAAATAATGACTTTACAAATGAGTAATGGGAATGTAATGTGTCCTCACCCCCACATTTCCTTGAAAACATTGTATCAGATCGGAATGTATAGAAATAGTAATTCAGGAGCAAATTTGTCGGAACTTAGTAACTGAACCAACAAATCAATTAAAAGGTATTTAAGTTACAAACGGGCATTGCTAAGCAACGTGGCCACATGTGTCATTGAAGAAACTGGTATGTAGATTTGCATATGATAAAGGCAAGTGATCTATTGACATATTACTCTGCTAAAACACAACAATTCTTACAGGAAGTAAAGATCTCATTAAATTGCGAGCTTTGTTGATCTGAGTTATGCGTGCAATGCAACTTTTAACCACTGCTGTGCAGTCCATTGTGTAAGTTGAGCTCTTGGTGCAGGCAGTGAAGGTCCATTTAACTTGGCACCATACTTGGAATGAACATTATGGGCCAAAGGGCTTGTTACTGTGCTGCCCTGTTCCATGTTCCATGTTGGTAGAACCACAAAGAAACCTTGAAATTATTTCCGTAACATTGCAACCTGCTCTTAAACATGGGATGCATTTTTTTCAATTTGCAGCTATTTTTCCACTCAGGAATTATCATCAAAATAAAAATAAAGATGAAATGTAAGATTGTTGAGATAAGCATGGGGTGGAAGATTGCAACCTTCACGTGGTCCGCCCTGTTTCGACTAATGCAATCAACTCGACGTGCACAAACGGAAGATCAAATAGAACAAGTTGTCCTACAACTTTAGACTGTGCATGCCACATGAAAGAAGAAGAAGAGATAAGCATGAAACTAGAAACAGAAATTGCGCACAGAGTCAACAAATAGGGAACAGTTGATTTGTGAATATAAAGCCTGGTTTGAGATTACACCTTTTCCAAAGAAAGTGTATAAATTGTGAACTGCAAATTTAATTTACAGGTGAATATAATTAAAACAATTCAAACTTGGCATGTGATTCATATTGGAAACATGGGTTGGGAACCACAACAACCTTGACCACAGACTGAGCTGGACAAGTCATGATGGGCATATCTGCCTGACTGGGACTGCAGCAGGCAACAAGTACCCTAACATGAGGCGTAAACTGACCTGACCTGACCTTGTCCTCACAAATGTTACAGATACTTCAGTCTGCGACAACATTGATAAGAGGGATCCTTGAATGTTCTTCATGGAGATGAAGTCCTGCCTTCTCAAAGAGGATCCATCATGTCTGTATCTGGACTTTCAAAAAGCTTTTAAAAAGGTCCCACACAAGAGATTCATGTGCAAAATTAAAGCACATGGTATTGGGGGTAGGATATTGATGTGGATAGAGAACTGGTTGGCAGACAGGAAACAAAGAGAGGAATTAACGGGTCCTTTTCAGAATGGCAGGCAGTGACTAGTGGGGTGCCACAAGGCAGTGCTGGGACCCCTGCCATTCACAATATATATTAACCATTTAGACGAAGGAATTAAATGTAACATCTCCAAGTTTGCGGATGACACAAAGCTGGGTGACAGTGTGACCTGCGAGGAGGATGCTATGAGGCTGCGGGGTAACTTGGATACATTGGGTGAGTGGTCAGAAGCATGGCAGATGCAGTATAATGTGGATAAATGTGAGGTTGTCCATTTTGTTGACAAGAACAAGAAAGCAGATTATTATCTGAATGGTGTCCGATTAGGAAAAGGGGAGGTGCAACAAGGCGGTGTTCTTGTACACCAGTCACTGAAAGTAAGCAGGCAGGTACAGCAGACAGTGAAGAAAGCAAATGGCATATTGGCCTTCATAGCGAGAGGATTTGAGTATAGGAGCAAGGAGGTCTGACTGTAGTTGTACAGGGCCCTGGTGAGACCACACCTGGAGTATTGTGTGCAGTTTTGGTTTCCTAATTTTGAGGAAGGACATTCATGCGATTGAGGGAGTGCAGCGTAATTTCACCAGGTTAATTCCCAGGATGGCAGGACTGCCATATGATGAAAGAATGGATTGACTGGGCTTATATTCACTTGAATTTAGAAGGATGAGAGAAAATCCTGTGGAATTATAAAATTCTTGAGGGATTGCACAGGTTAGATGCAGGAAAATTGTCCCCAATGCTGGGGGGGGGGGGGGGGGGGGGGGTAGTCCAGAACCAGGCCTCACAGTTTAAGAATAAGGGGAAGGCCATTTAGGAATGAGATGAGGAAAAACTTTTTCAACCAGAGAGTTGTGAGTCTGTGGAATTCTCTGCCACAGAAGGCAGTGGAGGCCAATTCACTGGATGTTTTCAAGAGTGAATTAGATATAGCTCTTAGGGCTAAATGAATCAAGGGATATGGGGAGAAAGAGAACACTGCCTACTGAGAAAAACTAATAAAATGCCTTCTGTTTAAATTTAATCTATCTTTAGGGCTTTTAGGGCTGACGGAATTAAGGAATATGGGGAGAAATCAGGAACGGAGTACTGATTTTGAATGATAAGCCATGATCATATTGAATGGCGGTGCTGGCCCAAAGGGCCAAATGGCCTACTCCTCAACTATTTTCTGTGTTTTCTATTTTTGACGTCCTGAAGCACTGCAGTCATGAACTTAGAATAGATTAGGTAGTTCAAAATTGGGCATTTTTGAGGCATCATCGAATATTTAGCAGCAACAGATATGTGCACCACCACAACTGTAACCTTGTGACTAAACATATATTTTACTCCACTGTTCCTATCACACCATTGAATCCACCTTGGTTCAGTCTGGTGTGTAGAGGAGCAGTCCAGAAGCAGCAGGAGCCAGATCAACAAATGTGGTGCCAAACTAAAGGACATGTAATGCAGAGCTATTTGCTTATTAAGTGTAGGAAGGAACTGCAGATGTCGGTTTAAACCAAAGATAGACACAAAAAGCTGGAGTAACTCAGTGGGTCAGACAGCATCTCTGGAGAAAAGGGTCTCATCCCAAAATGTCACCTATTCCTTTTCTCCAGAGATACTGTCTGACCCACTGAGTTACGTCAGCTTTTTGTATCTACAGTATCTACTTGCTTATTAAATTGTAAAAATAGCATAGAACAGACCGTTATATATGGTTCTCACAAATTGTGGCTCAACTCAAAGTTCTGAAGTTCTGGAGAATTAAACAGTCTCCTGGATGAAGTGGCTCCAAGAAAATCCCTAATTATAATGATTGCATGTGATTGCTGCAGTCAAGGCTGAAGCATCTGCACACATGTTCAACCAAAGGTGTGGAGTGGATAATCTTCTTGGCATCTCCAATAGAAGCTGGTCTTCAAACAATCCAATGCATTCCATGTGACATCAAGAAGCACAGTGCTGTAGAGACAAATATTATAGAAATAGGCACCTCAGCTCACCCTGTCCATGATGACCATCAAACACCCACCCATATCAATCTCATTCACCAACACCTGGTCTCTAGCCTCTATTCCCTTTAATACTATGTGCTCACCCACATCTATGTAACTAAAAGTCTCATCTTGACCACTTCCTCTCTGCTCTGTATTATTGATTTTAGAAAAAACGCTACCCTATATCGCAATGATTTTTGGCCATCTCACTCACCGTCCTCCTCCGCTGAGGCAGGCCTGAGGATTTTTCTGATCGATGAAAAGAATAAGTTATGTGTTTAGAAGATCTTGGAATCAGCTGATTGGTCCCAATTGTCTATCACTATGATGAAGGTAACGCCCCTTCCTGGTGGGGCAGGACTATAATACCCTGGGTGCCTGGACGTGAGTCAGTCACTCTGGAAGATCGCGAGGGAGAGGCCACGACTCTGATTCTGCTGTGAGTCAACTGAACTGCGAGCCTGCAATGTACTTGTAATTAATGATTTGTTAGCCCTTAATGAAAATAAAATGTGTTGTTTTGCCTGCCCTGTGCTTGAAACTCAAATGGCAATGGAAATGAAATGAAATGAAAATAAGATGAGTTGTTTGCCTGCCCTGTGCTAGAAACTCAAATGGCAATGGACATAAAATGAAATGAAAATGAGATGAGTTGTTTGGCCTGCCTTGTGCTTGAAACTGAAATGGCCATGGAAATGAATTGAAATGAAAATGAGATGAGTTGTCTGGCCTGCCCTGTGCTTGAAACTGAAATGACATTGGAAATGAAATGAAATGAAAATGAGATGAGGTGTTTGGCCTGCCCTGTGCTTGAAACTGAAATGGCAATGGAAATGAAATGAAATGAAAATGAGATGAGTTGTTTGGCCTGCCCTGTGCTCAAAACTGAAGTGGCAATGGAAATGAAATGAAAATGAGATGAGTTGTTTGGCCTGTCCTGTGCCTGAAACTGAAATGGCAATGGAAATGAAATGAAACGGAAATGAAATGAGTTGTTTGGCCTGCCCTGTAGTTGAAACTGAAATGGCAATGGAAATGAAATGAAATTAGTTGTTTGGCCTGCCTGAAACTACTCATTTTAGCCCACAATGTCCCTATTAGTTGAGAAACCAGTCCCTTTTGCCCCAAATGCCCTTGATGGACTGTGGCATAAAGGTAAATGTGAAGGCAATAGACATGAAGGGGAAAACATTTCAATGCTTGGAGTCATACCTTCCACAACGGGAGATGGTAATGATTCATAGAATTATACAGCGTACAAACAGGCTCTTTCACCAACCATCAACCAACTATTTACTCAACTTCCATTGAATTCTCCCAATGTTGCCTTCAACTGTTCTCCAGATTCTACCACTCACCTACACTTGACATGTTACCTAACCACCTGGATGTGGAAAGGATCCAGAGTCGCCGGGTAAACCCATGCAGCCACAAGGAAATGTGCAATCTCCCTGCAGAAAAACTGGAGGTCAGGATTGATCCTGGATCACTGGAGCTGTGTGGTATTAGATCTACTAATTGTGCCATTATTGTGCTGGTTGCTGGATGTTTGTCAGTGCTTCACCACACTACTTGTGCCCAAAGCCTAAACATTTTCAGCTTCTTTCTCAATAATCTCCTATGCATGACAAGTTCAGAAGTGGTGATGCTTCTTTTGATTTCACCATATTGAATTATGGCCGATCAGCGGTCCAAGCTGCAAAACCCAATGGGAGTAAAGACTAGACCAGGCAGAAAATATCCTCCAAATCTCAGACCGATCCAGACATTGACAACTATTATCTATGAGACAGGATTCAAACACCCTTTGACCTTTGTAGCATTACCTCATCGCTGATTTGCCCATCAACATCCTGGGGATCACTACTGACCAGAAATTCAACTGGTTGACTCAATAAATAATATGGCTGCAAGAGCAGGTCAGATCTTTTATGGCCAGCCCCACTTAAAGCAACTTGGTCTCTGAAAATGGTGCCAAAATCTGGCAACTCTTGTATATAGTTGCAATGGACTATTTCTACATCCTTTGTATTTAATCTGGGATTGTGTTTTTGTGTAGTAATAATTTACTGAACTGTATGCAAAAAAATAAATTTACAGTACATGGAAAACATAGAAAATAGGTGCAGGAGTAGGCCATTCGGCCCTTCGAGCCAGCAGTACCTTTCAATATGCTCATGGCTGATCATCCAAAATCAGTACCCCGTTCCTGCTTTCTCCCCATATCCCTTGATTCTGTTAGCCCTAAGAGCTATATCTAACTCTCTCTTTAATACATCCTGTGAATTGACCTCCACTGTCTTCTGTGGCAGAGAATTCCACAAATTCACAACTCTCTAGGTGAAATTTGTTTTCCTCCTCTCAATCCTAAATGGCCTACCCCTTATTCTTAAATTGTGACCCCTGGTTCTGGACTACCCCAACATCGGGAACATTTTTCCTGCATCTAGCCTGTCCAATCCCTTAAGTACCTCGGTATATGTGATAATAAAGAACCTTTGAACGTTGAGGCTGGGTATTCTGTGGTGATTTGATTTCCCCCCTGTTAGTCCATTTACAAGGTTCACTAATGTTTTATCTCTCTAAGGTGATCACATTTCCAGGAGAACTTCATTGGAATACTGCATACTGCTGTGTTCTTCAGACAATCCTTGCACTATTTTCATCCTCATATACTTCTTGGAACGTTGTGAGCACAGCTCATGATTATTCAGGCCTCCAGCACCACTAGTCCTCATCTAGCATGTATTAACATCAAGGGCAGATGGCCTCTCATAATGGAGTGTATGATGAAAGCTCATTTAGCTACTGTGTTATTGGGTTGGGAAATTAGTAAAACTAGCTTCAGGTAAAGTCTTCTGATGAAAAAAATAAAATTATAATAAATCATAAAATGTCCAAGTGATGATTTAGACAATATAGTTTGGGATGCTTTATCCAATATTAAATATTCTTCTTTGACACTGTTCCTGAACCATGCTCTCTCTATCGATAATATTAATTATTTTGATGCTGAAGATATTTCCAAAATATTATTATTATTTTTTTTTTTTTTATAATAATTTTTTTTTATTAGCAATAACCAATTTTCAATGTTTAAAACTGAGTTATAAACATCAACTTAATTCAATGTTTGTACATAACACACTAATGATTATTATCTTATATTTTTTTGAAAATAAAAGTGAGTAAGGAGAAATACCATTATTAATCAATAAAATTATAATTCCGTAATAATTAGTTGGTATAAAAGAAAAAAAGAAAATGAAGAAAAAGAAAAAAAGACAAAAAAGTGAGAAAAAAAAAAAAAAAATTTAAGAAAAAATATTATATATATATATATAAATGAAAAGCCACACAATATATTGTAAATAAAACAACTACAAATAATAATATCAATAGAGACATGCGTATATCCAAGTATACCAATTAATTATTTTCATCAAATCCCGCAGGGTGCCCGTCGAGCCGTGATGCCAAGAACAGCTACTTCTCTAAATACTGTATATATGGAGACCATATCTGTTCAAAAGAATTATACTTGTCCAGAAGGACAAATCTAATTCTTTCCAAGTATAACGTCTCCAACATCTCTGATGCCCACATTTTAATTGTTGGGGATAATGTTCCCTTCCAAAATTTCAATATTATTTTTTTCCCTAATATCAAACAATAATCAAGGAAATTTCTTTGGTCTAATGTAAGTATCAAATTAGACTCTGGAATTCCCAATATTATTAACTTTGGGTCAGGGTCTAGTTGAACTTTAAGAACTTCAGAAATAACTTTAAAAATTTCTGTCCAATAATAATTCAATTTAGGACATGTAACAAAACTGTGTGTTAAATTTGCTTCTAAATTCTTACATTTATCACAAATAGAGGAGAGATTAGGAAATATATTATTTAATTTAGTTTTCGAATAATGTAATCTGTATAATACTTTAAATTGTATTAATATATGTCTAGCATTTAACGAGCACCGATGTATTCGTTGTAAACTTTCTTCCCAATTTTATTTGGTTATAGGTGATCCAATTTCATTTTCCCATGCTTGACGATATGTTTCAGTTATTGGATTCTCCTTATCCATAATGATGTTATATATATAAGCTATTAATTTTTCTGTGGTTGGATGCAAGTTAAACAATTCATCTAAAAATCCTGGTTCTTTATTTTTAAAATCCTGTGTATTAGATTTGATATAATCTCTAATTTGAAAATACCTAAACAAATGTTTTGAAGACAATCCGTAGATATCTTGTAACTCCTGAAATGAAAGAAATTTTCCATTTCTATAGAGGTGCTCTACCCTTGTAATTCCTAAATTATCCCAATGTCTAAACCCTCCATCCAGTGTGGAGGGCTTAAATAATGGATTATTCATAATTGGTAGTCTAAATGAGAGATTATCTAAGTGTAAAGTCTTGACTATTTGTTTCCAAATACGTCTATTATAGTAAATGATTGGATTGTCCCTATAAATTTTTTTTGCACTTCCTTTGGGGCAAAAATAATTGAATCTACGTTAAAAGGCAAACAATCTTCCTTTTCTATCTTTAACCACGTTGGTTCCAGGTCCGTATTTACCCACCAAAAATTCATATTCTTAATCTGTACTGCCCAGAAATAGTATAGAAAATTTGGAAGTGCTAACCCTCCATTTATCTTTGACTTACTGATTCTGAATTATTTCTGAAGTAGCTTCTTTTCATCTGCTTCATCCCATCACTCAAAAGATTTAAACAGTTTAAACTTTTGAACCGCCACTCGCACTTTGCAATTTATTTTTCTAATGGGTGCAGCAATTTCCCTGTAAAACAAAGTAAATAGCATTTTGTGCGAATTTGTACCTCTTCCATTATTAACATTGGAAAACTGCAATCATTTAAAATTAAGGTCAATGACTCCTTATAACACATTATTTTAATTTACAACCCTTCTCCAATTACTCTGGGGCAATTATTATTTTGGAAAGTGTAGTTCAATGTAATCAGTTTTTAAGCATGTGTTAAATTCAAGGATGGATCAGCCTCACAACAGGTGGCCATGAACTAATGAAAGTTGTGTAGGAAGGAACTGCAGATGCTGGTCAACACCGAAGATAAACACAAAATGCTGGAGTAACTCAACGGGACAGGCATCATCTCTGGAGTGAAGAATGGGTGATATTTCGGGCTGAGACCTTCTTTAGACTGAGGAGGGTCTAGACCCGAAACGTCATCTATTCCTTCTGGAAGTCAATGTGTTTGGACTGTGCACTGCCGCATGTCCACTAGGCACCTTGAAAGATTATGATGCCTGAGGCTGAATTTCTTGCTGTCAGCAAATCATTAGACTGAAGCACTGCTCTTTAAGGATTTGAGAGAAGAGGAAACATTACAACACAAGAAATAGAAACCTGAGTAATTCTTTGTTTCGATACTATTTTCCTGCACTGACCCATATCCCTTGATTGTCTCCCCTTGCATAATTCACTGTTGTGTAGGTAGGGGGTGGGGAGGGGTAATGGCTGGTGTTTTAACCAAGGTACAAGAAGAGACACCACAACTAGTCCCATCATTAAAATAAGGAATTATTATTTTTGTTTTTGACCTACCTAAAAAATAAAAACTGTTTCTCTTTCCACCTATGCAATCTGACTCACTGAATGTTTCCAGCATTTTCTATATTTTTGTGAAAGATATGCATAAATTTATAATTCATTCTTATTTTCTTTCTCGTAGGTCGACTGGCTTATGGCTGTGGTCCATTAGATTTGGTGTTCCATTGTTCTGTAGGTCATGTTGTTAATACCATGGGTGGTTAAGCCCTGTGGCCAAGGGAAGGTCGATGTTATTCCTTGTCTATGTTAAATGTGTTGATATTAGCAGTTGCAAAAGTGACTAATTTCAGTGACTATAAGTGAATAAGATCTGATGGGAAGGAAAATGTTAGCAATGATTTCTACCTTATACTGCTGAGAGAATGAAATGACTGGTGGTACATTCAAAACAAAGGGGTAACCAAGGAGAAGGGAGCATCGCACAAGAATAAAGAAGGACGTATATGCTTGGAGTCAGAGCATGTATACAAGGTACTAAACAACAACTTTGTATCTGTACCCACCACGGAAAAGGACGTGGATAGTGAGATCAGTGTGGGGAAGATTAATATACTAGGGCAGTACGAAAATAATAAATGAGCTGGTGTTGAGGCTCTTGAAGAGTATTAAGGCGGATAAATCCCCAGGACCAGATGGGATCTATCCCAGGTTACTGGGAGAGGCAAGAGGGATCCTTGACAAAGATATTTATATCTTCTCTAGTCATAGCGAGGCCCTGGAGGGCTGGAGAGCAAACAGCATTGTTCCTTTCCTTTCCCTCTCAAAGGCTGTGGTGCTCCACAGTAACTTGTTGTTCGGTTTCAGTACTGGCTTACTGGCTTACTAGAAGACAGAGGATAATGGTGGAAGAATGTTATTCTGGCTGGAGTCCTGTGACCAGTGGAGTTCCACCGGGATCTGTGCTGGGATATTTGGGATATATATAGATACACATATATATATACAGTGGCTTGCAAAAGTATTCATACCCCTTGAAATTTTCCACATTTTGTCATGTTACAACCACAAACGTAAATGTATTTTATTGGGATTTTATGTGATAGACCAACACAAAGTGGTGCATAATTGTGAAGTGGAAGGAAAATGATACACGGTTTCCAAATTTTATTACAAATAAAAAACTGAAAAGTGTGGTGTGCAAAAGTATTCAGCCTCCCTGAGTCAATACTTTGTAGAACCACCTTTCGCTGCAATTACAGCTGCAAGTCTTTTGGGGTATGTCTCTACCAGCTTTGCACATCTAGGGACTGGAAGTTTTGCCCATTCTTCTTTGCAAAATAGCTCAAGCTCAGTCAGATTGCAGGGAGAGTGTCTGTGAACTGCAATTTTCAAGTCTTGCCAGAGATTCTGAATTGGATTTAGGTCTGGACTTTGACTGGGCCATTCTAACACATGAATATGCTTTGATCTAAACCATTCCATTGTAGCTCTGGCTGTATGTTTAGGGTCATTGTCCTGCTGGAAGGTGAACATCCGCCCCAGTCTCAAGTCTTTTGCAGACTCTAACAGGTTTTCTTCCAATATTGCCCTGGATTTGGCTCCATCCATCTTCCCATCAACTCTGACCAGCTTCCCTGTCCCTGCTGAAGAAAAGCATCCCCACAGCATGATGCTGCCACCACCATGTTTCACAGTGGGGATGGTGGGTTCAGGGTGATGTGCAGTGTTTGTTTTCCGCCACACATAGCGTTTTGCATTTAGGCCAAAAACTTCAATTTTGGTCTCATCAGACCAGAGCACCTTCCTCCACATGTTTGCTGTGTCCCCCACATGGCTTGTGGCAAACTGCAAACAGGACTTTGTTTCAACAATGGCTTTCTTCTTGCCACTCTTCCATAAAGGCCCGATTTGCGGAGTGCACGACTAATAGTTGTCCTGTGGACAGATTCTCCCACCTGAGCTGTGGATCTCTGCAGCTCCTCCAGAGTTACCATGGGCCTCTTGGCTGCTTCTCTGATCAATGCTCTCCTTGCCCGGCCTGTCAGTTTAGGTGGATGGTCATGTCTTGGTAGGTTTGCAGTTGTGCCATACTCTTTCCATTTTCGGATGATGGATTGAACAGTGCTCCGTGAGATAGTCAAAGCTTGGGATATTTTTTTATAACCTAACGCTGCTTTAAACTTCTCCACAACTTTATCCCTGACCTGTCTGGCGTGTTCCTTGGGCTTCATGATGCTGTTTGTTCACTAATGTTCTCTAACAAACCTCTGAGAACAGAACAGCTGTATTTATACTGAGATTAGATTATACACAAGTGGACTATATTTACTAATTAGGTGACTTCTGAAGGCAATTGGTTACACTGGATTTTATTTAGGGGTATCAGAGTAAAGGGGGCTGAATACTTTTGCACGCCACACTTTTCAACTATTTATTTGTAAAAAAATGTGAAAACCATGTATCATTTTCATTCCACTTCATAATTATGCACCACTTTGTGTTGGTCTATCACATAAAATCCAAATAAAATATATTTACGTTTGTGGCTGTAACGTGACAAAATGTGGAAAAGTTCAAGGGGTATGAATACTTTTGCAAGCCACTGTATACATATATATATATATATATATATATGACTGTATGATATGTAGATGGAGTGGTTAGTAAGTTTGCTGACAACAAAATTGGTGGAGTTGCAGACAGTGAGGAAAGCTGTCAGGATATAAATCAACTACAAATATGGGCAGAGAAATGGCAGATGAAGTTTACTCCGAGCAAGTGTAAAGAGTTGCATTTCTGGGATGTTGAATGTAAGGGGAAAGTAATCCAGTTAATGGCAAGAACCTTAACAACATTGATGTACAGAGGGATCTTGGCGTCCAAGTTCATAGGTCCCAGAATTGGCAACACAAGTAGATAGATTGGTACAGAAGGCATATAATACGCTTGCCTTCATTGGTCAGGGCATTGAGTATAAGAGTCAGGAAGGCATACTGCAACATGATATGAGTTTCGTTAATCTGCATTTGTAGTATTGTGTGCATTTTATGATGCCCCCATCACAGGAAGTATGTGAAGGCGTTGGAAAGGGTGCGGAGAAAGTTTAGCAGAATGCTGCTTGGATTAGGGCAGGGGTCGGCAACCTACGGCCCCCGGGCCAAATGCGGCCCGTAACCTGAAATTATTCTGTCCGCAGACGGATTTTTTTCCGTGTAATCATCTGGTCCGCCGAGCCCCGAGCGCAGCCGAGCGGCAAGCGCCGAGCACCGAACTCTGGCTGTACCGCATCCTGCGCAAAGCCCACCGGCACGGGCACGCACCTTCTGTGAACGCGTTTAAGAAAGAACTGCATATGGTGGAAAAATTGAAGGTAGACAAAAATGCTGGATAAACTCAGCGGGTGACACATGCAAGGATTGCATGAGGCTGCCTCACCTGCTGAGTGTCTCCAGTATTTTTGTCTACCTTCTGTGAGCACGTGATTTGATGCCTGCCATCCGGGGTGGGATGGGATCGGGATCCATGTGTACACATGATAGATGTGGCCCGCCATCCGCTCACAGACATGCGTCCGCGCCCCTATGCAGAACAAGGTTGCCGACCCCTGGTTCACAAGGTATTGGTGATAAGGAGGGCTTGGACAAACCTATGTTGTTTTCTCTGGAGCATTGGAGACTGAGGGGAGGCCTGAGCAACGTATAGAAAACTGTAAGAGACATAGATTGAGACAGTACCTTCTCCGCAGGGTGGAAATGGCCAAGATGAGAAGGCATTGCTTTAAGGTGATTGGGGAAAAATTTAAAAGAGATGTGTGGTACAAGTTTTTTACATAGAGACCGTTGGGTGCCTGGAATGGGGTGCAGAGGTGGTGGTGGACACAAGTCAAGTCAAGTTTATTCATCGCATACACATATGAGATGTGCAGTGAAATGAATAGTGACAATGCTTGCGGATTGTGCAAAAAAACTATAAAACAGAATGGAACAGAATCACATATTCACATATTACATATTTGTGGGAGGAAAAAAAACAAAACAGCAATTTAAAAAAGACACCACACAACAGTAAATTGTCACAGTAAAGTTAGTCCCTGGGGAGATAGGAGTTTACGGGCCGAATGGCCTCCGGGAGGAAACTCCTTCTCATCCTCTCCATTTTCACAGCACGGCAACGGAGGCGTTTGCCTGACCGTAGCAGCTGGAACAGTCCGTTGCTGGGGTGGAAGGGGTCCCCCATGATCTTATCGGCTCTCGAGTTGCACCTTCTGATGTATAGCTCCTGCAGGGGGGCGAGTGTAGTTCCCATAGTGCGTTCGGCCGAACGCACTACCCTCTGCAGAGCCTTCTTGTCCTGGGCAGAGCAGTTCCCAAACCAAATTGTGATGTTTCCGGACAAGATGCTTTCCACAGCCGCTGAGTAAATGCACTGGAGGATGCTCAGAGACACTCTGAATTTCCTCAATTGCCTGAGGTGGTAAAGGCGCTGCATTTCCTTACTCACCACAGTTACCACATCACAGTTACAATAGTGGGATGTAAGAGGCATTTAGATAGGCACATGGATATGCATCGAATGTGGGATTATGAATCACATGCAGGCCGAGGATGTTAATTTAACCTGGCCTCATTGTGGGCTGAGGGGCCTTTTCTTGCGCGGAATTGTTCTGTGCCTATGTCTCATCCACATAGCGCATTCCTGTCTTTGCCTACTTGTGCAATAGTGTAGGGCAGGTCCTGACAGGCAGAACCTCCCCCTTAAAAAGCTTGATTTCACTGTGTTCATGAACTCACAGAAGTCAAGGCCATGTGATGTCACTGACATGGTAACATGGTTTTATAACCTTACCTTCCCACTTATGTGCTTTCAGACTTTCCCATGCAATGCAATTTTAGGGGATACCCAGCTAATGTTATTTTACACTCTGTGGATGTTGATACACTTTCTTTCAGAGTTTCTGGATAACTTTTCTTCACTAGCTAATGTGCAATCATTGTCAAAGGTTTATCGTTGGATATTAAATGCCCTGTGCTGTGAAGAACAGTCTGTCCTGCATGTTGTTAAATTTATGGATTTCCATCCCAAAGACATATAGGGTTGTAGGTTAATTGGTCTCTGTAAACTGAACCCCTAATGTGTGGGGAATGTGGGATAAGTGGGATAACATGGAACTAGTGTGAGCAGGTGATCGATCATTGGTGTGGACCTGATGGGCCAAAGAGTCTATTTCCACATTATATCTTTCAATCTATCAGTCAATCTGAATGGGGTGGGAGATTGCAACCTTCACGTGGTCCACCCTGTTTCGACTAATGCAATCAACCCGACATGCACAAACAAATAGATCAAATAGAACAAGTTGACCTGCAACTTTAGGCTGTGTAAGCCATACGCAAGAAGAAGAAGTCAATCTGAATGAAGCGAGATGCAAAATGCTGGAGTAACTCAACGGGACAGGCAGCATATCTGGAGAAAATGAATGGGTGACGTTTCAGGCCAAGACCCTACTTCTCTGAATGAGTCCACAGGAGAATGAAGAAGCGGAACTATAGTTGGATGCCTCTTTGTTTTGCCTTTATCGACACTGTGGGCAAAATTGTGGAGGCAGATATGATAGTGGTACCATCAAAATTCAAAGTGCTTGTTTTTTAATGCTTTCATTGAAGTCTTGTATATTTTAAATCTGACTTATGCACAGCCATAACATTAAAATTAAACCTTTCAGTAACAATATGTTGTAACTAGAAATAAATGGCACTCGCTTGATAGTTCCCAGTAGATTTTTGAAATTGGGGCCTATTGATGCAGTTCTGGCTATTGTAAACCCAAGAAACAAAATGGAAACTCGTGCATGTCAGATCTACTTTAATGTTACAGAGTACTTCAATCTGCATCGGCCTGCGGTATATCCGCACTAGAGGATGTCTGGTATTTGTATCTTTGTCTCAATTTCTCCAAAATTCCTTTGCCATGTCAAAATAACAAAACAAGGATTGAAAGGTACATGTGCCTTTTCTCCAGTCGTGAATGTTTCTAAACCGTACCGTAAAATACTCATCTTTAATTCTAACCCCTAATGTGGAAAATGCCTATAAAATAAATAGAAATACTTTGCAAACTCATGTCAATACCTAATGTGTTGTAACATCCCTGACTCCTTCATTTTTTGTCTATCAACTGAAATTGAGCAAGTAATCATGAGTGGTAAAACTGCTAAAATGTTTTTTTAAAGGCCTCAGAGATCTATGATCCACCATATGTTTTATATTACTACTGATGCCAATCAATAAATATTATTTCTGTCTGTAGACTGCTAAATTTGTGAATCATATATCTTTCAGTTAGAGACCATCCCCAAGCCAAATATTAGAAACACATATAAGGATAAGATGAACCACTTAATAGATTAATCAATCTAAAGCTTTGCTGTCTATGAAGCTTTTATGTATGGCATTCCTGAGCATTTCCGTGACCTCCATTTTTCTAGAGATGCAGAGGAGTGTTTTAAAATTTCCTTACATTAAAATAGCTGCACAAAATGTTCTGCACCCTACATAAGCAGTTGTTGATTGATTGTATTCCTTGTGAAGAACATTAAAGTGCCTCACTGGTTCTGTTTTGTGCAAGCAATCCTTGCAGTTTTTAGAGTGTATGTTAGTCTGACACTTCCAAACTATATTATGGATGCAATTCAAAAGCACCTCTGTGCAAAATGAGAGGGATTTAAATATTTTTCTTTACGATGAAGCACCTCAAAATCTTGTTTCCCTCCTTGTATATCTAGTATATTTTAAGCAAAGAAAGGCACTAATTTATTCCATAAACGGTCTATAAAACGTGTTTCATCGGAACATTTCAACATAGGAAGCATGAAACTCATTGCTGGGTATTGCTATTTGAGGACTTAATTGCACTATTAATTATATTACTTTACATGACA
Source organism: Raja brachyura (assembly GCA_963514005.1). The sequence goes on along the minus strand of OY740784.1, from coordinate 16,675,586 downwards.
TTACACTGTAGCAATGTTTCTCTTGATAAAGCATGTGCCGATGCAAGATGTCAAAGTACCTTCATTGTAAAATAACTCTGACAAAAAGTGAGAACGTTGAGACAGACTTTGATGTGTACTTGGACAGAAGGAGACTACTGCTAGCGTGATCTTTCATGGACATTTGCTGAACAATCCTCATAACCTTATTGATTCCACCTCTGCAATCTCTGACATTAAATAATGGAACCAATTACATATTTTAACATCTACCTATTTGTCATTCTTTATTTAAACAGTTTATGGTGGCAATTTTTTAGATAATCTCAATTATAAACTTACTTTGACCTTACTTTATCAACAAACATAAATGAAGTGAAAAGCAAAGAATGCTGATATGTCAATTAGCTAAATACCATAAATTCTGTACATGCTCCACCATGAACCTGCGAGCAAACACATGAAATGAAGGGCAAGGAAAGTCCATTGACCCATTTAACTCAGTCCATTCACTTGTATGCTTTGCACACTCTTCACTCATCCGCAGTAAAAACATACTTTGCTGGGAGAAGAATAAAAAAGACAACCTTCATCCTCCCATGGTGGTCAATTATGCGAGAGCAGAACTAAGAATGACTCTTCGCAATCACAAAAATCTACCAGGTTCCCTGAAAGGAAAAAATTGGAATGAACTGACTGCATTGATATAATGCTACACATGGCCTTGGGATTTCTCTTAGCCCATGAATTACCCCTGAAATGTAATTATCTTGATTTGTGAGCCAATTCTATGCTCATATGTCTTTAAAGCAACAAATAAGATAAATGACCAAGTAGATTGTTCAGTGCAGGCAAACTGTGAGATTAAGACAACTGTTCTTCTTGAAAGAGTGACACGGGTTCTTTCACAGCCATCTATACAGACTGATAGCCTTCTGGGTCAATGTTACCTCTGCTTTGTTACATCTCTTGCCAAACAGCACTTTCACAGTCACTAAGTGGAGTGCCAGCACAGATTACAAGTTAAATTTCTGAAGTTGGCTTTGAACTTTGAGAATGCAAGGTGACCATTGAAATAGGCGAGGGCAGTAGTTACCTGGTGAAGAAAGTATTCTTACAACCAAATGTCTCAATAGTTTATTGCAGAAGGTGGTGACAAAATACATCTGTATTTGACCTTTGTGTAGATTTTATAGAAATGTTCCATAGCCCCCCCATAATTATTCATTTTAAATACCATCATTAAATGGTCTGCATTCAATCACCATGTCAATTATAAAACTTTGAATCATTTTCCCAGCAGACCTGTTACTTGAAAGTGCATAATTCATCTCATGAAGGCTATTTTTTCAATCAGTAATTCCACACTTTGGTGAAATGTTATTCATTCTCCACAAATGGTTCAGGATGCTTCTCCATGTGTGTAAACAAAATGAAGATAATACAAATACAGATACCCTGGGTAAAAGACTACTTGATCTACTAAGTGCTGCCTTGTAATGCTTTGCACCATTAATAAACAAGTGACTAATATCCTGTTGATTTGAATTGAATAGATCGGCATGGTCATATTACTCAATAATCATGCCAAATGGATAATGGTGTGGTTCAGATTTAATACCTCCCTCTGTGAGGATGCAATCAATTAACTGTATTAACTGATTTGTCTAATGTACCTTCCCTGAATTTATTCTTCTGCCAAGAAGGCAAAGTGTGTTCTATGTAAACCATCCTCAAGATCATTGATGAAAACAATATAAAGCTTTAGCTCCACTATTTTCATTACTACCCCCAAATAGTTTACCCAAGGTAGTGAGTCTATACTGTATTTATTAAATCACACTGAACCAGTAATGCTTCATATAAACATACAGTACATCTCAAATAATGCTTGCTGACAACTTTCTACAATTGAAATCAATCCATATATCTATAGCTATTGTGACATTTCCCCCTTTTCTATAATGTAAGGACTGTCTCCAATTAATAGGAATGACATGAGACTAAACAATGATGTGAACCAATGACTCAGTTTTCCTCAGTGCTTAGTAGGAAAAAACATTGACTTTTGCAACAATGTCAATCTTAATTCCATTTCTTTTTGCCAAAATGTTTCTGTGGTTATTTCAATAAAACACTTTCTGCTCGGCATCCTTTGGATGTACAAGCAGTAGTGCATTGCCTTCGGAACCAAAAGCTGATATATAATTTATTTTATTTGTCACATTAGGAAATATTTGTCCTAAGTATTGAGATTTTCAACATAATCAGTGTCATACAGAATGGAAAATGGTCCTATTTTTATTCTTCCCATTTTCACATCAAGTCCCCCCATATCCAACCGCTCGTTTATACTCCAGTTTACAATGGCCAATTGGCCCACCGACCAAAGTGTTTTGAGATGTGGAAGATACCAGAGCATCAAAAATAAACCTACATTATCACAGGTGAGAATGTACAAACTCCGTACAAACAGCACCAGAGGTCAGGATTAAACCTAAGACACCAGAGCTGGGAGGCAGCAGCTCCAATAACTGCTGTCCCTGATTCACCTTTTCATTGATATTTACAACTTTCCGCTGTCCTTTTTCTCTTTGTCAGCTTAGCACCAGGGCAGCACGGTGGCGCAGCGGCAGAGTCTTACTGCCTTACGGTGTCAGAATCCCGAGTTCGATCCTGACTAAGGGTGCTGTCTATACGGAGTTTGTACATTCTCCCTGTGACCGTCCCGGTTTCCTCCAACATTCCAAAGACCAAATACCAAATACCAAAGGGTAGAGTCAATGCCTTACAGTGCTTGCAGCGCCAGAGACCCGGGTTCGATCATGACTACGGACTTTGTACGTTCTCCCCATGACCTGCATGGGTTTTCTCAGAGGTTTTCGGTTTCCTCCACACTCCAAAGATATACGGGTTTGTAGATTAGTTGGCTTGGTGCAAATGTAAATTGTCCCTAGTGTGTGTGGGATAATGTTAATATGTTGGAATCACTGGTTGGCGCGGACCCAGTGGGCCGAAGGGCCTGTTTCCACGCTGCATCTCTAAACTAAACCAAACTAAACCTACAGGTTTGTAGGTTAATTGAATTCGGTGAAAATTCTAAATTGTGTAGGATAGTGCTAATCTAGGGGGATCACTGGTTGGTGTGGATACGGTGGGCCAAAGAGCCTGTTTTTGTGCAGGATCTCTATACTAAACTAAACTATAAGAGGTTCAGTTGTCCTAGGCTATGTTTTCATATTATCTCTATATTCTTGGCAATTGAATGAGAGACATATAGTAGAATCATTTTAGATAAATTGCTTACAAGCATTGTTTATATTTTGCCTTTCTTCACTATTAGGAACAGATTAAATTGCAAGCATTGATTTACGAATAATTCTCGATTCTTTTGCATTAAGCTATAGTGAACACAATATCACTTCCCAAATAAAGATTCAAAGTGCTGGAGTAATTGAACAGGTCAGGCAGCGTCTCTGGAGATCATCTTCTCCAAAAATACTGCCTGATCCTCTGAGTTACTCCAGCACTTTGTGTCTTTATTTGTGAACCAGCATTTGCAATTCCTTGGTTCTATCACTTCCCAAATAGTTCCTGATAGATATTTAGGCCACTTGGAATTATAAATACTTTTCAGCTCTCAGAAGTTGTAATCCGGATGTGCGACTGAAATAATATAATATATACATTGTCAATGAGCAAGACAGAGGAACATGATCATTTCTGGGTCACAATTAAGCATTAGAGCAAACAACATTTCATTTCAAATTACTCCCCACCACCCAATAAATAGAATAAAGAAATTATCAATAACTATATTAAAAAAGAAAGGCTTTTCAGTTGTTTATTTCATGCTGAATATCAAATTGGCCGTAAGGAAATGCTAGGTGAATTTAAAGGTGAACTGCCGCTCAGCTTGTTGCTTATAGTGTAGAGTCTTGCGACTCAGGCCGTTTTGGTGAAAAATATCAATATATCTTCTTTCATCTCTCCAGGTGAGCATCAGATTCGAGGCCAGGACAATCCTGACTTACAACGTTGCATTACATTATTCTGAAATACTAATATTATTCAGTTCTTACCTTTGTTATGGAAATGTCCTCTCAACGTATTGAAGATACTCAATGCATACAGAGGACAGCAACAGTTTTTCTGAAAATGAATTACCACTCATCTAATCCATTTCTTCCCTTGTAGAAATGATTTATATATTTATATTTTTCCCAACCATTTAGTTAAAGGATAGGTAACATTTCCCACGGTAAAAAAAAACATTGTTCTCTTTCTCTTTTAATATGTCAGAAGCATCTATATCTTGTTTTATTAATTAGCCCAGAAACCTATAGTAGAATCCATGCATAAGCCTGATATCAACCAATCAAGTCACAAACCATCTTAATTTCCTCATTAGACACTAAAAGCTGGAGTAACTCAGCGGGTCAGGCAGCATCTCTGGAGAAAAGGAATAGGTGACGTTTTGGGTCGAGACCCTTCTTCAGACTGAGAGTCAGGGGAAAGGGAGAGGAGAGATATAGACAGTGATATAGAGTGATATAGTGATATGAAAGATATACATAAAAGTAACGATGATAAAGGAAATAGGCCATTGTTAGCTGTGTGCTAGGTGAAAACGAATACAATGGGACTCAACAAGACGACTTTGAATCTGGTACGACTTGGATGCGGGAGGGATGGAGAGAGAGGGGATGCAAGGGCTACTTGAAGTTAGAGAAATCAATATTCATACCTCATACCACTGGGTTGTAAGCTGCCCAAACAAAATATGAGATGCTGTTCCTCCAATTTGCAGTTGCCCTCACTGACAATGGAGGAGGCCGAGGACAGAAAGGTCAGTGTGGGAATGGGAAGGGGAATTAAAGTGTTTGGCAACCGGGAGATCAGGTAGGTCCAGGTGGACTGAGTGACGGTGTTCAGTGAAACGGCCGCCCAGTCTACGCTTGGTCTCGCCGATGTATGAGGGCCCACACCTTGTGGACCCTCATACATAACGGGTACAGTATATGAGGTTGGAGGAGGTGCAAGTGAACCTCTGCCTAACCTGAATGGACTGTCAGGGTCCCTGGACAGAATCAAGGGAGGAAGTATAAGGGTTGAGGAATATTCCCAGTCTCTTTGGTGAATAAAACTGTGGAATGTGTGTCGGGCTGCAGAACCTGACTAACTGCACCGAGCACCTGATGGTGAGGTGATCATACCGAAGGTGCAGGCAGTAGTTAGGTGACCATTAGAAAATATAGAGGGGGTGGTAGATAGCAAGTGCAGGATCACCCTGCGGCCATTTCCCTTGGTTGCATGTATGTTGTTTTGCATACTATTGAGGGGGATGGTTATTCAGAGGAGATCAACAGTAGCCATCAGATCTGTGGCATTACAACTTGCTCTCCTGCACAGCGAGGTTAGGTTGGAGTCAGGGAGAGCTGCAGTGAGAGGTGTCTCCATAATTAGGGGAACGGACAGGAGATTCACAAGCATTATCAAAGCAGTAGTGTGGCAGATGAGTAAATTGTGGTAGTCAGGGCAATGCAGTAGTCAGGGCTGGCAGAAGCAGGACAAGGAAGCCCGATAGGTTAATCAGCATTCATTTTAATGTAAGAAGCAGGACAAGTTGGATAGATTAGTTCAGGACACGGGTATGCATATGGGATTGTGTCGTTATGACTATTAGAGAAACATGGTTGAGAGATGGGCAAGAATGGCAGTTCAATGTTCTAGAGTAGACATGCTGCAGGCATGATAGAGGTGGAGGTAAGAGAGGAGGGGGAGATGCGTATTGATTAGGGAGAACATCACAAACATCCTGGGGGAATGTCCATTGACGTTATATGGGCAGAATTTTAGGGATAATAATGGGGAGATCTCTTTGATGGAATTGTGCTACAGGCCCCCCAATGGCCACTGGGAATTAGAGAAGCAAATATGTAACAAGATCACAAATATCTGTATGAACAACAGGGTTGTAATAATAGGCACTTTTAACATCCCTAACTTGACTGGGACTGCCATAATGCTAGAAGGTTAGAAGGGGCAGACTTTGTTTGCTGTTCAAAAAGGTCTTAAATGAATACTTCTCATCTGCATTGATGGTGGAGAAGACCATGGAAGCTAGAGAACTCAGCAAATGGAACCGTGATGTCCACGGACATTTTCAGTATTGAGAAACAGGAGGTGTTGGCAATCTTGAGGCACATAAAGGTGAATCAGTCCCTGTGCCTCCAAATGGGAACCAAATGGTTGTTTTTTTCTGGAGCACTGGCAGAGATTTTAAATTAGGCCAGTGTGGTCAGTGTGGCCAGTATGGTCAGTGTGCTATATGTCTGTGGTAGGTACATTACTGGAGGGGAATCTTGGATCTTGTTTGCTTGCTTCCAATGATGGGGTTTTCAGTAGAAAGTTGGGACATTATGTTACAACTGTCTAGGGTGTTGGTGAGATTGCACTGGAATATTGTATGTAGTTCTGGTCACCATACTGTAGAAAGGATGTGATTAAGCTGAAGTGGGTGTAGAAAAAAACCTCACGAAGATGTTGGGGGAGAATGAGGATTGAGGAGCGATTGGGTAGGCTGGGATTGTTTTCCCTCGAGTGAATGAAACCAAACAGTGACCCTAAAGAAGTTTGATAAAGTTTGATAAAGTTTGATAAGTTTGATAAATCATTGATAAAGTGGATAGTCATAGTCGTTTTTGCCAGGGTAGGGAGTCTAAAAATAAAGGGGCTGTCCCGCTTGGGGAACCTAATTGGCGAGTTTAGAAGAGTTTGATAAAATGACATGTTGAAGACCTCCTTCGACTATGTAGAAGACCTCCTTCGACCTCCTTCGACCTCCTTCGACTATGTTGAAGACTAGCTTCGACTAACTTCGGGAAAATTGGACACCGAAGAGTGTAGAGTGAAGACGACCTAGTTCGACCTCCCTTTGACCTCCCTTTGACTATATTGAAGACTATCTACGACTACCTTCGACTACCTTCGACTACCCTTAATTACCTATAACTAACATGCCCGCCTACTATGAGCTACTACAACTAAACCTGCGAGTAAAAAAAGTATCTACTTTTTCCATGGCAACATTTTTTTACTCGCGGGCATTTTTTAACATATTGAAAAAAACGCCGCGACCTAGCTGAGGCCTCGAGTATGTGGAGACCACTCACAAGCATGAAGGAGAATAACGAAGACCTCCTACGACCTCGTGTCGACCATGCTGCGAGTATGAGTCGAGGGCAAACTCACCAGAACACGCGGATTAGGTCGCCCAAGCGGGACAGGCCCTTGAAGGTCATAGGTTTAAGATGAGTGGGTTAAGATTTATTACGGACCCGAGGGTCGTTCTTTCCACTTGTCAGAATTTAAGTTAGAAACATAGAAACATAGAAATTAGGTGCAGGAGTAGGCCATTCGGCCCTTCGAGCCTGCACCGCCATTCAATATGATCATGGCTGATCATCCAACTCAGTATCCCGTACCTGCCTTCTCTCCATACTCTCTGATCCCCTTAGCCACAAGGGCCACATCTAACTCCCTCTTAAATATAGCCAATGAACTGGCCTCAACTACCCTCTGTGGCAGAGAGTTCCAGAGACCCACCACTCTCTGTGTGAAAAAATTCCTTCTCATCTCGGTCCTAAAGGATTTCCCCCTTATCCTTAAGCTCTGACCCCTTGTCCTGGACCTCCCCAACATCGGGAACAATCTTCCTACATCTAGCCTGTCCAACCCCTTAAGAATCTTGTAAGTTTCTATAAGATCCCCTCTCAATCTCCTAAATATTAGAGAGTATAAACCGAGTCTATGCAGTCTTTGTTCATAAGACAGTCCTGACATCCCAGGAATCAGTCTGGTGAACCTTCGCTGCACTCCCTCTATGGCAATAATGTCCTTCCTCAGATTTGGAGACCAGAACTGTACGCAATACTCCAGGTGTGGCCTCACCAAGACCCTATACAACTGAAGTAGAACCTCCCTGCTCCTATACTCAAATCCTGAAGTTGAAGTACACCAGCTCAAACCTGAGAGGCAGTTTAAGAAAAAGGTATCTTTCACACATAGAATGTGAGGTGTTGTATTTTGGGAAGTCTAACAAGGGCAGGACCTGCAAGGTGAATGGTAGGGCTCTGGGTTGGGTTGTAGAGCAGAGGGATCTGGGAGTGCAGTTGTACGGTTCAAGGTCGAGTCACAGGTAGATAAGGTGGTCAAAAAGGCGTTTGGCACATTGGCCTTCATCAGTCAGAGTATTGAGTATAGAAGATGGGAGGTCAGTTGTATAAGATGTTGGTGTGACTGCATTTAGAGTATTGTGTTCAGTTCTGGGCACCATGTTAGAAACATAGAAACATAGAAATTAGAAGCAGTAGTAGGCCATTCGGCCCTTCGAGCCTGCACCGCCATTCAATATGATCATGGCTGATCATCCAACTCAGTATCCCGTACCTGCCTTCTCTCCACACCCTCTGATCCCCTTAGCCACAAGGGCCACATCTAACTCCCTCTTAAATATAGCCAATGAACTGGCCTCAACTACCCTCTGTGGCAGAGAGTTCCAGAGACCCACCACTCTCTGTGTGAAAAAATGTGTTATAGGAAAGACGTTGTCAAGCTGGAAAGGGTACAGATCAGATTTACAAGGATGTTGCCAGGGCTAGAGGGTCTGAGCTAGAGATTGAGTAGGTTGGGATTCTATTCCTTGGGAGGATGGGTGATCTTATAGAGGTGTATAAAAACATGAGAGGAATAGATTGGACAGATGCTCTGAGTCTCTTACCCAGAGTAAGTGAATCGAGGACCAGAGGACATAGGTTTAAGGTGAAGGGGAAAAGATTTAATAGGAATCTGAGGGGTAACTTTTTCACACAAAGGGAGGTGGGTGTATGGAACAAGCTGCCAGAGGATGTAGTTGAGGCTGGGATTATCCCAACATTTAAGACATAATTAGACAGGTACATGTATATGACAGTTTTGGAGGGATATGGACCAAACACAGGCTGGTGAGACTAGTGTAGTTGGGACATGTTGGCCGGTGTGGGCAAGTTGGGCTGAGGGGCCTGTTTCCACACTGTATCACTCTGTGACTCTAAAGGGAAGTGTGTAAACTACTTCATTGATTTGTATAAGCCCTTACGTGTTTAGCTCAGCAATGCATGTAATGAAATGACTAAAACATCTGAATTATTTTCATGAAAAGTTTGGGTCATGTTGCATGGTATATGGACGGGAAGGGAATGGAGGGGTATGGTCTGAGTGCAGGTAGCTGGGACTAGGGGAAAATAAATGGTCGGCACGGACCAGAAGGGCCGAGAAGGCCTGTTTCCGTGCTGTAATTGTTATATGGTTTATATGGTTATATTTAACTGGAATGGAATCCATGCCAATACGTGTATTGGAAGAGCTTTTGTGTATCTTTATAACCCCGGGGTTCACTGTATTATAAAGAAGTACAATAGAACAACGTTTGAAGTTAATTTGCACAGGAAGTAATTTCTTATGGACATTGTGTAGAAAACAGTGTCACAGCAAGGCTTTATTAGTAGAGCCAGACTCATAAGTCAGCTACAGCTTTTGAACAGTAGCCTTATATTATATATAATCACTGTCCTGCCTTCTAATATATCACAAAATCATATGCTATTAGGCAAACACCATTCACATTCATGAAGCATTGAAACTTGTCAGAATAAGGAGACCTGTGGCCTTTCTGGCTTTAGTAATGTAAGCAGAATTTTCCCATGGCTGAGAGAGAAACAGGTGTTTGCTTTCTATTTCCCAGTCTATCGGTACCAGGCTGTTGAATAGAACAGGGTTGATTATTTCTATAAAGCCACACCAAGTTACATCAATGTTAGTTTGACTTTGTCCATTCAGATACATTTACTAAAGCATTCTTTCTAAATGCATTCATTGAGTACATATAAACAGTGTCATTCTTCTAACTCTGCAAGGTGAAACCCCTCTCCTTGGCTCTATTAGAATTACCCTTACAGTTGTTATACTTTTCACTTTCCTTTATGATGATTCCACTTATATTTACATTTTAATATTAAAATAGATTGTAAATAATCCATTCACTCCAAGACTTCATATTATTCATCAGATCAACATAACTATTTCACAGCAACCTTTTGGCTGCTAATGGATAAGCACACACTGCAGAGAGCTATAAACAATGTTAAAAAAAAAAGGTTCAAAGTGCAGGCATGGAAATTTAATGGAACAGAATTTGTGGGCTGGTACCAGTCCGCTCATGATCCAATATAGTGTGAAATTTGGCTGGAAAATCCTTGGAGGTCACAAATTTGGGTTTGGGTTCTGGGTTGCTTGCATGACCGATTCATGACAGAAGCAATTCCCTGCTTGAATCAACATTTCCCTAAATTGCTCCGCAAGTCACAGCACGAACTGGAAGGACTTTGCTGGCGAGTCATCACCCCCACATCCCACCAAGTAGGCTTCAAAACACTGATCTACTTTTCCTCCACAACCCCTAAAACACAAACTTCAAGTTCTTATCCTTATGGTTAGACCCTTTGTTTAGTTTGCAGTTTCTTCCCTTCTGCATCACTATGTTCACCTCAGATGTAGATCCTTCCCTTATTCCCCCTCTCCCTTCCCAATAATCTAGAATTCTCTTTCTAAATCTCCTTCTATTTGTGGGGCACATTCCATCTTAGTTACCTTTCCAATATCCCTTTCATTGCTTTAGCATCCAGTTATCTTAATGGTGACCCTCGGACTATCCTTGACCGGGTTTACTGGCCTTACCTTGCACTAAACGTTATTCCCTTATCATGTGTCTGTGCACTGTAAATGGTTCGATTGTAATCATGTATTGTCTTTCCACTGACTGGATAGCATGCAACTAAAGCTTTTCACTGTACCTCGGTACCTGTGATAATAAAGTAAACTGTAAACTGTTTATCTCAAGTTGTTTAAGCAGCTGAAATGACAAGTACCAGTCTACATCAACCAAAATGCCTGCTTTAGTATGGTATGTAATGTTGGACGAGTGTGTATTTTTCTAGTGAATAATATAGTGCCTTAGAACGTGAAGAAATACTTTTAAAAACATCGTTGTTTCTCAGATTCAGTTTAGCTTATTGTCAAATACGCTAGGGGTGCAATGAAATTCATTGCTTGCATGAAACTCAGAGCGAAAACAGTGTACATGTTAATGATAGTTACAGCAATAAGTACAGGACACATCCAGAGCACAGGATGATACAATGATTATAGTGTGATTTGTGATAATTAGAACTAATAATGGATATATTTGACAATAAAGAGCTTTTCAGTGTCAAAGCAGCATTTACTATGGCTTTCTTTCACACACAGGCAAACTCTGGAATGCTCTTACTAAACAACAACGCAACCATAGTGTGAGCAGTTCATCACAGGAAGAAGGGTCTCGACCCGAAACGTCGCCTATCTCCTTCGCTCCTTAGATGCTGCTGCACCCGCTGAGTTTCTCCAGCTTTTTGTGTAACCCTCATCACATGATATAATCCTTAAAGCGGTACAACCTTAAAACAGGATTATATTGCCCTTTGTATCTTAAAATAGGATTATCTCTATATTATCTTTGTCTTTGAATAAACTTAAATGTAAACAATATAATCATGTGCAATCGTCTTCCAGTAAGTGTGCTTCTTCAGATCTATTCCTGAGATCACATCTGTTCTAGGCACACGGGACGCTTTATTCCATCATGTTCATGCGATCCAGGTGTGGCGCATGTTGGTATTACTGCCTTCTGCTACGTCCGGTGTTGGGCTGATGTGGCCTTCATCTATCTCCAGCTCGTGGCAGTCACATGCTCGTGGCACCTCCATTGTAATAATGCCCCTGTCATCTCTTGGCTCTATAGATCAAGAGCATTCCGCAGAAAAAAACTTTTACATAGAAACATAGAAAATAGGTGCAGGAGTAGGCCATTCGGCCCTTCGAGCCTGCACCGCCATTCAATGTGATCATGGCTGATCATCCAACTCAGTATCCCGTACCTGCCTTCTCTCCATACCCCCTGATCCCTTTAGCCACAAGTGCCACATCTAACGCCCTCTTAAATATAGCCAATGAACTGGCCTCAACTACCTTCTGTGGCAGAGAGTTCCAGAGACTCACGACTCTCTGTGTAAAGAATGTTTTCCTCATTTCGGTCCTAAAGGAATTCCCCCTTATCCTTAGACTGTGACCCCTTGTTCTGGACTCCCCCAACATCGGGAACAATCTTCCAGCATCTAGCTTGTCCAACCCCTTAAGAATTTTGTAAGTTTCTATAAGAACCCCCCTCAATCTTCTAAATTCCAGCGAGTACAAGCCGAGTCTATCCAATCTTTCCTCATATGAAAGTCCTGACATCCCAGGAATCAGTCTGGTGAATCTTCTCTGTACCCCCTCTATGGCAAGGATGTCTTTCCTATGTTCCTGCCTTTTGTTGTAAAAAGTATAATTATTTCCATTGGAATCACAATATTTGTAGGTGTTGCTAGTAAATGATATGTGTGCAAGATATGTTTATTTTATTTTATTTTATTTTATTGTCACATGCACTGAGGTCTGATTAAAGATGGTCCAAGGGTCTCCAATGAGATAGATGGGAGTTCAGGACCTCTCTCTATGGTAGGGCAGGACCTCTAGTTGGTGATAGGATGATTCAGTTCCCTGATAACAGCTGGGAAGTAACTGTCCCAGAATGCATTCTGTACCTTTTGCCTGATGGGAGAGGGGAGAAGATGGAGTGTCTGGGATGAGACTCATCCTTGATTGTGCATGTGGATTTGCCGAGGCAACATTAAGTGTAGATGTAGTCAATCGTAGCCTGGGCTGCATCCACAACTCTCTGCAAATCCCGAGCAAGTTACACTTCTTCAAAGGGGCAAAGTTTAAAGGCGATGCGTGGGACAGGTTCTTTACATACAGGCGGTGAATGCCTGGAACTCACTGCTGGGGGTGGTAGTGGAGGAGGATACATAATGGCATTTAAAAGACTTTTGTATAGGCAGGGAATGGAAGGATATGGATTATGTGCAGGCAGATAAGAGTTGCTCTTGGCATCATGTTCGACAGAGACATTGTGGATGATGGAGCCTGTTTCTGTGCAGTACTGTTCTATATTCTGTGTTCTAAGTTCTAAGTCTAACTGGACCCTTGGGGTTCTGCACGCAGATGGAGCTGAGATGTGAGAAATTTCGCAACGAGGTTAACTGATTTGTGTTTGATCCAACCAAAGTAGGAGAGACCAAATTGTAAATTATGACTACATTGTGATGGAAAGAGTCATAGCATCAGTTATACAGCACGGAAACAAGCGCTTCGGACCAACTCGTCTATGCTGACCAAGGTGCCTCATCAAAGCGAGTCACATTTGCTTGCATTGGGTCCATAACCCTCCAAACATTTGGTATCCATGTATCTATCCAAGCGGCTTTTAAATATTGTCATTGTACGTGCCTCAACTGTCTCCTCTGGCAGATCATTCCATATATCTACCACTCTCTGGGTACATTGATGGAAATTGAAGCAAGTCAGCTGGAAAGTGTAATTAGTTTACGGACCAATTACACTTGTGTACACATGTGTCTTAGGTTATGGGGAGAAGGCAGGAGAATGGGGTTAGGGGGGAGAAATAGATCAGCCATAATTGAATGGCGAGTTGACTTGATGGGCCGAATGGCCTAATTCTACTCGTATTCCTTATGACCTTATGACCATTGTTAGGGAGGAGATAAAATAACAGCAAATCATTGTCAGAAATGGACACCACACCCAAGAAGGAGGCACTGTGCGAATGACCAAAAGCCATACCAAGGAAGCTGGCTGAAGGAATGACATTGCAAGAGGTGAGGTTTCAGTATGGTATTCCAGAATTTCAGAAAGGGAGGATTAATTAATGGAAAGATCTGGATACAAAAAAATGACCATTCTAAATCCAAGGGATCAGTGGACAGGGAGGGAGTGAAATTCAGTGAACTCAGGTAGACAGGACAGGTTCCTCATGTTACGGGTAGTTTTATAAACGTTAGAACAAGGGATAATGACAAAGAAGAAACAGACACAGAAGACACAGTTATCTAGGAACCCAATAGTTGAGTTCCTAGATAACAAAAATGAGGAAGAAGGTTTCAACAGTAAGGTGGAGGTTGGCTGTTCTGGCAATGGAGTGGATATATAGTTGGAATGTGAAATAGCAGGTTTACATTTGAATTAGTCTGGTTCATATTGAGACAGTAGCCAGAGAGAGGGAATAACATTTGGTGGAATAGATCTGGAATCTGTAGCAGAGTTTTAAACAATTGCTTTGCTCCTTACAACTTTTAGTTTAAGGAAATTTCTGCTTAATCAGTACATGATGTGGGATAATTATCTCAATGGTGTCTAGAGAGGCAAAAGTGGTATTGAGGCAGAACTAGCTAAATATCGTCAATTTTCAGAGCTGGGTATCGAAGAACTGCAGAGGGCATCAGTGTTAAATGGCATTGTTAAAATGATATACATTAAAAAGGCATACTCCAGCTCCTCTTGTAATCAATACAAAATTTTATAGCAGGCATCCCCTGGAATGAAATAAATCACAACACAGTGTTCTCCTGGTTCGATTATTTGTTATACATTCTCATACTTGTAATTTACAGTAACGTTTACAGAGTTGGAACCAACATTTATTTTTATATATACTGCAGTAGCATTCCTTCAAGACATTAACCATGGAGTGAACTTGAGGAAAACCAGCTTTCTAGCTGACTATCAGATCCTGACATCACTGGCGCTGTGTAAATGGTCAACTCTAAAAATATTCTCTGAAATTAGCCGGCAGAAGAATTTGCCCGTCTGGTTAAGTGGAAAATTTATTGTTGGTAATTTGTGGAGCAATTACTTGGAGACTTTCCTGAATCTGACTTATGCTTCTGGCAGATTTACATATGTGCCAGCACAACGCATTTTTATCGGAACTAGAGAGAGACAAAAAAATGAGAGGCCATTCTGTTCACAATTCAGACACTGGTGCATTACATACTAAAACAAATTTATCACGCAAGCCAATCATTCCTTTTTCTGCCCATTTTAGCACAGATTTAATATATTTCACAGTCTTATTTCATGATCTCTATTAATTCTGCCACATTTTATTTTAGTAAGACCAACATGCACATGTTCAGCATTATTAGGCACTTTTTAAAATCTGATTTCAGCTTTTCTTTTTGTAATACCATCTTCATGCACTTCTTTCATGTAACATAAACTTTATTTTTGAAATGAACAAGCTTAAACTGGTCATTTCCTTCAAGCAACTGTACTCTATTATAGATTCTCTGTCCCATTTTTATACCTAGAACAGCAGATTTGTAGAATTGGACACAATGGCAACATATGCACAAGTGTACTACAACCTGATTGTGAACACAAACTATTTTGTTCAATGTATTCTCAGTCCATTAGTGTCAATGTCAGTTGAGACCCTACCACTAAATTCAGAATTAACTGGTTGAAAAATGATTACAATATGAAGGATTTTTCCAATGGAGTAAAAGTGTGTTCGTTTTTCATATTTTTACTACGAGTAAATGTGACCTGAAATTCACCCCATCAACATTGACATCACTCTCATTTATGTAATTAAGGTGATGCCTTGGAAAGAAAGTATTGTAGCTAGTGTCGGTTACATCATTTATCCATGATTCTTGGCAACAGAGAAAAAAAAAGAATAAGTAAGTGTCCTAATATTTAAAACAGCTACCAAAGCTACAGCTCAAAGTTACACTTCAGGGTTTGTGTGTATAGACATGTACCTAACATTGTTCATCATCCATTAGGCTATTTGAATGCTAGGATCTCCAATATGAGGGAACAAAGTTGCTTATAAGATATATTATACGTGTACTACCTTACCACAAAATATAACCTTAAATGTTTACATATATGATTCTGTAGAGGTAACAATCCAATCTTTTTATTCTCTTTAATATGAAAGTTGTATTGCTTTACAGTCAATTACAAATATTACTGGGGAAAGGCAAAACCTAGCAGCGTTATCTGGGCTCTTGTTAATGTGAAAGGATCCTAAAATTGCATTAAAAAGTGACCATTCATTTTACAGATAATCATCTGCTTATTGTAGTCTTCATTGTGCTGTCAAATAGAAAAAAAAGTGGATATAATAAATACCAATGACTATGTACTGTATTTCTGTGCCAAAATTCTTTATTGTGTTCTGCAATGCATTAAAAATGAAATACTTTGTTTGTAAATTTATCATCTTAAAACAAATTAACCTTTGCAGTTATTTTTCGCATTGTCATCATGCAATGATGCATCTGATCATCTCTCTGGCGCACATTACCAAGAAATGCTTTTAACTTGAAAATCCTCTGCTTTGGCTGGTATCGGTCCTCTGACTTCCAGTGGGCGGAATGAGCTGGAAGGTTATGTAGAACCAGGCTGCCAGGGGTCATGTACGGGTTGCTGAGTCTGGGCTTGGTCACCTCCTCCTCTGTATGGTGTGTGGAGCAGTGGGCTACTCCATCTATGTGGTATGTCTGTGTAAACATCATTAGCCTGTACAGGCCGACACACTGTAAATTTCATTTGCGGTTACAAATTACTGTTCTCAGTAACAAAAATAACATATTTTAAATACAACACACATCACTAAAGGATGGATCTCTGATCCACAGCACTTTGATGTCTGATCTTAACAAGGTTTTTCCGACCATTGTTTGGATTCCTGCTATTTAACCAATTAATTTTGACAAAAAAAGTACTGAAGTAGCGAGAGAATTCGGGTCAAGAAAAGCTATAATGTAGTTGAATGGGACTGGATGTAATGGCAGTCTCATTTTTTAAACTGCAGTCTCATATGTTTTTACTAAAAAGTTTAGGTTCTGAACATCATCATTATCAATTTTGGCAATTAATGCAAGAGAGAATGACAGAACTATTTTAATTTTGAATACACTTGGCCAGGCCTGTCTCGTTTTGTAAGTAAATGTCATGCTGTTACATACATGAACAATCAAGCAAGCATATGTTCTGCCAAAGTTGTGCAGCACTATCTCAGCAGAATCCCTTCCAGACGTACACTTCAGAGAAGTGTCTGGGGAAAAGCACTGACTCTCAAAGTACAGCAAAACAGTCGTTTGCTGGCATCTCAGAAACAGCATGTGCCTTCCCCACAACACACCTCTTTGATCAATATTGCTACAAAATGAGAATTTGCATTCTATTAATGAATGTTCTTATTGCCAAGCAAGCTGGAGGTCAAGTTTGTGTTAGGATTTTTTTCCCCTGTCCTGTGGCCATCAGTGCCATTATCCATCTGTCATTTCATTGTTTGTTGCCGAAAAAGTCAAGTCCATCAGAGATTAAATCTGATTGTCTGATTAAAACTGTTCTTTCACTGGTACAAATAGTAACATTGAAAGATTGCTGCCATAAACCTATTTTCAAAGTCTTTGCTTTGAACAATAGATGGCCAATTAATTTAAGCAACAGTTCTGAATTTCCTGTTTTATTATTCAATTAAGCAATTACTGCCTCACTCTAAGGAAAGGAAGTCACTAAAGTGTAGTTCTCATTTTTATTACATTAACTTAATATGTGCTTGAAACAGATTGTGATAAGTTACGCCAATGTGAAGCTGAACACTTTGATCAGAAGGAAATTATGTCTGTCATTTTTTCCTGTTTCAAAAGCAGTAATGTGGGAAATAAATCAAGCAAAAATCTTAAAGTGCCTGTCTCTATACTCATCTGTTAGCGCATACGTGCATTTGAAAATGTTTCAGTTGGATGGAGACAATGGCATGAGTGACTGACATAATGGACGTACACAGCACAGCCAAAATGGTTCTGTACACACTGAATCAGTGAACTGTTTCACCAATTCAGTATTTGGTGTTTAAATGTAAAAACTGAACATTTAATCTGCCTTGTACTTGGAAATTCAGTAGGTTGATTTGACTGTCATAGAGTCATACAGTACAGAAATAGACCCTTCTGCTTAGTTTAGCTTATTTTATAGATGAGTGCCGACCACCGGTCGCCCATACACTAGTTCTATCCAACACAGGAGGAGCATTTTACAGCAGCCAAACCTGCAAATCTTTGGAATGTGGGAGGAAACTGGAGCACCCGGAGAAAACCCAACAGTGGTCACAGGGAGAACGTGCAAACTCCTCACAGACAGCATTCGAGATCAGGATCAAGCCTGATTTCTGATGCTGTGAGGCAGCTGCTCAACCGCTGTGCCACTGAGGCTCCCAGCAGTAAGTAATAGTGAGAGAATTTAGGCCAAAAACAATTATGAAGCAGTTAAGTGGGACTGAATATATTCTCATTCACGTTTTAATCTGCAGGAAGGATCAGCAGATGCTGGAGAGACACAAAATGCTGGAGTAACTCAGAGGGACAGGCAGCATCTCTGGCGAGAAGGAATGGGTGACGTTTCGGTGGAGAATCAGTCTGAAGAAGCATCTCAACACAAAACGTCACCTTTTCTCCAGAGACACTGCCTGTCCCGCTGAGTTACTCCAGCATTTTGTGTCCATCTTCATGTTTTAATCTGCAACCTCATCTGTTTTTACTGAAACAGTTGAAGTTCTAACCTTATTATTAATTTTGGCAATTAATACATAATAGAGGAACGACAGAGCAGAAAACAAGGTGCTGGAGGAACGCAGCGAACCAGAGAGCACCTGTGGAGGGAATTGGGGAATGACAGAGTTATTTTAAACCCAGGTAGAGTAATAGCCCTGTCCCACGGTATGATTCATTCCAAGAGCGCCCCCGAGTTTAAAAAAAATCAAACTCGTGGTAAGCACGGAGAATGAACGTAGCGGGTACGTCGGAGCTCAGGGACGTCTCTTTGCGGCTCGTAATGCTAACGGCAGGTAATCGGGAAGACTCGTGAAGATTTTTCATCATGTTGAAAAATGTACACGAGAGCCCCGAGTACCGACGAGTGGCCATTACCGTAAATCTCTGAGTTCGAATCAGGGCAAACCCGGGAGAGCTCTTGGAATGAACTTGTACTGTGGGACAGGGGTTTAACTCAGCGAGACAGGCAGCACCTCTGGAGAGAAGGAATGGGTGACGTTTCGGGAGACCTGTCTTCAGACTCACTTTAAACACTTTGGGTAACTCCATCAAACTTTGTAAGTAAATTTTAAGCTGCCATTTGTTCATAAGATATGGCCATCACTGAAGACCAGGATTTATTGTCCATCTATAATCGCACCAGATATAGTGAGGCAGTTAAGAATCAACTGTACTGTTAGCTCCTGAGTTACATATAGGCCAGTTGAGGATAGCATTTTTCCTTCCGTGTAGGACTCCAGTTAGTCAGGTATATTTTTATAAGAATCCAATAGTTTCAAGATTTTGATTATCAATGCTAGACTTTTAATTCCAGATTTATATAATTAGGCAAATTTTAATTCCCTCGCTACCATAATGAGATTTAATGATTTTCAGATCAATGGTCCAAACCATTGGACACGCCAGAGTCACAATGCTTATGTTACAATATCCTTAACTAAAGAAAAATATGAAATAAATTAATTCATCAAATGCAATCAAATGTAAAAATAACACATCTTAATTATATAAACATGTATTTGAACACTATTTCAAATTACTGTTTTATTACAATCTTATCTCAGGCTATTTGAATTAAATAATCTTTATGAATTAAGATATAGATAAAACAAATGGGATTGAATAGCTTTCCAACATTTCCCTGTAAAATATTTCTAGCAGGATATTACTATTTAAACAATACTGATTGATCTTAAAAGTATTTTACATGATTTCTTGTGGGGTCTATGGAATCTGGTAGAATATGATTATTGAGTAAAATTATAATTTGTACTGTGGATTATAAATGATGTGCTCTGAGCACACACTATCCCATGATTCCTGCACGCAGTCCCAAATCATCAACAACAGTGTCTGTCCTTTGTGTTTTAATAGCATGTGTTAAATGTATGTTTTTTTGTGTTCATTAGCTTGTTTTATGTGGGGGGCGGGGGGGGTTGGGGAAAACATTTTCTAATCTCTTACATCGATGGAGATGCGATGTTTTTCCGTGTGGTATCTCCGTCCGCAATGCAGCCCAACATCGAGGAGTTGGTGGGCTTTGCTGGAGACCGACATTTGAGAGCTCCACTGCCGGAGCCGGTGGGACTTTAACATAACAGAGCCCGTGATCCCTTTGCAAGGGAATGACCTCAGAGCTCCAACCGTGTGTGCTTGCGGACTTAACATCACGGAGCTCACGGTCTCTGGTTAGAGACAGACTTTGGGAACTCCAAGGAGCTTCGATCACCCCGATGTGGGAACTTCGATCGTCCCGACGTGGGAGTTTCAATCGCCCCGACGCGGGAGTTTCAATCGCCCCGAAATGGGAGTTTCAATCACCCCAATGCGGGAGCTTTAACTGCCGGCTACGAGAGCTTCGATCGCTGCGATGGATGGTCCGACTGCCCCGATCTCGGGAGAATAAAGAGGAAGAAGATGAGACTTTTTTGCCTCCCATCACAGTGAGGAATGTGGGTAGTACGCTGTGGTGGATGTCTATGTTAACTTTTATGTAGTTGTGTGACTTGTTGATTTTTTTTCCGTATTCCTGTATGGTAATTCGCATATCACTGTACCTTAATTGGTACATGTGACAATAAAATACCTTTGAAACCTTTGTAACCTTTGAAACAGTAGTCATAATTTAATGCTGATTGCTATGGTTTATAGTTTAATCACGACTCCTAGTGAAAATTCCCAATTCAAATCACAAGGTCAAATAGCTCGTTTGCAAAAATAAAATGCCAATGCGACTTGTTCAAAATTTTCTAAAAGTCTCCCTGCCATTTTAAGTTAACAAACTCATGAATTAATAAAGATAATGGGTTTGGACTTTGGAAAATAAACGGCATGGTGACACATTCTAGGTGGAGTTTAGTATAAACTGAGTTGGACTGCAGTACAATCTCAAGTCAGACTCAGGGAACCCTTTGTGTTTCTGGTGTTATCTTTCTTCCGTTGCCTATATTTACCTTTCAACACTGCCTATATTAGATGGCACACTGTCTGACCCCAGTGCTGTATGAGTGTGTAGTATAAAATTGTTAGTTGGAAAAATTGCAATCCGTGCAATTAAAACTTTTATCACTGGGTGAAAAAGTAGGAAATGTTCTACTGTGACCATTGCTCATATTAATAAGCAGGAAAAATAAATTATTTCAAAGGCATAATATTTCATCCAGTTTATTTAGGCTAACATAACCTCACAGACCGTCTCGGCAACCTTTTACGATCTTTCATAGCATTTCTGAGCAAACGTTTATGAAGTGCCAATGCTTCCAAATGAAGACAACTAAAATATCTCAGGAGGATAAGTGATGGTGATACAAATTTACACTCAACTCCATGAACACTCAGGAAGATTGACTGGTACTGTGGAAGACGCTTTAATCCGACTTGGCTGGAGAAGTGGCACTGGGTTGAAGCGGGAAGGTGACAATAAAAGTTGCATTGAGAAATAGGAAATAAACACAGCATTTGAATAAGCAGTTCCAAAATAGACATTATCTGGCTGGGTGAAATATGATATTGTAACAATAATTTTACTTATGCAATATGACCACAAAGAAAGCAGAGATTTGGTAGGAAATCACACAATTGGTAATGATAGTTGAGGAATTTGTCAGGACCTTCTTTCGTCAAAGCGTAGTTAATCTGTGGAACTCATTGCCACAGAGGGCTGCGGAGGCCAAGTCAGTGGATATTTTTAAGGCAGAGATAGACAAATTTTTGATTAGAATGGGTGTCAAGGGTCATGGGGAGAAGGCAGGAAAATTGAATTAGGAGGCAGAGATCAGCCATGATTGAATGGCAGAATGGACTCAATGGGCCAAATGGCCTAATTCTACTCCTATAACATGTGAACTTGTGAACTTGTGACCCAACAGCATCAGCGTCTTGGTCCTTAAAGGGACAAGCCAAAAAGGAATTCACGAAATTGGAAAGAAATGGAGTCTTGATGAAAGGCGCTCAGAGCGAGTGGTTGCATTTCAGGTCGCCAAGACAGTGAAAATGTGGGAATTGAAAAAAGGTCAACCACGAGAACAAAGAGAAGCAAATGAGACAAAGTGAGAGAGTCTGAGTGTCTAAGTCAGTGAGTAAGTATAAAATGGGAGGAAAGCAAAGCATTCTAAATCCGCAATCTGAACTGTGATGGATGTTTATGTTAACTTTTATGTGGTTGTGTGTCTTGTTGATTTTAACTTAGTGTGACTGTATGGTAACTCAAATGCCACTGTACCTTAATTGGTACATGTGACAATAAACTGACATTGAAACCTTGAAACTCAGTGGGACAGGCAGCATCTCTGGAGAGAAAGAATGGGTGACGTTTCGGGTTGAGACCCATCTTCAGAAATCTGAAATGCTATCTGGTACCCTATCTGGGGCAATGTCATGTCTGAGTATGTGCGTAGGAAGGAACTGCAGATGCTGGTTTAAACTGAAGGTAGACACAAAATGCTGGAGAAACTCAGCGGGACAGGCAGCATCTCTGGAGTGAAGGAATGGGTGCCGTTTCAATGTCACCCATTCCTCCTCTCCAGAGATACTGCCTTTACCACTGAGTTTCTCCAGCATTTTGTGTCCACCATCTTACTATATGAGTATACATGTGAAGAGTTGTCATTCGAAAAGGGAAAACTGTGGTTGTTATGCAAAATAAGACAAATGGACATATAACATTGTTATCGTTGTTCTGTTGAGATGTATCCTCAATCCACCAATATATTACAAGGTTATATTGAAAAGGAATGATGCAGGTAGACTGGAATTCAAGATCACAAGCTAAATGAAGAGTAAATGAGTCATGACCAGCATTAGACATTCATAGATGAATTAGTTTGGGTGGAGATTAGGGACATTCATATTTTGATATGTATTTATTACCTTGATTAGGATATATATCTCACAATTTCAAACTATGTAGATGCCATGATGATATTCTTGCATCATTTGGTTAATTTTCCAGCCAATTAATGGTTGTCCTAAGCTTTTGAATCTCATCCAGCCCTCTCCAATGACTTGGTTTATTTCTGGCTCTTTATGCTTTCCTGGCTTTTTGTATCCCACCACTTGACTGCAGCCAAGCTCTGGAGTTCTTTATCAAAAAATCTTGGCCTCATAACTTCTCTCCTCCTTTAAAACACTCTTTAAAATCTGCTCTTGGCAAGGTAATTGACTATCTGTTCAACTTGCCTCTCTCTGTGGTCCTGTATAACATTATTTTCTCTGATTATGTTCTTGTTGAGGGTTTTGGGATGTTCACCCATATTAAATTGTTGCAAATTGTTCTAAAATAACACATGCGATGTGTCCAGTGGCCAATGTGATTGCCAATAGACAAGATTCTCCATCCAGAATGCAGGATAGGAAAGACAGGGGAATGAGGTTAGGAGGGGGAGATAGATTGAATGGCAGAGTATACGATGGGCCAAATGGCCTAATTCTACTCCTGTTCCTTATGACCTTATGAAACCATTCCTTACGTTCAGTGAAACAAAACCTTATGTGTTGATTTTTTTACCCAATCTCTTTTTATCTCAACATTGATTTTTTCTGCTGGATTACTGTAGAAGTCCTGGGAGAGTAGAGTTGTGTTTGGGGAGACAACAGGCTGGTCTAATGCAAACATTTACAAGCCTTCATTCTTATTTGAGGTCTGGGATGCTTATTGTGAGATTAGGACGTAGCTTTCTTTAAGCTCTTGCCCCCAAAATATTGTGAATGCTGAGCAAACTGATATTTCAAGACAGAGGTTCAAGAGTCCAAGTCATGAGTGTTTCATTGCCATATGTACAATGAACAGAACAACAAAATTCTTATTAGCTGCAGTTTCACAACAATAAAGCAACAACGCCATAAATAAATATACAATAAACCATAATGCAATGAATTATCAATTATACTAGGTAACCAGATCATAATAGTGCAAGCTGAAGTA
Source organism: Raja brachyura (assembly GCA_963514005.1). Next base: position 16,651,580 of record OY740784.1, on the reverse strand, counting down.
GGCAGTTCAACCTTTAGAAAGTCCATAGTGGATCTGTGCTGAGGTCAGGTTGTGATTAGCTGACATGCCTTAACAACTACAATGAGAACCTCCAGTCTGTTGTGATGAAAAGCTTTGAGAGATTGGTTTTAATGCAGATGTACTCCTGCCTCAGTAAGGACCTGGATTACGCCAATTTGCCTACCGCCATAACAGATTGATAGTGGATTCGATCATGCTGGCTCTCCATTCTGCTGCATCACTGGGACAACAAGGACTCATATGTCAGACTTTTGTTCATCAACAACAACATGGTATCTCTGAGACTGTAAAAGGTAAAATAAGACGGGTTTAACATTTTGTTTCTTTGCTGGACTGGCCAACATGTTCTCCAGGTGCATCCCTTGCCCTGTACCTCTCTCACTTGTCCAGACTCTGACCCCCACGATTTTTCTGACTGCTGGTGACCCATCCTTGGCAGCAGCTCCATGCACACACATTCCTCCCCCTTGAAGGTCAGTAATTCCTGATAGGGGTGTGGCAATCCCAGCTTGAATGCTTAAGTGAAGTCAGGCAGGTTCCTTGGAAGCATTGATCCCACTGCTCTTGGCCTGAGGCATACATTAATAAAATCTGAATTATTGGTTACTATATAAGGTAGCACTGACATAAATGTTTTTTAACTGAGCTTAGATCGCTGTTACATTTATTTCTTGCTAACAATATGCTTCTTGCTCTCTGTTTCAAAAGGCATTTGTTGGTCATAGGTCCAGACGTCCTGATATGTTCCTGCTATTTTAATACTATTGCCACCCACTCTTTCCTGCTTTTTGAGTGCTGCATGTAGCTGCATGTGACTCACTAATCTCTAAGGATGTGGTCTTTCATCAGAGGTGATTCACCAGCTATTCTCCTGTAACAGAATGGGGGAGGAGGGGGCTCAGAAATAAACAGCAAGGTTATTGTGAAAGCAATGTCTTTAGTAGATCTCACCTGTCAGAATTAGTTTGAGGCCTTAAAGCCAATCTGTTCACCTCAGGCTCTTTACAGATTGATACCCATGTGTCCCAGTTGACAATGTGAAGCTGCTTCAAGCAGGTCACCATTACTCTCTGGTCATTCCCAATCATTGCACCACCTTTCCTCTGGTGACCAGTACTAAAAATAGCAAAGATCTGTGATTAGCAGTGGTAGTTGGTTTTCCTTCCAGTATCCACACACACAAGATGATAAGAAATAGGAGTAAAGTTACATCAAGTTACACCTTTTTTTCATTCAATAATGCCCAATCTTCACTTCACATCATGCTCTCCATTGCCATTGATTCCCCTCGTCTAAAAACCAATCTAGCCCAGCTTTGAATATATTTAATGGGCTTGAGAATTCCAAGTGTTCACAGACCTCTGATGGACGAAATTCCTTCTCATCTCAGTCTTAATTTGGTGGCCATTATCTTCTAACTCTGCTGCCCTGTAATAGATCTCCTCGCCCATGGAACCATCCATGCAGCACCTACACTGTCAGCCCATCATAGCATTTTATATATTTCAATGTGATTGCTTCTCGATCTTCTGCATATAAGCCCAATATTCTTAACCCCATCATTCCAAAATGAATCTACAAACCCTTTTCTGTGCTGTCTTCGAGTAGTTTCTTCCTTCGCAGACCAAAGCGGTGCGCAGTACTGCAGGTGTGGTTTTGCAAGCTCCATAAAATTCAATCAGGCGTCATTATTTTGCACTCAATTCACTCTGAGGCATACAGGCCAAAATCCACAGGTCCCATTTGCCTTCCAAAATACTTTCAGTAAGTGCATGCTCACCTTCTCTGTTTCTCATTCAAGACCACCGGCATCTCTCAGAGCAAAAAAACATGCGATGATGCCCACATTTAAACAACATTCTGCATCTATTCTGGCTACTAAAGTGGATTATCCCACATTCCCAAAGATATTTTAGATGTTCAACTTTGCCCACCTACTTAACTTCTGTATATTTCTGCACAGACAATTCGTGTCCTGTATTTTCTCATTTCTTTCAATCTATTTCCAAAATCTACATCCACCGAACCCAGGAATATTTATAAGGCAGCCATCTTTTTCATTGGACCTTTTATTCCCATACTTTCACCAACAAAAAAGTTAATCAGCAGATCTTCTGGGATCTTCTGCAGATCACCTGGTAAGGTGCTCAAAGCGTGTGCCCACCAGCTCACCGTCATCTTCACCAGAATTTTCAATCTCTCCCTGGACCAGGCAGTTATCCCATCCTGCCTAAAATCAGCCACAATCGTCCCAGTGCCGAAGAAGTCTCCCATCACCAGCCTAAACGATTACCGTCCCATGGCCCTCACTCCGGTAATCATGAAGTGCTTCGAGAGATTGGCCCTCCAGCACATCAAGGACTATCTCCCTCCAGACTTCGACCACCACCAGTTCGCCTATCGCCCAAACAGGTCCACAGAAGACGCCATCACCGTAGCTCTCCTCTCTGTGCTGAGCCACCTGGAGCAGGGGCAGAGCTACGTTCGGATGCTCTTTGTGGATTACAGCTCAGCTTTCAATACTATCATCCCGGACATTCTCATCGACAAACTGGTCACTCTCGGCCTCCCCACTCTCACATGTGCCTGGATAAAGGACTTCCTCACCAACCGGCCCCAGACTGTGAGACTCGGCCCCCACCTCTCCTCCACTCGCATGTTGAGTACCGGCTCCCCGCAGGGCTGTGTGCTAAGCCCCCTCCTATACTGTCTCTACACCCACGACTGTAGTCCAGCCCACAACAACAACCGAATCGTCAAGTTTGCTGACGACACTACAGTAGTCGGACTCATCTCAAGGGGAGATGAGGCAGCCTACAGAGAGGAAGTCCTGAAGTTGACAGCCTGGTGCTCAGAAAACAACCTGGCTCTGAACACCAAGAAAACCAAAGAGCTCATTGTCGACTTCAGGAAGCACAGCACCGACTTAGCCCCCTTATACATCAACGGCGAGTGTGTGGAGAGGGTCCACACCTTCCGGTTTCTCGGCGTCCTCATCTCCGCTGACATCTCCTGGACAGACAACATCACAGTGGTCATCAAGAAGGCTCAGCAGCGGCTGCACTTCCTCAGGGTCCTCAGGAAGCACAACCTGGACTCCAACCTGCTGCTGACCTTCTACCGCTCGTGCATTGAGAGCCTGTTGACATACTGCATTACAGCATGGTACGGCAGCTGCACCATGGCAGACAGGGAGAGGCTTCAGAGGGTAGTTAGGGCAGCACAGAAGATCATCGGCTGCCCTCTCCCCTCTCTGATGGACATTTACACCTCCCGCTGCCTCAGCAGGGCGAAGAACATTATCAAGGACAGCTCCCATCCTGCATTTGGCCTGTTCAACCTGCTACCCTCAGGGAGGCGCTATAGGTGCATCAGCACAAGGACAAATAGACTCAAGAACAGTTTCTTCCCAAAATCCATCATCTCCCTGAACTCACACATGCATTGACTTCACAGCCTAACCCCCGGACTTTCATCTATCCACCTACTGTAATTTGTACTGTAACTGTAACCCATACTGGATATAGGAATCCTATTATCCATTCTATTTATCCATTGTCTTTTTATAGATATGTATATAGCACTGCAGAAACTGTGCACCTTATCCCCCCCCCTTTTTGTCTTGTTTTTGCACTGAGTAGGAGCAGTTTTTAATCTCACTGTACATGTGTATAGTGACAATAAAAGGCATTCTGATTCTGATTCTGATGATTCCAATACCTGATCACGAGAAACCGGTCGATTTTTTTTCAAAGCTGCCCCTGAACTCAGCATCATTGACCCCTGAGCTGTCCCTGCCATCACTATCTGTCCCTATCGGCTCTGCAGCTCCAACTTCTGTGTTATGTTGAGCACGATGGTGTTTCCTCAGAAGTAATGTCCTAATTGAGATGATTTCATCTGAAGATCTTTGCTATTGAAAAAGTTCAGACAGAGACAATGATTGCCCTTCTATTGGGAAGTATCTTGATTTTGAATATGCAATTGTTTTGAAAGGGGCAACGAGACATGAAAGGGGACGGAGATGTCCTGATGATCAAGATGAACCCTTTGATGTCTCAGTTTCACACCTTACCCTTCCATATCTCTGTCTCCCTCTCCCCTGATTCTCAATCTGTGGAAGGGTTTCAACCCAAACATCACCCATCCCTTCTATCCAGAGATGCTGCCTGTCCCGCTGTGTTATTCTCGTATTTTGTGTCCATCTTCAGTGTAAACCAACAACTGCAATTCCTTCCTACACAGGTGAAACAGAAAATGAGTTAATGTGTCAGTTCCATCACCCTTTCGCAGAACAGGAGGTATCAGATCTGAATTGTTAACTGTTTCTCTTTCCACAGATGTTGTCTGACGTACTGAATGTATCCAACATTTCCTGTTTTTTTTAATTCCCTGAAGTTTTTTTTTCTCTCAAGTTATATCTTGGAATTCCCCATCTCTTCTATGCTTAACGAGTGCGGGTTGATAAACGCCTTCGGTGTTATCATTAAAATCCACGTCCGAGAATGAATCATTTTAAAAACATTTGCAATTGCCTCAAGTCATTTTTGGCACTCCTAGCCATGAAGAATCATTTGTATTAACAAAAAGCTCTGGGAACCAATAACATGACCCAAGTGTAGTGATAATCAGCATACGAGACTGCCAGTGAGAAAATGTGTGATTAAATAAACCTGATAACACAAATAAAAATCACAGAATAAATAACTTCAAAGTGGGCGGACTGATGTGACTTTCATAAATTGGGTAAAGTACATCGCAAAGACGTTGAGGGCTAGAGAGTTTATTTTGGTGCTGATGTCACCTCAACTTTTGGCCCCAGTCCCACGGTTCACAAAAAGGAAGCATGTATTCAAGTCAGGACAATTCATCGTCATTGTCATATGCACAAGGAGAGCGAGGTAGGGGTTCAATGAACATCTTGCTTGCAGCAGCATCATAAGCACATAGACTCAGTTTACACACAAAAACATAAATTACACATAAATTCTACAATGCAGTGAAAAGAAAAAGACTCTGCAAAACAAGGCATTAGTGCAACAAAACACAATTAGAAAACTAGTCCTTAGTGGTGCAAATGGTGGCTGTAGTTTTAGTTGCAGAGGTAGGGTTAAGGTTGTGCAGGTCAATTCACGAACCTGATAGTTATAGGAATGTAGTGAGCCTAGTGGTGTGGAACTTCACACTTCTGTATCTCCTACTCGACAATAGCAGCGAGAAGAGAGCATGGGCCTGATGGTGGGAATCCTTGATGACAGATGTCTCCTTCTTGAGTCAGCAACTCATGCAGATGATTTTGATGGTGGTGAGAATTGTGCCTGGGAGGGAATTGGGCTGAGTCCACCACTCTCTTGGGTTCCTGTCCATTGGAATTTTAGTACCAGGCCATTATGCAACCAGTCAGAAAACCTTCTACAGTGCATCTGCAGAAGTTCGTTAGAGTTTTTGGTGACATGTTGAATCTCTTTAAACATCTTGGTATCATCTTTGTGATTACTTCCATGTGCTGGGTTATGGACAGGCCATCCGAGATGTTAATGTCTGGGAATTAAAAGCTGCTAACTCTGTCCTATGCTGATTAACCAATGGAAACTGGCATGTAATCTCTTGACTTTCCCTTTTTGAAATCAACGAATGATTCCTTTGTTTTGTTGATGCTGAGGACGAGGTTCTTGTTGTTGTGGCACCATTCAAACAGGTGCTCTGTTTTTCCATTGTATGTAGACCCATCAACATTCCCTGATTTGACCAACACAGTTGTGCTGTCAGTGAATTTATAGATGCCATTGTGCTGAAGCAAGGGCTAGGCATGCAGGCTTGACGTGCATATGTGTGGATGTACATGTGTGGATGGTGGGTGAAGAGAAGACATTGATACTGGTTCATACTGATTGAGGTCTGCAATGAGGAAGTCAAGGATCCAGTTGTAGAGAGAGCACACAGGTCTAGGTCTTGAAGTTTGGTCATGAGTTTGGAGTGGATGATAATGTTGAATGTGAGCTGTTGTTAAACGACAGCCCCAGTGTGTGTTCCTGCTGCAGATCTATTGTGGCGATTCACAAATTGAAGCAAATCCAGGTTAGTTCTGAGACAGGAGTTGATTTGTGCCGTAACCAACCTTATAAAGCACTTCACTGCGGTGAGTGTAAGTGCTTCTGGGTGGTAGTCATCGAGACAGATCAACATGCTCTTAGAGTCATAGAGTTATAGAGTGATACAGTGTGTAAACAGGCCCTTCGGCCCAACTCGCCCACCCCACAAACAATGTCCTAGCTACACTAATCTCACTTGCCTGTGCTTGTCAATATCCAAACCTGTCCAATTATTATACCTGTCTAACTGTCTCGTAAACAATGGGATAGTCCCAGCCTCAACTACCTCCTCTGGCAGCTTGTTCCATACATCCACCACCCTTTGTGTGAAAAAGTTACCCCTCGGATTCCTACTAAATCTTTTCCCCTTCACCTTGAACCTATGTCCTCTGGTCCATGATTTCCCTACTCTGGGCAAAATACTCTTTGCATCTACCCGATCTATTCCTCTCATGATTATGTACACCTCTATAAGATCACCCCTCATCCTCCTGCGCTCCGTGGAATAGAGACCCAGCCTACTCAACCTCTCCCTATAGCTCACACCCTCTAGTCCTGGCAACATCCTTGTAAATCTTTTCTGAACTCTTTCAAGCTTGACAATATCTTTCCTATAACATGGTGCTCAGAACTGAACACAATATTCCAAATGCGGTCTCACCATCTTATACAACTGCAACATGACCTCCCAATTTCTATACTCAATACTCAGACTGATGAAGCCCAAAGTGCCAAAAGCGACTCAACCTTCAAGAAACCATGCACCTCTTCTGGTATGATAGATGCCCTTTCGAAGCGCATGGGAACGTCAGACTGAAGAAGTGAGTATAATTCTATTTAGTTCATGATTTTGGTGGCTTGCACTAATCAATGCATAATTAGCTATTTATTTTAAATTAAAGCCACTACTTATTAGGTGCACTGTGGGAATAACACGGTTTAGATTTCTATTATTATTAATGGAAAGAAGTATCGGTTGGGGTATAGCAATTAACTATAATGCATTCTCTGCCATAGTATCAGTTCCATACAGTATGAAATACCTTTACCCTATCTTAAAAAAAAGTATAAAAGTCAAGAAACAAGACTTTTTGCCATGTGCACCAAGTTTAAAACAATGAAATTGTTACTTCCTCCAGCTTTACAGGTTCATTAATACAATAAATGCACAATATGCAATAAATTAATAATCAGTAAAATAAGTAAATGTAAATCCAGGACAACGGCTGGTGGTTGTTCCCTTTACAGCCCTTTCAATGTGGCTCATTTACTTTTATTAAATAGCAGTTGTTTATTAAAACATTAAAATTTATGTAAATAAGGCTTGGAGCTGCAACTGGAGCCCATGTAGTGAAGTGAGTTGTTGGATTTGGCCTTCTGACTCTGACAGTAGAAAGTCTAGTATTCAATAGTTGAAAGTGAAATGTGCTGGCAGATTCACCTCACCCATTCTCCATGTGCTGCACCTTTGTGGTTTTGGTATATATTGCAATACATTTTGAACATGAAAACATGACAATACAAAATTACAGATTTTAGCTGGTGGACAGAAACAAATGTGTAGGAAAGAACTGCAGATGCTGGTTTAAATTGAAGGTAGACACAAAATGCTGGAGTAACTCAGCGGGATAGGCAGCATCTCTGGAGAGAAGGAATGGGTACCGATTTGGCTGGAGACCCTTCTTCAGACTGATGTCAGGGGAGTGGGCGGGACAAAGATAGAATGTAGTCAGCGACTGTAAGACTGGTGGGAGAACTGGGAAGGGGGAGGGGATAGAGAGGGAAAGAAAGGGCTATTTGAAGTTAGAGAAGTTAATTTTTTCATACCGCTGGGGTGTAAGCTATTCAAGATTTCACTCCCGGCTCTCTGCCCTCTAAAGCATCCAAACGTATCGTTCCCCAGCCCCACATGGCCCGATTTTATCTTCTCCCCAGAATCCACAAACAAAGCTGTCCTGGCAGACCCATTGTTTCTGCTTGCTCATGTCCCACCGAATTAATTTCCACATTACTCGACTCCAACCTATGTCCAAGACACCTCACACGCTCTTCGTCTCCCTAAAAAAACTTCCGTTTTCCAGGCCCCCACTCCCTCATCTTTACTATGGATGTCCAGTCACTCTACATCTCAATCCCCCACCAGGAAGGTCTTAAAGCCCTCCATTTCTTCCTCGACCGCAAAACCAGCCAATATCCATGTACCAATACTCTCCTCCGCCTAGCAGAGCTTGTCCTTACCCTCAACTACATCTCATTTGATTCGTCCCCTTTACCTCCAGATCCAAGGCTTAGCTATGGGCACTCGCATGGGCCCCAGCTATACCTACCTCCTGCACCCATGCAGAACTCACTGACTTCATCACCTGTCCTGCTGAGTTACTCCAGCATCTTGTGTACAGCTGGTTAACTATTCTTCTTACAGATCGAAGAAATGTCAACACAATCTATTTATTCCTGTGAAATCATCAGTGGCCAATTGTGGTTGTACCACCTTTGAATGACTCATTTTATTAGCAGATATGAATTGGTTCAAACTCCGGGCAATTACTGGGTGTAAACTAAGGGAGGCAAAGTTCAATTTCTGTCCAGCCTCTGCTGTATAGGTGTCAGGGTCTGGGATGGCATCAAGATCTTCCACTTGTGCTCTGACAAGAGTTGGGCTTGGACTGTGAATTTGCTCACCTTCTTGGACAGTTGCCGTTTTATGTCAGGTTTAAGGAGGAGACTAATGTGGTTAAGACAGAAGAGAAACAAGAGCCAAAAAAACAAGAAAAGCTATGGCTATCTAGTGGGTAAACTTCATCATAAAATTATTTAATTGACAGTAAAAAGCACCACATTATTGCTTTCACTTTGAAAGGTTACTATAAAAGGCTACACAGCTGGGACCTTTCTGTAGAAGGATGAAGGGTGATCTTCAAGAATGTGAAAGGATTTGATAGGATTGATGTATAAAAAATGTTTCCACTTGTAAAATATTCCAAACTAGTCATTATTATAAGATGGTCACCGATTAATTCAACTGAGCATTCAGGAGAAGGTTCTTTCCTCTGAAAAGGTTTAGAATGTGGAAAATGTCACTGTTAGGAGTATTAGAGAAAACGAGCGTTAAATATTTGATAAAATACATAAATGTGGAAGGATTGGCGATAAGATAGATCAAGAAATTTGCATGGAACAAATGCACATGTAGCCAGGCAGGCTTTAAGGGGTACTTGAGAGTAAAGGGCCTGTCCTACAAGCATGCAACTCTATGCGATGAACGCGATCAAACTAGAAGCGGGGGCCGCGCGGAGGTCGGGTGATCCCCTGTACAGTGCATTTCCCACCAGCATGCGCCTGCATGCGGCAGGCGCAACCAAACCGGCAGTCGGGGCCGCACGGAGGTCGGGTGAGTGGCGCAACGCGGCGCAAAGTGAGGCGAACTTGGAGCGAAGTCTAAGGTAAGTTCGCCAGGACAGAGAGGGGCACACAGAGAGGGGCACACAGAGAGGGGCACAGAGGCACACACACACAGAGGGCCACGGAGCCATACACATAGAGGGTCACGGAGGCACCTACAGATAGGCTCACGGAGGCACGATGTCGGGGCGGTGTGTAATGCGTCGAGGCGACTGCGAGCCGACAAGCCGTTGCCGAGCGGAATATTTGGACATAGTCAGTTTTTCGGAGGCCGATGTCGGGACGAACTCGGGACGAACTCCGCACAATTCCGCACGGCTCCGGCGATCGAAGTGGGACCGGCCCCGCGACGCCGGACGGCTCAAGCGACCACGTTAGGTCGCGCTAATCGCATAGAGTTGCATGCTTGTAGGACAGGCCCTTAAAGATAAGCACTTTTTTTGAAAAGTCATGACTAACAATCTGCGAATATAACCATGAGACTCATGGAAAGTAAAGAAACAACAAATTACATCTCATGTTATTTCAGCGAGACTCTTTAATATATCAGAACATTGCTATCTTGAAATTGTCAGCTTAGACTCCAACATGATGCAGTGTTGCATTGATCTAGTCCCTGGAGTATCTTGACTAAAGAAATGAACTAATTTCAGACAACATGGAGCACAATTCTTCTGCTATTTAATCAATTCAAATTATCAAGAGAAACAGTCATCCATTAACATTGGTGCTTCAATGGACCTAATAATTAACAATACAGAAACTGACTTTAGCTCAGGATCCTCAAAATGTTGAAGAGAATGAGAAGGCATAGAGGAAGTGTAATCTAGCAAAAGCTGTACAGATGTCAGTGGTTCATCTGGGAATTGGAGGAATTAGTGGAACTTGGCACATTAATCACATTTGTTCCTGATGATGTCAGGTCGATCTCCCCGGCAGATCCCTTTATCACTAATTGATACTGGCTCCAGGAAGGAAGGACAAAGCAGAATCAAAAACAAATTAGCTGGAAGATGGAAGCGGCGCTAATGGAAATATGAAATAAAACCAAAAAATGCTGGAAAAACTCAGCAGCTTCTTTGGAAAGATAAGTAGTCAACGTTTTGGCCTGTGACCCTTTCTCAGATTAAAAATGGAAATAATTGCACTGATTTATAAATGATTTAAATACATAATTGTATGGTAGGATAATTGCAGGATAGTGTTAGTGTGTGGGGATCATTGGTCGGTGTGGACATGGTGGGCCGAAAGGCAGTTGCCGACAGTCCGCTGAAAAATCGCCCAAGTGGGATAGGCCCATTACAGCGCTAGAGACTCGGGTTCAATGCTAAATGCGGGTGCTGTGTGTACAGAGATTGTACGTCCTCCCTGTGACCATGCGTGTTTTCTCCGGGTGATCTGGTTTCCTCCTACACTCCAAAGATGTACGGGTTTGTAGGTTAGTTTGCTTTGGTAAAATTTTAAATTGTCACTCGTGTCTAGCATAGTGTAAGTGTACGGGGTGATCGCTGGATGGCATGGACTCGATGGGCCAAAGGACCTGTTTCCGTGCTGTATCTCTAAAGTCTAAAGTAATGTCTAACCATCAATGGACAATACGCCTACTATGTCTAGAGAGTACAACAGGACTACAGAGGGGCAGTGATGGAGAGCTAGGCTGTTGAGAATTATTCTTTAATGGCAAAAATGTTTGCTGTTCCTTGATTAGACTTTGGAACAGCTTTCCCAAATTTGGCACTTAGATTTGGATATTAGCGAGGAGCATGTTGCAACTTCAAATGGGCTGAATATGCTTTTGAAATTGCCTTTGTTTCTTAGAATAATTTCTTTCCCAATATTTTGTTTCCAAAGTCATCTTCTTTCACCTTGTATTATCATCTTCATGGCATCTAGTCTCTCCTGCCGTCTTTCCTATTGCAGATATTCTCTTTTGCTCTTACTCTCCTTTCCCCTTAGTGATTCATCAAATTTGCCCCATCTCCATTTCTGTTGTCAGTTCTGATGAAAGTTCTTCAATCTAAAATCTTAACTTATTTATTATTTTTCCACACAAGCTGACTGACGTTGATTATTTCCGGGTTTCTCTGATTTTATTTCAGATATCTATGTTTGTACCTCTATCCCATTTCTGAGGTTTTCTGTGACTTTAGAGATACTAACAGATGGAAATTCCTGCAATCATTATGACATTGATAATCTTTCTTGTATTTTGGAATCTTCTGAAGTATAACCCCCCTCCCCTTGTAAATTCTGTAAGAAATTGACTAGTTAATTGGGGTTGCATACAGTTCATAATACCATCCCAGGCTGGGTGAACAATAAGATTGAAGTGCGCATGTTAATTGTATAAATGCTTATATTAGTCTTTTAAAATGGTATGGAAAATCATGTAACTCAGATGCCTCTGTAAACGTCATCTGTGTCAGTAAGGCAAACATGAAACATATGCATCATCACAATGTTTCCTTGAGACACACTTCTTAACTGATAGAATACTGTGGGAAGTGATTGTTATCTGCACCGATGAATGCTGCTGCATTGTCTTCGCTTTCTTCCCTTTCATGAAGTGGCCTTCACTTTAGCCCATTCTGTCTCAGAAGAAAGTCTTCCTCACAACATAAATGAAGTTGGAATGCAGAGATTTGATGATTTATGTCATTGTTTTGCACTAGCAGGAAAGATTTAAGATGATTAACAAAATAAGCATAAGGGGAAGGAGGAGGCTTAATGAGAGGTGATCTATTTGAGTGCATTGTATCATTCCATGCCAATAACTGGTACCAAATTATTTGTGTTTGGAAATGGCATATTAAGAGGTGCGGTAATATACTGCTAATACTATGAGACTTGAATTCAAGCATACGAGAGGTCAACCGACATGTTGGGAAGATAGAAACATAGAAACATAGACAATAGGTGCAGGAGGAGGCCATTCGGCCATTCGAGCCAGCTTGTGATCATGGCTTGTGATCATGGCTGATCGTCCCCAATCAATAACCCGTGCCTGCCTTCTCCCCATATCCCTTGATTCCACCAGCCCCTAGAGCTCTATCTAACTCTCTCTTAAATCCAAGATGAAATCATTTGAAAACAAATCTAGAAATTAAAACAAAATTTTAAATGACCATGAACAAATTAGATATCTAAATGCTTCGCTGATTAATTTGGGAATAGAGGTTTGTCAGCCATAACTGATGAATACAATGCCATACCAATGTGGTTGAATCATAACTCTCCTCCTTTGAAAACCATCCAATTGCTTCAAATCACGGCACTGTTATTATAAAGAAGACACCATATTTTCAAGGCATCTGCAATAATAATTATTGGCCTTGTGGTGAATTTGAAAATCTAACATATATCGATGAAATGAATAACTTGCTGATATGCGAAATATTAGAAAATAACTAGAAATATTAGAGCAGTGTAAAACATTTGTCGTAAGTTTACAGTCTAATTATTGAGAAACAAGAAGGCTGATACTGGCCATCACAATCTTGGAAAGATAAGTCAAGTCCAATTTTCAATTAATTCTCAAGACATGGTGCTGCCTGTGCAGCCAGCATTTATTGTTCATATTGTCAAAGAAGTCTGCGAGAAGTAACAGGGATTTTTGCAGCAGCTAATACAACGTGCTTCTTTGGGCCACTTCATCTGGGTGGTGTCTCCAGCTTCACTCCCTGAATCAAATGGACAAGAACATTTTTCTCACAATGACTGGCCCTCAATGCTGTTGATGCCATTTATTTCTACTGCCTGAAACCAACTCTATGCTCCCAATCACCACACACTGACAAGCGTTCAATCAAGGATGGGAAACCATCGAGATTAGTTAATTGAAGGTGACCCTGCCTACGTCATCAATGTCAGGATGGGCTCAGATATGTGAGTGGAAGTCCTGCCCTGCATTACTTCCAGAGGTGACCATGGCGGAGAGGAAAATCTACATTTAAGGAAAGTCTCCCTTACTTCCTCTCAATCTCTTACAACATCCGGCTGTAGGAAGCTGAAGCTTGAGCTGCGTCAGTGATGGAACACCCAATATCAGTCCATTGTCTTGTGAACACTAGCTCCCCCCCCCCCCCCCCCCACGCTCCTCAAAGAACCCATTGCATGCTCGAGAAAAAAGTATTGCATTGTAGCATTCATTTCTAAAATTTGAAGTGGCATGTAAGTCTTTTCTTCGTCTTGGTTTTGTATATTGCTTGCATTTTTGCCTCATTAGTGACTTTCATCGAAACTATTCTAAGCATTTCCTTAAGAGAAGGCTTTCATTAATATCAAAATACATGGGAAGCCAAATTAAAGTTTGGAACAATTATTTCTGCTTATCGTTTTCATTAGATGGGCAGCGGCAGAGTTGCCATCTTACAGCGTCGGAGACCAGGGTTCGATCCCGACTGCGGATGCTCTCTGTATGGAGTTTGTATGTTCTCCCCGTGACCTGCGTGGGTTTTCTCTGAGATCTTAGGTTTCCTCCCACACTCCAAAGACCTACAGGTTTGTAGGTTAATTGGCTCGGTAAATGTAAAAATTGGCGCTAGTGTGTGTAGGATAGTGTTACTATGTGGGAATCGCAGGTCGGCGCGGACTCGGTGTGCCGAAGGGCCTGTTTCCACGCTGTATCTCAAGACTAAACTAAACTAAAACAAATATATAGATATTTCAACAACATTTATTGGCACGAGGGATTTGATGGAAGTCATGGGTACAGATTTTTCAAGGCTGGTGCATATTGTCAGCTAAGGGTTGGGGCATTGACCACAGAGCCGATAACCAGGATTATTGGTTATTGAGAAGCAAATTCTATTTTACACAGCAACCAGCTGTGAACTATTATAATGAATGTTAGCAATTTTTTACACATTAAATGAACACACACATAAATTATTATAACGCAATGCCTTATTTTAACGTAATCATTTTAATATTTTATGGTTCTGTCACTGGCTATAACTGCGGCTGAATTAAAAGAACAATTAAGTATTGAAATGATTCGTTAATAAAGCTTTGCATTATAATGATAACATACATGGTGTTCATTTAATGTATGAAAATATACTAACACACATCAGACTAGTTTACAGCTAGCTGCTTAAAATGCTGGTCCCTAACTGTTACAGTGACCTCTTTGATCAGTGGAGAATAGAGGGGTCTCTCTCTGATCAGTTTCCTCCCTAACTAAATCATCCCAAGCACTTCAGAATGCTTTGACAGCAGCTTGTATAAACATTATACCATGCATATATTTAAAACAGCTTCAGCCCTCTAATTCATAACTGCGAGATTTCATGGAAGACGATGACCGAACAAACTGTTCAACAGCACATCAAAATAAATTCAAATTGTGTCGTAGTAAAATTGAGTCTCACCCATTTTATATACATGAAAAATTCAATTTAAAATGATTGTTTTCAAATTCCTCATTTATCACATCCCAGGGTCTTGCCCTGACACTGTCTCCACAAACTCCTCCAGCCCGACAACTCTTCAAGGTATCAGAGCTCCTTCAATTCTGGACTCTTGATCATGTCAAACTTTAATTGCTTCAACAATGGTGGCTTTATCTGGAGCTGCCAAGTCCCAGACTCCAAAATTCCCTCCCTAAACCTCTCTGTCACTTCTTCTCTTCCTTATAATGTGCCCCTTCTCTAAGTTTTTGGTTATCTGCCCTCTTATCCACCTGCGCTGAGCTGCTAAACTAGTTTTACATCAATCCTGTAAAACATCTTTAATATACTTAAATATATTAAATGTGCTATACAAGCAAATTAAATGTGAACTGCTGGCATAATAGGGCATAGGATTTCATATGCATAATGTAATCCTTCCAACATTATATAATGGTAAAACCTCCCCAATATTCACAGAGAAGTATAATTTTTTAATTTTGCATATTTACCATACTCATATCTACCACTTGCTACAGCTGGATGACTCAGGGTCAATCTTAGTTACAAATTGACATACATATAGACTTTATGCATTATAAAATAATACAATATGTTGGGGAAGACTGGAAATCCAGATCGAACTGATATCTTCACAACAATGTATGAATTATTCATCGGCAAATCCTAAAATTCTCTTAAAATAATTATACTTTGACAGTGGCAATAATAGGTTATTGTATTTAATAACATACCTGACAAAAGATTTTCATACAAATTTGTAGAAATAATTATTACGAATAGCTCAGGATGTAATTTTAACCTCTTGAAAATGTCCTACTAATATAATCATTGTCTTTTTTAAATTATGCTTGCAATGGTATTACCAATGAATTGCAAGCTACTGTCACCTGCACCAATAAACTATCATACAATAGGGCAGGTGAGAGTAGTTTTTTGGTAACCTGTATCAGTCTATATAAGACTAGTCATCTGGAGTACAAAGGCAGCAGCTCTTGTAGCACATAGATCATATCAGCCATGAATCAAGAAGTCACATAATTTGCTTTTTTGAGCCTAATCGGCTGCCTTGATGTTATTACTCCACACCACACCTTGATCTTATTACTCCACACCATTGCTTCATTTAACATGTCACTTCTTTCCCTCTCCCATTTGCCTTTGCAAAAAAAAGTCGATGGTTGAAATGACATTCTCACTTTCCTAAAGTCTGCTAAAATATTTTTGCCTTTGTATTGTATGCCGGCACTCCTTCGTATTTCAGTTGCTAGTTCAATGCGTCATAATTAAAATCAGTGACAAATTGGAAAAACTAGCGTACAGTCAGGAAAACAGTGTACAGTCAGGAGAGTGCATCAAAATATATTTAACTGCACATTGCTGGGACCAAGTATCCACCCTATATCATCCATATTTTTTGTCAAGAGTTCCTGTCAAAAACAATCATTCTGTTTACTCTTTCAACCTAAGTTTATGATGTATTTGCTTATTAAAAATACAGTACAAATCATCAAAGATAGACAAAAATGCCGGAGAAACGCAGCGGGTGAGGCAGTATCTATGGAGCGAAGGAAATAGGTGATGTTTCGGGTCGAGACCCTTCTTCAGACTGATGTAGGGTTGGAGGGGCGGGAAGAAGAAAGGAAGAGGCGGAGACAGTGGGCTGTGGGAGAGCTGGGAATGGGAGGGGAAAGAGGGAGAAAGCAAGGACTGCCTGAAATTGGAGAAGTCAATGTTCATACCGCTGGGGTGTAAACTACCCAAGTGAAATATGAGGTGCTGCTCCTCCAATTTACGGTGGGACTCACTCTGGCCATGGAGGAGGCCCAGGACAAATCATCATGTACTTAAGAAATAAAGTCTAGTTTTTCTTTAAATCTTTACATCATGATACATCCTGATATTGATATTTTTGCTTCTGATTAAGGAATGTATGGAATTGAATTATAATTCCATATTTAGGCAGCACAGTGGCACAGCAGTAGTCATGCTGATTTACAAAACCAGTGACCGATCCTTATTGTGGGTGCTGTCTGTATGGAATTTGCATATCCTCCCTGTGACAATGTGGGTTCTCTCTGGGTGCTCTGGTTTCCTTCCACATTCCAATGACAAGCGGGTTAGTAGGTTTAAACCGAAGATGGACACAAAGAGCTGGAGTAACTCAGCGGGACAGGCAGCATCTCTGGAGAGAAGGAATGGGTGACGTTTCGGGTCGAGACCCTTCTTCAGACCGTTAGTAGGTTAATTGGCATCTGCAAATTGTCCCTGGAGTGTAGGGTAGAACTAGCGTACTGGGTGATTATTGGTCAGCATGGACTCGTTGGGCTAAAGAGCCTGTTTCCACGCTGTATCTCTAAGTAAGACCCGGATGGTTTGTACAAGTGGATATAACAGATTTACATGACGTGTTTGTGAGGTGCAGCAGGCAATGCTGTCAGTAAGTCTGACCAAAATTCTCCTCTCCAATAAATGCCACAGATTATATAGTAAGTGGCCCTTCAGTCGCCGTGAGATCTTACTGCACGTTGACTGCTGTGACTGTCTGTAAACAACAGTCACCTTCAAACACGAAATATCGATTCATGATAGGTGTCGCAATAACACAAATTCTTTCTTTCTGTACAACAAGAATGTTGTAAGTATCAAAGATTTGCATGTTTTACGTGCTCTAATTTATGCTTTAATTAATAGTTTTGCAGTAGCATGATTTTATGTGGCATTAAAATGAGTAAATTTGTATGTCATAATTCTATTACAAACACAAATTACAATTACAAAGCTTGGAAGGTAAAAGGTATAAGCTGTCGAACCCACAACAAAATACCGGGATAAAAATCTCCACAGCATTCTCTAGAAACTGGATAGGTAGCAATGAAATTATTTGATTTAAAAACTAATATTTTTTCCTGAAATGTTCCACGTTTATCAACCAGGACTATCAATGCAGAAGACAACACATTATTTTCTTATGCTGGCTGAAATCCCTGTTAGCCAACTGAGAGAAAGGGTAAACACAAAATGCTGGAGTAACTCAGCGGGACAGGCAGCATCTCTGGAGAGAAGGAATGGGTGACGTTTCAGCTCAAGACCCTTCTTCAGTCTGATAGAAGGGGTACCTCCGTCTGCAAGTCCATGCTAAATTTCCTTTTGTTATTCCTCTGAGTACCAAATTCTACGATCAATGTCTTTGTAATCTCGAACGCTCACGCTGGGGTACTCTGGTTTTTCAATAAGGCAGGCAACACAGGCCAGTGCTGTACATTTTCCACACACCTGCAACCATATCTTATTTCCCAGGCTGACGTAACCAGGCATATTCCTGTACTATTAATGCCAGTCAAACTTGAAACTGGCCGTGAGAACGGCTGATGTAGAAAATTAAATTTAAAATAAACATGCATATTTTTGAGCCAAATGAGAAACTTAAACAGGCATAATTAAAAATAATATGTTAAACTTTTGAAAATGTTTATGGCCAATTTAAAACTCTTTAAATATGTAACAAATCAAGTCAAAAGTTTTGCTGAATCTTCCTACATTTAATGTTGTAGGACTTGCATCCATCTGGGCCCAGAAATTATTGGTAGCTGGAAGGATATGATTCATCAGCAGTGACCAGTGGGGCAATGAATTACTTTTCTAAGGACCACAAGTGCAAAATGTATACATCATACCAAGTCCAATGCATCCTTGCACCAGTAAAATGCTGAGAGATATCTTCTTCGAACAGTCTGCCAAAGTTGTGAGTTTGCCCATTTGAGGTTGGCATAGAGGTTGTGATTAACTCTTGGCTTGTGCTGGGCCGATGACTAAGTTAGTGGCACTTAGGGCACCAACGGTAAGTCTTCAACTTAAAGAGAATGCAGCAGAATTCATCACATTTCAAGCACATTTCCAGTCCAAGGGCTGGAATCTGTTCAGGCAATTCCCTTTAAGTTGTGATGAATTAGGCAGTCATGCCACTCAATTAATGACAGTGCCTTTTGTGGATTACACATGCACCTACAAAATCTAGGAAATGCTGTTTCACATTGTTTCATTCCACATTGCTGCACATTGCTGCACACACAAGGATCTGAGACATTGGCAACCAGGTAAGACATGTCAGAATTTGTAATTTATGTGGTAATTAGCTATACCTCATTGAAGCTATATTTTAGTTTAATGGTATCATATAGCACCCTAAGAAGGGACTCTACCTGAAATGTCACCAATCCATGTTCTCCACAGATGCTGCCTGACCTGTGGATGTTCAAGAAGGAAATGCAGATGGTGGAAAATCGAAGGTAGACAAAAGTGCTGGAGAAACTCAGCGTCTATGGAGCGAAGGAAATGGGCAACGTTTCGGGCCGGAAAGTTGCCTATTTCCTTCACTCCATAGATGCTGCTGCACCCACTGAGCTTCCCCAGCACTTTTGTCTGCCTGACCTGTGGGTTACTCCAGTACTTTCCGCCAGCACTCCATGTCTTTTTTTTAAAACCATAAACACAGAGGTAGATTTAGTTTTTAGCTTAGAGATACAGCATGGAAACAGGCCCTTCGGCCCACCGACCATCGATCACGCATTGACAGTAGTTCGATGTTATCCCAGTTTTACACTCACTTTCTAATGGGGACAATTTACAGAGGCCAATGAACCTACAATCATGCACATGTTTGGATGTGGGAGGACACTGAAGCACTTGAAGGAAACCCATGCAGTCATAGGGAGGACGTGCAAACTCCATACAGACAGTACCCAAAGTCAGAATTAAACCCAGGTGTTTGGTCTACCAGCTGCACGACTATGCTCCCCAACATGATACAATTTTGGCATTGCAGACAAGACCAGTATTTATTGCTTATCCTCAATTGCTCTTTTGGTGACCCTGAGTTGCCTTTCCAACCTGCTGCAATCATTCTGATGCGAGTTGTGCCACAATGCTCCTGGTGAGAGAGTTCTCAGTTCTAGATCTCGGGACAATGAAGGAACTACACTTCTAAATCAGGATGGAGTATTGCTGAAGGGACACACATGGGTGATAGTGTTCTCTTGCTCTTGCCAGTACTAGAGACTGCAGGTTTGGGAAATGCAGTTGAAGTAGCCAAGGCGAATAATTGCTGTGCATTTTGTAGATGGTATACATTTCCACTGCAGTGCAGTAGCAATAGAAATAATGAATAGTATGGGTGGTTGAAGGGTATCAAGTAAGCAGGTGACTTTATACTGGATCGTGTCAAGCATGTTGCTGAAGCTGCATTCGTCCAGGCAATTGAAAGATATTTTAACCTACTTCAGTTTTGTACTTTACAGATGGTTGAAGAGTTTTCGATTGGAGATGAGCAACTCACTGCAGAATACCCAGCTTCAGACCTGCTCTTGTAGTCATACTATTTACGTGGTTGATCTTGTTTCTGGTCAGTGGTGATCACCAGGATTTTGGTTGCAAGGGAAGCAGTATTCATGGTACTATACTAACGAGGAGCAAGAGCTGAAAAATGCATTGCCTGCAACATTTTGGTAACAATATTACTTGCCATTTATCAGCTCATGTCTAAATATTGTCTAGATCTTACTCCGTGCCTGCAAGCATTACTTAATTTGCTGAGGAATCGTAACTAGAACTGAACATTAAGTAATCAGCAATGACCATAACCACTTCTGAACTTCCTGGATGGAAGCAGCTGAAGATGTTTGGCCCCAGGTCACTACCCTAAGGAATTACTGTAGTAATGTAGAAACAAGGAACCGCAGATGCTGGTTCACAAAAAAAGACACAAAGTGCTGGAGTAACGCAGCAGGTCAGGCAGCATCCCTGGAGAACATGGATATGTAATGTTTCAGATTGGGACCCTTCTTCTGTTTTCTAACTGCAGTAATGTCCTGGGCTGACATGACTGGTCTTCAATAGCCACAATAATTTATGCAAGGTATAACTCCCACCACAAACAATGGTTGATGCCCATTGTGTTTTACTTGGTTTAAGCCTCTTTTAGTTAATGTAGGGGAGGTAGAAGGGGAGGGGATGGTGGTGACAGAGACATAACAGTAAGTCTTGGGGCTGCAGTTGGGAGTGACAGTCATAGCTCACGGTGGACTTGTTCTTCCCCCAATGACAGAACAAGGTATTTTAAGAATATTTTTCTGAATTTTCTAAGCGACTTTAGTGGTTCACTTGTGAGAACATTTTATTCATTTCTTCATTACTGTTTATGCTCTATCTAAATTCACGGTAGCATTTTTTGACATGGAAATTTCAAACAAACGGTGAATGAATGAATGAGCATAAACAGAAATCTAATTTGTTCCATATCCTTTTCAGCTAATATTAATTTTCTACCAGTGATTTGAGGCCCTGTCCAATTCAGAAAAACTGGCAAATCAAAAAACCATCTGCAAAACATAACAATTAAGTGCTTTCTTTATAAGGAGTGACCTGGAGCAGCTGAATTGCCAAATTCCTGATCAAAGGACCCAAATTCAAATCATGGTCTTAGTTCAGACAGCCAGACTTGGCTCAAGCTTTTATTTGGATGAGTTCTGTCAGTTTTTGGCCAGGATCATTGGTTGGGGATCTCAGTGGAGTACTCAAAGACAATAATTTGGGTTTTGATAGTGTTCCTCACAGGCAGGAAGATATCAGAAGGCTCTTTGCTTCAAGTGAATTCTGTGTAGAACTGGAAAGAGGAGAGAGGGAGATGTTTAGGTTGTTTGAGCATCACGCACTGAAGATCCAAGTCTTGTGTTGGCAGAAAGCAAAGCAACAGTAAAACATCCTAAGTGTGAGAAAGAAATGCAGAACCAGCAGCAGAGTTGCTCTAGATGAAAAAAAAAATAATCGCAAAAAATTTAATTCCAAAACTTGCATAACTTTGTGGTTCAAAAAGTGAAGCTTTATCATGTTTTGATTCCTGACCAAAATCCTCTTTGGCAGCATGCTCTGGTTTTGATCATTAACTAAGTCTTTCCATCTCACTCTATTTGGCTGCCTTTATTCTAAACCATATACAGAAACATTTCAACTTTCTACATTCAGAAACTATGTACAGTATATGCTTTAGACGTTGTTGAACATGCTTATAACTAATCTTAGTATTTGAAAGACAAATACAGGTTTAATGCCACACTATGGGCACTTTATACACCTGAAACTAATACTTAACCTCAAGGAGAAATTAGTTTTCCACTCAAGCTTCTTATCTGGAGAAAATCATTCTATATTATACTCACTAAGCAATTGGCAAAGTTGCAATTCACATTAGCCTGCAGTCTTTGACAACTCTATTCACATTGAGGATTGATAATTAGAACATTGGCGGAGTGAATGTGTTAAGCGCAGGCAGAAAGTGTTGTGGAGAGCCAAACATCAAAGACCGGTACAACTTTATTCCAGCTCCACTTGGCTGTCTTACTTCAGCCAGATGCAAGACTTGTACCTCAAACATGACAGCTTATTTCAGAGGCATGTTAATGATCAGGTCAGGCCGGGGGGGGAGTTCCCCCCCGCCACGGGTACCATGTAATCCCGTGCTGCCTGCTCCATGGTCGGATAGTCGGCAACTAAACCGTCTCCCTCACCTGGTTTGCCAGGTGAGGTGGGGGCTGTGGACCCCAGCAGGACTAAAAACAAGACCTGTCAAAGGGCGATGAGCTTCTATCAAGCCAACGGCCATCCACACTTCAGTAGAAGTTGCGATCACTGTCGTACATAGCATTGTAAGGAGTGAAGAAAAACATGAAATGTAATTCTTCCCTCTCCTTGCTTCTCAAAAGAGAAGTTGTTAATTTTTTTTTAATTAAAAATGTTAATGATATTTTTCCATTGCAACATTGTATCATCACCATCTCAGGAACACAATTATTATTTCTATTTGCATGCTGCCCCTTGCCAGGATTGTTTAGTTCAGGTTAGATTTACATCGAGTAAGCCGGTCCTTTGGCCTGCCAAGTCCATGCTGACTATTGCTCACTTGTTCACACTAGCTCTATAATCCTACTTTCTCGTCCACTCCCTACACGCTAAGGATAATTTTACAGTGGCTAATTAACCTAGAATATTTCACATCTTTGGGATATGGGAGGAAACTGGAGTAGCTCGAAATACACACGTGTTCACAGGGAGAATGTGCAAACTCCACACAAACAGCACCTGAGGGGAAGATCGAACCTGATTCTCCGGTGCTATGAGGCAGCATGTCTCCAATGACTAACAAACCTCTATAGATGCACCATAGAAAGCATATTGTCAGATGGCATCATGGCTTTGGTATAGGAACAACTCTGCAAAGGACCACAAGAATTTACAGAAATCGATAAATGTAGCCCAGTCCATCACACAGACCAGATTTCCCATCATTGTCCATTTACACGTGATGGAGCCCAGGAAAAGCAGCCAACATAATCAACAACTTGTTCCACCCTGGTCATTCCTTCTTCTCCCAGAACCCACCTGGCAGAAGGTAAAGAAGCTTGAAAGAACACACCACCAGAATCAGGAACAGCTTCTTCTCCTCTGTTATCAGGCTTCTGAACAGTCATTCCATAAGCTAGGGTACAGTCCAATTCACCGCCACCCTATTGTGGACATTGGACATTGTCTATGGAACTGATGCGATGCAATGCTGAGAACTCTGTTTTGCACACTATATCTTCTCCTTTGCTCTATCTGCTGTACTTGGCTCGATTGCATTTATTTACTTGATTGTATTATGTACAGTGTATTTGTTTGGATGTCATGCAAAACAAAGCTTTTCTCTGTACCTCGGTAAGCCTAACAATAATAAACCTAAACCGAGCCTCTGTTTCACCTTGTGAATTTTCACAATTTGCCTTATGGATGTGGATATATTTACTAGGAAAATACTGAAGACTGCACAGAGACGAAGGTGTTTGATGGTTCAAGAGTATAATGCAGTGAAGAATAGTTTTGTTTCGGGTAGATGATATAAAGGTCATTAGAATTGTGAGGTTTATAAATGAGGGTACAGGTGCATTAATTTTAAAAATGGTTCGATCAGAGAGAGGAAATGTAACATTAAAATTTAAAATCTTGTCTGTATTCTCCTGTGAGCTCTATTATTAACCAAAAGATTAAGTTCTTAAATATATGTATCAAGGTGTTTGTTGTACCTGCTTGCGATTACTTAGTGAGGAGGCTGAAATTCCATATGAAATACTTGATCCAGGGCTGGGGAAAAGGATGGAATGTGAAAATGATTCATCATGGTATATAGAACCTTATAAACGGATCTTGTAGATTCATCAGGTTTTTCATTAGATCTGACAGCTTTGTGGTTGCTTTTGCTGATACCAGGTTTTTAATTTCTCAAGCATTCATGGTAGAGTTTAATTCCATGTTTTTTGGTGGGTTATTAGTCCAAGCTCTTCCCACAACGACTGCACATACCAAAGACAGACAGGCTGGAAATACTCAGCAGGCCAGGCATCTGCAGAGCGGCTTGTGTAAGAACTAAAACCTGACCCAAAACTACCCTTCTTCATGTACCTTCTCCTGTCAATAGAGTCACAAAAATAGGTCTTCAATGTAGAAAAGTAATGGCAAGTAAAAAATAAGGCAACGTATTAATGATGGAGTAAAATGTAATTAATGTGGATAATGTGGATAAATGTGAGGTTATCCACTTTGGTGGCAAAAACAGGAAAGCAGACTATTATCTGAATGGTGGCCGATTAGGAAAAGGGGAGATGCAGCGCGACCTGGGTGTCATGGTACACCAGTCATTGAAAGTAGGCATGCAGGTGCAGCAGGCAGTGAAGAAAGTGAATGGTATGTTAGCTTTCATAGCAAAAGGATTTGAGTATAGGAGCAGGGAGGTTCTACTTCAGTTGTATAGGGTCTTGGTGAGACCACACCTGGGGTATTGCGTACAGTTCTGGTCTCCAAATCTGAGGAAGGACTATTTCCATAGAGGGAGTGCAGAGAAGATTCACCAGACTGATTCCTGGGATGTCAGGACTGTCTTATGAAGAAAGACTGGATAGACTCAGTTTATACTCTCTAGAATTTAGGAGATTGAGAGGGGATCTTATAGAAACTTACAAAATTCTTAAGGGGTTGGACAGGCTAGATGCAGGAAGATTGTTCCCAATGTTGGGGAGGTCCAGGACAAGGGGTCACAGCTTAAGGATAAGGGGGAAATCCTTTAGGACCGAGATGAGAAGGACTTTTTTCACACAGAGAGTGGTGGGTCTCTGGAACTCTCTGCCACAGAGGGTAGTTGAAGCCAGTTCATTGGCTATATTTAAGAGGGAGTTAGATGTGGCCCTTGTGGCTAAGGGGATCAGAGGGTATGGAGAGAAGGCAGGTACGGGATACTGAGTTGGATGATCAGCCATGATCATATTGAATGGCGGTGCAGGCTCGAAGGGCCGAATGGCCTACTCCTGCACCTAATTTCTATGTTTCTATGTTTCTAAAATCTGCAACTAAACCCTATCATTCCAAGGAGGTAAGCTACACTTCTGGCCTTCAACAGTCAGGGTATTGGGATGTCATGTTACAGCTGTACAAGACCACATTTGGAGTACTGTGTACATTTCCTGTTGCTCTACTGTAGGGAGAATAGAAACATAGAAACTAGAGGAGGCCATTTGGCCCTTCAAGCCAGCACCGCCATTCATTGTGATCATGGCAGAAACTCGTGCCTGCCTTCTCCCCATATCCCTTGATTCATTAAAATGAATGTCATTGAGTGCCCTTGAATGTCATTAAACCAGAAAGAATGCGAAAATAATTATGGTGCCATTCCTGGGTTCGGAGAGATTGAGTTAAAAGGAGAGGGTGGATTGGCTGGGTAATTTTAAAAGGCCTCGGGGTGACTTTACAGGGTATTATAGAATCATGAGGGATATAGATAAGGAGAATAGCCATAGTCTTTCACCTAGTACAGTGCATTCTAAAACTAGAGGGCATTGGTTAAAAGTGAGAGGGGACCTGAGCGGTATTTTTTCATACAGAGGATGGCGTACATAGAGAACAAGCTGCTAAAGGAAGTATAGAGGTGGGTACAATTAAAAGTTGAGAAGACACTTGGATAAGTACATGGATTGGATGTACAGGGGGATAAAAACCAGACATAGGCAACTGGGCCTAGCTCAGTTAGGCATCTTGGGCAGCATGGATGAGTTGGGCTGAAGGGCTTGTTTCCCTGCTGTATAGCTCTCTGACTATGAGTAAGAAGAAACTGCAGTTGCTGGTTTATGACTATGAATCTCATTCCCTTTCATCCACAATAAAGGAAATTATATCCAAAACCCCAGAAGAGATAATTGTCATACATGAGTGGATTATCTTTCTGTGTATTTATGTATCAGAGGTGTGTATTTGTACCTGTCAGCAAAATGTTCCTGTCAACAGAAGCAAGTTTGCTAATCAAAACACAAAGTGCTGGAGGAACTCAGCAGGTCTGGCAACATCTGTGGAGGAACAGCCAATATTTTGGATAGGGAACCTTCTTTGGCAGTCTGAAGAAGGGTCCTGACTTGAACAGCCCTTGTCCATTCCTTTCACAGATGTTGCCTGACCTGTTGAGTTCCTCCAGCACTTTCTGTTTTGCTCACGTTCCCAGTAAAGGGGCTGGCCCACTGTACGAGCTAATTCAAGAGTTCTCCCGAGTTTTCCCCTGATTCAAACTCGGAGAATTACGGTAATAGCCACTTGTAGGTACTCGGGGCTCTCGTGGACATTTTTCAACATTTTTCAACATTTTTCAACATGTTGAAAAATCTTCACGAGTCTTCATGAGCTTACTGCGTTTCCCGAGTACCTGCCATTAGCGTTACAAGCCGCTAAGAGATGTTCCGAGCTCCGGCATTCCCGCAACGTACATTCTACTATGCCTGGACCACGCTTACCACGAGTTTGATTTTTTTTTAAACTCGGGAGAGCTCTTGAATTACCTCATACAGTGGGACAGGCCCTTAAGAGTTTGAGTCTCCAAGTTCTCTAATCAACTGCTTCCATCTCTAGGAACAAAATACACATTGGCTTTTAAAAAAAATCTTGAAGCTTCTGAAGCATTTTTAAGAACTTCAACACGATGATAACAACCAGAATTTGTAAATTTGTATTTCACATGAACACCAACAAACAAAATTTGGTGGCAAACCATGGAGGAAAGATGTCTGGCCAAATCACCATTTAAATTAGAATGCCACCATGTACAAATCGAATTCAATTTACAAATTCACGGACGACACCACCATTGTGGGCCAGATATCAAATAATGATGAGACGGAGTACGGGAGCGAGATTGGGAACCTCGTGTCATAGAGTTGAGACAACAACCTTTCTGAGTCACAGGTGACGTTAAGGAGGAATGGAGAGTGGTTAATATTTTACCGCTATTTAAGAAGGGAAGTGAGGACAAACCATGGAACAACAGGCCATGACCCCGATGTCGGTGCTGGGAAATTTATTGGAGGTGATTCTAAGAGACAGGATCAAGGATTGCAGTTTCAAACACAGGGCAGGCCAAACAGCTCATTGCATTTCCATTTCATTTCCATTTGCATTGCAGTTTCAAGCACAGGGCTGGCCAAACAGCCTATTGCATTTTCATTTCATTTCAATTTCCATTGCAGTTGCAGGCCAAACAGCTCATTTCATTTTCATTTCATTTCCATTTCCATTGCAGTTTCAAGCACAGGGCGGGCCAAACAGCTTGTTGCATTTTCATTTAATTTCAATTTGCATTGCAGTTTCAAGCACAGGGCTGGCCATACAGCTCATTGCATTTTCATTTCATTTCAATTTCCATTGCAGTTGCAGGCCAAACAGCTCATTTCATTTTCATTTCATTTCCATTTCCACTGCAGTTTCAAGCACAGGATGGGCCAAACAACTCATTGCATTTTCATTTCATTTCCATTTCCATTGCAGTTTCTGGCACAGGGCAGGCCAAACAGCTTATTGCAGTTTCATGTCATTTTCATTTCCATTGCAGTTTCAAGCACAGGGCACGCCAAACAACTCATTGCATTTTCATTTAATTTCCATTTCCATTGCAGTTTCAAGCACAGGGCAGGCCAAACAGCACATTGCATTTTCATTTCATTTCCATTTCTATTGCAGTTTCAAGCACAGGGCAGGCCAAACAACTCATTGCATTTTCATTTCATTTACATTTCCATTGCAGTTTCCAGCACAGGGCAGGCCAAACAACTTGTTGCATTTTCATTAAGGGCTAACAAATCATTTATTGCAAGTACATTGCAGACTCAGTTCAGTTGATTGACAGCTTAGAATCACAGTTGTGAGCTCTTCCTCGTGATCTTCCAGGGTGACTGACTCACATTCAGGCATCCGGGGTTTATAGTCCTGCCCTCCCCCACCCGGAAGTGGTGTTACCTTCATCATGGTGATTGACAGGCGAGAGAACCAATCAGCTGATCTCAAGATTTTTTAAACACTCATAACTTTTTTATTTTTCATCAATAGGAAAAATCCTCCTGGCTGCCTCAGTGAGTAAGATGGCCAAAAATCATAGAGATATAGGGTAGCATTTTTTCTAAAATCAATATACAGCGCAGATAATACTTTTAGTTATATCGATTATGCATATATATATATATATATATATATATATATATATATATATACTCCCGCACACATGCGTATACACAAAGAACAAACAATAATAGTGCAATAATAACAATAACAGTCTATTGTAGTTCAGAGCGTATATGAGGTTGTAGTGTTTAACAGCTGTAGGGAAGAAGTTGTTCCTGAACCTGGACGTTACAGTTTTCAGGCTCCTGTACCTTCTTCCTGATGGCAGGAGTGCAATGAGTGTGTGGCCAGGTTGGTGTGGGTCTCTGATGATACTGGCCGCCTTTTTGAGGCTACGACTCCGATAAATCCCTTTGATGGTGGGGAAGCCAGAGTGATGGACTGGGCAGTGTTCACAACGTGTTTTGCAGTCTTCTTCGCTCCTGTGCATTCAAGTTTCATTCAAGTATGACATTGATGACATTATTAACAAATTTGTAGATTGGTCATGAGGTCATAAGTGATCGGAGCAGAATCAGGCCATTTGGCCCATCAAGTCTACCGAAGATAGACACAAAATGTTGATTTCGGGAGAAGGGTCTAGACCTGAAACATCACCCATTCCTTCTGTCCAGATATGATGCCTGTCACGTTAACTTAATTAAGTTGTTAGTTTATGTCAACATACACCTTTAGGTTTCGATGATCTTAAGTAAATGTAGTGCTTTTAATGTCATACTTTTTAATAGAATTGAGCAATTGTAAACTGCAAACTTTTTCACGAGCATTCAGCAATAGTGGAACCTGACAGCTCAGTACCAGGGGTGGGGACCCGCTGAGTTACTCAAGCATTTTATGTCTATCTTCGGTGTAAATGAGCATCTGCCGTTCCTTCCTACACATGGGGTCTCACTCGCTGCCAAAACCCTTCTGTCTGAATAGCCAGTGGTCTGTGCTTAGCGAGAAACTGCCTTCTGAAAACCTTCCACCAAAATCACAATGCAATCCAAATTCAGAAATCCTGCTTGTCCCGTTGAGTTACTCCAGCATTTTGTGTCTGGCTGAAGGAAATAGATCTGGTTTTAATTTTTAAGTTCTTTGCTTTCACCCTTCTTTTGGCCGTGAAGGATGGGCATGCGTGGCATGTATCCTAATCCATGGCTGCTTGCTTTTGTATACAGCGTGTCTTGGTGGAGGATGCCCTAACAAACCAACAAGTCATGCAGTTTTCTGCTATAAGTGCTGGCAAGGAAAGTTATTCACTGGCTCTTTGCATCTTGCAGAGCTGTTCCATGATTATGCATTGTCTATTTTCATTTCTATTGAGCTACACTTTGCTCACAGTGGGTAGTGGCACTGCTGAAGCAGTTGTCTTACATAAACTTCAGTAAAACGTGCCAATTTGCCTCCTTTGGTGCTTCACATAGGGACTGTAAACAACATTTTGTTGATATATAAATTTATAATTTATAAAAATAAAGTTACTGAAAACAAATCTTTTGTGGATTCTTTTTGACTTTGTCGTAATAATGTTATTTTTTGATCCTCTTTGTAATTCATTAGTCAGAGCAGTAGCACATTGCTTAATAGTTGTTTTATTTTCAGTGTGACGTTTTATTCCAAAGTATCAGGGAACAACTGTTTTTAAGGAAATGGTGGCTCCAATAGGTCTTTGCCTGTGTCCCAGAGCTGCACAATCTCTATAAAAAGTCAGGGAAGCATAGCTTGTCATCATTTGTCCTTTTATCAGCTGGACCTGGTCAGTGTCCTGCTGCAGAAGGCCATGTTAATTTATGTCCAAGCTGTGTACATTTACTTATCTGCAGTGCAGCTGGCTGTGGTGTTCAGTCAGACTGGCTCCTCCACAGGCTGCTGGACCCTTCCTGCCTGCAGGGATAAGTGGAAGTTGGCTGTTCTTCTCCTGCCAAGTTACTGAACCATAAGAATAACAACAGCAATGGGAGCAGTAAAGGCATTGATTGTTGCTGCAGTCTTGCACTTGAATCAAGCGCTTTGCAACTAGAATCGTGCATATTTCTGTGTTCTGAGATCATTCTCATTCAAATACAGTGAAATTGTGCAAACTTATTGTTCATTATTTGTTTGGAACAAAATTATTTATTTCAGTATAAATTTCTATTGCATTTTTCTACCTGCTGAATTTAATACTGTGGCTAAATTACGCTGTTCTTGGAGTTATTTTTGTAGATCAGTACATTTATTGTGGTTTATTGCAAGATATATTTGGTGCATCTTGCAAAATTCCTGCAATATGTTTTGTACAGCGTGTGGTAGTCATGTTCCTTGTCAGATTTCAGGCTAAAGACAATTTTCAGACTCAGTTAGAATTAAAATGTTTTCCATCAGCATCCTTCCACGCTCTGTAACTGTCCAGCTACCTTATTTTAATTGTGCTGTTTGTGTCTGCTTCCTCCTAGGTTTAATAAGGATAACATTATCAAGGTAAAAGCTATTAAAGGTTTGTTTAATATAGGGAATGAGAGTAAAATGTGACCCGTCCACAAATTCAAGATTGATAAAGGTAATTATATGAATTTAAAACATAAAACCTATTAAAGATTTCTTTAATATATGGACTGAGATAAAAATGTGTCATGAAAACAAATTTAAAATTGATTGTAATTATATTAATTTAGAACAATAAAATGTGTACTAAAATACTGATTTTCTTTCCTGATTTGAAGGTCTGACGTGGTGATTTGTTGGACAAGTCTTTGGCTAAAATCTTAAAGAATATCAATCATCAAAGGAGTGTATTGTTCAATAGCCCACTGATAGACCAGTAGTTACAGTAATTGACTTCCCAAGAAGGAATTCAGAGATGTGCTAGAACAAATAGGATGCCTGTAATCCGATAATTAAGACGGTCCACACTGTAGCTGTATCTGAAAGTTATTTCAGCCAGTGGTTCAAAGAAATCTTCAAAGCCTTCTAGTATTATGAATTTTGTTGCCTGATTTTTTTTAAAGATGTGTTAATCCAAGTAAAATAAGATAACAATGCAGCATCTCACTAAATGCACTCTGTACGTGACTGATAATTGACAAGACTTTGAAGTTCCTCGTAGAATAAGAGACACGTTCCCCAGAGTGTAAATGCCTGCAACGTTTTGCTTCATCTCGAAGTAAACGTTACAACAGTAGGGAATGATAGCATAACATTATTAACAAGAACTGGGATGGGACAACATTAATGGAAATGTCTCTTTTACATGCCATGTGTTTGTAAAGATGAACTGATTGACAAGCTAATTTTATAAACAAGTTGGTTGAAGATTTACTGGAGAGAGATAAGGAAAACCTTTGAGTGGCAGAAAATATTTGGAACTGGTAAAGACATTTTTATAAAATGTGTCATTTAATTTGAGATTGTCAGTTTATTTAATTAAGGTAAAGTAGCATCCTGGCTTAAAATGTCAAAATGTCCACTGAGTAGATATTTTTGTCAAGCAAGGAGGTGATGTCTTCTACTGAGACTTTAAAGAATGAAACCCAAACAATGATCAGAAAAAGGTTTCTGAACAGAGAAAATAAAATAGCTGCTATGATTTGGGAACCTTGGCTATGTATTTGCAGCCATAACAACAAACTGTCATCTTTTGGCCCCGTTACCTTGTCAGAATAATAGCAAATTCAAACGTATGTGTAGAAGATGATATCGTGATGCCTTGTTCACTTCACAAAATGCACTATTGTTTACATTGTCGCAGTGGCCAAAACACTGGTGATCATGTCAGGTGGTGCAAATGCATGTTGAGAATTTCATCACCGAGTCAAAATACATTCAAGATTCTGAACAGTTTGATTCACCTTCAGGGAATTGTCAGGCAGGGGAATAGAGTTGGTGTCTGCAGAATGGAGTTCATGGAGCCGATTGAAAATATGAAAACAGAAGATGCTGGAAATTCTCAGCAGATCAGGCTGTATCTGTGGGAAGAGAAACAATGTTAACGTTGCAGATCGCATTCCTTTGACGGCACTAATGTTGCTTGACTTGCTGAGCGTTTCGAGTATTTTCAGATTTCATTTTATATTTTGAACACATACAGTTTTTCTTTAATATTCATCTATTGAAAATAGTAATTGTGTTTTCTAATAGAAAACAAGGCAATTGTTGCAGTGTACAGTATCTATAATTACAGTAAAGCCCCGTCCCACTTTCACGACCTAATTGGCGGCCTCTGCCGAGATTTCCCTAGACTCATACTCGCAAAATGGTTGCCATGGCTCTAATGGTCATAGGAGGTCTTCGTAACTCTTCCTCGTGCTCGTGAGTGGTCTCCGCATACTCGTGGCCTCACGTAGGTTGCTGCGTTTTTTTCCAGCCTGATAAAACATGTCCACGAGTAAAAAAAAAGGTCAGCATGGAAAAAATGGATACTTTTAACTCGTAGGTAGATCGTAGTAGGTCGTGATGGTAGTTGTAGGTAGTCGTAGATAGTCGTAGGTAGCCGTAGGTCGGTAACTGGCCCAAGAATAGAAATACAAACATGACATCATTTTATCATGTGATCATTTTCCACTCGTAGCTAGTCGTAGTTAGTCTTAGATGTGGAAGACTGAGGTTGAGGGGGGTCGTAGGAGGTCGTAGACATAGTCGTAGGAGATCGTAGGAGGTCTTTTACTTTGCCAAGTCAACACGACCTTGACATTTTTTTCAACTCGTCTAGAGTCTGCTAAGCTCGTGGATTAGGTCATCCAAGTGGGACAGGCCCTGAAGTCTTTTCAGTGTTATTATTGTACCTGCCCCAACTACTTCCTCTGGCAGCTCGTTCCATATACCCACCACCCTCTGTGTGGAAAAGTTACCCATCAGATAACTATTAAATCTCTCCCACTTTAAAACTTTGAGGAGTGTACAGACCTATACATGTGATTTGTGAGGAACTTAGCCAAGTGTACCCAGTTTATTCAAGGGCTATGTTCTGAGTGCTCCTGGAACTTAGTGCACATCTAGTTGTACTCCAGAGAACAGTTAGCCACATTCTTTAAAGCAGTGATTGCCATAAAAAAACAATTATTAGGGCTAAGATTAGGCTTCTCTCCTTTTTATAAGCAAAATAAACTAATTTAACATATTTATACATTTTGCAAACTTTCAAGCATTCTATGTGATCTTTGCTGTAATACTGATGTGATCTGGCAAACTCGCTAGATGTTTATAATCACAGAGTCTTAGAATGATGTAGTACAGAAGCAGGCCCTATGGCCCAACATCTCTGTGGCAACATCAACCACCCATTCACACAAATTCTACACTTTTAAAATTCTTCCCACATTCTTATCCACGACACAAATTTTAGCGGCACCATAGGAGCTATTTGCAGAGCCCAATTAACCCAACAACCCACACATCTTTGGAATATGGGAGGAAACTGGAGCACCCAAAGGAAAGACACATGGCCACAGGGAGAATGTACAAATACCACACGACCACTACTTGAGGTCAGGATTGAATCCAGATCTCTGAGACTGCGAGGCATGGGTTTTTAATTAGAGGTACACTATGCTTAATACTGTTGCACTATCAATCATGGTTGGACTCAGTGTTGGTGTCTTACTTGACTGTTATCATAAAGATTACATGGTTGGTTATCAATGAATAATTGAGAGATTCACTTCAGGAACATCTTTGATTTCACCAACATTCTCCCATTCTCGGCTCAGCTGGTCTTGGAGGAGCCGTGTGAATTTCCCACTGATCATAATAAGATAATTCTTGGAATCACATAGCTTTATCAATTCCTTCACATCTTCTCATGTTTTGAACTGCTGGGTGGTCCCAGCACAAAAACTCTGCAGTGCAGATTGTACATTGTCTCCTATCGGATTGCCTGATAATGATTACTCTGTTTGAAGTTCTCTGTCTGTAGCTTTCATTCCAAATTAGATTGAACAAAAACCTCAGTTTTCTATTTATTACTATTTACCATGCAACTGGCGCTTCTTGCTGCACCAATGAAGATGGGTGGTGAGGAGAAATGAAATGTTTTTTAATTCTATTCGAATAGGACATGGTTTGGACAAGTTGTGTCAAAGGGCCTGTTTTCATACTGTAAGACTCTATGACTATTGTTCAAACAGAAATTATGTAAACTGTTGATCACTATCTGATATGACAACTTTCGGACGATCATGTGTGGCAAAGATAACATTAATTTCTCATGCATTTCCAGTGATATGTGACAATATGGCGTAATTGTAGATACATTTATTGGCTGTTAAGGGCCTGTCCCACTTTCACGACTTAATTCACAACCTTTTTTACTCCTGGACATTTTTCAACAGGCTAGAAAAAATGCCACGATCTACTTGATGCCACGAGTACCTACAACTAGCGCTATGACCTACCTACGACCTCCTACAACCTTGTGACGACCACGCTGCGAGTATGAGTCAAGGGCAAACTCGGCAGAGGTCGTGAATTAGGTCGGGAAAGTGGGACAGGCCCTTTAATTAACACGTAAAAGACAATTAAAAAGCCACAGTTGCTGGAAATCTGAAATAAAAATAGAAAATTCTGAAAACACTCAGGAGGTCAGACGGCATCTGTCGAACACAAAACGTCTGTGATCCACCGCGACTGACTTTGTCAGGTTCTTCTGGGAGGGAAACAGAAATTAGGAAGTTGTGGAGAGACTGTTAGAAGCAATGTGTTAAAGATACTGAAAGAAAAATCAGTGATCAGATCAGTCAAAATGCAATATGTAAAGGAAAAATCATGTTGTAATGATTTATTCTCAATGTAAGATGAGCCATAGATATGTGATATACTTAGACTTCAAGAGAACATTGATAAGGGGTCAAGTCAAAGGTTATTGTGGAAAATATAAACTCAGGGTATAAAATGTAACATATTGGTACAAATAGAAGACTGGTTGGCCAACAGAAAACAGAGTGTAGGCATTAATAAAATTTGTGTAGGAAAGAACTGCAGATACTTTAATAATCTTTGTTTGCTTGCCAAGATGCAACATGTGACGTGCATCACAGATCACTTTCTTTTTCTTTGGTTCTGCAGTAATGGAGGTTTACTTGAAGCAGAATAGGATAGAAGACTATTGAAGTGAGAGGTTGATGATACAGGTGAAGTCTGTGCCCAGTTGATTTCAGAACCCATTGAGAGACTCTATCTGGGTGAAATTCTGACAAACGAAATGGGGTGATTATGATACAAACCAACTATTCCTCATAATAGCTTTGACTTACATCAATTTACCCACCATCACATCAAATCAACAATGGGTATGATCTCACTGGCTTACCACTCTGTACTGGACCACTTGGGCAACTGGAGCACACACGTAGACTGTTGTTCATCGACTACAGATTGCCATCATGAGATTGCCATACGAATGTTAGGGGCTTTCCATTCTTCAGCTGGTTCTCCAAAACATCAAGATCTCTGTACTAAATAGTCATTCTACTTCATCACCTATACAATATGGATTGATTGCTAACACGGTCTATTGGGCCTGTCCCACTTACGCAACTTTTCCGGTGACTGCCGGCACCGGTCATAGGCCTTTGCAGGTTGCCGAAAATTTTCAACATGTTGAAAATCCAGCGGCGACCAGAACAAGGTACGACTCTTTGGGCGATTACTCACGACCATTCACCCCGTGACCTGTATGGCCATGAGTAGTCTCCTCAGTCGCCCAAAGAGTCGTAGCGTCTTTCTATTCGCCGTTAGATTTTCAACATGTTGGAAATTTTCGGCGACCTGCAACGACCTATGACGTGTACCGGCAGTCACCGTAAAAGTCACGTAAATGGGACAGGCCCATTAGATTTTTACTCTGTCCAATCATCTGGAACTATAGAAAGCACATGTATAAAAATAAGTTATGAGGTACTTTTTCAGCAGATAGCCAAGCTCCATCATAGGTCAGATAGCAACGATGGTTTATTTCTCATTGTTCCTGAACACTTGGGTCAGGGTGAGCAAGTCCCACTATTCCGATTAAAATATCATATAGTTCTAACACTCACCAAATAAACAAAAACAGTTTTCCCATAGAAATTATCGTATCCTGATTTAAAGAAAAATAATAGGGAAAATATTCCTAGTCTCTTGCATCCGAGATGGATTCTTAGAGTAGCTTGAACTGGAGCCTACCAGGGAGAAGGTAATTCTGTATTTAGTGTTGTGTAATGAACCGGATTTGATGAGGGAACTCGAGGTAAAGGAGCCATTATGATGTAGTGACCATAATATGATGAGTTTTAATCTACAATTTGAGAGGGAGAAAGGAAAATCGGAAGTGCCAGTATTAGAGTTGAACAATGGGTACTATGGAGCCATGAGGGAGGAGCTGGCCAAAGTTGACTGCAAAGAGACCCTAGCAGGGATGACAGTGGAACAACCATGGCAGGTAGTTCTGGGAATAATACAGAACGTGCAGGATCGGTTCATTCCAAAGAGGAAGAAAGATTCTAATGGGAGTAAGAGGCAATCGTGGCTGACAAGGGAAGTCAAGGACAGTATAAAAATAAAAGAGAAGAAATATAGCAAAGATGAGCGGGAAGCCAGAGGATTGGGGAACTTTTAAAGAGCAACAGAAGATAACTAAAATGGCAATACGGGAAGAAAGGTTGTGGTACAAAGGTAAGCTAGCTAAGAATATAAAGGAGGATAGTAAAAGCTTATGAAAGGTATGTGAAGAGGAACAAATTAGTTAAGATCAAACTTGGACCCTTGAAGACAGAAGCAGGTGAATTTATTATGAGGAACAAGGAAATGGCAGATGGGTTGAATAGGTACTTTGGATCCTTCTTTGGTAAGGATGACATGAACAATCTCGCAGATGTACTAGTGGCCAGCGGACCTATGGTGACGGAGGAACTGAAGGAAATTCACTTTAGGCAGGAAATGGTGTTGGGACTGAAGCTGATAAATCCCCAGGGCCTGATGGTCTGCATCCCATGGTACTTAAGGAAGTGGCTCTAGAAATCGTGGGCACATTGGTGATCATTTTCCAATGTTCTATAGATTCAGGATCAGTTCCTGTGGATTGGAAGGTAGCTAATGTTATCCCACTTTTTAAGAAAGGAGGGAGAGAGAAATCAAGGAATTATAGATCAGTTAGCCTGGGTGGGGAAGATGCTGGAGTCAATTATAAAATATGAAATAGCGGCACATTTGGATAGCAGTAACAGGATCGGTCCGAGTCAGCATGGATTTACAAAGGGGAAATCGTGCTTGACTAATCTTCCAGAAATGTTTGAGAATGTAACTAGGCAAATGGACAAGGGAGAGCCAGTGGATGTAGTGTACCTGGAATTTCAGAAAGCATTTGATAAGCTTCCACATAGGAGATTAGTGGGCAAAATTAGAGCACATGGTATTGGGGGTAGGGTACTGACATGGATAGAAAATTGCTTGGCAGACAGGAAACAAAGAATACGGATTAACAGGTCCCTTTCAGAATGGCAGGCAGTGACTAGTGGGGTACCACAAGGCTCGGTGTTGTGACCACAGCTATTTACAATATGCATGAATGATTTAGATGAAGGGATTAAAAGTAACATTAGCAAATTTGCAGATGACACAAAGCTGGGAGGCAGTGTGAACTCTGAGGAGGATGCTATGAGGATGCAGGGTGACTTGGACAGGTTGGGTAAGTGGGCAGATGCATGGCAGATGCAGTTAAATGTGGATAAATATGTGTTATCCATTTTGGTGTCAAGAACAGGGAGGCATATTATTATCTGAATGGTGTCAAGTTAGAAAAAGGGGATGTACAACGAGATCTGGGTGTCCTTGTTCATCAGTCACTGAAAGTAAGCATGCAGGTACAGCAGGCAGTGAAGAAAGCCAATGGCATGTTGGCCTTCATTGTGGGAGGATTTGGGTTTAGGAGCAAGGAGGTCCTACTGCAGTTTTACAGGGTCCTGGTGAGACCGCTAATGGCATTTTGGCCTTCATAACAAGAGGAGTTGAGTATAGGAGCAAAGAGATCCTTCTGCAGTTGTACAGGGCTCTAGTGAGACCACACCTGGAGTATTGTGTGCAGTTTTGGTCTCCAAATTTGAGGAAGGACATTCTTGCTATTGAGGGAGTGCAGTGTAGGGTTCACAAGGTTAATTTCCGGGATGGCAGGACTGTGCATATGTTGATAGAATGGAGTGGCTTGGATTGTATACACTGGAATTTAGAAGGATGAGAGGGAATCTTATTGAAATTCATAAGATTATTAAGGGATTGGACACACTGGAGGCAGGAAACATGTTCCCAATGTTGGGAGAGGCCAGAACCAGGGTCCACAGTTTAAGAATAGGGGGTAGAATGGAGATGAGGAAAAGATTTTTCACCCGGAGAGTTGTGAATCAGTGGAATTCTATGCCTCTGAAGGCAGTGGAGGCCAATTCTCTGGATGCTTTCAAGAGGGAGTTAGATAGAGCTCTTAAAGATAGTGGAGTCAGGAGATATGGGTAGAAGGCAGGGATGGGGTACTGATTGTGGATGATCAGCCATGATCACAGTGAATAATGGTGCTGCTCAAAGGGCCGAATGGCCTACTCCTGAAGACACACAAAAACAACATTGTGAATTTTCCAATCCCTGCACTAGTCACTGTTGTAGATTCTCCATTTCTGCCTTTACATTGCTCTGTAATATTGACAATATGTGTGCAGAATTCATATATATTGCCAAAACTGCACACTGACATTTGAGACTGGCAAATTGCCATGTAACCACATATATGGAATTTTATATTTAAGTTCTGACTGCCAAGAGTATTTTTTTCCCTAATTAATAAGCTCATGATTTTGTAAGTAAAAAAAAGGCAGCCCATGACTCCCACTGAATGTTAACTTTAAAAATAAAATGAATCATCAGTGAGCTTCCCCCTAGTGATGTTTAGACTGTTGCCAACACAAAAGCAATCTAATACATGGGAACCACCACGAACGGCAGATTTTTATTCAAGATTACACTCTGTTATGTCAAGACAAAAATCAGCACCGAAAGAATGCTGAAATACGAGCACATAATCATCAGGAAATAAGCTAATTCGGTGCTGAAATCTTCACAGCAGGTTAAGAGATCAAAGCTTTAATCCTGTCAATATGGACTAGATTTAGCCCCAAAACCAATGTCCAGATCAATAATTCACTCAGCTCCTGGGAAAGTGTCAGTGTATTACATTTCAAATTAAAAGGACTGACCATCAAGAATATTGCTCCAAATTGCGTTTCATATTGCTGTAATTTAAAAAAAACATTGTCTTCCTCAAACACAGCTTCGACCCATAATTTGCGTGAACTCTGTTACATTTAGAACTCTGATTTAGAATCATACAGCACAGAAACAGGGCCTTCAACACAATTCATCCCTGCCAGCCAAGATGCTCTATCTCAGTTACTCATGTTTGATTGCATTTGCCCCATGTCTCTCTCAACCTCTCCTTTCCATTCATTTGCCCAAATTCCATGTATTTGTCAAAATGTCATAAACATTTTTTATTGTACCTGCCTCAATTACTTTTTCTGACAAAATTTCATATTCTTATCACCCTCTGTGCGATGCCCCTTAGGTTCCAATTCAATTGTCACCCCCTCCCCACCTTAAAGCTGTGCTCTCTAGTTCTTGATTTCCCCAACCTGGGAAAAAGACTGTGCATTCATCCTATCAATTCACCTCATGATTTTATACACCTCTATAAGATCACCATTCAACCTCCTGCACTCCAAGGTATAGAGTCTTTAAGGGCCTGTCCCACTTGGACGACCTAATCCACGAGTTTAGAAGACCCTAGATGAGTTGAAATAAATGTCAAGGTCGTGTTGACTCGCCGAAGTAAAAGGCCTCCTACGACCTCCTACGACTATGTCTACGATCTCCCACGACCCCCCTCGACCTCAG
The DNA here is from genome assembly GCA_963514005.1 of Raja brachyura. The sequence goes on along the minus strand of OY740784.1, from coordinate 16,611,271 downwards.
TCGTCCACACCTAAGACCAACTACAACTAGCTACGAGTGGAAAATTATCACATGATAAACAGATGTCATTTAAAAAAAAAAATTCTTGGGCCAGTTATCGACCTACGACTACCCACGACTATCAACGACTACCATCACAACCTACTACGACCAACCTACGAGTAAAAAGTATCAATTTTTTCCATGCCGACCTTTTTACTTGTGGACATTTTTTATCAGCTGGAAAAAAACGCCGCAACCTACTTGAGGCCACGAGTACGCGGAAACCACTCACGAGCATGAGGAAGAATTACGAAGACCTCCTACGAACTCGTGGCGAATATGCTGTGAGTATGAGTCAAGGGCAAACTCGGCAGATTAGGTCGTGAAAGTGGGACAGGGGTTTTAGCCTGTCCAATCTCTCCCTCTAGTATAGATCCTCAAATCTGGCACCTTTTTCGTAAATCTTTGGACTTTGGAATAGGAAGGACGAGGACCCGCAAACATGTCTACATCAATGGAGAGAGTCAGAAGCTTCAAATTCCTGGGCGTGCATATTTCTGAAGATCTTTCCTGGACCCAGCACACTGTTGCAATTAAAAAGAAAGCCTAACAATGCCTCTACTTTCTGAGAAGATTGCGGAGATTCGCTATGTCAGAGAGGACTCTCTTGAACTTTTAGAGGTGCACAGAGACCCAACATCATCAGAGACCCATGCCATCCTGGCCACAGAGGGCCTGTTCTCTCCCTTGCTATTCTTTCCCCTATGGGTATGCTCATATAATCTCTGGATTCTTCTTGATTTTATCAACCAAGGTTTTTTCATGCCCAATTTTGGCCCTCCTGATTTTTTTTCAAGTATGTTCCTCAATCTCCTGTATTCTTCCAGGCATTACACTTGATCCCAGCTGCCCACACCTGACCCATGACTCCTTTTTCCTGACTAACTTGTTCTCGTGGTCCACAGTTCCTTACTCTTACCTTTTTAGTTTAGTTTAGTTTAGAGATACAGTGCGGAAACCTGCCCTTCAGCCTGCCGAGTCCACGCCGACTAGCGATCCCCACACACTAACACTATCCAACACACACACTAGGGACAATTTACATTTATACAAAGCCAATCAACCTATAAAACCTGTACGTCTTTAGAGTGTGGGAGGAAATTCAAGATCTCTGAGAAAACCCACATGATCACAGGGAGAACATACCTGCCTTGCTCTACCCTCCAACAGGAACATGCATACCTTGAGATCTCACTGCCACACTTTAACACCGGTGGTGCTGTTGCTAGCTGCCTCCGCCTTCAGTCCGGTATCTTTTTTGTTATGTTTGAAGAGTTTTTTTTGTGTTTTTTTTAATGTCATTATGTGGGGGGAAGAGGGTACGGTAAGGGGGATACCGTCCTTCAGTCGCTTCCTGGAGAGGATGCGACTATTATTCGAGTCGCGTACTCGCCCCCCCTCCCCCCCCACGGCCTACCTACTGGATTGGCGCGGCTTTTCCTGCTGGGACCGACCAGAGCTCCAGCAGCAGCGGCACAGCGTTGGAAACATCGCGGGGCGGGCGATGCCTTACCGGGGATCGCCGTTTGGAGCTCCGGAGTGCTGGGCCTGCTGCGTCGACATCGCGGAGCTGTGGTTCACGGAGCTCCCAATGCGGGCGGCGCTGACCAACATCGCGGAGTCCTGCCACTCCGCCCGGCTCGGCCTGTGGACTTCGGGAGCCGCGGACTCCGGTGGGAGGTGGCTGATCTGGAGGTCCGGGCCGCTGAGGATGTTCTCCGTCGGGACATCTGGGATAATTGGCGTGGAGGCTGGCTGGACTATGGTACCTTCCTTAACTCTGGTGCCGCTGTGGGGGTATGTTGTGTGTGGAATTCTGTGTTTGTGCTTTTTTAAAAATATGTTTATTTATTTATTATTTATTTTTATGTTACTGACTGTAAGGAAAATCCATTTTGTTGTCTCTAAAATGAGATAATGACAATAAATTGAATACAATAAAATACAATTAAAAATTTAAAAAAATCCCACTTTCTGGGTGTTCCTTTGGCTGCAAGCAACCAAGTCCAATCAGCTTCTGGAAGCTCCCATCTAATACCATCAAGGTTGGCCTTGTCCCAATTTAGAACTTTAATTGGTGGACCACCCCTTTACTTATCCATAAGTATTTTAAAACTAATAGAACCAGCCCACTGATAGTTTATTCATTTGCCCTGCCCAATACCCTAAGAGCAGGCAAAGCGTTGTCCTATCCCATGCAGGGCTCTCTAAATATTGCCTGAGGAATCTTTCCTCAACGCACTGGATAAATTCCACCCCATCTAAGCCTTTGCTTGACCATTTATTTCCTGATGAGAACAGAAAAAACATATGATGGCTTCATGGTTACAAAATGTCTTCTAGTATTTAAAAACAAAACAAATCTGAGAGCATCAGGCTTTTATATCGAAAACCAAGTCACTTCAGCCAGAAATAATATTGAAATGTGTGAACTAGCCAGCGCTTTAGAAAAACAATGTTGCGTTACAGCAACCTAATTTGGCATGCCGCCATGAAATAAAATTATGTTCACTTTTGTGTGGAGTTATTTTGTTCTTACTCCTCTGATTAATTAAAACATGGATACGATTTTTCTTGGTAGAATTTAAATGATTTGGGAAATATTAGTAGTAGTTGATGACTGACCATGGCTGATGCATCCTGGTCGGATGCAAGCCTGGGCGATGTCATATGGAGGACAAGCTGTTGCCCATGCAGCACGTCCCCCCTCTCCATGTCGCTGATCGATCCTAACGAACAGCAGGGCCGTTACAGTTTGGCACCAGCGCCGTCGCAGGAGCTGCCAGAGCGAGGTTGTAGACAACGACAAACTGCCTTAGGGGCTCCGACTCCGGATTTTCTTGAGGTTTACTCCTGGAGTCTTTTCCATGACTGGATATGGCCACAAGGCAGTGGAGGTTTTAAATCAGAGTTTTCCCTCTCCACGATGGACTGCCTTCCCAGGCTGACGAGCCCCATCTGCCCGAGACTCGTGGGGGCGGGACCGTCTACCTTCCCGTGCAGGTCTATAGCACCTGCCCACTGCCCAAAATATTGAAATATTGAGAACTGTAAATTAGTGTTAAAAATACTGTGACACAACAGTAATCTTCTGTAACATATCTCATTTAAATTTCTAATGGACAAACTATGCATCCTAAAATAAACATTATACTGCTTAGATGAGATAACAGAAGAAGCCGCCAGTCTTTAATTAGGGGGGAAAAAACAGAAACTGCAGGAAATACGCAGCTGGCCAGGCAGCATATGTGGGCAGACAAACAGTCAATGTTTCCATTCGTCAGAAGTAATACAAGTTACATATTGTCATGCTACTGCTGCAGAGAAGGGGCAGTGGTGGAGAGAACAAACGGAACATCTGACCCAGAGTGGAGATCAAGCTGATGCCAAAGTATCTTAACTGCATCCTATCAGTCAGGGTGAGGTATAATTTGAGGGAAATGAATCAGAACAGAGAAGCGAAAAAAAAGTGTCAGAATTGTGAGATACAGAACACAGCAATTAATGGAAATCTGAAATAAAAGACACTGTTGAAAATATCCAAAAGGCCAGGCAGTTTGTTTGGAGAGGGGAAAATTGAGTTAAAATTACAGGTTGGTGACAATGAAAGAGAACTAGCTGGTTCTGACACTAACTGAAGAGGTTGATTATCTGAAATAAGTGACTTTGATGTGGTGCCTGTAAAGTGCTCATCAGAAAACGAAATGTTGTTCTTTGGTGATACAGAGTGAAACCAGGCCCTTCGTCCCATCGAGTTCATGCCGACCAGCGATCACCCACACCACCCTACACACAAGGGAAAATTTAACAATTTTACCAAAAACAATTGACCTACAACTTTGAAGATCTTTGTACATCTTTGAAGTGTGGGAGGAAACTGGAGCACCTGGAGAAAACAAATGCTGGCACAGCGAGAAAGTACAGTACAAACTCTGTACAGACAGCAACCATAGGCTGGATCAAACCCGAGTCTCTGGCGCTGTAAGGCAGCAACTCTACTACTGCGCCACTGTGCCGCCTCAAGCGTACATTGGGTCTTATTGGGACTGTGTAACAGGCCAACCATGGAGATCTCAGAGCGAGAGTGGAAATTAGTTTAGGGATACAGCGCAGAAACAGGCCCTTCGGCCCACCGAGTCTGCCCCGACCAGGGATCCCCGCACATTAACACACACCAGGGACAATTCACATTCATACCAAGCCAATTAACCTACAAACCTGTACATCTTTGGAGTGAGGGTTGAAACCGAAGATCTCGGAGAAAAAAACCCACGTGGTCATGGAATGTATAAATTCCGTACAGACAGTAGCCGTGATAAATGTCTAACTCAAAATGCCACTATAGCACATTCCTTTGTCTCTTGTACAAAACTGCATACATTTTGGAATGAAAGTTTTGAAACTTTTACAAAACTATTTAACACAAAATTGAACTGATTATCTTTCAATCAATGAAAGAGGGAAGTAAATTAACTACGTTCCAAGAAGCTCTTCTTAATTCCGGAAGTGGCCGCGCTGGCTGGCAGCTGCGGCTCACCTGCAGTCCGTCTGTTTTTTTCTTTTTTTTTGTGTCTTTTTGTGATTGTTCGGTAAAATTTTGTTTTATTAGATTCTGTATGTGTGGGGGGTGGGAGAAACAGAGTCTTAGTCTCTCCCTTCGGGGGGATGCGTGTCCCCCGTCACCGTCTGTGCTGAGGCCTAATGGCGGAGCTGTGGCGGCGGCCTGGTTTGGAGCTGCGGTGCTCCAGCGGCGGCGGCGGCCTGGTTTGGAGCTGTGGTGCTCCAGCGGCGGCGGCGGTCCGCTTAGAGCTGCTGTGCTCCAGCGGCGGCGGTGGTCCGCTTAGAGCTGCGGTTCTCCAGCGGCGGCCTGGTTCGGAGCTGCGGTGCTCCAGCGGCTTTAAAGTGACCAAACAACAGAAAGGTAAAGGGATAGGTGCCTGAAGAGCTAAATCTATAGCCCCTGTTCCACTTACGTGTCCTTGGCATGCTAATTACGTGACCTCATGGTCGCGTTGAGGCACGACGGTCCCGCGAAGGTCATGCGCGATTTCATGCACCCGCACAGCCATCTGGAGTGCGTGACATCATTTGAAGATGGACACAAAATGCAGGAGTAACTCAGCGGGACCAGCAGCATCTCTGGAGAGAAGCAATGGGTGATGTTTCGGGTTGAGACTCTCTTCAATCTGAAAGAATGGTCTTGACCCGAAACATCATCCATTCCTTCTCTCCAGAGATGCTGCCGGTCCCGCTGAGTTACTTCTGCATTTTGTGTCTATCTTCAATTTTCTTGGCCCCGCTCTGGGAGTAGAAGTGGGGGTGGATCCGGACCGCAACGGCCGTGAGCCCCAGGCAGAGCTCGGTGATCGTTTGCCTGCTTCTGCTGCTGTTGGAGGTGAGACGTAGCGTCGCGCCAGGGTCTTTGGTCTGACCCACTTTGGCCGTCAGTTACGTGACAGGCTGTTGGCGCGCAAAGATTTTGTTCGCTACAAAATTTCCCTCCAAAATTACATACCCCTCCGCGTTTCTCAGTGGGACCGGCCCCGCGCAGCCACACGATGCCCGATGCGCCTCAATGCAATGACGAGGTTGCGTAATTTGCATGCCAAGGACACGTAGGTGGGACAGGCCCTTAACTCTCCAGTGAATTGGCCTCCACTGCCTTTGGTGGCAGAGAATTCCACAAATTCACAACTCTCAGGGTGAAAAAGTTTTTCCTCATCTCAGTCCTAAATGGTCTACCCCTTATTCTTAAACTGTGACTCCTGGTTCTGGACTCCCCCAACACGGGGAACATATTTCCTGCATCCACTTTGTCCAATCCTCTAAGAATGTTATGTTTCCAGAAGATTCTCTCTCATTCTTCTAAATTCCAGCAAATGCAAGCCCAGTCGACCCATTCTTTCATCATACATAAGTCCCGCCATCCTGGGAATTAACCTGTTGAACCTATGCTGCACTCCCTCAATAGCAATAACTAGACTAAGTGGGACCCATTGGGCTAGTATGGACATATCCTTGGCATGCTAATGGGCTAGTATGGATATTGTGGGCCGAATAGATTCTTGGGCTGGCAGCTCAGTCACTCAGGCCTGGTGGGCTGGCAGCTCAGTCACTCAGGCCTGGTGGGCTGGCAGCTCAGTCACTCAGGCCTGGTGGAATGGCAGTTCAGTCACTCCGGCCTGGTAGGCTGGCAGCTCAGAAACTGCCAGAAATTCTGCCAAAAAAATAGGTGAGAGACTGAGAGAGACGGGGGAGAGGGTGGAGAATCAATTTTAGACATTTTTCATCTTTCTCTGCAGATCACAGCAATGAAGGAGGAAAGTCTATCCTGGACTGGATCTCACAGGGAGCCAATGAAGGGAGGGAGAAAAATACTGGGGTGAGGTTTAATACTTGCAGGGAGAATATTTACTGATGAGCCGAAGGGACTCTTCCTGGGCTACTACAGGCCTGATGGGCCAAAGGGGCACTTTTCCAGGCCTGGCACGGGCATTTTGGGCCGAAATACTCCTCCTGGGCTAATACAGGCATGTTGGGCAAAAGGAACTGGTTTCTCAGCTAACAGGGGCCTAGTGGGCTGCAATTTGTGGTTTCAAGCAGGCAAAACAACTAATTTCATTTCATTTCCATTTCAATTTCAAGCATAGGTCAGGCCAAACAGCTCATTGCATTGTCATTTCACTTCCATTGCCATTGCAGATTCAAGCACAGGGCAGGCCAAACAGCTCATTGCATATTCATTTCACTTCCATTGCCATTGCCGTCTCAAGCACAGGGCAGGCCAAACAACTGATTGCATTTTCATTTCACTTTCATTGCCATTGCAGTTTCAAGCACAGAGCAGGCCGAACAGCTCATTGCATTTTCATTTCACTTCAATTGCCATTGTAGTTTCAAGCACAGGGCAGACTGAACAGCTCATTGCATTTTCATTTCATTTCCATTGTGGTTTCAAGCACAGGGTAGGCCAAACAACTCATTTCATTTTCATTAAGGGCGAACAATCATTTATTGCAAGTACATTGCAGACTCACAGTTCAGTTGATTCACAGCCTAGAATGAGAGTCGTGGCCTCTCCCTCGCGATCTTGCAGAGTGACTGAGTCATGCCCAGGCATCCGGGGTTTGATAGTCCTGCCCCCCCCCTCCCCCCCCTCCCGGAAGGGGTGTTACCTTAATCGCTGTGATTGACAGCCAAGAGGATCTCAAGGTTTTTAAAACTCTCATAACTTTTTTATTTTTCATCGATGGGAAAAGGAGGAGGACTGTGAGTAAGATGGCCAAAAATCACAGCGATATATGGTTTATACTAAAATCAATATAGAGCGCAGGCAGGAAGTGGTCAGGATAATACTTTTACTTATATAGATGTCCTTCCTCAAATTAGGAGACCAAAATTGCCCTGTACAACTGCAGTCGGACCTCCTTGCTTCTTTTTAAAAAAAAATTTTAATATATATTTTTATTAGAAGCGTAAACACTTAATAGCAACACGGTTTGTTTATCAAGTACATTCATACAAAGCTTCTGTTCTTTTTATATACATTTTTAAGAGATAGAACTGAAAAGGAAGAACTATACACTAATAGAAAGGAAGGGATAAAGAAAAAAAGCAACAAAAAAAAACAGAAACAAAAAAAATTACCAATAACAATTTTGGAGATAGGTTCGTAGATTATAAGGCGTAGTTATTCATCCAATCCTGAGCTCGGGTTTCAGTCCAGCTTCTGTGTTGAACCAATTTACCTCTTTAAAAAATCAATAAATGGAGACCATATTCTAACAAATAATTCTGCTTTGTCAATTAAGACAATCTATTTTTTTCCAAATGCCAAGGTCTCAGACATTTCTGATTGTGAGGGTTGTTGGATTTTTCCAAAATCTTAGTACTAATATTTTCCCAGCTATTACACTGTAATCAAACAAAAATATTTGATTTGTTGTAAGTTTTATACTTTGTTCTGATATTCCCAATATTAGTAATTTTGGATCAGGATCCAATTGAATATTAACAACTTCAGAACTAATTTTAAAAATATCCATCCAAAACGTATGAATTTTTATTTAATTTACCAAGGTATGAGTTAAGTTGGCTTCTAGGTATTGACATTTATCACAGATAGGTGAGATATTTGGAAAAAATCTGTTTAATTTGGTTTGGAGTAATGTAATCTATGTAACACTTTAAATTGTATTAAAGAGTGTCTGGTGTTTAGACCTTCTAAATTCAAACTTCTCACAATGAAGGCCAATATGCCATTGGCTTTCTTCACTGCCTGCTGTACCTGCATATTTACTTTCAGTGACTGATGTACAAGCACACTCAGGTCTCATTGCACCTCCCCTTCTCCTAATCTGACACCATTCAGACAATAATCTTCCTTCCTGTTCTTGCCATCAAAGTGGATAACCTCACATTTATCCACATTATACTGCATCTGCCATGCTTCTGCCCACTCATCCAATCTATCCAAGTCACCCTGTAGCCTCATAGCATCCTCCTCGCAGCTCACACTGCCACCCAGCTTTGTGTCATCCTCAAACTTAAAGATGTTACATTTAACTCCCTCGTCTAAATCTTTAATATATATTGTAAATAACTGGGGTCCCAGCACCGAGCCTTGTGGCGCCCTATTAGTCACTGCCTGACACTCTGAAAAAGACCCGTTAATTCCTACTCTTTGTTTCCTGTCTGCCAACCAGTTCTCTATCCATGTCAATACCCTACCCCCAATACCATGTGCTCTAATATTGCACACTAATCCCTTGTGTGGGACCTTGTCAAATGCTTTTTGAAAGTCCAGATACACCACATCCACTGGCGCTCCCTTATCCATTCTACATGACATCCTCAAAAAAAAATGCAAAAGCCTAATCAAGCATGATTTCCCCTCCATAAATCCATGCTGACTTTGACTGATCCCATCACTGCTTTCCAAATGTGCTGCTATAACATCTTTAATAATCAACTGCAGCATCTTCCCCACTACCGATGTAAGGTTAACTAGTCTATAATTCCCCGTTTTCTCTCTCCTTCCTTTCTCAAAAAATTGGGTTACATTGGCTACCCTCCAGTCTACAGGAACTGATCCAGAGTCGAGAGAACATTGAAAAATTATCACTGATGCATCCACAATTTCTAGGGTCACCTCCTTGAGTACTCTGGGATGCAGACCATCTGGCCCTGGGGATTTATCTGCCTTTAGTCCCAACAGTTCACCTAACACCATTTTCTGACTAATGTGGATTCCCTTCAGTTCCTCCCACCCACAAGATCCTCGGACCCCTACTATTTCTGGGAGAGTGTTTGTGTCTTCCTTAGTGAAGACAGAACCAAAGTACTTGTTTAACTGTTCTGCCATTTTCTTGTTTCCCAATATAAATTCACCTGTCTCTGACTGTAAGGAACCTACATTCATCTTCACTAATCTTTTCCTTTTTACATACCTAAATAAACTTTTACAGTCAGTTTTTATATTCCCCACAAGCTTTCTCTTTTTTCCCCCCCATCTTAATTGATCTCTTTGTCCTCCTCTGATGAGTTCGAAATTTCTCCCAGTCCTCTGGTTTGCCACTTCTTCTGGCCAATTTATATGCCTCTTCCTTGGATTTAAAACTATCCTTGACTTCTCTCGTCAGCCACGGTTGAGCCGCCTTCCCAGTTTTAATTTTTCACCAGACAGGGATGAACAATTTCTGGTGTTCATCCATGCGGTCTTTAAATCTTCACAATTGCATCTCCACTGTCACCCCTTTAAGTATAATTTGCCAGTCTATCCCAGCCCATTCCCGCCTCATACCATCAAAGTCTCCTTTATTCAAGTTCAGGACCCTCGTCCCTGAATTAACTGTGTCACTCTTCATCCTAATGCAGAATTCCACCATATTATGGGCACTATAGGGCCTTGCACAACAAAATCGATAATTAATCCTTCCTCATTACACAATACCCAGTCTAGGATGGCATGCCCTCTAGTCGGTTCCTCTGCATATTGGTTTAAAAACCCATCCTGTATATATTCCAGGAAATCCACCTCCTCAGCGCTGCTACCAATTTGGTTGGCCCAATCTATATGTAGATTAAAGTCACCCATGATAACCGCTGTACCTTTGCTACACGTATCCCTAATTTGCTGCTTGATGTTATCCCCAACTTCCATACTGCTGTTTGGTGGTCTGTATACAGCTCCAACAAGCATTTTCTGCCCTTGGCTACTTCACAGTTCTACCCATATCAATTCCACAGCATCCAAGCTTATGTCTCTCCTTGCTATTGAATTAATATCCTATTTAACCAGCAATGGCACCCCACCTCCTCTTCCTTTCTGTCTATCCTTCCTGAATATCCTCGCATGTTTAGCTCCCAGCCTTGGTCACCCTGGAGCCATGTTCCCGTAATTCCAACTATACCATATCCCTTAACTACTAACTGCACATTCAATTCATCCACCTTATTTCGAATGCTCCTTGCATTAAGGCACAAAGCTTTCAGGTTAGTTTTTCTTATCTCCCTTGTGCCTTTTGCCTTGGTCCTCCTTTTATGGCCCTCTATCTCCTTGCATTGGTTCCCATCCCCCTGCCCTGTTAGTTTAAACATGACCTTTCCTATATTCTTTTTCCCGTTAGCTGCACGCATACGCTTCCACGTTGTTGACTCCACCCCCCCACTGTTTAGTTTAAACCCACCCGTGTAGCACTAGCAAACCTGCCTGACCGAATGTCGGTCCCCCTCCAATTAAGATGCAACCCGTCCATTTATAAAGGTCACCCCTGCACCAGAAGAGATTCCAGTAATCTGAAAATCTAAATTCCTGTCCCCTGCACCAACTACTCAGCCACACATTCAGATCCACTATCTCCATGTTCCTGCTCTCAGTAGCATGAGGTACTGGAAGCAACCCAGAGATAACCACCCTAGAAGTACTGCTTTTCAGCCTCCTACCTAGTTCTCTATACTCTCGTTGCAGAACCTCCTTCCTTTCCTTACACTCATCATTTGTGCCTTCATGCAAAACTACCTCTGGCTGTTCACCTTCCCTCACGAGGGTGTTCTCAAGTCAGTGAGAAGTCACTGAGACGTCTTGGATACTGGCACCAGGGAGGCAACACACCATCCTAGAGTCTTGCCTGTCGTCACAGAATCTCCTGTCCGCACCTTGGACATGGAGTCACCCGCCACTATGGCTCTGCCTGATGTCGGACTCTGCGGCTGAGTCTCAGCGTTGGGATTTGAGTCACAAACCTACCTGATGCTCGGACTGGAAGCGCTGTCTGCCCCGATAGCTCCCAAGAGGGCGTATCTGTTTTCAAGAGGCACTTCCACCGAGGTCTCCTGCAATCGCTTCATCCACTTTCTTTCCGTCTCTGCCCGTCGCATGTCTTGTACTCTTGGAGTGATGACCTGACTGTCGGTCCTGTCCAGGAAGCTGTCGTCATCCCGGATGGACCTCAGGTCACCCAGCTGCTGCTCCAGCTCCCTAACTCGGTCCTTGAGGAGCTGCACCTGGACACAGTTCCCACAGGTGTAGTGGTCAGTGACACCAACGGTGCCCCTGACTGCCCACATCCTGCACCAAAGTCACTGCAATAACATTCCTGCCATCTGAAGTGTCGCTTCCTGGCCTCAGACTCTTGAGCCAAAGACTAGCACTTTACCTCACCAAGGCACTTCCCCTCAACAAGGCCACTGCCTTAGACTTGAACTTAATTTAATCTAATCAAGTAATCTATCCACTCAACTAATTAGGATGTCTCAGCCAATCCCCTCACTCACTGGTCTGGCTGCTGCTGCTCTGTGAACTTCCAGGTAATTGTCCCGGGCTGACTCTTGCCGCTCTTTTTAAACCTCCTGAACTTTACTCACCAAGGCGAAAGCCTTCCTTCAGCCAATCCCTTCAAAATGGTGGAAGGGGAAAATAGGGAATGTGTGGGAAGGAACCGCAGATGTTGGTTTAAACCGAAGATAGACACAAAAAGCTGGAGTAACCGGGGGTCAGACAGCATCTCTGGAGAAAGGAATAGGTGACGTTTTGGGTCAAGATCCTTTCTCGGGCCCTTCAGAAGCAGGGGCTCAAACAGAAACGTCACCTATTCCTTTTCTCCAGAGATGCTGTCTGTTCCGCTGTTACTCCAGCTTTTTATGTCTATCTTAAGGGAGGAGAGGGACATATCTGATGGTGGCAACTTACTGAAGGTCATTAAAAGTTATTAAAAGTTAAGAATGATCTATTAAATGTGAAGGCTGGTGGACTGGATGGGAAACTATCCTTGGTCTGGAAGGGGAGGGATTAAGCACAGAAGTGCTGGAAACGGGGCAGACACTACGGAAAGGTTTAAGTGGTCTGTGTTATGATCAGAAATGATATGGCGGAGCCAGAGAGGTTAGCTGAATCTTTAAATGAGGTAAGGTGGGGGGAAATTATAGTAGAGTTGACCAGTTTTCTTAAAACAATCTATTGGGTCTCACAAAGGGTTCCCACCTAAAACTCCACCTATTCCTTTTCTCCAGAGATGCTGCCTGACCCGCTGTTACTCCAGCATTTTATGTTTATTTATTGGAGTAGGTCAGGCAGCATTTGTGGAGGCCCACGGGATAGTTGGCGTTTCGGGGTTGAGACCCTGCATCAGAAGTGAGAGTGTAGAAGTGAGATTGCCTGGTACAAAGGGGTGAGGGGAGGTGTGTGAGGTGGGGGCAGGTAGGCATTCGGTGGAAGCAGGTGAGAAGGGGGATGATGGGCCGATAGTGTCATCTGATGCTTATATCAGATTGCAGAATCTGTTTCCGCTTGTCCCCTTCAGTCTCCAACTCAATACCTCTTACCCAACAAATATGATTAGCACACATGTAATAATTCCCCTTTTATGTTAAACCTGAAGTAAATAATTAAAAATGTAGGTAAAATAATTCTTTATCTGGTTAAAAACAAGGCATGAATGCTGATGTGTTTTTACTTTCAACTTAAAGCACTCTAAATTCATAATTGCTTGTTGAGAGTTCTTGTGAAAAGATATAATTTATATCAAACCCATAGCGGTTACAAAGTTCAGACAAGTACCATTCACCATTCTATGAAAGATTTGTGTGAGGAGCACCATATTACAGCAAAGACCTTGACCCTTGAATCTTACTGTTTTCTTGCAGGATTGTTTTATTTTTTGAAAACAAATTCCATTTTGCCTCGGTTATAATTGCATGCACTTGATAACAAAATATGTTTTATATACTATTTAACAAAAGGCTGGTCAGGCTGTTCATGTAATCACAATTAATTTTCATAGCTGATCTTGGCAAAAGTGGAACAATCTAAGAGAAGTCATGATATTAAGCATGGTAGCTTATTTAATAAAATAGAAAGCGAGTTGATGGATTAAATGTGAAATTTAATCGCATACTGTATATTAGAACTAATTTCAGGGGAATCATATGTTTTATAGTATGTCTTTGGAAATGGATTTAAGAAAACTGCCCTGAAGGATTTTCTCTCAACGTAAACCTTACTCTCTTTAACATTATTCTTTTGTCAATTGTGTTATTTGCGATCACATCAAAGCGTATGCATGATGCCAAAGTATTTGTACTTTTGGATCCGGATGTTGTATAATCTAGCAATTGAACAGTTAAGTATGGCTGGGTATTCTGAACTACAAACAGCTGCACAGGACTATTTAGAATTGATGCAGGATGAAGGTCATGTCGTAGATTTTGGACTGTCCTTGAATCCCTTATCAAGAAAGTGTTCTGAATGACTGCTGCCAAGAATTTTTTACTTATATATAAATAGACCTTTGTTAAACTCAAAACTTCTACAGCACAAATTAGGATTTTACTGACGACCCTAATATAACTTTTACAATTATAATAACAGTAAAGTAAACACCCACTGTTTTGCATGTCCAGTTCAGCAGTTTTGTGCTCTATTATTCCTTCCTCGTGTTTACGCAGAAACAGGACAATAGTCATTAGAGAATGGGTCAAGCAGTCATTAAGTATGAATGGAACAGTAAGCAGTCAAATGGAAAATATACAATTTTTTGTTTGTTTCTAGTTAATGGCTTCACAGTTCCAGGAAATTGGCTTCATTTTAAACAATTAAATACTCACTCAAACACTGCCTACTGTTTGAAGTGGTAATTAAATTGACTCTCACTTCAAACACAATAGATGCAATGGGTGGTATAATATAATTAATGAGATGGGAACAGAGTACAATGGAAAAGTTATTCCCCTCGACTTTAGAAACCAAAGGCCATGCATGGGGTTGCCACCAGTTAGATCAAGTTAATCATGATGTTAAGTTTGATTGCCTCCAATGGTGAATATTTCCTCCACAGCTATTTGAGAAGTTCAAGATATCCATGGTAAAAAAATATATTAAAGAAGTCAAAATGGCTTCTAGCTCTAGCGGGGTTATAATTGATATATATATATATGGTCAAGGATTACATAAACAGAATTGAGGAACTGGCAACATTATAATCCTTGATATGGACAGTTACTGTATTTCCTTGTGAAAGTTTGTTGTAATGATGACAATAATACCTTTTATCAATCCATGCAAGATCCAAGTGCTGGTATACTGTGCACCAAAAAGTTGTCACCACTATTCATGTATACGGGGTCATTTGCAGCAATTTAGTAACAAACATTTTGACTTAATCTTCTTACACTAATAGCAGGTTGCACCAGTGATTGTCCTTTACTCGAGACCAAACTGAAGTATAAGACAAAATGGTAGATATCAAGATCGACACAAAAAGCTGGAGTAACTCAGCGGGTCAGACAGCATCTCTGGAGACAAGGAATAGGTGGCGTTTCGGGTCGAGACCCTTCTACAGTTTAAACAAGCATCTGCAGTTGCCTTCCTACATAAGATAGTTATCAATTTTAGCAGCCGATGTCATTCTTGGTGTTTGCTTGTTTGATAAAATATATTCTAAATTAGCTCATCAAAATTAACCAACTATGGGGCAGAGATTGCACAGGGCTATGGAATATTATAAGCCCTTCCAAACAATTGTTATTGTCTTTCAAACCACCCAGTTTCACAAATGCAGTGACAATTACAGTTAAACAACAGTGGGCATGAGTGCTCTTCATGTTTAGGTGCTGCTTCCATAATGCGCGTTATACTTAAGTGTACTTCTTTCCTATAATCTTTCAGCAGTTCCTGAGTACTGCAAATACTTTATGTAAGATTAATAACATGCTTGTTTGTTATTTGTATTAATAATCCCGCCCATCTCAGGCTAATCCTGCTAACATGCTCATCCTTGTAAAGTAGATGATCTCACTTTCTATCTATTCTATAAATATCTAAAACGGATTCATTGAAAGTTATAAATGTAACATGTTGCTAATAAGCTAGCTTAGGGAAACAGTGCATAGACACATAAAGAGCGGGAATAGGCCATTTGGCCCTTCAAGCCTGGTTCACCATGGTCATAATCCGTTACCTCAGGACCACATTCCCGCTCTCTCTGTATGTCTTTCGATACTTTGTGTGACGAGATATTTGTCTACCTCCTTCTCATATGTATTTGGTGATGACCTCCACAGTCTTCTGTGGTAGAAAATGTGAGACATTCACCAATCTTTGAGCAAAGAGATTTCTCCTCATCTCGTTGCCAAATGTGTTTATAGGATCCCGGAGACTCAATGGTTCAATGGTGCTTTATTGTCGCCTGTGCAAATGCACAGTGAAATTATTTTCATACATACAGTCCAGTAACGTATTACCATACCCGAGCACAAACCCCAATTAGCAAAGTGTACAGAAATAGTCCACTGAGACCAGGGGGCAGTAATCCCGGGGGGGGTCAGGGGACACCCCCCCCACCTCTGTTTTGAGAGGTGGTGGACAATCCCCCCATTAGCAGAGCTTGAATTGCATGCCCAGGTCAAGCGAAAAACTCTCAGCAGCCCTGGACACAGACCTGCGCCTCATCCGCAGCCAGGATCGATCCCGACTCTCCAGCGCTGCATTCGCTGCCACACCGCCGCTGGACCATCCCTGTCCCTACCCGAGTGCCCCCCCACCCCATGCCTGGGGGTGGCCAGAGACATCTGGAGTCAGATGGAGAGTGGTGCCCCCAGGCCCACAGCCAGTGCAGAGAAGCAGCGCTAAACCCAGCTTTACTCTGCATGTCAACTCTGCCTGTCAACTCTGCCTGTCAACAATGGCCCATGTTTACAACCAAGACGGAGAAGCAGCGCTAGCTCCACGGCTCCGGACTGGTGTTCCGTCAGTCCAGACAGGGCTGTGGGTTAACCCGGCGAGACAGGCAGAGTTGAGCTGCATTTAGCGCTGCTTCTCCGCGCTGGCTGTGGGCCTTATGCGATTCCTTTCAGCAACTGCTGGCACCCGTCACCAATTACTGTCTATAGGGCCACAGCTGAAGCCTCCGAAGCTGTGTGTGTGTGTGTGTGTGTGTGTGTGTGTGTGCATGCGCATGCGCATGCACGCGCGGCCTCCAAGAAATTGTGTCCCCCCTGCTCCGGGATCCCCTCTATGTTTTGATAGCGATTTCCGTGCCTGACTGAGACCGCATGCAAGAGATGCTACGTTTTGGAGCCATTTTCAAAGTTTCGTGCTCTAAGGCTCATGAGTGGCACCCGACGCCTTGCTCCTCGCATCTGTCGTCACGGGCCCCTTCCTCTTCGGCCTCTGGTTTTTGGCGGATGAGCAGGGGTCAACTCGGTGGCTCCCCCTACAGGTCGCGGAGGCCGGGTCTTTTGTACGTCCCGTCTCGCGGCCCACCGGGGCGGTGTTCCCTGGTTCCAAATTCCTCTTCCAGGGGAAATTATCCTCTCTACATTAAGCCTGTAAAGCCTTGCTAGAATTTTGCATGTTTCTGTTTCAGGTTATTTTTCTGAACTTTAGTGTATAAAGATCTAATTGATCAGCCTCTTTTCAAGCAATAGTTTTTTTTTTGGAGATACAGCGCGGAAACAGGACCTGCAGCCCACTGGGTCCGTGCCGACCAGCGATTCCAGCTCATTAACACTATCCTACACCCATTATGAACAATTTATTTTTACATTTTTAAAGCCAATTAACCTACAAACCTGCACGTCTTTGGAGTGTGGGAGGAAACTGAAGATCTCGGAGAAAACCCACGCAGGTCACGGGGAGAACGTACAAACTGCATACAGACAGCACCCATAGTCGGGATCGATCCCGGATCTCCAGCGCTGCATTCACTGTAAGGCAGCAACTCTACCGCTGCGCCACTGTGACTGCCCAGTTCTAGATGATACTTCCATCATCGTAAAGAATTACTTTGGGGAAACGATCATTGAACTTTTGTTATGGATAGAATCTTGCAATACTCCAGGTGTGGCATCATCAAGGCACTGTATTACACAGCAAAACACTCCTGCTTCTCCACTCCGTTCCTCTATAATGAAGGCTGACATATCATTCGTCTTCTTAACTGGTTGCAGCACCCGCACATTTGTTTTCACTGTTGGACAAGATCCTTTTTAGTACATCAACATTCCTCAATCCATTACCATTTAAATAATTCCTATTCCTTCTCTCCATAAAACATCACCAATTCCTTCTCTCCAGAGATGCTGCCTGACCTGCTGAGTTACTCCAGCATTTTATATCTATCTATCATTTAGGTAATACTTTACCTTCCTGTTTTTTTCTGCCAATGTGGATAACTTCACATAATGCATCTGCAATGAAACTGCTTGCTCCCTTAACATGTCTAAATTGGTGAACGTTTACCAAAACAGAGTACTTGCAAGTTTTATGAATGAATCTATTGTGAGATATAGTTGGCCTCAGTATCTCTGCATTAAATAAGAGAAAAGCTGGGCACAATTCAGTCAATTCTGATCTTCATCCAGAAATATCTGCTCCTAAACTGATGTGTTTCAAAAGGGTTGGGCTCAGCTGTAATGCCTGATGTAGTCAAATAGCTTATCAACATACAAAAATACTGATATTAAATACCATTACATAAAAGTAGAATTAGACCATTCGGCCCATCAACATTTTCCCCCAATTTAGTCATGACTGATCTATTTTTCCCTCTCAATCTTATTCTCCTGCCCCTTTTGTAAACTTTGACGCCTTTACTAATCAAAAACCTATCAATCCCTGCTTGAAAAATACTCAATGACTTAGCTTCCACATTCATCTGTTGTAATGAATTCCACAAATTCACCACCCTCTGGATAAAGAAATTCCCCCTAATATCCATTCTAAAAATGCGTCCTTTTATTCTGAAATTTTATTCTGTAACCTCTGGTTGTAGACTCTGCAATTACTGGAAACATCCTTTCCATGTCCACTCTATGTGAGCCTTCCATTTTACTTCGGAGTCACGTGAGTGATTCCGTGAAGAAGCCTGCCAGTACTCATGCGCGTCATTACGTCTGATGCATGGCGCAATGACGGGCTGGCAGGCGTGTAGCTCCACCAGCGGTAAGTTTTAAAAACCGTCAGGTAAGCTTTAGTTGAGGTCGTTTTCTGCGGTCGGTAAGTCTTGTTGCAGGAGCAAGTTCGAACCATGGAGAACATGACTAAGGGAAGGTCGAGGCGGGCAGCCTGGAGAACAGCTATAGAAGACTGCGGGAGTGTGGGTAGAGGGTGGCCGGCCATCTCGCCTTCAGGACGCCCTCTACCCACACTCCCACAGAGTCACTGGTGGCACGGCCAGTGGCTTCCGACTTGGTGCCGGTTGAAGGCACCGTGGCTACTCCGGTGGGACTATAAGCCACTAAGAAGTCAGTAAGGCCCGTTGACTCCGATGAGACGGGCCAGGAGGGTTCCCCTCCCACAATGGATAGCTTCTTCAGACGTTTGTCCAGGATGGAGCTCCTGATGGAGAGGATGCTCCATCACGATATGCTCCAGCACGAGGAGCTTTATATCTGCGGGTCTCCTCGGAGGTCCTTGGCAGCAGCACCTGTAGAAGGGCTGCTTAATGTCTCCCTCTCGGAGGAGGAGAGCGAAGGGAGTAGGGCCTACTCCGAGCTCAGAATCATATTGTAATGGCCTATTTGGATGATGTCCTAATCATAGGCAAGACTCAGAAATCAGCTGAATTATCTGTTTCAGCTACCATACCCATGTTTTAGAGGTTGGGGTTTCTCATCCACCCAGTTAAATCCAAATTGATACCATCTAGAGTTATTGACTATTTGGGATTCACCAATAATTCAACTCACATGTCCGTGACTCTGCCTAGGGGCAAGAGATCAGAGTTAATTGAAGCTTGTAACAATCTTGTTGATAAGCAACAACCTTCTATACAGCATGTGGCTAGTATAATTGGCAAATTAGTGGCTCCTTTTCCAGCTGCACAGTTTGGGCCTTTATATTACCATAATTTACAATGTGCAAGGGGGCAGGCACTCAAAAGACATGCAGGTCACCTCAGTAGACCCATGCGGTTACCAGCTGAAGCCATTGTTGAGTTACCATGGTGGATAGCGAATAGATGGCATTGTTCCAGTAAAATTCTGATTGATCAACCTTCAGTTATTTTACAAACTGATGTTAGTGCTCTAGGATGGGGAGCTACTGATACCATCTCTAGCTGCGGTGACAGATGGAATATGCATGAGGCATTAATTCTATCACATGGTATTAACTATTTAGAGTTGTTGGGAGCAGTCTATGGCTTAAAGGCGTATTGCACTAGTATGCATGACTTGCATGTTCAACTTCAGATTGACTACACTACAGCAGTAGCATATGTTAATCATATGGGTGGAATCAAGTCGGTATCATGTGATAAATTGGCTAATCTTATTTGGCACTGGTGTATTACAAGAAACATTTGGATTTAAGCTATCTACTTACCAGGTCGATTTAACAATGTGGCAGACACCAGGTCATGAAAATTCAATGACATCACAGAATGGATGTTGAATCATGCAATATTTAATAATATTGTCGCTCGGTATGGCGTACCAGATATTGATCTGTTTGCATCCAGACTAAATCACCAGCTACCAAAATATGTTTCATGGGAACCAGACCCAGGGGCAGTAGCGGTAGATGCATTCTCGCAACAATGGGGTGGAATGTTTTTATATGCATTTCCCCCATTTTGCCTCATCAGTCGGTGCTTGCTTAAGATCGAGCAGGACTCCGCCTCAGGCGTTTTGGTAGTTCCCGACTGGCCTACACAGCCATGGTTCCCACTCATTCTGAGACTAAAAACACAGCCTTTTATGGCTCTCCCCAAATGCAGTAATCTGCAGGCCAGGGACGTCAGGGCTTAAACTTATTTTTATGACATACCCCATAGACCTTCGCGTATGTGTAGTTACGCACTTGCAGCAGTATATCAAGGTCACCAAGAGCCTCAGAGGCTCCGAATTAACGATTTTCATCAGTCACAAAAAGCCTCATAAGAAGGTGTCGATACAGACCATTTCAAGGTGGCTGAAACAGGTTCTGGCTTGTGCCGGAGTGGACACTGACATTTTTAAATCTCATTCCACCAGGGCGGCATCAACGTCAGCAACGAGGGCACTGGACATCCCTCTTGACCAAATCCTCGTGGCCGCAGGATGGTCCAATGAATTGAAGTTTCAAAGGTTCTATAATAAACCTCTTGCCACGCCGGGGGTATTTTCCCACTCCATTACAAATTCTGTTTTATAGCTTCCCCCTGGGAGAGTGGGGTCGCTATTGTTTTCTTTTTTGCTAATTAAAGCATCAACATGTGTTATGTCTGTATCATGTTTGAATGCATTATTTATTATTACTCATCCTGTGTCAACTGAGGCAGTGTGTCGCATGGACTCGTATCCATGGCATGAAATCACAGAGCTTTGAAATCTTCACGGAATCACGCACGTGACTCCGAAGTAAAATAGTAAGATTAAACGAGAACTTACCAGTTTGAAGTTTGATCTTTATATTATGAGGAGTTATGATGAGCGATTACGTGCCCTCCACTCCCAACCCTCGTATCATAAAGGTCATCTGGTAGTTTTAGTCTTCCTTAATCTTACTATGTTACTTCGACTACTGTTATCTGTGATTTCACACCGCTGCTTTGAAGATTGACGTGCATACAGACTGGTGGGCTTCTTCACGTAATCGCTCATCGTAACTCCTCATAAAATAAAGATCAAACTTCAAACTGATCAGTTCTCAATTAATCTTACTATTATCTGGCACATGTCAATGAGATTCCCCCTCAGTGGGGACACAGACAGTGACCAGGTGAGTGTATCTGTTGCCGATGGCTCACTCTGAGCCCTGAGCCATTTCAAAGTCCAGGCATAACTACATTCCAGGCAGTGGACTACAGGTGACTTTCCAGTTGTGGTTAAATGGGATATAAGCCCTGTGAAAAGCAGCCCAATATATCAGAACTTGAGAGAGGAAAATATGATTGACAAAGTGAACATTAGACTTGTCAGCATTTTTAAACCAAGGGTGTTGTTGCTCTGGCTCCAACTGATTTTATGAAGGATATATTGGGATTGGAGGGATGTGGATTATGTTTAGGCAGACAAGGGTTGGTCTTGGCAGACATTGTGGGCCGAAGGGCCTGTTCATATGCTCTAGGATCTATATTCTATATTCTATGTTCTATGTTCTATGTTCTATGTTCATTGCCTGGTGCAAATTTGTAAATTACAATAGGTGCAATCTGGTACATATCACGTACATAGCTGTATATGTAAAGGAGGAAGGAAAATAATGTTGAAATATGTCAGTGGGAAGATAATTATTAAAATTGGTTAGCAAGTGTCGCTCTATTTGGAAGTAATTTTGTATCTCTATGAGAATTAGCTGATGGAACCATGCAGATCCTGAGCCTTGGCTGTTGATTCAGTAACTACTGCAGTTGCCCATAATTTATATTCATCTATACTTGTCCCAAGAGATGGTTAGAGTGAAGTCCCTTTGGGAAAACGGATAGGTTGGTACATTCGATATATAGGAGTCCTCTCAGCAAATGTCATATCAACATCATTCTTTTAATACCAGTTACTTCATTTTAATGGCGATAATAATATTATCTTTCTTTAAATCCTAATGAACTAATCTTGAATTTATGGGCAATTTACAAAAATCTGACAAAGGTTTTACTTCCCTTTTTATGGAGATATCTCTTGATAATGACCCAATGAATTGTTAATCTTTACTAATTTCTTGTACAAATAGTGACATGAACTCATATAATCTGCCAAGTGATATAAATGTGTTTGCACTGGGAAGTTATTAGGACGTGGAGTTCTCTGAGGTAAAATCACGCTGTGAAATAAACAATTTTACTCACACTCACCACACTGAAAATGACAATGCTGGACAAGTCAACAGCAATTTCTTTTCCTTTGAAGTTGCTTATTTAATCAGATTTTTTATATCACTTGCTGCACCATCCTGATGGTGAATGCAGTTATTCAATTTAGCACTATTTTATATCTTTTAGTTTATATTGATGATATTATGACATGATCCTTGAGGTCATGCAAAAAAATCAAACACTATGGTTTTGTTTAGGCAGGAACTGCAGATGTTGGTTTACACCAAAGATAGACCCAAATTGCCGGAGCAACTCAGCGGGCCAGGCAACATCTCTGGGGAGAAGGAATGGGTGATGTTTTGGGTCGAGAGTGACCCTTCGGGTCTGAAGTATGTGCCTCAACCCTGGCCCACTGAGTTACTTCAGCATTTTGTGTCTAACTATGGTTGTGTTGTTCAGTGGGGCTGTCCAATTGTGTTTTGCACTGTCTTGTGTCTTTTTCTTTCACAATCTTGGAGAGTTCATGTAATATGTGTTATCAGTGTATGATTTATGTTCTTGTGTTTTGCCTGAGTCTGTGTGCCTGTGATGCTGCTGTAAACATGGTTTTCATTGTAGCCGTGCTTCACCATACCTGTATACATTACATCAGTTCCAGCTGCTTATAAAAAAAATCAGATTCAGTAAATAAATCTTTATTATAATCCATAATGATATACAGGCTCCAATATTTTCACAACCAGCTTGTGAAATAACATGTCCATGAATAAACCTAATCCTGGATGTAGGCATTTGGTGTCTACTGGTGTAACGGATAAGAAATAGAAAGGCAGTTAGTGTCCAAGTGTATGCGTACGGAACTTAGTTGTTGTTGATTGGTAAGTGGAAAGGTTGAGGGGAGGTTAGACAAGATTCGTAAAGAATTTTCCATGCTAAATTTTGTATTTTAGATGGTCATAAGATGAATGATCAGACGTACAATAAGAATTTGTGCCTGTGCCTGATCTGATTACATTTTTAATAATTGGCTGGGACAAAGAGACCCAGTATAACGGATTCATCATTTTTGATGATGCAAAACTGGGTAGGAAAATTAGCTGAATGGAGGATTTAAGAATTCTGAAAAAGGACTTAGACAATCTTAAATGAGCGTGGCAGGAACTTGATGTAATGTGGGGAAATGCAATGTTATTTTCTGGCAGAAGTGTAACAAAGGAGAATGGGTTATGAATTGTATGAGGAATTGTGTTTTAATGCAAAATTCTTTGTTTATGTAAGTGATTTCTCAAAGTAATTGTACTACAAAATACACCATGTACAAATGGTATCACAGCCGTAGAGTCGTAGAATCGTACAGCGTGGAAATAGGCACTGTGGCCCAACTTGACTCCTTGGATATAATGTTATCATAGGGAAAGGTGTCTCTGAGCAAAGCAGTGGTATTAGACACACAGTATATGAGATAACAGCATTTATTTTACAAATACATTTTCAGGAAATGGAGCGGGTCTCAAAAAACTCCAACAGCAGACAACAAAGTT
The DNA here is from genome assembly GCA_963514005.1 of Raja brachyura. Next base: position 16,587,456 of record OY740784.1, on the reverse strand, counting down.
GGCCATATGAGGTGCAAGCCAAACTATAGATAGCTGTATCAGTGCGTTGTAAGGAACATGATTGAGATTCCCTGGTAATGCTCTTTCAGTGGTTTAAATTGGTTAGGCCTGATAATTCCAGTAAAACAAAACATGGAACATTGGCTTTTCATCCCGATAAGCGTTTTTCATCCCGGTGGCGCAGCGGTAGAGTTGCTGCCTTACAACGCTTACAACGCCAGAGACCCAGGTTCAATCCTAACTACTGGTGTTGTCTGTACGGAGTTCGTACACCTCCCCATGACCATGTGGGTTTTATCCGAGATTTTCAGCTTCCTTCCCACAATCCAAAGTCATACAGGTTTGTAGGTTAATTGGTTTGGTGTAAATGTAAATTGTCCCTAGTGTGTGTAGGGTATTGTTAATGTGGGGTGATCGCTGTTCCGTGCAGACTCGGCGAGCTGAAGCGCCTGTTTCTGCAATGTATCTCTAAACTAAGCTAAACTAAACTAAACTAAATCTTCCTTCTTTCTTTTTGGGAAAACCCGCAAAGATAATTTCCCCGAATGCTCAAATCCGATAACATTATATACTATTGGCCATCGGAGTTGTGTGCTGCCCACTCCCATCATCCAGCCATTAACTGTAGTGGAATCGAATGTTGGACTTGCATTTATTATAATAGTTTACGGGATAAGCAAATTCACATGTAAATTAAAGCTTGTCCAGTGATGATCATACATGCAATTAGCAGAATACAGTTGTGGTGTTGAAAACATATTTTATGTTTGCCTAAGACAAATCATCCTGTCCATGCAGAACCACTTAGCACAAGTGTCTTTTATTAACAGTCTGGTAAGATAATGCCTCAGAACAGAGTCATCAGTGGCTGCCACTGACTTTGTTCAATAAGCCTGACATTAACAGGGCTCTCTGACAGTCCCCTTTTGATAACACGGTGAACTGTCTGGGCGTTTAGTCTCACATCCATTGACATTTTGATGGTAACAAGTTTCAGATGCTGTGACTGGAAGTGGGGAGGAACAATTGCTTTTCACTTCTGCAATGTGGCCACACAGCCAGGAGAAGCGTAATGCTCTACAGACATGCTGCTTGAGTCAGAAGGGTGAGGGGATGATGGCTAACTGTAAATCAGGATTTAGAGTACGGTGACTGTTAGCTGAGAGAATGGGAATTGCCCTCGACCTAAACAATATCAACTGAAAGAGCTTTACCAGAGAATCTCAATCATGTTCCTTACAACACACTGATAAAACTATCTGTAGTTTTATGTCTTAATGTGCTGTTCTGGCCTAAGTGGTTAATTATCATCTTTGACCAACATTGAGAAATGAAGCTCCTTTCACCTCTGATGTTGACCTCTAACTTGCTCCAGGATTTTTAATGAAACTCAAGTGCCTGTTGGGTCAAATACTCAGCATTGTCTCGGATATGTCATTTTTGTTACCAAGTCAGAGATGTCTGCCATGGATTTCGGTACACTGCCTAACAGCCCTGTGGAAACTATCCAAGATTTAAAGTTACAAAACAAAGACGATGAGAACAGATCAAAAGCAGATTGAAAAAAAAACACTATCTGGTTTAATTTTTTCCAAAAAGTATGAAAAACTGCAGTGATTAGTCACATTTGGGGAAGCGTGTTAGTTTAGCAAGCTTGGTTGAGTTTTTGATCCCGGGCCAAGTTGAACATCATGCTGTATGTCTAAATTAAACCTAGTTCTCAGCATCTCAAATATCAACAATGTGATTTAATGTTCATCTACAATAATGAAATGTGAGTAGTTTTAATTGAACTGCAGAAACTAAAAACTTTCAATGGTTCTTTCTCGTCACAACTAATTTCTTTTTGCATATTTACATGTGCAGGCGCAGCCATGTTTTGGCGCCATTTCCAAAGTTCTCTGCGCGCTCGGTCTACTGGAGCAGTTCCCGATCCAGGTTAGCCCCCAGGCTACTGCAGGGCCTTCCCCCATCGCCACCAACCAGAACAGTATGTGAATCGATATCCCTCTCCTCCCCCGGCCATCCATGTGTCCCGGGGGAGCCTCCTATAGTCGAATTTGAAGACGTTGGAGGAATTACACCAGTTTACCCGCCTACCATCCCTTGCTCCTCATGTCCGACATCTCCAGCGGCTCCCTGCCGGTGCAGTGTCCCCCGGGCCTTCGTGTCCTTCTGGCAGGTTCCCGGTTCCATGGTCCACTGAGCCTTCAGGTCGAAAACTGGCATGTGTGAACTCCTAAGAAGGCAATGACTGCTTCTCAAATGTATCTGTAGATTTTTTATTTAGTTTAGTTTCGAGGTTGGAGCTGCAGCGTTAGGATTAGAGTTAGGGTTAGGGTTAGGGTTAAGAAACAGGCCCTTTGGCCCACTAAGACCGTGCCGACCAGCGATCCCCGTACACTAGCACTGTCCTACACACTAGGGACAATTTCACAATTTTTATCAAAGTCAATTAAACTACAAGCTTGTATGTCTGTGGAATGGAATGTGGGAGGAAACCAGAGCGCCCAGAGAAAACCCACGCAGTCATGGGGAGAACATACAAATGCCATAGAGACAGCACCGGTAGTCAGGATCAAACCCAGGTCTCTGGTGCTGTAAGGCAGCAACACTACTACTGTGCTACCATACCGCCCATGGGCCTCTACACCAAGAATGATTAAGATGAAAGAAAAGTTTTCCAAAGAAGAGTGAAATAATTTCTATATGGAGTCAATTTATCAGTTTTGGTGATTCATGCAGGGCCAGTGATGATTCCAAATGAACAATTTTCACTCAGAGGGTAATCTATATCTGGAATGAGTTGAAAGAGGAAACTGTAGACGTTTTATGAAAGAATTGTGACTTTCAAAGGGTATTTGGATAGAAATATGGATTGGAAGAATCTCGAGGGGTATGGACCAAATGCAGGCAAATGGGGCTAACCAGCAATGTGAACTTGGTTGGCATGGAGCAGTTGGGCCAAAGAGCCTGCTTCCATGCTGTATAGCTCCAAGCCTCTAAAGTTCTTCAGGCTAAGACTCACCAAATTTTGCATTAACTGTCAGGAGAAGTTTTTATTTGTGTTTTGAATTATCACCTGCAGCTTTTTGCTCAACCATTCATTTTCTTCCTCTTTTATAATCATTGTTACCAAAAAAAAATGATGGCACCTGAGCATGGCACCTCTTTACGTGGTGGTCCCAGAAGAGGATCTGCTATCATTGGCTACAATCGTACCGCTTTTTAAAATCTCTATTCAATTCTAGATGTATCAGGATTTTTAAAAATACCAACAATAGTTGCACTTCCTCTGTAATGATAACAATATTTTCTGCACTCTGGTATTTTTCACTCTGTTATACCTGTGCGTTGCTTGATTGTACATACGTGCAGTATGATTTGATTTAACAGCAAGGAAACAAAATTTTTCACTGTATCTCGGTGCATATGACAATGATAAATCAATACCTTAATCCAAGTTTAGCATCTGTTTGGTTGGATAGGAATATGCATATATCTTGAACTGCCGTTTGAAATCCTCCATGGTTTCTTCAGACTCATAATCTTTAAAAGACTCACATGCCAAAAATAAAACAGACCGACTTTATTTCCCTAAAGGGAATGATACTGTATCATCAAACAACATCCTAACAAATAGTGTAGCAAAGAAGTGATGCAAGTAATTGTTATTCTTGGCAGATTAGGCAATTGCCAAATAGTTCTTGAGTTTCTGATGAAAGTAGTAAGCAGCATGTGGCTTATATCGTTAGAGAGCATTCTATTAATTACAGTTAATTTTTGACATACCCTTCACTGCATCTGTTGTCCAGCCATGAATTAGCAGCTTCATGTATTGCCACGTTACAGTATCATGGAAACTTAAACAAAATAACAATCGTCTCTTAAATAAAAATATTTCATCATTGCTAAGTGAAATGTACTTAAAATAATACATAACAGCACAGTTACCTGTAAAATCCAAATCACTGGAAGCTCCTTTGTTCAATAATTTCTTTAGAAAATCATACTTGGTGCCTTCAACAATTTGTTTTGACAAGTTTCTTCCTTTCTTGAATGCTGTCCCAGTTGGCCTCTTTGACTTGAACATAAACATGAGCTCATCCAATGTTCTGGCTCACATATTCCAATGTATACCCGGTCAAGTTTATTCATCAACACAAAAGTAAATGATGCTGGAGGATGCAGATGCTGGAAATCTGAAATAGAATCAGAAAATGGTGTAAATGCTATCAGGTCAGGCAGCATCTATGGAGAGAGAGAGAGAGAGAGACATAGAGACAGAGAGAGAGAGAGAGAGAGAAATTTGACCTTCGCTGGTTGCAGAACAGGGAAAAGTAGAGATAAACAGACCCCAAGCACGTAAAGAGACAGAGAGGAGAGAAACTCGGAAGAAAGGTTATAACTGAAGGAATGAGAATTCAAGACAAAATGCCATGATACTGGGGCAAGCCAAGAAATAAAATAAGCGTCCAGAGGAAATGTAAAGGCAATAGCAGAATCACAAAAAAAGCAGTTTCAGTCATTTTAGTTTAGTTTAGTTTAGGAAACAGGCCTTTGGGCCCACTGTGTCCATGCCAACCTTCCATCACCCATTTATACTTCTATGTCATCCCACTTTCTCAACCACACCCTACACACTCGGGGGCAATTTACGGAGGCCAATGAACCTTCAAACCCGCACGTCTTTGGGATGTGGTGGGAAACCAGAGCTCCAGGAGGAAACCCATGCTGTCATAGGGAGAACGTACAGACTCTGCACATACAGTACCCATCGTCAGGATCGAACCCGGGTCTCTGGAGCTGTGAGGCAACTACTCTACCACTATGCCGCAGTGCCGCTAGTCCAACATAATTGGAACTGGTAGCTATGATCTGACATTATTGGTCTACATGTTGGGTTCTGATGGCCCTCCCTTTAAAAACCTGTCTTTGATACCTCTTGGAACAGTTTCAGCATCCTTTCCCACTCCTAATTCCACAGAGATGCACTCACCAAAACTCGTGCACATCTATCTTGGAATTATGTTGGAATCCCTCCATTCTGATTTCTGCCTTTGCCCCAATATTTAAGTGGTTTATATCACATTCACAAACGTGATTCCCCAGGCAGTGTCCATGGTAAACCTCTCTCCCTCAGCTCACACACAATTTCAACTGACCTGTGCATGGACGAGACTGACCACTCCATGCTCCTCCAAATCCCCGTTACTGTCACACCGCTGAGAGGAATCAACCCCACTTTTCCCGCCTTCCTGGACATGAATAAAAATCACAAGCAGCATTCCTGATTCCCCTGGGATTATTGCTGTCTCCTACATTTTCTCATCTACCTCCTGTTCCTCCTTGCAACAAAAGTGCAGATTACACTGTGAAGTAATGACACTCACCCCCATCCTCCCATCATTAAGTTGCTTGTTTCCTTACCTAAGTTAGAAAAGGCAAACATTTCCTACAGCTATATATTGGGAATGCCAGAATTATTATTTTCACCCCACCACACATTCTATTCCCCTTTACACCAGCACCATCGTTCACCCTCATTGAACCAGATTATTCAGTCTATGTCTTATATTTGCGTTTCAGCTGTAGTGCCCCCAGACTCTGGAATTCTCCCCTTAAATCTCTCTGTCACTGCTTCACTTTTTTTAAGACACTCCTTGTAATTGCCATCTGTTATCTGTCCAAATATCTTCTTTGGTGGTTTGTTATGCTTAGTAACACTCTCGTGAACCATCTTGGAATATTTTACTGTACTAAAGAGACTACATAAATGTAAGTTTATTGTTGTTGGCTTCTTACTCTGTTTCCTGAAGACAGATTCTTTCTGTAATTGATTGAAACGAGCTGCTTTCTGTCACATTGTTCAGGTGTTTGTTCTTCATATTTAAGTTTAAGAAAATGATTATTACCCCAAATAGCATTAAAGATGATTCTAACTTGATATATGTGCTGGCAATGTACTCTCTCTATAAGGTTTAGATGGTAACTAACACTGGAGAATGTTCAGTAGTCCACAGCACTGTGCCCAATGTTACCATCACAGCAGCCCAGTTTGGATCTTAACCTGTGTGCCCTTGGTCTCTCTGAGGTAGTTATATAAACGAGCCTGCTATGGGCATGCTAACTATGCTTCAGAGACACAATGCGGAAACAGGCCCTTCGACCCATTGAGTCTCCGCCTACCAGCGATCACCCCGTACACTAACACTATCCTACGCACACTAGAGACAATTTACAATTTTACCGAAGCCTTTTAACTTACGTCTTTGTACGTCTTTGGAGTGTGAGAGGAATCCGGAGCATCCGGAGAAACACCCACGCAGTCACAGGGCAAACGTACAAACTCCGTACAGACAGCACCCGTAGTCAAGCTCAAAGCCGGGTCGCTAGCATTGCAAGGCAGCTACCCTACCACCGTGTCACCCCTTTATATAGATTCATAGAAACTAAATCTCTGTTCGCGGAATACAAAGTCATTAAATTTGGACTTGTACTAATGCGTCTTTTGACATTAAATCATTAGAGCAACAAATGACATTTGACAGTTAAATTGCTACAAAAGCATTTGATGAACAAGGCACAATTTGTAAAATATACAGGTGAAATACTGCAGAACGGAAATGCTTTTTGCTATGCCACATACTTATAAACATTTGTTTTTGATGTGACAGAGAAAGGTGGGAACAATAAATTATGAAATGACGAATGGACTTTTGTCATTGCTCCTGATTTGCCCTAAATCTGGACACAAATCCTTTATCCACGAGGAGTTTAAAGAGACTATTCTAACTCCTCATTGTCTGCTAAGGGATCTTTGCACTCACCGGGTCAGCCTTGCATTGCCAAATATAGTACGTTTCTCCAGAGCCCTATCTTGCAATGTCTGGTGCATTCTGATTGTCGGGAGATGAATTGCCCTTGATGTCTTGTGCTGGCGTGTAATAAAATGTCAATAGTTGCTGTTCAGCCAGAATCAGGGTAAGGGTTCAGCAACACTGGAGGTCAGAACGATATGTAGGTTTACGGCCAGGAAGGAGGTTTGGAGAGCGATTTGGGACTGTAATCAGAGCTTGGGCTTAGCGGCAGAAACATACTCACTGAATCTTACATGGAATTTGTTATATTGATGGAGTGGTTGATCAGCATATGTCCTCACAGCCTCATATCATTGACAGTGGGCTTAACAATATCTGCGTTTTCTTCGCTATCCTTGGGAAATTCATGGCCTTATCTGTTGTAAACAATAAGCAGTTACTCTATGCAATTTTGAAGAGCAATTTAAAAACATTTTGGTCACTTGGTAGTTGCAGACAAACAATATTGCTCTTCATTGATTTTAACGAAGGGTATCTTCAAATCGGAGATTGAAAAGAGGCATGAAACAATGAGGTCAATCCCAGGGAAGAGATCTTATGTAGCTACCAATCCCTGGGATATAAAAAAAAACATTTTAACCGCAAGTTCGCCTCATTCAACGGAATAGAGTTGATAGAACAGGTGCTAGATAATGGCGTGAGCGTGCGGGGGAATAGGCCGAATGGGATATTAACGATGACGGTGAGGAAACGGTCAATTGGGAGACAGTCAGGAGTTGACGTTTTGGGCCTGGGTTTGCTTGATGAAGGGCTGGTGGAAGTAAATAAGTAAGTAAGTTTATTGGCCAAGTATTCACATACAAGGAATTTGCCTTGGTGCTCCGCCCACAAGTAACAGCATGACATACAGTGACAGTTACGAATGACTCAGAAAACACTAAACATTGATAATAATAATAAAACATTAATGATAAAACACCATTGATTAAGCATGTGAACCAACATAATACCAGATCAAAGGGAGGCTACAGATTTTTGGCTGTTGAGTAGAGCAACTACTCGTGGATAAAAAATAGTTTTTATGTCTGGCTGTGGCAGCTTTGACAGTCTGGAGACGCCTTCCAGAGGGAAATGATTCAAAGAGTTTGTGGCCAGGGTGAGAGGGATCAGAGATGATTGTGCCTGCTTGCTTCCTGGCCCTTGCAGTGTACAGTTGTCAATGGAGGGGAGGTTGCAGCCAATAACCTTCTCTGCTGATCGAACGATTTGCTGCAGCCTCCAGGTGTCATGCTTGGTGGCTGAGCCAAACCAGACCATGATGGAGAAGGTGAGGACAGACTCTACGATGGCCGTGTAGAATTGAACCATCATTATCTGTGCCAGATTATGCTTCCTCAGCTGCCGTAGGAAGTACATCCTCTGTTGCGCTTTTTTGACTGTGGAGTCGATGGTAGCCCTCCACTTAAAGTCCTTGGAGATGGTAGTTCCCAGGAACTTAAAAGACTCAACAGATGTGACTGTGGTGTTGTTGATGGTGAGTGGGGTGAGGGGAGGGGGAGCTCTCCTAAACTCTACAATCAATTCCACTGCCTTAAGAGCATTGAGCTCTAGGTTGTTGCTACAGCACCAGGATGCCAGCTGTGACACTTCCTGTCTATAGGCAGATTCCTCCCCATCATGGATCAGTCCAATCAGGGTTGTGTCGTCCGCAAACTTGAGAAGCTTGACAGAGGTGACTGTGGAGGTGCAGTCGTTGGTGTAGAGAGAGTAGAGGAGAGGAGAGAGTACGCAGCCTTGCGGTGCTCCTATGCTGAGCGTTTGCGGGTTCGAGATGTGCTTTCCCAGCCTCACATGCTGCTTCCTGTTTCTCAGGAACCTGGTGATCCACCGACAGAGGGATTCAGGCACAGTCAACTCAGAAAGTTTGGAGTGTAGTAGCTCTGGCACAATGGTGTTGAATGCAGAGCTAAAATCAACAAACAAGATCCTCGCATAGGTCCCCTGGTGGTCAAGGTGCTGTAGGATGAAGTGCAGGCACAGGTTGACTGCATCATCCACAGATCTATTGGCCCGATATGCAAGCTGCAGAGGGATTGAAGAGATCCTTAATGGGCTTAGTGATGTTTCAGTTAGGGAAAAAAATGACAGAGAGGATTGGGGAATCATTGAGTGGATAAATTGGGAATTCGATGACATAGGCAAAATGGAGGGGGAATGGGGGCAATCACTATGGAAAGTTTAAAATGGGAAACTACCAGGAGGATAATGGGAGCTATGGATGCTGGAAATGATCAAAGTAGAGTTGGGCTCGCTATAAAAAACACAAAAGCACCCTGAACCATATAGATTAGATATATTGTGAGCTCACATCATTAATATGATACGATACAATAGAACTTTATTTATCCCAAGAGGGAAATTGATCTGCAAACAGTCATAAAACACAAGATACATGAAACATGAAATCAAAGTGACGAGTGGAAAGGATTGGAGATGTGCAAAGATTGGAGGTGGGGAGTCAATCTATCCCACAACAGGAGTTGTACAGTTTGACAGCCTCAGAGGACATGCGCTGGACCAATAGCAAATAATATGAACAGGGAGCCAAGAACAATATGCTGAGCTCTGATGTTAGCGCACAGTAATGTTTCCATGGCATTATAAAGTGTTATATTACTTGTGACATTTTTTTAAGTGTTAGGCCCAGGATAATTCCTGGATCAATCTCATTAATTATGTGATATTGTGTTTGGCTATCTGGCCCTAGCAACTCATTCCGAGCTATTCTTTTGTGATTTTCATTTTACATTTGGCATGAATGCTTTTGGATGTGTTTCATTGTTAAAAAATCTTATTTATCATTGCTTCTAATTTTCTTCAGTTCTGTTTTACATTTCATCACTTTTCTAGTTAATACTGAATTTTTTTATTTCAATTTTAATAATTTATTTCATAAGTTCCGTTTTGCCAAGTCAACAATAGCTAGTTAACTCATTTAACTACTGAGTTATTTTGTTGTCTAAGTCAAATAGATGACAGTTTGGATGTGGTCTATCAAGGCCCATCACTATTGCTTAGTAATTAGCAAATATAACCTTTGCCCTTGCCCATTGCCCAGTTGCAGTTTCAACATCTGCGATCATTATCAACAGTTCTGACTCTTTCAAACTGAGAACAAATACAACAGCGTGTTTGCTTCCTTTACTGACTTTTTGCAGGATAAAACACAATCAAAATTCACCTCCAGACATGATGCAATTGAGATCTTTCCCTGGAAGCCTAACCTTGCTGTAGCGTTATATGTAATTTGATTAATTTGGTTGTGGCATTTTGACTGGCTCAGAATTATTGCCTGACTGCCTGGATGGATAAGAAGTAGCAGACTCAATGTTGATCTCCCAGCCTCTATGTCCACCCCAGCATAACAAGCAGGAATGGGTTGAATAGTTAAAATGTCGGAAACAGGGTGAAGCTTTCCACTCTGGGACATCTTAGATGTTTTTAATCAGAACACGTGGCATTCCCCAGGAGGTTGTGGATGGAACCTTTACCCATGTCTCCTCTGAGTCCCCCAGTTTTGCTCCCGTTTCCATCCCCTCAGATGGAACAAGGGTAGAATTCCTCAAGAATAGCTTCATCTTGGGAATAGATATGGTAGAGATGGTAAATTTCAAGTAAGGGATGGCATCCTTGCAAGAGGTAGTGTGGGAGGAAGAGTAGTCAAGGTAGCTGTGGGAGTCAGTGGGTTTGCAGTAGACATCAGTCAATAGTCTGTCCCCTGTGTGGGAGCAGAGAAATCAAAAACAGGGAGAGAAGTGTCAGAGACCCACGAGCCTCCACATCCAACACATCATTCTCCAACGTTTCCACCACCTTCAGCACGATCCCGCCTCCAGTCCTATTTTCCCATCCCCACCCTTTTCCACTTTTCAGAGAAACCCCAATTCCTTGGTTCACTTATCCCTTCGCACCTAACCCTCTGCCTCACCAGGCAATTTTCCCAGCAACTGTAAGAGATGCAATACCTGTCCCAACACCTCCCCTCTCGTTTCTATCTAGAGATCTACGCTGTCCTTCCAGTTAAGAGGTGTATGTGCATGTCTTCCAACCTTGTGTACATCAGCAAGACTAAGCGTAGGTAGACTAGATTAATGTTTCGCTGAATTCTCCACCCATCTGCCAATCACCCTCCCTCACCTGTATCCACCTATTATGTGCCAGGCTTTGCTTCACCCTCACCTCTCTTTCCCAACTTTTTCCTCTGCTACCCCTTCAGATTGAAAAAGGGTCCCGACCCAAAACATTGTCTGTCTATTCCCTCCACAGATGGTGAACTTCAGCAGTTTGTTATTTGATCACAGGGAGGCACGATGGCGTAGCGGCAGAGTTATTATCACACAGCACCAGAGACCTGGATTTGATCCTGACTATGGGTGGTGTCTGTAGGAAGTTTGTGCGTTCTCCCGGTGACCGCGTGATTTTGCCCTGGTTTCTCCACTTTCCTCCCACATTCAAAGGACATGCAGGTTTGTAGGTTAATTGGTTTCTGTAAAGATTGTCCATAGTACTTAGGATAGAATTGGTGTGTGGGTGATCTCTGGTTGGTATGGACTCAATGGGCTGAAGGGCCCTTTTCATGCCATATTTCTAAACTAAACTAAACTACAGATTTTCATGTCTCCATGATTTGGTTATTGGGAGTTAGTGATCACGCATGATAGAAATCCAGATACAATTTGAAGGCAATATCCAGTGTCCATAATTCAGATAAGAGTCATAATTCAGATAAGGGTCATGTTATGAAGGTTTTCTGGTATATTATTGGCAAATATGCTAAGAAATAGGTCCATTGATGAATAGGTGGGCCTCATCAGGGACGACAATGAGCTGGCTTACAGGGAGGAGGTGAAACGACTGGTGGACTGGTGCAATACGAACAACCTGATCCTGAATGTCGAAAAAACAAAGGAGGTTATCGTCGACTTCAGGAAAACCCGGCACAGTCCCACACCACTTCACATCAATGTCAGCGATGTGGAGGTGGTCAGTAGCACAAAGTTCCTGGGGGTGCAGATCACTAACAGTCTGACCTGGTTGAATAACATCTCATCAACAGTTAAGAGAGCGCAGCAGCGGTTGCACTTTCAGCGCCGGATGAGCAGAGCTCACCTCCCCCATCCCATCCTCACTACTTTCTACAGGGGCACCATAGAGAGTATTCTGACCAGCTGTATCTCTGTCTGGTTTGGGGACTGTAGAGCCTCCGCCTGGAAGTCTGTGCAGAGAGTGGTGAGGACAGCGGAAAAAATCATCAGGACCTCTCTCCCCTCAATCGGGGATATTGCAACCAAACGTTGCGTGTCTAAGGCCAGCAGTATTATAAAAGACCCCACACATCTCCATCACGGACTGTTCACTCTGCTGCCCTCAGGAAAAAGATATCGCAGCATAAGGAGCAGAACATCAAGGTTCTGCAACAGCTTCTTCCCACGAGCCATCAGACTCCTGAATGCCATGTAATGGGCTGCCACCATTGTCTATTTATCCTTTTATCCTTTTTATCCATGCCTACCCTTCTGTTAATTTATCGTGTTGCACAGGGAGCCAAATGCAACGTAATTTTGTTTGGAACTGCATATATCAATGTATTTCTAAATGACAATAAAGTTTGTTTGACGGTTGACGTTTTTTTGACGTAGTGGCAGATACTTATAAAGGTAGATCATAACGCTCTGCAGAATCTTATCTTTGTTAGAAATCCCAGAAGAATCCCGGGAACCTAGAAGGCCTCCACCCAGTCCCCCGACATCAGTCTGAAGAAGGGTCTTGACCCAAAACGTCACCTATTCGTTCTCGCCAGAGATACTGCCTGTCCCGCTGAGTTGCTCCAGCATTTAGTGTCATCCCAGAAGAAAAATGAATCTGTGGTTAACAGAACAGGTCAAGAGAAAAATTACATAGTCAAAGAGTAATACAGTGTGGAAACAGACCCTTCGGCCCAACTCGCCCACACTAGCCAACAATGTCCCAGCTACCCTAATCCCAAATGCCTGCGCTTGGTCCATAATCCTCCAAACCTGTTCTATCCATGTACCTGTCCAACTGTTTCTTAAACGATGGGATAGTCCCAGCCTCAACTACCTCCTCTGGCAGCTTGTTCCATACACCCACCACCCTCTGTGTGAAAAAGTTACCCCTCAGACTCCTAATAAATCTTTTCCCCTTCATCCTGAACCTATGTCCTCGAATCCTCGATTCCCCTACTCTGGGTAATGCCCACTGCATAGCCTCTAACCAATGTTTAGATAATCTGGTCATCTGGCCGTGCTTCTATTCACCTGTTCATTAGCAGAATCTGAAGTGGAAATGCCCGATACTGAAAACTGGACCGTGCTGGTCTGAAGAAACAGATGCGATCCGTCTTGACTGCTTTGAATTGTTGGACTAGTCCCCATTTAAGGACTCTGTAGCCAATCTAAATGAGGATGCACTGTTGTCACAGACTTAATCAGTAAGTGTGCAGAGGACTGTGTGTTAAAGAAGATAATACAAACGTTCGTAGATGAACTGTAAAGTCCATTCCCAGGCGAGGTCCAAGTCTGCAGCGTCCAAGTCGAAAGATCCCAAATTGTGCAACAAATCTATTTATGACCTTTGCAACGCCATCAAGGTTGCCAAGAGAGAATGCCAGGACAAGCTGGAGCTGTAGGATATCTGTCGATCGTGGCAAGGCTTGCGCGCTATAATGGGTTACAAAGTGAATCCGGGCAGTATAACTGACAAAAACACATCTCCCCCTGATGAGCTCAATTTATTCTCTGCTGGCATTGAGCAGAAGGTTGGTGGAATGACGTTATCCACCCCGATAGCCTGATGTTCACCTGTACCCATGGTCACTGTCATGGACATCGCATTGTCCCTTCCTGGAATTGAATCTGGGGAAAGAAACTGGTGTAGGTGGAGACCAAGCCATGTCCTCAGATCCCCCGTAGAGCAGCTGGTTGAGATAGTCCACAAGATATAGCACTATTATCTTGGTGCTGTAGACGTGTAGGGTAGTGCGCCTGTTAGAACGTGCTTTTAAATCACACTCGGGGACCAGTGTTTAGATTAGTGTAGTTTAGGGATACAGTGTGGAAACGGGCCCTTTGGCCCACCGAGTCCATGCCGACCAGCGATCCCTGCACATTAACACCATTCTACATACATAGGGACAATTTATAATTATACCAAGCCAATTAACCTACAAATGTGTACATCTTTGAAGTGTGGGATGAAACTGGAGATCCTGTAGAAAACCCACCCAAGTCACAGGGAGAACGTACAAACTGCATACCGACAGCACCCATAGTCAAGATCAAACCCAGTTCTCTGGCACTGTAAGGCAGCAACTCTACCGTTGTGCCACCACGCCACTGACAGTGCTTGGTTTCAAGGTTTCTTTATTCATACCTTGTGGTTGTTACATATACAGAGAAGAGGAAAGGAATCCACCAAGACAAACTAAAATCTACAGAGCCCTGCGGCACAAGCTTTCTTATTTATGCAACATGATTAGACTATCGATCTCTGTGGTGCTTCTCACTGGCTCAAGACCAACCACCTGGCTTGTGTCCCTCCGTTATGGGTCCTGATCCCTGGAGACTGGTTGGCATCACCTTATTACCTTTACCGTAATAAAGGATTGGTGTTCACAGTTTTTGCCTTAGTTTTATCAATTCTAACCGGGTCAAGTTAGTAGCTGGCCAGTTAGTAGTAACCAGTTATCTTGAGTTCACAGTTCTTTTCAAGGAGTCACAGTTTTCAACAAACTCACTCCAGCAATTCTTTGCCAACCCTTATGGTGCCTTAATGACTACGACACAGAGGGTCTGACACCATGAGGTATTTTGTGAAGATGTTTCATGACATAGAAACATAGACACATAGAAACATAGAAAATAGGTGCAGGAGTAGGCCATTCGGCTCTTCGAGCCAGCACCATCATTCAATATGACCACTGTTGATTATCCAAAAGCAGCACCCTGTTCCATATCCCTTGATTCCGTTAGCCCGAAGAGCTAAATCTAACTCTCTGGGTGAAAATGTTTTTCCTCATCTCAGTCCTAAACGGCCTACCCTTTATTCTTAAACTGGTTCCGGACTCCCCCAACACAGGAACATCTATCTGGCCCCACTCTTGTCGCTGGAACATCTACATAAGGACACCTACATCAGACTCCTATTTATTGACTGTAGCTCTGCCTTCAATGCCATAATGCCATCCAAATGCATCTCCAAATTCCTTGACTTAGGAGTCAGGATCCCCTTCTACATCTGGGTCCGCTACTTACTGACTTCACAGACCACAACCAGTGAGGATAAACAAGAAAACATCCTCCGTGATGATTTGCAACACTGGTGCCCTGCAAGGAAGGTTTCTCAGCTTCTTACAATACTCCTTAGTCACTCATGACATAATAAACATCGAAAATAGGTACAGGAGTAGGTCATTCGGGCCTTCGAGACAGCAACACCATTCAATATGATCATGGCTGATCATCCAAAATCACTCTGTTCCTGCTTTTTCCCAAAATCCCTTGATTTCTTTAGCCCTAAGAGTTAAATCAAACTTCCACAGATTCACAACTCTCTGGGTGAAAATGTCTTTCCCCATCTTAGTCATAAATCTTGTATATCATGTTGTCACTTGCGGGCGGAGAACCAAGGCAAATTCCTTGTATGTGAATATTTGGCCAAAATGCTTATTCATTCATTTGTTCATTCATTCATAAACAACCTACCCCTTATTCTTAACCCCTGGTTCTGGACTCTCCCTACATCGGGAACATTTTTCCTGCATCTAGCCTGTCCAACCCCGTAAGAAGTTTAGTGTTAAAGAACAAACTGCAGATGCTGGAGAATCGAGGGTTACACAAAAAGCTGGAGAAACTCAGCGGGTGCAGCAGCATCTAAGGAGCGAAGGAGATAGGCGACGTTTCGGGTCGAGACCCTTAGGTCTCAACCCGAAACGTCGCCTATCTCCTTCGCTCCTTAGATGCCGCTGCACCCGCTGAGTTTCTCCAGCTTTTTGTGTAACCCCCGTAAGAATTTTATATGCTTCTATTAGATCCCCTCTCATCCTTCTAAATTCCAGTGAATACAAGCCCAGTGGACCCATTCTTTCATCATATTTCAGTCCCGCCATCCTGGGAATTAACCTGGTTAACCTATGCCGCACTCCCTCAATAGCAAGAATAGCATGACTGTGGGAAAAATCTGATCTAACTCCATTTACAAGTTTGCAGAAAATGCACCACTGTAGTGGGCAGGATTATGAACAAGGACGAGACAGAGTACAGGAAGGAAATAGAGTACTTAGTAACATGGTGTCAAACAACAACATTTCCCTCAATGTCAACAAGGTAAAGGAACTAGTCATTGATGTCAGGAAGTGAGGTGGTGTACACACCCCAGTCAGAATCAACTGTGCCAAAGTGGGAAAGGTTGAAAGTTTCTTAGAAATAAATATCGGGCATACTCGGTCCAGGACCAACTACATTGAAGCTATGGCAAAAAAAGCATACAATAGACAATGGACAATAGGTGCAGGAGTAGGCTATTCGGCACTTCGTGCCAGCACCGCCATTCAATGTGATCATGGCTGATCATCCATAATCAGTACCCCGTTCCTGCCTTCTCCCCATATCCCCTGACTCCGCTATCTTTAAGAGACCTATCTAGCTCTGTCTTGAAAGTATCCAGAGAACCGGCCTCCACCGCTCTCTGAGGCAGAGAATTCCACAGACTCACAACTCTCTGTGTGAAAAAGTGTTTCCTCATCTCTGTTCTAAATGGCTTACCCCTTATTCTTAAACTGTAGCCCCTAGTTCTTGACTCCCCCAGCATCACAAACATGTTTCCTGCCTCTAACGTGTCCAAACCCTTAATAATCTTATATGTTTCAATAAGATCCCCTCTTACCCTTACAAATTCCAGAGTATACAAGCCCAGCCACTCCATTCTCTCAGCATATGACAGTGCTGCCATCCCGGAAATTAACCTGGTGTAGCTACACTGCACTCCCTCAATAACACGAATTTGGAGACCAAATCTGCACACAATACTTGAGGTGTGGTCTCACTAGGGCCCTGTGCAACTGCAGAAGGACCTATTTGCTCCTGTACTCAACTTCTCTTGTTATGAAGGCCAACATGCCATTCGCTTTCTTCACTGCCTGCTGTACCTGCATGCTCACCAGTCTCTGCTTCCTCAGAAGACTGGGGAAGTTCGGCATGTCTTCAACAACTCTTACCAACCTCTGCAGATGTACCATTTTAACCCTAGTCATTCCTACTTCTTCCCTCTCCCGTCAGGTAGAAGATACAAAGGATGGAATGCACGTACCGCCAGATTCAGGAACAACTTGTGTAGGAAAGAAATGCAGATGCTGGTTTAAATCGAAGGTAGACACAAAATGTTGGAGTAACCCAGTAGCACAGGCAGCATCCAGAGATGCTGCCTGTCCCGCTGAGTTACTCCAGCATTTTTGTGTCTACCTTTAGGAACAACTTGTTGTCTGCTGTTATCACAATACTGAATGGTCTTCCTGGAAGCTGGGGTATAGTACTGATCTTTTATCAATCTGCACATTCTCTGTCACAGTAACGCTACAATGCTCTAACACTATATTTTGCAATCTGATGTTTTTATTCTTGCACTATCTGGTGTACTAGTGTGTGACTTAATGGTACTCATGCATGAATTGATTTGACTGGATAGCACCCACACAAAGCTTTTCTCTGCACTTTGGTATACATGACAAGAATAAACAAAACAAAGCAATAGAAAAAGTATTAGAAACACTGAAGGCACTAAAGGGCCTGTCCCACTTCCGCGACCTTTTGGGCGACTGCCGACACCCCTCCTAGGTCGTCGAAAATGTTCAACATGTTGAAAATTCAGCGGCGACCTGAAAGACGCCACGACTCTTTGGGTGACCAGGAGACCTCTCACGACCATACAGGCGATCCCCTGGCAACCTCTCACAACCATACAGGCAACCCCCTGGCGACACCCTGCGACACCCGCAACATGTCGCCAGGGATCGCCTGTATGGTCGTGAGAGGTCTCCTAGTCACCCAAGGAGTCGTAGCGTCTTTCTGGTAGCCGCTGAATTTTCAACCTGTTGGAACATTTCAACGTCCTATGAAGGGTGCCGGCAGTCGCTGAAAAGCCGGCATAAGTGGGACAGGACCTTTAAGGCAGACGAGTTGCCTGGTCCTGATGGTCTTCACTCAAGGTTTTTAAAGGAAGCAGCTGCAGAAAGAGTGGAATCATTGGTTGTTCAAAAACTTAGTCAGCTCCGGGAATGTACCAGTGGCTGGAAAACCACAACTGCGACTCTATTGTTCAAGATGGGAGGAAGACAAAAAGAAGGAAACTGGAGGTTTGTCAACTTCTCTTGTGGGCAAGATGCTGGAGTCTATAATCAGGAAAGGAGTAGCTAGTCAATTTGAGAAGCTTAACATAATAATAAAAACAAAGTCAGCATGGTTTCATGGCAGTCAATTCATGTTTGATACATCTACTAGAATTTTTCAAGGAATATAACAAGCAGAGCCAATAGAGAGGAATTTATAAATACGGTATTTTTGGATTTTCGGAAGACATTTGACAAGGTGCCATGTACAAGGCTGGTGCACAAGGGAAGAGGTCATGGTAATAAGGAAAGTGTGTTGCCATGGATTGAATCCTGGTTATCTCATAAAAGATGGAGAGTCAGAATAAACTGGTCTTTTTTTTAAGCTGGATGGATGGCTATAAACAAGTGGAGTTCCCCAGCATCAGATTTTGCAGCTTCAATATTTGTTTGTTGGCTATCATGGTTTACAGAGTACTATATTTACTTATCTGTTGTCCAAGTAAAGCCCCTGTCCCACTTTCCCGAGTTACTCACGAATTCTCCCGAGTTTTCCCCTTGATTCAAACTCGGAGAATGTCCGTAGCGAGTCCGTAGGAGGCCGTAGTCCGTAGATATTTCGTAGCGGCTCGTAATGCCAGCTGTAGGTACTCAGGGCATCAGGTAAGTCGGGACGTTTTTTCAGCACGTTGAAAAATGTCCATGAGTAAAAAAAATAGCCGCGTGTACCTACGGCTGGCATCTGCGAGTTTGAATCAAGGGAAAAACTCGTGAGAATTCGTGAGTAACTGGGAAAGTGGGACAGAGGCTTAAGAATTTCATTGTTCCATTTCGGGACATGACAATAAAACACGGCGGTAATGATGGCATAGTGGTAGAGCTACTGCCTTATAGCGCCCGAGACCCGGGTTCGATCCTGACTACAGGTGCTTGTCTGTACAGAGTTTGTGAGTTCTCCCCATGAACTGCGTGGGTTTTCTCCGAGATCTTCGGTATCCTCCCACACTCCAAAGACGTACAGATTTGCAGGTTGATTGGCTTGGTGTAAATGTAAATTGTCCCTTGTCTGTGTAAGATCTTGTTAATGTGCCAGGATTGCAGGTCGGTGCAGACTCCGTGGGCCAAAGGGCCTGTTGCCCCACTGTATCTCTAAAGTAAACTAATCTAATAAAACACTCTTGACTTTCTCTTGAGACTTAACCGAGAGGAGGGGCGAGGGGCATAATGTAAAATATTCAAATTTGCCAATTACATGAAAGTAGGTGGGAGCATGTTGGGATGAGGATATTTGGACTCTTCAATAAGAAGATGGGCGAGTGAGTGGGTAAAACTTGGCAAATGGGGTTTAACGGGAACATGCGAGGTCATGTCCTTTTGTACGAGGAATAAAAAGGCAGACTAAATGGAGAATGTTTGCAGTTGAGTGAGATACAGAGGGATCGAGGGGCTCATGCAGGAATCACAAAAAGGAAGCAGACAGCTGCAGTAAGTGTGGGGAAGGCAAAAGAGCACATTGGCCATATTTTCAAAAGGATTGGAATTCAGAAAAAGTAAATCAGTCATAAGATCATAAGTAAGATCACAAGTGATAGGAGTACAATTAGATCATTCGGCCCATCAATTCTACTTCCCCATTCAATCTGGGCTGATCTATCTCTCCCTCCTATTCTCCTGCCTTCTCCCCATTATCCCTGGTTGCACTAGGGACCTCTAGCTTTGGTTTGTTTGTGCACTATATCGCGTTTTAAAAAAAAGTATTTAATTTTTTTTGTTTGTTTGATTTCATTATCTGTTGAGTACAGTGTTTACAAACTTGTTGTGCTGTTGCCGCAAGTATGACTTTCATTGCTCTGTTTCGGTACATATGACAATAAAGCACTCTTTGCTTTTGACTCAATTGTACAGTGTGCTGGTGATGCCACTTGTGAAGGCTGTGCATGGCAACATGGAAGGATACAGTAGCACTGAAGGTGCTCCAAAAGCTGCAAGTGGGGATAAAACAGGAGGGGGAGTTGCTTTACCGATTAAAGAGATTGTTAAAGCAACCATCCTCAGATGGCATTCTCCAGTGAATGTGAGGTTCTTCCAGTGAAGCTATTTGGGTGGAGCTGAGAAAGAAAAAAGAGGATGATCACCTTGCTGGGGTGTACTACAGAGCTCCAAATCGTCAAAGGGAATTAGAGGAACAAATATGCCTTGAGATTACAGCAGCTGTAAGACTAACAGAGTAGTCATGATAGGGGATTTTTACTTGCTCAATATAGACTGGGACTGGGATAGTGCCAAGGGCTTAGATGCGGTGGAAATTGTCAAATGTGGTCAAGACAGTTTGCTCAGCCAATATGTAGACAGGTCTACAAGGGAGAGAGCAAAGCTTGAGTTGTTCTTAGGAAATTTTGAAAGGCAAGTCTTTTGAGCTAAGCTACTCCCACTTGCCTACATTTGATCCATATCCCTCTAAACCATTCCAATCCATGTACCTATCCCGGAGAAAGCCCACACAGGTCATGGGGAGAACCCACAAACAGAGATAAAATGTGCACACTACCACCTTATGTGTGAAAACATTACCCCTCAAAATCGTATTAAATGTTTTTCCATTCACCTTAAACCTCTGTCCTTTTGGTTGGTATGGATTCCTCGATTCACCTACTCTGGGCAAGTGACTCTGTGCATCTATATCTTTCTTTAGCTGACTGGCGGGAAGTAGGTCACATGGTGAGCAAATGATAAACTTCCTCCTTTCCTGTAGGTGTGTGTTTTCTGCTTCTTGCCATGGTTTACTGATGCAGCTGAAAGTCGGGACACCAACACAATTGCACCTATGGCTCACTATTTAGCCCTTTGATGTTCCAATAGACTGTGTCAGCTCATCGTGAAGCTAATAATGTCACCATGAATATGCTATACAATGGAAAAGGCTTGTATGATTGTAGCCTAAAAATAGATTAATGTCAGTTAGATGCACTTCCGGAATGTTCTTTATCCGATTGGCAATAAAATAGCTTCCATCTGACACCACTAAAGCAGAGAGCTTGTGAATTACTTTCCGAAATAAAGTATTTGGACAGGCATCATATTTAAGCCACAGGGATGAAATACCATTTGGCAGTAATTAGAAAAATCTAAAAAAAAAATTTTGGGATATAAAGAATTATCATCGATGATTCAAAGAAAGACTGATATCTGTATTTGTTAATTAATTGGCCAGTTAAATTTAATTAAAGAAGTGACAGTGGTTTCTGAGTGTTATTTTTCTCTTCAAAGCAGAGATAACCGGAAGGTGAGTCACACATTCCTACTGCAGCTAGTTACAGACCAGTACGGATACAAAACTGAGCAAGCATTCCTCTTGGTTGAGGAACATCTGGCTTGGGAATCAAATTTGCAAAGAGGTACATAATTTTAGAAAAATCTCAATGTTTTGTTTTTATCAGTCAATTCCATGGATTTAGTTTTTAAACTAGACTAAGTGGGACTCATTGGGTCCCATGTTCACACGGGAGGGCTGGTTCCATAGATTTCATGCAATATTCCATCTCTCACCAATTCCAATATTGGTGGCCAGTTGGGGGGGGGGCTTTCTGGAGCGCTAGTATGGGTGTTGTGGGCCGAGGGGGACTGGTTTCCAGAGGGCTAGTATGGACATTGTCGGCCGAATGGCTTCTTGAGCTGGCAGCTCAGTCACTCAGGCCTGGTGGGCTGGCAGCTCAGTCACTCAGGCCTGGTGGGCTGGCAGCTCAGTCACTCAGGCCTGGTGGGCTGGCAGCTCAGTCACTCAGGCCTTGTGGGCTGGCAGCTCAGAAACTGCCAGAAATTCTGCCCAAAATAGGTGAGAGACTGTGAGAGAGAAGGGGGAGAGGATGGAGAATCAATTTTAGACATTTTTCATATTTTTCTGCAGATCACAACAATGAAGAAGGAAAGTCTATCCTGGCCTGGATCTCACAGGGAGCCAATGAAGGGAGAGAGAAAAATACTGGGGTGAGGTTTCATACTTGCAGGGGGGGATACTTACGGATGGGCCAAAGGGACTCCTCCTGGGCTAGTACAGGCCTGATGGGCCGAAGGGGCTCATTTAAAAATAAATCTCAGTGAAATCTCAGTGAAAGGAACTTTTTCTGGACTTTTCCTGGCATGGCACGGGCCTTTTGGGCCATAATGCTCCTCCTGGGCTAATACGGGCATTATGGACAAAAGGGACTGGTTTCTCGGCTAATAGGGGCCTTATGGGCTGAAATTAGTGGTTTCAGGCAGACAAAACAGCTCATTTCATTTCATTTCCATTTCAATTTCAAGCACAGGGCAGGCCAAATAACTCATTGCATTTTCATTTATTTCAATTTCCATTGCAGTTTCAAGCACAGGGAAGGCCGAAGAGCTCATTGCATTTTCATTTCACTTCCATTGCCATTGCAGTTTCAAGCACAGGGCAGGCCGAACAACTGATTGCATTTTCATTTCACTTCCATTGCCACTGCAGTTTCAAGCACAGGGCAGGCCAAACAGCTGATTGTATTTTCATTTCACTTCGATTGCCATTGCAGTTTCAAGCACAGGGCAGGCCAGGCCAACCAGCTCATTGCATTTTCATTTCATTTCCATTGCCATTGTAGTTTCAAGCACAGGGCAGGCCAGGCCAAACATCTCATTGCATTTTCATTTCATTTCCATTGCCATTGCAGTTTCAAGCACAGGGCAGGCCAGGCCAAACGGCTCTTTGCATTTTCATTTCATTTCCATTGCTATTGCAGTTTCAAGCACAGGGCAGGCCAGGCCAAATGGTTCATTGCATTTTCATTTCATTTCCATTGCCATTGCAGTTTCAAGCACAGGGCAGGCCAGGCCAAACGGCTCATCACATTTGCTTTTAATTAGCATTGCCATTGCAGTTTCAAGCACAGGGCATGCCAGGCCAAACGGCTCATTACATTTTCATTTCATTTCCATTGCCATAGCACTTCAAGAACAGGGCACGCCAGGCCAAACATCTCATTGCATTTTCATTTCATTTCCATTGCCATTGTAGTTTCAAGCACAGGGCAGGCCAAGCCAAATAGCTGATTGCATTTTCATTTCACTTCCATCGCAGTTTCATGCACAGGGCAGGCCAGGCCGAACAGCTCATTGCATTTTCATGTCGTTCCATTGCCATTGCAGGTGCAAGCACAGTGCAGGATAGGCCAAACGGCTCATTGCATTTTCATTTCATTTCCATTGCCATTGCAGTTTCAAGCACAGGGCAGAGCAGGCCAAACTGCTCAATGTATTTTCATTTCCTTTGCCATTACAGTTTCAAACGCAGGGCAGGCCAGGCAAAACAGCTCATTGCATTTTCATTTGATTTCCATTGCCATTGCAGTTTCAAGCACAGGGCAGGGCAGGCCAAACAGCTCATTGCATTGTCATTTCATTTCGATTGCCATTGCAGTTTCAAGCACAGGACAGGCCAAACAGCTAATTGCATTTTCATTTCATTTCCATTGCCATTACAGTTTCAAGCACAGGGCAGGCCAAACAGCTAATTTCATTTTCATTAAGGGCTAACAAATCATTTATTGCAAATATATTGCAGACTCACAGTTCAGTTGATTCACAGCTTAGAATGAGAATCTTTGCCTCTCCCTCGCGATCTTGCAGCATGACTGTCATGTCCAGGCATCCGGGGTGTTATAGACATGCCCGCCACAACCCCCCCCCCCCCCGGAAGGGGCGTTACCTTCATCGCAGTGACAGACAGGCGAGAGGATCTCAAGGTTTTTTAAACACTCGTAACTTTTTTATTTTTCATCAATTGGAAAAATCCGCGGGGCCCGCTCGGCAGAGGAGGACTGTGAGTAAGTTGGCCAACAAATCATAGCGATATATGGATAGAGTTTTTTTCTAAAATCAATTTACAGAGCAGAGAGGAAGTGGTTAAGATGAGACTTTTAATGATATAGATGTAAATTAAGTATGTGTTATTTTGTTGTATGTTGAACTGTTGTTATGTGAATGCTCACTCTGTTTTTGTTCAGTTTTTGGTCACCAACAACTAACTAAGTTAATTGGCCAAATCACATTATTTTAACAATGTTAAACTCCTCACTCATTCAAGAGTCAAGAGCGTGTAGTAAGGAACTGCAGGTGCTAGTTTATACCGAAGATTGATACAAAGTGCTGGAGTAACTCAGGGGGTTAGGCAGCACCTTTGGAGCAAAAGGATGGATAACATTTTGAGTCGGACCCCTTCTGACCTGAAACGTCACTCATCCTTTTTCTCCAGAGATGCTGCCTGACCCGTTGAGTTATCCCAGCACTTAGGGTCTATCCAAGAGTCACGAGCGTTTAATTGTCACATGCACCAGGACTGAAAATTGTTATTTGCTGCAGCTTTACAGGCACATTACATATAATGACACAGCAAATAAGGATACAATAAATGATCAGTTACATTTCTGTTGGCTTTTTAGAACATGCAAATCCCATGATTGTCACAATTTCTGTTCCACGATAACTAGAAATGGGAAGCAGTAGTAGAGACTGCTTATTTTTCCACTGTCATTCCTCCTTCAACACAATGGAGCAGCTCACTATAATGAGCCTAGTGTAAAAAGCATGAAGCATTACTGTGACAGCACTGGAGTGGTTCCATAAAGTAGGCAACGCAGGAAGTTATGGTGGGAGAGATGCACTTCATAACCTGTTACAGCTTGTCATTTCTTCAATCTCTTACTTATTAAACCCTCGTGGATGAGATTTCAGTCAACAGAACTGATCATTTGAGCAACTGTTGAGCACTAGCAATATGTAATTTATCAATTTAATGACAATGTAAATTACATGAAACATTTCGACAATTGGAGACTCACACACAATCAGTATTGGAAATGATAGGGTAAAGTTCTACTTATATTTTGAAAAACACATATTATTCTGTGCAGGAAGAAACAGCAAATGCTGGTTTAAACGAAGATAGAGACAAAAAGCTGGAATAACTCAGCGGGACAGGCAGAATCTCTGGAGAGAAGGAATGGGTGACGTTTCGGGTCGAGAACCTTCTTATGATCCACATCCCTCCATTCCCTGCATTACTCATATTATTATAATGGGAGTGGAAAGGAGCATGAAGCAAGTTATCAGCGTGTGGTGACTGAAGCTTAGTGACCTTAAGCTGGCTGTTACTAGTTGAAGGATTAAGAGGTAAACCACTTCCTGGTTCCACTGGCATGTTTCCTCTGTGGACACACAAATAGCTAATTCTTCCTTTGTTAGACAGGACTTATATTTTGTGTGAACACAATAGCATTTCTAATACAAAAACAACGTGATAAATGCGTTTTATGATTTTTATGCTTACCAAAAGATGAATGGGTAAAATTCCCTAAATTATTATAGGTCAGGGGGGATATATTAGAAATCTAAAAAGCACTGGAAAAATATCAGCATAATACAGGCTGATATGACTCAAGTATATCTACTTTATATTTATGCATATATCTGTCTGTAAATGTTTATCTACATATACCTCTGCATTTTCAGGCAGAAGTAAGCATTTATTAAAACTGTAAATCAAAACAAATTCCAAACCATTCCCCACCCGTGGATGAAACAATGTTTTATTCCAAGAGTTTAAAGTAAGCTTTTAAAATCTACTTCAGTAACTTTTCATTTCTGCATTATTTATTTTCTCTTATACTGTCTTTTTCAATTGATTGATCAATTTATTAAAAGATACAGCAAAGAAACAGGTTCCACACTGACCATCAATCACCCTTTCTCATTATTTCTATGTTATCCTACTTTATCATTCATTCCATACACATTAGGTGTCATTTACAAAGACCAATTAACCTACAAACCTGCAAATATTTGGGATGTGGGAGAAAACTGGAACTCCGGAGGAAACCCACACCTCTGACTATCTTGCTGATGTCATCTATGATGATTTAATTATTTGAATTCCTTATGATCAATTTTGCCGGCTTCATCTGCTCTATGCTACATTGCAGATATTCTTCACGATTATTCGAATAGATTATATGTCATCATGAGATTTGCTAACGTTTGCCGAACTTCATCTGTCACTTATGATGCACAAAATGTCAGCCCAAAACCTAATTTTAAATTGTGTCCTCTGATGTCTCAATGTCATTTTTCAATGATAAGTGGGACTGGGTTCATTGTAACGGGTGAAGAACATAGAACAAAGAACAACACAGCATAGGAACAAGTTCTTTGTCCACAATGCCTAAGCCAAACAGAATGCCAGTTGAACTAATATCCTCTGGCTGTATATAATCCATACCCCTCCATTCCCTGCATATCTATATGCCTATCTAAAAGCCTCTTAAATGCCATTATTGTATCTGCCTCCATCACCATCCCTGGCAGTGGGTGCCTGGCACCTACCATACTCTGTGTAAATAACTTGCCCCACACGTACACTTTAAATGTTTCCCCTCGCACCTTAAAGCTCTGTGTATAATCTTGGACATTTCCACCCTGGGAAGAGGTTTCTGACTGTCTAACTATGCCTATCATGATTTTATATGCTTCTATCAGGTCTCCCCTCAGTCTCTGCCGCTCCAGGGAAAGCAATCCAAGTTTTTCCTTCCGCTCCCTTCTATGTTTACATATTCTGTTGTGCTGCTGCAAGTAAGAATTTCATTGTTCTACTGCATCTGGGACGCTCTTAACTATTGACTAATACCCTCTACTCTAGGCAGAATATTGGAAGACGTGGTCTGCACCCTCTCCAAAGCTTCCATGCACTTCCTGCAATGGGGCGTGCAATACTCTAAATACGGCCGAACCGCAGACCTGTAAAACTGCAACATGACTTTCTGACTCTTATATTAAATGCCTTGACCTATGAAGTCAAGCATACCATACACCTTCTTTATGTTGTGTTGCTACTTTCATGGAGCCATGAATTTTGAGATTTTAAAAATCAAGTCTGCAATTTATCCCATCAGATAAAGCATAAAAAGTTTAATTTTTTTTTTTTTTTTAATTATATTTTTTGTTAGAAGTTAATGCATATTGATACATATTAAGACAATTTAAAATGTAAGAAAAAAAAGAGAAACAAAAGAATTTACTATTCATCTCATATATTCTTAATATTTATAAAATTTACAGTCATTCTTGTTTATACTTCTACATATTTTTTTTAATTATTTTTAAAAATAATAAAAAGTTTAATTTGACACCTAATTCACTTTCATATCTTCAGTATTAGAAAAGTCATGGCCATTTTCATACTCGGAAATTAGCATCTTGTTCCCTATTGCTTTTCCATTGACTTAACTCAAAAGCTGTGATCGAGGATGGTCAAAAGCCCATAACTTTCTTACAAATTAAGAGAACTGAAAGAAATGTTCAGTTATTATAGATTGAAGCATTCTGAAACAAATATGAAACAATCTTACTTGGATGACCTGAAATTAAAGCATATAATCAGTTAGTTACCTAATTGTAGCTAATTACAAAATTCAATTAGTAGATCTAAACATCTATCCATTTCTGAAGAAAAGGTTAATATTTTTAAATAGCCTGTGTCCAAATAACATTCACACATGAATTCACAATATAACATGATTTTTAAATCTCATTGTCATGAATTTATAGGCCAAATGGAAGGAATTTAGTGTTTAATTCCCGTAAATTAATGGCCATTTAAATCATCTTGCGAGTGGGATTTTGTGGAACGCTATCGTTTGGAACGTTGCGTTTGCGGTGAATTTAAACCCCATATCGGCAGGAGAAACACTGCCGGTTCGTATATTTACATAATCATATTTTCGCCGATGAAATTTTGATTAAAGTAATCCTAAGAAGCAAGTTTATATGTAAAATAAACGACTTACCTTATATTTTGTCCCGTACGTGAGATCCGTCCCGTTGTCAGCGTTGACGGCGTTAGAAGTAGATTTTTATTTTACTCCAGCAATTAAATTGTCCCGCGTTTTTTTTTAAACTTCCGAGAGCGGAAGTCGGAACGAATTTTCAGGTAGTGGCCCGAGAAAATATATCTCGGACAGGCAGGAGAAAACGGCATTTTAATCCCACCCCCCCCCCCCCCCCCCCTCAAAGGCGCCAAAGTTGCGCACACGGCCAGTGACAGAACTGCAGCGCCGCTGAAGGTAAGTATTATAACATACCTAGAACATGGACCCCAAAGTCCCTCTGTACATCAATGCTTTTAAGGGTCTTGCTATTAATTGTATCTTTTCCCCTTACTTTCCTCCCAGCACCCCCCAAAGAGTACGACATTTTCATAGTTTTCCTTTGTTAGTGAGAGAAGTAACACTGAGAATTCTTAATCTAAATCACGCTGATATGTGTTGGAGCATAGATGTGCGGAGAACGTGTAAGAACAAAACTGTGGTCTTGCGATTCTACAGTGGTCAAGTACTTTAGCATTGGCTGCCTGAACAGTGGCACTGACACTGCAGGTCAGCATGAAGTCAAGATGTTCAGAAGAAGAAGCAAATGGAGTATTTAAGTGGGGGAAATCGGTGAAAAAAATGAAAGTACATTTGTCATGAAGTTAATATAGAAACACATTAATCTGGCCTTTGCACTCGCAAAGTGACCTGCCAGATAAAAGCAAAGTTATAAGTCGCATTTCTTTTTCTGTTCTTGTCATCAGGGCAGCTCAAAGCCTTCACAATCAATTAATTACAATTAGGCTGCAGCCACTAATTGAATTGCAGCTACATTGAATAAAACAGGAATTATGTCGTACAAAACCCCATAAATTAAAATGCACTGAATAACAATTACATTTTGGTTTCATTGGCACTGTTGGTTAAGGCAGGAATGCTGACTCAGATACTGGGAGAGGTCCCTGCTTTCCTTCAAATGTCATGCAGTCATTTCTATCCATGTGATTCAGGCAGGCAGAAGTGGCCTCCCTTAAAAATCCCATTGAACGAGGCACCTCTGACAATGGTCAGTAATGCAATACAGCTCCAGAACAATATATTGATCCTGGAATGTTAATGCACCCATCCCCAATCCAGAGTTTATGTGTTAACGGCGAACTAGAGAAGAGTGCAGCAACAACTGCAGTAAGCCATCTTGACAAAATACATTGAGTATTGAAATATATTTATTTTGGAAGAACTACACTGGAATGATTATGTCCATGCTGAAATATTTATTACCCATGTTCTTTTCCCTGAAATGATAACGGTCACTTTTCAATGCATTTCCAACCCATGCAATCATATCTGACGCTATTCACATTGCCTTTATGCCAGTTCTCAGAAAGAAGGTCTGAGATTTAAAATTCACACAAGTTTTACAATCCAGGGGACCAGATGCTGTCACCTACATTGGCCCCCACATGACAGCACTGAGCTTTAGTGTAAATACCATGTATTTCAGCCAGATATCCAGGATTAATAGGGACTGAGAGTTTATTTATAAAGGACACAGTGATAAATGTTTTCAGAGAATTTCAGATTCTGAGGAAGTAGTGTACTCATTGTTCAGCGTATCCATTTCTTCCTCATCAGCACCATAAATACTCAGTGGGAATCATCCATCTCAGTTGTTTAGCAGAAATGGAAGAGCTGTGCAGAGATGTTAACCACAACAGGATGTGCTAGAGGTATTTGGGCCCCACCCACCGGTACCAACTTAGATTTACAGAATAGAGGTTCTCTGGCAGGTGACTACAATGCACAGAGCACGTTGCTGCAAAAGGAATGTTCTCACGGTAAGTTATATAGCTGAGCTAAATTAATGTGGAAGCCTGACTGACAGTATGCTAGTTGGTGTTGCATACACGCATTGACCTCAGTGTATCTTATATTAGGATGTAAGTGCATTAAGTAATGTATTGAAAAGAATGTAACTGGAATCATCTGGAATCAAGGAGTTTCTTCTCAGAGGCCATTAGGACTGTAAACTCCTATCTCACCACTAACTTTACTGTATGAATTTATTGTTGAGTGGTGTATTTTTAAAATTGCTGTTTGTTTCCTCCCACAAATATGTAATATGTGAATATGTGATTCTGTTCCATTCTGTTTTGTAGTTTTTTTGCACAATCTGCAGGCACTGCCACTTTTCATTTCACTGCACATCTCGTATGTGTATGTGACAAATAAACTTGACTTGACTTGACTTGATCCACCCAATCGTGGAATTGTACAATACAAAACAGGCCTTTCAGGCCAATTAACCTAGGTTTCACAAGAATATTTCCAGTGTCCTTCGTCTCAGTTTACCAACATTTCTTACTATTCCTATCTTCCTTATGAAATAGGTAGCTTTTAAAGGTATCTTTGTTATTCCACTGGAAAGATTACATTTTTTCTCGTGTCAACGTTCCCAGCATCCCAGCATGATTATACTCAGTCAGCTCCGATGGACAGGCTTTGGCAATTGCACACTTGTCATCTGACTCCCAAAATTAGGACTCTGTTCCAAGCTGTAATGGAAGGATTACCAGGAGGACAGTGGATGAAATCCAACGATATCCTTGAAAAATGCAACATTCCCTCTGACTCCTTTGAATCCCATGACTGCACAGAGGGAAGTAGGTATGTTACAAAACTTACCTTTAGCAGCACTGCAGTTCTGCCGCTCCCCGTGTGCGTGACTTTGGTGCCTTTCAGAGGAGGGCGGGTTTAAAGTGCCGTTTTTCTGCAGACTGGGAAAATCGATCCGTCGGGCGATTTCGTTGCGGAAGAAAAATCGCTCCGACATTTCATTCATGAAGGTATTTTTAAATTACGCTAGATTATTTATTAACTAAATTTAAAAATCATCTTCTAAAGCAGTGAGCGCCGAGAACGGGAAGGATTTTACGTAGGGGGAGAAAATAAAGCACACAGTTTATTTTTACATTAAAACTTGTTTTTTAGGAAGGCTTTAATCACATTTTCACGTTGCGAAATGGGGACAAAAAAAATGCATGAACCGGCAGTGTTTTACATGCCGACTTCACCGCAAACCGTAATGTTCTAATCCACCGCATTCCACTAAAACCCACTCGCTAGTTGATTTAAATGACCATTAATTTACAGGAATTAAACACTAAATTCCTTCCATTTGGCCTATAAATTTATGAAAATGAGATTTAAAAATCATGTTATATTGTGAATTATTGTGTGAATGTTATTTGGACATTTAGGCAATTTAAAAAAGTTTATCTTTTCTTAAGAAATGGATAGATGTTTAGATCTAGTAATTGAATTTTGTAATTAGCTACAATTAGGTAACTAACTAATTATATGCTTTAATTTCAGGTAATCCAAGTAATATTGTTTCAAATTTTTTTCAGAATGCTTCAATCTATAATAACTGAAAATTTCATTGAGTTTTCTTAATTTTTAAGAAAGTTATGGGCTTTTGACTGTCCTCGATCACAGCTTTTGTGTTAAGTTAATGGAAAGGCAATGGGGAACAAGATGGTAATTTCTGAGTATGAAAATGGCCATAACCTTTTTAATACTGAAGATATGAAAGTGAATTAGCTGTCAAATTAAACTTCTTTTTATGCTTTATCTGATGGGATAAATTGCAGACTTGATTTTTTAAATCTCAAAATTTTGTAACATTGCTAGCATATGCTTTCATATCAACCAAACGTAAGTGTAAGATGCTGCACTTTGCGAGGTCAAATGTAAGGGGACAATATACAGTAAATGGCATGACCATTATCAGCATGAATGAACAGAGGGATGTTGGGGTCCAGGTTCAGAGCACCCTGCAAATGGGAACAAAATTGGTAAAGAAGGTGTATGGCATGCTTGCCTTCGTCAGTCGGGGCATTATACGAGTCAGGAAGTCATGTCGCACCTTTATAGGACTTTGGTCACGACGTATTTGGAGTATTGCCGCAGTTCAGGTCGCCCCATTACAGGAAGGATGTGGAGGCTTTGGAGAAGGTGCAGAAAAGTGTTGCCAGAATGCAGCATGATTAGAGGACAGAAACTGACAGAACGTGTTGGTGGGAGGTTTGTAAGGTTTTGAAATATTTCCTATCAGGAGAGGTTGGACCAACTTGGATTGTTTCCTCTGGATGTCAGAGGTTGAGGAGAGACCTCATAGACGTTTACAAAATTACAAGTGGCATAGATAGGGTCGACAGTCAGAATCATTTTCATTGGGTGAAATGTCAAAGAGTAGACAAAGCATTAAGGGCCTGTCCCACTTACGTGTCCTTGCCATGCAAATTTTGCGACCTTGTGGTCGCATTGAGCCGCGACGGTCCCGCAAAGGTCGCGTGCGACTTCATGCGTACGCACAGCTGTCTGGAGCGTATGACGTCATTTGAAGATGGACACAAAGCTGGAGTAACTCAGCGGGACCGGCAACGTCTCTGGAGAGAAGCAATGGGTGATGTTTCGTGTCGAGATTCTTCTTCAGTCTGAAAAGAAGGGTCTTGACCCAAAACATCATTCATTACCTATCTCCACAGATGCTGCCGGTCCCGCTGAGTTACTCCTGCATTTTGTGTCTATCTTCAATTCTCTTGGCCCCTCTCTGGGAGTAGAAGTGGGGGCGGATCCGGACCGCAACGGCCATGAGCCCCAGGCTGAGCTCGGCGATCGTTTGCCTGCTTCTGCTGCAGTTGGAGGTGAGACGTTGCTTTGTGCCAGGGTCTTGGGCCTGTCCCACTTTGGCCGTCAGTTCCATGACAGGCCTTTGGCGCGCAAAGATTTAGTTTGCTACAAAAATTTCAGAGCCCCGCGTGATGTTGCGCACAACTAAATACCCCTCCGCGCTTCTCAGTGGGACCGGCCCCGCGCGGCCATACGATGCCCATGCGCCTCAACACGACCATGAGGTCGCGTAATTTGTATGCCAAGGACACGTAGATGGGACAGGCCCTTAAAGGTAAGAGGAGCAAAGTTTGCAGGGCAAGCTATTTTCACATAGAGAGTGGTGGGTGCCTGGAAAGCATGCCAGGGGTGGTGGTGAAGGCAAATATGATAGTAATATTTAAGAAACTTTTTGATAGGCACATAGAGACTGGAGGGAAATGGATCATGTAAAGGCAGAGGTCATTCATTTAACTTGGCATTTTGTTCAATATAGATATTGTGGGCCAGAGGGCCTCTTCCTGGGCTGTATTTTCTATGCTCTGTATAGGTCTGTTAGAAAACCTATCTTCAGCGGCGCTGCAGTTCTGCCACTGGGCGTGTGCGCGACTTTGGCACCTTTGAGAGGGGGGCGGAATTAAAATGCCGTTTTCTCCTGCCTGTCGGAGTCGATCTTTCTCAGCATGTTCAGCTGCTGCAGAAAAATCGCTCCGACATCCATTCTCTGAAGTTTTTTAAAAACATCGCTGGACATTTTAATGGCTGGCGTAAAATAAAAATCGACTTCGCCGTCAACGCCGACAACAGGACGGATCTCCCGTACGGGACAAATAAAGGTAAGTCGTTTATTTTACATATAAACTTGCTTCTTCGAATTACTTTAATCCAAATTTTACGTTGCGAAAAGGTGATTTAGGCCCCATACGAATTGGCAGTGTTTTTGCTGCCCATATGGGGTTTAAATTCACCACAAACCGCAACGTTCCAAATGATCACTTTCCACAAAATCCCACTCGCAAGATGATTTAAATGGCCATTAATTTACAGGAATTAAACACTAAATTTCTTTCATTTGGCCTATCAATTCATGACAATGAGATTTAAAAATCATGTTATATTTTGAATTCTTGTGTGAATGTTATTTGGACACTTAGGCTATTTAAAAATGTTAACCTTTTCTTAAGAAATGGATAGATGTTTAGGTCTAGTAATTGAATTTTGTAATTAGCTACAATTAGGTTAACTAATTATATGCTTTAATTTCAGGCAAAAATACGAAATAGGTAGATTTCTCCTAATCTCTCTTTTCTTTACTTTCTCCTTCTATTTCAATCTTTTCAGCTTCTCTTCTCTGTCCTTTATTTCTTTTGCTATCTGTTTCTACTCGCTTGTCTATCTATTCCGACACTCTTTATTTATTTTTTCTCCCACTGTTCCTTTATTATTAAATCAAAAATACGAAGTTGTACAAGAATGGAAATATGTATGTATGTATTGGATACTCAAGTACCACACTATTGTACTTACTTGCCATAGAGGGGGTACAGAGAAGATTCACCAGACTGATTCCTGGGATGTCAGGACTTTCATATGAGGAAAGATTGGATAGACTCGGCTTGTACTCGCTGGAATTTAGAAGATTGAGGGGGGATCTTATAGAAACCTACAAAATTCTTAAGGGGTTGGACAAGCTAGATGCTGGAAGATTGTTCCCGATGTTGGGGGAGTCCAGAACAAGGGGTCACAGTCTAAGGATAAGGGGGAATTCCTTTAGGACCGAAATGAGGAAAACATTCTTTACACAGAGAGTGGTGAGTCTCTGGAATTCTCTGCCACAGAAGGTAGTTGAGGCCAGTTCATTGGCTATATTTAAGAGGGCGTTAGATGTGGCACTTGTGGCTAAAGGGATCAGGGGGTATGGAGAGAAGGCAGGTACGGGATACTGAGTTGGATGATCAGCCATGATCACATTGAATGGCGGTGCAGGCTCGAAGGGCCGAATGGCCTACTCCTGCACCTATTTTCTATGTTTCTATGTTACTTCTAACAAAAATAAACAAAAAAAAATTCAGGTCATCCAAGTAAGATTGTTTCATATTTGTTTCAGAATGCTTCAATCTATAATAACTGAAAATTTCATTCAGTTCTCTTAATTTTTAAGAAAGTTATGGGCTTTTGACTGTCCTTGATCACAGCTTTTGAGTTAAGTTAATGTAAAAGCAATAGGGTACAAGTTGCTAATTTACGAGTATGAAAATGGCCATAACTTTTTTAATACTGAAGATGTGAAAGTGAATTAGGTGTCAACTTAAACTTATTTTAATGCTTTATCTGATGGGATAAATTGCAGACTTGATTTTTAAAATCTCAACATTTTGTAACATTGCTACTCTGTATTTTATCCATAGTAAATTTCATCGTCTCATCGTTGCTTATTAAGTTTCATGAACACTTCACCTACTTTATGAATTACTGGTGTAGATTTATGAGTAACTTCATTCTCCCCTGGCAAGTGAATTTGGAATAATTGGAATGTGCCCATTGATCTCTAAATTGGCCACCATTTCACGTTGACATAGTTGGAAGGTAAATCAAACTTAACATCTTAGAGATGAGGATTCTAATACTCACTCGAACCTTGCAGATCATTGCCATCACTCACCTTGCAACATTATTTTGGCATGAGGGCTGCCACGTTGTAGCTCATGGTTTCAGATTGCATGCTCACAAACACGAAGATTATCTCTCTGCATTGCTCGTCCACCTCTCCCAGGCATGAAGCTATTCCCCCAGGAATGCAGCTTGACTAAGAGTTCGCAGAGAGCAAGTAGAACGGAACACCCTGCTGGGAGGTAGACACAAAAATGCTGGAGTAACTCAGCGGGACAGTAAGCATCTCTGGAGAGAATAATGGGTAACATTTCAGGTCTCGACCCAAAACGTCACCCATTCCTTCCCTACAGATATGTTACCTATCCTGTTGAGTTACTCCAGCATTTTGTGTCTATCTTCGGTGTATAACCAGCATCTGCAGTTCCTTCCTACACATACTCTGCTGGGAGAGTTTGGTTTAGTTTAGTTCCATTTATTATTGCTACGTGTACCGAGGTACAGTGAAAAGATTTTGGGGGGGGGATCCACACAGGAGGTTCAGAGAGTAAGTCTCTCACTTGTACCTCAGGGAGGAAAATTGTGCACTTCGGTAATGTTACTCCTGGCTGCAGCCAGAACTGCAAGTTCAGAGGAGCGCAAGGAGCTGCCGAACGTGGCTGTCACAGTAACTGTGGCAATGAACTTTTATGTAATAGGCTCGTTTCAAGCTTGTGCAAGAGCTTGATACATGTTCAAGAGAGGTCACTGAGGTTTCCACTTCAAAGACAGCCAATGATATTCCATTCTCTTTAGCTATCACGTGACCTTTACAATAACCTGCAAGTCCCTTAGAATATCAAAGTCCACAGACATAGTGCTAGTAGTCTAGACCTCAGTGTGGTGCTCAGAAATGAATGGATTCCTGACTGGACGATGGAAGCTGGCATATTGATCAGCAGGTGTTACGTCATGGATGTGGCCACAATTCTACCACTGCCTCCGCTTTGGACAAAGATAGTTACAACGTCTGCAGGAATCTCTGTGCCAAATTACTGTCAAGCTTTGCCATGCTCCTTAATATTGAACACAAACTCTTTGGCAGGTTTACATATAACCAAATCTCCTTCCCACTGCTCTATCACTCCCCATGTGAGTAATCTGTAGAATAATTTATATCTGCCCTTGCTCTCCAGGAGGCAGCACCAAGGTTAACAGTTTCCTCTGAAAATCAAAGCAAAGTTGCAGATGCTGGAAATGGTGGAAAGTCAAGCAAGTCAGCAAGTCAAGCAGCATTGTGGAACAGGTGTTCACCTTGGAACATTGACTCTGTTTCTCTTTCCAGAGAAACTGCCTGTGTCTAGCATTATTTGATGTTGTTGTCCATTCCCCCTGCCCTGGGTGCCTGCAGATCAGAAGAGGTTGCTGGTGATGGGAAGGTGTATAGTGTGCAATAAGGTTGGGAGTGAGACTACTATCATCTTTCCCAACTACATTCGGATATTAACCACACTCTAAACACCAGGTATTCCTATACTAGCCAGCATCATCCTCTCCAGAACAATTATGACAAGTAGCTAGTCTGGCACCACCCCAGTGAATCCCAGCAATCCTCCACTGGTTAACAGCAGTTGCCCCTCACTGCTTACTTACTTGCCCACTGCCTATTATGCATCCTGGCATGTAGAGCAGCAACAAATGTCCTCCACTCAGTAGTGTTGATTCCTTCAGTTGCTGTTTCTGTAACATATTTGTTTTACGAAACAGGGTTGTTAGCCCTGTGCTCAACCCCCAACCTGGAGGACCAGTGGATCGCTCTTTGTCTCGCCTCTACCCTTCGGCCTGTCCAGCATGGGAGAACCTAACAGGGGACGAATCTCCCACTGGCATAGCTCTAGGGGTCACTGAGACACACATGCTCCCGACCACGACAAGGTTGCAATCCAACTAGGAGTACCCCTCACTGCATGCAACCTATATTCCTGCAAGTAAGATGGGTGAGGGTTAACATGTGCTGTGCAATGTGGCATGGCGGAACAACTGGCAGTGTGTGTAAACTATGAGATGGAGGTGTATGGATGTGAGGCTTGCCGCTGTGTGAACTGTGTGCAAGTGTGTTGGTGCATATGGGTGGTAGGCTTGAGTCCTGATTGATAAGGTGTATCGGGAGATACATTAAAAAGGCTCTGGTGAACTTGACAGTATCAGAGCTAACATTGCAATGAATATGATACGTCACTAGAAAGGTCCTTCACTGATGTATATCACTCATGTGAAGACATTAAACATCTTGTGGCCCTCAATTAAGGTCTTTGGGTTTGACGACTGTAATCAACCAACTTGGCTATCTGATCCTACTGCATTCCAAATGCATGTCTGAAAGACCCCTGATTTCTTACAAATACGGGACATCTCTCCAGTTTTCCCCTCCTCTGTCTCCAGTGTGACACCCAAAAGTATCAAGAGCCTGCTCTTTGCCTTGTGCCATTCTTCACAGCTTTCCAGCTTAGATTTTGTTGCAAAATGTCAGACAACACTTTCTCTAGCCCCAACACACATTCCCCATAAGCAGTGGAGGGTAGGTTTATGAAGCACAGACCAATTGATCAAGAATTATGTCAAGTCAAGTTGAGTTTGATATCAAATGCATAAGTGCAGTGAGGTACAGGTGCAATGAAATTCTTGCTTGTTGCCGCATCGCAGGTGCATAGACATGCAAAAACATAAATTACAAGTAAATTAAGCTGGAGTCTGCTTGGGTCAGGCCAGAATTGGCCCTTTGTTAATGCATGCAGGTGAAAAAGATATCCTATGATATCCTTCTTGACAGAAGAGCCTAGTCAATTAAGGTGTTTCTTTCCTAAATCCTGCTGGCAATTACAACAATAATTCTATACTATTTTACAAATGTGGAGGCTGGAACTGAGTAATGTCGTCATACACTAATAAATGGTTTAATTATGTTTTTTTAAACTATTTTCTTAATGCTACACAAAAGATATCTGTATTATTACTAAAACTCTCATCTTGTCCTTTTCTGGTATGCGTTTTTTTAAATTTGCGCAAAAACGATCCCCTATATCGCTCGGATTGCGCACCAAGTTTTGTTCTGATCGGTGGAATATTACAAAAGTTATGAAGGTTTAAAAAATTGTGAAATCAGCAGATTGGTCTTCTCGCCTGTCATTCACCAGAGAGGTAATGCCCCTTCCAGCACCCGCTGTCAATCACCGGGGCTAGGAGAATAAAGCTCGGAGGCAAGGCTGAGTCCACAAGCCGTGCTGATTCAGTCCACAATCTCTTCTGAGTGAGCCCACAAGAGTTGAGTCGGGGAAGCCACTGTGTGGCATCGGGGAAGTCGCTGAGTGGAGCCGGGAGGTGTTGTGTGGTGCCGTGGCCGATGGCTGCTGAGTAGAGTCCCTCCCCCCACACACCCCACGTTGCTCCCTCCACACACCCACACCCCCCCTTCCTCCCTCCCCCTCTTCCCCACACACCCCCCCTCCCCCCAAACACCCACACCCTCCCTTTACCTCTCCCCCGTTCCTCCCCCCTTCCCGCACCCGTATAGATTAAAGAGGGAATAACCTGAACACTTATTTTTTTTCCTGGTAAATGAAACTGTTATTTTGACTTCATCAATCACTGTTTGCTTAAATCTGTAATTATTGCTTGAATCAATTGAAACGTTACACTTTGTTGTCCATGACCTTGTTAAGTTTCCATAATCTTCTGCCAAACCTACCGCAATACAAGACATTGCCATTGCAACAACTTGCACAACACTGCCTTACCAAGGACAACCAGTCCAAGGCCTGTGATATGGCATCAGTCTGTAGATGTGCCTACGTATATATGAGTAATATCTCTCAGCAGCACTTACGAACATTTTCAGCTTTCTTATCTAATGCTTCAGTCACCATGATTTGCTTCTGTTCTACAATTGATGTATTTCACCCAAAATTCATAACCTTTAAAGCAAAAACATTGCAATGTAGAAGGATGATAGGAAATCAGTCCCACAGCACTTAGAACAGTACAATACAGGAACAGGCCCTTTGGCCCACATTGTCCATGGCGAACATGAAGTCAAGTTAAACTGATTTTCTCTGCATGCACATGATCCCTATCCTTCCATTCCCTGCATTTCCATGTGCCTATCTAAAAGTCTCTTAAATGTCACGATTGTATCAGCCTCCACCACCATCCGTGACATTGCATTGCAGGCATCCATCATGCTGTGTATAAAAAACTTGCCCCGTACATCTCCTTCAAACTTTGGCCTTCTCACCTAAAAGCTCTACCCTCTTATCTTTGACATTTCTACCCTGAGGAAAAGGTCTACCCTATTTATGCCTCTCAGAATTTTATATAATTTGATCAGGTGACAATCAATCTCTGACATTCCAGAGAAAACAAACCAAGTTTGTCCAAGGAGGGATGGAGGTTGTGAAACTGTCTCCGGAGGGAGGGAGTTGCACCTGCACCTCCTCCAACCTCATCTATTGCATCCGCTGCTCTAGATGTCAGCTGATCTATATCAGTGAGACCAAGCGGAGGGTTGTCGATCATTTTGCCGAACACCTCTGCTCGGTCCACATTAACCAACGCGACCTCTTCCTCCCACCCTGCTTCCTGTAAGGACTCCATCCCCTATTCCCGATTCCTCCGTCTACGCCGCATCTGCTCCCAGGATGACGTGTTCCACACCAGGGCATCACAAATGTCCTCATTCTTCAGGGAATGGGGATTCCCCTCCCCCACCATAGATGAGGTTTGCACCAGGGTCTCCTCAATACCCCGTAACACTGCCCTCTCTCCCCATCCCCCCACTCGCAACAAGGGCAGAGTCCCCCTGGTCCTCACCTTTCACCTCACCAGCTGGCACATACAACACATAGTCCTCCGCCAGTTTCGCCACCTCCAACGTGACCCCACCACTCGCCACATCTTCCCATCTCCCCCGCTGTCTGCCTTCTGCAAAAACTGCTCCCTCCGAACTC
The DNA here is from genome assembly GCA_963514005.1 of Raja brachyura. The sequence continues at coordinate 16,547,096 of OY740784.1, read as the reverse complement.
CCTTGTCAATTCTTCCCTTCCCTCTCGCTCCACACCTTCCACAGGCACTTTCCCTTGCAACCGCAAAGATGCTACATTGTCGCTTTACCTCCCCCCTCCACTGCATTCAAGGACCCAAGCAGTCCTTCCAGGTCCAACGGAGGTTCACCTGCACCTCCTCCAACCTCATCTATTGCATCCGCTGCTCTAGATGTCAACTGATCTATATCGGTGAGACCAAGCAGAGCCTTGGCGATCGTTTCGCCGAACACCTCCGCTCGGTCCGCAATAACCAACCCGACCTCCCGGTGGCTCAACACTTCAACTCCCCCTCCCATTCCGTATCCGACCTCTTTGTTTGGGCCTCCTCCAGGGCCAGAGTGAGCACCACCACAAATTGGAGGAACAGCACCTCATATTCTGCTTGGGGAGTCTGCATCCTCTTGGCTTGAACATTGAATTCTCTCAATTTGGTTGACCCTTGTTGTCTCCTCCCCTTCCTACCTCTCCCTCAGCCCTCGGGCTCCTCCTCCTCGTTTTTCATTTCTTCCCCCCCGCCTCCCCCCTCCCCCTATCAATCTGAAGAAGGGTTTTGGCTCGAAACGTTGCCTATCTCCTTCGCTCCATAGATGCTGGTGCACCCGCTGAGTTTCTCCAGCATTTTGTGTACCCCCAAGTTTGTGCAACCTCTCCATATAGGTAATACCCTCTAATCCAAGTGGCATTCTGGTAAACCTCTTCTGCACCCATCCAAAGCCTCCACATCCTTCCTGTAATGGATCAACCAAAACTTCAAATACAGTATGGCCTGAGCTAAGCCCTATAAAGCCGTAACATGAGTTCCTGACTCTTATGCTCAATGACCCGATCTATGAAGGCCAGCATACCATATGCCTTCTTTTCCATTCTGACTACTTATGTTGCCACATCCAGGGAGCAATGGACATGGACTCCAAGCTCCCTCTGTGCATCAATGCTGTTAAGTGTTTCTATGGCAGCCACACTGCAGCGACTCGGGAGATTGCCAGAGCAAGGCACTCTCCTAAGAAGGATTTCAAAACCAACTTAAGGAAATGATATCAGAAAGATGGAGGATGTGTAATTTTTTCTGAAAAATTATTTGATTTCTAATGTTTGTATTGTTTATTGTATTTTCTTGTTCCAAATTACTCTGAAAACACAGCACCATTGAAATGCAGCCTCTATTCGAACTAATAAAACGTCATCAGTGAATTTCTTCGTCCAGTGCCCATCGCGTTCTCCTGCCACTCCCTTTCAGATTCCCGATCCACGTGGCGAGGTGGGACCAGGCTTGGCGGCCTTCACTCTCCGAGCGAGCAGGGCCTGCGGTTGGGATTTAACCGCACCCCAGGCTGCGGCCCAGCCTTCCACGGCCCACTTCACTATCGAGATCCTGCTCTGCATCCCACTACCGGTCGACCTATCAGCCCTTGGTCCAACCTCCTCTCTGGTGCACGGGGCGAGCAGAGTCCAGGCTCAGCAACAACCTCTCCAAACATGTTCTCGTTACCGCTGCAGCAAGCCAGGTCTTTTGTTGGCCATTGAGAAGTTAGGAAGTGACCTTTTGCCGCTCGGCCCGTCATGTCCAAGTCTGTCCAGCCTCTCCCTCTAGCTAACACACCCTATTCTGGCCATAACCAGGCGCAGACTCAGTAAGCGTCTTGCCAAATACTCAGTCTGCCAAGATTGCTAACAACTGTAACACACCTTCCCATTCCCACACTAACCTTTCCATCCTGGGCCTCCTCCATTGACAGAGTGATGCTGCATGCAAATTGGAGGAACAGCATCTCATATTTTGCTTGGGTAACTTACAACAATATGATATGAACGTTGAATTTTCCAATTTTAGGCAACTTCTACAAACACCTCCATTCCCTTCTCCTGTCCACTCCCTCTCCCCCTCTTTCCTCACTTCCTTCACTAAAAGTGAGTTAGTTGACTAGATCCACAGTTTGCAACTATGTATCCCTCTCGGGCTTGCACCTGTCTCTAGCCAACAGTCACCCTATCAAGGGACCTCCTTGCCTGAGGTCATCTGTTGCTGGCCCTAATTTGTCCTGTTTTTTCTTCGCTTCCAGTTTTTCCCACAGCCTCCCTACTACAATCAGTCTGAAGAAAAGTCCCAACAGGAAACGTCACCTATCCATTTTCTCCAGACGTGCTGCCTGACCTGTGGAGTCATTCCAGCATTGTTACTATAATTCTGGTAAACCTTCCTGCACCTTTTCAAGGGCCTCCACATCCTTCTTGTTATGGATCGACCAGAACACCATGCAATACTTCAAAAGCTGACCAACCAGCCCTATAAAGCTGCATCATGACTTCCTGACTGATACTCAATGCCTTGAGCAGGGGAGGCAAACATACCATGTGCTCTCTTTACCACTCTACCTACTTGCGTTGACATTTTTGGGGAGTTATGAACCTCTAGATTTTTGCATAATGTGCAAAAATAAGATTGAGCATTTTGTTACCCACATTAAATCCCATGTTAGTTACTTTAATGAGCATTTTTTTTAAACCGTTGTCCAAATAGTGAATGTTTCCTGTGCTTGTTTCTAATACCCCATGGTATGGTTTCCAGGCAAGAACTTTGTTTAGTTTTTCAGTTTGATCTGCATGAATTATGGCGTAAGTGTCGCAGGCATGGAGAGAAGCTGCTCGCAATTTGTGATCGCAAATTGAAATTATTTAATTATTTTTAATTATTCTTTCACATGTCAGCAACCATAATCAACGTCCTCTGGTTGGGCCATTTCTGTGGGCTGTTATGAGAAAACCAAACCAATGGACCTGCAACTTATCAAAGGGAACGGCAATGCCACAGAAGACATTAGTGAATCACATGTGTCTGCACTGTTATTACATTTGTGTGATCCTGACAAAAGCATAACAAAAGCCACTCAAAAAAAGGTATGGAAGTGAAGTGATAGTTAATAGTGATCCTCTCGATACCTCTGGTGGGGAAATCAATGACGGCATTGTCAATGAATATTTGTTGAAGGAAGTTTGACTCATGTGCTGGAGATAGTTATAGTCTGACACCTCCATTCTATGCCTATTATTTGTAAGTTATCAGCTCATGCTCCCTTGTCATGTGGGTCTTGATGCATACAGCCATGGTCTCTTTCATTTGCTGCAGAGATATGGAAGAGATTGAACCATGTGCAGCCTTCAACAAACATCCTCACTACTGATGATTCACCCATGGACATTGCTTTGAGGAACTCCTGTGGTTGGAATGAATGGCCACAAAAAATGTCCACTGTGCAAGGTTGGACTTCAGCTATGTGAGCTTCCAGGGTTCTTTGATATCACAGACCATCAAACATCACTTCATTTCTGGTATTCAGTTATTTGGACAGACTTTGCAATGAGATCTGGGGTTGAATTGTCTTAGCACATCCAGACTAGGTTAAGCTGAGCAGGTTATTTATGGGTAAGTGCTGCCTGAAAACAATGTCCACTGCACTTTCCATAACCTCGCTCATGATTGGGAATGTTCTGATGGCGCAGGGTTTGTGAACTGGAATTGTCTTCGTTTTTGTGAGCAAGACATATCTGATCTGATCAAGTAGATACTATTATTGTTACTAACCGGAGCGGTTTGGCTGGAGGAGAGACTAACTCTGGAGCATTAGTCTTCAGCGTCACAGTCAGGATGTTGTCTGATGCCAAGGCATTTTTGAATCCGCTGATCTCAGCCAATTTATGATATCATGGGGAGTGAATTGGATTGGCTGAAGATTGGCTTCTGTGTTGGTGGGAATGTCAAGGAAAACCCAAGAGGACTCATTCACTTGGCACTTCTGGTGGAATTGGATGCAAATAATCCAGCTTTGTCTTTATAGTTGCGTGGCTCAGCACATGGGTATGCACAACATTCTGAAGCATTCTGCAACCAAATCAGTCGAAGTGCTGAAGTTAAAAGGCATGTTCTAGGAGCCTCCTTGCATTCACTGCATAATTCTCCACCCCATCATTCATGACTCATTGCAGGGCGGCAGGGTGGAGCAGCAGTAGAGTTGCTGCCCTACAGCACCAGAGACCTGGGTACGATCCTTACACCTACGGATGCTTTCTGTATGCAGTTTGTATGTTCCCCCATGACAGTGTGGGTTTTCCTGGATGCTCCGGTGTCCTCCCACACTCCAAAGATGTACAGTTTTGTAGGTTAATTGGCATTGGTAAAGATTGTAAATTGTCCCTAGTGTGTCGGTTAGTGCTAGTGTAAGAGTTGATCGCTGGTCGGCACAGGCTCGGTGTATCTCTAAACTACACTTAACTGGATTCAGCCCTGTTCACCTACACTGTTTCTGCTACGTAGCTTGTTGATGCTTTTTGGTAACACAAATCAGGGCTGGGCTTATGCAATAAATGGTATATCCCTGGGGACAAATAGATTCAGGGATGTAGGTCTATAGTTCCATTAAAGTGGCGACAAAGTTAGACTTGTAGGTGAAAAAGTTGATTGGCACACTTGGCCTCATTGGTCAGAGTATTGAGTGCCGGTGTTAGGATGCCATGTTACAGCGATACTGTTGGTAAAACTATAATTGGAGTTTTGTTTACAGTTCTGGTGGCCCTGCTACGGGAAGAATAGGCACATATAAGGTGAAGAGCCATAGTCTTTTCTTCAAGATGAGGAGCCTACATTAGAGGGAATAACATTAAGCTGAGAGAGGAAAGATTTAAAAGGGATCTGAGGCACACATAGTTTCTCACACAAGAGAGTGAGGGATCCACGTAAGTGAAAGGCTTGGATAGAATGGTTGTGGAGAGGATGTTTCCACTAGTGGGAGAGCCTAGGACTAGAGGTCATAACCTCAGAATTACAGAACATTCTTTTAGGAAGCCGATGAGGAGAAATTTCTTTAGTCAAAGGGTGGTGAATCTGTGGAATTCTTTGCCACAGAAGGTTGTGGAGGCCAAGTCAATGAATCTTTTTCAGGCAGAGATAGATAGATTTTTGATTAGTACAGGTGACGACCCCATAGCAGAAGCGTCCACGTCGTGGGGCTGGAAACTGGAAGTATCCTGAGCTAATTCTGCTACCACCATCATCTTTTGCGACAAGTGATGCCTTCCACTGATTGTCGCTGGAAGCTTGTGTCCTTTTCGGGACAAACGATGATAGCGAGGCCAACATTTGTAACAAGATGTCAGAGGTTATGGGGAGAAGGCAGGAGAATGGGGTTAGGAGGAAGAGATAGATCAGTCATGATGGAGGTCGAGTAGACTAATGGCCTACTTCCACTCCAGTTCCTTGTGACCTTATGACCTATTCAGTTCATTGAATATAGTGTGGAAATGGGAAGTAGGGCTACCTTTGTGTAACTTCTCTCATAGAGACGTTGTATGTGGGTTATACAAAGGTAGCCCTACTCCCCATTTCCATTCCTGTCTCTGAATTCACCCTCAGGTGTGGACATGGGTGAGGTCAAGCATCCCGGAGTCATCATTCACTATCTACCTGCACACAAAGAATGTTCTCGGGGACTGCTGGCTCTGGAGGAATCAAAGGCGAGTTCACAGTTTCAGAGAGGAGGGTAGAGAAGTAAAGGAAAAATATCTCTAAAAGAATGGGATAAACCATCGGAAATTATTCCATATTATTATGAAAGAAAAATTACCGTTTGCCATTTTGTGTCCCGTCATTTCCTTCAACCTAACCAAAGATCACCTGCTCGTGTAGACTGATGTGGCCACACAGGTGTATGAACTGTGAGGTTATATGAAGAGTAAACATCTTAACCCACAATTTGTACATGAGAAATAAAATAATTGTACAAGGGTATGTCGCCACCTGTTTTCAAACCTGCCCGAAGTAATTCATTTTGTTTAACCTCGCCCACCTTACTCAGTCTCAGGAGCCTGGAAATAATACTTTTATTATTTGCAGTCTGCACACAGAGGTAGTCATCAAGGTTGATTGCAGGTTGATGCGTAGTTTATTGTTGCTGGCAAAGCTGCCTACTCCAACAGGTGCCAGGCACGCTGGGCTACACTCCTGTAAAACATTTACCCTGAGCTATGTGCACAAGCAATGATGGATTCTGTTTACATGTACTGGAAACTACTGCTTTCCTTTGCACCCAGCTTGTACTGATAATAAAATTTTATAACTACATGTTACCTTCTGATTCATTCCTATCCTCCCCTCTTGGCTAATAACCGAAAGGTTTATTCAGTTGAATTAGGTTAGGTATTGTGAATTGGATCACTGCTGGTAAATTAAACGCAGCCTTGAAACCCATCTTGCAGTCTATTTATTAAATGAATGAATTGGCTGAGTGCCTAGTTTTGGGAATGTGCTTCTCATACTCTCTGCAAACCTTGGACATTAGCAAACAAATGTTTCTGAAATATTTTTTTAAATTAAAATGACACGTAGCCTTGAAAACAAAATAAATGAAATATTTTGACCAGCTGAAAATGATAACATATAAATGCTTTTTTTCCCTGAAAGGAACAGTTTGGATAAATGTAATTGGTTGCCAACGTTATTTTAATGCAAAAATAAGAAAACAAAAAATATTGAAACATTGCACGAACAACTGGATTTGGGCAGTGGAGGAGAGTGCTTGGGGGGCGGCAGGAGAATGGTTGGGAAGAGGAGGAGGGTTTTCTTGTTTGATGCCTTTCAGTGGAACAAAGGTTGCAGAAATGTTAAATGCAGTCAGAATAATAGTCATTGGGGAAAAAACGTGGAACATTGATCTTTTTCAGCTTCTCTCTTAATTATTGACAATGCTCACCTGACATTCTGTCGCTCCCAATAGTCCAGTGGGTAGGTCCACTGCTCAGAACCAGGAACTTATCAAAAAGAGCTCTCTCTGAGATCTTTCAGATGGCAAGCTACAAGATCATAGGCTCATTCTTCCCATATCAGACACACATCCACCGAATGGAATTTGTTGCCCGAATGCTACAAATTTGGGAGCATGCACAGAGTAGCTGATAAGACCTGACAATTTTCATAGGTTAGCAGATAGCCCTGGTCAACCACCAATGTGTCATCATGGCAAGGAGCCATGCAGACCAGAATGGCCCAAATCTTTTGCTGAGTTGACAGATTATGTGAGGGAAATTACGACTGGTTGCAAAATCCCTGAGCTCTCAGTAACAAAACAATGTCCTGATTCCTGGTCACTTTCAAAGGCCTTGGGCGGAAAGTGTGCATGTTCACGTGAGATGAAACGGTATTTGGATCATTGCTGAAGTTGACAAAGTCCACCAGCAGTACTTTACCTGATGTCAGCAGAACACATATTTAACCTTTCAGGCAGCAAGCTCCAAGATCACAGGCTCATTCTCCCGAAATCAGACACACGCCCACCAAATGGAATTTGTTGCCTGACTGCTACAAATTTGGGAGCAGAAACGGAGGACAAAGTATTTGAAGGCCTGATCATTTTCATGTTAGCAGATGACGCTGGTCAAGCACCCTTGTGTCAGCATGTAATGGTGTATGCAGACCAGATTGGCCTAGATCTTTAAAGATAGTTCATATTTTCAGGAATGAGCATTAATACATATAGCATGTTGGAGACTGGTTGGAAAGCGAAGAAACGACCAAAATAATTTTAGTTTTAATTTTGTGCTGGCACTCCGCAACTTACATAATGGGCAACTTACGTAAACTCTCACTTACCTAAGCATTCTTTATGCCCACTGACGACCATGTAGTCTCCACTTTGGAGCTCCCCCGTGGTCTCCACTTCAGAGCTCCCCCCTGGTCTCTGTTTCGGAGCTCCCATGTGGTCTCTATGGTGAATAGTAGTACTTGTGCGTGTAATACGTGCGCATAGTAGTACTTCTGTTCCCAGCTTACCTAACATCCGACTTCCGCAAGAGTCCGCAGGACAAAACCCTTACGTAAGTCGGGGAGAGTCTGTACAATCAAAGAATAATAAGAACAAAAGAGACCAGGAACCAATTATGGACGATGCTCTGCAGCTACGAATAGTTCAATCTTTAGAATATGTATCCATTTGAATTTCAATCCATTGCTTTTGACACAGCCTTGTAATTCTTTTACCCCTTCAAGTATATGGCCAATGCTGCTCTGAAAACCAGCACTAAATCTGTTTCAATCAACCTTTCAGACAATGCTAATTGTGCTTTCAGTTTTGAATATTAAAGTATTGTGAATATCCATTTTTTATGGCAGAGTTGTCAGACCAGAACAACTAACAGCAATCTTTCTGGAGCTTGCCACGATAACTGCGCATAGCCCACTTGTTAAGAGTTTGCATCACTAACCTAGCTTCACTACCACACTACCACCCTCTTACGCCTTCTACCAAAACAATATTGAATTCAGTTGATGGACACAAAGTGCTGGAGTAACTCGGCCGGTCAGGCAACATCTCTGGAGAAAAAGGATAGGTGACATTTTTGGTCAGAACCCTTCTTCACGCTGAAGGTTGAGTGGAGGGGAACTGGAGGTAAGAAAAGGCCAGGGCAAGTCGGGGCCGAGGCAGGATGGAGCACATAATGGCCCATTGTTTGCTGGGATAGAGGTGATAATGAAGGGCTAGTTGGCTAGCTCACCCTAAATTACATGTGATTTAACCTTCTGGACTAACCTACCTTGTGGGATCTTGTCAAAGGCCTTGCTAAAGTCCAAGTAGACAACATCCATCTCCCTGCCCTCATCAATCTTCTTGGTGATCTCATAAAAAAACTTACACAGTTGTGACTTCACATGCACAAAAATGAAAGAATGGATTGACTGGGCTTTTATTCTCTGGAATTTAGAAGGATGGGAGGGGATCTTATAGAAACATATAAAATTCTTAAGGTATTGGATAGGCTAGATGCAAGAAAAATGTTCCCGATGTTGGGGGAGTCCAGAACCAAGGGTCACAGTTTAAATATAAGGACTGGGACGAGGAAACATGTTTTTGCCCAGAGAGTTGTGAATCTGTGGAATTCTCTGCCACAGAAGGCAGTGGAGGTCAATTCATTAGAAGTATTCAAGAGAGAGTTAGATATAGCCCTTTGGGCTAACGGAATCAAGTTTCCAAGAGAGAGTGAGATTAAGCTGTTTTCGAGAGTTACAGGTAGAGTTAGATTTAGCTCTTAGGGCTAATGGAATCAAGGGTTATGGGGAAAAAGCAGGAACTGGGTACTGAATTTGGATGATCAGCCATGATCAAATTGAACGGCTTGAAGGGCCGAATGGCCTATTCCTGCACCTATTTTCTATGTTTCTATGTAAACTGTGCTACCTATCCCCAATCAGCTCTTACATATCCCAATGCTAGTAGATCCTATCCCTTCCAATAAGCTACCCACCAATGATGACAGGCACCGATACCTATGGTTGCCTGGCTTGTCCTTGCGGCCCTACCTAAATAAAGGTGCATTATTAGCCACCCTCCAAACCTCCCCCTTGCCTAGAGATGATACAAATATCCCTGCCAGAGCCCCAGCAATTACTTCCATAGCTTCCTACAATGTGTCTTCCAAAGACACATTTGGTCAGGCCCTGGGGATTTATCCACCTTATCGTACTTTAAGACTGCTATCACCTCCTCTTTTGTAATTTGGATAGGGTCCCTCAAGCCTTTACTTCTATTAACACTCTAATTCAACAGCAAGTATGTAGAATAATCTAATTTTTGCGATGACTTCAAACTGACTGTCTTATTGGTTTCAGATAGGCTTTGGCATATGGTTATGCAAAATGCTGCAGAAAAATAATGAAAAAGAACTTCCTTCAAAATAAGAAAAGAACAAGTTATACATTGTATGGCAAAAGCAGAAGTGGGAGAGAAAGTGATTTATGGCAACTTAAAATACTCCCTTTTGTGATGTGGAACAAGAGGAGCTGAATTTCCAATGAAACCACTTCCATAAATCAGACATGCATTATATTGTCTATTGATAGCAATCTTCAAATCAGAAACAAATACTTAGAGAAATATTTTCCTCATTTTCGCAAATGGCAAAGAAAATTATTTCTGAGCTGGCAAAAGTGATTTTGTTGAGTTGTGAAATCCGCTCATTGTTCATGAGCAATGGTTAATGTTAACAAATGACCCAAAACTGAATATTCGGGTACAAAAAGTGGAGTCAAGGCATCTCACAAAGCAGACTTGCAATATAAAATAGATCATCTGTATTAGTGAGTGGCTGAAGGTTAACCTCTAGTTTCTGTCTCTTAATTGCAAGTGACTACATTGCTTTCTTTAGGTAGATAGAAAATGCTGGAGAAACTCAGCTGGTGAGGCAACATCTATGGAGCGAAGGAATAGGCGATGTTTCGAGTCGACACCCTTCTTCAGACTGATGTCGGGGGGGAGGGAGGCAGGAAAAATAATGGAAGAGGCGGAGACAGTAGGCTTTGTGGGAGAACTGGGAAGGGGCAGAGGAAGGAGGGAGAAAGCAAGGACTATCTAGAATTGGAGAAGTCAATGTTCATACCGCTGGGGTGTAAACTACCTAAGTGAAATATGAGGTGATGTTGCTCCAATTTGCGCTGGGCCTCACTCTGGCAATGGAGGAGGCCCAGGACAGAAAGGTCAGATTTGGAATGGGAGGAGGAGTTAAAGTGCTGAGAAACCGGGAGATCAGGTTAGTTAATACAAACTGAGCGGAGGTGTTGGGTGAAGCGATCACAGAGTCTGCACTTGGTCACGCCGATGTAGAGAAGTTGGCACCTGGAACTTTTGGAATGTTTCTTTGGGGATGTTTCTAGCTTTTTGTGATGTTGTACAGTAAAATATATGCCCCCATCTGACTTGACCTTCTGATCTGATAACATCCATTTACAAACTTCAGATTACGTCCCGTGCATTTAATCTTTTAGAATTTTACAACATAGATTAGTACAGCACAAGAACATGGCCTTTGTCCCACAATGTCCATGCCAAACATGATGTCAAGTTAATCTAATCCCTTCTCCCTGCATGTGATTCATATCCCTCCATTCCTCACCTATACTGTATATCCATGTGTCTATCCAAAAGGCCCTCTCCTAGATGTCTCCACCACTACCCCACCATTCTCGATGCAAACACCTGTCCCACACATCTCCTTTATACTTTTCCCCATTATCCCTCTAACAAATAAGAAATCTCATACATAATTCTGAGGCAATATTGAAGTGCAAAATTAAGATATTCTTATTATTTTTAATGCTATACTATACACAATGCTGCGTAAATTACATTAATAAACTATATGTGCAGGAAGGAACTACAGATGCTGGTTTAAACTGAAGATAGACACAAAATGCTGCAGTAACTCAGCAGGACAGGCAGCACCTCTGGAGAGAAGGAATGGGTGACGTTTCAGGTCGAGGCTCTTCTTCAGTCTGACATCTATTCCTATACTCTCCCACTAGTGAAAATCCAAGCATCCCACGGTATCCAAGCATTTCATTATTCTGTACATTTCAATGAGGTCCCCGCTCTTCTTTCTAAACATCAGTGAATACAAACCCACTGCTGACAAATGCTCATCGTATGTTAACCTACTCATTCCTGGGATCATTCTTATAAACCTCCTCTGGATCCTCTCATGAGCCAGCACATCCTTCCTAATATATGGTGCCCAAAATTGCCTACAATATTCCAAATGAGGCCTGACCAGCGCCTTATCGAGCCTCAGCATTACATCCCTGTTTTTGTATATAAGCCGTCTCGAAATTGGGTGAGAATGATCAATGCGATGGACTTGGCTACAATCACAACTTTTTGCAATTTCTTGCATACTTGGGTAACTTGGGTACTGTTGCCAAACCAAGCTGTGATGCATCCTGATAGAGTGCATCTGTAGAAGTTGGTAAGAGTTGTTTTGCAGACTTGCCAGTAGTCTCCTGAAGAAGTAATGGTGGCAGTGTGCTTTCTTGGCCATAGCTTCAATGTGGTCGATCCAGGACAAATTGTTAGTGTTATTCACGTGTTAAAACTTGAAGTTCTCGAGCATCTCCACTTCGGAACCATTGATGCTGTTTGGGGTATGTGTTCCACCTCACTTCCTGATGTCAATACTCAGTTCCTTCGTCTTGCTGATGTTGTTGTCTTCACACCATGTTGTTAAGCTCACTATCTCCTTCCTCTGTAGTCTCTCATCGGTGTCTGAGTTTTGTCACTATAGTAGTATCATCTGCAAACTTGTAAATGGAGTTGGAAGAGAGTTTGGCCACAGGGTTGTGAGTGTGTAGGGAGTATAGTAAGGTGCTGAGGATGCATCTTGTGGGCCGCTGCATTTTAAAATTATTGTGGGGGATGTTTTATCGCCTATCGTCTCTGATTGTGGTGAATGGGTCAGGAAATCAAGGATCCAGTGAAAGGATCAGAAAGGTTGCTGACACCTAGGTCCAAGAGCTTGAAGATAAGTTTAGTTGGAATTATGGTGCTCAAAGCGGAGCTATAATCAATAAATAGGTGTCTGAGAAAGGCATTTTGTGTCCATCTTCAGTAAATTGAGGTTTGATGTAGGTGCCTTTGTTCCAGTGATGGGTGATGGGACAAGGAGATGACATCTGCCTTGAGCCTGTTTCGACAGCAGACATTCTGCAGTGGATCAAGGTTATGTGAGAGGCTGGAGTTAATGTGTGTCACCTTATCATGTTGGATGTCAGAGCCACTGGATAGTAGTCATTAAGGCATGTTACCTTGCTTTTCTTTGGCTTCAGGATGATAGTTATCTTCGTAAACCAGGTGGCAATCCTAGAATGGAATAGGGAAAGGCATCTACAAAGGCTCCTGCCAGTTGGTCTGTGCAGCTCCTGAGGATACGGCTGGGATTCCTCCAGTACAATGCACTGTTGCCAGCGCTCTGCCTGTCTTCACTTTGTTGCCCATAATAGCAAGCAAGCACCACAATTGACCGGTATCTTTTGTGCTTATCCCAGGCCTCTAACTTAGTCTGCAATTCTTTCTTGCCATCCTTAATGGCTTTGTGAAGGTCTTAAATACATTTATTGTATTGCTCAGGATCATTTGACTTGAACGCTACAGACTTGGACTTCACCTGTGAATGGATCTCATGGTTCATCCGTGGTTTCCAGTTGGGGAAGGTCTTCTTTGACATGCATTCCTCTAAACACTTACTGGTGAGATCTATAAAGGCAGTGGCATACTCATTTAGGTTGGGTGCAGAGTCTTTCAACATGAACTTTCCTACCGATTGCCTTCTGTTAAGATGTTTTTCCCGCTCCCTGTGAAGGGCAACGCAGGGGTACAGCTGGTAAAGCTGTTGCTTCACAATGCCAGAGATCCAGGTTGGGATCTTGGGATCTGCCTGTGTGGAGTTTGAACATGTGCGTGCTCTGATTTCATCCCAAATACATAGTTTGAAGAAGGGTCTCGACCCGAAACGTCGCCTATCTCCTTCGCTCCTTAGATGCTGCTGCACCCACTGAGTTTCTCCAGCCTTTTGTGTACCCTCGATTCTCCAGCATCTGCAGTTCCTTCTTTAACACTTTGGCTTTGTAGATTAATTGGCTTCTGTAAATTGCCCTAATTTGAAGGGAATGGACGTGAAAGTGGAATAACATAGAACTAGTGTAAACAGGTGATTGATGGTCAGCATGGACTTGGTGGGCTGAAGGGCCTGTTTCCATTTACATATCTTTAAACTTAACTAAACTATAGTGTAAATGTGATTTTTTATTTGAAGCTGAACAAATACGTAAATGCTCAAACATTACATTCAAAGATGGTACTTGTTTGGAAGTGAAAAGTCTACATAAATACATCCAGCGAACAAGCTTGATCAATTTTTTCCCTCCCAGAATCAAAATGTTATTCCCACTGGTTTGATAAGCTACAGTTGGGACAATTTGCCCTGAATTCTGACCTTACTTCAGCAGTGTGTTCAACCACAAAATCACAAAATGCCAGTTCAAAGAAAAAATGGATTTCATCTTTCACAAACCTCAGCGCTCATCACAGAGCACAGTGAATTCTTCTTTGACCCTGTGCTACTATGGTGTAAATGGCAGTTTAATCAGTAATTCGCCTTAAACCATTGATCATATAGTTGACACATTCTTTGATGTGGCAAGTCAGGCATGTGGGTGGGCTGGATGGGGTCTGTTTCAGTTGGCACTTACTTTACCAACAATCCCAGAAATCTTTAGGTAAACAGGTGATCCAAAATAAGGTTATCAAAGGTCTGCAAAGCTGAAATATATCTTCAGCAGCACAGGCTTGAGGAAGCTCAATTTACAAATGCATTTAAACAAACTGAATTAAATAGTAGGAATTAATAATTTATTTTAAATGTATACAAGTTTGAACACATTTATTTCAAATGTTCACATAATAAGCAAATGTTCAAGAGAATTACCTTCACTAAAACCTGTTTAAATATTAGAATCCTGGAAACATGTAAAGCATTGAAGCAGGCCCTTCAGTCCACCAAGTCTGTGCCGAACATCAACCATGCATGTACACTAATCCTACATTAAAAAAAATGTAAATTCAAAACCTTAATTAAAAAACCCTTAACCTAAGATGCCCTGGAGAAAACAATCCAAGTTTGTCCATCCTCTTCTTCCAATTATTACTCTCTAATTCAGGCAGCATTCTGGGAAATTTCTTCTGCACCCATGTTGTTTTTTTATTAGTTTAGTTTTAGTGAAACAGGCCCTTGGGCCCACTGAGTCCGCACCGACCAGCGATCCCCGCACACTAACACTATCCTACATACATTAGGGAGAATTTACACATACACCATGCCAATTAGCCTACAAACCTGTACGCCTTTGGAGTGTGGGAGGAAACCGGAGATCTCAGAGGAAACCAACACAGGTCACGGGGAGAATGTAAAAACTCCGTACAGACATGCACCTCTAGTTAGGATCAAACCCGGGTCCCTGGCGCTGAAAGGGAGCAACTCAACCGCTGCACCACTATACCGCTCTGATTCTTCCCACAGTCTCACTGTGTCCCTCCAGATATTGTTGCACGTTCATTCAAAACTTCTATTTCAAGCTTTCAGTGTAACAGTCAATCTCCGGTGAAGTGAGATGGCGAATTAAAGCCAACCTCAGCAAGTCCGGTCAGAAGCTGATTTTGCAGGACTTCACACACATTAAACATGAGTCATAGTGTATTCTGATGTCTCGTATGTTGATTATTTCAAAGGACAGCCAGCAAATGGTAATAAAGTGAGCAATCTTTTTGAGAGGATATGAATGATCAGTCTACTCTAGAGTCAAGTACTCCATCTGAAAAAAACATCAGTCATTGATAAACAAAATGCCCTCATTGTGTTTTAATGAGGATTATATATATTTCTATTCTGTATGTGACAAAGAGAGCAATTTCCTCCAGTACATTACAAACAGAAAATTGTGCCCTGGGAGGATTATGCAACAAAGTCCTCTTTTCACATGAACAAATTGTTGGACTGAAGGGGAGTTTCCTATCTGAAGCGCGGGCTGGATGGGGTGGTGGTTGGGCGAGCAGCACAATTTCATTCCATCAGACATGAATATGCACTGAACATCTCTTATTTAATACTCAAAGCTCTGTTCTGTTGCTCATTGGAGTTACAATATATCTTTGTTTATAAGCTGGATAAGACAGAATGGAGGACAGTGAGAGTTTCATGGCTATTCCTTGTACACCTAATACCCATTTGGACAGGTCCACAAATGGACTGGGGATGCACTGTCTAAAACAAGACAAGGAGGGCAGTTTGGGACTTGGTATGCTCCTGTTCTTTGCATATGTTATTTACGACCAGTGGATGAGGAGTTTGATGCCTTTCCAGGTGCTTCTTCACTATCTTGAGCGGTCACATATCAGGATTCACTTGAGTCAACAATTATTTTAGTTTGGTTCAGAGATGTAATGCAGAAACAGGTTCTTTGGCCCACCAAGTCCGCAGCGACCAGCGATCCCCGTACATTAACACTGTCCTACACACAGGAGGGACAATTTACAATTTTACCTAAGCCACAGCCTACAAACCTATATGTCTTTAGAGTGTGGGGGGGAGCCGGAGATCCCGGAAAAAAACCCAGGCAGGTCACAGGGAGAACGTGAAAACTCCAAACATATGGGACCCGTAGTCAGGATCGAACCCGGGTCTCTGGCGTCGTAAGACGACAACACTAGTGCTGCTCCACCGTGCCGTCCTCAAGTCTCTTGATTCCTTGAACAAGAACAAAAGAATGTAAGAACACGAGAAAATAGAAGCAGGAGTAGGCCATGTGGCCTGTCCTGCACTTGAATATGGTTATGGATGATCTAACCGGCCTCATTGCCTCTTCCGTATCAGTTCACCATGGTGTTCAATTCCCTGATCTTTCAAAGATTGTATTTACTTCCTCTTTAAATATCATCAGTAATCTTGCTTCCACAACCATTTGGGGAAGAGAATTCCAGAAATTCACAATCCTCTGTGAGGAGAGGTTAGTGCACATCTCAGTTTTAAACACAACCCCGCTAATCTCATATTTATGTACCTTTGAGATTTTTTCCACTTTGGAAACATCGTGCCACCTATGCCGTCATGCCACTTCAGGATTTTACTTGTTTACCCCTCGTTCTTCTAAACAAAGAATCTACATCTAATTTATGTAAGCACTCACAATAGAACATCTCTTTCATTCCAGAAATTAGACTAGTGAGGCTCTATGAGACTGCCTGCGATGCCAATATACCCTTACCAAAATAAGGGGACCAAAATTGTGCACAGTCCACCAGATGTCCTTGTCTATACATGTATGATTGTGATAATACTTCCCAATTTCTAAATTCTATCCCTCTTGCAATAAAGGCCAATGGGCCAATTACCTTCCTAACAAGCTGGTCCTGCCTCTAGCTTTTTGTGATTTTTTCCAACACATCTTGATCTCCCTGTACTTTGCACTTTTGTGATCATTCTCCTTTTAGAGAACAGTCTGTTTTTAGACTCCTCCTAACAAAATGCATGATTTTGCACTTTCCCCCGTTAAATATTCACCCAGTCGATCAATCTACCCATATTCTTTTGCAGAGTCCAAATATCCTCAATATCCCTCTGAATATTAGAAACACTCTCTTTTGATTGTGGCATCTTGCACTGCAAAATTATTTCAAGACATATGGAATTGAATTTATGGAGAGGAGGGAGTGTTCTTACACAGAGAGTCGTGAGTCTCTGGAATTCTCTGCCACAGAAGGTAGTTGAGGCCAGAAGGTAGTTGAGGCTATATTTAAGAGGGCATTAGATGTGGCACTTGTGGCTAAAGGGATCAGGGGGTATGGAGAGAAGGCAGGTACGGGATACTGAGTTGGATGATCAGCCATGATCACATTGAATGGCGGTGCAGGCTCGAAGGGCTGAATGGCCTACTCCTGCACCTATTTTCTATGTTTCTATGTTTCTATGAATGCTGTTTGCTTCAAATAGGCTAATTCACTGTTTCCAATGCATGGCTATCAACTAAGTGGTAGCAAGTAACAACAAGTTCTAAACTATATTTTCTGATTAATTTGATCATGCTGCGTCCATTGGAGTATTTGGTTTGATTGTAGCAGCTTGCACTGAAACGTTATTTCAGGACATATGGAATTGAATGCTGTTTGTTGCAAACAGGCTAATCTCTGTCAATCTCTGTCTTAAATATATTAAGAACTGGGTCTTCACGACCTTCTTGGGTAGAGAATTCCAAAGATTCACCACTCCTGATGAATAGTGAAAGACCTGTATAGAGTGAAAGTGGAGAGGATGTTTCCACTAGTGGGACAGTCGAGTACTAGAGGCCATTACTTAAGAATAAAAGGACGTACCTTTAGAAAATAAATGAGGAGGAATTTCTTTAGTCAGAGGGTGGTGTTATTTGCCACAGACGGCTGTGGAGGCCAAGTCTTATTTTACTTGGGCAGTTTGCAACCCAGCGGTATGAATATTGATCTCTCGAACTTCAAGTAACATTAGCTTTCCCCTACTCTTGGTCCCTCCCCCACCCTAGTTCTCCAATTATTTTCACTGTCCTTCTGATTAATTTTACCGATTGTATGCTTCATTGTCACCTTCCCCTCCACATTTCTTTGATCGTCGTCAGCTTTGATCTGTCATTTTCACACCTTTCCCTTCCATATCTCTAGTCTCCCTCTCCCCTGGCATTCCGTCTGAACAAGGGTCTCGACGGGAAACATCACCCATTCCTTCTCTCCAGAGATGTCAAGAGTCAAGAGTGTTTTATTGTCTTATGTCCCGGACGGGACAATGAAATTCTTACTTGCTGCAGCACAACAGAATATGTGAATATGTAAACATCGTATATAACGGGGGGGAAAAAAGAAAATTCAATAAATAACAAATATAATGCAAATGACAAATAATGATAGTCTTTTGCAGTTCAGAGCTCAGAGCTTATTCGTTGTTGTGTTTAATAGCCTGATGGCTCTAGGGAAGAAGCTGTTCCTGATCCGGGACGTTACAGTTTTCAGCCTCCTGTACCTTCACCTTGATGGCAATGGTGAGATGAGTGTGTGGCCAGGATGGTGTGGGTACTTGATGATTTTGGCTGCCTTTTTGAGGCAGCGACTGCGATAGATCTCTTCGATGGTGGGGAGGTCAAAGCCGGTGATGGACTGGGCAGTGGTCACAACTTTTTGTAGTCTTTTTCGCTCCTGGACGTTCAAGTTGCCGAACCAGGCCACGATGCAACCAATCGGTACGCTCTCTATCGTGCACCTGTAGAAGTTTAGGAGAATCCTCTTCGACATGCCGAATCTCCGTAATCTTCTCAGGAAGTAGAGTCGCTGGTAAGCCTTCTTTACAATTGCATCAGTGTGCTGGGTCCAGGAAAGATCTTCTGATATATGCACGCCCAGGAATTTGAAATTATTGACACGTTCCACCATCGTCCCGTTGATATCAACAGGGTTGTGGGTCCTCATCATTCCCCTGCCAATGTCGACAATCAGTTACTTGCTCTTACTGATGTTGAGAGCCAGGTTGTTGTGCTGGCGCCATTTGGTCAGTCGGTCGATCTCACTTCTATACTCTGACTCGTCCCCATCTGTGATTTGTCCAAACACAGTGGTGTCATCGGCGAACTTGATGATGGAGTTCGCACTATGACCGGCTACGCAGTCATGGGTATAGAGTGAGTAAAGCAGGGGGCTGAGCACGCAGCCTTGAGGTGCTCCCATACTAATTGCGGCCTGTCCCTCTGGGCTACTCCAGCATTTTGTGTCTATTCAAGTCAATGGATATTTTTAATGTGGAGGTTGACAGATTCTTGATTAATTAGGATGTCAGGGGTTAAGGGGAGAAGGTACAAGAATGGGGTTGAGAGGGAAAGATAGATCAGCCCTGAGTGAATGGCAGAGTGATGGGCCTAATGGCTGAATACTTCTCAGTGATCTTATTAACTAATGACCCTGTCCCACGGTACAAGTTCATTCCAAGAGCTCTCCCGAGTTTTAAAAAAATCAAACTCGTGTTAAGCACGGAGAATGAACGTAGAGGGTACGTCGGAGCTCGGGGACGTCTCTTAGCGGCTCGTAACACTAACAGCAGGTACTCGGGAAGACTCGCTAATGGCAGGTAAGCTCGGGAAGACTCGTGAAGATTTCTCAACATGTTGAAAAATGTCCACGAGAGTCCCGAGTACCGACAAGCAGCCATTACTGTAAATCTCTGAGTTCGAATCAGGGCAAACGCGGGAGAACTCTTGGAATGAACTCGTACCGTGGGACAGGGCCATTATTTTGCTCTCATTTGTTATCACAGCCCTCATCCTTCTCAATTCAAAGCAAGACAAGCCACGTTTATGCAACCTACCCTCTTTATTTGACCTCTAAGCCCTGATAACATTCTGAAGTATCTGTGTTGGACTTCTTCCCAGGGCAATATATCTTTCCTGAGGTTCAGTGTCCAAAGCAGTGCAATATTCTAGATGGTGTCCAGCCAATATTCTATCCAGCTGAACCATCACTCCCTCTGGTCTGTATTCAAACTCCCTTAATGGGCAACATTCCATTCATCTTTCTTGATTACCTATTGTGCCTGCACACTAACTTTTCAACAGTTTGCATGTGCAGACATCCATATCTGCTGCTTCTGGTCTCCAGTATTAATTTCCAGGGCATCTTTCCCAGATCCACACTGGATGACCCCGCACTTCCTCTGCTACAGTTTGTTTCCCTGCATCTATCTATGTCTCTTTGTAACTTCCTGCTAGAATCCATGTATAATTTCTCAACTCGCTATTTTGGGAGTTGAATTCAATTCATTCATCAATAGCCCAGTTCCACAAGCACTAAAATACCCTTTCCTTTGACCTTGTTTGACCTAAAGATAGAGATACTCAAGGTCACACTCACCCTAGTGAGTTGCTAGGCTACCATGCCTGAGCTGTTTTCTGCAAAAAATAACCTATGGAATAACCTATATTATGGATTATATAAAATCATTTATCATCAAACTAAAATGTCCCAAAGTGGTTCAACAAATATAATCTGGCATCAAAAATAGAAAATGTTGGGAAAATTCTGTTCTTCCAGCACTTTCCCTTTTTGTTTCAGGTTCCGGCATCTGCAGATTAATTTTTCCCCCCAAAATTGCCCTCCAGTCATAAAGTCATAATTCACAAATGTTTGCTGTTGACCACTGAATTAAATTTATTTTGAGGTTTCGAAAGCAACCTGACATTCGACAACTTTCAGTAAAATTCAATCTGTTGACCTTATTAGAAACTTCCAAAAAAAGGTTAAGTTTGTAAAAGAACCCAAAGTATATAAAGCACCAAAGTATTTAAATACAATAACATTTAAAATAATACAAGTAATTGTTATCTAGGTCCCTCGTAGCGGTCACCTTCATTGATAACAGTGATGAGGCAGTTCCTGCGTCTGATCTCAACTGAGCAGGAAGTTCATGCTGTTTTCAAGAGGAGTAGAGTGAAGGAGAGCAGTAAAAAAAAAACAGCTGTGAACCTTTGACTCCAACCCCAAGACTTGTGTTGGAAGTGGAAAGCTGAATGTTCCTCACAGTTATGCCTGGAATTATTGGCATGTATGCATGAGGCACTTGAAAACAAGGATTGGGATTTTAAATCCAGGGAATTGCAGTTTAGTTTAGACCTACCGCATGGAAACAGGCACTTTGGTCCACTAAGACCATGCCAACCATCGATCACCCGTTCGCGCCAGTTCTATTTCCATACTTGTACCTCACATTCACTTCCTACACATTAGGGACAATTTACAGAGACCAATTAATCTACCAACCCACATCTCTTTGCAATGTAGGATGAAACCTGAAGCACCTGGAGGAATCCCACATGGTCACAGGGAGAATGTGCGAACTCCACAAGAACATCACTCAAGATCAGTATCAAACCCAGGTATTTGGCACTGGGTGAAGCAGTGGCTTTATCAGCTGCACCACTGTACCTCACAACCTGGCTAGTGGGCGGTGTAGACAAGGGACAATGAATAATGTGTGAATTAAATTAATATAATAAGTTATACTTTTTCAATGTGGTCAAATTATGCAAAAGTCTTTGAATTTATATGGTGTCTGTCATAACATCAGACACCCCAAAACACTTTTCAGCCTCCAATGCACTTTTTACACTTTCCTTTCTGTTGCAATGTTGGGAGGAAAATGAAATTCTCAATTTACCAAACCTTGGATGAAAGTTTTAGGATTGGAGTTCATAAGGTCATAAGTGATGGGAGCAGAATTAGGCCATTCAGCCCAACAAGTCTACTGTGCCATTCAATCATGGCTGATCTATCCCTTCCCCCTAACCCCTTTCTCCTGCCTTCTCTCCATAAACCCCTGACACCCATACTAATCAATAATATATCTATCTCTGCCTGAGGTGGAAGCTGACATTTCATATGATGGTGAAGATACCTATTGAAAACCCATTTTGACCAAATACAATATTAAAGTTCTAATTCAGATGCAGAAAATTGACGAGGAGAGGAATCAACGATAAAGGCAAGGGCTTATCTGTAGACTGAGATAATTGTGTTAGAATTTCCAATATTTGTATGAGGGACGTTTTGGGGCAGTAGCAGATATCTCTGTGAGGTAGAGAGGAATAACGATGAGTTTGAATGTCAAGCATCTGTTTCATTTGTTGTTTGTTTGTGCTTTTATGAAATTAGATTCCCCATGTCAATTTCCCCTCTTCCCCTCGTGAGCAGCAGGCATGCTAGTCATGAGTTGTTTCTGATGTTGCTGAGGGGCTGCTTGCAATGAGAAATGGAGGAATGTCGACAATTGGGTCTGAGGAGAGAGAGGATGCTGGACGGTGGGGAGTGGGATCCTGATTGGGATGTGGGGCATTCAAAGTGGAAGGCTGATGGAGGGTGGTGGGAGTGTACCAGACATCAGGGACAATGGTGTGGGAATTGAAGGAAAAGCTATTGAAGGAAATTCACCCGCTCCCAAGTGATGAATAAGAACAGACGCTGATGAGTGCAGACCCACACTATTGGAAAGCAGAGAGGGCATCTGTAGTGGATGATGTGGTGCCAAAGGTTCTCAAAGCCTCATTTGTGACTTTTAAAAGAACCATTTTATTGCTATGCGTTTAGAAGAATTACATAAATTCTTAAGGAACATTAGGTTAGATGATGAGATGTTAATGGCAGAGTCTTAAACAACTGAACATGATGATGAGATAAATAGGCAGCGATTTAATACTGAGGTGCATCGGACTTTCATCTTCAAGAAGAATGGTGAACAACTGGAATTCTTTACCTCATAGTTTTGTGGAGGCTAGATCATTGGAGTATCAGAAGAGGAAATAGATATATATTTATTATATAGTTATATATTTAAAATGTCAGGGAATTAAGATCCATGGGGAAATGGCAGAGAAGAGGAGTTTAGATCAGTCATGATCAAAGATAGACACAAAAAGCTGGACTACTCAGTCATGATGGGGTTGTTTGGCAGGACAGACTTTCACAGTTCAATGGCTCCTATTTTCCTAAGTTCTTATCTCCCAAGACTAGAGGATATCCCAAAGTACTTCCCAGATGTAGTCCCTGCCTGCCCCAGACAATATTGTTCCTTCCTGCATGGGCTCCAGTGCAATCTTTCGCTGGAGCCTGTATACCAGCTGTTCAATGTGCCTCAGAATGGACAGACAGCTCACTGACTGAACCTCGCCAACAGTTGCTGTGTCTCCATCACTCCATCAACCCCTTCCCCCACATAAGCCACCAGTGTTTCCGGGGTCTTTGAATGTTTATGAACAGTCCTGACATTTGCTAACATTAAGTAGCTTTTGGAGCATGTCAAAAAATGGTAGAAAATAAAATACTTTTTTTTGATTTAAGTCACCCAAAATATCCACGCACTAAAATACAATTACATTTTTTACTATCTTAAATAAACAATTGGGGCAGCACGGTGGCATAGCGGTAGAGCTGCTGCCTTATAGCGCCAGAGACCCGGGATTGATCCTGACTACGGGTGCTGTCTGGACGGAGTTTGTACGTTCTCCTTGTGACCTGCGTGGGTTTTCGCTGAGATCTTTGGTTTCCTCCCACACTCCAAAAATGTACAGGTTTGTAGGTAAATTGGCTTTGTATAAAGGTTAAATTATCCCTAGTGTGTGTAGGATAGTGTTTATGCAGGGAGCGCTGGTCGGTGCGGACTCGGTGGGCTGTAGGGCCTGTTTCTGCGCTGTATCTCTAAACTAAACTAATAAAAAAACAATATGGGTACAGAATAGATTTACCAGAATGCTACCTGGATTAGAGAGTGTCAATGGGAAGGAGAGGATGGACAAACATGGATTGTTTTCTCTGGGGCATCATAGGTTACGATACGATACGATACGATACGCTAAAACTTTATTCTTCCCCTGAGGGAAATTGGGTCTGCCGACAGTCACAACACACAAGGTGCACAAAAATTTGAAATGAAAAAGAAAAAGACAAGTGACTGTTGTCTGGTTGCCGTGTGTACAACGCCTTCACCGGGACAAATGACCAAACACACACACACACAGACTTAACCCTTGGGCAGAGGATTCTAAACTAGAATGCCCCCCCCCCCTCCCCCCGCCACACCGGGTCCCCCCTTTGTTCTTCCACCGTCCCTCACGGCGGCCCCCCCACGCCGGGTCCCAATTGTTTTCCCCTCTCCCCTCACGCTCATCGACCGCAAGGCCTCACCGCCAAGGCCCACGCTGCCACCTAGGCCAATGCTGCCTCCGCTAAGTCTCCTGCTGTCGCCGCCAAGGCTCGCATTGCTGTCAAGTCCCACGCTGCCGCCGAGCTCCACGCTGCCGAGGCCCACGTTGCCGCCGCCAAGATTCACGCTGCTGCCGCCGAGGCTCCCACAACCACCGAAGCTCCTTCGGCCCAGATAGGCCTCGGCGCCCGGCTTCTCCACAGTCCTCTGGGAGGCCTGCGAGGCGAGTCGAGTTAAATGGGAGACCTGATAGAACCAGATAAAATGATGAGAGGTAGAGATAGGGAAGGCAGCCAGAACCTTCCTCACAAAATGTAAACTTACAGGATGAAAGTGTAAACTTACAGGGTGAAATTTTAAAGGAAATGAGAGGGCACATTTTTTACACAGAGATGTTGGGTTCCTGGACTGTGCTGCCAGAGGTGATAGTGGAAGCAGATATGATAGTGACATTTAAGAGGTTTTTAGATAGGCACTTAGATACAGCATGTAGGGAATGTAGAGGTATGCATCTCGTGCAGGCAGGGTAGATTAACCTGGTATCATATTTGGCATAGTTATTGTGGGTCGAACGGTCTATTCTTGTGCTACGCTGTTCTGTGTTCTATGTTACATGTTCTAACACCCTATACGTCTCTCTCATTCTCCCAGCAGCCAATATCTCCCATTCATGTGTAGGAACGAACTGCAGATGCTGGTTTACACCAAAGATAGACACAAAATGCTGGAGTAACACAGCAGGACAGGCAGCATCTCTGGAGAGAATGAATGGGTGGCGTTTCAGGTCGAGACCTTTCTTCAGACTGAGAGTTCTTCTCCCCCCATTCTCAGTCTTAAGTCTTGCCCCGAAACGTCACCCGTTCCTTCTACCCAGAGTTGCTGCCTGTCCCGCTGAGATATTCCAGCATTTTTTTTGTCTATCTCCCATTCGTGTGAATAGAATCAGCTGTGCTTACACCAATTCTGACAGGCTCAGCAGGAGGACTGACAAATTGGATAACCACAAAAGCTGCCATTGCCCCACTGAAGTTCTCCACTAGATCAGCTGAGACCAATGTTAGACCTCCCAATTTAGGCTGGAAAGCAGGATTTCCTCTGCGTTATTGAGGTAAATCCCAGAATTGGTGCTGTCAACATGCCTACAGAGTAGTCACTGTTGTAATGATTAGAAACTTGTAGCTAATCGCAACAATTTCTAAGTTCTACAAAGAGCAGTGCGATACATGATCAGTTATAATACCTTGTGGATGGATCAATCTGCAACATATTGCACTGCTGTGTCATATTAGATCTTGCATTCCAGGTTAAGCAAGAGAGTTAAACAAGCGGTCAAAAAATTGCATCAATTTCAGGTTTTTGTGAGGCCTTTATGAGAAATGAGTTGGAAGCTGAATAAGGGTCTTGACCTGAAATGACACCCATTCCTTCTCTCCAGAGATGCTGCCTGTCCCACTGAGGTTACTACAGTATTTTGTGTCTATGAGAAATGAATTGTTTTTCAGTGATGGATTCGCTGGTACCTGAGCTAAAATGGGACTAAAGTTTTCCACTAGCAGAATAATTCATGCTGAGGGAAAGGATTAAAACAATATTTTGAGGGGCCACAGTGGCACAGGTAGAGTTACTGCCTTACAGCTCTTGAAGCGCTGGAGATCCGGGTTCGATCCCGACTACGGGCGCCGTCTGTACAGAGTTTGTTCCTTCTCCCCGTGACCGCGGGATTTTCTCCGAGATCTTTGGTTTCCTCCCACACTCCAAAGGTGCACAGGTTTGTCGGTTAATTGGCTTGGTGCATGCGTAAATTGTCCCTAGTGTGTGTAGGATAGCGTTAATGTGTGGGGATCGCTGGTCAGTGCGGACGCAGTGGGCCGAAGGGCCTGTTCTGCGCTGTATCTCTAAACTAAACTAAACAAATCTAAACATGGCGGGGTAAGGGATCAGACTAAATAAAGCGGTAGATTTGAAAGTATAAATGGTAAGAAGTGTAGAAGAGATGATAGCAGAAACTCAGGAAATAATACAGTATTGATCAAAAAATATCTTTGTCAAAACAGATGGACACATTTCAATGGCATCACGGTATGCAAATTTCTAAAATACATTATCATTGACTATTAGATTGGTTGTTAAATGCCATAACGAAGGCAGAATGCTCCGTTGCCCACATTTCACAGTGATGAGTGGTCCACTTGGGTTTTGGGTTTAGGTCTCATCAGCATTAACATGGTGAGTTGAAGCTAAGAAAACGGTGCCCGGATCAATGATGAGGAAGATCAGAAAGGTAATGTAGCTATTGCATGGGAACGGGGAAAAGTGGACGCCAGACAACCAAACAGATTAGTGGTGCCTTTTTTAAGGGTGTGAACCCTCGAAAAGCATCTGGACCTGATGGTATACCTGGTCGTATCCTAAAAACCTGTGCGGACCAACTGGCTGGAGTTTTTAAGGGCATTTTCAACCTGTCACTTCTGAGGTCTGAGCTTCCCAAGGGGCATCAATAATACCGGTGCAAGGTGACGTGCCTCAATGACTATCGACCTGTGGCACTAACGCCTGTGGTGATGAAGTGCTTCGAGACGTTGATCATGGCGCAAATCAACTCCTACCTGGACAAAAACCTGGACCCACTGCAGTTCGCTTACCGCCACAACAGATCAACGGTGGACGCGATCTCACTGGCCCTCCACTCCGCTCTGGACCACTTGGACAACAAAAACTCATATGTCAGGCTGCTATTCATTGACTACAGCTCTGCATTTAACACAATCATTCCCTCCAAGCTAGTTACCAAACTCGCAGAACTGGGTCTCTGCGCATCCCTCTGCAATTGGATCCTCGACTTCCTCATCCACAGACCACAGTCTGTTCGTATTGGTGGAAATGTGTCAGACTCGATAACAATCAGCATGGGAGCACCTCAAGGCTGCGTGCTCAGCCCCCTGCTGTACTCACTCTATACTCATGACTGCGTAGATGGTCAAGCGCGAACTCCATCATCAAGTTCGCTGACGACACCACTGTTGTGGGACGTATCACTGATGGGGATAAGTCCGAGTATAGAAGAGAGATCGAGCAACTGTCCATATGGTGCCAGCACAACAACCTGGCCCTCAACACCAGCAAAACCAAGGAACTGATTGTAGACTTTGGAAGGAGTAGGATGGGGACCCACAGTCCTGTTTATATCAGCGGGTCGATGGTTGAAAGGATCAAGAGCTTCAAATTCCTGGGCATGCACATCTGTGAAGATCTTTCCTGGTCGAAGAACACAGATGCAATTATTAAGAAAGCTCATCAGCGCCTCTACTTCCTGAGAAGATTACGGAGAGTCGGTCTGTCAAGGAGGACTCTCTCTAACTTCTACAGGTGCACAGTAGAGAGCTTGCTGACTGGTTGCATCGTGGCTTGGTTCGGCAATTTGAGTGCCCTGGAGAGGAAAAGACTACAAAAAGTAGTAAACACTGCCCAGTCCATCATCGGCTCTGACCTTCCTTCCATCGAGGGGATTTATTGCAGTCGCTGCCTCAAAAAGGCTGGCAGCATCATCAAGAACCCACACCACCCTGGCCACACACTCATCTCCCTGCTACCTTCGGTTAGAAGGTACAGGAGCCTGAAGACTGCAACAACCCGGTTTAGGAATAGCTACTTCCCCACAGCCATCAGGCTATTAAACTTGGCTCGGAACTCTGAACATTAATATCCCTCCATCTGTTATTTGCACTTTATTAATTTATTAATTCATGTGTATATTTACGTATATAATTGTAGTCAATGCCTACTATGTTCTGTTGTGCTATGCAAAGAAGGATTTTCATTGTCCTGTCAGGGACACATGACAATAAACTCTTTTGACTTTGACTTTGATCATACTGGTTCCAATAAAAACCCTGAGCTAAACCACCAAAAATGAGTTATTTGTTCGCAAAATACATCCATTTGTCCCATTTATGGACTTTTAGTAAGTTTTCTAACAACATGCATTAGGCAGGATTCTCCCACTTTCCCCTACAGATTTCAATTGGAGTGTGGCACCTCTGATTGAAGCTGTTTTGAATACTTTGATGCCTCTCCTTGTTTTGAAAGGGAATGCTGGCTGCCCCTTCACAGCAGGGAAACAGGCACATACCGTACTATGCGCGTTGCATTTTCAATTGCCTGTCACACCTTTTCCAAGCAGAAAGCACATGACTGATTGTAAAGTGGAATCATATAGAAAGGACCTGATATAAAAACTATGGCAGAGATAAGGGATGGCATGCAAACTAAACATTCCAGCTTGTAAAATATTCAGAAGGGAGGAATGAAAGACGGGATTAATCATCGGTTGCAACTCAGGCCGACAATGATGATACAAGTAATGCTATAAAAACTCAAACAATTATAATAGAGTTGGTAAATAAGTGAAGTTATATGACTATAAGTAGTCTGATTTAAACAGTCAAAGAGTAAAGATATAATGAAAGAAGATATATATATATACTGTCATGCAAAGAAATACATAGATGAAGCAAGGCGATGATGATGGATTACATTATTCATTTATAATTGGACTAAAAAATATTATAACAAATACCAGGTGTGCCTGTGTGGAATTCAGGTTTTCTAAGCCAATAGAAGGGAAATTCCTTTTTTGAAGGAGGAGTGATATTGGGGAAAATAATCTGGTGTTTTGCACTCTATTTTTTTCTCGTCAGTGGCAATGGGAATATAGGTGGGGAGGCGATAAAGCCGTTGCTTTGGTAACAGTGGAAAAAAAAAGATTGATTTCACCATCAGCTTGTGTTCAGTCCATCCTTTGATCTAGTTCCAGGAAATGGAACCAGCTGGTGATGCAGAGCAACATCTAACCAAACGTGAAAAAAATGTGAATGTACGTGCACGCTGGTTTGAAATGGTCAGAGGAATTAAATATGTCAGTGAGCCTCTTACAAAAGGTAGAAACATTCACTAAGACTATAATACAATAGAGGGAAAAGGATTACTCTATCAGGAGTCAGAAAAGGCACAATGGGTTGAATGGCCTTCTCCAGCGCCATATCATTCCCATAAAGAATTTAGGAAAAATGTACCAAAGCAAAGCAGCAATGCTTAATCTATTTAATTCATTGATTATGATATCTGATGTGCTTGCAGAATTTTTTTTATGGAAAAAAAGGAGGGAAATGGAACATTGAAGGATCCCATGTGGTCTTCAGATATTTTCTATTCCTTTAGTAAAGGATAGAACTGACATTGAGATCGGACCAGCTGGAGTGCCTGACATTCCTGAGCTCCCAATGCTGCAACCTGACCATGGAACCCCACCGGACGCTTCCACCTGCCTCCTGAATATTCCAGAATACTGCCAGACACACAAATAAAGTTGCTGCCAGGCACAAGGGAACATGCTTAAAGTCCGGCTGCTTCCCATTCCCACAGGAATTCCGAATGATGCGGACATCGGGTAAACAACTGATGGACCTGAATATCTCTTCAAATTCTTGTGTAGCAAATACACCCTCCATCTTTTCTACAATTGGCCTCTAAAGCGGCTGTCCCACTTGTGCGACCTAATCCGCGAGTTCTGGCGAGTTTTCCCTCGACTCATACTCGCAGCATGGTCGACACGAGGTCGTAGGAGGTCTTCGTAACTCTCCTTCATGCTTGAGAGTGGTCTCCACGTACTCGAAGCCTCAGCTAGGTCGCGGCATTTTTTCAATATGTTAAAAAAAAATGCACGCGAGTAAAAGAAGGTCGCCATGGAAAAAATTGATACTTTTTTTACTAGTAGGTTTAGTCGTAGTAGGTCTTAGTAGGTCAGCATGTTAGTCGTAGGTAATCAAGGGTAGTCAAAGGTAGTCGAGGGTAGTCGTAGGTAGTTGTAGATAGTCTTCATCATAGTCGAAGGGAGGTTGAAGGAGATCGAAGGAGGTTGTCATCACTCTCCACAATTCGGTGTCCAATTTTCCCGAAGTTAATCGTAGCTAGTCGAAGCTGGTCTTCAACATAGTCGAAGGATGTTGAAGGAGGTCTTCTACATAGTCGAAGGAGGCCTTCAACATGTCATTTTTTGAAACTCTTCTAAACTCGCCAATTGGGTCGCCCAAGTGGGACAGCCCCTTAACATTCCATAGATCTACCTTTAACCACATTTTTCGTACCTTCATGAGACATTTGGAAAAGTCACAAGTATTAAAAACAAAAAGGCCTTTTATTAAAATATAGTCACAAATGCTCCTCGACAGCTTTGTGTATTTTTAAGGTACTAAGTTTCTTTAAGTTTAAGTGTGAATCTATCGTGAGATCTGAAGGGAATAAATACGTAGGTAATGGGTGTAAAGGAATTTATTTAAGAGCACATTCTGATCCAAATGTACATAAAAATATTAAAAAATATTGCAGTATTTGGAAATATTCAAATTGGTATCTTGAATGAAAATATAAATTCTTAAAAAGACCATTTAAAATATGTTTCTCAAATGTTAGATTAAATTCTTGCACAATGACTCTCTTTTGAAAACCAAAAGTAAATATTTCAACAATTTTACCAATAGGGTTAGAGTCAATATTTGCCTTTGTATACTTTTGGGCTTCGCTCACTTGCCTGTTTACCACCATGAACATGAGTTACGTGAACAGTGCCTGATGACACCTCAGAGACATTAGTCCAATCTCCGTAGTTTTATGTAAGTGTGATTCACTCTTCCATCCTAAAAAAAAAGTCTATAATGCTGCCCTTTGAAAATAAATTGCTTGCAAAGACATGAATATAATCTTGCAAACAATGCTCAATTTGGATATGAGCATAATTACATAAAATTAAGCAGATGTGGTTTCAACCTGCCATAAAGAAGGGTCTCAACCTGAAATGTTGCCCATTGCTTCCTGCTGAGTTGCTCCAGCATTTTGTGCCTATCTTTGGTTTAAACTGGCATCTGCAGTTTCTTCCTACACACAATATTTTATTTGTCTTTTCAGTGCACCATAAATATATTCCGATCCCACCAAGCCTCATGATCTTAAGGATTCCCTCAAAGTAAGTAAGTAAAGGGCCTGTCCCACCAGCATGCAACTCTACGCGATTAGCGCGACCTAACGTGGTCGCTTGAGCCGTCCGGTGTCGCGGTGCCGGTCCCACTTTGATCGCCGGAGCCGTGCGGAATTGTGCGGAGTTCGTCCCGAGTTCGTCCCGACACCGCGCGGGGCTCCGAAAAACTGACAATGTCCAAAAATTCCGTGCGGCAACGGCTTGTCGGCTCGCAGTCGCCTCGACATTTACACACCGCCCCGACATCGTGCCTCCGTGAACCTATTTGTAAGTGCCTCCGTGACCTTCTATGTGTGTGGCTCCGTGGTCCTGTGTGTGTGTGTGCCTCGGTGCCCCTCGCTGTGTGCCCCTCTCTGTCCTGGCGAACTTACCTTAGACTTCGCTCCAAGTTCGCCTCACTTTGCGCCGCGTTGCGCCACTCACCCGGCCTCCGCGCGGCCCCGACTGCCGGTTTGGTTGCGCTTGCCGCATGCAGGCGCATGCTGGTGGGAACGGCCCTGTACAGGGGATCACCCGACCTCCGCGCGGCCCCCGCTTCTAGTTTGATCGCGTTCATCGCATAGAGTTGCATGCTGGTGGAACAGGCCGTTAAGTAAGTAAGTCAATTTTATTTATATAGCACGTTTAAATCAACTCGCGTTGAAACCAAAGTGCTTTACATAGAAGAAACAATGAGGTTTCCGTACATCCATAGAAAAAGAAAAAAAAAGAAAAATGACACAACACATTATAGAATTTAACATGAACGTCCCCTCTCCCCACCAACATTGCAGAACACCTGCCCTGTCAGGTCCACAATCAAGCCCTTCTCAAAGAAAACAAGTCCCCATGCCTCCTGTCCCAGCCCATCATAAATACCCTCCAATCCTCTGACCCAACTCTCGAATTCTCAACTGCCTCCATTCCTTGACTTCATTTCAACATCTGTGATCCTTCCCCAGCCTGTCCCAATTACCACCCAAGATTTGAGTATAGGAGCAGGGAGGTTCTACTTCAGTTGTATAGGGTCTTGGTGAGACCACACCTGGAGTATTGCGTTCAGTTCTGGTCTCCAAATCTGAGGAAGGACATTATTGCCATAGAGGGAGTGCAGAGAAAGTTCACCAGACTGATTCCTGGGATGTCAGAACTGTCTTATGAACAAAGACTGCATAGACTCACTTTATACTCTCTAGAATTTAGGAGATTGAGAGGGGATCTTATAGAAACTTACAAAATTCTTAAGGGGTTGGACAGGCTAGATGCAGGAAGATTGTTCCCGATGTTGGGGAGGTCCAGGACAAGGGGTCACAGCTTAAGGATAAGGGGGAAATCCTTTAGGACCGAGATGAGAAGGACTTTTTTCACACAGAGAGTGGTGGGTCTCTGGAACTCTCTGCCACAGAGGGTAGTTGAAGCCAGTTCATTGGCTATATTTAAGAGGGAGTTAGATGTCGCCATTGTGGCTAAGAGGATCAGAGGGTATGGAGAGAAGGCAGGTACGGGATACTGAGTTGGATGATCAGCCATGATCACATTGAATGGTGGTGCAGGCTCGAAGGGCCGAATGGCCTACTCCTGCACCTAATTTCTATGTTTCTATGTCCACATCCAATGACCTCATTAATTTCCATTGTCAAGGTCTATGGAGTTTGTACATTGTTCTTGTGGGTTTTCTCCAGGTGCTCCTGATTCCACCCATACTCCAAAGATGTACAGGTTTGTAAGTTAATTTGCTTTGGTAATAATTGGAAATTGCCCCCTGTGCTAGTGT
Source organism: Raja brachyura (assembly GCA_963514005.1). The sequence goes on along the minus strand of OY740784.1, from coordinate 16,514,175 downwards.
ACTGTGGTGATCATTGCTAGCACCAGACTTGTGGGCCGAAGGACATGTTTCCGCGCTGTATCTCTAACGTCTAAAGTCTGACGGTGTTGGGAAAGGCCGCAACGTTAGTGTGTGTGAGTAAGGCATTTCTATTGTGTACGTTGTCTCAGGCCTGATGCACTATGGGTTATCTCTGCGGATGCGGTCACACACGTCTTGCCGCTTATCACTGGTTTAATGTTCCTTTGGCGAAACTCTCGGCCGCCTTGTCCACTGAATACACCTAAATTGTCACAGAGAGTACAATGCCTCAGCTCTCTTCTATATCCCAGCACCTGTCACTTTTAAAGGAGGAACCGATTCATATTATTTCGTGAGCAAAATTTAAAAAAAATATATGGCTAACAGACATGTTTTTTTTTTGTCATTTCATCACATTTCATCAGGGCAGCACTGGAGACCCAGGTTCGATCCTGACTATGGGTGCTGCCTGAACGTTCTCCCCGTGACCGCAAGAGATCTTCAGTTTCCTTCCACACTCCAAAGACATACAGGTTTGTAGGTTAATTGGCTCGGTACAAGTGTAAATTGCCCCTAGTGTGTGTAGGATAGTATTAATGTGCGGGGATCACTGGTCGGTGTGAACTCAATGGGCCGAAGGGCCTGTTTCCGCGCAGTATCTCTAAACTAAACTAAACCCATACTTACACAGTTTACCCCTCCAACAATGGGGCATGTAAAGCACAGCATGAGTTCATTTATGAGATCCCATTAAAACCATGAAGCAGTGCAGTTGCTGTCAAGATACCTTTATTTGAAAACCCATGCCTCATAAACATTTGGCAGATTTTGAAACATGTATCAAGCATTGTGTCAGCCTGTGCTTGGTTCTAACAAGAGGCTGATTCACTTTAGTCTGATTGTGAATGGAAAGGGAGTGCTGTGCGGTTCACCACAGGAAGGGTTTGGCTGCCTCGCCTATAAACACCAGTAGCTATCAGGCATACACAGGGCTGAGAGCATAGAAATCACCGTGGTCCTAAGCTCACAACGTGTGTGGAAACTGAAACATTAACAATAGTTCACAATTAATGTACGCGATGACTGCTGATCTCCTGCTGGCCACCAGGAATTTTAAGGCAAGTACCAAGGCTGAGAAATTAGACCATGTGATTTCATGATACGATACAATAGAACTTTATTCATCCCAGGAGGGAAATTGATCTGCCAACAGTCATAAAATGCAAGATACATGAAACATGAAATTAAAGTGACGAGTGGAAAGGATTGGGGATATGTCTGATGATGTTATATTCACATTTCCCCGCTGCAGGTCTGGCACAAGTATTATTTATCCTTTTATCCATATCTGGAACAGATGCGAATCTCTTTTCCAATGCAAGTGGTTGATGTTTTCCTGTGCAAATTTCTGCGATTAGTTTATTGTGTGGTGGCCATCGCGGCTGAAAGTGGTCACCTGCAAAAGATCAGACTAGTCACACTTTAATATAGGCACCACTCTTATTCACCAGATATTTAGTTATGGAGTCATACAGCTATACAGCATGGAAACATGCCCTACAGCCAAATTGTCCAAGTGAACAAGATGCCTCATCTACGCTAGTCCCACCTGCCTGCATATGGCTCATCTATCTATTATAATATCGAACTCTGATCACAGATGTGCATGTATCTATTTGTGTGTGGATGTATGTGTTTGTATGTGATTCACACCTCCTCGAAAACCTGACGCGCTAACAGTGAAATGTTTACATATTCCGGTAGAGATTTACATCATGATCTCAAAAATCGGCTCATCTGAAAATGTGATTTATTATTTCCCGAGTTTTTTACTAGAATTGTTCACCAATCTGAGATATTTTTTGAAGTCAACGAGTTGAAGTTAATGAGCTGATGACGTCACAATGGCTCTGCTCCTCGCGGCCCGCTACGCAGTTTCCAACGCAATGCATGCTGGGCACTGTTACCCCTCCCCTCCCCCGGTTCTTCAAAAGACGCAGAAAGAACAAGCAAGTGGGCTCTGTTCTGCAGATCCTGACGGTTTCCGTAGGCGCTTCTGAGAGCTTCAGAGTGTTTCCAAGGTCGACGCACGCTAGCCTCGGCTCGGCATTCCCGAGAATTCCAGATAGCTGCCGAGAACTTTTTTACTAGAGTCGGGCTCTGTACTAGAGCTCTTTCTCTCTATCCCCGGGCTCTCTCCGCTTTTCACAGCACCCTCGCTCGCCCGGCTCCCCTCCTCCTCTCCCCCCTCCACCTTTCCCCCCCTTCGCTCCTCCTCCCCCTCTCTCCTCCTCCCCCTCTCTCCCCCTTCCTCTCTACACTCCTCCTCTCTCCCCTCTAGTCTCCCTCCCCCTCCCTCCCTCCCCCCTCTCCCCCTCCCCTCTACCCCCTCTCTCCCCCTCTTCTCTCCCCCTCCCTTCCCCCTCCTCTCTCCCCTCTACTCTCTCTCTCCTCAACCCCTATACCCGCATCTCTCCCCCTCCTCTCTCCCCCTTCCCCCCCCTCCCCCTCCTCTCTCTCACCCTCGCCCCATCAGCCCCACTCCCCCTACCCACCCCCTCTCGCCTCCCCACCCCCCTCTCCCCATCTCCCCCTCTCCCCTCCCCTCTCCCCTCCCCTCCCCCCGTCGTGTGTGTGTGGGGGGGGGGTTGGTTAGTGTATGTGTGTGACGCCACAGCACCCCCCCACCCCCCACGCAAGGGGACGGGACACAACGGGTCCCCCTTGGTCTAGTATCTCTCTAAACCTTTCCTATCTATGCAGCTGTCCCAATGTCTTTTAAAAGTTGTTGTTATTGTATCTGCCTCAACCAGCTAATTCCATATGTCCACCATCCTCAATGTGCTGAGGTTGCCCCTCAGGCTCTTATTGATCTCCTCCCCTCTGATTACTCCCCTCTGATCTTTCTGTAATCACCTTAAACTTATGTCCTCTGACTCTTGATTACCCTACTTTGGGTAAAATACTTTGCATTCACCCTATCTATTCCCTAAATGTGTAATGCAAATATAATGTCATTCACCTCAAACTAATTGCCATTGCACCAAACTCTCCCTGCCTCTTCTCATCCATGGCCCTGATTCCTAGCCTGATTCTTGCGTTTCACCAAGGTCTTAGGCTGAATCCAAATTAAGGTCCCAATCCTGACTAAGCTCTTACTAAACAGATGTTGCAACATCACATGCGTATAATATTTGGAATCAAGAACCAGAGGACATTGGTTTAAGGAGAGAAGGGAAATATTTAAAAGGAATCTGAGGAACAACATTTTCACACAAAGGGTGGTGTCTATATTAGCAATGTTACAAAAATTTGAGATTTTAAAAATCAAGTCTGCAATTTATCCCATCAGATAAAGCATAAAAATAAATTTAATTTGACACCTAATTCACTTTCATATCTTCAGTATTAAAAAAAGTTATGGCCATTTTCATACTCGGAAATTAGCATCTTGTTCCCTTTTGCTTTTCCATTGACTTAACGCAAAAGCTGTGATCAAGGACAAAATCTCATAACTTTCTTAAAAATTAAGAGACATGAAAGAAATTTTCAGTTATTATAGATTGAAGCATTCTGAAACAAATATGAAAGAATCTTGCTTGGATGACTGAAATTAAAGCATATAATTAGTTAGTTACCCAATTGTAGCTAATTACAAAATTCAATTACTAAATCTAAACATCTATCTATTTCTTAAGAAAAAATTAACATTTTTAAATAGCCTAAGTGTTCAGATAACATTCACACAAGAATTCACAATAGAACATTATTTTAAAATCTAATTGTCATGCATTTATAGGCCAAATAGAAGGAATTTAGTGTTTAATTCCCGTAAATTAATGGCCATTTTAATCATCTTGCGAGTGGGATTTTGTGGAACGCGATCAATTGGAATGTTGCGGTTGAAGTGAATTTGAACCCCATATCGGCAGGAAAAATACTGCCGGTTCGTATGGGGAACCGGCACAACGACAGCGCCGCTGAAGGTATGTTTTGTAACATAGCTAGATATATGGAACTAACTGCCCGAGGAGATAGATACATTTAAAGACATTTAGACAGATACATGCATAGAAAAGGTTGAGAAGGATATGTGTTAAACGCAGGCAGGTGGGACGAGTGTAGATGGGGCATCTTGGTCGGCGTGGGCACGTTTGATCAAAGGGCCTGCTGCCATGCTGTATGACTGTATAACATTGAAATGCCTGATGCCAATATCTAGGTCCCCAATTACACCCACCTATCTCCATATCAAAAAATTGACTGAGGCTCAATTTCATTGTTCCAAGTGAGTCTGCTTTGTTATGTAGTCATGCCATTCTTCTGCTATTCTGTTTCTTCATTGACTAAATACCTCATAATGTATCAATGATACACTGGCCATTGCAGGAATTCATATCCATAACTTCATTTCCAAGGTGCTTTCTCATATTAATAATGTCATATGTAAATATTTCCTGTCAACATTGAAGTGCCAGTTTTATTGATATATGACCAATTCCAAAAACTTTTACTAGATTGGTTAAAATTAAGTCATTGGACTGAAGGCCTGCACATAGGACTGCAGAAAGATTAAAACATTGAGGAGATACGGCATGATAAATTAAAATGTAGTGTTTGGGTGTTGCCACATGGTAAACTAAAGCTGCACGATAAATTGATACACTGCATTCTGACAAATACATGCAGCTATTTGCCATTGAGTTGGCCTTACCCCCAAACAGAAAAAATGAATACTTTGTCTTCTTACCAAATACCTTCCGCGTGTAGTTTGGACACCCCTTTGCATAAATGGTCCTCTGTGATATTGTGAAGTGAAAATGGACAGAATAGACCCAGCTCTTCAGATCTTTGAGATAAGCGTTTTAATGAGCACTTCAGATAAGTGCATCTTAGGTACTTCATCTTTTTAAATGTAAACATCTTCAGCAGATTAATTGGACCTAACATTTGCAAGTTCTCTGAGTAGACTGGCTCATGTCTGAGCGAAAGTGATGATTGCTTACCATCAAGTGAATGATGTCAAAACATTGTAACAACTATGTGGAAAGTACTATAATCACAGGGCCTCTTTTTCTTCTTTATTTGTAAAGTCTGTGTCCATATATAATGGCACTGTGTCATTGACTTTGCTGGCACCTACAATTTCCAATGATTTGTTTCAGACCAGTAAATAATATGGTCTTAGTCCAAATCATCCTCACATTCTAAATCTACCACAGGTTTACAGTTGATTGCAAAAAGGTATTCATTGAAATCACAGCCAATTATATACAAGAATCTGATTTGATAATTTACTAAAAATTATTTTCCTTCAGCTTTGTTAATATTTCTACCACAGATGATATTTAGACACATCGCTCCTTGTTGCAGAAGAATGTAGCAAGAGTTTATGCCCATAACAGACTGTGCAATCTTTTTAATTACAGTACCATGAACAGAGATATCAGTAGATGGCAGGCACTTCTTAGAGACAGAGAGAGAGAGAGAGAGAGAGAGAATTAAAACCAGAACAATCAGGACAGAACAGCACACGAGGGTCTAAACTATAGGGAGAGGTTGAACAGGCTGGAACTTTATACCTTGGAGCACAGGAGGATGAGGCATGATCTTATAGAGGTGTACAAAATAATGAGAGGAATGGATCAGGTAAATGAACAGTCTTTTACCCAGAGTAGGGGAATCGAGAACTAGAGGACATAAGTTTAAGGTGAGGGGGGAAAGATTTAATAGCAGTCTGGAGGGTAACTTTTTTGCACAATGGGTGGTGGGTGTATGGAACGAGTCGCTGGAGGAGGTAGTTGTGGCAGGTACTATTGCAATGCTTAAGAAAGATTTAGACAGGTACATGAATGGAATAGGTTTAGAGAGTTCTGAGCCAAATGCAGGCAGGTGGGACTAGTGTTGTTGGAGCATGTTGATTGGCTTAGGCAAGTTGGCCCAAAGGGTCTGTTTCCACGCTGTGTTACTCAATGACACCTTCCACCACAGGCACAGCCCTCCCCACAATCAAATGCATCTACATGAAACTTTGCCTGAAACAGGCAGAATCTATCATCAACAATCCCCACCATCAGGGCTGTGCCTTCTTCTTGCTGCTACCACAGAGCAGGAGGTACAGAGGCCTGAAGTCCCACATCACCTGGTTCAGCAAACAGCTACTTTACAACAGTTATCAGGTTCTTGAACCAACCTGCACAATGCTAAGGATGTAGTCGGCAGTCTCAACCCGAAACATCGCCCATTCCTTCTCTCCAGAGATGCTGCCTGTCCCGCTGAATTACTCCCGCATTTAGTGTCTACCTGCACAAAGCTAATCCTACCTTAATAATGGATACTGCAGATAGCCTCTTGCACTACCATAGACTTCTTTTGTTAATTGTGTTTTGCACTATTGTCTTGTTTTTCACAGTCTTTTTCTTTTCCTTTTCTGTGTCTTGTAGAATGAGTGTGTAATTTGTCTATAATTTATGTATAACTTACATTTCTGTGTATTGTCTATGTGCCTGTGGTCCTGCTGCAAGTAAGATGTACCTCACTGTATTTGTTCATGACTGCACATTTGACGACTTGATGATTACATTTCACCTACCAGTCTCTATCTCAGGTCTCTGGCACCTGATTGCATCTGCCTAACATCCCCTCCCCATGTTGTTTCAATAACGACCTAGTGAGCTCTATAACACTCACCTGCATGCCGTTAAATACAGGAAATGTTTCCTTTTCTCTCTCAGTCCTGATACAAGTGCTCATCCTGAAACATCGACATACTGCTCTTGCCTCCAGAGATGGTACTTAAACCATTGAGTTCATTAGTTTATAAGTTATATGAGCAGAATTAGGCCATTCGGCCTATCTACACTGCCATTCAATCATGGCTGACCTATCTTTCCCTCCTAACCCCATTCTCCTGCCTTCTCCCCATAACCCCTGACACCCGTACTAATCATTGTTCTTCTAGAATTCTGTTTCTGTTCTAGATTCTAGGATGGATGCAGCTGTAGAGTTGCTGCCATACAGTGCTTACAGTGCCAGAGACCTTGGTTCGATCCTGGCTACGGGTCCTTGCGGGCATGGAGTTTGTACGTTCTCCCCGTGATCTTTGGTGGTTTTCTCAGAGAACTTCGGTTTCCTCCCTCACTCCAAAGATGTACAGGTTTGTAGCTTTGTAGTTTGGTATGGATGTACAAATTGTGTAGGATAGTGTTAATGTGTTGGGATTGCTGGTCGGTGCGGACTCGGTGGGCCACAGGGCCTGTTTCCGCGCTGTATCTCTAAACTAGATTAAAATCCAGAGGCTCACGTGTCTTCAACAATTACAGCTGTCTAGAGCCAAGAATGGCAGGGATAAGAATGGGTGTGAGCCTCCTCATCCTTGGCTTATCTGGGCAATGTTAGAGGAACAAGAAAATAAACAAAGGTAGGAAAACAACATAAAATGGAGATACAGTTGCATTACATAACATTTTTAATAAAAGGTGAAGCAATTTAGTGATTTAACGACATGTTGGAAAAAGCTGTTGTGATCATGTAACAAAGTACAATTTGATGATATTCCTGTCAGATCATTAACTGTGGATACAACTGTAGGTAGGGAGTGGTGCTGTGGGTTTATTCTAGAACAGCTGCTGCCTCATAGCTCAGTCACGCGGATTCAATGAGGACCTCTGGTGCTGTCTCTGTGGATTTTGCATGCTCTCCTTTTAACAATTTAGCTCTCTCTGTGTTTCCTCCACTTCCTCCCAATTTCCCAAAACATTTGTGTTTATATGTTAATTGGCACTGTAAATCTCCTGTCGTATATAGATGGGGGGTGGCTGCTAAATTAATGGGCATATGGGTCATTTTTGGATTTGTATAAAACTGGATACTTTGTGTTGGCTGAGAGGCCAATATCAGTGTTGCATCTCTATGATTCTAAATGAGTATTCTGTAAATTCTTTCAATTCGTTCAAATTTCACTGTGGTGTCCAGCAACAAGTGGAGCAGAGATTAACTGCAAACTTACAAATTTGCTGCCCAAGAATATAATTGTAGAAAAGTTCAAAGTAGAGTATTGTTAAATGTTTAAAGCACTTGAGCCCCGTCATAAAATTAACATACATTCTCAGCATCTGTTAAATTGCATGTGTCAGCCTTAAGGGCCTGTCCTACCAGCATCCGACTCTATGCGATGAGCGCGATCAAACTAGAAGCAGGGGCGGTGCGGAGGTCGGGTGATCCCCTGTACAGGGCCGTTCCCACCAGCATGCGCCTGCATGTGGCAAGCGCGACCAAACCGGCAGTGAGGGCAGCGCGGAGGTCGGGTGAGTGGTGCAACGCGGCGCAAAGTGAGGCGAACTTGGAGCGAAGTCTTAAGGTAAGTTCGCCAGGACAGAGAGGGACACACAGAGAGGGGCACAGAGGCACACACACAGAGGGCCACGGAGCCACACACATAGAGGGTCACGGAGGCACCAACAGAGAGGGTCACGGAGGCGCGACATCGAGGCGGTGTGTAATGCGTCGAGGCGACTGCGAGCCGACAAGCCGTTGCCGCGCGGAATTTTTGAACATAGTCAGTTTTTCGGAGCCCCGCGCGATGTCGGGACGAACTCCGCACAATTCCGCACGGCTCTGGCGATTGAAGTGGGACCGGCCCCGCGACGCCGGATGGCTCAAGCGACCACGTTAGGTCGTGCTCATCGCATAGAGTTGCATGCTGGTGGGACAGGCCCCTTAGTATATTCATCTTTAAGTCAGAAGATTGTGGGCTAAACCCCTACTACAGAAACTGTAGGACACAAAAAGCTGGAGTAACTCAGCGGGTCAGACACCATCTCTGGAGAAAAGGAATAGGTGACATTTAGGGTCGAGACCCTTGTTAAGTCTGAGAGTCAGGGGATAGGGAAACGAGAAATATAGATGGTGATATAGAACAAATGAATGAAAGATTCGTGAAAAAGTAACAATGATAAAGGAAACAGGCCATTGTTAGCTGTGAGCTAAGTGAAAACGAGTTACAGACAATGAGACTCAACAAGACGTCTTTGAAGCTAGTATGACTTAGGTGGGGGAGGGTTGGAGAGAGAGAGGAGATGCAAGGGTTACTTGAAGTTAGAGATATCAACATTCATACATCATCCAGGCTGACGTTCAGTGTAGTACTTGATGAAAATGTTAAACTGACGATCTGTCCACTCTTTAACTACCATCATTAAATTTGTTACTCAGTCATTATTGTTTTGCCATTCGAGGAATTCCTTACAAAAATGTTGCTGCATTTCCCTACATTATTACATTTTTCTAAATCACAAGGTGATCAAATAATTGCAAATTTGCATTGAAAATCAGTCTTATTAAAATTGCTGCACATACGATCTCTTTTTTATAATCATTTGCAATTAGGATTTTAACAATTAGAGCATTAATTATGAAGGAGAATATAAGGAAAATGACTGGGGTTCTGCTGTGCCTTCCATTTTAGATCCTTCTTTCATATGTTTCAGATTACACTGTTGTAATTGCAACTAATACATATTCTTAACAGCCGTGTCCCGCAATGATGCGTCGTCAAACTCATAACATGCCCCAGATATACTCACGACTGTGTGGCCAAATTCTGAACTAACCCCCTTTATAAGATTGAAGGTGACACCACCATTGTGGACCGGATCTCGAACAATGAAAGACACGGTGGAGGAAGGAGTTAGAGAGCTTAGTAACATGGTGTTAAGACAACAAGCTCTTGCTCAATGTCAGCAAGATGAAGGAGCTATAGGAAACAAGGTGGTACACGCACCTTAGACAGCTTAAGTCGAAGTGGAGATAGTTAAGAGCTTTAAATTCCAAGGCGTAAATATCACCAACAATTTGTCCTGGGGCCACCACATTGTAGCTACAGCCAAGAAAGCAACACCACTGACTACATCCTCAGAGGACGAAGGAAGTTCAGCATCTTTCTAACGACTTTTACTAATTTCTATAGATTCTGTGGAGAGAGCATTTTAATTGGATGCACCCCAACTTGGTTTGGCAACAGCTCTGCCCAAGCCTGCCAGAAAATGCAGAGAGTTGTGGATGTAGACCAATCTATAACATAATCCAGCCTCACCCCCATCGACTCACTGCCTCAGAAGAGCAGCCAATATAATCAAGGACCATTTATGGTCTGGTTGTTCCTACTTCTCCCCTTTCCGGTCAGACAGACGAAACAAAAGCTTGAAAGCTTGTACCAGATTCAGGAACAGCTTCTTCCCTATTGTTATCAGACTACAGAACAGTCCACTCATGAGCTAAGGGTGAAGTCCTCATCTCCTAAACTACCTCATTGTGGCCCATGCACTTAAAAAAACCCACTTTCTCTGTAACTCTAATGCTCTAACATTTAGTGCTACAACATTTTACACTATGAGGAGAGAGAGATGAGGAAAAAACCTTTTCTCCCAGAGAGTTGTCAATCTGTGGAATTCTCTGCCACAAAAGGTAATGGAGGCCAATTAACTGGATGTTTTCAAGAGAGAGTTGGATATACGTAGCTCTTAGGTTAATGGAATCAAGGGATATGGGGAGAAAGCAGGAATAGGGTACTGATTCTGGATACGCCATGATCATATTGAATGGTGCTGCTGGCTCAAAGGGTCGAATGGCCTACTCCTGCACCCATTTTCAAACTTTGAATGTTTCTATGATATTTTTTCTCTTTGCACTACCTGTTGTATTTGTGAAATGACTTAATTCAAGGGTTCCCAACCTGGGGTAAATTCACCCCCAGGCGGTAAATTTGTTGATTCTGGATTTTTACATATTTTTTCTCATTGACTGACTGTGTTTGGTTCTGGTATACCGGTATCTGTTCATCATCAGTTGTTCATAAATAAGTGAAATAACATTGTTATGCGCTATTAAAGTTGCCAGGGGTAAACGGGACGAAAAAGGTTGGGAGCCCTGGGTTAATTGTATTCAAGGACAGTACCATTTGACTGGATAGCACGCAAGCAAAGATTTTCACTCTACCTCAGTACTTGACAATAATATACCAATATCAAATCAGTAAAGCAATCCCAAACATCAATCCTCATATTTACTAAAACAATAAAAATGTTAAATAGAAATTGGATAAGGGAGTAAACCTTAAATAATTACATATTTCACTCACACTCAAGATGACCGTCATATCCGTACATTTGTTAGCAATGACACTAAATATTGACTGCCCATTCTCTCCACAGATGCTGCCTGACCCATTGAATTTCTCCAGCAGGTCGTTTTATTTGCTCCAGATTCCTGTAAATCCAGAATTACTAGTTGTTCTTTTGAAACAAATTGTAGGAAGTTCTTCTGGAACAACTTTGATCTTGCACAAATGACGTTTCGGGTCGGGACCCTTCTTCAGATCAAGTCTGACGGGTCCCGACCTGAAATGTCACGCATCCTTTTTCACCAGAGATGCTGCCTGACCCGCTGAGTTACTCCAGCACTTCGTGCCTATCTTTGGATATACCTACATCTGTAGCTCCATGCTTCTATATTTTAATCGTGCAGCCATCTTCTTTTCTCCCAGATATGTTGGAGTAAGCATAAGTGGTTTACACTGACTTTTTTGATTTTCTCTCTAATGTCACAACTCCTTTTCTCTAAACTGCCAGGAGGTCTCCATGTGCTAGCTCTAGAATGCATTGAATCTCTTCTCCTTACTTCTCTGCCTGAACCTCTGTTCCTACAAATTTCATTCCAAATTGGGCGAAACATGACTCAACCGTATCCTGGTGCCTTGTGCAATAGTTTTCCCACTGGAGTGTGACATTGTAATTAATGTTCCATAGATGTCCAATCCATCTTCCATTATCACTGTCTTTAATTCCTCTTCTATGTACAGTATAATTGTACGATTCTATCACAACAACTGGCTCCTGCTCAGTTTGTGCATAATACATCACCATATCTGTCAGAACTCAACCTTCTCTGTTTCTGTTCTTTGGACAATAATTTTGCCTGGAGATCTCGTGGCATGGCAAAATAGTTGGTACTTCAAACTCACAACAAGGGTACTTTAAAGAAAGACATGCTAACAATGTCAAGACAGCATTCTTCCTGCAGCCGTCTCCATATGGATGACCAAGCTCTGGAATGTTCTACACTAAACAAAGCTGCAACACAGAGACTTGCAATGTACAGAACTTGATCCAGCCTTAAAACCCTCGACTTTTGCAGGCTGCTTTCGGTTTTCATCTACAGATGCTCCTCGACTTACGATGCTTCGACCTACGATATTTTGACTTTACGATGGTGCAAAAGCGATACACATTTAGTAGAAATGGTCCTTCGAATTTTGATATTTTCCCGGGCTAGCGATATGTGGTATGATACTCTCTCATTTGATGATATGGAGGTATCATTTGATTTAACATTGTAAATGCTATCCGGAACATCGCTGCAGCATGGGAAGAAGTCACACAGCAATGCATGAACGGCGTTTAGAAGAAAGTTATGAAGACATATGTGAACACACTCAAAGGCTTTAACAAAATATTCTGCAGTTGATGACATAGCAAGTACCAAGATATTAGTGCTTGGGAAACAGCTGAATCGGACATTGATGAAGAAGATTTTCCTGAGCTTGTTGGCATAGAGGCTGAAGAACTTTCCAAGGAGGAGCTGATCGAACTGGAGGAAGAAAGAAGTAAAGAAGCTGAGGCAGTGCAAGAAGACGTTATACCCGAGGTACCAAAAACGTTCACAACAAAGAAACTAGCAGAGGCGTTTGCTACTATTAGCAGTGGCGTACGGATGCTGGAAGAAATGGACGTCAATCACGAGAGATTGGCAAAAACTGACAGGCAGATACAGGATGCTCTTGCCTGCTATAAGGAAATATATAATGAAAAGAAGAAACAAACTGTACAGTCAAAACTTGATATCTTCCTGAAGAACACTATGCCTGCTAAACAATCAACATGTCGATGCCCGAGTGCCTTCTCCCACTATTCTCCAGCCTTATCAGAAGACAGAGAATGTTTGGTGTATTAAATGCATTTTCGACTTACGCCATTTTCGATTTATGATGGGCTTATCGGAATGTAACCTCATCGTAAGTTGAGGAGCAGCTGTGCTCACCGTCCTAGATAATGAGGACTCCTAGATAAATTTCTTGCACCTATACATAGTCTTCTGAGCATTTTCACAAATGTACCACATTTACCTTAACATCTCATACCAGCTTAAATTCCATAGCACTGTTAGAGTCCTTTTGTCCAAGATGTAGTTATCTTGCAAACCCATTCCAGTGTTAAATTAGTATGTTTTGTGACTTGGACCAGAATGTACCACAGTTTGTTCACATTGAAGCTTATCATGTAGCAAGAGTACATCATAGTTACAATGTTGAAGTGGATGTTTTAGAATTATCGGTCATAGAGTCAACAGCTACACAGCACGGGGGGGGGGGGGGGGGGGGGGGGGGGGGGTGTTGTAGGTTAGGTAGCTAAAATTGGAGAATTCAATTTTTATACTGTTGGGTTGTATGATACAAGAGAGGAATATGAGGTGCTATTCCTCCAGTTTGCATGTGGCCTCACTCTAGCGATGCAGGAGGCCCGAGACAAAACTTATGAAACCCCGCTTTCCACGGTCCCTCACCTTTTTTTTTTTTCTATCAGCACAGGAAGGCACATGTAGTCAGAAGATTTTGAAGACAGGGCTATCAGCAGTGACCACATATCCATTGCAAAAAAGGGCAGAAAACCCACGAGCCAGACAAAATGTGAGCAGGTTGCTCAAGCAGATTTCTTCACCTCCAAATTTCTATGAACATGTTCAAATCTAAAGAATAACCAGTTGCATGGCACAATCTAAAAAGGAATGAGAGTCTCAAGAAAATAATTGTTGTCAACAATTAACAGTATATTAACCACAAAGAAGTTTGAAGTCAATTTGTCTGAAGAAGGGTCTCATCACCAATTCCTTCTCTCCAGAGATGCTGCCTATCCCGTTGAGTTACTCCTTTTTTTGTGTCAATCTTTAATTTGTTAAGATCCTTTAGTTAGCTTTTCAAGAATAGTGCACCAGATTTATACTGAGGGAATTTGAAATTTGATTTGATTTGATTTGATTTTATTACTTGTCATTCGAACCTCAGAGAGGCTCGAACGAAATTCCGTTTCTACGACCCATACAAACAGAACAATTCATAAAAAACACACAAACAATTCAATTGACACAAACATCCATCACAGTGAATCTCCTCCTCACTGTGATGGAAGGCAAAGTCTTCTCTCTCCCCCGCACCATTTCTCTCCTGAGGTCGAATCCCCAGGCGGGCAGTGTTAAGTCCCACGGCCATTGAGGCCGCGCGGGGCCGGGTGATGTACGGCCCCGCTCTAGGCCCAAAGTCACAACGTTGAAGCCCCCGGCGGGCGCTGGAATGTCCCGCTGGAATGTCCCGCGGACATTGAAGCCACGCCAGGCGATGTAGGGCCCTGCTCCGGGTCGCTCCAACCCCGCGACACGGGCTGGAGAAGCTGTGTTGCGGGAGCTCCGGAGAGCGGTCTCTCAGCCGGACCCGCGAGCTCCCGATATCCCGACAGTCCACCAGTCTGCAGCTGCAGCTGGAGCTCCGGAGCCCGGAGTCGGGCCGCAGCGGCGAGCCACCACCGCTCCCCACGCGGAGCTCCGGCGCCCGGAGTCGGGCTGCAGCGGCGAGCCACCACCGCTCCCCACGCACCGAGGCCGGCCAGCCCCACGATGGTGAGTCCGCAGCTCATCCCGGTCGGAGGCCGCTCCGCTGTGCAAGGCCCAAACGACAACGGAGACCCGACAGGAAAAAAGTATGGTCTCCCGTGCAGGGAAGAGATTTTAAAGTTTCCCCTCCCCCCCCCAACCACCCCTTCACACATACACAGTTAGAAACACGATACAAAAAAAACACGAACAACTACATTTAACTAGACAAAAAATTTAAAAAAAGACAGACAGGCTGTAGGGGCTGCTGCAACGCGAGTCGTGCCCGCCCAACCTGGAAATTAACCTGGATGAAGGATATTACCTACTAAGCAGTTGTTAACTAAACAATTGATTGCTAGATCCATTATCAAGATTATTCATTCATTATTGGTTTTAAAGAAATTATTACAATAAACATTGACTGCGAAATTAGAGCCATGGAGTCGTAGAGCACAAAAACAGTTCCTTCAGCCCAACTTATGTTGCTAAACAGGTGTTATAACCAAACTAGTTCCATTTGCCTGAGTTTGGCCCACATTCCTCTAAACCATTCTTATAGATGTGCTTGTCTATATAGCTTTTAAATGCATTGTACCTGCCATGACAGCTTTCTCTAGGCCCTGTCCCACTCTACGAGGTAATTCAAGAGTAATTCAAGAGGTAATTCTCCCGAGCTTTCCCCTGATTCGAACTCGGAGAATGTGCGTAGCGGGTCCGTAGGAGTTTGTGGATGTCTCGTAGTAGCTCGTACGAATAAAAAGTAAAAACAAATTTCATCAAGAGTCTTTTTTTACTTGTGGACATTTTTCACAGTGTTGAAAATATGTCACGAGTTTACCGGATTTCCTGAGTACCTACCGTTACTCGAACGAACCGCTACAAGACATCCACAAACTCCTATGGACCCGCTACGGACATTCTCCGAGTTCGAATCAGGGAAAAACTCGAGAGAATTACCTCGTACAGTGGGACTGGCCCTTCTGGCAGCTTGTTCCATGTACATGCCACACTCTGTGTAGGTATTGCCCCTCAGGTTCTCTCTTAAAGCATTCTCCTCTCACTTAAAACTTATGCTCTCTAGTTCTGGACTACTCTATGCTGGGGAAAAAAACAGTGACTATTCACCTTATCTGCACCTCTCATGATTTTATATATGACTATAATTTTACCCCTCAGATTCCTACACTTCAGGGAGAAAAGTCCCCGCCTACCCAGCCACTTGTTATAAGCCAAGCACTCCAGTTCAGATAACATCCTCATGAACCTTTTATGATATCCTTCCTATAGCAGCGTGACCAAAAATATAAACAATAGTCCAAACGTAGTTCTTGTACAGCTGTGTCATGATGTCCCACCTCCTGTATTCAGGAAATATCCTGTACACTTGCTGCCAAACACCTTCTTCACCACACTATCCACGTGGTTCATGGAAATATCTACTCCCCTTATAATCTGCGGTCTGTCTTTTCTATGCACTCTCCATGATCCTACAATTTACTGGGCAAGTCCTGTTTTAAGCTATCAAAAACCATCTCCTAGCACTTGGCCCAGTTAAAATCCAGCTGCTATTCTTTGGTCAACGACACTGGTTGATCCAGATCAATTTGTAAACTTAAGCGACTTAAACTTAAACTTAATTCACGACCTCTGCGAGTTTGCCCTTGACTCATACTCGCAGCATGGTCGTCACGAGGCCGTAGGTAGGTCGCAGCAGGCCGTGATGCTAGTCGTAGGTACTCGTGGCATCAAGTAGGTTGGGGCGTTTTTTCTAGCCTGATGAAAAATGTCCACGAGTAAAAAAGGTCGTGAATTAGGTCGTGAAAGTGGGACATGCCCTTTAGATAGCATTCCTCCTCACTATCTTATATACCACCAATTTTGTTTACATCTGCAAATTTACAAACCACGTTAACTACATTGTCAACCAAATCTCTAATATTGTTGGGAGAGAACTGCCTGGGACGAGAGGCTGTGTCAGAAGAGCAGCAGATGGGGATCGGGTAGAAAAATTGCTGCTATAATAGCTCAATGTGTGGGCGGGTGTTTCTCTATATTTTTAATCTTTACTATCAGGTGAAATTTCTGGCCTATTAGGACAGCACGGTGGCGCAGAGGTAGGGTTGCTGCCTCACTGCACTTACAGTGCCAGAGGCCCAGGGTCCACCCGACTAAAGGGCCTGTCCCACTTGGGTGATTTTGTAGCGGACTGCCGGTGACTGTCAAGTTTGCGCCACACGCTGCAAAACCAGGATCTGGAATGGCAAGAGACAGAGACAGAGACAGAGACAGAGACAGAGACAGAGACACACACACACGGTGGGGGCCAGGGAAAGCGGGGAAGCGCTGTCTGAAATTCGCACGGTGCAAAGCCAAGGTGATACAGCCACACACCGTGATGAACAGGAAGGTTAGAACAGCTAGCACAGTGAAAAACCGGGATCTGGAACGGCAAGTGTCAAAGTGGAACACTTTTTAGAAGCCAGAGATACACAGTTGTAAAGTTCAGCGGACATATAACATTACCGGTTGGTTCTGAAAACATTTTTTTTCCCGCCAATGAGCCAATGAAAATTCCCGTTCAGCAAAGGCAATTAACTAAACTACCTACGACTAGCTCAACTACCTACAACTACATGGTAACCCCACTACAACTGCACCTACGACTACAAATGTATCGATTTTCTCCATGGCGACCAGTTTTGTGTGACAGCCGCTTAAGGGTGCTGTCTGTATGGGGTTTGTACGTTCTCCTCGTGACCTCGTGGGTTTTCTCCGAGATCTTCGGCTTTCCCCCACACTCCAAAGACGTACAGATCTGTGGATTAATTGCTTTGGTATAAATGTAAATTGTCCCTAATATGCGTAGGATAGTGTTAGTGTACGGGGATCGCTGGTCAGTGCGGACTCGGTGGGACGAAGGGTCTGTTTCCGCGCTGTATCTCTAAACTGAACTGAACAAAATAACTTTAGAGTAAATGACATTTGAGAGGATGGATGCTTCAATTTTATAATAGTCTCATCCCTGTGAAAAATAAAGTTAATAACAATTTCAAAATCTAAACTATTGAATGGATGGACTGCATTCGAGCTGAGTGCGCAGAATGCTGTACGTCCAGTGCACTACTAGAGCCAGCAACTGCACTCATAGGAAATTCCTCACAAAGGGAGGAAATAGAACTCTTTCTTGGGAGAAATTAGTGTTTAAGCTACTTCACTCTCGGCACTGATGCCCAGGAGAGATAAAACATGTGAAAAGACCTCCAGTTCCTCTTTCACGTTGTTGTTCTTTGTGGTTTGCCTTCATCCTGAGTCTCTGTTTGCAGCCAAGATGTCGGTGCTGTCTATGCAACGGACGAGAATAAAACACAAACAAGCTCACCAATGCTTACGACAGAAAATGTCACCATGTGTTTGGAAAATTTCTATATTTTTCACGTTAGTGTACTTGGAGGCTGCGCGTTCTGTCTACAAACACCAAGCGAGAGGGAAACTGTGTGAAAAAAACCTCATTATTATTCCACTCAGTCGGCACATCAATGAGTCAC
The DNA here is from genome assembly GCA_963514005.1 of Raja brachyura. The sequence continues at coordinate 16,495,930 of OY740784.1, read as the reverse complement.
TGTGAAAATAAAATCAGAAAAGGAAGCATACTTCCACCAAATCATAAATTATACTGCTTTTAAATCATTGTAATTTCTAACCATGGAATACTAAACATTCTTTGGCATTTATTTTCCCTAATTCATCAGACAGGAAATTCCCATCCTGCCAAATAATTAATGCTTGGAAGGATTATGGAATGGGGGATTGTTGTTCTTTCAACAGGACCTGCAAGAGGCAGCCTTTCTCTTAAAATCAAAATTAGAATTAATGAACATTTTTGTAATAAATGCTATATTATATTTTCCTCAAAATAATTCAGTTGGCTTCTTTAGACTTTGGACTTTAGAGGTACATGGTGGAAACAGGCCCTTCGGCCCACCAAGTCCGCCCCAATCAATGATCACCCCGTATACTTGCACTATCCTACACGTGAGGGACAATGTACAATTTACAGAAGCCAATTAACCTGTACGTCATTGTAGTGCGGGAGGGAACCAGAGAACCCTAAGAAAACCCACGCAGTCACAGACAGAACGTACAAACTCTGTGCAGACAGCACCCGTAGTGAGGATTAAACCCAGGTCTCTGGTGCTGTAATGAGCCTGTCCCACAGGAGAGTTGCTGCCTGATGGGCCTGTCCCACTTACACAACTTTTTTGGCGACTGCCGGTAACCGTCATAGGTCGTTGCAGGTCGCCGAATATTTTCAACATGTTTAAAATCTAGCGGCGACCAGAAAGACGCTATGACTCTTTGGGCGACTGAGGAAACTACTCACGACCGTATACCCCGCAACATGTCATGGGGTGAAGCCTGTGTGGTCGTGAGTAGTCGCCCAAAGAGTCGTACCTTGTTCTGGTCGCCGCTGGACTTTCAACATGTTGGAAATTTTCAGCGACCTGCAACAATCTATGACGGTTACCGGCAGTCGCCAAAAAAGTCGTGTAAGTGGGACAGGCCCATCAGGCAGCAACTCTCCTGCTGTGCCATTGTGTCGCCCTAAGGTTCTTCACAGTTTACAAGAATGATCCCAGGAATGAGTAGGTTAACCTATGAGGAGTGTTTGTGTGGCACTAGGCCTGTACTCATTGGAGTTTAGAAGAATGAGGGGGCACCTCATTGAAACGTACAGAATAGTGTAAGGCTTGGATAGAGTGGATGTGGAGAGGATGTTTCCACTAGTGGGAGAGTCGAGGACTAGAGATTATAGCCTCAGAATTAGAACGTTCTTTTAGGAAGGAGATGAGGAGAAATTTCTTTAGTCAGAGGGTGGTGAATCTGTGGAATTCTTTGCTACAGTAGGCTGTGGAGGCAAGTCAGTGGATATTTTTAAGGCAGAGATAAATAGATTCTTGATTAGTACGGGTGTCAGGGGTTATGGGTAGATGGCAGGAGAATGGGGTTAGGAGGGAGAGATAGATCAGCCATGTTTGAATGGCAGAGTAGACTTGAGGGGCCAAATGGCCTATTTCTACTCCTATTACATGACCTTTTGACCTCATGAGTATGGTTTGTATAACAGTTACTATTCTCCTGTCACTTTCACTTGATTAGATAGTAAAATGGAGCATGAAGATTACAGCCTAAAACACAAAAATATGAACAGAGTGCAAGTAATGTAATTTAATGATTCCACAATCCAGATTTCACTGGCTGCTCACTTCTGATGCTTAGGTATGGAAGATATGGCAGCCTCAACAGTGCACAGAGCAGGTAAACAATGCCCGGTGAAAATCAAAAGAACTGCGGATGCTGGAAATCCAAAATAAAAACAGGAAATGCTCAGCAGTTCAGGCTGCAGTTGTGGGATGAGAAACGGAGTTAATGTTTCAGGACCAACGTGAACTCAGCACTTCAGGCCACATTGGTGGGAACAGAAACAGGAACAAAGAGTACTTCTTGTCCTTAAATTAAGCCTCGTGATTCTTTTTAATATGACAAACAATTGTGCGAGTCGAAAAACACCAGATGCCAAAAAACTGAAATAAATCTAAAATAGTGTTGGAAACACTCAGCAAGTCACGCAGCATCTGTGGAAAGAGGAACAAGAGATAACATTTCAGGCCTGTTGAAGATGTCTGACTTGAAACATTCACCCTGTTTCTCTTTTCATTCATACTGTCTGTTCACACACTGTTCATACTCTCTTTCACACAGAGAGTGGTGGGTCTCTGGAACTCTCTGCCACAGAGGGTAGTTGAGGCCAGTTCATTGGCTATATTTAAGAGGGAGGTAGATGTGGCCCTTGTGGCTAAGGGGATCAGAGGGTGTGGAGAGAAGGCAGGTACGGGATACTGAGTTGGATGATCAGCCATGATCATATTGAATGGCGGTGCAGGCTCGAAGGGCCGAATGGCCTACTCCTGCACCTAATTTCTATGTTTCTATGTTATTCTGAGTGTTTCCAGCTTTTAGTTTAGTTTAGTTTAAGGTAGAGATACAGCGCGGAAACAGGCTGTTCGGCCCACCAAGTTGGTGCCGACCAGCAATCCCTGCACACTATTGCTATCCTACACACAAGGGATAAATCACATTTATACTGAGCCAATTAACCTATAACCTGTACGGCTTTGGAGTGTGGTGGAAACCGGAGATCCCGGAGGAAACCCACACAGGTCACAGGGAGTACATACAAACGTCATACGGACAGAACCCTTAGTCAGGATCGAACCGGGGTCTCTGGTGCTGTAAAGGGCCTGTCCCACTTTTACGACCTAATTCACGACCTGTGCCGAGTTTGCCCTTGACTCATATTCGCAGCATGGTCGTCATGAGGTCGTAGGTATGTCGTAGGTAGGCCGTGATGCTAGTCGTAGGTACTCGTGGCATCAAGTAGGTCGGGGTGTTTTTCTAGCCTGCGAAAAATATCCACAAGTAAAAAAGGTTGTGAATTAAGTCATGAAAGTGGGACAGGCCCTTAAGAAAGCAACTCTACCGCTGTGCCACCATGCCACCCTATGAACATTGTCCTTATATTTTATAAAAAGAATGAAAGCCTAAATTCCTGATACTCAAATGTCAATTGATAATATGAGATGTCATTATAAAGATGAGATTAAAAAGTTCAATCATGAGTAACCAGGAATGGATTTATACAAGACGTATTGTTTACAGTAAGGAGCTGAAACTTGTTGAGGAAACAGCAGTTTACACAGTGGAAAACAAAATGTATTTCTACAGCTTCCTTCATACGTAATGTTCTTCATGATCAATACATCAGTTTTGAAGTGTTATTTATTGTCATTCTCTGTCTGACAGGAAAGCTTGTCACAGTAACATCCATCAAAAATGAAAGATGATCTACTCCCAGGGGCAAATGTAACATCATGGAGATGTAACACATTTCCCAGAATATCAGAATAATTATTAGGATTGTAGGGTCAGGTTTAGGCTGCTGAGTTCTATGCTGTGTTATTATATTGTCACTTATCTGTATTTCACCTCCATTTAGTACCCCTGCCTTTCTGCAGATATTATCAAACAATCTTTTATATACCATATAAGCAATTCAATTCAAGTCTGAAGAAGTGTCTCGACCTGAGATGTTGCCTCTCCCTATTCTCCAGATGCTGCCTAAACTGCTGAGTTTCACCAGCACTTTGTATCTTTTTTTTTGTAAACCAACATCTGTAGTTCCTTGTGTCTAAATTAAACTGGGATTTGGTGTAAAGGGCCTGTCCTACCAGCATCCGACTCCATGCGGTGAGCGCGACCAAACCGGCAGCGGGGGCCGCGCGGAGGTGGGGTGAGTGGCGTGACGCGGCGCAAAGTGGCGCGAAGTTGGAGTGAAGTGCGCAAGGTAAGTTCTCCAGGACAGAGAGGGACACACAGAGAGGGTCACGGAGGCACGACATCGAGGCAGTGTGTAATGTGTCGAGGCAACTGAGGGCCGACAGGCCGTTGCCGCGCGGAAGTTTTGAACACGGGCAGTTTTTTGGAGCCTCGCGCGATGTCGGGACCAACTCCGCACAACTCCGCACGGCTCCGACGATCGAAGTGGGACCGGCCCCACGAGGCCGGACGGCTCAAGCGACCACGTTAGGTCGCGCTCACTGCATGGAGTCGCATGTTGGTAGAACAGGCCCTTAACATCTTGTTGAAAGCATGCATTGCTGTTCAATGCTGGCCCTCACCAATTACCCGGCCTGGCTCTCAGGGTCCTGATTTCTTGTCCTGCCTTTCTACTGAAGCTTAAACCTTCCCTACAACCACTGGCCTTCCTTAACCATGACCCTCACAATTTGTCTCATGACCTGCAACCTATCTGAATTCATCCGCTCGCTCTACAAAGGTTAAATGAGTGGATGAGAAGGCTAAATGAACAGAAATTTTGCATGTAGATACAAGCAACTGCAGATGCTGGTTTACACTAAAAAGATACAAAATGCTGGAGTAACTCAATAGGTGAGGCAGCATCTCTGGATGACATAGACAGGTGATGTTTTGGGTTGGGTCCCTTCTTCAGACTAACTGTGGGAGGGTGGGGGATAGGTGGTAGCAAGCTGGGAGAGAGAAGAAACAGGACAAAGCCGGGCATGTATTGGATGGATACAGGTGAAGGGGGTTTTGATAGGCAGTTCATTGGATAAATGCCAGAAATGAATAGAGGGAAAGAGGGAACTGAGTTCAGTGAAGAGTTGCAAATTGTGAGGCTAGAGGAAGGAATGTAGTGGGAGGAGGAAGGGGGGGGTGAAGGCCCAGATGGGGAATAGAGGGAGAGATAGGGGGGGAAAAGAAATGGGGCGAGGTGGAAGAAGAGGGAGTGGAGGGGTTTGTAGTTACCTAAAACTGGAGAATTCAATGTTCATTCCGTTGGGTTATAAGCTACCTAAGCGGAATTATGAGGTGATGTTCCTCCAATTTGTGTGTGGCCTCACTCTGGCAGTGGAGGAGGCCTAGGACAGAAAGCTGAGTATGGGAACGTGAAGCGGTGTCAAAATGATTAACAACCAGGGGATCCAGCAGGCATTGACAGACCAAACACAAGTTCTCGGCAAAAGTGGTTGCAGAGTCTTTGCTTGGTCTCACCAATGTACAGGATCCCACATCAGAACTCCAGTTGCAGTAGATGACGTTAGAGGAGGAAGGACTGCTGGGTTCCATGCATAGAGTTGAGGGATGGGGTATAGGGACATTTTGCCTGACCCTTCCTGCTATCCAAGCAGCCTTGAGCCTTATGCACAATAGAAATTAGTGGTAAGGATGTGGGGTTCAGGCACAAAACATACTCCTTGGTGGGTGCAATCATTTTACTCTTCACCCAACACACCGAATGTATGGGTTTTGTTGCGCTACATAATCCCCAGAGGCAGAGCAAAATCTCCAGAGCTGTCAATTCCGAACATCAGTTTTTCTTCTTATTCAATGTCACTCAAAGAAAGAAGATGTTGATACAGATGTGAGTCTGTAACGTAAGCAAGAAGAAATGAAATCTTAAAATAAATTATGCAAAATTACACAGCTTGTAGCCAGAAGTTCCTTTCTGTAGCATAATGATTTTATGTGCTGCACAAAGGAAGCTTATCAAAAACGCTACCTCTATGAGCAGTCAGATACAAGATTTGCAAAGATTGTGAAACTGCCCCCATGTGCTTATGATACGCTAATGCATTGAGGAGCCCAGAACATGGGTACACATGAGGTGCAAAGTGTAGAGCAGTTGACACTTAGAACAGGGGATGAAATAGATGAGGTTGGAGGAGGTGCAGGTGAACCTCTGCCTCACCTGGAAAGACTGCTTGGGTCCGTGGATGGAGTCGAGGGGGGAGGTAAAGTGACAAGTATAGTATTTCCTGCGGTTGCAAGGGAAAGTAACCGGGGAGGTGGTGGTTTGGGTGGGAAGGGACAAATTGGCCAGGGAGTTACGAAGGCAACTCCTACAATGATTCCTGTTTGGATTTGTGGGCTTTGTCCAGAGGTTTAGTCAAAATAATAATTATGCTTAAGGGCTTTGACCTGTGGTTTACAGGATCAGACCCTTTAGCCCACCATGGTGGGGGCATGATGTGCTAACTATGACGGTGAACTAACTGAAAATGTTGGCTATATGGTAGTATCATGAGTAAGTTACTGCACTAGTATTCTGGAAACCTGGACATCCCATCACACCAGTGTCATTCACTTAAATAAAACTAGAAATAATATTAATGGCCATAAAAATGCCATGCTCTGGCAACGTAATCAAAGACGAGTCTTGCCCCGGTCATTCCTTCTTCTCCCTGCTCCTGTTCAGCAGAAAGTAGGAAACTGGAAAGTATATACCACCAGATTCAGGAACAGCTTCTTCTCTTCTGATATCAGGTTTCTGAATGGTCGTTCCATAGGCTAGGGTGCTGTTTGATTCACGTCTACTTCATTGAGGACATTGGAGTTTGTCTAAGGGACTGATGCACTACAATGCTGAGAACTACATTCTACACTTTTTATTTTCCCCTTTGTTCTATCTATTGTACTTGTTTGAACTGATTATATCTGTGTATGGTATATCTGATCTGTTTGGATAGCATGAAAAATCAACAACTTTTCACTGTATCTCAGTACACGTGACAATAATAAAGCTGAACCTACACGGAAAATAATTACAATGAACCCATTTCAGCCTTTCTTATTTTTCCTAATCATAAGTGAATAAAATATCTTGGAGTGCATGACAAAAAACATTTTTTTTAAATTAAGGATGGCTCAGTAAGAGCACTTTGAGCTTTACTTCAGAATACTCTTAGATTAAACTCCATGCTAACATATAATCTATGTTAGTACTTCAATTCAATATTTGATTGCAATCAAGTCCCAATTATATCTTTCAGCCTGAACCACTAAAATCTGTCTTAATTGCTATTTGTGAGAAATTACTGTGTGCAGGTTAATCATTGGATTTTGCCAAATTACACCAGTGAGCACTCTTCAAAAGTACTTAGACCATAAGTTATTTTGGGATGTCTTGGGGTAATAAAAGATGCTGGAAAAGGAAGCCTTGTCTTTATTTATAACTATTTGAAACAGTTTCCATAGTACTGGATCTGTCTCCGTGTGCTGCAAATCGCACCCCCTCCCTTCTTTAAAAAGTATGCCTTTAAGCCTTAAATGACAAGTTTGACCAAGGAGCTTCCTTAAACTCAATCTTCTTCTTCTTCTTGCGAATGAAACATAAATAAACCAAAGGAATAGTTCGATCTCAAGCCAGGAGTTGAGCAGCCAGGTTGTTGTCTCTGTTGGCGTCAATGTCTGCCAGGCCCTGAGCACCATTTGGTGGGTGGTAGAGCGGGCACCCAGAGATGACCTGGTTGGCTGTCCTTTGTTGTGCTCCGCATTCACAGGCTGGGCTCTGGCGGAGCCCCCATCTCCACATGCTGGCATTGAAATGCCCAAGTCAAGTCAATGAAAGAAAGCATTGAGAATCACAATGATAATTTACTAACAAGTATAGCCCAGTCAAAATGCCATACTTTGCATTGCAAGTAAAATGAAAATTCCATGTCTTAAAATCTCATTCTTTCTGCCAGTTTATTTCATTCACTTAAAATGAAGGGGCTTGGATAGTAGAAATGTCTTTAAACGCTACTTGATTTTCAGCTCAATAACCATCAGTGCTGGCTGTGATGTAATTAAAGTGAAGAGGGAGATGGGATGCATATGTAGGTATGTTACAATACTTACCTTCAGTGGCGCTGTAGTTCTGCGACTGGCCATGTGCGCGACTTTGGCGCCTTTGAGGGGGGGGGGGGGGCGGGAGGGGTTAAAATGCGGTGTTTCTCCTACCTGTCCTAAATATTTTTTACTCGGCGTGCAAGCTTTTGCTGAAGAATTGTTCCCACTGCCATTCTGTGAATTTTTTTTTTTTAACTGACCAACGAGTTTAGCAATCTGGAGTAATTTAAAAATCAGTTTCTAAAGCCGTCAACGCCGACAACGGGGACTGATTTCACACACGGGACAGGTAAAGGAAAGCCGTTTATTTTATGTATAAAAGTGTTTTTTAAGATGCCTTTAATCCACATTTTACGTTGTGAAACGGTGATTTATTCCCCATATGAACCGGCAGTATTTTTCCTGCCGATATGGGGTTCAAATTCACCACAACCGCAATGCTCTAATTGATCGCGTTCCACAAAAACCCACTCGCAAGCTGATTTAAATGGCCATTATTTTACGGGAATTAAACATTAAATTCCTTCCATTTGGACTATAAATGCATGACAATTAGATTTAAAAATCATGTTCTATTGTGAATTCTTGTGTGAATGTTATTTGAACACTTAGGCTATTTAAAAATGTTATTTTTTTCTTAAGAAATAGGTAGATGTTTAGGTCTAGTCATTGGATTTTGTAATTAGCTACAATTGGGTAACTAAATAATTATATGCTTTACTTTCAGGTCATCCAAGCAAGATTCTTTCATATTTGTTTCAGAATGCTTCAATCTATAATAACTGAAAATGTCTTTCAGTTCTCTTAATTTTTAAGAAAGTTCTGGGCTTTTGACTGTCCTTGATCACAGCTTTTGTGTTAAGTCAATGGAAAAGCAATAGGGAACAAGATGCTAATTTCCGAGTATGAAAATGGCCATAACTTTTTTTAATACTGAAAATATGAAAGTGAATTAGGTGTCAAATTAAACTTCTTTTTATGCTTTATATGATGGGATAAATTGCAGACTTGATTTTTTAAATCTCAAAATTTTGTAACATTGCTAGTATATGTAATGTAAATGCCAGTGCCCCTTCTGCAAAAGCAGAAGCTGGCAAATGTACCTGTGCCTCGTGACTGAGGTCAAGTGACCTTCTGGAAATTTCAGTGATTGCAGATTAAATCTTATTTACAAGATGGCATACATGTATTCATTGTGCTAGTCACAACAGGGCCTTACAGAGAACATTACACTGGCTGTTCAATAATAGCTCATTTGGTCTCTGTCAGAAGGGGGATGAATTCAATTCCTACCTCATAAACAGGATCCATTCAAATCAGACTGTATTGATATATGGTATATCCTATCTGATTGGAAAGCATGCAAAACAAAGCTTTTCACTGTATCTCGGTACATATGACAATAAGAAACCTAAACCTTGGAGCATAAAGTTGTTGAATCATGCTTCTGATTTGAGACTCACTAAGTTGGGGCACAGAGATGCTGGAGTAACGCAGCGGGTCAGGCAACACCACTGAAGAACACAGAGGTGATGTTCCAGGTCGGGACCCTTCTTCAGACAATCCCAAAATACAACCCCCCTCCTCTTGGACCCCTCCCCCCTGCTGGCCTTCTGCCCTCTCTGAACCTTTTTATTTCCAACTGCAAACATGGCATTGAAGCATGGAAAATTGGTGCAGGAGGAAGCCAGTCGGCCCTTCGAGCCAGCACCGCCATCCAATATGATCATGGCCGATCATCCAAAATCAGTACCCCGTTCCTGCTTTCTCCCCATATTCCTTGATTCCATTAGCCTTACGAGATATTTCTAACTCTCTCTTGAAAACATCCAGTGAATTGGCCTCCTCTGCCTGTGGCAGACAATTCCACAGATTCACTGGTTGAAAAAGTTGTTCCTCATCTCAGTCCTAAATGGCTTCCCCCTTATTCTTACACTGTGACCGCTGGTTCTGGACTCCCCCAACATCGGGACATTTTTCCTGCATCAAGCCCGTCCAATCCCTTAATAATTCAACCGTCTCGACTTCCCTACACCCCTCACCAACTTCAACCTCACCCCCTCTGAACTCAGAGTCTTCTGCTCACTTAGTAACAATTCCAAAATGCTCAGACCCTTGAATCAGCTGGGATTTTTAAATTTGCAGTTAAGGGGGATTTGCATGACATTATAAGAGACCTGAACAATGGAAACAGAAAGAACATATTTCTCCTGGCACCAGGTTCTTAGATTTTTGATAATTCATGGAAGGATTAAAGGAAAGTTGAGGCATATCATTTACACCTTCCTGAAGGTGGCAGAAAAATTCAACATACTTCACAGGTGCTTAGATGCTTTCTCAAAGAACTTTAATCTTTGAGAGTACCGGTTGAGCCTTACGAAATAAATGAAGTAACTGCACTTCAGGCGGCTTTGAATATAATAGATAAGTGTTGGGGATAAGTTATACACTGCAGAAACTGGGAAGAAGTGTACTGTTGCAGGTCGTTTGGATGTGCTGATAAACCAAGATGTCTACCCTCTTAGGTAAATGTAAAAAGTCCATTATTTTGGAGAGAAAATTAAGCATTTTCTCCCATGCAATCTGTATTCTGAACCATAAATCAGTGTAACATGCTGTTGAGCATTATTACATGCATTATTGGGCGATTTATTAAATGAAAATTCCCAAATTTGGTAATTATTTAACAGGTTGTAATGCCCTTTGGGAAGGCCTGAGATTATAAAAAGCATCATGTGAATTGGAAATTTGAATTGGAAATTTGAGGGATTTTTAACATTTTTTTGTTGGCCAAAGCAGAATCCTGCGTCCACTCAAAAACATGCAGAAAGCCTGGTAGACATAAATGCTGGGGAAACTCAGCGGGTGAGGCAGCAACTATGAAGTGTAGGAAATAGGCAACTTTTCTGGCTGGGCTTAGATTCATAGATTCATCCGCTATGGAGTGTTTCTTCCCTAGTTACTAGCAGATGTGACATGCTCGCTCTAATAACAGAAGATAATCAGTCAATTGGAATGACAATATCATTGGCGACCCTGATTGAAGCTCAGATATGCCATTCCTTCTGGAAATGGTTCACCTATGTTTACATTTCCTGTACAAGACAAGAATACAACCTGCTCACAGCCCAAAGTCTCATATCCGCAGCATCTCCAGTGTTAATTATTGTGCATTTTATTATTTTTATTGCTTAGCTAAGAACATTGTCTCAGGATTTCTTTGTCAAACTTGTTCAGTCCTTCACCTCCCAGCTTAAATCAACAAGATTGCATGCGACAAATTTCAAAAACAGTAAGTAACTATTTACAGTAGTGATGGCTGTCCAACGGAAGTGTTTCCTTCTGTATATTTTTCAAGCGTTTTCCCTTTGTCCTGACTGTAAAATATAACAAAGACCTAGACAGTTGCTCAACACTGACTATAGTTCAGGTGCCTCAGTGAAACAACTTCGGCCATGCTTGCTTTCAAATTCATTTTCATCTACAAGAGGCCTGAACACCAGACATTAAATTAAACATTTGCATTTTTCTTAAATAGTCCTTTCATTAAAGTGGTCGTGTGTGGCTCTGCATGTTTAATGTATGAAGAAATTAGTCAGGTAGTTTACTGATTCGTGTTCTTATCTAATGAAGCTTTGAATTTCTGTGCGAGCAGTGTTGCAGCACCTCCTGGTGGGATCCAATGTTATAATCTTTTTCACAAAGAAGTTGACTTGCTCAGCACTACCATCAAGTCAAAGTCAAAAGAGTTTATTGTCATGTGTCCCTGACAGGACAATGAAAACCTTTCTTTGCATAGCACAACAGGACATAGAAGGCATTGACTACAATTCTATACATAAATACACCCATGAATTAATAAATTAATAAAGTGCAAATAACAGATGGAGGGATATTAATGTTCAGAGTTCCGAGCCAGGTTTAAGAGCCTGATGGCTGTGGGGAAGTAGCTATTCCTAAACCGGGTTGGTGCAGTCTTCAGGCTCCTGTACCTTCTACCCTAAGGTAGCAGGGAGATGAGTGTGTGGCCAGGGTGGTGTGGGTCCTTGATGATGCTGCCAGCCTTTTTGAGGCAGCGACTGTGATAAATCCCCTCGATGGAAGGAAGGTCAGAGCCGATGATGGACTGGGCAGTGTTTACTACTTTTTGTAGTCTTTTCCTCTCCAGGGCGCTCAAGTTGCCGAACCAAGCCACGATGCAACCAGTCAGCAAGCTCTCTACTGTACACCTGTAGAAGTTAGAGAGAGTCCTCCTTGACAGACCAACTCTCCGTAATCTTCTCAGGAAGTAGCGCTGATGAGCTTTACCATGCCCAATAACAGAAATTTTCCTGAGAAATTGGATCACAACAGCAACTTGGTGTCAGTTCTATGTGATCCAGGATTGATTTTCCATAGAGCAAGTGATATTTTGGGCCTGCAGACCACAATCTGTATGAATTAGCAGCAACATTTCCTCCTCGATAGCCATCAACACAGGAGCACCTCAAGGCTGCATGCTCACTCAGCCCCCTGTTCTATTCACTCTATACTCCTGACTGTGTAGCCGGACACAGTGCCAACTCCACCTTCAAATTTGCTGACGACACCACTGCTGTTGGATGAATTACAGTTGACGATGAGTCCGAGTATAGGAGGGAGATTGATCGACTGGCCAAATGGTGGCAGAACAACAACTTTTCTCTCATCACCAGTTAAACCAAGGAATTGATTGTTGACTGTAGAAGAGAAAGCTTGAGGATGCATAATCTTCATCAACGGGACGGTGGTGGAGAGAGTCAACAACTTCAAATTCCTGGACGTGCAGATCTCTGAAGATCTGTCCTGGATCCGAGAGTCAAGTCAAATTGTTTTATTGTCATATGTCAATGAAATTCTTACTTGCAGCAGCACAACAGAATAGGTAAAGATAGTACTCTCTAAACAATGTGATAAACAAAAAGAAGTTCAGTGTTATATACACACACATACATACAAATAAAAACTAACAATAATACTGCAAAAAGACAAAACCAAAGCTCCCAAGTATATGTAATTCAGAGCTTATTTGGAGGTTGTAATGTTTAAAAGTCTGACGGCTATAGGAAAGAAGCTGTTCCTAAACCTGGATGTTACAATTTTCAGACTTTTATATCTCTTTCCCGATGGCAAGAGTAAAACTAGTGTGTGGCCTGGGTGATGTGGGTCCTTGATGATGCTGGCTGACATTTTGAGGCAGTGCCTCCTATAGATCACTTTGCTGGTGAGGAGGTCAGCAACGGAGATGGGCCTGGCAGTATCAACTACTATTTGTCATGCCTTTTGTTCCTGGAGTTCAAGTTGCTGAACCAGGCCGTGATGCAACCAGTCAATGTGCTCTCTACCTACACCATCTGTAGAAGTTCAAGAAAGTATGCTTCAACCTACTGAATCTTTCCAATCTTCTAAGAATGGATGGACTTTCTGTATGATTGCATCAATGTACTGGGTCCAGGATAGATCTTCAGAGATATGCATGCCCAGGAACTTGAAGTTGTGGACTTTCTCTATCAGTGAACCGTTGATGAAGAGAGGCTTGTGGATCCTCGGTCTTCCTCTGCTAAAGTCTACATCACCTCCTTGGTTTTACTGACGTTGAGAGCACGGTTGTTGTTCTGGCACCATTCAATCAGATGATCTATCTCCCCCCTATACTGTGCTCATCATTATCCGTCATTCATCCAACAACGATGGAGTTGGAACTGTGATGGGGGTAATGTAAAGATCCGAAAATGTGACCTCTCAGCAGAGTAGACCATAAATGGGAAAAATATTTAGGGCCTGTTTCAATGGTCATGGGAGAGTTTAATCTGCATACTAATCGGATGAATCAAACCCGCAAGTGTAAGTTAGAAGAGGAATTTGTGGAGTACGTTGAGGATTGCAGCTTACAGGTTTGTTATGGAACCTACCCAGCAATAGACTATTTTAGATTTGGTTATGAGTAATGAGGAAGGTTCACAAAAGACCTGGTGGTCCGCTGGGAGGTGGTGACCACAGCATGATAATATTCTAGATGCAGTCTGAGGGTCAACGCAACAGGACCAGAACCACTCTATTCAACTTAAATAAAAGCAATTATAATGGTATGAAGGTTGAGTTGTACAAAGTGGACCTAGAAAATATGCTAGGAGGCAGGTCAGTATACGAACAGAAGCAGCTGTTCAAACAGATGACCTGTGACACTCAGCAGGAATTTATCAGCAATAAGAAAAAAGAATTCCATGAGAAAGAGACCCAATCTGTGGTTAACAAAGGAGGCAAGGATTACAATGGTTAACAATGAAGAGCAGGGCATAGCAAGTGACAATGGGTGGTGGTTGGCCAGAGGACCAGCAGGTTTGTAGGTCCTTGCAGTAAAAGACAAAAATACTCATAAGTTGGGGGAAATTTTGATTTTGCAAGAAAACTTACAAGTAGTATCAAAATGATCAAGAGCTATGAATAAGAAGACGGTGGGTAAGGTAGGTGTGGGAACTCTACCGAAGAAGGCTAGTGAATTAATTACAAGAAGCAGATATGTTAAATACAGTTTGCTTCATTCTTCATTGTGGAGGACTCTGCAACTATCCCTAAGGTAACTGATGGGCTACTTTCGAATAGCAGGGAGGAACTTGTAACAATTAAATCACAAGGGATAGAGTATTCGAGAAACACTCAGGGCTAAATTCTGGAGGTGTACCAGAAGATTGAAAACCTCCAATCTGATTCCTTTGATCAACAAGGGAACAAGACCAGGGGTGGGGAATTATAGACCAATCAGATTGGTAAGATACAGTACTAGAGTCAATAACCAGAGAGGAAATAACTAATCATTTATGAAAGCTGAATATAATCAAGCCCAGTCAACATGGTTTTCGGAAATAAATTTGCTTGATTTCTTTGAGGATGTGATGGGGAGATTTGATAGAGGTGAGCCTGTAAATGTTATGCGTTTAGATTTCCAAAAGGCCTTTGATAGGGCGCTACATAAAAGGCTGCATAAGTTAAGAGCTCAAAGTATTAGAGGAAGGCAGCATGGAAAACTAGTTGTCCGATAGAATAAATGGCTGGAGTGATGTAGCCCAGGGATTGGTTCTTGGCTCCCAGTTGTATCTGTGACAAGGATGAGAGAGCAAAACATAACTTTTCCAACTTTGCCAATGACATAAAACAAAGAAACAGCATATGCTGCGTTGTGTTTTGGCAGGGGGATGTAGATTGATTAGGTGAAAATGCTGTACCCTTTATCCTGTTTCTAGACACTGTGGACTACTTGTAATTAAGTATAGTTTTTTCGTTGACTGGACAACACGCAACTAAAAGCTTTTCATTGTATCCCAGTACCCACAACAATAATAATAAACTAAACTAAATATTTACCTACTGTGGAGACTTCACCAATAACTCCTGCATGGTCCATTACTAAGCCAATATGGGATAACGGTCAGAGGTGAGAAGGAGCAGCCAGAAGACCAGGAGTCTGGAGGTGTAAGAGGACCAGGAGAATGGAAGCTCCGAGGGGATTGTATCTGCTCAACATCTGGGAATGTTCATGCTCAACACCTGTATACATTCCTGCTCAACTTCAGGTGTTTCATCATCCCACTGAGCCAAGGAACAAGACATCTCCAGATGAGAAATAGGGATTCACCTTTGGGGATGATTGTCATGAACATCCTCCACAATCACCAAGGATTCCGGCAGAACAAATTATCTCCAACTCCATTTTGAGACCTCCGGGCGCAACACATCAAAAAACTGCACTGATAGCCGAAATGATACACCTTTCCCCACATGCTGCTTTTCATATCTATCTGCATTGCTTACAACACATCATTGAGTTAAACACTGCTATTGTACAAATGCAAAGTCGCACTATATAGTCCCTATATAGTCACGTAATGTTTACTCAAAGGACTACTTCTTTGGGCCCCATATCTGAGCGAGGATGTGCTGACTCTGGAGAGGGTCCAGAAGAGGTTTACAAGAATGATTCCAGGAATGAGTGGATTAGCATATGATGAGCGTTTGAAAGCACTGGGCCTCTACTTGCTGGAGTTTAGAAGTTTGAGGGGGACCTCATTGAAACTTACAGAATAATGAAAGGCATCGATAGAGTGGATGTGGAAAGGATGTTTCCACTGGTGGAAGAGTCTAGGACACGGGTGGGGAACCTGCGGCCTTCTAGGCCATTAAGTGCAGCCTTTTGAATGAATCCAAATTTAATAGAACAAATCCTTTTATTTTTATTACTATGTTTTTAATCCGGAAGTGGCGGCGCTGCTTGGCAGCTGCGGCTCACCTGCAGTCCGTCTGTCTTTTATTTTTATTTTTGTCTTTGTGCCTGTTTTAGCGATTATTTTTGGTTTGTTAGGTTGTGTTTGTGTGTGTGGGGGGGGGGGGGGAGGGTGGGAGAAACGGGATTTTAGTCTCTCCCTTCGGGGGGATGCGACTTTTCTTGTCGTGTCCCCCGACACCGTCTCCGTCTGTGCTGAGGTCCTAATGGCGGAGCTGGCGGCCTCCAGCTTCCAGCGGCGGCGGCACGGTTTTTGGAGCTTTAGCGGCGACCTGGCTCCCTCTGAGCTGCGGTGCTCCAGCGGCGACCTGGCTCCCTCTGAGCTGCGGTGCTCCAGCGGCGGCCTGACTTTCGGGAGCTGCGGTGCTCCAGCGGTGACCTGGCTTTCGGGAGCTGCGGTGCTCCAGCGGTGACCTGGCTTTCGGGAGCTGTGGTGATCCAGCGGCGGCCTGGGTTTCGGGAGCTGCGGTGCTCCAGCGGCGGCCTGGCTTTCGGGAGCTGCGGTGCTCCAGCGGTGGCCTGGCTTTCAGGAGCTGCGGTGCTCCAGCGGCGACCTGGCTTCGGGGCTGCGGTGCCCCAGCGACGTTCCGGCGGCGACCTGGCTTTCGGGGCTGCGGTGCTCCAGCGGCGACCTGGCTTCGGGGCTGCGGTGCTCCAGCGACGTTCCGGCAGCGGGCCCTGTGGCGGTGTTCCGGCGTTCCGGTGACAGCGGTGGCGGCGGCCCGGTTTCGGAGGCTCGGCTGCGGGCCTGGTGGACGGCAGCATCGGAGGCCTGGATCTCCTCAGCGCAGAGGGAGAATAAGGAGGGAAGAAGACAGAGACTCTAAGACTTTTGCCTTCCACCACAGTGAGGAGGTGTTTGGTGAACTCACTGTGGTGGATGTTAATTTTGTGTTTATTGTGTGGTTTTGTTATTTTTTATATATGTATGACTGCAGGCACGAAATTTCGTTCAGACCGAAAGGTCTGAATGACAATAAAGGCATTTCATTTCGTCTTTTATTATTTTAATTTTAATCTTAAAATGAATGTGTTTAAAATACCAAAGCGTAAAAGAAGATTCAACGAAATAATCCTGTCCAACTGACGGCCACAATTAAAACATTAGTAAGTCATGAGGGCTATTTTATAGCTCTCATGATTTAGTTCTAATGTGGCTCTAGAATGTACGTTAACCTCCCTGCTTGGCAGAGGCTGAGGCTGGTTGACGAGAGGGAAAATGTCGGGAAGAGTCCGCTAGCCGTCCAGTCTTCAGTATTATTTTGATAACGGCGCACGTGGCTTTCCGTTTGAAGGTGAATTTGAGAATAGTTAAACAGCGTATTTGGTTGATTGTATTTTTTTAATTCTGTCTGCTTAACAGCCCATCATATCAAAGAAAACCAAGAGAACGCTGAGGGAAGAAAAAATAGTTTTTAATGAGGAATGGAGAACTGCAATATTATCTTGTTTCTGCTAAAGATAAGATGATTTGCTTGCTTTGTGATACTGCAATAGCAACATGAAGAAATTAAATGCTCATCAGCATCATGCCACTCATAAGGACCACAAATATTTCAAATTGAGGCGCGAAAGGTCGCATTGCAGAAATTAAAAGATGAAAAGCAAAGGCAAAGGCAGTTATTTCAAGCAGCGGTAAGACACGGAAATAATGCTACTGATGTGACTTGGTTCTTGGTTACTTGGTCCTCCAAAATATTCCAACTGGAATTTAAACTGGACTTATAAAGTAGCTTATATACTCGGGGAAAAAGAGAAGCTATTTAGCGATATAGAAATCGTAAAAGAATGCATTGTCGAAGTTGTAGGATGCCTAGACCCCGATAAATTTTCAAAGTACAAACAACTGCCTCTTTCAAGGAGAACTATAACTGATCGGCAGCATGAATTATCCCTTAACGTAACAGAACAACTTCACGCAATACTCCAAAAGGAAAATATATATTATTCAATCGCTTTGGATGAATCAACTGATACTACTGACTCGGCGCAGGCTTTATACTTCATTCAGGCCATAACGGAAGATTTTCTTTGCTATGAAAAGTTACTCGCTTTGGGCACTCTTATGGGTAGAACACGAGGAATAGATTTCTTCAACAACTTTCAAGATAAATGTTGTGAAGTTGGACTGGATTTGGTTAATCCAGTGAGTGTATCTACAGACCATCCATGACAGGAAAACGTGAAGGGTTTATTGCACAGATATAAAAGGTATTATCAGATCCAGATGCTCTCATTTGTTTTCATTGTATCTTACATCAGCAAAATCTCTGTGCTAAATCTACTATTTTAAGTGACAAATTGCAACAAGTTATAAGTATTGTTAACTATATTCGTGCAGATGCAACACGGCATCGTCAGTTTCGTAATATGCTAAAGTTGGACGATGAGGCATTCATTGTGGATTTCCTGTATCATTCTAAAGTGCGCTGGCTATCACAGGGACAGGTGTGAGCAAAATGTTTAACTTTGCGAGAACAGATAGTTACATTTCATGCAGAACAGAATCAGCAATGTGAATTATTGAAAGAAGATTTCTATAGAAATTTAAGCTTCTTGGATGCGGCTTTATTAGATTACAGCTAACTTACTGCGGCCTACCAACATGAAAAGGTTCCCCACCCCTGGTCTAGGACCAGAGGTCATAGCCTCAGAATTAAAGGATGCTCTTTTAGGAGGTGAGGAAGAACTTCTTTAGTCCGGGGATAGTTAATCTGTGGAACGCATTGCCACATAGGGCTGTGGAGGGCTGTGGGTATTTTTTAGGCAGAGATAGACAAATTCTTGATTAGTAAGGGTGTCAAGGGTTATGGGTAGAAGGCAGGAAAATGCGATTAGGAGGCAGAGATAAGCCATGATTGAATGGTGGAGTGGACTCGATGGGCCGAATGGCCTAATTCTACTCCTATTGCATGATCTTATGATATAGTCACATTACGTTACTCAAAGAACTACATCTGATGAACACTACTTCACCCTCTCATGTAGCTTTAAAAAAAATCTTATCTGTAAATGAAACCAACCAGAATAGCTGTTTCACCATGCAGCCATACACACTGGGAATGGACATTACAGGTCTTACTGAACAAGGGAGAGGTATCGGAGACTGGAGTCAAATTTACATTAGAGACCAGAATCAGCCATTACAAGAAGATCTGGTTAGTACACAGAGTTATTGTGGTGGGGGTGGAAAAGAAATGCAGCATTTCATTTATTTGCTGGCATTCGTCCACTGTACAAGACCAACATGATAGGTCTGGACAGATTCCTCAGTTAAATACCCCAGAGGTCTTAGGAGTTGATGCTGCATTGGAGCCTTCAGCGGGGTTGGAGATCGGGAGAACAGACCGTTCCAACCATTTACCCAGCTATAATTCGTGCAAGGAGATCAAGTGTGGACCCTTCCCTTGGATGGCCATGTGCATATCGATTCAGAAACCTTTCCTAGATACACTGTCAAATTCTGCCCCATCTAATCCTTCAGCACCAAGGCAGCCCAGAAGGGAAGTTCAAATCAACTATTATTACAACCCTATTATTCACACAACTATCTTTCATTCTCCTATTTTGGGGCTGCCAAAACTAAAGATGGCCACAAAATGAGAAGCAAGAAATAATAAATGGCCAAATCTTGACCCCAGACTTGGCTGGGACTGTAAAGATTGACATGCATTTAATTTCAAACACTCCAAGCAGTGTTGTGGCATCCAAAATAAAAAAAATAACATTAAATTCAAAATATACGAAAATACTCTCAAAACATTTTCAGACATTTAGGCAACTTTCAACACTTTATACAATGGGATTAACGTTATTATCTGTTAAAACCATCTTTGAGAAGTTTAAAAGAGTACTTTGAAGTTAATTTGAAGTTAATAACTCATCTAAAGTAGTATGATTCCCACAGCCTTTGCCCTCCAATGATATCAATAGCAGGGTAGTGTTTGTGCCTCCTTGGGTTGGGCTGTGCATGGAATATTCTGCAGGGGGGCTGGGTTGGGGGCAGGGTGCAGAATCCAAATTGTGTTGGCCATCACTCTGACAGTGGAGGAGGCCCAGAACAGAAATGTGGGAATGGGAGGGAGAGTTAACGTGTTTAGCAACCAGGTGATTATGTAGATCTAGGTGGAGTGAGCGGAGGTGTTCAGTGGAGGAACGGCACCTCATATTTCACTTGGGCAGCTTACAACTCAGCAGTATGAATAATGACTTATAGAGGCATAGAGTCATGGAGTGATACAGCATGGAAACAGGCCCTACGGCCTAACATTGCCACACCGGCCAACATGTCCCAGCTACACTTGTCCCACCTGCCCACATTTGGTCTATATGCCTCTAAACTTGTCCTATCCATGTACCTGTCTAATTGTTTCTTAAACATTCAGATAGTCCCAGCCTCAACTACCTCCTCTGGCAGCTTTTTCCATACACCCATCACCCTTTGTGTGAAAAAGTTACCCCTCACATTCCTATTAAATCTTTTCCCCTTCACTTTAAACCTATGTCCTCTGGTCCTTGATTCACCTACTCTCGGCATCTACCTGATCTATTCCGTTCATGATTTTATATCTCGCCCCCATCCTGGGTTTTCCGACTAGTTTGACTGTTCCCCTGATTAAATTTAACTTTGTATGTCTCGTTGGCACCTTCCCCCAGCTAACAACGATCTATTCTACATTTTCAAACTTCGTCCCCTTTGATCTCTCCTTATTCACATCTTAACCTTCCATATCTCTCGTTTCCCTCTCCCCTGACCCTCAGTCTGAAGAAGACGTGTCGACCCGAATCGTCACCCATTCCTTCTATACAGAGATGCTGCCTGTCCCGCTGAGTTACTCCAGCATTTTGTGTCTATCTTCTGTAGGGATTGCATTGTAAGTGCGATACTATCAGCTCAGGTGTCCACTCCCTGGTTAAATTTTTTGATGAATCGAGCATCAGAGGGCAGCCAGCATTTTGAATAAGTATGTTTGGAAATCATGGATTTATTAAGAGTTTTACTAGGCAATGATGCCGATCACCGACAGTTTTCCCAACATTCCACCACAACATCCAGTTCCAGTTTCAGATGTGTGAAAAGATGTGGGCTTTCATTCTAAGAATTGGAGATGACCTCATTGAGACACACTAGATTTTGTATCGGCTTAGGATGATGGCTGCCAAGAGAATGTTTCCTTTGGCTACAGAGCCTGCCACTAGGATAACATCTAGGGCTGAGATCAGGAGAAATTTCTTAATTCAAAGGACAGCAAATCTTTGGAATTCTCTATCCCAGAGAGCTATAGATGCTCAGACATTGAGTATTTGTTTAATAATGAGCCATAGATATTGGAATCCAAAGGAACCAAGAAAGGTAGAGATTCATGTGGAAGGTGAAGTTGAGATGGTATATCAGGCATGATCCCATTAAATGATAGAGAATATTCGAGGATTTATGAGGTCCTCTCATGATCCCATAAATAAATTTGTGTTTCTATGTGTTTTATGTCTCCATGGCTTCTGCAAGTATCCCTATCCAAATCCAATCCACTTGGAGCACATCTTAAATCAGTAAAGTAATTTTTATCTTCCCTGTCTCTTTCAATGCAGAACTGTGATCGATGTCACCCTGTTCAGATTGATATGCACATAAACCCATTCATCAAAAGCAAGTCCCTGAGTGGTTCTGAAAACCCCCGTGTTATTGAACTTCTGTGCAGCAATATTCTTCTCGGCCATCTCAGGGATATATGCCTGAAGCTGCAGTTTATAACTGCACAGGGCAAGTGGCTGACAGTTGGAGGAACGATCTTAATGCCAATGAAAAGACGACACAGATGGAGACGATGCAGATCTTTTAAGGGACTGTCCCACTTTGGCTATTTTTTAGGCGACTGCCGGCGACTCTCATAGTCGTCGCAGGTTGCCAAAAAAACGGCGACTGGACCCCCCTATGACAATGTCTACGACCAGGCACGGAACTCACTATCAAAATATGGAGGGGACCGGGGGACAGGGGGGACACACAATTTTTTGGCGGGCGCGCGCTCATGCGCACACTCACACACACATGCGCGAGACTTCGGAGGCTCAATCCAGCGCTAAATAGGTTGATAGGAGATAGGTTGAATAAGTTAGGTCTTTATTCTCTGGAGCGCAGAAGGTTAAGGGGGGACTTGATAGAGGTCTTTAAAATGATGAGAGGGATAGACAGAGTTGATGTGGACAAGCTTTTCCCTATGAGAATAGGGAAGATTCAAACAAGAGGACATGACTTTAGAATTAAGGGACAGAGGTTTAGGGGTAACATGAGGGGGAACTTCTTTACTCAGAGAGTGGTAGCGGTGTGGAATGAGCTTCCAGTGGAAGTGGTGGCGGCAGGTTCGTTGGTATCAT
This sequence comes from Raja brachyura, assembly GCA_963514005.1. Next base: position 16,473,629 of record OY740784.1, on the reverse strand, counting down.
TTAAAAATAAATTGGATAGGCATATGGATGAGAAGGGTATGGAGGGTTATGGTATGAGTGCAGGCAGGTGGGACTAAGGGAAAAAAGTTGTTCGGCATGGACTTGAAGGGCCGAGATGGCCTGTTTCCGTGCTGTAATTGTTATATGGTTGTTATATGGTTAAATGCAGCTCAACCCTGCCTGTCTCGCCGGGTTAACCTACAAGCCCTGACTGGACTGACGGGACACCAGCGCTGCTTCTCCGCGCTGGACATATTTCCCGCAAGCCCAGGCAGGTTAACCTGGCGGGACAGGCAGAGTTGAGCTAGGTTTAGCGCTGCTTCTCTGTGCTGGCTGTGGGCCTCGGGGTACAGCTCGCGTCTGACTCCCGACCTCTCTGGCCACCCGTGGGGGGGGGGGGGCACTCGGGTCAGGACAGGACCACGCCGGAGAGCCGGCCGGGATCGATCCTGGCTGTGGATGAGGCGCAGGTCTGTGCCACGTCTCCCTCCTCCAATGATCGCGCTGAATCATCATGTCCCGCCCCCATTGCCTGCTGACCGACATCTCTCTCGTCCAATCGGCACCCTCGATCAGCAGTCACCTCCACTGTCTCGCGGAAAGCGGAGATTTTCAAATCCGGATGACAAAAACTTGGGGGAGATGTCCCCCACCTCTCAAAACATGGGGGGGGGGACGTGTCCCCTCTGCCCACCCCCCCCCCCCCCCCCCCGAGTTTTCCGCCCCTGCAACGACAATGTCTACAACAAGCTCAAAACAACCTACCATCTAGTTGACGTCAAGCTACGGCAAGCTGCTGACAACCGGCGACCCATTAGGATGTTCACCTGCGACCACACTCACGACAACCTACGACCACACTGACGACGACCTACGACAACACTCGCGACAACCTGCGACCGCACTGACGACGACCTACGACAACCGAAGTCAACCTACATCCACCTGCAACAAGCCATGACCCTGTCGGCGACAACTGAAGGCAACTGAAGACAACTCAGTCGCCGATTGATGTAGGTTGATGTAGGTAGTCGCCAATGGAATTCACCGGTCAGCACTGGCGACAACCTATGACAGCACCAGGCACGTGCCGTCAGGGTAGGCAAGGTAGGCACTGCCTACCCTGACTAAAATTATGAAATGGCAATTACTAAATATAAATAGTAAAGGCATGGGAGAATTATGCCTATCTAAGAGACCGATCTCTGAGGTAGGCATAATTCTCCGTGCCTTTCATCTGCAGCGCTTGTAACACGGGAAGGTCTGTGCAGCCCACGTGCCGTCAGCACTGCCTGAGCCGTCAGTGTCAAAATGAGCTGAAGGCAGCAGAAAATCTGCCTTTGCAGTACTGCACATGCGCAGCGCGAGTTTCTTGACGGGATTTTCAAATATGGATTGCCATTATTTTAATAGTATCTTAGGAAACAAAGAGTGAAGAATGGACTTAATGTACCAATAACATGGTAAGTGCATTTCTTGGTGCTTTATGTTTTTAAATGCTGTATTTCCCGGGGTGGGGGGAGAGCTCCCAATGTTTGGGCAGTCTGGCATTGTGAAGGAGGGGATTGGGGTCAGTAACCCACTTACCACACTTCGGTCTGAGTGCAGGTAGATGGGACTAGATGAGAGTAAGTGTTCGGCACGGACTAAAAGGGCCGAGATGGCCTGTTTCCGTGCTGTAATTGCTATATGGTTTTATTGTAGCCGGGGAGTGAATTAGCTCGGGTGGCTGCCGCAGCACTCCGGGCACGAACAGCAGAACTGGCCGCCACTTCCGAGGAAGGAAGCAACTCGAGTGACTGCGAGTGGCCGCCGGGTTCCAGCCACTTCAGCCCTTTCTGCTGGTCCCCGCTCATCTCTGGCAGTGCTCTCCGTCTGAACATCTCTCACCTGCCGCTCGCCGGCCGGCTTCCCGCAAATCTTTAAATTCCGACAGTGCGTTCACGGGACCAGGTGGGGTTACTTGGCTGTGGGAATTTAAGGATTTGCGGGACGCGGTTGACATGAGCGAAGCCGGCGAACGGCAGGTGAGAGATGTTCAGACGAAGAGCACTTCCAGAGGTGATCAGAAGGCGCTGAAGAGCAGCCGGTTCTGGTGTCGGGTCCCAGCAGCCGCTCGTACCCGAGTTGCTTCTATCGCCGGAAGTGGCGGCCAGTTCTGCTGTCCGTGCCCGGAGCGCTGCGGCAGCGGTGAGTGAGTTCCTGATATGATCTCTAACCCCCTCCTTCTCAACACTTCTGCCTTCTCCCATATTTAACCCCTGGCACAGACTCTCCACACGCTGTGAAAGGAACTCTCTCTCCAAATGGACCCTTGAATTAGTATTGTCATTCAATGAGATGACAACTGATTCAACGTCCCGGAGTGCTCCTGTTTTTCCCACCATCTCTCCACCTGCCTTCATCCTCCATCCCCCACCCATTCAGTAATTAACAAATGAAGGAGATTTAGAACCCTTGAGAAAATTGAATTGTTACTTATTTTTTATTTTTTACGAATAGAACAATCTGCGGATGCGCGGTTTAAGATTTTTTTTATAGCCGGCTGACTGCCTACCCTGAGTAATTACTCACGGCACGTGCCTGGACAGCACCTACGTCAGGAGAAGTCAAGCTATGCTCATTGGCGTCAACCCACTATCGCCGAAAATTTTTGAACATGTTGAAAATCCAGCAGCGACCAGAAAGACGCTACGACTCTTTGGGCGACTGAGGAGACTACTCACGACCATACAGGCGACACACCAGTGACCATGTGGCAACAACCTAGTCGCCTGCACTCGTCTAAAAAATACCCTAAGTGGGACAGGCCCTTTACAGTTTGGCAGTCTTCCTGGGAACAAACTGGGATAAGACCTTGGAAATATCCATTAATTTTTGCTTGTAATGTAACCAAGCAGGTAAATCTCCATTGGTCATAGGACATAGAACATTACAGCACAAGAACAGGCTTGTTGCCCCATAAAATGGATGCTGGGCACGTTGGTGCTGAACATAACAAGACCAACTTTTATCTAGCAGCGCTTAATCCATATCCCACCATTACCAGCACATCCATGTGCCTATCAAAAAGTCTCTTAAATGCCACTATCGTATATGCCTCTACATCTACCCCTGGCAGCATGTTACACATACTCACCGCCCTCTGTGTGAAAAAAGGTTGCCCTGCATTAAACATTTCTCCTTTAAACATTGCCCGTTTCACCTTAAAGCCATGCCATCTAGGATTTGATTTTCCATCCTCAGAAAAAGGTTCTGGCCATCTACCCTATCTATGCGTCTCATAATTTTATATACTTCTACCAAGTCTCTTCACAACCTCTGGGGTTCCAGAGAAAATAATCCAAACTGTCCAAACTCTCCCCGTAGCTAATATTCCCTAATCCAAGCAACATTCCTCCTCTGCACCTTTTTGAAAGCTTGCATATTCTTCCTGTAATGGAACGACTAGAACCTGCACGCAATATTGTAAATATGGCTTAACTGAGTCCTGTAAAGCAGCATAATGACATCCTGACTCTTATATTCAATACCCCTGACCTATGAAAGCAAGCACAGCATATGTCTTATTTGCCACTCTATCTAATTCCGTTACCACTTTCAGTAAACTATGAACGTGGATCCCATGATCTCTCTATGCATCAATAATGTTGAGGGTCATGCCATTAATTGTACATGGTCCCCTTGCACTTACTCAGATTAAATTCCATCTTGTGTGAAGTGTAAAAATGCATACTTCCATATTTAGGGACAATTTCTCCCCAGCTGATATCAGGTAACAGAACTATTCTATCATCAACAAGAAAATGGTTCTGATCTACCATCTACTTCATTTGAGACTCTTGGACTATCTTTATTGGACTTTATCTTAAACAAAACATTATTCCCTTTAACATGTGTCTGTACACTGTGGATGGCTGGATTGTAATCCTGCATAGCCTTTCCCTTGGTTGGATAGCATGCAACAAAAAAGCTTTTCGCTGTCCCAATGTGACAATGAACTAAAATAAACAAAACTAAACCAATCTGCCATTTCACTGCCTACTTACGTAGCTGGTTCAAGTAACAGCCATAATACTTTTCCTGCCCAGTAAAAATTACTGCCCAGCTTTCTACAGTAGCTTTATTGCCTGAGAATCCAATGTCAACCATTGTAGAACTGTAGTCCCAGCCTCTTGACAGGTTAAATAACCCGTGTAAAAATGCAGAAGAATGGAAATGTGGTGCTGGTGATGAGAAAAACAAGTAGGGGAATTTCAGGAGTGGCAGCAGAGCCAAGGCACTTTGTCTACACATGGAATTCACAGGATATTGACCAGGAGTGGGTTTTTTAAATTCCCTAATTTGGATCATTGTGGCTAATTGTAATTGTCCCACAGCCACGCTGGTTGGAAGAGGTTAAATTGCCAGGGTTCTGGAATAAGATCTGGGATTTTCCAAATTCATATCGCTTTACTGCATAGACATCCGACCTTTTACGGACTCAGCCATTTGTGTCCAGACAATATAATGTTCTGAGTCATGGACCCTGTAGGAAGTAATTCAGTGAAAGGCACTGCATATGTGGAGAATTCTTGGCTGGAACACACTGGAAAACACATTGCAAACAAATTTTGTCCACCAGACAGAACACATTTGTCACAGTTTTCAGTCACCCAGTAAAAATTAACAGTGATTGGAAAAGTAGTTGTTTTAATAGACTGGAGCTCCCATTCAACAGCCAAGCACATTCCACAAGGTCAAGGTTGGGAAATTGGTAGCCTGCTCTTGTGGCCAGGGTGTGGGTGCACTGGAGTCCCAAATCTAGAGGATAGGAGTTCGGTGTAAAATTGTTGACATTTCCTTGCAAAGTTTTGGCTCCTGACTTTATCCTCTGCAGTGAGATGATTTATGTAAAATAGGCATTCTTTATCTCAAATCCAGAGGAAGGTAGGGTGGGAATAAAGACCCTAGCAGTTGTTGTGTGTGTTTGTGGGAGTGGATTGTCACCTTGTCGTGGTGGAGAAGCTTGTGTGGTCCTTAGATCCTGAGAGCGATGCCGTCTGGAGCTATGCTCCTGGGAGGGTAAGCGGTAAGGTCGAGGGGGAGGACTCTGACAAAGAGCAATCCAACCAAGACCTCAACGGTGGAACAGGGATGATGGCTCACCTTAGGGGAGAGTCACAGCGGCTGGGAAGGCGGATGAAGGCTGCAGCAGAAAAGGGTCTCCGCTCGTCTTAGACTCCATGCCACTGGATCCTGACCCAAGTCTGTCAAGGACCATGTGGTGGCTGTCTGTGCACCAGTCTCCTCACATTAAACAAAGAAACGCACAGGCGTCCTCCAATCCTGGAGACACCCATGGTCAGCCATGGGGCCTAAGACTAAGAATTGTGTCAGTGTGGAGAGAGGGTGTGGGGGAGGGGGCTATTTAGGACCTGGAGGAGAAGATTTCATGAAGATTTATGGATGGTGTTGAGGGAATTGGGGTGAGAATTTGTGCGTGCGGTTGGGGTTGTTCTCCAAAAAGCTTAAGTATCCTATGCCCATCCTACAGTGAGCTATCATAGCTACGACATTGAAAGCCCAGGTCCTGTGTCTACTGTGCTACAACTGTCTTGACACATGGGCCTGCTCGTACTGGTGCGGATGCTGAGTCAGGATCAATAACCTCAACCGTAAATAATTTCACCTTCCTCCGCACTTCATTTGTAATGATGACCGGTGGGGCAGGAAGAGGGTCTGGTTTGGAAATATTGAGGATGGGCCTAAGCCCAAAGTACATTCACCTCAAACTCTTGGTGCCCATTCTGAACGAATTTCAGACACAAGGAACTGCAGCTGCTAGTTTACAAAAATAGACACGAATGGCTGGAATAACTCAAAGGGTCAGGAAGCATCGCTAGAGAACATGGATAAGTAACATTTTAGGTCAGGACTGTACTTCAGGTGGATTGTGGGCAGGGGGCAAGAAAGCTGGAAGAGAGGAGGGGCAGGAAAAGGCCTGACAGGTAATAACTACAAATGCTGGTTTAAATCGAACACAGGCACAAAATGCTGGAGTAACTCAGCGGGACAGGCAACATCTCTGGAGAGAAGGAATGGGTGACGTCTCGGGTCAAGGCCCTTCTTCAGACTGAAGGTAGTAAGTCGATACAGTAGAGGAAGGGTTTTTGATGAGCAGATAATTGGACAAATGCCAGAGATGAAAAGGCAGAAGTTGTGAGATAAAAGGATTGAAGAGTTGCAAATTGTGAAGCTAGAGGAAGGAAAGTCGGTACAAATCCTACAGTAGTCTGCCATAATAACCCAACAGGATACATGTGTCAACAAACTAAACTAAACTGAACAGTCCTTCCTCACTCCCTGCCGTGCCTATTCTGTCCACTGAACTTGCTTTCATCACACTCCAGTCCGAATTCCAACCTCTGACCTGCCTAGAGGTCACCTTTGCCCCAGAAGAGAACCCAATGGTCCAAATATCTGAATCCTTGCCCCCTGCATTAACTCTTCAGCCACACCTTCACCTGTTCTCTCTCCCTTTTCCTACCCTCACTAGCACGTGGCACTGGGAGTAATCCAGGGATTACTATTCTGGAGGTCCAGCTTTTTTTTTAACCTTTTCCTTAACTCCCTGTATTCATTTCCCAGGACCTCATCCTTTATCCTACATATGTAATTTGTGCCAACACTCACAACGGCTTCTGGCTGCTCCCCCTCCCCCTTGAACATGTCATGCATCCACTCCAAGGCATCCTGGTACCAGGGAGGCAATACACCATCTTGGAGTCTCATTTGCTGCCACAGAATCTCCTGTCTGCTCCTCTAACAAACAAATCTCCTCGCACTATGGCTCTTCCTGACATTACCCTTTCCTCGCTTGGTCTCAGAACCGGGCTTGGTGCCGGAGACCTGACTGCTACTGCTGCTCTCTCTTGATGGGTCATCCCTTTCAACAGTTTCCAAGAGGGTAGACCTGTTTGGAAAGGGAATGGTGACAGGGTCTCCAGTACTCACTGCCTACTCTCATGTATTCTCTTCCTGTATCAGAGGTGTGACCACCTCACTGTACCACTGCACCAGCACATGGTATTGGGGGTAGGGTGTTGATATGGATAGAAAATTAGTTGGCAGACCGGAAGCAAAGAGTAGGAGTGAACGGGTCCTTTTCAGAATGGCAGGCAGTGGCAAGTGGAGTGCCACAAGGCTCGGTGTTGGGGCCACAACTGTTTACCATATATATTAATGATTTGGAATAGGGAATTAGGAGCAACCTAATAATATAGATAAATGTGAGGTTATTCACTTTGGCGGCAAAAATAAGGGGGCAGATTATTATCTCAATGGGTTAGGTTAGGTAAGGGGGATGTACAGTGAGACCTGGGTGTCCTTGTACACCAGTCACTGAAAGTTGGCGTGCAGGTACAGAAGGCAGTGAAGAAAGCTAATGGAATGTTGGCCTTCATAACAAGAGGATTTCAGTACAGGAATAAAGAGGTTTTTCTGCAGTTGTATAGGGCGTATTGTGGAGTATTGTGTACAGTTTTGGTCTCCTAATTTGAGGAAGGACATCCTTGTGATTGAGGCAGTGCAGCGTAGGTTCACGAGATTGATCCCTGGGATGGCAGGACTGTCATATGAGGAAAGATTGAAAACACTAGGCTTGTATTCACTGGAGTTTAGAAGGATGAGGGGTGATCTTATAGAAACATATAAAATTATAAAAGGACTGGACAAGCTAGATGCAGGAAAAATGTTCCCAATGTTGGGTGAGTTCAGAACCAGGGGCTACAGTCTGAGAATAAAGAGGAGGTCATTTAAGACTGAGGTGAGAAAAAACTTTTTTACCCCGAGAGTTGTGAATTTATGGAATTCCCTGCCACAGAGGGCAGTGGAGGCCAAATCACTGGATGGATTTAAGTGAGAGTTGGATTGAGCTCTATGGGCTAGTGAAATCAAGGATATGGGGAGAAGGCAGGCATGGGTTATTGATAACGGACGATCAGCCATGATCACAATAAATGGCGGTGCTGGCTCGAAGGGCCGAATGGCCTTCTCCTGTACCTATTTTCTATGTTTCCATGTAATTCCTCCCCATGTAGCCCTCATCCTGAGGTCATCCAGTTTGCTAACGCGAACTGTAAGATGCTGCACATGGGCACACTTCGCACAGGTGTAGTCAATGGGGACAGGAGCAGTTTCCCTGACTTCCCACATCCTGCAGGTGGATCATTGCAACATTCTACCTGCCAACTATACAGCACTAAAACCAAAAGGAAAGGGGTTCTTCTCGGCAGCCTAATAACCTTCTTCTATCGTGGAAATATGAATTAAAAGGCAATTGTGCAAATTACAACGCAGAGAGGCCACAGACATCATTGGAGCTGCGATAACTATATTAAAAGGGTAACTAATTATCTCAGTGCAGCTGCAATGGTTTCTCCTTTGCTGTCAGCAGAATAAAAGGACATGCAGCAGAGATGAGCCAGGAATATATCAGACCATGAACATAGGATCATTACAAACTTACAAGTGAATTTATTGCAAGTAGGAAAGTTGCTTCAAACTCACCATTATAAAAAGGTTACAATGTACAAAAAATAATGAATGATTTAAATTATTTGCAAGTTGAGCTGTTTTCTTAACTGACTCAGTAGGCCAGAAATCCAACCCAGTCATTTTAAAAAAAAACAGTCTGCATTTAGCCTGGGAATATGTCTCACGATGCTCATCAGATAGAATGGGATATATTCTGCATCGCGTAGACTGAAGATTTCCAGATTAATTTTAAAGGCACAGGTGCTGGAGAGGTATGTTCGTGTGATTGTGTAAGATGGGCCAGGAAATGGGGATATGGAGAGGTAGAGCAAGTGAGACTACACAGATGAACATGGTAGATGAACTCAGAATGCAAAACTTGAAACACAGGTTGAGCTAAGGTCAGAGCAGGATTTGAAAATCAAAGTCAAGACAACAGGTTTTATGTAGTGGAATGGGAAACGAGGACAACCTAATAGAAGTATGTAAAATTACAAGAGGCATGAATAGAATAGATAGTCAGATTCTTTTTTCCCCATTAAGGAAATGTCAAATGCTAGAGAGCAAGGTTTAAATGTGAAAGGGGGAAGATTTAAAGGAGGTCGTTGAGACAAGTGTTTTATACAAAGACTGGTGGTGAGTACATGGATCGTTTAGGAGGCATTTACATAAGCACATGAAGAGCAGGGAATGGAGGGACATAGATCGCGTGCGGGCAGATATGCATGGCTGGCATAGACATCATGGGTCGAAGGGCTTATTCCTGAGATGTACTATTCTGTGGCAGACACAAAATGCTGGAGTAACTCAGTGGGACAGGCAGCATCTCTGGAGAAAAGGAATGGGTGACGTTTCAGATCAAGACCCTTCTTCAGACTTTTTCAGAGTCTGAAGAAGGGTCTCGACCCGAAAAGTCACCCATTCATTCTCTCCAGATATGCTGCCTGTCCCACTGAGTTACTCCAGCATTTTGTGTCTGCCTTTGATTTAAATCAGCATCCGAGCACACATGTACTAATCTATGTTCTATGGTGCAAATTAGTAAAGTCAAGAGCAAACAGGATTTAAATTGTGGATGGATATGGACAAATGTATTTTGTTTTAAATGGAGTTAATGGAGAAGTGGATGTAGGCTGGCAAAATTGACTATAAAGAAAGAGTTTGGATATGAGATAAGTGGACAGAGGTCTCAGCAACAATGTGTATTGGGAGTGATAGTACGGAAGTGCCTTTAAACATAAGCACTCGTGGTGATGTGGCCTAGAAATGTGACAGGTCACCTTAGAAACATAGAAAATAGGTACCGGAGTTGGCCATTCAGCCCTTCGAGCCAGCATCACCATTCAATATGATCTTGGCAGATCATCCAGAACCAGTACCGTGTTCCTGTTTTCTCCCCATATCCCTTGATTCTGTTAGCCCTAAGAGCTATATCCAACCCTCTTGAATACATCATGTGAGTTGAACACATATTGCAGTTGCAATTATTCATTTATGAATTTTGAAGCTTATTTTACCAGTATGGCTGCAGTAATATGTTATCTCAACCTTACTTTAAAATGGGGTTACATTACTTCACTTTGGGGTCAAGGAAAGAGCGTTCTTGTCACGGCCCTGTTCCCACCGCCGCGCACAAGAAGCGACATGACAGACACCATTGTATGCAGATGCCGATAAGTGTGTTCAGCTCTGGCTGAACAACTTCTAATCTTGTGCGTGGACTCGATAAAAATACTTCACTTTGCTCATTATCCTTCTTTGCTTGTCTTTCCTTTTCTGGCTCCATTCCTCTTTTTCGATTTTTGCTTTTTTATCATTCTCTCTCACATTCTTTCTCACAGACAAGCGCAGAGTATTTAAAAGTGGAGTAACGTGTTTGCAATGCAGGAAATAGGCTTGTTTTATATCACAGACTTCAGTAACACGTTGCAGGGTTGATATTGTAGGAGCAACTGTGTTGCTTCCTGTTTATTACTTTGCTGGGCTCCCGACTGATCGATTGTTTCACAGCTTGGTCCGCCCTGCTGGACGTAGTTGCCCATTCATCCACAAATGTACGAACCACTTGGAAATGTATGAACATACCCACTTACACTGGTAACCCTCCGCTAATCAGCTTCTTCAGGTGCTAAACCAGAAGATTTTCCAGACTTTTGGAACTTATTCCAATTAACACTCCAATACATTTTTAATTCACCTTTTTAAAAAGATGATACTGCAGGGAACTTGGTAAGTTTCAAGGGAGAACGGTAACAGAATGAGGTGAGTTTGAAAATGAACACTGGAACCAGCTACCCACTGGTAGATCTGCTGCATCACAGCACCAGAGACGTTGGTTTGATCCTGACCTCAGGTGCTGTCTAGAGTGAAGTTTACATATTTTTCCTGTGTGGGTTTCCTCCGGGTGTTCCGGTTTCAGCCCACATCCTAAAGACCCATAGGTCTGTAGGGAGTGGATGTAAAACGGGGATAACATAGAACTAATCTGAACGGGTGGTCGATGGCCGGTGTCGACTCAGGGGGCTGAAGGATTTGTTTCCATGTTGTGCCCTTCAATCACTCAAAACCCCACTGAGCTTAACGGTTTCAGCATGCTATAGTAAGAACAGAAACAGTGACCCTGGCATGCTAGAGGATCCACATCCATCAGATCCTGGTCAGCCAGGGGCTGGATCATTGGGATTTCCAAACACAGTAATAGTGAATTCTCAGAGGTCGACTGTAGCAGGTCCATTTCACAATCATCGTCCGTTAAGATACTTCTGACTAACACATCTTAATAAATAGAAAGATTTTACTTAACTTCTGAAGCAAGTTGCAGATGCAAATCAGGGTCCTAATGGCAGTTTTCAGGTGCCCATGGAAAATTCAGGCAGAGGTGATTGGAACCTGCACAGTTTCAGCTCACCATACGTGCAAGTTCTTGGACATCTGACCCAGTGATGCTTGAAAGATGTAACAACAGAAACAATTACTCAACTCATTCTGGAAATAAGAGGTTGCTAAGTATAATCTTTTTCCAAGAGTGACGTGGACTCATTAACAGAGCTGGCTCCATGATTTGCTTAAAGATCAATGCTCCCTACTTTATGAACCTCAGGTTAGTGAATAGTACAGTTCCTGTTTGGCTTAAACCGGTGGATTGACTAGGTTTGTGCTCCTGCAGAATTACTTTCCCCAAAGTTCTTCGCAGCTGGAAATATTCCCTAAATTACTGATTAAGTCTATGATGTCTAATTTTTCCTCTCTCCCATGGTAGCCAGAATTTACTATGTTGCTTTTGCAGTGAATGCCTTGTTTTAGCTAGGCCCAATGTTACTGCAAACAGATGGATGTTACACTGTGGAATGTTTCTCTCTGACTTTAACCTTCAATGCTTAAATTATATTCCAGTCTGTCCGCCATTCAGGTTTGATCTTAGATGAACAACAATTGGTTGGATGACTGCCAGCTGGATGGTCCCCTCTAATGTATGGATGGCCGTCTAATAGCAGAACGTGAATAATATTACACATGTATCTCTGAAATTGCATGGGTTAGTTTAGTTTAGTTTATTGTCACGTGTACCAAGGTACAGTGAAAAGCTTTTGTTGCATGCTAGAAAGCCAGCAGAAAGGGCCTCAGAACAAGGGCAGAGTCCCCCTAGTCCTCACCTTCCATCCCACTAGCTATCACGTACAACAAATAGTCCTCTGTCATTTTTGCCACCTCCAATGTGACCCCACCACTCGCCACATCTTCCCATCTCTCCCCCTGTCTGCTTTCCGCAAAGACCACTCCCTTCGTGACTTCCTGGTCAATTCTTCCCTTCCGAACCACGCCACCCCTCCTCGGGCACTTTCCCTTGCAACCGCAGGAGATGCTACATGTGTCGCTTTACCTCCCCCATCAACTCCATTCAAGGACCCAAGCAGTCGTTCCAGGTGCGACAGAGGTTCACCTGCACCTTCTCCAACCTCATCTATTGCATCCTCTGCTCTAGATGTCAGCTGATCTACATCGGTGAGACCGGCTTGGCGATCGTTTAGCCGAACACCTCCGCTCGGTCCGCATTAACAAACCTGATTTCGCGGTGGCTCAGCACTTTAACTCCCCCTCCCATTCCGAATCCGACCTTTCTGTCCTGGGCCTCCTCCATGAACAGAGTGAGGCCCACCGGAAATTGGAGGACCTCATATTCCGCTTGGGCAGTCTGCACCCCAGCGGCTTGAACATTGACTTTTCCAATTTCGGGTAGCTCTTGCTGTCTCCTCCCCTTCTTAGCTCTCCCTCAGCCCTCAGGCTCTTCCTCTTCCTTTCTTCTCCCCGTCCCCACCCTGCATCAGTCTGAAGAAGAGATTCGGCCCAAAACTTTGCCTTTTTCCTTCGCTCCATAGATGCTGCCTCACCTGCTGAGTTTCTCCAGCACTTTTGTCTACCAGCAGAAAGACAATGCATGATTACAATCGAGCGATTGGATTGTTGTATTAAATTGCATTCATTTTAATATTGAGAGGCTTGATGGATAAGGCAGATGAACTCAGGGCTTGGATAGGTACGTACGACTGGAGTGCTGTAGCCAGCACAGAAGCCTGGCTGAGAGAGGGACATGACTGGCAGCTTCATGTTCAAGGGTACAGATGGCAAAGGCGAGGCAGAGGTGGGGTCAAAGAGGAGGGAATGTTGATTTATCTCAATGGAAATGCAAAAAGCGATGAAGTACAAAATGGCAGTCATTCAATATGAATGATAGCAAATCAAAACATAATTTTACAATTTGCCTTATTTTTTTCCCCATTTCCTTGACAAATTCTATTTGCAAGACTCATTAATATTTGTAAATAAGCAAACTGTACAATCTGGAGTTCAAGATCATCTTTAATCAGTACACATAGTATAGCAGTACAGCGGGCTGTTAGTTGTTAGTTCATCATTACCGCTTCCAAGACTGACCTGTGTAGGAAGTGGGTGTTAGTATGAATCATACAGTAAGGTGGGGTTAGTGATGCTACTTCTACTATGATTGGTTCACATGCAAAAACCAATCTACATCCTTCCCCGTAAAGAGCGAATATAATTAAACACACATGCAGCTAGAATTCAAACATACTCGCCATATCTGTCAGGCGGTCTACTAATATGGCCTGAACGAGTGTGGACCAACCCCTCTCCCTCTTTGCGAGAAAAGTTCAAGGGAGGCGGTGAACCCAGAAGTGAGAAAGCAGCAGGGTACACTCGTGGTGACCGACAGGGAGAGCATGCGGGAGACGTAGTGTTGTTGTTAGTCATAGCCGCCGGTCGTGGTGGAGTAAGGGACGCGCTGGAACTGGTGGTGGCCACGGCAGCACCCGGCTGGAACAGTAGAGGTGGAGCGAATGGATCGGCTGGTGGGGGACGTGGTTCCTTCACAGCCACCAAGTCTTGGTGGCTCCGACGGTACAAGGCGCCATCGATGTCAACAAGGTAGAATCAGGGTTCTTTGGACGGGCCATCAACGCAACCTAGACGGGAATGTCCCACAGGAGTTTGCAAACGGACGACCGGGCCCAGCAGTAGTGGTTTAAGTGGTTTGCTGGACTGGTCATGTGATCGTTTCTGGATGTTGTGTTTCTTCTGGATGTGCTTCTGGATCGCGGCTGGCTTCAGCACCTGTGGCACCAGCTTCTGCTGGACAATTGGTATCGGAGGTCGCGTTGTTCTGGACATCAGGCGTTGGGCTGGCGAGCCCAGGACCCCGTCTCTAGCGATGTTCCTGAGGTTTAAAAGATTGAGGTACATATCCGACTTGGCTAGGTGGGCGCGTTTCATTAGCTGTTTTGCGCTTCTGACGGCCGTTCAGCGGGCCCGTTACTTTGAGGGTATTCAGGGCTGCTCGTGACATGGTGGAAATTCCATCGGTTGGCAAAGTGTTTGAACGCGTGGCTGGTAAATTGTCTTCCGTTGTCGGTTTGCAAGCGGACGGTCGCGCCGAATGTGGAGAAGTGTCTCTGTAACTTTTGACTGACCATTTCTGATGTGATAGAGGGCAGTAAATCAAGTTCAAACCAGTTAGAGTAGGAGTTGACCAGGACTAGATAATGTTTACCGTGCCATTCGAAAATGTCTGCCACCAGCAACGTCTTCCAGAGAAACATGGAACTGCTGTTCCAGGGACTCCCGTGTGCCATCATCGCAGATGATATCCTGGTATATGGCAAAGATACAGCGGAGCATGACAACAACCTAAAGCTTATCATGGACCGGGCACGTGAAATCAACCTGAAATTCAACCCTAATAAATGCAAGTTCAGGGTTCCAGAGGTCACATATGTTGGACATGTTTTCACGCCTGACGGTCTTAAACCCAATCCGAAGAAAACTGCTGCCATCACAGAGATGCCAGCCCCCACCGACGTGTTCAGCCTACAACGGGTCCTGGATATGGTGATCGATCTGGGAAAGTTCATACCGAACCTCAGTGAACTGAGTTCGCCTCTGAGACAACTCACTCGGAAGGATACTGCCTGGTCCTGGTTCCAACAACATCAACAAGCATTTGACTCTTTAAAGTCGAGTCTGACCAGCGCCTCCACCTTGACGTTCTTCGACCTGAGGCGTCCTGTCACGGTTACCTGCGATGCCTCTCGATACGGGCTGGGCGCCGCCTGCCTACAAAAATACTCGCCATATCTGTCAGGCGGTCTACTAATACGGCCCGAACACGTACGGACCAACCTCTCTCCCATCCCACTTCTGACACCATGTAAATAAGCAAACTGTACAATCTGGAGTTCAAATCATCTTTAATCGGTACACATAGTATAGCGGTACAGCAGGTTGTTAGTTGTTAGTTCATCGTTATTGCTTCCAAGACTAGGCAGTATCGGAGGTGGGTGTTAGTATGAATGATACAGTAAGGTGGGGGTTAGTGATGCTACTTCTACTATGATTGGTTCAAGTGCAATAACCAATCTACAATATTGACGGTTCTAAAAATGTACAATTCATCTATTCGGAAAAGTCAAATATACTAGGAGAATGCTTTCTAAAAATGAGTTAATGATTCTTTTGCCTTTCAACATTAAAAAAAAAACAAGAGCTGCTGTGCGTCATATTTTTAATTCCTCGTTTTGCTTGTTTATTACTTGGAATTTATGTTAAAAGTATATTTTGTATATTAATTTTTAGTTTAATACATATGAATCATATTGAACCAGGTATGCATTCACACTGAATAATCATGTAAAATAATAATTCATATTCCATTCCCAAGATAGTTTTGATGTTCCCATTTCACAGGAACCAGATGTAAAACCAATGGTCATAATGAAAGGCAATTGAGAAATGATGGATTCATTAAGTCTATTATTTTTATTTATTAAGAACTAATATTTCTGCTCAGTTGAATAAAAATCTGTTAATCTCCTGAATTGGGCCTAGATCTTATTCTGTTGTCTGTGAGAATAATAGAACATAGACAATAGGTGCAGGAGTAGGCCATTCGACCCTTCGAGCCATTCAATATCTGAGGAATCTGAGGAAAGACATTCTTGCCATAGAGGGAGTACAGAGAAGGTTCACCAGACTGATTCCTGGGATGGCAGGACTTCCATATGAAGAAAGACTGGATAGACTCGGCTTATACTCGCTGGAATTTAGGAGATTGAGGGGGGATCTTATAGAGACTTACACAATTCTTAAGGGGTTGGACAGACTAGATGCAGGAAGATTGTTCCCAATGTTGGGGAAGTCCAGAACAAGGGGTCACAGTTTAAGGATAAGGGGGAAGTCTTTTAGGACCGAGATGAGACGATCATTTTACACACAGAGTGGTGAGAGTGTGGAATTCTCTGCCACAGAAGGTAGTTGAAGCCAGTTCATTGGCTATATTTAAGAGGGAGTTAGATGTGGCCCTTGTGGCTAAAGGGATCAGGGGGTATGGAGAGAAGGCAGGTACAGGATACTGATTTGGATGATCAGCTATGATCATATTGAATGGCGGTGCAGGCTCGAAGGGCCGAATGGCCTACTCCTGCACCTATTTTCTATGATTCTATGATTCTATAATATGTTCATGGCTGATCATCCAAAATCAGTATCCAGTTTCTGCTTTCTCCCCATATTCCTTGATTTTGTTAGCTCTACGAGCTATATCTAACTCTCTCTTGAAAACATCCAATGTATTGGCCTCCACTGCCTTCTGTGACAGAGAATGCTGGTTTTGCACGCCATTCTTTTTTTTCAGGAATTTTCTGTCTCTCAACGGCAATATGCTGAATCCTTTGTATTTTAGAGTATTTTTAGTTAAAAGTTTTAGAGATACACCATAGAAACAGGACCTTCGGCCCACTGAGACGAGCGATCACCTGTCGTCAGGGTCAAACCCAGGTCTCTGGTGCTGTGAGGCAGCAACTCTACTGCTGTGCTGCCCTCAATGATTTCATCATACTTTACATTGTACTAATATAATAAGAGGGTGTCAGGGCCACAAAATATAGGTTCAGTTGCTGATGCATTATCAACTATGAACCTCAACATTTAACCAATTAATTTCTACCTCAGGCCTTTGTTGTGTGTCTGGTCTTTTATTGGAGTGCAGTCATACAGACATGTCTTGAGATTGCTGTTAGATTATCTGAACTTGACTTTTGCACATGGATAACATTGCCCAGTGAGAATACCAAACTAATGAAAGTAGAACCAATTGGATTTAACATCACATGAAGAGATACATGACTAATGCATTCATTATATTAAAATAAATGAACATAATATAAAATAAAACAAAATACTTGAAGATGAAAGAGATTGAGTGTGTTTTTCCTGAATGGCTGACATCCAAGAACAATAATAAAAAGCAGACCCAGTATTGCTCCCACACACAGCAGGGTAAGGCTTAGGCCAGATTTGGGAGAAGCATATAGGATCCTCAAGAAAAATATAACTGCAAATTTTCCATCTAAATTTCTGTTACATTTAAGCCGCAAAGCAAGGTCTTGAATTTCTTCATAATCCAGTTCAGTTTAGATTATTGTCACGTGTACCGAGGTACAGTGAAAAGCTTAGCCTTAATTCATATTTCTGTCGTCAAGAGTGGGGAATCTCAAAGATTTATTGATGGTCAAAACAGAAGAGCACAGGAACGTGCCCTTTGGCCCACCATGCCTGTGATGAACTGATGCCGTCTGCTGTGATATCCCTACCTTCCCTGTTACCCCCTACGATCTCTGGGCTTTCCTATCTGTCATTTTCCTGACGCTATCCGCACATGCTATACCTGAGTAAGTAGAGCTAATATCTTACCTATGGAATGTGGGTTGTTGTGGTTTCAACCATCCAGCTGCAAGTTTCACTAAGTTTAGATATCATCAATAACATCAACAGAAAATGGAATTCATTTTGACTGGTGAGCAGCTTGCTTTGCCATTCTCCAATTACATTTCACTTTGGATTGCGAAGGAGATTTAAAAGCTGTAAATGTATAGGTACTAAGAGAAATATGCTTTATATACAGTTACGCAGGATGTGAATCCAAGAGGTACATGGGAATGCAAACAGATGGATTTGCCGAGATGGTAAGGTTAACAATACTATATGGCAATAATAAGGGACTAGTTGTGGGTGCAGCTCATATGAGTAAGGCCACAAGAAAATTACTCTGTTTCACAGAAGACACCAGGCTCAGTGTGCCAAGCTGTCTCCTTTAAGTATAGACAGAGTGGGTAATTATATTAATTAAGTGTGAGAAGAAAAACAACATTTTATACTAAATGGCTATCGGCCAATTACCCTCTTTAAAATCTGACCATTAAATTTAAATACCAGGCATTCCAAAATAAATAAGTTAAGTGTTTTTTTCCCCAAAAAGCTACCGTTTACACTTTAATTTCAAAATACAAATATTTCCGACTCCCTTAATTCAGGAACCTTACATTAGCTCGGCTCTCTCTTTGTCAATTAACCCTGTGCTTTGCAGCATCAGTATTTTTTCTGGGAATCCCTTGAGTTCATGTGCACAAGAATAAAACTTGAGAAGGAGGCTGGGGCAGGCCTTGTGATTGTGGCTGTACCAACTATTTAAAGAAACCTTTGAAAGTGTAATTAGTGACAGTAAAATCAGTCCCTGGTGCTCAGATCCAGGCCTGGAGCCTGGGCATTATGTTGGGTACATCTCAAGGTTGGATATCAGGTCGGCAATATGCAGATTTTGGAGACAGCGGATGTTTATGTTGCGGCGTCGACCACAACACTCTTCCAAGTCAATAAAGTAGAATGGGTGGCCGAGTGGGGCATCCCAGTTCCATCCCCACAGCCGCTGCTAAATTTACTGGAAAATTATTATCCGGTATTAAAATTGCACACAAGAACGGAAAAATTTGAACAATTCGAGGTGGTTTGCAACACTAATGTGGAGATTAAGTGAAAGATTATATTGGAACAGAAATCCTGAAAATGCTGATTTCTGGGAGTATTTGATTAAGGTAAATGCAGGATATTCAACTGCTTTTCTCATTATTCAGAGGAGATGTCCAATAGGAAATAGATATGAAGTAAGTCAGGGATTATGAGAAGGTAAGGATTCAGAGGACACAAGGGATGGGGGTGATTTAGGGAATGTGGGGTTACTGAGCTAATTTATGGAAGCAATCTATCTTATAATTTGAAATTCCTCTACATTTAGCATACTTGGAGAAATTAAAGTTCGAAGAAGGAAAGTGGACATTGATGAAAACTAGATTCGGGAGGAGGCTTTGTGAATCACCTTCATTCCTCATCTGAGCACACAAGTCACATTGCACATTTCTTCACTTAACTGATGCAGGTCGTCAGAATGTATTTGGCATCTAAGCATGTGATATGGTAGGAAAATCTTATGTAATATGATCCATAACTAACTTTTTGACAAAACGCAGTGATGCCTGCTGCAATAAATATGACTGCAGCTTGAGCTTCCTTTTCTCTGGTGTGATCCAGGCTACCTCTGGGGATAGACACAAAATGCTGCCATAACTCAGCAGGACAGGCAGCATCTCTGGAGACAAGAAATGGGTGACGTTTCGGGTGGAGACCCTTCTTCAGACTGATGTCATGGGAGTGGGCAGTACAGAGATAAAATGTAGTCGGAGTCACTAATACTGGTCGGAGAAATGGGAAGGGGGGAGGGGATGGAGAGAGAGGGAAAGGAAGGGTTACGAAGTTAGAGAAGTCAATGTTCATATTGCGGGGGTGCAAGCTACCCAAGCAAAATATGAGGTGCTGTTCCTCCAATTTGCGCTGGGCCTCACTCTGACAATGGAGGAGGCCTGGGACAGAAATTTCAGTGTGGGAATGGGAGTTAAAATGTTGAGCAACCAGGAGTTCATGTAGGTTTAGGCAGATTGAATGGAGGTGTTCAGCGAAACGATCGCCGAGCCTGCAGGAGTCCACACCTGGAACAGTGGATACAGGTTGGAGGAGGTGCAAGTGAATATCTGCCTCACCTGAAAAGACTATCAGGGTCCTTGGACGGAGTCGAGGGGGGAGGTAAAGGGACAGGTGTTGCATCTCCTGCGAGGGGAAAGTGCCTGGGGAGGGGGTGGTTTGGATGGGACGGGACGAGTTGACCAGGGAGTTGCAGAGGGAACTGTCTCTGCGGAAAGCGGAAAGGGGTGGAGATTGGAAGATGTGGCTCGTAGGGGATCCCATTGTAGGTGGTGAAAATGTCAAAGGATTATGTGCTGTATGCGACGGCTGATGGGGTAGAAGGTGAGGACAAGGGGGACTCTGTCCTTGTTGCGAATGGGGGGATAGGAAGCAAGAGCGGAGCTGTGGGATATCGAGGATACCCTAGTGAGAGCCTCATCTATAATGGAAGAGGGGAACCCCCGTTCCCTAAAGAATTAGGGCATCTCTGATGCCCTGGTATGGAACACCTCATCCTGGGTGCAGATGCGTTGCAGATGTGGGAATTGGGAGTAGGGGATAGAGTCTTTACAGGAAGCAGGGTGGGAAGAAGTGTAGTCTAGATAGCTATGCGGGTCAGTAGGTTTGCAGTGGATGTCGGTCAATAGTCTGTCTCCTGTGATGGAGACGGTGAGATCTACAAACGGTAGGGAGATGCCGGAGATGGTCCAAGTGAATTTGAGTGCAGGATGGAAATTAGTCGTGAAGTTGATGGTCAGTGAGCTCTGCATGGGTGCAGGAGGCAGCACCAATGCAGTTGTCAATGTAGCAGAGGTTGAATTCGGGGACAGGGCCAGTGCACGCCTGGAACAGTGATTGTTCGACGTACCCTACAAAGAGGCAGGCATAGCTGGGGTTCCTTGCAAGCGCCCATAGCTACGCCTTGGATTTGGAGGAAGTGCGAGGAGTTGAAGAAGAAGTTGTTAAGGGTGAGGACCAGCTCTGCTAAGCAGAGGAGAGTGTTAGTAGATGGAAATTGGCTGGTTCTACGGTCAAGGAAGAAACGGAGGGCTTTAAGAACCTCCTGGTGGGGGATGGAGGTGTAGAGTGACGGAACATCCATAGTAAAGATGAGGTAGTGTGGGCCTGGAAAACGGAAGTCATTGAAGAGACAAAGGGAGTGTGAGTTGTTTTGGACATAGGTAGGGAGGGATTAGACGAGGGGGATGGAGTTGAGGTATGTGGAAATTAATTCAGTAGGACGTGAACAAGCAGAAACAATTGGTCTGCCAGGGCATTTCTATTTGTGGATTTTGTGGAGAAGATAAAATCGGGCCGTGCAGGGCTGGGGGATGATAAGGTGGAGGCTTTGGAAGGCATAGAGTAGGTATGTTACAATACCTACCTTGAGCAGCGCTGGAGTTCTGCCGCTTCCCGTGTGCGTGACTTTGGTGCTTTTCAGAGGGGGGCGTGTTTAAAATGCCGTTTTTCCCAAGACAGTCCAAATCGATCCATGTCGGGCGATTTCGTTGCTAAAGAGAAATCGCTCCGACATTTCATTCATGAAGCTATTTTTAAACTACGCTAGATTATTTATTAACTGGAGTAGTTTAAAAATCATCTTCTAAAGCTCTCAACACTGACAGCAGAATGGACCTAACGTAGGCGATAAAAGAAGCTACACAGTTTATTTTTACATAAAAACGTGGTTCTTAGGAAGCATTTAATCAAATTTTTATGTTGCGAAAAAGGGACAAAAAAAATGTATGAACTGGCTGTATTTTTCATACCGACTTCACCGCAAACCACAACATTCCAATCCACCACATTCCACTAAAACCCACTCGCAAGTTGATTTAAATGGCCATTAATTTACAGGCATTAAACACTAATTTCCTTCCATTTGGCATATAAATTCATGAAAATGAGATTTAAAAATCATGTTATATTGTGGATTATTGTGTGAATGTTATTTGGACACTTAAGCAATTCAAAAATGTTTATCATTTCTTAAGAAATGGATAGATGGTTAGATCTAGTAATTGGATATTGTAATTAGCTACAATTAGATAACTAACTAATTATATGCTTTAATTTCAGGTCATCCAAGTAATATTGTTTCATATTTGTTTCAGAATGCTTCAATCTATAATAACTGAAAATTTCATTGAGTTCTCTTAATTTTTAAGAAAGTTATGGGCTTTTGACTGTCCTAGATCACAGCTTTTGTGTTAAGTCAACAGAAAGGCAATGGGGAACAAGATGCTAATTTCCGAGAATGAAAATGGCCATAACTTTTTTAATACGGAAGATATGAAAGTGAATTAGGTGTCAAATTAAACTTCTTTTTATGCTTTATCTGATGGGATAAATTGCAGACTTGATTTTTAAAATCTCAAAATTATGTAACATTGCTACATAGAGCCGGAAGTAATGAAATCTGAAACGGTGTGTGATATTGAGTCCTGGTGTTCATCTGTGGGTTCATGGTCCAAGGATAAGTAGGAGGAGGTGTCTGAGAGTTGTCACCTGCCCTCAGCCCGGTAGAGGTAAGCGCGCCAGACCACCACAGCACCTTTAAGAAAAGTGGGAGAGAGAAAACAGGGAATTATAGACCACATAGCCTGACATCAGTGGTGGGTAGATGCTGGAGTCAATTATAAAAGATGAAATAGCGGCACATTTTGATAGCAGCAACAGGGTCGGTTCAAGTTAGCATGGATTTACGAAGCGGAAATCATACTTAACAAATCTTTTGGAATTTCTTAAGGATGTAACTAGGAAAACGGACAAGGGAGAGCCAGTGGATGTAGTGTACCTGAACTTTCAGAAAGCATTTGATAAGGTCCCACATAGGAGATTAGTGGACAAAATTAGGGCACATGGTATTGCGGGTAGAGTGCTGACATGGATAGAAAATTGGTTGGCAGACAGGAAACAAAGAGTAGGGATTAACAGGTCCCTTTCAGAATGGCAGGCAGTGACTAGTGGGGTACCGCAAGGCTCAGCGCTGGTACCGCAGCTATTTACAATATATATTAATGATTTAGATGATGGGATGACAAGTAACATTAGCAAATTGACACAAAGCTGGGTGGCAGTGTGAACTGTGAGGAGGATGCTATGAGAATGCAGGATGACATGGGCAGGTTGGGTGTGTGGGCAGATGCATGGCAGATGCAGTTTAATGTGGATAAATGTGAGGTTATCCACTTTGGTAGCAAAAACAGGAAGATGGATTATTATCTAAATGGTGTCAAGTTGGGAAAAGGGGAAGCACAACGGGATCTAGGGGTCCTTGTTCATCTGTCAATGAAAGTAAGCATGCAGGTACAGCAGGCAGTAAAAAAAGCGAATAGCATGTTGGCTATTTGCTTAACAAGAAGAGTTGAGTATAGGAGCAAAGAGGTCCTTCTGCAGTTGTACAGGGCCTTAGTGAGACCACACCTGGAGTATTGTGCACAGTATGGTCTGCAAATTTGCGGAAGGACATTCTTGCTATTGAGGGAGTGCAGCGTAGGTTCACAAGGTTAATTCCCGGGATGGCGGGACTGTCAAAGGCTGAGAGAATAGAGCGGCCGGGCTTGTACACTCTGGAATTTGGCAGGATGAGGGGATCTTATTGAACCATATAAGATTATTAAGAGTTTAGACACACTAGAGGCAGGAAATATGTCCAGATGTTGGGGGAGTCCAGAACCAGGGGCCACAGTTTAAGAATAAGGTAAGCCATTTAGAACGGAGATGATGAAACACTTTTTCTCACAGAGAGTTGTGAGACTGAATTCTCTGCCTCGGCCGGTTCTCTGGATACTTTCAAGAGAGAGCTAGACAGTGGAGTCAGGGGATATGGGGAGAAGGCAGGAACGGGTACTGATTGTGGATAATCAGCCATTGAATGGCGGTGCTGGCTCAAAGGGCAGAATGGCCTACTCCTGCACCTATTGTCTATTGTCTATTATCTCCCTTGTCGGTGGGTTTAATTATCAAGTCGGGGTTGCTGCAGAGTGAGCGGAGGGCTGTACGTCCAATACCTCTGGGGTTATAAGTAGTAACAACTGAACCTGTAGTCAACTGAAACATCAACTAGCCAACCTTCTTTACAAAAGATAAATTCTTCAATATTTTCCCCACGAACTTTGCTAAATCATTGTAATCTGGGGCTTTGTGAATTGACACATATCGCCCTGTCCACACCTGTTGTGACAAAGCTAGCTTTGGGGATTCCGATTTCATCGCTGTCTTACAACCATTTGTACACTGACAATTTCATGGTTTGTTGCACATCCTAATTTTACAGAATTATTTATCCATCAACAATTGAGCTTTGAGTGAAAAAAAGGACCCATAATTAAAAACATAAAAGCAAGGGAACTGAAATAGATTGCACCATTCTGGCCTTCAAGTCAACAACTTAATGATTGATCTGAATCTTAACTCTGTACATCTAGGTTTTGCTCACCTAATGTCACATCCTAAGCTAAGATCTCGGATGCATAACTATAAAGTGACCAAATGTCCAACTCCTATCATCGGTAACAATCAAAAAACAATTGCATCCATCTATCCCCTTTCGCTTTCTTCATCAAGCTTTGCAACTTACATGCCCAACAGTATCCCTGTGAAATTTGGCTACACTGTTTTACTATTGCCAATTACCCTCCCAACATGTCCTTCGGTATGTTGGAGAAATCCAGACCATTTGGCTGAAGCTAGTCTAATTATAAGCACATGCAAATCTACACAGATAGGATCTTGTATTAGGATTCAAACAAGTCCCTGGAGATAAGAGGCAGTCATGCTAAGTCCATATCAATATACTATCATTATGGGGGATAGGTGTCCATGTCATTGCCTATCTTTGGATGAAAGAAGTATTTCTTACCCTCTCATAACTGATATTTTACGTTAATGCCACATTTTACAGCTCAATTTACCGAATATGCATGGATTATTCATTGTTGTCAAAACCATCGATGTTCCAAACACCGAAGGCCAAACCCAACATGGAACCAGGAATGGAAGAGAGCTTCTCCTATCCAGTATCCACTAAGAAAAGAACCTCTTCAACTAATCTTCTGTCTGAGACTTGTGTTCTTAACCATTTATGCCATAGCAACAATATTTGCCACAACTTCGCTGCTATCCCGGTCCAGCAAGAAAAGGTGACCCAGTAGATTTTTTAAAAAGCGTAGATGAAGTGCTTATTAAATAAAATTAAATATTATCAAATTAACAAAGCATTGTGGAGAAGAACTTCAGGCACAAATTCATGATCTGATTTCCCTCATCAGGAAATAAAAGATAATGCCCATGGACTGCAAATGTATTTAATTGTAGCCATCTTCTTGAAAAGGTCACATTATATTTATGGAGTGGTGTCCCAGTTGTATGCCAGGGTAAAGGTCATCATCAGGTTTTTTCTCAACTCATCTTCCAGTGATTGTAGCCTTCTCCCAAAGTTGTAACTCTGTCCTTCTAGGACTTCCATGGACATAATCCTCACCATGTGGCAAATCCAAAATGTTGTGAGCAGCAACAACCTCTGTGCATGGCCTTTATTGTGCTCTTATAAAAATAACTTCATCAACCAAGAGAGAATACTGGAGAATTCTTCTCAAATGTTGCTCTCATCAGAAATTCATTGCTACTCTATGTCTGCTGAACAATAACATCTCATGATTCATAACCATAGCGTGTCATGATTCGAACTACCCTCAACCTAGGCTGCGGTCCAACAAGGTTCTGTCATCACTCCAAACCTCTTCTCAATCTTTATAACTGCAATGTGCCACGCAGACTCCAATAAGATGCCAGCTGGTCCATCATGAAACTGTTCAACCTTCACAGCCTGCAGTCCTGAGCAAAGTATCCCAGCTTCAGGTCCAGAGTATACAATTGACATGCACATGTGCAGTCTCTGATCTTTAAATCATCATTGTGTCCTTTACTGAAGCACATGAGAGGATGAGCCTCATACTAAACTGCTGGAGTACTAAGATCCTTCGCCAATCTGTTGCTGCAAGAGAATACTGCTCCCCAACAATCAAAATCCATGACAAGGCTCTGGATCACGTGGATCACTTTCTGCACCTCTGTGTGCGGCAAGATATCAACGGTGAAACTCCACCAGTACACCAAGTCCGTGTTTAGCCACGAGGAAAGGAACTCTCCAACCTAGGAAAAGAAAAATGAAGTTTGGTCAAGACTTCAGATTTGCAGTAATATCATAAATAGCCGTCCCCCTCCTGTATATTGTGAAGAAATGTGAAGAAAACCTTACAACATTGAGGAAATACCAGCAAAGCTCTCTCCATAAATTCTCACAATTAGATTATCATAATAGATGAACTAAACCCAAGCCAACATCTCCAGCAACAAACCTCTGCTGGCTAGTGATGGGCCACATCATCTCCACACCCTGCACCGGTGAAAGCATTTTGCTTTGAGCTCTGATACAGGCAGAGGGTTCCAGGTACACCTCTACAAGGTGATCCCGAAAGATTACTTGAAAAGAATATGATCTAGTCCACAACTCCAGAAACCTGGGTTCGATCCTGACTATGGGTGCTGTCTGTACGGAGTTTGTGCGTTCTCCCCGCGCCATCATGGGTTTTCTCCGAGATCTTCGCGGTTTGTAGGTTAATTGGCTTGGTATAAATGTAAATGTCCCTAGTGTGTGTAGGATAGTGCTATTGTGTGGGGATCGCTGGTTGGTGCGGACTCGGTGGGCCGAAGGGCCCGTTTCCACGCTGTAACTCAAAATTAAACTAAAATAATCGTTAACTCATGTGAATTAAGATAGTGAAGAACCATCTGGAAAGGCATTAAACTCCTCATCCACTGGTAGTAAACAACATATGCAAACAACAGGAGCAAAACTAGATCACACCATGTCTCAAACTGCCCTCCTTGCCACCAATCACACGCTTCTACCTGTGGCAGAGCCTCCTGGTCCCACATAGGATTCAACTTCAGATTCAGATTCACATTTGTTTATTGTCATATACACCAGGGCGCAATGATATTCTTCATTCTCATGAAGCTCGCAAACAGTGATGATTATTAATTGGCAATAAATACAACAACAAATGCGAAACGGCAAAATGGTGCCAATGGTGACTTCAACAGCCAGTATAATGTGGATAAATGTGAGGTTATCCACTTTGGTGGGAAAAACAGGAAAGTAGACTATTATCTGAATGGTGGCCGATTAAGAAAAGGGGAGATGCAACGAAACCTGGGTGTCATGGTACATCAGTCATTGAAAGTAGGCATGCAGGTGCAGCAGGCAGTGAAGAAAGCGAATGGTATCTTAACATTCATAGCAAAAGGATTTGAGTATAGGAGCAGGATCTACTGCAGTTGTACAGGGTCTTGGTGAGACCACACCTGGAGTATTGCATACAGTTTTGGTCTCCTAATCTGAGGAAAGACATTCTTGCCATAGAGGGAGTACAGAGAAGGTTCACCAGACTGATTCCTGGGATGTCAGGACTTTCATATGAAGAAAGACTGAATAGACTCGGCTTGTACTCGCTAGAATTTAGCAGATTGAGGGGGGATCTTATAGAAACTTACAAAATTCTTAAGGGGTTGGACAGGCTAGATGCTGGAAGATTGTTCCCGATGTTGGAGAAGTCCAGAACAAGAGGTCACAGTTTAAGGATAAGGGGGAAGTCTTTTAGGACCGAGATGAGAAAAACATTTTGCACACAGAGAGTGGTGAATCTGTGGAATTTTACTTCGGAGTCACGTGAGTGACTACGTGAAGACCCTGCCAGTACGCATGCGCGACATATCGTCGAACGCATTGCGAAGCGACAGGCAGGGAGGAGGGTCGCTCCTCCACCGGTAAGTTTAAAACGGACCTACAGGTGAGTATTTACTAACCTGAGGTCGTTTTGCGGGAACTCTGTTGTGCTTTTTGTTACAGAGTACCCCACCATGGTCAAGTCACGAACCAAGTCCAAACGGGCCACTTCGAGACTGACTGTGGAGGGCCGCAGGAACGTGGGAACGCGGGCAGTCAGCAGCGGCCTACTTCTCCAGAGCTGCTTGTTGTACGCAACAACCCGCAGGAGCACCTCGGACTGGCGGCAAAGCCACCCGGAAGTCCGGCAAGCCCGTTGACTGGGCAGGGTCCGGCTCGAAGACTCACCGCCTGTGGGTAGCGACGGCGGTCGATTATCCCGCATAGAGCGGATGGTGGAGCAATTGCTCCAACGTGACCTACTCCAGCAGTAGTCTCGTCACCAGCCTTTACAGAGCTGCCAACTATCTCACTCTCTTTGCAGGGGAGCGTAAGGAGTGAGGTCTGGGCTGACTCTGAAGAGGGGGATTTGGCAGAAGAATCCAACGTGCTAGGGGTGCAAGAAGAGGAGCTACTCGGGATGGTCTCCAAGTTTGCGATGCCCTCACAGAAGGGACAGCCATTGCAGCTACAGCTGGCAGCCAGTATAAATAATCTGACAACTCATCAGCTACAAGAACAGGCTATGAACGACACGACAGTCAAATATCTAGCTCCAGAAAACTGCATCTCCCTCAACGTGCCTGCTGTAAATAACCCCATCTGGGGAAACATCAGTCGTGGCATTAGGAGCCAGTAAGTTAAAATGCAGAAAATCCTGAAACTACTGGCCTCTGGTATTACAGCTTTTGCCAGGTCAGTAGACGGGAAAGATATGTCGGAGGAGCAACAGGATGCCCTGGCACTCTTCTGTAATGTACAGTTTGAGATCAACTGTTTCAGGAAGAGTGCCATCACTAAACCCAAAGTTCACGGGGTTGTGTAGAACCAGCAGCGCACAGCCGCCTACTCTGTTGTTCGGGGACAACCTGCCCAAACAGGTAAAAGACCTCGACGAAGAGGCAAAAGCCGTCGGCATGATTAAGGTGTCGGCCGCTACCAGGTCCTCATATATTCGGCAGCAGCACCCCTACGCATCCACCAGCAGGCTGTGTTATCACAGCCAAAGAACAGCTGGTGAAAGCTCGAAGGCCGTACAACCTACACAAAGGTCTTTATTAGGCCAAGTCCCAAAACGGCCTTCCTGGAAGATGCGCCAACCCCACACCACAGCGCCTCCACCTCCCAGGAACCAAGGACGGAGAAAACCAAC
Source organism: Raja brachyura (assembly GCA_963514005.1). Next base: position 16,444,647 of record OY740784.1, on the reverse strand, counting down.
ACAGCACCACCGGTAACCATGGAGGTAGGTGGGTCTGGTTGCCTTCGGAACATAGCATGTGGAACCTCTTCACAGGTTGGGGGAAGGTTACACTTGTTTAGGGATGCATGGAGTTCTATAACTTCTGATCCTTTCATACTGCACAGTATTCAGGGATAGAAAATCGAATTTGTTGACAAACTCCTCCTTCTGGTTCAACATGCACCTGGCCGAAAGTTTGTGCTTTCACAAAAAGAGAACGTGGAAGAGTCATGCGGAACAGTTAAGACTATATACAAAAGGAGTAATTGAGAAAACCAAACATGAATCTCTTGAGTTTGTATCAAACATCTTCACCAAAAACAAAAAAGATTATTGATTTGACACAACGGAATACTTTTGTGTAGTACACCCACTTCAAAATGGAAACTTTTGTTACTGCCAAACAATTAGTTTCCAAGGGGTACTTCATGGCTTGCATTAATCTAAAAGATGCATACTATTCAGAACCAATAGACAAAGATCACCGCAGATTTTTGAAATGTATCTGGATGGGAGCTCTGGCAGTATAAAGCGCTGCCTAATGGATTAACATCAGCCCCAGATTGTTTACTAAAATATTGAAACCGGCATTGGCGTTTCTTCAGAAACAAAAACATATTGCCATGGCATATCTTGATGACATCCTAATTGTGGGGAAAACCGTAGAATTGGCCAAATTCGCTGTCTCAGCCACCAAGCTCCTATTTCAAAAATTGGGATTTATCATCCATCCAGACAAAACCAAGTTAATGCCTTCTGTGACTATGGATTATTTGGGGTTCACGATTGACTCTGTTCATATGTCTGTCACTTTGCCAAAGGACAAAGCAACAGACTTGATAGAGGCATGTAACAGCCTTGTTTGCGTCAGTAAACCATCTATTCGGCAAGTAGCCAGGGTAATTGGGAAGCTCGTGGCTGCCTTTCCAGCCACACAATTTGGACCCTTACATTACCAAAATCTACAAAGGGCCAAAATTGCAGCACTCAAACACCATGCTGGCCATTTTGACAGGCCAATGCAGTTACCAGCCAAAGCAAAATTGGAATTGCGATGGTGAATTAGCAATGTTCGACATTGCTCTAATCCCGTCACAGTCACAAAACCTTCGGTTGTGTTACAAACTGACGCCAGTGCTCACGGCTGGGGAACAACCAATACCACCTCCAGTTGTGGTGGTAGATGGAATGCACACGAGTTAACCTTACTTCAGACACTGGTTATCAATCATCTAGATATGTTGGGAGCGTTTCACAGACTTTGGGCTTACTGTTCAGACATGCACCATCAGCATGTTTGCCTACAAATTGATAATACCACCGTGGTGGCATACATTAATCATATGTGTGGAATTAAGTCGATATCTTGTGATGAATTGGCCAATCCAATCTGGTACTGGTGCATAGAAAGAAACATTTGGATATCAGCTACTTACCTTCCGGGTAAGCTCAATACAGTGGCGGACACCAGGTCACGCATATTCAATGACAACACCGAATGGATGTTGGACCACCAGGTATTTACTGACATTGTAGTTCGGTATGGAACACCAGATATCGACCTTTTTGCATCCAGACCTAATCACCAGATACCAACATATGTTGCATGGGAACCAGACCCTGGGGCAGTAGCGATGGACGCTTTCTCGCTACACTGGGGGGATTTGTTTTTCTATGCATTTCCCCCCTTCCGCCTCATCAGTCGGATCTTGCGGAAAATGCAACAAGACACCGCATCAGGTATTTTGGTAGTACCCGATTGGCCTACTCAGCCATGGCTCCCTGTGGTACTCGACATGGTCTCAGAACCATGTATTCCGATCTCCAAACGCCCGTGTTTGCTGGTACATCCTGTGACTGGGGAGAGTCATCCGTGCCATGACCGAATGAACCTATTGGCTTGCAGGATTTGAAAAGACCTCTCCTGGAATTGGGACTGTCGGACCGAACCATGAATATCATCGTGGCATCATGCAGAGAGTCCACCGGGAAACAGTACCTCACCTATATCAAAAAATGGGAGGTATTTTGTACCAGGACAAACACTACTTACAACACAGCCACCATCACGGATGTGCTGGAGTTCCTGGCAAGTCTACATTTCGATGAAGGCTTGAGTTATAGTGCCATCAACTGTGCAAGAAGAGCCCTATCCTCATACCTGGGACAAGGGTTAGAACACCATGGAGTAGGATCTCACCCTCTGGTGTCAAAACGTATGAGGGGCATTTTTAACTCAAATCCCCCCAGGCCTCGATATTCCCAGACCTGGGATATTGGCATTGTCCTGACCCTGCTCAGAGATTGGGCACCAGCCACATCCCTTTCACTCCAACCAAACTCACGTATAAAATGGTGATGCTGATGGCGCCTGTAACGGCGCAGCGGGTCCAGTCTCTGCACAAACTAAGACTGGACGCCATGGCAACATCCCAAAATAAGGGAACCTTTCACATTTATGAGTTACTTAAACAGAACAGGCCTGGGTCATCTGGCCTCAAATTGGAGTTCCTGGCTTATCCCGTAGATAGACGCCTACGCATAGTGACCCACCTTCTACAGTACCTGGAGGTCACCAAAAGTCTCAGGGGAACAGAAATGGCTCTATTGATAAGCTTTAAACGTCCTCATCATAGAGTAACTGTGCAGACCATCTCAAGATGGCTTAGGGTGGTATTAGGTGCAGCAGGGGTGGACACTGATGTTTTTAAATCTCATTCTACCACGGTTGCAGCTACATCGGCAGCAAGAATAATGGAAGTTCCTATGGACCACATCCTTGCAACGGCGGGTTGGTCTAATGAAACAACTTTCCAGAGGTTTTATAACAAACCTGTGGCCATGCCTGAGATATTTGCAGACACTATTTTAAGTTCTGTATTATAATTTTCCCCGAAGTTAGGGGTTATTATTATTATTTGTTAAATAAATACGTTTTGTTTTTCAGCACTGTTTCAAGTCTGAAATACGTTAACATACTTCCTCCATTGGGGTATGGAGAGAAGGCAGGTACAGGATACTGAGTTGGATGATCAGCCATGATCATATTGAATGGAGGTGCAGGCTCGAAGGTCCAAATGGCCTACTCCTGCACCTATTTTCTATGTTTCTATGTCTAACCATCCCAGAGCTCACGGAGTTGCAAGTTATTCTCAGCCACTGACCCTGAAAACATATAGCCTGTTGAATGCTTGACATAGTTTCTGTGCACAGGGGACATGAAATGGACAACCAGAGCAATAGGACATTTAACCTACGGGGGAAAGGCAAACCATGACGGCTGTTGTGGAATAAATGACAAATGTGGGAACCACCTGGATTCAGCAGATGATTGACTCTTACACATAAATGACTCACTTTATTTTGCAAGAACAAACCTGCAAAATATTTCTAAACGTCTTATGAATATCACTCCACAGTCCCCCAACTATTTTCAGTTCATAATCTGCTGGACTATTGAAAGTTTCATTCACAATTTACGTGTCTAATTTCTGTCTATCAGTTATCTAATTACTGTTTTACATCCCAGTTTAACGTTACTTTGCTTCAAAGTATAAGAACTAAAGCTAGTTGTTTCTTCAAGAGCATGTGGAAGGTCATTTGTTTTTGGCTTGTATTATTTGTTATTCACATTTGTGAAGTAAATAGTAATGCTTGCTTCCTGACGATCACTTTTTAAACATTAACCCTTCTATTGTGGATTTAAGTCTCACAGGGGAAATATGAACAAAATATCCCGGCTAATATGGAGATTCGAATTGGGAACAGAGTTAGATCACTCGGTCCCCAAACTATTAGGTCATAAGGACATAAGAGATAGGACCATAATTAGGCCATATAGCCCATCAAGTCTACTCTGCCATTCAATCATGGCTGATTTATCTCTCCCTCATAACCCCATTATCCTGCCTTCTCCACATAACCCCTGACATCCGTACTAATCAAGAATTTATCTATCTCTGCCTTAAAAGTATTCACTAACTTGGCCTCCACAGCCTTCTGTGGCAAAGAATTCCACAGATTCACCACCCTCACCCTAAAGAAATCCCTCCTCATCTCCTTCCTAAAGGAATGTTCTTTAATGCTGAGGCTATGACCTCTGGTCCTAGACTCTCCCACTAATGGAAACATCCTCTCCACATCCACTCAATTCAAGCCTTTCACTATCGGTATGTTTCAATGAGGGCCGCCCCCTCATCCTTCCAAACTCCAGCGAGTACACGTCCAGTGCCGCTCATCATATGTTAACCCACTCATTGTTAGGATAATTCTTGTAAACCTCCACTTGACCCTCTCCAGAACCAGCACATCCTTCCTCAGATATGGTGCCCAAAATTGCTTATAATACTTCAAATGATTCCACCATTCAAGAACATTCAAGTAACTTCCATTCCACATTTTTACCTATCTCCAATAATCCTCCACCCCCTTGCTTGTTCATGATTTTCCAAAAGAAAAAAAAACTTGATCTCTGTCTAAAGTGGGCAACCTCTTATTTACAAACAATTACCCCAATTCTAGATGCTCCCACAAGAGGAAACATCTTCCCCACATCCACCCTGTGAAGATAGCTCAGTTGGGAGAGTCCACTTTAAGCAAATTGGTCCCTCATGATAACAAGGTGTTTTTAATAGGCTACAATGTGCTTTGGACTGACATGGGATTTTGAAGTACTCCATATAAATGTGATTATTTATTAATATTTATTTTCCTTCTATTTGATTTTTCTTAAATTGGAATGGAGAATATGATTATCTCTCTGCCAGCCACCTTTTGTTCTGTGATTTTACTTTGTGAAGGACAATTGTCACATATGGTTATCAATCAGAGTACATATTTGAATTGAAAGAGAAAAGCAAATCCATTTGTTGACATGAAAGAAAAGGCTAGGATTGTGGTTTTGACTATTTCTGCCAGAAGGTGGTGCTAAATGCATTTAACTAATGGCGTAGAACAGCAAACGTCACTTGAAACCTCTGCTCTAAGATCGTTGCTTGAAAGGGCCCTGGCATTAAAATGTACTTTTGTTAGATGTTAATCACTGAACTTGACCCAAATAATATTATGTGTACAGTTTTTTTTTAATGTAGGCAAATCCTATACAATATTATCCTAATCTGCTGGAATATTGCAAACATACAATCTGTCCATTTTCAATACTGTTCCTCAGTTAACATTGCTATGCCATATTACATCTGCTGTCAACTGGCCTCATATTTTTACAACTACTTTTAATCATAATAATCATAATCGTAATTTATTAGCCAAGTATGCTTTGCAACATACGAGGAATTTGGTTTATCATACAGTCATACCAAACAAGCCACACAACTACATAAAATTTGACATAAACATCCACCACAGAGGCTCCTCTACATTCCCCACTGTGACGGAAGGCAATAAAGTCTTATCTTCTTTCCTCCTTTCCTCCCGCAGTCGGGGGAGTCGAACCATCCGCAGCCGACAATCGAGCACCCACGTCGGGGCGGTCTAAGCTCCCGCATTGGGACGGTTGCAACTGCTGCGGCTTGGAATTCCCGAAATCGGTCTCTAACCAAGGACTGCGAGTTTAACGATGTCAAAGTCCGCAGCTCCCGCAGGTTGGAGCACCAAAGGCCGACCCCTGGCAAAGGGAGCTCTAGAAACATAGAAACATAGAAATTAGGTGCAGGAATAGGCCATTCGGCCCTTCGAGCCTGCACCGCCATTAAATATGATCATGGCTGATCATCCAACTCAGTATCCCGTACCTGCCTTCTCTCCATACCCTCTGATCCCCTTAGCCACAAGGGCCACATCTAATTCCCTCTTAAATATATCCAATGAACTGGCCTCAACTACCCTCTGTGGCAGAGAATTCCAGAGACCCACCACTCTCTGTGTGAAAAAATTCCTTCTCATCTCGGTCCTAAAGGATTTCCCCCTTATCCTTAAGCTGTGACCCCTTGTCCTGGACGTCCCCAACATCGGGAACAATCTTCCTGCATCTAGCCTGTCCAACCCCTTAAGAATCTTGTAAGTTTCTATAAGATCCCCTCTCAATCTCCTAAATTCTAGAGAGTATAAACCGAGTCTATGCAGTCTTTGTTCATAAGACAGTCCTGACATCCCAGGAATCAGTCTGGTGAACCTTCGCTGCACTCCCTCTATGGCAATAATGTCCTTCCTCAGATTTGGAGACCAGAACTGTACGCAATACTCCCAAAGAAGTCCCAAACAAGAGGCCGCCTTAGCTTAAAGATAAGCTAAAACATAGATTTTACAACAAACTAAAAACACAAAGAATGAAAAAGACGAAGACAGACCTTTGGCGAGGCAGCCATCGTGCGGCGCCCCCTGGTGGTCTCAATTTGACGCCATAACTTCAGAGGAAGGTTGACAATTTGCTGACAAGATCAAAGAATCTCTCAACAATTTCTGTTGAAACATTATAGTTCTGACATTGGTTAACAATGTGTTATTTACAGTGCCACGACAATTCACGGAAATTAGTCACTGGTTTATGAAAACACAATAGTTGTTGATCCAAAAAAATTTTTAAGCTGTTTTTAAAAACAGCTTACATTTCCGTACACTTTTAACATTAAAAACAAAACATCCGAAAGCGATGGCAGGCTATGAGGCTGACAGTGGGTTCTGGAGCTCATACCTCAGGGCCTGCCGCCTGAAGTGCACTCATTACATGCTGAACAACTTCGCTCAGCCTGCCTGAACCTACCTGATCATCCGGTTGCTAAACACTTTAATTCTGAAGAAGGGTCTCGACCCGAAACGTCGCCTATCTCCTTCACTCCTTAGATGCTGCTGCACCCGCTGAGTTTCTCCAGCTTTTTGTGTAACCCACTTTAATTCTCCATCCCATTCCCACACAGACCATTCTGTCCTAGGTCTCCTCCATTGTCAGAGTGAGACTAAATGCAAATTGGAGGAACAGCATCTCATATTTCTCTTGGGCAGCTTACAGCCCAGTGGTATGTATATTGATTTCTCTCACTTCAGGTAGCCCCGGGTTTCCTCTCTCTTTATCCCTCCCCCACCCAAGTTGCACTACCTTCTCATTTTCACCCAACAGCTAACAATGGCTTGTTTCCTGTATCATCGTTGCTTTTTTGTATTTATTCATTGTTCTTTAGCTCTCTAAATCAGCGTCTATATCTTTCGTTTTCCTTATCCCTAACCAGTCTAAAGAAGGCATTCCACTCGAAATGTTACCCATTCCCTCTCTCCATAGATGCTGGCTGTCCCGCTGTGTTACTCCAGCTTTTTGTGTCTATCCTCGCTACTTAAAACTCATTCTGTCTCATGGGTAAACGTCAGATCACCATATATAATAAAACAAACTGGTCGCTGAGCCACAGCAGAATAGTCATACCAACCGTTATATTCTAAGTGTTGACTTTAAGGTGGTGTAGACATATTATTATCAAAGAGATTTCATTTGTATTCACTCGACTAAGTGGGAACCGTAGGGGGTGTGTGGTGGGAGGGGAAGTGTGTGTGGGCGGGAGGGGCTTGCGAGGGGGGGGGGCGAGGAGGGATGTGAGGGGGAGGGGATGTGGGGGGGAGGGGATATGTGGGGGGGAGGGGGTCTGTGTGGGCAGGGTGTCAGGGGGGAGGGAGGATGTGGGAGGGGAGGGGTGGTTTGGGGTAGGGGTGTGTGTGCGGGCGAGGGGGATATGGAGGGGAGGGGTGTGTATGTCTGTGGGCGGGGGGTATGTGTGGGCGGGGGGTGTGGGGGGAGGGGGGTTGTGGGTGGGGGAAATTGTGGGCAGGGGGTGTTGTGGAGGAGGGGTTTGTGGGTGGGGAGGGGGGATTGTGGGGAGGAGGGGGGGTTTGTGGGGAGGGGTAGGTTGTGTGGGCGGGCGTTGTGGTGTTGTGGGGGGGCATTGTGGGGGGGGCATTGTGGGGATGTGTGGGCGGGGCGGTTGTGGGGGTCAGAAGGGTGTGAGGGTGTGTGTGGGAGAGGGTTTGTGTGGGCAGGGAGGGGTTGTGGAGGGGAACGGTTGCAGGGGGGAGGGGTGTGTGACGGGGAGGGGTTATGTTAAAAGTTAACATAAACATCCACCACAGCGGATCCCCCACAGCCTCACTGTGATGGAAGATTAAAGTCTAAACTTCTTCCCTCTTTATTCCCCCGCGGTCGGGGCAGTCGTACCATCCGCAGTCTGGGCGATCGAAGCTCCCGCAGCCGGCGATCAAAGCTCCCGTGTTGGGGCAATCAAAGCTCCCTCGTCGGCGCGGTCGAAGCTCCTGCGGTTTGGAGCTCCACGAATGTTAAAGTCCGCTGGCTCGCAGGTCGACCCCTGACAGGGATCGCCAGCTCCACGATGTTAAGTCCTGCGGCTCCCAAAGTTGGAGCTCCCAAAATCAGTCTCCAGCAAGACGCCGCCAACTCCACTTCGGGAGCCGTGGACTGCGGTAGGAGGTGGCTGATTCGGATGTCCAAGCCGCTGAGGATGTCCTCCAGTCCTGATGTCAGACTTCCATCACCCTGGCGAGCGGGCCTGGACATCGGGCCGCCCGTAGCGGTGACAACGGAGGGTTCGGCAGTCCCCCGACCACAGGAGGACAACAGAGGAGGATGTTTGCATTTTGGAGCCTTCCCTCACAGTGGGAAACTTTGTGTGGGGATGTCTGTGTTAAAGACTATCGTGTTCTGTGCTCTTTATTATTCGTATGGCTGTATGGCGACCACACATTCCACTCTATCAATTGGTACATGTGACAAATAAATGTATCTTGTATCTTGTATGTTAGGCCACAGCGTGGATGGAGATACAATACGGAAAAAAATTGCATCTCCTTCAAGGTAAGAGATTTAAATAAGTTTCCCCACATAAAACAAGCTAAAGAACACTAAAGCATACTATCAAACAACAAATAAGGAAGGGACGAGACAGACTGTTGGCGAGGCAGGCATTGCAGACGCCACCCGGTCACTCCTGACTTTCGTTTGTGAGATGGTAGAAAGAGTTTTGGGAAGCAAGATATCCCGTCTTTGACCTGCTGTTATAGTCCAGTGCTCAAATAACTGGTCAGTTGAACTTCTGCCTGCCCAATAAAGATCTTAAATGTCATGAACTGATTTGCAAGGATAGATGGAGAGAACAAGAGCATGCCATTTGGCAAAATATTTCAATGTTAGAGCTTGTATGAGAGTTCAAAACTTGTGACAATAAAATAAAGATTTTCACAAGTCCATCAAAAGAACATGTTTCTTTCCTTGGAGAGTATTTGCTATGTAGCTGCTTCATGGGATAGTTGAGGCAACTCACATTTAATGGGAAGTTAGATAGGAACTGAGAAAAATGGAATTGAAGGACGTTAGATGGAGAAGAGTTGTGGGTGGCTCATGGAGACCATAAATATAAGCAATGACCGAAGGTGCAAAGGGCCCTGTTTCTGTGATATATGTGATAAACAAGCATTTAGTTTAGTTTCGAAATACAGCACAGAAACAGGCCCTTCGGCCACCGAGTCCACGCCAACCAGCGATCCCCGCATATTAACACTATCCTGCACACACTAGGGACAGTTTTACATTTACCAAGCCAATTAACCTACAAACCTGTACGTCTTTGGAGTGTGGGAGGAAACCGAAGATCCTGGAGAAAACCCACGTGATCATGGGGAGAACGTACAAACTCCATACAGACAGCACCCATAATTGGGATCGAAACCAGGTCTCCGGTGCTATAAGGCAGCAGCACTTGAAATTTTGAAATTATATCATAAATGAACTATTGGCAAACATAGCCACATATAAACAATATTGAGCCAAACGGACAGAAAGTGGAATTTAGTGATGTTACTTGATTTAGCTGAGGGATACATTTTCTCTGAGGCCCAGTGAAAACTCTCCAGCTTTTCACCATGTACTGTCAAAATCTGTAATATCTAGCTGAAAGGGTCAACCAGTCCTGGGCTTCACACTTCCGTTAATGGCCATTGTGAATGAAGCAGAATCAACCCTGGTCTAGGGTCATACTTCAACCTTTAATTTTCAAGCAGTGGCCTATCTCAAAGCCAAGACTAATATGAGGTTTTGATGGGAGATTAAATTTGGGCACGTATCCATGTAAATTCCAACAAGTTTCAGAATTTGTTTGATGGGTATTCAAATGTGTATGTTCTATGCTTGCGGACATATTTGTGTCTGTGAACAAGAAACTTGACTCTCCTATTGTATTCTGCATGGAGACTACTGGAATTACAAGAAATACCAGCATTTCATTTGAAGGATCTGCACACAAAATTGAGTTCCAGGTGATATCAATGAGAGTTGACAGTGATGAGAAAAGAAACAATAAGATCATGGCATGCTTGATGTTCTTAATTATTTGCATTTGCTGTGGTATTTAATTGTTTAGGTGTACTTAAGCATTTTAGGTTATTTTAAATGTTTATAATTTTTACGTTTTAACTTTATCACTGTAGTGAGTTAAAAGTGTTTAATTGTCAACCAGCACATCTGACAACAGAACAATGGAGTTCTTGTAGCAGCATTACAGGCCTGTAAACACAATACACTAAGATAATATATAATAAACTAAAATCCAGTACTTTAATAACCCCAATTTCAGTGCAAAAAAACCTGAAGTCCTTAGTACAACCAAAGACAGTCCATAGTTTAATTTTATTGAACTACACCAGAATGTGCCGAACGATGGCTGCCTCGCCAACGGACTGTCTTGTCTTTCTCCTTATTTGTTGTTTTTAGTCTGTAGTTAAATGTTGTTTTAGTGTACCTTTAGTTTTGTATTATGTGATGGGTGGAGGGGGGGGGGGGGGGCAAACTTTGGGAACTCCAAGCCACCGGAGCTTCAACCACCCCGACACGAGGGCTTCAATCACCCTGACTGCGGATGGTTCAATTGCCCCCACCGCAATAGAAAAGGAGGAAAGAAGGTAAGACTTTATTGCCTTCCATCACAGTGGGGAATGTGGTGGGGCCACTGTGGTGGATGTTTATGTTAAATTTTATGTAGTAGTGTGTCTTGTTGCTATTTTTGGTATGATTGTATGGCTAATCAAATTCTTTGTATTTTAAACCAATATGTAGAATAACCAACTGGAGGACAGAGCATTCCTGGACTGGGTATTGTGTAAGGAGGAATGATTCATTAGTGATCTTGTTGTGCAAGCCCCTTGGGCAACAGGGACCATAATATGGTGGAATTTTTGCATTAGGATGGAAAGTAACATGGTTAATTCAGAGACTAGGGTCCCGAACTGAAAGAAAGGAGACTTTGAAGGTATGAGATGGGAATTGACTGGGATAGACTGGCAAATTATACGTAAAGGGTTAACGGTGGAGATGCAATGGCAAAGATTTAAACTGCATGGATGAACTCCAAAACTTGTTCATTCCTGTCTGGCGAAAAAATAAAACGGGAAAGGTGGCCAACAGTGTCTAACGAGGATAAATCCAAGGAAAAGGCATATAAATTGGTCAGAGGAAGCAGCAAACCGGAGGACTGGGAGAAATTTAGAGCTCAACATAGGAGGACAAAGGACATTAAGGGGGGGCAAAAAGAGCATGAAAGAAAGCTTGCGGGGAATATTAAAACTGACTCTAGTGGATCTAGTGGGAGGGGGGAACTGAAAGGAATCCATATTAGTCAGGAAAAGGTTTAAGAAAGAACTGCTGATGCTGGTAAAATCGAAGGTAGACAAAAAATGTTGGAGAAACTCAGCGGGTGAGGCAGCATCTATGGAGAGAAGGGAAAAGTGTTAGGCAAACAGTTGGGACTGAAGGAAGATAAATCACCAGGACCTGATGGTCTGCATCCCAGAGTACTCAAGGAGGTGGCCATAGAAATCGTGGATGCATTGGTGATCAATTTCCAATGTTCTCTCGACTCTGGATCAGTTCCTGTGGACTGGAGGGTAGCCAATGAAACTACACTTTTTAAGGAATGAGGGAGAGAGAGAAAATGGTGAATTATATACTAGTTAGCCTTACATCGGTAGTGGTTGATGCTTGAGTCGATTGCTAAAGATGTTATAGCAGCGCATTTGGATAGCAGTGACAGGATTGGTCAAAGTCAGTATGGATTGGTGAAGGGGAAATCATGCTTGACATTTTTTGAGGATATAACAGGTAGAATGGATATGGGAGAACCGGTGGATGTGGTGTATCTGTACTTTTAAAAAGCCTTTGACAAGGTCCTACACAAGAGATTAATGTGCAAAATTAGAGAACATGGTATTTGGAATAAGGTATTGACATGGAGAGAGAACTGGTTGGCAGACATGAAGCAAAGAGTAGGATTTAACGGGTCCTTTTCAGAATGGCAGGCAGTGACGCGGGTGCCACAAGGCTCGGTGCTGGGACCCCAGTTATTTACAATATATATTAACTATTTAGATGAGGGAATTAAATGTGACATCTCCAAGTTTGTGGTGACACAAAGCTGGGTGGCAGTGGGAGCTGCAATGAGGATGCTATGAGGCTGCAGGGTGACTTGGATAGGTTGGGTGAGTGGGCAGAAGCATGGCAGATGCAATATAATGTGGATAAATGTGAGGTTATCCACTTTGGTGGCAAGAACAGGAAGGCAGATTATTATCTGAATGGTGTCAGATTAGGAAAAGGGGAGGTGCAACAAGACTTGGGTGTGCTTGTACATCAGTCACTGAAAGTAAGCATGCAAGAAAGAATAGGTCAACTGGGATTGCATTCCTGGAATTTAGAAGGATGAGAGGGGATCTTATAGAAACATGTAAAATTCTTAAAGGATTGGACAAGCTGGATGCAGGATAAATGATTCTGATGTTGGGGGATTCCAGAACCAAAGGTCACAGTTCAAGAATAAGGGGTGGGCCATTTAGGACTGAGATGAGGAAAAACTTCTTCAGCCAGCGAATTGTGAATCTGTGAAATTCTCTGCCACAGAAGGCAGTGGAGGCCAATTCACTGGGTGTTTTCACGAGAGAGTTAGATTTAGCTCTTAGGGCTAAAGGAATCAATGGATATGGGGAAAAAGCAGGAACGGGGTGCTGATGTTAGATGATCAGCCATGATCATATTGAATGGCAGTGCTAGGTCGAAGGGCCAAATGGCCTATTCCTGCACCTATTTTTTCTATTTTTCTAAACACGGGCAGGTTGGACTAGTGTAGATGGGGCACCTCAGTTGGCATGGGCAAGCTGGGTCAAAGGACTTGTTTCCATGCTGTCAGACTCTGTGACCTCTATAGGATCACCTCTCATTCTCTGCTCCAAGGAATACAGTTGTAGCCTGTCCAACCTATCCGTATAGATCAGGCCCTTAAGTCCTGGCAACATCCTCATATATTTTCTATACACTCTTTCCAGCTTGTTCAGGCACCATTTATTCAGATTGTCAATCTCCCTCCTACTCTGACTCATCATTACCTGTTATTCATTTGGCAATATCAGCTCCCTGGGTTGCAATCCCATTAATTCAATTTGTTCTATTTTTCTGCATTGCTGAAACCTATTCTCTCTCACACATACCATCATCCCTCCTTTGATTTCAAAAATATATTAAGTGACACCAGATGGGTCTTGTCCTGTAACCTACCAGCACATCTTTAGGATTTGGGGAAAAACTCAAAACAATACAGTAGTGCAGCTAGTAGATCTGCTGCCTCACAACTCCAGTGAAACAGATTTATTCCTTCTATCTAATGCTGTCTGTGCAGTTTGTATGTTCTCCAAGTGATAGCATGGGTTTCCGCAGAGTGCTCCAGTTTCCAACCATGCTGCAATAATGGTGGTATGGGAGGTTATTTACCACTAGGGGGCACGGAAACGATGGTTGCCTCACCAACGGTCTGTCTTCGTCTTTTCCTTCTTTGTGTTTTTAGTTTGTTTGTAAAATGTATGTTTATCTTTAGACAATAGACAATAGACAATAGGCAGGAGTAGGCAATTCGGCCCTTCGAGCCAGCACCGCCATTCAATGTGATCATAGCTGATCATCCCCAATCAGTACCCCATTCCTGCCTTCATCCCATATCCCCTGACTCCGCTATCATTAAGAGCCCTATCTAGCTCTCTCTTGAAAGTATCCAGAGAACCGGCCTCCACCGCCCTCTGAGGCAGAGAATTCCACAGACTCACAACTCTCTGTGAGAAAAAGTGTTTCCTCATCTCCGTTCTAAATGGCTTACCCCTTATTCTTAAACTGTGGCCCCTTGTTCTGGATTCCCCCAACATCGGGAACATGCTTCCTGCCTCTAGCGTGTCCAAACCCTTAACAATCTTCTATGTTTCAATAAGATCCCTCTCATCCTTCTAAACTCCAGAGTGTACAAGCCCAGCCGCTCATTCACTCAGCATATGACAATCCCGCCATCCCGGGAATTAACCTTGTAAACCTACGCTGCATACCCTCAATAGCAAGAATGTACTTCCTCAAATTAGGTGACCAAAACTGTACACAATACTCCAGGTGTGGTTTCATTAGGGCTCTGTACAACTGCAGAAGGACCTCTTTGCTCCTATACTTGACTCCTCTTGTTATAAAGGCCAATATGCCATTCACTTTCTTCACTGCCTGCTGTACATGCTTGCTTACTTTCATAGACTGATGAACAAAGACCCCCAGATCCCGTTGTACTTAACTTTTCCCAACTTGACACCATTTATATAGTAATCTGCCTTCCTGTTTTTTCTACCAATGTGGGTAACCTCGCATTTATCCACATTAAACTTAATCTGCCATGCATCTGCCCACTCCCCCAAACTGTCCAAGTCACCCTGCATTGTCATAGCATCCTCCTCACAGTTCACAGTGCCACCCAGCTTTGTGTCATCTATAAATTTGCTAATGTTACTTTGAGTCCCTTCATCCAAATCATTGATGTATATTGTAAATAGCTGCGGTCCCAGCACCGAGCCTTGCGGTACCCCACTCGTCACTGCCTGCCATTCTGAAAGTGACCCGTTAATCCTTACTCTTTGTTTCCTGTTTGCCAACCAATTTTCTAACCATGTCAGCACTCTACCCCCAATACCATGTGCCCTAATTTTGCTCACTAATCTCCTATGTGGGACCTTATCAAATGCTTTCTGAAAGTCCAGGTACACTACATCTACTGACTCTCCCTTGTCCATTTTCCTAGTTACATCCTCGAAAGATTTCAAAAGATTAGTCAAGCATGATTTCCCCTTCGTAAATCCATGCTGACTCGGACCGATCCTGTTACTGCTATCCAAATGTGCGGCTATTTTATCTTTTATAATTGACTCCAGCATCCTCCCCACCACCGATGTCAGGCTAACTGGTCTATAATTCCCTGTTTTCTCTCTACTGCCTTTCTTAACAAGTGGGATAACATTAGCTACCCTCCAATACAGGAGCTGATCCTGAGTCTATAGAACATTGGAAAATTATCACCAATGCAGCCATGATTTCTAGAGCCACTTCCTTAAGTACCCTGGGATGCAGACATCAGGCGCTGGGGATTTATAAGCCTTCAATCCCATCAGTCTACCCAACAACATTTCCTGCCTAATGTGGATTTCCTTCATTTCCTCCGTCACCCCAGATCCTCTGGCCACTGCTATATCAGGAAGATTGTTTGTGTCCTCCTTAGTGAAGACAGATCCAAAGTACCCGTTCAACTCATCTGCCATTTCCTTGTTCCCCATAATAAATTCACCTTTTTCGGTCTCCAAGGGTCCAACTTTGGTCTTAACTGATTTTTTCCTCTTCACATACCTAAAGAAGCTTTTACTATCCTCCTTTATACTCTTGGCTAGCTTACCTTCATACCTCATTTTTTCTCCCTGTATTGTCTTTTTTGTTATCTTCTGTTGCCCTTTAAACATTACACAATCCTCTTGCTTCCCGCTCATCTTTGCTACGTTGTACTTCTTCTCTTTTATTTTTATACTGTCCCTGACGTCACTTGTCAACCACGGTCGCCCCTTACTACCCTTGGAATCTTTCTTCCTCCTAGGAATGAACTGATCGTGCACCTTCTGTATTATTCCTAGAAATACCTGCCATTGTTCCACTGTCATCCGTGCAAGGGTATCTTTCCAGTCAATTTTGGCCAGCTTCTCCCTCATGGCCCCATAGTCCCGTTTATTCAACTGTAACACTGACGTCTCCGATCTACCCTTCTCCCTCTCTAATTGTAGATTAAACCTGACCATATTATGGTCACTACCTCCTAATGGCTCATTAACCTCAAGTTCCTTTATCAAATCCAGTTCATTACATAACACTAAATCCAGAATTGCCTTCTCCCTGGTAGGCTCCAATACAAGCTGCTCTAAGAATCCATCACAAAGGCACTCTACAAAGTCCCTTTCTTGGGGTCCAGTACCAACCTGATTTTCCCAGTCTACCTGCATGTTGAAATCTCCCATAACAACCACAACAGTACCTTTGCTACATGCCAATTTTAACTCCTGATTCAAATGCACCCTATGTCCAGGCTACTGTTTGGGGGCTTGTAGATAAGTCCCATTAGGGTATTTTTACCCTTACAATTCCTTAGTTCTATCCATACTGACTCCACATCTCCTGATTCAATTGCAAGGGACTGAATTTCATTCCTCACCAACAGAGCTACCCCACCCCCTCTGCCCACCTGTCTGTCTTTTTGATAGGATGTGTACCCTTGAATATTCAGTTTTAGTTTTGTATTTGTGGGGGGGGGGGGGGGGGGTAAAAAGGTTCTTATCTCTTTACTCGATGGAGATGCGACTTTTTCCATGTCGTATCTCCGTCTGCTCTGCGGCCTAACATTGTGGAGCTGCCGTCTCTTGTTTGGGACATCTAGAGCTCCAAAACCATGGAGCTATTGGTCTTTAACACCTTGGAGCAGGCGATCCCTTTGCCAGGGGTCAGCCTTTGGTGCACCATCCTGTGGGAGCTATGGACTTTCACAGTGTGGAGCTTGCTGTCCCTGGCTATGGACTGTTTTTGGGTTCTCCAAACCACAGGAGTTTCGACTGTCCCAATGCGGGAGCTTAAACCGCCTCGATCATCGGCTGTGGATGGTTCGACTCGCCCGACTGCGGGAGGAAAGGAGGAAGGAAGAGAAGACTTTATTGCCTCCCATCAAAGTGGGGAAGGTGGAGAAGGTGGATGTTTATGTAAAATGTTTATATAGTTGTGTGTCTTGTTCTTTTTTGTTATGACTGTATGGGAAACCAACTTCTTCGTATGTTGCAAAACATACATGGCTAATAAATTACAATTATGATTGTGATTATTTGCCTACTATAAATTTGCCCCTCGTGTTCGAGAGAGTGGTAGTTGATGGGCACTTGGGGAAGGGTAAAATGTCTTTAATATAAGATTAGGGCAAATGGGTGCTTGGCAGTTGGTGTGGATTTGCTGAGCCAAAGTGCCATGTTCGGAGCTGTATAACCCAGTGAGTCTATGATACCCACTTGCCCATGAAGGAAAAGTGCAAACTCTGGATAAACAGCAGCCAAGGTCAGAAGTCAAACCTGGACCCAGGAGCTTTGTGGCAGCAGAACTAATTAGCTGCACTACAAGGCCACCCTTAGTCCCTCCATTTTTAATACTATTTTGATTGTCAGGTCAATTGAAGAAATGACAACTTTTATTTAGGGTCATTGAGTATAAGAGTTAGCAAAGCTGGGGTTGTGGCTTGGATGCCCGTCAAAGATTTCTTAGTAGTTTCTTGTCCTGGTATGGAACACCTCTTCTTGGGCACAGGTGCAGCGAAGACGAAGGAATTGGTAGGGGATAGAGTCTTTTCGGGAGGGAGGGAGGGTGGGAAGCAGTTTTGTCTAGATAGCTGTGGGAGTCAGTGGGTTCATAACAGATGTCAGTCGATAGTCTATCTCCTGTGATGGAGACAGTGAGATCAAAAAATGGAAGGGAGATGTTGGAGATGGTCCAAGTGAATCTAAGTGCAGGATGGAAATTGGTAGTGATTTGAGTGCAGGATGGATAAACTCTGGTAAACCTCTTCTTTACCTCTTGACATGTTCTACATCCTTCCTGTAATGGGATGGCAAGAGCTTCATGCAATACTCCAAATGTGGCTTAACCAAAGTCCTATAAAGCTGCATCATGACTTCCTAACTCTTATACTCAATTACCCTAACCAATGAAGGCATATGCTTTCTTTACCACCAACTAAACAAAACGTGTTCATTTATTTTATTGCTGAAAGTTCCAATCTTCCTATGTATCTATGTACCAGAGAAGTGGAAAATAATATTGAGATCAGCTTTTTGTGATGTAAAGTCTGCAACATTAACTCACCTCTCACTATGTTGTCCAATTTCCTGAATATCTACTGTAGCATATTTCCAGAATCTACAGTATATTAGGGTGTCAGAAGTTATGGGGCGAAGGCACGAGAATGGGGTTAGGAGGGAGAGGTAGATCAGTCATGATTGAATGGTGTAGTAGACTTGATGGGCCAAATGGCCTAATTCTACTCCTTTCACTGACTTATGATAATTTCCTAGGTAGACAAAAATGCTGTAGGAACTCAGCGGGTGAGGCAGCATCTATGGAGAGAAGGAATAGGCGACGTTTCGGGTCGAGACCCTTCGTCAGATTTCCCAGTTATTTGTCTATTCTCTGCGCCTCTCAACAAAGGGGGTTGTGAAAGTAGGCGCCGGTCAGTAAGGATGAAGCCCAAAGATGACAATCCTTCCCGGCATCCAGCCTTGCAGGACTTTGCTGCTGGCTAGAGTCAATTCTTCTCTGCACAGTAAGTGCTCAGTCCTCTTGCTGGACTTTGCTTCTGGGGGGGGAGGGTGTTGACATAATGTTCATTGATATTAGTCAAAGCCAGAGTCAATCCCAGTCTTCTTGCAGGACCTTGCTTCTGGGGGGGGGGGGGGGGGGGGGGGGTTGGAGGGAGGGTGTTGGCATAATGTTCGTTGTTATTAGTCAAAGCTAGAGTCAATCCTTCTCTGCACTGGTGTCCAAAGATCATAGAGCTCCGCTCTATTTGCTGGCGCCCAGTCCTCTTGCAGGACTGCTGCTGGGGGGAGGGTGTTGGCACAATGTTGGTTGCTATTAGTCAAAGCTGGAGTGCCTGGTGCCCAGTCCTCTTGCAGGACTGCTGCTGGGGGGAGGGTGTTGGCACAATGTTGGTTGCTATTAGTCAAAGCTGGAGTCAATCATAGAACCGCGCCGCCCCTCTTCACCGCTATAGGGCATCTACTCTTCACGACGCGCCTTCCGGCAACCTTCCTGCCGCTTCATTTCGAACTTGTTCCTGGACCTGCTCTGTTTTTGCAACTTGAGAGCTTGTCACAGGATTGATCGGCAGAGGTAAGAGAGATCAGGAAAAGGGGCAAGAGGCGCATCGGAAAGTGGGGAGAGCGAGGGGAAGGAGCAAGTGGGCGAATCAATGGAGGGGCCGGGGGGGGGGGGGGGGGGCAGAGGGTCCAGGGGGGCAGAGGGGGTCAGAGGGCCAGAAGGCCGGAAGGGCCAGAGGGCCAGAGGGGCCAGGGGGCCAGGGGAGCCAGAGGGTCAGGGAGGCCAGAGGGCCAGGGGGTCAGAGGGCCAGAGGGGCCAGGGGGTCAGGGGAGCCAGGGGGTCAGAGGGCCAGGGGGTCCGAAGGCCAGAGGGCCAGAGGGCCAGGGGGTCAGAAGGGTCAGGGGAGCCAGAGGGTCAGTGGGGCAGAAGGGTCAGGGGGGCCAGGGGGTCAGAGGGCCAGGGGGTCCGAAGGCCAGAGGGCCAGGGGGTCAGAAGGGTCAGGGGAGCCAGAGGGTCAGGGAGGCCAGGGGGTCAGAAGGGCCAGGGGGTCAGGGAGGCCAGAGGGCCAGGGGGTCAGGGAGGCCAGTGGGTCAGAAGGGTCAGGGGGGCCAGAGGGCCAGGCCTGGAGCCGCAACGGCCACCGCAGGAGCTCACTGGGTCGGGCAGCGCCTGTGGGGGGAGGTGGGCCACACTGCATCGTCCGTCCCTCTGCCTCCTCGGATGCTGCCAGGCCCGCTGAGTCGCATGAGCAGTTTTATTTTATTTTTGTTTCAGGTACTGAGTGAAGCAGGGAATTAGATTGGGGGGCAGGGAGACGGGCGGACAGCGGGGGTTGAATGGCAGACCACACAAAAAGGGAATGGGTCAGTGGGCCTGAACCCTGCACGTTGACAGAGGTCCTGGAGCAAATGTGGTCACGTAATTAGCAACTTGGCTGTGTTGACATCTGTCACAGAACACTTAGAACAAAGTACTTTGGACAGTATAGAACAAGAACAGGACCTTGAGCCTATGATGTATGTGCCAGTTATGGTGGCAAGTGGGACTAATCATATCTGCCCTGATGTGGCCTAGTTCGCACCATCCCTGGTCTGTTTGTGAGTCTGTCTGAATGCCTCTTAAAAGTTACTGCTGTATCTGCTTCCACCTCCTCCCCTGGCAGTATATTACAGGTATTTATCACTGTTTAAAAATAATGCCTCTCAAATCTCTTTTAAACTGCCCCTCCCTCCCTTCCATAAAGTCATGGTTTCTAGTATTTGACATTTCCACCCTCGGAAAAGACATCAATAATCCAGGCAACATCCTAATGAATCGCTACCTCTCCAAAGTTTCTATATCCTTCCTGTAATGTGACCAGAACTTCAGACAGTACACCAAGTGTGGACTGACCACATTTTATACAGCTGCAACATGACATGCTAAGCTTTATACTCATTGGCCTGACTGAAAATAGCAGATCTGCCTAGAACTTCTTTATCCACTTGTGTTGCAGCTCTTAAAGGACTCTGGGCTTACACCCACGATCTCTTCATAAATCAATGCTCATCAGGGTCCTGCTATTTACTGCACGTGTTTGAGCTCATATCTGTCTGGATGAAGTGCCATCGGCCATTTTCTTGCCTATATCGCCAACTGATTTATATCTTGTTTTATTCTGAATAATTATCATATTGGTACAATTGAAACTGGGTTGTAACATGCAAATTAAGTGCATGTCGTAGTTAAGTTTTGTGATCTGGATAGCGTGAACCGTTGCAAAATGAGAAACCTGTAGAAGCCTGTAGATGCCTTTAGGAGCGTTTTTAATAGATGGAACTATTAAAAGAACACTTACGGCACGTGCCGTGAGTAATTAGGGTAGGCAGTCAGTCGGCTTAAAAAGAAAAAAAATTAAACCGCGCATGCGCAGATTGTTCTCTACGTAAAAATAAAAAATAAAAATAAAGACAGTAACAATTCAATTTGCCAAAGGCTTCTAAGTCTCCTTTATTCTGAATTACTGAATGGGTGGGCGGTGAAGGGTGATGGCAGGTGGAGAGATGGTGGGAAAAACGTGAGCACAGGGAAAAGTTGAATCAGTTGTCATCTTATTGAATGACAACACTTGTTCAAGTGACCAATTGGGGAGAGAGTTCCTTTCACAGTGTGGAGAGTCTGTGCTAGGGTTAAAGTTGCGGGGAGGGCAGGAGTGTTGAGAAGGAGGGGACGGGGATAATGCCAATAACTCACTCACCACTGCTGCTGCACTCCGGACGTGGAGCCACCGCATTGTAGCCGGGGTTAGAAGCAGCTCGGGTGGCTGTGAGTGGCCGCCGGGACCCGACAGCAGAACAGGCCGCCACTTCAGCGCCTTCTGCCGGCCTGCTCACCTCTGGCAGTGCTCTCCGTCTGAACACCTCTCACCTGCCGCTCGCCGACTTTGCTCATGTCAGCCGCTTCCCGCAAATCCTTAAATTCCCACAGCCAAGTAAACTCAATCGTGCTGTCGGAAATTAAGGATTTGGTGGGAAGCGGCTGACGTGAGGCCAGCGAGCGGCAGGAGAGAGGTTTTTAGACGGAGAGCTGCCAGAAGTGAGCGGGGGCAGGCAGAAGGCGCTGAGGTGACGGCCGATTCCGCTGTCCGGCCCGGCGGCCACTCACAACCACCTGAGCTACTTTTCTCCACCCCCCCCCCCCCACCCCGGCCTCAATGCGGTGGCATTGCACGCCTCCGTGCAAGGAGCGTCGCAAGTGGCATGATCCCGACCCCCTCCTTCACAACACTCCTGCCCTCCTGCAACTTAACCCCGGGCCAGACTCCCCAAACGCTGTGAAAGGAACTCTCCCCCATCCCGGGAAATACGGTATTTAAAAACATATAGCACTAAGAAATGTACTTACCACATTATTGGAACTCCATTCTTCTCTCTTTGTCATCTTTATTCATCGATTACAGCTCTGCATTTAATACAATCATCCCCTCCAAGCTGGTTACCAAACTCGCAGAACTGGGTATCTGCGCATCCCTCTGCAATTGGATCCTCATTCTCAGACCACAGTCTGTTCGTATTAGTGGAAATGTGGCGGATTCGATAACAATCAGCACGGGAGCACCTCAAGGCTGCGTGCTCAGCCCCCTGCTGTACTCACTCTATACTCATGACTGCGTAGCCGGTCATAGTGCAAACTCCATCATCAAGTTCGCTGACAACACCACTGTTGTGGGACGTATCACTGATGTGGATGAGTCGGAGTATAGAAGAGAGATCGAGCAACTGTCCATATGGTGCCAGCACAATAACCTGGCCCTCGACACCAGCAAAACCAAGGCATTGGTTGTGGACTTTGGAAGGAGTAGGATGGAGACCCACAGTCCCGTTTATATCAATGGGTCGATGGTTGAAAGGGTCAAGAGCTTTAAATTCCTGGGCGTGCGCATCTCTGAAGATCTTTCTTGGTCCGAGAACACTGATGCTACTATTAAGAAAGCATATTAGCGCCTCTACTGCCTGAGAAGATTACAGAGAGTCGGTTTGTCAAGGAGGACACTCTATAACTTCTATGGGTGCTCAGTGGAGAGCATGTTGCATCGTGGCTTGGTTCGGCAGCTTGAGCGCCTGGAGATGATAAAGACTACAAAAAGTAGTAAGCACTGCCCAGTCCATCATCGGCTCTGACCTTCCTTTCATCGAGGGGATTTATCGCAGTCGCTGCCTCAAAAAGGCTGGCAGTATCATCAAGGCCACACACTCGTCTCCCTGCTACCTTCAGGTAGAAGATACAGGAGCCTGAAGACTGCAATGACCAGGTTCAGGAATAGCTACTTCCCCACAGCCATTAGGCTGTTAAACTTGGCTCAGACAAAACTATGGACATTAATAGCCCATTATCTGTTATTTGCACTTTATCAGTTTATTCATGTGTGTATATATTTATATAATGATGTATGGACACACTGATCTGTTTTGTAGTCAATGCCTACTATGTTCTGTTGTGCTAAGCAAAACAAGAATTTCATTGTCCTATCAGGGACACATGACAATAAACTCACTTGAACTTGTTTCCTAAGATACTCTTCAGATAATGGCAGTCCTTATTTGAAAAAACCGCCAAGAAACTAGTGCTGCGCCTGCGCAGTACAGCAAAGGCAGAATTTCAGCTGCCTTCAGCACCCTTTGAAATTAACGGCTTGAAGCAGCACTGACGCCACAGACCTTCGCGTGTTACAAGTGCTGCGGATGAAAGGCATGAAGAATTATGCCTACCTAAGAGATCGATCTCTTAGATAGGCATAATTCTCCCATGCCTTTACTATTTATATTTAGTAATTATCATTTTATAATTTTAGTCAGGGTAGGCAGTGCCTACCTTGCCTACCCTGACGGCACATGCCTGGAACACTATGACACAAAGTGCTGTCTCTGTTCTTTATCTTGAAGATAGATCTCGAGGCAACAGAAAATATAACACTGGCAAAGGTGTATGGGGTAATGATTCTGAAGATAACCTGCAAGTGTTAAACATGCTTTAATCAGCTACCTAAGACTCAAATGTTCGATAAAAGATCACTTTGTTTTGTTGCTAGATGAGTAATCACACTGCAGATTTAAATATTTATAATTGATTAAATCGGTTATTAATTTGTCACGTCCAATTGGAATGACAACGCTGTACGCATCGCAATAGATATGGATGCAATAAATACGCCTGTTCCAGCGCAACTGATGGACTGGGAAGCACCTGATATATTGAATGCCTTTGCCAGATTTCGACAAAAATGTAGCCTATTCAACAGTGTGTTAAAGAATACTAGTGAGAGTGAAAAAGCTACCTGCTCTCTTGACAGGAGAGAAGGGACAAGCTGGGTTGTACAACAGCTGGACATTTGAGCAAGAAGAATACAGAGAGAAGACAAAAGTTATTTTAGATTAGTCTGAAATACACCTCGTACCAAAGGCCAACCATCGCATACATCACTACGCATAGGGCCCACGCAAGCTAGTGATGAATCTGTGGATGACTACCTCACACTGTAGAGCGTTGCATCAAGTTCAAAGATAAGCAAGAGATAACTGACTGTGCTTGATGAATTCATATAGGGAACATTCCACAAAGAGGTCCAGAAGTCTCTCATTGGAAGGGGTGTGCAATTGACTCTCCAAGTTGCCGTTGACATAGCACGAGGAAATGAAGCTATAAACAGGCAAATGTCTAATGTCTCTTACAGACAGGAAGTGGATGCTGTAAAGGCTATTACACAGTATAGACCTAAACATCCAAGATCTGAGATGTCTCAACCACCAAGCAAAATTAAACTGCAAATATGTAGGGATGGTGGCAGATTGCATGTGTTCAGTGATAAAATCAACCGCCCAGCCTTTGGAACCACTTGTAGGAAGTGTGGAAAACAGAACCACTGGTAGTCAGTCTGCAAAGCTGGAAATAAACCACAGCAAATGAAGAAGAACGGAAAAGATGTGCACACAAGAACAATTTGTTGAGAAGTGCCTTGAGCTAAACATAGGGGTCATTCAAATTAATAACTTGGAGGATAAATATCATCATAAAGAGATTTTCACAAAGTCTATATTGAAGGTTGAAACTGGTGCTCAGAGCAACATCTTGTTTCTACATGTTCAGACATATGTATCCTGATAAAAGTGAATAAGAGAGGGATGCCATGACCAGATGCTGTACAGCAGAACAAAACAATCCTTATAGAGGCACCAAAATAAGGCAGCTTACAGAAGATAGACACAAAAAGCTGGAGTAACTCAGTAGGGCAGGCAGTAACTGTAGCAGGCACGCGCCGTCAGGGTAGGCAAGATAGGCAGTGCCTACCCTAACTAAAATTATAAAATGGCAATTATTAAATATAAATAGTAAAAGCACGGGAGAATTATGGCTACCTAAGAGATCGATCTCTGCTTCAACTCTACTCTGCCGTCGATGCTGCTTCAAGCCTTCAATGACAACGGTCTATAATGGCCGCTGAAATTCTGCCTTTGCACCGTGGACGTGCAGCGCAAGTTTCTTGGCGGGTTTTTCAAACATGGATTGTCATTATCTTAAGAAACAAAGACAGAAGAATGGAGTTTGTGTACAAATAATGTGGTAAGTAAATTTCTTTGAGCTATATGTTTTTACATACTTTATTAAGAGATAAGGCTTATGAAGACAAATTACTTTATAAAAGTCGACTGACTGCCTACCGGAGAGGAGAACAATCTGCACATGCGCGGTTTTAAAGATTTTTAAAAGCCGAATAATTACTCACGGCACGTGCCTGCTCTGGAGAGAAGGAATGGTTGACGTTTGGGGTCGGGACCCTTCTTCAGACTGAAGGCCTGAAAACGTCACCAATTCCTTCTCTTATGAGATGCTGCCTGTCCCGCTGAGTTACTCCAGCTTTTTGTGTCTATCTATGATCACTTATGTGTGACAAGAAGCAAGCGAACTGTACCTTCTTTGCGACTGATGCTGACGGACCAGCAATCCTGAGACTGCAAACCAACCAGGACCTAAACTTCATATTCCTGCCCTGTGAGATCACTCATACTTCATCTACTTACCGAATTGAAGAGAGAACACCCCTCTTAGTGAGCGACCTACAATCAGAAACTAGTATGATCTCATGGCAATGTATCCTGATTGCTTTTATGACCCTATCGGTTGCTTTGAGAACTGTGAGTACCACGTTACTCTAGATCCAGCAGTGAAACCAGTTATCCATCCTGCATGCAGAATTCCACTAGAACTGAAGGATAAATGCAAAACTGAGTTGGAGACAATGGAAAGGAAAGGAATGAAGTTAACAAACCAACAGATTGGGTTAATTCCATCGTCGTGAAGGAAAAGGCCAATGGCAAACTGAAGACATGTGTTGATCCTCATGATCCTAACAGAGCCTTACAGAGAGATCATTACCTTGCATCTACTCTTGAAGACAGGCAGCATCTCTGGAAAGAAGGAATGGGTGACGTTTGGGGTCGAGACCCTTCAGACTGAGAGTCAGGGGAGAGGAAGACTAGAGATATGTGGACGGGTAAGGTGAAAAATGACAGATTAAAGCAGACGATCAAGGAAAGGTAGAATGGTTCATTGTTAGTTGAGGGGAGGATGACAACAACGAGGCACACAATCAGTAAAATTAGAAGGACAGTGAAACTAATTGGAGAACTAGAATGGAGAGAGAGAAAGCAAAGGTTACTTGAAGTTAGGGATATCAAATTCATACAGCTGAGGTGTAAGCTGCCCAAACAAAATATGTGCTGTTCCTCCAATTTGCATTGGACTTTGCTCTGATAGTGGAAGACAGAAAGGTCAGTATGGGAATGGGAGGGGGAGGGGGAGTTGAAGTGTTTAGCAACTGGGAGATAGCATAGGGCATTTTTTTCGACTTTGCACTATTATTGTTTATTTACTTGTCTTTTTTTTAACACTGAACTTTTTTGTTTATTATAGGGTTTATAGAGTACTATGTTTTAATATCTGTTCTGCTGCAAGTAAAAAAGATCATTGTTCTGTTTCAGGATATATGACAATAAAACCCTCTTGACTTGACTCTTGACTCTAATATCAGTGGTTGGACCAGGGCAGATTGTTTGTGATACTAAGAACGATGCAGTCGACTATCTGCTTCAGCAACATTGATGTTGACTGGAACATATACTTAATCCCAAAGTGATTAGTCCTTTGTTTTGCTCACATTGAGGGAGACATTGTTGTCTTTACACCATTTTATTAAGCAGCCTTTTCCCTTCCTATATCCAACCTTGTCCTCTCAATACTGGTAGAGGCCAGTCTTATATTTTCTGCCATTTGCCTTAACATGAGGAAGTTCCAACATGAAACCAGCTTATTTGACTCGATCAGTTGACCATTCAAAAATAAACCCAATTATTCTAATCAAAAATATTATCTTCATCATTATTTTGTCTCTATTAAATAACTTTTTTAATGCTCATCTTTTCTGAAACAAATAATCTTTTTCTCAGAAAACGTTGGGTGGGGTGGGGAGATACTGCTTTGTATTTAATCCAATCACTTTAAACTGTTAATATTGTTAAAACTTCCTGTTGGGTATCTTTCCTTATTTTGTAAATGTAATCTTTTTATCTGAAATTACACATTCCCAAAATTTATTAACTTTACTCATAATGGCTTCCCATATAATTTGCCTAAATAAAAACAATAACATTTCTTCTTTGTGATTAGATTCATTGGATTGTCCAATATTAATCATACATGTCTTTATCCAGAGAATACTGCGGCAGGCAGCAATTGAGGAAACATTTATCTGATTCATATTGGAGTTGTGAAAGTAATTGGTGGTACAGATAAAATGTTATAAATGGATGGAGGAACCTTGAAGGAACATATCATTGAAGGGACTGGGTCATCGAAATAAGGTGACTCAAGGCGATACAAGGAACTAGGGGTGCTGGTTTTCAAAAAAGACACTAGTGTAGCAACTCAGCAGGTCGGGCAGCATCTCTGGAGAACATGGATAGGTGACGTTTCGGGTCAGGACCCTTCAGACTGTGTTGCGGGAGAGGGGGAGAAAGTGGGAAGAAAGGAGGGGCAGGTCATGGCCTGGTGAGTGATGGGTGCCAACAGATGGTGGGGGGGGGGTCATAGACAGATGGTTGGACAAAGGCCAGAGATAAAAGGACAAGGACGTGTAAGATAAGGATAGAATAAGTGCAAATTGTGAAGCCTGAGGAAGGAATAGAGGAAGGGGGTGGGGGAGGTGGAAAGGAAGAAATGGGTGTGCATCCAGGTGGGGCACAGGGAAGGGAGGGGGGAATGTTTGTGAAAAAAGTTGTAGATCATGTTAGAACTCTACAAAACACAATTAAGGCCTTAGCTATTGTATAATTCTGAATATAGTACTGCGTGAATTTTGATTGTGTGAGGAAGAGTACAGATGAAACTAATGAGAATATTTTCAGCAAAAATATTCTGGAGAATCATAAGGAAAATTGGATAGACTGGGGTTTGCTTTGGAGCTGAATAAAGAGGGAAGAATTAACGAAGATTTATAAGTGAACATAGACGCAAAATGCTGGAGTAACTCAGTGAGACACGCATCATCTCTGGCGAGAAGGAATGGGTCACGTGTTAGGTTGAGACAGGGTCCGAAAAAGGTCAGGTCTGAAGAAGTTTCTCGACCCGAAACATCGCCATTCCTTCTCGTCAGAGATGATGCCTGTCCCGCTGAGTTACTCCACCATTCTGTGTCTTATCTTTGGTGTAAACCAGCGTCTGCAGTTCCTTCCTTCAAGATTTTTTAAGTGTTTTGGGTTGAGGCATTAACAAGGTTGAGGTGGTGGACACAAAAACTCATTTTTCTTTAAAATGCTCTTGCATATTCCTAGAAAGCTGTGAATCCATTATATTTAAGGCCATTTGATACATTGGATTAAATTGGATATATTTTCCAGGATCAATTGGATAAAGTGGATCCTTCTTGGCAGTTAATCTGGAAGACTCTGTGACACTGATTTTCTGTCGGAACTTAACTGGATCACTAGATCATTTTCCCGGAGTTTATCCTGTACTGTTGAAACTAGATTGCATAGGTAAGTGCTTTTCAGGTTTTGCAAAATATTGATAGATTCGTTCCTGACCATGTGTGCTGTCTGCATGGAATTTGTATGTTTTGCATATTGGTATTAGTTTATTAATGTCACGTGTACCAAGATACAATGAAAACATTTTGCATGCTGCTTGGGCAAATCTTACCATACATGAGTACAATCAAATCTGTGACTAAGTAATGCAAGTAATGCAAAGAAAGCTCATCAACACTTCTATTTCCTCATAAGAATGCTTTCTGTGGTGCACCTTTAGAAGTTGTTAAGAGTCATGCCAAATTTGCTCAGTGTTCTGAGGGAATAGTGGTATGTTCATGGCCTTCATGTCAATGTGTTTTGACCATGATAAATTATTGGTGATATTTAGGAACTTGAAGCCTTCGATCATTTCCAGTGATGCAGACTGGGACATGTTCTCCACCCTGCTTCCTGAAGCTGGCGACTAGCTCCTTCATCTTACTGACGTTGAGGGAGGGGTGGTTTTCGTCACCATGTTACTCAGATCTCTATCTCCATCTCCATCTTGTTATTATTCGAGATCTGGCTCCCTACTGTGGTGTCACCTGCAAACTTATGAAGGGAATTGGAGCAGAATTTTGCCACACTGATAAGGAGTGTATAGTGAGTGTCATAAGGGGCTGAGAGCAGATCCTTGCTGGCCAAGTGTTCCAATTTCCTCCTCTGTCATAAAGATGTGATGGTAGGTTTATTCCTAAATTACCCCTTCATAAATAAGTGAAAAATGAGTCAAAGAGGAGTTGATTTGCTTGTAAATCATATGGTCAATGCACGGTCACATTCCGACAACACAGCCAGTGGGCTCCAGGAGCTTTCTATCTGTGGGGGACAGAAACATTGCATTAAAATGTTGGCTAGCCATCCCTTCCATTATGACTTACAGGCCTCTGGTCAGGGCAGAGAAATAGGATTAAGAAAGATGAATTTGATCACATTTTAAACCATTTACCTAGTGCTTTTGAGTATTTTGCAAGGGTGTGGTGTTTCAAATAGTTTGTGTGAAACCTGTGGCACAAACTAAGATTGGAAATGATTTTGCCCTTTATCAAAGGTAGACAAAAATGCTGGAGAAACTCAGTGGGTGAGGCAGCACCTATGGAGTGAAGGAATAGGTGACATTTCGGGTCGAGACCCTTCTTCAGACTGATGCCGGGGTGGTGGGTGGGACGGGGAAAAAGAAAGGAAGAGGTTGAGACAATCTGTGGGAGAGCTGGGAAGGAAGGAGAAAGCAAGGACTACCTGAAATTGGAGAAGTCAATGTTCATACCACTGGGTTGTAAACTACCCAAGCAAGATATGAATTGCCCTTTATCTAGATGTATTCTGCAGATGTCAACACTTGAGGATTTAAGTGAAAGAAGTGGAGGACAGGGCAATTCATTTTTTTCAGTTTATTTTTTTGAAATTACGATTTAAAAAGAAAACATCTTAGGGAGTGCATCTTAGGGAATTTAAATTCTAGCATTTTACCTGGTTCAAACTCTAAAGAAAAATGTTGAGGTGTGTAAAATATGGGTGATCCCGAACATTACAGAGAACTTACATTCCTCGAAAACTATCCATATTGTGATTTTGCATAACAGATATTTCCCATTTAATCTTATTATAAGTGGAGATGCAATCTTATAAGATTTATTTTTTCTCTCTCTCAGCTGTAATGATAGTATTGCAGATGCTGGTTCAAGGTGGCGGGTGGGAGCACTTGAGGAAAATGACAAGGCAATTTCTTAAGTGGACAGCCGCTGCAGTTACAGGCACACTTGACTGCAGATAAATAAAACTTTTAGGTATTACATAAGATTTTCTCAAACACTAAACCTTTTGTAACATTTCAAGTTTCACTTCCAGTGAAATGCCTTTATGTGGGCATTTAGGTTTACAACTTCTATTTAATCTTGCTGGAGATAGACACAAAATGCTGGAGTAACTGAGCGGGACAGGCAGCATCTCTGGAGAGAAGGAATGGGTGACGTTTCAGGTCGAGACTGTTGTTCAAACTGATGTCAGGGGAGTGGGCGGTACAGAGATAAAATGTAGTCAGAAACAGTAAGACTAGTCAGAGAACTGGGAAGGTGAGGGGATGGAAAAAGGGAAAGCAAAGGCTACAAAGTTGCTTGCTAGGCCTGCTTCAGGCATCTTGAGGGTAAATATTATGGAAAACTAGAGGAGTGGGAAAACTGTGAAACAGCAAAATGAACCTACTTAAAAAGGTTGTGCATTTATATACGAATACAGGAATGTGAATTGGAAAAAAATAGGTGCAATTTGTTTTCTTTAGCATTTGTTTTAGTTTTTGAACTTTTATTCAACTTTTATTAATTTTCCCCACAAATTCCATAAGAGTGAAGTTCATTTCCTATCTCATTCCACAAAGATGGGTTTCCACAACCTGAATGACCATATCATGGGTACGAGTGTGGGGGTGGTGGGTTGTGTGAGATCGCCTCTATAACCCAAGTGTCTAAACCAAACTCAATTGACATTTGGAAATACATTTTTAGTTTTCTGTTTTATGGTTTTATTCAACGCTATAAAAATATTATTTTTTTGGGGAGATATTAGTTGTAATTGTTTGTATCAACAGTTTTGCACTCTTGACTTCTGTATTTAAAATTGATTTGCCTAAAGCTAGACTGCTACTTTACAAAATGCATCCCAAAACATTTTTCACCAAGTGCTGAATGAATTTTGGAACATCAAATTAGAAATCAATCTTTTAGCATTGTGTCACCAGATTCAGACAACAAAGTTTGATTCGCTAAGTTATTTGTTACACTACTAGATAAGCCACATACACTCGCGAACCCTGAGCACACGGCAGAGCACGCTGTAAGATGTTGCTGTTCTCTATCACCTGGCACCGTTCGCGACATGATCCAAGGCTCGGGCTCTCTCCTCCGAAAGGGCGCCCAACTCCATCCTTTATGGCATTTCGTATCAGAGCACACCGTGCCACTAGCCCCTCCCTGAGCCAATCATTAGCCCCATTGTCTGAAAAGTTTCTGCCCTACTCGCGACAGGTGGGTGGTCTACCCAACTATTGCTGCTGTGTTTTGTTCACCAATGCTATGCTTTCCCATAGAATAGCCTGAGGAAGGCTACGTTCCCAGGCAATGCGAGTCCACATGCATGAACAGGTGCAGAAAATATCTCCCACTTGTCAGTGAAACAGTGTGTTTGAATCTTGTTTTAGAGGGGCTATGGAATGAAGTGCTGCAAATTTAGCTGATAATTCCATTTTACATTTTAGCTGACATTGTCTGTTTAACCCTTACACTGCAAGCATAAAGAGTAAAAAGGCAAGGAGCTTGTATATTCACCCTTCCACCAGTGAGGCAGGGTGGATATAATGTGTACCATCTGACAGGTGCTCTGCAATAAGTAGGTATGTTACAAAACTTACCTTCAGTGGCACTGCAGTTCTGTCACTGGCCGTGTGCGCGACTTCGGTGCCTTTGAGGGGGGGCGGGGTTAAAATGCGGTTTTCCCTTGCCATCTAGAATTATATTTTCTCGGGATGCGAGCTTTTGCTAAAGATTCGTTTCGACTAAGTGTTTTTCGGTAAGTGAAAAACATTTTTTACATCGCCCGACTATTTCAGCGCTGCAATAAAATAAAAATTAGCTCCTAATGCCGTGAACGCCGACAACGGGGACGGATTTTACGTAGGGGACAGGTAAGTGAAAGCAGTTTATTTTTTCATATAAACTTGCTTGTTTAGATGACCTTAATCAACATTTCATGTTGCGAAACGGTGATTTATTCCTCATATGAGCCGGCAGTGTTTTTCCTGCCGATATTGGGTTTAAATTCACCGCAACCGCAACGTTCCAACCCATCGCGTTCCAGAAAAACCCACTCGCAAGCTGATTTAAATGGTCATTAATTTACTGGCATTATATACTAAATTCCTTCAATTTGGCCTATAAATTAATGACAATTAGATTTAAAAGTCATGTTATATTGTGAATTCTTGTGTGAATGTTATTTGGACACTTAGGCTTTAAAAAAAAAAGTTAATATTTTCTTAAGAAATGGATAGATGTTTAGATCTAGTAATTGAATTTTGTAATTAGCTACAATTGGGTAACTAACTAATTATATGCTTTAATTTCAGGTCATCCAAGTAAGATTGTTTCATATTAGTTTCAGCATGCTTCAATCTAATAACTGAACATTAAGAAAGTTATGGGCTTTTGACTGTCCTCGATCACAACTTTTGTGTTAAGTCAATGGAAAAGCAATAGGGAACAAGATGCTAATTTCCGAGTATGAAAATGGCCATAACTTTTTTAATACTGAAGATATGAAAGTGAATTAGGTGCCAAATTAAACTTTTATGCTTTATCTGATGGGATAAATTGCAGACTTAATTAAAAAATCTCAAGCTTTTGTAACATTGCTACAATAAATGAATGTACTGTCATCTAATATTTAATTGATCATTTCAGATATAAAATATGAACAAGGCTATTAGATGAATATAATAAAATATATTCAGGGTAATAGCGTAAAATAATTACTAGGTAACTTTGTGAGATAATTGCCAGATTACTAGATGCATATCTTTCATCAGAACTCTTTTAGGGCTGGACAATGGAAACAGGAGGAAATTGGAGCAGTTGCTAGAAGTGTCTATCGAGCAGTCAGAGTTACTGTTAAAGAAGTACTGAAGGTCCATCATGTTTGAAGTTAGACGAATCTCCAGTGCCTGATCAGATATATCCAAGGACATTGTGGGAAATGAGAGAGGAAATTGCGGGAGCCCTGGTTGAAATTTACGACTCGTCCTTAAATGCAGGAGAGGTGCCGGAAGACTGGAAGGTGGCAAATGTTGTGCCTCTTTTCAAGAAGGGCTGCAGGGAAAATGCTGGGAACTATAGGCCGGTGAACTTAACATCTGTAGTTGGTAAGTTACTGGAGAGTATTCTAAGGGATAGGATATACAGACATTTGGATGGGCAAGGGCTGATTAGGGATGGTCAGTATGGTTTTGTACGTGGGAGGTCGTGTCTCACAAATCTGATTGCATTTTTTAAAGACGTGACCAAAACGGTCAATGAGGGCAGAGCTGTAGATGTTGTGTACATGGACTTCAGTAAGGCGTTTGACAAGGTTCCACATGGTAGGCTGCTCGGGAAGGTTAGATCGCATGGGATCCCAGGAGAGAGAGCTGAATGGATAGCAAATTGGCTCCATGGAAGGAAACGGAGGGTAATGGTGGAAGGTTGCTTCTCAGACTGGATGCCTGTGACTAGTGGTGTGCCTCAGGGTTCGGTGCCGGGCCTGTTACTGTTTGCCATTTACATCAATCATTTGGAAGAGAATATACAAGGCAAGATTCGCAAGTTTGCTGATGATACAAAAGTTAGATAGTGAAGATGGTTGTGAACGATTGCAGCTGGATCTGGATTGATTGGCCAGGTGTGCGGAGGAATCATTGGTGGAATTTAATACAGAGAAGTGTGAGGTGTCGCATTTTGGGATGTCATACTAGGGCAGGACCGACACAGTAAATGGTAGGCCTCTGAGTAGTGTTGTAGAGCAGAGGGATCTAGGAGTACAGAAACATGGTTCCTTAAAGGTCGAGTCGCAGGTAGATAAGGTGGTCAAAAAGGCTTTTGGCACTTTGGGCTTCATCAGTCAGAGTATTGAGTATAGAAGTTGGGAAGTTGTGTTGTAGTTGTATAAGATGCTGGTGAGACCACATTTAGAATATTGTGTTCAGTTCTGGGCACCATGTTATAGGAAAGATTTTGTCAAGCTTGAAAGGGTTCAGAAAAGATTAACGAGGATGTTGCTAGGACTTGATGATGTGAGCTATAGGGAGAGGTTGAGTAGGCTGGGTCTTTATTCCATGGAGTGCAGGAGGATTAGGGGTGATCTTATAGAGGCGTTTAAGATCATGAGAGCAATAGATTGGGTAGGTGCACAGTCTTTTGCCCAGAGTAGGGGAATTGAGGCCCAGCGGACATAGGTTAAAGGCGAAGGGGAAAAGATTTAATAAGAATCCGGGGGCTTTTTTCACACAAAGGGTGGTGGGTGAATGGAACAAGCTGCCAGAGGAGGTAGTTGAGGCTGGGACTATCCTATTGTATAAGAAACAGTTAGACATGTACATGGATAGGACAGGTTTGGAGGCATGTGAAGCAAGCGCAGGCAAGTGGGACTAATGTAGCTGGGCCATTGTTGGCCGGTGTGGGCGGGTTGGGCCGAAGGGCCTGTTTCCACACTGTATCACTCTCTGACTCTCAAGATAATTTTTCTGGTTTTAGAAATTGCTGGTAAAATGTACAATTCTTGGGGGGAATAAAGTGGGTTTTAACAGCATTGTGTTAGATATTTGTTGATGTGTAATCACTGCAGATGCAAATAAGCTGGGTTTGTTAATTGCATCCTGCCTTTCACTGTGAACTCCTGAGGCTGTATTGAGAGAAAAATTACCCTGCTTTTATGCAGACAGTTTATTGGGCTGCTGTGAAGATATTGAGTGTGTTCTTATTACAAAGGGTTTGTTTTTGTGTGTTGTAAAAAGCTGCGAGGACTTTTATTAAACAAGTAGAAACATTGATTACTTCATAATTTTTGAAAATAAATTTAGAATAAACAATAAAAATTATGGTAGTGAATCTGACCTTTAAAGGAGGTATTTTCCATGGTGTAATTTGAAAGGAGCCTGGGGGGGGGGGGGGCATAATATCTGTAATTGGCTTGGTGTACAAGTTTAGAGATTGAGAGTGGACTATTAACTCAAGGAAGGGGTATTCGTTAATTTTGCCATAGGATTGTATTTTGGTTCATTAAGCTTTCTTGTGTAATAAGTGACTTTTTGCAACATACATTAAGAAGTGCCAATGATAATGTAGAGAGTCCAAACGTTGTGTACAAACATTATTTTTATTAAGACATTACAGGTTTGGCATACATGTGAGTTTGGTACACTCTAACATAAAGTCGTTGTTGCTGCTGTTGAGCGAGATTGTTGACTTGTGATCTCGTGCTAAGTTTCTGCTGTTGTTGTAGGGCACACCCCTTAACAGATGACGTTCTCTTCCCGTCAAACGTAGTCACGTGACCGTTCCAGTTCTGGTGACGAGGGTTCGATTAGTAAGTGGCTTGACCACTAGGTGTCGCCACAATAACATGATTACAACACAAAACTAGCCAAAGTTGTTTCGGGGAAAATTTGGGTGGCAGAAACTCTTATTAGAACACAAGCCCATGATCAAAGACTTATTTCAGAATACATCTTTAATCAATGGAATCAAATCTTCAATGTGCATAGAATTGTTGCAAAGTGTCTTCACCAAACTTCACCAAATTGGGATCTTTAGAAAGGAAGAATTGTTTCAATGGAAATTCAAATAGAATGGAAAATTAAGTAGAGTTGCTGAGAAATATTAAGCTGCTTTAAGCTTGGATATGGCTGGGTTTTTTTTTAAATTTGGGTTTGGAGCTGTTTAATTTTTTGAGGGCCAACAGAGGGTGCTGTGTCACCAATGCCAGAAAGCATGAAGGGAATAGAAATGGAGCAAAATCAATTTGTAAACAGCAAATCTCTACAAATACTATCAGAAGTAGATGTTTCAATGATGGAGGTTGAGGGATAGATGTCGGCAACATCCCTGTGAATAATTCCCTGGTTTTCTCATCAGCAGTGTTGTGGGAATCTGCTTAAAGTCTCAAGGGAGAACCAGGACCTCTGAATAAGCAGCATTTGTTTGGAACACCATTGGTCTTTAGCCTAGTTTTTTGTTTCATTGTTCTCTGTGGAACTTTCTGAGTCCCCTTCTGAGCCACAACTGAAAATGGAAAATATATATTTTCAGGAAATCAAAAAATGAAATGATGTTCTGGCAAACCAAATTTATTTATTTTATCAAAATAAATGTCACAATAAAGTTGTGTGTTTTTGGGGAATTCTTAGTGTGATTTGTAATTAAATCCATCCAAAAATCCAAATATACCTGGATTAAAATCTTAATACTATTAATACTATAACATTTTAATAATATTAAAATTAATAACTATTGTGACATTTTGTAAAAAGTTGGAAATAAAATGTCTTGTGGATTAATTTCTAAGACAAGACATAAATAAACAGTTTTGGGCCAAATCTTTGTCGCCTTGCTCGGGGGTCTGAGGAAATTCGGAACCGTAGAAGGAATACTGTCGAATTACATCGCAGCTTGGTTTGAGAATGGTGTTGCTCAAAACTGCAAGAAATTGCAGAGGGTTTTGGATGTTGCCCATTCCATCACAAAGACCAAACTCCTAACCATTGACTCCACTCACACTTCCCGTTGCCATGGTGCTGGTTTAAACCAAAGATATTTTTCTGGGTTGCTGCAGAGTGAGCGGAGGGCTGTACATTCAGGGGGGAGAGGTTAGAGTAGGTAAGGGGAGTGGAAAAGTTGTGACGGTTGTCATGCCGGCAGTTAGAAACAAAAAGGTCTAAAGAGGATAGAGGGCTGTCCGGGGGAGTCGAAGAAGAGGGGAACTGGTGGAGATGGGTCTGAAGAAGGGTCTCTACCCGAAACGTCACCCATTCCTTCTCTCCAGAGATGCTGTCTGTCCCGCTGAGTTACTCCAGTGTTTTGTGTCTGCCACGGTATTTATTGGCCCCAGGAGTCTTTTCCCAGCTTGCTTCAGGCCCTATCTTTGCATCTTATACTTGACTAGTTATTGTTAATTTTCTTTTGCAAATTGAAATGTCCTAAAATCAACTGACGTAAGTGACAAGATTTCTGATTAAGACAAAAGTATTTTCAGATAAGGTAGTGGAACCCTGATGTCAATATTTCACGATTCTTTCTTGATTACAATGGTGTAACACAGATATCTGGGAAATTAAACCAGAGAATTGATCATGGGTTCAATCATTGCACAGGGGTGTATAAGTGCCATTAATTTTCTCAGCCAATGCAAGCTCCATACACAGATGAGAGATCTATTAGTAGCTGGTAAGATGTACGCTCTCTAATCTGCTACAGGTTTGATGAGCGAATCGCATAGGCTGGAAATTATTGCTACTTCACAATCTGTGTCCTGACAGTACAAATAGTCGAGTATAAAGGCAAGTTTAAGACTTCTGAGCACATATGAATGGGAATTCTAAATGGTTCATATGGAGATATGCCCCTGATTTCTTATCATAGTCTGTATTGCCCTTATTTTGGGCGTTTCATACTGAAATGTATTTAGCACTGCCCTGTTTTAAAACCAGTCTTTCAACATTGTTTTATTTTCCTCCATTCTAATGTTTATTTTTAAATGGTTCCTTTGTAGAATACACGAGAACACTGGCAATGTGTAAATTTGATTATTTTTGTATATAAGCAAGGCAGAATTTAGTCTGTCTTGATCCAATGTTGATGCAGGCCGGTTCTCTGCAGTAGAGGTGAGTTTTTTCTGCAAAATTAAGCTGATAGCATAGCTAATGTTTTCATGGATCTTTAAGACTGAAAGATTATTTCATATCAGATGATTTTACTTTTGAATCACATACTTCCAATGGGTTTATTCTCAATTAGATTTCTTTGATAATGGGGGAAAATAAAACTATGCCGAAAACAATCTTACTACAAGCCAGTATAATTGAAAATCGATAAACCATCAGATGTCCCACAGCTTTACGCATGCAGGTCGATAGTTTAATTGGCCACTGTGAGTATAGGCATTGTTGCCAGGAATGTGGAGAGAGTTGTTCATAGGCAAAAATAGTGAAGGAATGGGATTGCTCCATGAGCTGGCTTTGATGCATCCTTGTGGTCATAATGTCTGTGTGCCAGGAATCTTACTGGCAGTAAGTGAAAAATTAGGCCATTAGGCTCAGAGCCAAAATGGAGTGATACGTCCATTCCTGTGATGTTGGCTCCCTCGTGCAAATTATTTCCCTTCTGATTCTTCCATTCCTTGAAAGTAAAGCATAAAGCACATTATGATTTTTGTCTCACTATTTTACCGATAAATGTATGGAAGACAAGAGTAAATGTGCTGTTTTTGGGGTGAGATGGCCAACAGTGTGTGAAAATTCAGTATATTTATAAATGTTTTCACTTTGGTAATCGTCTGTGAAGGAGCGTTTTCTGAAATCAACCATAAAATACCTTGAATGTTTTCTAGTTGACGTTAAAGTAATATGCTGAGTTGCCTGTTTTAGTTTTCCTTCAGATCATTAAACTAATCTAATATCTCCAAGGCTACCGTCCAACCTGAAAGCTGAATTTATCTGAAAGACAAACTCTGTCTGGCTCACATTCTAACTTGGTTCTTTGAACTAGTCTCATGGTTATGCTCTCTTTTGGCTCCAGCATTAAGGCATATATAGTTTTGTTTCCTAGCAACAGGAACAGGGTGGAGTTTTCAGGATGTTATCAGAACATAGCACGATGGATGTAACCATTTTAAAGCTCAACAATTTTAATTGTAAAGTGTAGCAAAAATAATTCCAATGACTCCACTCATCACCTTAAGTGCCAAACCTTTGAAGAGGATGTTATTATTCAGCCTACAGTTGAATTATGCCATTATGCATAAAAGTAAATAAACTATAAATGCCCTTTTACACATGCATAATGGTTCAAAGAAAATTAATGGAGCTTGTTTTTCTGAAAATAAGGTCAATCTTGTATAGATTCTGCATAGATTTGTATGCACAACCTCATATGGGTTAGGCCATCATTCAAATGAGAATCACTTTTCTAAATGACAATAGGTTAGTGCAATTTATTCAGTATTCTGGGTACTCTTGTGGAATTTCATCAGGTTCAACAGAACTTTTGTGTTAAAGTTAAAGTATAAGGAGATTAATATTCTTATAAATTCTTGCCAGTGTTCCAGAGATGGGTTTAGAGCCAGGAAGTTGTCATCTGTTGTGGACCTGTTGTGATGGTAAGCAAATTATAGTGGATCAAGGCTGGCTGGGAGTTGATGTAAACTCTAGTCTCTAGAAGCACTTCATGGTGGTGGATGTCAGAGCCACTGGACAGTAGTCATTCAGGCACGCTACCTAACAGGATGATAGTGGTCTTGAAGCAAGTGCGCATCTTAGAATGGAGTAGTGATAGGTTAAAGATGTCTGAGAATACCTTTGCCAGCTGATCGGCGGAGGTCATAAGAATGCGACCAATGACTCCATCTGGGCCAGTTGCTTTCAATGGATGCACTCTCGCCAAAGGTCCTTCTTGAAGTTCCATACCTGGTGAATGTTATTTAATGACCAAAAAAAAAGTGCTTTAATAACAACCCTGTGTACTAAACGTCTTATGCTATCATGTATGTGTAAAGTTACCGACTCAAGTTTGTCTACCAACACAATAATGCTCTTATTTCATTTGAATGAACTTTTTTTTTCCCTTGGATTTTATTCCAACAAAATTTGACAGTGGCACATGGGGGATGATGGCAGGTAGTCAAGTAGGGGTGAAAGCTTTAAATGAGGAAAAGGAGTGTCATTTGGGGAGGAATTTCCAGAGTTTGGGTGGAGGCATCTGTCGACCCAGTTTGTAAAGGTTGATTGATTAAATGTAGGTTCTTGGAAAAGTAAAAATTGGAGGATGGTGGGGCTCGGGGAATTTACAGAATTGGGAGCGGTGAAGCTGAGGATGAACGAGAGTCCTGAAAACCAGTATGTGAATTTTTGGAAATTTATGTAGAAACTCGGACCGGGAATAGTCAGGAACTAAATCCTGGGTAGGAGGTCCTCATCGATTCATACGATGATCTATTCAGTCTGAGGAAGGGTCTCGACCCGAAACGTCACCCATTCCTTCTCTCCAGAGATGCTGCCTGTCCCGCTGAGTTGCTCCAGCTTTTTGTATCTGTCATATGATGATTGCCAGCTTTGTTTAAAAAAAACACTGGGATAATATTCACTGAAGTGAAATAATTATAAATGTGACAGGAGAAGTAGAATATCTTTTCGTAAAGGAAAGTCGGGAAAAGTGCGGCATGTTAATTTGATATCATTACAGGCGAGCAAGTTGTGGTCATTCATCTAAACGAGTCTGTTCACAGCTGCTGCCTATCCTACTGTGAAATGAACGTATTTATTCGCGCCAAGCTATACTATGAATCGGGTTAACGAACTAGCATGGAAATAAATAAATGTGCATAAATACAAGTATATTTTCTTCGATGCGTAGATACTACAGTCACCTCATTGTGCCAGTAATTACAGGGCAGTATGATTTGTATAAGTAAGAACAAGGGCAGCATGCTGGTGCAGTGGTAGCGTTGCTGCCTTACAGCGCCAAAGACCTGGGTTCAATCCTGACTACGGGTGTTGTCTGTATGGAGTTTGTACGTTCTCCCCATGACCTGCGTGGGTTTTCTCCAAGATCTTCGGTTTCTTCCCACACTCCGAAGACGTACAGGTTTGAGGTTAATCGCTTGGTCTTATTGTAAATTGTCCCTAGTTAATGTGTGGGGATCGCTGGTTGGTGCGGACTCGCTGTATCTCTAAACTAAACTGGGGTATTGCATGCTATTTTGGTCACTATTCTTCAGCTCTACTTCTGTGAATTCCTTAAGTTGTTGCTGAGATGAGGGCTTTTAACCACAAGGTTAGGTTGGAGACAGTGGGCTGCTTCTTGGAGCAAACAAAGTTGAAGGGAGGTTTAATAGTAAAATAATAAAGGTTTTGGAAAAGTAAACAAAAAATGCTGTTCCTAGCAGATGAGTATGTTGGTGACATGGTTAAGATTCTGAGCAACTGTTTTGGGGGTGGGGATGTGGGGAATATTTTTATGCAGGGAGTGATATCATCTTGAAATGTGCTGCCTATATGGGTGGTGGAAGTTTAGAGGATCAGTGATTGAAAAATAAACTTGCTGGACCCTGAGATAGGATATGGGTCACCTTTGATGTTTCATAGGGAGGTGCCATTCACTGTTGAATGGCCGCCTTCTGTGCTATTTTAGCTCTCGTTCCAAAACTGCAAAACTACAGATTGGTTGATTAGTTAGTCGGCTCGGGGAGGTCACTGAACTGAACATTTTCTTTTTTTTTTAATATATATTTTTATTAGAGATGGTAAGCAGTGAATTATCAAACACATATTATGATAACAATATTTTGTGTACAGCAATCATACATTATTAATATTATCAAATGAATCATATTGTCGCTAATAATTTTTTAAATTTTATAAAGAGAGAGAAAAACAGGAAGAAAAGTAAAGTAAAAATCAAAAAAATCACAAAGAATGGAATAATTTACCATTAATGTATCATTGGAGATAAGATCAAGGAAAATAGAATATAACTTTTCATCTAATCCTGAGTCCAAGTTTCAGTTGGGGTTCCCCGCTGAACCGATCTACCCCTTTAAATAATCAATGAAAGAAGACCATATTCTAACGAAAACTTCTTGTTTGTCCATTAGGG
The DNA here is from genome assembly GCA_963514005.1 of Raja brachyura. Next base: position 16,402,456 of record OY740784.1, on the reverse strand, counting down.
CAAATCTAATTCTTTCCAGGTGTAGGGTCTCCAACATTTCCGTAATCCACATTTTAATTGTGGGGGATATAGGGCCTTTCCAAAATTTTAATATTAATTTCTTCCCAATTATTATACTATAATCTAGGAAATTTCTTTGACTTATTATAAGTGTTAAACTTTGTTCTGATATTCCAAGTATTATTAATTTTGTGTCCGGATCCAATTTGGTATTAATAACTTCAGAAGTTATTCTAAAAATCTCAATCCAGAAATTCTTAATTTTTACATAATTTGAAAAAGTATGTGTTAAATTAGCCTCTGGATGTTGACATTTATCGCAGATAGAGGAGACTTGTGGGAAGATTCTATTCAATTTAACTTGAGTAATGTAATCTATGTAATACTTTAAATTGTATTATAGCATGTCTGGTATTTAACGAGCATTGGTGTATATATTGTAAACTTTTGTCCCATATATCTTTTGTTATGGGTTGGTTTATTTCATTTTTCCAAGTATGTCTAAATGATTCCGTTGTTGGTATCTCGCTATCTAAAATGATATTATAAATATAAGTTGTTAGTTTTTCTGTATTAGGATGCTTATTCAAACATTCATCAAGGATTTCTGGTTCCTTATTCCTATAGTCTTGTGTATTTGATTTGACATAATCACTGAGTTGTAGATATCGAAAAAAAAATATTTGAGTGTAAGTAATCCATAAATCTGTTGTAATTCCTGAAATAAAAGAAAAGTGCCTTTCTTATAAAGGTGTTCCATCTTTTTGATTCCATAGTTTTTCCATTGTGTAAAACCTTTATCCAGCATGGAAGGTTTGAATAAGGGATTGTTTACAATAGGGAGACAGAGTGGTATATTATCCAATTTTAAAGCCTTTTTTTAGTTGTTTCCAGATTCGTGTACCACTGTATATTATAGGGTTTTCTGAACTGAACATTTTCTACGTAGATTGCAAAGTTTTGAATGTTCAAAAAATGCAGGAGTCCAGGGGGTTTCAAGTTGCAAGGTCACAAAAGCATGGGTTTCAACGACTCGGCTGAGATGGTATGCAGGCATTTGATTTTAATCAAATTAGAAATTGATGGCCTTGGTGTTAATGAGCAGATGTGATTAGAACCTTTTCTCAAGGTCAAATGTAACACTAATGTTCAAAGGTATCGGATTCTGCCTTGGAATTTGTCAGTTTTGTGAATACTGGCCATGAAAATGACAATGATGAGAACTAATATCGGTAACTTTTGTCTTCCCAAATATTTAACTGGAGGGTATTTCTGCTTATCTATTTTTGGTTGTCAAACTAATGGTGACATGTTGGAGGCTTGATGGAGTTGCATGCTTCTTGACTCGATGGCGTTTCTCAACAAACAGAGAAATTTATACGCTTTCCATTGTGTTGCTGGGAAGTAACATGTCGATAAGAAATATGAGGAAATAAATCCTTGTGTGCTGAATCACAGGAACAATAACCAGCAAATCATCTCTAATGTTTTAGGGTTAGCTGGAGAAAGAATCCAAGTGTGGCTGGTGATAATTAGTGAAAGCAAAGCCTCACTTGCCGATTACTAGCAATGTTACAACATTTTGAGATTTTAAAAATCAAGTCTGCAATTTATCCCATCAGATAAAGCATAAAAAGAAGTTTAATTTGACACCTAATTCACTTTCATATCTTCAATATTAAAAACGTTATGGCCATTTTTCATACTCAGAAATTTTCATCTTGTTCCCTATTGCTTTTCCATTGACTTAACACAAAAGCTGTGATCAAGGACAGTCAAAAGCCCATAACTTTCTTAAAAATTAAGAGAACTGAATGAAATTTTCAGTTATTATAGATTGAAGCATTCTGAAACAAATATAAAACAATCTTACTTGGATGACCTGAAATTAAAGCATATAATTAGTTAGTTACCTAATTGTAGCTAATTACAAAATTCAATTACTAGATCTAAACATCTATCCATTTCTTAAGAAAAGGTTAACACTTTTAAAAAGCCTAAGTGTCCAAATAACATTCACTCAAGAATTCACAATACAACATGATTTTTAAATCTCATTGTCATGAATTTATAGGCCAAATGGCAGGAATTTAGTGTTTAATTCCCATAAATTAATGGCCATTTAAATCAACTTGCGAGTGGGTTTTGGGGAATGCGATGGATTGGAACGTTGTGGTTTGCGGTGAATTTAACCCCCATATCGGCAGGAAAAATACTGCCGGTTCGTATATTTTTTTTTTACTCACCTTTTCGCAACATGAAATTTTGATTAAAGGCTTCCTAAGAAGCAAGTTTATATGTAAAAATATACTGTGTACCTTCTTTTGTCCCCTATGTAAGATCCGTCCTGTTGTCAGCGTTGACGACAATAGAAGATGATTTTTAATTTCCTCATGCTTTTCATTTTTCCAGCGCTAATTTTAATAAACTTAATAAAATGGCAGTCGAAGCGATTTTCTTCAGCAACTTAAAAAGCCTGTTCAAAATTGATTTGAATAGTCTGAAGAAAATTCGCATTTTAAATCCGCCCCCCCTAACCCCCCTCTCAAAGGCGCCAAAGTCGCACACACGGGCAGTGGCAGAACTGCAGCGCCGCTAAAGGTACGTTTTGTAACATACCTACTATTACTGCAACTTGAGGTTTTGTTGTTTGGACCAATCTTGTATGTCTTAACTCTTGGCATAGCTTGGAAGCGAGTTCTAAGAAACTACCGTTTATATGTCCTGAATGATGACCAATTAACGCAACATTTTGCTGAACCAAGCCCAATCTACAAGTCATTCTTTTGTAAAATACATCCCTAAAAGTCCCTAAGATACATCCCTAGGGGGTGCCGTCCTGTACGGGTTAGGCTGCCCAGCCTGCAGCTGTCCGTTTTTTCACTTTTTGTTTAACTTTTAGTTAGTTGAGTTTTTGTTTTTCGGAGCTCTAGTCTTTTTTATGTTGGGGGGGGGGGGGGGGGGGGGGGAGGAAGGGTGAAGCCACTCTTCAGGGACCCTACCTGGTCGGAGAGGCGGCTTTTCTCCAAGCTGCACCTTCGACCCGTCCTCGCGGCCTACCGGCAGGACTGGAGTGACGTTACCCGAGGGGACCGCCCAGAACCTCGGCTTCGGCGGCGGCACAGCGCTGGAGCACCATTGTGGAGTGAAGCGGGCGATACCTTGTCTGGGTCGCCGCGCTGGAACTCCGGTGAGCTGAAGACCGCAGGTGAACATTGCGGAGCTGCAGGACTGTGGAGCAGCCAGCTGCGGGTGGCAGCGCTGAACTTTTCATCTGGAGTCTGGGATCTCTCGGCGAGATCGCCAGTGGTGGAGCTCCATCTGGCGCGGTTTTCTCGGCATCGGTAGCCGCGGTCTTGAGTAAGGATGCAGCTGCTCCAGGTTTCCCAAGCCGCTGTGAGGATTCTCCCGAAGCTGGAGCAACATCATCCCGCGAGAATAGCCTGGAACATCGGGTCGCCGTAGCGGCGACCGCGGAGGCCTCAATAGGCCCGACTATGGGTGGACAAGGGGATGGGGACTGGACTTTGTGCCTTCCCTCATAATGGGAACCATTGTGGGGGGATGTTTCTATGTTTATTGTTAAATTCTTAGTGTGGTGTCTTATCTTTATCTGTGTGCTGCACGGCAAGTCAAATTTCACTACACCATTTGGTGTATGTGACAATAAATGTCCTTTGTAAAGGTTTGTTTACAATGATTTTTATCCCTGATTGAAAATAAATGCCTTTGGAAATGTAGATAAACTTTAGAACAAGGCAATGCCTGTCTCTTTTTGCAAAAGAAGCTAGTGATGTGTAAATACTGAATAAGACTATTCATTCTTGTGTTTGTACAGATTTACAATGCATTTTTTCTTGGTTTCTGTGTTTATTTCAGGAGTTTGAGACATCCGTATTCAAGTGCATTACTAAAGGTAATTTTATAGATATGTACGAATCAACAAAACACTTTCCACATTAGTTCTGTGCGCAATAAATCTAGATTAATATGACTATAGATACAATGAAAATACATTACAACTACACAGATTTCATGCTATAAATTGAATTAGCAGTTCCCTGTTATATGTATAGATATAATTATGACTGTAGTGTGGTAACAAATAGAAAATAGGATGGTTCCACGAGCAAGTCCATGCATGACTATTCTCTGGTGAATGTTTCACCCATACCACAAAGCCATTCTAGCATCTACAAGACCCCAGTATGTGATGGATTATTCTCCACTTGCTACTCTCCAGATGATCGTTCACCTTCTCAAGCAAAGCTGTTCAAGACAAAGAATTAGCTTGATCGATTCACTATCAAGCTCTTAACATTTTCTATCTACCAATAAGGTACTGTGCTTACAATATATGTTATCCAAAAAACACACTTCAGTTACTTGCCTAGTGTACGCTGCAGTATCTCACAATCTGTGACGTGCCAATGAGTAAAACATAATCCTTTTTTTTACAATCCATAGAAGTTCATATTTGGTGTGGTTAGTGTTATCAAATGTTCAAGAGCCTGATGGTTGCGGGGAAGAAGCTATTCTTGAACCCAGTGGTCACTGTTTTCGGGCTTCTATAGCTTCTGCACAGACGCCTCCCAGCAGGCCGCAGAATAGCAGAGACCGGAGCCTCACAGGTCGGAGCCCGTGGCCGACAGGAAGCCTGTGGGCCGGAGCCCGCAGCCAATGGAGTCCACGGAGCCGCGGGTTGGAGCCTGCATTCGACGCAGCCTACGGCTGGGGTCTTGGGTCGGCACCATGGAGGCGTCCAGAGAGGACACGGCGGCTGTTATATTCCGGACGGCAGAATGAATAACAAACATACACGCAGGTTACCTGGATCACGAGAGAGAGAGAGAATTATTACCCAATATTCCCTGCTTATACTCAACACCAACTCGTATTCATGCATATTCATGTATATATTACACTGCTCTCTTTTTTTAAGTATTAAATCTAAGTACTCAGTTACAATTTTGTTGTGTTACTTGATTTAAAACAGTATTTCATCTTAAATCTAATGAAATCTTAAATGATAAACATAATATATTTATTTTGCATATCTACACATTTTCATTTTACTTATACAGCGAGTTACTTAACTTACAACCTAATCTGACTACTGGTTTACGGATCCTGCCTGATCGTTTAACAGTAACGTTTAGGTGTTGACTCAACTGTTGGCTTGTTTGGCTCTATTTTAATGCCCTGACTTTGACCTGAGGAATCTGTTTCTTTGTCTGTACTAGCAGAACTTTGTGTTTCAGTCACGGTGGTCTCTTCCAACACGTTTTCCAATTTAAAAAAACTCAGGGATTAGGACTTCATGCTCAGTTTTTGATTCATCTTTGGCTGGAATCATTTGATCAACATGAATGCTTTTGATCCTATCTCCAACTTCAACTAAGTATCTTTTCGTTCCACACACTTCTACTATTTTCCCAACCTCCCATTTGTCTCGACTGGGCTTGTTGGGAGGACTGAGAACACGAACCTGCTCATCTGGCTTGAAGTACCTCTCCTTTTTGTGGGAGTCAAAATGGCATTTTTGACTTAACTGTTTTTGCTCAACTCTCAAGGTCAAATTGGGTTGAACTAGACTTAGGCATATTCTTAGCCTTCTCTTCATCAACAGTTCTGCAGATGAGTAACCTGTTGTGTGGTTCTGTACTTCAGCAAGAAACTAGTCAAACGATATTTCATGCTGAGCTTTCAAGTACCCTGCAAAACCTGTTTCATGAGAGCATCTTTCACAATTCTAACAGACCTTTCCGTGGCCCCATTGGAGGCCGGATGGTATGGGGGAACAAGTGTGTTTTTTACACCATTCCGCTGTATGAATTCTTTGAACCATTCTGAACGAAACTGAGGCCCGTTCTCAGAAACATGCTCTTCCGGTAAACCATGGAATGCAAAAATGGATCCCAACTCATCCATGGTACACTCAGTAGTAGTGCTTCACCCCATATGTTTAACCGCAATCCATTAGGGATAACAATCTACTAGTACCAGAAAATAATCATTACCTTTTTCACAAAAATCTACATGAACTGTCTGAAAAGGTCTATTTGGCCATGACCATGGTTACAGTGGTGTTTTTGGTGGTTTACTCTGGCAATTCTGGCAGACACTACATTTGCTCACCAGTGTCACTGTCAATACCAGGCCAATACACAAAACTTCTGGCAATTGACTTCATGCTTACTATGCCAGGATGTTCGGCATGACGTTCATTCATTATTTTGTTTCTCAAAGACTCTGGTACAACCACTCTGTAACCCCACTTAATGCATCCCTGCTCACATGATAATTCATGACGTCGTTTATGGAAAGGCTTCAGCTCTGAGTTCAGAACTGAGTTCAATCCACTATCGATTTCAGTCCAACCGTTCAATGTCTGTTCATAGACCCACTTCAGCACAGTGGCTTTCTCTGTTTCTGCTGCAATTTCAGTTTACATAAGTAATTGCAGAACTTGGAGCTGAGGTAGCTGAAGACTCTCCTACAAATAGTTCCACAGAGGTCCGGGGTCGATCTTCTGGGAGAGCGCTTGGGACTGTGTGACCTTCTGGAGTGTCTCTGTTTGAGCAAGGCCTAGAGGGCTTGATCAGGCAGATACGAGGATCGAACCAGTGGTGGAATAGGTATAGTAGTTGAACTGTAATTGTGTTTTGTCAAAATAAAGATTAGTTGATCAAGTGCTTGATTCAGTGGTTTTTGACTGAAACTAGACTGGGGGGAAGTTTAGAACGAGTAATTTACATTGGGGGCTTGTTCGGGATCACAAAAGGCCCCCAAACACAAGTTTGCGATCAAGGGTTGCAGTTGCTTCGATCGCGTTGAGGCCTGTCTAGAGGCCCTGCTGGAGTTGGGTTAGAGGCCCATACCTTTGTCATAGTTGGCAGACTGCTGCTGCTTTAACGAGAGCCTGACGCGTTTCATTGGGCGAGGAGTGGCCCAAGGTTAGATTTGGTATCCAATTGGTGGGGTATTGAAATACAGGTCTGACCTACGTATCGATCGGATCTTTGCCAGGAGCGTGGATTAGAAAGGTGCGCTCTGAAAATCGGCATTGACAACTGCCAGCGTGAAGCGGCTACACGCAGAACCCCCAGTGCCCAGCAGAGAGGAGTATCTGTGTGAAGGTATCTGAGTCCCGTGTGATGGACGAGGAATAATAATAATAATGATATATTTTATTGTCATTACACAAGTGCAACGAGATTTGGTTTGCAACTTCCATCCGATGTCATAACTTAATCGACAAATAAAATTTAGGTTTAGATACCCCGAGAACAAGGTTTGCAAAAACAAACATTAGACCAGTAAAGTCAACACAGACTAAAGTGCGAGGCCGGGGGAGATAGTCCATGGGGGAGGAGAGTTACTCAGCAGTGCCGGTTCAGAGCCGCTATAGCTCTGGGAATGAAGCTGTTCCTGAGTCTGGAGGTGCGGGCGTAGAAGGCCTTGTAACGTCTGCCGGAAGGGAGTAGTTCGAACAGTCCATTACAAGGGTGAGAGGAGTCTTTATGGATGCTGACGGCCTTCCTGAGGCACCGTGCGTGGTAGATGCCCTCCAAGGCTGGTAGCGGTGTCCCAATAATCTTTTGCGCTCTGTGGATGAATAATCTTTTGGGCTCTGTGGTCGGTACTGGGCTCGGTGGACAACCTTGTAAAGGTATTGGGCTCGGTGGACAGAGTATAGATTGGCCAGAATACTCTAGTCCATTCGAGAATCTAATTGGGCTATTTTAGTTTGATTCGTGTGCCCGCATATGAGGAGGGGTACGCATTAAAACTAGGAGTTCGAGAACGAGTCTATATTGGCAGAGTCAAATTTCCAAATAGAGAATTTCACATTAGAAAGTTAAGATTTAGACTGTGTTAAGTTTGCGGACCGTCGGTTGTATTGTTCTGGTGTGAGAGTTTATGGATATGGATACTTGAAGTAAGAGCGTGTCTTGAAGTAAGAGTTAAATATTTGTATTTGTTTAGATCGTATTGTGAGAATCTGAATCGTGGTTCGATCAGGAGTTGTACTCTTTCGATCGCTGTGTCGGGGGAGGAGTCATCCCCCTGACCAATTGTGCAACGAGGAAGATTTATTAGTGGGATTTATTAGATGCTTATTGTTTATATCAGGGTGTGTTTTGGGTTATTGGTAATCGGGGGAATATTTTCGTTTCTAATTATAGTTTTGTTAGCATGGTTCGGATTTGTCTGTCTGTGTGAACTTAAAGTAGATTGAGAGAGAGATTGCTGCGTAGAAGAGTCTATGATTGATAATTAGATTTGGACTGTGCCTTTGTTTGAAAGTTGAATGAAGTGATTGAGATTTAACTGAAAGTTGGGAGATAGATTGACTACGAGCGAGTGGTTTGAATAGTTGAATAGGAGCGATTGAGGGAGTGATTAAGTAACAGTTGAAAGGGAGCGATTGTGAGAATAAGTGTGAAACGGAGTGACTGTTGGCCATTGTGTGGGAGAGACTCTATTGACCTTGGAGTCTGAGAGGAAGGAGTGATTTGAATCGGTGTTAGTGTCTGGAGATTTTATTTTGTGTTTTGTATTGTTCAGAGAATGGGGAATGTCTCGGAGAAGGACCGATCAAACATATTAGGAAGCCCGATAAGGATAATTTGCGAGAAGCTTCCACATGAAGTGGACAGATTAAGAGGATTTTCTGGGGAATTAAATGCAGTATTAAGAGGCGAGCTTTGGTCGTTGGGTGGACTAAAATCTGTAATCGGAATAAACTATATAGAAATGATTGTTAAAAAATATGGGAATAGTGAAGAAGGAAATTAGTTAATTGGAATATGGAAAATGTTCTTCACTTGAAGGAAAATAAATAAAGAGATCATTTTGCTGTTCACCCTAAGAATGGCAGCATGTCAATTGGGGAACACGATAGAACTGATCTTTCTAGGGACATTCCAGAACAGGGACAGGATGAACTAGTAAGCCAACAGCAGGAGCAGGAGAGAATACCATCTTCTAGAAGAGACGGCTCTTAAAGGGGAGATGCCGACAAAACCTAAACTTGTTAAATTCGGTAAGAGTGAAACAGTGTCTGCAGACCTCGAAGGGAGAGAGGCTTACTATATGCCAGGGTGGGCAGTATTTTGCGGAGTAGAGACACAGCAGCCCTCACGGCACTCTCGTGTTCCCATTTCGGAGACACCATGTGCACCTTGGCAGCAGGGCACACGGGAGGAGTCAGCGTTATCTTTGGCTCCTCCCACTAAATACGAGGATCGAACCCATGGTGCGATAGGTATAGTAGTTGAACTGTAATTGTGTTGTTTCAAAATAAAGATTAGTTGATCAAGTGCTTGATTCAGTGGTTTTTGACTGAAACTAGACTGGGGGGGAGCTTAGAATGAGCAGTTTACAATTCCACACACTCTGACATTGGTAAGTGTGCCAGTTGTTGAGACACAACTAAACATTATGAGACTTGTTTTCTCATACTCTCTTAAGCAAGTCTTTCAACTTCATGTTGGCGAAGGTGCAAATATAAGCAAATATATTAATTAATCTTCCCACTGAATATTATTTTGAAAAAAAGATTGAAAAACCTGTGTATTCTAAACTGAATTTAATTTGCAGTACAAAAAGTAGTGTTCTCAAAGGTTCTTTAAGATCTTAAAGTTAAAAATTCCCCCTTTTTTCCCTGAAAACTTATTCTGACTATTCAGTACATTTGAATTTTCTCTCCTGCATTCTGTTTGCTGTATTTACCTAATTGATTTATACATTGTCCACCTCCACTTTTTATTGACTTTTAATTTTATTAAAAATAAATACTTTAAATAGTTTTCCGTACCTCGTTTCAGTTATGCCAAATGGCTGCCTCCGACTCTGATGCAGCCAATCCTTCAGAGATCTCCTATTGCTCTGTAAAGCATGTCTACTTCCTGGCATAGCAGTACACTTATTTTTCTGTACATATGCTGTCTGAATTAGTATGCATTTCTAAAAAATTGTGTGTTATATTCTGGGTAGTTTCACTTCCACCTTTTGGGGGGGGGTGGAAGGGAGAATATTTGTGAATGAAATGCAAGAGTTTTATTGTGCCTGTGTCCTTTCATTGCCCTCTTGGAGAGGTTACGAACATTTCACAATTTTCATTGTTGCTGTGATCAGTAGGCAGGATTTGCAAGTACCCCTAGCATTAGCTTATGCTCCTGGCATTCCAACACAAGAATCTACATGCCTTCTACTAACATGTCAAGTCTTCTTTAGAGATCTAATGAAAAGCATTGTTTTAGAATGTCACTAGTAAGAATGGGGTATGCTTTACACTTGAAAAGTAAAGCTAGTAAAGATGTATCTAGAGAATTTGCTTTGCGTGTTGAAATATGTTCCTTACTGGTCCAGACATGTTGTGGATGATGGCTAATATGCAAGTTGTTACAGCTGTTGTCACTAACCCCATGGAAATTTAATTTAAGTACGCTAAGATTAATGTTTGGGGAAAAATAGGAAGGGAGCTTGCAACTTCAGAATTATGTAATAAAATTGAATACTTGGATAATCATTTAAATTAGATATCTTAATCAGCATATTGATTGGCATGCCTTTTAGTTTTACGTATGGACAATGCATGGGACTGTGCTGAACTAATTGAATATTTGGTAATAGTGCTTTGAAATTGAGTTCTGCCAAGCGACAATTATTATGCTCAGGAATGCATTGTTTTTGCTCAAGTCAACAAACAAGCTAAATAAATGATTTATAAAAATACATGACAGTTAAGTGGCAATTTCCAAAAACTGTTGCCGTTCAATTATTTACATGCAGCATGTAGAACTCCACATAAAGTTCAAATTGCATTTGCATGAATATTTGACATTCTCCAGTAGGAACAACATGAGGGATTTTGCACTGATTATTTCTTGCAGTGCAATCATAGAAGGCTTTCCTCCATCTGCAAAGGCTGCACCAAGATTCAAATTTCACCTCCTCCTCCTTTGGAACTTTCGATATATCTCCAACACATACACCTGGACCTTGGAATATGTAATCCTAAAGGCACTCTCTTGATGTTGATAACCCTGATGAATAGTCTCCAATCTGATTTTTAAGAAATCGGGTCTTTTTCACACATCTCACTAAGTGTTTCTCACTATGTGAACGAGTCTGCTTAATTGTTGTGATGATATACGAACGGGTGCTTTTGTGGTTCTGTCCTAATTGCTCTGGGCTACTTATTGAAAGATCACTCCAAAAGCATTTTTGTCCCAGTTTATATTTTTATTTGCACTCTGCTTCTTTAGGAATATTTAGGATACTCACAAGCGGGCTTTGATAGCTTGGCTTGTGTCATTGTACATGTCACACAGTACACGACTTGTTCCTACCTGTTCTATTAAGCCTAACAGCAGCTAAAAAGATCGCAGGGGGAAAAAAGGTTTTATTTCAGACTGGAGTGAAAAGTTTAAGTAAAGACTGTTCCCAAGATCCTATCAAGTAGTCTTGGGCAATTTTGTGAGAAAGAACAGAGCAGAGGGCATGCACTACCATAGAATATTGAGATCATTAGGTTACTTTGAAGCAGAACCGTTCAGTAAATGATGTTGAGTTGATTGTCTTGACCAGTCAGAGCATAAAGCAAGCTATTGTTCTTTGTATGAAGAATTTGGGAATGCAAATTGTCCCGAGCCTCCAAATTGAGGGTGGGGTATGGAATTTGGCTGCTTTAACTTTTGATGTGCATCGCACACTTTGACTCCAGCAGGTCCAATGTTCTTTTTGAACGGTAAAAGTAAGGAAATAGTAAAATTAGATTTGAATTAGATGCAGAATTAGATTACTGAATTCTTGCAAACTTCACAATGTGATGTACAGTGCTGTGTTTTCTTCTAAATGTTTTCATTTGTAGCAGGCTGCTATGTGAAACCAGGGAAATCCTTGATTTTAGAATTTAATGAATATACGTGAATTATTTTTTGGGTAGTTGCTTGAGATTGAAGACGAGTTACTTCTGAAGAAGGGTCTCAACCCGAAACGTCACCCATTCTTTCCCTCCAGAGATGCTGCCTGTCCCGCTGAGTTGCTCCAGCTTTTTGTGTCTATCTTTGGTTTAAACCAGCATCTGCAGTTCCTTCCTACACCTTACTTCTACTCTGGTTTTATGTGTTCTGAAATGACCCCAGGGATAAAAAAGTTTCCTTTAAGGCTGGAGTCCAGTGAGGGGGCCTCTGTAACGCCCCCAGATGGGGGCAGGGTGTGCTGGTTGGTATTTTGGGTAGTGATGTGCTCCTTCCACCATCCCATATGCTCCTCCTTCACTTTAAGTGAAATGTCATTCATGTTGGCTTTTAGATTAGCCCATATAATGTCTGTTGCTATGAATGCCAATCTGAGTTAAGATTATAGCTTGTCCTTGTTCCTGTGGCACACTTATTCGGTTATGATATGACTGGCTCCTAGCATTTTGTCAGGAGGTAAACCAGATTCGTGTAGCTGTTGCACATGCGCTGTAATGTTGACTTGCCACTTGAAGTTTTGATCTTTGATCTTGGCAAGGGGAACAAATATAACGAGTCTGGGCTCTGCTGCACGAGTAATTATACTGACATGTTTCACCTTGGAAGATGTTGGCTACTGCAAGGGAGAAGGAGGAGGAGGAGGCAGGTAGTGGAACCGGGAGCGGACAAAGTGACGGCCGACAGGAAGAAGCAGCTGCTGGTGAATGTTAAGGGAGCCCCATGGTGATCACGTGCGTCTTGTCGTGGCCCTAGCTGATGGCTAGTGGCTACAACATGAGCCACAACGACATGTGGCTGGTGAAGAAAGGCTTGCTGGTGCAGACCTTCCTCCTAGCTTTCTCCCCCATCATTTACAGTTAATCTGAAGAAGGATCCTGACTCGAAACGTCATCTATCCATGTTTGCCAGAGATGCTGCCTAACCTGCTGAGTCCTCCAGCACTTTGTGTCATTTTTGGTTAACCCGCATCTGAAGTTCCTTGTTTTTTAAACAATAGAATTTAGTACGTTGCACTAAAAAACTAATCGTTGCAATTTAATGATTAATTTAAAATAAATTAAATTAATTTGTATGTTTTATCCTTGTGTTAAAATCAGTTGGACAGGTGAAAACACGTGTTCCAGATAAGTGTACAACGCCAATAATAACCCAGCCAACATTTTTTTGGAGGAAATGCTTGAATCTGTTGCAACAACTTGCTAAAAACATAGTAGAGTGAAAAGATTAGACTTCAGCCTTTCTGCCTAGAATACTTCAAGCCACAATTGACTAAAGGTGCTTAACCACTGTAAAATAAATCTAAGGACCCTAGGCAAAAGTTGAAGTTTGATTCATGTTGATAAGATTTCTCTTTGAAGTGAACTCAAGTGCAGAAAATGAACTGTGACAATGGAACAATGCATCATCTCGTGTTCGTAAAATAAAAATTGCTTAACACGGATAGTTTTTATATCCTAGGGCAATGATTGGAATAATGTGAGTAAACATAGAAGCTGTTTGTTGTGCAGAATCGTGCAGTCAGCATTAAGGAGAGTGTTTGCATATTTACTAAACTGCTAAATCCATGGGCCAAGGGACTAACAGTAAATGTTTTAAAAGCCTTTTTTGAGGAAATATTGGTGGATTTTAAACCATAAAGTTAAAATGCTTTTACTATAGTTTCTACTGTGCATACCTCTCAGGAGAGAGCTGAGAATAACTCTATCTTCATATTCATAATGAGTGAACAGTTCAACTAAACAGCTTGTATGAAATATATTTGAGCAATATTATTAGGTCTGTACTTTAACACCAGGTATGAACCAGTAAATGTTAATGCTAGCATGGTTTACAAGAGAGCTTTAATGATTAAAATCATGAGGTGGAAGATGCGTTCATTTTTCAGGATTTGTGTTATTGCAGTTGAATGCCCGTAAGCAAAAGAATATTCTTCTGAATTTGTATTCTGCGTGACCGATTGATGTATTAGACAATAACCCTGCAAAAAATGGATGTATGAATTCAAATCTGAAACCTTTGTATCTACCATGGTAATTTAACTCAATCATCCTCAGCAGTCTAGACTCCACCCCAAGTAACAGACAAGGTGACACTGGATGAATTATACTTGGTCATCAAGTCTCCCAAGATAGCAAACACTGGTGCCTTATTCATCATCACCGGTGACTTCACTCAAGAAAACTTCAGGAGTGTGCTCCCCAGATACCATCAACCTGTCTATCCTGCTCCACATGGGGTGTTAACACTCTAGACCAGTCCACCATCAGGTGTACCTTTCCCTTTGTCCTCATCTCAGCCAATCTGATCATTAGTCTGCAGCAAAGGTACAGACAGAGATTGAAACATGAGACACCAATGAAGAGATATTGCAGCAGTGGTCTGAGAAGCTTGAGGATCTATTTCAGACGGGAATATGTTCAAGACTTCTCTTCAGCCTGAGTGAGTATACATAGAAACATAGAAAATAGGTGCAGGAGGAGGCTATTCGGCCCTTCGAGCCAACACCGCCATTCATTGTAATCATGGCAGATCGTCCCCTATCAATAACCCGTGCCTGCCTTCTCCCCATATCCCTTGACTCCACTAGCCCCTAGCGCTCTATCTAACTCTCTCTTAAATCCATCCAGTGACTTGGCCTCCAGTGAGTGGCAGGGAATTCCATAAATTCACAACTCTCTGGGTGAAAACTTTTTTTCTCACCTCAGTCTTAAATGACCTCCCCTTTATTCTAAGACTGTGGCCCCTGATTCTGGACTCGCCCAACATTGGGAACATTTTTCCTGCGTCTAGCTTGTCCAGTCCTTTTATAATTTTATATGTTTCTATAAGATCCCCCCTCATCCTTCTAAACTCCAATGAATACAAGCCTAGTCTTTTCAATCTTTCCTCATATGACATAACTGGTCTGTAATTCCCCGTTGTCTCTCTCGCTCCTTTCTTGAAAAGTGGGATAACATTAGCTATCCTCCAATCCACGGGAACTGATCCTGAATCTATTGAACATTGGAAAATGATCACCAATGCGTCCATTATTTCTAGAGCCACCTCCCTGAGGACCCTGGGATGCAGACCATCAGGCCCAGGGGATTTATCATTCTTCAGTCCCATTAGCCTACCCAGTACTATTTCTCACCTAATGAAAATTTATTTCAGTTCCTCTACCCCTTAGATCCTCTGTACTCCAGTACATCTGGGAGATTGTTTGTGTCTTCCTTCGTGAAGACAGATCCGGAGTACCTATTCAACTCTTCTGCCATTTCCTTGTTGCTCTTTTTCCCTTAACATATCTAAAGAAGCTTTTACTGTCCTTCTTCATATTCCTGGCCAGCTTCCCTTCGTACTTCATCTTTTCAGCCCGTATTGCCTGTTTTGTTTCCTTCTGTTGTCCTATGAAAGTTTCCCAATCCTCTGGCTTCTGGCTACTCTTTGCTGTGTTATACATCTTTTCTTTTAGTTTTATTCTATCCCTAACTTCTCATGTCAGCCACAGTTGCCTCCTACTCCCCTTAGAATCTTTCTTCCTTTTTGGAATGAAATGATCCTGCGTCTTCTGGATTATGCTCCGAAATCCCTGCCATTGCTGTTCCACCGTCATTCCTGCTGGGATCCCTTTCCAGTCTACCTTGGCCAGCTCCCCTCTCATGCCTTCATAGTCCTCTTTGTTCAACTGCATCACTGACAATTCCGATGTAACGATCTCCTTCTCAAATTGCAGATTAAAACTAATCGTATTACCTCAGTTATCACTGGTTTCATCAAGAAATGCGTAGATGACTACTTTCCGACAAACACCATTTGTATCTATCCTGACCAAAACCGTTTGTGAACAGGGAGATTCACTGCTAAAGTCTAAATCAATGGCTTTCAAGAAGGATGAACTTGTACTGTACAAGCAGACCAATAATGTTTTCCGTAAGGCTATCCGGGATGCCAAGAAACATTCCCAGAATGTTAAAGGCTCAAATCAATTAAGCAGTTACCTGGCAACTATGACTGGATTTGAACACAATCATGACCTAGAATTTAAAATTAGACTTGATCTCAATGATACATTTTTACTGGAAATCGTTACTAACCATGTAGCGGTCCAAATGTTGTTATACCTGCCTCAACTACCTCCTCTGGCAGCTTGTTCTATATACCCACCACCATATTTGTGGAAAACGTTGTCCCTCAGGTTCCTATTAAATATTTCCTCTCTCACCTTAAACCGACATCCTCTGTTTCTTGATTCCCCGACTCTGTGTGAAGGACATTCACTCTCTCCCCCTCTGTAAGATCACCCATTGTCTTCCTGTGCTCCAAGGAAAAAAGTCTAAGCCTGCCCAACCTCTCCCTGTAGCTCAGGCCCTCAGCATCGCCTTACATCTTCTATGTACACATTCTAGTTTACAATGGGAACATGTTTTAGCTGGCAAGAAACAATATTCAATACACCTTTGCTGGGAAAAGTAATTCATATGGATGATCTAAATGTTTCTAAGGGCAGAAAAATCAAGATAGCATAAATTAGTTTTGTGAGGACTGATACTTTTAAGTACACAAATACCCCAATTATTAATAGACTGCCAAATGTGTCTACAGCCATGCTTTATGTACTAAGTGGCAAAATAAGTCTGGTCTGGAAATTTCTTTTTTTTCCTCTATCACGAAGGTGTGAAATAACTTAAACTGACATTTTCTGATTTGATATACATTCAATTAACATATTCAATTTATCTTAGTAGACTTTTTTTGCAAAGCTGTCCTTTTAATTTTGAACTGATTATTGCTTTCAATGTAAATGAGAATAGACATTCTGAAGACTGGTTCTTGTTTTGAATTCATGGCTGCTGCTACCACATAATTTGATAATCTCTGAATAATCCCCAACAGGGCATCGACCATATTGAAGTGCTTTGAAAGATTGTTAATGTCCATATCAGCTCCAGTTGTCTTGACACTGTAGACCCTTTGCAACGTGTGTGTGGGAAAAATAGGTCACCAGAGGACACCATCTCCCTGCTCTACATTCAACTCTGGGTCACCTAAACAATAAGAACACTCATGTCAGGATGCTCTTCCTTGACTCAAGTTCAGCCTTCTACACCATAATACCGAATCAACTCATCTTGAAACTCCTGGACTTTGGCCTTGGGGCCACCATCTGCAACTGACCTCTAAATTAACAGACTGCAGTTGGTTAGAATTGGTTATAATATTTCCTCCATTCTGATCCTCAACACTGGGTGCTCCTCAGGATCACATGCTTAGTCCAATTTGATAATTGCATGCAAGTTTCAATGTCCTTTCACTGCATTGCGGTATCCCGTAAGGGTTTGCAGTATGATTGATGGAAAGATGCTCTCAAGTTGAATGTCCGAGTATTACTCAGACCGTTTTTCCCCGCCAATTGATGGAGTGGTTTGGGGTGGCTTTCTTGGGGTCATGGGTGAGCATGTTGCCTGGAAGATGCTTGCTGACTTTTTGATGTGCTGAATCTGCACCATTGCGACCACTGTGCTACGATCTGTGGCTCTCAAAGTTCATTGTTGTTTCAACCTTCAGATGTAGAGAAGGTCTGGTTGACAGACTATGAACCATGCATATATGGTCTTTTATCTCTCGGTTTCTTTGTACGGTGATCTCTGAGCAGGACTTTATTCACAGTCGAGGGGTGTGAAGGATGCATGTCGCTGATCCTACAAGTTCACCTGCACCATATCTGTTCATGCAAGAGAGCAGTATATCCACATGGAGAGCAGCCGCAGCTTACATGAGACACCATTTGCCCCTGGGGACAACAAGCTGCTCTTTTGTAGCAATTTAGTTTGAGGTGCAGTTTGCTCATGAAAGGCATCTCACTTCTGATTAAGGACACTGATCTGATTAGGAAGGCAACTCTCCTCAATGAGGGCATGTGACAAGAGTTCAAATTCCTAGCAAGATCTGGATGAGACTACACGGAAGAAATGAAGGATTGCGTGCCTTTGACTCCAGGAATTGTCAGCTTGGTCATTGTAAAATAGTATGCATTGCCTCCAGAGTGTGGTCTCATCCAATTGTAAATCTCATCAATCTTTCAGATGTCGACAATTTATCCTTAGCATATTTTTCACAAATGTCTTAATGCCTCATTCAAAATATTTGATTATTTTCCCTGGTGGGTATATAGAACCAGAAATGTTTCACATGTCAGATGTCAGATTTCTTTCATAGAATAGTAGTTTCTTCTTTGAAAATAATTGAAACGGGGATCTGAGTATCTGCTGCCACTGAGGGAGGCTTGGAACTGATATCACTTTTAAGGAGGAAATGTGGCTTTGGGAGCTTTGGATGATGGGGATACAAGTAATGAAGCGAGGCTTTCTGATCTGGGGAAGTTGAAGTGTAGAATTTCTGGTTCTAGTGTTGGGTGGGTGGAGGTTGCAAGTATGGCAGTTATTGGGAAGGATGTGGTAGGTTTTAGGAAAAATAAACTAGGCTGTTGGGACTCAACATTAGGTACATGTCTGTTTGGTAAGGGTTGATGGGCGAGAACCCCTCTGGTGCAAGGTGTAAATGTTGAGTCATCAAAATACTGGTAAGAGTAAGTGAACTTACTTACGCGACCTTTACAGGAGATTGCCGGCACCTGTGATAGGTCTTGAGAGGTCTCCTATGGTCGTGAGAGGCCTCCTATGGTTGTGAGAGGTCTCCAAAGAGTCGTAGCTTCTTTCTGGTCGCTGCTGAATTTTCAACATGTTGAAAATTTCGCCGATCTATCACGGGTGTCGGCAGTCGCCTGTAAAGGTCGCATAAGTGGGACAGGTCCTTTAAGGTTTATTTTGGGGTTTGAAGCACATATTGTGTTTGTATTCATTAGCTGCGTTAAAGTCTTGGAGCACTGACGTCAATCGATTGAGGTTTCGATGAAGAGATGGTTTAGGTTAAAGCCACCAAATTGTGTCAGATCAGAGCCACTGAATCTGGTTAGAGCGCATGGCCAGAATTGTTTATAGTGAATTGTAGCAAGAGGTCAGAAGTCACTACTGCCACATGGTATTCAAGAGGCGGGTTATGGTGACTGCTGCAAGATATGTGCAGGACACAGTCTGGTTAAGTAATGTAACATGGAAAATAGAATGAAAACGTTGGAAGTAAACCAACATCTTTGTATTTCCAGCTATACCCATCCTTGCCTTCACTTAAAGAGCCTGCTAAATCAGAAATGAAAATCTTGGTTCATTTTGTAGTTTCTCATTCGGTTAGATTCCCTGCAACAATCGCCCCTCCTGGCCTCAAGGCTGTTATTGTGTCCCCACTGGTGCCTTGCCCATGATCAGTCAACTTGGGAATTGCAAACTTGAGGTTATCTTCCATGTGGTGTAACATTTCACATTATTGAGAGAGCTAAGTTTTTGCCCCTGTGGGACACATAGTGATAATTATCCTGTTAGTTTTCTGTTTGTATCATTCTGTAAATATATACTCATTTGCCTTTCAGCTCTATATGGATTCATTTGTCTGATAGGAAAGGGGATTATATTATCAAAATACAGATCATCCATTCTCTTTTTCTTAATGATCTACCATGTAGACACCGTCAGCTATAGACTAAACGTGATAAGTTTAAAAGCCCGTTTCCATGAAATGGTCACTGATGTCATTCTCATTGTATAACAGACTTTGGACCACAAAAGATGTACGTCCCTAGTGATCGGATTTCCACCTTGTGCAATGAGTTCAACAGCTGCAGTAGACTGAATAGAACAGAGTAACATTATCCTTCCCATTTGCTGATTAGTGACAGCTACAGTAGCTAGGTGGGCAGGTTTGATTTATTGAAATCTAGGCACCGTCGTGTAATACAGTGAGAATGTACAAACTCCGCACAGATAGCACCCCATGTCAGGATCAAACCTGCTCTCTGGCGCTGTGCTGCACTATTTGAGTACTTTGCAGTTCACCTCTGAGTTTGGATGGCTAGGCCTTATGGGCCTATCCCAGTTAGGCGATTTTTCAGGCGATGGTCATGTAAGTCCTTTAAAAGAGGGGGGAGAAGGAGTGGAGGCAACTTTTAAGAAGCCAGAGATACACGGCTGTGAAGCTCGGCGGATATTAACATTTACCGGTCGGTTATCCTTGGTTCTGAAAACCACTTGCTTTGTCTTTCCCAATGAGCCAATGAAATTGACTGGTCAGCACCGGCTACAACATTCGACCTCCTGGCAACCCACTACCACTGCACCTAAGGCACGAGAATTCTCGCTACTCTCCATGGCGGCTTCATTCTGGTCGCTACTAATTTTTCAACATGTTGAAATATTTGCTGCGACCATAATGAGACCACGACTAGTTCCCAGAATGCGGGAACTCCTCACAACCATGAAGGCGACTCCCCGGCGACCACCCACGAACGTGGTGACCGCATACTCTCCTGCAGTTGCCTAAACATTTGCCTAAGTGGGACTGGTTAGTTTCCAATTGCTTGTCACGTTAACTCCTGGTACCACTTCATTGCTAACTCCTGACTTTGACTTCTTTCGTTGTTCTAACAAAGACCAGTATAAGACTGAGGAACAATATGTGACTAGGCGTGTTACGGGACTTCAGAACTCAATGTGGAATTGATTGATTTTTGGAACAGAACTAGCAAGTACCAAACCTTCCCTCTCTAAAACTAAGAATGTTTGCTTTCCAACTTGGCTTTGGTATTGAATCTTGAATCTTTCTCTCCTCATTGCAGATGCTGGTTGATCTACAACATTTATTTGTGCTCCATTATAATTATAATTTTAATTTTACTCATCTTTTTTTGTTAAGGGAACCACATTTAGCTTTTTTCTTTCCCTTTTAGGTAATTTCAATTGCTCCTATGATCTTTTTATACTCGTCTATTTTTATTCCCGTCAGATTTCTTTTAAGCGTACCTGTCTGATGCTTTTGAAGAAATCATTAGATAAATGTCACTCGTTACATGTGACAATTGTAAAACCGCAACATTTCTTATTTGGAACTCCTTGCGAATGCTACTTTACATTACGTCATATTTTCATAAGTAATTTCCTTAGATGCTGTTCTGAAAAATAGGGGAGTGTAGATATGGATTGCTTTCACACAGAAAATCAATCCAAATCTCCACATCTTCAACCAACCACTTTGAGAGTAAGTGCAATGGGAAGATGAGGGGAAAATGAGAGAATTATATTTCACAGTTAGAGTAAGGGAGTTTAATTTGTCCATGCCGACCAAGTTGCCAAACTGAGCTAATCCCACTCATCTGGCCTGACGTGTCCTTTCAAAACCTTATCCCTTGCACCCACATCTGCTACTTCCTCTTTCCATGTACTCACATTCGTCTGCGGGGGAAAAAAAGTTGCCCCTTCTAAATTTTTCTCTTATTGTAACCTGTCTATTTTTGAAGCAAAACATAATCAAACATAAGTCTTTTCGCCTTGGTTGTAATAATAGTTAGATTCCGCCTATTCACAATTTTTAATATAACCCGAAAATTCTGAATCGTGGAATTAAACTCCATGAAAGGCAATAAAGAATGTTGACAAATTTATGCTTGAAGGTGATGTACACATTTTCCTTTTTGAGAGCTTTTGGAACTGTACAATATGTTTTTTTCTAAAAACAATTGGAATTGTGGCTAGCATTGCATTGGAGCAGTGTTTCCTAGAAATTTCGTCCAAGAAATAACTGCTTTTGTGGACAAATACTTTGTTTTCAATTACACCAATCCAGCTTTAACAACATTATTTTGTATTAAGATAGAAACTACAATTCAAAGGTCACTTTAGCAGAAATGTACAACAAATTGCACAGGTTGTCATCTGTGCTGGAGGGTATGGCCGTGATCAAGTCTGTGGTAGCGCCTTCAGTTAAAGAAGCCCCGTTTCACTCTATTGTGCATTTACTCTATTGTTCACTCTATCTTTCCATTTTATTCTTAAATGCACAAAGATGGACTTTTCAACTATGAATGAATGATATTTTATTGTTACATGTACCTAGGATACCAAGGTGAAAATCTTTATTGTATACAACCTAGGCAGTACACAAGTGTTGCCACTTATTGTCGCTGGCAAGGTAAAGGGCCTGTCCCACTTGGGCGATTTTTTTTCGGCGACAGCTGGATTTTGAAATGGTCAAAATCTCTCGCCGACAGTGGGCTTGACGCTGCCTGTCTTCTCTTGTCGTAGGTGTTGTCGTATATTGTCACCAGGTGACGTTGGTTGTCATGACCTTGGTGTATTCCATTGGTGACAACCTACTTCAACCAGCGACAGTTCCGGCGTCAAGAGAAGTCTTCATTTGTTGCCGACAGGGTCGTAGCTTGTCGCTGGTGGAGGTAGGTTGACTTCGGGTGTCGTAGGTTGTCATCTATGTGGTCGAAGGTTGTCGTAGGTGGACGTCCCAAGTAGCGAGGAATTGTGTCGCTGGTTGACGTTGCTTGTCGTAGCTTGACGTCGACTAGGTGGTAGCTTGTCGTGGGGTGGGTGCATTTCCGGCGTCATGCCGCGTCAGTGACTGTCGTCACAGTTGCCTAAACAATCGTCATATTGGGACAGGCTCTTTACAAAAGTACAGACCAGTCCTATCCACTGCCTGCCGCCACACTTGGTAGCAGGCTCCCCTCTGTCTTCCCCCCCCCCCCCCACCCCTCCGTGTGTATCCCCACACCAGTTCCCCCTTTGTTCTCTTCCCCCCCACCCCCCCCCCCCCCCCCCCCCCACGCCAATTCCCCTTGAATTAAACTTTATGGTCACACCACCAGGTACAGTGAAAAGACATTAATCCTGAATTTCCTATTGCATTTATTGGTGACCGTCTTGTATATCTTCTGATTCTGGCATCCCTTGCCTTTCCAAATCCGTGGAGACATCTTTGCCTAGAAATTCACTCCCCTAGTCAGTAGTGCTGGTGATACTAATTAGCAGCAGTTGCATGTGCATTTTGCTTCTGAAATTCTTCCCAGTCAAGTACTTTTTCGAAGCAGAATACAACGTTCGAGTTCTATGTGCTACCAATGGGGATGAATTTCTGGTCATAAGTCTTTGTCTAGTTTCTAGCATTCCAAACAAGTACCCCAGTGTGTTCAGTCAATATTAGTAGTTAAACTCAGATCAGGTATTGTCCCTATACATTTTTTTGTGTATCTTACCTATAATAATGTCTTTCAAATTGTAGACAGAAACGTCATTTGTACCTTTCTTTTCAAACATGGACAGTAATTTTCTTTCGCCTGTATTGTTACATACAACAGTCAAATTTAGCTCGTGGAAGAAAACAAATTTTGGCAATTTCAGTGGATTTGCTATCGGCCACAGGAGAACATTTGAAATGGGAAATATGATACT
Organism: Raja brachyura; assembly: GCA_963514005.1. The sequence goes on along the minus strand of OY740784.1, from coordinate 16,379,139 downwards.
GCTGTTGGATATTTGAACAGGCCCATTTCCTGTACATGATTTTCTAATTGTTTTTAAGGGATAGGCTTGGCTTGAAGTAATTAACTGATAGAGAAAGCCTGCTACTTTTTTGTCAATGTCCTGATAGTTTAGCTGCTTTTAGTTGATAAATTGTGTCAATTTGGTTTATAGTAGTATGATTTAAGACTTTAATTTAGTTTAGGTTAGATACAGCTCGGAAACAGGCTCTTTGGCCAACCAAGTCCACACCGACCAGCGATCCCTGCACATTAACACTGTCCAATATATACTTAACCATATAACAATAATCATATAACAATTACAGCACGGAAACAGGCCTTCTCGGCCCTTCCAGTCCGTGCTGACCATTTATTTTCCCCTAGCCCCATCTACCTGCACTTATGCCTAGCCAATTTACCTACATACCTGTATGTCTTTGGAGTGTGAGAGGAAACCAAAGTTCTTGGCGAAAACCCACGCTGGTCACGGGGAGAACGTGCAAACTCCTTGCAGACAAGCACCCGTAGCCAGGATCAGACCCTGGTCTCTGGTGCTGTAAGCGCCGTAAGGCAGCAACTCTACCGCTGCGTCACCATGCCGCCCATTGTGCAGATTATTTGTCGAACACCAAAGACAGCTGCAGCAATGACCTTTACAACCATTGTTATTTATCTTTGGTTGCACCATGTGTTTTTACCCTTTTAACACTATTCGTCAGATAGTTATTTGAATAAACACCTAAATATTCAGTATTTTTATCACTATTTTTGTATTTAATTAAAAAAATATTTCTCTGAAGAGTATGATTAACGAGTTTTCAAATTTCTTAAACATTCCGTGACTAATCCTAATCCCTATTTGTCCCATAATTTTACAGTGTTTTTAACAAGTCTATTTTGCAGCTGTGAAGGTGTCTTTAGTGAAAACAGTATTATTGACTTCCTTTATTTCAGATTCTCTGTTTATGAACATCCTCTTCCCTTAGAATATGTGACTTCTGTTTAAACAAAAAAATGCGCTCAAGGAAAGTTGAATCTTCCAGTAGACAACTATTAACTCTTCTGTACATTAGTATGTTCTGAATTACCTTTGTCATGATTTGTGAAGGGTCCATTTGCAACCTCTGTCCCAAGGAAGGCAATTTCCTTGTTTCTTAAGAGACAGGAATGTGTGATCTGATTTAAATACAGGTGATGCAGGTCTTTGCCGTATTTCAGTAGGATTTTTTTTAATTGCCTGTTGAACTCATCCCCACTATGTCCCCCCCCAAATCACCTGTATTTAAATTAATATTCAGTCTTTAATTTGGAGTAAGGTTGCCGCGCTGGAAGTAGATGAGGAATTTTACATAAGCCTACAAAGGAAGTGCAAGTGATACATGTGCTATAAATTGCATAAATGTCAGTGTTGTTTTGGAAATCAATTTAGACACGCTGACCACAAATATTATTGGCTATTCTTAATATGGTTAAGCATACTGAGAATTGTATGACCTCTGCAAAGATTATGGGCTCTATGTTGGTTATGTCTGAAAACAGGATATACTTGTCTACCTGGAAGTTGATTATATGACATGAGCAAGAAAAGTTCAGGAAGGTCAAACTTGAGCAGAAATCTTCCAAAAATTCAGGAAGAGCAGAAACTTGAGGAACTGACGCTGAAATCTGGTGCCTTTGGATTTTGAGTTGAGTTTTTCAGCCATTCAGTTGTAGATTTGAAAATAAGCATTTTGAATGCGAGATATTTTTGCATCTGCGATAGATTACGTTGTTTTCGAATTGGTGGTTTCTTCAAGATATAAAGTGGTGAATAGTAAGTCAGGCAAGTTGGTACAGTGTGTTTCCAGCTGGATGTGGGAAGTCAGGGACACTGCTGGTGCTTCTGGAGACTACACCTGCAGAAATTGTGTCCAGGTGCAGCTCCTGAATAAACATGTTGGGGAACTGGAGCAGCAGTTGGATGACCTCAGGGCCATCTGTGAAAATGGCCACTTGACAAGACCTACAGTGAGATTGTCACACCAAGGATACAGGAAGAGCAAAGGTGGGTGACTGTGAGAAAGAGGAGTAAACGTGGATTCAGGAGACCCCGGTGGCTGTGCCTACAGGTACACCCTCGTGTAAGTGGATGACATGACAAGATTGAGTGGTAGTACACGGGTGGGTTTAAACTAGATTGGCATGGGGGTGGGATATCGTACAGGACAGAGGCACGTGAGAGGCTAGAAGTTGGTATGGGGGGGCAGTGTGGGAAAGGTAGTGGACAGAATAGACAGGTGACAGGTGGGGAAACAAGGAAGGAAAGTTGGTTTAATGCATTTTATTGCAAGGGAAAGACGGGTAAGGCAGATGAGCTTAGAGCATGGATAGGTACGAGCGACTGGGACGTTGTAGCCATTACTGAAACCTGGTTACGGGAGGGGCAGGACTGGCAGCTCAATGGTCTGGGGTACAGGAGCTTCAGGGGAGACCGGGGTGAGGAAAAGAGGGGGGGGGGGGGGGTTGGTGGTTGCATTGTTGGTTAAGGAGGATGTCACGGCAGTGGTCAGAGGTGACATTATGGACGGTTCGTCCAGTGAGGCTATATGGGTGGAGCTGAGGAACAAGAAAGGGATGATCACTTTGTTGGGGGTGTACTATAGATCCCCGAATAGTCAACGGGAATTCGAAGAACAATTCGAGATTGCAGGCAGCTGCAGGTCAAATAAGGTTGTTGTAATAGGGGATTTAAACTTTCCCAATATGGACTGGGAAAATCACAGTGTGATGGGTTCAGATTGTGTGCAATTCCTCAAGAGTGTTCAGGAGAGTTGTCTTAAACAGTATGTGGAGGCCCCCCACACGTAAGAAGGTAACACTGGATCTAGTATTGGGAATAACAAGTTAATGAAGTGCGTGTGGAGGACCTTTTGGGACCAGTGACCACAGTTCGATTAAGTTTAAGATGGTTATGGATAGGGACGGTGATGGTCCACATGTTAAAATGCTCAACTGGGGGTAAGGCCAACTTTTTATTTATTTATTTTTTATTTTTTTAAATTAATAGAGGTAAATACATCACATATATATTGTTACAATCATTGTACCCCATAATTTTATGGCTTTTAAGAAAAAAGAATAGAAACAAAGAGAGTAAAGTAGGTGAAAAGACTTGTGAAAGTGAAAGAGCGTGCCAAAGAAAGAAAAAAAAAGAACCCTTGGTCAAAGAATTAGAGAAAGGGGATTAAAAGATAGACCCTAGAAATGAAAAAGAAAAAAGAGAGAAAAAAAAACAACAAAAAAAGTCACTATATATATATATATATATATATATATATATATATATATATATATATATATATATATATATATATATATATATATATATATATTTATATATATATATATTTATATATATATATATTTATATATTTATATATAAATTTTATATATATTTATATTTATATATATATATATATCACAAAGAGAATATACCAACTCAATAGTTTTTCATTCCCCCCCCTACCAAGACCCGAGGTATTCTTGCACCCTATCTTTGTAGCAATTCTATGAATGCAGACCATGTCTGATAGAAACAATCTGATTTTCCTGCCAGGCTGAGTCTCATATCTTCCAGATGTAGTGTTTCAAACATAGTTGAAACCCACATATTTAATGTTGGTATGGGAGCATTTTTCCAGAATTTTAAGATTAGCTCTTTTCCTATTATTAAGCCGTAATCAAATAAATTATTTTGATTCACATTTAATTCCGACCAACCTTCTGTCATTCCAAAAATAATCCATTCTGGCTTTGGTGTCATTTTTATTTTAAACAATTTTGTGAAAATTTCAAAGATTTCAATCCAAAACCTTTGAATTTTTGTACAAAAGATGAATGAGTGCGCTATAGTAGCCTCTTGAAACTGGCATTTATCACAAATTGGTGAGACGTTGGGGAAGAATTAATTTTATTTAATTTTTGAGTAGTATAATCTGTGTAAAATTTTAAATTGTATTAAAGTGTGTCTTACATTTATCGAGCATTTATGCACATTTAATAAGTTTCCACCTTTCATTGGAAATTTTTATGCTTAATTCCTTTTCCCACTCACCCCTTATGAAATTAAATTTGCTGATTCCACCTTTGTATTCATTGCTTCATCTAGTAAGTCAGATAATCACATATTTGGAAATATTTAAAATACTGATTGTTACCCAGATTGTATTTTAGTTGTAATTGTTTAAATGATAGTAGTTTTCCCGTTTCATACAAATCTCCCAAAGTTTTAATTCCTGCTCTTTCCCATTGTTTAAAAGCTTTATCTATAATTGAGGGTTTAAACATGGGGATTTTAGCAAAAGGAGATAGGAGAGATAAGTTTCTTAATTTTAAGTTGTATTTTATTTGTTTCAAAATTCCGATTGTACTAAGTATATTTGGGTTTTTGTTATAGTTTGTATTAGTCACCGTCATTGTTGAGAGAAGGATCACACCAATATTAAAAGGGGAGCAGTCCTCTTTCTCCATGACGATCCACTCCGGTTGTTGAGAGGAGTTATCCAACAATTGAATCATATTTCTAATATTTACCGACCAATAATAATACATGAAATTAGGGAGTGCTAATCCCCCTACTACTTTGGGTTTATTCAAGTGTGGTTTTTGTATTCTACGGGACTTATAATCCCAAATAACATTTGTAATATCTAAGTCCAATTTAAAAAATAAATAAATAAAAAAAAAAAAAAAAAAACTTTTTGGGTAAGTATACTGGGATTGATTGGAACAGGTATAGAATTTGTGGTAAAAAAATCATTTCAATGGCATTTATTCGACCTATTAAGGACATTGGAAGCATTTTCCAGAATTTAATTAAATTATGTAGTTTCTTAACTACGGGGTTATAGTTTGCATTAAGCATGTCTTGATATCTTCTAGTGATTTCAATACCCAGGTATTTAAATTTTTCCCCAGCTATTTTAAAAGGAAATTGTACGAGTTGTGTAGAAACTTTTGGTTTTATTGACATGATTTCACTTTTATTACAGTTTATACTAGAACCTGAAAATGAACCAAAGTCCTCGATTAAATTTAGAATATTGGGTATAGTGATATGAGGCTTTGTGATGTACAAAAGTACATCAGCGTATAGTGATATTTTATTGTTTGACTATTTTGTATTATATCCGTGGATATTCGGATGAGTTATAATTCTTTCCACTAGCGGTTCAATTATGAGGACAAATAACAGTGGTGATAATGAACAGCCTTGTCTATTACCCCTTGACAGTTGAAATTTTGTGGATAAGATATTATTAGTTAATATTCTGGATGTTGGCTTATTATATATTAATTTAATCCATTGAATGAAGTTCTCTCCCAGTTGAAATTTTTGCAATACCTTAACCATATACATCCATTCAACCTGATCGAATGCTTTCTCTGCGTCCAAGGAAATAATTGCGAGATTTGGATCAAAGGCCAACTTTGAGGGCATGAGAGAAGGTCTCGCTCAAGTTGAGTAGAGCAGGTTATTAGAGGGGAAAGGAACATCGGCCAAGTGGGATGTTTTTAAAAGTGTTCTGAAGAAAGCTCAGGATGTGTACATCCCCATTAGAATGAAGGGCAAAGCAGGCAAACGTAAGGAAGCTTGGGTGACGAGGGAAATTGAGACGTTAGTCAAAAACAAGAAGGATGCATGGGACAGGTATAGGCAGCTGGGATCAAGTGCATCCCTGGAGGAGTTTCGGGAACTAAGGAGTAGAGTAAAAAAGGAAGTCAAAAAGGGGCCAGGAGATAGATTTGGTCGGTCGCATTAAGGACAATCCCAAAATAATTGACAAATACATAAGGGGGGAAAATGGTAACTAGAGAGAGAGAAAGAGTGGGATCTCTCAGGAATCAAAGCGGTCACCTCTGTGTGGAGCCACAAGAGAAGGGCAAAGTCCTAAATGAGTATTTCTCCTCTGTATTTACCGAGGAGAAAGACAGTAGGACGGAGAAAATTGGAGCAGTCACTGGAAGTGTCTTGAGAGTAGTCAGGGTTACTGTCGAAGAAGTACTGAAGGTACTATTGTGTTTGAAGGTAGACAAATCTCCAGGGCCTGATCTGATATATCCAAGGACATCGTGGAAACCTAGAGAGGAAATAGCGGGAGCTCTGGTTGAAATTTATGAGTCATCCTTAAATGCAGGAGAGGTGCCGGAAGACTGGAGGGTGGCAAATGTTGTGCCTCCATTCCCAGAAGGGCTGCAGGGAAAATGCTGGGAACTAAGTGATGGAATATACAGACATTTGGATGGGCAAGGGCTGATTAGGGATAGTCAGCATGGTATTGTACGTGGGTGGTCGTGTCTCACAAATTTGATTGTTTTTTTTGAAGACGTGACCAAAAAGGTCGATGAGGGCAGAGCTGTAGATGTTGTGTACATGGACTTCAGTAAGGTGTTCGACAAGGTGCCACGTGGTAGGCTGCTCTGGAAGGTTCGGACGCATGGGATCCAAGGAGAGATAGCTGAATGGGTAGCAAATTGACTCCATGGAAGGAAGCAGAGGGTAATGGTGGAAGGTTCCTTCTCAGACTGGATGCCTGTGACTAGTGGTGTGCCTCATGGGTCGGTGCTGGGCCCGTTACTGTTTGTCATTTGGATGAGAACATACAGGGCAAGATTAGCAAGTTTGCTGATGATACAAAAGTTGGTGGTTTTGCAGATAGTGAAGATGGTTGTGAACGATTGCAGCAGGATCTGGATTGATTGGCCAGGTGGGCGGAGGAATGGTTGATGGAATTTAATACAGAAAAGTGTGAAGTGTTGCATTTTGGGATGTCGAACAAGGCCAGGACCTACACAGTAAATGGTAGACCTCACTGGGTAGTGTTGTAGAGCAGAGGGATCTAGGAGTACAAGTGTATTGTTCTTTAAAGGTTGAGTCGCAGTAGATAAGGTGGTCAGAAAAGCTTTTGGCACTTTGACCTTCATCAGTCAGAGTATTGAGTATAGAAGTTGGGAGGTCATGTTGCAGTTGTATAAGATGTTAGTGAGACCACATTTAAAATATTGTGTTCAGTTCTGGACACCATGTTATAGGAAAGATATTGTCGAGCTTGAAAGGGTTCAGAAAAGATTTACGAGGATGCTGCCAGGTCTAGAGGGTGTGAGTTATAGGGAGAGGCTGAGTAGGCTGGGTCTCTCTTCTATGGAACGCAGGAGGATAAGGGGGGATCTTATAAGAGTTATATAAGATCATGAGAGGAATAGATTGGGTAGATGCACAGAGTCTTTTGCCCAGATTAGGGGAATCAAGGACCAGATGACATAGGTTCAAGGTGAAGGGGAAATGATTTAATATGAATCTGAGGGGTACATTTTTCATACAAAGGGTGGTGGGTGAGTGGAACAAGCTGCCAGATGAGGTAGTTGAGGCTGGGATCATCCCATTGTTAGACAGGTACATGGATAGGACAGATTTGGAGGGATATGGATCAAGCGCAGGCAAGTGGGATTGGGCAGCTGGGACATTGTTGGCCGGTGTGGGCGAGTTGGGCCAAATGGCCTGTTTCCACACTGTTTCACTCTGTGACTCTATGAAGCATTTATTATTATCACCAGGCTTTGAAATGAACAGTTGATCTTAATGATCTTTAAGTTGCTGGTGTGTTGCATACAAAAATGAGCTATAGCAATCTGACACATTTGGAAAGTATTATCCATAGACAATGAGCAACTAATGGGCATGTTTAAACAAACCCCATGCTGCATTAACATTTTTGCATGATGCCAGTGAGGAATGGGTTGTGTTGCAAATTTCTGTTATGAATTCTTGTTCAAAAAATATTTAAACTTGTATGTAACAGCTGCAGAGACAAGTTTGTACTTGCATCTTTAAGATTACTTTTGGGGAAAAAGGCACATTGTTAAAATTTATTTTAGTGTTCAACAAATGGCTCTTCAGTTGAATATACATACAGTGGAAGTTTGTTTTTACAAAAGAAATAGAAAAAACTTTCTTAAATGTCTAAAGGAGTTTGTATATCTTAAGTCGTAAGACAGATACTAGAAATTTCTGCTGCTAGAATCTTGAACAAAAAACACAGCGCTGGAGGAGCCCAGCAAGTTGGGCAGCATATGTGGAGGGAATGGACATTTCAGGTTGAGACCATTTTTCAGATGAGTCCTGACATGCTGAGATTCTCCAGCACTATGTAGTTTTGCTTAAGTCATAAGACATCTGGCTTTTGCAGGAAGTATTCATGTATTATAGATGCTGGAAATCCTTGTTTGAAATTTATATTTTTTTGCATTGACCACCATGCCATAATTATATAACAGAAGTTGTGTATAGAGATCTGAAAACACAAAATGCTGAAAGTAAGCTGCAGAGTTGCTGCCTTACAGCGCCAGAGTCCCGGGTTGCTGTCTATAGGGAGTTTGTAAGTTCTCCCTGGGACCATGTGAGTTTTCTGTGGGTGCTCCGGTTTCCTCCCACACTCCAAAGACGTGCAGGTTTGCAGGTAAATTGGCTTCCGGGAGGGGGGGGGGGGGGGGGAGTGTGTGTGTGAGCAGGGCAATAAGTGGGACAGGCCCTTTAAGGTCTTTGCCATTCATTTCATCTTGTCGGCCCAACTGTGCTTTTTAATGTCATTCCCTTTGTCAGTAATTCTTGGTCATTCGGCTATTTCCATCAATGAATTTGTTCAACTGGCAATAAAAAATTAAAACATATGGCAAAGAGCTGTTCTTGCATCTGATAGAGCAACATGAGTTTAAGGTTTTGTGTGAATTTTTCCAAGAAGGAATTTATCTCAAACCTGACTTTAGATTTGTAAAGCATTAGTAAGGGAGTGACATAGCTCATTGTTTGATCTGGATACTGCATTAACAAGCAGAGAATAACTTGATTTGCCACTTTGCCACTTGTATATGCATTTCATGAACTGTAGGATCCTGTTTTGAACTGCCCATATCCTATGAGACCGATGATACCCAGGGAGAATTGTTGAGTTGTGAGCGAGTTCCCTTTCTCTTGAAGGGAGAAAGAACACCAGCGTTCACACATTCCACCCTGGAGTTGGAGGAAACGTGCAGAAATTGGATAGCAGAAATGTATAAAAGCTATAGGCCTGGTGGGGGGGGGGGGTTGGTCTCTTATCCAAATAATGAGATGTTATTTTATTCAGATTTGATCAAACAAAGCAAGAACCATTTCAGTAATTTGAAAACAAGACACATCTTCTAAATCGGCACCAATTTTATGGGGAGGGCCAGCTTTAAACTCCCAATCCACTGCTGTAGAGCACTAATGAGAAGGATGCTTTTTTAATTGTACATGACTAAATACAGTACTGATAGTTTTAGTGATACTTGAAAATTCAAATGCTTTACAATTTGCCAGTTTGGGCAGATCTTTCCAATTTACCATTGAACTGGACATCTCCCATGAAAACAGAAACTACGAGTTAAAGAGTAAGAAAAAAAAGAGACTGCTGGAGGAACACGGTGTGTCAGGCAGCATCTATGGAGGGAAATGGACAGACAGACTATGAATAAGTGTCCTGACCGGAAACATCCTCTGTCCATTTCCTTCCACAGATGCTGCCTGATCAACTGAGTTTTTTCAGCAGTTTGTGTTTTGCTCAAGATTCCAGCATTGCAGTTTCTTGTGTCTTCAAATACTGGAAATACCATGCAGACCAGGCAGCATCTGAGGAACTGTAACAAATGGTGAAAGATCAACCGTTGCTGACAAGGGAAGTCAAGGATAGTGTTAAAGCCAAGGAAAAGGCATATAAATTGTCCAGAAGAAGTGGCAAACCAGAGGACTGGGAGAAATTTAGAACTCAACAGAGGAGCACAAAGGGGTTAATAAGTGAGTTTGGTATTCGGAATAACGCAAGGAATCATGGGGTTTGTCAAAGGTCATTTACCTTAAAGAAAAAGCGAACAAAGCGCTGGCTGAAGAAACTGTATAAATTCTTATCTTTATTCATAATTTATGTGTAAAACATATTTAATCTGAGGAATGGGGGTTACATTATAGGAAGATTAAAGTATTCCAGACTGGAACACACCGATGATAGTTTCTGAATCGAATTTCACTATTCTGCTCATTTCAAGGCAATGGAATTCTTCAGCCTCATCTATGAATACGATGAACAATTAAATTCTCGATTCCAGAGAGACTCGCATAAATGGTCAACTCATCACTCCCCCCGCCCCAAAGGATGCGGGAAAGCAGTGTAACAGCGGGGGGGAGAGAGAGGAGGGCAGATGCGAGTGGGAGACGGGAGAGTGCGCACACTGACCAGCAGCCAGGATAGAATCCAGGTCCCCGGCGCCGTAAGCGCTGCCGAACCGCCACTGGAGATAAGCAAAAACGTTTTCACCCAGAGAGTTGTAAATCTGTGAAATTCTCTGCCATGGAAGGCAGTGGAGGCCAATTCACTGGATGTTTTCAAGAGGGAGTTAGATTTAGCTCTTGGGGCTAAAGGGATATGGGGGAAAAGCCGGAACGGGGTACTGATTTTGGATGATCGGCCATGATCATATTAAATGGCGGTGCTGGCTCGAAGGGCCAAATGGCCACAAGGGCCACATGTAACTTCCTCTTAAATATAGCCAATGAACTGGCCTCAACCACCTTCTGTGGCAGAGAATTCCAGAGACTCACCACTCTCTGTGTGAAAAATGTTTTCCTCCTAAAGGAATTCCCCCTTATCCTTAGACTGTGACCCCATGTTCTGGACCTTCCCAACATAGGGAACAATCTTCCTGCATCTAGCCTGTCCAACCCCTTAAGAATTATGAAAGTTTCTATAAGATCCAAAGTTTTGAAAAGAACTCTAGTCGCTCTCTGAAGAGAAGATTATTTTTTTTGGATGATCCAAACGAACGTGAATGTGCTTTGGGACATGATAACCCCTGAGGCAAAAGCAAATTACATTCAGATCAGACCTCTTGAGACAAGGCTCCGTGCTATTCAGAAAAATAAACCCGCTAAATAGTTTTATTTTCTCCCATTTGTTCTTGGAGAAATCTATAGTGGCCCATTGTCATGCTGTGACAGATCTATGCCCACTACTAATGAAAAGGGTTGTACCTGCCATTTGTTAAGATGGACTTTAGCTCACCTATGCTGCAGAAGGCAGTTTAGAATTTGATTTCTGGGATCCAGAAATTCAGATCAGATATGTTCTCTGCGTTATCTCATTCCTTGATTTCTGATGCTCAACCCAGCAAGGTCCTCACTTCTTGATACTAAGGTACTTGATACAAATGAGTAGTTCTTCAGCCTGGGTCATAGATTGATACAGCGTGGAAATTGGGCACTAACATGGGCTACACTAGTCCCACCTGCCTGCGTTTGGTCCATATCCCTCCAAACCTGTCCTATCCATGTACCTGTCTAACTGTTTCTTAAATGTTGGGATAGTCCCAGCCTCAACTACCTCCTCTGGCAGCTTGTTCCATGCACCCACCACCCTTTGTGTGAAAATGTTACCCCTAAGATCTATACATAACTAAAACTCTGATCGTGTGAGGTTTGTGAGGTTTTTCAATTTGCGCAAAAATGGTATGCGATAACGCTACGATTTTCGCCAGCTTACCGTTACCAGCTTTTCCTGTGCTGCAAGTGCAACAAGTTTCGTTCCGATCGATGGTATATTGTAAAAGTTATTAAGGTTTAAAAATTGTAAAAACCGTGCATGCGTAGATTGCTGTCAGTCGCCGCCACCCAGATTGGACTCCTCTCCTGTCAGTCAGAAAGGGGCGTCGCCAGGATGGCTCTAACGCATCGCACAGTTACATGGAGAGATGGAATGCCGCAGCCCGGACACCAGCACAGGAGGGGGGGGAGAGGGAGGAAGGGGAATAGAGGGAGGGAGTGGGGTAGAGGGGTGGTGGAGTGCAGGAGGTAGGGGGGAAGTAAAAAGGGCGGGGGAAGGGGAGGGGTGGATTTGATGGGAGGGGTTTAGGCGAGAGTGGTGGAATATTGCGTTGGGGAACGGGTTGTGTTTTGGGACCAGGCCTCCGTGTGATAGGGACCCAACGGGTCCCACTTAGTCTAATTTCTATTAAATCTTTCCACCCTTCACCTTACACCTATGTCCTCTGGTCCTTGATTCACCTGCTCTGGGCAAAAGACTCTGTGCATCCTCTGTGTCAGAGGACCAGTCGTAATATTTGGTGGATTGGGGTGCAGTGTGGGAGCAGTGCCCTACTTCCGGTCTGGAGTTAGAGCCACAGCACTAAGCTTGGTAAAAAGCCGGACAAAAGGGAAGGAAATGCTGTTTGGTATCATTAATGTTTTCTGGCTCTTTATGCACAGCAATGGTTCAATGGATATTTATTGTCACGTAAGCAATTAAACATTACACAGTGAAATTCATTTTATTGCCGGCACTGCCATGTGTGGTGCCATTTAATGGAGTTCACAGTCCTGATTCCCACATGTTCATTCTACCGGAGCCCCTCCAGCACTAATAAAAAGGATTACCACAGTTCTGTTTAGGCAGGAGATAAATACTGATATAGATCTGGAAAGACACAAAATGCTGGAGTAACTCAGCAGGTCAGGCGGTATCCCTAGAAAACATGGATAACTGACGTTTTGGGTCGGGACCCATTTTCAGAACTCCATCGATAAAATTCTGTGTTTATGAGAATTGAGAAGAGTTGTTCTTTTGCCTGCTTAAGACTGTGCAGGGCTGCATTGTTACATTTTGCATGGCTGCTACTTGCCCAGTGGTCCATTGACAGAATCTGGGTCTCAATGCACAGCATCTGACAAGTGGTGTTGGTGAATGGCTGAAATTATGGCAGCTGTTTCTTTATTGCAGTGTGTGCATGCCTATCTTACTGGTGAATGCAGATTTTTCAACCATCAACAGGCCTACAGAATGCAATGGGATCACAACTCTGCATGTTCCAATGTTGCCTTCTACTTTTCTCCATCTAGCTAGGTCTAAGATTTATTTTAGATTTCTTATCCATTAGAGGTATTGTTGAGGATTTCCCCTCCCTGTTGTAGTTCATTTTCACTAAATTTGGTGGTTGATGTAATTCATTTCTTCAGCATAACTGGTTAAGCATGCAAGATCACTTTATTCTCTATTTTGAGCGTGTGAGCACCACAACCGGAACCGCCATCAAGTTAGCGATTTTAAATCCTACCTTCCCATCCAAAACCCGCACTTATATTCTGTGACTTTCATAAATGTCTCTGGTTCTTCCAAATTCAATGCAACATGTTTTATTGTACACAAGTTCTGTTCCACATTTGATTTGAAAAACGGGAACCATAATCATACCAATGTACTGGGATTGACTACCGTGTGGCCTGTTTTTGCAGGCGTTTGTATTCCTCAATCGTCTCTTCAGGTTGAACTCTCCTTTGATGGAGACTGGTTGAACCAGTTTCCAGTTGACTGTAAAACCCGTTTGACTAGCTTGTTGTGCCAACAAATTCTGGTATGATTCCCAGTCCCAGAGAATGTTCAGACCTGCTCAACCAGTTGTGTAAAGCATATTAGGTTATCCATTTCATTTGCACATATGCCTCTGCAGAATCAGACAGGCAGAGCTGAGAAGCAGCTTTCACAGTGACCAAGTGTGGTCCATGTGTTGCCTCCTGCAATTCACATGTACGGATCGTAACTTCAGAGGGTACCAACATTAAATGTTCATGAATAAAACGTTACCTCAGAATTTACACTTAAAGGTATGTAGTATATACTATTTCATGTATTTTCAGTTCAGTTTCAAATTTAAATGTTTGTAGTCTGATATTTAAATATTCTTCATAACGTAGGAGGAATGGTTGATTGTAAGCTTTCAAAGGAACGTTGCTTAATTGGGTAAAGATTTTTGTTTCTGTAAAGAAAAGGTGATCTGTTCATTTTCTACTTTACCATCATAATTAATTTGTCAAATTTGCTGTATATGATTTTTTGTTGAAAGTGTGTATGTATGACATATTTCTAAAATTGAGCAAACGAGTGCTTCTGGCTTTCTTTTGGTAATTGATTTAACCAGTTGTCCAATAGTATGTGAGGAGCTGAACAGAAAGGAATGGGGGCATGTTTTGTCATGTCTAACAATACTGGAAACCTCAGTATTTTAAGCAGAGATAGTCTTTTATATCTCACTGAGTTTCAATTCTATTCCATGCAGTAACCATAGTCTCTTGGGTTGTAATTCAATTAAGACCGAAGATCTGCTTAAGACACCATTGTAATCCACAGTTAAGGAGATGGCAATGACTGCATTCATTAGAACAGGTCTTCAGGAATTTTGGTTGGTTCAATAGAATTGAGCATAATATAATGAGAATGGCTGAGAAAAGGACTTGAGGTCAACCCTGTTCACATTTTACTATGTTGCACGATAAGTTTTTTGACTAATTATAACCTGAAATTACTATTAACTAGTTTTCAGTAGCAGAATATGTTGAGGAAACCAAGGATAAGTGTTGGAAATTGTTGCTCCAAACCCACCTGGTTAATGTAAACACACTGCACCTACCGACGTCGTCTCTCCAGTTATATATAAAATTAGGTCTTGAAGGAGATTTATTCAAGGAGATGCATTATTTGAACTGGTCTATGGCACCATGTACTGGTACTCCATATTGATTGCAAGTTATTGGCAAGTGTATTCACCACTACATTTCTCCCCTTCAGGATACACTGTCAGGGGCAGCAAGGTGGAGCGGTAGAGCTGCTGCCTTACACCGCCAGAGACCCGAGTGCGATCCTGACTACGGGTGCTGTCTGTACAGTGTTTGTATGTTCTCCCCGTGACTTGCGTGGGTTTTCTCTGGGTGCTCTAGTTTCCTCCCACACTCCAAAGACGTACAGATTTGTAGGTTAGTTGGATTCAGTAAAATTGTAAATTGGCCCTCGTGTAGGATTGTGCTAGTGTGTGGGGATCACTGATCGGCACGGACTCGGTGTGCTGAAGGGCCTGTTTCCGTGCTGTATCTCCAAACTAAACTAAACAACTAATATTTGTCTGAACCTAAAAAGATCTTTAGGTTAAAGAAAGTTAAAGGTGACACTGGTTGATCACCGAACCTGTTTTTGCCGGTGCAACATTTTCTTTACCCCTGCCTCATTCCTACATTTAGCAGAATCATCTCTCAGGACATTATCACCACTAACATTCTCTTTCCTGGAATGACAGTAGATTGCAGTACACTTCAGGTAATAGCGCTTTCATAATGTCATAAGGTCATAAGTGATAGGAGCAGAGTTAGACCATTCGGCCCATCAAGACTAATTTGCCATTCAATCATGGCTGATCTATCTCTCCCTCCTAACCCCATTCTCCTGCCTTCTCCCCATAACCCCTGACACCCGTACTAATCAAGATCTATCTTCGCCTTAATCCCCAACCCTGGGGACTCGTCTTGTTCCTGAAGCCTTTAGTCTCATCTCACTTATAACATAGAACAGTACAGCACAGGAACAAGCCCTTCGGCCCACAACGTCCATGCAGAGCATGATGCCAATATAAACTAATCTCATCAGCCGACACAAAGTGCATACATCTCCATTCCCAGCATATCCATGTGTGTTTCTAAACACCTCTTAAACACCACTATTTTATCTGACCACCACCATTCCCTTTAAAAGATAATACAAATTAAAACTTCATCCAGTATCTGCCCCAGAAGTATTTGTTTACAAAAACAATCAACAAGGTCAATGAGTAGCTTGTGGAGAAGGTTTGCTGCGTGAGAATTCGAGTATTACTAAAAAATATAATAATTGTTTACGGTTTATTTCATGGAATGTTTGAAATCATAGATAGTTTCTTTATTTGGCTCCATCTGTTTACCTGCTGGAGAAGGGGGAGTTGAGAAATGTTCTCTTTTAATCTCTAAACCAATTTTTACCTAATCTGTTTTTCAGGTGAAGATTGACTGAGGAGGATTTTGTTTCAACTGCAGCATGTAGCTTTGAAAATCTACGTACAAGCTGTACCATGAGTAGCTCCAGTGTGGGTTGTGGGAGTCCAGGTGCTGGAAGCACAGCTGAAGCTGCTGCAGATCCGTTTAAAGATATTTGGACCAAACTGAGAGAGTGCCATGACAACGAAGTGCAAGGTGACTACGTCAATTGGGCTAGCATAATTTATCACTTTAAAACTACATGCATAAGATAGTCGCTGTAAGTGTTTCGGTCACTGTGTTCAATTCATGAGAAGGTATGAAAATAGCAGGAGAAAACAAGCTAGTCTTTCTCCTTTTTTCTGTTTTTTCCTCTCCCTCTCTTTTGTTTTCGCATTCTCGCATTCCCATTTTGTCGCTCCTGCTTTCTCTCTCGCGCCCCCCCTTCTCTCTCGCGCCCCCCCTTCTCTCTCGCGCCCCCCTTTCTCTCTCGCGCCCCCCTTCTCTCTCGCGCCCCCCCTTCTCTCTCGCGCCCCCCTTCTCTCTCGCGCTTCCCTTCTCTCTCGCGCCCCCCTTCTCTCTCGCGCTTCCCTTCTCTCTCGCGCCCCCCTTCTCTCTCGCGCCCCCCCTTTCTCTCTCGCGCCCCCCCTTCTCTCTCGCGCCCCCCTTTCTCTCTCGCGCCCCCCTTTCTCTCTCGCGCCCCCCTTTCTCTCTCGCGCCCCCCTTTCTCTCTCGCGCCCCCCTTTCTCTCTCGCGCCCCCCTTTCTCTCTCGCGCCCCCCTTTCTCTCTCGCGCCCCCCTTTCTCTCTCGCGCCCCCCTTTCTCTCTCGCGCCCCCCTTTCTCTCTCGCGCCCCCCTTTCTCTCTCGCGCCCCCCTTTCTCTCTCGCGCCCCCCTTTCTCTCTCGCGCCCCCCTTTCTCTCTCGCGCCCCCCTTTCTCTCTCGCGCCCCCCTTTCTCTCTCGCGCCCCCCTTTCTCTCTCGCGCCCCCCTTTCTCTCTCGCGCCCCCCTTTCTCTCTCGCGCCCCCCTTTCTCTCTCGCGCCCCCCTTTCTCTCTCGCGCCCCCCCTTTCTCTCTCGCGCCCCCCTTTCTCTCTCGCTCCCCCCTTTCTCTCTCGCTCCCCCCTTTCTCTCTCGCGCCCCCCTTTCTCTCTCGCGCCCCCCCTTTCTCTCTCGCGCCCCCCTTTCTCTCTCGCGCCCCCCTTTCTCTCTCGCGCCCCCCTTTCTCTCTCGCGCCCCCCTTTCTCTCTCGCGCCCCCCTTTCTCTCTCGCGCCCCCCTTTCTCTCTCGCGCCCCCCTTTCTCTCTCGCGCCCCCCTTTCTCTCTCGCGCCCCCCTTTCTCTCTCGCGCCCCCCTTTCTCTCTCGCGCCCCCCTTTCTCTCTCGCGCCCCCCTTTCTCTCTCGCGCCCCCCTTTCTCTCTCGCGCCCCCCTTTCTCTCTCGCGCCCCCCTTTCTCTCTCGCGCCCCCCTTTCTCTCTCGCGCCCCCCTTTCTCTCTCGCGCCCCCCTTTCTCTCTCGCGCCCCCCTTTCTCTCTCGCGCCCCCCTTTCTCTCTCGCGCCCCCCTTTCTCTCTCGCGCCCCCCCTTTCTCTCTCGCGCCCCCCCTTTCTCTCTCGCGCCCCCCCTTTCTCTCTCGCGCCCCCCCTTTCTCTCTCGCGCCCCCCTCCTTCTCTCTCGCGCCCCCCTCCTTCTCTCTCGCGCCCCCCCCTTCTCTCTCGCGCCCCCCCCCTTTCTCTCTCGCGCCCCCCCCCTTTCTCTCTCGCGCCCCCCCTTTCTCTCTCGCGCCCCCCCCTTTCTCTCTCGCGCCCCCCTTTCTCTCTCGCGCCCCCCCTTTCTCTCTCGCGCCCCCCCTTTCTCTCTCGCGCCCCCCCTTTCTCTCTCGCGCCCCCCCTTTCTCTCTCGCGCCCCCCCCTTCTCTCTCGCGCCCCCCCTTCTCTCTCGCGCCCCCCCTTCTCTCTCGCGCCCCCCCTTCTCTCTCGCGCCCCCCCCTTTCTCTCTCGCGCCCCCCCCTTTCTCTCTCGCGCCCCCCCCTTTCTCTCTCGCGCCCCCCCCTTTCTCTCTCGCGCCCCCCCTTTCTCTCTCGCGCCCCCCCCCCCTCTCTCGCTGGCCCCCACCTCCCATAATAGAGAAGCAAACCCAGTTAATGTTACTAATTCATCTGTTCTGAATTAGCATTAAATTTTCAAAAACAACTCTTTTTGGGTGCCTGGCTTCAATTTATGAAATTGAATATTTTGTTATCATAAATATCGCCCACTCGGTGCATGTGGAGGCATGCTCTAGTGGAGCATGCATGACACATTTTATCCTCCTTTCAATTTTTGGCATTTTGATTGTGAAATGTTTTTGAGGATTGCACCTTTTTAATATAATCGAGTATTTCTCTGTTTTTAACACTTAAAACAAATGTCCCAAGAATACAGTTAGACCTTTGCTACAATTTTTTAAAGACTAGCTAGTATTTCATGTTACACAAATTAATCACTATTTTTCAATGTCCGTTTCATATCCCTGGATGCTGGTAGTTGTATTGCATGAAACTATCTGCTCCTTCCTTTACAGTCCGAGTAGGAATGCGGGTGGAGTTGATAATGGGGGTGAAGTTTTAAAGAATTTTGCTCCGTGTTATAACCATGTAGGAATGTTGTAAAAATAGTGCCATGTCCATTTTCTAGTATTTCGGCAAGTTTTCTGATGCAGTTCCTCAAATGAATTGGAGAATGCAAACGTAAATTAAAAAATATATATACAGTGGCTTGCAAAAGTTTTCATATCCCTTGAACTTTTCCACATTTTGCCACGTTATAACCACAAACGTAAATGTTTTTTATTGGGATTTTATGTGATAGATCAACACAAAGTGGCGCATAATTGTGAAGTGGAAGGAAAATGATACATGGTTTTCACAATTTTTTTACAAATAAAAAACTGAAAAGTGTGGCGTGCAAAAGATTCAGCCCCCTTTACTCTGATACCCCTAAATAAAATCCAGTGCAACCAATTGCCTTCAGAAGTCACCTAATTAGTAAATAGAGTCCACTTGTGTGTAATCTAATCTCAGTATAAATACAGCTGTTCTGTGAAGGCCTCAGAGGTTAGTTAGAGAACAATGGTGAACAAACAGCATCATGAAGCCCAAGGAACACACCAGTCAGATCAGGGATAAAGTTGTGGAGAAGTTTAAAGCAGGGTTAGGTCATAAAAAAATATCCCAAGCTTTGAACATCTCACGGAGCACTGTTCAATCCATCATCCGAAAATGGAAAGAGTATGGCACAACTGCAAACCTACCAAGACATGGCCGTCCACCTAAACTGACAGGCCGGACAAGGAGAGCATTGATCAGAGAAGCAGCCAAGAGGCCCATGGTAACTCTGGAGGAGCTGCAGAGATCCACAGCTCAGGTGGGAGAATCTGTCCACAGGACAACTATTAGTCGTGCACTCCACAAATCGGGCCTTTATGGAAGAGTGGCAAGATGAAAGCCATTGTTGAAACGAAGCCATAAGAAGTCCCATTTGCAGTTTGCCACAAGCCATGTGTGGGACACAGCAAACATGTGGAGGAAGGTGCTCTGGTCTGATGAGACCAAAATTGAAGTTTTTGGCCTAAATGCAAAACGCTATGTGCGGCAAAAAACTAACACTGCACATCACCCTGAACACACCATCCCCACTGTGAAACATGGTGGTGGCAGCATCATGCTGTGGGGATGCTTTTGTTCAACAGGGACAGGGAAGCTGGTCAAAGTTGATGGGAAGATGGATGGAGCCAAATACAGGGCAATCTTGGAAGAAAACCTGTTAGAGCCTGCAAAAGACTTGAGACTGGGGCGGAGGTTCACCTTCCAGCAGGACAACGACCCTAAACATACAGCCAGAGCTACAATTGAATGGTTTAGATCAAAGCATATTCATGTGTTAGAATGGTCCAGTCAAAGTCCAGACCTAAATCCAATTGAGAATCTCTGGCAAGACTTGTAAATTGCTGTTCACCGCTCTCCATCCAATCTGACTGAGCTTGAGCTATTTTGCAAAGAAGAATGGGCAACAATTTCAGTCTCTAGATGTGCAAAGCTGGTAGAGACATACCCCAAAATACTTGCAGCTGTAATTGGAGCGAAAGGTGGTTCTACAAAGTATTGACTCAGGGGGGCAGAATACTTTTGCACGCCACACTTTTCAGTTTTTTATTAGTAATAAAATTTGGAAACCATGTATAATTTTCTGTCCACTTCACAATTATGCACCACTTTGTGTTGGTCTATCACATAAAATCCCAATAAAATACATTTACGTTTGTGGTTGTAACGTGGCAAAATGTGGAAAAGTTCAAGGGGTATGAAAACTTTTGCAAGCCACTGTAGTTTGTCTATGGTAATCATTCGTGTCAAACAATGCCTCTAAATAAATAAGGTTCTTTGCAGTGAAAGATATTCTGTTATCTTGGAATAATTGTAATCAAATCCAATATCTTGGAGCAGCTTTATTTGTCATTGTGGCATGAGCTAGCTGTACTTCTACCTCAGCTTGATTTGTGCATGGCTGGTTAGGCTAATGGCACAATAATGGTGAAACCATGCATCACTGAGATATGAAATTGTGTATGATATGGAACTCTGTGCTTTCCTTCTGCTATTGATTTTAACAGTTCACACCAACTTACTGATGTACCTATCTCAACCTCACTGATTTGATTGCAACCCAATGAGGCTAGCTCTGCAGCGTGCCCATTACGCCAACAAAGAGGCTCAATATATGGGATGCAGAGAGCATTCACTGTGTCTGTAACACATTCTTGCCATCTATTATCCAATAGGTGCTGAACTTTGAATTTACTGCTGATTTCAAAGGAGATCTAGACATCTCTTGAGCATTTTCTGCTCAGAAATTTAAGGGAAAATAACCTGGGTGTACCTGAATCCTGTAAGTCGAAGTTGCTTCAATTCCGAGATTGGTAATGATGGAATAAGCGAGACTGCTCCTTTGCAGCTGCATCTGTGCAGTCAAAGTTTTTAGAGATTTGACCCTTCAAGCGTTTTTTTTAAAAAGTGCTTTGTTATCTTCAATAGGACAGACCCTGGCTGTGTCATCATGGAGTCTGTGCAAAATTGTCTTTAAATGAAATGAGGATTCTTGTGAAACAGAAATCTGATCCGTTTCAAAAGGGAGAACCTTCCATTAATTATTCTCTTGGTTAATTTGCAATTTGATTGTCAGCATTCCAGAACCTTTCCACTCGAGTCGAAGTCCTTAAGTTTTACAAAAATCCCTTTACATGCCGTATTTATTTTAACCACCATAGGATTCTGTGTAAACCACTTTCAATTTACATATACATTGCTGCACTGCAATTCATGAAATTGCTGCACTTTCATATTAATTGTTAAGTAAATCAGCTATAAAAAAATGTAAATGTCACATATTGTACAGGATTTATTTTGAACAAGGTGATTCATGTTCCGACATTGCCAATCAGGAGAGAACATTTAAGCAATGAAACTCGATTTCTTCAATTAATTCTGTTTTTAAACTTTAGAAGAAAATACGTGCTTTCTCCTTTTTTTCCATTTCTTCTGAAGTTTGTTTCCACCTCCATCATTACTCATTTCCCACTCTGAAGGAGTGGTTCAGTAGAAAGTTATATGGGAATATCATTGCATTAAATATTTTGCCTATTCAATGTCTGGTGACAGAACAAGACATGAAATGGCTGAATTCCATGCATCTTAATGTTACTTCAGAAGGTAAAAAACAGTTCGCCGTCTGCTGCATTTGTTTAATGAAGTGGAGTGAAAAAAATTAAATGCTAGGCATTTGTAAAAACAATCCATTCTCATTCATCCAGTATATATTTTAAGGGTGTGGTGGCAGGGCTGATACTTATTCAGCCGACGGGCAGGCATTTTTAAAATCTTAAACAGTGCTTAAACTCTGTGCCAAAGCTTAGAATTTTCCCATTGTTAATATCACATTTGGGTGTAGTCAAACAACATAATATGCCACGCTGAGTTACTCCAGCTTTTGGTGTCTATCGTAATATAACATGTATATTGAAAGTCAAAAAACTGTAGGCGTTTTTAATTTAATATAAAAATAGAAAATGTTGAAAGCACTTAGCAAGTCAGATGTTAGTTCTGTTTCTTTGAGTATTTTCAGCAATTGTTTGACACTTTTATCTATTTTCAATATCTCTATCGTAAGTCGGTGCATACAAATGCAGTTGTGCAGGTGTAAGGTATAAATAATGGGGTGTTTAAATGTGCTGCAAGCTCTTTGGCTGTACTGGCAATGATCTAACCTGTATTCCATGTAGATTGTTGTGAAATTATGATTAACTGCATTTCCTTTGAGATCTGGATATGGTGATGTAATCTCTTATTTATGTAATATTTGCAGCAGATAAACCTGCTTGGATCAATGCTGACGACATTGTAAACATCAGTTTCCTCAATGTGACCCACACCAGTCACACCTTCCCATCCCCACCCCTATCCACTTTCTGCAAAGGCCACTGCCTCTGCAACTCTCTGGTCCGCTCTCACCTTCCAAAATGCCCCCTCCCCCCCCCCCCCCCCATCCCAGATACTTATCCCTGCAACGGCAGATGATGTATGTACACCTCCTCCCGCTCCTCTATCCAGGGACCAAAGCAGCCCTTACAGGCGAGACAAGTTCACTTGCACTTCAAATCTCAACTACTGCATTGGTTTTTCCAGAGGTAGCCTCCTTTACATCAGCGAGATAAGCATAGACTAGGCGATTGCTTTGTCAAACACCTGCCTTTAGTCAGCTAAGGCCTGCTGGATCTCGCTCCCGGTTGCTACATTTTTTAACACCCCTTCCCATTCCCATACTGATCGTTAAGGCCTGGGGCTCCTGCATTGCCAGAGTGAAGTCATGCACCCAACCTCAACCTCTACAATTTTATGTGACATTCCTCCTTCCCCTCTCGTTCCTGTGCTCTCCTACCTCAGGCACACCTATTTCTCCTACTCCCGCCCTCTTTCCCCCACCCCTCCATCCCTCTCCATTCCCTCTTTCTTATGTATTCACTCTTCCTATCTGACACTCTTGTCTCCTTTGCATCCCTCGACTTTGTCACTTACTCCACCCATCTTCCAATCAAACACTCCTCTCCTGTATCCACTATCACTAGTCAAGTTTTGTCCCATTCTATTTAATATTTTATTATTTTGTATTTAATTTCTGCTTATTGATAACTGCAGCAGAGGTAATTTTCATGTTTGCCCCATGGCCCCAGATATTAGTTATTGTATCTCAGACGATGACACCTTCACTGACATTGGATTGACTTGCCTGCAGTTTCTTAGTTTACCCCCTCCACATTCATTAGTTGCAAACCTTTAGTCTCTACCTTTCCTTGAAAAGAAATTCCTAGCACATAACACGTGCCTTAGGTTCCAAAAGAAATAGATTAGTAATGGATGAACTACAATATCTCTTGTCTTTGGAGCTAAATCATCATCTTCCTCATCCACTTTGGTCTCTCCACCTCTTTCAAAGCTGAAATATTGGTACCTGGAATTTTAAGAATGTATTCCTGTCCCGAATAGAGCAGTATGTGTTGTTCACAAATACATCACAATGTGGCATTTTGTGCCTGTGATTCCTAAATTTTGTTAATTATTATACTGCTATTAATGCATAAGCAATTTAATACTTCCCTTGTAACCTTTGCTATTTTCCTCAATTTAGACAGCAGATTTTGTAATTTTTGTTAAGCTTACTGCTGATATTTATCTTCTACTTTTCTATTCCCACTATAGCTTTTTTTCTGTTACCTTCTGGTACACATTTTCTGCCTAATTATTTAAAATCATCATTGACTGGGCAGTCATGGTGGCGCAGCGATAGAGTTGCTGCCTTACAGCAAAAATGCAGCGCCAGAGACCCAGGTTCGATCCCGACTACGGGTGCTGCCTGTATGGAGTTTGTACATTCTCCCTGTGATCTGCATGGGTTTTCTCTGAGATGTTCGCTTTCCCCCCACACTCCAAATACGTACAGGTTTGTAGGTTAATTGGCTTGATTAATTGGCTTGATAAAATGTTAAAAAAATGTCCAGTATAAAATTGTCCAACTTCCAGTGCTGAGTGATGCTCTAACCAGAGCTATTCAGCGTACTACATCCAGATCCAGATAATTATTAAACTTGTTTTGAAGAACTAATTTCAGATGCTGATATACGAGATCTGGTTACCTAGTTATCTAGTTAGGTGTATTTTGTGTAAATGGAACTAAGTGTAATTTTTTTTTAAACTTACTAACGTTAATGATTTAAATCATTTGTAAATGAATTTATTAATTTTGGTGACTGAGAATGGGCAACTTTTAGTGTTTTCCATCACAGATCTTGTGCATTCAGTAAGGTGGTATTTTCTACTCTCACACTAAAGCACATTGTTTAACTTTGCTGGCCTCTGTTAAAATATGTAAATAAGGAAGGAGTGTTGCATACATTACCTTTGCTGAGGTGACCTTGTTCTTGTTAAACCTGTTGCTGCAATATGAGATTGAGCCATGACAATGCCAAACATGCAGCATAAATGTGCGGAGCAAAAGATGGCTCCTTTAACAGTTTTTCCTGTTTTGGAATGGGAGGGGCTGTTTGATGCAGTGTGTGATCCAAATAGCAGCTGAAAAATTGAAATATGATGGTGACTAATTCTCAATATTATTTGCATCCCCAATTGCTTGCATCCTCTTGTTTTCATGTAAGGTACACTGATGTAACTTGCGTTAATATATGTTAGGATCTGTCTGGAGTTTGCTGACTTCTGTTCCTTTCTTCTGTTCTCTTTCCCTCAAGAGTAACCTTATGCAATAATACAAGAATATCTCTCCTCCATTACCTTACTGGCTCCCGTTGCCTTACCATTGATCTTCTAACCAAATATACCTTTCTTATGCTAGCACCACTAGTACTAATCAGTACTACCTTAAAGTGCAATCTTACTACTAAACTCAATTGACCGAATGGCCTAATTCTGCTCCAACGTGTTATGATCTTATGATCTCTTGACTAGCCCCATTAAGGAAAATGGGTAGGCTACCTTGAAATTGCTATGGAAGGATTTTTAATAGAAAACTGCCCTTGTGACACAGAATGCTCTCCGACTTATCTATTTGTGCCACGACTGAGTGTTCCAGCTTGGACACTCCAATTTTGGTTACAGATTACACCTCTTGTAAGCACTTATTGCTCGTGCTGTGCTCGATGAGAAACATTAGCTCCCTGTGTAGGAAAGAACTGCAGATGCTGGTTTAAATCGAAGATAGACACAAAATGCTGGAATAACTCAGCGGGACCGGCAGCATCTCTGGAGAGAAGGAATGGGTGATGCTTAGGGTCGAAACCCTATTTCAGACTGATAGGCTCCCTGGTAGGGAACATTAGCTCCTGAGTAGCTTCTGATGAGAAACAAATATTGCTGCTTTTTTGCTAGAAAGTTGATGTTTCATTTACTTTGATTTAAAGGTATTGTGGGGAAAAAATGTTGTCCCCAGAAGTGCTTGGACTTTGAAGTTTATGAAGCTACTGCACTTTACGGACAATATTTAGAATCGTCCCTGTTTTTAAGCTGGGATATTGTTTTAATTTTAATTATTTAATTTGTTTGCATTCAGCAGGATTTTTGGATTTGAATTACATGTAGTGCAGTACTTGACTGCTTGAGTTACTCCTCTTGTTGGAGGCTCAGGTTGCAGTTGTTTCAATTTGGAATGTTTTGTTAAGTTGAATGCCTGTTCATACAGGAGCTGTATTGTTGGGCAGTCTCATACCTTTAGGTGGGTGTGGATCAGGATTAAAGTTCATATCAAAGGGTTTTAATTGCAGTCACCTATTTGACAGAGCAATACAAGGGACTTTTTCCCTTTTATGTTATTATTAATCCACAAGATGGAACAGACACATGGACACACACTTATTTCTCAAGAGAGAATAAACTTGGGATTGTTTAATAAAATGTACCTATTTTAAAAATTGAACAACTAGTCTTTGCTAGTAGAAGTTTTTTTTTCCCCACACTGAAGTATTGATTCAACCCTAGATTTTACTTTGAGAGAACATACACAATACTGCGAACTTGTTGCTGTCACTGGGCTATATCAAAGGTGTGTTTTCCAATTCGGGTTTTCTCAACTCGGCAGACAACGTACATTTTTACCAAGTAGAAACGCATCTGTTTTGATTGAAAACTTGTATAATTTAGCAATTTAGGGCAGCAACGTGGTGCAGCGGTAGAGTTGCTGCCGTACAATGGCAGAAACCCAGGTTCGATCCTGAATACGGGTGCCGTCTGTGCGGAGATTTACGTTCTCCCTATGACAGCGTCTGTTCTCTGGGTGCTCTGGTTTCCTCCCACACTCATGCCGGTTTGAAGGTAAATTGACATCTGTCAATTGTCCATAGAGTGTAGGACAGAAATAGTGTTGGTGGGTGGGGATTAGGTGGACTGAAGGGCTTGTTGTATTGGAGTTTTCAGGACCAAGGAAAACCGACCGGTAAGTAAAATGGCCACTAAACTGTGTATCGGCGCTCTCTAAGGTTTTTCAGGCGAGTGCCCTCGAGCTTGAAGGTCGAAGACAGTCCCTGAAAGGTCGCGTCAGTGGGACAGGCCCTTTAAGAAGTTGTGCAAAAAAAGTGCATCTCGGGATCAACTATGCTTCTTTTGCCGGATTAATTAATATCTTCAGTACTGTGACTGCTTTTCATACAAGAGTTTGTCGTTGCAGCTTAAATCATTTTTATTTGCATGATTTACCCTAAAGCAAAATGGATGCAGCTGAGTAAACACCATTACACAAACTTCATAAATAATTTTCAAGATCACATGTTTGAAATTTTAATATTTTCCAGAAGCTATGAACAGACAAATAGGTCTTGCCAGAGGCTACAAAAGGCACTGCCAAGAAAGATCTGGGTTTGCACTTGTGCAGAGAGATGCTGCAGGGGAGCTATTCATTTGAGAGTGTGGGCAGGGCCCACTGATATAAACCACCACCATGACATTATACCTTAAAAATAAATCCGAACACTCATGACATAAACAAACCACCCACTTGTGCAACTGTTGAAGTGCATTGTTTATTTTATTCATTCATGAGATGTGGATGTCTCTGGCAAGGCTTGCATAAAGTAACAGGGTTATTTAGGTCTTGCTTCACACAGCCATAGGCTGCTTCATTATCTGAGGAACCTTGAAAGTATATTTAGCACATCGGTCAACAAATGTCCCCACTTTTACACATAGGCATGAATCTTCTGAAGGAGATTGATACTACAGCTGAGAAATTCCTGTGGAGTTATACTGGGGTTTAATTGGTTATCTTCTAATAACCACAGTTAGTGCCTTCTCTTCGGCCCAACTTCAGCCAGTAGAGTATTTTCTTATTAATTTCCATTAACTTCAATCTGCCAAGGCTTCTTGTCAAACTAGGTCAAGTGTTGTTTTGGTGTCAAAAATGGTCACTTTCATCTCCTGTGCAATTAAGTTATTTCATTTGTTATTGAGATCGGGCTGGAAAGAGAGGGTGGGCTTGTTGGAATTTAAATTGAGCATTGATGAGCAGTTTGTTAGAAAGTACTGCTTGATGGGTATTATTAAAGATGTCTTCTAGCTGCAGACCAAAGCACTTGGTAATTGGCCAGGTAATAATTATCTTGATTTTGTTGGTCAGGTGATTAGTGTGTATATTTTTTCCTGCCTGTTGGTTGGAATGTCAGAATTATTATTGCGTAGGCCAACTTAGCAAGAGGATTTCTTCAATTAGTCGGGGTTGCTGCAGAGTGAGCGGAGGGCTGTACATTCCATCTAAAGAAGGGACTCGACCCGAAACGTCACCCATTCCTTCTCTCCAGCGATGCTGCCTGTCCCGCTGAGTTACTCCAGCATTTTGTGTCTACTTTGGCAAGAGAATTGTCTGGTTGTGGAGCAGAAGTCTGTAGTGCTGTAATGGCAATGTTGTCAGAAACTAGAACCTTTATATCCCGTATGCTTGACCACTGGCAGTAAATTTGAATTGGTTGTCTATAATAATGGAATGAAATACTTTATTGTCCCATGTGACAAGGAACAGTGAGATTCTTTGCTTGCGTTCCCAATGTATACAAATAGCGGCAAACTGCGTGCTGACAAAGTTACAAAGCACCCCCCACCCCCCTCATGGCAGTCCCCCCACACCTCCATTGTTCTTCCCCCTCCCTCATGGCGGTCCTCCATGCTCTCATTGACCGTCAATCACAGTGACCTAGGAAGCCATGGAGATAAGACCAGCTGAAGGTGGTTGCAAGGAATTGTATTTGGATTTTTCTTGCCTCCTTGTTACCATTGATGACGATGGGAATTTTCAAAGCCTCAAATTTTCAGTTTAATTGTTTGCCACTGTTCACGAGTGAATAAAGCAGTTTTGCAGAGGTTGAAGTGATCTGTTAGTGTCGGGACTCATTAGCAAGACTAATTTTGGTGCATAGTATGAATGTTGTATGAAGTCCAGTCTTCGGTTTGGCTACTGCCCTGGACTCAGCTCTGTTCTGTTTCTTAAAGTATAATAAATCAAAATTGTTTTTTAGTTTTAGAGATGCAGCATGGAAACAGGCCCTTTGGTCTGCTGAGTCCACACCAACCAGCAATCTCCCATTCACACTAGTTCGACCCTTATCCTAATACACACCATACACACCAGAGGCATTTTATGGAGGCCAATTATCCTACAAACCCACCCATTTATTTGTATCTGTTCGTGGTTTCAAGATTATGATAGTCTGTTTTATTTCAGATTGCATAAAAGAGCCCAACCGATTGAGAATCAAGTAATGGTGCCTTTCAGATGCTCCATTAGACTGATTGATTTTGTTGACTCCACCTCTTTATAGCACAGTACTAGTGCTGCAAAAAAATGGACCAATGTCCACAAGCACTGCATTGGCTCTCCTCCAGTGGAATGTAGCGGTTTGTATGACAATAATGAAAATGCAATCAAGGAGATTTTTTCACTGATTTTTACCATGCTACAGATCCTATCTGATAGCTTTATCTTTCAAGAATTGGTTAGTTGCGATGCTACCAAACTGGTCTTAATGAACATTTGAGCTCCCAAACCATGTACATTCTTTTAATTTAGTTTATTATTGTCACATATGCAGAGGTACAGTAAAAAGCATTTATTATTGTATACTATTCAGTCATCGAAAAGACTATACATAATTACAATCGAGCCGTCCACTGGAAATAGATACAAGATAACATTTAGAGCAAGATAAAGTCCGATAAAAGATAGTCCGAGGGTCTCCAATTATATAGATGGTAGATCAGAACCGCGCTCTAGTTGGTGATAGGACGGTTCAGTTTCCTGTTGCAGCTGGGAAGAAACTGTCCCTGAATCTGGAGGTATATTTTCACATCTTAGTACTTCTTGCCTGTTGGGAGAGGGGAGAATAGCGGGTGAACGGGGTGAGACATGTCCTTGATTATGCTGGTGGCCTTGCCAAAGCAACGTGAAGTATAGATTGCGTCAATGGTAGGGGGGGTAGGTTTGCATGATGCGCTGGACTACATCCACAACTCTCTGTAATTTCTTGTGGTCTAGGATGGAGCTGTTCCCAAGCCATGCTGTGATATATCCCAATAAAATGCTTTCTATGGCGCCACTGTTGCAATTAGCGAGAGTAGTTGGAACACGCTGAATCTCCTAAGCCTTCTAAGGAAGTGTAGGCGTTGGTGAGCTTTATTGGCCATTGCTTTGATATGGCCGGGCCAGGACAAGTTGCTGGTGATATTTACTCCTAAGAACTTAAAGGTGATCGCCAGACGAGGTTATTCTTGGTACAGGAGACCCTGTTTGATTTTTTTTTCTTGTAAAAGGTAAAAAAATTGTGTTCCTGCAGAGACCTGGGTGAGTTAAGTAAACACTGATTTGACTGGTCATTTTACCAACAGCAGTCCCATTTCAAACCAGGATCATCACAATGACAGCTCTTTGTGCATATATCTTTCTGTAACTAGTTTTTCAGGTTATTTATATGAGACTACAAAATGTATTCAACCTGCTTCGACCCAGGCTTACATCATTCTAAATGCATTGAAAATAAATTAAGGTGAGTGCAGGAGAACAAAGTATTAAAGTTGATTTACGAAAAATTAAACACTATTCGCCAATCAAATAATGTTAATCACTTTGGGCGGGATGGTGGCGCAGCAATGGAGTTGCTGCCTTACAGGACTTGAATTGCCAGAGACCCTGGTTCGAGTCTGTACGGAGTTTGTATATTCTCCCCGTGACCACGTGGGTTTTCTCCGAGACCTTCGGTTACCTCCCACACTCCACAGACGTCCAGGTCTGTATGTTAATTAGCTTAATATAAATGTAAATTGCCCCTAGTGCGTGTAGGGTAGTGTTAATTTGCAGGGGTCGCCAGTCGGTGCGGACCCAGTGGGCCGAAGGGCCTCACTCTACGCTGTATCTCTAAACTAACCAAATGATTCAGTGACTACTGATAAACAGGCCAGCCAGTATAATTGGAGATAACAGACAGTTAATGCTTTGGGATTTTACTTTTCAGAACTGCCCTTGTAAGAGACAAAGCATTAACTTGTCTGTTCTTGCCATGAATACTGACTGACCTACTTCATTCCACCAACGCCTTTTGATTTTGTTCCAGATTTCCCGCATCTGCTGTGTTATGAATTTGATTTCACACAACAAATTATTTCTCCTCCTCCTCTAACCGAATCAAGGAGAGAGAGTTTATTATGATCACGTGTACCGAGGTACAGTGTAAAGATTTTGTTTGCATGCTCTCCTGTCAAAGAAAAGGTTATACATGAGTACAATCAAGCTGTCCACAATGCACGGATAAAGGATACAACATTTAGTGCAAGATGGTTCAAAAGTCCCCGATGAGGTAGATTGCAGGTCAGGACCACACTAGTTGATGAGCAGACCATTCCATTGCCTGATAACAGCTGGAATGGTCCTCTCATCAGCAAAATCTGGAGGAAGTGACCGGGGGTGAGATTCGTCCTTGTGTAGACGGAGTCGATGGAAGGGAGATTGGCTTGTGTGATGGTCCGGGTGTGATTGTGTGAAGCTACGCCAACAACCCTGCAGTTTCTTGTGGTCTTGGATGGAGCTGTTCCCAAACCAGGCTGCGATGCATCCCGACAAAATGCTTATAGCGGTTGGTGAGGGATGTTGGGGACATGCCAAACTTCCTAAGTCTTCGACGGAGGTAAAGGCATTGGTGTACTTTTTTGGCCATAGCTTCGTTATGGACAAATTACTAGCGATATTTATTCCTAGGAACTTGAAGCTTTTGACCATCTCTACTTCGGCGCCATTAATGCATGTGCTCTGCAGCTTCCCTTCCTGAAGTCGTTCACAATTTTCTTTGTCTTGTTGACATTGAGGGAGAGGTTGTTGTCTTGATACCAGTTTATAAGGTTCTCAATCCCCTTTCTGTAATCTGTCTCGTCATTAATTGATATCCGGCCCACTACAGTGGTGTCATCTGTACACTTGTAAATGGATATTCACCTCATAAACTGGAATGGATTTCTGCATCTTATCTGCCTTCTGAACTGATTTTAATTGCAACGTTGTAATAATTCTTGTTGCCCAAGTGGGTGGCATGGTGGCGCAGCGGTGGGGTTGCTGCCTTACTGCACTGGAGACCCGAGTTCTATCCCGACTATACGGAGTTTGTACGTTCTCCCCGTGACCGCATGGGTTTTCTCTGAGAACTTCGGTTTCCTCCCAAACTCCAAAGATGTACAGATTTTGTAGGCTAATTGGCTTAGTATAAGTGTACATTGTCCCTTGTGCGTGTAGGATAGTGGTGATGAGCAGGGATCGCTGGTTGGCGCGGACCTGATGGGCCGAAGGGCCTGTTTCTACGCTGTATCTCTATACTAAACTAAAGTGTTTTCTGACAGGTAATTTTATTTTTAATTACAGTTCTGCAAGTAAAAGTAACCAAGCTAAAGAAGGAGAGATGTTTGTAAGTATCTTCGTTTTACTCTGAAGCGTTGCTTAATAATGCACTAGGTTAAGTTCTCATTTTTGGGCAGTGTATTGCTCAAGGTGTTATCTTTCAGTGTGAAACGGTGATGTGTGAAACAGAAATTCAATATAACTATACCTGCTCTTTCCATGAAAAGCAAGGATTTCCTTCTGCCAACATTTGTCTTTTAATTGCTACCTCCAAAAGGAAGTGTATTTGTTTGCTTATATCATTCCCGTTTCTGGGGGCTTGCAATATGCAATGTAGCTACTACAGTTGTCTGGAAAACAAGACTGGTTATGTGTAAAAATAACACTATGGTACAGACCAGTAAACACATCCTGCCCTCTACAGCCATGTACAGGGTGACACCAAATCCACCTAACATAATACTGTATTTTTTGATCAAATGTAATCTATACTAGCTTGTCAACTATCACAAATGCAAAATGCTGGAAATTGCTGGTCAAGTAAGCGAAATAGCAGTAATTTTAAATGTTGTCCTTTTCAAAATTCAAAGTCAATATTGTCATTCTCCTTTTATAAATGAAATGATATATTGTAAAGGTGTCTATCTCCAATTTGCATTTTCTTTCTGCAAATGTGTAGAAATCGGAAGGTAATGCTTTCTATAAATGTATTGGTGCCTTGGTTTTTCAGACAAAGATTTTTTTTTTGAACAGGGAAAGCAACACAATTCAAAGAGTGAGATTTAAAAATCTATTCAGGAAAAATATAGTCTTTTGTCGTTTTTTCTGGTTTTGTGTAAAGTTTGAATTACAGCTGTATTTGGATCCAAATGCAACTCACTGGCCTTTAAGGTTGCTAAAGTTTGGGGTTACTCTTAAAATTGTTTGAGCATAACGTAAAAGTGCTGGAGGAACTCGGTGGTCAGGCAGCATCTGTGGAGGGAAATGGACAGGTGACATTTTGAGTCGGTATCCTTCAGTCTGATTCCAGCATAATGTCCAGAGAGATATGGGCCAAACATGGTCAGGTGGGTCGAGCATCACTGGGGCATCTTGGTCAGCATGGGCAAGTTGGGCTGAAGAGCCTCCTCCTGCGCTGTATGACTCCGACTGTGTCTCTTGTGTCTTTTAAAATTGCTTGTCGGCATCAGAACATTAATGGTCGCTCACTCTCACTGCTGCGCATTGATGAGAAGTGGCTCATAGATTTCATAATCTGCATTTGCTCATTGGAGGTGTTTCTCAATCCTGATGTTTGCTCAACTAAATTCAAAATATTATGCATATCTGTAATGTTATTTCCATTACTGAGTAGCAGGGTCGAAGCTGAGCAATGAGAGCCATCTCCTAGATTTTATGTTATGCTGGTAGCCTCCCTGTGGTGTCAAAGGATAACTAGCAACGTTGTTTTAAGTTCACTTACCTTGCTGTTTGGTTTTATTCTTTGAATGTAGGCAAGCATTTCAATCTCATATGTCATCAATTACCAAACATCTTTCTGGACATCATATTGTTCTACTTTTGGATTCATTGGAAATGTTATTGAGAAGTTAGTTTCACCCAATTTCACAGTTCTTGCAGAAAGTGAGAAGGATGTCATGTGTAGCAGTCCAGCGTGATGGGGCAACAAAAATAATTTAAACTATTTATTTGAATCAAGAAACCTAACCAGATCTGCTTATTATTTGATAAACATGTTGATATATAACAATTTCAATGAGGGATATTGTTCTGAATCTCTATTTTTATGTCAGAATTTCAAAGAAGCTGTACAATTTTGTTCCTACTAGAAGCATATTTCAGATATTCTTTATGGTTCACAAATGCAGGTATCCGACAGATGAGTGAACAGTCTGTGTGATTCATTGCATACCTTGCAACATGGCTAGTCTTCATACAAATATCTCATTATGGTTGGTCTCAATGGTCCTTAAGAGTTCCTGTTACTGACTCCCCCAAATTCCTGACGTTTAATGTTTCAGCACAGATAACCACAACAATGGAGCTGTTATGTGGAACTTTGCAGAACACTACAACTAATGATTCTGTAGACTCTGGGGCAAAGGCCATAACAATGTCTGGACTTCATAGTTAACATGTCAATCGAACTTATCAAATGGGCCTAACCTCTCTTTGCTCCTGTTGTTTTATTGTTAACCTACTTTTGCTACTTGTCTCTTTTTTTAAAAATCAACTTTGGAATTTTTGATAATGTTTTAAGTACAATTTGAGACGATGAATGAAACATTAAAGACATCCATTTAAACCTGCCCAGGTTTTACTCGGTGCAGAGATTAAACTTGTAGCTTGAAAACATTCTAAAGTATCAAGTGCAGCTAAAAGCTGATTTACAAATCATTAACAGAACATTTTTTGAACATTTGGACTGTAATGCTGAAAGTTCAGTCAAAACACAAAGCGTTGGAGTAACTCAGCGGGTCAGGCAGCATTTGTGGAAGGAATGAATAGTTGATGTTTCAGGTCGGGACCCTTCTTCAGACTGATTGTAGTAGGGGGGAGAAAGATGGAAAATAGGTGGTGTTGGGATAAAGCCTGGCAAATGATAAGTGGGTGCAGGTGAGGAGGTTTTGATTGGCGGAGTAAGTGGCAAAGGTTAGAGATAAAAGGGAGACAAAAGAATGATAAAGAGAGAAGAGGAGTGAAGTGTAAATCAGATGGAGGGAAATTTAAAGTGATATTCCCCACCCTCCTTTCCTGTGCACCCCCGTGACTCCATCCACCGATAACCCACGCTCTAGCAGATAGAAACGTTTATTTTCCAGTGAACAATCGATCTTGGAATAAAATGTGTTTCTTACTGGATAGTTGTTTATATTATACCAAGTATGGCTGCCTTCCGAAGTCGTCAAAGAAAAAGGGGATGAAGGGTGTATCATCTCAGTTAATTAGTTAATCTCAGTTATTCATTTAAAAGAAATAAGATACATCTTATATAGCTTTGAAGAATTTCTGTGTGTTTTGGTTAACATTTTTAACGCGCTTTCTTGTACTTTCACTCTGGTTTCAGCACGGAAATTCCACGTTTACATTTGTTATGACATGCCAAGCATCTAGACAGTCAAATTTGTTTAATGCTACCTTACCACTTGTACAATAGAAACCCAGTGGTAAATTTACATAATTTGATGTTCATACATGAGACTTTTACAAGACTCATTCAGAAACTGTAATGTGATATTTTTGGTGTCTGATATGTAATCTTTCTCCAGAGATGCACAAAGGCTTGAAGAATACTACAATAAAAACCAACAGTTGAGGGAGCAACAAAAAGCTTTGCATGACAACATTAAAGTTTTAGAGGACAGGTGAGAAATGATTCAATTGTTTTTAAATAAAATCAGATATATACATATATATATTTTTAAAGTAGTTTTATTGGAGGTCAGTTTTGATTATCCTTGTTGTCTTGATTTTAACTAAGTTAAGATTCCGGGATATGTTAAAATCAGACCTGAAATTGCATTTTGTACATGGCATCTTCAACAGCATTGAATTTTGCTAATGGCACCATTGAAGACAAATGAGGGCTGAATGTGAACATAGCAGCTAAATGCTGTCATTAACAATGCAGTGGACTTTTTCTCCACTGTCCTGGGTGCTTACCTGGAATTAAACACAGGCCAGAGGGAACCAGGCTGGGCAGAAAACTGCTTCTCTATGATATCCTTACTGACAAGGCCATCAGAAGAGTTCCCTGCTGTGGCTTATAACCCATTTACTTTAGTTCTAGCCCACCAACCCTGACATCATTCTTGCTGGTTTACACAGGAACCAGGCACGTGCCGTGAGTAATTACTCTGGGTAGGCACTCAGTCCGCTTTAAAAAAAAATGTAAACCGCGCATGCGCAGATTGTTCTCCCCGTTAAATAAATAAATAAATAAGAACAGTGACTTATCACAAAGTGCTGAATCTTCACTGCCTCACCGCTGCCGCAGCTCTCCGGGTGCGAAGCCACGGACTGTAGCTGGGGATAGAAGCAGCTCGGAGAGTGGCCACCGCTGAACTGGCCACCACTTCAGCGCCTTCTGCCGGCCCGCTCACCTTTGGCAGTGCTCTCTGTCTGAACACCTGTCACCTGCCGTTCGCCGACTTCACTCACGTCAGCGGCTTCCTGCAAATCCTTAAATTCCCACAGCCGAGTAACCTCAATCGCGCTGTTGGAATTTAAGGACATGAGTGAGGCCAGCGAGCGGCAGGAGAGAGGTTTTTAGATGGAGAGCTGCCAGAGGTGGGCGGGTGGTTCTGGAGCTAAGGTGGCGGCTGGTTCCGCTGTCCGGCCCGGCGGCCGCTCGAGCTACTTCTCTCTCTCTCTCTCTCTCTCCCCCCCCCCCCCCCCCCCCCCCAGCCTCAGAGCAGTGTCATTTCATGCCCCCTTGCAAGGAACGTCGCAAGTGGATGCCCCCGACCCCTCATTCATAACATTTGTGCCCTCCCCGCAACGTTACCCCGGGCCAGACTCCCCACACGCTGTGAAAGGAGCTCTCTCCCCACTCCGACTCCCACACCCCGGCAAATGCGGTATTAAAAAAAATAAATCACAAAATGTACTTACCATATCATTGGGACACGACAAACCATGGCTGAAAACCCCACCAATAAACTTGCGCTGCGCATGCGCGGTAGACTGATGCGCATGCGCAGTATGATGCTGCGCATGCGCAGTGCTACAAAGGCAGGATTTCTGCTGCCTTCAGCCCCGATTAAAATTGACGGCTTCAGGCAGCGCTGACGGCACGGGGGCTGCACAGAGCTTCCCGTGTTACAAGCGCTGCGGGTGAAAGGCACAGGGAATTATGCCTACCTAAGAGATCAGTCTCTTACATAGGCATAATTCTCCCATGCCTTTACTATTTATATTTAATAATTCCCATTTCATAATTTTAGTCAGGGTAGGCACGTGCCTACCCTGACGGCACGTGCCTGACAGGAACATTGTCCTGGATCATTTAAATGAGAGCCACTTGGCCCATCGCCTTCAATGCCATGGTGATTTTAGTGCTCATCTTGATGCCTCTTAAATGGTGTCTGTCTCCACCCCTCCAGCAGTGCATTCCAGGAACACGCCATTCTGGGTGGGGGATAAAGACCCCCTCAAATATCTTGCCCCTTATCCTAAATCTGTCCTAGTTTTATTTTCTACGCTGCCTATTTACTTATTTTATATATCTGAATCGATGTGTGAACACCTTCCTAACATGAATGAGAATAGTAATTTGTTGCCATGCTTCTTAGGGTTAAGTCTCAACTCTTTCATAACAGCTAACATGAGCAATAAATTGTTTATGGAAATTCATTCTCAACAAACACAGTTTACATGGGAGATTGCTCATGACAAAGAATAAATCTCATACTTTATCTTTTTACAACTTTTTACGCCGTTTTCTGAAAACACTTGAATGACAGAGGAAATGAACAACTTATTGTATCCTACAGTTTTGACTAAAAGTTTCTGATCTGCAATTCCTTTTGCGAGCAGGTTGCGAGCAGGCTTGTGTGACAGATGTGCAGTTACTGAAGAACACATGAAGAAGAAACAGCTGGAGTTTGAGAATATTCGACAGCAGAATCTGAAGCTTATTACAGAACTTAGTAAGTGACGATTAGGATTTATCTTGTGGGCACAGTTTTCGTTTCAGTAACATTTTCTTACCTTTACTATCACTCTGTTTTATTTAATTAACAGTGAATGAAAAGCACAGTCTTCAAGATGAAAATAAGAATCTCAGTGATCAACTTGAATCACTTGAGCGTCAGGTTAAGTAAGTCCTGCGCCTCATTCCGTCGTGACCTTGTGTTTATTTTTGTACATGGCAGCCTGTCTGACTTTTATTTCTAATGTCAGGGAGCAACAACAAGAAGTGGTCGGAGCAGCAGATCACGATGATGGAATAATTCCGGGTTCTCCGATTTTATCCCTTTCCACCTCTGTGCTGAGCAGAATGCGAAGGAGAAAGGAGAATCGCCATATTCG
Organism: Raja brachyura; assembly: GCA_963514005.1. The sequence goes on along the minus strand of OY740784.1, from coordinate 16,341,280 downwards.
CTACGCAGAGCATGCAAGTGCAGAGCCTTCACGGACGCAGATTGAAGGTATGAGTACGATTCAAGAACAGTTGACGTAACATATTTTAATCATTCAATGATTCTATTTAAATTGTGTTGATGATTTATCTATAGAAATTGAAACTTATTTGATACATTTTCCTAATTGCCTTTTGATAATTGCATGTAAGATCTTATTCATATGAAAGTTCCATAAAGTGGACAATATACACTTCCATAAAGTGGACAATAAGTGGACTGTACAGCTGCCGGAGGTATTTACGGGGATCTTCAACCTGTCTCTATCTCTGGCAATGGTCCCCATGTGCCTGAAGACAGCTACCATAGTGCCGGTGCCGAAGAAGTCTAAAGTCACCAACCTGAATGACTACCGCCCGGTTGCCCTAACTCCAATACCAATGAAGTGCTTTGAAAGGCTGGTCCTCTCCCACATCAAATCCAGCATCCCTTCATCATTGGACTCATCAATTTGCATACAGGGCAAATAGATCCACAGAGGATGCTATCTCTGTGGCTCTTCACACTGTCCTGACCCACCTGGAAAGACAGGGCACCTATGTGAGGATGCTCTTCATTGACTATAGCTCTGCCTTCAATACGGTCATCCCCACCAAGCTCACCACCAAGCTCCACCAGCTAGGCCTCGGCTCACTGATATGCGATTAGATCCTGAATTTTCTGACAGAGTGACCGCAGGCAGTGAGACTGGGGCCGCACCTGTCCTCCACTATCACCCTGAGCACCGGCACACCACAGGGCTGTGTACTAGGCCCGGTGATGAAACAAACTATAGAGTGGAGGTGCAGAACCTGGCAGACCGGTGCTCACGGAACAACTTGTCACTAAACACCTCCAAGACCAAGGAGCTGATTATCGACTTCAGGAGGTCACAGAATGGGGAATATGCCCCAATCTCCATCTACGGAGACAGTGTGGAGAGAGTGTCCAGCTTCAAGTTTCTGGGCACTCACATCTCAGAGGACCTCACATGGTCCACCAGCACCGCTGCGCTGGTCAAAAAGGCACAGCAACGACTGTTCTTCCTAAGAACATTGAAACAGACTGGTCTGCCCCAACAGCTGCTGACGACCTTCTACCGCTGCACCACAGAGAGCATACTAACGTATGGCGTCTCTTTGTGGTATCTCAGCTGCAACGAGAGGAGAGCTCTTCAGCGCGTCGTCCACAGAGTGCAACAGATTATTGGGACACCGCTACCAGCCTTGGAGGGCATCTACCACACACGGTGCCTCAGGAAGGTCGTCAGCATCCATAAAGACTCCTCTCACCCTTGTAATGGACTGTTCGAACTACTCCCTTCCGGCAGACGTTACAAGGCCTTCTACGCCGGCACCAGACTCAGGAACAGCTTCATTCCCAGAGCTATAGCGGCTCTGAACCGGCCCTGCTGAGTAACCCCCACCCCCCCCCCACCCCCACCCCCATGGACTGTCTCCACCGGCCTCGCATTTAGTCTGTGTTGATTTTACTGGTCTAATGTTCGTTTTTACAAACCTTGTTCTCGGGGTATCTAAATCTAAATTTTATTTGTCGATTAAGTTATGACATCGGATGGAAGTTGCAAACCAAATCTCGGTGCACTTGTGTGTAATGACAATAAAAGATATTATTATATACAGTGGCAGAAATAAATTCATCGGGTGCTGTAACTAAAACAACTAGATAAAAATTGTAATCAGAAACTCTATCCTCTGGTTAAATTTTCATTCATTTTGACTTTATCAGAAAGGTATCCTGAGTATATTCAAAGATATAATTGCCACAATCGTAATCATATTCTCCATATAGCTTATAAACCGAGTTCGGTAATGTTAAATTATTTTGTGGCAATTTTGTTTATATTGCAGAGAAATGTAAAACGCTGTTAGCGAGCTTCCCTGGCATGGCCCGATGCAATCGGAATGAGGAAGTGCTAGCTGCAGACACCTGTGAACTTGGAACATTGTCAATAGAACGCAAGTACCAAACACTCTCTGTGCACTAAACTGAATTTGACGGATGTGAATTGTATTGGTAGCTCTGGTAACTCTCTTAGGCTGGATTCCCCATCAAAATATGTTGATATTTTGTATTGTAATTGCATTGAGTATTTGTCAAGTTTGCATCCTATACATCCAAAGCGGTGTGGTAATTTTCCACACTTTATACCCCCTCCACTTCCCAAATTTTGAGGAATAATTGTGTTCCAACATATCCATTTTCCATCCTTTGCTGCACTGAACTGCTGTATTCGACCCTTTCTCTTTGAAACCTTGACCCTGGCTGAAGGTTGCCTCATTTAAATAGCTGGTGATGTGATACGATTTAAGTTTGGACAGACCACAGTGCCCTCCATAATGTTTGGGACAAAGACCCATCATTTATTTATTTGCCTCTGCACTCCACAATTTGAGATTTGTAGCAGGAAAAATCACATATGGTTAAAGTGCACATTGTCAGATTTTAATAAAGGCCATCTTTATACATTATGGTTTCATCATGCAGAAATTACAGCTGTGTTTATACATAGTCCCGTCAAGTCCCCCCTCTTCCCCCCCCCCACCCAAATTTCTGGGCAACATAATGTTTGGGACACATGACTTCACAGGTGTTTGTAATTTCTCAGGTGTGTTTAATTGCCTCCTTATGCAGGTATATGATAGCTCTCAGCTCCTAGTATTTCCATCACCTTTGGAAACTTTTATAGCTGTTTATCAACATGAGGACCAAAGTTGTGCCCATGAAAGTCAAAGAAACCGTTATGAGACTGAGAAACAAGAAGAAAACTGTGAGAGACATCAGCCAAACCTTAGGCTTACCAAAATCAATTGTTTGGAACATCATTATGAAGAAAGAGAGCATTGGTGACCTTACTAATCGCAAAGGGACTGGCAGGCCAAGGAAGACCTCCACAGCTGATGACAGAAGAATTCCCTTTATAATAAAGAGAAATCCCCAAACACCTGTCCGACAGATCAGAAACTCTTCAGGAGTCAGGCGTTGATTTGTCAATGACCACTGTCCGCAGAAGACTTCATGAACAGAAATACAGAGAATACACTGCAAGTTGCAAACCACTGGTTAGCCGCAAAAATAGGATGGCCAGGTTTGCCTAGAAATAGTTAAAAGAGCAACCACAGTTCTGGAAAAGGGTCTTGTGGACGGATGAGACAAAGATTAACTTGTATCAGAGTGATGGCAAGAGCAAAGTATGGAGGAGAGAAGGAACTGCCCCAGATCCAAAGCATACCACCTCATCTGTGAAATGGTGGTGGGGGTGTTATGGCCTGGGCATGTATGGCTGCTGAAGGTACTGGCTCACTTATCTTCATTGATGATACAACTGTTGATGGTAGTAGCATAATGAATTCTGAAGTGTATAGACACACCCTATCTGCTCAAGTTCAAACAAATGCCTCAAAACTCATTGGCTGGCAGTTCATTCTACTGCAAGACAATGATCCCAAACACACTGCTAGAGCAACAAAGAAGTTTTTCAAAGCTTAAAAAAATGGTAAATTCGTGGGTGGCCAAGTCAATCACCCCATCTGAACCCAATTGAGCATGCCTTTTCTAGGCTGAAGAGAAAACTGAAGGGGGCAAGCCCCCAAAACAAGCATAAGCTAAACATGACTGCAATACAGGCCTGGCAGAGCATCACCAATCAAGACACCCAGCAACTGGTGATGTCCATGAATCGCAGACTTCAAGCAGTCATTACATCCAAAGAATATGCAACAAACAACTAAACATGACTACTTTCATTTACATGACATTGCTGTGTCCCAAACATTATGGTGCGCTGAAGTGGGGAGACGATGTATAAACACTGCTGTAATTTCTACATGGTGAAACCAACATGTATAAAAATGGGCTTTATTAAAATCTGACAATGTGCACTTTAACCACATGAGATGTTTTCTATTACAAATCTGAAATTGTGGAGTACAGAGGCAAATAAATAAATGATGGGTCTTTGTCCCAAACATTATGGAGGGCACTGTATTCATGGTTCCAACGCCTGCAGTCTCCTCTCTCTCTCCATATACATTGTACACTTGACAGAAACTTATGCTGTGCTCCAGGTGTTCTGTACCGATGCATGGGGTAGACTCAACGTCACAAGATGGGATTTGTTTCTCATATCTCTGCCTGTATATCCCAATGTTGGTTAACCTTCAGTGCTTCTTCATGGATTTGTGTGGTCAGAGGCAAGTCCTGTAGCTTAGAACCATTCAGTTTCCTCTCTTTATCTGAATTTGTCCACAACAAATGAAGTTCACTGTGATCGTCATTCGACCAATAAAGTCGTTTTTGTATTTGCCTAGCTTCTTCCCTATAATTTGAATCTCTGGTCCTCTGGTGCTTTCTCTGAATTTAGCTTTATTTTTTACCCCAGATTCAAATTAGTTAGAAATAGCAGTGACGCCAGCATTGTATACTAATACTCATTCAAGTGATCCCATATCCCTTGGTACACTTTTGTACTTGGCCATTCTTTGATATTTTTTTCCTGTAGATAATTCTGAACTTATCAGATATTGACCTCCTGTTCCATAATTTCATGCCTTGTGACCAAATCATTTCTGTGCTCTTGTATTGAAGCCTTGAGGAAATGGGCATAGATCATATTCACTGGTTTTCTCTGTCACCATGCTTGTTCCTAAATAGCATGAATAAATGCTTATTATAAATGTATGCTCTAACCTCTTGTGCCAATTAATACATGGGTTGTAATCTCCTTCTTTCAAAACAGCTTCTACTAATGCACCCAGAAGAGATGTTAGTTCAGTTCTAAGTAAGTGGCTCCGTTATATTATTGTGTGTAACCTAAAATTAATCTGTGGCTTTATGGAGTTTTGTATTTGGCCATCCTTTGATTTTCTATTGTCACCAATTGGTAATCCATTGCATAGATTAGCTTCTTATGATTAGTGTGCATACATTTAATAGAATTGCTACAAAACTAATCAGGAAGTGAAACTGATTTATTGTATGTTTAGAATTGTTGAGGTAAAGAGCGGTCTGCTATAAATGGCAGTGGTAGCTGAATCCTCATATTTTAAAAGGAAAGTAAATGATAACATCAAAAAGATTAGAAAGCCTAATTAACAAGTTATAGCGTCATTGAGTGATGCAGTTTGGAAACTGGTCATTTGGTCCAACTTGCCCACACCGGCCAACATGTCCCAGCTACACCAGCCCAACTAATAGTTGAATGAAATAAATCTTGACAATTTGCTGTTAACAACAGGAAAGGAACTTGGCTAGATTATAATAAAATTGATTCACTGCCATGCTTTGGAGAAGGTGAACCTAGGTCCACCTGGTCAACCCATTGAATTTAGTTATTTATAGCTGGATAATACCTCCAGAGGTTTCTACTGCACGTGGTATTTATTTGTTGCTTAACACATGAATGAAATGTGCAGGGAAACCATCTGCCGCAGCAATATACTGCAACAAAATATGATTCTAGAAAAATCTAGTTTTCAATCAACAAAATGAAATAACCATTGATTTGGTCATTTTTTTTTTATGAATGTAAGTAGAATAATGTGAAGCTGGAAGTGGTGTGGCTATTTTCAAATTGATATTGTAACAAAACGCAGGCCTGTCACTTCATTATCTGGTAAGATATATGTAATGATACTGTAAAAAATCACTTGTAAGCATTTTAGAAATATCCAGCTGCTCTAGTGCATTTCAATGACTTTTCACAAGCTAAAAAGATCATCAGTGTGAAAAAGTCTTTCTCTCTTCATTCACCTGACCTGCTCATTATTTCTTCACATCTTGTTTTTATTTTCAGCATCTCAAGTATTTTGTCATAATGCCTCACTTATTTTTATCTTTAACTTCCAGCCACACTACAAGCTAAAGAACAATCAACCCTGGAAAAGAATAGTATTAATCTGGCTGCGGTTGTAGCAGAAACGTTAGGCCTTGGAATTCAGGAGGAGCCTGTGAGTACTTCAAAATTGCATTTAGGCACAAAATGCTGGAGTAACTCATTGGGACAGGCAGCATCTCTGGAGAGAATGAATGGGCGACGTTTCGGGTCGAGACCCTTCTTCTCGACCCGAAACGTCATCCATTCCTTCTCTCCAGAGATGCTGCCTGTCCCGCTGAGTTACTTCAGTTTTTTGTATCGATCTTTGGTTCAAACCAGCATCTGCAGTTACTTCCTATACTCAGCATTGCATTTGCTGTTTTAACAAATACCTTAAAGGCAGTACTGTTTGTTTTTTATAAAATCAGTTATTATGTAATAACATTTATTCCTCAAAACAAAATGGCATAAAACACAAGATTTACTGACTCCCCCCCCCCCCCCCCCCCCCCCCCAAAAAAAAATTCCAATTTGCTCACCAGCCTTGTCCGGTATCTCCTGCCTCTTCTACGAAAGAATCTGCAATCCCCATCTTTGCCTCTTTAATCATCTCAGCGCTCAGAAAACAAAACCAGAATGGAAGCAACTCATCCTTGAACCACTACCTATGAAGAATGGTGTAATGCTATTCAGAAACTGTGCCGTATGCCCATGGTTTTGTGGAAATTAATAACATTTCAACTACCTTTTGAATGATCTATCTTAATTAAACCAGGGTTTGAAATTACTTTGTTGTGCCAATACAAAATCATGTCAGGATTTTTTATTTCAGTTGCTTGGAAAGTTTATCTGAAGATTATATTTAATTTGCTTTTTTTTAAAATAATCATCTTTATTTTCTACTAAAGCATTCGCAAAGTCTTCTGAATTCGTATAGGGACCTTCCCAAGACCACACACATTCCACTGAAAAAAGATGCTATTTCAGTAGATTTGGGCCGTATAAATGACAGTGGCTCCAGGTATGTTGCATGTCAATTTTAATGGAGTATTATTTTCCTCATACTTTTGAGTGGTTATGCTCTAAAAATTTCGTATCATTGCAAAAGGTTGTATCCTCCAAATCCAGTAGAATTTTATAATGCTGGAAATACTCAACCAGTCGGGCAGCCTCTATGGACAGACAAGTTTTAGTCAATGTTTTAGATCGATGACCTGTCAACAGTACACTCAATTTAGGAATGTTCACCTGAATGTTTGTCGTGTAACTAAGACTTTGTGACTGCCTGTATTAAGATTTCAGATCAGAATGCTCCACTAAATTGTGCGACTAGATATTCAAGACAATGCTTCATTTAAAAATAAATTACAAACAGAGATGATTGCTAATATATATAAACTTTACATCAGTAAAAGCAGATGTTTTTTACATTATCTTGATCAAAGCAACATTATCTTTGTCCAATTTCTGAATTTTAAATATTTTTGCTTTGATGTTTCTAACAATATAATACATTGCTCTAAAAATTGGAGAACAGGCTGCTGTAATATGAAAGTTAAACATTAACAGAATTAATTGCAAAAGATAAATTAAAATAAAGTGCTTTTTGTTTTGCTTGATCGTACACTATCCAATCGCACAAAAAACGTTCCACATAACTTGCTCATAACGAAAGGCTATTGTTGAATATTAGTATAACTATGCATATTTATAATAATAATAATGCAGTGGTACAGGGCCAATGAATGAATCTGTTGAATCGAGCATTATCAATGCTGGTACAGATGTCTAGACCATAAATTTAATAAATCATTAAATTAACGTAGAATTGCTTGCCACTGGACGACTTGAAAAATACATCAGTAACTTGATTTGTTACTGGACAAGAGACAATAGGTGCAGCAGTGGGCCATTTGGCCCTTCGAGCTAGCATCGCCATTCACTGTGATCATGGCTGATCATCCACAATTAGTACCCCGTTCCTGCCTTCTCCGAATATCCCTTGACTCCGCTATATTTAAGAGCTCTATGTAACTCTCTCTTGAAAGTATTCAGAGAATTTGCCTCCACTGCCTTCTGAGGCAGAGAATTCTGCAGATTCACAGCTCTCTGGGAGAAAAAGTTTTACTTCACTGGAATAATGGGTATATCAGTCTATCATTAAATATAACAATACATTAATGTATTGTGCAGGAAACAAATGGATGGACTAAAGGGCCTGTCCCACTTGGCAATTTTTTCGGCGACTGCCGGCGTCATTGACTGACGTATCAGGGTCGCCGAAAGATTTTGAACATTTCAAAATCCAGCGGCGTCAAAAAAACTGTTGCGACACTTAAGGAAACACTGCGCGTCAATACATCATCACGCCGCGACTTTTTCGGTGAACTGTTCTTCAGTCAATGATGCCGAGCGATGCCGAAAAAATCGCCAAGTGGGACATGCCCTTAAGTGAATATAATAAAACAGTCACACCAGTGAGTTAGTAAGCAGGCACAGAAAGTCAAAGGTACACGTGCTAAAGAAACATCTCAACGCGAAACGTCACACATTCCTTCTCTCCAGAGATGCTGTCTGGCCTGCTGAGTTACTCAAGCATTTTGTGTGTATCTCCAGGAGAGCAATGTCTGAGTATCAGGTCTGGCAGCTGAAGCAAGTAAGATTTTATTTCTCTTTGGAGTAGCTATAGAGCTCTGTTTGTATAGTTGCAGGAGGGAGGAGGAAAGCAATTTTTTGCAATGGGAACTGGAGGGAAGGCAAATGTCACAATTTAGTAAGTGCCGGGCCAGCAGGCCTAGTAGCTGGCATACCCGTGAGTTTTTAAAGGAGCTGATTTGGAGAAGTTAATTTTGTCTGGAGATGGGAGCAAATAAAGAGGAATTTTGTTGTGAACTGAAGCATGACAGAAGGGGAGGTGAGGTAAAATGTATCAGGCTCGGCCCGGTAAATATTAGGCTTAGGCCTGCAAATACAACACCTGGACTGTCATCGGGCAAGGAGGAAAATTGGTGCAATTATATCACAGTGTTGCATAAAGAGCACAATATTTTGATGTTAAAGTGATTAGGGGTACAAAGGAAACTGATAATAGTGACTGTAATGGGAGATCTCCGAACTCGCGGGCAGCACGGTGGTGCGGTGGTAGAGTTGCTGCCTTAGAGCGCCAGAGACCTGGGTTCGATCCTAACTACGGGTGCTTGTCTGTACAGAATTTGTACGTTCTCCCCGTGACCTGCGTGGGTTATCTCCAGTTTCCTCCCACACTCCAAAGACATACAGGTTTGTAGGGACTAATTGGTTGGGTAAAATTGTCCCTAGTGTGTGTAGGATAGTGTTACTATACGGGGATCGCTGGTCGGCGTGGAGTTGGTGGGCCAGAGGGCCTGTTTCCGCGCTGTATTTCTAAACTAAATTAAACCATATTGCTGACTGGTAAGAACCTCTAAGTGCATTGACAGCTAACTGACTATAAATTGTTGGTTTGCAGAAAATGAGAATTAGATATGCCAAGATTTATTTACTGCAATGCATGTCCAAAAACACAGTTGCATGAAACCAAATACAATGGCCTTCAAATGTTTAAGATATTTTTAATATTGAATCTTCTGTTGAGGATAAATAAATTAAATTTTCTTGTAGAATTTCTTGTGCATCAGATGCAGCAGAAAAAAATCAAAGTTGGATCCCTTCTCCTGTATTTGGAGCTTCTGCTTCCTCTGATTTTGAAGTAAGTAGATTAATTTTGCTTAAAGCATTTTCAATCACACAAATGCATGTACAAAATCTAAAGACGTGCTCTTATTTTGCTCTTGGATCCTCAGGCTAAAATGAATCAATTCCTTGAGCAATCTAAACTGGGGGAACCAAAAACAAAGCACATTGAATTGAGGACTGATGCAACCTATCCAAACCTCTCCACCAAGATGGCAAAAAGGAAAAAAATGGAAGATGAGAATGATTCTGCCACAGATGGTGAAAAACCTTCATTTAATAAGGAAAATTTCCCTTCAACATTAGAGAAAGGTGGTTCTCCGGACGATAATCTTGACAAACCCTTGGACTTATCTGACCACATCTCTGGTAGTCGATTGGAAGATAGAAGTCATGGAAAAGATGCAGTGGGAAATAATTCGATTAAAGTTTCTCAGCCAGAATCCATAAGACCAAGTTTAAAGACCACCAATTTCAGAAGAGCTTGCAATGGACTAACCAAGGATTCTCAAGGTGGTGCTTATCTACAAGAAAACTTTGGGGGATCACGTTCTGCAAAATTGCACGATGTTCAAGCGGGAAGTGCAAAAAATAGAGTCGACAGAGATTCATCTGATAACCAAGGTCCTCCTAGAAACTTCACTCAGAATGAACAATGCTTTAGTGACTTGAAGGTATGGTGTTCGTGATTTATGTAACATTCACTCTAGCAATTTGGCAGTCTTTAGCGTCCCTGCAATGCAGAGTGACAGATTAATATAACATTAGTGTGGTTGTTAACACGGTGACGTTACGCACTTAATTATTCATTCTAGACCCTTCTCCGCCAAAGGTTTCAAACGTCTTTTATTGTCATGTGTACCAATTAAGGTACAGTGATATTCGAATTACCATACAGCCATACTGAAACAAACAACAAGGCACAGAAAGTTAACATAACCATCCACCAAAACGGATCCCCCACATTCCTCACTGTGATGGAAGTCAATAAAGTTTAACCTTCTCCCTCATTAATCTCCCACGGTCAGGGCGATCGAAACTCCAGCGTCGGGGCGGTCAAAGTTTCTGCGGTTTAGAGCTCCCGTAATCTGTCTCTAACCAGGGATCGCAAGCTCCACAATGTTAAAGTCCGCAGGTTCCCGCGGTTGCAGCTCAGAGGTCGATCTCGGGCAAAGGGATCACAAGCTCCGCGATGTTAAAGTCCGCAGGGTCCCGCAGTTGGAGCTCCCGAAGTCGGTCTCCAGCAAAGGCCGTCAACTCCACGATGTTAGGCCACAGTGCGGACGGAGATACGATACGGAAAAAAATCGCATCTCCGTCGAGGCTAGGGATTTTAAAAAAAGTTTCCCCCAACCCCCCCCCCCCCCCCACACACACACACACACACACACACACACACACACACACACACACACACACACACACACACACACATAACACCAGCTAAAGAACACTAAAACATACATTTAACACATACTATAAAACAACAGTGAAGGAAGGGACAGACAGACTGTTGGCGAGGCAGCCATTGCTGGTGCCACCCACCACCAAGGAGAGAGGCACGGGAATCATCTGCCTTTATTCCGTCTCTTAATCCCCGAATCTAAACAAAAATTATCTAAAGAAAGTCTCTAAGCCCTGTAATCTAAACAAAGTCTCTAAATCCTCTAATCCAAACAAAGCATACCTTGAGTGAAAAAATACAGCCAATTTAGATACACGATGACTCTGTTGGGCTCCTACTCTGGATACAAGGAGACAGGGAACTTGTGATTTCCCATTAGAGGACACAAATTAGATCAGGGATAATTGAACCAGGTTAGTCTAGATGGTGGCAGTAAAAATACTTGATTCTTCCCTGTCCCAGATAGAGAATGCTCCAGGAAAACATATTTGAAAGGAGCGGTGAAAATGCTTCCATTGAAAGGTTCCATCAACAGCACAAAATATGAAAGTGGGACACTTATAGTAGGAGCTTATAGTGTTTATAGTTATAGTTATATGCACTTATAGTATGACACATAGTATTCAGCATAACATTTGACCAAATATCATTTTTGTGGATAGAAATACGTGAACCATGTTATCTAGTCAATTTTTGGAACCATAAATCACACAATGGTGATTTTTTTAATTTTAATTTTTGGTTTGCTTCAGTAAATGAGTATTTTGCTGCTTCTAAAAAAAGTTGCATTTCAAGAGCCAAGTGTTTAATTGTCATATGTACTAACAGTGGAACAATGAAATACTTACTGGAGCTTAACAGCCCGTAGATGCAATAGCACATATAATAATCAATAAATTAATAACCTTAATGCTGGGGAATGGTGCAAAACAGAAGTCTGTGGTGCTATGAAAACGCATTCTATAGAAGATCACAGTTGCTGAGGTTAGTGCATAGTCTTCAAGATCCTGATTATTTGGAAGAACCTCCGCTTGTGCCTGATGGATAAGGTTTTCAGGCTCCTTCTGGATGGCAAGAGTGAAATGTGAGAGTGGCCAGGGTGTTGTGGGTCTTTGATGATATTTGCTACTTTTTTGAGACATCATTTCCTGTCAATCCATTTGGTGGGGAGGTCAGTGCCTGCGACGGATGGGCAGTGTCCACCACTCTCTGTAATTCAATTTGCCAAACCAGGCTGTGATGGATCAGTATGTTCCCTACCCAGCACCTGTGGAAATTTAATAAGAGTATTTATCAACATACCAAATCTCCTCAATCGTCTGAAGGAGGTCGAGGCCTTGATGAGCTTTCATTGTGGTTCCATTGAAGTGCTGGGCCCAACACAGATCTAGAGAAATATATGCCCCGGAGCTTGAATCTTTTCACTCTCTCTGTTGACCTGTCGATGAAGACGGGTTCCAAAGTGCTTTAAATTCAATGAACTATGATGCAGTTGTGTACCATTATAAAAGGAACCATGGTGGCCAATTTATGCTCAATGTAATAAAAACTTCCTTGCAAGATACAATATTCTCCATCCCCATATTATGAATGCCTGACCTTCAAATGAACAGGTTAATTTCCATAGACAACAGAATTAGTCTCTCTCCCCCTTACACTTTTTGTTAGTGTTATTTCTTACCAGTCATATGTCCATTTTATGCCATTCATTATACTAATGTGGAGGCATGGTTCCCATATTGAATGACTTTTGTGTATTTTCCGACATGGATAATATTGATTGTTGAACATTTGTAATCTATTCTATTCAGGCCTAAATTAAGTGCCTGCTTTGAGCGCCATTAAGGTACAGCAAGCATTCAACCAGTTTTTCTATCCACAGATGGTATCTGTACTGCTGAATATTTCTGCATTTTGTTCATTTTACATCTCGTATTACGATGACGCTTTCATTGAACAGTACAGTACAGGAGCAGGCTCTTCAGTTAATATTTGGCTTTATTGCAATTTTATTGTGAAATGAGTTGATTTTTGTATTTTAAAACTTTTCTTTCTCTTTCTTAAAACAACGCCACATTCTTGTCTCAGGATTTTGAATTCGAAACTCCAAAAATGAAAAATTCCATAACTGCATCCAAGGAGTCTACTTCAGTACTTCAGCGGAATCCCTGTGCATCTGCCGTAGGTTAGTTTTCCTTGGATTCAGCAGCATTCGTGTAATTCTCACATCACCCTATTCTCGTTTGCAATTGATATGCTTATTAGGTGCTTGAAATGATGTGCCTCTTGATAATTTTCAGGGAGAAATACTGAAAACATTCAGTGGAGCATAGATCCAGAAGCAGACTTCTCTGATTGTCAGATGGACAGTTTAGAACTGGACTTGAAGGTACCTTATCATTTAAAATTATTTATTCTTTTAGGATTGCGCATGTCACTTGTTCCACCCTTACAACCAGAAGGCAATCCATATGTGCTTGCTCCCCATTTTCGATTAGGCCTCATTGCTACCCGTGACAGCATGTGCTTTCATTTTCTGCATTCAGCTTCCATGTGACACTTCACAATTGCTTCTGGAAATCTATGGAGATTCTATTCACTGGCTCCACTCTATTATGTTATTTTTTATTCTCATTCTTATTTAGTAGAATAGAATTTTAAAGCATGGAAGGAGATGGCTCGCTCTTTATTCGGGCAACCCAAGACTAAACCCATAGTCTTGTTCTCTCCTCAGACTCTTGCAATCTATTTCATTTCAAATATTGCTATTTACTTTTCTAAGTGGGGAAGGGTTTGATAGCTTTTCCTCTTGCTTATTATTGATCACCTGAATAACACAATTAATATCCAAGAAAGCATGGGAATCGTCTACTTCCACACTATCACCTAGATAAGTGGCTCTACGCCTGGGTGCACTGGGCCCCTCAATGGCTTGTGATTGAGAGGGAGTACAAAGTAAAGGAACCTAGAGTGCAGGAGTTTCTGCCTCTCAATTGCTCAAGTGGGGGACATACTTATTTGGATGAGAGTTGGTGCTACTAGCTAGGTGAACTGTGTGTGCCATTCACAAAGGTGACCTACGAGTGCTCTGGTTTCCTCCCATGTCACAAAGATGTGTGGGTTGGAGGGTGTTGGCCCCATTGGGGTGGAGTGGAGTTGATGGGAATGCGAAGAGGAGAAAATAGAAGTATTTAAGGATTCATTGGGTGCTTGATGGTTGGTGCATTCTCAATAAGCCAAAGGATCTGTTTCTGTGTTGAATGATTCAATGCCTCTCGATTTAAAAGGGGGAGCTTAAAAACTGCAGGCTACTTACTTTCGCATCTGTTGTGAGGAATATGTTGGATGCTATTATTAAAAATATTCTTGTCGGGCACTTGAGAGAAAAAGTCGAGGTAAACAGGAAAAGGCAACTTGGTCTAATGAAAGAGTTATAATGTTTGACCAATTTTTTTGATTTCTTTGAAAAAATAACATAATAGAGTGGAGCCAGTGAATATAGTCTCCATAGATTTCCAGAAGCAATTGTGAAAGTGTCACATGGAAGCTGAATGCAGAAAATGAAAGCACATGTTGTCACGGGTAGCAATGAGGCCTAATCGAAAATGGGGAGCAAGCACATATGGATTGCCTTCTGGTTGTAAGGGTGGAACAAGTGACATGCACAATGAAGCAGTGCTGGGGTTTCACTACTTTGCAATTTATGTAAATAAACAAGATGAAGGCTACCAAGGGACCTGAACCAAAACAACACCTGTCTATGTCCTCCAGAGATGCTGCCTGACCTGCTGAGTTATTCCAGTACTTTAAAACAAAAATGAAACCAGCATCTGCAGTTCCTTGTATCTACATACGGCCACAAAATATAAGTTTGCAAACTTTGCTAGTGCAAAGATAGGTGCTGAGGAGGAGGGCGGTGGAGATAATAGATAAAGTGGGAAGGCAAAGATCCAGTAATTTGAGTAAAATATGGGTAAATCTGAAATTATCAATTTTGGCTGGGAAAATATGAAGTATTTTATCTAAGGGGTGAGTGATTACATAGCTCTGAAACACAGAAGGATTTGTGTGATTATGTGCAAATTTCTAAAAGCGCCGTTTGAAGACTAACACACTGCTGTTGTTTGCTGCAAGGGGGAAATGAAATCAAATGTAGGCAGTTTGTGTTGTAGTTATATAGGACATTGGTGAAACCACAAGTGATGTACTGTGAAGAACATTTGGTCTCCTTATTCGGAAACAAATGAAAATGTATTGGAACAGTTTATCGATATACTTGACTAATATCTCGAATGGGTGGATTATCTTTTGAGAAAACAATGGACAGACAAGACTTGTATATCCTAGAATTTAGATGTGTGAGGACGGGTTTGATTGAACATATGAGACCCTGAAGTGTCTTAACAGAGAGGATGTGGGGAGGACATTAGTATTTCTTGTGGTAGAATCATGAGCCAGGAATCGCCCATTTTTAAGACAAATTGCAGCTTTTCCCATTGGGTAATATTTATTTTAAACACTTCCTCAAAGGGTAGTCGAAGCAGTGTTCAGTCTTTAAATATTTTTAAGGAAGGCGTAAATACTTTTTTGATAAAGGAGAGGGTATAAGCTTAATGGGACTGTGTGGGAATGCAGAGTAGAGGTTACAATCAGGTTAACCATGATCTTCCCAAATGGTAGATCAGACTTGAGCCCACCACCCTGCTCCTGCTTCTGGTTTGGATGGAAAGATTACTGGAGATCCCTAATTTTTTATAATAATGAGGTAAATTAGTTACAAAGTTTTCTCGAATCTTAAAGACAAGCAATGCCAAATCTCAAGTGATGAGGCCTTTGGCAGCATCAGCAATTTGTTACAGTGGGCGAGGCAGTAAGGGAAGAGTTTAATTTACAAAATTTAAAGAAATTTGTTCAATATGTTGGAAACCATTGAATTGTATGGACTGAGAATGACTTGTCTCAGTGATTAATTGACTTTCGGTTAAGATCTTCATATCACTTTAAGTGTGTGTACAACTTTTTGTTCCCCTTTTAATTTGGTAAATAAAGCCAGTAGGTATATGTGCAAAGGAACTGCAGATGATGGTTTAAACCAAAGATACACACAAAATGCTGGAGTGACTCAGCAATCAGACAACATCTCTGGAGAAAAGGAATAGGTGACGTTTCGGGGCGAGACCCTTCTGTCTGAAGACCTGAAATGTCACCTATTCCTTTCCTCCAGAGATGCTGTCTGACCCGCTAAGTTACTCCACCTTTTTGTGTCTAAAGCCAGTAAGTACATGCCCTTTGCTAACCATATGATATTTGCAAATAATTCTGACGAAGATAAAATCAGATGATGCATTTCTGAAAGATATGATTCCCATGCATGAAAATCTCATTTGGGTAAGTTAATACATCATCCACAAGTTGTTCCTGTCACTTGTGTCGCTGAACAGTGCTGGGATAGGTAGGAATGAAAGCAGTCTGCTGTGTTAAGGGAGGAACGTTGGTGGTCAATTAAAAAAAAAAGTGATCATAAAATTCTGTCGATTTTATTTTTTGTGATACATTTAAGTAATCTCATATTCAAAATTGTATTTAGTTCAACCCCCCCCCCACCACCTTCAAACAATAGGATTGTGAAATACAAACAAATGCTGGTTGTTTGGTATCCATGGAGAGAGAAATGGTATCAATATTTCAGATGGTTGATGGTCTGAGGGAACATTATCAGCTTGAAACATTAACTGTATCTCTCTCCACAGATGTACCACTGCCCTGCCACTTCAGCTCCTATACTTACAAGCATCGGCAGTAACATAATTACCCAGGAGAATCTGTAGAAGACTTATTAACTGGTCTAAATGAGATTTTCAGCTGTGGCAGCCATTTGTTTTCCAGAAAACACAAGTGTAGTTAAAGCTCTAGTCTGTACTTCTTGTGGTCATCAGATGATCTGTGAAGGGAGTAAGACCTTCTTTGACAATGGAATTATAGCTGTATTTTGCATTCATTTTCATTCATTATAATCATAGAAGGCTTTGATTGAATATTAATTATTATAACAGCCCATCAAACAACTGGGGTCAAATACACCAGACATGGATTGCACCTTCGTGAGTGAGAGCATGTTGTTGAAAACTAAAAAGCGAAGAACAGACCTGTCAATGCCTGGTAAGTAATGAAGATTGGTGATTATTTTTGTCTGATTATTTCCAGGCTAACTTTGCTATAAAACATGCAATGTGCTTTGATTTAGTTTGCAATTAGAAATATAAAATTAACATTTCACTTCCCAACTTTCATTTGTGCCTTTCAAACAACGTACAACGTGATTTGATTATTGATATCAACTGTGAAAGGGGCATATAATGAGCGTGCACTGATGACACCAATAAAGATAAATATTACCCAAGACAGTTGCTAGGTACACCAGAGACATTGTAAAAATTATCCTACGGCATTTAGAACCAAGATGAGGAAAAAAGGTTTCACCCAGAGAGTTGTGAATCTGTGTAATTCTCTGCCACAGAAGGCAGTGGAGGCCAATTCACTGGATGTTTTCAAGAGATGGTTAGATATTGCTCTTGGGGCTAAAGGAATCAAGGGATATGGGGGGGAAAGCAAGAATGGGGTACCGATTTTGGATGATCAGCCATGACCATATTGAATGGTGCTGGCTCCAAGAGCCGAATGGCCTACTCCTGCACCTATTTTCTAAGTTTCTATGGTAATAATTGTTAGCAACTGGCATAAACTTCAGCCAAGTAGGCTGAAATATTGAGAGACTCGTAATATGGCTACTTTGACATGGATGGAAAGAGCCTTGGGTTTGCGTCAATGCAAAAAATGTGGCCCCTCCAAGTTGTTCTGTCAACCAGCACAAATTGGCTGATTTTTATCATGGTTAATTTTCCCTACTTTGTTGCTGCAATTCTTATTGTGTTGATTTTTAGTTTTGAAATTTGCAGTTAATCTTGTCTCAGCAGTTTTTGGGAACAGTGTTCCAGATTTCCATTAACCTTTTGAGTGAAGGTGCACAATTTCAGTCAGGTATATCATTTATTTGATCAAGTGCACTGAAGTAAGACCTGTGATTGTAAACATGCAGGACTTGGACATTACAGTTTATCCCTAAATCTATTTTTTGTAACCTACTGGATGAATATCTAAATGGTGTCAAATTGGGAAAAGGGGAAGTACAACAGGATCTGAGGGTCCTTGTTCATCAGCCGATTAAAGTAAGCATACAGGTACAGCAGGAAGTGAAGAAAGCAAATGGCATGTTGGCCTTCATAACAAGAGGAGTTGAGTATAGGAACAAAGAGTCCATGGCCTTAGTGAGACCACACCTGGAGTATTGTGTGCAGTTTTGGTCTCCAAATTTGAGGAAGGACATTCTTGCTATTGAGGAAGTGCAGCGTAGGTTCCCAAAGTTAACTCTCGGGATGACGAGACTGTAATACGCTGAGAGAATAGAGTGGCTGGGCTTATATACTCTGGAATTTAGAAGGATAAGAGGGGATCTTATTGAAACATATAAGATTATTAAGGGTTTGGACACGCTAGAGGCAGGAAACATGTTCCCGATGTTGAAGGAGTCCAGAACCAGGGGCCACAGTTTAAGAATAAGGGTTAAGCCATTTAGAACAGAGATGAGGAAACACTTTTTCACACAGAGTTGTGATTCTGTGGAATTCTCTGCCTCAGACAGGGGTGGAGGCCAGTTCTCTGGATACTTTCAAGACAGAGCTAGATAGGGCTCTTAAAGATAGCGGAGTCGGGGGATATGCGGATGATCAGCCATGATCACAGTGAATGGCGGTGCCGGTTCGAAGGGCCAAATGGCCTACTCCACCAATTGTCTACTGTCTCTAATTTGGATACAAAAAATAGGGTGACACTGTGGCACAGCGTAGAGTTGCTGCCTTACAGCGCCAGAGGCCCGGGCTCGATCATGACTATGGGTGCTGTCTCTATGGAGTTTGTACGTTTTTGTAGGATCTCCGGTTTAGGCGGAAACATTATAAACAGACGTGATATTTAAGAAATTTTGAAGTAACTTTATAATCACTCTAGACCTTGAAAGGAACAAATAAAGTGATTTTTTTTGTCAACCATCTTAATACTGTGCAAGATGATAAATAAGGCAGGCTAAATTTATAGCTATGTACAATTGTACTACATAGTTAAAATGTAACTAAATGCAAAGGCATTATAAAAGCCGACGAGGTTAACATAAATGACAAAGAAGATATAATGAATTTCAAAAGTGGTGAATCTTTTTATACAGACTGATTTTGTTGTAAAGGATAGTGGGGGAAGACCATCTGTAATGCTTGCACTGCTTTGATGGGTGGAGATGGTATCTTCTGCATCTATAGAATATTTTTGTAACATAGAGCAAGAATTGCTTGGTGTATTAAAAATGGTCATTGGTTACCTGTGGCAGCTTTGTGGGTTTAGTTTAGTTTTGTGGGTTTAGAAATTTCTAAATTTCTAGAAATTTGTTCCGAATAGCGTGGAACAGGCCATTCGGCTCAACGAGTCCGCGCCGACCAATGATACCAGCACACTAACACCAAGCCGAGTAACCTACAATCCTGTACGTCTTTGGAGCATGCGAGGAAACTGGAGATCCCCGAGAAAACCCATGCAGGTCACGGGGAGAATGCACAAACTCTGTGCAGACAGCACAGGATCGAACCTGGGCCTCTGCCACTGTATGGCAGAAACTCTACCACTGTGCCGCCCCACAGGGTGAGGAGGTCTGAGGAGAAAAGGGTCTGTCCTCCTTACCGCCAACTTAATGGTAGTTGTCGTCGTGGAGTGAACATAAAGATTGGCGGATCAGTGTTGCACTTAATGGGTTTTTTTGGAAAGGGTAACATACCAGCCAATTTGTCTCCTCATCAGAGTTTTTATTTCCTACTGTTTCCTCTTGACTAAAGCAGGTCCTCACACCTTGAACGGCAACCTGTCGGAAATGTTTGACCGTACTGCATATGGTGAATATGATTCGCATCCTCAAGAGAGTCCTCAGAAAGAACATGACGATGGTAAATCTAATCGAATGTCATATTTTTGTCATTGTGATTTCGTAACTTCAGCGTGCATTGGCACATTCAGCTATGCTGAGCAGGAGGTACCAATTTTATTGCAAATCTTTGCTTTATTCTCAGCTTGCAGTGGTGTTAGAATTGATTTCTGAGCCGGAAAGAAGTAAAAGGTTTCCAGATTTTCCTGCTGCTCTTTGCAGTTCTAAGATATCTGCTGGAAAGTAAACAGATGCCTGTGATAACTGGACATCCAATGCTCATTGTCCCAGCTCATGAATGAACAATGGTGATAGGGATAAATTCAGGCTACCAGTACCTGTGGAAGGTAGACAAAAAGCTGGAGAAACTCAATGGGTGGGGCAGCATCTATGGAGCGAAGGAATAGGTGACGTTTCGGGTCGAGACCTTTCTTCAGACCCTTCTGAGGATGCTGCCTCACCCGCTGAGTTTCTCCAGCTTTTTGTCTACCTTCGATTGTTCCAGCATCTGCAGTGCCCGTGGAACATCATCTTAACAGAAAGTTGTGTCTTCAGTTTGTAAAGTTTCTTCAGTCAATTTGCATAAATGATTTGTGATAACTGCAGATGGAATTGAATTTAAGACATGATTATTTGTGATTTTTTTTAGTTTTTCAAGAAGAACCAGAGAAAGTAAAACATGAATCTTTTCTGCAGCCTTATGCAAACACTGGACAAAGGTAATATGTGATTCAGCTTGTTAATTTTGCATTGCAATCCATTCACATAATGCACAGTACACAGATAATCGTTTTTACTTATGAATGTGACTTGTATATTTAATATGCACTGTTGAGGAGAAGGTCATGTAACTGTTGTTTGGATGGCCACAGTCAGTTGTTCCAACAGCTTTGCATTGATATTTGGTGTCAGTACCACTGTGCTGTTAGAGACTGTGGGTACTTTTCATTTCACTGCACATCTTGTATGTGACAAATCCAGTTGACTTGACTTGACTTACTTGGCCATCCTTTACAAAATGCCAAATGTCATGCTTCGAAACAGCATGGGGGGGCCCAAGTTCTCCTTAGTATTCATATTTATTGTTGGAGACATTGCAAAAGTGCTCATCCAAGCACTTAATAAATCTGCACACATTTCAGCCCTATGTCCGAGTTATCAGTTATGAAATCCTTGTAGTTCATTTTTGAAAATCTTGGCGTGTAAGATGATCACTACACTGTACATAATCTACAGAACCATGTTACATATTGATATTATATCTGTGTAACTACACATGTATATTTGGCAGTGAATGTAACTTGATCAATATTACTTGATTCCTAGGAAAAATACAGTTTTAAACTTTCCTCACGTTGAGGTGGTCCGTAATAAGGAAGAAAGAAGAAAATTGCATGGGCATACGTGCAAGGAATGTGAAGTGGTAAGTTCTGTCCCAGCACAAGATCAGATACCCAGTTCTGACATTTCTGTCTTTCATTACTTTTACCTTTTCGACTTGTCTTCTTATGAAAGATAGGAGAGATCTTAAAATGTATTATTTGAATTCTACTTTTCTCAATTTATAATTGATATTATAAATCTGAAAATTCTAATGGCAAATAAAATGATATTGCAAATCAGAAAGCAGCAGTGTGCTTCAAATAATGACCACTGTAGCTTGCATTGTTTTGTGCGTTTTAATATTGTGAATTGTTCATTAGTGCTTTAAGGTCAGAAGTGATAGGAGTAGAATTAGGCCATTCAGCCCATGAAGTCTACTCTGCCAATCAATCATGGCTGATCTATCTCTCCTTCCTAACCCCATTCTCCTGTCTTCTCCCCATAACCTCTGTCACCTGCACTAATCAAAAATCTATCTCTGCCTTACAAATATCCACTGACTTGGCCTCTACATCCTTCTGAGGCATAGAAGTCCACAGATTCAACACCACCTGACGAAATAAACTTCTCCTCATCTCCTTCCTAAAAGAACATCCTTTAATTCTGTGAACTCTAGTCCTAGTCTCGCCCACTAGTGGAAACATCCTTTCCACGTCAACAGAAATGAAATTTGGCCACATTAGTAGATATTAGGCCAAAGATGTTTCTTAAAATTCCATAGGGGATGGAGGATACAGCTTTGAGAAAGACATACTGAAGCTTGGGTGGACACAAAATGCTGGAGTAACTCAGCGGGACAGACAGCATCTCTGGAGAGAAGGAATGGGTGACGTTTCGTGTCGAGACCCTTCTTCAGACTGATGTCAGGGGAGTGGGCGGGACAAAGATAGAATGTAGTCGGAGACAGTAAGACTGGCGGGAGAACTGGGAAGGGGGTGGGGATATGGAGGGAAAGCAAGGGCTATTTGAAGTTAGAGAAGTCAATGTTCATACCGCTGGGGTGTAAACTATCTGAAGCTTGGGTACCAGCTGAAGGTACAGTTACCATTAGAGTGGTGATCATATTTGAGGTTGATGAAAAGGCTAGGATTAGAAATGTGCAGATATATCACACAAATGTAGGGCTGGAAGAAATTAGAGATATGGAGGGATGCGATCATGGAAAGATTTTTATTTGAGTGTGGGGCAGAGAAGAAGATGAATGAGAACTTTAACGTTGAGCTATGTTTTAAGCAGGGGGCAGTGCAGGTCAATAAACACTAGGTGACAGTGAACAGCAGTGGAATAAGACCAGCGACATTTTGATAATTCTCAAGAGTACAGAAAATAGATTAGGGGTAACCAATCACTTTGTGGGAGCAATCAAGTCCAGAGATAACAAGGGCATAGACGAGTGTTTGGGTTAGGAAAGATATTGTCAAGCTTGAAAGGGTTCAGAAACGATTTACGAGGATGTTGCCACGACGAGAGTGTGTGAGCTATAGGGAGAGGTTGTCGGCTGGGTCGCTATTCCATGGAGAGTAGGAGGATGAGGGGTGATCTTATAGAGGTGTACAAAATCATGAAAGGATAGATAAGGTAGATGCACAGAGTCTTTTACCCAAAGTAGGGGAATCGAGGACCAGAGGACATAGGTTCAAGATGAAGGCGAAAAGATTTAATAGGAATCTGAGGGGTAACTTTTTCACACAGAGGGTGATGAGTGTATGGAACAAGCTGCCAGAGGAGGTAGTTGAGCCTGTGACTATCCCACCGTTTAAGAAACAGACAGGTACATGGATAGGGCAGGTTTGGAGGGTTATGGACCAAGCACAGGCAAGAGGGACTAGGGTAGCTGGGACATTGTTGGTGTGGGCGAGTTGGGCCAAAGGGCCTGTTTTCACACTGTATCACTCTAGGCCAGCCAGGCTTAAAATAGATGATCATTGTGATGACATGGATATGGAAGCTCATCACAGGGTCAGATATTTCAGCAAGATTGAATATAGTATGCTCCACCTGACCTCTTTCTACCTTCTGGATGTACCACTACTCTGTGACTCCTTGTTCCACTCATCCCTCCCTCCCCACCCACCGTCCCTGATCCCTGTCACTTTCCTCTGCAACCACAGGAGTGCTTGTTAGTAGTAGAAACCAGGCACTGCAGGTGCTGATTAATATGCAAACGAACCCGTACTGGATTAACTCTGAACTCTGGTCTGAAGAAGGGTCTCGGCCCGAAACATCACCCATTCCTTTTTTCCATAAATGCTGCCTGCCTGTCCCGCTAGGTTACTCCTGCATTAGGCATCCACCTGCTGGATTAACTCGGCAGGTCAGGCAGCATCTCTGGAGAACATGGATAGATGATGTCCCAGGTTGTTCCTTTCAGGTTGAGAAGCAGTTTGTGTCTAGGAGAGCTTTGTTCTTGCCCTTTCTTTTCATCACCATTGAATCTTCCAATTTTGGGTAATCCTCCAGTTTGCTTCCTCCGCCCATCTTTCTGTCTCCTGATTCATCTCTGGTCCTCCAATTTGTCCTCAGTACAAGTACCCCTTCCCTTCATGGCTTCACCCACCTACTGTCCATGATTTCACCCGCCAGATTCGCCCCCTTCCCCCATCTGGTTCTGCTTCCACCTCTCCCGTCCCCTCTCACCTAATGGTTTCCATCAACCCCTCCTTTATCAGATACCAGCACTGGTAGTCTTTGTGGTTCTGTTAATCACTTTCCTGCAGCATTCTCCATCTTCATCCTCTCCTAGCTCCAATGGTAATTTTCTCCTGGTTTACTCCCACCCATTACCCACCTGCCTCTTTGCCACTTTCTCCCACTTCCATCCCTACCAGGCTCCATCTGCCTATTATTTTCAGTGCCGATCACCCACTGGCCCCGATCTCACTTCTTTCTCTCCCTCCCCTCTTTATATTGGATATCTTGCCGTTCCACCCTCCCTCCTGATGCAGGTCTCAACTCGAAACATCGAAAATCACAGCCCCCCCCCTCCACTCCCCCACCCTTAGATGTAGTTCAGCCAGCTGAGTTCTTCCAACATAATGTTTGTTGCAATAAAAGTATGGATTGGATTCAGAGTGTAGAAAAAGAGAGAGGATGGAACGACTAGCTGTGGAATGGAATTCAGAATTGAGCCTGCTCTCTGGAAAATGGAAAAACCTGGAGATCTGACATTTGCAGTTCTGAGTACAGATGGTAAACTATAATGTGTTATAATTTATTAACTTTATTTCAGTATTATGCAGATCTTCCAGAAGAAGAGAGACTGAAAAAGTTGGCAAATTGCTCCAGGCACAGATTCCGCTACATTCCCCCAAACACACCAGAGCATTTCTGGGAGGTGGGGTTCCCTTCCACCCAAACCTGTGTTGACAGAGGTGAGGATCTACTGACACGTTTGATGGGTCAAGTTTTAACAGCTTGTTATTTTTGGCATTGTCGTATTTGCTTTCAGGACAGTAAGACAATCCTTAAAGTCAACTAGTAATTTTGGGAGCGTTTTGGCTTTGCTATATTTTAGAACTTCAGACCCTGATGGAATATAAACTGAAGGTATTGTAGTTGGGGAAAACTCTACTCACAAGGAGTCAGCTTCAGAGCATTGGGAGACGGACGGGTGCAAGCAGCTTCAGCTGCTCACATCAGCATCTTAAACGCAGAGGGTAGCGCGGTGGCGCTGCGGTAGAGTTGCTGCCTTACAATGATTGCAGAGCCAGAGACCCAAGTTGACACCGACTACCGGTGCTGTCTGTACGGAGTTTGTATGTTCTCCCCATGACAGCGTGGGTTTCTCCAAGATCTTCAGTTTCCCCTCGCGCTCCAAAGACATACAGGTTCGTAGATTAATTGACTAGGTACAAGTGTAAATTGTCCCTAATGTGTGTTGGATAGCATTAATGTGTGGGGATCGCTGGTCGGTGCGAATTAGGTTGGCCGAAGGGCCTCTTCTCGTTACAGCTCTAAATGCTAAACTAAACAAAGTTTCATGTTCCAGTGGTCATTCACCTTTGTTACTGCAGCTCTTCATTTAACTTTTCCAGGGCTGCAGTAGGGTCAGGCTGTCCAATGTCAAAGGCCAGGAGGCAATTGGCACTCAAATCCAGCTATTTATAAGCGGGAGCTGTGGAATGGAGGGGCAGTGAAACAACAGAGAGGTATGAGGGGAACAGAACATAGTAGAGAGAACTTTAGGAATCAATGTTCTGTCATCCTGATCAATCTACTGAAAGGGAAGAAGTGATGTGTATACTTGTGTTGATACACAAAGCCAAATTGCATTGAGAGATCAACAAAAAAAATCTGCCATTAGTTTGAATAAATCTATTGCTAAAGTCATGATTGGTTCAGTTCATGAGGTTATCTTTGCCTGTTAATACATTTGGTAAACCATTCTATATGCTAACTTTCCATGTTTCTCTCTAACGCTCGCCCTTTATTCTGTTATGGGCCTGTCCCACTTAGGCGACTTTTCAGGCGACTGCCAGCGACTGTTCAGCCGCCTGAAAAAAGGGCAACTGGAACGGCGACTGTCAGAGTGGAAGGAACACACAGACACAGACACACACACAGCACTTTCTTCACCAGCCCATTACACGGGTGGGGGACAGGGCAAGCGGGAGGAGCGCTGTCTGAGTGAAATTCATACAGTGCAAAGCCAAGGTGACACAGACACACACCACGATGAACAGGAAGGTTGGCGCTGTAATTAAGACAGCTAAAGCACAGTGTACGGTAAATCCTTTAAAAGAAGGGGGGAGGGAGAAGGGGGGGAGAGAACTTTTAAGAAGCCAGAGATACACAGCTGTGAAGCTCGGCAGACATTTAACATTACCGGTCGGTTATCCTTGGTTCTGAAAACTACTGCTTATGGTTTTTTTCCCCAATAAGCCAATGAAATTCACCGGTCAGCACCGGCTACAACCTACGAGAATCTTCGACCTCCTACGAGAACCCACTAGGACCTCCTGGCGACCCACCTACGGCACGAGAATTCTCGCTACTCTCCATGGCGGATTCATTCTGGTCGCTGCTAATTTTTCAACATGGTGAAACATTTGCGGCGACCATAATGAGGCCGTGACTAGTTCCCAGAATGCGGGAACTCCTCACGACCACGAAGGTGACTACCCGGCAACCACCCGCGAACATGTGGCGACCGCATAATCTCCTGCAGTCGCCTCAGACAGGCCCATAGCAGTTTTAAAATGATGATCTGCACTTGAAGCCTGTTTCCACCCGCCAGTCTCCCAGTGCTGTGAAACTAACTTGAAATACTAAAATTACACCAAAAGCCCGACATTATATCTGAAGACATGGAGACACAAAACAAATTTTCCATAAATTGGATGAAAGTCTTGCCAGTTAAGAGTTTCCCTTTTGGTTGTTTCCAGTCATGGGGAAATCACAGGCAGTCGTTAAAGTAAAACAAAACTGCAGTTGCTGAAAACCTGAAAAATAAGTGGAAAATGGCAGAAGCATTCCTTAGATCGAGCAGCATCGATAGAGGACAAAGGGCCAGTCTTCTAATTCAATTATTTCTCATCAAGTTCAGTAAATAAGTGTTACGTTGCAAAAATTGGGGACGGTACAGAGAACAATAGTTTCATGAACATCTTCAGTTTGCACCCGATTACATACTTTTACTCCTCGTCTCGCCCTACCTTCTCTGTAATTGAAAAAATCTTGCTTTCTCGCTGTTCCAGTTTCATTAAGTGTCATTGACCTGATGAAATGTTGACTGTTTCTCCACAGATGCCGTCTGACCTCCTGAGTGATTCTGGCATCTTCTGGTTTTGTTACTTGATTTGTATGAGAGAAGGGTACATCCTACTCCATGCCAGCAATCAGCAACAACAGCTTACTGATGACTTTAGTAGAGGGCAAAGCTGCAAAGTATCTACTTCCTCACTATTTCTGCAAGGCTCCTGCATACGTGCAGCTATCAGACTCGGCATTTTCCTCTGTTTGGATATTAATTGGAAATGGACTATCAGGACATTCATAAATTTGAGATTTAATAAATCCATTCACTTGTGCCCTGGACACAGGGGCAACTCACTTCAAAAATGTTATTTCAAGAAGAGTGAATAAGAATCTGAAGTGAGTTACGGGTGGGGTGGAGCCAAGTATTAGCATTATGAGAGAATTAAAGAGCCAGTCTTGACAACTCGAAGCACTTGCCAGTTATGGTGAAACAGACTCACTGGCATAAGTACTGTACATATCTGGTTTGAAAACCTAAACTTTCAACGTCTGCTGTTACTAATTTTGCTTTCCTCTTTCACAGAACCAACTACTGGTATTTTAAAGAAATAGCAGCTGTATCAAGTTCGCGATCGTGCCCGTTTTAACTGCCAACAACATGCTTTATGTTTCAGGTTATATAAAAGAAGAGAGCACACCCTGCCAGCGACCAAGACGGAGGAGGCCTTACAATCCAACATTTTTGCTGAAGGACAAAGAACAGAATTTAACTTAAACCCTCCAAGTAAAAGGCAACAGTGAAAACAAAAATCAACACTGACGAATGTCGTAAACATCAAACTTTGTAGTCCAAAAGTCAAATTTATTATAGCATTTGATTAGACCTAATTTGTTTTTCTACAATTGTTATTTAAATTATGATTATTTTCACCCGTGTATTGACTGGAAACTTTTACATTTGCACACCATGCATACGGTTTGGTGATATTTGTTGCACTGGATGATAGCACTGGACAATTATTCCCTTTAATTTGTAAACCTTTATATAATTGTAAATATATGCTGAATTTTTTGGATGTTAGATATTGAATAAGCTGAAACTTTGATTGTAATAACGATTCATCAGCAAAGACAAAATGGAAAGTCTTGAACACCAGTTCATTCAAAAAATAAACTTTATTGCAAAATGCAAGGCATGGCTATAATGGCTGTTAGTGGATTCATATGCAACTCATTCATAGAGAAGAGCACTGTCCTTGGATTGTCTTGAACTGACTGTTAGATTACATGGTTACGACACGCACGTTTGATTTTGCCTTGGAGTCTGCCTCAGCCTCCCTGTTCAGATAATTTGTAGTCCTAATAATAATGCACTATACCTTGCTGGAAAGTACAATTTTGGGGGTATCTGTAGACAATGAGTCTCGACTCAGCTGTGATGGATTTCATGCCTGACTTCACCCTTCAGATACTTTCATCTGGAATGTGGCCATCCACTTGGATAACCTTTGGAATTCTGTCCCAGTAGGCTAGTGTTGTCACAATTAGAAGGAATGTAAAAAGGATTGTAGTAGAATGAGAAACTAGTCCTACGTAGGCGAGGAATTGTTGAATGGTCAGGCAATAGGTGAGGAGGCAAAACGTAACTGAGGTTGATATCCATGCTCCTCGAATATTTCATAGATTATAGCACCTGCAAATGTAAAACTGAGAAGTATAGGTATTAAAAAAAAATTTTTAATGGAAGTATTCTATTGAGGGTCTCCGAATGTTGTCTCTGCTTTTTTGGTGGACGCTGAGGTCCTTTGTTTCCACTTAGCAGGAAGTGGGTTCATTGCCATTCAGTATTTTGCAGTGCATCAGATCTTACAGTACAAACTAGGTGAAACATTAACTGGCCACCTGCAGTCTAATGTCTGTGAAGCATTAGAGAGGCATTGAAGGGTTGAACAAAACAATTCATTTTTTTTCTTCATAATTCTACAAGCTGAGTTTCAGGAATTGCAACGCCCAGCATTGTGATCAGAGTGCAACATATTTAGAATATTTCATGTGGATGGCTCTTAGGTAAATAATGTAAGCTTTCTAGCTTTCCCTACACTGGGTGGGAATGCCATGCTGTTAGAATACACATCTCTGCGTAAGCACCACAAATGTTTGTTCATTAAATACACTTGTACAGGAACAAATAAATTCAACACTGCTAAATGCAATTAGCATCATTAAAAATACAAAAGCTTCAGCGTACTAGTGTATATGGTTAAAAAGATTGAGATAACTTCAATTACAGCAACAGGTTTTATAACTTGAATGTACAAGCTAGTGCAAAGTTAATTCATTTAACATCATCCTATTTCATCTACCTTTAGAACCAATAAGTGTAGACATAACTAACTTCCAATGGCACTGAGCTGTTCTGAACAAGATTTGATTTGAGCAGATCCGATGCGATATTTGAGTCATTTATAGACAGCACCCATTTTAAACAATGCATTTACATTTGTCTTTTTAACACCCCAATTACATGTTGTCAGTTGGATTTGAATGATAGAAAAAATACTTCATCACAACAGCCAGGATGCACATTGCTGGAATCATTCACCAGGTCAGGCAGCATCTCTGAAGAACATGGATAAGTTACTTTTTTGGGTCAGGAGATTTGAATCTGAAGGTGGGTTCTCACTTGAAACATTGTCTATCCATGTTTTCTGGATATACTGCCTGACCGCTGAGTTACCCCACCACTTTGTCTCTCTTTTTTGTTGAACAACATCTGCATTTGCTCCCAGTGTCTTTACGTCAAAGTTTGAAAGTGATTTGCTGATGTGCCGCCTGGTGGTATATTGGAAAATTACAACCAATACTGAATAGTTGTACAGTATTGCTTTATGAAAGCAGATTGCTTTTGATCCTGGAAATATACAGACAGAAAATTCTGGAGACACTCAGCAGGCTGGATAGCATCTCTAAAAAGCGGACTTTGATCTTGCATGTTTTCTGTTTTTATTTCAGCCGTATTTCTCAAGAATAGAAACAAAGAACTGTAGATGCTGGTTAATACGCAAAAGTGTACAAATTGCTGGAGTAACTAAGCAGATCCGGCAACGTCCCTGGAGAACATAGATAGGTGATGACTTGTATCGAGACTCTTCTTCAGTGAGACTCAATCTGCCCAACAATTTTCACCTCCTTTTGTTGAAAATCTAAGAACAAGGCAAAGTGCTGCCTTTTGGGATTTACTTTCCTAGTTTCAACCCTGCATTTGACAATTATGTTGTCCAGAGGCTATAGAGCCAGCATAGACAATAGGTGCAGGAGTAGGCCATTCAGCCCTTTGAGCCAGCACCGCCATTCAATGTGATCATGGCTGATCATCACAAATCTGTATCCCATTCTTGCCTTCTCCCCATATCCCCCGACTCCGCTATATTTAAGAGCCTTATCTAGCTCTCTCTTGAAAACATCCAGAAAACCGGCCTTCACCGCCCTCTGTCGCAGAGAATTCCCCAGACTCACAACTCACTGTGTGAAAAAGTGTTTCCTCATCTCAGTTCTAAATGGCTTACCCCTTATTCTTAAACAGTTGCCCCTGGTTCTGGACTCCCCCAACATCGAGAACATGTTTCCTGCCTCTAGCATGTCCAAACCCTTAATAATCCTATACGTTTCAATAAGACATCCTCTCATCCTTCTAAACTCCAGAGTATACAAGCCCAGCCGCTCCATTCTCTCAGCATGACAGTCCCGCCATCCCGGGAATTAACCTTGTAAACCTACGCTACACTCCTTCAATAGCAATAATATCCTTCCTCAAATTAGGGGACCAAAACTGCACACAATATCCAGGTGTGGTCTCACTAGGGCTCTACAACGGCAGAAGGACCTCTGCTCCTATACTCAACACCTCTTGTTATGAAGGCCAACATGCCATTCACTTTCTTCACTGCCTGCTGAACCTGCATGCTTCCTTTCATTGACTGATGAACAAGGACCCCCTGATCCCGTTGCACTTCCCTTTTTCCCAACTTGACACCATTTAGATAATAATCTGCCTTCCTGTTTTTGCTACTGAAGTGGATAACCACGCATATATCCACATTAAACTGAATCCGCCATGCATCTGCCCACTCACCCAACCTGTCCAAGCCACCCTGCATTCTTATAGCATCCTCCTCACAGTTCACACTGCCACCCAGCTTTGTGTCATCTGCAAATTTGCTAATGTTACTTTGAATCACTTCATCTAAATCATTGATATATAATGTAAATAGCTCTGCAGTCCCAGTACCGAGCCTTGCGGTACCCCACTAGTCACAGTCTGCCATTCTGAAAGTGACCCGTTAATCCCTAATCTTTGTTTCCAGTCTGCCAACCAATTATCTATCCATGTCAGCACTCTACTCCCTTTACCATGTGCCCTAATTTTGCCCATTAATCTCCTATGTGGGACCTTTCTGAAAGTCCAGGTACACTACATCCACTGGCTCTCCCTTGTCTATTTTCCTAGTTACATCCTCAACAAATTCCAAAAGATTAGTCGAGCATGATTTCCCCTTCGTAAATCCATGCTGACTCGGACCGATTTTATTTTTTATGATTGACTCCAGCATCTTCCCCACCAGCGATGTCAGGCTAACTGGTCTATAATTCCCTGTTTTCTCTCTCTCCCTTCTTTCTTAAAAAGTGGGAAAACATTAGCTACCCTCCAATCCACAGGAACTGATCTTGAATCTATAGAACATTAGAAAATTATCACCAATGCGTCCACAATTTCAAGAGCCATTTCATTAAGTATGTGGGATGTAGACCATCAGGCCCTGTGGATTTATCAGCCTTCAGTTCCATCAGTCTACCCAACACAATTCCTGCCTAATGTGGATTTCCATCAGTTCCTCCATCACCCCATATCCTCTGGCCACTAGCACTTCAGGAAAATTGTTTGTGTACATCTCCTTAGTTAAGACGGATCCAAAATACCTGTTCAGCTTTTTCAGTCTTAAAAGGTCCAACTTTGGTCTTAACTATATTTTTCTTCTTCACATACCTGAAGAAGCTTTTATTATCCTCCTTTATATTCTTGGCTAGCTTACCTTCGTACCTCATCTTTTCTCCCCATATTGCCTTTTTAGTTGTCTTCTTCTTTAAACATTACCTAATCCTCTTGTTTCCCGCTCATCTTTGCTACGTTGTACTTCTCTTTTATTTTTATACTGTCCCTGACGTCCCTTGTCAGCCACGGTCACCCCATACTCTACTTGGAATCTTTCTTCCTCTTTGGAATGAACTGATCCTGCACCTTCTGTATTATTCCCCAAAATACCTGCCATTGTTGTATCACTGCCATCCTTTCTAGGGTATCTTTCCAGTCAACTTTGTCAGCTCCTCCCTCAGGGCTCCATAGTTCCCTTTATTCAACTGTACCACTGAATCCTCTGATTTACCCTTCTCCCTCTCCAATTGTAGATTAAACCTGACCATATTATGGTCACTAACTCCTAATGGCTCCTTAACCTCAAGTTTCTTTATCAAATTCGGTTCATTACTAAATCCAGAATTGCCTTCTCCCTGGTAGGCTCCAATACAAGCTGCTCTAAGAATACAACACGAAGGCGCTCTACAAAGTCCCTTTCTTGGGGTCCAGTACCAACCTGATTTTCCCAGTCTACCTGCATGTTGAAATCCCCCATAACAACCACAGCATTATCTTTGCTACATGCCAATTTTAACTCCTGATTCAACTTGCACCCTATATCCAGGCTACTGTTTGGGGGCCTGTAGATGTCCCATTAGGGTATTTTTACTGTTACAATTCCTTAGTTCTATCCATACTGACTCCACATCTCCTGTTTCAATGTCACCCCTTGCAAGGGACTGAATTTCATTCCTCACCAACAGGGATACCCCACCCCCTCTTCCCACCTGTCTGTCTTTTCGATAGGAGTTATGCCCTTGAATATTCAGTTCCCAGCCCTGGCCCTCTTGCAGCCATGTCTCTGTAATTCCCACAACATCATACTTGCATAGTGTACCCCTTTTAATATTTGGTAGAATGAGTTAATCCCTTCTATCTACATGTGACCCCTGCTTATTCATTTGCCTATTCAAAAGCTTCTCAGATGTCAATTGTCTTATCGACTTACATCACCAACCCAGGCAGCACTTCAAGGTTTCAAGGTCAGTTTATTGTCACATGTACCAATTAAGGTACAGTGAAATTTGAGTTACCATACAGCCGTACTAAGTGAAAACGTCCAACCACATAAAATAGAAGTTAACATGAACATCCACCACAGAGGGTCCCCACATTCCTCACTGTGATGGAAGGTAATAAAGTCCAATCTTCTCCCTCTTTATTCGCCCGCAGTCGGGGCTATCAAAGCTCCCGCAGTCGGCGATCCGAAGCCCTCGCGTCGGGGTGATCGGAACTCCCGCGTCGGTGACGGTTGAAACTCGCTTGGAGTTCCCGAATCGGTCTCTAACCAGGGACCACGGGCTCCACGATGTTAAAGTCCACAAGCCCCCGGAGTTGGAGCTCTCCACATTCAATTCCCGGCAATGGGATCCACGATGGTAAGTCCGTGCCGCGCTCCCCACGGTGGAAGCGTCGGATCGATCTCCAGGAAAGGCCACACCATTCCACAATGTTGGGCCGTAGTGGGGACTGACATACGATACGGAAAAAAATTGCATGTCCGTCGACGTAAGAGATTGAAAAAAGTTTCTCGCAGCCCCTCCCCCATCCCATACATAAAACAAACCAAGGAACGCTAAAACATACTCTTTAACACGTACTTAAAATAACAAAACAGAAGAAAGGACAGACAGACTGGTGGCGAGGCAGCCATTGTTGGTGTCACCTAGAGTTCTCTGTAAAAAAAAACTACCCACACATTTCCTTTGTTAATTCCCAGAAATGTTTCCTTTTTCATCCCATTTGCACATACGGTGGCCCAGTAGTGTTTGTATTTACTGGTCACTCAACAGTTCAACAAACTGAGTTGTTACTTGTCACGTTTTCAGTCTAACATTTTGAACAAAATTTGTTTAAAACTGATAGATTGCATCATCAGTATGTCATTCCCAAAAAATCTGTGCACCTTTTCTGACTATCAAAGAAAGACGTCATCCCTGAGAAATAACTAAATTATTACAAATCGTGCTTTTTAGGGTTCTGTTTTATCTTATTATCAAGCAATCTTTGTACCTTGTAAACTGCATAATACTGAGATTAAGGTATCAGTTGCCATCACAATTATACTGCAATTACCTCCCTCAAGCAATTTGCTTGTGTGATGCAGAGGTGTCAAGTTTATATGGATAAAGCCAGAATTTGTAACATGGGTTATTTTCTGAAGACGTATGGGGAATATTTACTCTGACAAAGAAAATGTCTTCATTGATCAGGAGAGGAAAATGTCATTCCCGAAGAGGTTTACATTCCCGCAGTGCAGGTTTACAAGGTTAATTCCCGGGATGGCGAGACTGTCATATGGTGAGAGAATGGAGCAGGTGGGCTTGTTTGCTCTGGAGTTTAGAAGGATGAGAGGGTATCATATAAGATTGTTAAGGGCTTGGACACACTAGAGGCAGGAAACATGTTCCCGATGTTGGGGGAGTTCAGAACCAGGGGACAAAGTTTAAGAATAAGGGGTAGCCATTTAGAACAGAGATGAGGAAACACTTTTTCTCACAGAGAGTGGTGAGTCTGTGGAATTCTCTGCCTCAGAGGGCCGTGGAGGCAGGTTCTCTGGATGCTTTCAAGAGAGAGCTAGATAGGGCTCTTAAAAATAGCAGAGTCAGGGGATATGGGGAGAAGGCAGGAATGGGGTACTGATTCGGGATGATCAGCCATGATCACATTGAATGGCGGTGCTGGCTCGAAGGGCCAAATGGCCTCCTCCTGCACCTATTGTCTATTATCTATTGTAATATTGGCAGACAAACAATATTGGCTCCGAATATTCGGGCAGATTACACTTGACACCTTCAACTGCCTTGGTAATGACTTTCTCTTCATCTGGAGGCTTCTCACAGATTTTAATTTCACTTTCTCAGGAGGGATGGAGTCCTTGCCCACCTTGCAATGCATTTGGACAATATTCTCACTTGGACTGATAAGTGACAAGCCATGTTTTTTTGTTGTGTGATTTTTTTTTTTAAATGTTCAACCCCAAAAAGTTGCTTGTGAGCAGATACTTGCTCTTCCACAAAACAGGGTTTCCTTCAGCATTCCAGGAGAGAATCAGAGAACTGCTAACACTTGGTTGTACTTCAAAACATACCCGCAGAAAAAGCAGTCCACCGTTATTTGGCACACCCTTATTTTTTCCCTTGCGCTTCCTCGGGAGTACAGTATTTGTCACACAAGCCCACTGTTAGTAATCCATTGTTGCAAAGTCTACATTCCAAATGAGAGAGCACAAGGAAAATAAATGAAAATGCTCAAAAATGAAGTGACAAGTGATTGTTTTTTTTATTAGCTTAAGATCAAATCTCTATATTAAGATCAAATTTATCAGCAATACATTTGAACACAATGGGAACCAAGGCAAAAGCCTTTGGCTTGCGTTGCAATCTGCACAAAGGGCAATGATTGGTCATGGTTAAATATCTCAGCATTAGGATCTCCCTGTAGCTGTTTCACACGGCAGTACCTTTGACCCAACCATCTTTTTGTAGCTGCATAACTGACCTCTCCTCTGTCATTGGAACAAAAGTGAGGATATTAATTGTAATTGTAAATTACACAAAGTTCAATTCCATTCACACTCCAAGAAGTGAAGTAACAACTGCCTGTGTACGGAATGGCCGGCCAGGAGAACATGCAGGCATGGGCTGGTAAATGGCAAGAAATAACCATCTCCCAACAAGAATGGGTCTAAGGATCTCGATTTGAAAAATCCCTGTCCTTCTCTCCAGAGATGCTGCCTGTCCCGCTGAGTTACCCCAGCATTTTGTGTCTATCTTCGGTGTAAACCAGCATCTACAGTTCCTTCCTACACATTTTGTCTAATCACTATTCCTGATATTAAATGACATCAATGCTAAGGCCACATACACTAAACATATTGTCATTACTGACCAGCGGTTTAACTGGAGCTGTATCATATTTGTTGTTGCATTGAGGATAATTTTGTGAGTGACTCACCGTCTGAGGCATCAAAGTCCTTTGACCATCTACAAGGCACTAGCCAGGAGTGCAGAGCCATATTGTGTACTTGCCCAGAAGAGTGCAGCACCAACTAGACAGGTCACCACCCAGTCTTTTTTTCGTCAGCCTCAGCATATTGTGGCTGCTGTGTGCATCATCTACAAATTACAATGTAGACATTGCCAAGCTTTCTCGAATGCTCCTCTCAAACCCCATACATTCTACAACCTTGAAAAACAAGTACATGGGGATGGGTTGGTAAAGTGGGAAAGGATGAGTGAACCATGGATGCTACCATCTAACTGTAGGAAGGAACTGCAGATGCTGCTTTGCATCGAAGATAGACACAAAATGCTGGAATAACTCAGCGAGACAGGCAGCCTCTCTGGAGAGGAATGGATGACGTTTTGAGTCGAGATCCTTCTTCAGATTGAGACATATGGAAGGGTAAGGTGAACACAAAAGATCAAGGAAAATGTCGAATGGGTCCTCGTGAACTGATGGGAAGGTGACAACAAGGCATACAACGCTCAGCATAGGAGCACCGCAAGGCTGCGTACTCTCCCCTCTCCTCTACTCTCTCTACACCAACGAGTTTGCGGACGACACAACCCTGATGGACTGATCCAGGATGGGGGGAAGCTGCCTACGGACAGGAAGTGACACAGCTGGAGTCCTGGTGCCATTGCAACAACCTGGAACTCAATGCTCTTAAGACAGTGGAATTGATTGTAGACTTTAGGAGAGCTCCCCCTCCCCTGATCCCACTCACCATCAACAACACCACAGTCACATCTATGGAGTCTTTTAAGTTCCTGGGAACTTACCATCGACTCCACACTCAAAAAGGCACAACAGAGAATGTACTTCCTGTGGCAGCTGAGGAAGCACAATCTGCTGCAGACAATGATGGTCCAATTCTATACGGCATTCATAGAGTCTGTCCTCACTTTCTCCATCATGGTCTGGTTTGGCTCAGCCACCAAGCACGACATCTGGAGGCAGCAGCGATCTGATCAGCTGAGAAGGTTATTGGCTGCAACCTTCCCTCCATTGACGAACTGTACATTGCAAGGGCCAGGAAACGAGCAGGTAAGATCATCTCTGACCCCTCTCACCCTGGCCACAAACTCCTTGAATCACTTTCCTATGGAAGGCGTCTCCTGACTGTCAAAGCTGCCACAGCCACACATAAAAATAGCTCTTTTCCACGAGCACTAGCTCTACTCAATAACCAAATATCTGTAGCCTCCTTTTGCTCTGGTATTTTATTTAATGCACATGTTTAACCAATAATGTTTTATTATTAATGTTTAATGTTTTATGTATCATTCCTAACTGCCACTGCATGTCATGTTGTCACTTGCGGGCAGAGCACCAAGGCAAATTCCTTGTATGTGAATACTTGGCCAATAAATGTATTCATCAACCAGGAAAATTTAATTAAGAGGACAGTCAAACTAGTTGGAGAACTAGGATGGGAGAGGGGAAAACCAAGGGTTACTTGAAGTTAGAGAAATCAATATTCATAATGCTGGGTTGTAAGAAATCAATATGTTATGTTCCGTACCTCCAATTTGCGTTGGGCCTCACTCTGACAGTGGAGGAAGCCCAAGCCAGAAAGGTCAGTGTGGGAATGGGAAAGGCAGTTAAAGTGTTTGGTAACTGGGAGATCACATAGGCCCAGGCAAACTGAGTGAAGGTTTTTCAGCGAAATGATCGCTCAGTCTGTTTGGTCTCGCCGATGCATTTATTTTGTGCCAGGTTCCAGCATCTGCAATCATTTGTGTCTCCTTGTTTCTAATCAGTGTTTTAGTGCTAAACCCACAGGTGTCTGTGCAAGTACCTCCAGGCGTGTTTAACTCATGTTAATAATCAATCAGCTGCAAAATTACAGCCTCAAGCCAGACTTTCACCCAAGCACGTATTATTGTCACAGTTCCACATGGTGCCTATTTTCAATCTCCCATTAGAATAACTCCTTTTGTTTCACTGTCTCTCCCTGAAGTTTCGGGCTCTCAGTCAAAAAGGACTGCGGTTTGGTTTTATTTAGCTACTGTTCATATTTCTGCTCCTACTTCATCCCATTAGCAGGCTACTTTTTCTGTAGGAACCACAAATTAGTGACCTCACCATTCCTTTATCTTTGATCATCTCGTATTCTTTTCTCAGTGAGAACGTGCAGTAAAACAGAACTAGCTTTGAAAGGTTGAAGAAGGAACTGCAGATGCTGGAAAATCGAAGGTAGACAAAAAATGCTGGAGAAACTCAGCGGGTGAGGCAGCATGGAGCGAAGGAAATAGGCTTCAGATCACCGTGCATTTTCTCCAGATTCAGGGACAGTTTCTTCCCAGCTGTTATCAGGCAACTGAACCATCCTACCACAACCCCGAGAGCAGTCCAGAACTATTGTCTACCTCATCGGGGACCCTCAGACTATCCTGGCTTCACCTTGCACTAAACGTTACTCCCTTACCATGTATCAGTACACTGTGAATGGCTCGATTGTAATCATGTATTGCCTTTCCGCTGGCCGGTTAGCACGCAGCAAAAGCTTTTCACTGTACCACAGTACACGTGACAATAAACTAAACTGAACTGAGTTGAACCCATCCTTTTGGCAGCACGGAATGAATGGGGACTCAGATACCACATCCAGCTGTCAGTGTAATTCTGGGGAATCCCAGCCCGACTGGTCTCTGTACATGACTCCACACAGAGCAGAGAGAGAAAGAGATGTGTGGGCATCTGGCACACAGCGTGTTCCAAAATTGAGTTTATTGTCACGTGCACCGAGGTACAGTGAAAAGCTTTCGTAGCGTGCTAGCCAGTCAGCGGGAAGACGTGATTACATGTGAACCACCCAAAGTGTACAGATTCATGATAAGGGGAATAACGTGAATAACGGTCAGTGCAAGATAAAGTCCAATCAAAGATAGTCCGAGGGTCTCCAATGATGTTGGTGTAACTCTGGAAACAGCCAAACTCTAGAGGTTCTTCTCACAACAGCCAGCCACGTGTGGTTCACTGAATAATGTGTTCTTTACATTCCCAGAGGCTTTTCAAAAGGAAATGGCTGATAGGCAAAATCCTAGATGTAATCCTAGATCCTAGGGACAGAAGTTTAGGGGTAACATGAGGGGGAACTTCTTTACTCAGAGAGTGGTGGCTGTGTGGAATGATCTTCCTGCAAAAGTGGTGGAGGCAGGATCGATTTTAACATTTAAAAGTAAAGTGGATAGGTATATGGACGGGAAGGGAATGGAGGGGTATGGTCTGAGTGCAGGTAGATGGGACTAGGGGAAAATGAATGGTCGGCACGGACTGGAAGGGCCGAGAAGGCCTGTTTCCGTGCTGTAATTGTTATATGGTTATATGGTTATATGGTAATGACCTCCCAGAAACTGATATATAATACTTCCCCTGGGGACAAGCCAGGGCAGTGACAGGGTGGGCCATTCTTGTCTGCCAGGCTGTTTAGCAGCATCTCTGCTTTG
The DNA here is from genome assembly GCA_963514005.1 of Raja brachyura. The sequence goes on along the minus strand of OY740784.1, from coordinate 16,301,561 downwards.
TTCCCCCCCACAACATGGGGCAGTTGCCAACTACTGAAGACCCCTTGAATAACATTTTGTCAACTGGAAAACACGGTCAACTGGGTGAGATGGTGGCACAGCGGTAGAGTTACAGCGCGACAGACTTGGGTTTAACCCTGACTAAGGGCGCTGTCTGTATGGAGTTTCTACGTTCCCCCCCGTGACCACGTGGGTTTTCCCCAGATGCGCGGCTTCCATAGATGTTCAGGTTTGGAGGTGAATTGGCTTCAGTAAAAACTGCAAATTTTTCCTAGTGCTAGGATACTGCTAGTGTATGGGGATCCTAGGATAGTGCTAATGTATGGGGTTCGCTGGTCAGCGTGTTCTCGGTGGGCCGAAGTGCGTGTTGCCACAATATCTCTACACGTGACTGCATCAGAAGTCATACCTTCCCAGATTATGGATATCAACCTAATTCTTCCAAGTAATATTTTATCTCTTCAATCATACTATTTGTCCTTCCAACCAAAACATTTTACCTTTCCATGCTATTCTAGCAAGTCTTCAATGCAACTTCACTGACGTAGTAACAGGAAAAAATATTTAAAACTTTGTCCCATAAAAAAAGACCAAGAGCTAGATGATGCAGGTAACCCATGCATGAAGCCTGTTACAGCTTTAGTTGAAAGGGATCTTGATTAATTGATGAATTTATTGAAAGGTACCACAAGGAAACAGGCCTCTCGGCACACTAAGTACACACTGACCATTGATCACCCGTTCACATTAGTTCAAAGCTATTCCACTTACTCATCTGGGGTCAATTTACGGAGGCCAACTAACCTACACAGTTCCTGTGTAGGAAGGAACTACAGATGCTGCGTTGCTGCCCATCCCGTTGTTACTCCAGCATTTTCTGTCTGTATAATCCTGCACTTATTTAGGAGATGGGAACAAACTGAAGTTAGCTCCTGATGGAAACGCACGCGGTCACAGGGAAAACGTGCAAACTTCACACAGACAGCAACCGAGATCAGGTTCGAACCCGGGTTTCTGGTGCCTTGAGGCAGCAGCTCTACCAGCTGCTCCACCGTGGTTCCAGCCCCAACATCCAGCAAGGGAATCCATCTCAGAAAGATCTCTCCATAAGTGACATAATTACCTCTCATGGATTTTCCTCATACACTATCCTCAGCCATGATTCGGGGTGGGAGATTGCAACCTTCACGTGGTCCACCCTGTTTCGACGAATGCAATCAACCTGGCGTGCACAAACAGAAGACCAAACAGAAGAAGTTGTCTTACAACTTTAGGCTGTGCACGCCATATGCAAGAAGAAGAAGAGGAGAAGAAGGCTGTGCTCGACATATGCAAGAAGAAGAAGCCATGATCCTATTCCAGATGCAGCCTGCTTTTCAATCTGCAACAATAAGTGCTGGACAAACTCAGTGGGCCAGGAACCATGTGTGGAGGGAATAGACAAGCAACATTTTGGACTGCGACATCTTCAGGCTGATTGGGGTAGAGGGGAGAAAGCTAGAAAAGAGGAGGGAGCAGGTCAAAGGCTGGCAATTTGGGAATTCAAAGCTCTTAAATTGTCGTGGGAGCAAAATTGGCCAGTGGAGGGAGAGGCAAGAGTAGAGGCAGACAGACAAATTGCAACAATTACTCTTTTTCTACTCCTGAGCTTAAATGGATCCTTCCAAGCATCACAACGCATCATGTATTTGCCACTTCCTTCTAGCCACCCCATTACCCCATCATCTTTAACTCATGTATTTGTTACTGGGTGATTTTCCTCCCAAGGTCCAGTGAAAATAGAATTGTGCTTTGGCCCCTGCCTACATGAAGTGGATACCTCCATTAACTAGAATGCTGCTGGAGAGAATAGAGTAACGTCAATTTCCCATTGTTCACCACTTCAACGTACCAGCCAAAGGGCAGGAAGATGGTGCGTGGGTTGTCGAGTTAACATTGACTCCTTAGTCTCCCCAGAAGATCTTGATGAAACGTATGAGGACTATTTCTAGAGGCCAAAACACTTCCAGCTCCTTTGTTCCATGTGAATGAGGCGTTTGACCATTGTGGACCCTGGTCAGGTGTATAAAATGGTGTGGAAATCATGCTTTGATGTCACGCACACAATTGTTGTCGGCATTCGAGCATTTTCAACAGTACACATTCGAGGCCTTAACCAAAGGAACGAGGTTTGATTTAGCCACTGGTAGGGCTGCCAACTTTCTCACTCCCAAATAAGGGACAAAAAGGTGGGGTAGACGGGGCATGGAAGTGACAATGAGGGGCTGGTGGGGGACAAAAGGGACATTGAGGGGGAGGGGTGGGGGAGGGGGAGGGAGGGGGAGGGGATGGGGACTGGATGGGATGGGGGGGGTACAGAGACGGGGAGAGGGGGCCAGATGGGGAGGAGAGGCGACATTGAGTGGAGGGGGGACATTGAGGGGGAGAGAACATTGAGGGGGAGGGGGACTGGATGGGAGGGAGCAGGGAGTGACAGAGATGGGCAAAATATAGCGTACAACTGATGCGCATAAGCGGGCCTGTGATGGGATGAGAGGTGAACCACTCATGCGTGGCATCAACAGCACATGCAACACGCACACCCGCTGTTGTATCAGATCTAGGATCTGTCTGTAAGCGTGCCCTCTGGTGATTACAGAGTAGCAGCAGTCAAATACGGGACAAGGGCGGTCCCGTATGGGACAAACCAATTTAGCCCAATATACGGGATGTCCTGGCAAATACGGGACAGTTGGCAACCCTAGCCACTGGTAAAATAGGCCTAATCCCATCTGGTCAGCTACCAGGAAGTGCACTGCTCTCAGGTAGATTCTCCGTGGTAATAGCTTCCACATCCAATCTCGCTCTGCCGGTCACGCTGATCCCGGATCATCTCTCTGACCAACCTCAAGCTCCCTGATCAAGTCACCGAATGCCCCGTCAGCCATATCGACATGGCAATGCCTTCTGTAATCCTTCATCGAGTTATTTTGGTGAATTTCTGCTTGAAAGACTTCAGTGCACATTTAACTGTGCCAGGTCTGTTCTAACCTGCACGGTTCCTCGAGCTGTCTGTGCATTGTTGCTGCGTATGTGCGTCTCACACATCACTGGCACAGTCAGACAACCAGCCCCACCCCTATTCTCAGGCAGAATCTATTTAACAGCCTTCTCAGTTATGGTCCAATTTCCAACACAGTATTTCTTTGGATAAGTATACAGCACGGTTGCATAATTTGCCGTTGTCAGTTCTACCCTTGGCTCTGCTGAACAGCAAGCACATTGGCCAATGATTGTGAGAGGCAGAAGATGACCTCTGGCAATGACCTCTGTGAAAGGACAATCATTATTGTAAATCTTCACTTCATTTATTTATTGACAATAAATCGTCACTTTCCTAGGATAAAAGTCTAGATATTATGTTTTGGATGAAATACTGCTCTGAGAATTCATGTACTGAGCCTGAAGGAACAGTGCAAGATTGACCAGTTTTAGAGATTTATGCTCTTTCTCTAAGGGTTTGGTTGAATGTACACCAATGTCAACGCCTTCCAATATAAATGTCACCTTCCAGTAAAATCAGGAGCAGTTTAATTTAGTTTAGTTTAGTTTAGTTTGGAGACACAGCATGGAAACAGGCCCTTCGGCCTACCGAGTCCATGCCGACCAGCAATCACCCCCTTACATTAGTTCTATCCTACACAATAGGGACAATTTACAGAAGCCAATTTACCTACAAACCTGTATGTCTTTGGAATGTGGCAGGAAATCGGAGCACCCGGAGAACACCCATGCAGTCACAGGGAGAACGTACAAACTTTGTACAGATAGCACCCGAGATCAGGATCGAACCGGGTCTCTGGTGCTGTGAGGCAGTAACTCTACTGCTGCTGCCCTGTTTGGTTGTTTGGTTCCTTGTTAACTGGTATTTGTTATCAGGTGGAAAAAAAATCAATTGAAAGTCAAGCCAATTTCAGAAGAAAAAAACCCTCCAATTTTGAATAATAGACAATATTGATGTAGATTGGTAGTAACTGGACATGCTTGAAATATAACCGTGAATGGATATTTGCTTTAGCTTATCACATCCTGAAGTGACCATGTAGAAGCATGAAGAGCAATTATGAGAAATGACACTGAATTCTGGACATTGTAAGAGAGAATCAGAGATGTTGTTGGTAATTACTGCTGTCTGTCCTTTAGTTTTCTGCTATTGACCCATCTCACTCATTCATCAACAGCTTCACCTTTGCCACCTTCACCAGCTTCCTAAATGATTTCACTTGTCTTGTGTCTTGGACCAGCCCTTGTGAAGACTTTGCTAATGTCAGCGCCGTCTTATTTTTGTTCCTTTGAACATGTGAACTTTCAAAGCAGTGTGACACCATTTGCTGTGTACGGATATGTGATGCCTCGCACAACCACTATTCTCCGACAAAGTGTAAATGTCTGCATTTTCTTCTCATGGTGGGGTCAACCCCATGACTCTTTTAATAACTCAATCCGGGGTCTGGGTATCTCACTCAAGTCCTGAAGTATTTGGCGCTTAATTAATCTGTATGGTTAAACCTCATAGTCAACAACATAGATGTTTTTAATACTTTTAGAGTATTGTGTTCAGTTCTGGGCACCGTGTTATAGGAGATATTGTCAAGCTTGAAAGGGTTCAGAGAAGATATACGAGGATGTTGCCAGGACTAGAGGGTGTGAGCTATAGGGAGAGGTTGAGTAGGCTGGGACTCCATTCCTTGGAGTGCAGGAGGGTGAGGGGTATTCTTATAGAGGTGTGTAAAATCATGAGAGGAATATATCAGGTAGATGCACAGAATCTCTTACCCGGAGTAAGGGAATCGAGAACCAGGGGACATAGATTCAAGGTGAAGGGGAAAATATTTAATAGGAGGTTGAGGGGTAACTTTTCACACATAGGGTGGTGGGTGTATGGAACAAGCTGCCGGAGGAGGTAGTTGAGGCTGGGACTATCCCAAAGTTCAAGAAACAGTTAAACAAGTACATGGATAGGGCAAGTTTGGATGGCTAATGGACCAAGTGCAGGGAGGTGGGACTGGTAGCTGGGACATAATGTATAGGAAAGAACTGCAGATGCAGATGCCGGTTTAAATCAAAGGTAGACACAAAATGCTGGAGTAACTCAGTGGGACAGGCAGTTTATCGGGAGAGAAGGAATGGGTGCCGTTTCGGGTCCAGACCCTTCTTCAGAGTGATGTCAGGGGAGTGGTTGGGACAGAGATAGAATGTAGTCGGAAACAGTAAGACTGGTGGGCAAACTGGGAAGGGGAGGGGATGGAGAGAGAAGGAAAGTAAGGGCTATTTGAAGTTAGAGAAGTCAATGTTCACACCACTGGGGTGTAAACAACCCAAGCGAAATAGGAGCTGCTGTTGCCTCACTTTGACAATGGAGGAGGCCCAGGACAGAAAGGCCAGATAGGGAATGGGAGGGGGAGTTAAAATGCTGAGCAACCAGGAGATCAGGTAGGTTAAGGCAGACTAAGCGGACAAAACGATCGCCGAGCCTGTGTTCAGTCTTGTCGATGTAGAGAACTTCAAGGTTTCAAGGTAAGTTTATTGTTACATGTACCAATTAAGGTACAGAGAAATTCAAATTACCATACAGCCATACTAAAAAAAAAGCAATAAGACACACAACTACATAAAAGTTAACATAAACATCCACCACAGGAGATTCCCCACATTCCTCACTGTGATGGAAGGCAATAAAGTCTAATCTTCTTCCCTCTTCATTCCCCCGCAGTCGGGGCAGTCGTTTGGGCCACCTGAAACAGTGGATACAGTAGATGAGGTTGGAGGAGGTGCAAGTGAACCTCTGCCTCACCTGAAAAGACTGTCGGGGTCCTTGGATGGAGTCAAGGGGGGAGTTAAAGGGACAGGTGTTGCATCTCCTGCAGTTGCAGGGGAAAGTACCTGGGGAGGGGGTGGTTTGGGTGAGAAGGAACGAGCTGACCAGGGAGTTGCAGAAGGAATGGTCTCTGCGGAAAAATGTGGCCAGTAGTGGGATCCCGTTTGAGTGGGATCTCATTGGAGGTGGCAAAAGTGTTAGAGGATTATGTGTTGGATGTGACGGCTGATGGGGTGGAAGGTGAGGATAAGGGGGGCTCTGCCCTTGTTGCGAATGGGGGGTAGGGGAGCAAGAGCGGAGCTGTGGGAAATCGAGGAGATCCTAGTGAGTGCCTCATCTATAATGCAAGGGGGAAACCCCCGTTTCCTAAAGAATTAGGACATCTCCGATGATCTAGTATGGAAAACCTCATCCTGGGTGCAGATGCGGGCGTAGAGACAGGAATTGGGAGTAGGGGATAGAGTCTTTACAGGAAGCAGGGTGGGAACAAGTGTAGTCTAGATAGCTGTGCGGGTCAGTAGGTTTGCAGTAGATGTCGATCAATAGTCTGTCTCCTGTGATGGGGACGGTGAGATATAGAAACAGTAGGGAGATGTCGGAGATGGTCCATGTGAATTTGAGTGCAGGATGGAAATTAGTCGTGAAGTTGATGAAGTCAGTGAGTTCTGCGTGGGTGCAAGAGGTAGCACCAATGCAGTCGGCAATGTAGCGGAGGTAGAGTTCCGGGGCAGGGCCAGTGTACGCCTGGAACAGTGATTGTTCAACGTACCCTACAAAGAGGCAGGCATAGCTGGTGCCCATGCGAGTGCCCATAGCTACGCCTTGGATTTGGAGGAAGTGGGAGGAGTCGAATAAGTTGTTGAGGGTAAGGTCCAGCTCTGCTAGGTGGAGGAGAGTATTAGTAGATGGAAATTGGCTGGTTCTGCGGTCGAGGAAGAAACGGAGGGCTTTAAGACCTTCCTGGTGGGGGATGGAGGTGTAGAGTGACGGAACATCGATGGTAAGGATGAGGGAGTGGGAGCCTGGAAAACGGAAGTTGTTGAAGAGACGAAGAGCGTGTGAGGTGTCTTGGATATAGGTAGGGATGGATTGGACCAGGGGGATAGGATGGAATTGAGGCATGTGGAAATTAATTTGGTGGGATGTGAACAAGCAGAAACAATGGGTCTGCCGGGACAGTTCTGTTTGTGCATTTTGGGGAGAAGATAAAATCGGGCCGTATGGGGCTGGGGAACGATAAGATTGGGGGCTTTAGAGGGCAGAGAGTGGGAAGCAATAAAATCAGAAATGGTGTGTGATATTAAGGTCTGGTGCTCGTCATTGGGGTCATGGTCCAAGGATAAGTAGGAGGAGAGTTGAGAGTTGTTGCCTGACCTCAGCCCAGTAGAGGTCAGCACGCCAGACTACCACGGCGCCTCCCTTGTCGGCAGGTTTGATTATCAAGTTTGGGTTGCTCAGAGTACAATGAGGGGGGGGGGGGGAGAGGTTAGAGTCCGGGGAGTGGAAAAGTTGAGGCGGTTGATGTCTCGCTGGCAATTAGACATGAAGTCGAAAGAAGATAGAGGGCCATCCGGGGTAGTTCAAGAGGAGGGGGTCCGGTGTAGATGGGAGAAGGGGTCATTACTGGGTGGAGAGAACTCCTTCCCATTGAAAAAGGCACGGAGGCGGAGACGACGGAAGAAGAGTTCTACATCGTGGCGGACCCGGAACTCGTTGAGGTGGGTGGGGGCGGAGGGGAACAAAGGTGAGGCCTCTGCTGAGGACAGACCGTTCCGTATCAGAAAGGGGGATGTCAGGGGGGGATGGTGATCACACGGCAAGGGTGGGGGTTGGAGTCGGAGGAAGGCAGGTGAGTAGATGGAGGCGATGTCTGGTGGGTGATCAGAGTGGAGGGGGACATGAGGACTATTGTATGGGTAGGGAATAGCTGGGGCCTCCTGGATAAAAGGGGCAGAGGAAGAACTAGTGGAACCGCCACTGAGGTTCCCTGTAGGAGGGGGAGGGAGCAGTAGAACCCAGCAGAGTCAGACCCCATGGTGTGGGAGTCTGCATCTTGGACAGTAGCTGGGACATTGTTGGCTGGTGTGGGCAAGTTGGGCCGATGGGCCAGTTTCTACACTGTATCACTCTATGACTCTATTACTCTATTACTATAAGTGCTGGAAAAAAAACACATTTTAGGTTTATGTTGCAGATTCAGATTCATAATAGTTTATTGTCATGTACACCAGGGAGGGTGCAATGAAATTTCCATTTTGCATGAATCATAGAATGCATAATGCACATAATAATAGATACAATATATGCAATGAGGAATGCAAAGCATTCAAATGGTGCAAAGGTTGCCGTTTGAAATGGTGCAAAAATGGTTTCTTCTTCTTATATCACATTTCATGCATCTGAAGTGTTTTATTTTGTTGATTTGCATTGCAGCTGTTTTGATTGCAGTTTCATTCTTTGGACATATTGGCTTGGAACTTGTGTGCAGTCTACAAGATGAGCATCAGCTCCATGGCAGCATCATGGTCAGTCGAGCTTACTTTATTTTCAACTGACTTCACTTGGTAAAAAGCAATGTAAAACAGACTGCCCATCTGCTATCGAAGCTGGACACAAAATTCTGGAGTAACTCAGCGGGTGAGGCAGCATCTACGGAGAGAAGGAATGGGCGACGTTTCGGGTCAAGACCCGAATCGCCCATTTTCTACCGTGGTCAAGGTTATATGGGGGAGGACCACAGTCTAGGATCCTTCCGCTGCTGGACATTAAGGTACAGGATACTGAGTTGGATGATCAGCCATGATCATATTGAATGGCGGTGCAGGCTCGAAGGGCCGAATGGCATACTCCTGCACCTATTTTATATGTTTCTATGTTTCTAAGGGGCAGAGTCCAGTGAGGACACTCCTCAAATAAGGGAAGGGATATCAACCCTGGGGCCACATGGGTGGCAAAGTGTGTAATGAGAGGTGTAAACACTACTGAATATAACACTATGAAATGTATAGACAATGAGAATGTATGAAGAATTTTTGCACAGTTTTGTATATATTTCCAGTATGAATAAAGTTTATTTTTAGGAAAACTATGAATGACACGACGTCTCCTCCACACTCATTCATTGTCACTTGTATTGGAAGTACGGAGATGCTTTTATTATTTGACATTCTCTTGAATAGAAGGGCGGCTCGGTGGCGCAGCAGTAGAGTTTCTGCCTTACATACAACGCCAGAGACACATGGGGTTTGATCCTGACGATGGGTACTGCCTGTACAGAGTTTGTACATTCCCCCTGTGACCACATCCATGTGAGTTTTCTCTGGGTGTTCTGGTTTCCTCCCACAGTCCAAAGACCAGGTTTGTAGGTTAATTGGCTTGGGTAAAATCGTAAAATTGTCCCTAGTGTGTGTAGGATAGTGTTATTGTAAAGGGTGAGCACGGGTCAACACAGACTCGGTGGGCTGAAGGGCCTGGTTCCCCAGTGTATCTCTAAAGTATACACCCATAAAATAAGAAAAGTAATAAATGTCAAGCCCCAAGGTGTCTGTGCTGCAATAGGCAGAATTCCTGCAGGGGGCCTGCTAATGCACATTTATTAATATACAGCACCAGACATGTTAACTCTGCACAAAATGTTGGAATAACTCAGTGGGACAGACAGCTGTCCACACACACACATATAATATATATATGTGTGTGTGTGCGCGTGTGCATGTAAATAGAATAGTTAAATGATCATGAAATAGAAATTAAAAGATGTATAAAATAGAAACAAAATTCTTAAAACTTAAAATATTTACTAGAAGAGTACAGCAGCACAATCAGCAAATGTAGACTTTAATTTTATGATCCCAGGAGATGGCATGTGCTTCCGTATAAAGCAATACATGCTTTTAGAAATCAAATAATGTTGTTGTTTGAATGTGCCCTATGCTTATTGTGCCAGAGAGTAGAGAGAGGGTAGTCTCTCCAATGCCACCACAAGCAAAGGATTAGCATATATGAGAAACAACAAACTGCTTGATGAGCACAGAGCGTCAGGTAGCACGTGTGGAAGTAAAGGGATGGTCGATGTTTTGGGTCAAGACCCTGTATCAGGACTGCGAGGGGAGAGGCAGATAGCCAGATGGCCAAGAGGTGAGGGGGAGGATGGGGGAGGGGCTGGAAGATGATAGGTGGCAACAGGTGTCTGGATGGGAGTGATGGAGTAAAGCGAGGGAGAGGAAGGGAGGAGACAGAGGCTAGTCGGTGACAAGTGGAAACAGTTAAGGAGTAAAAGCTGGAGCAATTTGGGCAAAGGTACCTGGACTCCGATACATCGGCGAGACCAGGCGCAGGCTTTGCTGAACACCTCCGCTCAGTCAGCCTAGGCCTACATGATCTCCCAGCTGCTACACACTTTAACTCCCCCTCCCCATTCCCACACTAACCTTTCTGTCCTGGGCCTCCTCCACTGTCAGTGTGAAGCCCAATGCAAATTGGAGGAACAGCACCTCATAGTTTGCTTGGGCAGCTTACAACCCAGCGGGATGTGTATTGATTTCTCTAATTTCAAGTAACCCTTGCTTTCCCTCTCTCTCAAGCCCCTGCCCCATCCTAGTTCTCCGACTAGTTCTGCTGTCCTCCTGATTCAATATTACTGATTGTATGCCTCATTGTTACCATACCCTCAGCCAACAATGAACCATTCTACATTTCCTTAATAACGTCTGCTTTGATCTGTCATTTTCACACCTTACCTTTCTATATCTCTAGACTCCCATTCCCCCGACTCTCAGTCAGAAGAAGGTTCTCGACCCAAAACGTCACCCATTCCTTCTCTCCAGAGATGCTGCCTGTCCCACTCAGTTACTCCAGCATTTTTTGTCTATCTTCAGTGTAAACCAGCGTCTGCAGTTCCTTCATGGCAATACAGTTACAGTCCGGTTATGAAGTGATTATTGACCACCTCGGGAGAGGCCAAGTCTGGAGTCCAAAACCGCATGATGTCCAACTAGCCCCAACCTGGGGTCCGATCGCTGGCACGGGGGAGCTGACCTCCCCCTGGATGCAGGTCAAAGTCAAGTCAAACAAACTTTATTGTCATTTAGAAATACATTGATATATGCAATTCCAAACGAAATTCCGTTGCATTTGGCTCCCTGTGCAACACGATAATTAACAGAAGGATAAACATGGATAAAATGGATAAAAAGGATAAAAGGATAAATAGACAATGGTGGCAGCCCATTTCATGGCATTCAGGAGTCTGATGGCTCATGGGAAGAAGCTGTTGCAGAACCTTGATGTTCTGCTCCTTATGCTACGATATCTTTTTCCTGAGGGCAGCAGAGTGAACAGTCCGTGATGGAGATGTGTGGGGTATTTTATAATACTGCTGGCCTTAGACACGTAACATTTGGTCGCAATATCCCCGATTGAGGGGAGAGAAGTCCCGATGTTTTTTCCGCTGTCCTCACCACTCTCTGCACAGACTTCCAGTCAGAGGCTTTACAGTCCCCAAACCAGACAGAGATACAGCTGGTCAAAATACTCTCTATGGTGCCCCTGTAGAAAGTAGTGAGGATGGGATGGGGGAGGTGAGCTCTTCTCATCCGGCGCAGAAAGTGCAACCGCTGCTGCGCTCTCTTAACTGTTGATAAGATGAATTTGACCAGGTCAGACTGTTAGTGATCTGCACCCCCAGGAACTTAGTGCTACTGACCACCTCCACATTGCTGTCACTGATGTGAAGTGGTGTGGGACTGTGCCGGTTTTTCCTGAAGTCGACGATGACCTCCTTTGTTTTTTCGACATTCAGGATCAGGTTGTTCGTATTGCACCAGTCCACCAGTTGTTTCACCTCCTCCCTGTAAGCCAGCTCATTGTCGTCCCTGATGAGGCCCACCACTGTTGTGTCATCTGCGTACTTCATGATGTGGTTTGTACTAAACCTGGCACAACAGTCGTGGGTCATCAGGGTAAACAGCAGTGGACTCAGGACACAGCCCTGAGGGGAGCCGGTGCTCAGAGAGATGATGTTAGAAGTGTTATTTCCAACCCTCACAGACTGGGGTCTGTCAGTGAGGAAGTCCTCAGGTGCTTGATCGCCCTGACCAGGATGCCCGCCGCTGGCTACGGGAGTCAAGATTGTCCCGTCAACGGGAAGCCTTGAGGCCCCCGATCGCGGGAGAACAATGGAGGGAAGAGAGTTACATTTTTTTCGCCTTCCATCACAGTGAGGAATGTGGATGTTCATGTTAAAATGTATTTAGTGTGTGCTGTTGCTTTTTATTGGTATGACTGCGAGGCAAATCAAATTCCTCGTATGTTGCAAAACATACTTGGCTAGTAAAGTATGATTATGATTATGATAAGCTTAATGGTTTCTTGTTGACAACATTGTTGGGTAACTGGTAACCACAACTGATGTAACAGGCAGCATGTGCCCCACGTTTAGATAAAAACAGAAGTTGGAATTACTAAGTCAGTTCAATAAGTCTCTATGCCCATATTCTATAAGTATGTTCTTAGGTTTGTTGGAATACTTTAAAAGATTCAAGGGCTCTATTGAGTGCTGAGTGCATTCTCTAAAGCTACCAGGATGGTTGTTTATTATGCACTACTGCTGAATGTAACTCACCTTAACTCCTCCCATAAACTGTGGGAGAAGGCGTATGGCTCTATAAAATGTGAGTACTATTAGATGCCAGCATCAAAGAACAAGACCATTTGGGATAAGAACATGAGTTCCTTCTCAGGTAAATATTTGTTGTACACTTGCCCTCCTTGCAGTGACTAAGAGACATTGAAATTTAGAAACAATTCAATTGAGTTTTCATTCAGTGGTTTTAATGCCTATTATTGTACCTTTTGGTCCTTCAATGTGGAATGCAGTTGCGTCTGTCAAGTTATGTGAAGATGTATTCAACAGTAAAATGATGAACTAAAATAAACATATTTTTTGTTTTTTTTCACTCTATGCTCCTAAAAGGAACATTGATTAGCATGTTGCTGTAAAGTTTCAGGATTAATACCCAAGGGCGTTCATGTAGGCATTAATCTTAATTATGTAGAAGATACTAGTTAAGTCTACCTGTTAAATATAGAATTATACATGAGCACAGAGAAAGGATTTGGTTTTCATTCTGTCAGTGTTTAGTAAGGTAAGATTTTGACTTGTACAAATGTGCAGGTATAGTCTATTTACTCACATTCTTTTCAAAAGAGTGTCTATCTACATGGGTAGGTTTTCTGTAAATTGTGTAAGCATTTTGTTTGTCATTATTTTAATAAATGGGCAGAGACTCTGATATAAAAGATACTTTGGAAAGTATAAGGATAAAAGTAAGATAACAAATGATTTCAACGTTGCCATGTTGGTTTTCTCTACATTGAGTTTGAATTCCAATCTTGTCTGACATTTATCATGAATATTCCTCACACGCTTTCCACATATTTTAATTTATGAAATGTGCATTTTGACCATTTAAGTAGCAAAGATTAGCCTGGATTGGCTGCCTTCTGATATCTCTCCTAATGGCTTCAATGGTATATGGACACACTGATCTGTTCTGTATTATTTATGCCTGCAATATTCTGTTGTGCTGAACAAAAGCAAGAATTTCATTGTCCTATCTGGGACACATGACAATAGACTCTCTTGAGCTCTTGATTCTGCCTTTAAAACATTTTAGGATTATGTGGATATTGGAAAAGTACAGAAAGGTTGTAGGCACAAACCAAAAGTACGGAATACTGGTGTTCTCCTCAATATGGTCAACTTACAGCTGAATTTCCTTCAGAATAGTTTTCTTCTCACATCCCATTTTTCACAAACTCACACATATGACAGGCTGATATCTATTGTGACTGTAGTGGAATCTCCTAGATCCTGCCATTCACGCCATTGTGCTATAACTATATCAGAAGTACAATGGAGCTCTGTTTACATGGTTTAAGATGATTCCTGGCCCAATTCCCAACATGTACTGCCCAAAATAGTAAAGAGATGATCAATAATCCATCCCAAAAAAGCCAACATGTTTGGACAGTAACTACTCCTCTGACGTGCTGAGGTGACCTGACTCCTCTGAATATTCCTCAAACTGAACAAGGAGTCAACTTGATCCAAAATGTTGTATGTTTATTCCGTCCACAATCTGTTAAGTCCCTCCACAAGAGTAGTTCTGTGTCAAGATTGCAATTGGTAATTTGTTAAGAATCAAAGCCTTCAGTGCCATGAACTACAATCAATGCTCATAGCTTTTCCTTTATCAATGTGGAATATGTGAAGGAGACTGGGTCTATCCAGAGCTGTTGGGCTGCAGGGAAGAGAGGACAGGTATAGAGGAGCATTATGGGATGGAAGGAGAGTCAGGGCTGATTGTTAGATAGAGGCACTGAGAAAGGGTTGGTAGTCTGGTGTTGATGAGGGTGTTCGGCAGTCGGCAGGAGAAGACTTGTCATAATGGGAATAACTTACAATGGAAGGGGGTGCATTAAAGCTGTAGTCCTGGGAAAGATCTTAACTGGGTAAGGTTTCGAAAGCTGGAAGTAGATCAGCAGTCAGGGGAAGGTTTGGTGGTAGGGGGTGGGGCAAGTCTGCAGCTGTTGGGGTTGGTCAATAACCAGAGGAGTTGGGGGGGGGGGGGGTTTCAGTTCAATAGTTGTGGCTGGCATTATAGGTCAGGATTATAGAATCATACAATACTGAAACAGTCCCTTCAAACCAGCTTACCAATGCCGATCAAGGTGTCCCATCTACACTAGTCCCAGCTGCCCGTGTTTGGCCCATATCCATCTAATCCTTTCCTATCAATGTATCTACAAATGTCTTTTGCATGTTGTTATAGTTTGTGTCTCAACTACCTCCTCTGGCAGCTCATTCCATATACCCACCACCCTGTGTGAAAAACGTTCCCCTCAGATTCTTATTACATCTTTCTACTCTCACCTTAAACCTATGTCCCTGGTTCTTGATTCTCCTACTCTGGGTAAAATATTCTGTGTATCTACCCTAACCATTCCCTTTATGATCTTATACATCTCTATACGATCATCTCTCATCCTTCAATTCTACAAGGAATACAGTCCTCGCCTGCCCAACCTCTCCCTTTAACTCAGGCCTTCAAGTCCTGGCAACATCCTAGTAAATCTTCTCTGCACTCTTTCCAACTTAACAGTACCTTTCCTGGGTGACCAAAGCAGAACACAATACTCCAAATGTGGTCTCTTGTACAATGTAACATAACATCCTAACTTCCATATTCAGCACCCTGACTGATGACAGTCAATGTGCCGAAAGGCTTCTTGACCACCCCATCTACCTCTGATGCCACCTTCAAGGAACTATGTACCTGTACTGCTAGACACTAAATGCTGGAGTAACTCAGCGGGACAGGCAGCATCTCTGGAGAAAAGAAATTGGTGGCGTTTCGGGTCGAGTCCCTTCTTCAGACTCGACCCGAAACGTCACCCATTCCTTCTCTCCAGACATGCTGCCTGTCCCGCTGAGTTACTCCAGCATTTTGTGTCTACCTTCGATTTAAACCAGCATCTGCAGTTCTCTCCTACCTGCACTGCTAGATCCCTCTGCTCTACAACATTCCCCAGAGCCCTGCCGTTCACTGTGAAGGTCCTGCCCTGGTTAAACTCCCCAAAATGCAACATATTTATCTGCATCAAACTTCATTCACCATTCCTCTGTCCACTTGCCTGACTGGTCGAGATTCTGCCTTAACCAGGTTTTGATACTTAGGGGTGTGAACAGTGGTCGAGAGTATTGGATCCGGATGATGGTTCATTAATGCATTGAGTAGTTGGATGCTAGATCAGGTCAGTTGGGCAGATTGGTGGCCGGGCATACCTTGGATGGTGACCATGTGCTGTGGGGAGGTGGTAGGGGAGCAACAGAATGGCCATTTGAGCAGGGAGGATGTGAATGAGGGAGATCTCAGTAAGTAAATCATTCACTAATAGCCCAGTGGGTGATGTAGGTCACCACACCGGACTGGGATCTGTCCATGTAGGTTCCCTGTAAGTACTGATGAGGCTTCCCCAGATGATTCCTACTGATGAGTACTGGTGGCCGATTAGGAAAAGGGGAAATGCAGTGCGACCTGGGTGTCATGGTACACCAGTCATTGAAAGTAGGTATGCAGGTGCAGCAGGCAGTGAAGAAAGTGAATGGTATGTTAGCTTTCATAGCAAAAGGATTTGAGTATAGGAGCAGGGAGGTTCTACTTCAGTTGTATAGGGTCTTGGTGAGACCACACCTGGAGTATTGCGTACAGTTTTGGTCTCCAAATCTGAGCAAGGACATTATTGCCATAGAGGGATTGCAGAGAAGGTTCACCAGACTGATTCCTGGGATGTCAGGACTGTCTTATAAAGAAAGACTGGATAGACTCGGTTTAGGAGTTCGGTTTAGAATTTAGGAGATTGAGAGGCGATCTTATAGAAACTTACAAAATTCTTAAGGGGTTGGACAGGCTAGATGCAGGAAGATTGTTCCCGATGTTGGGGAGGTCCAGGACAAGGGGTCACAGCTTAAGGATAAGGGGGAAATCCTTTAGGACCGAGATGAGAAGGACTTTTTTCACACACAGAGTGGTGGGTCTCTGGAACTCTCTGCCACAGAGGGTAGTTGAGGCCAGTTAATTGGCTATATTTAAGAGAGAGTTAGATGTGGCTAAGGGGATCAGAGGGTATGGAGAGAAGGCAGGTACGGGATACAGAGTTGGATGATCAGCCATGATCATATTGAATGGCGGTGCAGGCTCGAAGGGCCAAATGGCCTACTCCTGCACCTATTTTCCATGTTTCTATGTTTCCCGATAAGCATCTGTTTGCACATCAGTGGCAATGCAAATGTGAATGAAAATCACAATGTCCATTCATGCACTCACACACTATTCAATACCAGTGCCTAACTTGGCTCTGCCCTGAATTTGTGTTACAAATGCATGAAGGTCTTGAAAGGAAAACACTAGACATTGTGCAACTCAAAGAAAGTCAACAATTTTCTATTGCATTTTGGGTTTTTTTAATTGAAGTTGAATCACTTGGTGCACAAAATCGTGGTGTTACGCAATCTAATTTCCAGGCAAGTACCAACAACGAGCATTGCATTATGATGTTAAGGAAGAAAAATGTCCCAAAGCCCAGTAAATAGTCTTAACAGTTGCAATAGAAATAACTGCTTAATTTGTGGTTAAGTCACTTGACTATGATTCAGAAGGCCATTCCTTCAAGCTTCACAACTCCACACCTCCGTGTATTGAAGCAGTTAATTTGATCTGGTGCCAAGGAAATGCTACCTTGTTAGATGCATAATCAGTTTGACGAAATGAAAATCAAAGCCCCACCTACGGACGTTACAGATTCCAAGGCATTGAGTGCAGAAGACGAGGGAGTTCCTTGGGCTAACCGGCTAACATTCATTCTTTAACAAAAATCACCAAAACAAAATTCTGGAAGATACAAAAGACACAAAAAGCTGGAGTAACTCAGCGGGTCAGACAGCTCCTCTGCAGAAAAAGAATAGGTGACATTTCAGGTCTTTAGACTTCTTCTTCATTTTGTCGTCTAACAATTTTGTCTCAACTTGCACTGTTGAGTGAATATTATCGCACCTCCAAACATAACGCTCAGAAAAAAATTATTATATTTATATTAATCACCCTATAAAATGAAAAAATCCAGTAAAAGAGGACAAGCCTAGATCATAGGAATATGATGCTTGAATTGTCTAGAGGGAGGGGCTATTTGTGAGGAACATATTTTTGGGTCATTATACTGGGCCCAAGTGTAGATTTCAGCCAGAAGCTGAGCTCAGTAACACTGACCGAAGCTGTAACTTTGCAGGGAACTGAAGGCAGCTCCCTGCTGTAATAGTGTTGGACAACAAACGAGACCCTCAGGGCAAACAAGACCCATGTTGAGGCTGAACCCATCCCAGGAAACCTCCTAAGTGGGGCAATTCTGGACCGGAGATAGACGCAAAATGCTGGAGTAACACAGCGGGACAGGCAGCATGTCTGGATAAAAGGAATGGGTGACGTTTCGGGTCAAGACCCTTCTTCAGACTGAGAGTCAGAGGAGAGGGAGCCACAGAGATAAGGAAGTGTAAAGTGGAAAAACCAGACATCAAAGGGGATGAAGTTC
Source organism: Raja brachyura (assembly GCA_963514005.1). The sequence continues at coordinate 16,283,557 of OY740784.1, read as the reverse complement.
AGGGAGAAAGTAGAAGAATCATTGTTAGTTGGGAGAAATTGTCCACGAAGCATACAGAGATAAAACTTAATTAGGGGGACAGTCAGACTGGTCGGAGAACTAGGAAGGGGGAGGGGTGGGAGAGAGGGAAAACAAGGGTTACTTGAAGTTAGAGAAGTCAATATTGAATACCTCTACGGTGTAAGCTGCCCATGCGAAATATGAGGTGCTGTTCCTGAACTGGACTTGGTTAAAGAGTGTGGATATGCCCTTCGCTCATTGGCACTGGATTCTGGCTCCTGGTGATATCTCATCGTCATCAGATCACCGATTGAGAATAGTGACTATTGAGGGCCACTCTACGACACCTGTACTTATTGCATGGTTCTGTGGAATCTTAGGATTAGCTTCTTCAATCTGAATTTCACTAAGTGAAGCAGACAGGAAGCTCCATGAACTTAGCAAAATGAAGTCCAGAAAAGGGCAGCCACGGTGGCGCAGTGGTAGAGTTGCTGCCTTACAGCGCTTGCATCGCCGGAGACCCAGGTTCGATCCTGACTACGGGTGCTGCTTGTACGGAATTTGTACGTTCTCCCCTTGACTTGAGTGGGCTTTCTCCGAGATCTCCGGTTTCCTCCCACACTCCAAAGACGTACAGGTTTGTAGGTTAATTGGCTTGGTGTATGTGTAAATTGTCCCTTGTGTGTGTAGGGAACTGTTAGTGTGCAGGGATCGCTGGTCGGTGAGGACTCGATGGGACGTTGCAGATGCGCTGTATCTCTAAACTAAACTAAAATAATAATTGCCTGGTATGCTGCGGACCAGCAGGAAGCGGATTCCAGACCGGGATGCATGGGATGGGAGGGGTGCTGATGGGTGAGCAGGGGATGGGGAGCAGGGGAGTGGGATTCATGAAATTAGAGTGAGGATTCCAGGTGGCAGAACCCTGTGCAATAGAAGACTGCCGGCACCACCTTTGTCACAAAAGCAATGTGATACCTTTAACGTCTATTTAATTCCAATATCAAGGGAATGTCCAGGAATCTAAAATGGCACCTACTTACCTCAGCATTATGATTGCCATTTTGAAAGCAGCCATCACCCTCGAAACAGGCAAATGTTTTAGAAACTCAGCAATAGGTGACCCAAGTGAGAGTCGTATCCTAATTTAGGTGCGGGATGGAGCAAGTGTGGATGGGGTTGAGGGGGAGTGGTTGCGGACGGGCTGGTAAAGACCATCCGTGCATCTTTCATTCCCAAAGCTCTCATAATTGAGGTTCTCTTCAGTTACTACAATGCCTGCTGTAGGCTAATTAAAAGAGGTTTGATAGCCGTGAATATGATTCAGGGAAGGTACACAGTGAACTGATTGACCCTGGTCATTATTTGTACAGCTATTCCTCTGTCCTAAAGCAAATCCGTTCAGACTACCAGTACTCTCAGGGCTGTGCTGCTGAACCTACTATTGGTGGCGACACGATGGTGTCGCGGTGGAGTTGCTGTCTTACAGCGCCAGAGACCCGTGTTCGATCCTGACTATGGGTGCTGTCTGCACGGTGTTTGTACGTTCTCCCCATGACCACATGAGTTTTCTCCAGGTGCTCCGGTTTCCCCCCACACTCCAAAGACGTACAAGTTTGTAGATAAATTGGCTTCTGTAAATGGTAGATTGTCCCTTGTGAGTAGGATAGTGCAAGGGGTGATGGCTGGTCGGCACGGACTCGGTGGGCTGAAGGGCCTGTTTCTGTGCTGTATCTATAAAATCTAAAGTAAAGCTGTCACTGGAGACACAAGGAATTGCAGATGCTAGAACCCTGAGTATAATACAAAATACTAGAGTAACTCAGCAGGTCATGTTGCTTCTGAGTAGGAAATGGATTTCCTCAGGAGATGCTGCCCTACCCGCTGAGTTACCCAGCACTTTGTGTTTTACTTGAGGTTGTTAGTATCAGGCAAAGCAAGTCCTACTTACTCTCTTTAAATAATGAGAAGTTTATGAGTCATATCTGACATGGGAACAAACTAATTCTTCAAAATAAAAATGGTAAAAAGGTTATCATGCTTTTACGCAAGCGAGGAATCTAAAATAACCACAGATTAGCAGCACTTGGATTATTTTGGTAAGTGAAGCACACCAGGAGATAAATACTGATAAGGGTGCAACCGCTGACAAGATTATGAAAGGTTAATGCTCACCTACGTACATAACACTCCCACATTTCTGGACTGTCTACACACCCCAATAACTTTTCATTACCCAGACAATCAAATGATGATCTGTCGCAGACTCTTTCAATGCAATTATGCTTGCAACAGTCTGCAAAGTACAGTTTGAAGTAAAAATAGAAAATGCTTAAAAAATGCCGTAATGCCCCTGTCCCACTTAGGAAACCTGAACGGAAACCTCTGGTCACCTTGCGCCCCACCCAAGGTTTCCATGAGTTGCAAGAGGTTTTGGTCACTTGCCTGGAAAGCCTCGACCGAAGCATGAGCTGCATCTACTGACCAATGATCCTACAGGATCTTTGCTACCGACCGCGCATACACACACACACACACACATCGTGAAGGTGGGGGCCAGGGACAGCGGAGGAGCGCTGTCTGCGCGATGAAGAGGAAGGTAAACGGCTGCCACAGAGCACGGTAAGTCCTTTAGAGAGCGCGGGAGGGAGGGAGAGAAGGGGAAAGAAGGGGAGAGAAGGGCAGAGAAGGGGAGGAAGAGAAGGAGCGTGAAGGGGAGAGAAGGGGAGAGAGAAGGGGAGAGAAGGGGGGAGAGGGGGAGAGAAGGGGGGGGAGAAGGAGTGGAGACAGTTTTAGGAAGTTTAATAAAGTTAGCGGGTATTTTACCTTCCGGCCGGATCTTCTAGGCCCTGAAAACCTGCTGAAAACTCCAATGAGCCAATCAAAATGGCCGGTCAGCGAAGGGGATTGCCTTCGACTTCCTGTAAGTAAATAGCAACCCCACTCCACTGGCTTCGACCAAACGGCAACCTATGTTTAGTCGAGGCCGGTTTCGTTTTTTTTGAAATAATCACAGGAACATAGAAGAAGCCTCGACTACGCGGAAACCACTTTCCACCATTAGGGACAGTGACCAAAACCTCCGGGAACCTCACAGAAACCTTGGGTGGGGCGCAAGGTCTCCAGAGGTTTCCATTCAGGTTTCCTAAGTGGGACAGGGGCATAAGTTCCTCAATGTTTTAGTTTTTAGTTTAGTTTAGAGATACAGCGCGGAAACAGGCCTTTCGGTCCACCGAGTCCGCGCCGACCAGCGATTCCTGCACATTAACATTACTCTACACACACTTGGAACAATTTTACACTTATACCAAGCCATTTAACCTTCAAACCTGTACCTCTTTGGAGTGTGGGACCGAAGATCCATGCAGGTCACAGCGAGAAGCTACAAACTCCGTACAGACCAGCACCCGTAGTCAGGATCGTACCCAGGTCTCTGGCGCTGTAAGGCAGTAGCTCTAACGCTACAGCATCTATGGCAAAAGATAGATTAATATATTTCGCACAATGCACAAATTGAATAAACAGTAATGGTGAATGAATGCAGCCGACATTATTTAAGTTGCATCTGTTGGGGTTTGCACTGTAAATTCCTAAGATTTAAAAGACATTTTGAATAATAATAATAATAATAATAATAATACACTTTATTGTCATTGTAAATACATACATCGAAATTTCAGGCGCACTGCCCGAGCGGAGCTCCAACGTATCAGATAAATAATAACGACAATGGAAACAACAATAATGGCAGGAAAAACGTCAAGTCAAGTCAGAATGTGCAATATTTCACAGGATAGTGATGTGGCAGTACAAAATATTGGCTATGGGGGCTGTGTGTGTTCAGTGCATTGTTCAGAGTGGTGATGGCCTTGGGGTAGAAACTGTTTGTTAATCTTGTGGTGTGTGATTTGATGGACCTGTAACGCTTTCCTGAGGGCAGAAGGGCAAACAAGTGATGTGTGGGATGAAATGAGTCCTTTAGGATGCGTGATGCCTTCCGCAGGCAACGAGAGCTATAGATCTCTTCCAGGATGTGTTGGTGATCTTATGGGCTGTATTGATGACTCTCTGCAGAGCCTTCTTGACAGCCGCAGAACTGTTACCATACCACACCAGGATGCCATGTGTCAGACCAGGTTGCCATGAGTAATCTCCACCTTCCACTGAACAAGAATCTAAAGCCTCTGTGAAGGCATTCTTGTGTTCTTGACGGTGGACAAAAGTGCTGGAGAAACTCAGTGGGTGCAGCAGCATCTATTGAGCGAAGGAAATAGGCAACGTTTCAGGACTAAACCCTTCTTCAGACCGAAACGTTGCCTATTTCCTTCGCTCCATAGATGCTGCTGCACCCGCTGAGTTTCTCCAGCACTTTTGTCTACCTTCGATTTTCCAGCATCCGCAGTTTCTTCTTAAACACTTGTGTTCTTGACTGTCAGGGAAACACTGGGATTGTGCTGAGGGGGATATAGGTTACTGCTTCTGGAATTTCAAGCTTAGACTGGGACCTCAAGGGAAACTCTAAAAAAAAAGACAATTCCCTATAAACGAGGTAGTGAATGTTAGTGAATGTTAGCGGAATGTAAGGCGAGAACCAACATAGTTAGTTTCCAGGCGAAGATCAGCATTCCCCAACCTGTCCGGTCATAGCCAGACATGACTTGGAACTGCAGGATCAATTTAGACAGCTGTGTCCTGCCCCGTTAAGCTCCAGCTGGATCAAAGGCTGTGAGACGTGATGGATGTACCGACCCATGTACTTTCAGCTGTATCATCTCTACAGACACAAGGGCAAAGGGCTTTTCACACACAATGTGGTCAGTGTCTAGGGGAGGTGGTGGAAGCAGGTACGACAGCAACATTTAAGAGGCACTTAGGCATTTGGACTTGCACATGAACAGGTTGGGAATGTGGGATGCAGAACAAGTATAGACAGCTGGGATTTGATTAATTTGGCATCATGGTCAGCAGAAATATTGTGGGCTGATGGGTCTGTTCCGATGCTGATTTTTTAATGTTTTATGTTAATTGGGTGTGAAGTGCTTTTGGATGTGCAGAGGTCATAAAAGGCACTATTTATGTGCATATGTTTTTGCTATTCAGTACTTTGCTTCATGTACTGATTTATTTCATCCAGTAGTGCCATTCAGCAGACCCACTCTTCATTCATTTGATTGATTGCTTGACTGGTCATCATTTGTCAGAGGTGGCACGATTATTGAACATGTCAACAAAACAACATAAATAGAGTGGAAGTAGGCCATTTGGCCTCTTGTACCTGCTCTTTCATTTCCTGTATCAACTTCATATCCCTCGTTTGCCTTAATGGCTGACAATTCATCACCCTCTGTCTTGCACAGATTTAGCAGCTGAGTATCCACATCGCCTCTAGAACACCACCTGGATGAAGAAATTACTCCTAAAATCTGTTCTGAACAGTTGCCCATTATTTTTTGATTGTGCTGTCCTGTTTTACACACCGAGCCAGGTGAAACATAGTCCCCGTCTAACATGTCAAGTCCCTTGTGATTTTTGACATTACAATGAACTTGTTTCTCAATCTTCTAGACTCCAGTTACTCGCCATTCTTTATTCCAAGAGCCCTCCTTTTTTTGTGTGTCATGTATTTCTGTGCTTAATTTCTCTAAAGCCATAGTGCCATCTTTAAACTCACTGAACAACGCATGGGTTCCATGTGCCTGCACTAACAAGTACATGGCCAGTCACTCACACGTTTGCCTGCCTTGCAGACATATAAACTTTGCTCTCCCGTATGTCTTTTTTGTGTTGATTCTCCCATTTTTTCCTTTCACTCTTTTTTTTATATCCTTTACCAACCTTTAGAGATGAAGTTTGAAATCTTCAGTTGTTCTCCTGTTTAGTTTAGTTTATAGATACAGAGCGGAAACAGGCCCTTCGGCCTACCAGTCCACGCTGATCAGCGATCCCCACACATTAACACTGCCCTAGACACACAATTTACAATTATACCAAGCCAATTAGCCGACAAACCCGTACGTCTTTGCAGTGTGGAAAGAAACTGGAGCATGGGGAAAACCCGCGCAGGTCACAGGGAGAACGTACAAACTCCATACAGGCAGCACCTGTGGTCAGGATCGAACCCGGGTCACTGGCGCTGTAAAGGCAGCAACTACCGTTGCGCCACCGTGCCGCCCCCAAAAGCGAGTTCAGCAGTGCAGCCCTGAAAGTACTGGGAGTCTGGGAGTTTGAAGAGTCTTATATCATATCACCAGATGGCCAAGAATACATCCATGTCAAGGCTTTCAGTTAAATTATACAAAGCAAAACATAAGTATATATTCAGAAAATTTGCAATGGCTTAAGTAATAAAGAGAGGCTGGATAGACTGGGACTTTTTCCCTGGGAATGTAGAGGTTATCTTATAATGGTATATAAAATCACCAGGGGCGTAAATACAGTAGATGGTTGCAGTCTTTTTTTCCCAGGATAGGCGCCTAAAACTAGAGGACTCCTGTTTAAGGTGAAAAGGTAAAGAATTAAATAGGCCTTGAGGGGCAGCTTTTTCACACATAGGATAGTGGGTATATGGAATGAGGAAGCTGGAGATGTGGCTTGTATAAGAATGTTTAAAAGATGTGTGGACAGGATTGTAGATACAAAAAGGTTTAGAGGGATGCAGCAAATGGGACTAGCTTGAATAGATAGCTTGATCGACATGAACAACTTGGGCCATAGAGCGTATTACCATGATGTATGACTCTAAGACTCTATTCCTTGGATGCATCAATCTCTAACATGTCATGGTTTTTGCAGGGATACTTAAAGGGCCTAGGAAATTAGGATGGAATATAAATAACTAATTTCTCTTGACCTTTGGACCCCAAAAGGTTAAAGGTGAAAATAATGAGACAAAACAGAAGCAAAAGATGGGTCCCAGGGGTGTAACTGAAATAGTGAGAATCGTTGAATTCAGTAGTGACTCCCCCAGCTGCAGTATACTTAATCGAAAGATGAGATGGTTCTCCTCGACCTTAATGGAACTGTATGGAAGGCAGAGAGGTCACAGAGGACTAAGGTGGAGAATTAAAGTGAGCAGCAACCTGTTTTTAATCTTTAGAGATACAGCATGGAAACAGGCCCTTCGGCCTACTGACTCCGCACCAACCAGCACTCACCTGTACACTAGTTCTATCCTACACACGAGGGACAATTTACTGAAGCCAATTAACCTATGAAGCCTGCACGTCTGGGAGGAACCTGGAGCACCCGGAGAAAACCCACGCAGTCACAAGGAGCACATATAAACTCCATAGTCAGGATCAAACCCTGGGTTCTGGCGCTGTAAGGCAGCAACTCTACCGCTGCGCTACTATACCTGCTTGCAGATTCTCTTGGTTCCTTATTTAGCACTGCTATGTACTTGCTTAAAGTTCTTTTTACTCTCTACTTTTCCCAAAGGTCGCCAGTCTGATATTTAACTTTATAACTCTCTTCGGATACATGAAAACTTGGCACATTAATGGAATGGAGGGATATATATCTTCAATGCAGAGATTAGTTTAATATTTGACATTATCATGTTCGACAGGCATTGTGGGCTGAAGGGTCTATTCCTGTGCTGCACTATTCTATGTTCTATGTTCATGTTCTGTCTCTCATTTAGGGTCTGGGACCATTTCCAGTGTTTTCTGGTGTTCAAATTTCTGCCATCTGAAGTCTTTTATTCATTAAATTTGTTGTGTCAGAAATTGTTGGGTGGAGTAAACATGTGCCTCCTATTGAGAAAACCTCCATGATTCCGTCTCTCTGCCTGATGACAGTCTGATAAATTGTCTCCTCGAAAGGAGAAACTCCCTAAATTACACAGAATCCTATCCACAAATTAGCAAAACTCTGTTCCTGCCCAATGACTCTCCTGATGTTGGTACAAAGAGCTCCTACTGGCTCAGTCAGACTATGCGAAGAGAGATAAACTGGTTACAAACATCCCCACTTGTAGACTAAATGTGTAAGAAGGAACTGTAGATGCTGGTTTAAACCAAAGATAGACACTAAAAGCTGGAGAAACTCAGCGGGACAGGCAGCCTCTCTGGAGAGAAGGAATGGGTGACGTTTCGGGTCGGGAACCACTTGTAGACTGTCTGATCTGGCTATAAAGAAATTAGATCCAAACCTGTGTTTTAAAGCTATTCTTTATTCTAAAAATACATACTGCTGTGATGTGGCTGGTAGATGTTGGTGAGAACACATTCACTGTTTTCCATATTTAAGCCTTTCTCTCCCTGGAAGGCAATTTATAGCTGTTCTAATGCCATCTTACGTTGGGACAGAAGACAGATTAATTCATACCCAATAATTGTTGGAAACTGGTATTGCGATAAGAGTTGTAGGCTGCCATTTGGAACCGTTGCCAGCTCAATTCTATTAACTGTTCAATTATTGCATTCTATTCCAAATAAGGAGTAAGTCTGAATTTAATTGGCCGCACTGTCAGCTCTGAAAAAAAATAATAAGATGTACATTTATTCACAACATTTTTTTCTCATTTTGTCCTTTTTGTATATTTGGGAGTTGTTAGCAAGGCTAATCCCTAATTACCCAAGGGATATGGTGGTGCTCCATCATCTTGATCCATTGCAGTCCTTCTGGTGAAAGTACTCTCACAATGTGCTCCGTGAAATAAAGTCGGAGCCTGCAATACTTCTTCCTTTAGTCCTTGAGTCCTGGCGACAACCTTGTAAAATCATGGAGAACATTTGTTACATTGTCAAATTCCTTCCAATCATGATGGCCATTGATCTGCATGGAAAAAAATGATACATTAATAACTGGTTATATTCTTATTTTTGACGTACATTTGCATTGATCATTAGCATTTAATAATAGCATCTCCTAACTGTAATCTCTTTTAACTTTATATTTTGGTTATTTCCTGCCAGGTTTTCCAAACTTCGTGCTCTTTGTCTTCCTAATCCTGTTTTGTTCTGATGGTGTTGTAGCCCGCAGTGTCCGGAAGCATAGACGCGGTAATAGGGATGTGAACAGTGAGTACTACAGCAGTTTGTACATGTGTTGTAGTTAAAATATGCTCGCATACCTACATCCTACATGGCAGCTTTAATGAAGCCTTTGGGTGAACAACGCCACATATTATAGCTCCTGCTACATTAATTGCCAGTCCAAGGCCATGGAAGATTAGCGACTGGTGTACCAAATGAATATAGTAAAGGGCCTGTCCCACTTTCACGACCTAATTCACGACCTCTGCCGATGTTTGCCCTTGACTCATACTCGCAGTATGGTCATCAGGAGGTCATAGGAGGTCGTAGGTATGTCGTTGCAGGCCGTGATGCTAGTCGTAGGAACTCGTGGCTTCAAGTAGGTTGGGGCTTTTTTTCTAGCATGATGAAAAATATCCACGAGTAAAAACGGTCGTGAATTAGGTTGTGAAAGGTCCCTTAAATTGGAGATCAGTGGAACTGCTTATGCTAGAATCTTGAGCAAAACACATACTGTTGGAGGAACCTGAAGAAGAGTCCCGACCCAAAACATTACCAGTCCATTCCCCCCAGATGCTGCCTGACCAACTGAGTTCCTCCGGTACTTTTTGTGCTTTGTGGAGCACACGAACCTTGACTACATTAAATTACATATGTACTGCAAACAATTAGAAGTGAGAGATGTTTGCTTCAGACCTACCTTTATTAATAGCAACTGTGAATAACACAGGCTCCTAGATGTGAGACAAGATGCTATGCTCAGCATCAATTAACTTGCTCTAGAGAAATGGCAACAGATGATGGATTTTCCTTTGGAAATTCAGAGATGAAGAGCTAATTTAAAATTAACCTTAGAAGATAATTAGAGAGTATAACAAAGAAAAAGAACCAGGCTGAAAAGATTTGGAGATTCCTTGGTATTATCCTAATGAAGAAGCTCTCCTAATGTGGATGCCAGCTTTCTTCATCCACCTGGGAACATGTTATTACACATTTTGCTATTGTCTTTTTAGTGCCCAGATTGAATACGCTTGAACAATTTCCCAGAAATATGACCAGATATCAGATAAACGCATGTTTCTTTTTTAACGTTAATGAGGAAGCAAAATGTTTCTTACAGCCAACTTGAATTCTCACCACAGAAATCTTCATCAAATCAGCTCACATTTTTCTTACTACAAATTCCTCTTTAAATGCGCTACTGCCAACATCCTTAGTGCTGAAATTTACTGATAGAACTTGAATAAAAAATCTTCTTTTATAATGGCAATCTACTTTTTCTGGTAAAATGTTGGGCTCCAAAACACCAGCAGACCTACATTATTAGCAAGACTGCAACGCAGTAAGACCATCATAATGATGCATCTAAATGCCTTGGGTCCACTGAGAAGGAATGGAGTAATTACCACATATGAGTCTGCAACACTCACAACTATGTCACGATTGAAAGGCACAGGTGTGTAGAGATGAAGGTAAATTACAACATTTAATTCTGGATTGGGAAACAATTAATTCATTAAAGTAACCAACTGTTTTTGAGATCAAAAGACTGCAGATAATCCTTTCATGGTCTTTCCAAAAGTCAGGTACAGAATCTATCTGGACCCACCAGTGGTGGACACCCTCTAACGTTAAGGCAACAAAACGATTGCAAAAAGTGATGAACACTGCCCAATCCGTCATGGGTCCTGATCTCCCATCTTTAACCTGACATCAAAGGGATCTACAGGAGTCGCTGACTCAAAAAGGAAGCCAGCATCATCGGGGACCTACATGATCCTGGTGAGGCTGTTGTTTCACTCCTGCTATCGGGACAAAGGTACAGGAGCCTGAAAACTGTAAGGTCCAGATTCAGGGGCAGTTTATTTCAAACAACAATCAGACTACTAAACATTACAACCCCAAACTAACTTCTGAACTACAGAAACTTGGAGGGCACTGTTTTTATCGGTTTTGGCTTTGCACTACTTTTCTTTAATTTTTTAATCTACTTAACTTATTTTTTGTTATTTATCATGGCGTTTACAAAATACTATGTTTACACATATGGTTGTGCTGCTGTAAGAAAGCATCTCATTGTTCCATTTCAGGACATAAGACACTGAAATGAAAGACTCTTACTCCTAAGATAAGCTGAAATCTCTAAGTGAACTGACGAAGGCTGCACAGTAGATTTGCTGAATCAAGTCCCGGAAAGTAATTCACATGGTGAAAATGCAGCTGATCCCCCAATTACTCCTACTCACATTCCTTCTTCCACTCAACTGTTCTGTTCTTCTACCCAGGATAACTTTGTCTTTTATAAAGCTATCATTTGTTGCAATAAATATCATTTAATTTGATGACAGATACACTCTTTCATAAAACTAAATATGTTAATTTGCTGAATCAATACTTCCAGTTTTTCTGAAAATTTGTTTCAAAAGACATATTACACCGAAACTAATCTCAGAATTATACAGAATTGCGTCTAACAATCACAATTTTTGGTCATTTTTGGCTTGGAAACTCTTGTACTCTAGGTGGTGCACATGAAATAGGCAGAATGAGCCAGGTCAAAGACCCACCACTACTAACTTCTAACATGGATGAGGATCAAGGTGATGTTGAGAATAGCAAAATTCATTGCCTATTTTCGGTACCACTGCCACTCGCTGTTCCATTGTGGATGAATTGTGAAGGAGGCACCAAGTGAAAGCAGAAGTGAGGGCAATAGCATCGTGAGTCAATTCAATTGCCAAATGTCAAGGACTTGGGTCTAATTGGGTAGATTCCCTTTGGCAAGGTAAACCTCCACTGTGATGGTCATGTGTGCGAGTGTAAAGATTGCGGAGATGCTCTCCAAATAAGTGTTAGATGTGGTTACGCATGTTTTGGTCTCCTCATGTGTATGGTTGCCACACTTGTGAGATCCCTGAAGCAATTTTGTGTCTGTGCTCAAAATGAAGAGAGTACCTGATGGGCTTTAGATTTTCTGATTAAATTCTATAAAGTTATGCACATTAATGTTGTAATACATAATAGAATTGCCAGGCCATCACACTTTACTTTTTTTATATCATCAGTTAATTGAAATGTTATTAAAACACGCTCTGCCAAATGAAAGTAAATGTCCAGTAATTACACTAAAGTTTCCCAAAGCTAGCACTTCTGTCAATATATTGCTGCATGACTAACTGTTTTCCTGCCACTTTATGGACAAGGAGGAAGATATTGCTGCTTTTCCAATAATTGTCTTTACAATTGTGTAGATCGTCACCTTCCAACCTTTTTTGAATCAGTACCACAATGCAGTACAATGTACAATCAGTATGTTGTGAAAGCAGAAAAGGTTGTGAGGCCTTTGAAGTATCTTCCTTGGATAATGATGGGACCTTTGAAACATTCAGGAGTAAGGTAAGATTTTTATAAGCCAACATTACCTTTGGCGATATTAGTTGACAAGCATTATCAAATCCACACGCCAATTGCCTGTTACTTCATCAGAGGTGTAAAGCTATTTAAATTGCATAACAATACTGTTGAAATAGTTGACAGAGGAATGTCCAGCATATATGTTCTTTACAAATATCTTACCCTTATTTTCCAAATAAATTGTGAGATTTAATATTTTTTACTCGTGGGTTCAATATTCTGAAATGTCTGCTTTTATTTTAAAAAAAGCACCAGTTACATTTCTATAATGGTACAGTTCAGAGGTTTATAATAATGTCACAATCCCCTGTATGAAAGATAAAACATCATCACAAGGTTGTTTTTTTATCAGCCTGATGTAGGCTAATTTCAAACATACTAAGTTGTTCTTATTGGACATCAGGATTTGGCCTAATTGTTTATTCACAAGCCCCTGGCTTGGGATTTGCCTCCAACCGGAGGGCTGGTGTATAAATGAAGAAGCTGTAACTCCTGAAGGGGAGTCATTGCAAATTAAAAGAGTCACACGCTTTCTGCAGGTGAAAATTATATAGCAAGTGTTTCTTCTGTTTGCTGAAGGGTAGTTCAATGGGTCAAATGGAGCTCATAGACATAGAATCACAGAGTGTGATACTAGGCACTTCGGCCCAACTTGCCCATGCCGATCAACATGCCCCATCTATACTGGTCCCACCTGCCCATGCTTGGCCCATGATCCTTTAAACCTATCCTATCCATGTATCTATCCCAATGTTTCTTAAATGTTATGATAGTAACATAGCTGTTCGTTCCTTATACCCACCATCCTTTGTGTAAAAAAGTTGCCCCCCATCTTAAACCTATGTTCTGGATTCCCCTACTCTGGGCAAAAGACTCTGTGCCTTTACCCCGCCTTTCCTCTCGTGATTTTGTACACCTCTATAAAATTACCCCTCATCCTCCTGTGCATCAAGGAATAAAGTCCTAGCCTGCTCAACCTATCCCTATAGCTCAGGCACTCAAGTCCTGGCAACATCCTTGAAAATCTTCTCTGCACCCTGTCCAGCTGTAACATGACCTCACAACCTCTATACTCAATTCTCGGATCTGATGAAGGCCTATGTGCCAAAAGTATTTGTGACAACTTGTGATGCCACTTTCAAGGAACCTTGTACCTGTACTCCCATATCCGTCTGCTCTACAATCCTCTCCAGAGCCCTACCATTCACTGTGTAGGTCCTGCCCTTGTTAGACGTCCCCAAATGCACCACCTCACATGTGTGTGTGTCATTGTTCTCCCTTTGAAAGCATGCATGGAAGGCATTCAGCTCATTTGGAAGTGATGCATCATTGCCACATGCTGCCTGGTTTTGCTTTGCAGGATGTGATGGCATGCAATTCCTCCCATAGCCATTGAGCGTCAGTCTTCCCCCCCCCCATTGATTCCTTGGACATCATTTGATTTCCTTACTGTTCAAAAATCTCTGTCTCAGCGATGAATAAATGAAATAACCTAACATTCACAACCTACTCTCCATCTCCATCCTACCTACCCAACGCCTTATTGTGAGATTATATCGCACTCCCAACCATCAACTTCTAAACACATCAGGGAGAGAGCAACCGCTTGGCATCTACTCCTTTAATCCGTATATGGATGCCTGAGGGAGAACCAGAAGGTTATGTTGATAGGCTGAATGGGACTGAGATGATGAGCGGCTCATGCGAGGTATAAAACAGTGCAATATAATTTCCCCAAGTCAAAACTAAACTTAGTTGCATCAGCATAAGGCATGATATCCAATTTTATTAACATGGACCAATCACACAATCTGGTGACTAACGTACAATTCCTGCAATTTTCAAATTTGCGGTCTCAGTAGAGAGATGTTTGGTAGTGAACGTGCACTACAGATTTGGTCATTGTTCTCTGCATTTTATTGTCACTACATAGATTCATACTTGTATATTTGCCCTGTGCTTCCGTACTTTGCATTGATTCCGAAAATTGCTACCTCTCTCAACCAAGAACAACATTATGCTGTTTATTGGGCTATTGGTTTTCTGCCTGAACAGTGTTTGTCTACAACCCAACATGTAACTATCCAAAAACCGTAATGGCTGGTAATCAAGAAGCACTCCTTTATACTTAAATGGCTTTGCATTAGGTGTTTCCCTGTCTTGCTGAAGAAGTCATTTGGTTGCACAATTGGCTGTTTACAGGCGCTTTACTTACAGTATAAGACATAACAGTGTGCCACAAGTCTTCTGGCACTGGGCCAGTTTGCTCTTGCCCTGGGCGTATCTGCATTTGCCTGTGTTGAAAGCAAAGTTGTTACAAAACCAGGGCTAAATTACTTGAGCTGTATGTCTTAAAATTATGGAGGTTCAGTGTTCAACAACAATTAAAGTTTTAATAAGATTAAATAAGCTACTTCTTATGACAGGAGTAGAAGTATTTCTAGATGTAAAGAGCACACATACATGATACAGAAACCATAAGGTATATTGCATTCAGGTTCAGTAATTAATGTAGGATTTGACAGTTCAATTTTGAGTTGATGTTTCTTAGAATTTCTTCGTTGTGAAATGAACACTAAAAACCCTTCTTTTAGAAAAATAGAACACCCTATTTCCTTGGCTGATCTGTTGGGGACATGAAGAATTGAATCTGAACTTACAATACAGAATGGTGTAAATGGATGCACTGAAAATTCTCTGATAAATTGCTCCAGTTCATGTTCTGAATTAACAATGAATTCAATAAATTACACAGTTCCAGCAATTAGATCATATAGAAATATGGCGACTCTCTTGAATCTATTCCAGTTTGTTTTCAGCTCTAAGAATAAAGCAAACTGGAAAGATGAAGTTTAGATGCTTGGGCGACTACTGTTAGTGATGCCTTCCTGGCCATTTCTGAGCTTACACAGGCAAAGGAGATGGCTCTGGTGTCTAGAAGCTTTGGATAGGATACCCACAGGAGATGGGTAGATGTGGGTATCCTAACTAGTGATGGCATACAGTTTCACCTATCATCCTTGCATAGAATACTCGCTTAGATTGTCCCAAAGTCAGCAGCAAGTGAACCATTACCATATAAGATAGCATTTAAAAAAATCTTAGATGGGTACAAAATGCCAGAGTAACAGCAGGAGAGACAGCATCTCTGGAGAGAAGGAATAGGTAACGTTTTGGGTCGAGACCCTTTTTCAGAAAATCTTACCAAATAATTCTCGCCTTTAATCTACTTCCAAGACCACTACTGTTGATGGCAGAAAATGAAGGCATTAAACCAATTGCTTCTCAGAGGAGCTCACTCATCTTTAACGCTCTAGCTAGCTCTTTTTAGCTCTATCTAGCTCATTTTTCAAGAGAGCTAGATAGGGCTCTTAAAGATAGGGGAGTCAGGGGATAT
Organism: Raja brachyura; assembly: GCA_963514005.1. Next base: position 16,267,768 of record OY740784.1, on the reverse strand, counting down.
GGGGAGAAGGCCGGAACGGGGTACTGATTGGGGATGATCAGCCATAATCACATTGAATGGCGGTGCTTGCTTGAAGGGCCTCATGGCTATTCACCTATTGTCTATTGTTCATCTTCCCAGGGCTCATGGCTATTGAACATTAATTCACATAGTCAAAATTCAGTGGACGTGGTAGGAAAGAGATATGTAGTTGAGTAACACAGGCCAAAAACAAGCCCTTTGGTTGGCACAGCAGTGCAACCAGTAAACATTCTGCCTCGCAACTCCAGTGAGCTGGGTTCAATCCAGATGTTGTGTTCAGTCTATGTGCAGCTTGTATGTTCAAGCTTCATGGGTTCATCCAGGTGCTCCAATTTCATCTTGCATCCCAAAGATGTGTAGGCTGGTAGATCAATTAGTCCTGGTAAATCACCACTCCTGTAGGTGAGTGGGAGAATCCCTTGGACAAGGGTTGGTGAACCTTACGATGGGACTAATGGGATGATATTTCCAGCTATTAAAAGGATATTTTTTAAATAGAGTGGCAATTCATGGAGGATCAAATGCTGCAAACAAGCAGGACATACAGACATTCCCCGAGGGACTGCCTATCATGGATGCTGTCAGGAATACAAGACGTGAAGCTCTGGTCTTGACAATTCATTGTTCCACTGATTTGCAGTCAAATATTGACCATCTCATTGCCCGCAGGAAGGCCATGATGATGGAGAGGTAGACCATGGAATGCAGAGGCAGGGTACATCATTCCAAAAGTATTTCAATTTCTCACAAGCTGTCCTTTCAAGCAAATACCCTGCACTGGCCGGATGTCACCAAATGTGCCTCTTCACAAGTGCCAGTAGATGGTATAGGGTGCCGCCCTCGTGTTCTCAAAAGTCCTGAGGGGAGCTGTATCTCAGTTGTCAGAGAAGGAATTTGAGCAGCCTGCTACTACTACTACTGGACCCACGTCTGAGGTGTTACGAAGATGAAAGCAAAAGTTTGTATTTGCAATGTCGCTGGTGAAGTGTGCCTGTCAAATCCAGTAGGTTGCAAATATCTGCCATCACCTGAACTGAGAACGCCATCCTTCTGAGCTATTGTGGTTACCACATGTCGAGGAATTTTAACCACTGACTTTACAAATTGAAGTTAAGATTAGGTTTACAATTTTAAACCACGTGTATATTAGTAATTTCCACCATTTTCCTGTCAATTTGTCGTTAAAGTTAGACAAGCGGTATTTTTATAGTTCTTACAGTTCTTGAATGACAGGACATGAGTTAAGACTGTAACAAGAAAGGGATAGATACTGTTTGCGATATGGCTTTGTCTTGGAATGGTGTTGGAATGCAGGCTAAGAATCTGTTTGTGGGATGTCTGATTTGATGAAGCAATGGTGCCATGATAAAGGCAGCATGGAAAATACGACCCACAAATTATATGCTGATGATGAGTCTGACATATCAGGTTCATTCATCCTTAAATTTACAAAGTTATCCCTCTTCAGAAATACACTAAGACACATCCTTATAAACCTTCTCTGTGCCCTTTCCAGCTTGACACCAACTTTCCCATAATATGGTGATCAAAACTGAACACAATACTCTAAATGTGGCTTCACCAATGTCTCATAGAGCTGCAATATAACCTTCCAACTTCAATACTCAGACTGATGAAGGCCAATGTGCGAAAAGCCTTATTGACCCCCCCCCCCCCCCCACTCCCCCATCTACCTGTGATGCCAGTTTCAAGGAACTATGTACCTGCAGTCCTAGATCCCTCTGCTCTACAACACTCCGCAGAGCTCTGCCACTCACTGTGTAGGTCCTGCTCTAGTTAGGCTGCCCAAATGTAACACCTCGCACTGCTCTCCATTAAATTCCATCAACCATTCCTTAGTGTTTTAACCGCTTCTCTCGACATTGTGGTCAGTTCATTTGTCATGGATGAGTCTCACTGTGAAATATCACCAATCTATTTAACTGCAGGTAAAGACCACAGGTACACTTGATGCTATCCCAACGTGACAGGATAGTTAGCAGGAATGGGAATGCTGACTGACCTAAACAAGATCAGAACAAGGGGTCACAGTTTAAGGATAAGAGGGAAGTCTTATAGGACCGAGATGAGAAAATCATTTTTCACACAGGGTGGTGAATCTGTGGAATTCTCTGCCACAGAAGGTAGTTGTGGCCAGTTAATTGGCTATATTTAAGAGGGAGTTAGATGTGGCCCTTGTGGCTAAAGGGGTCAGGGGGTATTAGGAGAAGGCAGGTACAGGACACTTAGTTGGATGATCAGCCATGATCATATTGAATGGTGGTGCAGGCTCGAAGGGCCGAATGGCCTACTCCTGCACCTATTTTCTATGTTTCTATGTTTCTAAGATGTCCTGAGTTAATTGTGATATTTCCACCAATTGAATCAGCTAGTTTGTATATCCAATTGCATCAAGAAGATAAGCTACTCAATGTTATTACTTTATTTAAGAAGGAACTGCAGATGCTGTAAAATCGTAGGTAGACGAAAATGCTGGAGAAACTCAGCGGGTGAGGCAGCATCTGTGGAGCGAAGGAAATAGGCAACGTTTCGGTTCGAGACCCTTCTTCAGACTGGTCTTGTAGATGTATATGTAGATGTAGATGTAGATGAAATATGGTCATGTAGATGTCATTACTTGTAATCTTTACAGATTTTCTTTCTCACAAAAAAATTTTGATTCTTTCTCATGAACCTTTTCAAACCAAAACTGTTCAAACTATTCAACCAAACCAAAACTGTCTATGTCTTTTAGGGTCACTGTAGCTGGTGGACAGAAATGTCTTATTCATAAGGGAGTAGAAATTCTTGCCAGGATTGGTAAATCTAAAACCGTGGTTGAGGATGCCATACACTTGGCAAACGCATGGAAGGTATTTAATAACCTTTTTGTTGAACTTTTATCAAAGAACACTCCCTGTCAGAAAAGAATATGGTCATGAAGATGTTATATCTTGGGCACTAAGTTGTCTACTAAACTTTAATCTTTATGAGCAGTAACAGTGCAAACCACTGACCTATGCCTGGGCTGTAATGGGCATAATATGACATCAATATTTTGCGGGTCAGGGTGCATTTTTATAGGGCTGAATAACTCATTCAAACTAGAATTCCACACATCTTACGAATGCCCCGGCGATTCAGTCACCATGGACTGAATTCACACTGCAGTAGTAAGCAGTCCTGAACTTACATGAAAGGGCGCCACTGTGGCACAGCAGTAGAGTTGCTGCCTCACAGTGCCAGGGACCTGGCTTCAATCCTGACCTTGGGTGCTGTCAGAATGTTGTTTGTACATTCTCATCGTGACCACGTGGGTTTCCTCTGGGTGCTCTGGTTTCCTCCCACATTCCAAACATGTGCGGATTTGTAGGTTAATTGGCTTCTGTAAATTGCCTCTAGTGGGTAGGATACGTAACTGAGATAACATACTGTACTGTACGGGTGATCGTTGGTTGGTGCAGACTCCGTGGGCCAAAGGGTACGTTTCCAAACTCTATCTCTAAACTTATCTAAACTAGTGCTGGGAAGAGCAGGAGTATTATGTTCAACATTGTGCCACTGTGTGCTCTGTGTGTGGCAACATAATCTCCTCTTCCATCTGCCCACATGTCCATTTAGCTGAGGCCTAATCCATCAAGGGCTCAATCTTTAAATACTCTGGCATTTCTGCACAGCTCCAATGAAATGAGATGTGATGCCCAGTGTCATTGTTACCTCAGGCTTCACCATTGAAGTGCAGATTTATACTGCAAAACTCCACCCACCTCAACATCCAAAGTTGCTCCTAAAACTGGGAGTTCTTGGAATTCAGGCCCACGTTTTGGCCTCTGTAAAAGCTGGGCCCTGGCGCATAGGGAGTGGATGAGAAAGTGGAATAACATGGAACTGGCGTGAATGTGTGATCAATGGTTTTAAACTGCATGCAAATTTGTATTTAAATTATTTTATTAACTTTTATTTTGATTTATACCATAGGTGGAGGAAGAAAAACCAGCATATAAAAGAAAAATGCTTGAATTTATTCGTGCATGCGGTGAAGATTATGATGTTTTAACAGACAACTGTCACGACTGTACAGAAAGAATGATGGAACTGGCTGGCACATTATTTAGGGTGTAATCTTTTAAAATCTGATTTTGAAATTGCTCGGTAAAATGGTCACATAAAACTATCGAGGATTTTTGGTTATATTTTAAAATCTATTTATTTTTTCATAAATATTATACTTTTATCAACATTGTTTTTTCTTATCCTATTTCCTGCTTATTGTAATGAAGATATTTGAAATAATAACTATAACAATCATATTTTAAATGCTGAAGTATATATGACAGACTCCATGTTATAATTAATTAGTTTCACAAAATGAGTTTGATGTGTGATTCAGAAAATGCAGAAGAAAACTCATTAATCCCTCGATCAAATGAGATAGATCTTAGCTAATTTGTGGAGACTAAAGAGGAACTTTGTCACGCACTTCCTCTAATTATGAACAAATCATTGGGTAGTGGTAGATTTCCACAGGATTAAAGCCAGCAAATACAATTTTTATATTTCAAAAAGCAGGGAATTAATCAGTAACATGATGAATAAAATAACCTTCAGAACTATACTTTGGAGGCATATGTACACATCAGCAGAGTGATACTTAAATAGCCAACATCGATTTGCAGAGTTAAGAGCATTTAGTTTAGTTTAGAGATACAGCATGGAAACAGGCCTTTTGGCATCGAGTCCACCCTGGACATTGATCACCTGTTCACATCAGATCCATGTTATTCCACTTTCTCATCCACTCCCTTCATGCCAGGGCCAATCTTTCACAGAGGCCAATTGATGTGCAAGTCTCTAGGATGTGGGAGGAAACTGAAGCATCCGGAGGAAACCCACATGGATATAGGGAGAATGTACAAATTTCACACAGACATGAGGTTAGGATTGAACCTGTCTCGGGCGCTTTAGGCAGCAACTCTACCAAATGTGCCACTCTGTGTTTGGCAAAAGACCTTGACAAAAGACTTGTTGAAAATAACTCCACATTGAATATTTGTTAAGATTGTCACACCTAGATACCACGTGGAAGATTTTTAAGAGTGTACAGTATCTCAATCAACTGGATAGCTGAACTTATCATATAAAATATGATACAGGCAAGTGTCCCCTTGCTGAAGAGTAATATATGTATTAACCACAAAAGGTACAGAATTAGCTCATGAGACCTAAATAGGAGCATAGAAATAGATTTAATCTAATTACTTGTAATTAAAATACAATGGATAAGAAAATAAAACAAATAAATTGTTAGGATATAGAATCAGCATATACGAGTGTAAGAATGCAAGGTTATGACCAGAGCTGTAAATTTAATATGCTAAAAAAAAACTGAATAAAGATCTAAGTTCTACAATCTAGAGAGTTATTTGAAGAAATTGAGCTAATTTTGACATAAATGATTTTATAATAAGTTGAAGCCAAAATGTACCTCAAAATAACAAAGAAAAACCAGAGGATAGACAGAGTTGACGTGGATAAGCTTTTCCCATTGAGGGTAGGGAAGATTCAAACAAGAGGGCATGACATGAGAATTAAGGGACAGATGTTTAGGGGTAACATGAGGGGGAACTTCTTTACTCAGAGAGTGGTGGCTGTGTGGAATAATCATCCAGCAGAAGTGGTGGAGGCAGGATCGATTTTAACATTTAAAAGTAAAGTGGATAGGTATATGGATGGGAAGGGAATGGAGGGGTATGGTCTGAGTGCAGGTAGATGGGACTAGGGGAAAATAAATGGTCGGCACGGACTGGAAGGGCCGAGAAGGCCTGTTTCCGTGCTGTAATTGTTATATGGTTATATGATATAATTTTAAATTAGCCAAGAGTAAGGTAAAATCGAGTAAGGTAAGGTAAAAAAAGAGTAAGATTTAATTAAGGATTTCGAATATTTTACCAGCAGAGGGATGAGAACATGTGTATTAAAAATGTTTTGCATACAAAGTTAGATAAGCCATTTGGCTTAGATGCACTGAATAGTCTTTTGCAGTTTTTGGTGCAACATTCTAATAACATGCAAGATCAAATGTTTCATCAGCAAAAATACAGATGCTGACAATAAATATAAAATAAATGTAAACCTTGGCTCAATGTAATCTGATCAGATATATCAGATATCTATATGCTTGCTATTTCTAAGAAATGATACAATCCAGCGAAAACATAATTGAAGAGTTTTAGAAAAAACAGTAATATATTGGATTTTATTAATTCAAGTAAACTGGTAAACTTTGTACTTTGCATCACACAGTAAGATATCTATAAAATGTATTGTACCTTGTGTATTAGCAAATTCATATGGTAATTTCCTGCTGTAACACTTTTTTCTTCAGGAACTGACGAAGAGTTACCTGATTTCTAAATCTAATTTTAGTGCAATTTCTGCATAAACTGACCAAAGGGAATGCATCTCAGTTCTGATGCTTTTCGCCCTGAATTTGTAGTTGGATTGAGGGGAAGCTAACGGCTTGTCAATACACAGTAAGAATAAATGAACCTCCTGACCACCGCACAACCACAATTAAAAGTAGGGTTGCTTAATTTGTTTTTAACCCTCAATCAGGCTTGTCGGAGGGCTTGATAATATTGTTGCTAGGCACAAAATGCTGGAGCAACTCAGCGGGACAGGCAGCATCCCTGGATAGAAGGAATGGGTTCTGGTTTACACCGAAGATAGACAATAAATGCTGGAGTAACTCAGTAGGACAGACAGCATCTCTGGATCCCATTCCTTCTATCCAGATAAGGGCTACAGCTTACTGTGTTCTAACTAATTGAGAACGCTGTTCACAAATAAGAGCCTACACTTATAGAATTGCCCTTTTTTTCCAAATGAAGTGTCACTTTTGCCCAGAGTCATTTTTTATGACTTATTAGCAAATGTTTAGGTTTTTAATTTTATTTTACATTGAGTTACTTTCCTTTTCATCTATGACATTTTATATAGTCTTGCTATTCAGAAAAGTAATGGAAAAAGTTGTAGCATTGATTCAAAGATATATATATTTTTTAAATATAATAGTATTACATTTAACTTTGAATTACATTCTGCAGAATGGTTTTATATATTTTCCTGTGATTTGCAAGCCATGGCAAATACTTCAGAAGCGCTAATTGGCTATTTGTTAAATCATCAAGCATTTGTCCAAATATTTGTTCAGCCGCCATATTGCTTAATGTTCTTTGACTTTTGTGGGGGGGGGGGGGGGGAGGAGGTCATAGGATGGCAACAGAGGAGGTATTTGGTGTCTCTTTGGGATGAAGATGCATACCTGGTGACAGAATATTGGAAGAGAGTTTACTCTTTGGAAGAGGCACTAATCTAATCTGATAAGAGGTCCATAATGACATTTTGATCATTTATTAAATTACTGTATTGGATCTGTTACTCAAAAGCTGAAGTCTTCCTCAGTCCCTATTAATACTGTAACTCATTGCTGTAATTGGTCAAATGATCCTGATGGAGCAAAGAGTAGGGAGTTGCTTTGGGTTGAGACACTTCTGCAGAAGTCACCCATTCCAGATGTGCTGCCCTTTCCCACTGAGTTGCTCCAATATTTTGTGTCTATCTTGGGTGTAAACCAGCATCTGCATTCCCTTCCTACATATTTTGATACCATTGTTGTTGGATCCTACAATTCCCATAGAAAGCAACAGACTGCTACACCATACCAGGAGAGGGGATATCTATGCCATAGAAAATATTAAATATTTGTAGTCAGTGTTTTTCAAGGTCAAATCATATCCCTTGTTGCTGACTGGATTAATTTTTCAGTCCATTTTTTACAATGTGAACACTCCAGTACTGCATATAGTGATTAGTCCTAAGCGCATGAATCTTATTTATTAGTCAGCTATGAAAATAGATTTAGCTATAAAATAGAAGATAATTTGGTTTTCTTCAATTTCAGCAGAAAAAATCAATAAAATAAAACATTATTCTTTCTGATGGAAAGATCAGTTATTATTTAAATGGTACATTGATACATTGTATATAGATTCACCAAGTGTAAGTATTATTTTTTTCCTGTCTTTTGTAAACTGTCACAGGGCTTGGCAGGTCATCTCTGCTGCTTTTCATCCCAACATTTACTCTCTGTTGATGGGATATTAAATATGGGACTTTGTAGAATTTGTCCTGCACCTTGCCGAACAAGCTTGAGATGAAGAATAAATTGTTTTTGAGATGGCAAAGTGTAAACTTAGTCACATCTGTTACAGCCTAATTACTGAGGTCTGAAAACATTCATGTCATCATTGTGGTAAATAATAAGCTCTTTTATTCTGCAAACTGTAATTTGGTTGCAGACTTGTTTTTGATACATAGCTACATTTTATTTTGCAGTTGTCAACGTTTGCCAATTTTATTTAAAATTTGTATTAACACATACATAAAATTCATGTTTGATGTATGAATTATCTGTAGAAATATAAAGTAAGTAATAAATAGATTAAGAAGATTAAAGACTGGGAGTCTGCAGATATTGGAACGTTGAATTGGAACTGATATTGGAACATGGGTACTTTTAACGAGCTGCCAGAGGTGGTTGAGGCAGCTACTGTTGCAGCATTTAAGAGACATTTGGACAGATACATGGATTAGAAAGGTTTAGAGGCCAATGGCAGGCAGGTGGGACTAGCATAGGTAGGCATTATGATCGGCAAGGGCAAGTAGGGCCGAAGGACATGTTTCCATGCTATATGACTGTGTTATAAAAGATCACACCTATGCAACATTACAACTTAAATAGTTCACCAAACATAAAAGAAAAGCTATGAACTATGTGTGGTAAAGGAATCCATCACTTTTACCCATACATTAGACAACGACTTAGAAATTTAAAGGCATAACATTTCAGCATTACTCATCTTGTGCCACAATGCCATCCTGATCCTGGCTGCTGTCTGTGTGGAGTTTGCACATTCTCCCTGTGACCAGATGGAATTCCTCCGGACGCTCTGGTTTTCTTCCACAACCCAAAGGTATGCAGAGTTGTAGGTTAATTGGCTTCTGTAAATTGTCCTGAATACGTTGGGATTTAATGTGATACTGAGATAACATAGAATTAGTGTGAACGGGTAATTCTTGTTTGGCATGCCAAAGGCCTGTTTCCATGCTGTACCGATCAATTCAATATAGTCAGAGTTACTATTGTATTCACAGCATTAAAGTACTCCTCACTCAACATAATGAAGTAAATCACACAGTTTCATGCAAGTAGCAAGCACATAGAAACTATTAGATTTTTGCATTTACTGGCCTGTTGAGCTGCTGAAAGTAAGAATTACATTGATACAAAGTTGGTGCATATGCCAATTAAACACTCTTGACTCTTGACGTTAAGTACTGAAGATTTACATGAAGGGTTCCGTGTGTACATTAAAATACCTTTGACATGTCTGGCGGAGCCCCTAAAAAATGCATGTACAGACAGCCCAAATAAGAACTCTCTGCCAGTATGTGGAGGTTCTAGGTAGGAAGCCTATCACCCAAGAGCCTTTCAGGATGAATGCCATGTCCTTCTTATGAAGGAGCAATGTATCCAGAGGCTAAGATTATCAAAGCCAGTGTTCGCCGATGCCTGCCATTTTGGCCATCAATCACAAATCCTCATGTATGGTCTTTCTGCAGGCTGGATAGCACTCAACAAAAGTGTACACAAAAGGTTGGAGAAACTCAGCGGGTGCAGCAGCATCTAAGGAGCGAAGGAGATAGGCGACGTTTCGGGCCAAAACCCTTCTTCAGACTGAAGAAGGGTTTCGGCCCAAAACGTCGCCTATCTCCTTCGCTCCTTAGATGCTGCTGCACCCGCTGAGTTTCTTCAGCCTTTTGTGCACCCTCGATTCTCCAGCACCTGCAGTTCCTTCTTTAACACTCAACAAAAGTGTTTCACTGTACCTCTTTACACAACAACACTAAATGAAACTGAAACTAAACTGACCTCCTTGACCACAGTGCTTGCAAGTGAGGGTGACAATGCTGAGGAACCTCCTGGATTTTAGATAACATCATGGGGCAATGGTGCTAGTAATACAGACAACAATGCTGGAGAAACTCAGCGGGTGAGGCAGCATCTTTGGAGCTGAGGAATAGGTGACGTTTCGGGTCGAGACCCTTCTTCAGACTGAGTTTCTCCAGCATTTTTGTCTACCTTCGATTTTTCCAGCATCTGCAGTTCTTTCTTAATCGTGCCAGTAATATATATCATCTCTTCCAGTTTTGCATCTCCATTCCATTCAGCAATGCCCGAAGGTTGTAAATAGGACTCAAAGTATAAAAGAAAAGCCATCTTCTTGCATTGAGGACAACAGGCAGCATGGGATTGCAAATTTGCCTGGATGTCAGCTTCTCAATACTTGCCAGAATGATAGATATAATTAAACATAATTAAATCAAACTAATTAAAATATTTACCTAAACATTTCAAAACTGTCAATTTCATCTACTGTTTATCAGTGTGATTCTGACCCCAAATAACTTAATATTTATGCACTGCAGTTGTTTCTCTAGGCTAGTTCAACAACAGGACTGGTCGAACTGCTGCTTCACATCTCCATCTGGCTTCGATCCTGACTCCGATGTTGTGTGTGTGGAGTTTAGACGTTCTCCTTGGAGGTTTTTTCCTGTATCCCCAAGAAGTGTGGGGTGGTCAGTTAATTGTATCTGTAAATGGTAAAATCTGGGGGGAGTAGATGGGAATGTGGGGAGGATAAAAATGGATTCGTCTAGGGCCAGTTTCCTTACTGCATGGCTCAATAACCCTCAAAAGCCAAACCCTCTATCACCTGGAAGGACAAGGGAAACTACTGAAACTATTGCTTGAAATTACTACTTGGAGATACATCCCCAGTCCTTCATCATCACCTGCTCTAAATCCGAGAACTCTTTACTTAAACAATATTGTGGGGAACCTTCAGCAGTAGGAATGTAACAATTGAAGAAGGGGGTTACACAAAAAGCTGGAGAAACTCAGCGGGTGCAGCAGCATCTAAGGAGCGAAGGAGATAGGCGACGTTTCGGGTCGAGACCCTTCTTCAGACTGAAGAAGGGTCTCGACCCGAAACGTCGCCCATCTCCTTCGCTCCTTAGATGCTGCTGCACCCGCTGAGTTTCTCCAGCTTTTTGTGTAACCCTCGATTCTCCAGCATCTGCAGTTCCTTCTTTAACAATTGAAGAAGGTGATTCATCGCCACCTTTCTAAAGCAACTATGGATAGACACTAAATGCTGGCCTTGCCAGCAGGACCCAAATCCAGCTATGATCCAGATTCGATCTTGACCTCAGGTGCTGTCTGTGTGAAGTTTGCACATTCTCCCTGTGATCACTTGGGTTTCTTGCAGGTGGTCTGGTTTTCTTCAACATTCCAAAGATGCGCAGGTTTGTCGGTGAATTGGCCTCTGTAAATTGCCCCTACGTGTGTTGGGTGTGGGTGCAAAAGTGGGATAACATGAAACTCGTGTGAACAGGTGAGCAATGGATGGCAAGGACTGGGTGGGCCGAGGGGCCAATTTCCATGGTGTGTCTTTCAACCAATCATTCAATTAGATTACAGATAATCAGGCTGAGCTGCACTTACTTTCATCATGACTCTAGTTCTGAGAGTGGATTGGATAAGATATTAGAAGCAGTATGTTTCTTATTTTTTGTAACTTATGTCATACATTTATCTACAAAAGGACAGTAAACATTATTGACAGTTTATTATTGCCACATATACCGAGATGCAGTAAAAAGCTTTAGTTTGTGTGCTATCAAGTCAGAAAAGACTATTCACGAATACAGTTAATAGAGGACCGATTATACTCAGGAATATTCAGGTTACAGCCCAGAAGTGCAGACGTGCAAGTGAACCTCTGCCTTACCTGAAAGGACTGTCGGGATACTCTGTATACTCTGGAATTTAGAAGGATGAGAGGGGATCTTATTGAAACATATAAGATTATTAAGGGTTTGGACGCGCAAGAGGCAGGAAACATGTTCCCAATGTTGGGGGAGTCCAGAACCAGGGGCCACAGTTTAAGAATAAGGGGTAAGGCATTTAGAAGGGAGATGAGGAAACAATTTTTCAGACTGAGTTGTGAGTCTGTGGAATTCTCTGCCACAGAGGGCGGTGGAGGCCGGTTCTCTGGATACTTTCAAGAGAGAGCTTGACAGGGCTCTTAAAGATAGTGGAGACAGGGGATATGGGGAGAAGGCAGGAACGGAGTACTGATTGTGGATGATCAGCCATGATCACTTTGAATGGCGGTGCTGGCTCGAAGAGCGGAATGGCCTACTCCTGCACCTATTGTCTATTATCCTTCGAGAGGGTCAAGGGAGGATGTATAGGGGAAGGTGTTGCATCTCCTGCGGTTGAAGGGGAAAGCACCTGTGGAGTGGGTGGTGTGGGGGGAAGTGATAAGTTGACTAGGGAGTAGCGGAGGGAAGGTCACTGCGGAAACCGGTGGAGATGAGATGATGTGGCGAGTGGTATCATCCATTTGTAGGTGGTGAAAATGTCGGAGGATTATGTGCTGTATGCAATGGCTGATGTGGTGAAAGGTGAGGACTAGGGGGATTGTTCCTGTTGCGACTGGGGTGGAGGGGGAGCAAGAGCGGAGCTGCCTTGTGAGAGCATCATCTATGATTGAAGAAGGGAACTCCTGTCCACGAAAGAATGAGAAGTCTCGGATGTCCTGATATGGAACACCTCATCTTGGGTGCAGATGGGGTGTAGACGAAGGAATTGGGAGTAGGGGGTAGAATCTGTGCAGGAGGTAGGGTGGGAAGAAGTGTAGTCTAGTTAGTTGTGGGAGTCAGCAGGTTTATAATAGATGTGCATCGACAGTCTATCTCCTGTGATGGAGAGAGTGAGATGAAGAAACGGAAGGCAGATAGTCCAAGTGAATTTGAGTGCAGGATGGACATTGGTAGTGAATTTAATGATATCTGTGAGTTCTGAATGGGTGCAGGAAGTAACCCCAATGCAGTCATCAATGTATTGGAGATAGAGGTCGGGGATAGGGCCAGTGTACGCCTGGAACAGGGAATGTTCAACGTAACCTACATAGAGGCAGGCATAGCTGGGGCCCATATGTGTGCCCATAGCTATGCCTTGGCTTTGGAGAAAGTCAAAGGAGAAATTGTTCAGAGTAAGGACCAGTTCCGCTAGGCGGAGGAGTGTGTTGGCAGAGGGAAATTGGCTGGTTCTGCAGATTAAATGGAGGGCTTTAAGGCCTTCTTGGTGGGGGATGGACGTGACTGAACGTCCATAGTAAAGATGGGGGAGCGGGGCCTGGTAAACGGAAGTCATTGATGAGATGAAAGCCTGACAACATCGAAGATAGTCTGAGAAATGATGGCCTGGTGCTCATCTGTGGGATCATGGTCCAACGTTAAGTAGGAGGAGGTGTTTGCGAGTTGACGCCTGGCGTCAGCTCGGCAGAGGTCAGCGAGCTAGACTACCACAGCACCTCTCTTGTCTAGGAAAGAACTGCAGATTCTGTTTTAAATCGAAGGTAGACACAAAATGCTGGAGTAACTTTGCGGGACAGGTAGAGAGAAGGACTGTGTGACATTTCGGGTCGAGATGCTTCTTCAGTTTTTCAGTCTGCCTCACCTCTCTTCTCGGTGGGTTTGATAATAATGTTGGGGTTGCTGCAGAGTGAGTGGATGGCTCTGCATTCAGAAGTGGTGAGGTTAGAGTAGGTGAAGGGAGTGGAAAAGCTGAGACGGTTGATGTCGCGCTGGCACATTGTTAGCTGAGGGGAAGGTGACAACGAGGCATACAATCAGTAAAATTAATCAGGTGAAACTAGTCGAAAAACTAGGGTGGGGGAGGGATGGAGAGAGATGGTAACCAATAATTACTTATGTTAGAGAAGTCAATATTCAAAATGCTGTGGTGTAAGTTGCCCAAGAGAAAGATGGGTCTCAACCTGAAACGTCACCCATTCCTTTTTTCCCCACAGCAACTACCTGTCCCGTTGAGTTACTCCAGTATTTTGTGTCCATCTTAGGCAAAATAAGAAATAAAATGGACGAGCTTGAGGCTCAGTTAGAAATTGGCAAGTATGATGTTGTGGGAATTACAGAGACATGACTGCAAGAGGGCCAGGGCTGGGAGCTGATTTTCAAGGGTATACCTCCTATCGAAAAGACAGACAGGTGGGGAGGTATAGCTCTGTTGGAGAGGAATGAAATTCAGTCCCTTGCAAGGGGTGACATTGACACAGAAGTTGTGGTCAGTATGGATAGAACTAAGAAATTGTAAGGGTAAAAATACCCTAATGGGACTTATCGACAGGCCCCAAACAATAGTCTGGATATAGGGTGCACAAAAGGCTGGAGAAACTCAGCGGGTGCAGCAGCATCTAAGGAGCGAAGGAGATAGGTGACGTTTCGGGTCGAGACCCTTCTTCAGTCTGGATATAGGGTGCAAGTTGAATCAGGAATTAAAGTTGGCATGTAGTAAAGTTAATGCTACGGTTGTTATGGGAGATTTCAACATGCAGTGCCCCGCCCCCCCCCCCCCCCCCCCCAGCAACCCCTCTCCCGGACCCAGGCCCCGCCCCCGCACTCATGGTTCAGCTGGCGCCCCGCCCCCTGGCCCAGGCCCCGCACCCCGGGCCCAGGCCCCGCCCTCCTGGCCCATGCCCCGCTCCCCGGGCCCAGGCCCCGCCCCCTGGCCCAGGCCCCGCCCCCGCACTCATGGTTCAGCTGGCGCCCCGCCCCCTGGCCCAGGCCCCGCACCCCGGGCCCAGGCCCCGCCCTCCTGGACCAGGCCCCGCACCCCGGGCCCAGCCCTCCTGGACCAGGCCCCGCCCCCGCGGAGCCAACATCTCCGTCACACCAGGGAAGAGCTGGCGCCGCTGCCCCGCCCCCGCGGACCGAGGGCCCGCCCCCACAGATACAGGCCCCGCCCCCACTGACCCAGGCCCCGTCCCCGTCTCCGTCACACCAGGGAAGAGCTGGAGCCGCTGCCCCGCCCCCGCGGACCGTGGCCCCGCCCCCGGGCCCTGCGCCAGAGGCCGCGCCCCTACGGACCCATGCCTCGCCCTCCTGGACAAGGCCCCACCCTCATGGACCAGGCCCCGCCCCTCCCCGACCCCGCGGACCCAACATCTCCGTCACACCAGGGAAGAGCTGGCGCCGCTGCCCCGCCCTCACAGACCCAGGCCCCGCCCCCCATGGACCAGGCCCCGCCCCGCCGCCGCGGACCCAACATATCCGTCACACCAGGGAAGAGCCAGCGCCGCTGCCCCGCCCTCACAGACCCAGGCCCCGCCCCCCATGGACCAGGCCCCGCCCCGCCGCCGCGGACCCAACATATCCGTCACACCTGGGAAGAGCTGGCGCCGCTGCCCCGCCCTCACAGACCCAGGCCCCGCCCCCGCCCCCGCCCCCATGGACCAGGCCCCGCCCCTCCCCGGACCCCGCGGACCCAACGTCTCCGTCACACCAGGGAAGAGCCAGCGCCGCTGCCCCGCCCTCTCCCTCCGACTGAGCGCGCGCGCACTCACTCACCCGCAGGAACCACTTCCGGGTGGGTTGGCCGGCCGGCGCCGGGAGGTGTGATCTGCGCCTGCGCGCCGGTCCAGGCCACCAGGCCGGGTTGAGGGTGAGACGGGCCGGCGGCCTGAATATCAACGCCTCCCTCCCTGGCTGCTGACAGCGGGCCGTGTCCTGTCCGGCCCCACTTGCCTTGGCGCTACCGCCGCCCAGCTGTGGCCGCCTCCGCCCGATGCCATGGCGATCAGCCAGCTCCGGTCGCTGAGAGTGTGCACCTGCTTCGCCTGGCTGCTCTCCCTCTTCAGGCGGCTGATCTGCAGGCAAGTGCCGGCGCCTCGCTTGCTCATTCTGCGGTTGTATCCGTGCAATCCACACCGTGCACCGACCAGGCTTCTCGGCCGATGCTTGCTCCTTAGTGACAGTCCCATGAACTGGTTCATCTTGGTTATTGACTGCGGTCTTGAGAACTTGGGTTTTCCTTACTAGAGTCAAGAGTGTTTTATTGCTATATGTCCCAGATAGAACAATGACATTTTTGCTTGCTGCAGCACAACAGAACATTTGTTTAGTTGGCTGTAAAACATTCAGAGGAACGTAAAATATTCGACACGTCTTATAAAAGCAACAATTTGTTGTAACTTCCTCTTATCCTTTTTTTTCTCCAATTTCTTGTCCCAGTATCAGTTGCTTGTTTGATAATTATTGATTCCCGGTTGATTAGTATCTAAAATTCGTATTTTTCCAGTGCTTTCTGCTCACATATTGTTGGCAATGATGGTGCACTGTAAAGCTTACCAATTTATCCATGTTCTCCAGGGATGGTGCCTGATCTGCTTGAGTTACTCCAGCACCCGGTGTGTTTTTATGGTGAAGCAGCATCTGCAATTCCTCGTTTCTACTTTCAGTTTTTGATATGTTTAGGTGAAATTCACAATTTGGCTCCTTGAAACCTGACGTGGAATCACATTTATCAAATAGTTTTACTTTTGTTAATCAGCAGATTAGGATCAAGAGTAAACCATTTTCAAAAAGCAATGCTTCAGTGAGCAAACGCAGCTCTGCTTACTCAACCACTCACATTTGCTGTTGATTGAAAGTATGATTTACTTGGGCGAATGTGTTGTGATAAACAATTCTAATGGATGCTGTTAGTTTTGATTTTATAAATTTTAAATTAATGTTATGGGTACTGATGATTCTTTCAGAACACTTATTTTGCTGCTCATGTATGTTAATAACACATTTTTAACTTAATTTGTCATTGAGCCATGTGGCGTACTGCAAAGGTTTGTTCGAGGAGGTTGGTTGAGAGGCGCACATTAAAGGAGCATAAAATGTTGGAAAGAGTCCTGGAATTCTAAAGTACAGGGTGTGAATGGTTAAAGGCAAGGTTGTAAACAGAGGAGCAATTAAGTTTGGAAAGACAAAGCAGTTAAATCAAAGGACAGTAGAGATTTTGAACCTTTTGGGGATTTCATGAGATCAGATATGGAAGGGTAGAGTTTAATAATGCCATAAAAAGGATGTACATTTTAAATTGGCATTAAGTAAATTAAGTTTGGGGACAGGAGATATAAGTGTGGGGCTTGGTGCCTGGAAGTACATGAACACTGGTTTCAAATGAGCATGGGTTTATGGAAGAAAGGAGAGTGTTGGAATTGTGTATGGGGCATGAATGAGAGTTTTGACAGCAGTTAAGATGAGTTTTGGTAGTGGGAAGACGGAAATTTACAGATGACACGGACCGGTGGTGATAGACTTCTCTTGATGTGTGTTTGACACCAAATCCTGATTCAATGTCTATTGCCATGGTGAAGGATGAAAGATAACTTGTATTGTGCTGGGGGCCAAGGAAAATGGCTTCACACTTCCCAATATTTAACTGAAGAAAATGATAGATAAACCATGTGGTGTTGCTTTGAGCTTGCAATGTTAAAGGTAAATTTGAGGTGAAGCCATAAGTTTACACGGGCTGAAGATAGACACAAAAAGCTGGAGTAACTCAGCGGGACAGGCAGCATCTCTGGAGAGAAGGAGCGGGTGACGTTTCGGGTCGAGACTCTTTCAGACGTCTGAGAAGGGTGAAGAACCAAAATGTCACTCATTCATTCTCTCCAGAGATGCTGCCTGTCCCGCTGACTCCAGCTTTTTGTGTCTATCTTTGGTTTAAACCAGCATATGTGGTTCCTTCCTACACATTTAGTCTACATAGGCTAAAATTATCAGCTATGGGATGTTCTATATTGGTAGTTTATTGGAAACAGATGGAAGGAATGGAAGAATGTTGAAACAAGGAACTGCAGGTGCTGCTTTACAAAAAAAGCACAAAGTGCTGGAGTAACACAACAGGTCAAGCAGCATCCCTGAAGAACATGGATAGGTGACTTTTTGGGTCAGGACCCTACTTCAAACTGATTGGGGGAATGGAAGGTAGATGTCATGGTGTGATGAGTTTGACTTGAGGATAGAGCAAGGGGGAAGATGCATCTTGATCTTGATGATATTGCTTAACTTCCTAAAGAGCATGAACTAAAGAAAGGAACTGGCACTAATCTTGGTTGTTGATCTGACGCAGGGTATCTTGATGCTCGGATAAAAATGAATACGTTGTGAATTAGAGAAATGTCTTTCTAACCTGTTGTACTGTTCTTAATACTGACGTGATGAAAAACATTCTACACTATGCATGGAGCAATCCTCAATGAGTTTGTATTCATTATATGTGTACTTTCTGCGACTGGCTCTTCACTGGGTTCACAGAACTGCCTCTCATTGAGTCTAAAGAACGGTTTCAACCCGAAACTTCACCCATTCCTACTATTCAGAGATGCTGCCTGTCCCGCTGAGTTTCTCCAGAATTTTGTGTCTATCGTCATTGTAAACCAGCATCTGCAGTCTCGACCCGAAACGTCGCCTATCTCCTTTGCTCCTTAGATGCTGCTGCACCCGCTGAGTTTCTCCAGCTTTTTGTGTATCCCTCGATTCTCCAGCATCTGCAGTTCCTTAATTGGGTTGCACCTTAATTGGAAGGGGACCGACATTCTGGCAGACAGGTTTGCTTGTGCTACACGGGTGGGTTTAAACTAAAAAGTGGGGGTGTGGAGTCAACAACGTGGATGTGCATCCATGCAGCTAACGGGAAAAAGAGTGTAGGAAAGGTCATGTTTAAACTAACAAAGCAGGGGGTGGGACCCAATGCAACAAGACAAATTGGATAAGGAGGAGACAAATTGGAAATACACGGATGGTGTTAAAGGGAAAGAGAGTATAGGAAAAGTTAAGAAAGACACCAGAATTAACTGGGCAGAAAGCTCACGAAGGGATAGTAGAGTATGGCCAAGTGAAATGGGAATCGATGTGAAAGATGAGGTGAGTAATGGATTGAAAGTATTGTATATGAATACACAAAGTATAAGAAGTAAAGTGGATGAGCTTGAAGCTGTTAGAGATTGGTAGATGTGACATTGTGGGGATTACAGAGACATGGCTGCAGGAGGATCGGGACTGGGATCTGAATATTCAGGGTTATACGTCCTATAGAAAGGTAAGGCAGGTGGGCAGAGGAGGTGGGATTGCTCTGTTGGTGACGGATGAAATTCAGTCCCTTGCGAGGGGTGACAGGGACTGCCGATGTAGAGTCGCTGTGGATAGAATTGAGGAATTGTAAAGACAGGAAGACACTAATGGGAGTTATCTACAGCCTCCCAATCAGTAGCCTGGATAAAGGGTGCAAGTTGCAGCAGGAGTTAAAATTGGCATGTAACAAAGGTAATGCCACTGTGGGTATGGGAGATTTCAATATGCCGGTAGACTGGGAAAATCAGGTTGGTTCTGGACCCCAAGAAAGGGAGTTTGTAGAGTGCCTCCGTGATGGATTCTTAGAACAGCTTGTACTGGAGCCTACCAGAGAGAAGGCAATTCTGGATTTAGTGTTGTCTAATGAACCAGATTTAATAAGGGAACTCAAGGTAAAGGAACCACTAGGTAGTGACCATAAAATGATAAGTTTTAACCTGCAATTTGAGAGGGAGAAAGTTAAATCAGTTGTCAGTGTTGGTTGAACAAAGGAGACCATGAAGGCATGAAAGAGGAGCTGGCCAAAGTCGATTGCAAAAGGATCTTAGCAGGAATGATGGTGGAACAGCAATGGCAGGAATTTCTGGGCATAATCCAGAAGATGGAATAAAACTAAAAGAAAAGGTGTATAACATACAGCCAACTGGCTGGCTGCTTTTTTCACCCATGTCCATCGTAGTGGAATTATCCCTAAGGCCTGGAGCAAGTTTATGCCAACCTGGTAGAAGCTGTGCAGATCAAGTCCTTGCCCTCACTACCAATATATAGGCTGGCTTCCCATGTGCCCTGAAAACTGGTGTTGCCCTCATCGATCTGTCATTGATATGACACAGTATGGTCTGTTGCTGAAAGCTTCCAGAATCTTGAAGAGCCAAACCGCCATGCGTGCCCTCTCATCCATCCACAGCAACCGTAGATTTAGGGTCTCGCTTGGGAATCAGACCAGCTCTGTCAGGACCCTGAATGATGGTCTCTCCCAGGGCTCTGCCTCGGAAGGTGGTGGAGGCTGGTTCTCTGTATGCTTTCAAGAGAGAGCTCTTAAAGATAGAGTCAAGGGATATGGGGAGAAGGCAGGAATGGGGTACTGATTGTAGATGATCTGCCATGATCACATTGAACATGGTCTGTTCGAAATAAAGAATTAAATAAATGGCGGTGCTGGCTCGAGAGGCTGAATGGCCTACTCCTGCACCTATTGTTTATCGTCTCCCCTACTCTTCAACATTTATGTGAGTGACTACCTTGTCCAGGAAATTTGCATATGCAGATGACCTTGCCCTTGCCTACCAGGAAACTGCCCTTGAGGATATCAGCAGAGTGCTAACCCAAGACTTGAAGGGGATGGAGGAGTACTTCACCTTCTGACGACTTTGCCTATACCCATCTAAGACAACTGCCAATGCAAAACTCCAAGTGTTCTTTTGTGGTAAGCCGGTAAAGAATGAGGAATTCCCCAAGTACCTGGGAGTCACCCTGGATCGCACCCTTACCTATCGTAAACACCTGAAGAGGGTGGCTGATAAACTGAACGCAAGGGTCAACATCATTAGGAAACTTGCAGGCAATAGCTGGGGATCCAATGCACACACCCTCCGTACCGCAAGCTTAGCCCTAGTATACTTGGGTTAATAGCTGCCACGCCAAACGAGTTGACACTGTCCGTAACTCTGCAATGCGGGTAATTGCAGGGACGCTTAAGTCAACAGCTTTGCGGTGGCTTCCTGTTCTCTCTCATATAGCCCCTCTCAGCATACACAGGAGGGAGAGGATGTTGAAAGAATGGTGCACCATCGAGGCTAACCCTGACCTTCCCATCCATGCTGACTTGAACAATCTGCCCAACATGCACCTGAAGTCCCGCAAACCATTCTGGTCTTCAGCCAAATCCTTGGAAGACTTTGACTCCAAGACTGAGTGGCGCAGAGCCTGGAAGGATGCCAACACCAACAACGGAGAGGTCATCACAGACCCCATTGTGAAACCACTGGGATTTGACCTCCATCGCAAGCAATGGCTAACCCTGAACAGCCCATCACCTGCATAAGTGGGGGATGGCAGACAGCCCTGCTTGCGACTGCGGACATCCAGACCAGACCGTCCCACAGATCGTGAATTACTGCTCATTGAGGCTTTTCCCTGGTGGCATCAAAGCCATCCACCCAGTAACTGATGCTGTCCTGGCCTGCATGTCTACCCTTGACCTACAACTTTAGGCTGTGCACGCCATGCGCAAGAAGAAGATAACATAGCAATAGTAGCGGGAAGCCAGAGGATTGGGCCACTTTCAAAGGACAACAGAAGGTAGCAAAAAGGGCAATACAGGGTGAAAAGATGAAGTACGAGGGTAAGATGGCCAAAAATATAAAGAAGGATAGTAAAAGCTTCTTTAGGTATGTTAAGAGAAAAAGATTAGTAAAGACAAATGTGGGTTCTTTGAAGGCAGAAACAGGTGACATTATTATGGGGAAGAAGGAAATGGCAGAAGAGTTGAACAGGTACTTTGATTCTGTCTTCACTAAGGAAGACACAAACAATCTTCCAGATGTACTAGAGGACAGATGATCTAGGGAGACAGAGGAACTGAAATAAATTTGCATTTGGGTAGCAGTAACAGGATTGGTCCAAGTCAACATGGATTTACGAAGGAGAACTCATGCTTGACAAATCTTCTGGAATTTTTTGAGGATGTAACAAGTAAAATGAACATGGGAGAGCCAGTGGATGTAGTGCACCTGGAACTTCAGAAAGGGTCCTACACAGGAGATTAGTGGGTAAAATTAGAGCATGGTATTGGGGGTAGGGTATTGACAAGGATAGAGAATTGGTTGGCAGACAGGAAACGAAGAGTAGGAATAAATGGGTCTTGTAGAAATATTTTAAATTCTTGGAGGATTAGAATGGGTAGATGCAGGGAAAATGTTCCCGATGTTGAGGGAGTCCAGAACCAGGGGTCACAGTTTAAGTATAAAGGTCGGCTATTTAGGACTGGGATGTGAAAAACATTTTCACCCAGAGAGTTGTGAATCTGTATAATTCTCTGGCACAGAAGGCAACGGAGGCCAATTCACTGGATGTTTTCAAGGGAGAGTTAGATTTAGCTCAAAGGGCTAAGGAAATCAAGGGATATGGGGGAAAAGCCGGAAGGGGGTACTGATTTTCGATGATCAGTCATGATCATATTGAATGGTGGTGCTGGCTTGAAGGGCCGAATGGCCTCATCCTGCTCCTATTTTCTATGTTTCTATGTTTATTCCTAAACGTGCCTCACATTATCGTTGGAGTCTTGAAGTTCCAATACCTTTCGAGACTCATTCCTACAGGTGTGCAAAATGTACTTTAAAATTTTCAGTTCATATTTGTAAATTGGTCCCTACTGTATATCTAAATTGGAAATTGGTTATTTGTAAATTGGTCCCTACCATACTGCTTATTGGTGTGTAAATTTTGTTTATGGAAAAATATGGAGTGCTATTCAAATGGGCTGGAAGTACAGACTTTGTTGGAGCTACATAATTCGCTAATGTTTTTGGAGATATTGAGATATAAAGGTTGTTCAATAAAACACAAAAAAAAAATTGTTAATGTCATATCTTTTATTAGCCCAGATACAGAAAATAAAAATAGTAGAGGTCTATTACAACGTTACAAAGCACAATTAAGACACAGTTAGAATATAGAAGTAAAATGCTGGAGTAACTCAGCGGGACAGGCAGCATTTCTGGAGCGAAGGAATGGGTGACGTTTCGGCTTAAGACCCATCTTCAGACTGATGTCAGGGAAGTGGGTGGCACAGAGATAAAATGTAGTCGGAGATAGTAAGACTGGTGGGAGAACTGTGAAGGGGGGGGGGGAGGAGAGAGAGAGAGAGAGGGGGGGAGGAGAGAGAGAGAGAGAGGGGGGGAGGAGAGAGAGAGAGAGAGGGGGGGAGGAGAGAGAGGGGGGGGGGAGAGGAGAGAGAGGGGGGGAGAGGAGAGAGAGGGGGGGAGAGGAGAGAGAGGGGGGGGAGGAGAGAGAGAGAGGGGGGGAGGAGAGAGAGAGGGGGGGAGGAGAGAGAGAGGGGGAGGGAGAGGGGGAGAGGGAGAGAGAGGGGGAGAGGGAGAGGGAGACACTAACCCCCCTCCCATACCCACACTGACCATCTGTCCGGGGCCTCCTCCATTTTCAGAGTGAGGCCCAACACACATTGGAGGAACAGAACCTCATATTTCGCATGGCCCGCTTACACCCCAGCGGTATGATCATTGACTGCTCTAACTTCAAGTAGTCCTTGCTTTCCCCCTCTCTCTCTCTCTCTCTATCCCCTCCCCTTCCCAGTTCTCCTACCAGTGTACTATCCCAACTACATTATACCTTTGTACCGCCCACTCCCCTGACATCAGTTTGAAGAAGGGTCTCGACCCGAAAAGTCACCCATTCCTTGAGTTTGATTTTTTTTTAAACTCGGGCGAGCTCTTGAATTACCTCGTAGAGTGGGACAGGCCTTTACTGCTTTTTGTTTCTTTTTGTTTCTATCTTTGATTTAAACCAGCTTTTGCAGTTCTTTCCTACACAGCTAGAATATTGTGCTTTGTCTGACCATCACAGTACAACATGAATATGATAGCATTACAGAGGATGCAAAGGTAAGAAGACGCAGTAAGGAGAAATCTAATTATAGGGAAAGGTTGGCTGGGCTGGGTTTGTTTCCATTAGGATGGAGAAAGTTCTTCTAAACAAGTTGCATAAAATTATGAGGCCTAGATAGCAGAGACGTCAGTCATTAGCAACCACCGAGTAAACAACAAGAAGTGAGTTGAAAAGATTTTTGCCCAGAAGATGGAGATGATCTGGAACTTGCCGAGTTTTCATCACATTTATAATGGTTGGCTCATTCCTTCAGGTATGCAAAAATGTTCTTTTATACCTCGCAGCATTTACAATGGATCTTCATCAACACAATGTCAAGTTGAGCTTATTGTCAAATACACGTACAGTGCAGCAGCATCACAGGCACATAAGATCAAACAACACAAACACATTATACATAAATTACACACAGTTTACAAGACCAGTAGATAGAAATAGACTACAAAAATCAAGACAGTGGAGCAAAAATACACGTTTTAAAAAAAACCAAGGCCCATAGTAGTAAAGAGGCCTCCATAGTGGTTCTGTTGCTGAGATAGGATTAGCATTGATAGACACAAAATGCTGGAGTAACTCAGCGGGACAGGCAGCATCTCTGAATAGGAGGAATAAGTGAAGTTTTGGGTCGAGACCCTTCTTCAGACTCTCAACCCAAAACGTCACCCATTCCTTCTAACCAGAGATGCTGCCTGTCCCACTGAGCTACTCCAGCATTTTGTGTCGATCTTCAGTTTATACCAGCATCGGCAGTTCCTTTCTACACGTAGGATTAGCATTGTGCAGGTTGGTTCAAGAGCCTGATAATTATAGGAAAGTTACTGCAGCTGGTGGTGTATGACTTCAAGCATCGATACCTTCTGCCCAAGAGTAGCAGTGAGAATGGGGCCTGGCCCGAATGGTGGGGAATCCTTAATGATAGATGCAGTTGAATAAGGCGGTGTGGGGGGGGGGGGGGGGGGGGGGGGGGTGGTTGTGACAATGATGGATTCTGTTGAGTTTGCTGCTTTCTGCAGCCTCTTGTGTTCCTGTATGTTGGAATTGCTGTACTAGGTCATGATGCAACCAGTCAGGATGCTTTCTACAGTGCATCAGTGGGGGGTTGTTGGCGTATGCGGTGAATTGCCAGATATCTTTCAACTAGAGAACATTATTTGACTGTGAGCTGGGAAATAATACCTCCCTGAATTGCCTTTTCTCGGCTGGCATTGGTGGATAGGCCATTTTCTGTGACGTAAATCTCTTCCTCTGCTCCAGGTGTTGAGAGTATGCCATCAATCTTTACTTTGTCTTGCAAATAATGGAAACATCTATTAGCAGTGAGGGACTCATTACTGACTATTCTATGTTTCAGATGTTCTTATAACTGTACTATGTATCTGGCTAGGGGAGTTGTATCTGGCCAGTGATAAACCCCAGGATGTCAATATCGGAGAATTGGATGAATATTTAACATTGAGGTGGTGGTTAGATTTCATTTTAATTATAAGCAGTGTCTAACAGTGATGTGACATGCATTTTAAGTTTCTACTTAGTCAAAGTCTGGATGTGATCCAGCTCTTTCTGCTTTGTTATCTTGGAAATCGTAAATGGAACTGTACAGCTCCATCAGCATGTTCTGATCTTTCATTCAATGTTTGAAGCACCTGCTGAATGCAGCAGCTCGGACACTGCTCTGTGGAATGCTGATCACAAACGTCACCTGAGGCGGTGATGATTTTCCTCCAAACATCACATCAGTGTTTTGTGTTAGCTACGATTCAAGCTGGTGTAGATCCCTCCTTCGGTTTACCCTCGCATCAAGTTTACTTGCTACACTTAACTCCTGTCTTGAAACCGGTTCACTGATATCTGTGAGATAATTTTAAAACTCTATTCATAGAGAGACACAAAATGAACAATGGGTGAGTAGTTTATTAATGGCCTTGACATCTACCCCCTCTATCACTCTAGTTCTTTGAGGTGGCTGGGTTGGATTTGACCTTGCTCACGTGGACGGAGTAGCTGGGTAACCTTCTGCTGCAGTAGGTAGCCGCATGCAGTTGTGCTGTGACACTTTGGGTAGAAATTCAGCTATCTCCAGAGCTCAAGACCTCATCTCTCTCGGAGGGGTCGCGATATAGTCCATATATATTTGTATTTCCTGATTTCATGAATTAAATTAGCGGGAGGTTAGTTCCTGTGATTAATGTACTTTGTTAAGAGTCTAAGAAAAAACTGAGGATGGGAATATTGAACCAACCTCTTCCTGGTAATTTAATTAACTGCTCATGCCTCAATATGGTACGAAGTGGAAAATGTTGCCCTTGTCTATTCTTTGTGAGATTGCTTAACCTTTATCGAAGCTATGCTGTTTCTGCTGTACAGCACACATTGTTTGGTGTTGCGGCATCTCACAGTTTAAATGGGTCTGTCCTTCTCTAAAGTCTCTGACATCTACCTAAATGATGTCACCATATTCCACCTCGAGTCTGACCTTACATTTTAACATTCTTTATGTCTCTGTTTTTAAGAAAACTGAATTATTGATTCTCTTTATAAAGCTGTGGCTGGTGTGCGATGCTGCAGATAGACATTGCACATTAAACCTTTGCAATCCAGTTTTATTAAAACTGCAGGGTTATTTTGGAATGCTAGACATGAAATATTAATATCACTTCATTTTGAATGCAAATGTGTTGATGCAATTTTTTTTGCCACAATACAGTCGGGTAGTAAATTATTTTTACCGAGACTTTTATAAATACCGTGTACTATGAATTGATTTATTTAGTGTATTTATACCTTTTTATGTTTAAGAAACTGATATACTGTAATAATGTCTTTTCAAATAGTTTTACTTCATTCAAACCATCAATCCCCAACAGATGAGTAATAAATAACTCTTGTTAACCCTAATTTAGAAAAATAATATCCGCAGCAGTACTGGATTCCTGTAACACTGCTTTTGTATGTCTTCCTCTCCCTCATTTGTTGTTTGGATATACTAAACTAAACCATTTGCCACCTGGCCAGGGATTTGGGGAAGGGCCCCTCCATTGAATGGTCCTCGATATTGGAAACAATCTCATTTTTTGGGGATCACCTGGGCAGGGCGAGTTGTAAAGGACAATTTAAAAAAAATTAGAAGAACATTTTCGTAGATTCTGAGCAGTTTTTAATTTCAGGGGCCATGGCAAGTTTGTTCCATATATACATGCCTTGCAAGAATCTGTGACTGAGTATTGAACTTTTGATGGACTGTTACACTTCAGCCACATAATCTTGATCTTTGGGTACCCAGGTAATAGTGCTGCACATATCTACTTCCATTTTCTTCACACAAACTTCTAACATACTACATGTTGGGATGAATATTAATGATAAAAAAGAGAAAATATTAGTTTACTATTTTGAAACTGCTGTTTGGAAATTAATGTGATTAATATAATTAGGCATGGAGCCTGAAGGTTTGTTTAATTTAAGTTATAATGATTGCAGTGTTTTGCCACCTTGAAACTTTCCTCTTTAGTTCAAATGGTTGTGCTTTAAATCTCCCAACAACAACTGAGCTTTGTAATAATGCTGGACTAAGCGGGACCCGTTGGGTCCCATGTTCACACGGGACGGTTGGTCCCCAAATGCAATATTCCACCTCTCCATCAATTCCAATATTGGCGGCCAGTGTGGTGGGATGACTTTCTGGAGCGCTAGTATAGGTGTTGTGGGCCGAAGGGACTGGTTTCCAGAAGGCTAGTATGGACATTGTGGGCCAAATGAATTCTTGGGCTGGTAGCTCAGTCACTCAGGCCTGGTAGGTTGGCAGCTCAGTCACACAGACCTGGTGGGCTGACGGCGCAGTCACTTAGGGCTGGTGAGCTTGCGGCTCAGTCACTCGGGGCTGGTGGGCTGGCGGGCTGGCAGTTCACTCACGACTATTCCTTGAAATTCCATTTCAAGCAGAGTGCAGGCCACCAAATTCAATTTCATTGCATTTCAAGCAGAGTGCAGGCCACCGACTTGCCAAACAACTCATTGCATTGTCATTACGGGCTTACAAGTCATTTATTGCAAGTACATTGCAGACTCACAGTTAAGTTGATTCACAGCTCAGAATGACAGTTGTGGCCTCCCCCTCACGATCTTCCAGAGTGACTGACTCCCGTCCAGGCATCCGGGGTTTTATAGTTCTGCCTCCCCCCCCCCCCCCCGGAAGGGCGTTACCTTCATTGTGATGATTGACAGGCGAGAGGACTAATCAACTGATCTCAATTTTTTTTTCTTACTTTTTTTTGTTGTTTATTTTATTAGAAGTTAATACAGTACAAAACAATGCAGTGGCACCTCATTTTAGGCGCCAACTATGTCATAACGTAATACATTCTATGTAAAACCTCTAGTTTTATGTTTTTGAAAATTAAAAAAAGACAAGAAATATAGAAGAAAAAGAGGAAAAATAGATAGTAGAAAATAGAAAAACGTGAAGTGTGTGAAGTAGAAAGTAGAAATAGGAGAAAAAGACCCTTAAAAAAGAAAGTTTTCAAATCTTTGTTCGGAGATGTAATTCTACCCACGACCTGACCTAAAATCAGTAATCTTTACGGTTCTGCTGCATCACATGATTCCAAAGTCAATGAAAGGGGACCAACTCCTTAAGAATTGGTCATATTTATCTATTAGGCGGAGTCTCATTTCTTCAAGGTGAGCTATGTCCGTCATATTACTAATCCACATTTTAATAGTTGGTATAGCTTTTTTTCCCCCCAAAATTTAAGTATCAATTTCTTTCCAATTATTAACCCATAATTAATTAATACATTTTGGTCTTTGTTTAATGATATCTTCTACTATTATTCCAAATATAATCCATTCCGTATTTGGTTCTCTTCTTGACTTGAAGAGCTTTGTAAATATATCAAATATATCGCTCCAAAATTTATTCAACTTTATACATCCTACAAATGAATGTGTTATATTGGCATTTTGAAACAAACATTTATCGCATCTAGGAGAAACATTTGAGTAGAATTTATTCAACCTCGTTTTTGAATAATATAGTCTATGTAATAATTTAAATTGAATTAGATTATGTCTTGCATTAATGGAACAAAAATGTGTGTTCATCAGATACTTTTCCCATCTATCTTTCGGAATCTTTATCATTAGTTCATGTTCCCAATCTTCTTAGTGTCTCTGTTGAGGGTAATTCTCTACAATATACCATTATAAAAATATGATATTAGTTTTTGTGAATCGGCCTTAATATTCATTGCTTCTTCTAAAGGGTCTAAAAATATAGTTTGAAATCTATTTATATATTTCTTCATAAAGTCACATATCTGTATATATTTAAAATATTGATTATCATTCAATTTAAATTTTGATTTTAATTGTTGAAATGATAACAATTTACCTAATTCATACATATCTCCTACTTTCCTAATTCCCAATCTATCCCAATGTTTATATGTTTTGTCCATGAGAGATGGTTTGAATGCAGGATTATTCAATATTGGGGTTAGTACTGATAGATTATTTAATTTCAAGGATAATTTTATTTGTTTCCAAATTCTTATTGTATTGTGAATAATTGGGTTCTTATATATTACCATTCAATTTTATCGGTGAGAACACGATCGTTCCTATATCGTTCGGGCAACACTCCTTTTTCTCCATTCTTATCCTCTCCGTCTGGTGAGTGGAATTATCCAACCAGTACATTATGTTCTTTATATGCACTGCCCAGTAGTAATACGTAAACTTAGGTAATGATAAACCCCCAACTTTTTTAGGTTTATACAGATGCTTTCGTTGAATTCTGTGTGCTCTATAATCCCATCTAAAATTAGTGATATTAGAATCTAGTTTTCTTTAAAATCTTTTTATTGTTTTTTTTTTCCAAAGAAAACAAAAATAAAACATTTAAAACAAAAACAGAGCAAAAAAAATGATAAACATAATAATGATATTGATACATAGGGATCAGGATTACATTCATAACAGGTATAACCTGATATGAGACCAATATCAAAATACACATTGAGTATAGACCTCTCGGTCTCTATGTACATATAGTTAAATCTTTAAAAGAAAACTTATGAATGTAGAAAAAAAACACAAAAATAAAAAGACAAAAAGGAAAAAAGCAAAAAGCAAAACCCCCCTAAACTAAAAAAAATTAAAAAAATTAATAATAATAAAATAAGACTAAAAATAAAATAAATAAATAAAAACTAAACAAAGCAAAACAAAATCTGAACAAAAAGTTTCAACAATTTAAGTCTGTATGTCGTCAAGTCCGTTCCACCATATAGAGGTAAAATAGTTTTTATAACGGTTAAAGAGGAAGCAATTTATATTGTATGAAAGTGTTCAATAAATTTTCCCCAAGTCTTATCAAATTTAACAAAGGGTTCAACAATGTCACTCCTAATTTTTTTCTAAATTTAAACATGATATAGTTTCAGAATACCACCGGAGTGTGGTCGGAGGGTTGGAGTCTTTCCATTTAAATCAAATAGATCTTCTGGCGATTAATGTGGTAAAAGCAATCAACCGATGGGTGCAGTGGGACAAATTAATAGAATCTAACATTGGTAGCCCAAAAATTGCAGTAATAGGATGAGATTGTAAATCAATACCTATGACTACAGACATAGTATCAAAAATGTCTTTCCAATATTTTTCTAAAAGTGGGCAGGACCAAAACATATGGGCCAAGATTTTTTAAACACTCATAACTTTTTTTCATCGATCGGAAAGATCCTCTGGGCTGCCTCAGCGGAGGAGGACTGTAAAGGGCCTGTCCCACTTTCACGACCTAATTCATGACCTCTGACGAGTTTGCCCTTGACTCATACTCGCAGCATGGTCGTCATGAGATCATAGGAGGTCGTAGGTACTCATGGCATCAAGTAGGTTGGGGCTTTTTTTCTAGCATGATGATAAATGTCCACGAGTAAAAAAGGTCGTAAATTAGGTCGTGAAAGTGGGACAGGCCCTTGAGTAAGATGGCCAAAACCCATAGCGATATAGGGTAGTGTTTTTTCTAAAATCAATATACAACGCAGACAGGAAGTGGTCAAGATGAGACTTTTAGTTATATAGATATTAATTGTGGTAAACTAAACCATCTCCAAGTACTTTGCAGAAATGTAGCCAGACCAAAAATTACATTAAAGTGGATGGGATTCAAACACATGGTCAAGAAACAAGGTTTCAAAGTGTGTCATAAAGTGGGAAAGAAAAAAGATGGCTGTGCTAAGAAAATAAATTGTGTGTCTCAACAGTTGTGTCTCAAATTGTGAAAGCTCGCCTAACAATCCATGACCGCAAGAAATTGCAGAGAGTTGTGGAAGTAGTGCAAGTCATCGCACACACCATTCTCCCTTCCATTGCCTCCATCTACACTTCACCCTGCCTCAGCAAGGACACACGCATAATCTCACTCCAATCTCACTGGGGTGAGACTAGGGTGGGACCCAGTCTCACCCCAGTCGCTCCTCCTTCTCCTATCAGGTTAGAGATACATAAGTTTGAAACCTCATGTCCAGATTCAGGAACAGTTTCTTTCCAGCTGTTATCGGAAAATTGAACAGTCCTCCCTTCAGCTAGAATGCAGTACTGACCTCCCATCTAGCTCATGGGAGACCTTTAAACTGTCTTTTATCTGACTTTATCTTTTACAAAATGTTGTACCCTTTATTCTACCTTTGTACACTGTTGACAGCTTGATTGTAATCCTGATAGCATGCAACAAAAGCTTTGCACTATACCTCAGTATATGTGACAATAAGAAACATTGGTGAAGGTCAGTAAAATTACAAGTTACTCTGAGAAGTCAAGTTGAGATTATTGTATATGTACCAGTTAGGTGAGTGATAGGTACAATGAAACTCTCCCCTGCAGTAGCATAATGGACATGTTGAGTCAGACAATGCAGAAAAACAAATTATTCATCAATCATGCGTACATTTGACAGGGCAGTGGAAAGAAAAAGACTAATGCAAAAATACACAATTTGAAAACAAATCAAGAAAAAGTGCAAAAGGTTGTCCATATTATTTTGTTACTTGGGTCGGATAGAGTTGTGCAGGTTCATTCACAAGGCGATTGGCGGGAGAGGGTGGGTTTAGTTTTCTCAGGTAGCTTTGATCCTAGAGTTCTGCTAGACTAAGCAGAATAATGTTAAATGAAAGGATTCCATATCTAAAGGATATGTGAACTGTTGTGTTTTACAATTTGAGTGGAGGCGGTGACACAATGATTAAATTATTGGAGTACAATTCTGGGTCTTGAATTCAAATCCCCCTATGACAGAATGATAATTAAAATTCAGTTGTATAATCTAGATTTTATTTATTGGAAAAACCTGGCAATGGTGACCATGAAATTGTGAGGTTATTATCAAAACCAATCTCGTTCTCTAATGCCCTACATTGTGGGAAAATGCCGTCCCTGTCAGCTCTGAACTTTATCTCACATAGCCATAGCAATATGGTCGCACTTTTAATAGCTTTCTAAAATCTGTCAGTTCTAAAATAATAAAGCAAATATATGATTTTAATAACACTGTTGTCAAAGGGAGCTCACTGTCACCTTTGCAAGGAGAGCTGTGGAAGGGCAATGGGTACTGATCCCAACAGTGATATCCACATCCTGAAAATCAATTTAAAAACAATTTTCCAGCTTTTTTTAAATTCTAAATTTGCTAAAATGTAATTAGGATTTTGACTCTCAGGATCTATGAATTACTTGCTAAAATGTATAATTATTATGCACTAGATCAAGTTGTGACCTTATTTTCATCAGGATTATATATTGTTATCCAAAGGTGCTAACAATTGTTGTAAGCATTTGTGAAATTTCAAGCACAATCACCTGAAATATTGATTCAAATTCCAAGAAGGCAAATTCAGTTTTTTAAGGTTAATTTGGAAAACCGATTGGTGACTCCTAGGTATTTATCCACCTCTATAAGATCACCCCACATCCTTGTGCGTGCCAAGGAATAACTACTAGTCTGCTCAATTACTTGCTAAAGCTCAAGCTATCAAGTCATGGCAACATCCTCATAGATCTTCCCTGCACCCTTTCCACCTTATCAATTTTTTTCCTGTAACCAGGTGATCAAAACCAAACACAATACTCCACAAACACAAGTCTGACCTCACCAATGTGTTGTACAACTGTAACATAACCTCATGACTTCTACGCTCAATAATATT
Source organism: Raja brachyura (assembly GCA_963514005.1). The sequence goes on along the minus strand of OY740784.1, from coordinate 16,234,799 downwards.
TTGTTTGGTAGCGTGCTCCTTATGGGCCTGTCCCACTTATGCGATTTTTTTCGATTACTTGCGGACAACCATTGAAAATCCAGCGATGACAAGAACAAGTTACGACTCTTTGGGCGACTACTCACGACCATACAGGCTTCACCCCGCGACATTCACCAGGGTGTCGCCTGTATGGTTATGAGTGGTCTCCTCAGTCGCCCAAAGAGTCGTAGCGTCTTTCTGGTCGCCGCTGAATTTTCAACATGTTGACATTTTTTGGCGACCTATGACGGGTGTCAGCAGTCGCAGAAAAAGTTGCGTAAGTAGAACAGGCCCATTAGTTCCCAAAACTCCTCCAGGGATTCACTTGATACCAGCTGCCTGTAACTGCTCCTTATTCTTGACCAAAGCCTCAATCTCTCTTGTCACCCAAGCTTCTTTTTGCCAATCTACCTTGCCCTTCACTCTAACAGGGACGTTTTGTTTGTCATCAAGTTTTGATTACTTGCTCTTTAAGCCTAAATTCATATCATTATCTGAAGAAAAAACAATTATTTTGCTATTGACCCCTGGAGTGGGGAATTGTCTAGTGTAATGTGGTATATCTTTTATTTGTGAATTTTACAGTTCCTGTTGAATATCCATAAACCCATGTATCATCTTGCTTCTCCAGTGAGACAGTTGTAAATTAATATGACGGCAAGTAGATAGCTCGTTGTTGAAAGGATACAAATTAATCTAGTAAATAATTAATGCACAGAAGGAAAATCCCATATTCGATTACAACTCTGGTTTGCTTATGTTATGTGGAGAGACAGAAAGTATACTGAGTTGGTAAAAGAACTAACGTCCCTGGGTAGACACAAAATGCTGGAGTAACTCAGCGGGACCGGCAGCATCTCTGGAGAGAAGGAATGGGTGATGTTTCAGGTCGAAGCTACACTAGGTAACATCCCTGGATTATGGGTGGGGGTGATTTGATAAACACTAGAGGTGAGCCTTCCCATATCCCTGATACCTCATCCTTCTAATAGTGGAGGTAGTGGGTTTGAAAAATGGTAATTAAATATTCGGGCTTAGTTGCTGCAAGGCAGCTTAGAAATGCTTCCATTGCAATAGTTGTGAGCATCTTCTAAACGGTATGCTCTATGCTGACATTTGATGTGATTTTTTTGTTTGTTACACTGGGTAATAGATTTTAAGCAAGTGGTTTACTTTGTTCCCGTTGATGTCAAGCTTGATTGTTATTGAAGTCGTACCCCTGCAAGTAAATGAAGGGAGTTGGGGGCATTCAGGGTGAGCATGACATTGGCAAAAGGTCTCTGAACCAGGTCTGATGCTGAAGGAAGAGCTCAAAATCACAAATCAGAGTTTGTGGCCTCCAACAGATCTTGCGACCCACTGTTTGGGGAGATTGATATACATACCAATCTATAACTAGCACCTTCTTATTGGACTTCAAAATTTGTTGCAAAATGAATGGAACGTTTTGCAATAATTGGATTTGTTTTGAAATGGACTTGCATTTTTTTTACTCTAAAGATTATTAAGAAATGAGATTTGTGTATTTATCTTGATCAAAGAGTAGGGTTTGCTTTCAAACTAAAAATGATAAATGCATTCAGTTTATGATATATTTGTTTATAAAATATGCAGCTTTCTACTGGAACCATAGTGGATTGACATATTCTTTTCTGGATTGAGAAAATACCATTCAGTATTTTACAAGCACAGTTACTTCATTTCTTTTGAAGTAACGTAATGGTTGCTGACATTCAGCAGGGCACTGGCAATCTATAAGAACATGCTTTCTGCTCTAACTAGGTCACTGATTATTAATCACTTTATTTTAATTGCAACCTAAGCTTAAATTTGGAAGAAATCATATGAATGGATAGCAGTCACACCTGAATGCCCTGCTTTTAATTGTAACAAAACTATTAACCATTTAACTTGTGATGCTTAAGTAAAGATACGTTTAGCTTTCAACGTTAGCAGTTTAGGAATTATTTTCATTCTTTAGCTGTTAGATTAACGCAAGTCAAAATTCCAGAGGACATCTGTCATGTGAGATTATTGAACATAGTGGCTTCTAATATTTTAGCTCTTTACAAAACTAAAACTCAGTATTTAGAATTGTTGCTGAAATTAATTTCCTTATTAAAGAGTATTAAATATTCCACATCATGGAATGCTAACATTGCTTTATTTTTTCTCAAGGTCTGGAAGGGGCAGGAAATTGAGTGGAGATCAGATAACCTTGCCAACAACGGTTGATTATTCATCTGTTCCTAAACAGGTATCCATTTTGAAAGTTACTCACCCGCAAATAGTCAGCCTTAATGTATAGTTTACATTGCTGTTACTTTCGATTTTCATCTATGGCATATTGTATAGTCTTGCTATTTAGAAAAGTAATGGAAAGAGTTGTAGCATTGATTCAAAGATATAATTGTTTTTCAAAGCTGTAATAGTATTATATTTAACTTTGAATTATGTCCTGCAGGTTGCTTTTATATATTTTCATGTGATTTGCAAGCCATGGCAAATACTAATACTAATTTGCCATTTGAAGCGCTAATTGGCCATTTCTAAAATCATCAAGTATTTGTCCAAATATTTGTTCAGTCGCCATATTGCTTAATGTTCTTTGACTTTTGTTAGGGGTGAGGGGAGGGGGGTGGAGGTTCAAAGGACGGCAACAGAGGAGGTATTTAGTGTCTCTTTGGGATGAAGATGACATAGCTGGTGATGGAACAATGGAAGAGAGTTTACTCTTTGGAAGAGGCACTAATCTAATCTGATAAGAGGTCCATAATGACATTTTGATCATTTATTAAATTACTGTATTGGATCTGTTATTCAAAAACTGAAGTCTTCCTCAGCCCCCATTAATACTGTAACTCATTGCTGTAATTGGTTAAATGATCCTGTTGGAGCAAAGATTAGGAAGTCACTTTGGGTTGAGACCCTTCTTCAGAAGAAGGGTCTCGACCCGAAACGTCACCCATTCCTTCCATCTAGATATGCTGCCCTATCCCGTTGAGTTACTCCAACATTTAATGTTTATCTTCAGTGTAAACCAGCATCTGCAGTTCCTATCTACACAAAGACTAGGGAGTGTTTGGTTTGAAGGAATGGGGTTGGTGAACTGCATGGTTTTAAGAATTATCATTTCATTAAGTCAATTTGTCCCTAACCTTTCAAGGTGATGTTTTCTTTATGAGGTCTTTGTACAGAATGGTGGTCTCGGTACCATATAGTCTTTGATTATGTGATGAAATGAAGCTGGCTTATTTAGCTAATACAGCTGGTATTTAAAAAAAGATTACTATGTGTGCAATGTTTTGTATCTTGCAAGCCTGAGGTAGAAGAATGGAGTTCATGGGATGAAGATGGTCCAACCAGTATTAAGATTGAAGGCGGTAATGGGAATCCGATAACACAACAGAATGGCACTGGAGAGCCTGAAGAACCTGATTACTTTAAGGATATGACACCAAACATACGAAAACCTCAAAAAGTAAGCAATTTCAATTAATGAAATAAAAGCTGCACAAACAGTCCAGGAAATTTGCTAACATTTCAAATATAGTATTGCAAGAAAAAAATAAATTAAACATATTTTAAATATTTTGTTAGATGAAGGTTGAAGAGTTGCAAAGTGAAAATAAACTATCAGCTTTGGAGCTTCAGCAATTTTTTTATTTTATAAAATCTTAACTGAGGAGTGCATTAAAAAATAAATCTGATTTTATTCTGTGTTTAATCTAAAATATTTTTATTTTAGATTATTATTAAGAAGAAAGAACCGTTACATTTTGGAATGCCAGATGGCACCTCGGGGTTTTCTACCAGATTGGCAGCTTCACAAGATATCCCATTCAGTCAGCCATCAGTGAGTATTTGAAGCAGTTCTCACTTTTTCCCCAACACATGTTATTCAGCAAAGTTGAGCAGCATAAGTTTAAAGTTTGGAAGAGTGGACTTTATATTACAGAATTTAAATCAATAGTTATTCGGAAACTGGATAGTTCTAAATGAAGTTATTAAAAAAAAATTTAAAGTCATTTGTAAATTTGTCCTCAAGCGTTTAGTTATTTGAATTGAAATTCAAATCCTTTAGGTGTTGGGTAATCCAAATTTTGAATAAAAACAAATGGGAGATTTATATTTTGAACATGAGAAAGAAATCCCTTCTCAAATTTTGAAATTAATTGCTATTATAATTTAATTTGATCTCAGAATTTGTTTCAAATTCAGTGACCAGTTTAATGACAGAGCATTGTACTCGGGAGTGATAAAGAATGGTAGTTTTTAAATTATATTAAAAGTTGCTTGCTTATTATTTTTATTTTGTAGCCTGAACTAGGAGATTTTGATACTTGGCAAGAAAATACTAATGCCTGGGAAGCGGAGGGAGATGCTACCTGGGAGGCAGAAGAAGTGCTGAGGTAACTCATTTTGTCTTTTTTAATTGCCATTGGAAGAAGTAGATAGGAATGGTTTAGTGTTTCTTCTAAATCTAGCACGTAAGATATTGAACAACAATGTGCACTGAAAGATAATAGAGACTGCAGATGCTGGAAGTTAGAAGAGAAAACAAAAGGCTGGAAGAACTCAGCAGGGCAGGCAGTATATCTGTAGGCAAAAGGTGAAAGTCAAGACCCTGCATTACAATTGAGGGAATAGGAAAGATTGCAGTATATAGTAATCTGTAGCAAATAGGCTGGCAGGTGGAAAGTGGAGCCAGATGGGGAGGGGATGATGAGACTTAAAGCTAGTTGGGGGGGTGGAGGGGGGGTGAACGGTGCATCGAAGATTGTGATAGAGGCTGGCAGGTGTTAGGTGAAACGTATGTGGTGGAGATGATGGGCAGGTGGAGCTAGGTGGTAGAGAAATGGGAGGGATTAACAAAGGGAGAAGAAAGCAAGGTGAGCAGGTGGGTGCGTATCAAGAAGAGATGGGTGTGGGTTACTTGAAATTGCAAAATTCACTTGCAACCATTGGGTTGTAACCTGCCTAAGTGGAATATGAGACCTTTGCACTTTCCTCTGCAAATGAAGGAGCTGCAATACCTGTTCCTTCACCTCCTTCCTCAACTCCATCTCGGGACTTGAACATCCCTTCCAATTTTGTCTACACCATTTTTTTTTTTTACCAGTTGGGCTATGCATGCAATGAGGCCTCCACTACATTGATAAAACGAGGCGGAGACTAGGCAACTGTTATGCAGAGATCTATATCTACTTGTAAATGTTCTCTGAACTGTTTCCTGCAAAGGCAAATTACTGTTGCCTTAATTTCTGATCTACCTCTTTAACATCCTTGTTCTTCATTTCAAATATAATTGAACTCTGGCCGAGATGTTTTAGCTACACTACACAAAGTAGTGTAGCTAAAACATTGTTTTCCGATTGGCTTCAAAAAATGAATTCTTTACATTTCACAGAACTCTTGGTAAAGAAATATTAAGCTGGAAGCTTTATACACCAGAAATCATTTGTAAATTATTAAGTGTTCTACTATTTCAAATCGTGGCCTCCTTATAATTCAAAGTAATACCACATGTCTGGTGCTTGTCCCAGTTAGCTTATCTACTGCACAAACAATCAGTAATTTGATTATTTTCATTGCTAATAATTCAGGAGAGGGTTTGGACCACTGGTACAGATTGAACCACTCCGACCTGACAATCCATGGTCTGGCATCCCCCACGGTTTGGGATAGTTTTGGATCTGTTGAACCGATCTGTATTAATGAACTGATTCTAATTAAGAGCTGTAGAAATGCTGTAGAAAATCATGAGAAAAATAGATCAGATCGAGTAGGTGAATCGAACCAGTGGATATAGGTTTAAGGTGAAGGGAGAAAGATTAAGAAACATAGAAAAATAAGTGCAGAATAGGCCATTCGGACCTTCGAGCCAACACCGCCTTTCAATATGATCATGGCTGATCATCTGAAACCAGTACTCTGTTCCTGCTTGTTCCCCTTATCCCTTGATTCCTTTAGCCCTAAGAGCTAAATCTAAAGGGTCTGTCCCTTCAGGTGAGTTGATCATGGGGAACAAGGATATGGCGGACCAATTGAATAACTACTTTGGTTCCGTCTTCACTAAGGAAGACATAAATAATCTGCCGGAAATAGCAGGGGACCGCGGGTCAAAGGAGTACTTGAGTGAAATCCAGGTTAGTCGGGAAGTGGTGTTGGGTAAATTGAATGGATTAAAGGCAGATAAATCCCCAGGGCCAGACAGGCTGCATCCCAGAGTACTTAAGGAAGTAGCTCCGGAAATAGTGGATGCATTAGTGATAATCTTTCAAAACTCTTTAGATTCTGGAGTAGTTCCTGAGGATTGGCGGGTAGCAAACGTAACCCCTCTTTTTAAGAAGGGGGGGAGAGAGAAAACGGGGAATTACAGACCAGTTAGTCTAACATCGGTAGTGGGGAAACTGCTAGAGTCAGTTATTAAAGATGGGATAGCAGCACATTTGGAAAGTGGTGAAATCATTGGACAAAGTCAGCATGGATTTACGAAAGGTAAATCATGCTGACGAATCTTGTGGAATTTTTCGAGGATGTAACTAGTAGTGTGGATAGGGGAGAACCAGTGGATGTGGTGTATCTGGACTTCCAGAAGGCTTTCGACAAGGTCCCACATAAGAGATTAGTATATAAACTTAAAGCATACGGCATTGGAGGTTCAGTATTGATGTGGATAGAGAACTGGCTGGCAAACAGGAAGCAAAGAGTAGGAGTAAACGGGTCGTTTTCACAATGGCAGGCAGTGACTAGTGGGGTACTGCAAGGCTCAGTGCTGGGACCCCAGCTATGTACAATGTACATAAATTATCTGGATGAGGGAATTGAAGGTAATATCTCCAAGTTTGCGGATGACACTAAGCTGGGGGGCAGTGTTAGCTGTGAGGAAGATGCAAGGTGACTTGGATAGGCTGGGTGAGTGGGCAAATGTTTGGCAGATGCAGTATAATGTGGATAAATGTGAGGTTATCCACTTTGGTGGCAAAAATAGGAAAACAGACTATTATCTAAATGGAGGCCGATTAGGAAAAGGGGAGATGCAGCGTGACCTGGGTGTCATGGTACACCAGTCATTGAAAGTAGGCATGCAACTACAGCAGGCAGTGAAGAAAGCGAATGGTATGTTAGCTTTCATAGCAAAAGGATTTGAGTATAGGAGCAGGGAGGTTCTACTTCAGTTGTATAGGGTCTTGGTGAGGCCACACCTGGAGTATTGCGTACAGTTCTGGTCTCCAAATCTGAGGAAGGACATTATTGCCATAGAGGGAGTGCAGAGAAGGTTCACCAGACTGATTCCTGGGATGTCAGGACTGTCTTATGAACAAAGACTGCATAGACTCGGTTTATACTCTCTAGAATTTAGGAGATTGAGAGGGGATCTTATGGAAACTTACAAAATTCTTAAGGGGTTGGACAGGCTAGATGCAGGAAGATTGTTCCCGATGTTGGGGAGGTCCAGGACAAGGGGTCACAGCTTAAGGATAAGGGGGAAATCCTTTAGGACCGAGATGAGAAGGAATCTTTTCACACAGAGAGTGGTGGGTCTCTGGAACTCTCTGCCACAGAGGGTAGTTGAGGCCAGTTCATTGGCTATATTTAAGAGGGAGTTAGATGTGGCCCTTGTGGCTAAGGGGATCAGAAGGTATGGAGAGAAGGCAGGTACGGGATACTGAGTTGGATGATCAGCCATGATCATATTGAATGGCAGTGCAGGCTCAAAGGGCCGAATGGCCTACTCCTGCACTTAATTTCTATGTTTCTATGTCCCATTTGGCGATATTTTTCGGTGACTGCCGGCATCATTGACTGACGTATCAGGTCACCGAAAAATTTGCGGCGGTGACGTGCCGTGAGCTTTTTCGCAACATTTTTTTTGTTGTCGCTGCTGGATTTTTAAATGTTCAAAATCTTTTCCTGAAAAATGACGCCGAAAAATCGCCAAGTGGGACAGGCCCTGAACTCTCTCTTGAAAACATAGAGTGAATTGGCCTCCACTGCCTTCTGTGGCAGAGAATTCCACAAATTCACAACTCTGTGGGTGAAGAAGTTATTCCTCATCTCAGTCCTAAATGGCCTACCCTTTATTCCGAAACTGTGACCTCTGGTTCTGGACTCTCCCAACATCAGAAACATTTTTCCTGTCCAATCCTTTAAGAATGTTATATGTTTCTATAAGATCCCTTCCCATCCTTCTAAATTCCAGTGAATGCAAGCCCAGTCGACCCATTCTTTCATCATATGTCAGTCCCTATTATGAACCTAGGCTGCCCTGTACAACTGCAGTAGGACCTCCTTGCTCCTAAACTCCAATCCTCTTGCAATGAAGGCGAACATGCCATTAGCTTTCTTCACTGCCTGCTGTACCTGCATGCTTACTTTCAGTGACTGACGTACAAGCACACCCAGGACTCGTTGCACCTCCCCTTTTCCTAATCTGACATGATTCAGATAATAATCTGCCTTCCTGTTCTTGCTACCAAAGTGGATAACCTCATATTTATCCACATTATACTACATCTGCCATGCATCTGCCCACGCGCCCAACCTATCCAAGTCACCCTGCAGCCTCATTGCATTGTCATTGCAGCTCACACTGCCATCCAGCTTGGTGTCAGCTGCAAACTTGGAGATGTCACATTTAATTCCCTCCTCTAAATCGTTAATATATATTGTAAATAACTGGGGTCCCAGCGCCAAGCCTTGCGGCACCCCACCCCCAGCCTGCCATTCTGAAAAGGACCCGTTATATCCTACTCTTTGCTTCCTGTCCTCCAACTAGTTCTCTATCCATGTCAATACCCTACCCCCAGTACCACGTCAAGCTCTAATTTTGTACACTAATCTCTTGTGTGGGACCTTGCCAAAGGCATTTTGAAAGTACAGATACACCACATCCACTGGCTCTCCCTTATCCATTCTACTTGTCACATACTCAAAACATTTCAGATCAGTCAAGCATGCTTTCCTCTTCATAAATCCATGCTGATTTTGACCGATCCTGTCACTGCTTTCCAAATGCGCTGCTACAACATCTTTAGCAATCGATTCAAACATCTTCCCCGCTACCGATGTAAAGCTAACTGGTCTATAATTCCCCATTTTCTCTCTCCCTCCTTTCTTAAAAAGTGGGGTTACATTGGCTATCCTCCAGTCCACAGGAACTGATCCAGAGTCAAGAGAACATTGGAAATTGATCACCAATGCATCCACGATTTCTAGGGCCACCTCCTTGAGTTCTCTGGGGTGCAGACCATCAGGCCCTGGGAATTTATCTGCCTTCAGTCCCAACAGTTTACCGAATTCCTGACTAATGTGGATTCCCTTCAGTTCCACCCTCCCACTAGATCCTCGGTCCCCTAGTATTTCTGAGAGATTGTTTGTGTCTTCCTTAGTGAAGACAGAACCAAAGTACTCATGTAACTGTTCTGCCATTTCTTTGTTTCCCATTATAAATTCACCGGTTAATAGGAATCTGAGGGGTAACTTTTCACACAAAGAGTGGTGGGTGTATGGAACAAGCTGCCGGAGGAGGTAATTGAGGCTGGGACTATCCCACATTTAAGAAACAGTTAGACAGGTACATGGATAGGACAGGTTTGGCGGTATATGGACCAAAGGTGGGCAGGCAGGACTAGTGTAGCTGGGACACGTTGGCCGGTGTGGGCAAGTTGGGCCGAAGGGCCTGTTTCCACACTATCACTTTATGACTATAATCCAGATTAGTCTAGCTCCTACTTGACCTACCAGTGCAACTTTTGCCATCCCTGTTGAGAACATTTCTGAGTTACTGAAATTTGCAGTTAATGACGGTTCTCCGGAACAGAATCCTAACATAACCCATGGAGCCATGGAGTGTCGTGAACCTTTATACCAAAAACAGTCGTCCTGCTCAGGAAGATGATCAGGCAGCAATTTATGTGGTTTGACGCCACTCGGGTCCCAAGGCTCCCTTCTGATTGAATGAATGTTACTTAAAAAAAAAGTATTGATCAGAGTATATGTGTATCTTGAATGCAAATTTGTATTGGAATTTTGCTTTGATATGCTTTGATGAGTATTGATAAAAGAGTGGGTCAACTAATATGAATACTGTAATTAGGTATGTTACAAAAATTACCTTCAGTGGCGTTGCTGTTCTGTCACTGGCCATGTGCGCGACTTTGGCGCCTTTGAGAGGGGGGCGGGTTTAAAATGCGTTTTTTCTTCAGACTATTCAAATCGATTTTGAACAGGCTGTTTAGTTGCTGAAGAAAAATCGCTTCGACTGCCGTTTTATTAAGTTTATTAAAATTAGCGCTGGATAATTTAATAGCAGGAGTAAAATTAAAATAATCTTCTAAAGCCGTCAACGCCGACAATGGGACGAATCTCACGTAGGGGACAAGGCAAGGTACACCGTTTATTTTTTCATATAAACTTGCTTCTTAGGATGCCTTTAATCAAAATTTCACGTTGCGAAAAGGTGACTTAGGACCCATACGAACCGACAGTATTTTCCCCTCCGACATGGTGTTTAAATTTACCGCAACCACAACGTTCCAATCGATTGCTTTCCACAAAATCCCACTCGTAAGATGATTAAAATGGCCATTAATTTACGGGAATTAAACACTAAATTCCTTCCATTTGGCCTATAAATTCATTACAATGTGTTTTAAAAATCATGTTATATTGTGAATTCTTGTGTGAATGTTATTTGGACACTTAGGCTTTTTAAAAATGTTAACCTTTTCTTAGATGTTTAGATCTAGTAATTGAATTTTGTAATTAGCTACAATTAGGTAACTAATTAATTATATGCTTTAATTTCAGGTCATCCAAGTAAGATTGTTTCATATTTGTTTCAGAATGCTTCAATCTATAATAACTGAAAATTTCATTCAGTTCGCTTAATTTTTAAGAAAGTTATAGGCTTTTGACTGTCCTTGATCACAGCTTTTGTGTTAAGTCAATGGAAAAGCAATAAGGAACAAGGTGCTAATTCCCGAGTATGAAAATGGCCATAACTTTTTTAATACTGAAGATATGAAAGTGAATTAGGTGTCAAATTAAACTTTTTATGCTTTATCTGATTGGTAAATTGCAGACTTGATTTTTAAAATCTCAAAATATTGTAACATTGCTACTGTAATATATTCCACTCGCAGTTTTCCCCTCGATTCCTTGCTCGTAGCTTTGCATTTATTAGCTTTGCATTTTCTGCTAAATAAGATGCTCAACGCATCTTTATTAAATACCGTACATAATTCCTTTTCTTCCTATAATCCCCGAACCCCTCAGGCTGCAGAAGCTTGCTGAGAGAGAGAAGAGGTCAGCTGAACAGCAAAGGAAAAAGGTAGAAAAGGATGCACAAAGATTACAGAGAAAGGAACAGAACAAAATTGCTGTAAAACTTTCATAACTGCAAATGAGAAGTGGACTCATCACTATCTGGACAAGTGCAGTATCTGTTGCCTCCTGTGGTAACTATGACCAGTATACAGGAGAAGAATGATTTTTAAGTAATTGCTACTGCTGTGCATTGATCCGTGCAGTTTCAGTTTAGCCCGTCACCACCTGATGCTTGGAAATCTTCCTGGATTATTGGAAATCATTGGGATAGATCGAGGATTTTTCCATGTATATACACGTTGTCAGCTGTCCAATCAGTGCATTGTTGGATGCAGTACTCGACTGCATCAACCTCTGAAATCCGGGTAGATTATTTACTGTAGCCCTTCAGGTTGAATATAGGAATATTTGTAATTGTCTGGCATAATTTATCTGCTGTGTGTAAAATATCTTTCATTTGAAATTATATTTATGCATAAAATGTGTTGGTCCTTTCCTTTGCCTGTTTGGATTTACTTGTCATCAATCAGTTATACTATTGCTGGATACTGAGATATTACCAATGAAGTCAAGAAATTGTCAATATATCAAATTGTGTTGTATATATTTTTAAAATAGATTTCGGAGAAAGATGGGTATGGGAGAAAAAAACTAAATTTTTATGTATCGATAAAATATCTTCAAGGTTGATCGCTAGTAACTAAATAAAACCATTACTGAAGCTCACTTTTAAAGAAAAAAATCATTACTTTTGGCGTTGTGGAAGTTAGCATTTTGGTTAATTGTTATATAAATTAAAGTGTTATTTCTGCAGAAGCAATGGAGAATGTACCCATTTCATTACTAAGCTTTGTGTTTTTATATTTGCATATAGTCACTTAATTATCTACTGCAAAATTCAAAATGTTATGTAATTTATCATTCTGCAACATCTGCCATGTTTTTTTGTAAGGGAGCCAGCAGAATCAGCTTTGTTTACTTTTGTTAAACACTTTTGCATATTTTTAAAACTGCTTTAAAATGACATGTTGCCTTGAATGCAATTAAGTACCTTATTCTGCTGTAGGCTGACACCTATTTATAGTCCTTATAAATTCTGTAATCTAAAGTTACAGAACATTTTATTGTCTAATATAAGATGAAACTGTTACCAAGTCTATCATTAGAACGATGAAAACAAAAACTTTATTCTGTACTGCTATCCTGGCCCACATCTGGAAATGTGCTAATTAAAAGGTGCTTACTAAAATTCATTTAACTGGCAACGAGCAAAGCCTCTTCCATGTCGTAGGTGCCTCTATGTTTTACTATTCCATGGAGAGATGTTTTGGATAGAATTTCAATGTAAAAGTATGTTTCACACAGAAACCCTTTGTGCATTTTTAGCTAGTCTTGAATTGGAATCAGCAGGGCTTTTGTGTTGATTCTGCAAATTCACTCAAATGGGCTTGGATTCTCAGAATGGATAATAGGAACTTTACTCACCGATTCATGCGTGTCACTAATTTGATTACCAACTATCTGGCTATTTAAAGTCATACTGCACAGAGACAGGCCCTTCGGCCTGACTTGCCTATGCCGACCATGCTGCCTCTTCTACGTTAGTCCCACCCGCCCGCCTTTGGCTATTATCCCTCTAAACTTTTCCTGTCCATGTACCTGTCCAAGTGTCTTCAACATTTAAGTTGAATAATGTGAGCAAATGTTGCAGTATTTTGGAGGGGTTTGCACAGCTTGTCCACACGTATCCAGCAAAACTAAAGCCAGTACAGAAATAGGAACAAAATCCGCCAATACGCACTGTCAATTACCATGAAGCTGCTTATGTCATCAGATGTTATGATTTTAAAAAAATGCTTTTATTAAGGAAAGTTATAATTAAAAACAATTAAAATTTGCCCTTCAGAGTGAAATGGATAATAGGAAATAAAAATCAATTATCCATAAATTGTAAAACATCAGAAGAACTGCTGTTTGTGATGGAAGAGGCAAAACTGATGGAATGCTTAACTCCAGACTTTTCATAAGTGAGTAATTTTTCATGAACCACTTTCCCTTCACAATGATAATCAGACCCAGTAATTCTGCATTTGTCACTTTGTCGCAATCCATTAAGATTGGATTTATATTGGGATATTTGCCTGATTTTCATAACCAGCAACTCCCAAAGACTAGTGCTATGGTGACATCTAAAACTTCCTATTACAAATGATCCGTGGGTTCTAGCAGTACTTCGATATCTTCCTGCCTTTTTATTGTTGGAATCTTTCGCATTTGACAACAACCAGATGGGTGGCTAAGAAATTCAAATCCTAACCCAAGATGTCTACATGTTTTCTCATGTGCTGGCCTACTCGCTGTCTTACTGCAAGTCGCCAGGTATGTATTTATTTTTAATAAGAATAATTCATAAAATCATACTGTTTATCTGTTCCATAGTCTCTATGCCAATTGTTAGAACAAACACAATTTTTAAATTATGGATATACCTACACTATGAGGGAGCCTTGCGTACCTCCCAAATTCCTCGACTCTAATTATGTATAATCTTTTTGCTAATTTATCATTAGAATTCTAATAATTCTAGTAGCTAATAAAAATCTTTGCTAATTCAATTCTAGAATTGTCCTCAATGTTCATTCCTTTTGTACCTTAACATTATAACCCTCGTGCTAAATGTCGCATCCAGATCTAGATGTAGATCTAGACTTTCTAAAGGTACAGCAAATGTATTTAAAAATTAGATGTAAATGAATCAAGGGTAAACGGTTGAATTTGCACTGATTCTATTGTCGAGTGGTGGCGCCATTGCGGCGTGGCTGCCTCGCCTGCAGCTGTCTGTCCTGTCATTCTTTTTGTTGTTTTTAGTCTGTTTTAAAGTTTGTTTTTGGAGGTCTTTTAGTCTTTTTTTTATGTGAGGGGAGGGGGAAACTTTTTCTTAGTCACTTTCTGGTCGAGGATGCGACTATTCTCCAAGCCGCATCTTTGTCCCCTCCTTGTGGCCTACCACCTGTATTGTCGCGGCCTTTCCTGCCGGAGACCGGCCAGAGCTTCAGCAGCGGCGCAGCACTGGATTCCATCGCGGAGCGAGCGATGCCTTTCCGGGAGTCGCCATGTTGGAGCTCCGGAGTGCTGGGACTGCTGACTTTGAACACCGTGGAGCTGTGTTCTGCGGAGTTTCCAGCCACGGGTGGCGGGAGCTTCCAGCCGCTGGCGAAGCTGACTTTGACATCGCGGAGCCTGCGATCTCTCGCCGAGGTCGCCAGCGATGAATCTCCACCCAGCTCGGCCTGTGGACTTCGGAAGCTGCAGTCTCCGGTAGGAAGCGTCCAATTCGGAGGCTCCGGGCCGCTGAGAGTGTTCTTCCATTCGAGGGCCTAAATCATCAGGCTGCCGTGGGGCGACTGCTGAGGCCCCGACCATGGGTGAACAGAGGAAGAGGACTTGACTTTGGTGCCTTCCCTCACAGTGGGAAACGTTGGTTCCGCTGTGGGGGGATGTTTTTTATGTTTTATGTTAAACTCTAAAGTGTTGTGTTTATCTTAATTGTGTGCTGCATGGTAACTCAAATTTCACTGCACCAATTGATGTATGTGACAATAAATGTCCTTTGTCCTTTGTCGTGTTGGTTGATAACTTAATTGATTATGTTCTTAAAAAATAAACCAGAGTGTTAATGAGAAACTCTTGCACTCGGGCAAGTTGGGATGCAGAATATATTGTCAGTCAAGTTGATGAAGTGTGATTTTATTGGGGAAATTATTGGAGAGGTGGACTAAATTACTGTTTGAATGAACTCGCTGAATTTCTTCCAGAAGCAAGTAGATTCCATTGAGAAAGAACTGTTATAATGTGGTAGAATTCGTCAAATTTAGTCTTGTCTTCCTATTTGATATATGGCGAACAACAGTGATGGCGACTGCGAACATGTAATTTGAGTTGAACTGGAATCTGGCTGCACACTCATGAGTGTGGAAAGTGTATAGTAGGGGACTGAGAATGCATCCTTGCAGGGCAACAGTGTTGAGGATCATCCTAGATTAGGATTTGTCACCTATCTGCTGACTGGTCTATTGGTCAGGATGTCGAGAATTTAGTTGCAGAGGGGAGTGCTGACTCCAAATTCCATGAGTTTGGAGATAAGCTTGGTTGGAATAATAGTACTGTATTGAAAGCAGAATTATAATCTGTCAATAGGGGTCTGACATAGGTCTCCGTATCCAGATGTTCCAGGGATGTGCATAGAGCCAGGGAGATGACAGCGGTAGACCTGTTGTGACCGTAGGTGAACTACAGTGGATCAAGGCTGCTTAGTAGGCTGGATTTAATGTGTGCTATAACCTGTTTCTTGAAGAAGTTCATGATGGCAGATATCAAGGCCACTGGACGGTTGTGAGCAACACAGTGGTACAGCAGTTAGTGTTGTTGCCTCACAGTTCTAATATCACTGCTTCATCTCTGACCTCCAATAATGTATCTGTAGAGTACATGATGGCTTCCCCCACGAGTGCTCCAGTTTGATCCCACATAACCAAAGATGTGTCAGATTAATTGACTATTGTAAAATTAAACCCTAGGCAGAAAGGCGAGTTACCTTATTTCCCGGCAATGAAGACGCATCCCACCACCTCCACCGGTTTCGCCTGTGCCGAAGGACACTGTGGCTGGCAGGCTAGCAGAAGGCACTGAGGTGGTGGCCGGTTCCGCTATCCGGTCCCGGCGGCCGCTCGCAGCCACCCGAGCTACTTTCCTCCCCGGCACAATGTGGTGGCACCCGGAGCGCAGCGGTGAGTGAGTGAATTGCTGGCATGATCCCCAACCCCCTCCTTCTCAACAATCCTGCCCTCCCCGCAAATTTACCCCTGGCGGCCCAGTCAAGTTTACTACTTTGTGCAGCCCAGGCCATGCTGACCCGGTTAGACTCTCCACACGCTGTGGAAAGGAATTCTTTCCCCCGTACCCCACCACCGCCCTTTTACAGCCGCTTCTCACTGCACACAGTTCCAGGGTCGAAGGCGTGGCAGGTTTCGCAGACCAGTCGCTATGAGAGTGGCATTTCTCTGCCTAACCTTCGGCCTTCACGACACAGGTAAATTTTTGGGTGTAATTTTAGAGTAAAAAATAGCGTCTTGGACGCCAGGAAATATGGTAATTGAATTTCATTGCACCATGCTGCAGATTTTTTTAAAGTTTAGTTTGGAGATACAGTGCGGAAACAGGCCCTGCTGCCCACCGAGTCTGCACCAACCAGCGATCCCCGCACATTAACACTATCCTACACACATTTGGGACTATATACACTTATGCCAAACCAATTTACCTACATACCTGCATGTCTGGAGCATGGGAAGAAACCGAAGATCTTGGAGAAAACCCACGCAGTCATGGGGAGAATGTGTAAACTCTATACAGACAGGATCCGTAGTCAGGTCACTGGCGCTGAAGGCAACATCTCTAGCGCTGTGCCACCGTGCCGCCCATGATGAATTCAGATGAGGAATGAGAGTGACGACATTATTCTACTGGGAGCTGTTTTGATCTGAGGCTGAATGGCCGCCACCTGTATTCAAATAGGTAAGGAGCATATTTGCATTCCAGAGCATCATTAAGACTGGCCAATTTGCCCATTGATTGATTGGTACTTTATTGTCATGTGTATTTGGTACAGGGGGATTAATTGTATGCATACAGTACAAGTATTCAAGAGTTGACGAAGTTACAGAAGTATTCAATATAGTCCCTCTTCCTTCTCCAGCTCTCCCTCCCCAGTCCCTCCTTGTTCTCAGCAGCCCACCCACACCAGGTCTCTCCTTGATCTTAGTGACGCGTCCTTGGCCGACTGCTGACACTCACACGGGTGATGGCTCTCTGGCCCTCCACACTCCTCGCTCTGCCGGCGGCCAGGCCCAATCATGATTTGGAGCCCATCTGAAGGTGATGGGTCAGCTTTACATTATCCCTGTTTAGATAAAATTATTGACCTCAAATGTTAACTCTGCTTCTCACTCTTCAGTTACTGACTGACCTATTTCCACATTTTATATCAAATTTTCAAGATATGTAGTACAGTATTATATTCCAGCCTAGTTTAAATAGTTCCACCTGAAAAGATAGTGAAATCAAATTCCCGAGTAGCTCAAAGGAAATCGAGCTTGCAGTGGAAAGTGACTTGTTTTGGATGGCCAAGGGGGAAGAGGTAGGTTGTGTGCCAAATAAATTATGGCTCAGTCAAAGATCTAAGGTAGTTGTGAAGAAATAAGTGGTGCCCTTCAATACTGTACTACACTGGACCATATTTGCTTGTTTCAATGATTCTATATTTTTGTTATTAGTTATTTGTTAATCTACAATTGAACCAAAGTTAGCATAACAAACCATACTCCCTGCTAAAGGTTTGTGGTTTTTCTGTGTGCTATCATGGAGTCATATAGTAATACAACATGGAAACAGGCCTTTTGGCCCACTGAGATGGAGACAACCTATCTTACAATAATTCTACATAATTCAATTATCATCAACACCCCTACACATTCAACCACTCATCCACATGTATAGTGGTCAAATAACCTACCAAGCTACATTTATAATGATCAATTAACTGACCAACCCACAGAACTGCACAAACAGTGGAGAAACCTCGAGGAAATCCACATGGCCACAGGGAAAGCGCGCAAACTCCATACAAGTAGCATCTGAGGTCAGGGCTGAACCTGGGACCTTGCTGTGAAGCAATGGTTCCTCTATCTGTGTCACTCTTCCTATAGAATGCATGTTATTTGAATGGTCACACTTTTACAAGATTGTCTATCTCGTTTAAACAATTGAAACGCAGTATTGGAGTACATGAATAAAGGAGACTTCCTCATCCCCTTGGTTCACAACCTCTGGCAAAAATAAATTCTAAACTAATCCCAGCCAAGCTATTCAATATGAACACACAGCTATTTAAACTAAAACTGTTTCCATTGCTAATGGATATTATTCAGAAAGTAGCTGTGATACTTTTGTTGTACATGCTAAACATTGCACCATTATTTGCAGATGAAAACTAAATGGACGACTTGGACTAGCCTGTGTAAACACAACAGATATCACTAGATTACAGAGGAGATTAAAAACAATTATAAAACTGGAAAGCTCACGAAGATAAAAACAAGTTTTAAAAAAAAAAGTGTTTCTGGTACATGAATTAAGAGTTAGTGTCAGTGGGGACAAATGGCCACTAGAGGGACCTCTTACTTGTGTGGGGATGAAATAAACTGGTGCAACAAACTGTTGGAGGAACTTGGTGGGTTTGGCAGCATTTTTTTAACAAAAATAATTTAAATCAATTCACAAAAATGATATATACAATACAAAGCAATACAAACATACCCACCATCATAGTTCAAAGTAGAGCAAATGTTCTTAAATTCTAAATATTAAATAACTATTTCCCCATCCATATTGAGGATGCATTCTACCCCCTGCGGTGCCCAACGGTCCCGGAAATCCCCTGGGGCGCCTGTGGACAGCGTGTAGACCCTTACTAAAACCACCCAGGCGCGGACGTAACCCTGGAAAAGGAACAGGCAGCCGCCTCGGGCACCTGGCTGCATCTTGGACAGAAGTCTTAAGAGGATCCCAATCCAGTTCAAAGATGAAATAATGCCACAAAAAAAAAGGCACACCTTAGCTCAGCCAATGAGATGGAGAATGATTCTTTGTTCGAACATGAGCTGGACCATTCCACTTTCTTTACCCAAAGTCAGCCATGCGGGGATGCCAACGAGGAAGTTTCACAACTTGAAAATACACAGAGGAGGTTAAACAGTCAAATGGACAGATGATCTGAAATGCCTTCCATAGATGCTGCATGACCTTTTAAGATCCTCCAATAGTTTGTTATTTTGCTCAAGATTACAGCATCTCTGGTCCCATGTGTCTTCAATGGTAATATTATATTTTTTACATCCCAAATCTCTCTGCTTTCAAAGATAGAGATGTTGGTAATGAAGCAAGAAAAAATGAAAGGCAGCACAGTGATGCAGCAGTAGAGTTGCTGCATTACAGTGCCAGAGTCCCGGGTTCGGTCATGACTACCGATGCTGTCTGTACGGAGTTTGTACATCCCCCATGTGATCTGCATGGGTTTTCTACGGGTGCTCTGGTTTCATCACACATCCCAACAACGCACAGGTTTGTAGGTTAATTGGCTTGGTATATTTGTAAATTGCCCCTAGTATATACCATAGTGTAAGTGTTCGGGGTAATCGCTGGTCGGTGCGGATTCGGTGGGCCGACGGGCCTGTTTCTGCGCTGTATCTCTAAAACTAAAACTTGCGATAGCCATGCTCATACTGCAGGTCAAACAGTCAAATGGACAAATGATCTAAAATGCCTTCCACAGATGCTGCATGGCCTTTTAAGATCCTCCAATAGTTTGTTATTTGATTCAGGTTTCCAGCATCTTGAGTCTCTTGAGTCTTCAATTATAATACTATGTTGTTTTACAACCTGTATCTCTCTGCTTTCAAAGATAGAGATATTTATAATGAAGCAAGAAAAAATGAAAGGCAGCAAGTATCTTTATATAAATATTAGACATAGCCATGAGGAATATACTGAATTGGGCCATCTTAGACCTTCATGCCAGTTTCTCATTTCAATTAGATCATTGCTGAACGCTTTCACAACTTGTCTTTATCCAAATTTGAGCAATTGTTTTTTTCCTCTTCTTTTGAGCTTGAAGGGTTTCGATATTTTTGCCACATTGTTCGTGCAGTGAAAAATGCTTCCTGGCATTAACTCTGACGAGCCTAGGTCAAATTTTAAGACTGCTAGATTTGTCTAGATTCAATCCAGGAAAATCAATAATTACCATCTATTTGTTAACTGTTGAATATCTCAGTTAAAGTACGCATTTAATGGAGCTTTGTTTTTGTTTAAGGAACATAATTATGGAGAGACATTGGTACTTTCATCTATTTGACTTCTATAGCATCGTGGTGAAGCAGCACTACACTCTTCCTCTCAAGATCAATTTATCCTTCTGAACCTGCAGAGCAACGAACTGAAAAGGAAACTGAATATCATCTCAATGGAATATTAAAAAGGACATAATTTTCTTCCCTTTCTATTCTCTTGAGTTATATAATGAAGCTCATTTTTATAAGGAGCCTCATTTGTTCTTCAGAGGTGGAATTGGTTCTTCATTGTGTCACGCCTAAGTGGTCTCACTTATTCGTGACAAATCCTGTCTTAATAGATGATATGAAGTAAATCTTTTTATTTCAGGCATTTAAGCATTTTCAAATTGCGTGTTTGACAGCGTTAAAGAGCAGTATTTATGGTGCTGAAGAGGTCACCTTGACATATGCGGCAATGTCATGATATTTTCCCTGGCTCTGCACCAGAATAAATGAATTATTTATTCCGGCCTGTTTCCCACTCCAGTACATCACTATCTCTCTTAGATATGCACCAGTATTAGTGAGCTATCATAACATTTGGTACTGTCATAACATTTAAGAGACATTTGCACAGATATATGGATAGGATAAGTCTATAGAAACATAGATAATGGGTGCAGGCCATTCAGCTCTTCGAGCCAGCACCGCCATTCAATATGATCATGGTTGATCATCCAAAATCCTGCTTTTCCCCCATATCCCTTGATTCCTTTAGCCCTAAGAGCTAAATCTAACTCTCTCTTGAAAACATCCAGTGAATTAGCCTTCACTGCCTTCTGTGGCAGAGAATTCCACAGATTCACAACTCTCTGGGTGAAATGTTTTTTCCTCATCTCAGCCCTAAATGGCACACCCCTTATTTTTAACTGTGACCCTTGGTTCTGGACTCCCCCAACATTGTGAACATGTTTCCTGTATCTAGCTTGTCCAATCCCTTAAGAATTGTATATATTTCTGTAAGATCCCCTCTCATCCTTCTAAATTCCAGTGAATAAAAGCACAGTCGACCCATTCTTTCATCATATGTCTGTCACGCCATACCAGGAATTAACCTGGTGAACCTATGCTGCACTCCCTCAGTAACAATAATGTCCTTCATCACATTAGGAGACCAAAGCTGCACACAATCCTCCAGGTGTGGTCTCACTGGGGCCTTGTACTACTGCAGTAGGACCTTCTTGCTCCTAAACTCAAATCCTCGTAATGAAGGTCAACATGCCGTTAGCTTTCTTCACTCACTGCTGTACCTGCATGCTTACTTTTAGTGACTGATGAACAAGGACACCCAGGTCTCGTTGCACCTCCCCTTTTCCTAATAGACCATTCAGAAAATAATCCGCCTTCTTGTTCTTGCCACCAAAGTGGATAACTTCACATTTATCCACATTATACTGCATCTGCCATGCATCTGCCCACTCACCCAACCTATCCAAGTCACCCTGCAGGTTCAGAGGTTTTAAGGCCAAGAGTGGTCATGTGGGACAAGTGTAGATGGGGCATGTTGGTTGGTGTGGGCTAGTTGGGCCAAAGGGCCTGTTTCGACACACTATCCGAGGTGCGGACTGGAGATTCTGTGGCGGCAGGCGAGATGCGAGGATGGTCTGTTGCCTCCCTGGTGCCAGGGTTCAAGATTTCACAAACCAAATAGTAAGATTAAACGAGAACTTACCAGTTCGAAGGTTGATCTTTATTTTATGAGGAGTTGCGATGAGGGATTTCGTGAAGACCCCGCCAACACGCATGCGCGGCATCCTTCAAAGCAGCGGTGTGGAATGACAGACTCGACGAAAAGTAAGGATATTAAGATTAAACTGCGAACTAACCAGCTGAACATAATGATCGAGGGTTGGGAGCGGAGGGCACGAAATCCCTCATCGCAACTCCTCATAAAATAAAGATCAACCTTCGAACTGGTAAGTTCTCGTTTAATCTTACTATTTTACTTCGGAGTCACGTGAGTGACTTCGTGAAGACTTCAAAGCTCTGTGATTACACGCCCTGGACAACGCCCATGCTACCACACTGCCGCAATCCTGATGGAGGAAGTTTGTTAAAGCAATCCAGACTGGACGATCTGAAAATAATTAACATTTATTAAACACAAATCATAAACAAACCCCCTGACTGGGGACAAATGATATTAGGGAGCAGCCCTGAGTACTGCATCCGCATATGTTGCAGGTCCGGCCAATGGCTTATGGTAGAACCGTTGAAAGGTTGACTCACTGGCCCATCCTGCCGTAGCGAGGACGTGATCCATGGGCACCTCCATGGCCCTCGCTGTTGATGTGGATGCAGCCCTGGTGGAATGAGATTTAAACAAGTTAGTGTCAATACCCGCTGCATCCAACACTTCCCTGAGCCACCTGGAGATCGTCTGCACTGTCACCCGGCGATGTGGTTTTTTGTGGCTTATAAGCAGTCCTTGTTCCGAATTCCTGATCGACCGGGTCAACTCAATGTAGCAACGGAGATGGGTGACTGTGCAGAGTGTGGCATCAGAGGGGTACGCCTGGAATTCCAACTGCAGCCCCAAAGATCCGGGTCGATGCTGCTTCAGCAGGTCTGCAACGTAAAACGTTATTTTCCCAGGGGTAGAGAGCATATTGTCAATGCGCAACTTTTGAAGCGCCTGTACCCGCTGAGCAGACGTGAGCGCCATCAACATGACCACCTTCAGGGTGAGCTGGTGAAGAGGTAACCCCGCCATGGGGGACCATGATCTTAACAGGGACAGGACCACTCCTGCATCCCAGACAACGTTATATCTGGGCCGTGGAGGGTTTGTGTTAAATACACCCCTCATAAACTTCGACACCAGATTGTTGGTCCCCACTCCTACCGGAAGGTACGAGGACAGCGCACTCCTGGCCCTATTGATGGTACTATAGCTGAGCCCTTCATCATAGTGGAGGCCCGCCAGGAATTCCAGGACGTCAGGTATTGTGGCAGAATCATAGGTAACACTCTTCCTTAAACAGAATAGTTCCCATTTCCTGATCTGGGTCAGGTACTGCCGCCTTGTAGATGCTCTGCATGATGCAGCGATTAAATCCATGGCCCTCGGTGAGATCCCCGTGTTCAGCAAAGGCCTTTTCAGAACCTGCAGACCAACAGGTTTAAATAGGCGTGGCACGGATGCGGCTCGCCAGTGACGGGATTAGTAACCAATTGTGGGTTGTTTCCTATTCGCACCCACGGGTGCTTCAGCATCTGAGAGACCACCGGGTACCACGGTTGTGTCGGCCAGTCGGGTATTACCAGAATGCCTGATGCAGAGTCTGATTTAATCTTCTGTAATACCCGACTGATGAGGCAGAATGGGGGAAAAGCGTAGCAACACCATTTCCCCCAGTGGAGCGAAAAAGCATCCAAAGCCACTGCCCCAGGATCTGGTTCCCACAATACATATGTTGGTATCTGATGGTTCAGTCTAGACGCAAATAGGTCAATATCTGGCATACCGAATTTTGTCACAATTTCAGCAAACACAAGGGGATTCAGCATCCACTCAATGTTATCATTAAAAACTCGTGACCTGGTGTCCGCCACCGTATTGAGTATCCCCGGAAGGTACGTTGCTGATATCCAAATACCCCTTTTGATGCACGAGCCAAATTGTATTTGCCAAATCATTACAAGATACTGACCTGATACCACCCATATGATTTATATAGGCTACCACCGTGGTGTTATCGATTTGAAGGCGGACATGTGCATGACGCAAATTACTGCAATATGCCCGCAGTCCATGAAAGACCCCCAGCATTTCCAAATAATTAATGCCTTGCACTTGGAGAAGCGTGAACTCATGAGCGTCCCATCTGCCACCACAGCTGGTTATAGTGTCAGTTGCCCCCCAGCCTTGTGCACTCGCATCAGTTTGCAACAGAACCGTGGGATTCGGGAGAATGATGGGTTTGGAACTTACTCCAATATTATGAACCCACCATTCCAGCTCAGTTTGCTCCCCTATGCCTAAGCGCATAGGTCTGTCAAAATGTCCGGTATTCAATTTTAACGCCAGAATTTTACTTTTTTGTAAGTTTTGATAATGCAACGGACCATAATTTACGGCCGGGAATGTGGCAACCAGCTTGCCAATTACCTTAGCAACCTGCCGAATGGTTGGCCTGTTGTTGTCAAGTAAACTGATGCATGCTTGTTGAACGTCCACCACTTTGTCAACTGGGACCGTGATTTTCATCTGGTTAGTGTCTATAGTGAACCCCAAATAGTCCATGACCTGCGAAGGGTTGAGCTTGGATTTGTCTGGATGGATTACAAACCCCATTCTTTGAAACAAAGATATAGCGGCCGAGACTGCCAACTGGGCGTGCTCTAGGATTTTCCCTGCTATGAAAATGTCATCTAAATATGCCATTATAATATGGTTTTGTTTCCTGAGATGTGCCAATAAAGGTTTGACAATTTTAGTAAATAGTCTCGGCGCTGTTGTAATCCCATTAGGCAAAGCCATATATTGCCATAATTGACCTTCCCAGACAAATTTCAAGAACCTCCGATGTTGTTTAGCAATAGGGACTGTATAGTACGCATCCTTCAGGTCAATGCAAGCCATAAAGTACCCATGACTAACCAACTGCTTGGCCGTCTCAAACGTCTCCATCTTAAAATGGGTATATTGTACGAAAGCATTCAACTGGGTTAAGTCGATGATAATCCGACAGCCTCCATCCTTCTTAACCCTAGTAAAGATGTTGGAAACAAACTCCAATGGCTCGTGCGTCGTTTTTTGTATCACCCCTTTCTTTTCTAATCGTAGTATTTCAACATGAGCCCGCTCCTTCTCTGACTGAGAGAGTGCAAATCTGCGACTAGGCTCATGTTGCGAAGGGGGATCTCTGCCATTAATAAACTCTATCTCATAACCCTGAATGCTTTGTAAAATAAAAGGATCCGTAGTTAGGGTATCCCAAGCAGACCGGAAACCCCGAAGCCGTCCCCCCACCGGTGAGGTTACTAATGCTACGTTGTGGACGGACCCAAGCCCCCTTACCTCCAAGGTTAGCGCCGGGGTCTGGACTGTGGTGTCTTTGCTCCTCGTGTGGCGCGGCCCTGTTGCCGCATCTTCCAAGCTGGCTTGGGCTGGCCTTGGAATAAAAAAGGCCTCTGCTGTTGGGCCCCCGCCGAGGAATATGTTTGTGAATATGTTCTGGGGCCTTGGTCCACCGATGTGTGGGGCCTGAACGAGGAACGTGGCTGCTGCCTGGTGTAACCGGGAGTTTTGGATGAATAAGACTGTCTCATCATCCCCACAGTCTTGGCTTCCTCGTCCAGTTCCTTTACGCGTTTAGGCAGGTCTTCCCCAAACAACTGCCTTGGTGGTGGTGCGGTGGAGGTGCTGCATAATCCCGCAAATTTGGGATTCAAATTTGGCCGGATGGAGCTCTTCCTGAAACAGTTTATCTCAAACTGTGTGGTGCACAGAAGTGCTAGCGCATCCTGCTGCTCCTCGGACACATTCGTGGCATCCAGCGACCGAGCAAAAGCCGTGATACCTGCTGTCAGCAGCTTTAAGATTTTCTGGAGCTTGCCCTCCTTGACCCTTGTGTTCGCCGACATGTTCCCCCATATTGCTGCATTCACTTTCGGTACGTTGAGGGAGTTACAGTTTGCTGGTGCCTTATACTTCCCCACTGTTTCCGAGAGCACGGTATCCTGGAGCTGGTGCGTAGTCAGGAAATCGATTGACGCCGCTATTTTGGGATGTAGTGGTCCTCCTGCCGCCGCAGGTGACCCAAATTTCGACACCGCCTCCAACATTTCCTGTGGGTTCTGGACCTCTTCTCCCTCCTCAGGCTCACCCATACTTCCTTGCTGGCTCTCAAGCGACGGGGAGATAGAAGGTGGCGGCTGCATGTAGCTCCCAGACCTCTGGGATTCCCGTTCCTGACGCTCCAGGTCCCGTTGATATAGCACCTCCACCATATGCTCCAACCGGCCGATACGACCGTCACCGCTGTACGCGGGCCACTGGTCGTCTTCCCCAGCCTCTCCAGAGGAACCGGGGCTTCCAGCAGTTGTCAACACCCCCACGGAATGTACTGCCGGGAAGTCGCCAGCTCCCACTCCAGCGGGGCTGTGCGACTCCCACACGGACACACCGCTGGTCCGCCGTCGTTTGGACAGCAGCGGCCCCTCTGTCTGATGGGAGGGAAGAGGGCTAGAGTCAGTACTTGCACCAGAAACTGGACTCTCTGATGTCCGTGCGGGCTTACCACCACAGCGTTCCACATATAAACGGGACTGTGGCGGCGCATGGTCTGCTTTACCCGCCTCAGCAGGGGCGCTGGACCGTACTTTGCTGCCACCGGCCCGCACTACGGCAGCCTGTTCCGGTGGTGTGCCGGTACATCCTGCCCCCACAGGGATCCTCGGCACGCCAGCATTGCCACTGGTCTGCTTCCTTGCAGGTTTCCCCAGTGGCTTGTCCCTGCCTGCCGTACCGACAAGGCTGGACTTTAGCGAGGCTTCCCCCCTGTTCTGCCCGCGAGGGACCTTTAAAGGGGGGGATGCACTCGCGGACACGCTTGCTCCAAGAGCCCCACGTGCCTTACCTCCAGCCCTGGACTTGGGCACTGGAGTTCTGGAGTCAGGGTCTCCCAGCCCCTGCTCGGACACCCTCTTCTTAGCCAGAGGGGTTGTGCGGGGTCTGGTCAGCTGCTCAGAGCTCCCCGACTGCCGCGACTTCTTCCTCGGTGGTGTCTCAGCTGCTCCCGATGTAGCGGGCAGCTCCGAGGGCTTCACTCGCTGAACGCGACTCCCACTTCTTCCTCCTTCCATGGTTCTGAAAAACACACAGACCACACAAAAAAAACGGTAAACCAGCTCAAGGTTAACTTACCTGCAGCTGCTTACCTTTTTGAAGGAGCCGGTTGAGGGAGCGCACTCCCCCCCCCAGCTGCCGTGAGCAAATGCGCGCGACGATATGCCGCGCATGCGTGTTGGCGGGGTCTTCACAAAGTCACTCACGTGACTCCGAAGTAAAATTCAGAACATCCTCGCGAGGGAAGGTGAATAGCCGACGGTAGTTGTGCATGTGGGCACAAATGACATCGGGAAGAAGAGGAAGGAGGTGCTGCAACGTGAGTTTAGAGAGTTAGGAAGAAGACTGAAAAGCAGGACTTCTTGGCTGGTTATCTCTGGATTGCTTCCAGTACATCGTGCTAGTGAGGACAGGAACAAGGGGATAGGGAATCTGAATGTGTGGCTGAGGGGCTGGTGCAGGGAGCATTTAGATTTATAGACCACTGGGATCTCTTCTGGGGTAAGGGTGACCTGTACAAAAGGGACGGGTTACACCTTAACTGGATGGGGACCAACGTTCTGGCAGGCAGGTTTGCTAGGGCTACATCTGTGGGTTTAAACTAAATAGTGGGGGGGGGGGGGGGGGGGGAGAGATTGACAAATTGGGAGTATAAAGATGGAGTTGAAGGGGAAGTGAGTACAGGAAAAGTTACAAAAGACTCCCGAATTAATGGGAAGGAAAGTTCGAGAAGCGATGAGAGAGTAAGGTCAGGGCCAATTGCGAGCGGTGTGAGAGGGGTGGTGAATACCGAGGTCAAAGTGTTGTATATGAATGCGCAAAGTATAAGAAATAACGTATACGAGCTTGAGGCTCAGTTAGAGATTGGCAAGCATGATGTTGTGGGAATTACAGAGACGTGGCTCCAAGAGGGCCAAGGCTGGGAACTGAATATTCAAGGGTATACATCCTATCGAAAAGGCAGAGGGGGTGGGGTAGCTTTGTTGGTGAGAAATGATATTCAGTCCCTTGCAAGGGGTGACATTGAAACAGGAGTTGTGGTCAGTATGGATAGAACTAAGGAATTGTAAGGGTAAAAATACCCTAATGGAACTTATCTACAGGCCCCCCAAACAGTAGACTGGATATAGGGTGTAAATTGAATCGGGTTAAAATTGGCATGTAGTAAAGGTTAAGGGGCTGTCCCCTGTCCCACTGCGGCAACCGAATCTGCGAGTTTAGAAGAGTTTGCCCTCGACTCAAACTCGCAGCATGGTCGACACATGGTCCTAGGAGGTCCAAGGAGGTCACTGGAACTCTCCTTCATGCTCGAGAGAAGTTCCCGAATACTCAAGGCCTCAGCTAGGTCGTGCAAAAATTTTCAGCATGTTGAAAAATTTTCCACAAGTAAAATTTGGTCGGCATTTTTTGTTTGAACTCATAGTGCAGTGGAGTGGGGTCGCTATTTAGTTACAGGCAGTCGAGGGCTGCCATAGGCAATCTCCTTAGCTGACAGGGCATTTTAATTGGCTCATTGGAGTTTTCAGGGCCCAGTAGAACTGACCGGTAGGTAAAATGCTCGCTTTATTAAACGTTGTCTGACTTCTTAAAAGTGTCTCCACTCCTTCTCACCCACCTTCTCTTCCCCCCCCCCCCCACCCCCCCCGTGCTCTCTAAAGGACTTACCGTACACTGTGTTACCTTCCTGTACATCGCGGGTGTGAATTTCAGACGGCACTCTCCCCCTTTCCCTGGCCCCCGCTTTTGCGATGTGCGGTCGGTCGATCCAGCTCGTGGTTTCATCGCTGACGGTCGATCCAGCTCGAGGTTTTTCAGGCCAGTGCCCTCAAAGTTGAAGGTCGAAAACACTCTTCTGAACTCACGGATTAGGTCGCCGCAGTGGGACAGCCCCTTAATGCCACGGTTGTATGGGAGATTTCAACATGCAGGTAGTCTTGGAAAATCAGGTTGGTACTGGACCCCAAGAAAGGGAGTTTGTGGAGTTCCTCTGTGATGGATTCTTAGAGCAGCTTGTTTTGGAGCCTACCAGGGAGAAGGCAATTCTGGATTTAGTGTTGTGTAATTAACCGGATTTGGTAAAGGAACTTGAGCTTAAGGAGCCATTAGGAGGTAGTGACCTAAATATGGTCAATTTTAATCTACAATTGGAGAGGGAGAAGGGTAAATCGGAGGTATCAGCGTGACAGTTGAACAAAGGGGACTATGGATGTGTTAAAGAAGGAACTGCAGATGCTGGAAAATCGAGGGTACACAAAATGCTGGAGAAACTCAGTGGGTGCAGCAGCATCTATGGAGCGAGGGAGATAGGCAACATTTTGGGCTGAAACCCTTCTTCAGATTGATGGGGGGTGGGGGGAGGCGGGGGTAAGAAAGGAAAAAGGAGGAGGAGGAGGAGCCCGAGGGCTGAGGGAGAGGTAGGAAGGGGAGGAGACAGCAAGGGTCAACAGAATTGAGGGGACTATGGATCCAAGAGGAAGGAGCTGGACAAAGTTGACTGGAAAGATACCCTAGCAGGGATGACAGTGGAACAACAATGGCAGATATTTCTGCAAATAATACAGAAGTGTCAGGCCAGTATAAAAATAAAAAAGTACAACGTAGCAAAGATGAGCGGGAAGCAAGAGTATTGGGTAATGTTTAAAGAGCAACAGAAGATAACTAAAAAGGCAATACGGGGAGAAAAGATGAGGTATGAAGGTAAGCTAGCCAATAATAAAAAGTAGGATAGTAAAAGCATCTTTAGGCATTTGAAGAGGAAAAAAATTTAAGAACAAAGATGGACCCTTGAAGACTGAAAAAGGTGAATTTATTATGGGGAACAAGGAAATGGCAGATTAGTTGAACAGGTACTTTGGAACCCTTCACTAAGGAGAACACAAACAATTTTCCTGATGTACTAGTGGCCAGAGGATCTGGGGTGATGGAGGAACTGAAGGAAATCCACATTAGCCATGTAATGGTGTTGGGTAGACTGATGGGACTGAAGGCTGATAAATCCCCTGGGCCTGATGGTCTGCATCCCAGGGTACTTAAGGAAGTGGCTATAGAAATCGTGGATGCATTGGTGATAATTTTCCAATGTTCTTTAGATTCAGGATCAGTTCCTGTGGATTGGATGGTAGCTAATGTTATCCCACTTTTTAAGAAAGGCGGGAGAAAGAAAACAGGGAATTATAGGCCAGTTAGCCTGACATCAGTGGTGGGGAAGATGCTGGAATAAATCATAAAAGATGAAATAGCGACACATTTGGATAGCAGTAAAAGGATCGGTCTTTTGAGAGAATGGAACGGCTGGGCTTGTACACTCTGGAATTTAGGATGTGAAGGGATCTTATTGAAACATATAACATTGGTAAGGGTTTGGACACGCTAGAGGCAGGAAACATGTTCCCGATGTTGGGGGAGTCCAGAACCAGGGGCCACAGTTTAAGAATAAGGGGTAAGCCATTTAGAACAGAGTGAGGAAACACTTTTTGTTGTGAGTCTGTGGAATTCTGTGCCTCTGAGGGCGGTGGAGGCCGGTTCTCTGGATACTTTCAAGAGAGAGCTAGATAGGGCTCTTAAAGATAGCGGCGTCAGCCGGGCAACCTTGGCAGCTTTTTAAGTTGCCAAATGACAGTTTAGGTGGTCATTTATGACTGCTTGCATGACATGTGTGATAATGTGCTCGGACGAAGTGCGTAGTTACTAGTCGGAATTATGCTCAATTAAGTATTGACATATTATTTCTGCTTCAAATAAAGTCCCAAACTAAACTAAACTCTCTATAAACTAAAGAGAGAGTTGGATACAGCTCTAGGGGCTTGTGGAGTCAAGGGATATGGGGAGAAGGAAGGCACGGGTTAATGATAGCAGACGATCAGCCATGATCACAATGAATGGCGGTGCTGGCTCGAAGGGCCGAATGGCCTCCTCCTGCACCTGCACCTATTTTCTATGTTTCTATGATATGGGGAGAAGGCAGGAATGGGGTACTGATTGGGGATGATCAGCCATGATCACATTGAATGGCAGTGCTGGCTCGAAGGGCCAAATGGCCTACTCCTGCACCTATTGTCTATTGTCTATAAATCTTAGTGTGTCCACAGTGGTCATAAATCAACACATATTTCTGGGTGTTAACAACACTATTGGAGTTACACACTTGCTTTTCGCCAGTTTCCCCAATCATTATAGAGAATATATGCAAAGATATTTTAGACAGAAAAAAGATGAAATGCTTTTCCCAGTTAATTGAACAATTTAATGTGTTTTTTCAATGTTGCAGTTTCTAATTTACGTGAATAATAGGGATTCAAAAACAGTGCAAAGGAGGAAAATTTGCAAATAATACCAAACTGAGAGCACATGGAATCAAAGGTGGTACCTCAGCATCAATGTTATAAATAGGATGATAGCAAATTAAATTTAGTGGGTGTAAATACTGCTTGGAGTACATGCCTGCTTAACCTAGCAACGAGATGAATGATGGCTTAAAACAGAAAGTGGGGAGTTCTGATGAATGCAGGTCATTAGGCAAAAGAATGTTGAATAGTGGTAATCTGCAGGATTCAGGCCGTTATCAACTTGGGCATGAGTGTTATAGGTAAAATATCAAAATCTGTGTGCTATCTTTCAAAATGGACAATTGAAAGGCACATGAAGTTGAATGCAAAGAAATGTAAAGCAATACATGTAAATGCAAAGCAATGTACATCAGAAGGAATGGTGCATCTCTCAGGGATATCATCCCAGATGGGCCAACATGTGTATAAATGTGTAAATCTTTGGAAAATCTTTGTATCAAGTTAAGAATAAGTTAGTAAAACAAATGAAATCTCAGTTTCCCCAAAATGGCATGGAAAGCAAAAGCTAAAATGTTTTGTGTGAAAAAAGCGTACAATTGGTCACATAATTTTGGTTGCCTTATTTTCGTAAAATAAATTGTACAGAGGAAGTATGAGAGATTTACTAGAATGGTTCCAGGTATCGATGTTAAAATGGAAAAGACGGGCAACAGAAACAAAAATTGCCACAAGCGTTCAGCACATCAGGCAACAGCTGTGGAGCAAACGTTAAATCAATGTTTCGGGTCAATGACCCTTCATCAGAATTGGAAGTGAGAAAATGAGCATGATTTGTGTTGCAGTGATATGATGAAGGTGGCGAGAATGAATGTGATTGGAAGCAGATCAATGTTGGCAAGGAAACCGTGACGTTAAATACCTGAATTGGTGAGAAGAGGCAACGAAAACAAAGGAACATATTGAAACTGAAATATCTAGCAAACAAAAAGGCTTGTAATTGAAAGTATTAGATTGTTCGTTGAATACCAAACTGGCCACATTGCCAGTTATGTTTTTGTTTTACATGTCTCTTCCATTCTAGCATTGATACCTGGAATCATTCTAGTTAATCTCTTGTACTTCCTCTGGACAATTTTCCAAAGTGTGGCGATCAAAAATTATCCAAACAATTGTATGCATTTTTCACATTTTTGCTTTCCATACCTTTGGCTTACACATTGGTGAACAATGCAAGAGGCCAGACACACACAAGTCATACAGATGGAGAATTAAAGTGGCAGGACATGGAAAATCAGTGTCACCCCTGTAGTCTTGAGGTTTCCTGCAATGGCATCACCCGATCTGTGTTTTTAACATGGTATTTCAGTTTCAATTTACTTTTTTATTTCTCATCTTTCTCTAACTCCCAGTATTAAAGGCATTAGTTAAGAGGGAGTTAGACATAAACATGAGCAGGCAGAGAATAGAGGGATGCAGGCCATGTGTCGGCAGCTGGGAGTGGTTAGATGGACATCAGGTCAGTGCAGACATGGTGGGCCTTGGGGCCTGTTCCTGTGCTGTACTGTTCTACATTAATGACACTTTTGGTTTGCTTCCTACCAGTCTGAAAAAGGGTCCTGCCCCAAAACGTCCTCTGTCCATTCAATCCCCATATGCTGCCTGACTTGAGTTCCTCCAAACCTTGGTTCTGTTCAAGATTTCAGCATCGGCAGTTTCTTGAGTCTCTGAGACGTTCTGCCGTTGTCTTCATGGCTCATCCTTCCTTCAGCGTAAATATACTTCTTATGTCTTTTTTCCCCCCAAGTTCTTTTGAAAGCTCTTTGACTTAAAACATTGGTGTTCTCTTTCCCTGGATGAAACCTGAGCTAAGTGTTCTGGAATTTTTATGCATAACATCATGATAGTTTTGGACAGGGGCAAATAAAAAACATCTCCTATTCATTAGTGGATGATTGAAGGACTTGGGACACAGATTTAATATGATAGATAAAAGATTAGCTACATCTCACTACCCATAAAGTTGATGGAAATAAAGTAAATCAAGGGTCAAATGTCAACTGAGTATTGGATAGTAAATATTCTGGTTCGAAGTTGTTCAGGAAATATAAGTAGGTATGATGAGGATCATAGTGGTGCAGCAAGCAGAGCTACTATCTCACGGCTCCATCTATCCAGTTTAATCATGACCTGCCACACTGTCTGACTTGAATTTGCATGGCATTCACTGTGACCACAGGGGTTTCCTCCCCCTGGCGTCCGGTTTGAAAACACCAAAATTGGTGGAGTTATGGAGAGTGAGGAACTTTGTCCCAAGTATACTGTGGGATATATAGTTTAATATAGTTATGGTTTAATTTGAGCAAGTGTGAGGTGTTGCACAATGGAAGGGTGAATGTAAGGGGATAGTATCAGTTAATGTCAAGACCATTATAGCATTGATTGAGAGGTATTTTGGGGTCAAGTTTGTAGTTCCCAGACAGTGGCAATACAAGTAGATAGTAGTAATGAAGGTGTATGGTTTGCTTATCTTCATTGGTCAGGACACTGAATATAAGAATCAGGACGTTATGATGTGGCTTTATAGGACTTTGGTCGCATTTGGAGTATTGGGAAGGTGGTACAGGGGCCCGAAAACGGCGAACACTGGGCTCAAGAATAGCTTCTTCCCAGCAACCATCAGCCTCTTGAATGTTAGATAACACTAACGGCATGGTGGCCCAGAGGTAGAGTTGTTGCCATACAGTACCAGAGCCTGGGTTCTGTTTATACAGAACTTGTATGTTCTCCCAGTGACCTGCATGGGTTTTCTCTGGGTGCTCTGGTTTCCTACAACACTCCAAAGACATACAGGTTTGTAGGTTAATTGGCTCGGTAAAATTGTAAATTGTCCAAATGGTAAATTGTCCCAAGTGTGTATAGGATAGTGTGCAGGGATCGTTGGTCGGTGCAGACTCTGAGAAAATACTTGGATGGTGCAAAGCAAAAAAATTCAAATGTTTTTTGCAAATTAAAAAAAAATCCCAGATACCTCCATCACATCCTACAAAAATAGACTGCAATGTAGGCTTGGAAGTCACAATGGGACAGTTAGTGTTAAATTTAAAAAAAAATTGAAACTCTCCAGATTAAAATACCATGATAATAGTATTATTCAATGACTGTCAATTTGGATACACTGCGTTAGACAATAAAATATTTCATAACCACTATGGGAGAGGGAAAAATGTAGGGATACAGCAACATGCCATTGTTCTCTTCAATGTTTTAGATGGAGATAAATAAATTATACAGCATGATACTTATTTGTAAATTTCGCCATAAGCATTTAATTACATTAGATTCCTGATTTTAATAAGGATTACATTTACACAAAAATGACTTTAAAACTCTATTTGTACACAAGACAAGAGGCAAGAATTCAGAGGTGAGGCATTGGACAAAATTTCAGGTGACTTTTTGGCATGCTTTAATTTAGTAAATTTATACCCTTTTAATACAGAAACATCCTAAGTACAATGAAGAACGGTTATTCAGCAATATTGCACATAGCTCGAAAACAACACAAATATAACAAATGCTATTTTGTAAGTAGCAAATACAGAGAAGCATTTTGTTCACTACTTTTTAAAGCATGGACTGTACATAGCAACACTCAGAACAGGTCACAGTCACAAACTGCTCCAACTAGTCGATGCGTGTCTTGATGCAAACACAACAGTTACAAGGGTCCAGAACAAACTGACCGCAAAAGGCCAAGAAGCTTTGGTTGCCCTCCATTTTTATCATTAACATAAAAATACAGCATAGCCATTAAACTGCAGCTCCTTAAAACAGCAACAATATATACAGCTGAACTAAATATGTTTGAACAGATCCAGCTATCTTAGAGTGTTGAACGATTTTGTTTAAACCTTGAGGCAATTTTCACCATTGTGAATTAACCTGTGCTTAAAATAGTAACTAGTTATTGTAATAGTATTTAAAATTGAATGCCAGCTTGTACTCTTAAAGACTGCACTTTCCCATGCTTTTAGTGAAACATAACCTCTACAAAGTATTTTGCTACATTGCTCAGCAGAGGGTCAACTTTGGCCACTTCAGTTTCTTTCTCTCGTTCGTTCAATGAAAACATTCACATTTATAAATTAACCATTCTTCAAAAGCCACTTGCAACACTGTAAACTCATCACTTTAAGTCAATATATCTATACATATCAGCAGTGCAAATTAAATCTCACTGATGTGTTAAACACATCGAGCCACACGCAAACACAACTCAGTAAGCTAATTCCAGTATTTTTCAAGTGTCCTGAACTAAAATTTAAGTGCAATTAATGGAATCATTTTTTTAAATTAGGGGGTAAACATTGTGTGTGCTGTGCGCGCAGAGAGTGCAAGGCCACTAAACAACAACCACGCAATAGTGCCCCTATATTGTACAGTCCCCCCGATCTTCCTCTGTGTGTGGAAAATATCCATGCCAACGTCGGCACTACAGGTGCAGCCACTGCCAACAAATCAACAATAAAATGCTTGCTCCAATAACTTTTCTGACACACTGCAGATGGCTGATCCTCTGACACACTAAATTCGTTACTATCTGTTTGATCAAAGGCTGATGTAAAAGTGGACTCCATCATACCGTTTACGGTAGGTGGGTCATGTGCTTGTTCATTGTGGGTGCTTGCTGGAGAGCTCTTGAAATGATTAACACATTCTAATCTAGACACCAGAATAGCAGTATTAGGATTATTTGGAGTTAAATCCATTAAACCATCAAACTCCAATACACATTCCGTTTGGCCAGCCTCTGACACCCAGGTTGAAGATATTGGGCTGACTGGGCTGTTTTGTTGGGATTTTTGAATATGTAGAATGAGGCTCTGTACATCTGGACTATATGGTACTACATCAGTCTGGATCGCCTGTTCCCTCACCAGCCTATTATCACTTGTCATAAAGATCATACTTGGAGCAGAAATATTAAAAGCTGGACTGTTGGCAAGGATAGCCTGCATTTCATTGGCTTGTGGCCAACTGCCATCTCCTGGGCTACCATCAGTGGGTCTGGACCTCAGTATTTGGTCAAATAGATCTGCTCTGCTTGCCATATCATCATTGGCAAGCAGCCCACTATCAGCCATTTCTTCAACAGCCTGGTCTTCGAGGGCCATGGCCTCAGCCATTTTGGTGTAGGTTGTGCTACGAGCCAATGATTTCACAGGCGATGGACACATGCAGTCCAATGATGAGTCGTCCCTTGACGCACCATTCTGAGCCAACTCCATGCTCTGCAGCAAAGACTCCAGCTTCTTGTTTTGGATATTAATGTCAACAAAATATTTTTGGACACCTTTATCCTTCTCTACCAAGCTGTTCTTCATAGTGTCAATCACCTCACGGAGTTGTTTGATCTCTTTCCGTGCTTCTTTTAGTGCAAGCTGTGCTTCAACTCGGTGGCATTCTTCCTCTATCCAGTCTTCTCGCATGCGTGCAAGCTGCGACTTAAGATCTACAACTTCAGATTCCCTTTTAAAAAAGGCAAAGATGCACACATAAGCAATGTTTGGAAATTGCTGCATTTTCAAATTAACATAGGCATATTCAAATGAATTGGAAATATGGTTTGTTTTTTGCAGTTTGTTTCTTTGCTGCTCAGAAAATGTGTGGAATCAGTTGACAAATACAGCAATTAAAAATCTTGTTAAAAAGACTTTTACCTTTTATACCAATTAAATTTAAGCCTTGTGTTTGCAGCAGCAAGACTTCTCACTGCACCATAATCAAATTCTGTGCTCTGATTACTTTACAGATAATGCTGCCAGTATCAATAATCTGTAGTCAAACCAATTTTGTTTACCATAATATTTTAGCCCAAACACAAGCCTAAAATAAATTATTCAAATTATCTAAAACTGCTGCTGTGCAACATTTTTCTGCATCTTCCTTTCTTGCACAGTACAAAACTGAAAACTTAAATCTCTATTCACTTTTTGATATTTATTTTATGCGTGTAGTTATTAACTTATTGCAAAGTAGATGAATGCTTCCTCTGAAACAAGAGATTGCTTTCAACTATTGGCATCACAAGAGATAAATCAAGTGTTGTGCAATGTAACTGGAATTGATGTTTTGTTTGGCAGAATCATTTGCACAGTATTGTACCATCGATAAACAGGTTAAGGGTTCCTAAAATTAAGTCCTTAAGAATAAGGGCAGAAGGTAGAGTGGCAGTTTTAGGGGGGGGGGGGGGGGGGGGGACTCAATCCATATGCACACAGCCCTGTGACCTACATCCATCAGCATAAATGAGAAACAAAAATCAGTCCAATGTATGGGATTCAATCTCCCCGTAATTCTGTATCATAGATACAAGATGACATCAACTGGTGATGGACACCAGCCTGAAACCCACTGCAAATGTTCAGAGTAATGATGTTGCCAAATCTGAGGCGAGCACAACCAAAGCAAAGATCGTGGGCATTGTGTTGTGATCCCAGATAATATGAAACGTGATAGAAACCGCAGAGAATTTTATGTAGCAATCAAGAGCTCCCAGCGCGATACCTTTCACGGCTGTAGCGTTCGCGATTCACCATGAACAAGCAATCTTCATTTAGTCTTTACTAACAAGGTGGGAACGATGTCAAGCGTGCACCAAAACTATTTTCATGTTGATGACCGACACAATTCAGTCCTTCTGGGAGAAGATCAAAGAGGCCACCTGAACCAGGGCAGGGCTCCGTGTTCGTAAGTGTCACACAAAATTACTACTTTTCTCTGCTTATAACATCTTCTCTTGTCCAAACAAGTTAGAATAAAATCCAACAACAAAAGCAAGTGCAGAATATTATTCAGTCTAGGCAAATGATGCATTGTCAGTGTGGAATTGATGGACTTCTTGGTGATAGATCTCTTATCCACAGCCCAATACATTCTAACATATTGCATCAATCAAGCACAGATTGGGCTCTGTAAATCCTTATAGAAGAAAGGTATCTTGTGTAGCTGTCAGTAGCATCAAATGTAACCTATAAAATACAATAACCCAATCTCCCTCTCAAAAGGATTATACTTGACTCTTTCCAACCCTAGTGTACTGTTGTTTGTACCAATGGAAACCATGGGAACAGAAACAATGCTAATGTGAACAGACTCTAACACCTGAATCTGTTTGCTGCAGAACTTGCTTGGACTATATGTACATGCACAATGTCCCGAGTGCATCGCCTGTGATCTTGCAAAGTTCTCTAGATTCTGGAAAGGGCCCAGTAGAAAGCCATAAAATCATAAGAATGTCCTGATTAAAATGCAGAAAGGCAGAAAAGCAAGAAACACCAGTCTAGTTAAACCTAATAACTGGGAAAACAGGGAAATCCATTATTTCGGCCATAGAACCAAGATATTTACAAAATCTTTATCCTGCTTAACTGAGTCCACATGGTTTTATGAAAGGGGATTTAAAAAAAAAAACATTTATTGGAGTTTTTTGACGATGGAACAAGCAAGGTAGATGAAGGTGCATTTGGATTTCTAAAATGTATTTGTTAACTTACAACTTAGAAGGTTACTGCAGAAGAGTTCATGGTAGTCTGTAATAGATAAATGGAAGACTGGTTAATTAATAGTCGGGGAAAAGGGGCACTTTTTCATGTTGGCAATGTGTAACTTGCAAGGTTCTACCGGGATCAATGCAGTCAACATTAATGGCTTAGATGGAGATGCTATTACATGCTATAGCCTGAGTTACAGACCATTATTTGGTGTAAAGGCAGGTTTTGCAAATGTCACAAATATCTGCAAAGGAATAGAGATAGTTTTACTATGTGGGCAATAGTTGGCAGATATAGGGAAATGCAAGGTTATCCACTTTGAGAAGAATAGTAGGAAAGAGAACATTGTTTAAGTGGGGGAGAGATCATAGAATGCTGCTGTACAGAGAGTCCCAGGTAATGTTCTACTTGAACCACAGAAAAAGAGCACATGGGCACAGCAAGTGGTTAGAAAGGTTAACGGAAAGTTGGCTTTGATTGCAAGAGAGATTGAGTACAAAAGTAGAGATTTTCTTGTTAAATATGTACACGGCTGCGAGGAGACCACATCTGGAGAAACTGTTTACTTATTTAAAGAAGTTTATATTTGGAGGTAGTTCAGAGGTTCACGATTGATTCTTAACCTGAAGGGATGGTTTTGTAAGGATTACATGAGCAGGTCACATCAACGGCAGGGCAGACTCAAAGGACCATTCAACTTATTTTTAAAGTTCTTCCAATGCCTGAACATTGTTGCAGCACATGTCCATGCTGCTCCATCCGTCCCCACCCCTTGAACAAAGTCCCAAGTAAAACAAAATCAAAGAACAAGGGAAGACCTTAATAAAAACATCAACTTACTCTGTGAATGCAACAAAAGTTAAAAAAAAAACCCATATTGAAAATACTGCTGAAAACGCAATCAACCATTTGTTCAGGGAAGAGGCAGGACATGAAAAAGACAGAAAAACAAAAAGTTCCGCAAGATTGAGCAAAATTTATAAAGAGCAACATGTAACTGATGAAGTAACACTGCAATAAAAACATTTGTCACTAGAACTCAGTACTTTTAATGAGTGGAAGTGCAAATGTGACCAAGGAGAGAGAAAAAATGCAAATAAAACTGAAAGGCTGTGTGCATTATGGTATTGCTTTGCC
Organism: Raja brachyura; assembly: GCA_963514005.1. The sequence continues at coordinate 16,194,727 of OY740784.1, read as the reverse complement.
AAACTGGTTGGTGCTGTCTGTGAAAATGAGCACAGTCTTGTCTATAACTCTGCTCCTGTTCATAACACAGCAGTTTTACCTTTGGTCAGCGACACCAGTTTGGTAAGACAGCAGGAACACCGATTTGTGAAACTACGAAACCAGTATTAACCTGGGTAGGGGGCGGATGAGGCATTGTCTGGAGGCTCGAGGGCCTGGCAGAGTTTTGCAAATGTGACCAATCCGCTCATAGACAGAGGAAGGCAACCAGAATCGGTGAAGTCAATCAAATGAACCCTGCATCTTGGCAAAAGAACTCTGCAAGGTCGCAGGAAGCAAAAAGAAATATGGACAAATTCACTTGTGTAGTGTTATTAGTGTCACTGGTATGAGAAGGCAAATTGAGGATTCCAGAGTAAATGCAATGCGAAAGGATGCCAGTTCATTCCACATCATTCTAAATCACAACCACATCACTTGTTGGCCATAACCACCACAATCCTCTTTCAATCATAGAACTTAAAACCACATTCATATTGCTTAAAGAGCCATATTCACATTTAATTACAACTTCTGCAGACTTCTGAAGACTCAATTTGCAATCTATTCCTCTTGACCTTCGGAATACCTATTGTTTATTACAGCCAATTGAATAAATATGCTTACTCTGGGTGCTACCCTGGTGCTCACATAGGTTTTGCTAACTTGAGGGTGCCTTAATTCACTACCTTTTAAGGTGATTTAATAGGAAACTGAGGGGCAACTTTCTATTTTACACAAAGGGTGGTAGGCACATGGAACGAGCTGCTGGAGGAGTAGTTGAGGCATATACTATCACAACATTCAGACAGGTACATGGATAGGATATAGGAGGGATAGGGGACAAACGCAAGCAAGTGGGGATAGTATAGATGGAGCATGTTGGTCGGTATGGGTATGTTGGGCTGAACGGCCGGTTTCCACGCTGCATCACTCTATGAACCTGCAGCTGCAGAAGAATGTTGCAGTCCCACATGCATGGCTCAGGGACTTCATGCGTCAACGTACAGACCACCACCTACAGGGACATATACTGCAGAATCTCGGGAGACTAAGGTTTACGAGTGCAGTCATCTCGGAGATTAGTGACCTTCTGCTGGCAGACCCAAGGTATTGCCCCAGTGCTCATATGCTTTATCAGTTGAAATTAAAGTTACCGTCACACTCCTGTCTTCTGGTCATTTTGAATTGCTGCATCTTGTAGCTGGCTGCTCACTATAGCTTTTGAAAGATCATGAATGCCCTTTTCAAAGAAAAGAGACACCTTCTACCATTTCTTTGGTGGAGAAGATGTGCCAGAGTGCATTTAGCAGCATGGAAGACGCTGCCAAGGCTCAGAACTGATTGATGACACAAGTGGTACAATGGACCTCCTTTCATAACCTGTAGTCCACAAATCGCATTTCCATTCCCTCCTTGTTCATGGAGTGGTAGAACAAAACAAACTTCATCGTGGCCAACGTCTTCTATCCAGAGAGTTCAAATGCTCTTTTATTCTTCTCCTGCAAGCCTGCTTCTTAGAGTTCTGTGTTCTATCTGTGCATCACCACACTGATTATCACAGCATCACTGATGCTTTTTCAAGATTACCACTGGCCTCACTGAGAAGGTGAGATTCCTCTTTCTGCAAAAACTGAGTGCGTGAACTCCAATGCTCACCATACTTCATTTTATTGCAGCATCCCGCACAAGTTAGTCAACTGGGGAATGGAACCCCTACTCAAGTGGTTGACAAGAAAGAAAGAGGAAGATGAAAAGTAGGCGCAAAAATCACAGCAACAGTGACACAGAAAGAGGGCCATGATTTACACCACGGAATGGAAAAAGTCCTGCGACCATTCAGGTTACATTTAACGACCACAGATTTTCACACACAGAACACTGCGGGACTGTGTGCCACTTGTATGGATCTACCGGTCTGAAAGGATTTGCACATGACACCTGTGAAGCATCTTGTAATATTTTGAAAGGATAAAGACGCTTTAAATACAAGTTGTTCATATGTTAAATGGATTACTGTGGCTTTAAATTAATGTTATCCCTTTTGTTGGAAATAAATGTCCTAGATTCGGAAGAAAGTGAAAGGGAACATGTTCAGGATGGCCATGAAGAAGCATTCCATAGGGTAGGCGATGTATTTTAAAAGGATGGCCCTGGTGTTGAGATGAAAGCATTGAGAGGCTTAATGTGGGGGTAGGTCATTTGAGAATATTCTAATAATGAGTGTTTTCAAAGTGTGGGATATGAGGAAGTGTAGACTGATGGAATGGGGATGCTTTGGGTTGTAACATTACTGGGAAGTTATGTTGGGATCATAGTCCTTGACCATTGTAGTATTGCACAGACTAAGATCCTGGGGTGAAATGCAATGGTTTTGGTAGTGAGTGAAATTATGTCCTTGTGCTTCAAGTTCTAGTTCAAGTTCTATCAAGACAGCGACCAGACATGGGGATGAGTTAAAGACAGGTGCTGAGGCTTTGGAGTTTGAGACAGAGAGATCTGGAAATAGGATCAGAGGAGGAATGGATGATAGTGGGGGTTAGTGGCAAAGGAATTATAGTATGGATGGTAGGTGTGAGAGGGTGAACATGTGGTAATGGACAAGAGAAGAAAATGTTAATTACTTTCAGGGTAATTGAAAATACTCGTTCCACTGGAGTAAACTGTAGTTGTCAACCAGGTTTAAACTATGTTTAAGCTCATTAAAAAATTGGAAAACTTTTAAAGCATAGAATTAATTATGAACTAACTTAAAAGGGGCAGCGTTCATTACCTTGAAAAGAACTTTAAAACAGCAGTTAACATTGGACCTTCTGGGGATGCATGGCATATACAAACATAATACATGTTTCTCTGATATATTTGCACTCAACTGTTCCAAATTGACTAAACATATGCCCCCTCTGTTTTCCTAATTCCTAAAGCAACAATAGTAATTTCATAAGATGCCACATTGGAGATCATTGTACAGAATTTGGGCTTTTGCAATGAGGATCGATCGACTTATTTAATGGTAAAAAAATAGAAGGAATCAATTTTACCGAAAACCTACATCTAGTGGGGTATCTCAAGGATCAAAGTCATGGCAACAAATATTTACCATCGCTAATTAATAGCTTAGATAATGCATTCAAGTTTTCTGATGGTAGCAATCAGGAGTTTCCACAGGGATGTACACAGGTGACCAGGAGAGAACATGTAAGATGGAAAGTAATGGGGAGAAATGCAAAGATATCCATTTAAATAGAAAAATAGAAGAGTATTTTGAAGGAATGCATAATATTCAGAGGGTTGGATGTACACAAGGCATAATATTAACATGGGGGTTAAGCAAGGTCAATTGCATTTCCAAAAAGCACTTGGTAAAGTGATACTGAAATTGTTCTCACAATGAGGTGAACTTATCTCACTCAAGGACTCTGCTGTTGAGTAAATTCAAGTCGCGTAGAGATTTTTTGGATACCAGGGAAATCATGGGGTTGGGAATAATCAATCATGATCTCAGAGAGTGGCAAAGCAGACCTGAAGGGCTGACTCCTATTATTTTCCCATATATGCTGATGTGCTGTAATATCATAGCTTGAGGCAACCTTTAGGCATTTAACATTATTTGGATAACTTCATTAATCGTTACCATCAAATTCCAATAAAATGATCTTGGTTCATGTAGCAGCCACGAATTTTAAGTTTTATTGAGTAACAAATTTGAAATACGATTTTTTTTTGTACTGCTTTAAACATTTGCACTTAAACCTCCTGTGTGGAACAAGTCAGTTTGATAAATCTGAAAGCTTGTACCGTTTCTTAAAAAAACCCATAAATTGACTTTAAATTTTAACTTGTTTTTCTCAGGCTTACAAAAGACTTACCGGTAACTAAAGTTTCAAACCAACAAAGTACACAACATGCCCACAGGGCCTACTGTCAAATACTTCTCACACCTTATGCTTACCACAGGACTTTACTCAGGAAAAGATATACAACTGACAGCAAAAATAATTACCACCTCTCTTGAAGGTTGCTTTCAGAATCCTTTAGTTTTGTCCTCAGATGTCTAATGGTAACTTCCTTTTGCTGCAGTGGGGTCAAGTATTGCTCCGGGTTAGGAGGCTTAATGCCATGATTATCACTGCAAGAGGTGTATTTACCAGACCGCCTGCAAAATGCAGATAATGAGAGTAAAAGGAAAGAGAATGAGTTATTGAAGTTCAGGTGAACAAAACAACTTAAAGGGCCTGTGCCACTTGGGTTTTTTTTTTGACGACATATTAGTGTCGCCAAAAGATTTTGAACATTTCAAAATCCAGCGGCGACAAAAAAATGTTGCGACACTTGAAAAAATACCGCGCGTCATAAGTCATCACGCCGCATCATGCCGCGAATGTTTCGGTGTCCTGATACGTCAGTCAATGATGCTGGCAGTCGCCGAAAAAAAATCGCCAAGTGGGACAGGCCCTTTAGGGATTCAAAAGAAGATGTCTCACTGTCAGTGAACCACACAACAGTAATTACCAACTTTAAAGAGTCCTCATATTCCCTTTTTCATGTCCACTTGTACAATTTGTGTGATTGCCAGCGATATTAGAGCAAATTTAGAATTTTATATTAGAATTTGAAACATAATTTAAATTTATTAATTGTGGCCTGCCATTCATGGTTAATCGCCAATCCTGTATATATGTTGAACAAAGTGTTAATACGTGTTCATATGTTGAGGCTAGTATTCTGTCTGTGCCAAATATTCCGATTGGTTTTAATCCAAGTAAAACTTCCCATTCGGTGTTTTATTCACCCAGAAGTTGAGCCTATTCAATGTTCAAGTGTTCAACAATTTTCTCTGAAATTGACAGTGAAAAGAGAGAAAAAGGAAAAAGAGAATAAAATGACTGTAAAGACGTCTCCATGCACAGCTATTTAAAAAAGACACATCACAGGTTTCTGTCATTACTACACGAGTGGAACAACATCGCACATAAATAAACCATTCCAGTTATGTTCATGGAATGATCTGAAGTGACATTCACAAACAACTAGGTTCCTCATTATCAGCCTTATCTTGCATTACTTTATTCTAGACTCCTTAGTTAATTTTATATCTTTGCATCAATCCATAACTGCATGAATAAAATAACATCATATATTCTGCTCTATAATCATTGCATCAATAGCATTTCATCACTGCATCATAGGCTGCCTTTTTGAAGCATATACATTCTTTTTTGATAAAGGTGATAAAAAATAATGAAAATTTATTATTGAAGGACAGTGGTTTGTCATTCTCCATTGAAGACTTTCAGTCTTTGATGCTTAATGAACCAACACCAACTTCTATCTGGAAAGAAGAGAATGGGGAAGGAAATATCCGTACACATTAGGCAATAATATTCTGTAACAATTGTCCCATATCAGTAACAAAAATATATTTTAATAATTCTTCTGGCTCCATTCTACATAAACTTTAGCTCACACAAAACAATGCTATCTGTGCTCTAACCCATGCCAATTCTCACTTACCTGTCTACATTTGCCGACATTGGCTTCTGATCACCAAGTACTCAGGTTGGGATGTTTAAATCCTTCCTTGGCCTTGGTTCGCCCTAGTTTTGTTTTCTTCTACACACTAAGATCCTCCCGACATCTCTGCTGAACTCCAATTTTGGTATCTTGGCTGATCTCCACTTGCCCCCATCACAGAGCAGCCTTTCTTTTTGCCTTTTGATTGTTCACGACTCCATTCAAAACTTACCACTTCCACCAAGATTTTAGGTATGTGACTGTATGGTTTCCTACATTATGATCCTGCAGGCAAGTGCATAGCTTCACCCAACATTTCTGGTGGTACAGCAGACATGATAGATTGTGCTATGATAGAAAAGAATTGGGAAGGAAGGAATCATAGACACAGATTTACACAGCAGCATACCTGAGTTCTGCCTTTCAATCCCTTTGGCCAACATGCTAAACTAGACATTACATTATATCCTTTTTTTGGCGTTCTAACCATCACTGCAATAGAACATTAAAAAGATGGATGAAAATTCATCTATAATAAGACTACAAGTTTGCACTCACAGAAACATATTAAAAATGGATGAGCAAGTTTCCCAATGGGACCATACTAAAGGGCAGTGAAGTTTGCAACCACCAACCTATCTCAATAGAAAATGTGATTTAGCAATGCTTGGGTATGCTCACGGACAGTGCAACACTGTAATTACTATATTCCTTTTATATTGTCAAGAATAAGTAGTCTCATTACTGACTGTGCTCCTGCTGCACCATAATGGTGTTTTGACCAGAGCTAACAGATGCAACTGACTCGGTGTTCGCAAGCTATCTGGGAAGGCCAACTGTTTACCACTTGCTCGTAGAGGTGGACATGGAGCAAAGAGGCCACGAGAGGGAGAGGAGAAGATTGATGATGAAGACCACAGCGCGCCGTTGCACATGACATGCCACGCAGCATCACCTCAGAGACTGGCACACCAAAGGATGAATGGATTAGATTAGATGTACACGTAAAAACAAAACAATGATGGGCACTAGTATGACGGAAGTCTGACGCGAGGAAACTAGATGGTGTGGGGGCTTGTCAGTTGATTCTTGGCATTCGTAATGCTCCGGGGATTCAGAAGCGGATCATGTCCGATACACAGCCTGATGGTTAGTGAGCTATTGGATCTGTCCCACCGAAAGCAAGAGATGACGACTAATACCAGGGGAACTTCTCCAAGTTCTCAGAGAAGGCTGCGAAAACCTCGTATGGAAGTCACGGTCACTTCTTTGCTGAGTATCAACAATGCGCTCATCAGAGCGGTTAATGCTACACGGGATTCACAGACAGGGGTCACAGAAGGTCTTCCAGCTTCCTTGTAGTTTCAGGCTGATCTATCAAGAGGTTTGGTCTCTGCTGCACAGGAGCAACTAGGACATGAAAAGGAACTGCAACCAGCCAACAGGAAACACACAAAACAGATTCCACTGGCGAGTAGATGACTATCCTCATTGAAGGATGAGATGCCACTTGTGAAGAGTCAGCTCCTATCATTGGACATAGGATGCACTCCACAAGCAGCTCTCTCATAAACAGGAGTGAAATATGTGAACAGATTAAAGAAAGATGTACAGGCAATTGAATTTTCATAGTGGGTAAATTTAACCTCTCCATTATTGGCTGCGACTTACTCAGTACAAAGGGCTTGGTCGAGGCAGAATGTGACAGGTATATCTAAGAGGATTTCTTGAGAGAGTATGTGGATTGTCTAAGTAGAGACGGGACCATGTTGGATCTTGTATTGGAAAACTAGCCTGGCCAGGCCATTTGCATTTCAGTAAGAGTATTTTGGTATTAATTATGACAATTCCTTATGTTTTAAGTTTGTTACGATACAGAAAAAAATGGATCTTGGGGGAAAGTACTAAACTGGGGAGGACAAATTACAGTATAAGATGATTTTGGAAGTAAACAGCCTAATTTGGGACAGTGAGCGTGGCTTTGTGCGGGACAGGTCATATTTTACTAACTTAATTCAGTTTGCAGAGGAGCTGATGAGGGAGATTGTTGATGGTTGGGGCAGCAGATGCTGCCTTACATGGGGATGGGTCCCGACCGAAAATGGCACATCCATTTTCTCCAGAGATGCTGCCTGACCCGCTGAATTACTCCAGCATTTTATGTCTAACTTTAGGCAGGGTTTTGACAAGGTCCCTCATGGTAAGCTGACGCAGAGGATTAAGATGCGTCAGATCCACGGTGACTTGGTAATTTGGATTCAAATTTGGTTTACCAAAAGAAGACAGAGGGTAGTGGTGGACAGGTGTTCTTCTGCCAAAAGGTCTGTGCTCAGTGATTTTCACAAACCTCCATTGTTTTTGTGATATATAAATGACTTCGATGAAAAAAAAAGGTCTGGTTAGTAAGTTTGCAGACAATTCAAAAATTGGAGTTGTGGGCAGTGAAGACTGTCAAAGGAGACACCGGGATACTGATCAATTATCCAGTGGCTATAAATGGAGAAATGGCAGATTAAATTTAAGGGGAAAGTACACAATTAATGGCAGAATCCTTAACAGCATTTGTGTAAAGAAGGAGCTTGGTGTCCATGATCATAACTCCCTGAAACCAACAACAAAGTTAGATGGAGAGGTAAAGAAAGTATTTGCTTTGCTTACCTTTATTGTTTGAGGCTGAATATAATAGTCAGGGGGTCATGCGGCAACTTTATAGAAATTTGTTTTGGTTACATTTGGAGTATTGTGTCCAGTTCTGGTTGCCCCATTAAAGGAAGAATGTGGAGGCCTTGGAGAGGGTCCACAAAAGGTTTACCAGGCTGCTGATGGGATTAGACTATAATTTAACTATAGGGAGAGGCTAACCAAACTACGGCTGCTTTCTCTGGAGCACTGGGTGAACGTACAAACTCCGTACAGACAGCCTCCGCAGTCAGGATTGAACTAGGGTCTCTAGCGCTGTAAGGCAGCAGCTCTACCGCTGTGTCACTGTGCCGCCCAGCAGTGGATAGACTCCAAGGCAGGGGCTCCCAACCTCTTTTGTCCCGTTTACCTCTGGCAACTTTAATAGCACATAACAATGTTATTTCACATATTTATGAACAACTAATGATGAACAGATACTGGTATAACAGAACCAAACACAGTCAGTCAATGGGAAAATATGTGCATATATAAATCAACAAGTTTAACCCCTGGGTAGGCCCTGGGGGTAAATTTACCCCTGGTTGGGAACCGTTGCTCTGGGGTTTTCAGTGACGGATGGTACCTATGGAGATGCTGGATGTCTAAAATGGCTAATCAGAGATAAAACTGCATTCATAAAAGGAGGTGAACAGATTATCAAAATTATATATATTTGTCATTTGTCTTCAGTTCATGAAGTGTTTTGAACCCTGAAGAGTAATTTATTAAATGCCCTTGTTGTTTATGTTAAAAATATCATGATCATCAAAACCTGGCAATTCAGTGCACAATTTTAAGCCAAAATAATTAAATGTCTAATACCATTAGCTCTTTCCCTCATCAGATATTACTCCAGACTTTTATTTAATTTCAAAATCATGTCACTAAAACATTTGGAATGATTTAAAAGTTTTAAAAATGTGATGTGAGCCTTCATATCTCTACCAGATGAAAATCATGGTGCAGCTTGCTATTACCTCATATTTCATATCATGCTCCAATTGTTCATCCACTTACTTGAATTATGCCTTAACTCTGCTAATGGCAGCACTTTGCATGATATACACCGGACATATATTTTAATCTTTCTTTTCAATCTCCAAGTAATAATTTTAAACTAGTGACAGTTAATTATTATGCTGGCTTTTAGCAGAGCACAACAGTGCAGACACTAGTTAGACTGTTGCAATTTTTCAATGATGAATTGGAAAGGTCTATTCACTCATATTGACAAAAATATAAAGGAAAATGCAATAGGAAAATATTCAGATCAAATAAAGAAGCCGATTTCCCACCTGAACAGACATGGGCTCAAATGGATTACTTTGTCAAACATGCTTGCTCAGCAAATTTTGTGCCGATTCAGATTTGTAGGTTAATTGATTTGGTATAAGTATAAATTGTCCCTGGTGTGTTGGATAGTGTTAATGTGCGGGGATCGTTCGTCTCTGCGGATTCGGTATCCGAAGGGTCTGTTTCCGTGCTGTATCCCCAGGCTAAACTAATGAATCAGTGACTACTGTGCATCCTTTGGTTTTGTGACTCCCACTAATCCAGTGGTCATGTTGAATTCAACATGTAGTTTGGCCAATGAATATACTGTAATTTGTGTTGCAGATGCTGTTTAAATATTGGTGAAGAGTACTGGTCATTGTGGAAATTGCAGATAGTGAAGAAGGATGTCAAAAGATACAAAAAGGATATAGATCAGTTGGAAACGCAAGGGAAATGGCAGATGGAGTTAAATCCAGACATGTGTAAGGTGGTGTACTTTGGCAGTCAACTGCAAAAGGAAAGTGTGTGGTAAGTGGCAGTATCTGTCCCAGATTCACCCCTCTCCTCCCCTTATCTGCCACCCTCTTGTATTCCTTGTCATCTCTAGCCCTCGTCACATATACCACCCATCTCCCTCACCTGTATCCACCTATCACTTGCCAAGCTTGGTCCTGCCCCTCACCTCTCTTTTCCAGATTTCTCCCCTCACCTACAATCAGTCTGAAGAAGGGTCCTGACCAGAAACCACACCTCTCCATTATTTCTGAAGATTCTGCGTGACAGGCTGGGTTATTCCAGCTTTTTGAGTTTTGCTCACGATTTGCAGTTCCTTGTATATTCTTCGGAACTCTGATGTTTAAGGGATTTAAGTTTTAGTTTTAGGGATACGGCATGGAAACAGGCCCTTCAGCCCACCGAGTCCAGGTCGACCAGCGATCCTCACACACTAGTTCCATCTTACATTTTAGGATCAATTTACAAAAGCCAATTAACCCACACACCCGCACGTCTTTGGAATGTGGGAGGAAACCGGAGTACCCGGAGAAAACCCACAAGGTCACAAGGAGAATGTGCAAACTCCATACAGACAGTAGCCGTAGTCAGGATCGAACCCAGGTATCTGATACAGCAGCTCACCGCTGCATCACTGTGCCGCCCTTGGGATGCAAGTGACAATACAAGTGGATAGGATGGTGCACAGTATTGCTTGCCTTCATGGGCTGGGTAATTGAGTATAAACGTTGGCAAGCCTTGTTGCCTGGATTGGAGAGTATTAACATTAAAGGAGAAGTTGGACAAACTTGTACTTTTGTTTTGCTGGAACTTTGTTCTCTAAGTTACATAGATCGAGTCTTTCCCCCCCCCCCCCCCCCCTCCCCCCAGAGGACACAGGCTCAAGGTGAAATGGGAAAATGATGTGACATTTCCCAGGTTTTTTTTTTTTTTGAGTGGTTGGTGCATGGAACTCTCTGCCAGGGGAAATGGTAGAAGCAAATATGACCACCATGCTTAGGCAGCATTTTGGCAGACACATGAACAGGCAGGCAATACAGGGATATGGACATTGTGCAGTCAGATGGGATTAGTTTGGATTGGCATCATGGTCAGTGCAGACATTGTGGGCCAAAGAGCCTGTTGCTGAATTTCTAAATATCATGGACAAGTCCTCAAAATCAGAACATTAGAATGATAGAAAGGCATGGATAGCGTGGATGTGGAAAGGATGTTTGCACTGGTGGGAGAGTCTAGGACCAGAGATAGCCTCAGCATTAAAGAGCGCTCTTTGAGAAAGGAGGAGGAATTTCTTTAGTCAGAGGGTGGTTAATCTGTTACTCATTGTCACAGAGGCCAAGTCAGTGGATATATTTAAGGCAGAGATTGACAAATTCTTGATTAGATCGGGTGTCAAGGGTTATGGAGAGAAGGCAGGGAAATGGGATTAGGAGGCAGAGATCAGCCATGATTGATTGGCGGAGTAGACTCGATGGGCCTAATTCTACTACTATAACTTGTGAAAAGCAAGAAAAGCATTCAATTTAAAAGTAGTTACCCAAGTGTTCTTTAAAATTGAATATCCCTTAAATTGCCAGACCTACTGCTGTGCTAGAAGAATGCTAACAAAGATTCAACATAAGATATACATTCCCAATATAGATGTAATTAAAATCAAGCCCCCAATGTTGCCACATTTGAGCGTTTCCAGGCATCATCCAAACATATTTTAGTCTTTCCAAAATGTTTGCTACAGCCAATGTTGTACTTATCCTCCCACTCCAAAGTGAAGTTACTCACATTATTGAACACAGGCACATATCATATGTTTTAAAACTTGATTGAGAAAAAGAGCAGCAGTGTGTTTGCAGGAACTCCAGTGCGCAAAATGAATAACAGGAGTGTGGTGTTAGGTAATCAAATGCATTCTGTACATACACAGCCTCTTAAGAAGGTACAAGATATGCTGAAAGTATTTTGCTTCCTTGTCACATAATAAACTTGGCTGAAGGAGCCCAGAGTAGAAATGGGAGGATTAAAACTGAAAAATTAATGAGAATTAAAATGCATTTTTTTTGCATCTGATACCGAGCAGTCAAAATGAAGATCAAGTCTGGAGAGTCCTAAATTAATGGGTGTTGTTACGGGGTGGATCACAGCAAATCATGTGTGATGTCATTTTGCACTATACATAGAACACACAGTGGGGAATAGGAAATATTCCGACATCGCAGTAAAAGCCAGCAGTTGCAAGTACAACACAGAATCACGAGTTAAATCATCAGGGAATAGCTGACTTTTCAGCAAATATGCACGGAAAGTACTGCTTCTTCCTCCTGGCAATTTAATTAAAATCAGCTGTAACCAGAGCAGCAACTGGTGTTTGACAAGAACGCTAAAGGCTGCTCAAAAAAAGTGCCACGATAAACCACTGAAGCAATTCTTCCAGAAAACAATGAGGCTGCCTTCATCACAGCATCCACTTTCAAAATAACCCATCCGTCTTCATCATTTGTGGTTCATGATGCACTTTTAAGTTGAAAATCTTTAAACAAAATTATACGTACGAAATAGCTCAACTGAAATCTGTACTTCGCTTCCATATTTCTGCCAACTACCTATTTTTACTGTATTCATTCTTGATGATACCAAGCCAGAAATGTAATCCGATTTATGATGTTAGCTTAAAAAAATTATTCCTTGCTCTTTATATTCTCCAATCACGCAGTACCTAGATATTTGCTTTTATAACCTCGGACCAAAATTTAATCTGTGTACAGTTTTTGAGTTGACTTTTTTTGGAAACACTTTTTATTCTAAGGAGACATTGGGGCTATTGATGCTGGATTGGAGTAACTAATGTTTTCAGTGTAGAGCAAATTTTCCAAGATCACCATTGTATCATGGGCTCAGCACTGCGTTGCAGCGTCATCATTCAATATTATTCTTTTAATGTTCATACCAGCAACAAAGTATTAAAATCAAACAGATTTTATGTTCCATTTCCACCCTGAGCCACTGGGTACCATGAATTGGAAGGACAACTTGATCGGAGAGATACAACCGCCGACCCACACACTAACACTATCCAACACATTGGGGACAATTTACAAGTTTCACCGAAGTCAATTAACCAAGAAACCTGTACGCCTTTGGTGTGTGGGAGGAAACCGGAGCACCTGGAGAAAACCCACGCAGGTCACGGGGAGAACATACAAACTCCGTACGGACATCACCCGTGGTCAGAATCAAACCTGGGTCTGTGGCGCTGTAAGGCAGCAACTCAACTGCTCCACCACCGTGCTGCCCTATGAGAGAACTATGAGAGTTCATTTTACACAGGGTGGAAATGTCCTTTGTCCAACAAAGAGAGAAGCATCTGTTCATCAGCACCAAGCTGGAATTAATTCCTGACATGAAGGCTTCATATCAGGCCCACTGCACAGCTTGATCTTTTCCTGCACATGTTATATAGTTATTGTAAAATGCTCAGTAATATTCATTCTTTTAAATATTTACTGGATGTCAAGTAATATTGTTCTTTCCTGTTTGTTGTTTTATATTTATATCAATTAAACCTTTAGCAATTTCAGCTCGGCTGTTCAACAGTATTTATATTGACGTTAAATGTCACCCCTATTATAATTTGAAAACGTACTTATGTAAGAATGCAAAATAATTCAAGCTCATTTCAAGACAAGAACAAGTATGGATAATTGGAGAAGTCTTTCATGGAGAGACAAGAGATTGCGATGCTGGGATCTGGAACAAAAAAAATAAAACAAAAAAAGTTGGAGGAACTCAGCAAGTTGAGCAGCATCTGCGAGGCAAAAGGAAGGTCAACCAAGTTTCAGGTTGGGACTCCACATCAGAGCAGAGTGTCGGTGTAAAGAAGTGAGAGGGAGGGTGGGTGAGACAGTGGCTGGTAAATTATAAGATACAGCCAGGTTTTGTGGAGAATGATGAGCAAATGCACAGATGGGGGAGGGGAGGGGGAAATGAAGAAACATAGGTTGCAAGGTGATATGTGGAACCAGATACAAGTCTTTCCCAGGTTATGAATGCCCGACTTATGGGCAGTCGGCAGGTACAGGCGAGCATTTGGATGGATAGGAATGGAATGACGGATGGTGCGGGGACTGCAGGTATTGACTGGGGGGTCGGGGTGGGGGAACTTCTACATGCCTGCTCTCCACCACCTCCCAGAGCCATAAAGGGGCCTGTCCCACTGCGGCGACCTAATTGGCGAGTTTAGAAGAGTTTGAAAAAGTGTCATGTTGAAGACATCCTTCGGCTACGTTGAAGGCTATCTACGACTACCTTCAACTACCCTTGATTACCTACGAATAACATGCCGACCTACTTCGACTAAACCTACGAGTAAAAAAAAGTATCGATTTTTTCCATGGCGACCTTTTTTAAAACTGGCTGACATTTTTCAACATGTTGAAAAATACACCGCGACCTAGCTGAGGCCTCGAGTAAGAGGGGACTACTCTTACTCGAGCATGAAGGAGAGTTACAAAGACCTCCTTGGACCTCGTGTGGATCGTACTGCGAGTATGAGTCGAGGGCAAACTCGCCAGAACTCGCGGATTAGGTCGCCGCAGTGGGACAGCCCCTTAACAATCAGGGGGCTGGGAAACGCTGAGCAGACACGCTCACTCGCTAGGTTGGGGAGTCCGCCAGGCTGCCACTCTTCTCGCACTGTCCCATCAAAGCTGGTTCCGTTCACTTAACACTAGTCTGCGTGCTGGACGATTCTCAGGAATGAAATGTTGCAGTAACCTGAGGATTGCTAGTAATAGGAGGGATGGGACGATGGAACCAGGATGGAACCTTCATTTAGTCTGCACAGCCACTCTGTCCAGGAATAACCCAGTGGCAATATTTTGGCATTCAGAGCACTGCCACTCTACTTCAGAACAGCATTCATGTTATTGTTGCTCTCTGTTTGCATCTTTGCTGATACAGCTGCAAAAAAAGAGCAAAACAATTTTTAAATAATAGTTTATGGAGTATTATCAAGTATTGTTTATGCCTGATTATCGAGGTTGCAGAGCTTTCAATCTTCTGTTGACCTTTATCCTACATGAATGCTTTTTATTAATTCTGAGAAAGCCATCTGCCCAGTAGGTATATATGCTATATTAGCAGTGCAAATACACAGAGATCTTAGACATCTTTACCCCATTTATTCACTGGTTCACTCAGACTTGAAAGGCACAAAGAAGAGGAATGCCTTTACTGTGCCCCAAAAATACATCCCGGGCCATGGCCCTTATTGCCCCACCATAACTTCCACGATCACTCTCCCCGTGAACATGTCCGATTGGCCGGCCCAGCAGAATTCACATAGACACTACCAAGAATGCCTTCTCATTCTATAACCTTCAATTACAACAATGTTATCGTGCCAAAGCAATAACCTTTCCTGACCCGAAACGTCACCAATGCATGTTCTCCAGAGATGCTACCCGACACGCTGAGTTACTCCAGCACTGTGTACCTTCTTTTGTAAACTAGCATCTGCAGTTCCTTGTTTCTACACCTCTCTATATATTTTTAGTATCCTTGGAATACCATAATAATTCTCAAATAGCACTTCCTAGTATGGAGACCCAAACTTTTATGTTTTAATTATTGTTGGAAGAACATAAATGATTTATTTTAAAACATTGACGTCTGTTTTCCGATCAAGTTAGTAAGGGCACATTTTTCATTTACTTTATACGTAAAGATGTAACATAATTAGGAGTGGAAGAGTTAATAGAATTGTGCTTAATTTTATAGTATGACCACATTTTAGACCAGCGCCATGAAAACTGGTTAGTCAGGCTTTTCTCCCCCAAGTGAAAATATTAAAATTTAAATATGCTCATCAAAACGCAACATGGTAGGTAGAAAGAGTTAAATTCTGAACTTTTGACCACCAACATGAACAGGTAGTACTTTGGGCAATTCTCACCATGTTTCTTTGCTATACCTGATAGTTGGGCTGCTGTCACTGCCTTTGTATGAACCGGAGTTACTGCTGCTGCTTCGAGATGATGCACCATAGACATCACGGATGTTGGCTGTACTTTTGTACACCGCGGAGACTGGGTCTTTATCCCGCGTAAGGGTTGGGCTCCCCGACTGTTTGTGTCCACTGGCAGTGCTGCTTCTTCCATGGACGCCACGGCTGGCATTGTAAGAAACATTTAGACATAAAGAGCATATTTTGGCACCCATATGATGATGCATGCCACATAGTCATAAAATATGCTCTCTCAAAAAGTAAGTTCCAACGTCAAATATTTTTGTACTTTACTACAGGTTAAAATGTGTATGGATTTATTAAAATAAAAGATTAAAGTATGTATATTTACTTTAAAACCTGCATGATTTGTTTTGGACTGAGTAAAAGGTTACCACAACACAAACAATTTCCCTAGGAACCAGGAAACATTTCTGGATAGTGGATAGAGCAAATAACATTGTCACCATACCCTCTTGACAAAATGCAGGGAGTTTGTGAAATCTGTTTCCTGGCAAATGTGAGCAATTTGATTAGCACGGGTGTCAGGAAAATAGGGTTAGGAAGGAGCGATAGATCAGCCATGGTTGAATGGCAGAGTAGACTTGATGGGCCAAATGGCCTAATTCAGTTCCTATCACATGAGGCATTTTCCAAGTCGACAAGGAGCTAGGTTTGTAAATAATACCCAGGCTGGAATTGCTTTAAGGGGAAAATTCCACATCTGAAAGACATTTAAATAGTCAGCATTTAAAAGCTATTCTCTGGGGGGGAAATAAAGTCTCCTAGGTAATTTCAAGACAAAATCTACTTTAATAAAATATCTGTTATCATTTTATTTTGCTTGTTAATTAAAATGACGGTCGTGCTAATAATGCATATCAGATCTCTCCAAATCTATGAAGAGAAATCGACATAGCAATATTTCACATGCAGACCTTCACTTAAATACTGGACAAAGTCAATACCCAAATCGTTAATCTCAGTCTTTATGATTCTGCTGTTTGGGTGATGTTTGAGAATGGAGCAGCTGGGCTTGTACACTCTGGAGTTTAGAAGGATGAGGGGGAATCTCATTGAAACATATAAAATTGCAAAGGGTTTGGACACGCTAGAGGCAGGAAACATGTTCCCCATATTGGAGGAGTCCAGAACCAGGGGCCACAGTTAAAGAATAAGGAGCAAGCCATTTAGAACAGAGACGAGGAAATACTTTTTCTCACAGAGAGTGGTGAGTCTGTGGAATTATCTGCCTCAGAAGGTGGTGGAGGTAGGTTCTCTGGATGCTTTCAAGAGAGAGCTAGATTGGGCTCTTAAAAATAGTGGAGTCAGGGGATATGGGGAGAAGGCAGGAACGGGGTACTGATTGGGGATGATCAGCCATGATCACATTGAATGGCGGTGCAGGCTCGAACGGCCGAATGGCCTATTCCTGCACCTATTGTCTATTGTCATATACCAGTTAATTGATAATAAACTCAAAGTACAACTTCAGTGACAAAAATCGGAAAGGTGTTACATAGGCTATATTTGCATTATATGGTTACTAGAGGGAATGCTCTTAAAGCTGCATCTGGGTAGATCATCTACTTCTAGGCGGCCTCAGACACCTACAGCAGGGAAGCCCTAATAGGCTGGGCGCATTGATGATCATTCAGACAATTCCCATGATAAATGAACAAATTAACGGACAGTTCACTTGTGTTGCCACTTTAAGCTGGCATTGCAAAGTGGGTTTCACAGATTCAGAGAGCCAATGAAAAATGAAATGGGTATTAATTTACAGTTACCAAGTGCTCTAAAATATTCACATGCATTTATTTTACAACATAGAAAAGTACATTCGGGAAAAGGCCCTTCAGTCCACAATGTCTGTGCCAAACATGATGCCAAGATTGTGATTTGTTTCAAAGGCTTGAAAAATTAAATGAGTTTCTGAATGTATTACTGTAGTCTTGGTCATTTTGGGTTTTACCTGTCAGAATACTCATTTCTCCAGCGTCTGAGTTTCTCCAGCATTTTTGTCTGCCTTCATTACGAATAAATCACTTGAATTCACTGAAATTTCTCACTGAACAATATGGATCATGTGTAGGCAGATGAGATTAGTTGATTTTGGTATCATGTGCGGCACAGGCATTGTGGACTGAAGGGCCTATACCTCAGCTGTACATTTCTATGTTTCTTTGTTGTAAAATAAATGCATTTGAATATTTTAGTGAGCTTGGTAAATCAGGAAATTAATATCCATTTCATTTTTAAATGTCATCCATTGCCCATATATTGTCCACTGAATGTTCCTCAGAATCCCACCTTGCTTTATGTGGCAGCATGTTGAACATTTCTCCAACAAAGTCCAAAAATTTAAAGGCAGATCCAAGGGAAAAAAAAATGGGAGTGTTGAGTTTGATAAACTCAAACTGGGAGTGTTGAGATTGAGTTTCACTGACAAGTTTTTAGGTGTTTGGAAGTTATTTGCAAAAAGAGCAGATGGACAAGATAGATGGAGTGTGCTTTGCACCTTTTATAACCCAAGGAACATGCCTGCAAAATGCATTACATACGCAGGAAGCAGCAGTGGCTAGATACTGTGCCACATACAGAGAAAAAAGAAAACTCTGAATAGGGAGAAATTGATAAATTGTTTGGAGTCGTACCGCGCAGAAGCAGGTCCTTTGGTGCACTGACTCCACATGGAGTTACATGTTTTTGGATTGGTGGGGGGGTGGGGGGGGAGGGGGGGGGGGGGTGGTGTGAAGAGCAGGAGCACCAGGTGGAAACCATAGGGATAGGAAGAATGTACAAACTCCATATAGATAGCGCCAAAGGTCAGAATTGAATTAAGGCCACTGAAGTTGTAAGGGAGTAATTATATCAGCAATGCCTTCATGAAGTCTCAAACGAGAAGCATATAAATCAACCAATTCCTTCACTCCAGAGATGCTGCCTCCAGCATTTTGTTGAAGTAACTATCTTTGGTTTAAACCAGTTCCTTCATACACATAAAAATCAACTTGCCTCTTAAACAGCCTTTATCTGTGAAAAGTGTTTATTGTTGATTATTTATTCTGAACATGTATTGTGTTACAGGTCTGTAGTGCTGCAGTAAGTATACGACAGGTTTGGAGGGATATGAACCAAGCGCAGGCAGGTGGGACTAATGTAGCTGGGACATGTTGGCCGGTGTGGGCAAGTTGGGCTGAAGGGCCTGTTCCACTATGTATCACTCTATGACTCTAAGTAAGAATTTCATAGTTCCCTTGTTGGTACATTTGACAATTAAACACTCTCGACTCTCAGTAATTAACCATGTAAAGTCCATATATATATTTTGTTTAGAGCAGCTAAGTTTTCACACGTTTATAAGCTAAATGACAGCTTGACATGACCAAATTTCCGCCTGGTTTTTACAAGCATCTTTTTATTCTATGCTAATAGGCCTGCAATGCCTTGATCACTGCTTATTTGTTGAACAGAAAGCACGGCCTACCTGCGAGAAGCCGAACTCCGCTTGCTCCCAGAGTTGGACATTAGACCTACAGGTGCTGAGATGCTGCCTGTGCTGCTGGATGAACTAAAGTCAGCTTCACTCCCTGCACAAAGAAACAAAGCAAGAGGTATTTATGTGGCAGGGAAAAAAAATCAATCAGTGGTGACATGGCAGCATAAATACACCCCCCCCCCCCCCCCCCCACCACTGCAAATGATGCTGACACCTTCCCCACAATTGGGAAAATTACAGGTATCAATAAGTCTGTGGTGTAACGGGTCACTCGATATCTCAGAGACTCTGTACACACAACACCAATATTAAACATAGTTCTTCATGGCACTTTGCATTACAATCTGCAGTAAGACAAAGGTAAAGTCACATTCACCAAATCATGCTAAAATTGAAATACATTATTTAATCCATTAGACAATCCAACTGGAATTAATTAAAATTATACACGTCGCCCTCTGTAACAATGACTTTACATTTGTATTCAGTGAGTAAACAAAGCCGACTATGACTCTTAAATGGATCAGATTCAAGTATACCCTTTACTGTGAGTAATTGTGGGCACTGATCCAGCACATGCTCTGCTACAGCACCAACGCTGCTGTCAGCCATTCCACCGCCTGGCTACTGAAGAGCAGACTTGATGAGATTACTTTCCTACGGCACAGTTAAACAGCTTCTCTCTGTTCCCTGCAGCAGGGATCAAGAAAACCGCACCTATTGCAATTCATTATCCAATTCCAAACCCCCACCCCCAAGAAACCACTATTAAAAATCAAATAGGTAATTCAAATTGCAACATGGATGCTGCTACAAGCCCAGCATCTGCAAGAAACAACCTCCTTAATATTGTGTGTAGAGCATGTCCCTGCACGCAAACCATCCTCCACGGAATAAGCTTTATGCTGGAATAGTGCCAACTACAATTTTATTAAGAGGTAGGGCACCTGGAAGGATGGTAGGAGGCAGAGGAGAGAAAAGTGTGTTATATTTAATTTTCTCATTTCCACCCACCACTTGTTGCTTTTTAAACTAAAGCCACTGTTAACTGAAGATAGAAACAAAATGCTGGAGTAAAGCAGCAGGCCAGGCAGCATCTCTAGAAAGAAGGAATGGGTGACGTTTCAGGTTGGGTCTCGATCCAAAACGTCACCCATTCCTTCTCTCCAGCGATGCTGCCTGTCGCGCTAGGTTACTCCAGCATTTTGTGTCAATCTTCGATTTAAACCAGCATCTGCAGCTCTTTCCTGCCACTGTTAACTGGTTTGATTTAGAAATCTATGAAATCATGAGGGTGATAGATAGGGTGAATGGACAGTCTTTTACCCAGAGTAGGGGATTCAAGAATCAGAGGACACAGGTTAAAGATGAGAGTGGAAAGAAATAATAGGAACCCGAGGGACAACTTTATCCACACAGCACACAGGTGGGGAGATGGAACAAGCTACCAGAGACGGCAGTTGAGGCAAAGAACATTTAAAAGTCATTTGGATAGGCACATGGATAGGAAACGTTTAGGGGGACATAAGAGACATCCAGCATGGAAACAGGCCCTTCAGCCCAACTTCTCACACGGAGCAACATATCCCATCTACACTTCTCCTGCCAACCTGTTTGGCCCATAAACCTGTCCTATCCATGTACCTGTCTAAACGTTTCTTAAACGTTGCAATACCTACCTCAACTAACTCAGCCAGTAGCTCTTTCCATGCACCCATCACCATTTGTGTAAAATAGTTACCCCTCAGATTTCTATTACATTTTTCTCCCCCTCGCTTTAAACCTATGTTTTCTGGTTCTCAATTCCCCTTCTCTGGGCAAGAGACACTGTGCGTTTACCTGATCTATTCCTCCCATGATTTTGTACACCTCTAAGATCATCCCTCATTCTCCTGCACTCCAAGGAATAGAGTCCTAGGCTGCTCAATAGGTCAGGCCCTCATGTTCTGGCAACATCCTTATAAATCTTCTTTGCACCTTTTCCAGCTTGACAACGTCTTTCCTATAACATGGTGCACAGAAATGAACACAATACTTTATATGTGGCCTCACCAACATCTGCAACATGACCTCCAAACGTCTGTACTCAGATTGATGAAGGCCAATGTACTGAAAGCCTTTTTCACCACCCTATCTACCTGTGACGCCACTGGGCCAAACACGAGCAAATGGGATGAGCATAATTGGGGAATTTTTGTAAGCATGGGCAAGTTGGGCCGAAAGGCACATTTCCATGCTGTGTGGCTATGAGTAAACCAATTTCATAGAAAAACATAAGAACCAGCATTGCTATAATGTTTCCACGACTTCCAAAAATTATAATGTTTTCAGAACTTCCAAAAAATGTTTGCAGCCCGTGAAGTCCTTCTTAATGTAGTCACTTAAACAGTAGGAAATAATTTATGCACAGCAAGGGCTCCAAGGTGAGCATGTGATGGCAATAACCAGTTTTAGTAAAAGATAAATACTTATCAGGACACAAGATGAAACACTGAATAAATGGTGTTATGGGCATTATAAGAGATTATACATTGGGAGCACAAGACATAAGAACAGAATTGGGCCATTTGGCCCTTCGAGTCTGCTCTGCCAATCAAACATCGCTGATCTATTTTTCCTTTTCAACCCAATTCCCTGCCTCCCTCCCAGAGCCCCCCGGGGCAATCTTTGACGTTCTTACCAATCAGGAACCTATCAATCTCCACTTCAAAAATACCCAAGACTCGGCCTCCACAGCCATCTGTGGCAATGAATTCCACAGATACTCCACTCTGTGACTCAAGAAATTCCTCGTCCTCAAAGAAATAGCCTTGGATGCAACTTTTCGGCTGAGACATTAAACTAAGGCTATTTCTTTGAGGAGGAGGAATTTCTTTAGTGATTCTCTCAAATTTGAACCCATTTAGATTACAGGCAGTTACACAACACACAAATTTGACCATTTGATTCCTCCTTCAACATGTACCAACTGGACCATCAACAAGATGCATTTTGTCGATTCACAAAACCCCCTTTTTGACAGCATCATTTGACGCGTATCTTATAGATAGACAAAGGCCTCATGATGGTGCCTGAAACGCCTGCAGGGTTTCAAGTTACAGACCATCCCAATTTGAAGGTGTATCGTCATCCCCTCACGATCACTATCAAAATGAGAGCTCCTTAATCCAACATGTCTATGGAAGCATCTTGGTTTTTACATTTAATACAATGACGCAAGATGGCAACTAACCGCCAAATTCTGAAGAAAAAATACTGGCCCTTCTGACAATGCCCATATTTCATTGAATAAACAAAAATATGTGGGAACACCAGCACCTGCGCCTAGGCCGACACCAATTGCAAACAAATTGCATCACACAAAATTGTTCCCAACCTGGGCTCAAATCCAGAAAAATATTGCATCTGTAAATTTGTTCTAGGATAAAAGAGCCTGATGTAATAATATAAATATGAGAGCTTGACGGCATTGGGCCTGTACTCGCTGGAGTTTAGAAGGATGAGGATGGGACCCTTACCGAATAGTGAAAGGCTTGGAACTTACCGAATAATTATAGTGTGTGTGTGGAGAGTCTAGGACTAGAGGTCATAGCCTTAGAATTAAAGGATATACCTTCCCTTCAGGAAGGCGATGAGGGGAAATTTCTTTCATCAGAGGGTGGTGATTCAGTGGAACTGTTTGCAACGGAAGGCTGTGGAGGCCATTTTTAAGGCAGAGCTGGATAGATTCTTGATTAGTATGGGTGTCAGGGGTTATGGGGGAAAAGGCAGGAAAACGGGGTTAGGAAGGGGAGACAGATCAGCCATGATGGATTAGCGGAGTAGACTTGATGGGCCTAATTCTGCTCCTTTCACTAATGTCAATTGCCAGACATTGTTTTATGTAAACTGGGGGTCTCCATTAATCTAAAGGAAGATAGGACTATTGTACAAGCAGCTTACTTTTAGCCAAAGGAACACTGCAGCAAATGTGAAAGTCAATGAAACACACACACATTATATTTATAATTTATGAAAGAAAAGTGACTGCAGATGACAAAGTTATTTGAAGCTTGAGCACCGTAATCAAATAAGAACCATCTGTGTTGAGAAATCCTCTCTCAGAAAAAAATGAATCTAAATGAGAACAACATGATTTTGCGTGATACTGGTTTATTCCCCAAATTCAAACAAAGCAATTCATTCTATACTAGCAAGAACTTGATGTAGCTCCAAATTTGTACTCAATTGTCACATAGATATACATCTGATGACCAGCAACAACTATTCAGATTAAAACCAATCTGCTCTTAGATCATTAGATCATAATTGATAGGAATAGAATTAGGCCATACGAGTCCACTATCTATCTATCTCTCCCTCCTAAACTCATACTCGTGCCTTCTCCCCACAAACCCGTACTAATCAAGAATCTATCTCTGCGTTAAATATATCCACTAACTTGGCCTCCACAGACTTCTGTGGCAAAGAATTCCACAGATTCACCACCCTATGACTACCCAACTTCTTCCTAAAAGAACGCCCTTTCATTCTGAGGCCATGACCTCTAGTCCTAGACACTCCCACTAGTGGAAACATCATCTACACAGCTACTCTATCCAAGCCTTCATTCTGGTTCACTAAACTCAGTCTTTGTGGGCTGAAAATTATATCCTGCTACAAGCAGCACCAATATAATTGTTTTTCTTCTCATTTCATCATGAACAGATGTATCCTTGTCCTGTGTGTAGCAGCATAAATTCTATCTGTCAAATGAGGCATGGAATTAGTATAATAATTTAATGATACACAGCTTGTAGTATTAGTTGGTCAAAATATTTCCAAAAAGGATTGAATTTTTGAAATTACGATAATTAACCAAGAATACTTTCTTTGAATTATGACTCGTGGCAAAGACTGTACCATGTAATTGAAGATGATTATGCAAAAGTACTGATCCATAACATCCCTCCATCCCAATAGAATGAGGTGGTATAGACAGCATCTGATGATTTTCATTTAAATATAGAAATTCTGGAAAGAATAAAATGCAAAGGGTTCTTAAAAAACATTACTACACCAAATGCTTTACTGATTGTAGACAAAATGGACGATGGCAAATTCAAATAGACTCTGATGAAACATTTGCTGATTCTCTTGACAGTTATTGCTGTGGATTTAAATCATTAATTGTTTTAAGGATATCTGAACAAAATCTCAGTCTATCTTTGCTTAGGCAACATTTGGAGTACTGGGTGCAGTTCTGGTCCCCTCATTGCAGAAAGGATCTGGAGGCTTTGGAGAGTGTGCAAAAGAGGTCTACCAGAGTGCTGCCTGGATTCAAAGGTATTAGCAATGAGCAGAAGTTAAGACATTCTTCGATATTTTCACTGGAGCGTCGGAGGGTCAGGAGAGACCTGATACAGGTTTAAAATTATAGCATATATGGCATATATAGGGTAGATAATCTTCAATAATCAGATAACAAGGCAGATAAAGCTTTATTCTTGGGTGTAAATGTCACGTACTCGAGGGCATACCTCCAAGCTGAGAGGGGCAAAGTTTAAAGGGGATGCGTGGGGTAAATTGTGTTTTATTTTGGTTTTGTCACACATAGAGAATGATGGGAGCTTGGAACACGCTTCCAGGGATGGTGATGGTGTCATATACAATAGTGACATTTAAGAGGCTTTTGGATAGTTACAGAGATAAGCATGGAATGGAGGGATATGGATCGTGTGCAGACGTAAGATCTGCATGGGCAGTATATAGAGGTATCCTCCTTGCTAAATTAATATCACAGCACCTGTGCTGTACAGCTTTAGATTTAGATTTAAACTACAGCAACAAACAGGGAGAATCACTTTCATTTTTTAAATGTATTCCTTTGAATAAGATGCAATCTTACTAGTTGATCAACACAGCGTTTTCCTGGTCTACAATTATACAACTAAGACTCTGCCATTTTAGATAATTTCCTTGCAAGTAGAAGATCTACACAGCGGTGTTCCGTAGCAGCAGATTTATTTACTTGCCAAGTTTTTTTTTTTTAATTACTAAATTAGTCCATTATAATCCTGCAAACTAGGCTTTGAAAAATAAATAATTTTGCTTTAAAGGCTTGGCTCCCATCTTCATAACTTTCAGCACTCATCGTGAACAGTACTGCCCAGCAGGAAATATATAGTCCTAAATATATAGATATTCAGTTCGTACAAGTTAGCAGCCAGGGAGTTCCTTTCTTTTGGGGAACTATACTTCCTTGAATTCCAATTTCCCCAAAACTCTATTTAACTATAAATATATATAAATTTATAAATAAGTAAAAAAACAGAATATATGTCTTTAAATGAGGACCAAATTAAATGTGTGCAATACTGCAGAAAGCTGAAAATTAAATTAATGTGAGGCCTACAACATGCACTTGCAGCCAAAAGTATACAAATTAGATTTCCATGCAGTTGAATTAGAAGTTCATGTACTAACCTTACGTTTTTGAGAGTCGAGGACAACTGTTTCACAAATTAATTTTTCTTGGTAAAAATTGATTCATATTTAAAACAAGGTTGGGATTATGGAAATAAATCTATCAACCTTTGGTGTTGACGAATTAAATATATCAGGGGATTACTGCTACTGTAATTAAAATTTTACAATTAATCAGTAATGTAACTGTAAAACTGTACCTGCTGTTCTTTAATGCATATTAAATGTAACTTTCACCAAACTCAATTGTATGCAATGGTGCATCATGCGGAAATTTGACTTTCTGGTATGTTGCAATTCTTTGAAATAGTTTAGGGGAAAAAAACAAATTGCTTCAGGAGTGTGTAGGAAAGAACTGCAGATGCTGGTTTAAATCGAAGGTAGACACAAAATGCTGGAGTAACTCAGCATGACGGGCAGCATAGAAACATAGAAACATAGAAAATAGGTGCAGGAGTAGGCCATTCGGCCCTTCGAGCCTGCACCGCCATTCAATGTGATCATGGCTGATCATCCAACTCAGTATCCCGTACCTGCCTTCTCTCCATACCCCCTGATCCCTTTAGCCACAAGTGCCACATCTAACGCCCTCTTAAATATAGCCAATGAACTGGCCTCAACTACCTTCTGTGGCAGAGAATTCCAGAGACTCACCACTCTCTGTGTAAAGAATGTTTTCCTCATTTCGGTCCTAAAGGAATTCCCCCTTATCCTTAGACTGTGACCCCTTGTTCTGGACTCCCCCAACATCGGGAACAATCTTCCAGCATCTAGCTTGTCCAACCCCTTAAGAATTTTGTAGGTTTCTATAAGATCCCCCCTCAATCTTCTAAATTCCATCGAGTACAAACCGAGTCTATCCAATCTTTCCTCATATGAAAGTCCTGACATCCCAGGAATCAGTCTGGTGAATCTTCTCTGTACCCACTCTATGGCAAGGATGTCTTTCCTCAGATTTGGAGACCAAAACTGTACGCAGTACTCCAGGTGTGGCCTCACCAAAACCCTGTACAACTGCAGTAGAACCTCCCTGCTCCTATACTCAAATCCTTTCGCTATGAATGCTAACATACCATTTGCTTTCTTCACTGAGAGAAGGAATAGATCTGGAGAGAAGGAATAGGTGACGTTTCGGGTCGAGACCCTTCTTCAGACAGATATCAGGGGAGGGGGCGGGACAGAAATAGAATGTGGTCGGAGACAGTAAGACTGGTGGGAGAACTGGGGAGGGGGAGGGGATGGAGAGGTGGGGAAAGCAAGGGCAATTTGAAGTTAGAGAAGTCTGAACTGGAGCTGGAATCCACGAGGTAAAAGATGGAGGCACAGGCAAGTCCCTAGAAAATAAACAGCCCTTGCTTTCCCTCTCTCTCCATCCCCTCCCCCTTCCCAGTTCTCCTACCAGTCTTACTCTCTCTGACTACATTCTATCTCTATCCCGCCCACTCCCGACATCAGTCCGAAACATCGCCCATTCCTTCTCACCAGAAATTGCTGGAGGATCTCAGCGGGTCAGGCAGCATCCATGGAGGGAAATGCACAGATGAAATTTCAGAATGGGACTCTTTTGTAGATAGTTTCTTCAGGCAGTTTCTTCAGGCAGCTTCCAGCATTTGTAGATTCGAGTATTCCCAGAAATTAAAGACATGTGAGTGGTGAGGGAAAACCAGAAGTGGTTGGTGATCGATTTGTCATAGAGTGATACAGTGTGGAAAGAGGCCCTTTGGCCATAATTGCCCACACCGGCCAACATGTCCTAGCTACATTAGTCCCAGCCACCTGCCTGCATTTGGTCCATATCCCTATAAACCCGTCCTATCCATGTACCTGTCTGTTTCTTAAATGTTGGGATAGTCCCAGCCTCAACTACCTCACCTGGCAGCTTGTTCCATACTCCCATCACCCTTTGTGTGAAAAATGATCCCTCAGATTCCTATTAAATCTTTTCCCCTTCACCTTGAACCTATGTCCTCTGGTCCTAGATTCTCCTATTCTGGGCAAGAGACTCTGTGCATCTGTCCATCTGACAGTGGCCAGGAAAGGGCAGGAGAGAAGCCTGGTAGAGGTGGGCGTATTAAGAGAGTGGTCAATAACATGCCGAGAAGATCTCATATGCAGAAAGCAAGAGCTTAAGGGAGGACATGAGGGTAGTTAACACAGGAAAGAGGGAGAGGAATTTCGATGGAAACTGGAACCAGGGGCAAGCCATTCCTGATGCAGAAAATCTCAGTGAGAATCTCGTAACTCCCAGAAACAATTATAATTGGGCTAGGTTGGAGAATAAATGTGCAATCTCTGAAAGACTTAAATTTAAATGAAAACCAACTGCATTGATGTAGTCTTTCACTTTCCTTTGAGAATGACCCAAATAAAATAACTTTCGATGTGCAGTCACCAGTGCAATGGGAAAAACTGAACTTTCACACAGTCCCTCCGCAGTGTGAAAATAAGCGGCCAATTTACTTTGTTTTATTGATAATGAGATGTATATATTGATGAGAGCTTTGGAAAACAACCATTTGCTCCTAATTGTGAACCATGGTCAGATACTCAAACACTAATCAGATAGAAGTATTTTTCTAGTAATATTAGGTTGAGGTTACATTTCTCACCTACTTGATACATCCACAGAAATTGAACTAATTGATCTTGTGGATGTGGGCTGTCATGCTTTGCTAATTTCTGAAGCACTATCGAATGAATGCTTTGTTAACACATTGCTAAACAAAAGCTTTCAGTTCTGCTTGTAGAAATGGAGAGATGCCGGTAAATATGACCACTCACGATTACTTTCTCTCATCATTGCAAAAAGTATTTTCAAAAGACCTAATTATTCAAACATGGCGAGCTTTAGAAATAAAACTAGTCCAGCAGCTACAATACAACTAAATGTCAGAGTGCTCAAGAAACATATTGTAGAACTTCCTACAATTATTCCATTTAAATAAGTCACTTACATTGCCTCGATTCCCCTTTTGATGAATTTGATAATTCAATTGGTTACATTAACTCATTCCATACAATTAAACTACGTCTATTTTTTATTGGGAATATTTAGACATAATCTGGACAGCTAGCAGTTTAATACATCTCTGAGTCCATGTTAAAGTTAGTGTAGATACTCAACTTTTCATGGGAATTGTATGCTATTCATACCGAGTCTGGATGTCATTGGGGCAACAGGATGTGAATTTGGATTTCTGTGGAATGTAAAAATAGCTTTGGTATGAAACGATTTCCTCTCATATTTCATATTAAACCCAATATCCTTTAATCCAGACAGCGTTCTGGTAACTCTTCTGCACCTTTCTGTAATGGGGGCACTAGAACTGCAAACAATATTCAATGGGCTATAAAGCACTAACATGATGTCCTGACTCTTAAGCTCAATGAGGGCAAGCATACCATATGCCGTTTTACCACTATATCCACGTGTTGCCTCTTTCAGGGAGCAATGAGGTTGAACCTCTGTAGTTGTAAGAAAATAATTTCACTGTGCATTTGCACTTCACATATGTAACAATAAAGCACCATTGATATCAATGCTGCTAAGGGTTTTTTCATTACATATATATTTTCTCCCCATATGTTCAACCTCCCAAAGTGCTCGAATTAAAATCCACCTGCCCATTTTGGTGTTGATTCATATCCTACTGTGTACTTTGACAACCTTCCTCACTTCCCACAACTCCATCAATTTGGGTGTCATCTGCAAACTTACTAACCAACCCATCTACATCCAAATTATTTGATTAGTACAGTCCTTGATTAGTCCTTCGTGATTAGTACAGGTGTCAGTTATGGGGAGAAGGCAGGAGAATGGGGTTAGGAGGGAGAGATGGATCAGTCATGATTGAATGGCGGAGTGGGCAAAAGGCCTAATTCTGCTCCTATCACTTATGATCTCACGATTTATATCACAAAAAGAGATCCAATTGAGCTACACTGGTTACAGACTTCCAGCCAGAATTAAACTCATTCCAATGCCGATCGTCCTTAATCAGCCCTTTCTCTTCCAACTGGAAGTAAATCCTATTCATGAGAATTTTCTGGCAATCAGTGGTATTGCACTTCCATTAAACCGGACAAAATTACGAGAATGCAGTTGAAACCCTTCCCCCCGCCCCAAGGCTGTGGCGCCTAGGCCGGGCGAGGCGGCCGATCTCGACCTCTTCCGGACTTTCGCGGACGATCAGTGGGTCGAATTTGCCCCCTGCGGCTGGGGGGGGGGGGGGGGGTCGTCGGGAACTTCTGCCTGGCCAGAGCCGGCAGATCCATCCGATCATCTGGTCCAGCACAACGGCCAGATAATCCAGCAAGGCCCTGGAACCAAGGGTACTTGAAAAATCGGTGGTGAACTTCCCACTACTGAAGTGATTTCCTGGATTATCATGTGTGTATATATTTATATAATGGTATATGGACACACTGATCTGTTTTGTAGTAAATGCGTTCTATGTTCTGTGTGCTGATGCAAAACAAGAATTTCATTGTCCTATCAGGGACACATGACAATAAACTCACTTGAGCTTGAACTATCTCTACTTCCCTTCTTAAACAAAGGAGCAACTTTAGCAACTCTCCAGAAGATACAAAGAGCTTCATCGAGGCCCGTGTATTCCCCTCTTGTCTTTCTGAATACTGGTTTAGATCCTATTAGTCCCTACAGATTTATCCACCTTAATGCTCTTCAAGAGTCCACATAGCCCCGCCTTCTAGATCTCAAACTGAGTTCTAATAGTTCCCACACTGTTCTCATTACCCTCCATGTCCTCCTCCTTGGAAAATACAGATGCAAAGTACTAATTTAATACTGTGCCTACATCCTCTGACTCCAAGCATAAATTTCCTTCTTTACCCTTGAGCAATCCTACCTTCTCCTTGTTTTTAGTGTATGCATAAAAAACAAAGAAAGTGTGTGAAAGATGAAATCAGATGGGGCCTTTGAGCAATATAAAGTAGGTTAGAAACAACTCGGGTGGACAATTAGAGGGTGAAAAGGGACCATGAAATGTCATTAGTTGGATAAAAGAAAATCCCAAGGCGCCTTGGGATTGTCTTTAATCCGACTCACTAATGACATGTTAGTGTTTAGTGTCTCACGTTCAAAGCACAACTGCAAAGGCAATGCATCTGCAGCAGATCAACAGATACAAAATATATTTCATCCTAAATGCCTAGAACAATTATAAGACCAAATCCCCATTTATAAAATGCAAGTTGAGCCTGTTGTGACATTCAGCCAACCAACCCAACTGTTTTACATTTACTTTCTGCTCTCTTGATTTCACAATCAGAAAACGAAAATGAGAAAAACCATGGGGAAGGTAACAAGTTCTCATTTAATCCAATACAGATATAGTTTAGTTTAGTGTAGAGATACAGTGTGGTAACACACCCTTCGGCCCATCGATTCCGCACCGACCAGTGATCCCCGCACATTAACGCTACCCTACACACACGAGGGACAATATACACATACACCAAGCCAATTAACCTACAAGCCTGTACGTCTTTGGAGTGTGGGAGGAAACCGAAAATCTTGGAGAAAACCCACGCAGGTCACGAGGAGAACGTACAAACTCCGTACAGAGAGGACCCGTGGTCAGGATCGAACCAGGGTCTACTGGTGCTGTAAGGCAGCAACTATACCGCTGTGCCGCCCATAACTGCAGCAATTTTCACTTACTGGGGATGTTACCCCCCCTGATGATTTCAGATAACCTTGAGATAACCAGCTGCAATACATATTATGTGATTTATTACATAAAAGCAAGTCGCAAATGTCACACTCAGTTTCTCTCTATAATACATTTCCATTGTATGAGGGCACGATATTCTGCGTGTCTGGCAATTAAATCCTATAAATAGCTAGTTGAATAACTTCTTTGTATTCACTTAAATTGAGAGGGTGATCACTCTGCCACAGATCAAAGGCAGGGTTGCCAAGACTTTGGCTGTCCATTAAAAAATAATAATTCTGTGCTGGGCAAGTAAGATTACACGGGTGCCTGTAAAATTAAAGGACTTCACAATAGATGGGGGATAACTGAGCTCCAGAGACAACAGACCCACTTGGTTTCTCCCCATAATGCAGCCACTTCTCTCAGGTTTCATATCTTTGAACCTTTTTGCCCACACTAAAATGCAAACCCGTATCCCTCAGCAAACCCGTATCCCTCAGCACCTGATAAGCAAACTGGTTCCATTGGGCCTCAGCACCCCCATGTGTAACTGGCTACTGGACTTCCTCACTGACAGACCCCAGTCAGTGAGGGTTGGAAATAACACCTCTAACATCATCTCTCTGAGCACCGGCTCCCCTCAGGGCTGTGTCCCGAGTCCACTGCTGTTTACCCTGATGACTCACGATTGTTGTGCCAGGTTTAGTACAAACCACATCATGAAGTACGCAGATGACACTACAGTGGTGGGCCTCATCCGGGACGACAATGAGCTGGCTCACAGGGAGGAGGTGAAACAACTGGTGGACTGGTGCAATATGAACAACCTGATCCTGAATGTCGAAAAAACAAAGGAGGTTATCGTCGACTTCAGGAAAAACCAGCACAGTCCCACACCACTTCACATCAATGACAGCGATGTGGAGGTAGTCAGTAGCACTAAGTTCGTGGGGGTGCAGATCACTAACAGTCTGACCTGGTCAAATAACATCTCATCAACAGTTAAGAGAGCACAGCAGTGGTTGCACTTTCTGCGCCGGATGAGAAGAGCTCACCTCCCCCATCCCATCCTCACTATTTTCTACAGGGGCACCATAGAGAGCATTTTGACCAGCTGTATCTCTGTCTGGTTTGGGGACTGTAAAGCCTCTGACTGGAAATCCGTGCAGAGACTAGTGAGGACAGCGGAAAAAACCATCGGGACTTCTCTCCCCTCAATCGGGGATATTGCGACCAAACACTGCGTGTCTAAGGCCAGCGGTATTATAAAAGACCCCACACATCTCCATCACGGACTGTTCACTCTGCTGCCCTCGGGCAAAAGATAACGTAGCATAAAGGGCCTGTCCTACAAGCATGCAACTCTAGGCGATGAACGCGATCAAACTAGAAGCGGGGGCCGCGCGTAGGTCGGGTGATCCCCTGTTCAGGGCCGTTCCCACCAGCATGCGCCTGCTTGCGGCAAGTGCAACCAAACTGGCAGTAGGGGCCACGCGGAGGTCGGGTGAGTGGCGCAACGCGGCGCAAAGTGAGGCGAACTTGGAGCGAAGTCTAAGGTAAGTTCGCCAGGACAGAGAGGGGCACACAGAGAGGCACACACATAAACACACACACACACACAGAGGGCCACGGAGCCACACACATAGAGGGTCACGGAGGCACCTACAGATAGGTTCATGGAGGCACGATGTCGGGGCGGTGTGTAAACATCGAGGCGACTGCGAGCCGACAAGCCGTTGCTGCGCGGAATTTTTGGACATAGTCAGTTTTTCGGAGCCCCGCGCGGTGTCGGGACGAACTCGGGACGAACTCTGCACAATTCCACACGGCTCCAGCGATCGAAGTGGGACCAGCCCCGCGACGCCGGACGGCTCAAGCGACCACGTTAGGTCGCGCTAATCGCATAGAGTTGCATGTTGATAGGACAGGCCCTTAAGGAGCAGAACATCAAGGTTCTGTAACAGCTTCTTCCCACGAGCCATCAGACTCCTGAATGCCATGTAATGGGCTGCCACCATTGTCTATTTTATCCTTTTATCCATTTTTTTCCATTTTACCCTTCTGTTAATTATCGTGTTGCACAGGGAGCCAAATGCAACGGAATTTCGTTTGGAATTGCATATATCGATGTATTTCTAAATGACAATAAAGTTTGTTTGACTTTGACTTGAAACATATGGAGAGATATGTTTGCATTATAGGTGGCGCAGCAGTAGTTGCTGCCTTAGAAACCGAGAAAAATAGGTGCAGGAGCAGGCCATTTCGGCCCTTTGAGCCAGCACCACCATTCAATATGATCATGGCTGATCATCTAAAATCAGTATCCCGATCCTGCTTTTTCCCCATATCCCATGATTCCTTTAACCCAAAGAGCTAAAGCTAACTCTCTCTTGAAAACATCCAGTGGATTGGCCTCCACTGCCTTCTGTGGCAGAGAATTCCACAGATTCACTGGGTGAAGAGGTTTTTTCCTCATCTCAGTCCTAAATTATTAAACTGTTATTCTTATTCCTTTATAGCCCTTATTCTTTAACTGTGAGCTCTGGTTCTGGACTCCCCCAATATCGGGACATTTTTCCTGCATCTGGTCTGTCCAATCCTTTAAAAAATGTATATATTTCTATATGATCCCCTCTCATCCTTCTAAATTCCAGTGAATACAAGCCCAGTCGCTCCATTCTTTCATCATATGACAGTCATATGGCTATCCCGGGAATTAACTTGGTGAACCTACGCTGCACTCCCTCAATAGCAATAATGTCCTTCCTCAAATTAGGAGACCAAAATTGCACAGAATACTCCAGGTGTGGTCTCACCAGGACCCTGTACAACTGCAGTAGGATCTCCGTGCTCCTAAACTCAAATCCTCTTGCAATGAAGGCCAACATGCGAATTTCATGTGCGTTTCCCTGATTGCTGTTAGGATCAGAGTGGCAGTGATCTGTTTAAAAAATAACCAATTTTCAATGAATACCATTTGTTGGTGGCTCGTCGTGGACGACGAAAGCATGGTTGTTCAGATTCAGGTCTTGTGGGATCGAATGTGGCTCAAGAGTCCAACGTGCGAGCCACAAATGCGGGAGTGGTTATTCATTTCAATGAATTACATTTACTCATTGCCTAATCACACCAAATAGGATAATTTTGCAATTCCTTACATGATACACAACCTTCCAACTTCATGCCAATCACTCAGTCAGCCTACATTTCTTTGCATTCTCGCATCCTTCTGCAACTTGCATCCCCATCTAGATCTGTATTAGTAGGAAACATGGATGCGTCCCATTAAGCCCCATATCTCCATCACTCAGAAAGATTGCAACGACAGGGGGGGAAAGAGTAACTAGAGAGAGTGGGACCTCTCAGGAATCAAAGCGGTCACCTCTGCATGGAGCCACAGGAGATGGGCAAGGTCCTAAATGAGTTTATTTCTGGTCTATATTTACCGAGGAGAAAGACAGTAGGACGGAGGAAATTGGAGCAGTCACTGCAAGTGTCTTGAGAGCAGTCAGGGTTACCGTCGAAAAAGTACTGAAGGTACTATCGTGTTTGAAGGTAGACAAATCTCCAGGGCCTGATCTGATATATCCAAGGACATTGCGGGAAACTAGAGAGGAAATAGTAGGAGCCCTGGTTGAAATTTACGAGTCGTTCTTAAATGCAGGAGAGGTGCCGGAAGACTGGAGGCAAAAGTCAAGAAATTTTCAAGAAGGGCTGCAGGGAAAATGCTGGGATCTACAGGCCAGTGAGCCTAACATCTGTAGTTGGAAAGTTACTGGAAAGTTTTCTGTGGGATAGGATATACAGGCATTTGGATGGGCAAGGGCTGATTAGGGATAGTCAGCATGCTTTTGTACATGGGAGGTCGTGTCTTACAAATCTGATTGATTTTTTTGAAGACATGACCAAAAAGGTCGATGAGGGCAGAGCTGTAGATGTTGTGTACATGGACTTCAGTAAGGCGTTCGACAAGGTTCCGCATGGTAGGCTGCTCTGGAAGGTTAGATCACATGGGATCCAAGGAGAGATAGCTGAATGGATAGCAAATTGACTACATGGAAGGAAGCAGAGGGTAATGGTGAAAGGTTGCTTCTCAGACTGGAGGCCTGTGACTAGTGGTGTGCCTCAGGGTGCGTTGCTGGGCCCGTTACTGTTTGTCATCTACATCAATGATCTGGATGAGAACATACAGGGCAAGATTAGCAAGTTTGCTGAAGATACAAAAGTGGGTGGTTTTGAAGATAGTTGTGAAAGATTGCAGCAGGATCTAGATCGATTGGCCAGATGGGCTGATGAATGGTTGATGGAATTTAATACAGTGAAATGTGAAGTGTTTGCATTATGGGATGTCGAACAAGGCCAGGACCTACTCAGTAAATGGTAGGCCTCTGTGTTGTGTTGTAGAGCAGAGCGATCTAGGAGTAGAAGTGCATGGTTCCTTGAAGGTCGAGTCACAGGTAAATAAGGTGGTCAAAAAGGCTTTTGGCACTTTGGCCTTCATCAATCAGAGTATTGAGTATAGAAGTTGGGAGGTCATGTTCCTAGGAGACCGTTCCACACAAGGATACAAGGTCACTCATGATACGGAAAATGATCAATGACCACAACACACTCAGCCTTTCCCCACAATTTCCCTCCTCCCCACAGCAGTTATATATTGTTACAGATATCATAGCCGAAGGTTCTGACCCATTGACTTTAACAGCTGTAAAAGTGGCAGCTACAACATCGGCAGGCAGCTGCTGTTATGAATTATGCCAATCGTGTTTTCAAATACGAAAAAATGGGGAACAATTGCCCAGGTAATTTCCTTTTTAAGAAAAGGTGAAGTTCTCCAGTGTACAGTGTAGGTGAATGGTGAAAACTGGGGAGAGGAGATGTGGAAGTAGCGTAGGATTATTATAAATGGATAGCCAATTTCCATGCTCAATGATTTTTATGACTAATAATATTCAATCTCATTATAGCTAGCTTAGGAAGGATGAAGTCACAATTCTTACAAAGGTTCGAGCAGGCTATGAAAGAGGTAAATGAGCAAGCCGACACAACTCAAAACGCTGCTCTCTGGTGTAATGTGATACTTTGGCCAACAATGACTAAGTGTATGGCGTTGGTCAAAAATCATTTGTTTGCAACAAAAGGTAAATGCAGGAACTGGATTCAGTGGCATTACTTCATGAAAATATATCATTTCATTGGTTTAGCATTATATTATCATGAACAAAATTACATGAAAGTCTACTTCCACTTCAATTAAAAAAAAAAGTGAAATACCTTATAGACATTACCACTTCAAGCAATTGGAATTCACAATGTTCTCTAATTTGCGACACCGGACAATAATGAAAAAGTTCAGACTACATAATCCACATTCTGTACTGCTTCTCCATAGGATGCACAATGCCACCTTCGCTCGAGCAAAACTAAGAAACCAGCTAAATAGTAGGCAGGTAAGTCGGAAACTTCCGACCTGATTAAAATATCATTCAAATAAAGATTTTCATTCGTTTTTTTTTTTTAAATGGCATTTCAGATTTTATCCCTTTTTTATGAATAATCTCAACAATATTTATTTAGCTGTTAAGTACTTAAAATGAGATTTAAATATCCTGTATTTTCTACTTTCTGGCCCGCTGTCTGCGAGAGTTTTTAATGCGATTGGCTGCTTATCCAGCTAGATGACATCACTGTTGCTAGACAGCACAGATCCCCTGAAGAAGATGCAAGAGAAGCTCTTATCGGGCAGGGCATTGTGCAGCGCACACACTCAGCACACTGAAGCATTTTGGACATGTATCAAGTTCAGAGGCAAGCACCATTCCTTTACTGTTCATGAATTAAATATTGCCCTTTGTCTTTTTCCTGTTGCTTTTAAAATGGACTGAATTTTTAAATGGCCATTTTACTAAGAAATAAACAAGTTGAATAATGATTAAACAAAAACAGTGTAGCCTTTACTTAAATTCAGATAGATTTAGAAAACTAAATACAGCAAATTACATTTACACTTCTTTATTTTACCAGCCATCGTTTTCTGACCATCATAATGACATTGAAACGGCGCAAGGTCCTCCCTGTTCTTTTCCGTCCAGCTAATTCACCCCACTTTGATGTTATTCAGAGAAAAGCTCTTTAATATTTTAACCATACGGTTCGCCATGACAACAGAAAACAAAGGGGAAAAATGGGCCTATCGGAAAAAGGCCAGCTCTTGAGGGAAATCAGCTGATAAACAGCTTTTGTTCATGTACGGCAACAGATCGCTGTAACCCTCGACAAGCCAACACTGAGGAGGGAGATCCCTGCTGTACAAAAGCTCAGTTACCATTCTAATGACCATTACGTCTGCTGCATCCCCATAATGCTAAAGCTTTTGCATGCATTCCGTTTCTTTCCTAATTCATTAAACTCTTATAAATGAATAACTAACCTTAAAATATGACAAGATAAAAATCATTCTATAATTTTATTAGCGATAAAAATCACTCCACATCATGCAAATCTTCTGACAAGGATCATGACAGGGTGTGGTCTCCTACGGAAGATAACAGCTCCATTTTGTCAAAGGCCACAGAATTTCAAACTTAGTAAAATCAATTACCCACCCTGATGTAAATGATATTCAAATTGATTGATTGAAAGATACAACATGGAAACAGGCCCTCGAGTCCAGGCCGACCATCGCTTACCTGTTCACACTAGTTATCTCACTTTCGCATCCACTCTCTAAATGCTGGGAACAATTTACAGAAGCCAATTAACCTGCACACCCGCATATCTTTGAGATATGGGATGAAACCAGAGGAATCCCACATGATCAAAGGGAGAATGTGCAAACTCCACACAGACAGCACCTGTTAGATAGAGCTCTCAAAGAGAACAGAGTCAGGGGATATGGGGAGAAGGCAGGAACATGGCAGGCAAAAGTGCTGGAGAACCTCAGCGGGTGCAACAGCATCTATGGAGCGAAGGCAATAGGCAGCATTTCGGGCGAATCTGAAGAAGGGTTTTGGCCCGAAACGCGAGTCTGAAGATGGGTTTCGGCCCAAAAAGTTGCCTATTGCCTTCGCTCCATAGATGCTACTGCACCCACTGAGTTTCTCCAGCACTTTTGTCTACCTTCGATTTTTCAGCATCTGCAGTTCCTTCTTAAACAGGTAGGAACAGGGTACTGATTGTGGATGATCAGCCATGATCACAGTAAATGGCGGTGTTGTCTCGCAGGGCCAAATGGCCTACTCCTACACCTACTGTCTATTCTCACCCGAGGGCAGTATCAAATCCAGGTCCCTGGCACTGTGAGGCAGCAGCTCTGCCAGCTGCACCACTGCGCCGGCCTGTAGGAGGATTTCAGGACCTTGCTCCATTTTTATTCACATTATTTGAATCCCTTGGCATTGACGTGGTCTCCCATTAATGTACAGTTTCAACTAACTGCATAGTCAGCCATGTTCCTGTGCTGTAATGTTCTTTGGTATAATTAATCCCAGACCTCCATCAGCTTCAGCAATTTGCTATATTTAAACCTTGGTGTAATTATATTTCCACTATACCGTACATAAACTTTTTTTTAATGATGTGCATTTTATTATTTGCCACACCAATCATTTGATCATATAGTGTATGATTATTTAAATTAAAGTTCACTTACAAACTGGATGTGCAATACATGCAATATTTAATAGTAATGGATTCCTGTTTGTGAGCTTTCATCTCTTCACAGGCTAAAAGGAATCCAGTGGATCACAATGCACTCACACAAAATAAGATCAATCGGGCAGTTTGAACTGTTGCCCGGATCCCAAGTGAATGCCCCCAGCATAAGTTAATTGTCCGGGCAGTAGAATTGTGCTTAGGGAAGTGAGAAGAAGCTGGACACGATAAACCCATGGTTTAATTTGCGGCCATGGTTGCACAGCGGTAGATGCTGCATTATACCATCGGAGACCATGGTTTGATCCAGGCTGCGGGTGCTATCTGTACGGAGTTTGTACGTTCTCCCCATGAATGCATGTGTTTTCTCCGAGACCTTCGGTTTCCTCCCACACTCCAAAGATGTTTGTAGGTTAATTGGCTTGATGTATGTGTAAAATTGTCCCTAGTGTGTGTAGGATAGAGTCAATGAGCGGGGATCGCTGGTCGATGTGGACTCAGTTTGCTGAAGGCAATAGACAATAGACAATTGGTGCATGAGTAGACCATTCGGCTCTTCGAGCCCCGTCATTCAATGTGATCATGGCTGATCAAGGGCCTGTTTCCGCATTGTATCTCTAAAACTAATTGTGGGAGTCA
Source organism: Raja brachyura (assembly GCA_963514005.1). Next base: position 16,154,787 of record OY740784.1, on the reverse strand, counting down.
GATATGCTCCTGCCCCTGCGTTCTGTTCTTCGCTACATCTATCTAACTATTACCTCCTGGGCCTGGGGAGAATATTACTGAGAGAATCCTGCCGAGACCATAAGACTCTGATCTGCATGTCACAGGCCAGTCTGGGGTTGGAGCCCTTCCTTCCTTTAAGGTCAAATGTAGTCAATCAAGTTTGAAAGGGAAAGTGGGCAATGTCCATACTACTATTTTTAACTACAGTCATAAGGTCATAAGTGATTGGAGCAGAATTAGGCCTTTCGGCCCATCAAGTCTACTCCGTCATTCAATTGTGGCTGATCTATCTCTCCCTCCTAACCCCATTCTCTTGCCTTCTCCCCATAACCCCTGATGCCCCTGCTGTCTGATCTCACCAAACAGAGGAAGCCAGAGCCAATGGCCATTAGCTGTCTGTAACAGTTGATAGCAAGATCCAGTATAGGAATTATATAGGGAGAAACCTTTATGCGGCACATTCTTATTTACAGAGGCTGCTGCCACAACAACCCTGTACTGTGCAGGCACCTCATTCAATGCCAGGCTTGGGAAGAAGTGAACTTTATTGGTGAAGTGAAAGCAAAATATTTCAAACCCACCAATAAACTGACAATCAAACAAAACTTTGAACATTTTGAGATGATTACAAAATAAAAATCATACTTCTGTCAAACGTACGTAGAATTTCCATTGTACAAACTCAGTGACCAGCAACGGCCATTAAGTTTGTTACCACAGAGGAATTTTTTGACAGGGGAGGACTGTGCAGCCAAGCATTGAGGCAGAGAAACAACTTCTATCGCATCCGACAGGAAGTGACAAGGGAGACTGCAGAATCCGAGCAGATTATTAACACTGCACTGGTGTTGGTCTGAGTCATACATCTCAGAGCTCAGCAAATGCAACACTCACCTGAACCCTTCCAAAGCAAATTGTGAGGCGCAAATGGATGATGTGTTCGTGGATGAGCCTTTTGGAACTAGCAACCACTATTCTCTTACGTTTAAGATGGTTATGAATAGAGATAGGGTGGGCCCATGAGTCAAAATTCTACATTGGGGCAAGGCCAACTTCCAAGATATTAGACAGGAACTCACTTAGGTTGGTTGGAGCAGGTTGGTTGAAGGGGGAGGAACGTCCAGAAAGTGGGATTTTTTGAAAACTGTGCTGACAAAATTCCAGGACATGCATGTTCCTGTTAGAGCGAAGGGCAAGGCAGGTGGGTGGATGGAAACTTGGATGATGAGAGAAATTGAGGCTCTGGTCAAGAATAAGAGGAAGCTATGGGTGAGTATAGGCAGCTGGGATCAAGTATATCCCTGGAAGAGTTTCAGAAACTGAGGAGCACGCTAAAAACGTAAATCAGCAGAACAGAAAGGAGATAGGGGATAGCTCTGGCATATAGTATTAAGGATAAGCCCAAAAGATTTTATAAGCGCATGAACGGAAAAAGGGAAACCAGTGAAAGAATGAGGCCCCTCAGGAATCAAAGCAGTCAACTCTGTGAGGAGCCACAGAAAATAGGCAAGGTCCCCAACGAGTATTTCTCTGTTTTTAACGTTGAGAAATACATGAGGACCAAAGAACTTAAGGCAGTCAATGGAAGTGTTTTGAGGTCAGTCGGTATTACATTTGACAAGCTGCTGAAGGACCTTAAGCATATGACAGTGGACAAATCTCCCAGTTTGATCAGATATATCTAAGGATATTGTGGGAAGCTAAGGGAAAAAAAAAAAATAGGTTTCATGGAAAGAAGCAATGATGGTGGAAAGTTGGTTTTCAGATTGGAGGCCTGTGACCAGTGGTTTCGGTGCTGGGCCCATTGCTGTTTGTCATCTAAATCAATGATTTAGATGAGAAAGTACATGATATGAATAGCAAGTTGCCAATGATGCAAAAGTGGGCGGTATTGCAGACGGTTGTCAAAAATTGTAGCAGGATGTTGATCGGTTGGGCAGGTGGGAATTTGATACAGAGAAGTGCGTGGTATTGCATTTTGGGAAGTCTAACCAAGGCAAGACCTTCACGGCGAATGGCAGGGCTCTGGGGTGTGATGTAAAGCGGGGGGGGGGTCTAGAAATGCAGGTACATAGTTCCTTGGAAGTGACAAGGTTGAGAGAGTGGTCAAGAAGGCATTGGCACATTGGCCTTCATCAGTCAGAGTACAGAGTATAGAGATTGGGACGTCATGTTCCAGTTGCACAAGATATTGATGTCACGTTTAGAGTATTGTGTTCAGCTTTGGTCATCCTATTATTAGAAAGATGTTGTTTAACTGGAAGTGGGAAGTGCAGAGAAGATTTACAAGGCCAGGACTCAAGGCCCTGAGCTATAGGGAGAGGTTGAGTATACTTGGACTTTATTCCTTGGAGCACAGGAGGAGGAAGGGTGATCTTATTGAGGTGTATAAGATCATGAGAGGAATCGATAGGGTAAATGCACAGTCTTTTACTCAAAGTAGGGGAATCAAGAAGTAGAGGATATAGGTTTAAAGTGAGGGGGCAAAGATTTAATAGGAACTTGAGAGGTAACTTTTTTTTTTAAACACACTAAGGGTGGTAGGCATATGCAATGAGCTTCCTGAGGAGGTTGTTGAGGCAGTACTATCCCATCGTTTTAAAACACATTTGGACAGGTCCATGGATAAGATAGGTTGAGAGGGATTTGGGCCAAACAGGCATGTGTAGATGGGGCATATGGGTTGGTGTGGGCAAGTTGGGCCAAAAGGCCAGTTTCCACACTGTATGACTCTAAGACCAACCCCTCCACAGGCAGCCTCTTCACATCGAACCTTGGGATGATTCATTGCTGAATATGCAGCAAGGTTCTCAGCACTGCAATTGATGCATCCTCCCAGACAATGTGTAATGACTCCTTTTACTGCTGATTCCGCTATAACTCACATTCCCAGGACTGCATCCTAAGCACTGTGCGAGATAGAATGTTTGAACACTCTGATGAAGCACAATTTACCTGTCCAATAATTATCCCACAGCAGAAGGTACTAACTGATACACAGGGAGAGGCGGACTATGGTAATCATGCCGTGCAACACTTATAGATTAATCTCAAGTTGTTGTGGACCATAATGTCTGTTCTCAGTTGTTATTGCTAAACAAATCAAGCAGTAGCAGCAGTACAATATATTCCACTGAGACAACATTTTGGAACTGGAGTATAACTCACTCCATCATGGAAAGATGCCATTGAACTGAAAAAAATTGCAGAGATGTTTTATTACGAGGATGTTTCCAGGACTCGAGGGCCTGAGCAATAGGGAGAGGTTGCACAGGCTAGGACTTTGTTCATTGGATCACAGGAAGATGAGGGGTGATCTCACAGAGATCATGAGGGAAATAGATAGATTGAATAAACAGTATTTTTCCAAGGTAAAGAAAATCAATAACTAGAGGGCATAGGTTTAAGTGACTGGGTAAGAGACATTGGTCTGATTTTGCACCACAGTAATCATGTGGTTTTCCAGTTGGGTTTCTGATTAATGTGACCTCCACTAACCCGCAGCCCCCTTCCCTACTATCATTTCCAAAATTTGACTAATGTCGAGGGACAGCAGTTCAGATTTGATTGGAGATGGTATTTGGCTCAGACATGTGGGTGAATTTTCTTTGCTACATTTGTGTCCATTCTTAAGTGCATAAGGCAACGGACTGGCTCATTCTTTTGAGAAACAGCAATTCTACCCAGTCCTCTCTTTTCAAAAGCATTTTGTAGAGAAGAGAAATGCTTGTTTTTATTTCATACACCAAAATTTAAAATAAAAAAGGTAGGAATCTGAAGAAAAATAAAAAAATATAGTGAAAATGATCAGCATCTATCGAACACCAATATAGCTGGGGAAAGTAGATCAAAATAGGTTGTTTTAGGTTGCAGGGAATTTGATCGGAAGAATGGACAAAGGAAATATCTTTCATCAGCAAATCAGGATTTCTGGGGGGGGTGGGGCAGGGGGGGGCAGGGGGGGGAATGTATGGAGCACAAAGCGTTCTCAAACTCAGCAGGTCAGGCAGCACCCCTGAAGGACTTGGATAGGCAACGGTTCGGGTTGGGATCCAACATCAGTTTGTGGGTACAATTGGTTTAACAGACAGTTAGAAGGTGATCATGCTTCTTTGCTGTGTTGCTAATGGCAGGGGTGAGGGACAATGCTATTGCCAATGGCAGGCTGTACTAATAGAGAGAAACACTGGACCAACACTACAGATAGACGACTTACAGCAGAAATAAACAGTTGTGTTACAGATAAAGTGACTTCCCTCAAGTTGGATAACTCAGTATAGTCCAGAAGTCCACAATATGCCCAGAGGGCAAGATGAGCTGTTGTTTATTTTCACTTGCTTGTACAAACATCAATGATTCATGATCCTACTTCAGTCTCAATTATCATAAATGGTTTTCATTCTTGGCCAACATTCTTTCAGGCCACTTAACAATTTATTGAAGCCCAATATGATTAGCAATGTTCAATAGAAAATGTGAAAATCTGAGATTTAGTTTTTGATAATCTCCTTTTCTACCAATGTTTTAGATAATGTCTGGAATTGATGAAAATGCTACTAGAAAAATATTGATGTCTACAACTGTTTGCAATATAATATTAACTGCACAGTAGATCATTATATTATTTTCACTTGCACTTGATCATCATTTTGCTCCCTTTCTATGGACCAAAGGCCGCACTCTCATATCTTTCTCCCAGATACTCTTTTCAAATGGACTCCAGTTCACAAACATCCCCTCACATATGTCAACAATACCGTTGGTTCAAAAACTCTACAATGTGATAAAAAAACTCTATCAATATAAAATGATCAGCATTAACCCAAGCTACAAGATCGTCAAGAAATAAATAATTATTCATCCAAAATATCCGCCAAGTTTATGCAAACATTATGAAAATCATTATGATTTATAATGACCAGAATTTAAAAAAGTTATGACATTGTCCATTACTCAACTCATTATCAGACTCATTTTAAATATATAATAGAGGTCTAGATTTATAATACGAAGTGACCATGTAAAAAGCTCAGATGACAGCTCCAAATCCAGAGAACAGCATGTAACATAAAGTACTTTCGCATTCCCACCTAGCAAATGATACGCTTTGGTTTATAAGTAAACTCAAAGAACAATTCCTTACCTGGCTGCACAAGGCATGACTTCTGCTCCCTCTTGTGTCTAATGTGGTGAATGTTCCACTCAGTTCCAGAGTTATTTTTCCTTCCGCCCTCTTCTTCATTCACCGTAGGAATCGTTAAGACAATATTGGCCAACTTTGAAGGGGATTTAACCGGGGACACCGACTGGCTGCTTGGACATCCAGTATCGTCTGATCAACAAAACCAACAAAGAACATGGTGATATTCAAGAACATTGCAAGCAGATAACAGAATATTTTTTTCCAAATTGACATTATAACACTGTTTTTAACACGCCCTATCTAGAAGTGACATCAAATTAAGAGAGCTCAAATTGTTTGCTCGGTGCTTTTCTGCCTTCCCATCATGTCCCAAGGTTAATGCTCTCTTTCAAGGTCAAGCTGGATTTTCAATCCGAACCCTGGCGAATGGCATGGGGTTGGAGGGATCAGGTCTGGCACTATGGTGGCTTCCCCAATGAGTGAAACTACTGGGAGCTAATCTAGGGTGCACCACAACCCAGAGGCCGCTGTGCAAATGGTATATTTTTCTGTTACTTTGAGTGTTTCAGATACCACCAACATTGCCATCCAGCCTCCACCACCAGGAACCACTATATGGCTCCATTGCCTGCTGCAAGTTCTTATACCTTGGGGGTCAGGATTTTAATGTCTAAATTACAGCAGTTTTTAGTTGCGTGAGATTCAGCTATAAAGACAACTTGGGCTTCTGTGGAACCTCTGCCTAGATTGTTTCCACACACGTTTCCTTGACAACTGACACTATTAGTTTCCCATTTTTCTGGGTGATAACATCTTAATGTTGGGAGCTGTTGCCAATGTCCACTTATTCCCAGGTTCTCAACAATTTTAAAATTTAGAATTTCTAATGGGAAACAAGGAAACGGCAGAAGAGTTAAACAAGTACTTTGGTTCTGTCTTCACTAAGGAAGACACAAACTATCTGCCAGAAATACTAGGGGATATAGTGGGAGGGAGGAACTGAAGGGAATCCACATTAGTCAGGAAATGGTGTTAGGTAAAATGTTGGGACTGAAGGCAGATAAATCCCCAGGACCCGATGGTCTACATCCCAGAATACTCACGGAGGTGGCCCTAGATATCGTGGATGTGTTGGTGATCATTTAAAAATATTCTCTTGACTCTGGATCAGTTCCTGTGGACCGGAGGGTAGCCAATGTAACCCCCACTTATTTAAGAAAGGAGGGAGAGAGAAAACAGGGAATGAAAGACCAGTTAGCCTTACATCGATAGTGGGGAAGATGCTCAAGTCGATTATTAAAGATGTTAAAGCAGTGACAGGATCGGTGGATGGCACGGATTTATGAAGGGGAAATCATGCTTGACTGACCATCTGGAATTTTTTTTCAGGATGCAACAAGTTGAATGAATAAGGAAGAGCCAGTGGATGTGGTGTATCTGGACTTTCAAAAAGCCTTCGACAAGGTCCCTCACAAGAGAGTAGTGTGCCAAATTAGAGCTCATGGTATTGAGGGTAGGGTAGGTATATGGACGGGACGGGAATGGGGGGGTATGGTCTGAGTGCAAGTAGATGGGACTAGGGGAAAATAAATGGTCGGCACGGACTGGAAGGGCCGAGAAGGCCTGTTTCCGTGCTGTAATTGTTATATGTTATATGGTTATATGGTATTGATATGGATCGATAACTGGTTGACAGACAGGAAACGAAGAGTAGGAATTAACCGGTCCTTTACAGAATGGCAAGCAGTGACTAGTCGGGTGCCGCAAGGCTCGGAGCTGGGACCCCAGTTATTTACAATATATATTTAACAATCTAGATGAGGGAATTAAATGTGATCTCTCCAAGTTTGCGGATGACACAGAGCTGGGTGGCAGTGTGAGCTGCGATGAGGATGCTATGACGCTGCAAGGTGACTTGGATAGGTTGGGTGAGTGGGCAGTTGCAGTATATTGTGGATAAATGTGAGGCTATCCACTTTGGTGGCAAGAACAGGAAGGCAGATTATTATCTGAATGTTGTCAAGATTAGGAAAAGGGGAGGTGCAACAAGTCCTGGGTGTGCTTGTACATCAGTCACTAAAAGTAAGCATTCAGGTATGGCAGGCAGTGAAGAAAGCTAACGGCATGTTGCCCTTCATTGCGAGAGGATTTAAGTTTAGGTGCAAGGAGGTCCTACTGTATTTGTACAGGGCCCTCGTGAGACCACACCTGGAGTGTTGTGTGCAATTTTGGTCTCCTAATTTGAGGAAGGATATTATTGTTATTGAGGAGGTGCAGAGTAGGTTCACCAGGTTAATTCCCGGGATGGTAGGACTGACATATGATGAAAAAAATGGGTTGACTGGGCTTGTATTCACTGGGATTTAAAAAGGATGAGGGGATCTTATAGAAACATATAAAATTCTTAAAGGATTGAACAGCCAAGATGCAGGAAAAATATTCCTGATTGGGAACCAGGGGTCACAGTTTAAGAATAAGGGGTAGTCTATTTAGGATTGAGATGAGGAAGAACTTCTTCACCCCGAGTTGTGAATCTGTGGAATTCTCTGCCACAGAAGGCAGTCGAGGCCAATTCACTGGATGTTTTCAAGAGAGAGTTAGATTTACCTCTTCAGGCTAAAGGAATCAAGGGATATGGGGAAAAAGCAGGAACGGGGTGCTGGTTTTAGATGATCAGTCATGATCATATTGAATGGCCTACTCTTGCACCAATGTTTCTATGTTTCTAAACGGCCATCAACCACTCAAAAGCCAGCAAATTCACTGCAGGAATGTACTGTTATACACTTGGAACATTAGACTTGCAACATTAATTTTGATATAATTATTGTCTTCTTTAATGCCCCCATGAATGAATCAAAACAATGTTTGGAAGAGTTTCTTTTGGAGAGCGCAGAATGCTCATGCAGTATTTGAATTGAACTGCTGTGAAAAAGCAGCAGCTTTGTTCTTTCATCACCTGAGTCTTACTTTATCTTCTCATGTGTAAACAGCTGAACATACGGTTCAGAAATGATGCAATTACATTTCTAGTTGAAAAACATGGAGCAAATAATTTATTGTTTTTTTTACTGCCGCCATGCATGTTTTCCCAGCCTTATTCTTCAAGCAGTGCTAAAACTAGAAATCCAAGATTGTGACTTTTATGTTCATTTTATCCAATTCGATTGTATATTCACTGATTAAACTTGACAAAATTCCACAAAACCTCTGACAAAAGTATCAAGTAATATTTGGTTTGTGAATTTTTGAGGTTTGGCAACTGGGTCTTAAAGTATTAGGCTATTATGAAAAGCTAAATGTCAACAGACTGACAAGATCCTGAACTAGACTTGAAGACAGCAGATCCGTAAACACATTTTAAAATGTAGAACGAGAGATAATTAAGACCAGTCAATAAAGATTAAAACACATCCATTATCCTTTAGAAGGATATCGATGCCTTAGAGAGTGCCTAATGAATTTATTAGAATGGTACCATAAAGACAATTTCATGGAAAGACTTGAAAAGCTGGGGTCCCCCTTGTCAGAGGAAATTTAAAATTTGAGGTGTTTTGACAGGATATACTAGGAGAATCTCTTTCCAATACCAGAAGGGTGGACAAGGTGACAGAGTAGAGAAAGTAATTACAAAATGGGAAATGAGCAATGTTTATCTAGATGGCAAGTTGATTCAAAATGGAAGTCACTGTTTAGAAGCTTGGAGGAAGTAGAATCTATTTCAAAATAAAACTGAAATTTCAATAAGCTCAATGGGAAAAATATCACTGAATTATGAGGAAAAGAGCAGAGGAATAGGATTAAATCAACAATGGAAAAACTGACAGAGACATGACACCAACAGCTCCATTCCATGTCATATGATTTTAGGCCTCATTTTCCTTATTGTCTCACACTAATGTAAACATAAAGTCTGTATACATTGTCTTATGCTATTGTATGACAGCCAGCTAATGAGCTAAAGAAACACTAAATTAATTAAAATTAAATTATACAAGAATATATCACCAATGTTACAGACTGCTGAATTTAATTCAAATATACTAAATGCTTCTTGAAATATTGTTATATTTGCAGAGGTGAGCAATATAGTAGCTTCCTCAAGTTTCTGTGCAGTCAAATTATAATAATGCCTTTCATTTTGTTCATCAGTGTCTTATTTTTTTATAAAGTTCTTTAACACTGGAATAATTCATATATAAAGAATGAAGCAAAATTAGCAATTTCAGCACAAACGTTTATGTACAATGGGACCTTGTTTTAATTGATAACATAATAACTGTTACTTTGCATATTTTGCTTATCACATAAAACGGAGGTTTATTTAAAACATCTTAAATCTTTTTCTTTAATGAGGAAGCTGATCCACAAATAACAGAATTAAAACCTTGAGCTGTGGGAATCTTAAAAAGCTGTAGATAGTCAGAGATATCACGGTTAGACAAAACATCAGGAGACTGGTACATACATGGGAACACTATTGCAGCAGGTCATGGTAGTACTGGGTGAATATATTATTAATCTCAGAAATGATCCACTGCACTGTTTTCTCATCTGCATTAAAATCTTCAGTATATTCCAAACCATTTATATAAACTATATCCTAATTTCAAAAAAACATATCTAGAAATTGGTGTAGAAAAGTTCTCAATCAGTTAAAACGTTAATGTTGTATCTAGCACCAGCCTCATATATAGATATATGGTTATCTATATTGCAGTGAGTTGATGCTATCAGATAAAAATGATGAATCCATCCCCATCATATTTTGGAAGTGTGAAGAATTGTCTCCGTATGCCTACGAGACAAGACAGCAAGAGAGACAGGCCTGGTTCCAAATGAAAAATTAGTGGTGGTGGAGGGATAGGCAGGCAAGCAAGGTAAGAATGTAAGAAATAGAAGTTGGTGTAGGCCTCTTGGTTCTTCATACTTGCTCAGCCATTCAATAACATCACAGCTGATCTGTTAACTCTCTCACACTCAGCTCATAATCTCCTCATTATTTTAAGATATTATAGTCTATGATCTGTCTTGAATGTACTTCGCAACTCACCTGCAGATCCACGAGAGGCCTCCTGCACAGAGAATGGCAACAAATTCACCATGCATTGGGCGAAGACATCTCTTCTCCTTAGTTGTATATGGCCAGCCCTTATTTGTGGTTCTGGACATACCTATAGTCCCACACCGCCAAGTTCAGGAAGAGCTACTTTCCTACAACTATCAATGTCTTGAACCAAACTGCACATCCCTAATTCTATCACAACAACAGAACACTACACCTCTTCGGTTGTCATGGAATTATTTACTAATTATGATTAGCACTAATGTCTTTTTTTTTTGCACAACCTTTTTATTTTCACTGGCTAGAAGCATTAACTGCAATTTAGGTATAATTCATTGTTTTGTGTTTTGTCTGGCCCTTCAGTGCTTCTGCAACCAAGATTTTAATTGTACTTGCAGCACACGGTACTTGTGCATATAGCGTCATAGTGATAGAGTGTGAAAACAGGCACTTCGGTCCAACTTACCCACACCCAGCTATACCAATCCCACCTGCCTGCGTTTGGTCCATTTCCCTACAAACCTGTCCTATCCATATATAACCATAACCTGACTTGACTATATTCCCTGTATCTATTCACTCAAGATCCATAAATATTTTGCATGTCTAATGAGATCAGCTCGTAATCTAAAATCAAGCATAGGCCTAGTCTTCTTAATCAATCCTCATAGGAGGATCCCATGTCTCAGGTACCCCATTCCTTCACTCAACAGCGATTCCAAAAGCTTGAACACACCTGCACCTTCATGACGCATTCCTGACACAACTGTGACGTCAGGTAATTAATGCATATAGGGTATATTTATGCAAGCCCTTATGTTCCCTTTTCCTTTGTGGCTGTAACTTGAGCACTGGCACCACAGCTTAGACATAGGCCTGGGATCCTGTGCACAACTTTGTAGATTATTCCCCAAAAGCACAACTGATAATAAAAACAATGTTACCTCTTGGAGGGCAAGTTGACCACTATAGAATGGCCCTGGCTTTTATTTGGTAATAAATGCCTTAAAGTTGGCAGGTACCCAAATACAATCTAAAAATAGTTCCACCCATTCAAATCTATTACCCAATGAACTGGCTGATTTTCAACTAGCTTTAAATTAATTTGCATAGTCCTTTAGCTGGATGGATCTTGCAAACCTGAACTTGAAAATGAGTAAACAAAGCAGGAAGTATATGTGGATTTGCTATTATTGTACCACATTTTCTTCTGAGATTTCACACCCTGCAAATTGCATCTTAGCTGAGAACAGCACGAGTTGCTTCCCACACAGTAGCTCAGAGGTACATGTGGGGGAGGGAATGCAATCTGTGGCTAAATAACTTCCAATCTCTCGTTTCTGATTGTCATCATCATTATTTTTAGCATTTAGGAGATGGGGCCCTCATGTAACTTCTAAAACAAGGAATAATGTTTTCTTCTGGAACAGTGGAAAATGGCTAAGGAGAATGCAACAGTATGTTAAAATTGGGTAGTATCTTTATTTTGCATTGCTTGACATATATTAATATGCATGTTAATTTTTGTTTTGCCTGAAAATGTTTGCATGGAAGCCCTGGAGAGAATTTTGCATAAATGCCCTAAGGTATGATGAGACCTTATTTTTTACCGTGTAGTTTTAATCAGCCAAATGCACACATTTAAATATATTTTTGACAGCAATAGCCTTACCTGGTTCAATGTGTTTGTATTGGCCAAAAAGTCATAATCATAAGCCAATGGTCTATATTTTTATTAATACATACACTATTTATTGGAATCCCTCAGAACATTATGCACTGATATGTTAATGAAAAAGTTCTAAATAATCAATTCTTCATTCCAAAACAATGAAACTTTTATAAGAATAAGCACCCCAACGTAGAACTGTAATTAGTTTCCTTCCTTGCTGATCTCTAATATACTACAGATGACAGATACCATTGGGGTGCAAATAACTCCAAAGTTGAACCAATGATTTTGCCCATCCAGGTTTGACAGCAAGCTCTGCAACTAAAAATGTTTTAATTGCCAATTGAGTTATCACCAAAATAAAGCTTTGCCCAGATTTTTCAAGTTATAGGTTTTTCATAGGTTCAAACAAGCTCATAGATTTTTGTTGAGTCTGCACTTAATTAAACTGTCCCAATTTTAATGTCCAAGGTTATGATTTAATACGAATGACATATATCACACAGTACATAGTGGTCAACTGAGCCAACATCATCTTAATTGTGTAATATAGCTGTGAAAACATTTGCATTTGTTTGCAATATTTGCCATTGGTGAAACTAAAACCCATAATTTCCATTTCAAACACTGAAACCATAATGGATAGGATAAATTAAAGGAGATGGGGAGAAATGTCTTTAGACAGAAGGTAGTGAATCTGTGGAATGTATTGCGACAGAATTCAATGGCTATTTTTTAAGGCAGATTCATGATTAGTACAGGTGTCAGGGGTTATGGGGAAAAGGCAGGTGAATGGGGTTGAAAGAGAAAGTAGATCAGCCGTGATTGAATGGTGGAGTAGACTTGATGGGTTGAATGGCCTAATTCTGCTCCTATAACCTATGAACTTCCAACGTGTTTCATATCCAAAGAAGATAATTGATTCCGTTGCATTCCAAACGCTAGTGTTGTACAAATATTTTAACTTTTGGTCCAATGCAAGTAGCTCTCTGAACCTGCTGGTTTTAATTTTAATTTGTTTTGTGAAACCATATCAAATCACTTTAAATATATCAGAGACAATAAGCACAACATTGCTTCCCTTTCCCAAGGCCAAAATCTAAGTTTACAGCCTTTGATTGACGTTATTATTCTGAGGAAAAGAATCAGTTTTAATATCTGCGTAAAACCTTAAAATACAAGACCAAGGAGTAAAATGGTGTTTGAGACCTAATTCCACACAATGATCTGCAGGGCGGAATACATTATTTGTACTTTACAATAAAAGTGGATATTTTTATTTGGAAAAAAAGGGGGTTGTGATTTTTACCCCATTTTGAAAGCCAGATAGATTACAATTTAGAATGATAATTTAAAGAAACAAAAGTTGGTCAAATTATTTTAGAATTACAGTGGATATTTACATACATGGTGGATTCCGATGAAATTAAACCACAGTTTGACAATGTATGTGGGGTGGGGCAATGTCACTGCTTTAAACTGTTTTAAGATGGAATTGCAACCAATCGTGATTTTATTTTCCTCCTGAATTTCCCCCCTCTTTCGAAGTGATTCCAGCGTTTTTATCTCATATCACATCATCTTGACCTTGACAAAGAGCCACCGGACCGCAGAATAGTGACACATGTTAGACGTGAAAGCCACAAACAAATGATAGGTAAAGCAACGCCTCTCTTATCCCAAGATTAAAAAAAACACATATCGTTTTCCAATTAGCAAGTAGTTGTATTGGCGATATAAATCTCCGGCAAGAAATTAATAGTCCATGATCATCAGAGGTACCTGAACAGAAACTGATGCTGCTGTCGGTGGCGGTGGATCTCCGCGACTGGCTGGAGCTCAGGTCGTAGTCTCGGCTCTCTTCCTCGGACAAGGGCGATTCAGACGAAGGCGACCGCTTCTGGATGTGGGAATAAGGGCGGAGAACCAGTCTGGGGATGCGACTGCGTGGACCTTGCTTCTCTCGCACCTTCTGATCCTAACCCAAAAGAAATAGCGTGCACGATTATTCATATCGATCCCGTCTCTAACCAATTAAACACCTCTTCAACACCCCCTCCTCTAACCTCTCCCCCACACACGCAAAAAAAAAAAAATCTTCACACTAATTTATTTACCTGTTCCATTGCGGAGACGCTTGCATCTGGATGCCAACTAGGTCTGTCTACGGCAGAGTGTGCTGCTGTCAGTTGCACAGTTAGACATTGCGGGAACAGCAAGGCGCAATTCTACACGCTGCCCAAAGGGCGACACCAACGCTAGTTTGACACACTCCCGTCTTGAATACAAATGCTTTGCACCCGCCCGGCGATTGCATCTCCGAAGCCCAGGGTGGAAGCCGCTATTTCATGACCTCAGTCGTTGCGTTACAGCCAAAAAATAATAATCATCTGGCCCACTCTAATGACATTTACAGACACACCATGTCCTTTGCAACGCACTGTGTTCAGCGGCGTTCACGCTCCCCTGAAATAAAAGGCATAATCCAGCAAATGACCAACGTGTCTAACCGCCTTTTCGCATGCAATTTATCCCCCTGCTTGTATTTAACCAATGCAGCCACATTCTGCCCACTTTCCTCCCTGGAATTAGGCGGAATGTTAAAGCGACATTACCTTGTGATATTCATTGAACGGTCCCATCCCGCCTCTTCCTCCTGGAACCTGTCATTGGGGAAAAGAGATACATCAGGCGCTTGCGTGTTGCTGCGGCCGGCGGCACATGCAGCAAGGTGCGGACAGGGCAAATCTGTCCTGACCACAGGTTCAGCTCACCTGCTGCTGGACTGCCACTAGGCTTCTGGTCAAAATCACCCACGTTCAGGTCAAAGCCGCGCCCACAATGTAAAACTGGCATTGGACCCGCCCACACTCACTCACACAGCCTTCAGATCCAATCCCTTACAAATGTAGGTCCACCACCGATTCGTTTCTAAAGCCTTGCCGTATTATCTGCTGTGCCGGATCAACAGAGGTCGGTCTGGGGGCGAGATGGGGAAATTGATACTGACCCGCAAAGTCGGCCTCGGAAGTTTGCTGTGGCAGAAGATCTGCAGAGGGGCAAATTCAACCCGCCGATGGGCACAGAGGTCCCGCGAAGCATCCACCTCACCCGGCCCAGGCGCCACATTTTCGGGGGCATTTTCATGTGCGCTCTTGTAATTTTGTCCGATTAAAGGAGGCGCCGGGCCACCAGTTGCCGGAAAATCGGTGGTGGACCTGTACAACTTTGTATTCGACCCACGTCAATGTATGCTTGCAATTTGACTTAGAACTGCAACGAATTATTTTTCAAAACACCTACCCTTCGATAATTGGATGATTGGAAGCAGAGAATTCAGCAAAACACTAAGTGTTGGGGAAACTCAGCGGGTCGGGTTGCATCTACAGGAACATAGAAAAATAGGTGCAAGAGGCGGCCTTTCGGCCCTTCGAGCCAGCACTGCCATTCAATATGATCATGGCTGATCATCTAAAATCAGTATCCCGTTCCTGGTTTACCCCCATATCCCTCGATTCCTTTAGCACTAAGAGCTAAATCTAACTCTCTTCAAAACATCCATTCAATTGGTCTCCACTGCCTTCTGTGGAAGAGAATTTCACAGATTCACAGAAGGGTGAATTTATTTTTCATCGTCTCAGTCCTAAATGGCCTACTCCCTATTTTTAAACTGTGACCCATGGTTCTGGATTCCCCCAACATCGGGAACAGTTTTGCTACATCTAGCCTGTCCAATCCTTAAAGAATTTTATATGTTTCTATAAGATTCCATCTCATCCTTCTAAATTCCAGTGAATACAAACCCAGTCGACCCATTCTTTGGTAGTCATATGTCAGTCCTGTCATCCCGGGAATTAACCTGGTGAACCTACCCTGCACGCCCTCAATAACAATAAGTAGGGAATGGAGAGGCTATGTTTCACAAGAAGGTCCCAACACCTGTCCATTCCATCCACCGATGCTGCCTGACCTTCGGAGTTCCACCAGCATTTTGTGTTTTGCTGAAGATTGCAGCATCTGCAGCTCTGTCTGGCAGATATCAACCGCTCTGTATAAAAACATACGTACCTCTCAAATTTCTCATCTTATATCGTCTTATTTTTGATATCCCTACCAAGAATAAAGAGTTTGACTATCTATCCTACACGTGGCGCTCATATATCTATCTATCTACCTCTATATAACTAATAGTCCCATCTTGACCACTTCCTGTCTGCTCTTCGAGCCTGCACCACCATTCAATATGATAATGGCTGATCATCCAAATCAGTATCCTGTACCTGTCTTCTCTCCATACACCCTGACCCCTTTAGCTACAAGGGCCACATCTAACTCCCTCTTAAATATAGCCAATGAACTGGCCTCAACTACCTTCTGTGGCAGAGAATTCCACAGACTCGCCACTCTGTGTGAAAAATTATCTTCTCATCTCGGTCCTAAAAGACCTCCCCCTTATCCTTAAACTGTGACCCCTTGTTCTGGAGTTCCCCAACATCAAGAACAATCTTCCTGCATCTAGCCTGTCCAACCCCTTAAGAATTTTGTAAGTCTCTATAAAATCTCCTAAGTTCCAGCGAGTACAAGCCAAGTCTATCCAGTCTTTCTTCATATGGAAGTCCTGACATCCCAGGAATCAGTCTGGTGAACCTTCTCTGTTCTCCCTCTATGGCAAGAATGTCTTTCCTCAGATTAGGAGACCAAAACTGTATGCAATACTCCAGGTGTGGCCTCACCAAGACCCTGTACAACTGCAGTAGAACCTCCCTGCTCTTGTACTCAAATCCTTTTGCTATGAATGCCAACATACCATTCGCTTTCTTCACAGCCTGCTGCACCTGCATGCCTACTTTCAATGACTGGTGTACCATGACACCCAGGTCTCGTTGCATCTCCCCCTCTCCTAATCGGCCACCGTTCAGATAATAGTCTACCCTCCTGTTTTTGCCACCAAAGTGGATAACCTCACATTTATCCACATTATACTGCATCTGCCATGCATTTGCCCACTCACCCAACCTAGCCAAGTCACTCTGCAGCCTCCTAGCATCCTCCTCAAAGCCAACACTGCCCCCCAGCTTCGTGTCATCCGCAAACTTGGAGATGTTGCATTCAATTCCCTCATCCAGATCATTAATATATATTGTAAATAGCTGGGGTCCCAGCACTGAGCCTTACGGTACCCCACTAGTCACTGCCTGCCATTCTGAAAATGACCCGTTTACTCCTACTCTTTGCTTCCTGTCTGCCAGCCAGTTCTCTATCCACAGCAACACTGAACCCCCAATACCGTGTGCTTTAAGTTTGAATGCTAATCTCTTATGTGGGACATTGTCGAAAGCCTTCTGAAAGTCCAGATACAACACATCCACAGGTTCTCCCTTATCCACTCTACTCGTTACATCCTCGAAAAATTCTATAAGATTCGTCAGACATGATTTACCTTTCATAAATCCATGCTGACTTTGTCCAATGATTTCACCACATTCCAAATGTGCTGCTATCCCATCTTTAATAACTGACTCTAGCATTTTCCACACTACCAATGTTAGACTAACTAGTCTGTAATTCCCCGTTTTCTCTCTCCCTCCCTTTTTAAAAAGTGGGGTTACATTAGCTACCCTTCAATCCTCAGGAGCTACTCCAGAATCTAAAGAGTTTTGAAAACCATGATGAAGGTAACGCCCCTTCCGGCGGGAGGGCAGGACTATAAAACCCCGGATGCCTTGAGGTGAGTCAGTCATTCTGAAGGATCGCGAGGGAGAGGCCACAACCCTGATTATGCTGTGAATCTACTGAACTGTGAGTCTATTGAACTGTGAGTCTACTGGACTGTGAGTCTACCCTTTATGTGGTTATGTGCTTTATGTGGTGAACCCTTTATGTGGTGAACCCTTATGTGCTTGAAATAAATGATTTGTTATCCAGCAATGTGCTTGCAATGAATGATGATTTGTTAACCCTTAAAGTGCTTGCAATAAATGATTTGTTAGCCCTTAATGAAATGACATTAGTTGTTTGGCCTGCCCTGTGCTTGAAATTGATATGGAAATGGAAACAATGTGAAATGAGTTGTTTGGCCTGGCCTGTGCTTTTGCTTTTGCTTTGGCTTTGCTTAAGCTCACCTGAAATGAAAGCAAATGGATTGTATTGTTGGCTGGCCCCGCCTGCCCTGTGCTTTTGCTTTGCCTTTGCTTTGCTTGACCTCACCTGAAATGAAAGCAGATGGATTGTATTGTAGGCTGGCCCCGCCTGCCATGTGTTTGACTTGACTTGGCTTGAAATGGATTGACTTGACATGGATTGTTGGCCCTGCACTTACTGTGCTTGACCCGCAACACCTATGCTAGCACTCCAGAACCCCCCCCCCCCCCCCCCCCCCCAGGCCACCAATGTTGGAATTGGTGGATGTGGAATATTGCGTTGGGGGACTAGCTCTCCCGTGTGAACCTGGGACCCAACGGGTCCCACTCAGTCTAGTATATTACTAAAACTCTTTTTTTGTCTGTTTGTTTGTTTGTCCCTCAATTTGCCAAAAACGGTAGAGGAGAGCGCTACCATTTTGGCCCACCTTACTAACCATTGTCCTGTGAAGTAAATGAAATGAGTCACGTTCAGATTGATGGTATATTTTATGTTATTGACATTTAAAAGTAAAAAAAACACAGCGCCTCCACTTACCCCGCCCCCACTCATATGCCCTGTCCCCATCCACATGCCCTGCCCCACTTGCTCCACTCCCATTTGCTGTCTTTACTTAACAGGTGTCACAAAGGACACCCAATGCAGTTGGGACCATTCAAGAATTTCAAACCGCCATATTTTTTCCCATTACGACAGTAACCCGATGGCTCCGTGGGTAGGTTTGTTTCTATTTTAATTTCGGGGGCAGTCTCCGGACCCAGCATGCTTGCTGCCCCCCCCCCCCCCCCCGGCTACCGCATGCTCGCTGCCTCCCCCCCCCCCCCCCCCCCCCGGCTCTAGCAGGCTCTCTGCCTCGTCCTCCCTCCCCCTGCCCCCCCTCTGGCTACAACAAGGTGGGTACAAAGGTGGTTGATGAGGATGGGGCAGTGGATGTTGCCTACAAGGCTCTTGACAAGGTCCCCCCTCGTGGTGGGTTGATCCAGAAGATTAAGATGCATGAGATTCACAGTGACCTGGTAGTTTCAATTCAAAACTAGCTTGACCATAGAAAACAGAGGGTGGTGGTGGAATGGTGTTATTCAGGCTGGAGGTCTGTTACCAATGGTGTTTTGCAGGGATCAGTGCTGGGACCTCGATTATTTGCGATACATATAAATTACTTGGATGAAAACGTAGATGGGTTAGTTAGTAAGTTTCCAGATTGGTGGAGTTGGATACAGTGAATGCTTGTTCTGCTCTGAGTGTGAGTTAGGAAGTCATGGTGCAGCTTTATAGGGTTTTTGTTTGGCTGCATTTGGAGTATCGTGTGTAGTTCTGATCACCCCACCACAAGAACAACATGGAGGCTTTGGAAAATATGTAAAGGAGGTCGATACCTGGATTAGGGGACACTACAAGGAGCTGTTGGACAGACTTGGATTATTTTCTCCTGAACGCCTGAGGCTGCAGAGATACCTGATAAAAGTATGTAAAATTATGGGAGGCATAGATGAGGTAGACAGTTAGAAACTTTTTCCCAGGATGGAAAAATCAAATGCGAGAGGGTATAGCTTTAAGACGAGAGGGGCAAAGTTGAAAGGAGATGTGCGGGGCAAGTATTTTACACAGAGCGAAGTGAATGCCTGGAACACACTGCCACGTGATGGTTGTGGGGATGGATACGATAGTGGCATTTAAGAAGCTTTTGATAAGCATATGGATATGCAGAGAATGGGGAGGCATAGATTTTGTGCAGGTAGTTAAGAGATGGTCTTAGCATCATGTTCAGCACAGACATTTGTGGACAGAAGGGCCTGTTCTTGTGCTGTCTTGTTCTATGTTTTAATTGCATTTTTAAAAAAAATCATCTTATGTTAAATTAATTATTCACAGAATCTTCACTGAATGATGTGTAAAATGACCAACTAATCAAAATGATATAATCAAGTAATGCAATTAATAGTGGAAATATTTATTGAAAACCATCTGCAAGATATATAATCTCGCGGCAGCTGAAATGTTCTTCAGTCACTGAACCGTACTTCTTATTGCCCAACGGCAATGATTAGCAATGCACCCGTATGGAACAGACCATCTCACACTCAGTCAGTGTTTCTCTTACAAACCTATTGAACTATTCCTTCCGAGGAGAATACTCTTGCTTTTGAAGCTGCATCGACGTGGCTTTTACCCTGCTTTACCAGCAGTAATAGAACAAACAGTGCATGTTTTGCAGGCTTATTTGAACTCGAATTCTTCAATTATAATTTTTTTAATCTGAGAAGGTGATAAAGGTAACTACTGGGACACTAATCATCACATTATCAAGGTCTAATCATCATGATAATGTTTGGCCAAAGATGAATGGCTTTCTCACCAGCGGTTATTACAACAAAAGAGTTGTGAGGGGGAGTTTTGATGGAGGACTTTGACCTAAAATGTTTATTCGATTTCTCTTTCTCCACAGATACCATTTCCAGCATTAACCGCTTTTGTTTGAGCTCACTGGCATCTACGGAATTTTGCTTCAGCCACAGAGACCTTAGATTATTAATTTGGGGACATTCGGACAGGGTGCACAGAGCGAATTCCATCTCTAATTTACTGAGATAACTTCATCCTTATTTTTTGTACTTTTGTCATAAAATGAAATCCCCATGGTTTCTGGAACCTGCCTATTTGAAAATAAATACTGTAATTACGCGCCTTTAGTAATGGGTACCTTGTAGTAGCTACATGTTGAAAGGATATGATTATAGACTGACAATTTCAAGAAGGATTTTCTATGATATATATGGTTGAAGAAACTTATCATTGGTAAAAGTTATCACGAGACACAAAATATTTAAAAAAACAGCGCTAATTACAAAGCAAACTGTGAATAACAGGGTGGGGTATATTCTGGCATCAATACTAGGAACTGATCTTACAGAAATCTCAAAGAATAGGATTGCAACTTAGAAAATAATTGGTCAGACATGAGAGGAAATATTTTATTGTCTGTGGTATTTAATGTGAAACTTCCATTAACCTAATCGAGTGGAAGACTTTACTGAAATACAGGAACTACAAATTAAAACAAAAAAAGAATGAAACATTTCTGACACAAGAGACATTAAACCCGAGCCATGACTGAGAGCTGGGCAAACATTGCGAAATGCTACAACTGGTTCGAGATCTCCAATAACGGGGTAATTAGATCGCATGGTGCATTACATTTGAGCACGGCGCACTTTGGAAGGAGTGAAATAAGGAGGATTAATTTATCTCAGTAATATAGAGTCTGTGCCTTGATGTCCTCAGATTAATAACCCAAACTCACAAGGTCATTTTTGCAGGTTTTATGCTACTTTGGAAATCCAGCCAAGCTTTATACTAAACTAGACTAAGTGGGACCCGTTGAGTCCCATGGTCACACGGGGCTGGTCCCCCAACGCAATATTCCACCTCTCCACCTATTCCAATATTGGTGGCCAGTGGGGGAGGGGCTTTCTGGAGTGCTGGTATGGGTGTTGTGGGCTGAAGGGACTGGTCTTCAGAGGGCTATAATGGACATTGTGGGCCAAATGGATTCTTGGGGTGGTAGCTCAGTTCCTCAAGCTTAATGTGCTGGCAGTTGACTCACGGCTATTCCTTGAAATTCCATCTGAAGCAGGGTGCAAGGCCACCAAATTCAAATCCATTTTCCTACTATTTCAAGCAGGGTGCAAGGCCACCAAATTCAGGTGCAGTTTCCTACCACTTCAAGCAGGGTGCAAGGCCACCGAATTCAAGTGCAGTTTCCTACCACTTCAAGCAGGGTGCAAGGCCACCGAATTCAAGTGAAGTTTCATACCACTTCAAGCAGGGTGCAAGGTCACCAAATTCAAGTGCAGTTTCATACCATTTCAAGCAGGATGAAACCACCATAAAACCACACAAAACACCACACTCACAGTTTAGTAGACATTCAGTGTGTTCAGTTGATTCACAGCTCACGTCTCCCTCCCCCATCATGCAGAGAATGAGCCACACCCACACTTCCGGGTTTTATAATCGCTTCCCCCTCCCACAGGAAAAGGTGTGGCCTTCATGGCATGATTGACAGGAGAGAGATTCTCAACATTTTTTAAACACTGATAACACCTTTATTTTTAATTGATGGGAAGAATCCTCTGTACCTGATGATCGGAGGGGGACTGAGTAAGATGGTCAAAAATCACAGCCGTAAGTGGTAGCGTTTTATCTAAAATCAATATACAGTGCAAACAGGATGTTGTCAAGTTTGCCCCACCAGCCATTTGCTGTGCTTTTTTTTAACTTCAACCCAAAACCCCAAACCAACCATTTGCAGTGCTATTTTTCCTTTAACCCAAAACCCCACCAGCCATTTACAGTGCTTTTTTAACTTCAACCCAAAACCCCACCAGCCATTTGCAGTGCTTTTTTAACTTCAACCGAAAACTCCACCAGCATTTTACAGTGCTTTATTTAACTTCAACCCAAAACCCCACCAGCCATTTGCAGTGCTTTTTTAACTTCAACCCAAAACCCCACCAGCCATTTGCAGTGCTTTTTTACCTTCAACCCAAAACCCCACCAGCCATTTACAGTGCTTTTTTTTTTAACTTCAACCCAAACCCCACCAGCCATTTGCAGTGCTTTTTCAACTTCAACCCAAAACCCCATCAGCCATTTGCAATGCTTTTATACTTCAAACCAAAACCCCACCAGCCATTTGCAGTGCTTTTTTACTTCAACCCAAAACCACACCAGCCATTTGCAGTCCTTTTTTACTTCAACCCAACCACATTTTCATTTTCAAACCACATTAAGGGCACTCAAGGTCAGTAAAACCTTGAGTGTTTAGTAGACATGTGTTCAATGTTATTCACAGCTCAGACTGAGAGACGTGACCCTCTCACTTCCCCCATCTTGCAAAGACTGAATGAGGCACAACACCTCCGGGTTTTATAGTTCCTCCCCCTCTCATGCTTCATTGTAATATCTAAAGCATTTAAAATAGGATGATGAAGTATGAATGAATGAATGTTTATTGGCCAAGTATTCATACACAAGGAATTTGCCTTGATGCTCCACCCACAAGTGACAACATGACATACAGTGACAGTTAGGAATGATACATAAAACATTAATAATTCAATATGTGAATTAAATAAAATACCAGAGCAAAAAGAGACTCCAGATTTTTGATTATTGAATAGAGCTACTACTCGTGGAAAAATGCTGTTTTTATGCCTGGCTGTGGCAGCTTTGACAGTCCGTAGTTGCCTTCTAGAGGGAAGTGATTCAAAGAGTTTGTGGCCAGGGTGAGAGGGGTCAGAGATGATCTTAACCGCTCGCTTCCTGGCCCTTGCAGTGTACAGTTGTCAATGGAGTGAAGGTTGCAGCCAATAACCTTCTCAGCTGGTCGGCCAATTCGCTGCAGTCTCCGGATGCCGTGCTTGGTGGCTGAGCCAAACCAGACCATGATGGAGAAGGTGAGGACAGACGCTACGATGAGCTATCTACGATGATTCTCTATGGAATTGGACCATCATTGCCTGCGGCAGATTGTGCTTCCTCAGCTGCCGCAGGAAGTACAACCTCTGTTGTGCCATTTTGACTGTGGAGTCGATGGTAGCCCCCCATTTAAGGTCCTTGGAGATGATGGTTCCCAGGAACTTAAAAGACTACAGATGTGACTGTGGTGTTGTTGATGGTGAGTGGGGCGAGGGGATGGGGAGCTCTCCTAAAGTCTACAATCAATTCCAGCGTCTTAAGAACATTGAGCTCCAGGTTGTTGCGATGGCACCAGGGCGTCAGCTGTGTCACTTCCTGTCTGTAGGCAGATTCCTGCCCATCCTGAATCAGTCCAATCAGGGTTGTGTCGTCCGCAAACGTGAGAGGTGAACAAAGAAGTTGGTGGAGGAGCAGTCATTGGTGTAGAGTCAGTAGAGGAGAGGGGAGAGTACGAAGCCTTGTGGTGCTCCTATGCTGAGGATTTGCGGGTCCAAGATCTGCTTTCCCAGCCTCACATGCTGCTTCCTGTCTGTTAGGAAACTGGTGATCCACTGACAGAGTGGTTCAGGCACAGTCAACTCGGAAAGTTTGGACTGTGGTAACTCTGGCACAATGGTGTTGAATGCAGAGGAGCTAAAATCAATAAAGCAGCACAGCACAACAAGTAGCAGCACAGACATATGTAAACAGAAATGATTCGATTGATATTACAGAGACAAGACCGAGAGCAGATTATTCAAGGATTTTCAGTGTTTAGGAAAGGAAAGGGAGATAGGAATAGGTGAGTTGGTGAAGAATGAAAACCCAGCGAGTGAGAAAAGATATTAATTTAGAAAATCATGATTAGAATCTGGGTAGAACTAAGGCATCACTGGGCAGAATGAAATGGTAGGATTTCCAATCTATAGATTTCCAAGAATAATAGTGACATAGAGGATAGGAGAAAAAAAGTTAAAAATATAGGTGAACCGAGTACTCCAATTATAATGTGTGATTTCAATCTACATGCAGACTGGTCAAATTGACAATATTATTTTTGAGGATGAATTGGAAATGGTCATTTAGACCAGTGCCAATTTAGGAACAAACTAATCTATACTGAGCATTGTGCAAAGAGAAGGGGCTAGTTCCTAATCTCGCTGTGCTGTTTTTTTTAAGGGAAGAATGATCATAACATTATGATGGAAAATGAAATACTTCACTACAAAATGAGGGTCCCAATTTTAAACAAAAGAAGCTATTAAGTTGGAGATGATAGATTAAGGAGCTTCATATTAAAGCATGGCAGTAAATAGGCAATGGAGAACAATTAAGGAATTAATGCAGGAACAAGAACAACTATACATTTCATTCTGATGCCATCCCATATGTTCACACACAAGTTCACAATAGTCATAGGAGTAGAATTCAGCCTATCAGCCCATCGAATCTACTCCGCCATTCAATCATGACTGATCTCTGCCTCCTAATCCCATTTTCCAGCCATCTCCCCATAACCCTTGACACCTGTTCTAATCAATAATTTGTCCATCTCTACTTAAAAATATCCACTGACTTGGCCTCCACAGCTCTCTGTGACAATGAGTTCCACAGATTAACTACCCTCTGAGTAAAAAAAGTTCCTCCAATCTCCTTTCTAAAAGAGCACTCTTTAATTCTGAGGCTATGTTCTCTAATCCTACACTCTCCTACCAGTGGAAACATCCTTTCCACATCCACACTATCTATGCCTTACATTATTCTGTAAGTTTGAATGAGATCCACCCTCAACCTTCTAAACTCCAGTGAGTAGAGGCCCAGGGCTGCCAAATGCTACGTACAGCTAACCCAATCGTGCTAACCCAATCATTCCTGGAATCATTCTTGTAAACCTCCTCTGGACCTCTCCAATGCTCTACCCACAGTTACTATATTCTGCAAAGAAATTTGCATATTTCCTGTTCTTCCATAATATGGGCAATCACGGTGGCGCAGCGGTAGAGTTGCTGCCATTCAGCGAATGCAGCGCCGGAGACCCGGGTTTGATCATGACTATGGGTATAGTCTGTACGTAGTTTGTATGTTCTCCCCGTGACCTGCGTGGGTTTTCTCCGAGACCTTCAGTTCCCACTCACACTCGCAAAGACGTACAGGTTTGTAGGTTAATTGGCTTGGTAAATGTAAAAATTGTCCCTAGTGGGTGTAGGATAGTATTAATGTGCGGGAATCGCTGGTCGGCACAGACCCAGTGGGCCGAAAGGTCTGTTTCCGCACTGTATCTCTAAAATAAACTAAATATATTTTGTCCTGGATAAACGGCAGCTGCACTGCATTGGTTTTGCTGAGTTTACCCTTCAAAAAAAGATATATAATTCTAATAGTTGCAATTTTCAATGCATCCATTTCTATAGAGGATTCAAAGTATGTGACTAGACTATCTACGAATTCCATCTCTACTCCCCTTTACAACTAAGGACACATCTATCCACACCCAGTGACATTTCACTTTCGGCACTGTCATGTTGTTAAGTGCCAGTGGATACTTAATCATACTTAATTCTATTTATATGGTAGGATTATATATAGGAAGACTTTTGTTCAGAGAGGTTTGAAACTATGAGTTCTTAAGAACAGCAGTTTTTGATAGTACTGTTTATTTTTATTAGTTTACTCAATGGCCCATATGTTCAAACTTGTCAACTTTGCTTTCATGTCACAGGAGCACTAAATACATTGATGTTCTTAGCAGAAGTTCATTCCTTCTCTGATGAATAGAATTTTGATAACTAGTTTATAGCCTATTATTAAAGGGCATGGCAGTGACAGCTCAACTACTTTACTAATATTAAAAATTAGACTATTGGTCCATAAACAATAAATGACAATCTGTCGTGCAGATATCATAACAAATTGTCCGTTGTGTAGCTTAGGTTGGTACAAAGTAACTGCCTCTCCCTACGTTCTACACTTGTACTTAGGCATATTTTCAGTATCATACACTGAGCTCCAAAATAGAGTGTCAGTGCAATTGTGCACTGTCTGCCCAGTGGCCTTCACCAGAATGTATGTGATGGATCATTGCTTGCTTTCTCGTCACAGGTTGTCCATTTCTTGAATGCCTGTGTGGCTCTGCCCTCTGCTCCCACCAAACACTTCTCCAGTTATGTAAATCCACTGTGTGCATTATTTCATCAGTGCCCAAGATGGCACTGTACATACACAAGCAAGGCAGGGCCAGTGATGCGGCACCATGCTCAGAAACCCGAGGCAAGAACTGGGGACATGCCCATGAAACAAAATCCCAATGGAGTTCTGATCAATATCAATAATCTTCATTGTTAACAGTGGTTTTGTCTCTCCGAGGATATTACTTGACCTTAGTATTTTCAGCATTTGCTGGTTTAACTGATTTGGTTGAAGATGCAGTGTTGGCATCAAAATTGTAAATACATCTTGCTTTCCACACACAACCATAAGGCTATTAACTTTATATACAAGAGGCAAACCAAACCTTTCTTTCACATCTCACTCAATAAATTCAACAGCATGACATTGGTCCATGAGCCTAGATTACAGAAACTAGGCTGCGCCACCAGCAGCTGTGCCACTTTGCCACCTGAACGTTTTTGTAAAATCCTGATTGTAAAACATTCTGGTGGCACTGCTGCTGGAGCTGCTGCATCACTGCCAGAGACCCAGGTTCGACCCTGATCGTACATACTGTCTGTTTGGAGTTTGCACGTTCTTCCTGTGATTATGTCTGCTTCCTCCAGCTGCTCCGGTTTCCTCCCACATCTCAAAAAAATGTACTAAATGGTTGGTGTGGATTCGGCCGATGGGGAAGCTAAACCGAACCAAGTGTGTACCTAAAACGATGAGAGCCTTGATTCTAAGGCAATGCAGTTGCTATTTGAACTGCCACAGGTGATAAACAAGGAAAATTGATTCTGCCAGGATCTCCTCATTTTCAATAAACACCATTAAAACATCTCATTCCCATTTGGGGAATTGTGCAAATTACGAGTTACATTTCCCTATGTTGTAACAGTGACTATGCTTTAACAATATTTAATTAACTGGAAAGGAATTTGGGACTTTCAAGTATTGTGAAAGCTGTTTATCTAGCTAAAGATTGGCTCTTAACACGACGGAAGATAAACCTGCTTGACTCTATGCTTAACGTGAAACTGTACATTATTTTTCCATCACCGAGCCTGTCCCTGTCTACCCTTGTAACATTACTTGCATCTGCATTCATATCAGTACCACGTTTCCTAATACCTCAATATATTAAGTGGGTGGCATGGTGGCACAGCGGTAGAGTTGCTGCCTTACAGCGCTTGCAATACCCAAGACCCGGGTTTGATCCCGGCTACGGGTGCTGTCTGTGCAGAGTTTGTATGCTTTCCCTGTGACTGCATGGGTTTTGTTTGAGATCTTTGGTTTCCTCCCACACTCCAAAGACGTACAGTTTTGTAGGTTATTGGCTTGGTATAAGTGTAAAATTGTCCATAGCGTGTGTAGAATAGTGTTAATGTGCGGGAAACGCTGGTCGGTGAGGACTTGGTGGGTCAAGGGGCCCATTTCCACGCTATCTCTAAACCGAATTAAACTAAAGAAAATCCTTTATTTAATCCAGATTGAATATATCAAATGTCATACTTCAATACCTATTAAAACTCAATATTCTGGCTGCATGCCCCGTCCTCATTCACTTCCTCTTAGATTACTGTTCATGAGGCAATACATTTTAATTCCCAATATAACAAAATTCAGAAACAAAATGTCTTTGTTATACATTATTTTATTGATTCTCACCACCTTATTTATTAGTTTAGTTTATAGATATAGCATGGAAACAGGATCTCCAGCCCACCGAGTCTACACAAGCCAATGATCACCGTACACTGGTTCTATCCTACGCACCAGAAATATTTACTGAAATCAATTAACGTACAAACCTACACGTTTTTGGAATGTGGGAGGGAAACCCGAGCACCCAGGGAAACTCACGAGGTCACAGGGAGAACGTGCAAACTCCGTACAGACAGCACCCGTAGACAGGATTGAATCCAGGTATCGGGCGCTGTAAGGCAGCAACTCTACCACTGCGCCATTGTGTTACCATAAATATCACAATGCATTTCTCAGCCAATGCCCCTTGGTCATTCAGCTCCAACCTCTTGGATTTTCCTTCCTCCTTTTATTCTATCACTATCAGGTTTCGTGTTCAATATGAATAGCAACCTGGATCAAATGGCCGACTGATTCATCTATTTGCTTTGTTTCTTAGGTAGCATTTTGCTCCGAAACTCCCTCTATAGATCATGCACATTTTGCAACTCTTTACTGGGTTTTTAAAAGTCACCTTCAAAAATATCTCCTCACACCTGCTTCTGTTCAATCTCTCACATCTCTTCTACATTTGTTTAATTAACTCTCTGGTAAACACACAAGGGTTTTTAATGACATAAAAGGAAAGTACTTTTGAAAAGCAGCCTATATACAATGTACTTACTTTTTAAATTATAAATTATTTAATTATTTTGAGGCATTTGGAAGTGAAAATTAAGCCATCTTGCATATTTTCCTAAAATTGGTAATAAATTAGCACATGGTGATAAAATTCCAAATAAAATACATTCATGGTTGGTAAGCCTGCTCTGAGTAGGAAGGGGGGCAGAATTTCTACTGAGCTGCAACAGTTGGGACATTTGGTAATTGAGAAGATCTATTCGAAAATTTGGAAATAATTTCTATTTTTTCCCAATTCGCTAAACCTTTCAGAGGTATTGCTGTGTTCCTGTGGGCTCTGATGTCTCTTTAAATCTTTTTATCTTGATCTTAATAAGAGCTTTTGTCTCCCCTTCTGGAGAAACACTAAAATGCCAGGACACTGGGATTTGGCATAGGATTGTAGAGAAACCGGAGCCAGAGAAATATATCCCACCTTTCATGTTTTCATCCTGTTGCTCATGTATGCTGTTCGAAAGAGTTGTTAAAGATTCAGACCCAATTAAAAACTTTTTTTTTTTAAATGACATTACTTGGCAGTCTATATCAATCACCAACATTTCTCAAACTTTCTTTAAACATTTATATTGACTCTCTCATGATAATATTGTCTGAAATAATATGTTGTAAGCCTACTGCAGTATTATTCATTTGTAACAATTGAATCTCCCAACCAGTCCCATTTTTAAAAAAACGCTCAAATCGGTGTTTAGTATATGTGAGTTTAGTTTATTGACAAATACTGTGAAATAATGGAGACAGACTTCATTTTTGCTGTGATTTTCCATTCTGATACCAGGAAAGCTACCAGTTTTTCAATGAGATTACATGACAAGGCTTACATCAGTATTGGGGTTTTACATGAAAGTCCAATGCTGCAGTTTGCCATACCATGCATGTAAAGCACGGAAAACATGTTACATTTCACCACATAAGGCGTAGGTTATCGTTTAAGAATGTACTATGATATCATTTCTGCCCAGCAAACTCTTTGGCTTTTCAAAAGCCACTTACATATTTGACTCTAATCTTCTTAACTAAATACGTTCTTTTATTTCTCAGGAAGATTACTTTTATTGTATGCGAATGTTCCAATCTGTAAAATTACCTCTTTTATTTCCTGGTGTGCTCTCTGTGAAACACACAAAACTGCAGATGTTGGAAACTTGTGTGAACCACAAAGCAATGGAGGAACACAACGGGCCAGGCAGCATCCATGGAGGGAATGAACAGACGATGGTTCAGATCGAGACTTTTCTTCAGACTGATATTGTTGAGATTGCTATCTGTGAGAATTCCTCAACGTGATTCATTGTTAAGACAGCTTCATGACATTCCAGTTCCTATTCATCAGGATTTTTAAAATGAAAACCCATCAGATATTGGCAGCAATTAAACAGAAAATGGAAGACCATGTAATAAATCCTCATGGGCTGCTTTCTTCAATGTCAGAGCTGAGACCATAAAATCCAAGCTTCGACATGATGTAATCCACCAAAACCCCCATTAAATTTGGTTCCCATTAGCTACAAAAATCCAGACATACTCTCAAGAAAAACGTTTAACCTTGCTAATTGCATATCACTGGTCTACCTAGTTCTGCTTTTTTACCTCTTGAACTTGTTCCAGAATTCCTATCAATATACTAAACAGTCCCTCACAGTGTACTGACCATGAATGTGCAATAGTTCTCCTGGTCCCTGTTACAGAAAGGTTTAGTTTAGTTTAGATATACAGTGCGGAAACAGGCCCTTCAAACCACCGAGACTGCACCGTCCAGCGAACCATACATATAAACACTACCCTAAACACACTAGGGACAGTTTTACATTTATACCAAGCCAATTGCATTACAAACCTGTACGGGTGTGGGAGTGAACCGAAAATCTCAGTGAAATCCCACGCAAGTCACGGGGAGAACGTACAAACTCCTTTCAGATAGTACCCGTAGTCAAGATCGAACCCGGGTCTCTGGCACTGTAAGGCAGCAACTCTAACTCTATGCCCCTGTGCCGCCTTTGGATAGGAAAAGCTTTTGGGGTGTAGGACCCTATTATCATTCATAGCATGATGATGCACGATTCATAGCACAACGATAGCACGATTTATTGTCTTGACAGAATTGCAGGAGGCAAGGGAGGAATCAGCACACATGGAGCAATAAGATTCAAAAGGAAGATTGCCAACAATAATAAATGCAGACCCATCTATTTAACTGGCTATTTAAAGATGACTTTTATCGTAACATTTTAGCACCATGTCAGAATTTTAACTAGAAATTTACTTTCATGTAACCATGTCCACAGTCCATGTATATTTTCCTTCTGTTCTTATTACTGTACACTAAAGCAAGTTAAACATTTAAACTCTTGGAACTATGAATCCTAACACAGCCAAAAAAAAATGACATGAAAATTCCCCTGTCCACTGTGAGTAAGAATCTTAAATTCACCCAGGCAATAGGAATCAAGCTCATGTACATAGACGCTGGCACAATAATAGCACACTGTAAGTCTGAGAGAGAGAAAAACTCAGCAAGACCACAGAATGGAAGGAATGAGACATGGAAAATCTGACACTGCTAAATAATGGGTTGAACCCTTTTGAGGTTGAGATGATGGCATTTTGCTGGATGCGTTTAGAGAGCACTTCACTTTGCAAAATCTATTCAATAAGCTATTTATATGTGTAAGAATGAACTGCAGGTGCTGCTTTACACTGAAGATAGACACGCAAAGCTGGAGTAACACAGCGGGACAGGCAGCATCTCTGCATAGAAGGACTGGGTGACGTTTCGGGTAGAGACCCTTCTTCAGAATGAGAGTCATGGGAGAGAGGGAGACACAGAAATAAGGAATTGTAGCATGTGAACACAAGACAAAAGAGATGAATTTCAAGGAAAATGTAGAATATATCATTGTTAGCTCGGAGAAGGTGACAACAAAGCAAACAGATTATTTAATCAGGGAGACAGTCAGACTGGTCAGAGAACTAAGAAGGGGGAGGGATGGAGAGAGGGAAAGCAAGGGTTACTTGACGTCAGAGAAGTCAATGTTCATGCCGCTGGGGTGTAAGTTGCCCAAGCAAAATATGAGGTGCGGTTCCTCTAATTTGCGCTGAGCCTCACTCTGACAGTGGAGGAGGCCCAGGACAGAAAGGGCAGTGTGGGAATGGGAGGGGATGTTAAAGTGTTTAGCAGCTTTATATGCTCCTGATTGCTGGCACTGGATGTCAGAAATATACATTGTGGTATTCCATGACATTAAAAAACAAACATTTTCTGATAAATTAAAATTTACACTTTGATGAGTTAACTTGTTGAAGAGAGATTTACTTTTTCTCCACTGCACTGATGACAATTAATGATTCTCAAGAGCTTAGAGCAATGTTCATGCTGCTGATCATTTGCACTCTCTTCAGTGAGGCACAACCCAAACTATAGAGCCGTCTGACAAGGAAAGTCCTGTTGGTGTCTGAAGAAGGGCCCCGGCACAAATATCAGCTGTCTATTACTTCCACAGATGCTGCCTGACTTGCTGAGTTCCTCACGCACTTTCTTCTGTGCTCAGCTCTGGTATTGTTTGGCAGAGTGTGAACGTGGCCCTTCCGCTATTTCTTCATCAATGCCCTTGACACTGACACTTCCACGGAACTACTAGTCATTTCTCAGACAATCAACACTTGCCGAGATCTTTAGTTGGGACTCTGACTCATTCATAACATCATACGTGTTAGGAGCAGAATTAGGCTATTCGGCCCATCAAGTCTACTCCGCCATTCAATCATGGCTGATCTGTCTCTCCCTCCTAACTCCATTCTCCTGTTTTCGCCCCATAACCTCTGACCCCCATACCAATCAAGAAAGTCATGAATCAAATCATAATTCCACATATGGAAGCTTCATTCCATTGCCTCCTCAGCCAGGCACATAACTAAATGTGTGAACTTTATGTTCCTCTAGTAGTGATCAGTATCATGTTTGCAGCTTCACAGATCCCCCATACATGATTAGCCCACTTATGTCCCCTTCCCAAATTTCACAATCAGGGCTGCTCTGGGAGCTCCAAACTTCCAGTTTAGTTGAGGCCACAGAACAGATTTCTTCCTGTTGTCACACTAGGCCGTAACGATTTCAGCCTATGATACTGCTATTTACACATACACTTGTCCTAGATTCATTTTTACATCCGCAGACATCACTTCTCATTGCCTTGCACCATCACTCCACTGACTTAGAAACATAGAAAATAGGTGCAGGAGGAGGCCATTCGGCCCTTCGAACCAGCACCGCCATTCATTGTGATCATGGCTGATCGTCTGCTATCAATAACCCGTGCCTGCCTTCTCCCCATATCCCTTGACTCCACTAGCCCCTAGAGCTCTATCCAACTCTCTCTTAAATCCATCCAGTGATTTGGCCTCCACTGCCCTCTGTGGCAGGGAATTCCATAAATTCACAACTCTCTGGGTAAAAAAGTATTTTTCTCACCTCAGTCCTAAATGACGTCCCCTTTATTCTAAGACTGTGGCCCCTGGTTCTGGACTCACCCAACATTGGGAACATTTTTCCTGCATCTCGTTTGTCCAGTCCTTTTATAATTTTATATGTTTCTATAAGATCCCCCCTCATCCTTCTAAACTCCAGTGAATACTAGCCTAGTCTTTTCAATCTTTCCTCATATGAGAGTCCCGCCATCCCAGGGATCAATCTCGTGAACCTACGCTGCACTGCCTCAATCACAAGGATGTCCTTCCTCAAATTAGGAGACCAAAACTGTACACAATACTCCAGATGTGGTCTCACCAGAGCCCTATACAACTGCAGAATAACCTCATTACTCCTATATTGAAATCCTCTTGTTATGAAGGCCAACATTCCATTGGCTTTCTTCACTGCCTGCTGCAAACTTTCAGTGACTGGTGTACAAGGACACCCAGGTCTCGCTGTACCTCCCCCTTACCTAACCTAACCCCATTGAGATAATAATCTGTCCCCTTGTTTTTGCCGCCAAAGTGGATAACCTCACATTTATCTATATTATACTGCATCTGCCACGCATCTGCCCACTCACTCAACCTGCCCAGGTCCCCCTGCAACCTCCAACATCCTCTTCACAGTTCACACTGCCACCCAGCTTTGTGTCATCCACAAACTTGCTAGTGTTGCTCCTAATTCCCTTGTCCAAATCATTAATATATAAGGTAAACAGTTCGGTGCCAACACCGAGCCTTGCGGCACTCCACTCGCCACTGCCTCCCATTCTGAAAAGGACCCATTCACTCCTACTCTTTACTTCCGGTCTGCCAACCAATTTTCTATCCATGTCAACACCCTACCCCCAATACCATGTGCTCTAATTTTAGTCACCAGTCTCCCGTGCGGGACCTTATCAAAGGCTTTCTGAAAGTCTAGATACATTACATCCACTGGCACCCCTTCATCCATTTTTCTTGTCACATCCTCAGAAAATTCCAGAAGATTAGTCAAGCATGATTTCCCTTTCATAAATCCATGTTGACTTGGACTAATCCTTTTCTGGCAACCAAATGCCCCATTATTACCTCTTTAATAATTTACTCCAGCATCTTTCCCACCACCGAAGTCAGGCTAACTGGTCTGTAATTCCCCGTTTTCTCTCTCGCTCCTTTCTTGAAAAGTGGGTAACATTAGCTATCCTCCAATCCACAGGAACTGATCCTGAATCTATTAAACATTGGAAAATTATCACCAATGCATCCACTATTTCTAGAGCCACCTCCCTGAGGACCCTGGGATGCAGACCATCAGGCCCAGGGGATTTATCATCCTTCAGTCCCATTAGCCTACCCAATACTACTTCTCGCCTAATGAAAATTTCTTTCAGTTCCTCTACCCTCTTAGATCCTCTGACCTCCAGTACATCTGGGAGATTGTTTGTGTTTTCCTTAGTGAAAACAGATCTGAAGTACCTATTCTACTCTTCTGCCATTTCCTTGTTGCCCATAACAATTTCACCTGTGTCTGCCTTCAAAGGACCCACATTTGACTTTGCTACTCTTCTTCCCTTAACATATCTAAAGAAGCTTTTACTATCCTTCTTTATATTCCTGGCCAGCTTCCCCTCGTACTCCATCTTTTCAGCCCGTATTGCCCGTTTTGTTTCCTTCTGTTGTCCGACGAAAGTTTCCCAATCCTCTGGCTTGCGGCTACTCTTTGCTGTGTTATACATCTTTTCGTTTAGTTTTATCCTATCCCTAACTTCTCTTGTCAGCCACGGTTGCCTCCTACTCCCCTTAGAATCTTTCTTTCTTTTTGGAATGAAATGATCCTGCGACTTCCAGATTATGCCCAGAAATTCCTGCCATTGCTGCTCCACCGTCATTCCTGCTAGGATCCCTTTCCAGTCTACTTTGGCCAGCTCCCCTCTCATGCCTTCATAATCCCCTTTGTTCAACTGAGTTACTCCAGCATATTGTGTCTATCTCCGGGGGAAACCAGCATCTGCAGTTCCCAAGTTCCCAAGTTATAGGAGTAGAATTAAGCGATTCGGCCCATCGAGTCTACTCCGCCATTCAATCATGGTTGATCTCTGCCTCTAAATCCAATTTTCCTGTCTTCTCCCCATAACACTTGACACCTGTCCTAATCAATAATTTGTCTACCACTGCCTAAAAAATATCCACTGACTTGGCCCCCACAGCCCTCTGTGGCAATGAGTTCCACAGATTAACTAACCTCTGACGAAAGAAGTTCCTCCTCACCTCCATTCTAAAAGAGCACCCTTTAATTCTGAGGCTATGACCTCTGGCCCTACGCTCTCCCACCAGTGGAAACATCCTTTCTGCATCCACTCTATCTATCATCCATAGTCTTCCTCCCAAACATTACCCCCCAGTTTTCTCTGTATCGTAAAACTTATTTTATCTCTAACCGTTTCCATTTCTGATGATACGCCAATGAGAAGAAGAATGTTGCTGAGCCGAGCATGATATTCCTACCAGCTAAATTCATCATTCATGGTGTGGAAACAAAGAACTGTAGATACTGGTTTACACAAAAGGACACAAAGTGCTGGAGTAGCTCAGCGGGTCAGCCATCACCTGTAGAAGGGCCCCGACCCGAAATGCACCCCTCCATGTTCTCCAGAGATGCTGCCTGACCCGCGGAGTTACTCCAGCACTTTGTGCCTTTCATAAGGTCATAAGTGATAGGGGTAGAATTATGCCATTCGGCACATCAAGTCCACTCTGCCATTCAATCATTGCTGATCTATCTCTCTCTCCAAACCCCATTCTCCTGCCTTCTACCCATAACTTCTGACACATATACTAACCAAAAATCTATCTACCTGTGCCTTAAATATATCCACTCACTTGGCCTCCACAGCTATCTGTGGCAAAGAAATTTGTGGCAAAGAGATTCACCACCCTCTGACTAAAGACATGTCTCCTCATCTCTTTCCTAAAAGAATGCCCATTAATTCTGAGGCTATGACCTCTAGTCCTAGACTCTCCCACTAGTGGAAACATCATCTAAACATCCACTCTATTCAAGCCTTTCACTATTCTGTATGTTTCAATAAGGCCCCCCTCAATTTTTCTAAACTCCAGCGAATACAGGCCCAGTACTGAGAAACGCTCATCATAGGGTTACCTACTCATTCCTGGCATCATTCATGTCCTCCCTGGTCCATTCATCATTCCTGGTCCCTGCAGGGGCCAGATGTGGACTGAGAAGCAAGCTGGCCCTCTGAACCCAGCAGGCACCCAGTAATGTAGGCCGAGGCCTCAACTGAGAACCGTAGTGGTGAGTTGCCTCAGGCAAGTGCTGTGTCCCAAAATATATTTGACAACCTCTGACAATATGCAAAGCAATCCTTGCCTTCTGCCAATACCATACAATGTTGGATCTTTTATTAAAAATCTTATCAGAGGCTTTTCAAAATAATTGAGATTACTTTAAAGGAGCAAAATGAATGACTTAAAAACAATAAGGAACCATTAAAAATGTAAAAATAAAGTAAAATAGGTAAAACATCAATAGTGATCAGGTCTTTTCCTATGTCTGCAACATCACGAATCTCTACTCAAATGTACAGGGTTTATTTCACTATTATTGTATTTTTTGTGTGTGA
Source organism: Raja brachyura (assembly GCA_963514005.1). Next base: position 16,117,657 of record OY740784.1, on the reverse strand, counting down.
TCACATATATGATCTATATATATGTGTATTTGTGAGTATGTGTATATATAGACACACTGAACTTTTGTTTTCTCTCTCGTTTATTGTATTGTTTACAGTCTACTGTGTTTACATATTCTGTTGTGCTGCTGCGAGTAAGAATTTCAATGTTCTATCTGGAACATATGACAATAAAACACTCTTGACTCACCACCCCATGCCAGAACTGGATACCATTGATCAAAGATGTGGATCTGTCAGGATAATATGGATTATTCCCTGCACAATGAGATAGTGCTGCTGAACTTCATTCAGGCTCCAGTGACAAAGTGGAATCGATCTTGGGTTACGTAGCCATGCTAATAGGATTTAAGAATTATTCTTCAGATGGATTTCTGATTCATCTATAATTCAGCACATCCTGGACTGAGTGGGTCCATGAAAGTCCACAACCTTCCTGGGAGTGGATAAACCCTAGTATTTTGGCTGATCACATCAGGTTAATTCGGCTCATTAGATAGACTGAAGTAACTCAACGGGACAGGCAGCATCTCTGGATAGAAGGAATCAGAGTTGTTTTGGTTCGAGACCCTTCTTCAGACTCATTCAGCTCGTATGTTCCTACCAGTCTGCTTGACCTTCTTAGTATTTACAGTTTTTGGGGTTTGTATTTCCAATTTTTAATATATTCGCTGTAGTTGGATATTTTTGAGATTATAATAGTCATCCACATATTTTCTGATTTTTCATAACACTCTTCAACCTATATCTCTGAATTGTTAAAAATAAACCTACTGTAAAATGGCATGCATTTTAATCTCACCTGCGAACAACACCAGAACAGATTCTGCCTGTATTTTATAATGGCATATACTCAACTGGTATACAAACCCAAATTATCAGTAAATCTATAATTCCAAAAAGGAGACATTTAAAAAAACCTTTACCAATGTATCCCACAAGCGAAATCATCAATAAATACAAAAATACAGCCTCTTACTGGCTAAAATTGCATTGGTTATCAGTGGACTAAAGTGAAGGTTAGCCCTTCTGATATTTCAAATGGAGCAATGGCAAAAAATGTAGTATTTTTAATACAGTCTGGAATCCTTAATTTTATTCCTGAATTATATTCTAAAATCAATTGGAAAACCTCCTTGAGAAGATGATTTTTTTGTTATAAGGCAGTGATACGACTAAAAAGCACAATGATGTAATTCTGTGCAGTCGGAGAAACATGATACCTGATCACTATTTTGAAGTATTTTCTAAATTCATCAATTTAGAAATCTAAAATAAAAATGGAAAACACCAGCAAGCAGGTCAGGCAACATCTGTGTAAAGAGAAACAGAGTTTACCTTTCAGGTCAAAAACCGTTCTAGCTGCCTTCCCTCCTCTCTCATTCCCTGTTTTACTCGGATTCCCAGTTCTGGTAAATAGATCCTCAAACTGAAATGTTGATGCCTTTTCTCTTTTCTGCTTGACCTCTTTATGTTTCCAGAATATTCAGCTTTTCTTTCGAGCCCATGGCAGTGTGATTCTATCACAACCGTTACTAATATCCACTGGCCACACTGGTCTTAACCACCAAACATATAACCTTTACACCAGTCTATAGTGAAAGTTAAAAAAAACATCTTGAGCCTCATACATTAGATAACAGATCACCAGAGTGCCTAAAATATTTTATAATCAAACCTACAAATTAATTTGTGATGCAAACCACATTTGTTTCTACTCTGTTCATCCATTTTTCCAGAGATATTTAAAGACCCAAAATATGACTTTAACGTAATGGAGGAGGGTTGACGATTTTATAAGACCACTTACAGGTAGAAAACCATTTGCTATCTGAATTGACATTTGCTCGGTCTCTGACACATTTGAATACAATTTATGATATTTTGTACCACGTACTCAGTGCATAAATACCCAGGGTTATTCTTGCAGTGACTGACCGTTTGCAGATCATAAATGGTGAAGAGTGAATCTTAATGCTTACAAATATACGAGTGGGTTAAGGCAACAGTGATTTCTTACATTTCTTCTGGCGATTGTCGCAGGGCAGGATTGGAAGGGATTTAGTGCTTCTCTGCCTGATACTTGATGAACATCACAACTTCTGCATGACATTAAAATAAAACACCCGCCAAAAAAAAAAACCTTCGGAAACAAATACAAATAAACGCTGACCACATATTTCATTATCGTCATTCACCTCATCAAAATACAAAAGGTGATAAATAAACCTCTTACCTCTGGGAGAAGAAATCCGTCGCCCCGTTCAAATTTAATCGAATCTCTGATTTCGGGGGAAAGAGGTCAGTCACCACAGGACAAAAATATTGAATCCAGCAAAGTTGCAATTTGTTTTTTAACAGGGTATGTTTAAAAGGGTGCAAAATGGGAAGAAGGGGGGCAAGAGGCGAGCTGACAAGTGGCTGCTGTGGGAGAGGGGGCAGTGGAGTAGCTGGTGTGGGAGGTGAGGGTAGTTGAGCCGCTGGTGGGAGGGGGACATGGGGCGCTGGAGCGGGATGAGGGGCAGATGGAGCGGGAGGAGGGGGTAGTTGAGCGGGGGGGTGAGGGTAGTTGAGCGGGAGGAGTTGAGGGTATTCGGGCGGCTGGGGGAATGCACTGCTATCACCTAAAAGCCTGGGACGTCAGCCGGCAACAGGGAGGGGACGGCTGCAGCTTCCTCCTCACGGCGAGTCTCCAATGTCCTGCTGAGCTGAGCTGAGCCAAGCTGAGCTGGCAGCCGCGGCCGCCGCGCTGCCAACGTGAAGCGCTGAGCTGGGAACGCTGAGACGCGGGCTGTCAGCAATGTTGAACACAACACAGCACGTCTTCCTCAGCCACCACTGCACCCGAAACTCAACAACCTGCTGGCTCTTCCCTCTCCCCCAGCACGTCGGAAGACGTTTGCTCCCGGGTAAACACCGATACGGGAACTATATAATATAGAAACATAGAAAATAGGCGCAGGAGTAGGCCACTCGGCCCTTCGAGCCAGCACCGCCATTCAATATGATCATGGCTGATCATCCAACATCAGTACCCCGTTCCTGCTTTCCCCCATATAATCCCTTGATGCCTTTAGCCCCAATAACTATATTTAACTCTCTCGTTTATATGAATCGTTTATTCATATACATATAGTTTATTCCTTCTCAAATTAAAATAAATCTCAAGAGATCTTCAGTCATATGCATGATGTAGCAATGTTACAAAATTTTGAGATTTAAAAAATCAAGTCTACAATTTATCCCATCAGATAAAGCATAAAAAGAAGTTTAATTTGACACCTAATTCACTTTCATATCTTCAGTATTAAGAAAGTTATGGCCATTTTCATATTCGGAAATTAGCATCTTGTTCCCCATTGCCTTTCAATTGACTTAACTCAAAAGCTGTGATCTGGAACAGTTAAAAGCCCATAACTTTCTTAAAAATTAAGAGAACTCAATGGAATTTTCAGTTATTATAGATTGAAGCATTCTGAAACAAATATGAAACAATCTTACTAGGATGACCTGAAATTAAAGCATATAATTAGTTAGTTATCTAATTGTAGCTAACTACAAAATCCAATGAGTAGATCTAAACATCTATCCATTTCTTAAGAAAAGATAAACTTTTTTTTAATTGCCTAAGTGTCCAAATAACATTCACACAATAATCCACAATATAACATAATTTTTAAATCTCATTTTCATGAATTTATAGGCCAAATTGAAGGAATTTAGTGTTTAATGCCTGTAAATTAATGGCCATTTAAATCAACTAGCGAGTGGGTTTTAGTGGAATGTGGTGGATTAGAACGTTGCGGTTTGCGGTGAAGTCGGGTCCGTTCCGCTGTCACCGTTCAGAGCTTTAGAAGATGATTTTTAAACTACTCTAGTTAATAAATAATCTAGCGTAGTTTAAAAATACCTTCATGAATGAAATGTCGGAGCGATTTCTCTTTAGCGACGAAATCGCCCGTCATGGATCAATTGGACTGCCTAGAAGAAATCGGTATTTTAAACACGCCCCCCTCTGAAAGGCGCCAAAGTCGCGCACACGGGGAGCGGCAGAACTGCAGCGCTGCTAAAGGTAGGTATTGTAACATACCTACACAATGTTGTCAATAGTCACAGCCAGCATTTATTGACCCCCTGCTTACACCTGGTGCAAGTTATAAGTCATAAGGTCATATGTTTGCACATGTAACAGCCACCTTTCTCTCTGTTCAACAAATGGATATTAAGAAAGGGACTATATTCTCAGGAATGTATTCACTACCCGGGTCACAGTAATGCACTACGGTGGCGCCTTATCCAACACCAACACCAATATTCATTCTTGCATTCCCTCTCTCTCCGCCCCCCCCCCCCCCCCCCACCCTAGCTAGCCCTGCTAGTTTCACTGTTGGTATCCCTTCATTATAACCTTTCCCACAGCCTACATTGGACCATTGTGGGCTCCACCTTGCCTTGGTCATCGGTGCTGGCTCTGATTTGTTTTGAACCCTTTCATACCTCTACTTTCCCTCTCCCCTGACTCGCAGTCTGAAGCAGCGTCTCAACTCACCTATTCCTTTTTTCCAGAGATGCTGCCTGACCCGCTGAGTCACTCCAGCATTTTGTATCTATCTTTGGTGTAAATCAGCATCTGCAGTTCCTTCCTGCCAATGTTAATTCCCTCCCCCAGCAGCATATAATGGCAGCCATGTGTACCACCTTCAAAATGCACTGCAGTTAGTTATCAGGCCACGTTGTTCTAACAGCACCTCTCACAACCTTGCCCACCATGAATCAAGGGCAACAACAGAAGGCAGGGAAATGTCATCATCTGCAGCTCCCTCTCATCCTCTGCTGGTCTTGTTAGTGATGTCTAAATCCTGGAACATGACTCTTTCGAGTCATAGAGTTATACAGCATGGAAACAGGCCCCATGTTGTTAATATCAACAATTGGCATTCTGGGCTGGTCACATTTGCCTGTGACTTGCCCATATCCCTGCAAACGTTTCCCATCCACGAGCTACCCGTGTATCTATTTAGATGTCACAATTGTACATGCCTCTACCACTCTCTTGGTAGCCTATTCCATGTATGAAACGTACTCTATGTGGACTGACTCCAGTTCACTATACTCCATGTGATGTGACCATACTCAATGTGAAGTCTGAAGAAGGGTCGCAACCCAAAACGTCACCTATTCCTTCCCTCCAGAGATGCGCCCTGCCCGCGGAGTTACTCCAGCATTTTGTGTCTATCTTCAGTGTAAACCAGCACCTGCAGTTCCTTCCAACACACTCTATGTGAAAAAGTTACTCCTTAGGCTTCTTTTAAATTTTCCCCTCTCAACATCAGCACAAGAGGCTGAGTGGTGATCTTAGTGAGGTATGTAAAAACATGAGGGGCACGACACGAATAAAGTGAATAGCCACAATCTTTTTTCCAGAGTAGTGGAGTCTACACTGGGGAATAGACTTTGGCTATTCAGATTATCTATACCCTCATGGTTTAGCCTCCTACACCCCAGGGAGAAAAGACCCAGCTTCTCCTTATAACTCAACCCCTTCAGATCCAGTAACATCCTCAAAAAATTGTTTTGATTAATAACATCCTTCTTTTAGCAGGATGATCAGAACAGTACACAGTAAGAATTTCATTGTTTTATCTGGGACATGTGACAAAAAAACACTCTTGATTCTCTTGACATACTCCAAATATAGCCTTCCCCAAGCTTTGTCCAGCTGAAACATGATATCCCAACTCCTGCAACCATGGAGTCATAGGCTCACAGAGTAATTCATCTTGGAAACGGGCCCTTTAACCTAACTCGTCTCTGGTGAACAAGATGCCAATTTAAGGTAGTTCTGTGTCTAGCCCATCTTCTTCTCATCCTTTCCTATTCATGTATCTGTCCAGATGTCTTTTAAATGTTGTTATTGTACATGCCTCAACCACATCATCTGGCAGCCTGTTCCATATATGCACCACCATCTGTGTGAAAATGTTGCCCCTCAGGTTCCTTTTAAGTTTTTCCCCTCCCTTTTTTAATCTTTGCTACTATTTCTGGATTCCATTCCTGGGAAAAAGATGGCATGCACTCACCTTCTCTACTGATCCAATACAACTAAAATAGAAAACCAGTCTCCAACTGTTCAAAGAATAAGGCCCCAGCCTGCCCAACCTCTTCCAATAGCTCAGGCATTTGAATCCCGGCCATATTCTCATAAATCTTCTTTGTACTCTTTCCAGCTTAATGGTGATTTCCTGCAGCAGGGTCACCAAAATTGTAATTATATTTCAAGTGCAGCCTCACCAGTGTCTTCTACAACTGCAGCATAATGTCCCAACTCCTACATAGTGCCATGACTGATGAAGGTCAGTGAAACAAATGCCTTCTTCACCACTATGTCTACCTTATCTATGTTCCTTATGATCCAATGGATCCCCGTGATCCAGGTAAAGCTACTTTCAGGGAATTATGTATTTGTACCCCTAGATCCCTCTGTTCTCCATTATTCCGCAGGACTACTGTTCAATGTGGAGGTCTTACCCTGGTTTGGCTTTCCAAAATGCAACACCTATCTGAAATAAACTCCATTTGCTAATCCTTGACTCACTTACTGAGCTGATCAAAATCCCACTGTAATTTTTGATACCATTCTGTCTATGATACCAACTTCACTGTTATCCCTCCCTTTTTCACAGTTTAATGCCACTGCAATAAATACAACAATTGCCCTTTAACCTCTACCCACTGACTAACCGGACAGCCAAATACTGCTACCAAGGGAAACAGAAGTTTACTTGTTCCACTGCCAATTTCATGTACTTTATATTGCAAGAGTAAATTGAGCAATCTGTTTCTTTTAATTTGCCACTGTTCCATCTGACTTAGTCTCTTCCCATTGTTCTAATGAAATCCAATGTCTGAAGAAACGTCTCGACCCGAAACGTCGCCTACACCTTTTCTCCATAGATGCTGCCTCAGCCGCTGAGTTTCTTCAGCATTTTTTGTCTACTTCCAAATGTATAGATAGCATCTCTTCTTGCAACTATGCATATTACAGTCTTCAGGAGTCAGTACTGAATTTAACAATTTTGGGAAACCATTTTGTGTTAGAACTGACTAGTTCTTGTGAAAGGTTAATAACATGAAACATTAACTTTAATTGTTCTCTCCACTAGTGCTGTCTGACCAGCATTTTGTTTTTATTTCAGTTTTCCATAATTTGCAATGTTTTGTCTCTCCAGTGTTTTGCATTTTGCAGTAACAATATTATTTTATTCTCTTTCTCACTTCTATTTTCAATCATCTCACTCTGACAGATTAGTGTGGTACAATGGTGCAGCTCATAGAGTTGCTGCCTCACAACACCAATGACGCAGGTTCGATCCTGACTTCGGGTGCTGTCTGTGTGGAGTTTGCATGTTCTCCCTGTGACTGTGTGGATTTCCTTTGGGTTCTCTGGTTTTCTTCCACTTCCCAAAGACGTGAGTGTTTGTAGTTTAGTTGGCCTCTTTAAAATTGCTCTTAGTGTGCAGGGAGCAGAGGAGAATGTGGGATGACATAGAACCAGTGTGAACAGGTGATCATTGGTCAACGTGGACCTGGTGGGCCAAAGGGCTGCTTCCTATGCCATATCTCTAAATTAAACAAATGTAAACTAAAGTAAAGTAAACTAAACCAAACCAAATAAAATATTAACTGCAATTTGATATCCACTAGCACACACATCATGTTTCACATTCAGTCATTTTTGGTGTCCATCCATATCTTTGCATATCTTTCATTCATTTGTCTTATATCTCTCTACATCACTGTCTACAGTATATCTCTCATTTCCCATTCCACAGACTCTCAGTCTGAAGAAGGGTCACAACCCGAAACATCATCTATTCCTTTTCTCCAGAGATGCTGTCTGACCCGCTGAGTTACTCCAGCTTTTTGTGTCAATAACAGGTATTCTCTTTCTTTTGTAGAACTTCCCGATTTCTCTATAGTTTTAAACAAGGTTGATTTCGAACTTTGCTAGGTTCTGGTGAAAAGTAATTGACCTGAAATATAAACTCTGTCTATCTCTCTAACATACTGACCTGTTCTGCGATTTTAAACATTTTACAATTGATTTTGTGTTTCCAATGCAAAGTTCTTGATTTTTAACCTCATGCTGATCATTATTTATTAACCTTTTTTCTTAGGCCCCCTTTGGTCATGGCTGACCATGGATGTCTCCAGGGTGCTATTCCCAATATGGAGGACGCCTGTGCGTGACTTTGTTTAACACAGGGAGACTGGTGCACAGACAGCCACCCCACAGTCCTTGACAGATCTGGGTCAGGATCCAGTAGCATAGAGTCCAAGACCACCAGAGACCCTTTTCTGCTGCAGCCTTCATCCACCTTCCCAGCCGTTGTGACACTCCACTAAGGTCAGCCATCGTTCTCCGCCTGTTCCACCGTTGAGGTCTTGGTTGGATTGCTCTTTGTCAGAGACCTCCCCCTCGACCTTACCGCCTGGATGGCCCTACAAGGCGCATAGCTCCAGACAGCATCGCTCTCAGGATCTCAGGGCCACACAAGCTTCTCCACCATGACAAGGTGACAATCCACGGAGAAGTATTTATTAACAATGCTCTCCTTAATTCCATGAAAATATTAATGTTCCTAAAAATAGATATAACATTGGTTAAAAGAGAATAGAAATTCTAGAGACACAACAGACTGCAGTTATTAGAATTTTGTGCAATAATTAGCAATAATAGGGGTGTCACGGTGGCGCAGCAGTAGAGTTGCTGCCTTAAAACGCCGGAAACTTGGGTTCGATCCCGACTATGGGTGCTGTCTGTGCGGAGTTAGTACGTTCTCCCCGTGACCACATGGGTTTTCTCCGAGACCTTCAGTTTTCTCCCACACTCCAAAGACGTACAGGTATGTAGGTTAATTGTCTTGGTGTAAATTGCCTCTAGTGTGTAGTGTTAATGTGCGAGGGTTGCTGGTCGGCATGGACTCGGTGGGCCGAAGGGCCTGTATCTGCTCTGTGTTTCTAAACGAAACTTAAACTACACAAACTGCTGGAGGAACTCAACGAGTCAGGCACAATCTGTGGAGGGAAATGGACATTGGACATGCTTCATTGGACTGATGGAATAGAGGGGACATAGCTGTCAGGAAGAGGTGAGGGTAAGGGTGGGATAAGAGCTGGCAAGTAAGAGGTGGATCAGGTAAGGACTAATTCATTTGCAGATGAGTCAGATGAGGTGGAGGAGGGTGGAGATAGTCACCAAGGCTGGAAGCGGTAATTGGAGAAGTCAATGGTTGCAAATGGTGGATTCTGATAAGAAAGGAAGGTGACAGGTCGAAGCAGAGGGAGAAATGATGAGTAGCAGAAATGTGGGGGTGGGGAACAGGATGTGACCTGGAACAGGAAGAAGGGATGGAGGGAGTGGAGGAGGGAAAAGGAACTGGGTGATTGGGTGTGGCAGAGTGGAGAGAAGGGTGTGCCCTGGGTCAAAGGGAAAGCTAAATCTATCAGAAGTTTAACTCAAACAACATTTAAAAGACATTTGGAAAGACCCAAAGGCTGGAGTAACTCAACGGGTCAGGCAGCATTCCTGAAGAATAGGGAAAGATGATGTTTCACTTGGGAATCTGTAAAGAGCTCAAACTCACACAGGTTGAAACACAAGCATCTTTATTGTTCAGGTCATCAATTACAAAGCAGGTCATCACACGTTCACACTGCTACTCTAACTGGCAGACAGTGGGTAGGATCTTACACTATGAATGCTATAATTAGGCAGGGTTATAATTACATAGAAACATAGAAACATAGAAAATAGGTGCAGGAGTAGGCCATTCGGCCCTTCGAGCCTGCACCGCCATTCAATGTGATCATGGCTGATCATCCAACTCAGTATCCCGTACCTGCCTTCTCTCCATACCCCCTGATCCCTTTAGCCACAAGTGCCACATCTAACGCCCTCTTAAATATAGCCAATGAACTGGCCTCAACTACCTTCTGTGGCAGAGAATTCCAGAGACTCACCACTCTCTGTGTAAAGAATGTTTTCCTCATTTCGGTCCTAAAGGAATTCCCCCTTATCCTTAGACTGTGACCCCTTGTTCTGGACTCCCCCAACATCGGGAACAATCTTCCAGCATCTAGCTTGTCCAACCCCTTAAGAATTTTGTAGGTTTCTATAAGATCCCCCCTCAATCTTCTAAATTCCATCGAGTACAAACCGAGTCTATCCAATCTTTCCTCATATGAAAGTCCTGACATCCCAGGAATCAGTCTGGTGAATCTTCTCTGTACCCCCTCTATGGCAAGGATGTCTTTCCTCAGATTTGGAGACCAAAACTGTACGCAGTACTCCAGGTGTGGCCTCACCAAAACCCTGTACAACTGCAGTAGAACCTCCCTGCTCCTATACTCAAATCCTTTCGCTATGAATGCTAACATACCATTTGCTTTCTTCACTGCCTGCTGCACCTGCATGCCTACTTTCAATGACTGGTGTACCATGACACCCAGGTCTCGTTGCATCTCCCCCTTACCTAATCTGCCACCATTCAGATAATAGTCTACCCATATATATAGCATATATATGCTATATAATTAATAAGCATTCTAATTGGCTAACATGCTATAGCCAATCTACAGAATCCTTCTTCAGACATTGTCAAATGTCTTTAAAAGTTTCTTTCCAGCTGTTATCAGTCAATTGAACCATCCTACCAACAACTAGAGAGCAGTCCTGAGATACTTTTATCCCTTTATCATGTATTTTTACACTATGGTTGGCTCGATTGTTTTCATGTATTGTCTTTTTGCTTACCACGTTACACGTGCCAATAAACTAAACATAACTAAACAAAACCACCATTATTTGAACCAGCTTGCTGCTATCATCAACTTTCTGTCTGCATTTTTTCATATACTCTGCTAACCTGCATCAAACTGCTTCCCATTTGAGGTCCTATTTCTGAACTATTGTTTGCCTCTATCGTTCCTTTTTTGCACATTCTCTCTAATATTTCAGTCGGTTCTGCATTCCCAGCAAAAACAGATTAAGTATTCCTACAAAACATAAATTGCCCCCCCCCCACCTCCCACACAGAATCCAATATGAGCTGTCTGTTATGAAACAATAATCTTGGACAGGCACTATTTGCTCTGCACGGCCCCACGCTCTAAGAATGTAAGATCTTCCCACCTATTTAGTTTTCCAGCTGAAGGGCCTGTCCCACTTTCCCGAGCTATTCACAAATTCTCCTGAGTTATTCACAAATTCTCCCGAGTTTTCAAACTCGCAGAATGTTCGTGACGAGTCTGTAGGAGGCCGTAGGAGTCCGTGGATACATTGTAGCAGGTCGTTATGCCAGCCGTAGGTACTCGGGGCATCAGATAAGTCAGGACGTTTTTTCGGCCTGATGAAAAATGTCCACGAGTAAAAAAATAGCCCCGAGTACCTACGGCTGGCATAACGAGCCACTACGATATATCCACGGACTCCTACGGCCTCCTACCACTCATTACGAACATTCTGCGAGTTTGAAAACTTGGGAGATTTCGTGAATAACTCAGGAGAATTCGTGAATAACTCTGGAAAGTGGGACAGTGCCTTAAGTGGTTAGCATCTCTTTCTACGATTAGTCAAGAGTCAAGAGTCAAGAGAGTTTTATTGTCATACAATATTGTCATACGATACGAGTTTTATTAGTATACGATATTGCATTGAAGATGATGTTGAGATTACTACTTCACCAAGAGCAGATTCAATACACCAGGAAAGAATAGGTTTCACGACATAACTAAGTTCACTTACTGTATTTCCCATACTATTCTCGAAAATCCCTTCTCCTTTACCTTTGAGTCTTGAAGATCCATTCTGAGATATGGTGTTCACAATTGGATATGTCCTGTAGCTCAGATCTAACTAGTAATGCCTCGACCCAAAATGTCACCCATTCCTTTGCTCAAGAGATGCTGCATGTGCCGCTGAGTTACTCCAGGTTTTTGTGTCTATTTTCAGTAATTTGTAAAGATTATTATTCCATAGAATAGTAAGATTAAATGAGAACTTACCAGTTTGAAGTTTGATCTTTATTTTATGAGCGATTACGTGAAGAACCCCGCCAGTCGGCATGCGCGTCACTCTTCAAAGCAGCAGTGTGAAATCACAGAAAACAACAATTGAAGTATTATAGTAAGATAAATGTAGAACCACCAGATGAGCTTCGTGATATGAGGGTTGGGAGCGGTGAGCACGTAATCGCTCATCGTAACTCCTCATAAAATAAAGATCAAACTTCAAACTGGTAAGTTCTCATTTAACCTTACTATTTTGCTTCGGAGTCACGTGAGCGATTCCGTGAAGACTTTAAAGGTCTATGATTTCACGCCGATCCAAATCCAGGCGTATCACACTGCAAGCAGTTGACTCAGGAGGAATGAATTAGTAACAACATTGATTCATGATACTGATTAACATGTTAATGTTTTAATTCACAACTAACAAAAATATATACAATAGCAACTCCGCTATCCCAGGGAGAAGCTATGAAACAAAATTTAACACAGAGTGGGCAAAAACCCCGGATTCAACAAGCGGCTTGTTGTAGAACCTCTGAAAAGTCGACTCATTTGACCATCCTGCGGCCACAATGATGTGGTCTAGAGGGACGTCCATTGCCCTCGCTGCTGACGTCAATGCTGCCTTGGTGGAGTGAGATTTAAAGTTTTGAGTATTAACTCCTGCACATGCCAGGACTTGCTTCAGCCATCGTGAGATGGTCTGAGATGGCACTTGCTTATGTGGCTTTTTGTGGCTTATAAGTAGTGTTACCTCGGACCCTCTGAGGCTCTTCGTAACGTCAATATAACGCTTCAAATGCTCCACTACACACAGGCGTGAATCTGCGGGATAAGCTGACAATACAAGCTTGTATCCTGACACCCCTGGTCTGCTCTGTTTGAGGAAGTCATAGACGTGAAAAGTAACGTCATTTTGTGATGACACCATCCTGTCTAGACGCAATTTGTGGAGAGTCTGAATCCTTTGTGCTGATGTAAGCGCCATGAGCATAACCAATTTGAGGGTGATCCTTAGTAAGGACAATGATGTGGCTGTTCCCCATTGATGGAGCACCGTGAGTACTGTGCTCACATCCCAGATTTGAGAGTACCTAGGCCTAGGAGGATTGGAATTAAACACACCCTTCTTGAATCTTGATATTAACATGCAAGACCCTAAAGGCTGGAGATCTGACCCTCGGCACAGGAACGCTGACAGGGCACTCCTGGCACTGTTGATGGCACTGTAACTCAACCCTTCCTTGGAGTGTAAGTGGGATAGGAATTGTAGCACATCTGGGATAGAGGCCGTGTGATAAGATGTTCCCATGTAAGCAGAATTCGTCCCATTTCCTGGTATGGGAGAGGTATTGCCTTTTTGTGCTATCCCTCCAGGATGACGTGATGGTATCCACAGTCTGACTGGACAGTCCCAGACCCAGGTATGGCCTTTTTAAAATCTGCAATTCAACAAATGTACATGATCATTCAATGGGTGTGGGTCCCCAGTCACAGGGTGCACCAATAAATTTACACGTTTTGGAACCAGCACAATAGGGTGCGTGGTTATTTTCGAAATGTGTGGGAACCATGGCTGTGTAGGCCAGTCGGGCACTACCAGAATCCCTGTAGTGGTGTCCAGCTTGATCTTAGTCAGGCACCGGCTGATGAGGCAGAAGGGGGGAAAAATATATTAAAACATTCCGCCCCAGTGCAGTGAGAATGCATTTACCCCCACTGGGTCTGGTTCCCATGAAACATATTTCGGTACCTGGTGATTAAGTCTGGATGCAAATAAATCGATATCTGGCATCTCATACCGAAGAACAATTTCACCAAATACTTCACGATTCAACATCCACTCGGTGTTGTCGTTGAATTTGCGTGACCTGGTGTCTGCCATCATATTGAGTTTGCCTGGCAAGTAGACAGCTGAAATCCATATATTATTTTTCATGCACCAGTGCCAAATAGTGTTAGCCAATCCATCACATAATTTCGACTTGATTCCACCCATATGATTGACATACGCCACTGCTGTGGTGTTATCAATCTGCAACTGAACATGTAAGTGATGCTTAGTGGTACAATAAGCTTTGAGCCCATAGAACGCTCCTAACAGTTCTAAATAATTAATTCCATGTGATTGGAGAATCTATGCCTCATGCATATCCCATCTGCCTCCACAACTAGATCTGGTATCAGTAGCACCCCAACCTAGGGCACTGATATCAGTCTGTAAAATAAGTGAAGGTGCTTTCGTCAAAATTGTGCCATAACAATTTAATATGTTTCGAATCCACCACTGTATCTCTGCGATGGCTTCAGATGGTAAGTGCATGGGCCGGTTGTAATGGTTTGCATGCATTCTCAGTGCCTGTACCTTTGCTCTCTGTAAATGTTGATAATGCAAAGGTCCATATTGGGCTACTGGAAAGGCTGCTACCAATTTACCAATTAAGCTCGCAACCTGTTTAATTGAAGGTGATTTATCCTTTAAGAGGTTGATTGAGAGGCCTTCAGTTAAATTTAAGAGGCCTTCAATTAAATCTACTCTCTTGCCCTGGAACAGTTACAGACGTGATTGGAATCAACTGTGAAACCCAGATTGTCAATTATGTTAACAGGCACCAATTTTGATTTAACTGGGTGGACAATGAAACCTAGCCTCTGCAGCATGAGTTGAACAGCTGAGACTGATAACTCAGCTTCGTCAAAGGTGTTTCCAATGATTAGAATGTCATCCAAATAGGCCATGATTATATGGCCTTGTGACCGTAATAAGCCAAGTACTGGTTTTAGCAATTTTGTAAATAGGTGAGGGGCTGAGGTTAATCCATTAGGTAGAGCTCGATATTGCCACAATTGTCCCATCCAGTTAAATTTCAAATATCTGCGATAGTCTTCATGAACAGACACTGAATAATACGCATCTTGGAGATCTATACATGCCACATAATACCCCCTGGAAAGCAGTTGCTTGGCAGTAACAAATGTTTCCATTTTAAAATGTTGATACTGCACAAACGGATTAAGTCCTGTTAAATCCAATATCATTCCACACCCACCATCCTTCTTTGGTCAAGGGAACACATTAGACACAAATTGATGGGTCTGATAGACTGTTTTCTTAACCCAACCTCCCTTGAGGCATAGTTTTGCTATTTCAGCTTGGATCATCAAATTCTCTTTTTGTGCGAACATGAGTGCCCGTTTCGGTTTGTGCTGGGTGGGTGGACACAGGTTGGGAATAAATTCAATTTTAAACCCTTAAATACTCTGCAGTATAAACACATTCTAGGTTATTCTACACCATTCTCCCAGAAACCTGTGTAACCTTCCCCCAACTGGTAGGCAATTCTCTCGCAATATGTTTCGACAAGAGCCAGACCCACCTACCCCCATGGTTACCGGTACTCTTTGCCTGGTCCTGGGTTGTAAAGGCATGTTTCCCCTTGCTCCTGCTGGGGAGCGCCAGTTGCGGGCATTAAACGGTCGGCTTGGTCCTTGCCCAGCCCCGGTTTCCGCAAGCCGCTTATAGGGGTATTGCCGTCGGAGAGTTCTGTTGGTCACCGGTACCTTAATGAGCTCGACGGTCTTGGCTTCGTCGTCCAGCTCCTTTACCGTTTTGGCCAGGTCTTCTCCAAATAATAGATTCGGCGGCTGGACGGTGCCAGGCTTGCATAAGGCAGCAAACCTGGGATTAATGGTGGGGCGGATGGCACTCTTTCTGAGACAATTAATCTCAAAGTGCACATTGCACATAAGAGCTGAACTTCAGGCAGGAGCCCATCATCCACCGACCTACCAAAAGCCGTTATTCCAGACGCCAAGAGCTTGAGCACTCACTGCAGTTTAATCTCCTGCGCTCGGATGCTGGCCCCCATATGGCCATAAAAATGGCATGATTGACTGTCGGCACCTTCAGCAGGATACAGTTCTCGGGGGTCTCATACTTTTTGGCAGTAGTGTCCATCGCCAGCTCCTGGAGCTGGTGGGAAGGCAGGTAATGTATGCTGGCAGCGAGCTCCTCTCCAAGCGGCTCGCCAGAGTCTGTAGGGACGGCGAACCTGGCCACCAGGAATGGGACCTCTGGCGCTTGCACCTCGTCTCGTGGGGCAGCTTCTATTGCTGAACCCTGTGAAACGGCGTCAGATTCGATCATACCCACATACTCTCCTCGTCGTGGAGGAAGATACTTGGCAGCCCGGTAGGTGCTGTTGGCGCGGGCTCTTGGAGAGGCTGGCGCTCTGGATTGAGCATCCTCTCCAACAGGAGCTCCATCCTGGATACCCGTTCCGCGGTATCCATTTCTGGGGTCGAACCCTCTCGGCCAGACAGACTTTTAGATTGCTCTACGTCCCTCTGAGTATGGCACAGTGTTTTCCGACACCAAGTCTGTGGTCTTGACGTTGATGAACTAGACGGCCGCCCGCTACCCGCACTCTCGTGGGGTTGAGATATTGTCAGCACTGCTTGCCTCGCTGTTCCGGATTATTTCATGTTTGTACTTGTCCTCCTGCAACAAGAATTACCAAACACAGAGACCTCGGAAAAGTTAAACACTTACGTGAGGCTTTTTAAACTTACCACTGGAGAAGCGCTGCTCCTCCCAGTAGGTCGCTGCGCCATGCGTCAGACATAATGACGTGCATGCCGACTGGCGGGGTTTTTCACGGAATCACTCATGTGGCTCCGAAGTAAAACATTGACCTGAGGAGGCATCGTTTAAACATATGGTATAGCATTCTTAATAATGCATTTAGTTCCTCTTCAGAAATATGTTTGATTGAAATCAAAAGAATGAATGATCAAAAATGAAGTATATACGGTATGTTATGAAATCATGCATGTAATGCATGCAGCAGATAAATTATTTCCACCAGATGTGCCTTTACCTATACATACAAGGAATTCATGTTTCTTTTAAGAAGTTTATCATCTAGTTTGACCACCTTAAAAGATTTGTCTTTTAAGAGCTTTCTCCTCCAACACCCCTTCTAGAATGTGTCTGCCTATTTTACTACTTGAAATTTTAACATGAACACTTGTACTTGTTAGCATAGGTGGAAATATTTTATTAATATTGTTTGTTGGTGAGTGTGAATAGCAACTTTATCCAAGATAATTTACACTTCAACATTGATCCACATTCAACATACATATTAACTGGTGTTGAATAATACATAACTATGCAACAATTGATTGAAATTGGAGAGCCACACTTAATTCCAGAACATGGAATATGATGTTTGTAAGGTGTTAATGCAAAATGACCGAATCAGCTGATTCTGAGTTTATATATTCCCACAGGGAGCAGAATTAGTACAGAACTGTGGAAGAGATTGTTATTTATAACTTGAATAATGCTGCTCTTACAATAAGTATTTTTGGAAATCATACCCTCCAAGTATTAGACTAGTGGAAAGAGCACCAGGTTACTAAAAACAAATCCTGGACTTAGCTTTATCCGAGAAGATAAAACAAAAACAGGGAAGCAATGCTGAGGTTTTATAAAGCACTTGTCAGACCACATTTGGAGTATTTGAGCAGTTTAGTCCACATATCTGAGGTAGGATAGATAAAAGTGCTGGAGAAACTCAGCGGATGCGGCAGCATCTATGGAGCAAAGGAAATAGGCAATGTTTCGGGCCGAAACCCTTCTTCTGACGTAGGATATACTGGCGTTGGGGAGGGTCTAAAGGAGGTATACGAGAATAATCCCAGGAATGATTGGGTTAACATATGATGATTGTTTGACGGCACTGGGCCTGTGCTTGCAGGAGTTTAGAAGGATGAAGGGGGGACCTTAGTGAAACTTACCGATTAGTGAAAGTGCTGGATAGAGTGGATGTGGAGAGGATGTTTCTATTAGTGGGAGCATCTAGGACTGGAGGCCATAGCCTCAGAATAAAAGGACATACCTTTAGAAAGGAGATGAGAAGGAATTTCTTTAGTCAGAAGGTGGTGAATCCATGGAATTCATTGCAACAGAAGGCTATGGAGGCCAAGTCAATGGATATTTTTAATGTGGAGTTTGATAGATTATTGATTAGTAAGGGTGTCAAAAGTTATGGGGAGGAGGCAGGATAATGGGGTTGAGAGGGAAAGATAGATCAGCCATGAGTGAATGGCAGAGTAGACTTGATGGGCTGAATGAACTTCAACCTCATTTGAAGCAGCTTCTTGTAGCATGATCTGGAAAAGTCCACTCATTTATAGATTTTGGATAAGACCGATTCAGAATTACCGTAATTGCAACCTTTTGGGCTAGGCGGTTTAAAAAGCTGATAACATGATATGGAGGATAAAGAAATGGAAATGAAAATTAGTCACTGGTCACAAGTGCTAAATAAGTAATATGATTGTGCCTACCCCAAGCACCCACTTATGAACGTTAGTTCCAAGCAATGTACGAAGGATATTATACAGCTGGAAAGAATGCAGAGAAGAGTTACGAGGATGTTGCCAGGACTGGAAGGCCTAAGTTATAGGGAGAAATGGGGCAAACTGGGATTTTATTCCTTGGAGTGTCTAAGGGATGATCTTATAGAGATGTATAAAGAGGGTGGATAGTGTAAATGCATAGAGTCTTTTACCCAAGGTAGGCTAATCAAGAACTCGTGGACATACATTAGTTTTAAGGAGAGTGGGGAAATATATAATAAACTGAGGCCAACCTTTTCACTTTGAGAATGGTAGGTATATGGAATAAGCTGTCAGAGGAGGTAGTTGAGTCAGGTGTCAAAGACTTGCGCAGGTGCATGGACAGGAAAGGTTTAGTGGGATATGGATCAAATACAGGAAAATAGGATTAGCTTAGATGGGGCATCTGAGTCGACATGGATGAGTTTGGCTGAAGGGCCTATTTCTGTTTTTTATGACTCGATGACTATGGTTCTAAGTTGCAGATTAAATGATTCAGACAAATACGATATGATAGAACTTTATTTGTCCCAGGAGGGAAATTGGTCTGCCAACAGTCATAAAACACAACAAGATACATGAAACATGAAATTAAAGTGCCGAGTTAATACAAACTAAATGGTCACCCCTGTATGGTGAACAGACGATAAATCAGACAGAGAGGTCCTGAACAAAGAGTTTCATTGGCAATGGCACGGAACCTCGAAGTTACATTATTTTTCAGGACCTTAGGGAGAGAAAAAAAGTGACTTTGAGTATTTGGATTTGATGAATTGAAAAGGGGTTTATTCATGACAGTGGTTTTGAAAGGAAGAAGAAATATTGGACCTATTAGCAATGCTGATCGGAAATGTTAATTACGGTATTACACGTTGGTTGGGCACTGATGGAGCAGTAAGTATATCTCAGGAGACCACAAGCTCTGGAGAGTGTTGTGGGCCAGGTTTCAAAATGAGTCGATATCCATGAAATCATATCAAAGACCATCTTCAAAGATGAAGGGGAAATCTAAATTTCAAATGCAAAGGGAGATGTGAGGGACGAAAGAATAAAATCATTTGGAATAGGTATTAACCCTTGGGCTTGCTGCCATTACCAGTGTCTTGTGAGTGAATGAAAAAGACAGCAAATCCTGTCATGTCAATGGATGATGGAATTATATTAATGGCCACGTTTGCTCAAGGCAATTTTAAATATGAAAAAATATACTTGGGAATCGCTGACCTAGATTTTACATACACGGTTTGGTGCCATTTAACTATGTTCTGATAATTATTTGAAATCATTTTAAAAAAATGAAGCAACGTGTGATCTTATGTGAATTCATTTATGAAATATATTATAGAAAACAATATTTATTTTTGGCATTAATACACATGTAAATAATCAATGTAAAAATACTTGACATTTTCTTTTCATAGAATATTAGCCTAAATGTTAGGGCTAAATGAAATAAACCTGGTTATGGAATCATAATTTACAGTCTGTCAGAAAATGTTTCCTTACTTCCCCTGGATCGATCTTTTTCCAAAACAGATTCTCTAGAGGAGAGATACAGTTTGGGAATAGTGGGTTGGTTCGTGAAATGGCCATAGGATCTCTGACCATTGCCTCTCGGCTACGTGGAGTCTCAGTGGTTCTGTGGCAAACATGAGCAAGGAGCCCTCCTGCTGATTATCCCTCACTGCTTTTATTTATCTAGTGAAATAGCGCTTCTCCATATTGAATATTATTTGAGCAAACATTGACAGTGGCAAGAATTCCGGGTGGGGAATTCATTATCCATTGACGAGAATGTCTCAGTCGTACTCTTAGCCCTAGGTATCTTTTATTTCCTCTTCCTTCAACTACGGCTCTGCGATGTCACAAGGAATTCCATTCTGCTGAAATAGCTGTGTGGCAATTTGCAAATTTCTTTTTTTAACAGTGGATCTGTGAGAAGATTTTTCAGTCAAATAATTTTAAAATTGGGCCAGAAAACAGGAGACCAAATTGGATCCCTATAAATTAAGTGGTGAATGGGTCTATTTGTAATTTTTGCAAACAGGGTAATGTCAGGAACTCCAGGTGTAAGAGACCCAAGAAATTTGTGTCCACTTCCAGATAATGTAAGGTGGTAATATGTTTGTTTGTGTGTGTGTGTGTGTGTGTTTGTGTTTGTGTTTGTGTGTGCGTGTGTGTGTGTTTCTGTTTGTGTGTGTTTCTGTCCATGTGCATGTGTTTCTGTGTGTGTGTGTATGTTTTTGGGTGTGAGTGGTGTGTGTTTCTGTGTGTGTGTGTTTCTGTACATGTGTGTTTCTGTGTGTGTGTGTATCGGTGGAGGGAGGGCATGCTGGAATGGTCAGGTATTCCACACAAGCCCTACCATCCTTCTTAATGCCAATCCCCACTATTCTAACTGAATTAATAGGAATCTGAGGGGCAACTTTTTCACACAAATGGTGGTGTGTGTATGGAACAAGCTGACGAAGGAGGTAATTGAGGCTGGGACTATCCCAAAATTTAAGAAACAGTTAGACAGGTACATGTATAGGACAGGTTTTTCAATTCATTCATTGTACTAGAATAACTAACCGCTGTCTCAAGAAAAGTGTGGAATTGTGGCCTTTAGTATTTTGTAATTAAGGATTATGCTTGGTCTTTTCTGTTTGAATTCTGGATATTGCATAAGAGAAGCACCTGGAGAATAACTTTGTCAGAATGATCCCATGCCTGTCACAAGGCATGCTTAATTTTCCTTCCATTTACATGAGTGG
Organism: Raja brachyura; assembly: GCA_963514005.1. The sequence continues at coordinate 16,096,421 of OY740784.1, read as the reverse complement.
GAGTGATAATTGAATTGTGTTTGTAACAGGATGATCAACCTAGCCTTCCATTTTTCCCCAACATGACTCAACATCCAATGGTTCATTGGCACTTTAAGGTCGCATGTTCCAATGTCCATTGAAATTATTTTCTTGCATACAGTTCAGTAAAACAATCTTACCCTACATAGGCATTTAATTCATACTTCAATACAAGAGTGTATGAATAGTAGATTACACTGGGACAGTTAACAAGAGTCGCCACATTTCACTGCCATTTTGTCTGATTCAAATCCAAAGTTATTAAAAATGTAGAGGCTAAAAATGTACAAAGGATCAGGACCCATCTTTCGACTGATTGGGGCATGAGGAGAAATTTGAAAGAGATGAAGCCAGATTGAAGTAGTTAACATTAAATCTTTGTTGGCACGGGTTGTTGTCGCTCATGGTCAGTAACAAACTGCTCAGCAGCCTGACGTTGGAGTAGAGCCCAGCGGCCACCATGTTATGGACACAATAAACAACATTCATCTTGTTCACAGAGTGCACCGGACTCCGAGCAGTGCTGTGTGTCAAAAACAAAAATAGTCCCGTCCAAAAACACATATATTTGTGTTCTGCAAATTTTTTGAGAAAACAGCTAAATATTAAAAGAAGAGCGGTGGAAATACTGATCAGGAAATCTTTCCAGTGTTTCCACAGGACTAACACTGAACATAGTAGTGCACATCGGAGAACCCTAACAAAATCTCACTCTATTTCTTTACAAGAAATGATATGAAAACGACTGATAGGTTTATTTATATATATATATATATATATATATATATACAAAGTGCACCAACCTTAACATTTCCTTGTAATAAAGATAATTATATTTCATAAATTGGTTGTAATTTCATTGCACAATATATTCTGAACACCATCACGCTTGAACAGTAAAGGAGCTCAACAAGGGCTTGTGTCAGCACATTCCGCTGGTATAGGCTGCAAGCAATTTTAGCTCAATCCAGCATGATAGGAAATAAAACAGTAGCCGTGCAGGTTACAATAAAACCACTGAATAAATCATGATGTCAAGAAGCAATCTACTCGCAAGCTTCTCTCAGCTTTATGTAATACTAGACTAATACTAATACTAGACCTGTTGGGTCCTATGTTCACACGGGAGGGCTGGTCCCCCAATGCAACATTCCACCTCTCCACCAATTCCAATATTGGTGGTCAGTGTGGTGGGAGGGTTATCTAAGTGCTAGTATGGGTGTTGTGGGCCGAAGGGACTGGTGTCCAGAGGGCTAGTATGGACATTGTGGATGGAATGGATTATTGGGCTGGCAACTCAGTCACTCAGGCCTGGTGGGCTGGCAGCTCAGTCACTCAGGCCTGGTGGGCAGGCAGGCAGCTCAGTCACTTAGGCCTGGTGGACTGACAGCTCAGTCCCTCAGGCCTGGTGGGCTGACTGCTCAGTCACTCAGGCCTGGTGGGCTGGCAGCTCAGTCACTCAGGGCTGGCGGGCTGGCAATTCAGTCACTCAGTATTGGTGGGCTGGCAGTTCAGTCACTCAGGGTTGGTGGGCTGGCAGTTCACTCACTCAGGGCTGGTGGGCTGGCAGTTCAGTCACTCAGGGCTGGAGGGCTGGCAGTTCACTAAAACCCCTGTCTCACGGTGCGAGTTGGCCCACGAGGGACCCCAAGTTTTCACTCGCGGTAATCACGTACAATCAACGTAGCGGGGACATCGGAACTCGCACGTGCAACTTATCAACTCATGGTGCTAACAGCAGGTACCCGTGAAACTTGTTAACTCGTGAAAAAAATCAAAGATGTTTGATATTTTCCACGAGTCAAATTTACTGTTCAAGTTAAAAATGGAAACATTTAAACTCGTTGTAATAACGTGCGTTTACCTTAGTGATTTGTGAGTCTACCGTGGGAACTCTTTAACTCAGCGGGTAGGCAGCATCTCTGGAGAGAAGGAATTGGTGACGGGATGACATAGGGGGGTATTGTGCTGTTTGATCGCCTCCTGCTATCCCAGGGATGAGAAACAGCGGCTTTTGAAACTGGTGGGCAATCGCTACCAAAGTGTCTGCCCACACAGTCAGTACACCTCTCCTACACTTGTACCTATTATCCATATTTTCCAGGGCTGCTGCCTGGCCCGCTGAGTTAGTCGCTCCAGCACTTTGTCTTGCCGTCTTTTCAATGTTGGTCTCTTAGTCCCACATTCACGGCCAAACTTTTGGCCAAATGCTCTAATATCTCCTCACCGGATCTTCAGTTAGTTGAAGCACCATGAGGCATTTTTGTTGTTGTTTTACGACAGGAAGGAAGCTATGTAAATACCAAGTTGTTATAAACTGTCGGGCTTTTACTTGCTTGACGTGAAGTTTTCTCCCTACCTTACCCTCATGATGTGCCACGTTCCGGTTACACAGTGCATGGATCATGGCCAACAGTGTCTGAAGAAGGGTCTCGACCCGAAGCGTCACCTATTCCTTCTTCTTCAGAGATGCTCCCTGACTCTGCCGGAGTTACTCCAGCACACTGTGTCTCTCTTTAGTGTCTTCAGTTGGACTTTCAATGAATAACTCAGCGGGCCAGGCAGCAGCCCTGGAAATTTAAACTGAATATTGAAGAAGAGGGCGTTGATCAGGGTCAACCAACGCGCTATGTGCACTGTGTCCGAAGGAACTGCAGATGCAGTTATCCCTAACCAGTCCGAAGAAGGGTCTCGACCCGAAACGTCACCCAGTCCTTCTCGCCAGAGATGCTGCCCGTCCTGTTGAGTTAACTCCCGTTTTATGTGTCTATGTTCTGTTTAAACCAGCATCTGCAGGCAGTTCCTTTCTTACACGTTATTCCTTTCTTGGTATCTTCTGCCACGCACAGGTTGGGGGGGGGGGGGGGGGGGGGGTGTGTGTGTGTGTGTGTGTGTGTGTGTGTGTGTGTGTGTGTGTGTGTGTGTGTGTGTGTGTGTGTGTGTGTGTGTGTGTGTGTGTGTGTGTGTGTGTGTGTGTGTGTGTGTGTGTGTGTGTGTGTGTGTGTGTGTGGTTGTAGTTCTAGAGGTACATTGCTTCCGATCGATGTCTCTTACGCACTCCTCAGAAGAAATGGGTGCGCTTTTCACCATCATGCCTTCTGCACAAACAGTCTTGGATGTGTGTGTGTGTGTGTGTCAAGAGGAGGTGATGTGGACACGGTTTCAGTTGTAGTTCTAGAGGAACATTGCTTCCGATCGATGTCTCTTATGCACTCCTCAGAAGAAATGGGTGCGCTCTTCACCATCATGGCTCCCAGCCAACAGGTTTCTGATCTGAACAAGTAACTTCTTCCCTATTTCTCCTCCCCCCCCCCTATTTCCCTCACCTCCTCGGCGCTCTTGTTCACTCACACCATCCCTCCCTCCCTCCCTCTCGCAGGGCTTGGTTCAAAGGGGGCAATGAGCCAAGCGGGACGCGGTCTGAACCCTTTCTGAAAACGAGCGCAAAGAGAAAAAAAAAGTATTGTGAAGCGCTCCAAACTTCGTTTAAAATATGTAAATGCGACCTAAGCTAATAATTAAAAAAGAAAACCATATACAAAACCAACACCCTACAAACTCTCTGTCTCTCACGCTGCCTGTTGTCTTGTGGGGGGAGGGGGTGGGGGCTGTGTCGGAGAGAGGGGGTGTGGGTGTGAAGGGGACCCGATGTGAATGTTACCACTATAGGTTGGCGAGGATGGGCTCTGAGCTGCAGTGAGAGAGAGCAGAGAGAGAGAGAGAGAGAGAGAGAGAGAGTGCATGTGCGCGTCAGCAGCAAAGTTACAACGGGCTTGTACGCGGTAGCAAGAGAGGTTTCCTTTGTTCTCGTTCTGGGCTTGAGAGAGATCGGAGAGAATTAACCCTCCCTCGCACACCACTCACGGGGACAACCCAAGAGCCTTGTCACCCCAGACAGATTAATGATGCCCGCGCATCCCCCCAACCACCTCAACTCACGCCTGGGCACCAAAGCAGCTCAGGAGGCGAACCCTGAGCTCCGTCTCCCAACAGTCTGATGTGAAAGAACAGCGGCTGCGGCCGGCCGGCCGGCACCCGGCATGGACCTCACACCCTCACACAAGAAAAGTGTGTGTGAATAAACAAAAACAAGGAATAAAACCAAAGCCCGGCTTGAAAGGCAACTAAAAATATTTTCCGCTTAGAACGAGCAGGAGCAGAGACATCCGTCCACATTCAAAGATTTTATCTCCCGTCTCCCCGCAGTGTGTAGACCTGGTAGTAAATTCAATTAAAATATAACAAACCTCCGTCCCCTGGTCTTCTAACTACGTGATGTGTGTTTCAAACAAATCATAAGTATAACTGCTCTGGCACTGGAGGGTGCGCATTTTCCCTTTGTAGGTCATATCAATAGATGCGGCTGCGCTGAATTTATCTTTAACTCAAAGCCGCAGGATGGAGATGTCTTCTTTAACATTGTTGCTTTATTAAAACATGCCTTCATTCACGGTTGGTTCAAGAGTAACGGGAGAGGAACTTGGTAACTCGGGAGAGGAACTTGGAACATCGCAGAAATGACAAACCCGTGGGAACTCGGTTAAACACTTGATCATAAACTTGAAATCTCATGCATAACCACAAGTCTGTTTTTTTTCTTTCACTTGGGGTTACTCGTGGGTGGACGCGCACTGTGAGACAGGGCCTTAACATGGCTGATGGGCTGGCAGTTGACTGACTCAAGGCTGTTGGGCTGGCAGTTGACTCACGGCTGGTGGGCTGGCAGTTCACTCACGGCTATTCCTTGAAATTCCATTTCAGGCCGAGTGCAGGCCACCAAATTCAAATGCAATTTCATACCATTTCAAGCAGAGTGCAGGCCACCAATTTCAAATGCAATTTCATGTAATTTCAAGCAGTGCAGGCCACCAAATTCAAATGCAATTTCATACCATTTGGGATTTATACTCCTGCCCCCCCCCACAAGGGGTGTTACTTTCATCATGGTGATTGACAGGCAAGAGGTCCAATCAGCTGATCTTACGATTTTTAAAACATTCATAACGTTTTAATTTTTCATCGATCGGAAAAATCTTCGGGACTGCCTCAGCGGAGGAGGACTGTGATTAAGATGGCCAAACATCATAGCGATATATGGCAGCGATTTTTCCAAAATCAATATACAGCGCAGACAGGAAGTGGTCTAGATGAGACTTTTAGTTATATAGATAAACCATGTGACTGAAATTCAGAATTGCCACTGCCAAAATAAATCAAAATGATTTATTTGATTTTCCTTTCACCCATCCTGACCGCAATGTCTTATAGACACAAAAATATGTTGTAACTCAGTGGTGACAGACAGCAACTCTGAAGAGAAGGAATCGGTGTCGATCTTTGGTTTAAACTAGCATCTGCAGTTCCTTCCAACGCAATGTCTTATGTTGGGCAAGGTTTCAGAGTACCTTGCAGTATGCGTCGAACGGAGCCACTTTTAATTAGTGGACTGAGATTGTAACCATATGGATCAGCTGACCTGAATCTTGGTTCAATACAAGCTACACTTGCAGACTTTTCTAATTGCAGGAAATAACCTCTCGGCAGATGCTGCCTGGATGGCTGAGTGGCCCCTGCATTTTCCTCTTTGTTTTGGATTTCTCTAGCAGTTATCACCATATGGCAGTCAGGATGACGTCTGACTGCTGTGCTTTCTCAGTCCTGGAATGTGACACTGCAGCTGTCACCTGAGCTATAAAGAGCTACCTCAGCATATGGACCAAAGCAGTCGCTTCCCTAATGTTAGGATCGGTGCTGTCTCACAAATGACCCTTTCTCAGTCTCAGAGGGTCACTGGATTTTTATTAGTTAATGTTTATATAAATTTCTCTCTGAGCTATATGTGTAGCCTTAGAGAAATATTTTAGAAAAGGGCAAAGTATGCCAGGTTTTGTTATTTGCCTCATGCGTCATCAGACAAGGGATCTAGCTCTGAGGTTCAATCTACTCCAGTCTGAAGAAGGCTCTCTACCTGAAACGTCACCCATTCCTTCTCTCCAGAGATGCTGCCTGTCCTGCTGTGTTACTCCAGAACTTTGTGCCTGTCTTTTGTGTGTCTCGTTATTTAATTTTGATAGAATGAATGGCAGATGGTGGTTTATACCGAAGATGAACACAAAATGCTGGAGTGACTCTGGAGAGAGGGAATAGATGACCTTTCGGGTTGAGGCTGAAGGGTCTGATGAAGGGTCTCGACCCGAAACGTCACCCATTCTTTCTCTCCAGAGATGTTGCCTGTCCCGCTGAGTTGCTCCAGCATCTTGTGTCTATCTCATTATTTAATTGTTGGAATAGTTGCAGTGGTGATGGCAGGTAAGTTGGTTCAATGTTCCTCCCGCAGGATGTTGGAAGTCAGGGATTCTGACAACCCTGATGACTGCACGTGTGGGAATTGTAACCGGGTGCAGCTCCTTAAGTATCACATCAGAGAACTGGAGCAGCAGCTGGATGACCTCAGGACCATCCGGGAAAATTAGACCTTCCTGGACAGGACTTATAATGAGGTAATCACAACCAAGGTCCTGGATTCACAGGTAGTCATGGTGGTGCAGCGGTAGAGTTGCTGCCTCACAGCGAATGCAGTGCCAGAGACCCGGGTTCGATCCTGATTACGGGTGCTGTCTGTTTGGAGTTTGTACGTTCTCCCCGTGACCTGTGTAGGTTTTCTCCAAGATCTTCGGTTTCCTCCCACATTCCAAAGAAGTACAGGTTTGTAGGATAATTGGCTTGGTAAATGTAAAAAATGTCCCTAGAGGGTGTTAATGTGCTGGGATCGCTGGTCAGGTGGACCCGGTGGGCTGAAGGGAATGTTTCCGTGCTGTATCTCTAAACTAAATTAAACTAAACTAACCTAAGAGAGAAGATGGGAGAACATGAAGAAAGGAATTAGACATGGAGAAGATGTGACCCTAGTGGGCGTACTTCTTCAAAACAGGTATACCCTCTTGGCTGCAGTCGGGTAGAATGACACATCAAGGTTGAACAGCAGTGGCAGGTAGCACTGTGAAACCAACCCTGGCGCTGAAGCTCAGCAGGGAAGGGCGACATCAGGTGGAGCTATAGTGAAGGACAATCAAGGAGACAGTGCATTATCATGGAGTCTCAACTGCTGCGGTAGAATCTCTGGAGACGCCAGGATGGCGTGCTGCCACCCTGGTGCCAGGGTCCAGGGTATTTCGGAATGTCTGCATGACATCCTCAAGGGGGAGGATGGGCAGTGGCAATCATTGTGCATGTTGGCACATACAATATAGGTGAGAAAGGGAATTTGAGTATAGGGAATCGGTTAAAAGGCTGTGAAGCAGGACCTCCAGGGTAGTAATCTCGGGATTGCTTCCAGTGTCATGTCTCAGTGAGGGTAGGAACAGGAAGATAGAGGAGATGAACGTATGGATGAGGGGTTGTTGCAGGGGTCAATCAGAGTATTGAGTATAGAAGATGGGAGGCCATGTTGCAGTATTGTAAGATGTATAGCATCCTTGTGGTGCCTGAAGAATAATAATTTGGCAATGATTATGCTTTTTGGGCGTTCATCTCCTAAAATGGGATCATTCTGTTCACTGACTTGATCGAGTGATTGATTGATACTTTATTGTCACGTACTCATGTAGTTGGTATGGTGAGATTCTTTGTTTTGCATACAGTCCAAGTATGCAAGAATCTTTGCACTGTCCCAGGTATGCAAGAAAGAATATGGGGAATGCAGAAAAATTCTGTTCTGTGTCTGTGCTCGGACTGCAATTGTAAAAATAGTTTGCAATCTATGCTAAACACTTGTGTGGCCATGCAGGTGGTTTGTCCTGTGATGCCTTTGCCATATTATTACTGTACTTATCCAAATAGATAATGGTTTACGTACGGGCATCTTATTAAACTAGTGATATGCTGAGTTCTAAAGCTATTGAGTGTCTCAGACTGTCTGTGTCAACATTACAAGGCTGCTGAAGAGGAACACCATATGTTATTCCAGACCAATATGGACATAAGCATACACAGATTAGAGGTCTGCTCGGGCATACAATTTAATCCACTCAAATTCAACCTGATTACAGTCTGAATCCAACCCGTGGCTGGAGATGGGGGTGGAGGTGGGGGTGGTGTGGAGGGTTGTGGAGGGGAGGTTGACGGGGGGCTTTGTTACCTTAAATTGAGGAAATTGATGTTCATACCATTGGGTTATAAGCTATTCCCCAATAAGAGGTGTAGTTTATTTATTTATTTATTCATTTATTTATTTAAAAAATGTTAGAAGCAATTGTACAAAATAAAAAGATCGACATAACAGTTATACAATTTTCGTACAACTTCAGTTTTAACATTTTGTGATCTAATAACTAGATAGAAAAAACAGAAAAGGGAAAAAAGAAGAAAGAAAGAAGAAAGGAAAAAGAAAAAAAAGTAAAGAAAGAAAAAACCCCAGAAATAACGAAGGTGTTGAAGAAGCGGAGATATATCCAACCGCCCTTCCATACCCCCGCTCACCCAGCCCTACCATCGGTTTTGGGTTTGTGTTCAACCATTATGTTGTTGAAGAAATTCAATAAAAGGAGACCATATTTTTGAAAATTGATCTGGTTTGTCAGTCAAGACAAGCCTTATTTTTTCTAAATGTAGTATCTCGGTCATTTCTGTGATCCACATCTTCACTGTGGGGACTGTTATCTTTTTCCAGAATTTAAGTATAAGTTTTTTCGCAGTTAATAAACCGTAGTCAAGGAAGCGTCTTTGAAATATCATTAGATTAGGGCAACCCTCTGACATTCCTAATATTATTAGTTTTGTATCTGGCTCCAATTGAGTTTTAAGTGTTTTAGAAATAATATTGAATATTTCTGTCCAGAAGTTTTGTATTTTTATACCAGATACAAAAGTATGAGTAAGTATCACTTCTTGAAAGTGACATTTATCACAAAGAGGAGAAATGATTGGGAAGATCTTGTTCAATTTGGTCTTTGAATAGTATAACCTATGTAATACTTTAAATTGTATCAGGCAGTGCCTGGCATTTAAAGAACGGTAATGTGTGTATTGTAGGCTTTCATCCCATATATCTTTCGAAATGGGTAAACACAGCTCGTCCTCCCATTCGCACCATAAATCTCAGAAGGTGAGATTTTTTTTCAGTTTTCTACCCCCTATTTCAATCAGTCTGAAGAAGGGTCCGAACCTGAAATGTTGCCTATCCATGCCCTCCATGGATGCTGCCCGATCTGCTGAGTTACTCCAGCACTTTGTGTTTTGCACAACATTCCAGCATTTGCTGTTTCTTGTTTCTTCAGACATGGCCTGGATCCACTTGAATTTGCCCATCACCACAGTAGGTCAACAGCAGATGCCATCTCACTGGCTCTCCACTCTGCTCCGGACTATCTAGATAAAAGAACCACGTACATCAGTTAAATGTTCATCAACTACAGTTCAACTTTCAATAATATCAAGATCATAAGTGATTGGAGCAGAATTAGGCCATTTGACCCATCAAGTCTACTCCGCCATTCAATCATGGCTGATCTATCTTTCCCTCTTAACGCCCTTCTCGTGCCTTCTTCCCATAACCCCTGACACCCGTAAGAATTTATCTACCTCTGCCTTAAAAATATCCATTGACAACATCCACAGCCTTTTGTGGCAAAGAATTGCACAGATTCACCACCCTCTGACTACAGAAATTCCTCCTCATGTTCTTCCTAAAGGATCGTCCTTTAATTCTGAGGCTATGACCTCTGGTATTAGACTCTCCCATCATTCCATTAAAACTCATCACCATGTCCCAAGACCTGGACCTCTGTAGTCTTCTTTGCAACTTGATTCTTGACTTTCTCATCGGCATTAGTGCGGATCTGCCTCCTATGGCAACTAATTCCATACACCCCCATTCCATACATGAAAAAATCATCTCTCAGATTTGTATTCAATCTTTCCCCTTTCACCTTAAACCTATATCCTCTGTTCTCAATTCCCCTGCTCTGGGCAAGCCGATCTATTCCTCTCATGATATTATACACCTCTATAAGACCAGTGGTAGATATTATGTGGAAGATAAATGAGGTATTTTGGTTTTATTTTGTCTCTTCAGCTTTTGTGGCTTTTCCTTTTTCGCTTTGTAACACTGCAGGAAAGGTTTACAGAAGGTCACTGCATTGAGTTATAGGAATGAGGATGTCAGTAACCATTAACATATTGCTACTGCTGTCCTGTCAAAATCTATTCCAATTTAGCGGATACATGTTTTTAGCCATAAAATATAACTCATATGCCTGAATGCAGTTCCTTAGGGCAGAAGCATGAAACATGGTTCAATGAAACATGGCAAATAAATACATACGACTGCTTAATAATGTAACAAAGGAGTCAAAAGTACAAAAGATGCAGCAATAAAAATGATTGATTTTCTGCAAACAGTTTTCTTCATTTTAATATCCAAATCTTTTAGTGGTCCTTGCTAAGCACTGTTCAACAGCATAAATTCTGACTGCATATATGCTTTCGTCGTAATGTAAGCTGGTAGATACTTAAAAAATTAATTCAGAAGGATGGCACGTGTAGTTGCTTACGGCCAATATTGCTGATTTATGGTTCACTTGTACAAACAAAATCTTGCTGCACAAGCCTTTAAGCAACTTAAAACCTGCAATCCCTTGCATAAAAGCAGAGTTAATTTATGGCATCACAGATTTGATCCCCATAGAAGTGGAAAAATATATTAAAATATAATCTGATTTATTCAGTGACTGTAAAAAAGGATGACATGCTTTAGGGTTCAAATGTATATTCTGTTTGAGTTGATTCAAGGAGCCCAATAGTTTTGCTACTGGCAATGAATAATAGGTCAAATCACGAGAAGAATAGAAAAAATAGATTTAATTATTAAACAAAATGTGAAAATTGGACAATTTAGTTATTTATTCACCTCAGAATGAAGAGAATACAGCAAAGTGCAAGGGGAGGGAGGGGCTGCTGATATATGTACAGCATTACTTAAGTTTAGCTTAATTGACAGATACAGCGTGGAAACTGGTTCTTCAGCCCACCGGGTCCGCACCGACCAGCGATCGTAGAAACATAGAAAGTAGGTGCAGGAGTAGGCCATTCGGCCCTTTGAGTCAGCACCGCCATTCAATATGGTCATGGCTGATCATCCAGAATCAGTACCCTGTTCCTGCTTTTTCTCCATATCCCTTGATTCAATTAGCCCTAAGAGCTATATCTAACTCTCTCTTGAATACATCCAGTGAATTGGCCTCCACTGCCTTCTATGGCAGAGATTTCTTCAGATTCACAACTCTCTGGCTGATAAAGCTTTTCTTCATCTCAATCCTAAATGGCCTACTCCTTATTCTTAAACTGTGTGACCCCTGGTTCTGGACTCCCCCAACATCGGGAACATTTTTCCTGCATCTAGCCTGTCCAATCCCGAAAGAAAATCTTATATGTTTCTATAAGATCCCCATTCACCTTTCTAAGTTCCAGCGAATACAAGAACAGTCGACCAATTCTTTCTTTCATCATATGTCAGTCCCACCATCCCGGGAATTAACCTGGTGAACCTATGCTGCAGTCCCTCTATAGCAAGAATGTCCTTCCTCAAATTAGGAGACCAAGACTGCATGCAATATTCCAGGTGCGGTCTCACCAGGGCCCTGCACAACTGCAGTAGGACCTCCTTGCTCCTATACTCAAATTATCTTGCTATGAATGCCAACATTTGCTTTCTTCAATGCCTGCTGGACCTGCATGCTTACTTTCAGTGACACCCACGACCCGTTGCACCACCCCATTTGTTAATCTGACACCATTCAGTTAATAATCCGCCTTCTTGTTCTTCCCACCAAAGTGGATAACCTCACATTTATCCACATTATACTGCATCTATCATGCACTTGCCCACTCACCCAACCTATCCGGCAACCTGCAGCCTCATAGCATCCTCCTCGCAGCTCACACCGCCACCCAGCTTTGTGTCATCCACAAACTTGGAAATGTTACATTTGATTCCTTCATCTAAATCGTTAATTTATATTGTAAATAACTGTGGTCCCAGCACTGAGCCTTGCGGTAGCCCACTAGTTACTGTATGTCATTCTGAAAAGGATCCGTTAATTCTTAATCTTTGCTTCCTCTCTGTTAACCAGTTCTCTATCCATGTCAATACCCAACCCCAATACCATGTGCTCTAATTTTGCACACTAATCTCTTGTGTGGGACCTTGTCAAAGGCTTCTTGGCAGTCCAGATACACCACATCCACTGGTTCTCCCTTATCCATTCTACTTGTTACATCCTCAAAAATCCCCGCATATTAACACACACTGGGAACAATTTTATATATATACCAAGCCAATTAACCTACAAAGCTGTATGTCTTTGGAGTGTGGGAGCAAACCGAGGATCTCATTGAAAACCCATGCGGGTCATGGGGAGAACGTACAAACTCCGTACAGACAGCACCCGTAGTCAGTATTGAATCCAGCTCTCTGACACTGTAAGGCAGCAACTCTACCACGGTGCCACCATGCCACCCTTTCTTGTTTCCTATCTAATAAGAATGAGGATCTCATTCCTGAGCAACACGTAAAGCACAATTCAATAGAAATTCTCTGGGAAAGAATGATCAAAGCTTTAGTAGGTTTAGAGGAGCTAGATGAAGATTTTCAATTGGAAGAGGGGTAATTTCAATCCGTTGATCTGAAGCAAAAATTAACATCTAGTCTCGACCTTTGAGTGGTGAGGCATTCAACAAGGGGGCTGTTTGGGTGTAAATGGAGACCTTCCTATTGCAGAGGTTGGGTAATAGGGGAATAGGTATGGGGATGAATTGGCCAAGCATCCTATGCTGGTGATCAATAGATGACCGAACAAATTCAAATGTACAGACAATTGAGTTTTATGATAATTCATGTGCCAACGTCTATTGATGTAGACTTGAATATAGAAATTGGAGAGAAAAACAAATAAACAAATACAAGAAAAGAAAACATTTGGGAAGATATTAGTTTGGATGAGAAGGAAGCATACTTTTAAATTAATTTGTAAAGAACATATGTATCTGAAACTCAGAACTTTTTACTTGGAGTACTCAAATATTTCCTTCAAAGGAAAAATGGCATAGGTTAAGGGTTTAAATTATTAAGGCAGATGACGTAGATGAGGACTTCGTGGTTTAGTTATATCTGTCTTCACTAAGAAAAATATGCTGCCAGTGTTACAATTGAGGAGATGTGTAGGAACTGCACAACTGCAAATCCATCCCCCCCCCTCTGTCTCCATCTCTCCCCCACCCAAGTCATACCAGCTTCAAAGTTGTCTTGTTGAGTCTCATTGTCTGTAGCATGCTCTCAAACTAGCACACAGCTAACAATGGCCTGTTTCCTTTATCATCGTTACTTTTTTGCATATCTTTAATTAATTTGTTCTATATCTGTCTACATCACCGTCTATATCTCTCATTTCCCTTTCTCCTGACTCTCAGTCTGAAGAAGGGTCTCAGCATGAAACGTCACCTGAGTTACACCAGCATTTTGTGTCTATCTTCAGTTGAGGAGAATTGTATAGCAAAACATTGATAGTATATACTGAGGTTAGTGATTACACTGTAAATATTTCAGTACTCCAAGTAAAAGGTCATTAGTTTCAGATACGTCCCAATATGTCCCAGTCGTTGAGGGAAGGAGGGGGGTTTCCAAATGATATAGCCTTTGACGACAGTCTTTAAATTCTCCCAGGATACTGACAAGGTACAGAAAAGAGTAGGAATGTAAATATGAAACCTTTAAATACAAAACCAATGACAATTAAATAGAAAATAAGCAGTATAACTCACCTCGAAATAATCTGGAATAAAATTAAATTGTCAATTGAAAGGACAAGGTAGCAAATTACAGGTTTTGTGGATTTATTGAAGGGAAAGTGTATTGGGCTGAGGACATTCACTCGGTTAAATATGAGAGGATCGCTAAGGATAAGCAAATAAAGAAAGGTACTTTTAACAAATTTATAGGTAGACAAAAGTGCTGGAGAAACTCAGTGCAGCAGCATCTATGGAGCGAAGGAAATAGGCAACTTTTCGGGCAAATTTATATTGTGTAACATTTCTTATCATGGGCAGGCATACACATTCTCTCCTAACTTTCATACAGAAACTTTGCAGCAACATACAGAGTTGTTGGTCACACACTACAATTCCTAAGGTAGTACTAACAAATATTATCTATGCTATGACCCTCCCACAATAATGAAAAAAAAACCCTCAAAAAAACATCCAAAAGGACTGCACAGTGTCCGTGTGCATTACTTTAACAGAGGGGATCATGACCGAAGCCTCCTCGTGGCGATCCCCAGAAACGACGACACCGAACACTCTGTGACGGGTCGGGCGATCAATTCTATCATTATGGTGGACGACGACAGAAGTCAACAGCGAGCTACACGTCGTCTGACACACGAGCGAACAAACTTCAACAGAAAAACATTTAGATTTAGATCGATGAACTGCTCCTCCAGATTTGATCATACGTTTGCTTCACTGATAAGAAGGATCCCGACCCGAAATGAGACACATCCTTTCTCTCCAGAGATGCTGCCTGACCCGCCGAGTCACTCCAGCACATTGTGTCTATCTTTGGTATAAACCGGCATCTGCAGTTTTTTGTTTCTACATATTGTGACCATCACTTGTTCCATTAAAATCTTGCGTTATGGGCTGTGATGTGTGTCATGTCACTAGTATCATCCATGACCTTCCATACCTAGCATTTGTCTAATGATGACCCCTTCCTCACTAAGTTTCCAACATCCAGTTTGCAGGTTTTGAGCAGTTGTGTGGTATCGGAGTGCCTCCCTTCTTGTTCCTGCCTTAATTTGTCCACCTGCATATTTTCTTTGGCCGACTGGTTCTTCTGCTTCATGACCAACAATGGCACATTCATATGGGTTCTGCATAATATCTGGTGCAAGTGTTTGCACTGAAATAATCTTCATGACCTGCCGTATTGTAACCTTGAAGAAAGTCTGAAGAAGGATCCCAACCTGAAATGTGATACATCCTTTCTCTCCAGAGATGCTGCCTGACCTGCTGAGTTACTCCAGCACTTTGTGTCTATCTTTGGTATAAACCAGCTTCTGCAGATCTTTCTTTCTACATATTGTGACCTCTACTTGTTCCATTTGCTGGAGTGTCAAGATGAGATAGCTCTCCGGTCTAAACAATGCAATCAACATCATATTTCTGAAGAAGGGTTTCGGCCCGAAACGTTGCCTATTTCCTTCACTCCATAGATGCTGCCTCACCCACTGAGTTTCTCCAGCATTTTTGTCTACCTTCAATTTTCCAGCATCTGCAGTTCCTTCTTGAACATCATATTTCAATTGGTTCTTTGGATTCATCACCTTCAAAGAGCATGCTTTGGTGTAGTCTTCTTATAACATTGACATTATGTGACCCGTTGGTTTTAATTGCACCTTCTTGAAATTGATGGTAGACAAAAATGCTGGAGAAACTCAGTGGGTGAGGCAGCATCTATGGAGCGAAGGAATAGGTGACGTTTTAGGTCGAAGCACTTCTTCTTGAAATAGATGGTTGCTTTGGGAGGGTATTGCTACTGAGTGGTTGAAATGTCATCCACTGGCCTTGCGTGTCCTGTAGACATATAGTGGCTGTTCCTTCCACTGAATCAACCTCATTTAGCATCAGGTACATGCATTCAGTTACAGTCAGAATCTGCCCCTGTCTGTGTCGCTATCTCAACCACTCCATAAACCTATGATGGCTTCTTCACTATGGACCGTTTGGTCACAATAATCTTCCAACCTCATTGTGCATGAAATGGAGAGTTGCTGTAGTAGCTCAGTGGGTCAGGCAGCATCTGTGGAGGAAATGGAAGGTTCATGTTTTGAGTCGAGATCCTTCGCCTAAACTCAAAGGCCTTGACCTGACTCAATGAGCTCCCCTTTTTTGGTTTCAGATTGCAGCATCTATGTGTTTGAATTACTCTAATGGGATTTGAACCTACGACAGTCTGACTGAGAGGTGAGAATGCTGCAACTGAGCTGCACTTGAAACTGACCATGAGGGATCATAGTGCACTGCAGAGCATAGAACTAGAATCTTACCCTTTTGTCCATCACAGAACACAATGTTTCCCTCACCATGGGGTTCAAATCCATAGCTCCCCGAGATCCCATTCCTGCTCCTACTTTTTATGTTTTCACCAGTTTCTCTCCCTACGATATCTAATGCAAAAGATTCAAATATCCATGTTACATAGTTATTGGCAAAAACTTTTGTACAGATTATTCAGTGTAAACTATCGTCCAGCAAGCTCAGGATTGATGCCTGTCCCTATAAACACTGATATATTGGCAAGTTTTAATTAAGGTAATGGCATCAGTTATTAGAATATTGTTGAATATTCAGACATCACGCTCATTTACAATTCTGAGTATTATGTGGCCCGACCGCAGTCCAAATTAGACCCACCTGTTAGGCCTTTGGGAAGATGATGAGCAGCTCCCATGTCTAGTGAGGGGCCACAACTTGGGCCATGAACCACGTGTCCAAGCCGGGAAACCACTACTCAGGCCTGTAGTAGGCCGCGGCTGGGGTCAACCTCAGGTGTTCGAGGTCCGAGATTCAGGGGCAGCACAAAAATGCCTGCTGCCAGCATCTCTGGGGAATGATCGGTAACCCAGAACCCCTTATGAAGGGTGTGATGAAGTATACAGAATTCAAGGAATGGAGAAAGGGCAAGCTGAAGAGCACAAATGACTATTTATTCAAGCAAAATTCAAGCAAAACACAGAAAAACTAGCAACTATCAATAAAGTAACAATACATAACAACAGGTCTCACGTTCCCCTGCATATTCAAGACTCCTGTCTGAACTGGCTGGCGCTCACACTGGCACACACCACGATCCACGCTCTGCCTCTCTCTCCCCCCCACCCCTCGAAGGTGAAGCTCATTTCTCTCTCCAATGGCGAAGCACGTGCTCTAATGGTGGAAGCATGTATTTATATCATAACTTTTATCGCTCAAAACAACAGTTGGGGTGTTGATTCCAACACCATCCATAATGGAAGACAGACACAAAATGCTGGATTAACTCAGCTAAACAGGCAGCATCTCTGGAGAGAAGGAATGACTGCTGTCTCGGGTCGAGTCCCTTCTTTGGTTTAAAGCAGCATCTGCAGCTCCTTCCAACATGCACCATCCATAATGGCGTGAGTTATGTGTCCTATCAGATGTTGAGCTAGTCAAGAGATTCAAGACATTCAAGAGATTCAAGAGACATTTATTGTCACATGCACCAATTGGTACAGTGAAATTTGTGGTCACCATACAGCCAAACGAATAAAAAAGAACACAGCACACGATAGAATTAGCATGAACATCCCCACACAGTGGAATCAATGTTTCCCACTGTGAGGGAAGACACCAAAGTACAGTCATCCTCCTCTTTGTTGGCTTGGATGCCTCTGGGAAAGCAAAGCTTATCTCGGTGACCTCACAGGTGTCTTCATGATCTAATGGTCCCTTTGAGTTAGCATAAACATTCTTCGAACACATCTACTTGCTTACCTAAGCAGGGTTTGAAATGTGGTGCTGCTAATTTAGCTGACAACTTCATTTCAGCTGACGTAGTCTGTTTAACTCTACATTACAGGGGGAAGACGAAGTATGCTTACTGTTGATCTGAGGTTGGATATTCGGCATGCTGATCTGACCGTCTCTTTTGCCAGATGAGACATTTCCAGCAGGGACCTTGTGAAGAGGTATGGTGTGCTGCATGTTAGAACCCAAGTTACATTGCAGCTAATGTGATGCACGTCCTACGACCGCGGCCACGGAACTATGGTTGCAACATGTCTGACAAGACAGCGAAACCACACGCACGTTCCCTTTGGGCTCGTATTCACCATGCAGAGTAACCTGCATCGACTCCTGCCATGGAGTGGCCACCCAACAAGCAACTATGACTCAAGCCAAGAGAGTCATACAGTGGCTTGCAAAAGTTTTCATACCCCTTGAACTTTTCCACATTTTGTCACGTTACAACCACAAACGTAAATGTATTTTATTGGGATTTTATGTGATAGACCAACACAAAGTGGTGCATAATTGTGAAATGGAAGGAAAATGATACATGGTTTCCAAATTTTATTACAAATAAAAAACTGAAAAGTGTGGTGTGCAAAAGCATTCAGCCCCCCTGAGTCAATACTTTGTAGAACCACCTTTCGTGGCAATTACAGCTGCAAGTGTTTTGGGGTATGTCTCTACCAGCTGTGCACATCTAGAGACTGACATTTTTGCCCATTCTTCTTTGCAAAATAGCTCAAGCTCAGTCAGATTGGATGGAGAGCGTCTGTGAACAGCAATTTTCAAGTCTTGCCAGAGATTCTCAATTGGGTTTAGGTCTGGACTTTGACTGGGCCATTCTAACACATTAATATGCTTTGATCTAAACCAATCCATTGTAGCTCTGGCTGTATGTTCAGGGTCATTGTCCTGCTGGAAGGTGAACCTCCGCCCCAGTCTCAAGTCTTTTGCAGACTCTAACAGGTTTTCTTCCAAGATTGCCCTGTATTTGGCTCCATCCATCTTCCCATCAACTCTGACCAGCTTCCCTGTCCCTGCTGAAGAAAAGCATCCCCACAGCATGATGCTGCCACCACCATGTTTCACAGTGGGGATGGTGTGTTCAGGGTGATGTGCAGTGTCAGTTTTCCGCTACACATAGCGTTTTGCATTTAGGTCAAAAATTTCAATTTTGGTCTCATCAGACCAGAGCACCTTCCTCCACATGTTTGCTGTGTCCCCCACATGGCTTGTGGCAAACTGCAAATGGGACTTCTTATGGCTTTGTTTCAACAATGGCTTTCATCTTGCCACTCTTCCATAAAGGCCCGATTTGTGGAGTGCACGATTAATAGTTGCCCTGTGGACAGATTCTCCCACCTGAGCTGTGGATCTCTGCAGCTCCTCCAGAGTTACCATGGGCCTCTTGGCTGCTTCTCTGATCAATGCTCTCCTTGCCCGGCCTGTCAGTTTAGGTGGACGGCCACATCTTGGTACGTTTGCAGTTGTGCCATATTCTTTCCATTTTCGGATGATGGATTGAACAGTGTTCCTTGAAATGTGCAAAGCTTGGGATATTTTTAATAACCTAACCCTGCTTTAAACTTCTCCACAACTTTATCCCTGACCTGTCTGGTGTGTTCCTTGGGCTTCATGAAGCTGTTTGTTCACTAATGTTCTCTAACAAACCTCTGAGGCCTTCACAGAACAGCTGTATTTATACTGAGATTAGATTACACACGTGGACTCTATTTACTAATTAGGTGACTTCTGAAGGCAATTGGTTGCACTGGATTTTATTTAGGGGTATCAGAGTAAAGGGGGCTGAATGCTTTTGCACGCCACACTTTTCAGTTTTTTATTTGTAAACAAATTTGAAAACCATGTATCATTTTCCTTCCACTTCACAATTATGCGCCACTTTGTGTTGGTCATGAAATCCCAATAAAATACATTTACATTTGTGGTTGTAACGTGACAAAATGTGGAAAAGGTCAAGGGGTATAAAAACTTTTGCAAGCCACTGTAGTTATCCTGCCCATGTATCTCCATCTATCTCATTGGTGACACTCAGACTATCTTTAATTGGACTTTACCGGATATTATCTTGCACTACACGTTGTTGCCTTTACCCTGTATCTGTACACCGCGGATGGCTGAATGGCAATCCGCTGACTGGAAAGCTTTTTACTGTACCTGGGTACACGTGACAATAAATTTATCTAAAACTAAACTAAATATGAACAAATAACCAGTATGAACGGGTTCTGATGTTCTGGTGAAAATCCGCATCTGCAACCCCACAGCTCGCTGAAAGTGGCAACACAAGTAGATAGAGTGATAGAGAAGACATATGGTTAAGCTTGAGTATAAGAGCAAGGAAGTTATGTTGTAGCTTTATCGGACGTTGGTTCGGATGCATTTGGAGTACTGTGTGCAGTTCTGGCAATCCCATTATTGAAGGATGTGGAGGCTTTGTAGACGGTGCAAAAGAGGTTTACCAGGATGCTGTCTGGAATAGAAGGTATTTACTATGAGGCAAGGTTGGTTAAACTTGGACTGTTTTTTTCTGGAGCATGGATGAGGGAGGCCTGTTAGAAGTTTATATAATAATGAGAGGCATCGATAAGGTCGGCAGTCAGAACCTTTTTCCCAAGTTGGAGGTGTCAGTAAAGTAGAGGGCACAGCTTTCAGAGAGGGGCAAAGTTTAAAGAAGATATGTGGAGCAAGTATTTGATATGGAGAGTGGTGGGTGCCTGGAATGAGCTGTATGGATGGTAGTGGAGGCAGATCTGATGGAAGCAAAATTTCAGACGCTTTTAGATAGGCACATGGATATTCACTGGGCAGTGGGCAGGTGCTATAGACCTGCGCAGGAAGGTAGACGCTCCCGCCCCCATGAGTCTCGGGCAGATGGGGCTCGTCAGCCTGGGAAGGCAGTCCATCTAGGAGAGGGATAACTCTGATTTAAAACCTACACTGCCTTGTGGCCATATCCAGTTATGGAAAAGGCTCCTGGAGTAAACCTCAAGAAAATCCGGAGTCGGAGCCCCTAAAGCAGTTCATTGTTGTCTACAAAGTTGCTCTGGCAGCTCCTGCAACGGCATTGGCGCCAAACTGTAACGGCCCTGTACTTCTTTTGGATCGATTAGCGACGTGGAGAGGGGGGACGTGCTTCATATGACATCACCCAGGCTTGCATCCGACCAGGATGCACCACCCATGGTCAGTCATGACCGAGCGGGGGCTACTAAAATCCGGAGAATGGGGCGATATGGATCAGGTGTAGGCAGAAGAAATGTTTAACTTGGCATCATGTTTGTTGCGGACATTGTGGGTGGAAAAGCCCACTTCTATGCTGTACTGTTTCATGTTCTAAGAGTGAATTCTTCTGCTCTGAAAATCTAAAACAAAATTAAAATGTCAGAACTGCATTTTTTTTAAATAAAGCGTCAGAATTGCGGAACGTTTTAGATTTCTGGTCAATTTGTGATGACAGGATTTCATTAGATTTCCTGCTGATTGCTTTATTATTGGCTTACTCCACTTACAGTATAATGAATTTGACAATGTTAATGTCGTGTACATAGAGGGCAATAGAGGATTACCAAAGATCTATAGAGTGTTCTTCATGATACAACAGTTCCCCCTGGTGTATCTCTCTGATATTATCAGATCTACTCAAATGAACTTTTTGTGTTCATCCCCAGAAAGTGGCAGGGGTCGCTCAGTGGTAGAGTTGCTGCCTTACAGCGCTTGCAGCGCCTGAGACCCGGGTTCGATCCTGACTACGGGGTGCTATCTGTACGGACTTTGTACGTTCTCCCTGTGACCTGCCTGGGTTTTCTCCGAGATCTTCGGTTTCTGCCCACACTCCAAAGATATACAGGTTTGTAGGTAAATTGGCTTGGCGTATGTGCAAATTGTCCCTAGTGTATGTAGGATAGTGTTTATGTGCAGGGATCGCTGGTCGATCCGGACTTGGTGGGCCGAAGGGCCTGTTTCTGTGCTGTATCTCCAAACGTAACTCCATATTTTGCTGCAGTTTAGGGATTGTATTCTTACATAAGTTGAACTTCTACCATGAAATAAGATCTCATACAATTTTGATTTGACTTCATAAGAATCCATGTAGGTACTTGAACTTAGGCCAGCTGTTGTTCCAGTAAAAATATTGGACTGTGATAATTTAGAGTAATGAGTTAATGAGTACATCGGAAATGTACAATACTCTTTTAAAATCTCAGCTTTTCAGTCATTATATTTCGTTAAGGAAAACTGAATAAATATTTTTCTCTCCAAATTCACAGGTATTTTGAAAATGGAGCTTTATAGTGTTGCAACAAGGAACTGCAAATGCTGGTTTACAAAATATGATACAAAGTGCTGGAGGAACTCAATGGGTCAAGCAGCATCTCTGTAGAACATGAATAGGTGACATTTTGGGTCAGGACCCAAATGTTTGAAAATACTATAATTAGAGTACAATAATTAGAGTAGGAAAATGCTTAGACTACAAGGCAGAGTAAATTAGAACAAAGACAGCTATGGAAGGGAGTTAGAATGTGTGAGGAAGAGGTGGAGAATAGGAGGGGGTGTGATGGGGTAGTAGGGGCAGGGCCAGATGGAGAGGGAAGGGATCACGTTGGTGGAAGGGGAGAGGGAGGGTGGGACGAGGGGAAGGGGAAAGGGAAGATGAGGGGGTGAGAGTGTGGAATTGGGAGAGGAATGGAATGGAGAGGGTGGGAATGGGAGGGGAGGTTTGGGCGAAGGGAGAGAGGGAGGGAGGGAAGGAAAAAGGGAATGGGGAGGTGGAGGAGTATTGGAAGAGGGAAGAGCGATGACAGTTGAGTAACAGGGAGAGGCCAGGGAGGGGGAGGGGGAGGGGAAAAGGGAGTGGTAGTGGGGAGAGAAAGAGTGAAAGAGAAAGAGTGTTAATGGTGCAGATCCAGGACCTACAACACAACGAAAACGTAGGAAACCAGTGTGAATTTGGATGGAGTGAAGGCAGAGGGTCGATAGACTGAATGATGTACATGGCCATGAATGGGCTGGGTGGGTCTGTTGGACACAACTCACCTGTCCAGGAGAGATGGAAAAAAGCGATATTGTAGCAGCGCCTGTTGGCGCACGCAGCTATTGAACCTGGCGTTCAGAAGCCGCGGTCATGTGACTCGAGAGGGGCTGCTAGTTTACGCGCGGTTTCGCTTTCGTACAGCAGTTGAGTGCTGATCACCGTTGTGGTCAGCCGTGTTGTAAGAACCTGTGAGCTAAGAAGCTATTTTGTGAATAAAATAAGTTACAAAACTCAGTTGTCGTTCTTACGACCGCCAAATTGGTGACCCCGACCTGTCTAGCCGTCGTTAGACAAATAGATCATGCAGGAAGACTAAGTTCCCGCAGAATCGGCCGGCACGCGGCAGGGCTCACGGGGCTTCAAATTGCCATCGTTTTGGCCCGATCAACCTCAGGTGTGGTTCGCCCACATTGAGGCACATTTTCACCTGCACTGAATCTACTACATTCCCACCGAGGGCCCACTGGTTCACGCCCGCGTACACCGTCTCCCGCCCGATAAACTGCGCATCGCATGAGACATGTTCCAGCTTATGGAGGACATGGTGATTATCCGGCGGTCGGATAGCCCTTGGGCCTCCCCACTGCACATGGTACGTAAAGCGTTCGGGGGTTGGAGACCTTGCAGTGATTACAGGCGGCTTAACGCCGTAACCACAGCAGATTTGTACCCAGTCCCGAACATCCAGGATTTCTCGCCTCATCTGGAGGGTGCAACCTTTTTTCTCACAGGTCGACCTCATCCGCGGGTATAATCAAATTCCGGTCCATCCCGACAACGTCCCTAAGATGGCCACCATCACCCCTTTCGGCCTTTTCGAATGGCTAAGAATGCTTTCTGGCATGAAGAATGCTGCTCAGGCGTTCCAAAGGCTAATGGATCAGGTCGGGCAGTGTTTGCCATTTATATTCATCTCCCTCGATGACATTCTGGTGGCCAGCAGCTCGCAGGCAGAGCACGTTAGGCACCTCCACCTGCTTTTCGAACGGCTGCGCAAACACGGGTTGGTAACCAACCCTGCGAAGTGCCAGTTTGGATTGCGTTCCATTTACTTTTTGGGTCACAGCATTACCTCCCATGGCGCACAGCCGCTGCCCGAGAAGGTCGACACTATCCTTCGCTTCCCGAGGCCTCTATCCATTAAGGGCCTGCAAGAATTTATCAGAATGGTCAATTTCTACCACCGTTTCTTCCCGTCAGCAGCCGCCATCATGTGGCCGCTGTTCCAGTGCCTGGCCGCAAAGCCTAAGGATCTGTTCTGGTCCAAGGAAGCCGAGACGGCTTTTGAGGGGGCTAAGACAGCATTGGCCAACGCCACTATGATAGTTCACCCTGGGGCATCAGCCCTAATGGCCCTCACCGTGGACGCATCCGACGTTGCGGTGGGCGCTGTCCTCGAACAATGAGTAGGTAGCCGCTGGGTGCCACTGGCATTGTTCAGCAGGCAGCTGCGAGCCCCCGAGGTTAAGTACAGCGCTTTCGATCGGGAACTCCTCGCGCTCTACCTAGCGATCCGCCATTTCCGTTATTTCCTGGAGGGGGGCTCGTTCACTGCATTTACGGACCACAAGCCACTCACGTTTGCTTTGACCAAGGCGTCCGATCCCTGGTCCACCAGGCAGCAGAGGCACCTCGCCTACATATCCGAATTCACATCTGATATTCGGCATGTGGCGTGGAAGCTGAACGTCATGGCAGTCCCAGAGGTTTCCGCATTAAGCCTAGGTATGGATTATGAGGAGCTAGCCGCTGCCCAACAGGTAGACGCTGGCATGGAGATTTACTGTAATGCTGAGTCGGGTCTTAAGTTAGCCAAGGTGCCCTGCTGCGCTGCCGGCGTGCGGGTTCTCTGCGATATCTCCACGGGCA
The DNA here is from genome assembly GCA_963514005.1 of Raja brachyura. The sequence continues at coordinate 16,071,883 of OY740784.1, read as the reverse complement.
AAACCCGCCCCATTGTCCCGATTGCTGGAGGCGTCGGATTTTTGACACCATCCACAGCCTAGCACACCCGTCCAATCGCGCCACCTCTGCCCTGGTTGCCGCCAAGTTCGTCTGGCCTGAGTTACGGAAGCAGGTCGCAGCGTGGGCCCGCTCCTGTATTCCTTGACAGACTTCCAAGGTGCAGAGGCATGTGCGTCCGCCCGTGCAGGATTTCGCTGTTCCAGACGGCAGGTTCTTGCACATTCATGTCGACCTGGTAGGTCCCTTGCCGTATTCGCGCGGGGCCACTCACTTACTTACTATCGTGGACAGGTTTACCAGGTGGGAGCAGGCGATACCGTTAGCTGATACCTCCGCTGAGGCTTGTGCACGGGCTATCATCTCTAATTGGATCGCTCGTTTTGGGGTTCCTTCCGATATCACTACTGATCGAGGGGCCCAGTTCACGGCCTCCCTGTGGAGTGGTATGGCGCAGCTGTATGGCGCGAAGCTGCACCAGACCACCGCATATCACCCATACTCTAACGGTTTGGTTGAGCATTTCCACAGGCTCCTTAAGTCGGCGTTGAAAGCTCGGCTCACACTTCCGGCGGCGCCATGTTTCAGTAACAGTCGCCACACATAGCTCCGCTCCTGAAAATTTGCGATTTTTTGCATTAAAACTGGGTCTACAGATCGGGACCGATTAAAAAATCTTACCGGAGCCTCTGGACGTCGCACTGATGACGTTATCAGTAAACACTATGGATTGAACGGTGGATTTAACCCATTAAATGCAAAATCCGGTTTCTGCTCAGAGTCCTCAGAGAACAATCTCAAAACTTTACTGGAGCAGCAAGAAGGAGCCTGAAGAAATGACTTTTGAGATGGCTCTTGAAGGAAAATTGCCCTCCGAAATGTCTATAAGAGCTAAGGCAGATAAGGAGAAAGAAATGGAGGACTTAAAGCAATCAGTAAAAGAACTGAAAGATGAAAAGGTGGATGGAAAGCAGATTGAAAAAATGATGAGAGATATGATGGAACAGCTGATGGTGAATGCGAACACGGGGAATTTGAAAATTATTGAGTCTGCAGTCTGTGCAGGATTCGATCAAAGAATTGAAGATGTGAGAGTTGAACTATTGGAGAGAATGGTAAGCGGAAGAAGACACCACTAAGAAGCTTGTTGCAGTGCATGAGACTGTCTCCTCATATGTGAAAACAATGAAAGAGACGGAGGAAGAGATGGGACGAATGGCCGAGGATATGAAGAAAATGAAGATACATCACAACCTCACTGCAAAACAGCTGGCAAAAGTTTTGGAGAATTGCCTGGATCTGAAAGCTCGTTCGAGACGCCATAATCTAAGATTAGTAGGAGTACTCGAGGTAGTCGAGGGAGGTAACCCTCGGGAGTTCACTGCAGATCTAATTAAAGAAGCTCTCAATCTTCCTAACCTTACCAAAATTGAAGCGGCACATCGAGTCCGAAGATTCAAACAAAAATCTCAAACAGGCACAGAATACACACGTCAGATTATTGTGAAATTCCGAGACATTTCTGGCTTGGAAGAGGTTATGAGTAATATTAAATATGGAGTGCCACTGAAACACAGGCTGACATCTTTCAAAATATTCAGGGACTATCCCTATGAAATTGTTCAGAAACAAAATCAGTTCTCTAAGGCAAAGCAAGCTCTCAAAGGCGTGAAAGGAGTCAGATATGGAGTCTACTACCCAGCAAAAATGCGTATTTCTTACAAGGAACAGCAAAAATGATTTACAAATCTTCAGAAAAAGCATATAAATATGCCTTAACCATCGTGGAAGAGAATTAGTAACTTGAAAAGCTGAACTGTATGGATATTCTTTCTCCTTATTATTTCACCATGAAATGTGTTTACCAGAAGGTGGAGCTCTCCTTGTGTTTTGACTAGACGGCTTATCGAGGAATGCTAACTCAAGGACATACTGGGTTCCAAGTGAAGCGGAAAAGGATAAACACTGAATGCAGAGCTTTACAACAGAATGTGAACAGAGCAATCATCGTGGTTTAAGAGTTTAAATGAATAATGCAATGTTATAGAATTAACACCTTTAACACTTAAAACACAGGACACTGACATAGAAATTGTAATGATTATTAACCAGAATGGTAGTATGGGGTTGATTTACAAAATAATATGTGTAACTTAATAACTTAATAAGTTTTAAGCAGATTTATAACCGGGGTGTGAGGGGGAAAGACGGGCTCCTGGCTCAGAACCAGAAGCCTGCCCTAGTTAACCCCTTCAACCAATAGCTGATTATTATCGAGGTAAAACCTGATGCTTGATACTTTGCAGATAAAACGGTTAGATATATCTGGGAATACATGTGAAATTGATATATATACTGCAATTGGGTACTATATAATTGATTTTGAACCGGCACCGGTCTAGTATGGATATGTTATGACTAACTGAGGGAACTGCGCTATTTGTTTGTTTGCTAATAGCGACAACAGACGTCGACATAATGTTTTCTCCCACCAACAGGTGGGCCACTTGTTACAGTGCCGACAAGCTCGGTCACTGTATTTTCACTTTTACTAATTTTTTTAAATTATCACAATCACATGTGGGTGTTTTTTATTCAAGGAGAATCTTAAAAGGAATCCACAAATTGAACTTGGTAGGTTAAATGTTCCCCCAATACTTAAAGACCTGAGGTATGGATGCACCGCAAGATACACAGATACTAAACCTAGCCAAAATGCAAGACATTAAACAAAATAAACTGGGAGGAATCTCATTCTGCATTTGGAATATTAGGGGGGCTAACGAACGCATTAAAAGGGGTAAGATTTCAGCTCAGTTGAAAGCATACAACATAGATGTTATCTTCCTCCAAGAAATGCATCTTAAATTTCACGATCAAGTTAGATTGAGGGCGAACTGGATAGGCCAATCTTTTCATTCGTCATACACGTCAAAATCCAGAGGCACGTCTATCATTATTCGCAAAGGCATACCATTTAAACAGAAAAATACCTTAACAGATAAGGATGGGAGATATTTGATAGTTACCGGTGAGATCCATGCCATCCCAATTACATTGGTAAATATATATGCGCCTAACTTTGATAATCCGCATTTTTAAAATAAAATTCTGAATATAATCGCAGAATATAATTACCAGAATGTTGTAATTGGTGGAGACTTTAACTGTGTTTTAGACCCTTACTTAGATAAACCTAGTAAAAAAACAACGAGGTAATACGAAATCTAAAACTAGTGAACTTTTAAACACATATATAAAAAATACAAATATAACAGATGTTTGGAGGATTGCAAATCCGACAGGCAAGGAATATTTGTTCTATTCATCGGTACACAAGGCTTATTCACGTATAGATTATTTCCTGGTAGACACAAAATTAATTCCGTATACTCTGAATCCAAAATACCACAAAAATACGATTTCAGATCATTCTCCTCTAACTTAAAAAAAAATAGAAGGAATGTCTACAAATACATTGTTTTGGAGGTACAACCCCCAAATTTTAAAAGACCCGCAAGGGAGTATATATCTAAAACAGCAAATGGATCTTTTTTGTAAAATAAATGACACACCAGACATATCCCCTACATTATTATGGGAATCTTTCAAAGCTTTTATTCGAGGTGTTATAATCTCATACCAAGCATTTCAGAATTTAAAAAAATAAGAATGAACAACGGCAGCTAGAGGAACAAATTAGACAATTGGACATAGATAATGCTAAAGACCCGATCATGGATAAACATAATGAAATATTAATACTAAAATTTAAATTAAATAAATTACTATCAGAGACAGTTATAAGATTATTCCAAATCACAAGACAGGAACAGTTTGAATTTGGGGATAAGCCCCACAAACCTCTGGCACGCCAGTTAAAAAAAACGAGAAAAGGAACATATGATTTCAAAGATTAAATCAGATAGAGGGGAAGTATTAACATTACCGAACAAAATGAATAAAATATTTGTGCAATTTTATGAGAGTTTGTTTACATCCAAAATGACAACGGACACCAACAAAGTTACTGAGTTTTTGGATAATTGCAATCTTCCCAAACTAGAATTGCAGGAACAAGAGGAATTGGGAGCACAAATCTCAAATAAGGAAATAGAAGAAACAATAATCTCATTAAAAAATGGAAAAACACCAGACCCGGATGGATTCAGTAATGAATTCTATAAAAAATTTTACGACATATTTACTCCTCACCTACAGAAAATGTATACACATGCTTTCGGAGAACAAATATTACCTGATACACTAGCAGAATCTATGATTACATTAATACTTAAGAAAGACAAAGATGAGGAAGAACCCGAATCTTACTGAGCTATTGCGTTGTTAAACACAGATCAAAAAATATTAGCAAAAATATTAGCTAGAAGACTAAGTAAGTATGCCAGTAAATTAATACATCCGGATCAAATGGGGTTTATCCCTAAGAGACAATAATTTAATAATTTGAGATGTCTGCTTAACATAACGCACTCACACCAAACTAAAGATCCAAATCTCACAATTATTTCGCTGGATGCAGAGAAAGCATTCGGTCAGGTTGCATGGAAGTATATGGTTAAGGTATTGGAAAAATTCCAACTGGGAGAGAACTTCATTCAATGGATTAAATTAATATATAATAAGCCAATGGTCAGAATATTAACTAATAATATCTTATCCACGAAATTTCAACTGTCAAGGGGTAATAGACAAGGCTGTTCATTATCACCATTGTTATTTGCCCTCATAATTGAACCACTAGCAGAAAGTATTAGAACTCATCCGAATATCCACGGATATAATACAAAATATTCAAACAATAAAATGTCATTATACGCTGATGATGTACTTTTGGACATCACAAAGCCTCATATCACTATACCAATATTCTGAACTTAATCGAGGATTTTGGTTCATTTCAGGTTACAGAATAAACTGGAATAAAAGTGAAATCATGTCAATAAAACCGGAAGATTCTACTCATCTCGTACAATTTCCTTTTAAAATAGCTGTGGAAAAATTTAAATAGTTGGGTGTTGAAATCACTAGAAGATATCAAAACATGCTTAATGCAAACTATAACCCTGTACTTAAGAAACTACATAATTTAATTAAATTCTGTAAAACGCTTCCGATGTCCTTAATAGGCCGAATAAATGCTATAAAAATGTTTTTTTTAACCACAAATTCTATACCTGTTCCAATCAATCCCATTATACCTACCCAAAAAGTTTTTAAAAAATTGGACTTAGATGTTACAAATTTTATTTGGGATTATAAATCCCATAGAATACAAAGACCACACCTGAATAAACCCAAAGTAGTAGGGGGATTAGCACTCCCTAATTTTATGTATTATTATTGGTCGGTAAATATTAGAAATATGATTAAATTGTTGGATAACTCTCCGGAGTGGATCATTATGGAGAAAGAAGACTGCTCCCCTTTTAATATTGGTGCGATCCTTCTCTCACCAATGACGGTGACTAATACAAACTATAATAAAAATCCAATTATACATAGTACAATCAGAATTTGGAAACACATAAAATACAACTTAAAATTAAGAAACTTATCTCTCCTATCTCCTATTGCTAAAAACCCTCTGTTTAAAACCTCGATTATAGATAAAGCATTTATACAATGGGAAAGAGCAGGAATTAAAACTTTGGGAGATTTGTATGAAATGGGAAAACTACTATCATTTAAACAATTACATGTAAAATACAATCTGGGTAACAATCAGTGTTTTAAATATTTCCAAATATGTGATTATTTTTATAGCAAGGAGGGAAGACACAAAGACTTAAGACTTTTGCCTTCTGCCACAGTGAGAAGGTGCTTGGTGAACTGACTGTGGTGGATGTTAATTTGTGTTTATTGTGTTTTGTTAACTTATTAAATGTATGACTGCCAGGAACGAAATTTCGTTCAGACCGAAAGGTCTGAATGACAATAAAGGATACTTTACTTTACTTTACTTTACTATCTGAAAAAACATGCACAAGAATTTCACGAAATGCCATCAGACTTATTAGATGAAGCAATGAATACAAAGGCGGAATCATCAAATTTAATTTCATATATATAATATTATACTAAATGCAGTAATACCAACAACGGAAGGTATCAGAGTGGAAAACGAATTAAGCATTAAAATTTCCAATGAAAGGTGGAAAGAGTAGTTATTAAATGTGCACACATGCTCAATTAACGTAAGATAATTGATACTTTAATACATTTTAAAATTTTGCACAGATTATACTACTCAATAACTAAATTAAATACATTTTTCCCCAACGTGTCACCAATTTCTGATAAATGCCAGTTTCAAGAAGCTACTATTGCGCACTCATTCATCTTTTGTACAAAAATTCAAAGGTTTTGGACCAAAATCTTTGAAATCTTCACAAAACTGTTTAAAATAAAAATGACACCAAAGCCAGAATGGATTATTTTCAGAATGACAGAAGGTAGTTCGGAATTAAACGTGTATCAAAATAATCTACTTGATTCCGCCTGGCAGGAAAATCAGATTGTTTCTATCGGACGTGGTCTGCATTTATAGAATTGCTACAAAGATAGGGTGCAGGAGTACCTCGGGCCTCAGTAAAGGGGGATGAAAAACTATCGAGTGGTAAATTCTTTTTGCGTGATATATATAATATAGTAACTGGTTTTTTTTTCTCTCTTCTCTCTCTTTCTTCTTTTTCTTTTCTAGGGTCTATCTCTTAATCCCCTTTGTCGAACTTTTTGACTTTGGCTCCTCTCCTTTGGCACGCTCTTTCACTTTCACAACTCTTTTCATTTACTTCACTCTCTTTGTTTCTATTCTTTTTCTTTAAAAGCCATAAAACTATGGGGTACAATGGTTGTGACACTATATATGTGATGTACACTGATGTATTTACCTCTATTAAATAAAAATGTGAAAATAAAACAATAATTTAAAAAAAAAGAAGCTCGGCTCACTGGCCTCGATTGGGTCGACCAGTTGCATTGGGTCCTCCTAGGCATCAGAACCATGCCTAAGGAGGACCAACGCCTCCTCGGCTGAGCTGGTTTACGGCTCGGTTTTGCGGGTGCCCGGGGATTTTCTACCCGTCCCTTGGGATCAGGAGGTCCCGGCTTCATCTTTGTTAGCTGACCTTCACGAGCGGGCGCGCGCTTTCGTCCCAGTTCCCACTTCCCGACACGGATCGTCTGCGGTGCATGTGCCTACTATGTTACGGGATTGTGCTTATGTTTTCCTTAGTAGGGATGCTCACCGCTCGCCGATACAGCGGGTGTACGAAGGTCCGTACAGGGTGTTAAGGACTGGTACCTCCACGTTTATGTTTGACATGGGTATCAAGGAGGAGTTTGTCTCCGTGTTAAGCCAGCACACACGTCAACGAGGATAGCCCGGCGACAGTGGCCACTCCGCGGCATAGACAACGTCCACCAGCCATTTTGCTGCCCTCTGCACCTGTTACCACCATTTATGTTTCACCGGTCCCCTTTGTTACGCCCGTCCCTCATTCACGTTCGTCGCTTCCCTCCGGTTCTGTTTTGCCGGCCCCTACTGTTATGCTCGCCCCGCGACCTCGGACTACGCGTTCCGGTCGAACCGTCTGGTTACCCTGCATTTCTGGGGGGGGCCATGTAGAGGCGCCTGCTGGCACACGCAGATATCGAACCCGGCGTTCGGAAGCCGCGGTCACACGACTCGGGAGGGGCTGCTAGTTTTCATGCGGTTTCGCTTTCGCGCAGCAGTTGAGTGCTGACCACCATTCTGGTCAGATGTGTTGTAAGAACCTGTGAGCTAAGAAGCTATTTTGTGAATAAAATAAGTTACAAAAAGTTAGTTGTCGTCCTTGCGACCGCCAAAATATCATATGTGGAGAAAGGCCAAAGTATCTGAATGAACAATACAGCTGACGATCTTTCAATGTTCAGCGGGCTGTAACGCACTTTACTGGGTCACAAGTAAACAAGGTGGTCAAGATGGCTTTTGGTTCAATGGCCTTCATCAGTCAGGGCATTGAGTACCGATATGTCACTATTGTACAAGGCGTTGATGAGGACACATTTGTAGAACTATGTGCTGATTGAATTACTCTGTTATAGGAAGGATGTTATTAAGCTTGGAAGAGTGCGGAGAAGATTTACAAGGATGTTGGGTGGAGTGAGAGCTGAGCTATCGGGAGAGGTTGGGCAGACTAAAACGTTATTTGTTGGAGTGCAGGAGGCTGATCCTATAGAGGTGCATAAAATCATGAAAAGAACAGAAATGGTGCATGCAAATGGTGCATGCAAAGAGTTTTTTTTTCAAGGCAGGGGTATCGAGAACCAGATGACATAGGTTTAAGGTAAGATGGACAACATTTAAGATGAACGAGAGGAGCAACTTTTTTCACTCTGATGTGGTGGAAATACGGAACGAACTTCCAGTGGAGTTTTTGAAGGGGATACAATAATAACATTTAAAATAAATGGAGAGGAACAAAAACATGAAAGGTGCAGAGTGAAATGGGTCAAAGGCCGGCAAATGGGACTAGCTGAGATTGAGCATCTTGATCAGCGTTGCCAAATTGGGCCAAAGTATCCGTTTCCGTACTGTATGACTATATGACTATGACAGGGTCCTAACACAACGTGCTGGAACAAAGAAATATGGATGAACTGAACAATGATTTTGTTGCTGCAATCTTCACAAGGGAAGACATCAACAATATGCCAGAAATTCGGAGAGTTGGGGGGCAGAAGTGAGTGCAGTCGCTATTACTGAAAAGGTGTTTGGGAAGCTGAAAGGTCTGAAGGTAGATAATTCACTTGGACCAAATGGACTACACATCAGGGTTCTGAAAGAGGTAGCTGCAGAGATTGTAGAAGCATTAGTAGCAATTTTTCAAGAACCACTAGACGGGAAAAATATAAATTTAACTTCATGGTTTAAGAAGGGAGCGAAGCAAAAGAAAGGAAATTATTAGCCAGTTAGTCCAACTTCTGTGGTTAGTAAAATTTTAGAGTCCATTATTAAGAAGGAGGTTTTCAGGGCACTTGGAACTGTTTGATCAAATAGGCTGAAGTTGGCATGGTCGGGCTAAGGGAAGACCTTACCTGACAATTCCATTGGGACTTTTTTGAGAAGGTAACAAACAGGATGGACAAGGTAGAGTCAGTGGATGTCGTACACTTGGATTTTTAGGCCATTAATAAGGTGCCATATGTGAGACTGCTAAACTAGATAGAATCTCATGGCATTAGAAGAAAGGTACTAGTGTGGGTAGATAATTGGCTGACTGACAGAAGACAAAAGGTTGAAATAAAGAAGCCTTTTCTGGTTGGCTGCCGGTAACTAGTGGTGTTCCACATGGGTCGGTGTGTGTCTGCTAATTTTCACGTTATTTGTTAATGATCTGGATGATGGAGTCCTCTTTCTTACAGTTTGGCTTTCTTCTCAACCCATTGTTCAAGTGCTTTTGATTGCAACATGCTCCTTAATTTAGTTCAACAAAAAAACTGACAAGTTACTAAAGAACAAACTATGGCCATGTTTGTTAATCATACAAAGATGGCTGCGGGACAGGTACTGGTTGAAGCAGGGGAGCTGCATTACGACGGATGGGTTGGGCGAGTGGACAAATATTGGAATACTGCATGGCCAGTTGAGCGATCATACAGTAGACTCCGGTGCAAGGACTAAAGGTGTAGGCTGCTTTCTAAAGGTTGAGAGGATTCAAACATCGCAGTTGCAATGGAACGTGGGAGTGCTGGTGCAGTATTTCCAAATATAAATTTACAGTTTGGGTCTGCGATAAGTAAGGCATATGCCTCGGGTGTGGGGTGGCAGATCTAATGTTGATGCTTCATTGGGCACTTCTGAGGCCATATTTAGAATGTGGTCCCAATATCTGAGATTGATTCATAAAATCAGAGTGATACAGCCTGAAACAGGCCCATTGGCCCAACTTGCCCACACAGGCCAACAATGTCCCAGCTACACTAGTCCCATCTGCCCGCGTCTGGCCCATATCCCTCCAAATCTGTCCTATCCATGCAGCTGTCTAACTGTTTCTTGAACATTGGGATAGCCCCTGCCTCAACTACATCCTCTGGCAGCTTGTTCCATACACCCACTACCCTTAGTGTGAAAAAGTGATCCCTCAGATCCCTATAAAATCTTTACCCTTTCACCTTGAACCTATGTCCTCTGGTCCTCTATTCATCTACTCTGGGCAAGAGATTCTGTGCATCTACCCGATCTATTCCTCTCATGATTTTATACACCTTGATAAGATCATCTCTCATCCTTCTGCACTCCATGGAATAGAGTTCCCGCCTACCAACCTCCCCCTATAGGTCAGACCCTCTAGTCCTGGCAAAATCATCGTAAATCTTTTCTGTACCCTTTCGAGCTTGACAACATATTTCCAATAACATGGTGCCCAGTACTGAACACAATACTCTAAATGCGGCCGAACCGATATCTTATACAGCTGCAACATGACCTTCCAACTTCTATACTCAATAGTCTGGCTGATGGCCAATGTGTTAAAAGCCTTTTTGACCACCATACCTGCCCATGTTAGACTTCCCAAAAATGCAACACCTCACATTTCTCTGTATTAAATTCCATCAACCATTCTGCATCCCACCTGGCCAATCGATCCAGATCCTATGGCAATTTTGCACAACCATCTTCACTATCTGTGTGACCCATGGGTTTTCTCTGGGTGCTCTGGTTTCCTCCCACACTCCATGAACATGCAGGTTAGTGTAGGTAAAAATTGCAAATAGTCCCGAGAGTGTAGGATAGTGCTCATGTAGGGGGTGATGGTTGGTCAGCGTGGACTCGGTGGGCGGAAGAGCCGGTTTCCGCACTGTATCTCTAAAGTATAAACCAGAAAAAGCGGCAGGTCAGGCGCAATCTAAAAGGGAGAAACAGTTATTGTTTCAGCACAGTCCCTTCTGTGATGATGTGTGCTGAGTGTTTCTGCCTCACACCATTGCATTTTAGGTTTTCTGGCATCCACAGTTGTTGCATTTCCGCACCAAATGCTTTTTTATCCAACTTTCCACAATCAGACAAATTTCCACTAATAATTATTCCGTGGATGACATCTTCGAAAAGAAAAGTGCGCAAAATGATGCCAAGTGATCATGCAACCTTCTTTTTTTATTTGTCCAGCGGTTCGCATAATTGTTACTGACGGCCCTGTGCGACGCGCACAAACATGGAAACCTCTTCCTGTAGAAGGTTTCATCCATGACGAGCTAGCCAGCAACATACTCTCCCAGAATTACATGCACCAAACTTCACCTGATTAAGGACACAATAGCGGCGACATTTTCCACAAATTAAGTGGCAATTAAAAGTCTGGCCATGAAACAAAACCAACTTGTGTAATGATTGGAGAGGATATTGCACAGGCATGCCCGGGTATCCGTTGGAAAGAAAAGCGGTCAGTATATATTGTGCTATTCGGGACACGTAAATCCTTGGGGCCTTCCTATAAGCCTATTTCCTTTTCTAAACTGTCTGGCAATATTAAAAATACTGTTGGAGGTTTCATTGGCATGGGATTAAAGAGGGGCAGTAATAGTAAGATTGAACGAGAACTTACCAGTTCGAAGGTTGATCGTTATTTCATGAGGAGTCGCGGTGAGGGATTTCGTGAAGAGCCCGCCGGCGCGCATGCTCGACATTCTTCAAAGTAGCGGTGTGGAATCACAGAAACCAATAACAGAAATGACTTAGCATAGTAAGATGAGAGAGACTCAAATTACCAGGTGAAGGCGATTGAGGGTTGGGCGTGGAGGGCACGAAATCCCTCACCGCGACTCCTCATGAAATAACGATCAACCTTCGAACTGGTAAGTTCTCGTTCAATCTTACTATTTCATTTCGGAGTCACGTGAGTGACTTCGTGAAGACTTCAAAGCTTCTGTGATTACACGCCCTGGACCACGTCCATGCTGACACACCACTAGCAGGGATGGATGGGAGGAACAAACTTGCTCAAATAGTTCAAACTGCAAAACAAGAGCATATTTATTAACAACAAATCAAAAAACCCCTCATGCGGGGACACCTCCACGTTCTCGACCTGCATTCAGCACGGCTTCCGCGAACTGTAGAGGAGCAGCAACAGGCTTGTTATAAAATCGCTGAAACACAGCTTCATTAGCCCATCCTGCTGTGGCGAGAATATGGTCCATGGGCACCTCCATGACCCTCGCCGCCGACGTCGATGCAGCCCTGGTGGAATGAGACGTGAACACATTATTGTCGATACCTGACTTACCCAAGACGACCCGGAGCCACCTGGATATCGTCTGGACTGTCACTCGATGATGAGGTCTTTTATGAGTGACAAGCAGGTATCTCTCCATTCCTCTGATGCATGCCGTCACCTTGACGTAGTGACGGATATGGGAGGCTAAACACAGCCTAGCATCTGCGGGGTATGCCGGGAACTTCAGCTGCAGCCCTGTGCACCCAGGTCTATGCTGCTTTAGTAGCTCATCAACGAAGAAGACTACTTCTGTAGGGGTAGACATCATTCTGTCGACACGTAGTTTATGGAGTGTCTGTACCCTCTGTGCTGAAGTCAGCGCTAGCAACATCACCAGCTTCATGGTGAGTTTGTCCAGCTGGAGCCCTTCCATGGGGGACCACGTCCTGAGCAGGTTTAAAACGTCCCTGACATCCCAGGTGATATTGTAGCGTGGTGTAGGCGGATTCATATTGAATATACCCCGCATGAGCCTGGACACTAGCCTGTTGGATCCCACCTCAATCTTGAGGTAGAATGACAGCGCGCTCCTGGCGCTGTTGATGGCACTGTAACTTAAGTGTTCATCATGGTGCAACCCCGCGAGGAATTCCAGGACGTCGGTTATAGTCACGGCATCGTACGTGATGCGAGAGCGGCTGCAGAAGGCTTCCCACTTCTTGATATGTGAGTGGTATCTTCGCCTTCTTGACTCTCGACACGACGCCGCAATGGTATCCATGGTCCGAGTTGAGAGGCCGTATTGGGCTAACGGCCTGTTCAAAACCTGCAAGCCAACAAATGCAAATAGCCATGGCAGGGATGTGGCTCCCCTGAGACAGGGTGAGTAACTAATTCTGGGCAACCCTTCAAAAGGACCCAAGGCTCACTGAGCATGTCAAAGACCACCGGATACCACGGCTGTGTAGGCCAGTCGGGTATAATAAGGATGCCCTTAGCTGCATCCATCTGAATCTTTCGTAATACCCGACTGATGAGGCAAAACGGGGGGAATGCATAGAAAAACCAATTCCCCCAGTTCAGTGAGAATGCATCTAGCGCCATAGCCCCAGGATCTGATTCCCACGAAACGTAGGTTGGTACCTGATGGTTCAACCGTGACGCAAAAAGGTCAATATCCGGTTTCCCAAATTTGGCTGTGATTTTGGCAAAAATTTCAGGATGCAACATCCATTCAATATTGTCATTGAACTTGCGAGACCTGGTGTCCGCCACAGTATTAAGCTCACCTGGCAAATAGGTAGCTGAAATCCAAATGTCTCTCTGAACACACCAGAGCCAAATTGAGTTAGCCAATTTATCACACGAAACTGACCTGGTACCGCCCATATGGTTTAAATATGCCACCGCTGTGGTGTCTATTTGGAGTCGGACATGTGCCCCAAAATACTTGGAACAATAAGCACGAAGTCCGTGGAACGCTGCAAGTAGCTCCAAATAGTTGATCCCGTGTGACAACAACATAGTAGCCTCAAGAGTATCCCATCTGCCTCCGCAACTAGAGGAATGATCCGTAGCTCCCCAGCCATAAGAGCTTGCATCAGTTTGCAAGTATACCACCAGATTAGCCTCAATAATAGGCTTAAACAAGTTACTAATGTGGCGCACCCACCATCGTAACTCATCCGTCGCTTCAGGCGGCAGCTGCATTGGTCGATCATAATGACCAGCGTGCTGTCTTAACGCAGCGATCTTGGCCCTTTGCAAATTCTGATAATGCAAAGGCCCATATCAGGCTGCCGGAAACAAAGCTACAAGTTTGCCAATTACTGTAGCTGTATGACGAATCGATGGTATACCAGCGGTGATTAAACCTTGACACACCTGGGTGACCTCATCAACCTTATTAGGTGGTATGGTGACCCTCATGCGAATAGAGTCCACCGTAAACCCCAGATAATGAATTACCTGGGAGGGGCAGAACTTTGATTTGGCTGGATGGACAATGAACCCCAGCTGCTGAAATAAATTGACTGCAGCTGCAACACCCTGTTGAGCCAATTCCAGGGTGTGGCCCACAATTAAGATATCATCTAAATAGGCCATTACTATATGATGTTGTTGTCGTAAATAGGTCATAATTGGCTTCACCAATTTAGTGAATAATCGAGGGGCTGTGGTAAGCCCATTGGGCAAAGCCCTATATTGCCAGAGTTGACCCATCCAGATAAATTTCAGAAACCTCCTATAATATTTTTGAATGGATACAGTATAGTACGCATCTTGTAAATCAATGCATGCCATAAAGCAACCATGTGAAATCAATGATTTGGCTGTTTCAAAAGTGTCCATTTTGAAATGAGTATATGTTACAAAAGTATTTAAACTAGTCAGGTCAATGATGACTCGACAGCCTCCATCCTTCTTTGGTCGAGTGAATATATTGGAAACAAATTCCACGGGCTCATGAACCGTTTTCTCTATCACTCCCTTCTGTTCTAGCCTCAAAATTTCCTTATAGCCTGCTGCCTGTTCTGCAGCAGACAATTTAAATGTTCGACCAGGCCTGTGCTGGGATGGAGGAATGTCCCCATTAAGAAACTCAATGCTATGACCCTGAACATTTCGTAACACATACTCATCACCAGTAATATCACCCCATGCACCCAAAAAGAACCGAAGGCGCCCACCAACATGTGAGGTTAGACAAAGAGAAAAGAGAGAACCAGACCGCCTCACCTCCGTGGTTACCGGCGGTCCTTGACACGTGTGGGTGGACGTGGAGGTGCTGGGTTGGCTTGAGGGCGCGGCGTCCTCATCTTCCACCAGGGTTTCTGCCGACCTTGTCCTAAAAAAGCCCCCTGGTGCTGGGGCGGTTGGTAACGGGGTGGAGCTGGAGGGTAGGTCCTCGTAGAGGTGCTGGCAGACCCTCGTGGTCGAACAAGCGGAGCTTTCGAGCCCGACGGCATGGGGGCACCGTGAGGGCGCATGAGTCCCACCGTTTTGGCTTGTTCGTCAAGCTCTTTGACCCTCTTAGAGAGATCCTCGCCAAAGAGTTGACGGGGCGGCGGCGGCGGCGGTGGTTTGCACAACCCTGCAAACACCGGAAGTGGCGGCGCTGCTTGTCAGCTGCGGCTCGCCTGCAGTCCGTCTGTCTTTTATTTTATTTTTGTCCTCGTCCCTGTTTTTGGTGTTTATTTTTGGTTTGTTGGGTTGTGTATGTGTGTGTGGGGGGGGGGGAGAAACGGGGTTTTAGTCTCTCCCTTCGGGGGGATGCGACTTTACCTGTCGTGTCCCCCGACACCGTCTCCTTCTGTGCTGAGGCCCTGGTGACGGCCTTCCAGCTTCCAGCGGCGGCGGCACGGCCTTCAGAGCTTCAGCGGCGACCTGGCTTCCGGCGGCGACCTGGCTTCCGGCGGCGACCTGGGCTTCTGGAGCTGCGGTGCTCCGGCGGCGGCCTGGTTCCCTCTGAGCTGCGGTGCTCCAGCGGCGGCCTGGGATTCGAGAGCTGCGGTGCTCCAGCGGCGGCCTGGGATTCGAGAGCTGCGGTGCTCCAGCGGCGGCCTGGTTCCCTCTGAGCTGCGGTGCTCCAGCGGCGGCCTGGTTCCCTCTGAGCTGCGGTGCTCCAGCGGCGGCCTGGGATTCGAGAGCTGCGGTGCTCCAGCGGCGGCCTGGGATTCGAGAGCTGCGGTGCTCCAGCGGCGGCCTGGTTCCCTCTGAGCTGCGGTGCTCCAGCGGCGGCCTGGTTCCCTCTGAGCTGCGGTGCTCCAGCGGCGGCCTGGGATTCGAGAGCTGCGGTGCTCCAGCGGCGGCCTGGGATTCGAGAGCTGCGGTGCTCCAGCGGCGGCCTGGTTCCCTCTGAGCTGCGGTGCTCCAGCGGCGGCCTGGTTCCCTCTGAGCTGCGGTGCTCCAGCGGCGGCCTGGTTCCCTCTGAGCTGCGGTGCTCCAGCGGCGGCCTGGTTCCCTCTGAGCTGCGGTGCTCCAGCGGCGACCTGGGTCTCGGGAGCTGCGGTGCTCCAGCGACGTTCCGGCGGCGGGCCCTGTGGCGGTGTTCCAGCGGCGGGCCCTGTGGCGGTGTTCCGGCGGCAGGCCCTGTGGCGGTGTTCCGGCGGCGGGCCCTGTGGCGGTGTTCCAGCGGCGGGCCCTGTGACGGTGTTCCAGCGGCGGGCCCTGTGACGGTGTTCCAGCGGCGGGCCCTGGGGCGGTGTTCCAGCGGCGGGCCCTGGGGCGGTGTTCCAGCAGCGGGCCTGTGGCGGTGTTCCGGCGTCAGCGGTGGCGGAGGCCTGGATCCCCTCAGCGCAGAGGGAGAATAAGGAGGGGAGAAAGACAGTGACCCTAAGTCTTTTGCCTTCCACCACAGTGAGGAGATTTGGTGAACTCACTGTGGTGGATGTTAATTTTGTGTTTATTGTACGGTATTGTTATTTTTACATATGTATGACTGCAGGCATGTAATTTCGTTCAGACCGAAAGGTCTGAATGACAATAAAGGAATTCAATTAAAAAAAAATTCAATTCAAAAACTTAGGGTTGAGCGCCGGGCGGATGCTGCTTTTGCGGAACCCATTGATTTCATGTTGAGTTGCGCACAATAGAGCCAGAGCATCCTCCTGGTCCAAATTTAAGTTATCCCCATCAACCGACCGCACAAAGGCGGTAATACCGGCCGTGAGGACCTTCAGGATCCGCTGAATTTTCAGCTCCTGTTGACGGATAGCCGCACTGATGTTGCCCCATATCGGCGTATTGACCACAGGCACGTTGAGGGAGTTGCAGTTGGATGGAGCCTTGTGACGGCTCATGGCCTGAATGAGAACCTCCTCCTGGAGCTGATGGTTGTTGAGGAAGTCCACTGTGGCTGCCAATTTCGAGTTCAGGGGAAGCCCAGACGAGTGTGGGGCCGCGAACTTAGTGGCCACATCGAGAAGGCCCTCCGCTGGTAAATCGGACGGAGGTGTGATGGGATCGACCAAAACCTCCTCTTCCTGCTGCTCCAGGCTGATGGTGGAAGT
Source organism: Raja brachyura (assembly GCA_963514005.1). Next base: position 16,054,629 of record OY740784.1, on the reverse strand, counting down.
TGGTGAAACAGCCCTGTGCCTGTCGCTGCTGGACGCTTGCTGCTGTTGACCGTGAAGCAGGAGCTCCAGCAGCCGCTCCATCCGGTCAATACGCCCTTCACCCTGAACACTCAGGTGGTCGGAGTCCTCTGGCTCTGAAAAATGGCCGGGGCCCCTATCATCGGCCCGCACCTCATCGAGGCCCACCCGGTGCCGGTAGTCGTCGCTAGCAGCCGCCGAAGCGAAACTGCGCGATTCCTGTGCGGGCGTGTTCAACCGCCTCCGTTTAGCGGGAGCGGACGCCGCTGCCACTAAGGACACTTGCGGCGTGATGTCGGCACCAGCAGCAGCCTGGATACCCGATGCCCGCGCAGGCTTGCCGGCAGCCCACGTCGTGGACCTCGCCGACGCATGGTCTCGCCCACCCATCCATGGGGGGCTCGGCGACCGCGATGAGACCCGACCCAACCGACCCGTCCTGGCGTCGAGAGTTGGGGGGCGTCGACTGGACCTCACAGCCGCCCCGGGTCCCGCCCTGGAACCTGACCGCTCCTCGGCGGCAGGTAAAGCCTTAGCCCCAACAGGGTTAGGCTTCCGGGCTCCTGCCCTTCCCCTCCTCGGAGGGCTGGGTGAAAAGGGCCGTGCAGCCGCACGCACCCTTCTGCTCGAGGCCGCCAGCAAGCCTGCTGACGACCTGACTGCCATGGCAGGATCCTCCTGCTCTGGCGGCACACCACACTCCTCCTCGTCGAACTCCTCCGAGCTGTGGTGTGCTGGCGGATCCGGACCTGTAAACACAGGGCTCACCGACATTTCCGCCCCTGTCCCGGCCTGCGCTGCAGGTACCGCCGATATCACTGGCTCCGGGACTGTTGACCGGCGACCTCGTCCAGACGTTCTCCGGCCTTTAACGCTCCCATCCATGTCCTTGCTGTGAAAACAAAACACAACAAGAACCACCAACTTAAGGTAGGATACTTACCTCAGTGGTTCCCTTATGAAGGGCTGGCGAGGAGCGCGCTCCACCGCCAGCCGTCGCAGCAACGCGATACGACGATATGACGAGCATGCGCGCCGGCGGGCTCTTCACGAAGTCACTCACGTGACTCCGAAATGAAATTGCAGGAGATTTGCGCTTTGACAGTGCTGGTGACGGTTCATATCTTCATAAGTGATAGTAGAATTAGGCCATTTGGCCTATCAAGTCTACTCCGCCATTCAATCATGGCTGATCTGTCTTTTCCTCCTAACCCCATTCTCCTGCCTTCTCCCCATAACCGCTGACACCTGTACTAATCAAAAATCTAGCTATCTTTGCCTTAAAAATATGCATTGATTTGGCCTCCACAGCCTTTTGTGGCAAAGACTTCCACAGATTTTCCCCACCCTCTGACTAAAGACATTTCTCATCATTTCTTTCCAAAAATAACTTCCTTTAATTCTAAGGCTATGACCTCTAGTCCCAGACTCTCCCGCTAGTGGAAACATCCTCTCCACATCCACTCTATCCAAGCCTTTCACTATTTTGTATGTATCAATGAGGTTCCCCCTCATTTTTCTAAACACCAATGAGTACAGGCCCAATGCCGACAACCACTTATCTTAGGTTAACCCACTCATTCCTGGGATCATTCGTGTAAACCTCCTCTGGATCCTCTCCAGAGCCAACACATCCTTCCTCAGATATGGTGCCCAAAATTGCACACAATGCTCCAAATGTGGGCTGACCAGCGCCTTATAGAGCCTCAGCATTACATCCCTGTTTTTGTATACAAGCCCTCTTGAAATAAATGCTACCATTGAGTTTGCTTTCTTTACTTTCTTCAATTGGCGAGTGATAAAGGAGGACAGTATTTGGAGGGAATCTGCATTTGCTAACTGCGCGATGCTACACCCTGCTCAGTCAGTAATTGTTCGTTAGTTGCCAGATGTACCTAAATGCACAGTTAACAAAAAACTGGATAGACAAGAGTAGCGCCGGCAAAGGAGAAATGCAACAGCTTTGTTGAGAAAGCAGAATCCGCGATGGGCCTCATTGATTTATGATATTTGTGCTTGGCCAACATGAAAGGGCAATGCATCTACTTTGGGTGTTTGTGCGAACAGAGACTGGGGAGATATAATGATACAGAGGGAAGCAGATAAGTGAATGGCCAAAATGTGAGACTACAGAGTAACATATCAGTGATTTTGAGCTCCACTGCTTGTTTGGAAATAATAGTTAACTAGTGCATTGGGAGAGAGAGACACATCATTGGGCAGCAATTAGCATTGTGCAGACCTTGTCATTATTAAGAAGGTGAACAATCTTTAGTCTTTAATTAAATGAGGTGGCCAACAAATATCTTTCTTCATCAGACAAAATTTAGCTAAATGTTGCCTTTTGTAATTAAATGGGACAACACATTGGTGGTGGTTGGTGGGTAAAATGGGGTGGGGGGCTGGGTCAAAGGTAGTTTTCTGGATTGACTGGTTGGCTGAAGAAGGAATATTGAATGTATACTAGTTAGAGTTCCGAAGAGACAGTCGTCTTGAAACATGCATCGCTGTGATAAAGATGTGTCCACGGATAGTACAGTAGCAGTTTGAGCTCGAGGTAGATTAAATGTTCTACAGTTGTTTGCAGAATCCAGCTCTTTCCTGTTTAATTTGCAACCCCCGAGTTATCAGGATTTCCCAAATGGAACTTGTCGTGTGTATGCGGTGGGCGGTGGAGGGATTGGGGGGAGTTGCTTCTTCCAAATTATTATCAATTGACCGATTAGCCACGTAGGCTGAAGCATGGTTGGTGGAATTTAAGGCAGAGAAATGTGAATTTGAATTGCAAGACACTTGAACAAGGACCTTTCCATGTTTTGTTATGTCTGCCCATATGTCTTCCATTCTTCATCACCAGAATTGATGTAGTAAGAGTATTGAGTTTAGAGGTTGAGAGGTCGTGTTGCAGTTGTATAAGGTATTGGTGAGACCACATTTTGAGCATTGTGTTCAGTTCTGGGCACCATGTTATCATGAAAGATGTGTTCAAGCTGGAAAAGGTACAGAGATGATGTACGAGGATTTTGGCAGTACTAGCGGGTCTGAGCTATAGGGAAAGGTTGACTAGGCTGGGAATCTGTTCCTTGGAGTGTGGTAGGACGAGGGTTGATCTTTTAGAGGTGTATAAAATCATAAGAGGAATATATTGGGTAGATACTCAGAGTCTCTTGCCCAGAGTAGGTGAATCGAGGACCAGAGGACTTATGTTTAAGGTGAAGGGGAAATGATTTAATTGGAATCTGAGGGGTAACCTTTTCACACAAAGGGCCGTGGGTGAATGGAACAAGCTGCCAGAGGAGATAGTTGAGGCTGGAACTATCCCAACATTTAAGAAACAGTTAGACAGGTACATGGATAGGACAGGACCAAATGCAGGCAGGTGGGGCTAGTGTAGCTGGGACATGTTGGCCAGTGTGGGCAAGTTGGGCCGAAGAGCCTGTATCCATGATGTATCACTATGACTCTAACCCTTGCATCCCCTCAACTTCATCCCTTCCCAACCCTAGTTGTTGTACTAGTTTCACTGGCCTGCTGGTGAGTTTCTTTGTCTATAACCCGTTTTCACCTAGCCCACAGCTAACAATGCAACATTTCCTTGATCATCCTTACCTTTTTGTAGATCTTTCATTTATTTGTTCTATATTTTTCTCTATCATCATCTATATCTCTCATTTGCCTTTCCCCTGACACTCAGTCTGAAGAAGGGTCTTGATCTGAAACTTCACACATTCCTTCTCTCCTGAGATACTACCTGTCCCACTCAGTTACTGCAGCATTTTTGTCTATTTAATGACATGGTGCCTGGCCAATAACCGAAGATAGAGGCAAAAAGGTGGAGTAACTCAGTGGGACAAGCAGCATCTCTGGAGGGAAGGAATGGGTGATGTTTCGGATCGAGACTCTTCTTCAGACCAATAACCTTTCACTTAACATTATTAAGATAAAGGAGCTAGTTATTGACTTCTGGGTGCAGGGTGGAGTACATGACCAATCAGTATCAATACTGCAGGTGTGGAAATGGTTGATAGCTGTGGAAATTATTGTGAGCCAAATCACGTGAGGTTAATATTACCATCAATTTATCGTGGACCAGCCACATTGATACTCAAGAAGCCTCATCAACCCCATGGGGTGATAGGGAAAACACGATAATCTCTCCAGTGACACATAAACTTGACACTAAATGTCACCAAAGGATCTCGACCCAAAAGGATCTCGAGACCCTCCCTCAGGGTCTTTATCAGGCTTCTGCATAGTGCTTCCCTAAGCTTGGGGACTGTTCAATTCACCTCTCCCCCATTCAGGACTTCGTACTGTTTCAGGAACTGATGCAGGACAATGCGCGACAATGCTGAGAACCATATTCTGCGATTTATGTTTTTCCTTTTGCTCCACCTAATGTACTTGAGTTTGAACTGATTGTATTTCACGGTACCGCGGCAAACGAGGCAATAATGAACAATAATGAATGGGTGGGGGGGGGTTTGTGTCTTTATAACAAGACGTTTATTTCTGTCCGGTCCCTGCTCTTCTGTGGACTCAGGCCATTTGCAGCACCTGACCAACAGGTCAACTCGGCGCAAGTAATGTCTGCTCCAAAATGACTTTACAGTGTTATCCCAACACCACTTAAATATTGAAAGTGAAAAGGCTGACCGAAGGAGAGACCAGTTTTACAAATACCTTCTTCTAAAGATACCTACCATTCTTGAAATGCAAACCCCTTCCGTTTATGAACAGCTGACACAGCAACAATATTTCCAAAATGAAGACAACTGTGTTTGTCAACTTCTGCAGCATATCATGGACTAGATCAGTTAGATCAGTCCGACTAGATTACCTGGAGAACCCAGAGTTTTAATCCTGTATGAGTTAAGGGCCTGTCCCCTTGGGCGTCATTTGCACGCCATTTACGCGACCTCCAAAAATTTGGTAGTCGCGTTGTGATGTACGGGTAGCGTGTGGGTAGCGCGGGACGGTCGCATGGAGTGGCGTGGAGGAATATGCAGTTGCGCGCGGTATCGCGCAGCGCTCCAGGATTTTGTGCTGCACTACCGTCCTGTCGCGTAAATGACGGCCAAGTGGGACAGGCCTTTGGTTGTTGTACTTGTACTGAACCGGGTCGTGGCGTGTCTTGGCATGATTGTTTGCTGCGGATGGGGGCGTGTTGGGGAGGTCCATCTCAATCAGCACGGAGAGCGGTCCTTGGATGCTGGCTGTGGCTGTCACTGGTCAGCCTTTGTTGTCCCAGGAACACGGCTCGTTGTCTGCATTACAGTGAATCAGTGGCAAGTTTGAATTGATTTGTGTAATTCAGTTCTCAGGCCAGAGCTGAAGTCGTCAAGCAAACACCATGTTGTGCCACGTACTCAACCGTGGACACGGCAGTTCTTAGTGAATTCGTCTTTACCTCACTGGATCCAGAGACCGCTTGATCATGTCTTGAGGGTAGACACAAAGTGCTGAAGTAACTCCAGCACTTTGTGTCTACCTTCAATTTAAACCGGCGCCTGCAGTTCTTTCTTACCCATGATCATGTGTTGAAACTGATATCAGAAACGTTCACAATTCCAATTTAATTTGATTTGTGAGACAGGGAATGGCAACAGACCCTTCCGCCCACCCAGTCCATGCAGATCATCGATCGCCCGTTCCACTGGTTCTATCACACCATGTTATCATCCGCTCCCTACACACAAGGGGCAACTTACAGATACCAGTTAACATTCGCATGTCTTTGGGATGTGGGGAGAAACCGGAGCACCCGGGGAGAAAACACACACAGTCACAGGGAGATCGTGCAAACCCCACACAGACAGCACCCGAGCTTAGGACCGAAACCAGGTCACTGGCGCTTCGAGGCAGCAGTTCTATCAGCTGTGCCAGTTTCACCCTTTTCTACCTTTAGGTGGGATCCATTATTATGATTTTGCGGTTCACCGCCTTTGGGCGTTAGTTAGGCCGGTGTTGTGCATTGCTTCTCAGTGAAATGTTCATTTGTTCAAATTTGACTTTTATTTCAAACATCAGATAGACAGCGTCCATTGCATGAATGCATCTGAGTTACTGATTCACACAGCAGATGAATAGGACCATCGGCACATCAATGCCTTGCTGCCCACAAGGACTTATTTATACTTTCGAAAGAATATGAAGAAGTTTCCGAAGAAGGGTTCCGACCCAATACGTCACCTTCGTATTTCTCCAGAGATGCTGCCAGACACATTGAGTTTAGGGCCTGTCCCACTTGGGCGACCTAATCCGCGAGTTCTGGCGAGTTTGCCCTCGACTCAAACTCGTAACATGGTCGACACGAGGTCCTAGGACGTCCTGTGAGGTCACTGGGACTCTCCTTCATGCTCGAGGGAAGTTCCCGAATACACGTGGCCTCAGCTAGGTCGCGGAAAAATTTCAGCATGTTGAAAAATTTTCCGCAAGTAAAAATTGTTCGGCATGGTTCTTTTTGACTCATAGTGCAGTGGAGTGGGGTTGCTATTGGCAGTCAAGGGCAGCCGTAGGCAATCTCCTTCACTGACCGTGCATTTTGATTGACTCATTGGAGTTTTCAGGACCAGGGAAAACCGACTGGTAGGTAAAATGCCCACTAAACTATATTAAACATTGTCTGACTTATGTCTCCACTCCTTCTCCCCCCCTTCTCTCCCCTTCTCTACTGCTCTCTCCCCTTCTCTCACCCCCCACCCCCCATGCTCTCTAAAGGACTTACAGTACACTGTGACAGCCGTTGACCTTCCTCCTCATCGCGGGTGTGAATTTCAGACAGCACTCCCCCGCTTTCCCTGGCCCCCACCTTTGCAATGTGTTTGTGTGTGTGTGTGTGTGTGTGTGTGCGGTCGGTCGATCCAGCTCGCGGTTTCAACGCGGACGAGTGCCCTCGAGATTGAAGGTCGAAGGCACTCTTCTTAACTCGAGGATTAGGTTGCCACTGTGGGACAGCCCCTTAACTCAGCGGGACAGGCAGCATCTCTGGAGAGAAGGAATGGGTGACATTTTGGGTTGAGACCCTTCTTCAGACTCCATGTCTAGACTACAGTAGCAATGCGTTGAAAGGGGCTGAAGATGCTGGTTTAAACGGAAGATAGACCAAAATGCTGGAGTAACTCAATCAGACAGGCAGCAGCTCTGGAGAGAAGGAATGGGTGACATTTCGGCTCCAGACACTTCAGACCGAAAGTCATGGGAAAGGGAAACAAGAAATTTAGACGATGATGTGGAGAGATATAGAACAAATGATTGAAAGATATGATAAAGGTAACAATGATAATGGAAACAGATCATTATTATGGATTCTTAGAGCAGCTTGTACTGGATCCTACTAGGGAAAAGGCAATTCTGGATTTAGTGTTGTTTAATGAACTGGATTTGATAAGGGAACATGAGGTTCTCTGGATACTTTCAAGAGAGAGCTAGATAGTGCTCTTAAGGATAACGGAGTCAGGGGATATGGGGAGAAGGCAGGAACGGGGTACTGATTGTGGATGATCAGCCATGATCACATTGAATGGCGGTGCTGGCTCGAAGTGCCGAATGGCCAACTCCTACACCTATTATCTATTGTCTATTAGCTGTAGCTAGGCAATGCGATGTGAGAAGGATCTCAGCCAAGAGTAATCTTTAGTTCAGGATGAGACTAAGTGGGACCGTTGGGTCCCATGTTCACATGGGAAGGCTGGTTCCCCCAATGCAATATTCCACCTCTCCACCAATTCCAATATTGGTGGTGAGTGGGGATGGGGGCTTTCTGGAGCGCTGGTGTGTGGGTTGTGGGCCGAAGGGACTGGTTTCCAGAGGGCTAGTATGGACACCATGGGCCGAATGGATTCTTTGGCTACTAGCTCAGTCACTCGGCGCTGGTGGTCTGGCAGCTCAGTCACTCAGGCCTGGTGGGCTGGCAGCTCAGTCACTCAGGCCTGGTGGGCTGGCAGCTCAGTCACTCAGGCCTGGTGGCCTGGCAGCTCAGTCACTCAGGCCTGGTGGCCTGGCAGCTCAGTCACTCAGGCCTGGTGGGCTGGCAGCTCACTCACTAGGGCTGGTGGGCTGGCAGCACAGAAACTGCAAGAAATTCTGCCCAAAGCAGGTGAGAGACTCTGTGAGAGAGAAGGGGGAGAGGGTGGAGAATACATTTTAGACATTTTTCATCTATTTCTGTAGATCACAGCAATGAAGGAGAAAAGCCTATCCTGGCCTGGATCTCACAGGGAGCCAATGAAGTGAGGGAGAAAAATACTGGTATGACGTTTAATACTTGCACAGGGATTACTTACTGATGGGTCGAAGGGACTCCTCTTGGGCTAGTACAGGCCTGATGGGCTGAAGGGACACTTAAAAAAAATCTGAATGAAATCTCAGTGAAAGGCACTTTTTCTGGACCTTTCCTGGCCTGGCGTGGGCCTTTTAGGCCAAAATGCTCTTCCTGGGCTAATACGGGCATTTTGGGCAAAAGGGACTGGTTTCTCGGCTAACTGGGGCTCTGTGGGCAGAAATGAGTGGTTTCAGGCAGGCCAAACAACTCACTTCATTTCATTTCCATTGCCATTTCAGTCTCAACAGAGGGCAGGCCAAACAACTCATCTCATTTTCATTTCATATAATTTCCATTTCCTTTTTAAAATGTTTTAAATAAATGTTTTAATTGGAAGTAAATGCGTAATAAAAAACATTTGGTTTGTTGTAGTCATACACTATTAATATTGTTTGTATTAACAATTGTATAATAATTGTACTTCTGTATATATTTTTAATTTTTATATAGATAGAAAATAACAGAGGGAAAAAAAAGAGACCAAAAAAATTAAAAGAGAATGGAGTAATCAGCTAATTATACATCATTGGAGATATGTCCATGGATTATAAAGTGTAATTCTTAATCTAATCCTTGATTCGGATTTCAGTCAGGCTCTCGTGCTGAACCGGTTTGCCCCATCAAATATTCAATGAATGGAGACCATATTCTAGTAAATAGTTCTTGTTTGTCCATTAAGACAAATCTTAATCTTTCCAAATGTAGGGTCTCTGACATCTCCATAGTCCACATTTTAATTGTGGGGGTTATAGGGCCTTTCCAAAATTTTAATATTATTTTTTTCCCACTTATTAAACTATAATTGATAAAGTTTCTTTGGTTTGTTGTAAATAATTGATTTTGTTCTAGTATTCCTAATATTATTAATTTTGAATCGGGGTCCAATTGGGTATTAACAACTTCCAAAATTATCTTAAAATTTTCCATCCAAAAATTATTAATCAAAACAACTCATCTCATTTTCATTTCATTTCCATTTCCATTTCAGTTTCTAGCACAGGGCAGGCCAAACAACTCATCTAATTTTCATTTTAAGTTATTTCCATTGCCATTTCAGTTTCAAGCACAGGGCAGGCCAAACAACTCATCTCATTTTCATTTTGTTTCTTTTCCATTTCAATATCAGTTTCAAGCACAGAGCAGGCCAAACAACTCATCTAATTTACAATTCATTTCATTTCCATTCCCATTTCAGTTTCAAGCACAGGGCGGGCAATACAACTCATCCAATTTTCATTTAATTTCCATTGCCATTTCAGTTTCAGCAACAGGGCAGGCCAAATAACTCATCTCATTTTCATTCCATTTCATTTCCATTGCCATTTCAGTTTCAAGCACAGGGCAGCCCAAACAGCTCATCCCATTTCCAGTTCATGTCATTTCCATTGCCATTTCAGTTTTAAGCACAGGGCGGGCAATACAATTCATCTAATTGTCATTTTATTTCCATTGCCATTTCAGTTCCAAGCACAGGGCAGGCCAAACAACTCATCTCATTTTCATTTCATTTCCATTGCCATTTCAGTTTCAAGCACAGGGCAGGCCAAACAACTTATCTCATTTCATTTCATTTCCATTGCAATCTCAGATTGAAGCACAGGGCAGGCCAAACTACATCTCATTTTCATTTCATGTCATTTCCATTGCCATTTCAGTTTCAAGCACAGGGCAGGTCAAACACCTCATCCCATTTTCATCTCATGTCATTTCCATTGCCATTTCAGTTTCAAGCACAGTGCGGGCAATACAACTCATCTAATTGTCATTTTATTTCCATTGCCATTTCAGTTTCAAGCACAGGGCAGGCCAAACAACTCATCTCATTTTCATTTCATTTCCATTGACATTCCAGTTGCAAGCACAGGGCAGGCCAAACAACTCATCTCATGTTCATTTCTTTTCATTTCCATTGCCACTTCAATTTAAGGAAGAGAGCAGGCCAAACAACTCATCTCATGTTCATTTCATTTCATTTCAATTGCCATTGCAGTTTCAAGCACAGGGCAGGTCAAACCACATCTCATTTTCATTTCATTTCATTTCCATTGCCATTTCAGTTTCAAGCAAAGGGCAGGCCAAACAATTCGTCTCCTTTCTTTTAATTTCATTTCCATTGCCATTTCAGTTTTAAGCACAGGGCGGGCAATACAACTCATCTACTTTTCATTTAATTTCCATTTCCATTTCAATTTCAAGCACAGGGCAGGCCAAATAACTCATAACATTTTTGTTTTAAGTCATTTCATTGCTAATTTAGTTTCAAGCACAGGGCAGGCCAAACAACTCATCTCATTTTCATTTCATTTCCATTGCCATTTCCGTTTCAAGCACAGGGCAGGCCAAACAACTCATCTAATATTCATTTTAAGTTATTTCCATTGCCATTTCAGTTTCAAGCACAGGGTAGGCCAAACAACTCATCTGATTTTCATTTCGTTTCATTTCCATTGCCATTTCAGTTTCAAGCACAGGGCAGGCCAAACAGCTCATCCCATTTTCATCTCATGTCATGTCCATTGCCATTTCAGTTTTAAGCACAGGGCGGGCAATACAACTCATCTAATTGTCATTTTATTTCCATTGCCATTTCAGTTTCAAGCATAGGGCAGGCCAAATAACTCATAACATTTTCATTTTAATTAATTTCCATTGCTAATTTAGTTTCAAGCACAGGGCAGGCTAAACAACTCATCTCATTTTCATTCCATTTCATTTCCATTGCCATTTCAGTTTCAAGCACAGGGCAGGCCAAACAACTCCTCTCATTTTCATTTCATTTCCATTGCCATTTCAGTTTCAAGCACAGGGCAGGCCAAACAACTTATCTCATTTTCATTTCATTTCCATTGCAATCTCAGATTGAAGCACAGGGCAGCCAAGCAATATCTCATTTGCATTTCATGTCATTTCCATTGCCATTTCAGTTTCAAGCACAGGGTGGCTAAAACAACATCTACTTTTAATTTAATTTCTATTGCCATTTCAGTTTCAAGCACAGGGCAGGCCAAACAACTCATCTTTTTCATTTCATTTAATTTCTATTGCCATTTCAGTTTCAAGCACAGGGCAGGCCAAACAACTCATCTTATTTTCAATTCATTTCATTTCCATTGCCATTTCAGTTTCAAGCACAGGGCAGGCCAAACAACTCATCTAATTTTCATTTTAAGTTATTTCCATTGCCATTTCAGTTTCAAGCACAGGGTAGGCCAAACAACTCATCTCATTTTCATTTCGTTTCATTTCCATTGCCATTTCAGTTTGTACCACAGGGCAGGCCAAACAGCTCATCCCATTTCCATTTCATGTCATTTCCATTGCCAATTCAGTTTTAAGCACAGAGCGGGCAATACAACTCATCTAATTGTCATTTTATTTCCATTGCCATTTCAGTTTCAAGCACAGGGCAGGCCAAATAACTCATAACATTTTCATTTTAATTCATTTCCATTGCTAATTTAGTTTCAAGCACAGGGCAGGCCAAACAACTCATCTCATTTTCATTTCATTTCATTTCCATTGACATTTCAGTTTCAAGCACAGGGCAGGCCAAACAACTCATCTCATGTTCATTTCATTTCATTTCCATTGCCACTTCAGTTTAAGGCAGAGAGCAGGCCAAACAACTCATCTCATGTTCATTTCATTTCATTTCAATTGCAATTGTAGTTTCAAGCACAGGGCGGGCAGTACAACTCATCTAATTGTCATTTTATTTCCATTGCCATTTCAGTTTCAAGCATAGGGCAGGCCAAACAATTCGTCTCTTTTCCTTTAATTTCATTTCCATTGCCATTTCAGTTTCAAGCACAGGGCAGGCCAAACAGCTCATCCCATTTTCATCTCATGTCATGTCCATTGCCATTTCAGTTTTAAGCACAGAGCGGGCAATACAACTCATCTAATTGTCATTTTATTTCCATTGCCATTTCAGTTTCAAGCACAGGGCAGGCCAAATAACTCATAACATTTTCATTTTAATTCATTTCCATTGCTAATTTAGTTTCAAGCACAGGGCAGGCCAAACAATTCATCTCATTTTCATTTCATTTCATTTCCATTGACATTTCAGTTTCAAGCACAGGGCAGGCCAAACAACTCATCTCATTTTCATTTCATTTCATTTGCATGGCAATTACAGTTTCAACAACATGCCAGGCCAAACTACTCATCTTATTTTCAATTCATTTCATTTCCATTGCCATTTCAGTTTCAAGCGCAGGGCAGGCCAAACAACTCATCTAATTTTCATTTTAAGTTATTTCCATTACCATTTCAGTTTCAAGCACAGGGTAGGGCAAACAACTCATCTCATTTTCATTTCGTTTCAATTCCATTGCCATTTCAGTTTCAAGCACAGGGCAGGCCAAACAGCTCATCACATTTCCATTTCATGTCAGTTCCATTGCCAATTCAGTTTTAAGCACAGGGCGGGCAATACAACTCATCCAATTGTCATTTTATTTCCATTGCCATTTCAGTTTCAAGCACAGGGCAGGCCAAATAACTCATAACATTTTCTTTTTAATTCATTTCCATTGCTAATTTAGTTTCAAGCACAGGGCAGGCCAAACAAGTCATCTCATTTTCATTTCATTTCATTTCCATTGACATTACAGTTTCAAGCACAGGGCAGGCCAAACAACTCATCTCATGTTCATTTCATTTCATTTCAATTGCAATTGCAGTTTCAAGCACAGGGTGGGCAGTACAACTCATCTAATTGTGATTTTATTTCCATTGCCATTTCAGTTTCAAGCACAGGGTAGGCCAAACAATTTGTCTCTTTTCATTTCATTTCATTTCCATTGCCATTTCAGTTTCAAGCACAGGGCAGGCCAAACAGTTCATCCCATTTTCATCTCATGTCATGCCCATTGCCATTTCAGTTTTAAGCACAGGGCAGGCAATACAACTCATCTAATTGTCATTTTATTTCCATTGCCATTTCAGTTTCAAGCACAGGGCAGGCCAAATAACTCATAACATTTTCATTTTAATTCATTTCCATTGCTAATTTAGTTTCAAGCACAGGGCAGTCTAAACAACTCATCTCATTTTCATTCCATTTCATTTCCATTGCCATTTCATTTTCAAGCACAGGGCAGGCCAAACAACTCCTCTCATTTTCATTTCATTTCCATTGCCATTTCAGTTTCAAGCACAGGGCAGGCCAAACAACTTATCTCATTTTCATTTCATTTCCATTGCAATCTCAGATTGAAGCACAGGGCAGCCAAACAGCATCTCATTTTCATTTCATGTCATTTCCATTGCCATTTCTGTTTCAAGCACAGGGTGGCTAAAACAACATCTACTTTTCATTTAATTTCCATTGCCATTTCAGTTTCAAGCACAGGGCAGGCCAACCAACTCATCTTTTTCATTTCATTTCATTTCCATTGACATTTCAGTTTCAAGCACAGGGCAGGCCAAACTACTCATCTCATTTTCATTTCATTTCATTTGCATGGCAATTTCAGTTTCAAGCACAGGGCAGGCCAAACAAATCATCTCATTTTCATTTCATTTCATTTCCATTGACATTACAGTTTCAAGCACAGGGCAGGCCAACAGCTCATCTCATTTTCATTTCATTTCATTTCAATTGCCATTTCAGTTTCAAGCACAGGGCAGGCCAAACAACTCATCTAATTTTCATTTTAAGTTATTTCCATTGCCATTTCAGTTTCAAGCACAGGGTAGGGCAAACAACTCATCTCATTTGCATTTCGTTTCATTTCCATTGCCATTTCAGTTTCAAGCACAGGGCAGGCCAAACAGCTCATCACATTTCCATTTCATGTAATTTCCATTGCCAATTCAGTTTTAAGCACAGGGCGGGCAATACAACTCATCTAATTGTCATTTTATTTCCATTGCCATTTCAGTTTCAAGCACAGGGCAGGCCAAATAACTCATAACATTTTCATTTTAATTCATTTCCATTGCTAATTTAGTTTCAAGCACAGGGCAGGCCAAACAACTCATCTCATTTTCATTTCATTTCATTTCCATTGACATTACAGTTTCAAGCACAGGGCAGGCCAAACAACTAATCTCATGTTCATTTCATTTCATTTCCATTGCCATTTCAGTTTAAGGCAGAGAGCAGGCCAAGCAATTCATCTCATGTTCATTTCATTTCATTTCAATTGCCATTGCAGTTTCAAGCACAGGGCAGGCCAAACCACATCTCATTTTCATTTCATTTCATTACCATTGCCATTTCAGTTTCAAGCAAAGGGCAGGCCAAACAATTTGTCTCTTTTCTTTTAATTTCATTTCCATTGACATTTCAGTTTCAAGCACAGGGCAGGCCAAACAGCTCATCCCATTTTCATCTCATGTCATGTCCATTGCCATTTAAGTTCTAAGCACAGGGCGGGCAATACAACTCATCTAATTGTCATTTTATTTCCATTGCCATTTCAGTTTCAAGCACAGGGCAGGCCAAATAACTCATAACATTTTCATTTTAATTCATTTCCTTTGCTAATTTAGTTTCAAGCACAGGGCAGGCTAAACAACTCGTCTCATTTTCATTCCATTTCATTTCCATTGCCATTACAGTTTTAAGCACAGGGCAGGCCAAACAACTCATCTTTTTCATTTCATTTCATTTCCATTGACATTTCAGTTTCAAACACAGGGCAGGCCAAACAACTTATCTCATTTTCATTTCATTTCCATTGCAATCTCAGATTGAAGCACAGGGCAGCCAAACGACATCTCATTTTCATTTAATTTCCATTGCCATTTCAGTTTCAAGCACAGGGCAGGCCAAACAACTCATCTTTTTCATTTCATTTCATTTCCATTGACATTTCAGTTTCAAGCACAGGGCAGGCCAAACTACTCATCTTATTTTCATTTCATTTCATTTCAATTGCCATTTAAGTTTCAAGCCCAGGGCAGGCCAACAGCTCATCTCATTTTCATTTCATTTCATTTCCATTGCCATTTCAGTTTCAAGCACAGGGCAGGCCAAACAACTCATCTAATTTTCATTTTAAGTTATTTCCATTGCCATTTCAGTTTCAAGCACAGGGTAGGCCAAACAACTCATCTCATTTTCATTTTGTTTCATTTCCATTGCCATTTCCGTTTCAAGCACAGGGCAGGCCAAACAGCTTATCCCATTTTCATCTCATGTCATTTCCATTGCCAATACAGTTTTAAGCACAGGGCGGGCAATACAACTCATCTAATTGTCATTTTATTTCCATTGCCATTTCAGTTTCAAGCACAGGGCAGGCCAAATAACTCATAACATTTTCATTTTAATTCATTTCCATTGCTAATTTAGTTTCAAGCACAGGGCAGGCCAAACAACTCATCTCATTTTCATTTCATTTCATTTCCATTGACATTTCAGTTTCAAGCACAGGGCAGGCCAAACAACTCATCTCATGTTCATTTCATTTCATTTCCATTGCCACTTCAGTTTAAGGCAGAGAGCAGGCCAAACAACTCATCTCATGTTCATTTCATTTCATTTCAATTGCAATTGTAGTTTCAAGCACAGGGCGGGCAGTACAACTCATCTAATTGTCATTTTATTTCCATTGCCATTTCAGTTTCAAGCATAGGGCAGGCCAAACAATTCGTCTCTTTTCCTTTAATTTCATTTCCATTGCCATTTCAGTTTCAAGCACAGGGCAGGCCAAACAGCTCATCCCATTTTCATCTCATGTCATGTCCATTGCCATTTCAGTTTTAAGCACAGAGCGGGCAATACAACTCATCTAATTGTCATTTTATTTCCATTGCCATTTCAGTTTCAAGCACAGGGCAGGCCAAATAACTCATAACATTTTCATTTTAATTCATTTCCATTGCTAATTTAGTTTCAAGCACAGGGCAGGCCAAACAATTCATCTCATTTTCATTTCATTTCATTTCCATTGACATTTCAGTTTCAAGCACAGGGCAGGCCAAACAACTCATCTCATTTTCATTTCATTTCATTTGCATGGCAATTACAGTTTCAACAACATGCCAGGCCAAACTACTCATCTTATTTTCAATTCATTTCATTTCCATTGCCATTTCAGTTTCAAGCGCAGGGCAGGCCAAACAACTCATCTAATTTTCATTTTAAGTTATTTCCATTACCATTTCAGTTTCAAGCACAGGGTAGGGCAAACAACTCATCTCATTTTCATTTCGTTTCAATTCCATTGCCATTTCAGTTTCAAGCACAGGGCAGGCCAAACAGCTCATCACATTTCCATTTCATGTCAGTTCCATTGCCAATTCAGTTTTAAGCACAGGGCGGGCAATACAACTCATCCAATTGTCATTTTATTTCCATTGCCATTTCAGTTTCAAGCACAGGGCAGGCCAAATAACTCATAACATTTTCTTTTTAATTCATTTCCATTGCTAATTTAGTTTCAAGCACAGGGCAGGCCAAACAAGTCATCTCATTTTCATTTCATTTCATTTCCATTGACATTACAGTTTCAAGCACAGGGCAGGCCAAACAACTCATCTCATGTTCATTTCATTTCATTTCAATTGCAATTGCAGTTTCAAGCACAGGGTGGGCAGTACAACTCATCTAATTGTGATTTTATTTCCATTGCCATTTCAGTTTCAAGCACAGGGTAGGCCAAACAATTTGTCTCTTTTCATTTCATTTCATTTCCATTGCCATTTCAGTTTCAAGCACAGGGCAGGCCAAACAGTTCATCCCATTTTCATCTCATGTCATGCCCATTGCCATTTCAGTTTTAAGCACAGGGCAGGCAATACAACTCATCTAATTGTCATTTTATTTCCATTGCCATTTCAGTTTCAAGCACAGGGCAGGCCAAATAACTCATAACATTTTCATTTTAATTCATTTCCATTGCTAATTTAGTTTCAAGCACAGGGCAGTCTAAACAACTCATCTCATTTTCATTCCATTTCATTTCCATTGCCATTTCATTTTCAAGCACAGGGCAGGCCAAACAACTCCTCTCATTTTCATTTCATTTCCATTGCCATTTCAGTTTCAAGCACAGGGCAGGCCAAACAACTTATCTCATTTTCATTTCATTTCCATTGCAATCTCAGATTGAAGCACAGGGCAGCCAAACAGCATCTCATTTTCATTTCATGTCATTTCCATTGCCATTTCTGTTTCAAGCACAGGGTGGCTAAAACAACATCTACTTTTCATTTAATTTCCATTGCCATTTCAGTTTCAAGCACAGGGCAGGCCAAACAACTCATCTTTTTCATTTCATTTCATTTCCATTGACATTTCAGTTTCAAGCACAGGGCAGGCCAAACAACTCATCTTTTTCATTTCATTTTATTTCCATTGCCATTTCAGTTTCAAGCACAGGGCAGGCCAAATAACTCATAACATTTTCATTTTAATTCATTTCCATTGCTAATTTAGTTTCAAGCACAGGGCAGGCCAAACAACTCATCTCATTTTCATTTCATTTCATTTCCATTGACATTACAGTTTCAAGCACAGGGCAGGCCAAACAACTAATCTCATGTTCATTTCATTTCATTTCCATTGCCATTTCAGTTTAAGGCAGAGAGCAGGCCAAGCAATTCATCTCATGTTCATTTCATTTCATTTCAATTGCCATTGCAGTTTCAAGCACAGGGCAGGCCAAACCACATCTCATTTTCATTTCATTTCATTACCATTGCCATTTCAGTTTCAAGCAAAGGGCAGGCCAAACAATTTGTCTCTTTTCTTTTAATTTCATTTCCATTGACATTTCAGTTTCAAGCACAGGGCAGGCCAAACAGCTCATCCCATTTTCATCTCATGTCATGTCCATTGCCATTTAAGTTCTAAGCACAGGGCGGGCAATACAACTCATCTAATTGTCATTTTATTTCCATTGCCATTTCAGTTTCAAGCACAGGGCAGGCCAAATAACTCATAACATTTTCATTTTAATTCATTTCCTTTGCTAATTTAGTTTCAAGCACAGGGCAGGCTAAACAACTCGTCTCATTTTCATTCCATTTCATTTCCATTGCCATTACAGTTTTAAGCACAGGGCAGGCCAAACAACTCATCTTTTTCATTTCATTTCATTTCCATTGACATTTCAGTTTCAAACACAGGGCAGGCCAAACAACTTATCTCATTTTCATTTCATTTCCATTGCAATCTCAGATTGAAGCACAGGGCAGCCAAACGACATCTCATTTTCATTTAATTTCCATTGCCATTTCAGTTTCAAGCACAGGGCAGGCCAAACAACTCATCTTTTTCATTTCATTTCATTTCCATTGACATTTCAGTTTCAAGCACAGGGCAGGCCAAACTACTCATCTTATTTTCATTTCATTTCATTTCAATTGCCATTTAAGTTTCAAGCCCAGGGCAGGCCAACAGCTCATCTCATTTTCATTTCATTTCATTTCCATTGCCATTTCAGTTTCAAGCACAGGGCAGGCCAAACAACTCATCTAATTTTCATTTTAAGTTATTTCCATTGCCATTTCAGTTTCAAGCACAGGGTAGGCCAAACAACTCATCTCATTTTCATTTTGTTTCATTTCCATTGCCATTTCCGTTTCAAGCACAGGGCAGGCCAAACAGCTTATCCCATTTTCATCTCATGTCATTTCCATTGCCAATACAGTTTTAAGCACAGGGCGGGCAATACAACATCTAATTGTCATTTTATTTCCATTGCCATTTCAGTTTCAAGCACAGGGCAGGCAAATAACTCGTAACATTTTCATTTTAATTAATTTCCATTGACATTTCAGTTTCGAGCACAGGGCAGGCCAAACAACTCATCTCATTTATATTCATTCTATTGCCATTTCAGTTTCAAGCACAGGGCAGGCCAAACGACATCTCATTTTCATTTTAATTCATTTCCATTGCTAATTGAATTTCAATCACTGGGCAGGCCAAGCATCTAATCTAAATTTATTTCATTTTATTTCCATCGGCAATTCAGTTTCAAGCACAGGGCAGGCCAAACAACTCTTCTCATTTTCCCACTTTGGTTGGGCAAGGATGGGTTAACCAGTGAGCTGCCACGGCCACGGTCTCTGCGGAAAGCAGAAAGGGCTGTGGATGCAGAGATGCGGTAGTGGCGGGATCCCGTTGGAGAAGGCGAAACTGTTGGGGATTTTATGCATTGTATGCGACCGCTGATGGGGTGAAAGGGCACTGTCTATGTTTTGACTGGGGGAGCATGGGAAGAGTTGCAAGATAATGAGGAGACACATGTGAGGGCTCATCTTTGATCGGAGAGGGGAAACCTGTCCCCTAAAGAATGAGAACATTTTGGATGTATTTGTATAGCAATGTTACATAAGTTTGAGATTTTAAAATCAAGTCTGCAATTTATCCCAGCAGATAAAGCATAAAAATAAGTTTAATTTGACACCCAATTCACTTTCATATCTTCAGTATTAAAAAAGGTATGGCCATTTTCATACTCGGAAAATAGCATCTTGTTCCCTATTGCTTTTCCATTGACTTAACACAAAAGCTGTGAACGAGGACACTCAAAAGCCCATAACCTTCTTAAAAATTAAGAGAACTGAAATACATTTTCAGTTATTATAGTTTGAAGCATTCTGAAACAAATTTGAAACAATCTTACTTGGATGAGCTGAAATCAAAGCCTATAATTTGTTAGTTACCCAATTGTTGCTAATTACAAATTCAATTACTAAATCTCAACATCTATCCATTGCTTAAGAAAACATTTTTAAATAGACTAAGTGTCCAAATAACATTCACACAAGAATTCACAATATAACATGATTTTTAAATTTCATTGTCATGAATTTATAGGTCAAATGGAAGGAATTTAGTTTTTAATTCCTGTACATTAATGGCCATTCAAATCATCTTGCGAGTGGGATTTTGTGGAGCGCGATCGATTGGAATGGTGCGGTTTGCGGTGAATTTAAACCCCATATCAGCAGGAAAAACACTGGGGCCTAAATTCGCAAAGTAAGGTAATCCTAAGAAGCAAATTTATATGTAAAATAAACGACTTACGTTTATTTGTCCCGTACGGGACATCCATCCCGTTGACGGCGTTAGAAGTGGATTTTTATTTTACTCCAGCACCAAAATTGTCCAGTGGTTTAAAAAAAATTAATTTCACAGAACGGCAGTCGGAACAATCATTCAGCATTAGCTAGCAGCCTAAGAAAATATATCTCGAACAGGCAGGAGAGAAAGGCATTTTAACCCCACCCCCCATCCCAGCCCCTCAAAGGCGCCAAAGTCGCGCACAAGGCCAGTGATAGAACTGCAGCGCCGCTGAAGGTAAGTTTTGTAACATACCTACTTGGTATGCAACATCTCATCTTGGGAGCAGATGCGTCCAAGACAGAGGAATTGGGAGTAGGGGGTAGAGTCTGTGACGACCAATTTTGCTGCATTGTTTTCTTAATCCGGCCGCGAGAAATGTACAGGGTGAGATGAATTAATTCATTGGAGAATGCATTAAATAGCGCCTTCTTTTGACAATTACAACTCATTCCGTGTTCACGGCAAAAAGATTCCAGTTAACAGACTTGAACAAACTTAAAATGAGGCGAGTAAGCACTTTTGTTGAAATAACACATTTTATTGATATTTTTTCGGGCTCACCTTCCTACCAACTTCAGCATTATCCCCCAGGGCCATTTTGCCATTTCCTTCAACTGTGCTCTGAATTTACTTTGGGTGGCTGCATAGATGCATGTGTTTGAACAGGAACTCAAATATTTCAGCATGGCTCCGACTTCCGTGGCAATGTATGCCGGGCTTGCGCGGTCACCTCGGTAACTGTTGATGTTTGTCAGTCCCGTCGTAAAAAAGCTCACGACGGCTGTTATCCACAGGAGGACAAAGCTGCCGGAGATGGCGAAGAGTAATATAATGGACTTCCGTCTGGTCACCACCTCTGGATCCTGTTCATTCGCACTCTTGTTGCCACGAAGCTTCATGCGGGCTCTACTGGCAGCTAAGATGCACCTGACTGTCAACGAGTTTAACAGGAAAATTAAAGTAAAGGGAACGGGGCCGACGGACAGAACATGACACAGGAGGAATGTTGAACCAAAAGGTGAAGCAGCAAATCGTGCATTTGCCTTGCAGCCCCACTGCACATTTCCTATTATCTGCATGGTTTCATATGTAAAGAGAACCGGGATATTCTTGAACACGATCGCAGAAGTGAATGTTGTCAGTACGATGGCCGCCGTTCGCTTTGTGCAGTACCTGGTCTTTAGCCCTGTAGAACAAATGGCTACACATCTATCAAACGTGAAGGAGATGGTAAACCAAACAGACATGTCGAGCGTAATCGCAGTCAGATATAGAACAAACCTACAAACAGGAGTATGAAGCAGAACGGAGAGTGGAAAATGATAGATAAAAGTATAATACACTAGTACATTGACGATCATCACCAGTAGATCAGCCATTGCCATGCCCAGCATGTAGATGGAGATACACTTGGAGAGGCCACAGTATCCTCGAGAGAGAATCGCGATTGTCACCAGGTTTGCTGTAAGGAATAAAGAGGAATAGTCAAGTCAAGTCACTTTTATTTCTACAGCACATTTAAAAAACATCTCTCGTTGGCCAAAGTACTTTACATTGGTGGAGGTACTAACGTTATACAACATTGGTTCATAGATTAAGTACATACATAAATACATGATGAGTTTTGAGTCTTGACTTAAAGGAGTCGATGGAGGGGGCAGTTCTGATGGGAAGAGGGATGCTGTTCCACAGGAAACATCAGTTCTTGTTTCTGAGTAACTTTGAGTAGATATCTGCTGAAGGGCAATTTCTAAATTCACCATCGATTGGCCCACTGTCATTTCCTACCCAAAGGCAAGACACGATGCAATGAAACGTTCTGGTCGTCTGACTGGTAGATCTTGTTTTGATTATCACGTGAACGAATATGGCCGTGCTCAAACTGCATGTAATACTCTAGTGCACTATCGATAAATATGAAGCATTCCACTGCAGGCACGGACTAAAAGTATATCGGTAATTACGGTAATTACATGCCTAGAGCATCCAACGACACTCAGCGCATCAGGGACTGATGCATAATTGCATAACTAATGTATTACAGTATAACTCCCAATTTTACACTCTTATTTCCTTTATATTTTGCACTCATTTATGATATGACTGTGCTAAGATACCATATGATTTGCCTGAAAATATGTAAAATATTCAGCAGGATTTAGTAACCAAAGAACCACAGTTGGTTATGTGGAATCAAGATGGAATGACTCACCGGGAACACCAAAACTTGCGAGAACTGGGTAGTAAATCTCCCTTGTTAGCAAAATAGCTTCTTTCCCCATTTTCGAAGACGGGCTGGCTGAAATGCTTGGGCAGTGAAATGCAATGTTAATTTATGCACTCGTATATCCCCGAGTGAATAAAGCCCCGTGACGTATAATGGGTTGCAACATCGGTACAGACAAGAGTCATAATTACATTGAGAAATACTTGTTGTTGATGATACGAATTGCTTGTTTTCAAGGTTTAAGATGCGGCGTCACAAACATGGCAGCAGATTTTGCCAAACTCTTACAGCGTATTTTTGCAGCGTTTTTGCTACCTTTCTTCCTTCTAGACCTTGCTATTGCTCGATTTATTGTTGTTATGTTGCAGAAGTGACGATAGCACTCTGCTTGATATCCCGGGATACACTGCTGCCTACTAATAATAGAAGATAAAATGTGTCAGTATTTTACATCTTTTCATGTTTTATATTATGTAAGACAATATCGACATATCAATGAGGAAATTTAACATGTACGCATGTCCAGGTAGATGGGATGGGAAGTCTGCAAATGATCAAATTAGTGTTCATTATGGCAAAGTGTATGTCCACACAAAACACCTTTGTGTGGACGGGCTCTGAAGAGTGGAGGGGCAGAAGCTGCAGGAAAAAAATCTCATTGAACTTAGGTCTGCATGGACATCAATTCATAACATGTCAATCACTCCTTAATGTCAATGAGACTTACCCTGTAATTTACTGCTATAGATAAGTTAGTTCAAGTTCATGTTCAAGTGGAGGGGCAGAGGCTGCAGAATAGCTAGATAAAGAAACATCTCATAGTACTTAGGTCTGCATGAACTTCAATTCATAAAATGTCAACCTCTTCTTAATGTCAATGAGTCATACACTGTACTTTACTACCATTGATAAGTTAGTTCAAGTTCAAGTGGAGGGTCAGGCAAAGGCTACGGAAAAAACCCCATCTCATAGTTATTAAGTCTGCATGGACTTCAATTCATAACATTTCAACATCTTCTTAATGTTAATGAGACTTACACTAAGTTACTACCATAGATAAATTAGTTAAAGTACAAGTTCACATACATCAATTCATTTCTACATAAACATCAACCATTTCTGACCATTTCTCACTCCAATGGAAGCTTATAAAGTGTAGTCAATATTCCTCCGTTTTTTCCCCATGGTCGGGGCCTGGAAACGGCTGCTACGGACGGCACTATGTACAGCCTCCCGCCCACGGAGATGATCCAAACATACTCCACGGCACCGTGTTCGCGAATCGGCCGCTTCTTAACAGAGACCGCGGCTTCACTACATTAAGTACATAGGCCCCGCGGTCGGAGCACTTGTACTCGGTAAGTGATCGCAGGCAGCTCTGAGATTAGACTACAACAAGCTATCATTAGTGAAAATGTTTAATTTACTTTGTTATGGATACACATAGTTTAGGCCCTCAACTTCATGAATGAATGAATGAGTGACCGAGTGAATGAATGAGTGAATGAATGAGTGAGTGAATGTACAGCCTCCAAGTCTCATTTTGTCACATTATAAAAGGGTGCAATTAAATTAATTAAAGTCCATACAGATTAATTTTCATCAATTCAGACTTTATATCTCACCTTTCAGTTCCAGTTGATTCACAATGTTTCACTGGTTTCACGACTTGGCTGCCCTCTTTGTGTGGCAGCAACTTAGCAGCGACATGGCTTTCAAGACTTTCTTCCACTTCTATCCACTTAGCTGCACATTCTTCAGACTTCTTAATGCTTTTCTCACTAAATTCAATTACCCTGCTGCACGTTTCCATGACATGTATTCCACAGAACAACAAAGAACCTTGATCGGAACCTCCAGTAAAACAGGAATCAGTAGAAGTACACTCATGCCCTGTCTAGCTAGCCTGAAACAAAGCACGTGATTGGCCAACTGGCGTCCGACTCAATGTTAAACGTGCTTTGATTGGACTAAAACTACCCGAACATTTTCCGTTTTTTCTCTAATTTAATAGAAAATGTGCAAGTTTTGTTCTTGACGAGTTTCAGGGATGATTTATAGAATATTTGTACACAATATGTGAAAATTTCATGTAGCCCTGTGAGTTGGGTCATGATACTGCACAAGAAAGCTCCTCGGCTCACAGCCTATTGGCCATTCGGCGCTTCGAAACAGCCCCGCTATTCAATGTGATTATGGCTGATCATCCACAATCAGTAACCTATTCCTGCCTTCTCCCCATATCCCCTGGCTCTGCTATCCTTAAAAGCCCTATCTAGCTCTCTCTTAAAAGTATCCAGAGAACCTCAAGTTCCCTTATCAAATCCGGTTCATTACACAACACTAAATCCAGAATTGTCTTTTCCCTGGTAGGCTCCAGTACAAGCTGCTCTAAGAATCCATAATAATAACCTGTTTCCTTTATCATTGTTACTTTTTGGCATATCCATTTGTTCTACATCTCATTTGTTCTATATCTCTCTACATCTTCGTCTAGATTTCACGTTTCCATTTCCTGTGTAATAGCATTACAGAGCAATTGGAATGTTACAACTGCAGACCACAATCACTATTATTTCAGAGCAAAGTTGCCTTCTCAATTATCTATAAACATAAGAAGTCAAACTTATACAAAGGTCACATAACCATAACGCGAACACCTTTTCCCTTCAGGCGACCCTACTCCCTTGCACACATGTCTTATCTCTTATCTCAACATAACTATAATTAAACATAGCAAAAGATTGAATCACAGAATCTATTATCTTTCCAGCCTTGTTTTCTTGGACTAATATAAACAGTCATAAACCCTGAGCCATGTCATTACACCACTTCACAGGAATGTGACATAGAGAAAGAGCAAATGGGCTGTGGACTCGAGAAAGAGCCCCACTGCCTAATCAGAATACTTTTTAAGATAAAACATCTTTTCAATACAAGATTACACAAGACACATTTAATATAAAAGATAATATATACTATACTTTCCAGAGCATGCGGAACCTTGTCGAATGCTTTGCTGAAATCCATATACACAATGTCTACAGTGATGCCTTCATCATCCTTTCTGGTCACATCTTCAAAATACTCAATCAGATTTGTGAGACACAACCTCCCACGTACAAAACCCTACTGATTACCCTAATCAGCCCTTGTTCATTTAAATGCATGGAATCCAATGCCTCAGAAAACTCTACTAATTGTTCAACCACGGCAGTTAAACTCACTGGCCTATAATTCCCAGTCTTTTCCCTGCAGCCTTTCTTGAATAGAGGCTAATGGAGAAATCTGAATAGTGTCCCATGTTCTATGAGTCTGTGGATCAGTGGTTCTTAAATTCTTTGGCCCCACGACCCCATCAGACATTCTTGGTCAGTACCGTGATCCCCGAAAGAAAAATTGGAAAAAAAACTGCCCGATTTATTAAAGCATGTCCGTCAATGAGATGGTTGAAATTGCTTCGCAGCTATCAAATGATCAAAACAACGACAAATGCTCATGTCAGCATCGAACACAAGCCTAATGCGTGCCTTCGTTTTCAGAGTTACCATGGTTGCGAATCCAGCCTCACAGCGATGGGTTGAGCGGGACTGGACTAATAGGGTCAGGGCACTCTTCAAAACAGTCCTTCACTTTCAGCCAAAATGTGGCGAGTGCTTGTTCCATGAAGCTGTGCATCTTCACAAATTCAGTAAAATTGAAACTTCGCAGCCACATCAGTATCGTTGATGACACCGTCTTCAACGGAAAAGGGTCGGACGTTCCACTCATCAAGAGAACAGTCGTCCAGTCTGGGGAAGTAACGTTCGATGGCTTCACAAGTTGCTAGAAGGTTAATTGGGCTGCTCAATGGATATGGCCATTGTTCATCAAATTCATTTACCTTAGAACATGACACTGCATTGGGAAGAGGCAGATAGAACAGGGGATTGGCCTACTTCCAGCTGAGGCTGAACAAACCTTCACCCCGTTTGTATGGGACAACAATGATTTTTTGGAAGAAACAATAAGTGGAAAGGGAACCACATATAATACGTATAGCATTCTTCTTCAGTGGACCCATCTACCACCTCTACCACCTCTGAATCAACCCAGTCATCGCAGTCTGTGCCCAGTGCCCAGTCCAAAGTGACATGGGTGGAATATTTTAGGTGGTGAATTGGACATTGACTGGGGTGATCTGCCTCCAGGCCCAAGCGCCTTGCTAGAATTAACACACTGTTCATGCAAGAAAATAAACTGTGAGAAATCAAGTGCAGGGAAAGGAAGATGCTCATGTTAACAGCATGGTGTGCCATGTACAGATTTATGTAAGTGTGTTGACTGCAGAAACGCTATTACAGCAGACTTGGAATCTGATGAAGAATATTCAGATAAAGATCAGATGTAATGTAAACGAATAAATTGGGGAAATAAATGATTATATAAAGTTTTATTTTAATGTCGGTCGTTTCACTTTTTATTTGGTCAAATTATTTAAACAATGAGTGAAATACTTATGATAATGGCGTGTTGGTGAATGACAGTGCGACAGTCCACCCACCTATCCACACATACATACATGCATACACACATACACACACACATCCATACGCACACTTCCATGCATGCACACACACACATACAAGCACACATACATCCTCACATCCGCACAAGCCACACACAAGCCACACATCCATCCGCATGCAGACATACATGTACACATTCATGCACACATATACATCCACACACACATATCTACACATTCATGCACACATACATCCATTCACACATACATGCATCCTCACATACATACACAGTTATATCCGCACATCCACAGATACACGTTTGACAGGTATACACAGCCGCAAACACAAACTACAGATACTCAAACAATGCAACACTTTTAGGGTTCTTTTAGGTTAAAGGTAATAACTCTCATTTGCAAAGGCACCATCGGGGGGTTTCTAACATAAATATAGGCTCATTGTAGCAAATGAATTCTGCTCATCGAGTAAACATCAGGGCATTCGATTCTTGGTCAGGATGAGACATTTACATCAGAAATAAGACAGGTGTCTTACAGGTCTGTCACCCAGACTGGCACTGCCCCAGTCCTACTATGGCTGTTACCCCCACTCTCCCCACTATGGCAGACAGTGGGGTTCAGTAAAACAGGGGAACCCAGAGGGTCTGTCCTGACCCTTTTATTGGTCAGGTTCATGAGCCCTTAAAACCTGGGACCTCTGCTGCAGTCTCATTACATTTCCTATTTAAGTGACTGGAAGATGCCTTGCAGGACTGTCCTCCAGCCTTGAAATGCCCCAGTCCCACTATGGCCGTGACCGCACTCTGCACGCTGGCAGTCAATGGGGTTCAGTAAAGGGAGGAATCCACAAGAACTGCCCTCACCAATTAATTAATCTGGTTCAGGAGCAGGACCTCTGCAACATGGAAATAGGCCGCCATGGTGTAATATGGGCATTGGCCATAAAATGGCAATTACTTTTCCGATCTCATTTTCAATTAGTTTAATTAGTTAATGTGCAACTTTTGGCACTGATGAGTTATGACTTCCTTCTCAATTATATCTATATTACTAAAAGTAAGATCCTGACTGCTTTTGACTCACTGCGATTTGATTTCCGAGAGAATGCCACCTCTTATGACCCTCATTTTTGGCCACCTCGCTCAGAGTCCCCCTCCGCTGGATAGGACCAGAGGATTTTTCCCACCGATTAAAAATCTGAGATATATTAATGTTTTTTTTAAAAATTGCCATTCTCTCTGCTGCCCCGCTGGTGGGGGGGGGGACTAGAAAAAAACCCGGAAGTGGTCTGCCTCACTCAGTCTCTGCAAGATGGAGCAAGCGAGAGGGTCACTAGAAGAGAGAAGGTGGGTGACGGTGAGAAAGGGAGGAAAACATGGGATGCAAAGGTCCCCAGGTGTTGTACCTCTTGTGAACAGGTTCACCCACGTGGAAGCTGCCGGGACAGAAGACGGTATCCCACTGAGCGGCGGACTGGCTTGCCAAACAAAAAGGGCTGATGAGCCAAACCCACAGAGGCCAAAGTCAGGCAACGCCATTGTAGTTGGAGACTCCATTGTGAGAGGTACGGACAGGGGTTTTTGCGGCAACAGACGGGATTCCAGGATGGTGTGCTGCCTTCCTGGTGCCAGGATCCAGGATGTTACGGACAGTGCAGACAATCCTCAAGGGCGAAGGTGACCAGCCGGAAGTGGTCGTGCATGTTGGCACAAATGATGTTGGAAAGAAGGAGATGAATTTTTTGCAGCGGGACTTCAGAGAGCTCGGAAAAATGCTGAAAAGCAGGACTTCCAGGGTTGTTATCTCCGGTTTGCTTCCAGTTCCTCGTGCTGGCGAGAGCAGGAACAGGGAGATATGGGACCTGAATGTGTGGCTGAGGAACTGGTGCAGGGGGCAGGGATTTAGATTCTTAGATCACTGGGATTTTTTTTTATAGTAAGGGGGAACTGTACAAAAGGGACGGATTGCATCTTAACAGGTGGGGGACCAGCATTCTGGCCGGCAGGTTTGCCACTGCTACACGGATGGTTTTAAACTGAATAAGGGGGGTGGGGTATCAAATGGGATAGTCGAGGACGGAGTTAGAGGGAAAGAGAGTAAAGCGATGGTTAATGACCCCAGAATTAACGGGGAAGAAAGCTCACAAAGGGATAGGAGAGTATGGCCAAGTGTAATAGGGATCGATGTGAAAGGGGCCACTTGTCAACATAATTGTATAAGGAGTAAGAGTGTTGTAAAAACAAGCCTGAAGGCTTTGTGTCTCAATGCGAGGAGCATTCGTAATAAGGTGGATGAGTTGAAGGTGCAGATAGCGATTAATGACTATGCTATAGTTGGAATCACGGAGACTTGGCTCCAGGATGACCAAGGCTGGGAGCTGAACATCCAGGGATATTCAATATTCAGGAGGGATAGACGAAAAGGAAAAGGAGGTGGGGTAGCGTTGCTGGTGAGAGAGGAGATTAATGCAATAGAAAGGAAGGACATTAGCGTGGAGGATGTGGAATCGATATGGGTAGAGCTGCGAAACTCTAAGGGGCAGAAAACGCTAGTGGGAACTGTGTACAGGCCACCTAACAGTAGTATTGGAGTTGGGGATGGCATCAAACAGGAAATTAGAAATGCGTGCAACAAGGGTAACACGGTTATAATGGGTGACTTCAATCTGCATGTAGATTGGGTGAATCAAATTGGCAGGGGTGCTGAGGAAGAGGATTTCCTGGAATGTATGCGGGATAGTTTTCTCAACCAACATGTGGAGGAACCAACGAGAGAGCAGGCTATTCTAGACTGGGTATTGAGTAATGAGGAAGGGTTAGTTAGCAGTCTTGTTGTGCGTGGCCCCTTGGGCAAGAGTGACCATAATATGGTTGAGTTCTTCATTAGGATGGAGAGTGACAAAATTAAGTCAGAAACAAGGGTTCTGAACTTGAACAAAGGTAACTTTGAAGGTATGAGATGTGAATTGGCCAAGATAGACTGGCAGGTGATTCTTAAAGGGTTGACAGTGGATGTGCAATGGAAGGTATTTAAAGACTGCATGGATGAAGTACAAAAGTTGTTCATACCAGTTTGGCAAAAGAATAAATCGGGGAAGGTGGTGCATCCATGGATAACAAGGGAAATCAGGGATAGTATAAAAACAAAAGATGAGGCATACAAATTTGCCAGAAAAAGCAGCCTACCGGAGGACTGGGAGAAATTCAGAATCCAGCAGAGGAGGACAAAGGGCTTAATTAGGAAAGGGAAAATAGATTATGAAAGGAAACTGGCAGGGAACATAAAAACTGACTGCAAAAGTTTTTATAGATATGTAAAGAGAAAGAGACTAGTTAAAACAAATGTTGGTCCCTTGCAGTCAGAAACAGGTGAATTGATCATGGGGAACAAGGACATGGCAGACCAATTGAATAACTACTTTGGTTCTGTCTTCACTAAGGAAGACATAAATAATCTGCCGGAAATAGCAGTGGAACGGGGGTCAAATAAGATGGAGGAACTGAGTGAAATCCAGGTTAGCCGGGAGGTGGTGTTGGGTAAATTGAACGGATTGAAGGCCGATAAATCCCCAGGGCCAGATAGTCTGCATCCCAGAGTACTCAAGGAGGTAGCCACAGAAATAGTGGATGCATTAGTGATAATTTTTCAAAATTCCTTAGATTCTGGAGTAGTTCCTCAGGATTGGAGGGTAGCTAATGTAACCCCACTTTTTAAAAAAGGAGGGAGAGAGAAAGCGGGGAATTACAGACCAGTTAGTCTAACATCGGTATTGGGGAAACTGCTAGAGTCAGTTATTAAAGATGGGATAGCAGCGCATTTGGAAAGTGGTGAAATCATTGGACAAAGTCAGCATGGATTTACGAAAGGTAAATCATGTCTGACAAATCTGATAGAATTTTTCGAGGATGTAACTAGTAGAGTGGATAAGGGAGAACCAGTGGATGTGTTATATCTAGACTTTCAGAAGGCTTTCGACAAGGTCCCGCATAAGAGATTAGCATACAAACTTAAAGCACACGGTATTGGGGGTTCAGTATTGATGTGGATAGAGAACTGGCTAGCAGACAGGAGGCAAAGGGTAGGAGTAAACGGGTCCTTTTCAGAATGGCAGGCAGTGACTAGTGGGGTGCCGCAAGGCTCAGTGCTGGGACCCCAGCTATTTACAATATATATTAATGATTTGGACGAGGGAATTCAATGCAACATCTCCAAATTTGCAGATGATACCAAGCTGGGGGGTATAGTTAGGTGTGAGGAGGATGCTTGGAGGCTGCAGGGTGATTTGGATAGGCTGAGTGAATGGGCAGATGCATGGCAGATGCTGTACAATGTGGATAAATGTGAGGTTATCCACTTTGGTGGCAAAAACATGAGGGTAGACTATTATCTGAATGGTGGCAGATTAGGTAAGGGGGAGATGCAACGAGACCTGGGTGTCATGGTACACCAGTCATTGAAAGTAGGCATGCAGGTGCAGCAGGCAGTGAAGAAAGCAAATGGTATGTTAGCATTCATAGCGAAAGGATTTGAGTATAGGAGCAGGGAGGTTCTACTGCAGTTGTACAGGGTTTTGGTGAGGCCACACCTGGAGTACTGCGTACAGTTTTGGTCTCCAAATCTGAGGAAAGACATCCTTGCCATAGAGGGGGTACAGAGAAGATTCACCAGACTGATTCCTGGGATGTCAGGACTTTCATATGAGGAAAGATTGGATAGACTCGGTTTGTACTCGATGGAATTTAGAAGATTGAGGGGAGATCTTATAGAAACCTACAAAATTCTTAAGGGGTTGGACAAGCTAGATGCTGGAAGATTGTTCCCGATGTTGGGGGAGTCCAGAACAAGGGGTCACAGTCTAAGGATAAGGGGGAATTCCTTTAGGACCGAAATGAGGAAAACATTCTTTACACAGAGAGTGGTGAGTCTCTGGAATTCTCTGCCACAGAAGGTAGTTGAGGCCAGTTCATTGGCTATATTTAAGAGGGCGTTAGATGTGGCACTTGTGGCTAAAGGGATCAGGGGGTATGGAGAGAAGGCAGGTACGGGATACTGAGTTGGATGATCAGCCATGATCACATTTGTAGATGGTTTTGCATGCAACCAATAACATAGTTACCTCAGTACCACTAACCCCGCCTAGTTAACATCAATCATAACGCCTTCCCCTTCCTGGATACGGTTCACTAGAAGAATGTAGCCAGTATTTGAGGATGTATGTAATACCTTGTGCTATCATTAAAATGTGTTGAACACTTTTAGAGTTTGTAAATTGCTTATTTACATGGTGTCGGAGCTGGAAGATACCAGCAGCCGGCTCCTGTCCCAGCCAGCGTTCCCTGCATGCCTCGGTCCCCATATCGAGCGCCCGGTTCCCCTCTGCGCGGGTCACCTGTTGGCGGTCGCGGTTCTCCCTCTCCTGTTCCTCCAACCCCACCGCCCTTCCCTGGTTCCCCTGCTGTCTCGGGTCCCCCTGTTTTTTCTGCTCCTCCGGGGGAAGGGGGAGGCATCCGTACGCGCTCAGGCCGGATCAGCAAGCCACCTGTTCGTTATGGCGATTCTGTTTAATTCTGTTGTAGTGACAACGGTCTGTTTCTTTTAAATTTTCTAAGGGGAAGGATGTAGATGGTTTTGCATGCAACCAATAACATAGTTACCTCAGTACCACTAACCCCGCCTAGTTAACATCAATCATAACGCCTTCCCCTTCCTGGATACGGTTCACTAGAAGAATGTAGCCAGTATTTGAGGATGTATGTAATACCTTGTGCTATCATTAAAATGTGTTGAACACTTTTAGAGTTTGTAAATTGCTTATTTACAACATTGAATGGCGGTGCAGGCTCGAAGGGCCGAATGGCCTACTCCTGCACCTATTTTCTATGTTTCTATGTTTCTATCTCTCTGAGCTTTGAATAACAATGAACACATGTCTACTCAACTGTGAGTGCCCTTAATTTGGTTTGAAAATGAAAATATGGTTGGGTTGAAGACTTGGGGCACTGTCTATGTTTCGACTGGGGGAGCATGGGAAGAGTTGCAAGATAACGAGAAGACACGTGTGAGGGCCTCATCTATGATGGGAGAGGGGAAACCTGTTCCCTGAAGAATGAGGACATTTTGGCGGATGTAAAGATGGCAACCAAGTTTGTGAAATTCTTTATTCAGGAAATAGCTCTTTGGCTTACAGGTCTTCACAAACACGTCTGACCACAACAGTGGTCAGCAACACAAATGTGGTGCAAGAGCAAAACTGCGCGAAAACAGCAGCCCCTCCAGAGTCATGTGACCGTGGCTTCTGAACGCTGGGTTCGATACCCGCGTGCGCCAGCAGGCGCTGCTACATGCCGCCCCCCCCCCCCTGATTACGCGGTACGGAAACGCACGGGGAACTGGACGGTTTGACCAGAATGCATAGTCCGAGGTCACGGGCTGAGTGTAACATTAGGGACAAGCAAAACAGAATCGGAGGGAAGCGACAAATGCGAATGAGGGACGGGCGTAACAAAGGGGACCAGTGAAACATAACCGGAGGTAACAGGTGAAGAGGGCGGCAAAACGGCCGGCGGACACCCTCTGCACCGCGGACGGGCTATCCTCGCCGGCGTAGGCTGGCTTAAAGCGGCTGACGGAGACGAACCCCTCCTTGCCACCCATCTCCAACGTGAACATCGAGGTACCAATCTCTAGCACCCTGTATGGACCTTCGTATACCCGCTGTAATGGCGAGTGGGGACCATCCCCACGAAGGAAAACATAAGCACAATCCCGTAACATAGTCGGCACATGCACCGTAGACGACCTGTGCCAGAAAGTGGGAACCGGGACCAACGCGCGCGCTCGCTCGCGAAGGTCAGCTAACAAAGCCGAAGCCGGGAGCAGATGCGGTGTAGACGGAGGAATTGGGAATAGAGTCTGTAACCACCAATTTCGCTGCATTGTTTTCCCAATGCGGCCGCGAGAAATGTACAGGAAGAGACGTTAAATAGTGACCTTCCTTGACAATTATACAACTCGTTCCGTGTTCACAGCAAAAAGATTCCTGTTAACAGACTTGAATAAACTTAAGTACTTTTGTTAAAATAACACATTTTATTGATATTTTCTCGGGCTCACCTTCCTACCAACTTCAGCATTATCCCCCAGGGCGATTTTGCCATTTCCTTCAACCGCGCTCTGAATTTACTTTGGGTGGCTGCATAGATGCACGTGTTTGAACAGGAACTCAACAGTTTCAGCATTGCTCCGACTTCCGTGGCAATGTATGCCGGGTTTACGCGGTTACCTCGGTAACTGTTGCTGTTTGTCAGTCCCGTTGAAAGAAAGGTCACGACGGCTGTTATCCACAGGAGGACAAAGCTGCCGGAGATGGCGAAGAGTAATATAATGGACTTCCGTCTGGTCACCACCTCTGGGTCCTGTTCATTCGCACTCTTGTTGCCACGAAGCTTCATGCGGGCTCTACTGGCAGCTAAGATGCGCCTGACTGTCAATGAGTTAAACAGGAAAATTAAAGTAAAGGGAACGGGACCGACGGACAGAACATGACACAGGAGGAATGTTGAACCGAAAGGTGAAGCAACAAATCCTGTATTTGGCTTGCAACCCCACTGCACATTTCCTATTATCTGCATGGTTTCATATGTAAAGACAAGCGGGATGTTTTTGAACACGATCGCGCAAGTGAATGTTGTGAGTACAATGGCCGCCGTCCTCTTTGTGCAGTACCTGGTCTTTAGCCCTGTAGAACAAATGGCTACACATCTATCAAACGTGAAGGAGATGGTAAACCAAACGGACATGTCGAGCGTGATCGCAGTCAGATATAGAACAAACCTACAAACAGGAGTATGAAGCAGAATGGAAAGTGGAAAGTGATAGGTAAAAGTATAATACACTAGTACATTGACAATCATCACCAGTAGATCAGCCAAAGCCATGCCCAGCATGTAGACGGAGATACACTTGGAGAGGCCACAGTATCCTCGAGAGAGAATCGCGATTGTCACCAGATTTGCTGTAAGGAATAAAAAGGAATAGTCAAGTCAAGTCACTTTTATTTCTACAGCACATTTAAAAAACAACTCTCGCTGGCCAAAGTGCTTTACATTGGTGGAGGTACTAACGTTATACAACATTGGTTCATAGATTAAGTACAGACATAAATACATACATATAGCCCTCCCTCAGAGGACGTCAAGAAAGGCTTGAGAGTAAAGATAAGTTTTAAGTTTCGACTTAAAGGAGTTGATGGAGGGGGCAGTTCTGATGGGAAGAGGGATGCTTTTCCAAAGGAAACATCCAGTTCTCGTTTCTGATTAACTTTGAGTAGATATTTGCTGAAGGGCAATTTCTAAATTCACCATCGATTGGCCCAGTGTCACTTCCTACCCAAAGGCAAGACACAATTCAATGCGACGTGCTGGTCGTCTGACTGGTAGATCTTGTTTTGATTATCACGTGAACAAATATGGCCGTGCTCAAACTGCATGTAATACTCTAGTACACTATTGATAAATATGAAGCATTCCACTGTAGGCACGGACTAAAAGTATATCGGTAATTACGGTAATTACATGCCTTGAACTTCCAACGGCACTCAGCGCATCAAGGACTGATGCATAATTGTATACAGCATTACTCTCAAATTTACACTCTTATTTCCATTATATTTTGCACTCATCTATGATACGACTGTGCGAAGAAACCATATGATTTGCCCGATAATACGTAAAATAACATATTCCTTTGTATCTCTGTGACAGTGGCAACAATAAACCAGCACCAACTTATTCAGCAGGATTTAGTAACCAAAGAACCACAGTTGGTTATGTAGAATCAAGATGGAATGACTCACCGGGAACACCAAAACTTGCGAGAACTGGGTAGTAAATCTCCCTTGTTAGCAAAATAGCTTCTTTCCCCATGTTCGCAGACGGGCTGGCTGAAATGCGTGGGCAGTGCAGTGCAATGTTAATTTATGCGCTCGTATATCCCCGAGTGAATAAAGCCCCGTGACGTATAATGGGTTGCAACATCGGTGCAGACAAGAGTCATAATTACATTGAGAAATACTTGTTGTTGTTTCGAATTAGCTTGTTTTCAAGGTTTAAGATGGGGCGTCACAAACATGGCAGCAGATTTTGCCAAACCCTTACGGCGTATTTTTGCTACATTTAAACAACTTCATATAAGGGATTTCAAATGGAAAAGCTACAATATTTAATGAACCAAATATAACCCTGACTAACCATGTATTTGTAGCAGGTTGGAAAATATCAGCTGGGGAAAATGTCACCCCGTCAAACACTTATAGCCAGAAAGGTATTGAAGCACTCCAGCGTAGCCTTCAATGCAACTGACCCAGTGCTAGAGCCATCCGAAATCTGTACAGCATTTACGACGAAGTCTCCCACAATTTCAGCCACCCAGGCTTGTTCAGACGCTAAAGCAAATTAACGAACTTCCTCAGAATAAAAGTTTTATTTAAGGCAAAGGATCGAGTTCAGCGGTTCTTAACCTGGGGGTCGTTTGGGGTTTTTCCAGGGCTCATGAAGAGGTCATAAATAACATATCAATTTGTTGAGCCCATTTTTAGGAACCTAACAAAGGTAAAACCACACACAGTATTTTGTTCGCGTATGCGATTATATACACGCACCCGAACTGTGTGTGTTGTGAACCGTGTCTGCCAAGAAGCGCACGTATAGTGAAGCATTTCTCAAGTTCGGTTTCACAAGCTTTGTTCAAAAATCCGTGCTCAAGCCGCAATGTGTTATCTGTGCCAAGGATTTGAGCCACTAGAGCATGAAGCCCAGGAAACTGATGATCCATTTGGAGTCTTGTCACAGCGAACTGGCATGAAGGGTGTGGACTATTTCAAAGGAAAAGAAGCTGCACTCAAGGTTCCCACATTGATTCGACTGGTCGCTGCTCTCGTCAAAATGAAGCAGCATTGGAGGCTTCATACCGGATTGCTTATCGAATCTCACAGACTAAGAAACCTCACAGCATCGGTGAAGAGCTTATCAGGCCATGCCTCCTTGAAACAATGAAGTTGGTGCTTGGGGAGCAGCAGTCAAACAAGTTCAGGCAGATTTCCATTTTGAATAACACAATCAAAAGTCGAAACTCGGATATGAGTAATGATATTCTGCTGCAAGTAGTGAGCGCTGTGAAGAGCAGTCCAGTGTATTCACTGCAACTGGACAAGTCAACAGATGTTGCCTCATGTTCCCAACTGCTAGTCTACGATTATTGCCTCGATGGGGAAGCCATGAAGGAGGGGTACCTGTTCTCGGAGCCATTGGCCACTACCACTCAGGGAGAAGATGTGTTCAGAATGCTGGAAGCCTGCCTCATCAAACATGATCTTGGCTGGGAATGCCTTGTCGGGGTGTGTACAAATGGGGCACCTTCCATTTGCGGATCTGGCTTCAATGTCTTCATGGAGGATGTCGCTCCCCATGTCTCCTTCACCCAATGCATGATACATCGCCATGCTTTAGCGATGAAAACTCTCCCTCCTTGCCTTCGAGAAGTGTTTTAAGATGTGGTGAAGATTGTAAACCACATCCGAGGGAGTGCAACAACCTCAAGAATCTTCAAACGGATGTGTGAAGAAATGGGCGCCGATTTCATTGTTCTGATAATCCACATAGTTCGCGGGCTTTCGCGTGGCAAAGTTCTCAATCGTGTTATTCAACTTCAAGAGGAAATAGAGCTTTTCTTGGAGAGAGGGTGCACCGAGAAAGAAAATCGCTTCATGAAAAGATGCAGGATGCATTGTTCGTGATGAAGGTTGGTTACTTGGCTGACTTCTTCGCCGAGGTGAATTTCTTGAACCTGTCACATCAAGGAAACCTCTCAATGCTCCACACGGCTTGTGACAAAGTGGCAGCGTTCAGGAGGAACCTTTACTAGAGAAGAGTCCAGAACAGTGACACAACTATCTTCCCTGAGATGACAACTCTCCTGGATGCTACGCCAAAGTTTAAGAACATAGAAACATAGAAACATAGAAAATAGGTGCAGGAGTAGGCCATTCGGCCCTTCGAGCCTGCACCGCCATTCAATGTGATCATGGCTGATCATCCAACTCAGTATCCCGTACCTGCCTTCTCTCCATACCCCCTGATCCCTTTAGCCACAAGTGCCACATCTAACGCCCCCTTAAATATAGCACTGATCTTGTTCAAGGAAGGAAGCGCCAGCTAATGAATCTGAGCCACAGACTCATAGAACATGGGACACTATTCAGATATCTCCATTAACCTCTATTCAAGAAAGGCTGCAGGGAAAACACTGGGAATTATAGGCCAGTAAGTTGTGGTCTGCAGCTGTAACATTCCAATTGCTCTGTAATGCTATTACACGGGAAATGGAAACGTGAAATCTAGACGATGATGTAGAGAGACATAGAACAAATGAGATGTAGAACAAATGGATATGCCAAAAAGTAATAATGATAAAGGAAACAGGTCATTATTATGGATTCTTAGAGCAGCTTGTACTGGAGCCTAACAGGGAAAAGGCAATTCTGGATTTAGTGTTGTGTCATGAACTGGATTTGATAAGGGAACTTGATGTTTTCTCGATACTTTTAAGAGAGAGCTAGATAGGGCTTTTAAGCATAGCGGAGTCAGGGGATATGGGGAGAAGGCAGGAACGAGGTATTGATTGTGGATGGTTACACAAAAAGCTGGAGAAACTCAGCGGGTGCAGCAGCATCTAAGGAGCGAAGGAGATAGGCGACGTTTCGGGTCGAGACCCTTCTTCAGACCCTAGGGTTAGGTATTGATTGTGGATGATCAGCCATGATCACATTGAATAGAGGTGCTGGTTCGAAAGGCCGAATGACCAATAGACTGTGGGCTGAGGAGCTTTTTTGTGCAGTTTCATGACCCAACTCACGGAACTAC
Source organism: Raja brachyura (assembly GCA_963514005.1). The sequence continues at coordinate 16,015,578 of OY740784.1, read as the reverse complement.
ATGAAATGTTCACATATTGTGTAAAAATATTATATAAATCATCCCTGAAACTCGTCAAGAACAAAGCAAGAACAAGCACATTTTTATTAAATTAGCGAAAAAACGGAAAATCTTCGGGTATTTTTAGACCAATCAAAGCACGTTTAACATTGAGTCAGACGCCAGTTGGCCAATCATGCACTTTGTTTCAGGCTAGCTAGGCAGGGAGCACACATCATGGCTGAGTGTAGTTCTACTGATGCCTGTCTTACTGGAAATTCCAATGAAGGTTCTTTGTTGTTCTGTGGAATACATGTCGTGGAAACTTGCAGCAGGGTAATTGAATTTAGTGAGAAAAACATTAAGAAGTCTGAAGAGTGTGCAGCTAAGTGGATAGAAGTGGAAGAAGGTCTTGAATGCAAAGTTGCTGCTAAGGTGCAGCCACACAAAGAGGACAGCCAAGTCGTGAAACATTGTGAATCAACTGGAACTAAAAGATAAGATCTAAAGTCTGAATTTATGTAAATTGATTTGTATGGAATTTAATTAATTTAATTGCACACTTTTATAATGTGAAAAAATGATATTTGGAGGCTGTACGTTCATTCATTCATTCACTCGTTCAATCATTCATTCATACATTTATTCATGAAGTTGAGGGCCTAAACTATGTGTATCCATAACAAAGTAAATTAAACATTGTCACTAATGCCAGCTTGTTGTAGTCAAATAAGTCTTTAACATCTAATCTCGGAGCTGCCTGCGATCACTTACAGAGTAAAAGTGCTCCGACCGCGGGGCCTATGTACTTAATGTAGTGAAGCCGACGTCTCTGTTAAGAAGCGGACGATTCGCGAACACGTAGCCGCGGAGTGTGTTTGGATCATCTCCGTGGGCGGGAGGCTGTACATAGTGCCGTCTGTAGCAGCCGTTTCCAGGCCCCGACCACGGGAGAAAAACGGAGGAATGTTGACTGCACTTTATAGGCTTCCATTGGAGTCAGAAATGGTCAGAAATGGTTGATATTTATGTAGAAATGAATTGGTGTATGTGAACTTGAACTTGAATTAATTTATCTATGGTAGTAACTTAGAGTAAGTCTCATTAACATTAAGAAGAAGTTGAAATGTTATGAATTGAAGTCCATGCAGACTTAATGTGTATGAGATGGGGTTTTTTTCCTGTAGCCTTTGCCTGACCCTCCACTTGAACTTGAACTAACTTATCAATGGTAGTAAATTACAGTGTAAGTCTCATTGACATTAAGAAGACGTTGACATTTTATGAATTGAAGTTCATGTAGACCTAAGTACTATGAGATGTTTCTTTATCTAGCTATTCTGCAGCCTCTGCCCCTCCACTTGAACTTGAACTAACTTATCTATAGCGGTAAATTACAGTGTAAGTCTCATTGACATTAAGAAGAGATTGACATTTTATGAATTGAATTCCATGCAGACCTAAGTACTATAAGATTTTTTTTTTCTGCAGTTTCTGCTTCTCCACTCTTCAGAGCCTGTCCACACAAAAGTGTTTTGTGTGGACATGCACTGTGCCACAATGAACACTGATTTGATAATTTGCAGACTTCCCATCCCATCTACCTGGACATGCGTACATGTTGAATTTCCTCATTGATTTGTCGATATTGTCTTATATAATATAAAACATGAAAAGATGTAAAATACTCCCTGACACATTTTATCTATTATTAGTAGGCAGCAGTGTATCCCGGGTTATCATGCAGAGTGCTATCGTCACTTCGGCAACATAACAACAATAAATCGAGCTATAGGAAGGTCTAGAAGGAAGAAAGGTAACGATGGGACTCAAACAACAATTCTTTGTATTTATGGTCATATGATGTTATGCCCCTGTCCCACTTAGGAAACCTGAACGGAAACCTCTGGAGACTTTGCACCCCACCCAAGGTTTCCGTGCGGTTCCCAGAGGATCCCGGATGTTTTTGTCAGTCTCCCTAATGGTCGTAAGTGGTTTCCGTTTAAAAAATCTGTAATTTTTTAGTCAAAGCCGGTTGCGATGTTAGTTGAAGGTGGTTAGAAACATAGAAACATAGAAATTAGGTGCAGGAGTAGGCCATTCGGCCCTTCGAGCCTGCACCGCCATTCAATATGATCATGGCTGATCATCCAACTCAGTATCCCGTACCTGCCTTCTCTCCATACCCTCTGATCCCCTTAGCCACAAGGGCCACATCTAACTCCCTCTTAAATATAGCCAATGAACTGGCCTCAACTACCCTCTGTGGCAGAGAGTTCCAGAGACCCACCACTCTCTGTGTGAAAAAATTCCTTCTCATCTCGGTCCTAAAGGATTTCCCCCTTATCCTTAAGCTGTGACCCCTTGTCCTGGATCTCCCCAACATCAGGAACAATCTTCCTGCATCTAGCCTGTCCAACCCCTTAAGAATTTTGTAAGTTTCTATAAGATCCCCTCTCAATCTCCTAAATTCTAGAGAGTATAAATCGAGTCTATGCAGTCTTTGTTCATAAGACAGTCCTGACATTCCAGGAATCAGTCTGGTGAACCTTCTCTGCACTCCCTCTATGGCAATAATGTCCTTCCTCAGATTTGGAGACCAGAACTGTACGCAATACTCCAGGTGTGGCCTCACCAAGACCCTATACAACTGAAGTAGAACCTCCCTGCTCCTATAGCCGGAGGATATAGCCTATGGTTGCCGGAGGACAAAAACCTCCGGAAACCGCATGGAAAAATGAAAATATATATTTGAGGATGTTGATTTATTTTACTTTTCATTCCTTTTCTGCTTTATTTTTCCTCTTTCAATTGAGTTCGAGATGCTGAAAAGCCTGAAGCAGGTGAATCACCTCAAGAGTCAGTTCCTGATGGTGAAGCAGATGAGCCAGCCTCAAATAGACTGCTTCGATCCATGACAAGTGATAGTCAATAAATAGCAACTGTCGAGCAGGCATGTCCTACCAGTGCATTGTAAAGGTTCAAAGTACACAAAAGAAAAAAACACGGGAATAAGAAAAGTGGAGAAATTAATGCAATGTGAAACAAAACAATGTGGCCATTTAATGACTGCTGCAACCATGAAGAAAGATAAGGCATTGCTGTTACACATAAGAGATAGAGACCTTTTAGCTCTTGAAGAGAGATACCATAAATCATGCTATGAGAGATACACCAAAGTTGTCACTGATTTTGCACAAGATTGTAAACAAGACAATCAGAAGCAGGTGTGTGAGAAGTCTTACTCTAGTTTCTGCAAGAGAGTCATTGAGGAGAGAATCTTCCATGGCAAAGAAATCTTAAGACTTGCTAAACTCAACAGACTTTTCATAAGTGAGGTTCGAGAAGTTGAGGGCTTGGATGCATCATCTCACAAGACAGGCCGCCTGAAGGCAAGGTTGAAGAGATCCCATCCTCTCTTATGTTTCACAAGGCCATTTAGGCAAGTAGAAAGTGAAATTGTATTCCTGGAATCTCTTGTTGTTGAAGAGCTGGTTGAAGGTGTTGTGGAAGATAATTCAACCAAGGACAGTGAAATCAGCATAATTGTCGGTGACAATCAACAAGGTGGATCATCGTCCCATCACCTCAGAGACATGTTTCGTGCAGCCCAGATAGTTCAGAATAGCATCGTCAACTCAACAAACCACATCCAATGGCCGCCAACTTCTGAAGACACTACATTACATAGAGCTGAACAGATTGTTCCAGATGAACTTTACAACTTTTTGGCATGGACCACTGGAGCAAGCAATGAACCAAAGGAATCTGGGAAAGTTGATGTGCCTGACGAGATGTACCACTCCTTCCAAAACACACAGCCCTCTCCATGGCAGTCAGACATTTAACAGGCTCAGCAAGGTTAATTGGGCTGCTCAATGGATTTGGCCATTGCTCATCAAATTATTTTACCTTAGAACATGACACTGCACTGGCAAAGAGGCAGATAGAACTGGGGATTGGCCTACTTCCAGCTGAGGCTCAAAAAACCTTCACCACGTTTGTATGGGACAACAGTGATTTTGGGGAAGAAACAATAAGTGGACAGGGAACGACACACAATACGAATGACATTCTTCTTCAGTGGAGCCCATCTACCACCTCTGAATCAACCCAGTCATCGCAGTCTGTGCCCAGTGCCCAGTCCAAAGTGACATGGGTGGAAAATTGTAGGTGGTGAATTGGACTTTGACTGGGATGATCTGCCTCCAGCCCCAAGCACCTTGCTAGAATTAACACACTGTTCATGCAAGAAAACAAGTGAGAAATCAAGTGCAGGGAAAGGAAGATGCTCATGTCAACAGCATGGTGTGCCATGTACAGATTTATGTAAGTGTGTTGACTACAGAAACTCTATTACTGCAAAAGACTTGGAATCTGATGAAGAATATTCAGATGAAGATCAGATATAATGTAAACAAATAAATTGGGGAAATGAATGATTATATAAAGTTTTATTTTAATGTAGATTGTTTCACTGTTTAGTTTGTCAAATTATTTAAACAATGAGTGAATTACTTATGATAATGGCGTGTTGGTGAATGACAGTGCGACAGTCCACCCACCCATCCACACATACATACATGCATACACACATCCACACACACATCCATCCGTACGCACACTTCCATGCATGCACACACACACACGTACATGCACACACACACATACATGCACACATCCGCACACACACACATCCACACGCAGACATACATGTACAATTCCATACACACATATACATCCACACACACACATCCACACGTACATGCACACATACATCCATTCACACATACATCCATCCACACATACATACACACTTACATCCAGACATCCACAGATACACGTTTGACAGGTATACACAGACACACACACAAACTACAGATACTCAAACAATGCAAGACTTTTAGAGTTCTTTTAGGTTAAAGGTAATAACCCTAATTTGCAAAGGCACCATCGGCGGGGTCTCTAACGTAAATATTGGCTCATTGTAGCTTAAAATGAATACTCATCGAGTAAACATCAGAGCATTCGATTCTTGGTCAGGTTGTGACATTTACATCAGAAATAAGACAGGTCTCTTACAGGACTGTCACCCAGCCTGGCACTGCCCCAGCCCTACTATGGCCGTTACCCCCACTCTCCCCACTATGCCAGTTAGTGGGGTTCAGTAAATGGGGGAACCCAGAGGATCTATCCTGACCCCTTAATTAGGCAGATTCATGGGACCTCTGCTGCAGTCTCATTAAATTTCCTATTAAAGCGACTGGAAGATGACTTGCAGGACTGTCCCCCAGTTGGGCACTGCCCCAGTCCCACTATGGCTGTGAGCCCCACTCTGCACACTGGCAGTTAGTGGGGTTCAGTAAAGGGAGGAACCCGCAAGAACTGCCCTAACCCATTAATTAGGCTGGTTCAGGAGCAGGACCTCTGCGACAGTCTCATTAAAAAAACACACTTACAATTATATTCATCATATTATATTTATATAATATACTTATACTTAATTATATATGATTACAGTCATATTTACAAGTCATATATATAGTCGTATAATAATATATCATTTAAATGGACTGCATCACGGAAATATGCTGCCCATGGTGTAATATGGGCATTGGCCTCTAGATGGCGCTTACTTTCCCGATCTCATTTTCTAATTAGTTTAATTAATTAATGTGTAACTTATGGCCCTGAGTTATGATTTCCTTCGCAATTATATTTCATCTAAATCTGTGGAGATTTTCATGTGGTTCCGTGACGTGGGTCACGAAAATTGATTTCTAGACACATTTTTGAAGCTCGGCCCACAGCCTACAACTCCTGCACCTATTGTCTATTGCCTATTAGCTGTAGCTGTGCAATGCGATGTGACAAGGATCTCAGCCATGAGTAATCTTTAGTTCAGGGTATTTAATGGAATTGCCCCGAAAGTAACACATGCCAGGGCATAAGTGTATGCTGAATTATACAAGCCCTCGCCGGGGGTCGCTAGAGGGGAGCACTCCGTTTGCTGGCCCGCGGCAGCCTGAGGCCGCGGTCTGCGGAGCTCCAGCTGGCGCAGCATCCGAAGCCTGGGATCCCTCGTTGGAGACCCCGGAGGAGAAGAGCTCCGACTGCCGGCCCGTGGCCTACTACTGTGGGTGCGGCGGGGACTTGCCATCCGGAGCGGGGTCCCTCGCCAGGGAGCCCTGGAGACGAGCTCTGCGGCCCAGCAGTCTGCGGTGCTTCTGGCTGTGGCGCGACGGGGACTTTAAATCTTTGACCGCCGGCCTGCGGCCTACACCACCTTGAAGCCGGTCTGTGATGGGGAGGCACCGATGCAGGACTTACTTGGACTTACCTGGCCCGTACAAATCTTTTCAAAAAGGGATTACAAAAAATTAAATGTGAAATAATGTGCGCGCTTATTATGAGCATGAAGCGTGAAGTCCCTCGATGCTGGGGTCCAGGGCCCTGGAATCTCAGGGGTTTTAGATGCTCTCTGATGCATTCTGAGCCTTATTTTGCAGCATTTTTGCACCAAATTTATGACCAATATTTCAGAAATTAACAGGAATCTGAGCGGTAGTTTCTTCACACAAAGGGGGCTGGGTGTATGGAACGAGCTGCCAGTGGAGGTAGTTAAGGCTGGGAATATCCTAATGTTTAAGAGAACTTTGGACACGTACATGGATAGGACAGATTTAGATGGATATGGGCCAAACGCGTGTGAGTGGGACTAGTTTAGATGGGACATGTTGGTCGGTGTGGGAAAGCTGGGCTGAAGGGCCTGTTTCCACACTGCATCATTCTATGACTAAAAATTTAAGAAGAAAAATGCATGTGGAGAAGTAGAGCAGATTTGAAAGAAGAGTGAAATGTAAAGGCAGAGAGAGGTTTATGGGTGGAAAGGAACATAGGAAAGGAGGGGGGAGAGTGGGCTAGGGCAGATGGGTGAAGGGAAAATGGACACAAAGTGTTTCAGTAACTCAGTGGGCCAGGCAGCATCTGCGGAGAATATGAATAGGCGACGTTTCACAGAGTATTGGAGTATCTCAGCGGGTCAGGCAACATCTCTAGAGAACATGGATAGATGACTTGTCACAGAGTGCTAGAGTAACTCAGTGAGTCAGGCAGCATCCCTGGAGAAAAGGTATAGATTATATTTTGGGTCAAGACCGTTCTTCAGTAATATTCATGATGTGACTTGCATAGACATTCCTGAATGTTACCCAAACCATCGTGAGCTACTTTGTTACCGTGCGTGCCCTCTCCTATAACGTCTCAGCTGCCTTTGGTGATGCAGGACAGGACACAAGCTTTGGGACTCGGTGTGAAGTTGTTGCCGTCTGTCCTAGTTGGTAAAAACCCGGATGGAGTGGTTGTGGAGAGGATGTTTCCACTAGTGGGAGAGTCTAGGACCAGTGGCCACAGCCTCAGAATTAAAGACATTCCTTTAGGAGGGAGATGAGCAGGAATTTCTTAAGTCAGAGCGTGGTGAACTGTGGAATTCATTGCCACAGACAGCTGTGGAGGGCAAGTCAATGGACATTTGTCAGGAGGAAATTGATAGATTGATACGGGTGTCAGAGGTAATGGGGAGAAGGCAAGAGAATGGGTTTGAGAGGGAAAGATGGATAGAGTGATACAGTATGGAAACAGACCCTTTGGCCCAACATGTCCCATCTGCACTAGTCCCACCTGCCCAAGTTTGATCCATATCCCTCCGAACCTGTCCTATCCATGTACCTGTCTAATGCCCCTGTCCCACTTAGGAAACCTGAACGGAAACCTCTGGAGACTTTGCACCCAACCCAAGGTTTCCGTGCGGTTCCCGGAGGTTTTTGTCAGTCTCCCTATTGGTCGACAGTGGTTTCCATTTTAAAGTCGGTAATTTTTTAGTCGAAGCCGGGTGTGATGCTAATTTAAGGTGGTTGCCGAAGGACAAAAACCTCCGGGAACCGCACGGAAACCTTGGGTGGGGCGCAATGTCTCCAGAGATTTCCGTTCAGGTGTCCTAAGTGGGACAGGGGCATAACTGTTTCTTAAATGTTTCGATAGTCCCTGCCTCAACTACCTCCTCTGGCAGCTTGTTCCATACACCTACCACCCTTTGTGTGAAAAACACACCCCTCAGACTCATAGAAACATAGAAACATACAAAATAGGTGCAGGAGTAGGCCATTCGGCACTTCGAGCCTGCACCACCATTCAATATGATCATGGCTGATCGTCCCACTCAGTATCGCGTACCTGCCTTCTCTCCATATCCCCTGATCCCCTTTGCCACAAGGGCCACATCTAATTCCCTCTTAAATATAGCCAATGAACTGGCCGCAACTACTTTCTGTGGCAGAGAATACCAGAGATTCACCACTCTCTGTGTGAAAAATGTTTTTCTCATCTCGGTCCTAAAAGACTTCCCCCTTATCCTTAAACTGTGACGCCTTGTTCTGGACATGCCCAACATCGGGAACAATCTTCCTGCATCTAGCCTGTCAAACCCCATAAGAATTTTGTAAGTTTCCATAAGATCCCCCCTCAATCTAGCGAGATTCTAGCGAGTACATGCCGACTCTATCCAGTCTTTCTTCAAATGAAAGTCCTGACATCCGAGGAATCAGTCTGGTGAACCTTCTCTGTACTCCGTATATGGCAAGAATGTCTTTCCTCAGATTAGGAGACCAAACTGTACGCAATACTCCAGGTGTGGTCTCACCAAGACCCTGTACAACTGCAGTAGAACCTCCCTGCTCCTATACTCAAATCCGTTTGCTATGAATGCTAACAAACCATTTGCTTTCTTCACTGCCTGCTGCAACTGCATGCCTACTTTCAATGACTGGTGTACCATGACACCCAGGTCTCATTGCATCTCCCCTTTTCCTAATCGGCCACCATTCAAATAATAGTCTACTTTCCTGTTTTTGCCACCAAAGTGGATAACCTCACATTTATCCACATTATACTGCATCTGCCATGCATTTGCCCACTCACCCAACCTATCCATGTCACATTGCAGCCTCCTAGCATCTTCCTCACGGCTAACACTGACTCCGAGCTTCATGTCATCCGCAAACTTGGAGATGTTGCATTCAATTGCCTTGTCCAAATCATTAATATGTATTGTAAATAGCTGGGGTCCCAGCACTGAGCCCTGTGGTACCCCACTAGTCACAGCCTGCCATTCTGAAAAGGACCCGTTTACTCCTACCCTTTGCTTCCTGTCTGCCAGCCAGTTCTCTATCCACATCAATACTGAACCCCCAATACCGTGTGCTTTATGTTTGCATACTAAACTCTTATGTGGGACCTTGTCAAAAGCCTTCTGAAGTTCCAGATATAACACATCCACTGGTGCTCCCTTATCCACTAGTTACATCCTCGAAAAATTCTATCAGATTTGTCAGACATGATTTACCTTTCATAAATCCATGCTGACTTTGTCCAATGATTTCACCACTTTCCAAATGCGCTGCTATCCCATCTTTAATAACTGACTCTAGCAGTTTCCCCACTACCGATGTTAGACTAACTGGTCTGTAATTCCCCGTTTTCTCCCTCCCTCCCTTTTTAAAAAGTAGGACTTTTACATTAGCTACCTTCCAATCCTCAGGAACTACTCCAGAATCTAAAGAGTTTTGAAAAATTATCACTAATGCATCCACTATTTCTGTGGCTACTTCCTTAAGTACTCTCAGAAGCAGCCTATCTGGTCCTGGGGATTTATCGGCCTTTAATCCATTCAATTTACCTAACACCACTTCCCGGCTAACCTGGATTCCACTCAGTTCCATCTCATTTGAACCCCGGTCCCCTGCTATTTCTGGCAGATGATTCATGTCTTCTTTAGTGAAGACAGAACCAAAGTAGTTAATCAATTGGTCTGCCATGTCCTTGTTCCCCATGATCAATTCACCTGTTTCTGACTGCAAGTGACCTACATTTGGTTTAACTAATCATTTTCTCTTCACATATCTATAAAAACATTTGCAGTCAGTTTTTATGTTCCCTGCCAGTTTTCTTTCATAGTCTATCTTCCCTTTCCTAATTAATCCCTTTGTCCTCCTCTGCTGGAATGAATTTCTCCCAGTCCTCTGGTAGGCTGCTTTTTCCGGCTAATTTGTATGCTTCATCTTTTGTTTTGATACTATCCCTGATTACCCTTGTTATCCACGGATGTACTACCTTCCCTGATTTATTATTTTGCTAAACTGGGATGAACTTTTTTTGGAGTTCATCCATGCAGTCTTTAAATGCCTACCATTCCCTATCCACCGTTAACCCTTCAAGAATCAATTGCCAGTCTATCTTGGCCAATTCACATCTCATACCCTGAAAGTTACCTTTCTTTAAGTTCAGACCCCTGGTTTCTGAATTAATTATGTGACTCTCCATCCTAATGAAGAACTCAACCATATTATGGTCACTCTTGCCCAAGGGGCCACGCACAACAAGACTGTTAACTAACCCTTCCTCATTACTCAATACCCAGTCAAGAATAGCCTGCTCTCTCGTTGGTTCCTCTACATGTTGGTTTAGAAAACTATCCCGCATACATTCCAAGAAATCCTCTTCCTCAGCACCCCTGCCAATTTGATTCACGCAATCTATATGTAGATTGAAGTCACCCATTATAACTTTGTTGCACGCATTTCTAATTTCCTGTTTGATGCCATCCCAACTCCACTACTACTGTTAGGTGGCCTGTACACAACTCCAACTAGTGGTTTCTGCCCCGTAGTTTTCCTAGTAAATCTTTTGCCCTTCACCTTAAACTTATGACCTCTGCTCCTTGATTCACCTACTCTGCGCAAAAGACTCAACCATATCTATTCAAATCTTGATTTTATACACCTCTATTAGATCATCCCTTATCCTCCTGTGCTTCATGAAATAGATTCCCAGCCCACTCAACCTCTCCCTATAGCTCCGGCCCTCTAGTCCAGCTGGGGTCAGCGGGGGTGGGGTGGGCCCAGTGGGGGTCCAGAGGGGGTGGAAGATGGCTTGGGTCCCAGTGGCGGGGGGTGTTGAGGGGAGTGGGCCCCGCCGAAGCAGCGTCTGGTGTTGGGGTTACAACCACTGGGTTCAGATTCAGCCACTCCTGCCTGGCGACGGGAGAACGGTCTCCTGGTCGCCAGGCTGGCTGTTGGCGAGGCTCCAACGCTGCGGATGGAGACGCTTGGAACAATGCAATATTGCACTACTTACCTGGATTAGACACGAGGCATCGAGCTCAATGTGGGGAGTGCCAATGACAGTCTGATCCCGCCCAGCCACTGTGCATGCATGGAGAGACGGCATCATTTTGCCTTGCTTCCCCAACTGCAGGGGGGGATGGTCACATTTTTTACCTCCCAAATCGTCCAGTGGCGGGAACCAGAATTTCGGGCGATTTTCCGACAAAGTGGAAGCGCTGTTTTTTTTCCCGATTTTTCCCCCAGGATTTTTTCTTTTTCTGGGGGAAAAAAAGGAGGTACCCAACGCACCCTCCCACCCCCCCCCCCCCCCCCACCCGCCTTTGGACGGCCATACTCACCTTGCGTGAACATCTCGACGCCAGCAGCGGCTGCTGCGGAGGGTTGAGGTCCCGACCACTGGGGGAAATCGAGGAGGACTGGGCAAATTTTGTGCCTGCCACCATTGCGATGCATGTTGTCGTGGATGTTTGTGTAAATTTGTTTATTATGTGTTCTTTTTTATTGTACCGCTGCTGGCAAATTCATCTCACTTGCAGTTATGTGCAAGTTACGAATATAACCTGATTGTTTGATTGATTGAATTAACCCCGCGATTTCAAAAACATTGCTGAAATGAAAGTGAATTGCAAAAGGCGAGCCTGAGGATGAAAGTAGCGAAAGGTTAGAGTGCATAATAACGTTGGTAATGACAGAAAGCGTGATCAAAAATATATGCTCAGACAGATGCTCAGAGCCTGATGTATAAAACGGGAACCGTGCATTGCAAACGGAGTGGAATTTAACAAGTACACTGACATGTAACAGAAATAATAAATAAGGATGATCCGGTTGTTGTGGACTTTTCATTGTGCCCTTTATAAAAGAACATCGCGTGAAATTAAGGAACACGGGATCCGCAATAAATTACTGATATGGAATCTATATTTTCGTTGAATTAGTCATTTGATTTTATTATTGCTCCGAGTCCCAAACGCTCTTCATCTCTTGTGTGCCACCTACTGTATATGCGAGCATTATTTAAAAACTGCAGACAAAGCATAATCCTAGCCTAACCTATGATAATCAAACATATGTCAGGGAGTAAGTACCGTGCTCAAAGAGAGATCCCGAATCTCATTACTTCAGACACCTATCTTATTCTGTTGTAGACATTTTTAACAACGTGACCAGTGTATTTAATTATGTCTTTAAAATAAATATACAACATTATTCACTACTATCCCACTCTTTGCCAGTGGATTCAAACACTTCAATTCTGAGTTTCAACTCAGTTCCAATGACGTTTAGTTTATAATTGTGTACGACTCAACTAATTTGGTCCTTTATGTTCACTTCTTTCAAAACTTTTGTTGTGATTTTGTGTTGAAGAAAAACAGATCCAATCAACACAGAAGCAGGGTGTCCACCCACAGTCGCCATGGCGGCGGTAAAGTAGCCATCCAGAAACTACACGGATGGAATGCGGATTTGTGCCTTCATGTACTCTCCAGGGGTGCGCTCAGAAACCAAATATCCCAAATTAAAAACGTTTTCCTCAGCTCTTTATGAACTACGTGTCATTTTTAATTCCATCTGTGCCCTCTCACTTGGGTAGATTGGAGTAATCTCCAAAGAGTGATAGGCGGTTGATTGAAACCATGTAAACCTTTCTGCGGACTGGATGGCACGCAATAAAAATAGCTTTCATTGTACCAAGGTACACGTGACAATAAACTAAACGAAATTAACTAAACAGTTCCACCAAACTCAACTATTGCATTGATCAACGGTCCCCTTCATTGTAACACAGTGGCGATGTTTGCACGGTTCAATGGTACAGTCGGAAATGAAATGGATTTGCAGCGATTGACCAGGGATAGTAAAGTGAGAGATCGTGTGTCGCGCATTTGAGTTTATTTGGTACTAAGAAGGTTGACTCGGACTGGGCCGTAGACGTAGACCTGTTGGACCTTAGCAAGGCAAACGTATACACACTTACTTAAAATCCCCCGGGCTCCACTATTCACGGTTATTCCACCACAGTTGGTCCTTACTGAGCGCTCAGCTTGCAATTACGGGAGACGGATACGGGCAGGACGCACACAGGATGTATCAGGATTGAATTCCATAGCCATTGCTGTGCATTTCACAAATTACAGCTGCATCTTCACAAATCCATAGACGGAGATTGACTAATTCTTATTTTATATGGGTGCCAGGTTTAGGGGAGAAGGCAGGAGAATGGAGAGGGAAAATTACTATAGATCAGCAATGATTGAATGGCGAAGTAGACTTGATGGGCGGAATGGCTTAAAGTTGCTGCTATAAATTATGAATTTATGAATATGAAGAGTCCCCTAATTGCCACTCCCTCTGCACTACCACCAGAGGAACCTGTGAAAAGAAAAGACATTTCTTTATTTTACATTCAGCTCCCTCACCGGAGCCTCCTGAGTGTAAGCCTGAAGACTTTACTTTCGCATGCTACACTTGCTGATGACTACACCTAAATAGTCACTCCGTTACCCTTTCCGTTGGCAACAGAATCTATCAAGGATCCATCAAAACAGGTTTAAAAAATAAAATCACTGCCGTTACTTTTGCTTAGTTCCGCCTCTGGGCTGGAAACCTGGAATTGCAGGGAATGTTATGAACTACTGATACATGGTCACCGCGCTGAATTAAGCCATATTGACGATTTAAACAAACCTACCAGACCGACATTGTAAGAGGGATTCTGCTGATTCCTGACGGACCAATTTCACTGTGCAGGGAGGCTGCAGATGCTGGTTTAAACTGAAAATAGACACAAAAAGCTGGAGTAACTCACTGTGTCAGGCTACATCTCTGGAGAAACGTAATAGGTGACGTTTGGTTCAGAGTCAGGGGAAAGGAAACGAGAAATGTAGATGGTTCTTGGGCCAAATGTGTGGAAGATATGCATAAAGCAACGATAATCAAGGAACTGTGGAGCCCACAGTGGTCCATTGTTTGTTGTGGGATAGATGATAACAAATTATTCAGACAGTGAAACTATGCCGGATGCGAGTAAAACTAGTACGACGACTCTGGTGGTGAGGGTCGCAGAGAGAGTGAGTGCATAACTTTAAGGTAGATACATTATTCATACCACTCATTGCCATTTCATTTCATTTTCATTGCCATTTCAGTTTCAAGCACAGGGCAGGCCAAACAACTCATCTAATTTTCATTTCATTTCATTTTCATTGCCATTTCAGTTTCAAGCACAGGACAGGCAAAACAACTCATCTAATTTTCATTTCATTTCCATTGTCATTTCAGTTTCAAGCACATGGCAGGCCAAACAATTCATCTCATTTTCACTTTAATTCATTTCCATTGCCATTTCAGTCTCAAGCACAGTGCAGTCCAAACAACTTGTCTCATTTATATTGTGTTTCCATTGCCATTTCCGTTTCAAGCACAGGGCAGGCCAAACAACTCATCTCATTTTCATTTCATTTCATTTGCAATTCCAATTCAATTTCAAGCAGAGGGCAGGCCAAACAATTAATGTCATTTTCATATGAATTCATTTCCATTGCCATTTCAGTTTCAAGCACAGGGCAGGCGAAACAACATCTCATTTGCATTTTAATTCATTTCCATTGCCATCAGTTTCAAGCACAGGGCAGGCCAAACAACATCTTATTTTAATTTTAATTCATTTCCATTGCGATTTCAGTTTCAAGAACAGGGCAGGCCATACAACTCATCTAATTTTCATTTAAATTAAATTCCACTGCCATTTCAGTTTGAAGTTCAGGGCAGGCCAAACAACTCATCGCATTTTCCTTTCATTTCATTTCCATTGCAATTTCAGTTTCAAGCACAGGTAGGCCAAAGAACATCTCGTTTTCATTTCAATTCAGTTCCATAGCCATTTCAGTTTCAAGCAGAGGGCAGGCCAAACAACCCATCTCATTTTCATTTCATTTAATTTCCATTGCCATTACAGTTTCAAGCACAGGGCAGGCCAAACAACTTATCTAATTTTCATTTCATTTCATTTCAATTGCCAATTCAGTTTCAAGCACAGGGCGGGCAATACATCTCATCTAATCTTCATTTCATTTCCATTGCCATTTCAGTTTCGAGCACACGGTGGGCAATACATCTCATCTAATTTTCATTTCATTTCTATTGCCATTTCAGTTTCAAGCACAGGGCAGGCCAAACAACTCCTCTCATTTTCATTTTATTTCATTTCATTTGTATTGCCATTTCAGTTTCATGCACAGGCCAGGCCAAACAACTCATCTCATATTCATTTAATTTCATTTCCATTTCCATTTCAATTTCAAGCACAGGGCAGGCCAAACAATTAATCTCATTTTCATTTAATTTCATTTCCATTGCCATTTCAGTTTCAAGTACAATGCTGGCCAAACAACACATTTTCACTTTATTTAATTTCCATTGTAATTTCAGTTTCCAGCAGAGGGCAAGCGAAACATCTTATCTCATTTCCATTTCATTTCCATTGCCATTTCAGTTTCAAGCACAGTGCAGGCCAAACAACATCTCATTTTCATTTATATTTATTCGAATTGCCAATTCAGTTTTAAGCAGAGAGCAGGCAAAAAAAAACGCATCTCTTTTCATTTCATTTCATTTCCATTGCCATTTCAGTTTCAAGCAGACAGCAGGCCAAACTAATCTAATTTTCATTTCATTTCATCTCCATTGCCATTTCAGTTTCTAGCACGGGGCAGCACAAACATCTCTTCTCATTTTCATTTTATTTAATTTCCATTGCCATGTCTGTTTCAAGCACAGAGGAGGGCAAACAACTCATCTCATTTTTTTTCATTTCCATTGCCATTTCAGTTTCAAGCACAGGGCAGGCTAAACAGCTCATCTCATTTTCATTTCATTTCATTTCCATTGCCATTTCAGTTTCAAGCACAGGGCAGGCCAAATAATTAATCTAATTTTCATTTCATTTCATTTCCATTGCCAATTCAGTTACAAGTACAGGGCAGGCCAAACAACTCGTCTCATTTTCATTTCATTTCATTTCCATTTCCATTTCTGTTTCAAGCACAGGGCAGGCCAGACTTTTAATCTCATTTTCATTTCATTTCATTTCCATTGCCATTTCAGTTTCAAGCATATGGCAGGACAAAGAACTAATCTCATTTTCATTTTATTTCATTTCCATTGCCATTTCAGTTTCAAGCACACGGCAGGCCAAAGAACTCCTCACATTTTCATTTCATTTCATTTCCATTGCCATTTCAGTTTCAAGCACAGGGCAGGCCAAATAATTAATCTCATTTTCATTTCATTTCATTTCCATTGCCAATTCAGTTACAAGTACAGGGCAGGCCAAACAACTCATCTCATTTTCATTTCATTTCATTTCCATTTCCATTTCAGTTTCAAGCACAGGGCAGGTCAGACTTTTAATCTCATTTTCATTTATTTTCATTTCCATTGCCATTTCAGTTTCAAGCATATGGCAGGCCAAAGAACTCATCTCATTTTCATTTTATTTCATTTCATTTGTATTGCCATTTCAGTTTCATGCACAGGCCAGGCCAAACAACTCATCTCATATTCATTTAATTTCATTTCCATTTCCATTTCAATTTCAAGCACAGGGCAGGCCAAACAATTAATCTCATTTTCATTTAATTTCATTTCCATTGCCATTTCAGTTTCAAGTACAATGCTGGCCAAACAACACATTTTCACTTTATTTAATTTCCATTGTAATTTCAGTTTCCAGCAGAGGGCAAGCGAAACATCTTATCTCATTTCCATTTCATTTCCATTGCCATTTCAGTTTCAAGCACAGTGCAGGCCAAACAACATCTCATTTTCATTTATATTTATTCGAATTGCCAATTCAGTTTTAAGCAGAGAGCAGGCAAAAAAAAAACGCATCTCTTTTCATTTCATTTCATTTCCATTGCCATTTCAGTTTCAAGCAGACAGCAGGCCAAACTAATCTAATTTTCATTTCATTTCATCTCCATTGCCATTTCAGTTTCTAGCACGGGGCAGCACAAACATCTCTTCTCATTTTCATTTTATTTAATTTCCATTGCCATGTCTGTTTCAAGCACAGAGGAGGTCAAACAACTCATCTCATTTTTTTTCATTTCCATTGCCATTTCAGTTTCAAGCACAGGGCAGGCTAAACAGCTCATCTCATTTTCATTTCATTTAATTTCCATTGCCATTTCAGTTTCAAGCACAGGGCAGGCCAAATAATTAATCTAATTTTCATTTCATTTCATTTCCATTGCCAATTCAGTTACAAGTACAGGGCAGGCCAAACAACTCGTCTCATTTTCATTTCATTTCATTTCCATTTCCATTTCTGTTTCAAGCACAGGGCAGGCCAGACTTTTAATCTCATTTTCATTTCATTTCATTTCCATTGCCATTTCAGTTTCAAGCATATGGCAGGACAAAGAACTAATCTCATTTTCATTTTATTTCATTTCCATTGCCATTTCAGTTTCAAGCACACGGCAGGCCAAAGAACTCCTCTCATTTTCATTTCATTTCATTTCCATTGCCATTTCAGTTTCAAGCACAGGGCAGGCCAAATAATTAATCTCATTTTCATTTCATTTCATTTCCATTGCCAATTCAGTTACAAGTACAGGGCAGGCCAAACAACTCATCTCATTTTCATTTCATTTCATTTCCATTTCCATTTCAGTTTCAAGCACAGGGCAGGTCAGACTTTTAATCTCATTTTCATTTATTTTCATTTCCATTGCCATTTCAGTTTCAAGCATATGGCAGGCCAAAGAACTCATCTCATTTTCATTTTATTTCATTTCCATTGCCATTTCAGTTTCAAGCACATGGCAGGCCAAACAACTCCTCTCATTTTCATTTCATTTCATTTCCATTGCCAATTCAGTTTCAAGCACAGGGCGGGCAATACATCTCATCTAATTTTCATTTCATTTCCATTGCCATTTCAGTTTCGAGCACACGGTGGGCAATACATCTCATCTAATTTTCATTTCATTTCCATTGCCATTTCAGTTTCAAGCACAGGGCAGGCCAAACAACTCCTCTCATTTTCATTTTATTTCATTTCATTTGTATTGCCATTTCAGTTTCAAGCACAGGGCAGGCCAAACAATTAATCTCATTTTCATTTAATTTCATTTCCATTGCCATTTCAGTTTCAAGTACAATGCTGGCCAAACAACACATTTTCACTTTATTTAATTTCCATTGTAATTTCAGTTTCCAGCAGAGGGCAAGCGAAACATCTTATCTCATTTCCATTTTATTTCCATTGCCATTTCAGTTTCAAGCACAGTGCAGGCCAAACAACATCTCATTTTCATTTATATTTATTCGAATTGCCAATTCAGTTTTAAGCAGAGAGCAGGCAAAAAAAAACGCATCTCTTTTCATTTCATTTCATTTCCATTGCCATTTCAGTTTCAAGCAGACAGCAGGCCAAACAACTAATCTAATTTTCATTTCATTTCATCTCCATTGCCATTTCAGTTTCTAGCACGGGGCAGCACAAACATCTCTTCTCATTTTCATTTCATTTAATTTCCATTGCCATGTCTGTTTCAAGCACAGAGGAGGTCAAACAACTCATCTCATTTTCTTTTCATTTCCATTGCCATTTCAGTTTCAAGCACAGGGCAGGCCAAATAATTAATCTCATTTTCATTTCATTTCATTTCCATTGCCAATTCAGTTACAAGTACAGGGCAGGACAAACAACTCGTCTCATTTTCATTTCATTTCATTTCCATTTCCATTTCTGTTTCAAGCACAGGGCAGGCCAGACTTTTAATCTCATTTTCATTTCATTTCATTTCCATTGCCATTTCAGTTTCAAGCATATGGCAGGACAAAGAACTAATCTCATTTTCATTTTATTTCATTTCCATTGCCATTTCAGTTTCAAGCACATGGCAGGCCAAAGAACTCCTCTCATTTTCATTTCATTTCATTTCCATTGCCATTTCAGTTTCAAGCACAGGGCAGGCCAAATAATTAATCTCATTTTCATTTCATTTCATTTCCATTGCCAATTCAGTTACAAGTACAGGGCAGGCCAAACAACTCATCTCATTTTCATTTCATTTCATTTCCATTTCCATTTCAGTTTCAAGCACAGGGCAGGTCAGACTTTTAATCTCATTTTCATTTATTTTCATTTCCATTGCCATTTAAGTTTCAAGCATATGGCAGGCCAAAGAACTCATCTCATTTTCATTTTATTTCATTTCCATTGCCATTTCAGTTTCAAGCACATGGCAGGCCAAACAACTCCTCTCATTTTCATTTCATTTCATTTCCATTGCCATTTCAGTTTCAAGCACAGGGCATCCCAAAGAATTCATCTAATTTTCATTTTATTTCATTTCGATTGCCATTTCAGTTTCAAGCACAGGGCAGGCCAAACAACTCATCTCATGTTCATTTCATTTCATTTCGATTGCCATTTCAGTTTCAAGCACAGGGCAGGCCAACAACTCAGCTCATTTTCATTCCATTTCCATTGCCACTTCCGGTTCAAGCACAGGGCATGCCAAACAACTCATCTCATTTTCATTTTGTGTCATTTCTATTGCCCTTTCAGTTTCAAGCACAGGGCAGGCAAAACAATTAATCTAATTTTCATTTCATTTCCATTGTCATATCAGTTTCAAGCACATGGCAGGCCTAACAATTAATCTCATTTCATTTTAATTCATTTTCATTGCCATTTCAGTTTCAAGCACAGGGCAGGCCAAACAACTCATCACATTTTTATTTTAAATCATTTCCATTGCCATTTCACTTTCAAGCCCAGGGCAGGCCAAATAACTCAACTCATTTTCATTTTATTTCATTTCCAATTCCATTTCAGTTTCAAGCACAGGGCAGGCCAAACGAATCATCTCATTTTCATTTTGTTTCCATTGCCATTTCCGTTTCAAGCAGAGGGCAGGCCAAACAACTCAACTCATTTTCATTTTATTTCATTTCCATTGCCATTTCAGTTTCAAGCACAAGGCATGCCAAACAACATCTCATTTTCATTTTAATTCATTTCCATTGCCATTTCAGTTTCAAGCACAAGGCAGGTCATACAGCTCATCTCATTTCCATTTCATTTCATTTCCATTGACATTTCAGGTTCAAGCAGAGGGCAGGCCAAACATCTCATTTTCATTTTAATTTATTTCCATTGCCATTTCAGTTTCAAGCGGAGGGCAGGCCAAACAACGCATCTCTTTTTCATTTCATTTCATTTCCATTGCCATTTCAGTTTCAAGTACAGGGCAGGCCAAACAACATCTAATTTTCATTTAAATTCATTTCCACTACCATTTCAGTTTGAAGCACAGGGCAGGCCAAATAATTAATCTCATTTTCATTTCATTTCATTTCCATTGCCAATTCAGTTACAAGTACAGGGCAGGCCAAAAAACTCGTCTCATTTTCATTTCATTTCATTTCCATTTCCATTTCAGTTTCAAGCACAGGGCAGGCGGACTTTTAGTCTCATTTTAATTTCATTTCATTTCCATTGCCATTTCAGTTTCAAGCATATGGCAGGCCAAAGAACTCATCTCATTTTCATTTTATTTCATTTCCATTGCCATTTCAGTTTTAAGCACAGGGCAGGCAAAACAACTCATCTAATTTTCATTTCATTTCCATTGTCATATCAGTTTCAAGCACATGGGAAGCCAAATAATTAATCTCATTTTACTTTAATTCATTTCCATTGCCATTTCAGTTTCAAGCACAGGGCAGGCCAAACGACTCATCACATTTTTATTTTAAATAATTTCCATTGCCATTTCACTTTCAAGCACAGGGCAGGCCAAACAACTCATATCATTTTAATTTTATTTCATTTGCAATTCCATTTCGGTTTCAAGCACAGGGCAGGCCAAACAATTAATCCCATTTTCATTTGAATCCATTTCCATTGCCATTTCACTTTCAAGCACAAGGCATGCCAAACAACATCTCATTTTCATTTTAATTCATTTCCATTGCCATTTCAGTTTCAAGCACAGGGCAGGTCATACAGCTCATCTCATTTTCATTTCATTTCATTTCCATTGACATTTCAGTTTCAAGCACAGGGCAGGCCAAACAACATCTAATTTTCATTTAAATTCATTTCCACTGCCATTTTAGTTTGAAGCACAGGGCAGGCCAAATAATTAATCTCATTTTCATTTCATTCCATTTCCATTGCCAATTCAGTTACAAGTACAGTTCAGGCCAAACAACTCGTCTCATTTTCATTTCATTTCATTTCCATTTCTTTTTCAGTTTCAAGCACAGGGCAGGCCAAAGAACGCATCTTATTTTCATTTTATTTCATTTCCATTGCCATTTCAGTTTCAAGCACATGGCAGGACAAACAACTCCGCTCTTTTTCATTTCATTTCATTTCCATTGCCATTTCAGTTTCAAGCACAGGGCAGGCCAAACAACTCATCTAATTTGCGTTTCATTTCCATTGTCATTTCAGTTTCAAGCACATGGCAGCCCAAAGAATTAATCTCATATTCATTTTATTTCATTTTGATTGCCATTTCAGTTTCAAGCACAGAGCAGGCCAAACAACTTATCTCATTTTCATTTCATTTCATTTCGATTGCCACTTCAGTTTCAAGCACAGGGCAGGCCAAACTACTTACCTCATTTTCATTTCATTTCCATTGCCATTTCCGTTTCAAGCACAGGGCATGCCAAACAACTCATCTCATTTTCATTTCTATTGCCATTTCAATTTCAAGCACAGGGCAGGCAAAACAACTCACCTCATTTTCATTTCATTTCCATTGTCATATCAGTTTCAAGCACAGGGCAGGCCAAACAATTAATCTCATTTCATTTTAATTCATTTCCATTGCCATTTCAGTTTCAAGCACAGGGCAGGCCAAACAACTAATCACATTTTTATTTTAAATCATTTACATTGCCATTTCACTTTCAAGCACAGGGCAGGCCAAACAACATATCATTTTCAATTCATTTCATTTCCATTGACATTTCAGTTTCAAGCAGAGGGCAGGCCAAACAAATCATCTCATTTTCATTTTGTTTCCATTGCCATTTCCGTTTCAAGCACAGGGCAGGCCAAACAATGAATCCCATTTTCATTTTAATCCATTTCCATTGCCATTTCAGGTTCAAGCACAGGGCAGGCCAAAGAACTCATCTCATTTGCCTTTCATTTCCGTTGCCATTTCAGTATCAAGCATGGGGCAGGCAAAACAACATCTCATTTCCATTACCATTTCACTATCAAGCACAGGGCAGGCCAAACAACATCTCATTTTCATTTTAATTCATTTCCATTGCCATTTCAGTTTCAAGCACAGGGCAGGCCAAACGACTCATCACGTTTTTATTTTAAATAATTTCCATTGCCATTTCACTTTCAAGCACAGGGCAGGCCAAACAACTCATATCATTTTAATTTTATTTCATTTCCAATTCAATTTCGGTTTCAAGCACAGGGCAGGCCAAACAATTAATCCCATTTTCATTTGAATCCATTTCCATTGCCATTTCACTTTCAAGCACAAGGCATGCCAAACAACATCTCATTTTCATTTTAATTCATTTCCATTGCCATTTCAGTTTCAAGCACAGGGCAGGTCATACAGCTCATCTCATTTTCATTTCATTTCGCTTCCATTGACATTTCAGTTTCAAGCACAGGGCAGGCCAAACAACGTCTAATTTTCATTTAAATTCATTTCCACTGCCATTTCAGTTTGAAGCACAGGGCAAGCCAAATAATTAATCTCATATTCATTTCATTTCATTTCCATTGCCAATTCAGTTACAAGTACAGGCAGACCAAACAACTCATCTCATTTTCATTTCATTTCATTTCCATTTCCATTTCAGTTTCAAGCTCATGTCAGAAATAGCCTGAAAAAAGGGATCTCTGATTATTGATAAGTACAGAAGCTTGAGGCATATTATATATCAGCTTGATCCAAGAGATAAATTTTGGACCAAGCTTACAATATTCATGTGTACTGAACAAGTATTCCCAGTCTATCAAATGCCTTCTCAGCATCAAGTGAAAGGACACATTCTGAAGTTATATTTGACGCTGTATATACAATATTCATTATTCTCCTAATGTTAAAGTATGAGCAACGATTTTTAATAAAACCTGTCTGATCTTCAGAAATAATTTGCGGTCAAATATTTTCCAATCTCATAGTTTATATTTTTGAAAGAATTTTGGAATCTACATTTAACAGTGATATAGGACCATATGATGTCACTTCAGTGGGGTCTTTATCTTTTTTAAGAATTAAAGAAATAGATGCTTCATAAAAGGATTGTGGTAATTTATTCATTAAAAAGGCTCCTTTAAAAAGCATAGCCAGGGGGACTGTAAACTTGAAAAATACTTTAAAAATTCTACTGTAAAACCATCTAAACCGGGAGCTTTACCAGAATTCATCAAAAGGATTGCTTTCTGTATTTCGTCCTCCGAGATGGGTTCATCTAACAACAGGGACTCATTATGTGGTAAATTTGGCAAGTTCAGTTTCTTTAAAAACTCATGCATTATATTGGAATCAGTAGGAAATTCTGGTTGGTATAGGGAGCTATAAAATTCCAGAAAGGATTTATTAATTTCATCATGATCTACTGTCAATGTACGATCCCGTTTACTCATTTTAATAATCTGACGATTGGCTGACACAGCTTTCAACTGATTGGCAAGTAATTTGCCAGATTTATCACCATGTATATAAAATTGACTTCTGGTTTTAAGTAGCTCTTTCTCAATCGGTGATACTAATAACAAATCATGTCTTATTTGAAGTTGAACTCTATTCTTATAAAGCTCTAAACTAGGAGCTTTTGAATATTTTTTATCAATTTCTTTAATCTCATCAGCCAATATACGTATTTCATTTTGAGTATGAAATAATTTGTCCACGAATATATGCCTTAAAAGCATCCCAGACTATACCATTGGATATTTCCTCAGTGGAGTTTGTTAAGAAGACGAAGGCAATCTGATCTTTAATAAAATTAACAAAATTTAGATCTTGAAGCAAAGTCGTATTAAATCGCCATTGTTTAGCACTAAACTTGGAATCAGGTAGTTTAATTGATAGTTTCAATGGTGCATGATCAGAAATAGCAATTGCATCATACTCACATGCTATGACCAATGAAACTAGCCGAGAATCTATTATAAAGTAGTCAATCCTAGAATAACTATGATATACATGAGAGAAAACAGAAAACTCTTTGTCATTTGGGTGTAGGAATCTCCAGACTTCTACCATTCCAGTCAAGTAAAAAAGAATTGATAAAACTAGCTGATTTATTTCGAAGCACATGATCAGATGCAGATCTGTTAATCGAGGGGTTCAAACAACAGTTAAAATCTCCACCCATTATCAAAAGATGTCCATTTAAATTAGGAAAGGATGCAATTAACTGTTTAAAAAACTCAGGGTGATCAATATTAGGTGCATAAACATTCACCTTAACAACATTTTGGTTATGAAGAGCACCAGTGATCATCAAAAATCTACCAAGTGGATCAGAAATTGTTTCATAATGAACAAACGAGATTGAGGAGTCAATAAAAAATAGAGACTCCTTTCACTTTCACCTGTAAATTTAAATGAAACTGCTGTCCTCTCCAAAACTTCAAGAATCGTTGTTTGTCATCTTTCCTTAAATGAGTTTCCTGAACAAAGATAATCTGAGCATATTTATATTTACCACTCAATTGCCAAAACAAATTAATATTATGGTTAAAACGTACGTGCAAACTATGAAAACCAAGAACTGCTTCACTTTGTTTGTCTAAAGACAGGGGGAAAAATCCTTCAGAGGATATTTTAAAAGTGGAAGAGCTAACAAAGATGATCTTAAAAGTTAATGTATAATACCATTACATTAAATTAACAGTATCTTAGAGAATGTAAAAGTTATAGTTTGATACCATCATACTAAAATTCTAAAAAGTAATTAGAAAATAACTCATCCGATTACATTCTTAATCATTTACAGAACGATATATTGTCAAAATAGGAACAATGGCAATCTCCGATTGTAACTCAGTTGACTATTAATAACTCCCCGTCGCGGCTTCAGCCCCATAAGCCTCCAGAAAGCTGGAAACTTTGTGCGGATCGTTAAAAAATCGGCTGTTGCCATTAGGGAGTTGTATACGCAGTCTAGCTGGGTAGAGCAAGACAGGGCGTAGCTGTTTCTTAAACAACTCAGACATTACATTATGGAAAGGCATTCTCAGTCCCATAAGCTCATGGCTATAATCAGGAATAAACCGAAACTTGCATCCTTCAAATTCAACCATGCCCAACTTTTTTGCTGCTTGGAGGATATTCTCCTTCATCTGCAGAAAGTGAAACCGAACAATCAGATGTCTCAGTTTGTCTTGGAGATCAGTTTTCTTCCCGACCCTGTGTGCGTTATCCAAAATTGGAAGATTTTCATACTGCTCAATGTTGAAAGTCTCCTTTCTCATTTTAGAGACATGTTTTATAACATTGTCCCCTTCTTGACCTTCAGGCAAACCAACAATTCGCAGATTCAGTCGACGGCTTCTGTTTTCCAGATCCATGTTTTTAGTCTTGTATTGCTCGAGTAGTGCGCGAGTATTTCCGTTCATTTTCTGTTACAGTGTTTCAATCTTCATATCTCTTTCCTGGCCCAATATTTGCAAGTTATCAATTTGTTCCTTCTGTTCATGAGATTCATCTTTAACATAATCAGCTTGTCTTGAGCTTCCTTCAATGTGCTCGAAATTCCTTTCATCATTTCTTCCAAATCGCAGAATCTTATGTTCATTTCTCTGTTCATTTTCGATATTGCTTCTGAGGTACCGGAGTCAGAAGCCACGCCTTCACCACGCTCCTTCCTTGGAGAAGCTTTTTTTGCTCTTGTCTCCATCCTTTACACGGTTGAAATGTATAAAAGTGTTACCAACACTTTAAAAAAGGTTAAACCGTGTCTTGAAATCAAGTAATAACAAGTAACATTGAAAGAGTGGTAAGGAAGGAGTTAATAGGTAAGGAAGCAAACGATGTACAACCTTACAGCATGCCGCCACTGGAGAGACTCCCTCTCTCTCTTCCTTTACCCCCCTCTCCCCTCCTCTCTCTCTCCCCATTTCTCTCCCCTCTACCTTCTCACTCTCCCCCCTCTCTCTCCCCTTCCCCCCTTTCTCCCCCTCTCTCCTCTCTCTCCCCTCTCTCTTTCACCCCTCTCTCTCCCCTTCTCCCCTCCCCACTCCCTCCCCCTCTCCCCTTTCCGTGGCTTTTCTCTCCCTTCTCTTCCCCTCACTCCCCACCCCACTCTCCCCTCACTCTCCCCCTCACTCTCCCCTCCCCCCCCTCTCTGCCCCACCCCCCCCCCCATATCTCTCCTACCCCCTCTCTCTCCCACTTAAGGACCGTTCTTTAATCCCAGAATCAATCGAAGAACAAACATTGTGATCACAATTCATTTTAGACTTTTATTCCCACTTTTTCTTTAATTCCCTCATTTGCTTTGGTAGAAAATATTTTGGATAATATTGATGGAGGGGAGGTGGGGTGGAAGGGGCATGGGGTAGACAGCAACAGGAATTATTCTAATTTTAGCCCAAACCCTGATTTCATTGAATTACAGAGAGGAGAGAGAGAGAGGGGAGAGAGAGGGGGGGGCGAGAGATGGGGGGGGGAGAGTGAGGGGGGAGAGGAGAGAGGGAGAAGGGAGAGGGGAGGGAGTGAGGGGGGAGGGGGAGGGGGAGGGGGAGATGGGTGGAGAGGGGTGAACAGTGGGAGAGAGGGAGGAGAGAGGGGTGGCGAGGAAAGACGGGGGAGAAAGAGGGGGAAGGGAAGAGAGCGTGAACAGAGAGGAACGGGGTGAGAGAGAGGGTGAGGGGGAGAGATGGGGTAGGGGGGTTGAAGTGAGGGGGAGAGGAGGAAAGAGAGGGGGAGAGAGGAGGAGAGAGTTGGGGGAGAGGGAGGGGGAGATGGGGGAGAGGGGAGAGAGGGAGGGGTTGAGAAATGGGAGAGAGGCAGGAAAGAGGGACAGAGACATAAAATAAAGAGAGAAAAAGAGACAGGCAGGCAGACAGGTAGACAGACAAGAAGGGAGTGAGAGAAAAGGGGGGAGAGAGAGACAGAGAAAGGGGGAGGGGAGAGAGAGGGAGAGGAGGAATAAAGAGAGAGTGATAATTTTGTTTTGTTTATTATAGTTCAGTTCAGTTTAATGCATTAGGATTTAATTAGGCAGTATTCGGAGGGGACAGAGAGAGGGAGGGAGAGGAGAAGGGGGAGAGAGAGTTTAGTTAAGTTTGTTGTGGTCTAGCTGGCTAGTTTCTAAAGTATTAGGATAACAGAGAAGTATTAGGAGGGGGATAGTGAGAGGGAGAGAGGAGGGGAGAGGAATAGTTTAGTTTAGTTTAATATAGTTT